>OV049872.1:15892222-18719722 GCA_920104075.1 Melanargia galathea
TATATTGTGGCTAATTCTGTTGTACACAATCTCTAAACCTAAACTAAAATGACAGGCCTAAATCTATTGCTATCCTTTTCTGCCGTGAGCACTATGAAAGAGATAGGAATAAATTAAGATCTGTCATTTTAGTTTAGGTTTAGAGATTGTGTACAACAGAATTGGCCACAATGTCAGTAAAATTACATTCCCAATCATTTTTCTTTTATTAATATGTAAAACAATGTACTTATCAGGGAATATTGAATATTATCCACATATGTGTTCCATTGGTAGAGCTATATAGGTTATTAATTTGCTTATTTGCTTAATTAAGTTTGCTACTTCAAATATGTTCACTTTTACACAGGCTGCAAACAACTTTTCCCAGTTTAAAACATGTAGGTATTATACGTGACTATTTTCTGAATAAAAAGTAACTTGACCTTTTAGTCAGTCGATATTCAGCGCATAGAAGTCCGCATAGTCGCCTACTTGAGTGGTCAGGCGACCATGCGGATCTGCCAAAACGCGTAAAATAAAAGCTGAGGTAGCATGTAAGTAGTACCTACCTAAATTGCTCCAGAATAATGGAGGCAACGTCAGCTATTAGTGTTAACTTACCAGCTCAAACACCAGTAAATCACGAATCAGTCAAAAAACAAAAACTACGATTAAACATATTAAATCATAAATCTTGACAAATATTGTGTACTTACCTGATCTGGTGGGTCCCAACTTAATAAACTATGTGATTTAGAGAAAATCACACTTTCAGGTACTTAAAATTCAATAAATCACTTGCGATGAATTAGCAATTAGCATCACAGATTAGCATTTAGCAAAATGGCGTCGGGTGGCGTTCATCCCGCCGGAAGTGTTGCCAGTTCAGCTTTTTTGTTTCCCAACCAAAGATGTGAATTATTTTGAAATACATTTATTATTTTAAATGCAAATGCAAAATACTTACCTACCTATTTTTTAATTGCATTTGAAACACTTTTTTTTTTAAATGGATTTAGTATTTTATTCGGAGTGTAATTTTATTAGTAGGTATATGTAGACCCGAATCTCATGAAAAATAGGAAAATTAAATTAAACACTAGGTTAACTCGGCTGCCCTAGTGATAAACAAAGTACTAAATTTACCAAAAGTGTGGTTAAAAAAACAAAACCTTTTTATAGACATTTATAAATAAATCCAATAAATTCCCAATCTATTTCAAATCTCCCCGCAGGTTGGGAAACTCCCCATAAAATGGCCACCCTGCGCTTGTCGTGTCAAACAACGTTTCATTTCACGCAAATTTTTATCATATCATATCACATATTATTCATTTCAAAAAATATGTTTTAGGTTTGTTTTATTCCTTCATGATTAAATTATTAAACGAAATCAAGCACTTTTTCCCATATTTATCGATTTTTATTTATTGGAGATCAATATTAAGACCTAAAGAAAGTCACGGACAAGTCATCACATATTTTTTAGGTAAAAAACTAATAGTGGTTCTGCCCCCTGATTGTGTAACTTTTGACGATGAAATGGTATTCATTTGATGGCCTAAGACCATTAAAGTAAAATATACCTTGAATGTATTAATTTAAAGTCACAAATTCAGTACAACTGATTTCAACATGGAGCGTTATGGATCGTATCGTACATACCTAAACGTATAAGAATGGATAGACGAAATTGAGCTCTATTTCAATGATGTTATGGTTTATTTTACTTTGATGACTTAGGCCATCAAATGAATACCATTTCATCGTCAAAAGTTACACAATCAGGGGGCAGGTTATAGTAGGCTCCTATTGCGAATCCTTAATCCTGAGTCCTGACACTGTAGAATAATTACTTAATGCCCACCTAAGTTATGAAGATATAGGAAGTGTTCATAGTGAATTAATATTGTAGGTACCAAGCAACAACTTTATGATTAGACTCCAAGTCTTATCCCAGGTAATGCAGGGTACTGTAGCACCCCTTATTAGCAATTTCTGTCGGGGTTTTATGCCAACGGTAGTCATCGGTTGGTAGCATTTAGGAAGATGGTGGTTGAGATGCCAACTAAGTCCCTCTGTAAGGCCAATTACATGAAATGTTATGTTACGTCATGCAGTATTGCTTACAATCTTTTAACATTGGGCCAACGATGATGATGTTGATGCTGCAAAATACTGAGCTCCTAAGCCGTAGAGATTCTGACATCTGCAGCATTATTGTGATCGGAATTAACTCAGATACGTTTTTAACCGACTTCAAAAGAGGTTAAGTATCAATTCGACTGTTTATGTAGGTATGTAATATTATTGGAACTGCAAGATATTCACATTTAAAGGTCCGTCCAAACTTGTAACATTTCATCGAACCGAACTGCGTAACCGTGTCAACACCGCGTAGTAGTTACGATAGTGTGGACGGCATTTGTTACGCCGAACTGTTAAGCAGTAACCCATCTCAAGCGCTCGAAGAAACGACCGTACATGGCATAGTTCGCGAACATGTTCGGTGCGGCTAGTTACAAGTGTGGACGTGATTTCTGTACTGTTCGGAGTAAAGACACGTGTTACGGGCCGATCCATTCAAAGTCGGTCTTTTTCAAAGGATGCCCGCTAATACCTACGTCACTACGAGACGTCCACAGTTGTATTTCGTCACGTGACCATATAAGCCTGTTGTTACGGTGCCGTACTTTGCTAATCTACCGAAACTATAAGGTGCAGATCCATGATGTTGTTACACAAACATCTTATTTTCGCGTAGATGTGCTGACGTGGTCTGATTTTTCAAAGCTTATATTTCCGAAACTATAGGGTACAGCCCTATGTTGTTGGTACTCAAACTTCTTATTTTCGCGATGTCTATATGCTCCCGTGGTCAAATTTTTAAAAGCTTATATTTCCGAAACCATAAGGTGCAGCCCCATGCTGTTGGTACTCAAACTTCTTATTTTCGCGATGTCTATAAATGGTAACGTGGTCAGATTTTTAAAAGCTTTTATCTTCGAAACTATAAGGTGCAGCCCCATGTTGTTGGTACTCAAACTTCTTATTTTTGCGATGTCTATGTGCTCCCGTGGTCAGATTTTTAAAAGCTTATATTTCCGAAACTATAGGGTACAGCCCCATGTTGTTGGTACTCAAACTTCTTATTTTCGCGATGTCTATATGCTTCCGTGGTCAGATTTTTAAAAGCATATATTTCCGAAACTATAGGGTACAGCCCCATGTTGTTGGTACTCAAACTTATTATTTTCGCGATGTCTATATGCTCCCGTGGTAAAATTTTTAAAAGCTTATATCTCCGAAACTATAGGGTACAGCCCCATGTTGTTGGTACTCAAACTTCTTATTTTCGCGATGTCTATATGCTCCCGTGGTCAAATTTTTAAAAGCTTATATCTCCGAAACCATAAGGTGCAGCCCCATGTTGTTGGTACTCAAACTTCTTATTTTCGCGATGTCTATATGCTAACGTGGTCAGATTTTTAAAAGCTTATCTCCGAAACTATAAGGTGCAGCCCCATGTTGTTGGTACTCAAACTTCTTATTTTTGCGATGTCTATGTGCTCCCGTGGTCAGATTTTTAAAAGCTTATATTTCCGAAACTATAGGGTACAGCCCCATGTTGTTGGTACTCAAACTTCTTATTTTCGCGATGTCTAAGTGCTCACGTGGTCAGATTTTTAAAAGCTTATATTTCCGAAACTATAGGGTACAGCCCCATGTTGCTGGTACTCAAACTTCTTATTTACGCGATGTCTATATGCTTCCGTGGTCATATTGTTAAAAGCTTATATCTCCGAAGCTATAAGGTGCAGCCCCATGTTGTTGGTACTCAAACTTCTTATTTTTGCGATGTCAATGTGCTCCCGTTGTCAGATTTTTAAAAGCTTATATTTCCGAAACTATAGGGTACAGCCCCATGTTATTGGTACTCAAACTTCTTATTTTCGCGATGTCTATATGCTTCCGTGGTCAGATTTTTAAAAGCATATATTTCCGAAACTATAGGGTACAGCCCCATGTTGTTGGTACTCAAACTTATTATTTTCGCGATGTCTATATGCTCCCGTGGTAAAATTTTTAAAAGCTTATATCTCCGAAACTATAGGGTACAGCCCCATGTTGTTGGTATTCAAACTTCTTATTTTCGCGATGTCTATATGCTCCCGTGGTCAAATTTTTAAAAGCTTATATCTCCGAAACCATAAGGTGCAGCCCCATGTTGTTGGTACTCAAACTTCTTATTTTCGCGATGTCTATATGCTAACGTGGTCAGATTTTTAAAAGCTTATATCTCCGAAACTATAAGGTGCAGCCCCATGTTGTTGGTACTCAAACTTCTTATTTTTGCGATGTCTATGTGCTCCCGTTGTCAGATTTTTAAAAGCTTATATTTCCGAAACTATAGGGTACAGCCCCATGTTGTTGGTACTCAAACTTCTTATTTTCGCGATGTCTAAGTGCTCACGTGGTCAGATTTTTAAAAGCTTATATTTCCGAAACTATAGGGTACAGCCCCATGCTGCTGGTACTCAAACTTCTTATTTACGCGATGTCTATATGCTTCCGTGGTCATATTGTTAAAAGCTTATATCTCCGAAGCTATAAGGTGCAGCCCCATGTTGTTGGTACTCAAACTTCTTATTTTTGCGATGTCAATGTGCTCCCGTTGTCAGATTTTTAAAAGCTTATATCTCCGAAACTATAAGGTGCAGCCCCATGTTGTTGGTACTCAAACTTCTTATTTTCACAATGTCTATGTGCTCACGTTACACATTTTGCATATATTACAACGCTGTAGTCTGTAGTTAGGCCAACATAGCACCCACAGTATTATTATACCTTGCTATTCAACCAACTATAGCGAAGGTTGGCCCAACGTTTACACATGTTGCATATATTACAAAGCTGTAGTCTGTAGTTAGGCCAACGTAGCACCAAAAAAAGGATTATACCTTGTTGTTCAACCAACTATAGCGAAGGTTGGCCGAACGTTACATATTTTGCATATATTACAACGCTGTAGTCTGTAGTTAGGCCAACGTTGCACCAAAAGAAGGATTATACCTTGTTGTTCAACCAACTATAGCGAAGGTTGGCCGAACGTTACACATTTTGCATATATTACAACGCTGTAGTCTGTAGTTAGGCCAACGTTGGACCAACAGTATGATTATACCTTGTTGTTCAACCAACTATAGCGAACGTTGGCCCAACGTTACATATTTTGCATATATTACAACGCTGTAGTCTGTAGTTAGGCCAACGTTGGACCAACAGTATGATTATACCTTGTAGTTCAACCAACTATAGCGAACATTGGCCCAACGTTACATATTTTGCATATATTACAACGCTGTAGTCTGTAGTTAGGCCAACGTTGCACCAACAGTATGATTATACCTTGTTGTTCAACCAACTATAGCGAACGTTGGCCCAACATTACATATTTTGCATATATTACAACGCTGTAGTCTGTAGTTAGGCCAACGTTGGACCAACAGTATGATTATACCTTGTTGTTCAACCAACTATAGCGAACATTGGCCCAACGATGCATATTTTGCATATATTACAACGCTGTAGTCTGTAGTTAGGCCAACGTTGCACCAACAGTATAATTATACCTTGTTGTTCAACCAACTATAGCGAACGTTGGCCCAACGTTACATATTTTGCATATATTAAAACGCTGTAGTCTGTAGTTAGGCCAACGTTGGACCAACAGTATGATTATACATTGTAGTTCAACCAACTATAGCGAACATTGGCCCAACGTTACATATTTTGCATATATTACAACGCTGTAGGCTGTAGTTAGGCCAACGTTGGACCAACAGTATGATTGTACCCTGTTGTTCAACCAACTATAGCGAACGTTGGCCCAACGTTACATATTTTGCATATATTACAACGCTGTAGTCTGTAGTTAGGCCAACGTTGGACCAACAGTATGATTATACCCTGTTATTTAACCAACTATAGCGAACATTGGCCCAACGTTACATATTTTGCATATATTACAACGCTGTAGTCTGTAGTTAGGCCAACGTTGCACCAACAGTATGATTATACCTTGTTGTTCAACCAACTATATCGAACGTTGGCCCAACGTTACATATTTTGCATATATTACAACGCTGTAGTCTGTAGTTAGGCCAACGTTGGACCAACAGTATGATTATACCTTGTTGTTCAACCAACTATAGCGAAGGTTGCCCCAACGTTACATATTTTGCATATATTACAACGCTGTAGTCTGTAGTTAGGCCAACGTTGGACCAACAATATTATTATACCTTGTTGTTCAACCAACTATAGCGAACATTGGCCCAACGTTAAATATTTTGCTATTATTACAACGCTGTAGTCTGTAGTTAGGCCAACGTTGCACCAACAGTATGATTATACCTTGTTGTTCAACCAACTATTTCGAACGTTGCCCAACGTTACATATTTTGGATATATTACAACGCTGTAGTCTGTAGTTAGGCCAACGTTGGACCAACAGTATGATTATACCTTGTTGTTCAACCAACTATAGCGAAGGTTGCCCCAACGTTTACACATGTTGCATATATTACAAAGCTGTAGTCTGTAGTTAGGCCAACGTTGGACCAACAATATTATTATACCTTGTTGTTCAACCAACTATAGCGAACATTGGCCCAACGTTACATATTTTGCATATATTACAACGCTGTAGTCTGTAGTTAGGCCAACGTTGGACCAACAGTATGATTATACCTTGTTGTTCAACCAACTATAGCGAACGTTGGCCCAACATTACATATTTTGCATATATTACAACGCTGTAGTCTGTAGTTAGGCCAAAGTTGGACCAACAGTATGATTATACCTTGTTGTTCAACCAACTATAGCGAACATTGGCCCAACGATACATATTTTGCATATATTACAACGCTGTAGTCTGTAGTTAGGCCAACGTTGGACCAACAGTATGATTATACCTTGTTGTTCAACCAACTATAGCGAAGGTTGGCCCAACGTTACATATTTTGCATATATTACAACGCTGTGGTCTGTAGTTAGGCCAACGTTGGACCAGCAGTATGATTATACCCTGTTGTTCAACCAACTATAGCGAACGTTGGCCCAACGTTACATATTTTGCATATATTACAACGCTGTAGTCTGTAGTTAGGCCAACGTTGCACCAACAGTATGATTATACCTTGTTGTTCAACCAACTATAGCGAACGTTGGCCCAACATTACATATTTTGCATATATTACAACGCTGTAGTCTGTAGTTAGGCCAACGTTGGACCAACAGTATGATTATACCTTGTTGTTCAACCAACTATAGCGAACATAGGCCCAACGATACATATTTTGCATATATTACAACGCTGTAGTCTGTAGTTAGGCCAACGTTGCACCAACAGTATGATTATACCTTGTTGTTCAACCAACTATAGCGAACGTTGGCCCAACGTTACATTTTTTGCATATATTACAACGCTGTAGTCTGTAGTTAGGCCAACGTTGGACCAACAGTATGATTATACCCTGTTGTTCAACCAACTATAGCGAACGTTGGCCCAACGTTACATATTTTGCATATATTACAACGCTGTAGTCTGTAGTTAGGCCAACGTTGCACCAACAGTATGATTATACCTTGTTGTTCAACCAACTATAGCGAAGGTTGGCCCAACGTTACATAATTTGCATATATTACAACGCTGTAGTCTGTAGTTAGGCCAACGTTGGACCAACAGTATGATTATACCTTGTTGTTCAACCAACTATAGCGAAGGTTGGCCCAACGATACATATTTTGCATATATTACAACGCTGTAGTCTGTAGTTAGGCCAACGTTGCGCCAACAGTATGATTATACCTTGTTGTTCAACCAACTATAGCGAACGTTGGCCCAACGTTACATAATTTGCATATATTACAACGCTGTAGTCTGTAGTTAGGCCAACGTTAGACCAACAGTATGATTATACCTTGTTGTTTAACCAACTATAGCGAACGTTGGCCCAACGTTACAAGATTGTTGGCAATACTGCATGACGTAACGTAACATTTCATGCAGTTGGCCTTACAGAGGGACTTAGTTGGCATCTCAACCACCATCTCCCAACATGTTACCAACCGTTGGCTACCGTTGGCAACAAACCCCCAACGAAAATTGCTACTAGGGACTATACTACTACTACTATACTACTTGTTTTATTATGTTCATGCTGTCTACTGTTAATTTATAATATCGATTTTTTATTAAAACGTATATTTTTATCTAGATTTTCTTGAATTCGTGATTAATTTATTACTTTACGAGCGATTTGCAATTATAACTCTACGCTTGATTGGATCTATTTTAATTTTGATTACACCAGTTCACGGATGCGATGGACTGTTAAATATCCAGTTTTAAATTGCAAGCCAATAAAAAACGAAGTATAATATTTAGACCTTATAAATGTTATTTTACAACGTGATAACCAATTCAATAGTGTGAAAAAGTGACAAGTTGTTACACATCCTCTTTTGTCTTTACACAAGCGGTCGAATTTGCATACGCATTTTAGATTACTTAACTGTATTGAATATTTATTGTGAACGACGATGGTCGATAAATGATGAATGGATATCATAACAGAATCTATCTATAATATAATAAAACTGTAACAGATCCAATTCTGTACATTGAAGATATTTTGAAAATTTTTATTGGAGGGCACTCTATAATCGATACTGAAGCCAAAACTGCAATTTTTTTCAGTTTTGTCTGTCTGTCTGTCTGTATCTTGGCCGCGCATCACGCCGAAACTACTGAATGGATTCGAATGAAACTTGGTACAATTTGAGTTTATACTCCGAGGTAGGACATAGGATACTTTTTATCCCGAAATTCAGCACGGTTCCCTTGGGAGAGGGGAAGAAAGTTAAAACGTGTATTTAGCTGTAATTCATTAACGCGTAGTTCAATTTCACTCATTCTTTTTTGTTAGATAGGTAGTATTCTAAGTATTATCCCGTAAATATTTCAAGGTCATAGGTTTTTTAGTTCAGAAATGACAGACATTTATTGGGTTCCAATAACTTGGGAACCGGATCTTTGTACGTACGGCTTATTTTAAACTGGTGTGCGTTTAAATTTATGTTTGTCGGTCTGTTTATTTATTTCAGCTAATCTCCGAAACGGCTGGATCGATTTTAATGGAATTTTCAATGTTATAAGGAGTAACTTAGGCTACATTTAGTTTAGGTACATAAAAGAATTATGGGATCCGATCCGATCCGATTACATAAAATGTATCTATAGTAATTAATTTCGAGCTTCCCATAACCTCGGCAGAGTAGGCTTAGGCAGAGCACTGGTACTTGACGCTCATTGAAAATGCAACAAAGTAACCATCCATTTTATTAAGAAGCTCTAAGTAGCTAAATAAGTATTAGTGTGTTATGTTTTGTAATTTGAAACTGTTATCTAATATTACTATCAAATTGTATCATCAAAAAAGAAGCGTTCTACGTTATGCAGTAGGAACAAGTAACACTTAAATATTTCAGAAGGTTATAATTATTTTTACGACAATTTTATTGATGTAGTATAACACTTAGTTCATTTGTTAACTACCTTTTGCCGTCGACATATCAGTGCTAGAGCTCTTTTAGAGCCCTTTAGGTCTGCTCCAGTCGATTTCTCCATCTATCTCTATATTCACTTTTTCAATACCAATGAGTTTGCATCTCCGTCAACTCCTCTATCCGGTGCACCAAAGACTTCATAATCTTTTTGGTGATCGATAGTCCATACGTCATACGTCTAGCAAATCAATAGATGGTCTTGAATTTTTTATAATCCATTATCCAACAATATATTATATTGTTGGATAACGGGTAGTCTTAAAGATGTTATGCTTCATGCAATTAGTTTTTTTTTTTAATTGCCATTTTCTTGAATTCGGTTGAGTAGTTAAAGTCTACAGAATAAGTAACAAATAAACATACGTTTTCAGATTTACAATATGGATAGGTTATATTTTTTTTAATTATTTACTTGTATATTTTAACAAGATTCACATAGTAACGCGGTTTCCGCCGGAAAGCGTCTTGTAATGCCTCCAGTGTACCATCGGAGCGTGTACAGAGTTTTAATAAGCCTTATTATAATCTTGGTATCGAACACTTGTAATGTAGCTCGACGTTCCCTGCATAATCAGTGATCGTTTTCCTGGGAAACCTTCCTATGTAGTTTATCACGGTAAGGTAAGAGTACGCAATTCCGTCAGTGTCCCAGTACCCGATAACTGATCAGTTTTTTAATTTTTAAAATTTCTACGAATACTAAATAAAATTTATTTGAATGGCAATACATTCTGGGTAATATTTTTTACAATTCTAATGGCACAATTTATCAAAAAGTTTAATGGCGTTGAAACTGTACAACAACAAATGTCACCTCTCCGAAAATATTTAGAAAATTCAAAGTTCAGTCACTGAACTACGTTACCACCACATCATCTTGGTTTGGTTCTCATGCAGCTGCGTATAAAAATACGGTAAAAGTGTTAATTTACTAGAATATTTGAGTAAATAGTCTATCGATATAACTTTTAAATTGCGGTGAATCTGAACGAAATGTAATTATTTTTGCATGTTACATCTATTGGTACTCACAAATCCCTACTTGACCCAGAATCCGTTATTTTTTTAACGGATTTTGGTACACGCATCAACCCGATGATATCCGTTGTACCTAAACCCGTTATTAGATCTCTATTGCCTTAAAATAGGTCTTATTTTCCCTTAATTTTTTTTCGTTTTTCTGTACGATTTCTATATTATTGATAAATAAGATGGATATTACATGCCCGTGATTATAAGGTCATCAGAGCTTATATTACTGCGATATTAGGTAATTCTAAAAAAGCATATAGCATTGTGTATGCAATAATGCAAATACTTGTTTAAATATATTAGACTAGCTGATGCCCGCGAGTTAATCCGCGTGGATTTAGGTTTATAAAAATCCCAAGGGAACCAATATGAGTTAGTTTCCTTGGGATTTTTATTTGAAGAACTAGAAGATGTCCATGGCTTCGCCCGTGTGAATTTTAGTTTTTAAAAATCCCGTGGGAAATTTTGATTTTCCAGGACAAAAAGTAGCCTATCTGTAGTAAACCCGTCCCAAAATGGAAAAATGCCGCGGGATTCCCACGATTTAGGAGTGCAATTCCTTATAGCATCAGGGTTGAGGAGTTGGATATGTATTCGAATTCATTCAACGATAAAGTCTTTCATTGATAGGTACCTCAAATATCAATTTAAATAACCGTCAGTTTCTAAATCTCATTAGTTTTGGGGGTTAGGTCCCCTACAACATCAGGATTGAGGAGTCGGAATCCAAATTTTTTATGGGACAGTGTCGCAAAGGTCTTCTATCGATTAAAAAAAATTACGCAGATCAGTTTAGAAATCTCGGAGATATCGTTGTACATAGGTAGAAAAACACAACTCCTCCTTTTTTTGAAAGTCGGTTAAAAAAGTAGCTTATGTTACTCCTTGATTAGTTTTCTACTTGTTCTACTTACTTTCTACTTCTACTTTCGTTCTACTTTCAAAAAGTCAGATACCTGACAAGAATTCGGACTGTTAAAACATGCGCAGTGAAAGATGAACGAGGAGCGTTACTTACAGAAACAAATCAAGTTCTAGAGCGTTGGAGGCGATACTGCTCAGCATTATACGATAACCAGACTCCAGATGCATTACCCATAAGTTGGAACATGGATGAACAAGAACCTACGTTCTTCCGTCAGAGATAGATATAACAACAAGGACATTAAAGCTTGACAAGTCTCCGGGAAAAGATGCCATCCCAGCGGAACTCATAAATAACCTTGGCTCAGGAGGCATTGACATAATGACGAAAATCCGTAACGCGGTTTGGACTACAGGACATTGGCTTGCGGATTGGACTGAATCAGTTTTTATACCGTTACATAAAAAAGGCTCCACCACTGAATGCCGTAACTATAGAACTATCACCCTAATATCGCACGCCACTAAGATCCTGTTACATGTGATCAATCAGCGCCTAAAAAGTTATCTTGATCGCCAGATACCTGAAGTACAAGTTGTTAAAAGAAAAGGGACAAGAGAGCAAATCCTCAATGTCAGGCAGGTTATAGAAAAGAGTAGGGAGTTCAATAGTCCTGTTGTACTGTGCTTCATTGATTACAGCAAGGCTTTTAACTGTGTAATGTGGAGCAAGTTATGGATGGTACTGTCAGAAATGGGAGTGCCACTGATCTTATCCTGAATTCATACTGCAACAACCGCTTATTTGTAAGGATTGACACCGAATGTTCTAATGTGTTTCCTACCAAGAAAGGCGTACGACAGGGTTGTATCCTCTCACCCATGTTGTTTAACATTTACGGCGAGTACATAATTCGCAAAACAATCGAGAACTGGGAGAAAGGATTTCCAATAGGGGGAAAAAGAATATGCAACAACCGGTATGCAGACGATACAGTGCTCGTTACCACCACCATGGACGACATGAAGGAACTCTTACAAAAATTAGAAGCAGAAAGTATGGATTTGGGTCTGACCATCAACAGAAGTAAGACCAAGTTGATGATAGTTGACCGCGCCGGTAAGCTATCCAATACTAATATAATTCCATCTGTGGATGTGGTGAAGAATTACATCCACCTTGGGTCCCAAATCTGCAGTGATGGCAGTTGTGTGCCAGAGATAAAGAGACGCATCAAGCAATGGCGAAAAATGCCATGACAAGATTAATCGGGATATGGAAGAATAAAGGCATATCGCATAAAACCAAGAGCCGCCTCGTTCAGGCCTTAATTTACCCAATTTTCATGTATGGAGTCGAAACATGGACCATCAAAGCAAGAGAAAGGCAAAGAATAGATGCGTTCGAAATGTGGTGCTGGAGGAGGATGCTGCGGATTCCGTGGACTGCTAAGTGTCCATTCTTTCACAACTCGGAATCACTGCTCGGGTTTCCTCTATATGCTACCCACGATTGCTCTCATATTTCGGCCACATCATTCGGCGTGGGGATGACAGCCTACAAAAGTTAATAGTGACAGGCAACACGGAGGGCAAAAGAGTGAGAGGCCGCTCACCAACTAGGTGGTCCGACCAGCTGAAAGAATCCAACAGGTGTAGATTCTATCACTCTGTTAAAATGGCCACCAACAGAAGCCGGTAGAAACAATTAATCCATACGAGGGAAGTATGCCAGGACCACGATCTACAGCTATGAAGCAACGACCGGAGAGAGAGTATGCGTTTGGACTTTTTATCCTGCAAAAATCGACAGTTCCCATGGGATTTTGAAAAAACCGCAATCTATAGATACAGCTATAGGTAGATTACTATAGCAAACTTCCTTGAAAGTTGATATAAAGATTGGAAAAGGGAGCAGGAACGGGAACCGGAAATCCACGATTCCCTCGGGATTTGTGAAAAAGCGAAATTCACGCGGGCGGAGCCGCAGGCAGAAGCTAGTAGAGAATAAGAAGTATTGAAAAGCGTACCTTTTATAATAATATGTCTCAAATAATATATTTCATTTCTTTATAATATTATGTCTTCTTTTTCGATAAAAAGTAGGTATAACCCCATTTTTTTTACTGCGAGCTCTACGTATTTTAGATTTGTAATAATGATTTTATGAACCTTAGCGTCAAGCAATAGAGTTCAAATTCGCGGTAAAAGTTAACGGATTCCGGGACATAATAACGTTTACTAGTACAAATCTGCCGACTACTGGTACAATCGGCCCTTTCCCACATTTTTTTGTATTATTACGTATTATCTTTTATTTTAATTTGAAATAAAATAATAGCACTAAAACTAGAATAAATTACCTATCTAGTCATATAATTCTCATTACTGTAAGTTTACGAATTTCAACATAGCAATCATGCAAAGTTAGCGAAGTTCAAAACTTAACGGATATTGGGACGTTTGCCTTATGCGTCGCTCGCTCCGTTGGTTTCACGGTCGGTTAAAACGTTATACGCTTCGACGTATCGAGTAAATGCTGCGGTCTCCACAATTAGTATATGATTAGGAATTACGTCAATTTGTCGATAAACGCTAATTTTTTTAGTTCCAGTTATAAATGTTATGCTTTTATTTATTGTTCTTATCTAATACTTTTTTATCGATGACGGACGAGTGATGGCCGCACTTGAACGTGATCTTAGTTTTGGAGAGGATTATGTATATGTCATGATCAACCCATTACCGGCTCACTACAGAGCACAGGTCTCCTCTCAGAGTGAGAAGGGTTTTGGCCATAGTCTACCACGCTGGCCAAGCGGATTGGCAGACTTCACACACCTTTGAGAACGTTATGGAGAACTCTCAGGCATGCAGGTTTCCTCACGATGTTTTCCTTCACCGTTAAAGCAAGTGATATTTAAATACTTAAAACGCACATAACTCCGAAAAGTTAGAGGTGCGTGCCCCGGGATCGAACCCACGACCTCCGATTAGAAGTCGGTCGTCCTAACCACTAGGCTATCACAGCTCTATGTCTTATGTATATACGTTATAATTATTAGTTCTGCGCTACAAAGTCTTCAAAGGCATTTAACAAAATCAGAAACGCCTCATTCTGCTGAGGACCAAATAAATATATCAATAGACCGTGATGAAAAATCCGTAAACATTAATACAGCAACATTTTTATATTCTTTTCACATTTATTAGAATTTGTCGGGCTTAAATTAATTTCTTGAGATTTCTTTCCATACTCATTATCTAATCAAAGGTCTTTCAGCGCAATTAAATTATCTTGGAATGCTTTTCCTAATTCGTCTCGATCTCGATCCAGCTATAATTCCGACGGTCGCTCTCCAAACCCTACCAAAATGCTGTTTAAGTACTTCCATATTAAAATCCATAACAGCGTCGTTATCTGCACATTACGACACAGCGGCCTCTTAATTACGCAGTATGAAAGCAAATCCGCGGAGGTGAGTGCGTTAATCAGACCAGCGTTCAGGCTGCCATTGTCTCGCCCGCAGCTGCGCCCGGCGGCCGGCCGACGTCCTCTAAATACAAATCATTGTCAAGTTCAGACGAAGCGACGTGTGGAGACTCTCTAACAAACAAACTGGCCCGCCCATTTCGTTTGTCCAGAACTCCACACATTTTGCCTGTTTTAATTATTAATACGAAATGGAAATTAATTAATTTGAACCTAGTAGATTTTTTAAAGTTAAAAATTCTTTATACTACACCTGCTCGGAAAGTACCTTCTGGTTTTTCTCCTATCGACGGTCAAAAGTACGTCATTACTGTCAAACAAATATGCGGGGCGAAAAGAACTATGAGATTTCATTGTTAACGCGCTGGAGCGGAAATTCCATTTATGAAATTCCATTACTAACGTGCTTTTTTCTTTTTAATTTTTGATAAAATCCTATCAGTACATGAAAAAAAACCTATTTCGACAAAAGACGACATAAAAAGCACCTATAATAAAATAAATAAGTAACCGCCACGGTAGATGGCGCTGATGTCGATATGTCACCGAGCACGACCGGGGTCCGCTATTTTAAATAAATTCAATTTTAATTAATACAATTAAATATAAAGTAAAAGTAAAAAATAGAAAATATAAATTTTTCGCGCTATTTTCTTTGTATTTTGTGAGTCGCTTTCTTTTGTTTTACCTATCCAAATTTTCTATTTATAAAATTACAAATAACTTTAGGGAACTCGAAGTGTCTAAGTAGTGAGCCGCCCAACGCCGCCGGAATTAAAAATATGTGGCCAAGCAGTTATTGTTATATTGAAAATCTCTTAATGGAAACGCAACGTCTTTTTCTGATTGATTTCCGGTAATAATTTTAATATTTTTGATTATTTTATTATTTTCCTCGTAGGTGTAGTATAAAGCACTATGTATCCCTTCGGGAGAAAGTGCGATTCCTCTCGGGTGTATTGCGGCCCTACGGCCTACGGCCTCGGGCCTCAAACTACACCCTCGTAGTAATCGGTCACTTTCTCCCGTCGTGGAACAATGTACTATTAGGCGCATTGAGCACTTTTTGGGTGAACATAAAGCGTAAAACTCGCGTCATCGTCACCGCACGCTCTCCATGAGCTACATCCACAGACCAGTCAAATAAAGACTGGTAATAGCAGGGCACCCGCACTCACCACACATATGCGCTGGAATCACCTATTTAAATGCGCCGCCCACATTCGGTACCTCATTCCGTGAGCGGACGTCATTGTGTAAAGAAGTCCCTAAACAGGTGTTTTTCTGTCAAAGATGCCCTACTGTGCAGTCAAATGGTGCGGAAAATGTCCAGTCTTAATAAAGACGGAATTACATTTCACAGGTAAGCCCATATTCTTCAATTTAAGGATAATTATTATAATTTAAAATAGTACAGCAAAACACAAAATGCGAAAGCACTCCCGTTGAAGTCTTTTATCGCCATCTCTTTTTTCTCACGTTTATCTGCATAAGTCATTCTCGCTCCATGCTTATTAGAGATGGCGGTCTAATAAAAATATAATTTATCGATAAAATGCGAACATTGAAAGTGATCCCAATATTTTAATAATAATATTGACTGAACTCGACTGAACTCAACTGAACTCGACGGATTTCGACTGAACTCGTCTGAACTCGACTGAACTCGACTGAACTCGACTGAACTCGACTGAACACGACTGAACTCGACTGAACTCGACTGAACTCGACTGAAATCGACTGAACTCGACTGAACTCGACTGAACTCGACTGAACTCGACTGATTTCGACTGAACTCGACTAGACTCGACTGAACTCGACTGAAATCGACTGAACTCGACTGAACACGACTGAGCACGACAGAACTCGACTGGACTCGACTGAACTCTACTGAAATCGACTGAACTCGACTGAACACAACTGAACTCGACTGAACTCGACTGAAATCGACTGAACTGGACTGAACTCCACTGATTTCAACTGAACTCGACTGAACTCGACTGAACTTGACTGAACTCGACTGAACACGACTGAACTCGACTGAACTCGACTGAACTCGACTGAATTCGACTGAACTCAACTGAACTCGACTTAACTCGACTGAGAGTTCAGTGGAGTTAAGTAGAGTGACTTAACTCGACTTAACTCGACTGAACTTGACTGAACTCGACTTAACTCGACTTAACTCTACTGACAGTTAAGTCGAGTGACTTAACTCGACTGAACTCGACTGAACTCGACTTAACTCGACTGAACTCGACTGAACTCGACTTAACTCGACTTAACTCGACTGAACTCGACTGAACTCGACTTAACTCGACTGAACTCGACTGAACTCGACTTAACCCGACTTAACTCGACTGAACTCAACTTAACTCAACTTAACTCGACTTAACTCGACTGAACACGACTGAACTCGACTGAATTCGTCTGAACTCGACTGAACTCAACTGATCTCGATTGAACTCGACTTAACTCGACTGAACTCGACTAAACTCGACTTTACTCGACTGAACTCGACTGAACTCGACTGAACTCGACTGAACTCGACTGAACTCGAGTTCAGTTGAGTTCAGTCGAGTTCAGTCGAGTTCAGTCAAGTTCAGTCGAGTTCAGTCAAGTTCAGTCGAGTTCAGTCGTGTTCAGTCGAGTTCAGTCGAGTTCAGTCGAGTTCAGTCGAGTTCAGTCGAGTTCAGGCGAGTTCAGTCGAGTTCAGTCGTGTTCAGTCGAGTTCAGTCGATTTCAGTTGAGTTCAGTCGAGTTCAGTCGAGTTCAGTCGAGTTCAGTCGTGTTCAGTCGAGTTCAGTCTTGTTCAGTCGAGTTCAGTCGTGTTCAGTCGAATTCAGTCGAGTTCAGTCGATTTCAGTTGAGTTCAGTCGAGTTCAGTCGAGTGCAGTCGAGTCGAGTCGAGTTGAGTTGTTGTAGAGAGTCGATAAATTATATTAGTATGCATTCGTTGCTCTGCATACTAATTGTAATTTGAACCATACCTACCTATTAAAATATCGATAAATATTTGATAAAATTCACAGACGAGAGCGCCTCATTATCCTAAAACGGGTTTCAAAAAATAGAGATAGAGATAATATTAAATATTTAAATTTTGAATTTTTGTTTTATTTTTATCATATTATCAACTGAAATCATGTCGATAATGATACGTCGATAAAAAACGGTCGACGTCCAATTCCCATCACTAGTTGATTTAACTTGATTTTATGACTTTCGAGTCAACCAATCACAACAACGCGTTCTCCCCTGTCCCCCGCCAACATTTTACGATTTAGTTTTAATACTATTTCGTGTTAATGCGGACTCTGGAGCTCCTTTCTCTGTGGCTACATCTATACTGTTTAAACTATAATCCAGTTTTCACTTCTATCGGCAGTCTCCGAAGACTGGCTCTCATTTTTTTTCCGTTTCACTCATGCTGCCTCACAATTTTATACAAAGCATTTTACGCAACACAATGCTAATGATAATTGCTTTCTAAACTGTATTCTATTTCGGACCTGCTGATTAAAAAATTTCCCTTAGCTAATTTTAATTATTTTATACAGACGAGTTGACTTTTTAAAGCTAAGGAGAGAAGATAAATCTTCAAGTTTAGATCTGAAATGATCGAACGGCTCGCAGTTAATATTTCCTAAGGCCCGCTAAAATGATTGGTTTTGGTTGAGGTGCCCATTATAATGATTACATTTAGATGGTAAACAAGCAAAAAAATTGGATTTTTCTAATTGCTTGGGAAAAACCCCTATTCAGTTACGGTTTTTAATGACAAGCCATTCATTATAATGCTCATTACAATCTTGCTTAGGAAACTGATAGTGTCATCGACTCATCGTCTAATCGATCAAGTTACTTCCTCATTTTGTGGTTTATTTCTGGTTGATACTAACGATGATACATATTGTTTTTGAGTTACTTGTAAGATAATATATCACGAAAAGATAAATAATAGGCACTATACAACTTGTTTTGAGTAGAACAAAGTAAGTAACTCGGGTAAGGTATCTGCAAAATTTGGTTATTACACAAATGTCTTAACTAAACTAAATTGACGGATCTAAAATTAATAGTATCATCTTCTTCCAAATAGAACATTGTGAAAAGGATGGTATTAATTTTAGTCCTGTTAATTTTGTGTAACTTAGAGATTTTGTACAAGTAGCAATTTTAATTCAACACTGGAAGATCTGTCTGATCACATAAGAAGAAACGAGGTCCCTCATAAGTCGCCAGAGCCACACTTAACGTATTTAAAATTGTATTTAGATCGAATCGATCGCATTGAAAAAATGCTGATGGATATTGATTGGATGAACAGAGTTTAACGTTGACCAGACCTCTGCTGAAAAAGTATCAATTATTTGCTATATGTACCTACCTATGTAGAAATGAACACATTGTTGCGTTCAAGGGCGGATCCAGGGGGGGGGGTCATGGGGGTCATGACCCCCCCCTGGGCTGCGTCCAGGACCTAGGTGGATCACTAATTAAAATTGTTAAATGTAATGTTTTTATATATTTTTGTCACAATATATATTTTATGTAAGTTCCTTCAATATTAATCAATTTAATATTTTGTATGAGAATCAAATCGTGGCTAAGAGCTTCAATGATTGAATAACGTCTAATCGGACTGCCACTTCTCCACGTAGTTCATTGAAATGTTACATGAGCTTTGCATTTATTAGAGGACGCAATTTTATTTTTGGGATATGTGTGGGGGGGTCAACAGAAGCTTAACCTCAAGTTTGTGGGGTCGCCACCCTTGTCCCCCGGCCGCCATCTTGGAAAACACTTTTTTCGCGATATCTCGGAAACTATGCGTCTTTAGAAAAATCGTGAAAACATAATTTGTAGCAAATTCTTTTGTCTACAAATATGTGTTAAAAACTTTTTGCCCCAAATTAAAAATTAAAGAAGTTATAATCAAAAAAGTGAGAAAATTTTTATAAAATCTTTTTTGCTCTGTAACTTTTTTTATACATTTTACAAAAAAAATATCTCGGACCAATCAATTTTTTTTTATTTCATTCATGTAAAACGCTGTTACAGCGCTCCAAAGTTGACCGGGTTCGTCAATGCTCATGAGAATCCGGTCAAAACGAAATGTTTCAGCCACAGCCACAGCCTGGACCATCGAAGAAAAGTAGATTAGAGTAGCTAGCTAATAAGTGATTGAAAATATTATGATGTTGAAGATTACCTTATAAGCAAGATGTCCGTGGAGTAGGCCTACAAAACAGTACAAGATTGGTCTGAAGTTTTTTTTGTAAAATGTATAAAAAAAAGTTATAGAGCAAAATAGATTTTATAAAAATTTTCTCACTTTTTTGCTTCTAACTTCTTTAATTTTTAATTTAGGGCAAAAAGTTATATGAACATATTTGTAGGCAAAACAATTTGCTACAAATTATGTCTTTACGAATTTTTTGTAAGACGCATAGTTTCTGAGATATCGCGAAAAAAGTGTTTTCCAAGATGGCGGCCGGGGGACAAGGGTAGCGACCCCACAAACTTGAGGTTAAGCTTCTATTGACCCCCCACACATGTCCCAAAAATAAAATTGCGTCCTCTAATAAATATTCGGTTCTTAAATTGTAACATTTCAATGGATTAACGTCCATAAAAACGTACCCATTGCAGTAGATGAAGTAATAACGCGTTTCGGGAGAAGACGTAAAAGAAAAAATTATTTTGTTATTTAAATATAGGTATTTTTATGTACAGTAATTACCTACTTACATCTATACTATCTATACTAATATAATAAAGCGGAAGAGTTTGTTTGTTTGAACGCGCTAATCTCTTGAAAGTACCTGTTGGATTTTAAAAATTCTTTTTTGAGTTTGGTAGTCCAATCAATGGGGAAAGTTATAGGCTATTTAATATCACTAAAATCTTCCCCTAAGGAGGTAAAATGGGGGTAGAAAGTTTGTATGAAAGTCCTATATTTTTAACTAGCTTCTGCCCGCGGCTTCGCCCGCGTGAATTTCGGTTTTGAACAAATCCCGAGGGAATCGTGGAGTTCCGGTTCCCGTTCCCGCTCCCTTTTCCTACCTTTATACTTAAAATATCAAGCAAGGTCGCTATAGTAATCTACCTATAGCTGTAGATATAGATTTCGGGTTTTTCGAAATCCCGTGGGAACTGTGCATTTTTCCAGGATAAAAAGTAGCCTATGTGTTGCCAATGCATGCTACATAGCAAAGTATTGCAATAATGGTTTATGTGAGCGTGATTTACCTAAGAACAGTCAGCGCCCTCTGTGGCGTTTTGGAGGTCTATATCTATTTTAGTCCTACAGGAATACTTTTCCGGGATAAAAAGTTTCTTTATGTGTTAAGTCAGGGCATAAGCTATCTCCATTCAAAATTTCAGCCAAATCGGTTCAGTAGTTGCGGCGGAGAAGAGGAACAAACATACACACAAACTTAATAACGCCTTTATAATATTAGTGTGATTGTTATTTTCCTCGCTAGAGAGCTCCGATAGCATACGCGTCTGATCGCTGCTAAATTCAAAATGCTATAGGGAGAACTTTACGCACCGCCCCGACGCGGCCGACTGGAACCGCGCGCCGCGCGCAATGGCTATGTCCCGCAATTTTTAAATCTGTAATATCTTCGAAAATATTCATTTAAATCATATGCTGTAAAGGGCCATATAGATCTATAATAAATCAACAATGTACTTAAGGTATTTAATTAGATAAGGATGAATGCTGTATTGGTTAAAATCGCTTCTAAAATTAGCCATTATTTGTCGTAAAAAAGTAAATGACAAAAAATGTTATTGTGGGATATCCATAAGAGATAGACATATACCATCGCGAAGTTTTCTATAGACCTTTTCAATGTGTACAATACTTAGTACATTATATTGATAAATCTCGTAGGGTTCAGCCTGCGTTTGCAATGTAAGCGGAAAAAATGTAATTATTTACGACATCACATTAGAAACCTCAAAAATAACAGTATTTCTCCACAATTTAATGGATGTTATTAGAATAGAATAGAATAGAATAGAAAAGTTTTTTATTCAAATAAACTTTTACAAGTGCTTTTGAATAGTCAGATGAATCTACCACTGGTTCGGAATGCCATTCCAACCGAGAAGAACCAGCAAGAAACTCGGCGGTTGCTCTTTTTCAAATTTACAATATCAATATAACAATTTTATGTTATGTTTATGTTATACATATAAACCTTCCTCTTGAATCACTCTATCTATTAAAAAAAACCGCATCAAAATCCGTTGCGTAGTTTTAAAGATTTAAGCGTACAAAGGGACATAGGGATATAGGGATATAGGGACATAGGGACAGAGAAAACGACTTTGTTTTATAGTATGTAGTGAAGTTACAGACCTGAAAATCGGCATTAAGATTATTAGTATTAAATAATAAAAACCTGTATATTTTATTCTGAAAAATCTACTTTTAAGGATGGTAAAATAGGGGATGAAAGTTTTAATGGGAAGTTTTAATTATATTATTGTTATTGGGGGGTAAGGGAGTACACCTCCATCTCAGCACTCCAATTGTCAACCTCACCTGCACGTGGTGCCCCCTGCTAATCAACAGACGAGGCTCTGACGACCGACAAATGGCGGTATAACCATTTCATATTGGCTAGACTACAGAAATGGCAAGGGCCGATGTCGGGCAGCAGCGACATCGGTACAATAGTCTAGCCCTGCGATCGCCAACCCGCCTGCCCAGCGTGGCGATTATGGGCATACCCTTGTATGGATATTCAAATAAAGCCACAGCCCCTAGTCCCCGGCGGCCCCGCTATTCCTAGTAACGGCGGGGCAGGGGGTGTCAAGAATCTCCGGAAGAGATTCCGCTGCCAACCCCAACGACTGGACCTGGCAACATATAACGCACGCACTTTGAGGACCGACGAAAAGATTATCGAGCTGGAAGAAGCAGTGAGCAAGTTGAAATGGGGTGTCATAGGATTATCTGAAGTCCGAAGAGAGGGGGAGGACTCGATAATCCTTAAATCCGGCAACTTGCTTTACTACCGGGAGGGTGATCAAAAATCCCAGGGTGGTGTCGGGTTTCTCGTCCACAGGTCCCTCGTTAACAACATTGTGCAAGTCGAAAGTGTGTCGAGCAGGGTAGCGTACCTTATACTCAGAATAACCAAACGGTATTCGCTGAAGGTCATACAGGTCTACGCACCGACATCGACACATACCGACGAGGAGGTAGAGGTCATGTATGAGGATATATCAAAAGCCATGCATGCCTCTAACACCTACTACAATGTTGTGATGGGGGACTTCAACGCAAGGCTGGGTAAGCGAAGCGGTGTAGAGTTGAAAGTGGGACAATTTGGCTATGGGCGACGGAACCATAGGGGCCAAATGTTGGCCGACTTCATGGAGAAAGAGGGCCTCTATATGATGAACTCTTTCTTCGAGAAGCGGTCACACAGGAAATGGACCTGGATGAGCCCCGACGGTTCTACGAGAAATGAGATCGACTTCATCATGTCTACAAAACGGCACGGATTCAATGATGTCTCTGTGATCAACAGGGTAAAAACCGGCAGCGATCACCGTATGGTAAGAGGCACATTGAATCTCAAAATAAAGCTTGAAAGGGCCAGACTGATGAAGTCAACGCTCCGACCTTCTCGTGCCCATATCCAGAACCCCGAGAGCTTCCAACTCGAATTGCAAAACCGATTCGCTTGCCTGGCAGATTGCGATTCAGTGGACGAATTGAACAACAGGCTGGTGGAAACTGTCCATGCGGTCGGGTCTAAGTTCTTTAAGACCCACCGTAGAAATAGAACCAAAAAATTCTCAGACCATACTCTCAATCTCATGGAACAAAGACATGAAATGAGACTGCAGTCTTCAGGAGACGCCCTTGCTTATCGGCGGATAAATAGACAGATCTCTAAATCACAGACACGCGATCTGCGATACTTCAACACCGAACGTATCAAAGAGACCATTGAGCGTAACAAAGGCTCAAAGGTGTTCGCGAGAAATCTGTCTATTGGTCAGAGCCAGCTGACGCGACTGAAGACCGACAACGGTAGTCTCATTTCGTCAAAACCTGAGATTTTGAGGGAGGTCGAGAAGTTCTACGGACAGTTATACACCTCAACACAGAAGCCTGTTGAAGATTTGGCTAAAGATCCCAGAGCCAAACTGACCCGACACTATACCGAAGATATCCCGGACGTCAGCCTATACGAGATTAGTATGGCTCTCAAGCAGCTTAAAAACAACAAGGCACCAGGTGATGACGGAATCACTGCAGAACTCCTGAAGGCGGGTGGAAGACCAATACTCAAAGTCCTTCAGCGATTGTTCAATTCCGTCATTCACGAGGGAATAACGCCAGAGGCATGGCACAGAAGCGTGGTGGTTCTTTTCTTCAAAAAGGGCGATAATACCCTGCTGAAGAATTATAGACCCATCTCGCTGCTGAGCCATGTCTATAAGTTGTTCTCGAGAGTCATTACGAATCGTCTCGCTCGTAGGTTCGACGACTTCCAGCCTCCCGAACAAGCCGGGTTCCGAAAAGGCTTCAGTACCATAGACCACATCCATACGCTGCGGCAGGTTATACAGAAGACCGAAGAGTATAACCGGCCACTTTGCTTAGCGTTTGTGGACTATGAGAAGGCCTTTGATTCGGTGGAAACTTGGGCTGTATTGAGATCACTGCAGAGATGCCGGATCGACTATCGGTACATCCAAGCGCTGAAGTGTTTGTACGAAAACGCCACTATGTCAGTCCGTATACAGGACCAGAATACGAGGCCAATCCAATTGCAGCGAGGAGTGCGTCAGGGAGATGTTATCTCCCCGAAGCTATTTACCGCAGCGTTGGAAGACATCTTTAAGCTTCTGGACTGGAACGGACTTGGCATCAACATAAACGGCGAGTACATCACTCACCTACGGTTTGCCGATGATATAGTCGTGATGGCAGAGACTCTGGGAGACCTCAATACAATGCTCAACGATCTCAGCAGAGTTTCTCAACAGGTGGGCCTAAAAATGAACATGAGTAAGACGAAGGTCATGTCTAATGCTCATGTTCCGCTCCACCCGGTAATCGTTGAGAACTCTGCACTCGAAATTGTAGACGAGTACATATACCTGGGACACACGATCCAGCTAGGTAGGTCCAATTTTGACAAAGAGATCAACCGCCGAATCCAACTCGGCTGGGCAGCGTTCGGGAAACTTCGAGATGTCTTTTCGTCCAATATCCCTCAGTGTCTGAAGACGAAAGTCTTCGAACAGTGCGTGTTGCCAGTGATGACTTACGGATCTGAGACATGGTCGCTGACAATGGGCCTCATAAGAAGGCTCAGGGTCACTCAGCGGGCGATGGAGAGAGCTATGCTCGGAGTATCCCTGCGGGATCAAATCAGAAATGAGGAGATCCGCAGGAGAACCAGAGTTACTGACATAGCTCATCGAGTCGCGAAGCTGAAGTGGCAATGGGCGGGGCACATTGCTCGAAGAACCGATGGACGTTGGGGTCCCAAGGTGCTTGAATGGCGACCTCGCACCGGTAAACGAAGCGCAGGTAGACCCCCCACTCGTTGGACAGACGATCTCAAGCGAGTCGCTGGCAGCCGCTGGAGTCAGGCGGCACAAGATCGTGTGCTGTGGCGATCCTTGCAAGAGACCTATGTCCAGCAGTGGACGTCTATTGGTTGAAACGACGATTGTTATTATCAACTTGAAATTTGGAAAGTAGGTTCATTCCAAAAAAGACTTTACAAAAATCCTCCCCTAAGGGGGTAAAACGGGGGTAGGAAGGTTATGTGAAAGTTCTATGTTTCTGAAGTTACATATATGAAAATAGACATTAAGATCATAACTTTTAAATAATAAAAACCTGTATAAGTTATTCTGGAAAATCTCCCCTTAAGGGTGGTAAAATAGGGGATGAAAGTTTTTATGTGAAGTAATTATTGTTATTATTAACTTGAAATTTGGAAGGTACCTAGGTTCTTTCTATTGATATATTATTCTACTGATATTGATATATCAGCCTAGAAAATATCTTACGAAATTTCTCTTCTATGGGGGTAAAATGGGTGTAGGACGGTTACATGAAAGTTCTATGTTTTTGAAGTTTCAGATACGAAAATTGGCATGCACTTAAGTTATTAGTTTTAAATAATAAAAACCTATTTAAATTATTTTCGTAAATCTCTTCTTAAGGGTGGTAAAATAGGGGATGGAAGTTTGTACAGGGAAGTTTGAATTATTGTTATTATTAACTTAAAATTTGGAAGTTAGGTTCTTTCTAGGAGGTAGGCATCAGCTAAGAAAAATTTGACGAAAATCCACCCCAAAGGGGGTAAAACGGTTTACTTATATTTTACGACATCAGTTTATGAACCTAAATATAATAAAACAGAGATCCTGTAGGTACTAATTTTTATCGGACATAACTATTAACTACAGATTGACGTGATTTTTTCAGTTGCATTTTTTTAGTTGAGAACCTGGAGAGTTGACAGGCTACTATTTTTATTCGCGGAAAACAAAGGGTTCCCGTGGGACTTTTGAAATACTAATACCGCGGACGAAGTCGCGGGCAACAGCTACTAGTACATTAATAAAATACCTATGATTATAAAATTAAATTATAACTTCTTGTGACTTGACCACGACTATGTGACCCCCCCCTGGCACCAAAGCTGGATCCGCCCTTGGTTGCGTTAATTTTGTTTATCAACTTCATAACTTAAAACACCAGCATATTTTGAAAAGAAACGAAACATTTGTAATCCATTCACAAAGCACTCTCTATCTTTGGACGTATCGAATTCCCATTTTTCAAGTAGGTAACTAATTCATTCAGTCATTCTCCATTCAGTAGACAATTTATTTACGTTCGAGCTAGATTTTATCAATGATATTGAAATGAACGGAATATTTGTCTTCTAGAAATTGGATTGGATTGTATGTTTCCGCATTCGCAATATATGTAGTTCAAGTTCAAGATTCCGCCCACCCGGGTTATTGACCGCGTTCGGGTCATGCGCGACAAGCAAACTCCTTTCCTTTAGAAGAGGATAGATGCCTTGATTATGTTAGATACTATTTTGAACGTACAGTAAAATCTTTACATTTTATCAAGCTGATGCCCGCAACTTCGTCCGCGTGGATTCATATAAATCTCATACAAACTTCCAACCCCTATTTAACCCCCTTAGGGGTTGAATTTTCGAAAATCCTTTCTTAGCGGATGCCTACGTCATAATAGAGCCTATCATAATAGAGTCCAGTGGTTTAAGCTGTGCGTTGATAGATCAGTCAGTAAGTCACCTTTTCTTTTTATATATTTAATGTTTCGTAATATTTTGATAACAATATTTAAAAAATTAAGTAGGGTCACAAATTCAAATACAAAACATCGAAAATATCAATGATACCATTTAAGGTAATACTGATTCCAAAATATGAATATACAGCTTTCAGATTATGGCCCTGAGTATTCATACAGTTATTTGCGTATTGATTATTTCTCTTATCCGTAACTGTTTGAAAAGGCTTTCGTTAAGCCCTTTTTATTACCTACTCGTGTTACCCGACGGCAATTTACGAAAACGGATTTAGTATTCGGCTTACTATTATAATATTTTAATGCAACCATTCATTTCTTTGTAGCCTTTAAGACCGGTATGTTTAAAGGAGAATGCCCGTAATTCATAGTAAAAATCCCATAAATGTATGCTCTACCAATCAGAATAGTTTTTTCATTATGTATGTACATTTATGCACATGTATGTAGTGTATGTATGTGATAAAAACTATTTAGCCAGTCTGACAAACAATGGATAAGTATTCTAAACCGTTGAACGTAGAGTTTAGAAAATGGGAGGAAATATTCCCAGAGTACACGTCGAGGTGTATGGAGGAGAGATATTTTAAAATTCCATCCTTAAGAGATGGTACGGTTTGTCTGAAGAAACATTTTTTTTAATAACTTGAATCCACACGGAAGAAATTCTGGGCACCAGCTAAGTAGTACCAAATAAAAAAAAATTATTAAAACGACGCTAGTGGCTGAGTCCTGAGATTGTTTTGGACATACTTCGTTATGTTTTACCCTCATAAGTATGCCTTTGCATCGGGTATGCAATAAAATATTTTGTTTATCAAATTCTGTAGCTCACAAAGCATTTCGGGAGGGTATTTTCGTGAATAATTCCATGGGGTCCGTCGGATGAGGGTACACGAGCAATATCGCGTTGATGTTATTGATTGGGGGCAACAAGTTGTTGGGGCGTCTCGTCCCCCGCGCTGCTTGCACCTTCACTTTCTTCACAAATTTGGTTCAAGAGCCTCCTTCGATTCGGGAGTTCGGAATGTGCTTTATTTATCAACTGGATGGTGGGCTTAATTAATCTCGTTCCTGATTATTTGTTTAATAGTTTTGTTTATTTACTTGCATGAGTTGCATGACGAGAGTTTTACTCACGTAGTCACTTTTGCACTAAGTATATACCGAATAAACTAGCTAATGCCTGCGACTTCATCCGCGAGTTTTTTTTAAAAGTCCCTTGTAAACTCTAAAATTTTTTTGATAGAGCCGTTTCTTCTAATGAAGTACATAGTACATAGTTAATTTAATCCTAAATCCTAGTACATCAGTACTAAATCTGAAATCTTCTGAGTATGTCTTTGCAGCTGAAAATAGATTCAAAACCGTTACAAATGAGAAACGCAGCGATCAAAACAAATCAATTGTAAATTATATATTTTCATGCCCTTTGTTCTCGGGTTTTCAATACAATATACATACACACATCAGAGTCCTTTGTCTTTTCCATTTTACTATTTGTGAATAACATACAATCTAGAGGACTGTGCATCAGCAAAAACGCATTGCAGCCGGTTTAATATTTTAAAACCTACTATTTATAAAGTATAAACTATAATGATGATTTATTGCTAGTTATAGTCTACTGTAGCCCCATAGAACCGCGCGTGCTTTCCATAATAATTAAACATTCCCGTACACAATCAAAAATTGTGATTCGATATCAGAATTCCGTTTATGACAACGGATTCTGAATTCATACGGCGCGTTCTGTTAACTGGCTTTCTTCGTATTACATGTTCGGTAAATAAAATGTACGTGGGTGTGCCATTGATATATTATAATCAAAGATAGTTTAAAAAAATAACTTTTAATAATTTCCATTATGTTTTATAAACCTGTCTATTGAAGGGGTACTTTTGGAAAAATTTCAGTGACGTGAAAAAATTGGAAATAAGGTATTAGAAAAAAATGTTTCGATTAAGCTAATATGCATATTTTTTTACGAATAACTATAAATATGGAGCTGTAGGTTTTCTGATAGGCCTAATTAAAAAAAATTCGATCTCATTGAAATTCTCGGAAATTATAGGGTAAGTCCGGGGTAGATGGCCCTAGTAACTTTAAAACTCTATAGTGAAGGAATTATGATGAATAAAACATTGAATTAATATAAAACGTAAACTTTATTTATTACTCTTATCAAACATTAACGATAAATTACTTTAAAAAACGCAAACAATGTAATTTTAAACTTTTAAAAAAAACTAGGACTGGCCATCTCTCCCAGAGTGTCCGGGGGTGATGGCCATAGTAATCGGGGGGAGATGGCCAATACTCTTCTTGCCTTTCCCTTTGCTCGTGAGATCTTTTAACTCCTTTTTTTCTTATTACCGCAGTAAGAACACATGTCCTCAAACTCGGTGCAGTTTTCATGCACCCAAAACATGCAAATATTGTATTGTATCCAATCTTCAACTAATTGTGTCCTGTAATAATTATCACCACAATCTCAGCAGTTATCTTTCTCTCTATCTTCATATTCACTTTCAGAGGTATCATTGAAAACGATGGGAATTTCTTCGCAACTGCTATCAGACAACCTACGAATTTCCTTTCGTTTCTTAACAGTTTTTTTTCTTAGGTCTATAAGTCATAGTATCTGTTTTTATCATTTTTCGTTTTTTTGACTTTTCTTCCTTTTTTTCTTTTTCATTTTCTTTCGATTTTCGTTTTTCAATATGATCTTCAGATGTCAAAATGATGCTTACTTATTTGGCTCGTTTCCAAACCTCGTTTAGTTTAACAGGCAGTGTAGATACTTCGTCCAGTAATCTAGTCGGTATTGGTTGGTCTACCGTCTGAAGGGATGTACCTACTTGGGCCTGAATCTGAGACTCAAAATTGACTTGTAATTCTTCTCAAATCATCGATAGTCAATGGAAAGCCTCTCGACTGCATGTCTTTTATATGCTTGCTCAGTCTTTTTTCGGTTTCTGCACCAAAGGTTGATGATAGTCCTATAGGTCCTATACAATGAACACAAAATTACTTTGCTATAATCCGCTAACAGTGACAAATTTGTAGGCACAACACCACACAAATTCACCACAAATTCAACTCGACGATCGTTTCGCTCCGACAAAAGTCCCATAGGTCCCTTTGTGTAGTTGTTTTGTTTTAACCTTCTTTCTAGTGTTTTTCTTCGTTCGTTCGTTCGTTTCAACCAATGGACGTCCACTGCTGGACATAGGTCTCTTGCAAGGATCGCCACAGCACACGATCTTGTGCCGCCCGATTCCAGCGGCTACCAGCGCTTTTCTTGGAATATGGTAAATAAAAGAGGCCCTATAAACCGTCATCCCTCCTCTGTGTACTTCTGACACAGCATTTTTTAAGTCTTCTTCGCTCCAGGCACCTCGTCCAATAGCCGCCTTCCGTACGTATTGATTAGGCATCTATAGAAACATTGAATTTTAAAAATAGATTTAAATTAGGACATTTAATTTTATGGCTATCTCTCCCGTAAATAATTTGGCCATCTTTCCCGATTGTCCGGGTGAGATGGCCACAGTACTTAATAAAAGCAACTTCTCAATTTTGTAGTTAATTTTTAAGTTAGAATGACGAGAAAGTTATTTACTTTACAAAGAAATCACAAAAACGGACAAAACTTTCAAAACTTTTTTGTGACCACTTAATATGTCTTACCCTTAGTTTAATTTAAACGTGTTATTAAAAAACAAAGTCACATTACTCACCTTTCCATAATTTTTTCGCAAAAAACTCCATGCCGGCTTGTTGCCCGTGCCGAAACGAATCGAACTAAATTATAGTAGGTGCCATCTATTAATAATTACTTCGACTTTTTTCTATTGGCCATCTCTCCCATACGGCCATCTCCCCCGGAATTACCCTATATTATAAATACATACATCAGTGGTCACTACGCCTATCGTTTAACTGAGACGGTTCCTGAAGCAAACGTTACTTTAAATTACGTTAGGTATATTTTCTGTTAATAAAATCAATTATATATTTTAAAATATATTTTATATTTAATTTATATATATATAATTTATATATTTAATGTAAATTATATATTTAAAAATAATGAAACTAAAAGTAATACCGAGTTTTTCGTTGTGACAAACGTTTATACAAAGATAGTTTCACATTGATGAACACTAGGCATAACTTTAACCTAATACAAGTTTATTCCTTTTAATTTTCTCTTCTTCGAGCACTTCAATTTATCTTTCATTTTATATGTCAATGCAGATAAGTACGAGTTGTTTTCCTTTGACGCCAAAGGATTCGCTACGGTCTTGGAAAATTCAAGAAAACTCCGTGAGCGAAATATGTAATGATTTTATGTTTTATTTTATTTTTATATGCAAGTGTGCACAATTCATTTATAAAAGAAAATACATAAGAATTTTCTTCAAACTTTGAAGACTGCTTGCTCTCTTGTGCAAACTATGCAAACTAATTGCTTTAAAAATAAGAGTAATAATGTAACGTAACTACCAGTAGGTTTTTTTACGTTTAGTTGCTAGCTATAGTTTTAGTAGGTACGTATGTACGGTCGGAATTACATAAGTATTTTTCGTCTCGATAATCTCGCGAACGAAAAATGATATTGAGGCAAAGTTCATTCGACCCATTAGTAATTACGTAACTTGAAACTGATCAAATTTTCAGCAAAATCGGTCTAGCCATTTTGTGCAGAATCAAAAAGCTAAACAAAATACCTATTTAAGTAGGGTGGAAGCTCCCTAGGCCGGCACCCCCCCATAAGTCGGCACTTCGTTATATTTCTGTCGATATTATCGTTTTGGTGGCATTTAGTCGCAATGTGTATTTTTTTCATTTAGTATTGTTCCAATGGGAAAATAGTTCTAAAATAAGGCAGCACTTTTTTGCACCCCTTTCCCTCAATTTTCGCCTGATTTTTGCCTGATTGTTTGTCGAGGTTATTAAAAAAAATTCTGTACCTATTTCTTCAAAAATTCTATTAATGTGGGAAAAGGGTGTATTTTTTTTGGCGGGAAAATGAAATAAAATGAAAACGAGGAAAGAGTCCCTATAAATATTTAAAAAAACATAAATTTTCACGGACAATATCGGGGGTAAAAGCTAATTTTCTAATAAAAAAATGAGGGCCGACTTTGAGAACACAAATGCCGGAGAAACGGACAAAGGTGCCGAGCTTAGGCAAATCAGTACTTTTTTTTTAAATAAATTAAAAAAATACTTCTTTATGCAAAAAGCGGGTATTAAAAATTGATTCAAAAAGTCAAAAGTATGAAGTATTAGAAGAAAAAAGCATTGTACTGAAATTGCTTCGTTTGACACGTCTACGAATTTTTAAACATGACACGACGCTTAAAGTGCCGACTTATAGAACATTCACCCTACTTAGTTTTTTTTTTTAATTTTCCCACTGGCAAGTTAGTCGTGTGGACCCAAAGCGTCGCATCCAAACCGCTTTTTCTTATATATATAAAATTCTCCTGTCACAATTTTCGTTCCCATACTCCTCCGAAACGGCTTGACCGATTCTCATGAAATTTTGTGAGCATATTGAGTAGGTCTGAGAATCGGCCAACATCTATTTTTCGTCCCCCTAAATGTTAAGGGTAGTCCACCCCTAAATTTTTATTTTTTATTTTTTTATGATACAACATACAAAAATACATACAATCCTAAATTTTCACCCTTCTACGATCAACCCTTATTTTTTAATAGTCATTTTAAGCTATAAATTATGTACCACGGGCGAAGCCGGGGCGGACCGCTAGTAGTTTCTATAATATGAATGAGCGTGATTCATAAATCACCGCCTATCGCCGTTCTATTCCCGATCGGGTATCGGAAAGAGTCGTGGGAACTTGTTGTTTACAGACAGTGATAGCGGGACAAGTTGATATGACGTGATTAATGTAGGATCAGCCGTTCGACGCGCTTATCGCCGGTACTCCTTATGTGCGGGAGAACTACTAGGAAATGGATACCGATGTCGACTGCCGCGGCCGGCTCAGATAACTGTAATTTAGTGTTCCAGAAATACATACCGTCAGTCTTGTATAGATGATTTTCTTGAAATGGCTGTTTAGAAAGAAGTGTAGCTAAGTATGTATGTGGCTACTTAATCGCGCTTCCTCTGAGAATACAATAGATAAGCTTTCATGCTCTAGTTATTGTCACAAACATTTGATGATTATTATATTTATTAAGAATATTTAAGAGAATATTACCGACTAGACTAAAATACCTATTCGTCCTTCTCCGCTAACTATACACGTACCCAATCCGTTATCGAATTGGATAACTATTATCCTGAATCTGGTTTATTACCCGACTGGGTTATGTGTTTCACCTGTGTGTATGTATGTCCATTCCTATGTCCGCGTGTAACTAATCAACGGCTCAACGGATTTTGATAAATGATACGTCATTAGATTTGTCTCAATGACGCGAGTGTTATAGGGTACCTAAATTTAAAAAAAAATTAAAATGGCGGACTTTATGCGCTTTAATGTGCGAGCTGAAAAAATTTTTTTTCTTCAAGACCCTCGAGTGGGGTATCAAAATAAAGGGATTCAAAAGGCAAATACAAAAATGTATAAATTTATATATTTGGAAACAATTTGGAGTGATAAATCGTAGAAAATGACCGTTTCCTATGTCAGTTCGTAACTACTTAGAGTCATTAGGGGTAAGAGCACGCGTCGGGTAAGAGTACGCAGTGCTAAGATCTCCGCGGGGAATGAAGGGATAGGGGGTGCGTGTATGACGAAGTCAGTGGCAAGCGAGCGGCCATATTGAAGCCAGGCAGTGCGCTGCTGTTCGACATCGTTGGGAAAACAAAAAAACAAAAAGAGTGAATTTCGGTGTTCGATAGCTAGTTTTTTGTTGTACGGAAAAGTTTATAACTTCGGCAACATAAAATCAGCGTGGTAAGTATTTTTTTAATGTTGTAATACTATTCATACACTATTATTTTCGAGTGTCAATTTAAGGTTATCTCTAGAATGAAGGTGTTCATAGGCGATATACTCCAAAAGTAGTCACGTGGGGTAAGAGAGTGGGGGCAGGAGAACGCACTCGAACACTTACCCCTACATGCATTCTTTTGCCCGCAGTAATATATTTAAATATTATAAATTAATTTAAGAATTATTTTAAATAAAAATCTGATTTCGTTGATCGCTGGATTTGTTTTTATTTAAAAGTAATACTTATTTAAAAGTAAAACTGATCTCTTTATTCTTAGGATTGATGATTATTTTTTACCATTCATCGTAAAACGTACTTTTGAGTTAGTTTATTCAGAGTTTATTTAATAAAAGACTTCTTTTATTCTTGAGAGGTTTTTGTTTCAATTATTTCCCACAATTGACTTGCTTGCGTCTACTTACCCCGTATGCGAGCTTATACCCGCAAAGCTGCGTACCGTTACCCGCAACAAGGGGCAAGAGAACGCATTCTGGCCGAGCCACATCTTTGTCTGATTCTAAAGAAACTATATACTTAACCAAGATATAAGCTTAGGTATTTAGTAAAGTATTAAATACTCTATCTTATTCTCACAATCAATTTCCTAATATTAAATTATTTTTGTTTTGGTGTGATCAAGAAAGGTAAAGTGCGTGCTCTTGACCCGAATGACTCTAACGGCTCAACCTATTTTGATAAATTATACGTCATTAGATTTGTCTTGACGGCGCAAATGTTACTGGGTACATAAAATTCATAAAAAATCAAAATGGCGAATGTTATGCACTTTAATGTGCGGGCTGAAAAAATTTTTTTTCTTCAAGACCCTCGAGTGCGGTATCAAAATAAAGGGCTTTAAAAGGCGAGTACGAAAATGTATACAATCTATATGTTTTAAATCAATTTGGAGTGACAAATCATGAAAAACAAAATAAATAACAACTACACTAAGTGGTACGGTGGTAGTTTATTAATTTTTAGTTCGTTTTTTAGCATGGCAGTCGGGTTTTTTTAATTTTTAAATTATAGCTTGTTTTAAATATATATATGTGTTGGTCATAGTCACCACAGACAGGAAATTTTAAAATAATTTAATCGGTATATAAATCGGTCTTAAATATGATGAAATAAACCGATCCTCACGAAAACATAAGTATAGGAACATGTAAAACTATCATTAAAATAATTATGTTAATATGTAACGTAGGTAATTAAAACACATAGGTGCTTATTAAAATAATTAACGCATACTATGCTGACACAATATTTCCTTAATGTACATAAAGGGTTAATTATGGAAAATTTGGTTCTTGACGAATTACCATTGCTGTTTGTAAATTAGAATTGAGTCAGATGTGCTTAAAAACAATTTACACAATAGCATTACCAAAGCATAGCAGCACTGACTTGCCGACGAATTGACTTCAATTACTGAATCAATCTAAATCCGCCTTTATGAATTGAATAGTAAACGAATATTAAAAATATTACAAATATAGATAGGTAGGTATCTACTTGTACAGTAATTGTACAGTACTTAATTCAAATAGTAAGTATGCTCTCTAATCAATGTAATTGGTTTGGCCTTCTGTACTATTGTCATGATCATCATCACTACTTATTATGTAGTAAAATGAGTCCTAATCCTAAAACCTGCTAATCTCAAAAGCTAACTGATGGATGGATTCTCTTTTGTTTTCGTCATTTAGAATTTATGCTAACGTAAAATATGAAAGAAACAAAATTATACAAAAGAAACAATACAGAAGGGTGCAACAGCGGTCTTATTGCTATTATAATATTCTTTTTCGGTATTTATTGTTCATAAATAGAAGCATGATAATAGGAACCATTTTTTTTCTATAGAAAGATCCAAACATTTAGTTTTTAGTCTTGATCGGAAACGAAAGTAAATCCTGTATTTTTTTGCCATCTCTCCTTGGTACGACAGTGTAGAAAATGTATCCTTCTCCTATTTTCGCTAAATAGCAATTTTTGTAGTCAAATGAAGTTTTTAATAATAATGTTTGGTTTATTTGCAGGAGCGGCTTGGCGCGGCGTAGCGGGCGGCCGCGCCATGGGGAACAAGTGTTGCAGCCGCCGCCACGACCCCGACCGGCCCTTAGGTGAGCACATTTTTTTAAATTCAATTATAACCCGCGGCATCTAAGTCGAGCGGTGACCTTCAAGTGCGCGCAGCGTCGTACGAGTGAGCGGGACACAATACGATTGGAGAGGAGCCAATCGCTTACGAGGGATCCGCGAGAGCTAATCAGTGCTTACGAACGATCCCCACGCCCAACCCGCGACCCCCTCACACCCTGAGATGCCTCATTTTCGACTTCTGCGCATTGAAGTTCTCCGCTCGACTTACGTGCCGCGGGCTGTACAAGTTAGCCCTTGACTGCAATTTCACCTGATACTACTAAGTGACGATGCAGTCTAAGATAGAAGCGGGCTAACATGGACGAGGTTAATAAGAATTGACACACAATTGCAATGGCAAAAACGATATGAAGAGGAAGATACTGCAAGTGTCACTAAAGTATTCTTCCCAGATGTCCAAGCAGCCTATAAAATAGTTAGAAATATAGACACACACCCGGTATTCACCCAAATAATTAGTGGACACGGAGGATTCTCAAAATACCTGCATAGATTCAAGCTTAAAGATACCCCCGCATGTGTATGTAACTCAGACAAGGATGAAGAACCTATTCATCTACTGACAGAATGTCCAAGATTCGGAAGACAACGTTACAACATAGAAAGTAAATTTGACATTATTATTAAAAAGGAATATTTATCTGAAATTTTAGAAAACCAACATATTAGGCACAGTTTTATAAAATATGCAATTGCAATAGGTAAAGTGACATTAGAAGAAAATAAAACATAAATGTATTAGAGATTTACAGTTACCTTATATTAGTAGAATATAGGCAATAACGTAAATAAAATACAACTTAAAATCTAACGATAAATATGAAAATAAGATAAGATATACAACATAGTCATGAAAACAAGGTCTCCGATCATCATGTCGGGGGGGAAAACGGGCGACTTCGACATGTCGGGGTCATAAAAAAAAAAAAAAACATGGACGAGGTATGCATACCCCTGATTGATTTCTGCACGGCATCGTATCGGAACGCTAAACCGCTTGGCGGCACGGTAAACAGCCACGGCTGAAGGCTCCCACCAGGCCAGACCAGAGAAAATTTAGAAAGTATAAAATCCCAAATTGCCCCTGCCAGAAATCGAACCTGGGACCTCGCACTTATAAGACCACAGCGCTCACCACTGCGCCCACCACTGCACCAGGGAGGTCGTCATACTTTTACTTTCATCGTACACTATTTACTTCCACCGGCCGCACCCCATCCGGTCACCAAGCAGGAGCTTAGCTGATCCACAAGTAACAACATAACGCCTAATCGCATTGATTCGAACCAAACATTACAAAGAGTACGCAGCGCATGCCACTAGGACGAACTCGTCTAGGACCGTAGGACGTGGTTAAAATGCTTGCTACAAATATTTCAACAAGCATCAATGTTCGATTCGGTGACATCGATAGTTCTTAACGTAAACAACAACCGCCATTTATCCTATTCTTGCGTAATGTGCCGAAGCAGTAGCTTGAACCTACTGCAACACTTTCACACAAAATAAAGTTTAATTCATGTCCACTTACATGACACAAGATTTAGACGTCTGCTGATTTAGCATGTACACCGTGTACAATGTACTGTTAACAGTGAAATCTTAAAAAATAATCACATTCTGTACAAATACTTAATCACAGACACTTAATCGACCTAATAAGTTCTTAAATTGGCTTTGTGACACTATTTTTTGCGTGTAAGGTGTTTGATGCTCCTGAATACGCACCGAGCTATATTTCTCAAAACATGATAATACTCGTAGGTATGTTCCGACGACGACGACTCTTGTGAACTCTATGAAGCCTAAAATTGATAGAGCTTTCTGAACTGTCAGTTTCTGCCTACTTCGTTGACTAGCGGTCTCATCATTAGGGGAGTACTAATGGACTGTAGTAACTGTAGGTACAGCTTCCAAGTGGTCTGGCTTCTCGCGACTATGGAGTTTAAGGGAGTGCCTGAATTAAGATCCACTCAAACTTTGCACCGGTATAAATCACTCCATTCTATTTGTCTCGTCTGCCGTAAACGGCCATCTACCCTTTTGCCGTCTGGTCTCGAGTACTGCTTCAATCCAGTATTTACCTAATAGATTACTTTGCTTGGTCTCAAGAGTCGAAACATTTTTTAATAAGCTAATAATTTCTTTGATTAGTTTTATTACTTATCTCCGCAAATATAATACTTTTGTGATTAAATGGTTTTTAATTATTTTCAACGTTTGGCGTTTTTGTTTACTTATATTTCTTTAAATCAGTTTAATCTATTATTTTATTATTAATTACAGCAGAATTGTTACTTTTATAATATCTTTTAGATAGTCTTTTCTTCTTATTTATTAAATAGATAGATTTTCTTGCTAGTTCATACTCATAGAAAGTCTATATTTTTTTAATTTGTGGTAGACTTAGTCAATGCTATCATACAGACACTATCAACTATAGACCGGTCAAATTAGACTAAAAAATAGGGGTGAGGTTACAATAATTCACACCTGGCTGAAAATTGGTAGGATTGTTCAAAACACTATTATAAATGAAATGTGAAAAGTCCTCATCGATCTGATACCTGGAAAAAAATTTACTCCTGGACACGCATAGTTGACTCACACTTGGCTGAAAATTGGTAGGATTGTTCGAAAAAAATTACTCGGGGTCAAAGTTTTCACGGGAAGTTTTCAGCAAAACGGTATGAAAACGGTATGCTGAAAACTTCCCGTGAAAATTTTGACCCCGAGTAATTTTTTTCCAGGTGTCGGATCGATGAGGACTTTTCACATTTCATTTATAATAGTGTTTCGAACAATCCTACCCATTTTCAGCCAGGTGTGAATTATTGTAACCTTGGAAGTCTAAATTGACTGGATTACTAGTCAAATTCGTGAATTAAAAAAGAAAAATTCAACACGTAAATGTATACCTAATGAATGAGATTTGTTTTGTGATGTGAGGAAGTTTATAAATACCTTTAGGTTGGTACTTATCGATTTGCAGGTACACTGAAACTTTTTAAACTCGATTCCGGAAACTTTCTTGCGCATACCTGTCTCCCACCAACTCCCACAACTAAATCCTCTTTGCGGTGCACGCTTGAAGTAAGCTTAACTATAAGTACAAAACCGTAAGTTGCCAAAGTCTGAGGAACCGTTAATTTATAAACTTTTAGTTGTGTTGCTCATGCTGCTGTGAATTTAGTTTCTTTGTATATTACCTATAAGAATACACTGGATTATACTTTCTATTCAATATGTCTACCTTAATGACGTTGCTTACTAGTTAACTAGCTAGTATAAAGTTTTTGAAGCAACATTTTGCGAGTGTACCTATCTAATTAATTTAAGAAAAGGATCTGGTATTTCAAAAATATGAATAGGTTTTTATTTGCAGCATAATTACCATGGCTTCTAAAGTTCTAAACAAACAGATTTTCGTGAAGACCTTCTGATTAAAGATAATAATGTAACCTACGTAAAGATAACCTACGTAATATATAATTTGAACTAAATTGACGGTTCTAAATGTAATGCTATCCTTTTCCACAAAGCATATTATGAAACGAGTAGTACTAGTATTAGACCTTTCAATTTAATTTTGTTTAGTGATTGAGGACAACAGAATTATGTAGGATGCCCACTGGTTGTAGCCAAGCTGGCAAGATATCTCTATGTTGCAATAATAAAAGTCCCATAGCTATAAACATTAACCAAAGTTATGTTAAATACTAAAAATAATTTACATTTTAAATATTCTTTTGCACTGTAGAATGTTAACATTCCATCATCCAAGTTAAATATTGCGAAATTTCCAGTCTCGAACGCCAGAGCGGAAACAATTTTCTTTAAAAACGATCCTGGATATTTTTTCGCACGCCGTTTAAGTTGCCCACTTAAGGGCCTGGTCTGTTTGCGTTTATTTTTTCTTTGTTCTCCACTGCTTTTCACGTAATTTTTATTACTTTTGTCAAAACAACAATTTGAGTTTATGATTTGATTTGATCTCTAATTTGATTTAGAGTTGAATAAATAAATGCAGTTTCATTAGCGGAGACATATTGAGAGTTTAGGTATGCGATTTTTAGTTGACCGTAACTTGAAAACTATGAAGACAGTGACATTCATATTTAAATACTTATATGATTTTTGGGTGTGTAACCGCTATAAAACATCTGTTAAACAGATTGTTTATGTTTGAGAACTTGTATTATAAATCTTCCTGACATAGTCCTAGTACCATTACTGCTATAAAGTTTTTTTCTTAAATTTCGAATATATAATATCTTTAAATATCGACAAAGATCTAGATATCTTTTAAATGTGTTTATACAATATTTGCTATTTAAAAAGCCAATCCGTTTTCGAGATTCTGTTTTTATTGTTTGCTGTGTGGTCTCAGGTTTTCCCAAATTACGTATGTACTGCCTGAGCACGTTTTCGTCGGAAACTGCATCAAAAGGGTCACTTTTTATCACTATTTAATATTTATATTTAACCATTTTGATTTTAATACTCATCACTTAAATGTTTTTGTAATCATTGTTAAATTCGTTAAAACGAGAACATCGTCGTTTTTGGACCATGTTAAAAACTAAAAAGGTTAATAAAAAAGGTTAAGGTAAAGGTATTAAAAAAGCACTTCAAAATAAATGAAAATAAATCTATCCAATTCATCTCAGAAAATCACGTGCCGAGTGTAAGTTTTTAAGTTAACGTTAAACTGTTCGTAAATCTCATTTTGTGTCGACACGGTTGTTTTGCCGACAGGGAAATTGATTCAACGCACAATCAACGTTAACTTGAAAACTTGTGAAAAGCAATAAGGTTCACTTTGACGTTATAGTGATTCGACATTCCAAATCTATAAACGTTGTCAAGATTTGAAATTTCCTAACCTTGCAGTAGTTAAATCTGCTATTTGTAATCAAGACGCAAACCAGAAGCCCGATACCTTTATAGCAAAAGCATATTGTTCATTATCGATAGACATGTATCAATCAGTGCCATAAGCCATTACTGTCCAGCGGCAACAATGATATAAGGCGTCGATCCCACTGCTAGAAATCTAACAGTTCAGAGTTCTGCGTTCCACTTTATTGTACAAGCTTTGATCGAGTTGACCGCGACGATCATACACTATTATTATACTCAGTAAGTTTGTCTAGAAGGGACGAATTGAACACGAATCAAAGCACTATTATCTTAAGACTTTGAGGTACGCGACTGCGACAATAAAGGTATAAAAGGCATAGATACTTTGAGGTACACGATTGAGACCGTTACACGCGACACTTGGCAAGCGACACTTGCAATCTGCTGTTTATGGTGCTGGTACACTGGTGTTAAGAAATGTTTTAAAACATTAGCTAACATTATAATATTTACTAACATTTATTAGATTTTGTGATTCTTTGTTAAATGTTTTCATTGCTCCCACACTGATAAATTACGTTGTAACATTGTTGTATAACATTTTATATCAGTTTGGACCTACATTCCTTGTTATTACTTAGTTGCATAAACATGAAAACATTTCAAAACTTTTGCTAACATTTGTGACAAAATGTTAACTAACAAATGTTTACTAACAATTTATAACATTTTTTAACTGTGGTGTGGCAACACCATTAAAGCTCATATAGGTAGGTAGGTATATAGAGGGCTTTCGAGGTGAGCGACCTCGACGAGTGATCCTTAGCTATGGGTATAGTCCTCAAAGTCTATGTTTATTGTGCACACATTCCCACGCGTTAGATGTTTTAAATGTCTTTGTGTGGCCAATTTTGATAGCGGAACACAGTATCTTAAAATTGGAACTCTGGACCGTCAGCGGAGGAATCCTCGCCTTATTACCGTATATCAAACGCGATAACAAGGTTGAACGACGGCCAAAGACCTATTTAACATCGGTCAAGTGTAAGTAGCCTAAGCAATATCAATATGCTCGGTTCAATAACGCTCTCGTGAACGCGTCCCACTTTCTCGGTAACTTTTCTGTACTTTTCTCGTGCATTTACCAGCGGCGTATGAAAGGGTTGAAGAAAGGATTCTTTTTTTTCTTTCATTTTTGTGTTCAATAGCTTTGCTATCACATAATGAAACTGCTTTTATTTTCCGACGCTGGATTCAATATTTAATTGAAAATGCTTTCTACAATATATTGTAACAGTGTCCAAATTATCTTAAAATTATTACCTACCTTCTTACAAGAGGAAATTCCAGCTAGACGAGTAGGTATAATAGTAGGACAAATCTTGTTTTAAAGCGATCTAAAACCTAATTTTACTAGAATGTGCATAAAATTATTCAAGTCGAGACAATAAGAGGTAAAGCTCAAAGTAATTTTCGCTTTCAAACAGACAAAATGCAGCTTTTGCAAATGATCAATACGTTTAGCGTTGAAAACATTTTTAGTGTTTCCGAACGCCGTCTACGAAAAACGAATTCTGCGACTAAACAAAAGGGGTAAAAAAAATTACGACCGACTGTACCAATGGCGCTTTTCCTTTACTTACCTACTGTTTCAATTTGCAGTCTTTGCAAATGAAAATATACGAGTTTATACAGCCCTTTATGTGAAAATTCTAATTTGTTTTCCTATTATTATTATTTGTCTTAGCTTTAAGAATATTGTCTACTGCAATGAGGCTTACGCATCTTTAGAGAGATCCGCGTCCGATTTAGGATTAGGCAGCTTAGGTCACTCAATACTATATAATATGCTTAATAGGAATCAAAAATGCCAAGTGTCTCATTCTGCAAATATCTGTGGAAAGCGCAGCGCAGAGCTCTCAATTGGTAGACAGACGACATCCAACGAATCGCATTCAGGCGCTGTATTCAAACGATACAAGAACGTGGCGTGTGAAAATCCCTAAAAATTGTGTGCCAATATGACCAATGCCCAGCCGTAGACGTCTTTTTTTTTTATAGGAATAGCGGGCAACTGAGCAAGCGGGTCACCTGATGTTAAGTCATTACCGCCGCCCATGAACATTAGCAGCACCAGAGGAACCACTAATGCGTTGCCGGCATTTGAGGAAGGGAACTGGCTCTTCAGCTCGCTGCCGGAACACACGGATGCTTTGCGGCAGATTACGGCTGAGGTGTGGTCGCTAGCGGCAATGTGGCGGAGTCGGGGTAGAATCCTACCACAAAGCGGTGATACCATCCAGATTAAGTTGTGTGGTATCAGGCACAACGGCCACTTGACTTTGGCCACATAGGTGGAATTTGGGCCACTTACACCCCAAAAATTATTTACGTATGTTTACCAAACCTCTGTAATTAATAGAAACTTTTTCTGTTCCAGTGTATCCAGCGTACAAGAAGAACGAAGCCGGTTTCACGACATGCCCGTCGCTGGAGACGCGGTACACCGGCGAGCCCAACAACCGTGCGGTGACGCGCAGACCCGCGGACATCGTGCGCACGAGGAACCCTGGAGCATGTGAGCTATTTTCTTCTTCCCTAGACTTTTACAGCCCCCGCACACTGGGCCACTAGTGGCGATGATTAGTGGCCAGCCACAAGTCGCCGAAGAGATTTTTCATACATTTTATATGGTACCACCGTCCACCGCACACTGAGCGCTTGAGTGGCCGTGTTCGAGCCACAAGAAAATGTATGAAAAATCTCTTTCGCGACTTTTGGCGGCCACTAGTTGTCGCCACTAGTGGGCCAGTGGGCCGGTGCTGTTAGTCAAGCAGCGCTTGTCTGCAAATGCACCCATACAATGAATATAAAATTACTTTGCTATAATCCTCTAACAGTGACTTTGTATGGTGTTGTGCCTACAAAGTCACTGTTAGCGGATTATAGCAAAGTAATTTTATATTCATTGTATATCATGGAATTCCGCAAAGTAACGCCTGCTTCTATTGAACATTGCAAATGCATCCGTAAGTCCTGATTTTTGAAGCAGGCTAACCTTGTAGGGGTTTATCAGATTCTCACCCCCCTGTCACACACAGTGGTTGTGAGGCATGGGAAGTAGCGAGGAAAGGAAGGAAGTGTATCTCGAGTGTGACTTACGGTGACGAGTATTGTAGCCACAGTACGTCTCTGCCTCCTTTTCTCGCTTCGTCCCATGTCTCGAGAGGCCTGTCACTCGAGTGTGTGGAAGGGGGGTTAAAATCATACTCCTCAGTTTCTAGTGTAACTTTTCAAGACTGAGGTTCTAGTGTAACTTTTCAAGTTAATGTTAACCGTACGTAAATCTGTCAAGTATGGAGATGTCAAATCATGACGTTTTCCCAAAAGTTGTATCCATCCCATACCGAGTGACAGACTTACGAACATGCAAAAAATAACCACATTCTTAATGATAGTAGGCAGGGCTTGTCACCTCCCGCTAACTTCACTCAAATATTATGTAATACGAGTTGTATCTGTGTACTGTGTACGAAGTATTGTAAATGAAGTTAGCAGGAGGCGCATTTCAAAATGGAAATACTGAGTTGTAATATTCCTTCTTTGAACATCACATAATATTATAGCACTTGCCGACACTTACTTTACTCATCAAAGAGTGAATCTATACTTCTATACTAATAAATAAAATTGAAGTGTCTGTCTGTAATATCGAAATAACTACCTTATATTAAGCTCATATGGTTATTTGAACGCTACCATAACCGAATCACACGTTTTTAAAATTTTTGTCTGTCTGTCTGTCTGTCTGTCTGTCTGTTTGAACGGGCTAATCTTCGGAACGGCTGAACCGATTTTGACGGGACCTGCACATACAAGTAGAGAATTAACTCGGGAGTAACATAGGCTACTTTTTTAACCGACTTTCAAAAAAGGAGGAGTTGTATTTTTCTACCTATGTACACCGATATCTCCGAGATTTCTGAACCGATTTGCGTATTTTTTTTTTAATCGATAGAGAAACATTGCGACCCTGTTCTATAAAAAATTTGGATTCCAACTCCTCAATCCTGATGCTGTAGGGGACCTAATCCCCAAAACTAATGGGATTTAGGAACTGTCGGTTATTTAAATTGACATTGGGGGTACTAATTAAAGACTTTATCGTTGAATGAACTCGAGTAGGTACATATCCAACTCCTCAACCCTGATGCTGTAATGCATTCCGAAATCGTAGGGATTCCGCGGGATTTTTCCGTTCTGGGGACGGGTTACTACAGATAGGCTACTTTTTGTTCTGGAAAAAGTAAGTTCCCACGGGATTTTTAAAAACATAAATCCACACGGGCGAAGCCGTGGGCATCATCTAGTTTTAACTAAACATGGAATAGTATACTTTACTCATCAAAGAGTGAATTTTAAGTAAACATGGAATAGTAAAGGACTGAGTCACTGAGTAATGGGTAGCTAATAAGGTAATGGCGGTTGTGGAATAACGATCTGAATATTTGAAGTGAAATTAAGCCGTACAAGTTACGCATTTGTATATTCATAAAGCAACGTCACCAGACAAGGGCAAAGGGGGGGGGGGCATAGTGGCTTGGCTTTATGCCAATACAACATTATGTTTCTCCAAGATCTCTTAGTGTTTTAGGAAGTTTAGGAAGTTTTGTTCAACGATTTAATAGGTACTTACCTATGAGCCGCTAAAATGGGGAAACACTCTTCCGTTGTACGTATTTCCTGCGACGTGTAGGTACTAATTTGAATTTTGAAGCAAGTGTTAATCCTCATAATTTAATAGTCCTCATTATTGCAAGTGCATCTTGCATTAAAAAAGTTACCTACCTTGAATTAATGAGCTGTATATGAGTATTCAGCCGCTGGAAACAAGCGGCGCAAGATCGCGTTCGTCTTGACGACGTCGACGACGACTCGATAGACGTCTATTGGTTGAGACGACGACGACGACTTGATCGATGTCTATTGGTTGAGACGACGACGACGATATGAGATTCCCCTTGAAGATTCTCAAGTACAGAAACTTAGCACTGTGGCTGAGATCTATATAGCGTACTCTGACTACTCAGTCTTGAGACAGAGTTAAAACGAGATAGATTTATCAGTTTATGTTTATTTATGTCATTTTAACTCTGTCCCAAGTCTGAGTAGAGTCAAAGTTCGCTCTATAAATCTCGGACCGTGTGTAGTAGTCAAGTCATTTGTTTTTGTTTCCATTATGGCTTCGCATAGTTGCGTATAGCCAGTCCTCAAGTTTTATTGTTTATCAAATAATTTTCCCAATTTGAGCGAAAGTGATCAAATATAAGTAGTTTATCGTCCATCATATTGTCCGTCAGTCGGTCCTAAGTCATGTCATGCTTTAGTAAGGCGAAGGCAACCTTACCAAAACTTTTGATAGAGTCCTGCGAGAAAATCGAATTAATCACTTAAAACACTCTTGCTTAATCTCCACTTCACTTGTGCACCTTTACAGAACTATATTGAATAAAAATGCCTTCTCTACTTTATACAATAGGCAAGTATAAATTGAAAATTTAAAAAACCCCCGACATTCGCCATTTTGTGGCGGGGGCCATATTGGATTTGCATAGTGCTATTCTGCTAGTCAAGCCCTTTCATTTGATACCCATCTTCTTCTTCTTCTTACTGGGCATTTGTCCACACTTAAACCAGATTAGGCCTGTTGTGCGTAATATGCCTCTCTCGTTGATGTTGTTATTCCAGCCATCCAATGTCACTCCAGAAGCTTAGCAGGCCGCCCAGGTTGCCAAGAATTTCCTGGAGCGAGGCTGGTGATCCCAGGTGGGTCTTGCGTTGATCTGCTACGCCCGTGCACTTCAGAAGCACGTGCGCTGGTGTTTCATCCGTCTCCATGCAGGCCCTGCATAGAGGACTGTTTGTGATACCAATAATGAAAAGGTGTTTGTTTAATGGGCAGTGCCCTGTTATGAGTCCCACCACCTTCCTGAGTTTACCTCTGTCTAGGCGCAGTAGTTTGTTAGTTAACTGTTGGTTCAGAGTAGGAAAAGCTTCCTTAGTCTGTCGGCAGTCGGTAGCATCCTTCCAAAGTGTAGAATGCTCCTTATTTGTTAGTTCATGCAACCAGGTCTTGTACTCACTAAAAGGGATGGGTACCATAGGTTCCGGTCCTGCCACCCTCAGTGTCGTAGCCCTGCGTGCTAGTTCATCCGCTGCCTCATTGCCCGGGTCTCCGTTATGTCCTTTGACCCACCGTAAGGTAATGTCATTGGAGATGGAGAGTTTTTCCAGGGCTTTGTGACAGTCTTGTATGAGTCGAGATGTTGATGTGGTACTGGCCAAGGCTTTTAGGACGGCTTGGCTGTCCGAGTTGATATTAATTTTGAAGTTCGTTACCTGTCTGTTGATAATGGCTAGAACTGCCGTTGTAATTCCAACACATTCTGCAATATTAAGGGAGTTGTGAAAAAATATGTTATCCGCCATTTTGTAGCGGCGGCCATCTTGGATCGATTTCCATCAAACATAGCTAACAACACTCTCGACTAATTCACCTTTCAAACAAAAAAACCGCATTCAAACCGGTTCACCCGTTTGAGCGCTACTGAGGAACAGACAGACACACACACACACACAGAGAGAGACACGTCAAACTTATAACACCCCGTCGTTTTTGCGTCGGGGGTTAAAAACTCTAAAATGCAGCAAATTAATAAAAATTAAACGAGAGCCATTTGCAATTCCAACGATTTTTTCGCCAAGCCATTTTACCATTTGGTTTTTTCAGGTATATCGAACGGCGGGCGTCGTGTAGTGAAAGCACTATGTGCGTACACGGCCCGTGCAGAGTCCGACATCTCGTTCCGCAAGGGAGACCGTATGGAGGTGCTGAGCGACGCGGAGACCGACTGGTGGCGGGTTCTGCACCTGTCCACCAGGCGGGAGGGACTGGTGCCAGCCAACTTTGTAGCGGAGGAGAGTTCGGTGGAATGCGAGGAGTGAGTAGGATTTCTTATTAAAATAGAATAGAAAAGTTTTTTTATTCGAATAAGCTTTTTACAAGTGCTTTTGAATCGTCAAGTGGATCTACCATTGTTTCGGAATGCCATTCCTGTTTATGTCCATTATGTTATGTACATAGTTAAATTGCCGAAGCGACTCAAATCCAAGCTTTTGTAGCATTTCATTACAATATCCTCTACACTCATTATTTTACGAGTATAGTTTCCGGTATTCTTAAGATATGGAATTTTAATATCTGTCAACAAAGGTTCTCTAGGGAACATGCTAAATCTGCTGTGAGATAGTTGCGTTTTTCGGAGTGGTCGAACAGTTTATATTGGGATATTAATAACCCTTGGTAGGCTTTTGGCTAAACATCCAACTGCTAAAGACAACCTTTATGTTGCAGCTGGTTTTTCCCAACCGTGTCGAGGAAGGAGGCTGACAAGCTACTCCTGGCTGAAAGCAATCCCCGTGGAACTTTCCTCGTGAGACCTGCGGAACACAACCCCCATGGCTTCAGCCTGAGCGTTAAAGATTGGGAGGAGGGAAGAGGGTACCATGTGAAGCATTATAAGATTAAGCCACTGGATAACGGGGGGTTTTATATTGCGACGAATCAGACGTTCCCGAGTCTGCCAGCGCTCGTTATGTCTTATACGAGTGAGTCCTTTTGAGTTTACAGTACTAAATTTCATTTTGAAAGCATTTTAGTGATTGTAATGTTAACTTACGACTACCTTCATAATCTAAGAATCTTAGAAATGGACCGTCAGGTTTGCTTCTTTATGTGAGCAATAAAAAAAATTCGGACTACCTTCATGATCTATGGGTCCTAGAAGTTAAAGTAAGGGTTTGATGTAAATATTATGGAGATTTTTTGTCTTTCTTCGTTGTTTTTAATCTTCAAATGTTCTTTAAAATAGTTATATTTTTCACTTGATTTTCATGCTTTGTTATTGGGATTACGGTACACTATACTATACTGGTTTGCAACTTAAAAACACTAATAAATAACTTTCCTTTATACCTGTAGATTTCTTAAATAAGCAATATATAATGTAAATAGCACCTCTATAACCCAAAACATAACCAACTAACCGAAAATAGGTCAAAATTCCAATGATGTGTACTCACGCTTTGCAGAGAATGCGCTAGGCCTGTGTCACGTGCTCGCGCGCCCGTGCCCCAAGCCCGAGCCGCAGATGTGGGACCTGGGCCCGGAGCTGCGCGACAAGTGGGAGATCCCCAGGAGCCAGATACAGCTGATCAAGAAGCTGGGCCAGGGGAACTTTGGCGAGGTGTATTACGGGAAATGGTGCAACAATATTGAGGTGAATGTTGATATTAGCTGTGTTCTTTATTATACGAGATTATGTGCCAGCACATGGGACTTTAAAGGCTCTATCTCTCTAGGACAGGTGGTAGTGCGACTGGATGCGCAACCTACAAAATGTATAGAGCATGGTGTTATGTGATAGATATTGGAGTTTTTGAGAAGCGTGCAAGTAACAATTGGTATGTAAGGGATAAGTTACAGGATTCCTGACATTGGATCTTTGCGTGCTATAATAATTATAAAAGTGAGTCTCGAAGGCAATTCGATGAATGCAGAAAATCAAAAAAATGTGGGTCAGATCGAATTTTATTTTGTAGCCTCTTCTTTACAGGACTTTGCACCACGAGCATTTATGGTGGTTTTACTCTGAGTTTAGTTTTATTAATCTGTTTAACCTTTTAACATTATTTGCTAACCACACCTATAATTCTTTCTATATTCCAGGTTGCAGTCAAAACTCTAAGGGAAGGCACGATGTCCAAACAGGCGTTTCTCCAAGAAGCCTCCATCATGAAGAAATTCCGTCACAAAAGACTGGTCGCGCTATACGCAGTGTGTTCCCAGCAGGAGCCCGTTTACATCGTACAAGAGTACATGTGCAAAGGCTCGCTGCTGGAATTCCTTAGGAATGGCGAAGGGAAATCCCTCCATTTCGAGGATTTAGTGTACGTGGCGGCGCAAGTCGCGAGCGGGATGGAGTACCTCGAATCCAAGCTTCTGATACACAGAGACTTGGCTGCGAGAAACGTTTTAATAGGTGAAAATAACGTAGCGAAAATATGCGATTTCGGTCTCGCCCGAGTGATAGAAGACAACGAATACTGTCCAAAACAAGGCTCCCGGTTTCCTGTAAAGTGGACGGCACCCGAGGCGATCATATACGGACGGTTCTCTATAAAGAGCGACGTTTGGTCGTACGGAATCCTTCTGATGGAGTTGTTCACGTACGGCCAGATACCGTATCCGGGGTTGCATGGCAAGGAGGTCATCGAACAAGTGGAGAGAGGTTATAGAATGCCCAAACCCGTAGGTCACTACCTCCCGGACGATATATATAGACTGATGCTCCAATGTTGGGACGCTGTCCCCGAGAAGCGACCTACCTTCGAATTCCTCAACCACTATTTCGAATCCTTCACAGTGACCAGTGAGATACCTTATAGAGAAGTGCAAGACTAGTGCTGTGATATAGTGATATAGGTTTTTTACACTGATTGGAGTTTTTTAAAACGCTATGCGTTTAAGTGAAAGTGATGACACCGTATACTTTTCAATGGATCTGTGGAGGTGACGCCTCTGGCTGAACGTTTCTTTGCGTGCTGGTGATACGCTAGAAGTTTTCCAAATATATACAGTTTATTCGAGTTAAGAAAATAATAACTTTTTTAGTCGGCTCCGAATCCTGAGCTGGATGGTCGGTAGAAAATGAAAATGGTCAGTACATTGGCTAGTTAAGTAATGCAGTCATTTTAATTCCCTGACCAATGTATTGACCAGTACTGCCCAATGTATTGACATACTAGTACTGACCAATGTATTGACCAGTACAAACCAGTATAGACCAGTACTGACCTATGTATTGACCAGTACTGACCAATGTATTGACCGGTACAGACCAATGTATTGACAGTGTATTGATTTACTGTTAGATCTACGGTTAGAAAACGCCATCTAAAATTTATTTTCTTAACGCGAATGTATTATTAACTGATCAAAATGATGTGTATACTGACAAAAAAAGTACTGAATTGATGGTAATTGGACGTTAAATGGTCTGCGAGCATTGTGTGATTGAATAGCGTGAGATTGAAATTGTGTAGGGTCCTTAGCGAATAAACGGAAACGTGACAAGTGTGTGTGTTGATCGATAGAAAGTAACTGAATACTACTTACTATTAATACTAAATTCTGTACTACACTGCCATTTGGATAAGAAGATTTCAGTAAAATTATTTTGTGACGAAGCATAGGCCTAATGGAAGTCCAATAGTCTTCCAGGCTTCTCATTCATTTCAATCAGGGATTCCCAAACTTTTTTTTCTAATAGACCACTTTCAAAATTTTGCTAATTCCGGTGGACCCCCTGCAGCTACATTTCTACCATATTCCCAAAACTCGACAAAAATGTGAAAATGAAAATGAAAAGATCTTACCGATTTTCAACTACGAATAATAATAGTTTTCGATAAAAAAGTGAGAATTGATTATTGATTGTCCTGTGAGTGAATGTCAAAAAAGTAAAGTTAAGTTTTTACAAGTAACAGTCGCTGCGCTTCTTAAAATATTATCTGCCTACATTGTTCGATAAAGTCAAGCCATTATTTTAGTTCTTCACTATCGAAACCAGATACATTTTCGTGGACCCCCGCTTACGACTTGTGAACCCCCATTTTCTTGTCACGCCAACGTAGACCCCTGTCGAGTCTCCCGTGGACTCTAGGGGGTCTACCTGGACCACTTTGGGGACTACTGATTTAAATCCAATAATAACTACCGTGAAATGCATACATAAAACGTCGATTTGTCGGATCGATTTGAAACACTGGACCACCGCCAAGATCCCCGGAATCGAACCTGTTATAAGTTCACACGAAAATCAGTGGGGTCGGTTCTCGATTCAAACGCTCGATAATATCGCGACCCAATTCTAGTATATTGCCTGTGAATCGAATGGGAAATCGATTTTTTTAGTATTAATCAACATAGCATGCCTAGTCGAGAGTCTACAATCTACATCAATCGATTTGATCATCATGACTTTGTCGATAAGCTATTTTTAAAATCCCAAATTGGCTTTTAACTAAAATAAGGACTGAAATCTACAAAGTGAACACACACACACACTGTTATAGTTTCTATTTTAGTATTTTTATACTCGAAGCATTACTAAACTATACAGGAAAGTTTGAGCTTGTTATTTTTATTCACTGGCTTTTCATATTATTTGTAGGTATGAAAAATTTGAATGACGTATGTAAAAAAAATATATGTAAAATAAGTCGACAAAAATCACATGGAACTAATTTAAGTCCACTGAAAGTAATTTAAGTGACTTTACACCCCTACTAAATAAGTGCGGAATTCCGGTCGAAATAATCGGTCGACAATATTTTTTGATCTTTACATAATATGAACATAAATAAGTAAAGCCATTTTGAAATCGGTTAAATACACTTTAATTTTTTCATATTGCATTTTGTTAAATGCAGAGAATAACACGACAAGACACTGAGTATAGACAAGACGAATAATGATTAGTATCTATAAATATTTAATATTATGTATAAATATATAAATATTAGACCGCAGATATTAATGTGTAAATTAATTACAATGTAAATTTAACATTTCAATATTGGCAATAAGTATAATATACTGAATATTCTTCTCAAAATATGACTGTCAGATATTTTCATTCATTAATTTCGCACTGAGTTCGAGAAAAGGTATTGCTATAACGCAATGCGATAATAACGGTCGGAATTTTGCATGTGTTTAGAAGAGGCATTAGAGCCGCGTCACACGCGACGCGTTGCGGGGCCGCCAGGTGCGCTGCCAAATGTCACTTAACACAATAAAAATCTCACTCGCGCCGCAACGCGCTATTCTCTGTGAAAACACCTATTTTCTTATTTACTAGTTGTAGCGTAAGCATATTTAGATATTACGTTGCATTTGTAAAAAAAACTCACTCGCTATGAATTAAGCAATACCTAATGTTAAAAATCAAAATTTATCGTCTGAGCATTTTCAAATTATTCGATCCGATATCGGTTATTGGATAATGAATCGATATCAGTAAGTACAAAATATGTTTTCTGTGGCATTTTGGTTAGGACCGTAAAAATATCTCCACCGATATCGGATTAGCTATCGCGAAAATGCTCTAACACAATATTTTCATATTCTAAATTGAGATGTGATATTTTTGTATCACTCTAGAATCAAAATTGTATACAGCTTTTTTACACGCTTTGTTTTTGTTGTTTCATTTTGAAGTAGTCGGACTCAAATTTTCTATTTATTTTTAACCAAAGTTGAGATCTCTTCAGTCTTCACAAAAGTAATGTACATAGTATATTTTAGATATAAATATGAGATTTTGTCATCCGAGACTTGAGTGTAACTTTAAATGAGTAAACACTTGTTTTGAATTTGCGTTAATCTGAAAATTTTGATATATTAGTCATGTCGCGACGTATTGTTATGTATTTCTCACAAACTCAAGTGAGCTGTTTTCCTGCAAAAAGATTTATTTAGACAAAAAGATTTATTTTGACTGAGGAATTTAAAGATGATTTACTGAAATTAGAAGCGTGGCAGGTTCGACTTTAGTCATTTCTTTTTATTTTGAGTTTTTCATATTAAATTGCGTACAAAATAATTTCAGTCCATTTTTATCAAAATAAAGAAATCATAGATAAACTACTTACAGTCTAGATAGACTATAATAATAATAAAAGTTTTGTATAGTTTTAAAATAAACAAATTTTGATGCCCTCTTTTATATACTTACCGAAGTTTATATATACAGAGTTTATTGCGCGTATTCACATCGACTGAAATTATTTAGGCTCCTTTGCGAACTTTTTATATTTTGATTTTTTTTTAATTTAAAGTTCCGTTAACGGTATGATAAATCGAATCACAGAAAAATCGTAATAGATACAAATATCGTATTTTTTTACTATTAAATACCTATATCGGTGTCGATACTAATCTGATATATAAATATATTTTGCGGATTGCTACAAAATAATTTCGAATTCGACCATGACAATTTTTAATAAATCGCCTTAAAATTTTCTTTAAACTAATGATCAGCACACAAAAAATACAAATAAGTCAAAATGTCTAAATGCAAAGGGGCCACATTCCTTCACGTAAAAAATATATAGCTTTAGGACCATATACCAAAGAGTTATTGTACATTATGAGCGAAGGATAGGTTTAGAAGCAGAGGGGCATATTTAATTTGTAGCATAGTTAGAAATTGTGACCTGTGTATTGTTAATTATTTGACCAATATCCCCAACTTTGGCAATGTGTACGACTAATTTGTAATAAAAAAAAGTATTGTTAAGAACTTTTTCACACTTACCGATTCGATAACGGTATATCGGTAATCCGATGTCGATATACATATTATCACAATAACATCGGATACGTAAAATTCAAACGATATTTTTGTGGAAAATGGTGCTACTTATTTGAAGTTAAACACAAAACTAAAACCAAATTGACAAACTAAAAGTATTGATATATTTTTCTTGACATGACAAAATAAATAATTGTATTAGGTAATATTGTTGATTTTAGTTTGTTAAAATTTGGTTCTTTTCCTCAAACTTTCTAAAAAAATATAATAGCCGATTAAAGTAATTTTTCTATTGATCACTTTGTCGGTAGAGTTTTCAAAAATTTGTCAATATTGGATCGGGTGTTGTGAAAAAGTTCATTTATACGACTGATCACAAAACCATGACTTAGCTAATTTTCGTCGCCTCATAAAAGTATTAAAGGTATGCTTCAATCACTTAATCATTTTCTCTCATCGACCTAGTGATTGTGTAAATTTGAAAAAAATTAAAAATAGTGTCTTATAACATTCCAAGTAATCAAACACTTTAAATTTGGACACTTTTGTATGAAACAATTAGATTTGTAAGATTTTGTACATACAATGAAATAAATGTTATTGATATAAAATTGTTTTATTTTTAAATTATACTCCTCAGCATAGAAGGTAATAGGTATATCTATTTATAATAATATATTTTATGTTTAACTATTAATGGAATTTTTGAAACTTGGAATTGGAGAAACTTTTAAAATGCAAAAAGATATTTCCTGGTAAGTAACTAATTGAGATAAAACGTTAAATGAGCACCCATACCAGCAACCACCACTACAGCCTTTTAACGTCCCACTGCTGGGCACAGGCCTCCTCTCTCATAGGAGAGGGATTTAGAGCTTAGACCCACCACGCTGCTCCAATGCGGGTTGGCGGGCTTTAACGACTATTGTCACATGATAGTGTGGTGCCATTTTTTGAGCGGAATTCGTGTTCCGCATAACTTTTGATATTATTTCTTTAGCGCCTAAGTAATAATTATTGATTTATTTGCCCTAAAATATCATTCAATGTCTAATATATACATAAATCTTATTATTTACAATATGTCATTAAACTATAATAAAATAATAACAATTATAAAATAACTTACTTCGACCGGGCAGACTCGAAATCGTCTGGGTATTTTCTGTCTAGATAATTTTCACACTGTGCGGATTTTGTCCGTAATATTATATACTTCCTACGTTTTTTTAATAACTTACAGTTTTTTGTGATTATCTAAACCGTATCTGTATACATTTTGGTCTTAATCTTAAGATACCTATACTCGGACTGATAGGACGATTGCATGTAGTGCCAACATGCCAGCAGCGGAGTAGGAACATAGTGCGGGTTCTTCTTGCTATAGTGGTTCAGGTATATCGCCAGTGCTACCAACATACCGGACCACGCGTATCTGGAAGAAAATGTATCGAATTTACCCATAAAATCAAAAATTTCTTCACAAAAGCTGAAAATTTGACTATTCAATGTCGTTTGGTGGTGCGTTGCGTAAGGCGCTTCAAGCACATAGTTAAGCTGCAAAACTACTCTGTATAGGTATTCTGAGTTTGCGCACCTCCAAAACTTTACCAAATAATACGTATCGAAAAACTGTAATATGTAATAAAAAATGGACCTAAAAACTCTAATTTTAAAGTCGTAATTCAATACTTCGAATATTTATTTTAACAACATTTCTGCTTGGGGCGCTGGCTGTTTTCGAACGCTGAATGTATTGGCGAACTCAAACCATAAAATAAGCCAGATTAGGTCCATTTTACTCTGAAGTCATAGTGTTTCATTCAACTTTCATAAGCATTGTTAAAGGTGTTTCGCATATATATATGTAGGTATACCAATCACAAGCACATGTCAAAATATGAGTCAAGAAAATTTATATGTGTTATGCACTTGAATCTGATTGTAGTTTTAAATAATTAGGCAACTGGAGATAGGTTTTTAAAAATTACAAGGATATTAAAATTAAAAGTAGTGCTACTTTTAGATATGTCAATTGGACGTGGTCTGTGATATGTTATTAAAGTAATCTTATCCTCTGGTTTAGCGAAAAGAGTTCAACCAACAAATCTTGTCAATAGTAAAGCAAACCCTAATTTTGAAATAATTATAGGTAGGTACGAGTAGATACATATCTTATTTCTGTAACAAGTATTTTGTGGGATCCTTAGAGATCTGTGTACGACAGAATGCTAAAGATTTGTAAAAGCCGAAGCTCTATTGTCATAGTTTTAAGAAGATAAAGTGTTTTTTAAATACGAAGAATACTTACTGGAACACGAACGGCTTGCTAAAGAGCAGGAACGATATAACGATCGAGAGCGCTTTCCTCATAGTGGTGACGGTGACGGCCACGGTGGCGCCGCAGATCCTGACCAGCGTGAGCACCGCCTGCAGGCCCATGTACCCGCTCACGCTAAGCAGCAAGATGTTCGAGTACATTGTCGCTGGGTTCTGGAAGGAACATGGTACATCTTTTGGATGATGGTACATATTTTGGAACATGGTACATCTTTTGGAAAATGGTACATCTTTTGGAACATGGTGCGTCTTTTGGAAAATGGTACATCTTTTGGAACATGGTACATCTTTTGGAAAATGGTACATCTTTTGGAACATGGTGCGTCTTTTGGAAGATGGTACATCTTTTGGAACATGGTACATCTTTTGGAAAATGGTACATCTTTTGGAACATGGTGCGTCTTTTGGAAGATGGTACATATTTTGGAAAATGGTAGATCTTTTGCAACATGGTACATCTTTTGCAACATGGTACATCTTTTGGAAAATGGTACATCTTTTGGAAAATGGTACATCTTTTGGGAACATGGTACAAGTCACAACTAATTTTCTTCTTTCCCCTCTAACTACAACAAACATGAAAATATGAGCATTTGGGCTAGGAGCAGGTGCTATAGAGTAAAGTCCAATGGGTGAAACTTAAAATGCTTAAGGTTTTACAGTCAATCTCTTCGTCGACGTCACCGTTTCAAACGATAGATGACCACTGCTGGGGATAGGTCTCTTTAAAGGATTGTCTCAGTTCACGATCTTAAGACGCTTTTTAAGGAGACATTCAATTACAATTTAAAAAATCCTGAAATCAAGTAAAAAGTGAAAGTAAAGTGAAATTTACCTGAACACAATAAATGAAAATCTTGAAATTAAGTAAAAAGTGAAAGTAAAGTGAAAGTTACCTGAGCACAATAAGAGAATCCATCAGTCAGTATGCCACTGAATGCAGTTATAACAACCAGATACACACAAGCTATAGCGTATGAGTAGAAAACCACTTCATTGTTGGTTGCTTGGAACTGTCTCATGGCCTTCTCTTGAACATTACCAATGATCGCGTCGCATAGTAAAGCTAGAGAAATTACTAATACGCCTATGATGTCAAAGTTGGGTGATGTGTTTGAGTCAGCTGTAAAATACAAAACAGATTTAAGGAAGCTGCTAAGGCTACATATACATAGGCTCTATTTGGACTGCAAAATTGCAGTTGCTGGAATCACATTTTGTGTTTCGGGCTTAAGTACCACGGATGGGTACAAATCCAGTCAGTCATACATTAACCAAAACTTCATCTGAAAAGCTTTGCTATGATAAGCTATGTTGGTAACTCTGGTTGAGTTACCAACATAGCTTATTGAGTTGCGAAACTAAAGTAGCAACGAGCGGGACGCATAGCGCAATGAACTGATAGACGTTGGGGTCTCAAACTGCTTGAGTGGTGACCTCATACCAAGGAAGTTGGAGAACCCCCACTCGTTGGACGTAGCATTTTCGGAAAACACTGAATAATTAACGGCGCTTGGTGTGTACCGGGCTTAAAAAAACCTTCCAGCTTACCTAAAGTAAACATAGTCAGGCCTACACACATTATAACAGCAGCTACATAGTCCAAGAACCCATAACTCTTGCCCAGTATAATAATACTGCCAATCATCACTGGTATAAGCTTGCAGCTCTTGAATATCAACTGGGTAGGGTAGTTCAGGTAACTGAGTGCCAGGTTCGAAAATGCCATGGTGCCCAGTGTTAGAGCCGCTAAAATTGCGTACGTCCTTATTGGCACCCTGTAAAAAATGAAATAGAAATTACTAGTCATTTACATTGTTAATTTTAAATATAAATTAATGGTAAAAACGTAATAGCCCAAGAGACACTTTCTATCAAAGGACTATGACTGCAAAGGTTTAAAATATACATCGCTCGACTGTTGCGTCAATAGTCGGCGCTAGGTGCCTATAGATCATAGCAGGGGCGTAGCTACCGCCGTATATGCCGTATCAATTATACGGGGCCCCCAAGCCATGGGGGCCCCCGACGTGCGTAAGTAAAAATTAACAAAAACTTCCCAAATTTTTGTTGTCTAAAAAGTTGTACATAGAGGCAGAATCTTTAGAAAAACTAAAGTCATCATCAAATGATTTAATAAATTAGTTTGCCGAAAAAAGGCAAGGAGAGTATATATTTAATTTGAATTAGAAAAAGTGACAGATAAATAATTATGATGAATAAATAGGTATTGCTTTTAATTTTATGCAAACATTTTTTTTTCTTTTGTGAGAAATCTTTACCCTTCATAAAGGCCCCCAAACAAATTTTTATACGGGGCCCCGCCAAGGTATGCTACGCCACTGGATCATAGCATAACATAGTAACATAGATCATAACATAGTTAACACAGATCATTTGTTTCGTTGAAATTGAAACATGGAACACTTTTAGGGCACTCAAGTATTTGCTGATTTACAAATTCTATGCTATTAGGAGCTCTTTGAACTAAATTTCAAAACATAAAATTTCAATTTCACAACAACAGAAATTGTTTTAATTTGTGAATTTCATTTGGTATCATCAGTTTATGTTTGACAACGTTTACATTGTTTGATAAAATTAACATTTTTCTTATCAGTTTTATTGTAAAGTACTTACTATAGTCAAACTTTTAATTATCTGCAGTAATCTGACGTTTCCTAATGTCATTTCGTAAAATAATGTTGCCAACCCCATTTCTATAGTGATGTGATACGTTCAATTCATTCAATTTCATTCACAAAAGTTTCGTTCAAAGTTACTCTTTCATTATCATCATAATTTTATTTATCTATTAAGTAAAAAAGCTCCTACGTATAAAAGCCAAATTAACAATTTTGTCATCTTGACTTTTTGTGGCAAACGCATCCTATTGGTACAATTAATTATATGAGCTTTAATTGAAAAAAAAAGTAAGAAGTACTATTTCTATTGCAATAACAGCCTATGTGTGTTGACGATATCTGTCATAGTTAACATGCTAAGTTGCTACTGCCCTTTTATTACAAAAAAAAAAAAATATTTTTAAAAGAATACCTACTAGTTATTCAGAAAAAAATATATTTAACATTATAATAACATATTTACATATTTTTGGAATCTACTTATAATTTTCTAGATGATTTTGACCTCCCTGGCGCAGTGGTTTTGGTCTTTTTTTAATTTATTTTTTTAATTTATTTTATTTACAATACATAATATTAATATTTTTACATTGATTACTTCGTGCTCGTAAGCGCTTATAAGTGGGAGGTCCCGGGTTCGATTCCCGGCAGGGGCAAGTTGGGATTTTATAATTTCTAAATTGTCTTTGGTCCTGTCTGGTGGCAGGCTTTAACCGTGGGCCGTGGCTGGTTAGCCGACCGGCAAAGCTGTGCCGGCCAGCCGCCAAACGATTTAGCGTTCCGGTACGATGCCGTGTAAAAACCGATCAGGGGTATGCATACCTCTCTCAAGTTTGCCCGCTTCCGTCTTCGACAGCATCATCACTTACCATCAGGTGAGATTGCAGTGAAGGGCTAACTTGTAGTTGAATAAAAAAAATAGATAATGATTATGAACTTAATCTGATTTTTAATTATTTTTTTTCAACTTTAGACTTTAATGCGGGACCATGGTCATCACGTCATTTTTTCTTAAATTTTACTAGCCTATGTCACCTAGAATAAGCTAAAGATTCTAACGATACCTACCTTATTCATCAAAATCGGTTCCGGCATATATAGAAGTTATGGTACAACATACAAACATACATGAACCCTGAAAACAATATACTCCTTTTTTTCAGGCAGTCCTTTAAAAAGGTTCTTTATGTCGATTCTTTTAAACACCGATGACCGAGGTTACGCTTTTTCAGGCTGCTGTTGACGCTGTTGACACTGACGCTCGGCGAATATTTGCCGCCGAACAAAAAAAATCTCTCCATACAAATTTTTTGGGTTCTTTTTAAGAGGCTCTCTTAGACATTTTTGTTTGAAACTTTTTCCTCCCACTACACGTATAAGTAAATAGAACTCAAAGATTTTTCACAAAAAATACAAAACGTAGTGAATGTGGAAAAATTACCAGAGTACCCTAACGGCCCTCAAAAACTATCAATCATAGAGGCATGGTCCTGAAACTAAAAATGTTCAAGACCTTAGGCCCTTTGGTGAGCCAGTAAAAAAAAGATAGCAACGGAACAAAAAAAAATCGTGTCCATACAAAATTTATTTTTAATTTTCAAGTGGCTCTCCAGAACATTTTTGTGTAGATCCTTTTTTTTCCACTAAACGCATGCATAGAACTGATTAGTGTCCTTTCAGAAAAGATACGAAACGTGACACCAATATTTATTTCTATCTTTCAAGAGACTCTCCAGAATATTCTGGTATTTGGTATGGCCTCCCATTTCTTTATTTTACGAATATTGAAGAGGCCCGCGAGCTGCTTGCAGCTCGCGCACCGAGCGCAACACTAGTATATATATATATATATATATATATACTAGTGTTATATATATATATATATATATATATATATATATATATATATATATATATATATATATATATATATATATATATATATATATATATATAGCTAATATACTAGCGGTCTCGGCAGACGTCGTCCTGCCTGGTGACATACCAATATCAGCGCCACCTACCAAGTCCCAATAGGTTAGCTGTACTTAGCGGGTAATAGTGTTTTCAAACTATCCAGGAACCCATTGAAATATACACACAAAATTTCATCCAAATCAGTCCAGCCCTTTAGGAAAAAGTACAGAAGAATTATATCGGTACGGGTGAGAGAGTTCCGTATCGACAGGATGAACATTCAATGTTTGACAGTTACGAAACCCATGAACATTTTGTATGGGAAAATGTTTTTTCTTTTATTTTTTCGTCAATTTTCCAATATTTTTAACAGTTATTCTGCTATTCGGGACGAAGACAAATACAACAAATCAAAAACCATGAAAATCGGTCCAGCCGTTCTCGAGTTATAAGTGTTCGAACAAACGAGACTTTGTTTTATATATTAAAGATATACGTATTTATATATATACTATATATATAAATATATATATGTAACTTTTGTACATAAAATATAATAATTACTTAAAATAAAAACTTTAATTTGAATAAAATAATTGAATGATTCAAATCAATCACCTGTACCCCATCCCTATTTTATTTTCGTTAAAAAGTGACAACACACGAAACTTCACATTACTGCATACAATTAAAAGTCGAAGTATAGATTACTTACAAATTGTATGAAAAAATATTTTATTAAAGACTGCTAAAGCTGAGTGGATCAACAGTAAAAATATTAAGAGTATTGATGTAGAATAACATTAAAACAATGAAACTCAATGAAACTTACTTTCTTTTAATAGGATTCCTTATAAGTGATTCCACATAACTAAGACTCATTGTTATTAGAAACTGTATCAGTGTGATGTACAGGCTCACGGACTTCACCTCGGGTGCAGAGAATATCAGTTCCAAGAAATATCCATATGCAAGATAGCATACAAAAACAAAAATGGAACAAACAGCAAACTGTAGTAAAGGACTCAAAGATGTTATATCTAGACATAAAATATTAATTTCTGGTTTTCTGGTCTGTCCATTGATGTCTTCTGCTTCATCTATCTTAATTAATACTTCCTTTGAGGAGGTCATTTCTCGAGTATCACAGATAAACTATTATTTTGTAAATATTCGATTTGAATGTCACGCAAATTATTTCATGGTGAACTGAAAACAAAATAATTAATATTTTAGAAAGTGTTTTGTGTAACTTCATAGTGAAAACGTACAAAAATATCAATCACCAGAAAACATAATACTTAGGTTATAAATAAATAAATAATAAATAAATATACACACATACACAGACGGTCGGCTGTTCCTAAAGTAGGCAACTTAATCCCTGTGTTATAGGTAACAACCGACTGATATACATATTTACATATATTACACATAAATATTTAATAAATGTATAAATACATAATACATACTTATATACTTACATAAATACACCCAGACTCGGGACGGGAATCGAACCCGCGACTCGGGAGAGGTAGGCAGGGTCATTGCCAACCGCGCCAACGGGCCAGTCAAAATATTTAACAATTTGAGTTTGCTTAGAATTTGTTTGCTAAGGTGACCAATATAGATATTATACAGAACTCTTTAGTTAGCCACTACTGAAAGTTGTAGAATTTACTACTACTTACATAGGGTTATACTCAATCTTTAAAATGTTATCGATGTTTAAGTTATCGATGAATAGGTATATATGTATTTTAAAGTTATAAAAAAAGAAATAAAATATTATTGAGCAAATCACATAAAATTATCCAATAGTTTCATTTTTCTGATTAAGAACATTCATTTATTTGACATAAATTTACAAGAGTGAAGAATAGGTTTACCTACCTTGGTTTGGTTTTTAATAGTATTGGTTTTATTTAAGAATTTTAAATATAAATATAAATAAAAATAAATGTAAAATTGTAAAACATTTTTCAAATTCTTGTTTTTTGACATTGACTTTGACAACTTACAATGGAAAAGAAAGTTCAGTGCTCTGCGTTCAGAAATGGTGCAGAATTTATATTATAATGATAGTGAAAACATAGACTATAGCGGGCTAACGAATAGTCCATTGAAATGTTACATGAGCTTTGCATTTATTAGAGGACGCAATTTTATTTTTGGGACATGTGTGGGGGTCAATAGAAGCTTAACCTCAAGTTTGTGGGGTCGCCACCCTTGTCCCCCGGCTGCCATCTTGGAAAACACTTTTTTCGCGATATCTCGGAAACTATGCGTCTTACAAAAAATTCGTAAAGACATAATTTGTAGAAAATTTTTTTGCCTACAAATATGTTTATATAACTTTTTGCCCTAAATTAAAAATTAAAGAAGTTATAAGCAAAAAAGTGAGAAAATTTTTATAAAATCTTTTTTGCTCTATAACTTTTTTTATACATTTTACAAAATAAATACCTCGGACCAATCAATTTTTTTTATTTCATTCATTTAAAACGTTGTTACAGCGCTCCAAAGTTGACCGGGTTCGTCAATGCTCATGAGAATCCGGTCAAAACGAAATGTTTCAGCCACAGCCACAGCCTGGACCATCGAAGAAAAGTAGATTAGAGTAGCTAGCTAATAAGTGATTAAAAATATTATTATGTTGAAGATTACCTTATAATTAAGCAAGATGTCCGTGGAGTAGGCCTACAAAACAGTACAAGATTGGTCTGAAGTTTTTTTTTGTAAAATGCATAAAAAAAGTTATAGAGCAAAAAAGATTTTATAAAATTTTCTCACTTTTTTGCTTATAACTTCTTTAATTTTTAATTTAGTGCAAAAAGCTATATAAACATATTTTTAGGCAAAACAATTTGCTACAAATTATGTCTTTACAAATTTTTTGTAAGACGCATAGTTTCCGAGATATCACGAAAAAAGTGTTTTCCAAGATGGCGGCCGGGGGACAAGGGTGGCGACCCCACAAACTTGAGGTTAAGCTTCTATTGACCCCCCACACATGTCCCAAAAATAAAATTGCGTCCTCTAATAAATGCAATATTCGGTCCTTAAATTGTAACATTTCAATGAACTAGAAATGCGTTAAACATCATTTGTGAAAAATGATAAAAAAAAATTAGATGTCTGTAAAGTCGGTTTCTTTCTTCTTTCTTTCGGATCCCTGCGGGATCAAATCAGAAATGAGGAGATCCGCAGGAGAACCAGAGTCACCGACATAGCTCATCGAGTCGCGAAGCTGAAGTTGCAATGGGCGGGGCACATTGCTCGAAGAACCGATGGACGTTGGGGTCCCAAGGTGCTTGAATGGCGACCTCGCACCAGTAAACGAAGCGCAGGTAGACCCCCCACTCGTTGGACAGACGATCTCAAGCGAGTCGCTGGCAGCCGCTGGAGTCAGGCGGCACAAGATCGTGTGCTGTGGCGATCCTTGCAGGAGACCTATGTCCAGCAGTGGACGTCTATTGGTTGAAACGAACGAACGAACGAAAGTCGGTTTACGGACGATAATTTTACTCTATTACTCTCTATCGCTTGTTCTGCGCTCTCAATTTCACGTCCGGCTCAGGTGGAACGTGACACTTTTTCGTGCGTGCAGCTGGCGTTCACTGATTTATAAGATGTTTATCACGTCAAATATAAATTTATTATAACTATTCCGACTTTATTCTATTAAAAATATTGTTATGTAAATAATAAGTAATAATAATAATAATAATAATAATAATAATAGCCTTTATTCAGAAGAGTCGTACATTTGTTAGTATCTAGTAATAAATAAATAAATTAACTTAAATTTTTCTTCCCTCTTGCGAACTCATTCTGTGTGCCTTTTTTGACAAAGGCCTCCTCCAACTGTGCCCATTTTTGTCTGTCACTAGCTAGCCTTGTCCATGTGCCACCTGCTACAGCTTTTATCTCATCGACCCATCTTCTGGACGGTCTACCTCGTTTCCTTTCTTTGTTTCCAGTGAACCAATACATTATTTTCTTTGACCATTTTTCTTTCCCTCGGACTGTGTGTCCTGTCCACTTCCATTTGAGTTTTCTAATAATCACCACTACATTTTTTGTTCTGGTGTGTTTCTTTATAGTTGTATTCCTCAACCTATCTGAGAGTCTTTTACCCATCATGCTCCTTTCCATGGCATTTTGGCACACTTCAAGTTTCCTATTGTGAGCTTTGGTGGTTGCCCAGGTTTGGCAGCCATATGTAAGTACAGGCAGTATACAAGTATCGAATAGTTTCCGCTTTATGTTGATGCTCATATCCCTGTTTTTCATAATCTCCTTCAGACTCCAATACTGTTTCCATGCATTTGCTATGCGTCTGTCGATTTCTTTTGAAGTTAGGTCTGTTGGAGAGATTACTTGGCCCAGATAGATATATTCATTTTCGTAGTCGATTTTACTATTGTTAATAAAGATAGGGTCTTTGTTCCCATTTGTCATAGTTTTGGTTTTTTCGGTATTCATGACTAATCCTACTTTACGACTTATACTGTCTAGGTCATTTAGCATTGCCTCTAGTTCCTCTTTCGTTGTCGAGAGTATTATTAGGTCATCAGCGAACCTCAAATGCGACAGTTTCTCGCCGTTGATTGTCAATCCACATTTCTCCCAATCCAAGTGGCGGAAAACCTCCTCGAGGACGGCTGTGAAAAGTTTGGGTGACACAGGATCTCCCTGGCGAACACCTCTTTCTATTTGTATTTCATTTCCTTCTTTCTCTAGTTTAACTCTGGATTTGCTGTTATTATAAACATTTTTGAGTATTCTGATGTACTTAATTTTCAACTCCCTGGTTTTTAAGAGCTTGCCAAATTGCTTCATGTTCAAGTGAATCAAAGGCTTTGGTATAATCCACGAAACAACAGTAAAAGGTTATGTTAAATTCTTTAGCTTTTTCGAAAAGTTGTTTTACCACATGTATGTGGTCCAAGGTCGAATATCCACTTCTGAAACCAGCTTGTTCACTTGGTTGATTTTCATCGAGCCTCCTTGTTATTCTGTTGAGAATTACCTTAGCAAAAACTTTGTATATATTAGACATCAAGCTGATAGGTCTGTAATTATTTATGTTATTCCGATCTCCTTTTTTGTGCAATAGTATAATAGTTGATTTTGTCCACTGTTCTGGTATTGTTTCGCTTTCTAGTACATCATTGAACAAGTAAGTAAGAGTTGGAACAAGGTGATCTTTGTTTCCGATAAGAAATTCGTTACTGATGCCATCAGAACCGGAAGCTTTATCTCTCTTTTGAGTTTTTATAGCTCTGTCAACTTCTGTTTGTAGAATATATGGTACTTCCTCTCCTCCTGTCAGATCCACTGTTTGGCTTCTGTTTTTAACCCCCGACGCAAAAACGACGGGGTGTTATAAGTTTGACGTGTCTGTGTGTGTGTGTGTGTGTGTGTGTGTGTGTGTGTGTGTGTGTGTGTCTGTCTGTTCCCCTGTGGCGCTCAAACGGGTGGACCGATTTGAATGCGGTTTTTTTTGTTTGAAAGGTGAATTAGTCGAGAGTGTTCTTAGCTATGTTTGATGAAAATCGGTCCAAGATGGCCGCCGCTACAAAATGGCGGATGATATATTTTTTCACAACTCCCTTGATATGGGTATCAAATGAAAGGGCTTGACTAGTAGAATAGCACTATTGCAAATTCAAGATGGCCGCCGCCACTAAATGGCGAATGTCGGGGGTTTTTTAAATTTTCAATTTACACTTGTTGTATTTGTACAGTTCTTGGAAAAATTCAGTAGCTATTGCAATAATTTCTGGACGTTTGGTTTCGCTTTTTTGGCGTCTGTCTAATATACTGGGTATCCAATCTATTTTTTCCATATTTTTTCCCTCAGTTTTGTGGCCGCTTTTTTGATGCCTCCTGTCTGCTCAATGCATTTTTCAAGCATTTCTAACCTATATTTTCGGTGGTCTCTTCATAAGTTTGATTTTATTTTCTTACTTGTTTCAGTTATATCTCTTCTAATGTCTTTTGTTTTTAATAATAATATAATAAATAAATAATAAGTATAGTACTTAAATGATACAGGTTTTGATAACAATGATCACAACAATGAGTCTTAGTTCTAAAAATAATATTGTAAAAAAAAAAATTTGATTTTATCTGAGAAACAGTAATTTGGAATAGTTATTTTAATTCCATTATTCCATCATCGACTCAAATGTTTAACGCATTACTGAAGTCACCCACTTCCACTGTAATGAGTAATCTGTCGTATTAAATGAAAAGGAATGATTTCTGATCATTGTTTCTGTGGTTGTTCTACTTTCTGACCATTGCCATTTGCTTATTTTTCGTGGTCTGTGATCATTTCTGAATTTCTGATTGTGTGTGGTCTTCAACAGCAAAATTAATTGATAATTTAATGATAAAGTGAAATCGTTTTCCGTCGTATCCCTTGTTTTAGAGTGCCAATTTAAATAATAAGAAGAGTGTGTGTAATTGCATCCGCATGTAGATTCCGTGTCGTATCTGTGCAACAACTCAACAAGAGTTCGCGAAACAGCAAGTCGACTTTCGCAGTTCGAGCTGACGGACCGCAATGATGGACTCGGACTCGTCCGGTGCGGATTTCTGTCGGTTCTGCAGATCGGAGGCGTCGTCCGACCGGCCTTTGTTCCATCCCTGCATATGCACTGGCTCTATTAAGTGGATACATCAAGAGTGCCTGGTACAATGGATGCGTTACTCGCGCAAGGAAATTTGCGAGTTGTGCGGGCACCGCTTCTCGTTCATGCCGATTTATTCCCCCGATATGCCGCGACGGCTTCCTATTAAAGACGTGGTCGGGGGTTTGGTTACCTCGGTCGCATCTGCGGTAAAGGATTGGTTGCATTATACTCTGGTTGCTCTCGCTTGGCTGGGAATAGTGCCGCTGACCGCCTGCCGGACGTACCGATGCTTATTCTCGGGGTCATTGGAACCTGTGATATCTCTACCGTTCGACATAGTATCAGCTGAGAACCTAGCTAAGGATGTGTTCTCCGGTTGTTTTGTCGTCACTTGTACATTGTTCTCCTTTATCGGACTAGTGTGGTTACGAGAGCAGATTATGCACGGCGGTGGCCCCGATTGGATGGAAAGGGAGAACTTACCTGCTCCGGCCGCTGAGGACTTACCTTTACAAGATAATAACAATGATCATGTAAATGAGGGTGCGGGGGATGATGGCGGCGCGAGGGAAGAGCCTAATGGTGAAGGGGGCGATGACCCTTTGGTGGGGGATGAAGCTAATTGGAATCCGATGGAATGGGACAGAGCAGCAGCGGAGGAACTTACCTGGGCACGTTTATTAGGCTTGGATGGCTCTATGGTGTTTTTAGAACATGTTTTCTGGGTTGTATCCTTAAACACCTTATTTATTGTGGTATTTGCCTTCTGTCCATACCATATTGGCAAGCTGGGAGCAGCACTGGCTGGTTTGGCAGCGGAAGGCCCCTTTGCTGGCCTTTTAACTGCATTAGCGGGGTACGTGATTGTTGGAGCTATCCTGGCAGTTCTACATGGAATGGCATCATTACTGAGACTGAGGAGTGCGAAAAAAGCATTAGGTTTCTGTTATGTGGTTGTTAAAGTTGCTTTGCTGTCTGTTGTTGAGGTGAGTTGCTTTTATTTTAATCTCTAATTCCCCTTTAAATGTATCTTCTGTAAAGGCTATAAATTCCTTTAGCGAAAGCCTCTTCTCTTATTGGGACAAGAGATATTGAGCTCAGACATCCTCACTATGTTTTCCTACATACCAGGAAAAAAATAAGTACATAATGTATTGTATTTTGTGTGAGAATGGATACTCGGGCATCTTCATACAAATTAACCATTTCCAAGAGATAAAATGCAAAATGTTTACTTGTGTCATTCCCTAAAATATGAATCCTATTAAATAAGAAGTTTGATTTAAAACTCAATATTACTCTCAGTTTGAATGAGTAAACTATTTAAATAATTAATTATTTCAGATATTATTACTAGATTAAAATACTGTAACAGGCTTTGAAATCTTGTTTACAATAATAATTCCTTATTATTTCTTTACAAGGTTACAACTTTATTGGTTTAGTTTTCCTTGAAATAATAATAGAGTTGATCTATATAAAATTATGTAAATAATATGTAAATTATGTACTTTGTAACTAGGAATAGTTTCTCAGGTATGAAAAATTAGTTGAAGTTTTAATATATTAGTACAATGAAATAACAATATTCTTATTAGAATTAGTTAAATTATGATATTCAAAGCATACAGCATTGTAAGAAATAACAATAGCACCTGTCTCAAACAGGTGCAAAATTCCAACTGGAATATTGACCTATTGAAATTAACCAATAAGTTCATTTTTAAATTCCAATTGGTAATCTTGCTATAGTTAACTGTACCTTCCTCTTTACTGTTTGGACAAGTCTGCTTTTGGTGGCTACGGGCTGTCCATTAATCACGTGAGGTTCGAAAGGGAGAAGGGGTTCGGCAAAAATCACGAAATGACACAAGGGGGGAGGGGGAAGGGGGGTATAATAAGATATCACGTGTACTTATTTTTTCGTCAATCGTGTGATTTTTAAACTGAATTCATTTTTGTAAGATTCTTTGATGTGATTTTTGGTGGAGGGTTGGGGGGGGTAGACTTAAACCTCACCACGTATCACCATGGAGGAGGGAGGGGTTAAAAAATGTTAAAAAAACATCGCATGATTAATGGACAGCCCTCTAGTTCCTTAGTTATTATTCAATGCCGCCCTCATTCTACAAGAAACAATTGTCTAATATCACTTTGATCTTATCTTTTTTAGATTGGGGTGATACCCCTAGTCTGTGGTTGGTGGCTGGACCTCTGCTCCCTCTCTATGTTCGACGCCACCCTCAAGGACAGAGAGTCGAGTCTGCAAGCCGCTCCCTGGACATTGATGTTCATACACTGGCTTGTCGGAATGGTCTACGTCTATTACTTTGCGTCGTTCATTTTGCTACTTAGAGAGGTTCTCAGACCTGGAGTTTTGTGGTTCTTGAAGAACTTGAACGATCCAGATTTTAGTCCTGTGCAGGTGTGTATGATTTCATGTACAGTATTTTATTTGCGTTTTTCCGTAACATTGGTTACTTATGCTGTCTGTCCCAATTTTGTTTTTCAATCCCGTGGAAACTACAAATTTCATCAAGATTGGTTCAGAAACTAGGCCATGAAAAAGTATTAACCATATGTTCCAGTACGATCATCATGATCTACCCATTACCGGCTCACTACAGAGCACAGGTCTCCTCTCAGATTGAGAAGGGTTTTGGCCATAGTCTACCACGCTTGCCAAGCGGATTGGCAGACTTCACACACCTTTGAGAATGTTATGGAGAACTCTCAGGCGTGCAGGTTTCCTCACGATGTTTTCCTTCACCGTCCAGTACGATGCAGCATTAAAACTGATCAGGTGTATTTCATAAAAACTGCCATCATCCTTGGAGGTTAGCCCGCTTCCATCTTAGACTGTATCATTTACCATCAGGTGAGGTTGCAGTCAAGGGCTAACTTGTAGATGAATAAATAGAAGTTTCTCTTTATATATTTCTTTACCTGCCTCTGAAAATCCTGTCAAAATTGGTTCAGCCATTCTGAAGATTAGCCCATTCTTTTGTTTTTACACAGACAGAAAAGTTATTTTTAAACATCTCTTTGGGTTGTTCAATAAATCAAATAATCATATTTCAGTTAGTTAGACAGTTATTTCAAAATCACAGGTAGAAACTACAATTTTTGTTATTGTTTGGACATTATTAGTACAAACAAATGTCAGTTTAACAAATCACAAAATACATATTATTAAATTTTAAAATTAGCAAATGTCAATTTTAAACTATGTTAATTGTTAATCTAGTGATTAAAAATACATTGATGTATGTTAATAATTGATGTATTGTTATAATCTTCTATGTATCACATCATAACAACATATTTTATACTTCTGTCAATTACGAATATGTGGGAAACACTCGTCCAAATTCGACTGTTATACCTATTCTTTGTGCATTCACACGTTTAACGCCCGATAGCGCCTCTTTCAAACAGTTCAGCCTCAAGAACCTAATAGATATTATAGAATCAAAGCATACAAATGTTCTATATATACATCCAACTATCGAAGGTTATTGGCTAATTTTGTAAGCATCATTAATTTGCACAGTGCCTAATTATAAAGTCAAATTAATCCAATTAATCGGTACTTGCGTATTATATGGAATTTGATCATTTAAAATCCGCTACTTATTTAATTATGCAAGAATTCAGGAAACACCACATAAACATATCATTTTGAATTCTATTTTATTATTTTTATTTATTTTTACAAGTAATAGTTACAAAGTTGGTACATAATTCTGGTGTAGACGTAACCATAATAAAAATAAACTGGTATTTTAATAAACCTAAAGATATCTAAGATTAGATTTCTTTGATGGGTGAAAGATTTTAAAGATTCCTAGTTATAATTCCGCTTGCACTCATAAACCTGGAATTCTCTGTTCACTGACACACAAAATATTTTAGTCTCGCTAAAAGTTAACTTAACTGATGACTTTTTTCTAATGTAAACTAACTACAGACTTTATGACTATCACTTTTGGTATCAGGAAATGATCCATCTGCCAGTGTGGTCTCACATACGTCGTCTGGTCGTATCTGCTATGGTATTCGGTACAGCTGTCCTCTTCATGCTGTGGCTGCCTATACGGGTGATCAAGTATGTGCTGCCCGGATTCCTTCCGTACGCCGTGGCTGTTCACACTGAGGCACCCGTCAATGAGCTCAGTCTAGAATTGCTGTTGCTGCAAGTGAGTGATTTTAATTATTTCGTAAAAAATTGACAAGCTCATCCAGAAATTATTGATAAGTGCTGAGAATATTAATCCCAGTCATCACTACATATTGTAAAACAAAAGCCTCCACCGCATCTGTCTTCTTTTCTATATTATAAAATAAAGTCCTGCTTCTGTCTATCTGTCTGTTCGCGATAAACTCAAGGAACTGCTGAGCGTATTTTTATGCGGTTTTCACAAATAGACAGAGTGATTCATGAGGAAAGTTTAGGTGTATAATTTGTTAAAGCTTTGTGTAAATTGGTTGAAATATGACGATAATTGTTGAAAATGTCGGAAAAAGTCAAGCCGCCTGTGATCTTTCATCGAAAACGTTACTAATCTCTGAGATAGAGCAAAACAATGTATGGTGGGATAGTAGCGAGTATTTACTTAATTTTAAAATGTTCATCTTTCAGGTGATCCTGCCGGCGCTGCTGGAGCAGTCGCACACGCGCACGTGGCTGAAGGCGGGGCTGCGCGCGTGGTGCGCGTGCGCGGCCGGCGCGCTCGGCCTGCGCTCCTACCTGCTGGGCGAGGCGGCGCGCGACAACGAGCCCAACCCGCCGCCGCACCCGCCGCACCAGCTGGGAGCCGCGCATCGGGTGAGTGATGCCCTACTGAGGTGATGCTGCCGGCGCTGCTGGAGCAGTCGCACACGCGCACGTGGCTGAAGGCGGGGCTGCGCGCGTGGTGCGCGTGCGCGGCCGGCGCGCTCGGCCTGCGCTCCTACCTGCTGGGCGAGGCGGCGCGCGACAACGAGCCCAACCCGCCGCCGCACCCGCCGCACCAGCTGGGAGCCGCGCATCGGGTGAGTGATGCCCTACTGAGGTGATGCTGCCGGCGCTGCTGGAGCAGTCGCACACGCGCACGTGGCTGAAGGCGGGGCTGCGCGCGTGGTGCGCGTGCGCGGCCGGCGCGCTCGGCCTGCGCTCCTACCTGGTGGGCGCGGCGGCGCGCGACAACGAGCCCAACCCGCCGCCGCACCCGCCGCACCAGCTGGGAGCCGCGCATCGGGTGAGTGATGCCCTACTGAGGTGATGCTGCCGGCGCTGCTGGAGCAGTCGCACACGCGCACGTGGCTGAAGGCGGGGCTGCGCGCGTGGTGCGCGTGCGCGGCCGGCGCGCTCGGCCTGCGCTCCTACCTGCTGGGCGAGGCGGCGCGCGACAACGAGCCCAACCCGCCGCCGCACCCGCCGCACCAGCTGGGAGCCGCGCATCGGGTGAGTGATGCCCTACTGAGGTGATGCTGCCGGCGCTGCTGGAGCAGTCGCACACGCGCACGTGGCTGAAGGCGGGGCTGCGCGCGTGGTGCGCGTGCGCGGCCGGCGCGCTCGGCCTGCGCTCCTACCTGCTGGGCGAGGCGGCGCGCGACAACGAGCCCAACCCGCCGCCGCACCCGCCGCACCAGCTGGGAGCCGCGCATCGGGTGAGTGATGCCCTACTGAGGTGATGCTGCCGGCGCTGCTGGAGCAGTCGCACACGCGCACGTGGCTGAAGGCGGGGCTGCGCGCGTGGTGCGCGTGCGCGGCCGGCGCGCTCGGCCTGCGCTCCTACCTGCTGGGCGAGGCGGCGCGCGACAACGAGCCCAACCCGCCGCCGCACCCGCCGCACCAGCTGGGAGCCGCGCATCGGGTGAGTGATGCCCTACTGAGGTGATGCTGCCGGCGCTGCTGGAGCAGTCGCACACGCGCACGTGGCTGAAGGCGGGGCTGCGCGCGTGGTGCGCGTGCGCGGCCGGCGCGCTCGGCCTGCGCTCCTACCTGCTGGGCGAGGCGGCGCGCGACAACGAGCCCAACCCGCCGCCGCACCCGCCGCACCAGCTGGGAGCCGCGCATCGGGTGAGTGATGCCCTACTGAGGTGATGCTGCCGGCGCTGCTGGAGCAGTCGCACACGCGCACGTGGCTGAAGGCGGGGCTGCGCGCGTGGTGCGCGTGCGCGGCCGGCGCGCTCGGCCTGCGCTCCTACCTGCTGGGCGAGGCGGCGCGCGACAACGAGCCCAACCCGCCGCCGCACCCGCCGCACCAGCTGGGAGCCGCGCATCGGGTGAGTGATGCCCTACTGAGGTGATGCTGCCGGCGCTGCTGGAGCAGTCGCACACGCGCACGTGGCTGAAGGCGGGGCTGCGCGCGTGGTGCGCGTGCGCGGCCGGCGCGCTCGGCCTGCGCTCCTACCTGCTGGGCGAGGCGGCGCGCGACAACGAGCCCAACCCGCCGCCGCACCCGCCGCACCAGCTGGGAGCCGCGCATCGGGTGAGTGATGCCCTACTGAGGTGATGCTGCCGGCGCTGCTGGAGCAGTCGCACACGCGCACGTGGCTGAAGGCGGGGCTGCGCGCGTGGTGCGCGTGCGCGGCCGGCGCGCTCGGCCTGCGCTCCTACCTGCTGGGCGAGGCGGCGCGCGACAACGAGCCCAACCCGCCGCCGCACCCGCCGCACCAGCTGGGAGCCGCGCATCGGGTGAGTGATGCCCTACTGAGGTGATGCTGCCGGCGCTGCTGGAGCAGTCGCACACGCGCACGTGGCTGAAGGCGGGGCTGCGCGCGTGGTGCGCGTGCGCGGCCGGCGCGCTCGGCCTGCGCTCCTACCTGCTGGGCGAGGCGGCGCGCGACAACGAGCCCAACCCGCCGCCGCACCCGCCGCACCAGCTGGGAGCCGCGCATCGGGTGAGTGATGCCCTACTGAGGTGATCCTGCCGGCGCTGCTGGAGCAGTCGCACACGCGCACGTGGCTGAAGGCGGGGCTGCGCGCGTGGTGCGCGTGCGCGGCCGGCGCGCTCGGCCTGCGCTCCTACCTGCTGGGCGAGGCGGCGCGCGACAACGAGCCCAACCCGCCGCCGCACCCGCCGCACCAGCTGGGAGCCGCGCATCGGGTGAGTGATGCCCTACTGAGGTGATGCTGCCGGCGCTGCTGGAGCAGTCGCACACGCGCACGTGGCTGAAGGCGGGGCTGCGCGCGTGGTGCGCGTGCGCGGCCGGCGCGCTCGGCCTGCGCTCCTACCTGCTGGGCGAGGCGGCGCGCGACAACGAGCCCAACCCGCCGCCGCACCCGCCGCACCAGCTGGGAGCCGCGCATCGGGTGAGTGATGCCCTACTGAGGTGATGCTGCCGGCGCTGCTGGAGCAGTCGCACACGCGCACGTGGCTGAAGGCGGGGCTGCGCGCGTGGTGCGCGTGCGCGGCCGGCGCGCTCGGCCTGCGCTCCTACCTGCTGGGCGAGGCGGCGCGCGACAACGAGCCCAACCCGCCGCCGCACCCGCCGCACCAGCTGGGAGCCGCGCATCGGGTGAGTGATGCCCTACTGAGGTGATGCTGCCGGCGCTGCTGGAGCAGTCGCACACGCGCACGTGGCTGAAGGCGGGGCTGCGCGCGTGGTGCGCGTGCGCGGCCGGCGCGCTCGGCCTGCGCTCCTACCTGCTGGGCGAGGCGGCGCGCGACAACGAGCCCAACCCGCCGCCGCACCCGCCGCACCAGCTGGGAGCCGCGCATCGGGTGAGTGATGCCCTACTGAGGTGATGCTGCCGGCGCTGCTGGAGCAGTCGCACACGCGCACGTGGCTGAAGGCGGGGCTGCGCGCGTGGTGCGCGTGCGCGGCCGGCGCGCTCGGCCTGCGCTCCTACCTGCTGGGCGAGGCGGCGCGCGACAACGAGCCCAACCCGCCGCCGCACCCGCCGCACCAGCTGGGAGCCGCGCATCGGGTGAGTGATGCCCTACTGAGGTGATGCTGCCGGCGCTGCTGGAGCAGTCGCACACGCGCACGTGGCTGAAGGCGGGGCTGCGCGCGTGGTGCGCGTGCGCGGCCGGCGCGCTCGGCCTGCGCTCCTACCTGCTGGGCGAGGCGGCGCGCGACAACGAGCCCAACCCGCCGCCGCACCCGCCGCACCAGCTGGGAGCCGCGCATCGGGTGAGTGATGCCCTACTGAGGTGATGCTGCCGGCGCTGCTGGAGCAGTCGCACACGCGCACGTGGCTGAAGGCGGGGCTGCGCGCGTGGTGCGCGTGCGCGGCCGGCGCGCTCGGCCTGCGCTCCTACCTGCTGGGCGAGGCGGCGCGCGACAACGAGCCCAACCCGCCGCCGCACCCGCCGCACCAGCTGGGAGCCGCGCATCGGGTGAGTGATGCCCTACTGAGGTGATGCTGCCGGCGCTGCTGGAGCAGTCGCACACGCGCACGTGGCTGAAGGCGGGGCTGCGCGCGTGGTGCGCGTGCGCGGCCGGCGCGCTCGGCCTGCGCTCCTACCTGCTGGGCGAGGCGGCGCGCGACAACGAGCCCAACCCGCCGCCGCACCCGCCGCACCAGCTGGGAGCCGCGCATCGGGTGAGTGATGCCCTACTGAGGTGATGCTGCCGGCGCTGCTGGAGCAGTCGCACACGCGCACGTGGCTGAAGGCGGGGCTGCGCGCGTGGTGCGCGTGCGCGGCCGGCGCGCTCGGCCTGCGCTCCTACCTGCTGGGCGAGGCGGCGCGCGACAACGAGCCCAACCCGCCGCCGCACCCGCCGCACCAGCTGGGAGCCGCGCATCGGGTGAGTGATGCCCTACTGAGGTGATGCTGCCGGCGCTGCTGGAGCAGTCGCACACGCGCACGTGGCTGAAGGCGGGGCTGCGCGCGTGGTGCGCGTGCGCGGCCGGCGCGCTCGGCCTGCGCTCCTACCTGCTGGGCGAGGCGGCGCGCGACAACGAGCCCAACCCGCCGCCGCACCCGCCGCACCAGCTGGGAGCCGCGCATCGGGTGAGTGATGCCCTACTGAGGTGATGCTGCCGGCGCTGCTGGAGCAGTCGCACACGCGCACGTGGCTGAAGGCGGGGCTGCGCGCGTGGTGCGCGTGCGCGGCCGGCGCGCTCGGCCTGCGCTCCTACCTGCTGGGCGAGGCGGCGCGCGACAACGAGCCCAACCCGCCGCCGCACCCGCCGCACCAGCTGGGAGCCGCGCATCGGGTGAGTGATGCCCTACTGAGGTGATGCTGCCGGCGCTGCTGGAGCAGTCGCACACGCGCACGTGGCTGAAGGCGGGGCTGCGCGCGTGGTGCGCGTGCGCGGCCGGCGCGCTCGGCCTGCGCTCCTACCTGCTGGGCGAGGCGGCGCGCGACAACGAGCCCAACCCGCCGCCGCACCCGCCGCACCAGCTGGGAGCCGCGCATCGGGTGAGTGATGCCCTACTGAGGTGATGCTGCCGGCGCTGCTGGAGCAGTCGCACACGCGCACGTGGCTGAAGGCGGGGCTGCGCGCGTGGTGCGCGTGCGCGGCCGGCGCGCTCGGCCTGCGCTCCTACCTGCTGGGCGAGGCGGCGCGCGACAACGAGCCCAACCCGCCGCCGCACCCGCCGCACCAGCTGGGAGCCGCGCATCGGGTGAGTGATGCCCTACTGAGGTGATGCTGCCGGCGCTGCTGGAGCAGTCGCACACGCGCACGTGGCTGAAGGCGGGGCTGCGCGCGTGGTGCGCGTGCGCGGCCGGCGCGCTCGGCCTGCGCTCCTACCTGCTGGGCGAGGCGGCGCGCGACAACGAGCCCAACCCGCCGCCGCACCCGCCGCACCAGCTGGGAGCCGCGCATCGGGTGAGTGATGCCCTACTGAGGTGATGCTGCCGGCGCTGCTGGAGCAGTCGCACACGCGCACGTGGCTGAAGGCGGGGCTGCGCGCGTGGTGCGCGTGCGCGGCCGGCGCGCTCGGCCTGCGCTCCTACCTGCTGGGCGAGGCGGCGCGCGACAACGAGCCCAACCCGCCGCCGCACCCGCCGCACCAGCTGGGAGCCGCGCATCGGGTGAGTGATGCCCTACTGAGGTGATGCTGCCGGCGCTGCTGGAGCAGTCGCACACGCGCACGTGGCTGAAGGCGGGGCTGCGCGCGTGGTGCGCGTGCGCGGCCGGCGCGCTCGGCCTGCGCTCCTACCTGCTGGGCGAGGCGGCGCGCGACAACGAGCCCAACCCGCCGCCGCACCCGCCGCACCAGCTGGGAGCCGCGCATCGGGTGAGTGATGCCCTACTGAGGTGATGCTGCCGGCGCTGCTGGAGCAGTCGCACACGCGCACGTGGCTGAAGGCGGGGCTGCGCGCGTGGTGCGCGTGCGCGGCCGGCGCGCTCGGCCTGCGCTCCTACCTGCTGGGCGAGGCGGCGCGCGACAACGAGCCCAACCCGCCGCCGCACCCGCCGCACCAGCTGGGAGCCGCGCATCGGGTGAGTGATGCCCTACTGAGGTGATGCTGCCGGCGCTGCTGGAGCAGTCGCACACGCGCACGTGGCTGAAGGCGGGGCTGCGCGCGTGGTGCGCGTGCGCGGCCGGCGCGCTCGGCCTGCGCTCCTACCTGCTGGGCGAGGCGGCGCGCGACAACGAGCCCAACCCGCCGCCGCACCCGCCGCACCAGCTGGGAGCCGCGCATCGGGTGAGTGATGCCCTACTGAGGTGATGCTGCCGGCGCTGCTGGAGCAGTCGCACACGCGCACGTGGCTGAAGGCGGGGCTGCGCGCGTGGTGCGCGTGCGCGGCCGATTTATAACACGTTATCACGTCAAAAATATTTTCCGGTATGAGGTGTGTTTATTGTTCTTAATTGAAACAACTGTACACGACTAAGGCTCGTTTATTAGTAATCTTAAATCTATTTGGAACACCTTATATACTAACGCTTACACTACACACTACATCATCCCCCTAAAAGTAAAAAAAAAATATATGGACTTGATTTTTTTTTTTTTTTTGAATATACAATTATAGAAAATAAACATTTTTAAAATTACTACTTATATACTTAATGAGGTATACTTATTATCTAATACATAACGTACTTATTTACTAAAGTTTTATACTTATATCTAACAATAATTCAAAAATTTCTAATTACATAAGACAATTATTATAATTAATTTTTATATGGTTTTGTACGATTTTTATGAATAATTTCAGTTTTGTTATTTTTAACTATTTCAACATTTGGTCCAATATCCTTAATTACTAAATATGGTCCTTTAAACAATGGATCCATTTTGTTGGTACTATCGTTTCTAACTAAAATTAAATCATCTTTTTGGTAATTAACTGGTTTTTTATTTTTATCATAACTTAATTTTCTATTTATCTTACTATCAATCAACCTTTTTCTCGCATCTCTGTGTGCTACTTGTAATCTATATTTTAATTCTAATGCATAATTATCCGCATTATACATTGGTTCTATAATATCACTTTTCAATCGACTCGGAATACTACACGGTTTACCAAAAACTAATTCATATGGTGTATATTTTGTTGATGTATGTATGGTTGTATTAAAAGCAAAACACCAAAATGGTAGCCAATGGCTCCACGTGTACGTATTTTCCTCACATTGAATACGTAAAAAGTTTCGTAGATGTTTATGGGTATTTTCTAATGCACCTATGCTCTCATGATGATATGCTGTGGAATGGATTTTCTCTATTCCTAATAACTTACATGTTTCCTCCATTGTTGATGATATGAACTCCTTTCCTCTGTCACATCCCATGACGTCAGGAACGCCGTAACGTAATATAAAATTATTAACTAATGCTCTAGTTACTACCTCAGTTTCCTTTGTCGGTATCGGGTATGCCTCCACATACTTCGTAAGCTCACACTGGATGGTAAGTATATATTGATTACCTGCGTCATCCTTGTCTAATGGACCAACTAGATCCAAGAAAATTTTCTCAAACGCTGAACTGGCAGTCGTTGTTATTACCATAGGCTCCTTATAACTACGAGAGTGTTTCATCACTTGACACTTAGTACACTTACTCACATAGCTCCTTACATCAGCTTCTAGTCCTGGCCAGTAATACTTACTCTTAATGTTATTTACCATTCGACGAATACCGGCATGTCCGCTCGAAGGTAATAAATGATAATCGTTTAGTATTACTGTTTTCTCGTCTTTATTCGTAATTCTCTTAATATTTTTCAAAATATGAATTTGGGGACCGGTCCAAATATTTCTACTTTTTATCTCTTCACATAACTCTTTTAAAAATTTCGCGATATTTTTTTCTTTTATTATACATATTTCTGACACATTTATCTTTTTACAAAAATCTCTCAACATATTCGCAAATACGTCTCGCGTGAATTGCAACATAAAATTGAGTGTAATGTACCTAGTATTATTTTATCATAATTAGAAGTGGCTACGTGATGCAATCAGAATATTCTGTAACTTTCCAAAATAGCTTCTTTATCGAATGTTAATTAATATTACATTTGTGGTCACAACGATAGAGCGGTATTCAAGATAACTACGAAATATCTGTAATAATTGTTTATTAATTGTTTATTAATTGTATTTGTTTCGTATATATTGACCTTAACTCGAGGCACTAGGCAGTGTTGTCTCAGAGTTGTCTCGGGATCTCAAGAGGTTAACAACAAGTGTTAATACAGTACCAAATAGGTTAATAACTGTAAGTACCTTATAATCTCTCACTCGGTTTATATTCTTCAATATAAATAAAAATTGCTAAGTTTGTATTACCGTGTTTACTTGTCATCGGCTGTGACCCATTACATTTTGGCGCAGTCGGTAGGATCGTTTTATAAAAGCAAGAAAGCTTAAACGAATCCAGAACCACGGTGAAACGCTGTACGAAGCTACTACCTACCTACTTCGGAGGTCTAAGAGGAGTACATCGGCAGCCCCACATCGTGCTCTCATCACAAGGTCAAAGCAGCCCTCAAGTAAGCATTCTTTTTATGTACAACTTGGCTTCTTTATTTGAAGAAAACATGGCTCCAACAATAAGCCTAGAGATGGCGGAGCGCATGCTCATTAAGTTCGACGGAAATAAAAGCAAATTGTATGAATTTCTGGATAACTGCGATAAGGCGATGACTCTCGTCGATCCGTTATATAAAGAAATATTATTTAAAATCATTGAGACCAAGATTACGGATAATGCGCGTGCCGTCGTTCGTAACCGAGAATTCCCATCCTGGGACACCCTCAAAACGCATCTCCTAGATGCATATTCAGAGAAGAGGACCATAGGACAGTGGCAGTTAGAGTTAAACGCATGTAAACAGGACTTCAAGGAATCCGTCATGAGTTTTGCCAATAGAGTAGAAAGCTGTTACATTAAAGTTATTAATTCGTTAGACAATAGTTTAGACAAAATTAGTAGGGAAGCATGTGTTAATTTAATTAAGAATGAAGCTCTTAGCGTTTTTCTGAATGGGTTAAATAGAGATCTAACCATCTTAGTAAAATCACAAAGGCCTGAAACTTTGGAAAGCGCAGTTGCTGTTGCTCTTAATGAGGAACAACAATTAAAAAGTAAAGTAGAAATGCAACGATTTCACAATAATAATAAATCAAATTTCAGCCAAAATAAAATATTCCAAACAGTGTCGCAACAATTTTGTAAATATTGTAAGAAAAATAATCATACTATAGATAAATGTTTTAAATTAAAAAATCGAAATCCTAATAATACGAATAACAATACTAACCATTATAATAATCGAAATAATTACCATAAAAATTATCAAAATAAATATACGAGTAATTCGCGTCAAAATAATAATCAGTTTAGGGGAAATTCCTCACAGCAGGCTAGACCTTCGTCTTTAAACAGGCAGGGTCCTCCGCAGCCGGCTGTGCAGAGGGAAACCCGATAGATTCAAGCCGGATTTATGCAGTCAATTGTAAAGCTATTACGTCATACGTAATTATTCAATTTAACCAAACTAAAGAACCCGTTCGATTACTTTTAGACACTGGTGCTACTATTTCTCTAATTAAAATTGATAAATTAAAATATGAAACAATTTGTTACACAGATTACCCAATTTATTTAAAAGGCATTGATAAAGTCGAATCAAAAAATTTAAATAAGACACTCGCTTATACATACCTTGATTTTTGTCTTAATAGCTTCAAATACGAAACTCTTTTCCATGTTATTGCGGAAGATTTCCCAATTGATTTTGATGGTATTTTAGGGAACGATATTTTGAAAAATTTGAACGCTTCTCTTGATTTTGAAAAAAATATTTTAAAGATAGATGAAAATGAAATTGAAATTATGCTAATTGAATCGCATACTGCCCCTCCTGAAAATAATAAAGCCCCATGGTCTCGTGCTGATGAATTAAATAATTCTAATAATTATAATAGGGTAAACATTCCCTTTGATTCTTGCATCAACAAGAATGTGATTAAAAATAATTATTCTAATATTCCCATTGAGGATTCTAATATGATTGAAAATAATTATTCTGAAATTCCCATCGAGGATTCTTATATTTGTATAAAACAATTATTTGATTATATTCCTTTCAAGGATTCTAATAAAACAGAGGAGATCTCTGAAACTGGTCTTCAAACGAAAATAAATAAAATTACAAGACCAAATATTCCAAGTATTATAAGTAATAAAATTATTTTAAAACCGCGTTGTGAACAAGTTGTTGAATTTGATATTTTAAATTTTAATTCCGAGCTAGGAATAATAAATAAAAAGGAAATTGAAAATGGTATTTTTATCGCGGATAGTCTTGTAAAAGTTACAAATGGAAAAGTTTTTACTTCTATTTTAAATACGAATGATAAAGTTATTGAAATTAATAATTTGAAGATAGAAATTGAATATATTTCGAAAGATTTAAGAAAATGTTTAGAAAATGAAGAAAATTCTAATTTAAATAATACTGGTCAAGTTAGAAATTTTTACCAGAATACTGAATCACAATTTTCAGAAAGATTAGAAAAGATTAAATCCAATCTTCGTACCAGTCACCTTAATAAAGAAGAAAAAGAGTCGTTAGAAAAAATTTGTATGGATTACCATCATATATTTTATTTAGAAGGTGATAAATTATCTTGTACTGATGTTCTAAAGCATACTATTCCAATTAAATCGAATACCCCTCCAATTAATGTTAAAACCTATAGGTATCCTCAAGTTCATAAAGAAGAAGTTGATAAACAAATAAATAAAATGTTAGAACAGGGTATTATTGAACCGTCTACATCCCCTTGGAATTCACCTGTATGGGTCGTTCCGAAAAAACTTGATGCTTCTGGTGAAAGAAAATGGCGTTTAGTAATCGATTATAGAAAATTAAATGAAGCTACAATAGGTGATAGTTATCCCTTGCCTAATATAACAGACATTTTGGATCAATTAGGTCATTCTAAATATTTTACAACTCTTGATTTAACTTCAGGTTTTCACCAAATTAAAATGTCGCCTGAAGACGCTGAAAAAACAGCCTTCTCTGTCCCTTCAGGACATTATCAATACAATAGAATGCCTTTCGGTTTAAAGAATGCACCTGCTACGTTTCAAAGGCTAATGAATACTGTACTTGCTGGAATTAAAAATTATAGATGTTTTGTATATTTAGATGATATCGTAATTCACGCAGATTCTCTTCAAGAACATAATAAACGTCTAATTGAAGTTTTTCAACGTTTGGATAAATTTAATTTAAAAATTCAACCTGATAAATGTGAATTTATGCATAAACAAGTCATGTACTTGGGCCATCTCATTACTAATGAAGGAATTAAGCCCGATCCAAAGAAAGTTGAAGCTATAATTAATTATCCAATTCCTAAATGTCAAAAGGATATTAAAGCATTTCTTGGCTTCGCAGGATATTATAGACGATTTATAAAAGATTTTTCTAAAATATCACGTCCTTTAACCATGTTATTAAAGAAAGATACTGATTTTATTTGGACAAATAGCCAACAAGATTCGTTCGAAAAATTAAAAAATGCTTTAAGCTGTGAACCAATTTTACAATATCCTAATTTTGAAAAAGAATTTATACTTACCACAGATGCTAGTGCCTATGCGATAGGTTCTGTACTTTCTCAAGGTTCACCACCAAATGATCTTCCAATTGCTTATGCAAGTAGAACTTTAAATCATGCTGAATCTAATTACTCAACAACAGAAAGAGAGTTGTTAGCTATTGTATGGAGTATAAAACACTTTCGTCCTTATCTTTATGGAAAGAAATTTAAAATTTATACAGATCACAAACCTTTAACTTGGTTATTTAATGCAAAAGACCCAAGTTCGCGTTTAGTCAGATGGAGACTATTATTAGAAGATTACGATTATGAAATAATTTATAAGGAAGGTAGATTAAACCATAACGCCGACGCGTTAAGCCGAATTCAAACGGTTAATCGTACTCAATATCAACAATTTTTAAACGATTCTCAACACAAATTGATTTTAAATAATAATATTGAAGAAATTAATGGAAATATATGTGATAAATTAGACAGTAACGTCTGTATTCCAATCTCATGTGATCTGGAATGTACTGAAGATTTCCACAAAGAAATTAAAAATAAATTAAATCATTTTAATGATATCAAACCACAAGATGTCGATGTTGGTAATATTGTCATTAAGAAACATAATGATCATTTCATTTATTATCTTTGTACTAAACAATATTATTGGAATAGAGCAGACTATAAAGATTTCTTTGACACAATGATAAAAGTGCGGGAGCACTTACTTAAAACTAATGGGGGAGAGTGTACTTTAAAAATTCCCAAATTAGGTGATCAATATGATAAATTAAGTTGGTCTAAATTACGAACAATGTTGAGATATATTTTCAAAGATACAAAAATTAAAATTATTATTTTCCATAATGAAAAAATTATACCAAATAAAGATCAAATTAAACAAATTTTAGAAGAATGTCATATAAATCCAACAGCGGGACATTCTGGTTTTCATAAAACATATAAAAGAATCAAAGATAAATATAAATGGAAAAATATGAAAATCGATATTAAAAATTTTATTAAAACTTGTGAATCATGTCAAAAAAATAAATTAGTACGAAAGAAACATAAACTTCCAATGGAACTTACCACCACATCTTCAACGCCTTTTGAGCGTATTGCTTTAGATATCGTAGGACCATTACCTCTGTCAGAAGATGGTAATAAATTCATATTAACACTCCAAGATGATCTTACTAAGTTTTCGCAAGCATATGCTATTCCTAATCATGAAGCTTTAACAATTGCAAATATTTTTGTCACACAATTCATATGTAAATTTGGTATACCTAAGTCGATACTTACTGATCAAGGTGCTGATTTCACGTCATCTCTTTTAAAAAATGTTTCAAAACTATTTAAGATAAAACAAATTAATTGCACAGCCTATCATCCACAAACTAATGGAGCTCTCGAAAGATCTCATCATACGCTAGCTGATTATTTAAAACATTATGTTAATGATAAACAGACAGACTGGGATAAATGGATTGATTTTGCAATGTTTTCATATAATACGTCCGTCCATACTTCAACAAAATTCATGCCATTTGAATTAGTTTTTGGTATAAAACCAAACATCCCATCTAGCCTTACTTCTACACCTGAATTTAAATATACTTATGATGATTATCTTAGTGAATTGAAAATGAGATTACAAAAAAGTAATGAAATAGCAAGAAATCATATACAAAAATCAAAAGAAGTTAATAAAAAATATTATGACCAGAAAAATAATCCTATAACATTTAAAGTAGGAGATAAAGTATTTTTGTTAAATGAAAACACTTCTAAAGGCAAATGTAAAAAGCTTAGAAGTAATTATGAAGGTCCTTATGAAATAGTTGAAATTAATTCTAATTGTAATTCCACTATAATTATAAAAAATAAGAAAAAGTTAGTTCATAATAATAGATTAAAATTAGCATACTGATGCAAATCATATAATTTAAACACATTTAATATAAACTTAAGAAAACTAGAACATTTTACTAAAGCAACTGTTGATACTATTACTTCCTTACAAAAACAACAATGTATGGAAGAACATTTAGAATTGTTAAATGTAATAATTACTGAAGTGGATAAAGAATATTCTATTATTATTAATGCTATTTTGTTTGCTAAAACGGAAACATTACATCCAAGTATAATTTCACCCTCAGTTTTAATAAATGAACTTCAAAAAGTTATTTCTTATTTACCAACTAATACGAAATTTCCAGTTGATCTAACTAGAAATGAAGTCTATAAACTAGAATCAGTATTGAAGTTAAATTTATTTTTATATAATAATAGATTAATATTTGTTATTTCAATTCCATTAATATTTAATGAAAAGTTTGATGCATATAAACTTATAAGTTTACCCATTCATAAGAACGATGATCTTTATTCTTTTATATTACCTGATGAAAATAGTCAATACTTGTCACTTTCAGAAAATAGAATGTATTATGTAACTCTTAAGGATTTGTCAGAATGTAGATTGTTAACTGATGATTTAAGAATTTGTTATAATAAGGTACCAATGTATTCAACTCACTCTAGACCTAGCTGTGAAAGTGAAATTTTGTTAAATAATGTAAAAAATCCTGATAATTGTAATATAAGAATTACAAAACTTACCCACGAACTATTTTACAAGTTGAATAAATTAAATCAATGGTTATATGTCACACCAAAACCAATTGTTGCTACTGTAAAATGTGAAACGATGCAACCTAAAGATATTATGTTAGAAGAAAAAGGAATTTTAAGTTCTAATAAGAATTGTAAGATTTTTACTGCTAATTCTGTATTAACTACTTTTAATACTCATAATGAAAATTCAATAGATATAAGGATTTTTCCCACTTTTGATATTAATGATTGTATAAAGATAAATAAGTTTAATTTTACGAAATTAGATTTAATTCCATTACAATCCTATAAATTAGATCATGATTCAATTAAATTAACAAGTCATAAATTAGATGAAATTGAAAAATTAACCGAAGAATATGAAAATAATAACTCTGTATTTAACCAAATGACAGGAAATAGTTTTCTTCCTCATGTATTCACAATTATTAAAATTATAACTGTATATGTTGTTTATAGATTTTTCAAACAATTATGGTTATTGTATAAATATGGACCAAATGCAAATAGACGTACTAATAATGATTGTTGTAGTAGTATAACTAATTGTATTACATTTAATGTTAGAAATAGAAATAGAGAAAGGAATTCTCCAATTTCCCCAATATACTCTAACGCTCCTACAGCACCTATAGAAGATCTTGAAATGGAAAATTTAATGGAAAAAACTCCTATAGTTATTAATTGTAATAATGAAACACCATTACGTAGAAGCGCTAGATTATCCAAGTTAAAAACCTAATCACTTTTATTATTGTTATTACTTTTATTACTGTTTCGTTTTAACCTTAATATTTTGTATCTTATTATATAAGTTTTATTAATTTAAGTCGAAATGATTTTCAATCATTTCTTTTTCTTAGGGGGAAGGTGTAATGTACCTAGTATTATTTTATCATAATTAGAAGTGGCTACGTGATGCAATCAGAATATTCTGTAACTTTCCAAAATAGCTTCTTTATCGAATGTTAATTAATATTACATTTGTGGTCACAACGATAGAGCGGTATTCAAGATAACTACGAAATATCTGTAATAATTGTTTATTAATTGTTTATTAATTGTATTTGTTTCGTATATATTGACCTTAACTCGAGGCACTAGGCAGTGTTGTCTCAGAGTTGTCTCGGGATCTCAAGAGGTTAACAACAAGTGTTAATACAGTACCAAATAGGTTAATAACTGTAAGTACCTTATAATCTCTCACTCGGTTTATATTCTTCAATATAAATAAAAATTGCTAAGTTTGTATTACCGTGTTTACTTGTCATCGGCTGTGACCCATTACATGAGGTTTATGTATATAATTAATTGACTTTCTACAAATGCAAAGCATTTATATTCCTCACTTATTTTTCCTTTCGTTCGTAACCTATCTAAATATTTTCCTTCAATCAACTTCATTTCTACGGAACCACTGGGAATACGTAATATTTCTGCTACTCTAGGTTGGCCTGACCTATCGTCGTCAGAAACATTAGAAGTATGCCTACTTCGGTTCCCGAAACTACTATCCAAATTATTTTTTAACTTCCTACTCTGTGCTCGAGTCATTACCATTATTTTTTGATTTATATCCTTTAATTCGTTTGAAGTAATGGTCACCCTACTCAATGCATCTGCTACTACGTTATCTTTTCCTCTAATGTAAATAACACTATAATCATACTCTTCGAGTTTCAACCTAAACTTTAACAATCGGCTAGAGGGATCTTTCATACTAAATAAATATATAAGTGGCATATGATCCGTCATAATCGTAAATTTCCTACCAAATAAATATGGTCTAAAATATTTAACACTCCAAACAATTGCTAACAACTCTTTCTCTATTGTCGGATAGTTTAACTCGGCTTTGTTTAGCGGTCTACTCGCATAAGCTATGGGTTTCATGTTTTTATTACACAAAACCGATCCGATAGCGATACCGGAAGCGTCCGTTTGTAAAATGAACTCATTGTTCTCAGAGAAATCAGGGTACTGTAAAATAGGTGGACAAACTAAGCTTTGTTTTAAGTTATCGAAAGCTTTTTGACATTCCTCCGTCCATTCAAATATTGAATTTTTTCTACAAAGTTTATTTAATGGTACAGTTATCTCGGAAAATTTCGGTATAAATTTTCGGTAATAATTACAAAATGCGACAAAACGTCTTACTTCATCGGTACTTTTCGGAATGGGATAATTTTGTAACACCCTTACTTTTTCTGGATCTGGGAGAACACCGTCTGACGTAACAACATGACCTAAGTACAAGAGTTCGGTCTTTAGAAATTCACATTTTTGTGGATTAACCTTTAAATTTACCTTTCGAAGACGCTCAAATATATCTATTAAATTTTTATTATGACATTCTAAGTTTCGTCCATAGACTATTAAATCGTCCATGTAAACAAATGCTTTATCGCACGTAAGACCTGATAATGCTATAGACATAACACGAGAAAAAGCACTAGGGCTTATTTTAAGTCCCATTGGTAAACGCATCATTTGATATTGTCCCGAATTTGTTGTAAAAGCTGTAACTTTTCTACTATTAGGTTCTAAACTAGCTTGGTAGTATGAAGACTGAAGATCTAAATGACTAAAGTACATAGCTCCAGACAATGAATCTAATATCTCCGTTATGTTAGGCAATGGAAATTTATCGTCCTGAATAACATTATTTACCTTTCTGTAATCAATAACTAACCTCCATTTTTTGTTATTGTTAATCGATTTCTTTGGAACTAAAAGTACTGGGCTATTCCAATCGCTGCTTGTCGGTTCTATAATGCTCTCTTTCAACATGTTTTCAATTTGCCTATCCACTTCAGATTTCAATGACTCGGGAATTCTATATGGCTTAACATAAACAGGTTTGGTGTTTGGTTTTACGTTAATACACTGCTCCATTATATTCGTTGTGCCTAACTTATCGCCTTCCAAGTAAAATACATCGACATACTTGGCACATATGGACTCTACCTGGCTTCGCTCGTATGAATTTAAATGATCCAACTTCAATGTTTGTAATAATTTTTTAACTCTTTCTACTGAACTGTACGACTTCTCAAAGTTACGTATTTCATAATCCTCTAATGAATTTAATTCTGGTTTAAATATATTTAACTTTTCATCTTTTTCAGACATATTAAGTAATCGCACTGGTATCCTACCATTGTGAACTTTTACTAAACTATTCGCCAAAAATATATTTTCTGAAAACTGTTTTCCACTCAAAACATACTCATTTCCTGTAACAAATGATTTATCTATCGAAATAAAATGTATTGATTCACTTCTAGCTGGCAATGTCAAATAAATTTTATTTTCATTACTTTTATTAATTGGTATTGAACACATTTGCCCTCGACTGTACAAAGTTAACTCATTCGTTCGCAAGTTTATATTCGCATTGTAAGTACGTAAGAAATCTAAACCTATAATTCCGTCTGTGTGACAAGGCATATTGTCCAATATGTGGAACTTATGACGAAATACATTTGAATGTGTTTGTAAATCTAGCCATGTTACTTTTTGAGAACTTATTTTGCCTCCTAAGCCACAAATTATGGTTTCGTCATTGTAAAATTTTATATTATTTGGTAATTTATTGTTACGTATAACTGATAGGGTTGCACCCGTATCTAATAAAAATGAATATTCTACACTACCTATCCTGAACTTTAAAATATCGACCCCATCGCATGAAGATAAAATCTTATGCTCGAAAAAACTGACTTTCATTTAAATTATTCAAATTTTTCTGTTCTGCGCTAAGACACTCACCTACATAATATGCTTGTTGCCTTGTGCCACGACCTTGTTGTCCTCGAAATCCACGGAAACCACGGGAATAACCACGGTTGTGGTGGTTACGGTAACCACTCGGATCAGCGGATCTTCCACGATAGTTAAAGCCATAATTATTGCGATAGTTAGTATACTGACCTCTATTTTGTCCTTGGAATCCACGGGAGTAACTTCCTCTACCCCTGGGCTTACCTCTCATATTTATGAAGACTTGGCCTGATGGTTGAGACGATTCTTCGTCCTCTGCCGCACGGATTGCATCTTTCAATTCCTGGTAATCACGTGCTGCAATTATTGTACCTAATCTTCTGTTACGCAATCCATCAGCAAACCGTTTTATTGCCAACTTTTCGTTTATTGGTCTTAAAATAGTACTGGCTGTTTTATCTGATTCCGCTTGGGAAATTGTCAATTCAACAAAAAGTTCCTCTAACTTATTACCGAAATTTGAAATAGTTAAGTCATTTTGAGATAAATTATTCATTTGGATTAATAAAGAATTCGCTGATTTTTTCGTGAGTAAAAACTTTTTGATATCCAACGTCAAATCATTTATCGTATTATAATCAGACTGTAATTTCAATCTAGCTATTTTAGTTAATCGTGTTTTAAGTACGAAAGAAATCAGTAATTTCTTGTCCTCTGGTTTTGTTAAGCAAGAATCGTACATTTCTATTCCTTGGATGATATTTTCCGTCGTCACCTCTTTTCCATCCATGACAGGTATTAAATTACTAGCTGTTTTTAAATCGAAACTCGCCATGTTTGTTGATGATGACTCACAGTAACCTAATATTTTACAATAAGTTTCTTCTATATTCTTACATAAATTTTCTATAACTAACCCTGAATAATCACTGTCTGTTAATGTCTTAAAATCTAAAGTTTTCACAAATGTTTTATACTGTTCATATATATCTAAAGCCTTTCCAATTTTACTTTTTCCTATTGCTGCTAATCTTCGCTTAGGACCTAATTTTCTAACACTTACCCTAATGTTTTCTAAATCGACACAAAAACTTTTTAACTTGGCTTCCATAAATCGTTAAACTACAATATTACAATATAAAAAACTTAGCGGTGCTTAAAAAAAAAAGTCTCATTCAAGTCAACGCACTTAACACGCCTATTCATTTGCACAAAAACACTTAAAACAAACTGCTCACCGCACACTTTTTTTTTTTTTTTTTAACACTCCTGCCTGCTGCTTGGGTCTCTTCTGCGGACCGTGGGTGGTCCGTTGTCAGTTGTAGCAATGAGGCTTCATTGAATCAGCTGCTCGAACTTTTTATTTAATTTTTTTTTTTTTTTTTTATTCACTTAAATTACGTATTTCATAGATGTGTTTAATATTAATTATTCCATGGGCTATATAATCAGTTGGTATTTTTCACTCAATTATTATACTTCTTGTCCATTATGGTTGTTAGTTAATTCATGTCTTGTGTTTACACTTGTCTTTGGCCCACTGCACAGCCGGCGCACGCGACCGACTGGCAGGGTCGCCATGAGGTGTGTTTATTGTTCTTAATTGAAACAACTGTACACGACTAAGGCTCGTTTATTAGTAATCTTAAATCTATTTGGAACACCTTATATACTAACGCTTACACTACACACTACAGGTAGTCAAAAAATAACCATTTTTCTTTTTTCACGTTTTCTCACCTTTCAGGCGTTGATGTGGCGAGATGGTCCGGCCGGGTTCGAGCCGTACGTGCGCGTCGCGTGGTTCCCCGTGCGGCTGGGCGCTCTACTCGCGCTGGTGTCTGTTTCGCTCGTCATGGCGAGCGCGCTTACTCTTGTGAGTTGCCACAACTCATCAACATCAATATCAACATCATCACCATCAATATCAACATCACCATCACCATCATCATCATCATCACCACCATCACCATCATCATTATCATCACCACCATCATCATCATCACCATCATCAACATCACCATCATCATCATCAACATCACCATCATCATCATCATTATATCACCGCACCGCACGCCAGCGAAAATGCTATCATTCACACCACCTGTGACCTGGATCATTGGCACACTTCAACCAAGCGTTGCGCGAGATCATTCCTTTCGGGCACTCAAAAACTAGAAGAGACTCCCTTCGGAGGTGTATCCACGTAACTTTATAGGGTTATACATAACCCATAACCGGCCCACTTACAGGGCACGGGTCTCTTCTGAGAGTGAAAAGGTGTAGGCCGTCGACTTCACTCGCCTTTCGAAACATCACGGAGAACGCTCAGGCGTGTAGGTTTCCTTTCAATGTTTTCCTCCACTATTCAAGCGAATGATATTTAATTCCTTTACACGCATACATTATTGTTGAGGTTGGCCGCTGTAGATGAAAGTCGATCATATAACATTTTTATCCATCTGCATTGTGATGTAATAATTTATGCATATTGTTTCGTTTTAGGTTATACCTGTGGCTATAGGGAGGAAGGTCATGGCATTGTGGCTACCGAAGGCATCTGAAGGTGTACATGAACTGTATACGGCAGCATGTGGTGAGTGCCTACATTTTGTTATAACCTTCGATCACAACAACAGTCACCAAAAACACAATCACTTGTAAAATCCAAGTAAATGATTTATAATCCAAAATTTGTAATGTCCAATAATGTGATAATATTATAATAATACAGACCTGGTTTCATTCTTGGTTTTAAAAGCTTGAAGTTACCGGACGCGATTAGCAAATGACTACCCATGTTTGGAGCAAATAAATAAATATTATTATTATTATTACCCTGAATAATTATTAATTTAATATTTTTTATTTTTGTTTTTAAATTGTTTTTTTTTTTGTTTATTTTAAATTGTTTTTTTTTTTGTTAATTTTTTAAATTGTTGCTTTTTTTGTTAATTTGAAATTGTTTTTTTTTTTGTTAATTTGAAATTGTTGTTTTTTTTTTGTTTTTTATTGTTTTTTTTTATTAAATTAAAAAGTGATCTTGTCAGGGATGTACGTGTGCTGGGCGGCGGGGCGCGGCGGCGCGCTGGCGGCGGGCTGGGCGCGCGGCGGCCGCGCTGCGCTGCTGGCGCGCGCCGCTCTGTGGACACGCCGCGCCGCCCGCGCCGCGCTCGCGGCCCTGGCGCTGCTCGGACTTGTGCCGCTTATGTTCGGCTTGCTACTGGAACTGGTGAGTGTCTGTGTATCAGGAATTATGTTTGGCTTGCTGCCGGAACTGGTGAGTGTCTGTGTATCAGGAATTGTGTTTGGCTTGCTGCTGGAACTGGTGAGTGTCTGTGTATCAGGAATTATGTTTGGCTTGCTGCTGGAACTGGTGAGTGTCTTGTGTATCAGGAATTATGTTCGGCTTGCTGCTGGAACTAGCAAGTGTCTTGTGTATCAGGAATTATGTTTGGCTTGCTGCTGGAACTGGTGAGTGTCTTGTGTATCAGGAATTATGTTCGGCTTGCTGCTGGAACTGGTGAGTGTCTTGTGTATCAGGAATTATGTTCGGCTTGCTGCTGGAAGTGGTGTCTTGTGTATCAGGAATTATGTTTGGGTTGCTGCCGGAACTGGTGAGTGTCTGTGTATCAGGAATTATGTTTGGCTTGCTGCTGGAACTGGTGAGTGTCTGTGTATCAGGAATTATGTTCGGCTTGCTGCTGGAACTGGTGAGTGTCTGTGTATCAGGAATTATGTTCGGCATGCTGCTAGAACTAGCAAGTGTCTTGTGTATCAGGAATTATGTTCGGTTTGCTGCTGGAAGTGGTGTCTTGTGTATCAGGAATTATGTTCGGCTTGCTGCTGGAACTAGCAAGTGTCTTGTGTATCAGGAATTATGTTCGGTTTGCTGCTGGAAGTGGTGTCTTGTGTATCAGGAATTATGTTCGGCTTGCTGCTGGAACTAGCAAGTGTCTTGTGTATCAGAAATTATGTTTGGCTTGCTGCTGGAACTGGTGAGTATCATAACGGGTGTAAGGGAACGCTATCCGGAAACGAAGACAGGTAATAGCAGTGATGATTACTAATCGGACACTATAAGAAAAGCACGCGAATTTTGTACTTTTCTTAAAGTTTATGAAATGTATGTATGTATTTAATGTTGCTTACAGGTGTTAGTGATACCTCTGAGGGTGCCGCTGGAACAGTCCCCGGTGCTGTTCGTGTGGCAGGACTGGGCGCTGGGCGTGCTGTACACCAAGATAGTGTGCGCGCTCACCATGATGGGCCCCGACTGGAGCATGCGGCGCGCCATCGAGAAGGCGTACAGAGACGGCATACGGGAGATGGACCTCAAGTGAGTACATATAATGTCCTTCTGACCGAATTTTGGCCACGGTGGCCAATCTCAACCGAGGCAGAGACTAGCCATCTACGCAGGAGATATTATAGTGCGCAAGTGTGTACTCAGGTGCACTCTCTATTCCTTCACTCTCATAGTCCGATGGGACGCCAATGCGACACGACCGGAGAGAGATCAGACGCAGGACCGACGGCTTTACGTGCTCTCCGAGGCACGGGGGTGTATCTAACACCGCCAACTTCCAACTCCAATAACCATTTGTCTTATATTTGTTTTTTCCCACCAGGTTCATACTCCGCGAGGTGGCGGCGCCGCTGGTGCGGTGGCTGGGCCTGGCGCTGGCGGTGCCGTACGCGCTCGCGCACACCGTCGCGCCGCTGCTGCTGACGGGGCCGGCGCAGCGCAACCTGCTCACGCGCAGGGTCTACCCGGCGCTGCTGCTGCTGACCATGCTGGCTGGCCTTGCGCTCTTCCAGGTGAGTTTCACCAGGTTCATACTCCGCGAGGTGGCGGCGCCGCTGGTGCGGTGGCTGGGCCTGGCGCTGGCGGTGCCGTACGCGCTCGCGCACACCGTCGCGCCGCTGCTGCTGACGGGGCCGGCGCAGCGCAACCTGCTCACGCGCAGGGTCTACCCGGCGCTGCTGCTGCTGACCATGCTGGCTGGCCTTGCGCTCTTCCAGGTGAGTTTCACCAGGTTCATACTCCGCGAGGTGGCGGCGCCGCTGGTGCGGTGGCTGGGCCTGGCGCTGGCGGTGCCGTACGCGCTCGCGCACACCGTCGCGCCGCTGCTGCTGACGGGGCTGGCGCAGCGCAACCTGCTCACGCGCAGGGTCTACCCGGCGCTGCTGCTGCTGACCATGCTGGCTGGCCTTGCGCTCTTCCAGGTGAGTTTCACCAGGTTCATACTCCGCGAGGTGGCGGCGCCGCTGGTGCGGTGGCTGGGCCTGGCGCTGGCGGTGCCGTACGCGCTCGCGCACACCGTCGCGCCGCTGCTGCTGACGGGGCCGGCGCAGCGCAACCTGCTCACGCGCAGGGTCTACCCGGCGCTGCTGCTGCTGACCATGCTGGCTGGCCTTGCGCTCTTCCAGGTGAGTTTCACCAGGTTCATACTCCGCGAGGTGGCGGCGCCGCTGGTGCGGTGGCTGGGCCTGGCGCTGGCGGTGCCGTACGCGCTCGCGCACACCGTCGCGCCGCTGCTGCTGACGGGGCCGGCGCAGCGCAACCTGCTCACGCGCAGGGTCTACCCGGCGCTGCTGCTGCTGACCATGCTGGCTGGCCTTGCGCTCTTCCAGGTGAGTTTCACCAGGTTCATACTCCGCGAGGTGGCGGCGCCGCTGGTGCGGTGGCTGGGCCTGGCGCTGGCGGTGCCGTACGCGCTCGCGCACACCGTCGCGCCGCTGCTGCTGACGGGGCCGGCGCAGCGCAACCTGCTCACGCGCAGGGTCTACCCGGCGCTGCTGCTGCTGACCATGCTGGCTGGCCTTGCGCTCTTCCAGGTGAGTTTCACCAGGTTCATACTCCGCGAGGTGGCGGCGCCGCTGGTGCGGTGGCTGGGCCTGGCGCTGGCGGTGCCGTACGCGCTCGCGCACACCGTCGCGCCGCTGCTGCTGACGGGGCCGGCGCAGCGCAACCTGCTCACGCGCAGGGTCTACCCGGCGCTGCTGCTGCTGACCATGCTGGCTGGCCTTGCGCTCTTCCAGGTGAGTTTCACCAGGTTCATACTCCGCGAGGTGGCGGCGCCGCTGGTGCGGTGGCTGGGCCTGGCGCTGGCGGTGCCGTACGCGCTCGCGCACACCGTCGCGCCGCTGCTGCTGACGGGGCCGGCGCAGCGCAACCTGCTCACGCGCAGGGTCTACCCGGCGCTGCTGCTGCTGACCATGCTGGCTGGCCTTGCGCTCTTCCAGGTGAGTTTCACCAGGTTCATACTCCGCGAGGTGGCGGCGCCGCTGGTGCGGTGGCTGGGCCTGGCGCTGGCGGTGCCGTACGCGCTCGCGCACACCGTCGCGCCGCTGCTGCTGACGGGGCCGGCGCAGCGCAACCTGCTCACGCGCAGGGTCTACCCGGCGCTGCTGCTGCTGACCATGCTGGCTGGCCTTGCGCTCTTCCAGGTGAGTTTCACCAGGTTCATACTCCGCGAGGTGGCGGCGCCGCTGGTGCGGTGGCTGGGCCTGGCGCTGGCGGTGCCGTACGCGCTCGCGCACACCGTCGCGCCGCTGCTGCTGACGGGGCCGGCGCAGCGCAACCTGCTCACGCGCAGGGTCTACCCGGCGCTGCTGCTGCTGACCATGCTGGCTGGCCTTGCGCTCTTCCAGGTGAGTTTCACCAGGTTCATACTCCGCGAGGTGGCGGCGCCGCTGGTGCGGTGGCTGGGCCTGGCGCTGGCGGTGCCGTACGCGCTCGCGCACACCGTCGCGCCGCTGCTGCTGACGGGGCCGGCGCAGCGCAACCTGCTCACGCGCAGGGTCTACCCGGCGCTGCTGCTGCTGACCATGCTGGCTGGCCTTGCGCTCTTCCAGGTGAGTTTCACCAGGTTCATACTCCGCGAGGTGGCGGCGCCGCTGGTGCGGTGGCTGGGCCTGGCGCTGGCGGTGCCGTACGCGCTCGCGCACACCGTCGCGCCGCTGCTGCTGACGGGGCCGGCGCAGCGCAACCTGCTCACGCGCAGGGTCTACCCGGCGCTGCTGCTGCTGACCATGCTGGCTGGCCTTGCGCTCTTCCAGGTGAGTTTCACCAGGTTCATACTCCGCGAGGTGGCGGCGCCGCTGGTGCGGTGGCTGGGCCTGGCGCTGGCGGTGCCGTACGCGCTCGCGCACACCGTCGCGCCGCTGCTGCTGACGGGGCCGGCGCAGCGCAACCTGCTCACGCGCAGGGTCTACCCGGCGCTGCTGCTGCTGACCATGCTGGCTGGCCTTGCGCTCTTCCAGGTGAGTTTCACCAGGTTCATACTCCGCGAGGTGGCGGCGCCGCTGGTGCGGTGGCTGGGCCTGGCGCTGGCGGTGCCGTACGCGCTCGCGCACACCGTCGCGCCGCTGCTGCTGACGGGGCCGGCGCAGCGCAACCTGCTCACGCGCAGGGTCTACCCGGCGCTGCTGCTGCTGACCATGCTGGCTGGCCTTGCGCTCTTCCAGGTGAGTTTCACCAGGTTCATACTCCGCGAGGTGGCGGCGCCGCTGGTGCGGTGGCTGGGCCTGGCGCTGGCGGTGCCGTACGCGCTCGCGCACACCGTCGCGCCGCTGCTGCTGACGGGGCCGGCGCAGCGCAACCTGCTCACGCGCAGGGTCTACCCGGCGCTGCTGCTGCTGACCATGCTGGCTGGCCTTGCGCTCTTCCAGGTGAGTTTCACCAGGTTCATACTCCGCGAGGTGGCGGCGCCGCTGGTGCGGTGGCTGGGCCTGGCGCTGGCGGTGCCGTACGCGCTCGCGCACACCGTCGCGCCGCTGCTGCTGACGGGGCCGGCGCAGCGCAACCTGCTCACGCGCAGGGTCTACCCGGCGCTGCTGCTGCTGACCATGCTGGCTGGCCTTGCGCTCTTCCAGGTGAGTTTCACCAGGTTCATACTCCGCGAGGTGGCGGCGCCGCTGGTGCGGTGGCTGGGCCTGGCGCTGGCGGTGCCGTACGCGCTCGCGCACACCGTCGCGCCGCTGCTGCTGACGGGGCCGGCGCAGCGCAACCTGCTCACGCGCAGGGTCTACCCGGCGCTGCTGCTGCTGACCATGCTGGCTGGCCTTGCGCTCTTCCAGGTGAGTTTCACCAGGTTCATACTCCGCGAGGTGGCGGCGCCGCTGGTGCGGTGGCTGGGCCTGGCGCTGGCGGTGCCGTACGCGCTCGCGCACACCGTCGCGCCGCTGCTGCTGACGGGGCCGGCGCAGCGCAACCTGCTCACGCGCAGGGTCTACCCGGCGCTGCTGCTGCTGACCATGCTGGCTGGCCTTGCGCTCTTCCAGGTGAGTTTCACCAGGTTCATACTCCGCGAGGTGGCGGCGCCGCTGGTGCGGTGGCTGGGCCTGGCGCTGGCGGTGCCGTACGCGCTCGCGCACACCGTCGCGCCGCTGCTGCTGACGGGGCCGGCGCAGCGCAACCTGCTCACGCGCAGGGTCTACCCGGCGCTGCTGCTGCTGACCATGCTGGCTGGCCTTGCGCTCTTCCAGGTGAGTTTCACCAGGTTCATACTCCGCGAGGTGGCGGCGCCGCTGGTGCGGTGGCTGGGCCTGGCGCTGGCGGTGCCGTACGCGCTCGCGCACACCGTCGCGCCGCTGCTGCTGACGGGGCCGGCGCAGCGCAACCTGCTCACGCGCAGGGTCTACCCGGCGCTGCTGCTGCTGACCATGCTGGCTGGCCTTGCGCTCTTCCAGGTGAGTTTCACCAGGTTCATACTCCGCGAGGTGGCGGCGCCGCTGGTGCGGTGGCTGGGCCTGGCGCTGGCGGTGCCGTACGCGCTCGCGCACACCGTCGCGCCGCTGCTGCTGACGGGGCCGGCGCAGCGCAACCTGCTCACGCGCAGGGTCTACCCGGCGCTGCTGCTGCTGACCATGCTGGCTGGCCTTGCGCTCTTCCAGGTGAGTTTCACCAGGTTCATACTCCGCGAGGTGGCGGCGCCGCTGGTGCGGTGGCTGGGCCTGGCGCTGGCGGTGCCGTACGCGCTCGCGCACACCGTCGCGCCGCTGCTGCTGACGGGGCCGGCGCAGCGCAACCTGCTCACGCGCAGGGTCTACCCGGCGCTGCTGCTGCTGACCATGCTGGCTGGCCTTGCGCTCTTCCAGGTGAGTTTCACCAGGTTCATACTCCGCGAGGTGGCGGCGCCGCTGGTGCGGTGGCTGGGCCTGGCGCTGGCGGTGCCGTACGCGCTCGCGCACACCGTCGCGCCGCTGCTGCTGACGGGGCCGGCGCAGCGCAACCTGCTCACGCGCAGGGTCTACCCGGCGCTGCTGCTGCTGACCATGCTGGCTGGCCTTGCGCTCTTCCAGGTGAGTTTCACCAGGTTCATACTCCGCGAGGTGGCGGCGCCGCTGGTGCGGTGGCTGGGCCTGGCGCTGGCGGTGCCGTACGCGCTCGCGCACACCGTCGCGCCGCTGCTGCTGACGGGGCCGGCGCAGCGCAACCTGCTCACGCGCAGGGTCTACCCGGCGCTGCTGCTGCTGACCATGCTGGCTGGCCTTGCGCTCTTCCAGGTGAGTTTCACCAGGTTCATACTCCGCGAGGTGGCGGCGCCGCTGGTGCGGTGGCTGGGCCTGGCGCTGGCGGTGCCGTACGCGCTCGCGCACACCGTCGCGCCGCTGCTGCTGACGGGGCTGGCGCAGCGCAACCTGCTCACGCGCAGGGTCTACCCGGCGCTGCTGCTGCTGACCATGCTGGCTGGCCTTGCGCTCTTCCAGGTGAGTTTCACCAGGTTCATACTCCGCGAGGTGGCGGCGCCGCTGGTGCGGTGGCTGGGCCTGGCGCTGGCGGTGCCGTACGCGCTCGCGCACACCGTCGCGCCGCTGCTGCTGACGGGGCTGGCGCAGCGCAACCTGCTCACGCGCAGGGTCTACCCGGCGCTGCTGCTGCTGACCATGCTGGCTGGCCTTGCGCTCTTCCAGGTGAGTTTCACCAGGTTCATACTCCGCGAGGTGGCGGCGCCGCTGGTGCGGTGGCTGGGCCTGGCGCTGGCGGTGCCGTACGCGCTCGCGCACACCGTCGCGCCGCTGCTGCTGACGGGGCCGGCGCAGCGCAACCTGCTCACGCGCAGGGTCTACCCGGCGCTGCTGCTGCTGACCATGCTGGCTGGCCTTGCGCTCTTCCAGGTGAGTTTCACCAGGTTCATACTCCGCGAGGTGGCGGCGCCGCTGGTGCGGTGGCTGGGCCTGGCGCTGGCGGTGCCGTACGCGCTCGCGCACACCGTCGCGCCGCTGCTGCTGACGGGGCCGGCGCAGCGCAACCTGCTCACGCGCAGGGTCTACCCGGCGCTGCTGCTGCTGACCATGCTGGCTGGCCTTGCGCTCTTCCAGGTGAGTTTCACCAGGTTCATACTCCGCGAGGTGGCGGCGCCGCTGGTGCGGTGGCTGGGCCTGGCGCTGGCGGTGCCGTACGCGCTCGCGCACACCGTCGCGCCGCTGCTGCTGACGGGGCTGGCGCAGCGCAACCTGCTCACGCGCAGGGTCTACCCGGCGCTGCTGCTGCTGACCATGCTGGCTGGCCTTGCGCTCTTCCAGGTGAGTTTCACCAGGTTCATACTCCGCGAGGTGGCGGCGCCGCTGGTGCGGTGGCTGGGCCTGGCGCTGGCGGTGCCGTACGCGCTCGCGCACACCGTCGCGCCGCTGCTGCTGACGGGGCCGGCGCAGCGCAACCTGCTCACGCGCAGGGTCTACCCGGCGCTGCTGCTGCTGACCATGCTGGCTGGCCTTGCGCTCTTCCAGGTGAGTTTCACCAGGTTCATACTCCGCGAGGTGGCGGCGCCGCTGGTGCGGTGGCTGGGCCTGGCGCTGGCGGTGCCGTACGCGCTCGCGCACACCGTCGCGCCGCTGCTGCTGACGGGGCCGGCGCAGCGCAACCTGCTCACGCGCAGGGTCTACCCGGCGCTGCTGCTGCTGACCATGCTGGCTGGCCTTGCGCTCTTCCAGGTGAGTTTCACCAGGTTCATACTCCGCGAGGTGGCGGCGCCGCTGGTGCGGTGGCTGGGCCTGGCGCTGGCGGTGCCGTACGCGCTCGCGCACACCGTCGCGCCGCTGCTGCTGACGGGGCTGGCGCAGCGCAACCTGCTCACGCGCAGGGTCTACCCGGCGCTGCTGCTGCTGACCATGCTGGCTGGCCTTGCGCTCTTCCAGGTGAGTTTCACCAGGTTCATACTCCGCGAGGTGGCGGCGCCGCTGGTGCGGTGGCTGGGCCTGGCGCTGGCGGTGCCGTACGCGCTCGCGCACACCGTCGCGCCGCTGCTGCTGACGGGGCCGGCGCAGCGCAACCTGCTCACGCGCAGGGTCTACCCGGCGCTGCTGCTGCTGACCATGCTGGCTGGCCTTGCGCTCTTCCAGGTGAGTTTCACCAGGTTCATACTCCGCGAGGTGGCGGCGCCGCTGGTGCGGTGGCTGGGCCTGGCGCTGGCGGTGCCGTACGCGCTCGCGCACACCGTCGCGCCGCTGCTGCTGACGGGGCTGGCGCAGCGCAACCTGCTCACGCGCAGGGTCTACCCGGCGCTGCTGCTGCTGACCATGCTGGCTGGCCTTGCGCTCTTCCAGGTGAGTTTCACCAGGTTCATACTCCGCGAGGTGGCGGCGCCGCTGGTGCGGTGGCTGGGCCTGGCGCTGGCGGTGCCGTACGCGCTCGCGCACACCGTCGCGCCGCTGCTGCTGACGGGGCCGGCGCAGCGCAACCTGCTCACGCGCAGGGTCTACCCGGCGCTGCTGCTGCTGACCATGCTGGCTGGCCTTGCGCTCTTCCAGGTGAGTTTCACCAGGTTCATACTCCGCGAGGTGGCGGCGCCGCTGGTGCGGTGGCTGGGCCTGGCGCTGGCGGTGCCGTACGCGCTCGCGCACACCGTCGCGCCGCTGCTGCTGACGGGGCCGGCGCAGCGCAACCTGCTCACGCGCAGGGTCTACCCGGCGCTGCTGCTGCTGACCATGCTGGCTGGCCTTGCGCTCTTCCAGGTGAGTTTCACCAGGTTCATACTCCGCGAGGTGGCGGCGCCGCTGGTGCGGTGGCTGGGCCTGGCACTGGCGGTGCCGTACGCGCTCGCGCACACCGTCGCGCCGCTGCTGCTGACGGGGCCGGCGCAGCGCAACCTGCTCACGCGCAGGGTCTACCCGGCGCTGCTGCTGCTGACCATGCTGGCTGGCCTTGCGCTCTTCCAGGTGAGTTTCACCAGGTTCATACTCCGCGAGGTGGCGGCGCCGCTGGTGCGGTGGCTGGGCCTGGCGCTGGCGGTGCCGTACGCGCTCGCGCACACCGTCGCGCCGCTGCTGCTGACGGGGCCGGCGCAGCGCAACCTGCTCACGCGCAGGGTCTACCCGGCGCTGCTGCTGCTGACCATGCTGGCTGGCCTTGCGCTCTTCCAGGTGAGTTTCACCAGGTTCATACTCCGCGAGGTGGCGGCGCCGCTGGTGCGGTGGCTGGGCCTGGCGCTGGCGGTGCCGTACGCGCTCGCGCACACCGTCGCGCCGCTGCTGCTGACGGGGCCGGCGCAGCGCAACCTGCTCACGCGCAGGGTCTACCCGGCGCTGCTGCTGCTGACCATGCTGGCTGGCCTTGCGCTCTTCCAGGTGAGTTTCACCAGGTTCATACTCCGCGAGGTGGCGGCGCCGCTGGTGCGGTGGCTGGGCCTGGCGCTGGCGGTGCCGTACGCGCTCGCGCACACCGTCGCGCCGCTGCTGCTGACGGGGCTGGCGCAGCGCAACCTGCTCACGCGCAGGGTCTACCCGGCGCTGCTGCTGCTGACCATGCTGGCTGGCCTTGCGCTCTTCCAGGTGAGTTTCACCAGGTTCATACTCCGCGAGGTGGCGGCGCCGCTGGTGCGGTGGCTGGGCCTGGCGCTGGCGGTGCCGTACGCGTTCGCGCACACCGTCGCGCCGCTGCTGCTGACGGGGCCGGCGCAGCGCAACCTGCTCACGCGCAGGGTCTACCCGGCGCTGCTGCTGCTGACCATGCTGGCTGGCCTTGCGCTCTTCCAGGTGAGTTTCACCAGGTTCATACTCCGCGAGGTGGCGGCGCCGCTGGTGCGGTGGCTGGGCCTGGCGCTGGCGGTGCCGTACGCGCTCGCGCACACCGTCGCGCCGCTGCTGCTGACGGGGCCGGCGCAGCGCAACCTGCTCACGCGCAGGGTCTACCCGGCGCTGCTGCTGCTGACCATGCTGGCTGGCCTTGCGCTCTTCCAGGTGAGTTTCACCAGGTTCATACTCCGCGAGGTGGCGGCGCCGCTGGTGCGGTGGCTGGGCCTGGCGCTGGCGGTGCCGTACGCGCTCGCGCACACCGTCGCGCCGCTGCTGCTGACGGGGCCGGCGCAGCGCAACCTGCTCACGCGCAGGGTCTACCCGGCGCTGCTGCTGCTGACCATGCTGGCTGGCCTTGCGCTCTTCCAGGTGAGTTTCACCAGGTTCATACTCCGCGAGGTGGCGGCGCCGCTGGTGCGGTGGCTGGGCCTGGCGCTGGCGGTGCCGTACGCGCTCGCGCACACCGTCGCGCCGCTGCTGCTGACGGGGCCGGCGCAGCGCAACCTGCTCACGCGCAGGGTCTACCCGGCGCTGCTGCTGCTGACCATGCTGGCTGGCCTTGCGCTCTTCCAGGTGAGTTTCACCAGGTTCATACTCCGCGAGGTGGCGGCGCCGCTGGTGCGGTGGCTGGGCCTGGCGCTGGCGGTGCCGTACGCGCTCGCGCACACCGTCGCGCCGCTGCTGCTGACGGGGCCGGCGCAGCGCAACCTGCTCACGCGCAGGGTCTACCCGGCGCTGCTGCTGCTGACCATGCTGGCTGGCCTTGCGCTCTTCCAGGTGAGTTTCACCAGGTTCATACTCCGCGAGGTGGCGGCGCCGCTGGTGCGGTGGCTGGGCCTGGCGCTGGCGGTGCCGTACGCGCTCGCGCACACCGTCGCGCCGCTGCTGCTGACGGGGCCGGCGCAGCGCAACCTGCTCACGCGCAGGGTCTACCCGGCGCTGCTGCTGCTGACCATGCTGGCTGGCCTTGCGCTCTTCCAGGTGAGTTTCACCAGGTTCATACTCCGCGAGGTGGCGGCGCCGCTGGTGCGGTGGCTGGGCCTGGCGCTGGCGGTGCCGTACGCGCTCGCGCACACCGTCGCGCCGCTGCTGCTGACGGGGCCGGCGCAGCGCAACCTGCTCACGCGCAGGGTCTACCCGGCGCTGCTGCTGCTGACCATGCTGGCTGGCCTTGCGCTCTTCCAGGTGAATTTTGAGTTGCTATACTGCTCGCGGTTGCAGTTGGATCTGTGTTTTCGTGCATCAGCTCTCAGACTACATTTTGACAGCTATATCCACGGTACATCCGTGGATATAGCTGCCAAAATGTAGTCTTTGGTGAATTTCCTTCAAGACAATATATCGATAAGAATGATAACGACGGGATCGTTTCCACAGATACGCCAGTTCCGCAAACTGTACGAGCACATAAAGAACGACAAGTACCTCGTGGGGCAGCGGCTCGTCAACTACGACCACCGGCGACACAAGCAGCAGCAGAGCGCCGCCGTGCCCGCCAACTGACGGGGGAGCGGGACGGCCAGATGGCGGGGGCCGAGCGTGCGACAGAGACGGACTTACTTCTATGCACTTGGGATTTTTACTACGGCACTATTTCACTAGGACACCAGTCGCGCTACCGACAAAATGTATATGGAGGGTAACTCACCTGGTTTCAGCTTGGTTGCGCAACTTTGGTGGCGGCGGCAGAGATCCGCTGGTGGCGCAACCACTAATATGTATGTATAGCGCTATATGGCGGCTCACTCACTCGACCATCAATGGCGCTATAAACAGCGGCACGAAACTCGAGCGCTGACCTTCAAGTGCGCGCAGCGTCGTACGAGTGAGCGGGGCACAATACGATTGGAGAGCCAATCAGCGCTTACGAGGGATCCCCACGCCCTCCCCGCGACCCCCTCACCCACCCGAGATACCTCATTTACGACTTCTGGCGCATTCAAAGTCAGCGCTCGTGTTTCGTGCCGCTGTTTATACCAGGGACGTACTACGTCGTATAGTCCTACAAACTTATATGACCCGATGGCGGAAAGTGGAATTAATGACGCCATTTTGAAATGTCAATTCAAATAAGTATTTATTGGTAACATTTTTAATGTGATACGAGCAACGCTGTCACCGGGCTAGACAAGTTTGTAAGACTTTACGTGTAGCAAAAGCAGTGTTAATTTCTCGACGTCCATTTTGAAATCGACGATCCTGGTGTCTGCTCTGGTGTTTCTCGTTAGATGGCTGGAGAGACCACGGTGGCGCCGCCACGGTGTCCTACTGAGATATTGACCCAAAACTTAAGGCAATTTTGTAGGCCGGTCGAGTATAATTACTATAGGATCCGATTATTGTAAGTCGATTATTCATTTTCGATGAAACATGTTTAATGTTTTTTTCCATCCCTTTTACTTACTTGTTTACTTTATTACTTGATAAATAATAAACATAGTCTCCTTAATATTCTTTGGCTGTATATGGTATTCTTGCTGTAACAATGTGGCTTTATTCTGTTGTACAGAATCTCTATAGCTTGATTTACACACATTACGTTGTCAAGTAGTTAACTAAATTTTAACTTAATTTTAAGTGAAATAATGCGTGTAAACAGTGAATTTAGTAATAAGTTGCAAGTTAAAATTTAGTATGCAAGTAAACAAGTAGAATAGAATTTTATCTATTTTTCGGTTAAGTAGCCGCGCCCTCCGCACCCCGCGCAACCCCCGCCGGTGGCTAGAATAAGAAGTTAGAACTTTACAAAATTACTTGTCTGGATTCGTGAAAACGCTTACTTAAAATTAAGTCGCTTAAAATTAAGTTAAAATTAGTTAACTACTTGACAACTTATTGCGTGTAAATCAAGCTTAAACTAAACTAAATTGACAGGTTTAAAAATAGTGTTATCCTTTCCTGCAGGGAGCATTGTGAAAGAGATAGGAAAAGATTTAGACCTGTAATTTTAGTTTAGTTTAGAGATTGTGTACAACAATTAGCCACAATGTATTTTAGCCAATAGCAAGATTGCTGGCCAATCAGAGATGAATGCGTTCCTCACGCTAGCTGTCATTTTAGACGCGATAGACACCATCGTAATCTATAAGTATAGTCGGATTCGACAGTAGGATAATTTGCGGTAGGCCTTAGACTAATTTTACCACAGTTCGAAAAATTCCGTTCGATAAAATTGTTGTGAGTTAATTTTATTATAATTACTGTATAAAATGTGATAGAGGAATTATTAATGATTGTTTGATAAACAATTCCTTTTTAAAACTATGAATTAGAGCAATATTAAGGGCCTGTTTCACCACCTTCTGGTAAGTATCAGATAGCTATCTACAACTTTTGTCTTTGTCACTTGACATAAAGTAAGAATGTGACAAAACTTACGTTTAGACTATCCAACACTTATCAGAAGGTGGTGAAACAGGCCGTAAATATTGTAAATTAGTGAAATTAGCAGTAAGAAATCTTACTGCTTAACTCGAAGCACTTTTCTATTTTGAAGTCGATTATTCGTCGAAATTTTTCTCTTTCTATAGGGTCCCGTGATTTTGATTCGAAAACTCAAGGTTTTTTTAACATATCAACGCATCAAAGAAAATTACTCGATTTTTAACTAGTGATATGAGTAAATGAATAAATGAATGAATATATTTTTATTGTTCACCACAAGTCACAACACAGAAAATATTGAAAACATTAATAGTAAAAGACATATTATTATGTAGCAGATTAATAAATTTGCGACAGGCGTTTAACTGAGACTGTTATTAGGCCTTTGGCTAAGAAGAGAACAATGTGAAACTTTCTGAAATTCCTTATTTTTACGTAATTCTTATTATATTTTAGTTCGAAAAATTCATAATTATTCATTTCAGGTAAGTAGGTCAACTTGTGGTTTTTTTTAAAAATCACTGACCTTTCAATTTACTACTACTAATTATTATTGGTAAAACTTTGACAGGTTTGCGAGTCGACAATGTAATCCGTATTATAAACATCGGCACGTACATCGAACGCTGAAGGAAAGTGGAGGGGTTAGCTAGGCCGCCCCGCACATCCAGTGTACAGTCGCGTTCTTAATTGTATTGTTATTGCGGTTAATTTTTGTAGTTATATTTTGTTACGATTGAGTTTGTTAATTTGTTTCTTATTAAGTTTCTTTGTGACTTTGAACAGTGGATATGCCTAGAAAAAATACTATTTTGAGAAGGCAGGTACAATTAATGGCTAAATTAAATAGGTACTATTAAATACTTAAAGCAATGGTTGTATTACGTGCGCGACAGTACCCATGCGCAGCTACCCCCTCCACGTTTCGTTCAGCGTTCGATGTACGTGCCGATGTTTATACCTTGTCGATGGTTTTCTCAATTTAAAAACGTAACATAGGTGTTTTGTTATTTGAGTTTTTCGAAATCGTACACCTTAAGTATTCATCGATGAAAATTAAATTAATAGTATGATAATATAAAAGTTCTTTGTGAAATAATTTAGCTAAGCACGCTGGTCTTCTTAATTCCGTAGTCTTGATAAGTAGGTTATTTATTTATATATACTGCTCAATCCAATGTTTTTGTCTTCTATTTTTTATCTGTACCAAGAACTATGGTGAGTTTGGCCGTTTAGCGATGATATCTGTTTAATTTTTTTAAATAGACCTCGTAATGCTAGAAATAATTTCAAAAGTAGAGAATTCTTATACGTAGTAATATAAAAATTAATGTTTGTCTATGATACTTTTCATCCCGGAAGAGAGTTCCTCCGGGAACAACGTCGCGGGCACCAGCTAGTATTGTAATACTATTTACAATAAAATATAAGAAACATTTTTATTTGATTAATAATGAATATTTTGTGAATATTTTTTAATGCGTTTGGTTTAGGTAGATCTTTGTTAGAAATATATTACGCAAATCTCTTTCACCTTTGGGTGGTTTAAACCAATTTTTTTTTTGTGAAAATCTTTCTGTGGAGTTTTTTTTTAATTTGTTTAAAAATTATTTCTGTTAATATTTTTATAGGTTTGTTTATGAAATGTTTTTGTTTAAAAATTAAATATTTGTGAAAGCTATAGTATAAACAATTTATTTATTTCTGAACGAAAGAATTTTAAAATGAAACTGTTATTCAAACGTGTTTGATTTAAAAATGTTTGAATACCTAGTTACTAGTTTTTGTTTTAAAATTGTCTTTCTATCAAAGGTGAAAGAAACAATAATATGTTTGTGCGTACCTATAGTTATATAATATTTTGATCTTAATTTTGTGTATGTAAATATTCTTCGTATTTTTAATTAAATATTGTAAATGCTAGAGATCGGTTTTGGAGCAAAGGCGAAAATCTATGTGGATAGATAGATGTAGACGGAGAAAATGATAACTTGTAAATCAATAAACAGTTTTATTTAATTTTTGGTGTTTTATTAAAGCGTTCAATTCCAATATGACCACGTTTAGTTAGGACAGATTTATCTAACAATAAACATGTAGGTATATTGTTTTTTGGGTTGGATAAGAAATTAAGTGTTTAGGTCCCGATTGGTCTAATTAGGTTGGTCCATTTAGCAGATGGTCCAAAATTAATCGTGCAGAAATCTGTATCAAACTAGGTAAAAAATTGGTTGTCTGTAAAGTCGGTTTTCGGACGATACTTTTACGTGATAACGTCTTATGAAAACATCGCCTCTCTATCGCTTGTTCCGCAAAATGAACATTATTTTGTCGTTGCATACTTCGAAGAAATCATACCTTAAGATTACCATTAGATACCATTTTCATGGATGTAATTGTGGATGTAATGTAATGCGCGGAAACGGAAGAGGTCGGGACCCGTTGATTTGATTGGCCAGCGATAAGTCCCAACCATAATCCTATAGAACATCCATGGAACAATTTTAAAAGAAACTTAGAAAGGAAGCTCCACAAAATCTCCAAAGTTAAAAACTGTGATTCAGGCTCAATGGGAACTATTTTCGCATCACAAAATAATAAATAACACATCAGTTTATGTGTTTGCGCCTTTATTTTATGGGCACCCTGTTCGTAAGATACCTAACTACTCGAGTTGAATTCATATCGTCTACAACTAAATAATAATACCGCCTTCGGAACTTTTATGATCGCGAGGCGCGTCATTCACGTCTACAATGAATTCGACTTGCGGGACGTTTCCTCTGTAATAAATTCCCTCGAGACCCTTTGTTTTATGTGTGTATATTGCTAAGCGAAACAAATGTGGACATAATAAAGTAAGTATCTGTTATGCCTGCTCTACACATTGGGCCATCGCTGGCCTATCAAATGGTCGGTGAGATGTCTGTGCTATGGTTGCAACGCATCTACACAATGGCTACGTTCAATGTTCGGTAGTTGTGAAAAGATCTACGTCAATATAATACCTACCTACCTACTATTTAACACGCACCTACTATTTTCTTCATACAGTCAGTACAAAGAGAAACTATGATACAGTGAACGAGTTTATGTTTGAGACTCCATATTATGCTTTCAATACGAAAAAATTCAATAAACCAAGTAAAGTAACCAACCAAATAGTTTCGTGATTTGACCACGTCAATAGGTAGGTAGGTACCTACTCAATCACGTTCGAACATACACCGAGTTGTGGGCCAAGTGTAGCTGTGTACCGCCATCACTGGCCCACTATCCTTTGATGTGCGGCCGAAAACCGACACCGACGCCAACCCAAGACCATCGCACGTACCATTTAAGCCATCAGACACCACTACTCCCGTCTAGTGCGTATTGGCGGTAAGATTAGACGGTAACTGTTGCATATTATAATTTTAATTAAGTATGTTATTTACCTACTCAAACAATTAATAGGCAGGTGGAAATGTAGGTAGGTAGTTACTAATAATATTAGACAAAATACAATAATGCGTATGCAAAAGTTTTTAAGCGAGGCTCAACTTAGCAGCGAACCGCGGGGGTTATTATTAAATTAATACTCGCTTGAAATTCTATATTCCCACCAACTTATCCACTTGTAGGTATAACATATTTTCATAACACGCAATACACACGCAGAGCCGTATTAAGCCATAGGGGCCTTTGGGCCCCTAAAGTAGAAGGTAAACTTATGTAGGTAGGTAAATATTTACTTGGTATTAATATGGCACCTACAGACATAAATTATCTAGATGCTAATAAAATAAAACACACTTATGTATGTACATATACTGTATCGAGACTTCTGCTGAACAAATTTTTGCTGAGCTAAACCTTGGCTATCTGGGTGATGTTATTTTAATTATGCGCTAAACCTAAACTAAGAAACCAATGTTTTTAAACATTTAAACTATCGTGAGTGATATTCATTTTTATTTAATTGAAACACCGGCTTTAACTCACTTGTATTTTGTCGGAGTGTGCCCGACTAGTTTCGAGCCCATCCGGGGCCCTTAGTCATGAGCATGTTCGCGCGGCGCGGCGCAAATCAAACTGCGAGCCGCTCGCGCTGCCGCGCGGAGGGCGCGCTGTGAGGGGGGCTGAGGTTGGGGGGAAGCTGGCTCCGTCACAGCTTCCGACGGTTCATGCTGGTCTTCATGACTAAGGGCCCCGGATGGGCTCGAAACTAGTCGGGCACACTCCGACAAAATACAAGTGAGTTAAAGCCGGTGTTTCAATTAAATAAAAATGTTTTTAAAATTTATTTATTGGATGAAAAATACATCGTCATTTCGGGGCCCCCATGAGGCCAGAGGCCCCGGGGTGCCCTATGGTAGAGACGGCACTGTACGACACGCATTAATTCCCGGATAGGAATTTAATTTGTCAGCGCCTCACTTATTTGGCACGCATTCTTATTCCACACACGAAGCTCATTTTATACTCACAAATACTTAGCACCGAATGTTTTTTCTTTTTTGTGTAAATAAGAATAAGTATGAAAATCTGTTCCTGGGTTTTTGTGGTTTCTATAATGATCTTTTAATGACGGGATTTATATGTTAACATCAAATAGTTACATAATTTTATTACAAAGCAAATTGTAGTCAAACGGTAGACCCAATATTGAAGTGATTTCGAATAAAAAAATTGATCGTCCGTCTGTAAAGTCGGACGATAATTTTACGTGATAACGTCATAAGAAAACAAAGAGAGATAGATGCGTCACAAGCCGAACGCTTAGTTCTGCGCTACGTGGTACGTTCCGCGCTACGTGCTACGGGCTACGGGCTACGTTCTGCGGTACGTGCCAATGAGTCATCCTTTTTTGTGCATGTAGCCGGCATTCATCGATTTATAAGACGTTATCACGTCAAAACATTGTTCCCGGGACTATGGCTCAGTGTATACCTACCAATAGGAACGCGCGGGGGCGAGCCACAGCGTAAAGTAATCATTAGGTACAACTTAAACTCAGCTTTAAGTAGATATTTACTTTAACATACGTTTGAAATTGGTATAATGAAATCAAAATACGGAGCAGACTGCGGCGCTTTTAGTCACCTCCTCTATACCAAAGTAAAACTTAGTTTGAGTTTTTATTAAACAAGAGATGAAATTCGTAAAGTAAAACCCGAAAAAAACTAATAAATAATAATAATAATAATAGTATCAAATAATAATTTAGTGTGCACAGAAACGTGTATTCAACTGCGTAACTACTAACGGAAGAAAGCGCGGGGCAAGCAGCTGGTGACGCCATCTGTTATGTCTATCTGAAACTAACTTAATATTCCAGTTTAGCCGCGCGAAAGTCATTTCTCGATTTTTTCGCATATAAAATGTAGCCTATGTCAGCCGGACTATAACAACGAATCTATTAACACCTCATTCACTAAAATCGGTCCAGTACTTTAGGCGCTACGGTGGAACAAAAATCGGATACAAACATACATACTTACATAAAATCTGCTAAAATTATAAACCTTCATTTTGGCTTTGCCGTAGTCGAGTAAAAAAAGCCGCGTCTCGGTTCCACTCTTATATCTATGGTATGGTCTCGGTATCTATGGTAGGCGTTGGGTGCTACAATGGGTGCTACGGATTTGAAAGACTGAAGAAATTAGACACTTGTCGTAGGCGCGTATAGTTATGACCCGTGCTTTACGTGCTTCAATTTGATGTTTTGAAGGTGCCTTACGAACTAGCAAAGTAGGTTATAACCGTATAGTCAACTCATAAGTACCATGTGACTTGCAAAGCTTTCAGATAACGTAGGTGCCTTTATTATTATTACTTACCTACATGAAAATCAAAAGTTCTTTATCACCTAACGCACGTTCGTCGTAAAGGGAATCTGCCGATTTGAATCGATCACGTGTAACTGATTGGCGGTGATAAAACCCAACGCGCCGGGAACGAAAGCTTTAAGGGTAGGCAACTCAAACATATTGAGCACCTCTTCTAAAAATATCCATGCTATAGGCAATAAGGTACTTGCCTCATATTTACAAAAATGACTAACAAATTCAGTTTCTGAAGTAAGAGGTAGGTATTTAAGTAAGAGGATGTTTGGAAGGGAAATACTCGTAAGTATGGTCCGTTTCAATAGAGTTGAGCTAAAATGTAAACTAACACACCTTTTTAGTTGTTTTAGTAGTTTTTAAGTTTGTAGTATAAACTTAAATCGTGCCAAGTTTCATTTCAATCCATTCTGTAGTTTTTTAGCAAAAAGGTGTGTTAGTTTACATTTTAGCTCAACTCTATTGAAACTATATTAAGATTATCTCTGATTTGATCTTATAGCTCAAGGATACTTAATATAATGGAGATCTGCCAACACTGCGCTTTCTGGTGCGAGGTCGCCATTCCAACATTTTGGGACCCCATCTATCTAATAGTTCTTCGAATTATATGCTTCGCCCATTGCTACTTTAGCTTTGCAACGCGTTGAGCTATGTCGGTGACTCTGGTTTTTCTACGGATCTCCTTATTTCTGATTTGATCACGTAGAGAAACTTAGAGCATACTTTCTCTATCGCCCGCTAAGTGACTCTGATCTCGCTAGATAGGTATCCACTACCACTGCAGCCTTTTTACGTTCCACTGCTGGGCACAGACCTCCTCTGTTATAGGAAATTTTAGAGCTTTGACCCGCCACGCTGCTTTAATACGGGTTGGTGGGCTTTAACGACTATTGTCACATGATAGTGATAATAACCGGGACAGACTTCTCCGAGGACGTGGGTGGAACACCGCCAACTTGCAACTCCAGGCTGGCACTAAGAATTTCTTGACAGAAACACCCAATAGGATGCCCTACCTAACAATAATTTGTCCGACCCAGAATCGACCCCGGGACCTCGTGACTTGTAGTCGAATATACTAACCACTAGACCAGCGCAGCAGTTATGTAGATATAGTTAGGTAGGTATATTAGAAGCGAAAAACATGGGAAAAGATTCAATTCTGCTAAAAGCTATAATAGATACCAACAGTTTCTCCTTAAGGGTTAGAAAGCCAATAAAACAATATGTATACGGTGGAATGCGTTTATTGTGCCCGCGTAGGCCCTACTTTATAGCCCCGAGACTCTATTATACCTAAAACGAAATTGATACATTTATTGCGCACTAAACAACAGGCTCGTGTACCTACGGTGTACCGACTCACGGCTTTTCAAATAAAAATAATCGGTTTTTATAATAAAAAGAAACCCTACTACATCGATGTAGAAGGATAAGCCTTTCTCATATAATTGCGTGTACGAAAATGCGCCCGAATAGTTCCTTCGCGGCACGCTTTAACACCGATAACCTGTGAGGTCGGACCAATCACGTTCAAGGATAAGCTAATAAATTAGCCACTCCCCTTTTACCAGAACATAGTATGAATGGAGTGGCATAGAACATTTATTGTAAAACTTTTATTTTAATACAATTACAGTTAGTGAGCTCCAGTACCTACTTCTTTTGAAGATTTCGACATTGGTATATAGTTCGTTCGGTAACTTAGTGTCGGTACAGGCGCAGGTGCTCTTAGTATTCTGCTTTTATTTTTATTACTTTTTTTCTGTTTGTAATTTTTTTTTCTATTCTAACAGAATCTCCGAATAGTCTGCCAATAAGCACTTAGCCAGCGTGGTAGACTATGGTTAAAATCCTTCTCATTTTGAGAGAAGACCCGTGTTCATGAGAATATTATATTTTATGTTTATGGTTATATTGTAATAAAAATACGAATATAAAAAAATATAAAAGGAAAGAGAATTTTAATGAAAAAATATGAGTAGGTATAAAACGCCAAAACCCCTTGTGCCTGTACACCCCTCACGGCATGCTTTGAAGTCACAAGTCAAGTCAAGTTGATTATTAATCATTATCTTATCATTATCTTTTATATGCGGATAACAAGTATAAATTAAAAATTAAGAAAACCCCTGACATTAGCTATTTTGTGGTGGCGGCCATCTTAGATTTACAAATTGCTATTCTACTATTCAAGCCCTTTCATTTGATACCCATATTGAGGGAGTTGTGAAAAAATGTAATCCGCCATTTTGTGGCGGCGGCCATCTTGGACTGATTTTCATCAAACATAGCTAAGAACACTTCGGACTAATTCACTTTTCAAAGAAAAAAAACCGCATTCAAATCGGTTCACCCGTTTGAGAGCTACGGTGGAACAGACAGACAGACAGACTCAGACACACACACACACACACACACACAGACACGTCACACTTATAACACTTTGTTGTTATTGCGTCGGGGGTAAAAAAGTTTCACTTCAAAAAATATACATTATCGACTCCATTCTTTCTAAAACTGAAATTATACGTAATATTTGAAGAACATTTTTAATTTTACAAAATTTTAAAAATACACAGCTTATGCGCTGAATTAAATGAGGAAACGATATACTTACACGTGAAATGTAATTCCGTCTCTTTTTTGATGTATTTCGGAACGTTTTTTGCAAGATTTAACCACACAGGACGGCATTTTTCCCGAGCAAGAAACACGTGCGATACGTCGAAGCGACGGCGGCCGAATGTAAACCAAGATACTCGACTTTTTCAAATTCGAGTATGTTTGAGAGAGTGTTTTTTTTGCTCGAAGGGCCTATCCTTCTACATCGATGCCCTACTAAAATTATACCTAAGTAATGCTTTCGCGACCGAATTTCGTCCATGGTGGCCGATCTCATCGGAGACGTGCTATCTACGCAGAAGACATTACAGTACACGAGTGTATGCGAACACACGAACTGGAGAGTGAGGAAATGGAGAGTCCATTTCCTCACTCTTAAAAGGACTGACATCGCGGAGGCGGCACTTCGACACGACCGGAGAGACGCAGGACCGACGGCTTTCAATCTTGTTTAAAAAAAAAGCAGACTCTGTCTCAAAAACGGGTAGGTAAGTTAATTTTTCATTTTTCTAAAGAAACGACGCCGATGGTCACAATAATTTATTATCTTTGCGATTAGCATTAATATCAGTAACAGGAAAAACGTTTAATAAGTGTTGATCGCACATGACATAACGAGCCGCACGCCGCCGCGTGAGTCAAAGCGCTGCAATCCAAAATATGTATCTAACTATTGAGAGAAATGTTAAAAGTGCTAAAATTAAGATTGACTTCATAAGAACGAGCTGTATGCGCTAAAAAGGGCGGTCCATGTTAACGACGTCTTTTAACTTCTGTAGCATGTTTGATTTCGTCGACGTGTATTGAAGACGTCATTCGAATTTTCAGTACCCCAGTACTTATTGGTAATGCTTACTGTACGCACCAATTTCTATGTTGAAAATTACTTGTTAAATTGAGAATTGTGAAAGAGCTTATTTCTATTACCTACTGAAAATTGCGTGGTTATAGTCGCGAGCATTTCGTGCGGCACGTCCAGTAGGTACTTACCTAATGTGCGGCCAGATTATATTATTGACGCGGGAAAATGAAATTCCTGCAGTCATTTGGTGTAAAATAACGTTCCTTTCTTTTTGCTTTTGTTAAGTTTGCGAAACTTCGAGGTGATATTAAAATGTAGACAGATATTACTTAGGTTCTTTTACGAGTTAACCTGAATTTTAATGTTCCGTCGGCGTAGGTATAAAGTAGGTAGCTCAGAATAGTTATGTAGCTAGCAAAGGGGTCCCGAGGGCTTTTTAAAAACCTAAATTCACGCGTAAGAATTTGAGAATTAAAACTATTAATGCATAGGTACATATATCTACAAGGAATTTTTACATTAAATCCTGCACAAGTTAGCGATAGGCTTCTGTAGCTGTCGGTTTGACTTGAAAAGGAAAATGTCTGTTACCAATCTATGAAAATATCTAGCACTCCGGTTCACGTGGAAACTTCTATTGAATTCAGTCTTGAGTTCCACTGAGCAGTAAGTTATTGTAGTTCTTACTTTACCCACTTTTTCTGAACCCCCGGTGGCAGTCAATCAATGCTTTTCTTATTTATTTGGAAAAATATTGTACCTAACATTTCTGATCTCGTTCATTATATAGCAGTCAACTAATCATATATTTTGATGATATTTATCTGGAGAAATATTGTTAGGTACGTTACTGATTACATTTATTCTACGTAATAATTTTGGTGTTACCGACGTCCAAATATTCAATACATGAAGTCGGTAGTCTGACAGGTAATATTATTTATCAGAGGATGGAACATAGGCGAAAATATTATCTGGATTTCACGGGTTTCACGGGGCGGATTTGGGAAGAAAATATTATGTGCGAGGAAACCCCTAAACCCGGAGAGAAATTCCGTAAAAATGTAGACATATTACGTGAGTATTATGTAGGTATAAGTAAGTAATCAGGGCTCTGTCCAGTAGGTCGCATTTTGTACAAAAAATTTGTTATGAAAATAGAAAAAAGGTCGGTGAAGTTATTTTTTTATCTATTGCGGCTAGATTTAAGTCCAAAAAGTAATAACTACTGTTCTTAAAATTACACTGAAATATTATACCTTCATTTTCAAATCTTACACAAATATCATTATGGGGGTCAGCCCAAAACTAGAAAAGATGCTGCGTTTTCTGTTAAGAAACTCTGAGTAGCAGCCCAGAGTTGGGAAGTTGGAGAGCCGTGCCTTGGAGAGCACATAAAGCCATATGAGATCTCTCTCCGGTCTAAATTCGGACCACCTGTGTTCGCGCACGCACTTGTGCACTGTAATATCTCCTTATCTCCACCTCCATTGAGATTGGCCACAGAGGTCGAAATACTGTCGGGAGTACATTATTACAATGTAGTGACAGTAATTCCGCAGCATATGACGTGATAAGTTGACCTATTTCTGAAAAGATACGTGCCGACAGCACGGGTCTAAAAAGCTCTTAGTGTAGAGCAACGGGTGGTTGTGGCTTAACGATGATCACTAGGGCCACCAGCCGTTTGGTAGATTCAGTACTGACGGAAAATCTTTGGGCAAAAAAAAACATATCGTCACTGGAAAGGCAAATTTACTTAACCGCCAAATTGGGCATATTGAGTTATATACATATTCGGAATCAGCGAATTTTTCTGCATCGATCTATCTAGGTAACATTGCAATCGGATTACTTTTGTGGCGCTTCAGTAACCCGTAAAAACGAGGAAATTCTTTTGTTTTGATTACTGAAACGACACATTTTTTGGTCTTTTTTATACTATTGTCGCATAAGTCATATTAACTTACTACATAAATATAAAAATTTCAATTAAAGTAAGTATGTCTTTCTGCCGTCTGGAAAACCATGTTGTTTAAGAAATTTTGGTTTTAATAAATTGCAATACAGCGTGGCGTTTAAGTAATTTAGCCTGACTGTTATTGAACAGTTTGCAGGCTATAAACATTTTTGCCCTGCAGTAAAATTTTTGTAAAAGTCACGAATGTATTTTTTCCTATTCGCCCAAATATAATTCTACATCTCTTAAGTAAATATACTGACAATAATATTGATGTCGTTGTGGAATAAGTATCGACGCGACAGTTCAAAATCGTAAGTGAACGCGCCCAGGCAGGTGCTCGCAGGCGGTTAAGTCAGTCGGCTCGACAGATATTTTTGGAGCCGCTGCTGCTGCTACGTGAGAATATTAGTGTGAAAATATGTAAATAATATATTTATTTAATTGATTAATTATCTATATTAAAATAATAAAGCGGAAAAGTTTGTTTGTTTGAACCCGTTATTTTCTGGCAGTACCTGTCGCATTTGAATATTTTTTTGGATTTGATAGCCCAATTTTTGGGGAAGGTTATAGGTTATTATCCCTACTAGCCTCCCCTAAGGGGGTAAAATGGGGGTAGAAAGTTTGTATGAAAGTCCTATGTTTTTAAAGTTACAGACCTGAAAATCTGTTATTTTTAAATATATAAGTTATTCTGGAAAATCTGCCATTTAGGGTGGTAAAATAGGGGATGACAGTTTTAAGGTAAGTTTTAATTATTGTTATTATTAACTTGAAAGGAAGGTAGGCTCTTTCAAGGGTGTAAGTATCAGTCTCTCAGATATCTCGGAAATAGTAATGAGAAAATTCACCTCTAAGGGGGTAAAATGGGGGTTCGAAGGTTACATGAAAATCCTATTTTTTAAAGATACATGAAAATTGACATATAAGTTACTAGCGATTGCCCGCGAATTTGCCCACGTACAATTTCTGATTTCCTATGAGAATATGTTTTCCCGCTGTAGAGAGGCGTATCGAAATCCCAAATACTGATTTTCATGAATCTCTGTTGAAAAATTACGGATTTTAATACAAATTTTCATCCCATCGTTCTTTGGGGGTGTAAATTCTGAAAATCCTGAAATAACAGTTAATTTATCTTTAACGGAAAACTTCCATATCAATTTTCATTTTCTCATTTTTATTTTCAAACTATCATTCAAATATATTCATGGATGAATGGAAAATTAACGCGAAAAATTATGGACCCTAATACTAAACTTCATCCCCTGTTTAACCCACTTGGGGTTGGATTTCTTTAAAACCTGAGACACGTAATTCTTTATTTAAAAGTCTAAATCGGAATCGAACGTCTAAATACGAATTTACATGGAAATAACTTGAAAAATGAAGGACTTTCATATAAATTTATATCCCCTGTTTCACTCCCTTAAGAGTTGAATATTAAAAAATCCTTTCTTAGCGGATGCTTACGTCACAATAGCTAGTTATCTGTATGCCAAATTTCAGCTCAATCTGTCCAGTGCGTTGTTTGTGCGTGTTGATAGATCAGTTAGTCAGTCCGTCAGTCAGCTTTTCCTTTTATATATTTAGAAGAAGATTAGTTGACGTAATAAATAATGGACTCTCATACAAAACTTCATCCCCTATTAAACCCACTTGGGGTTGGTATTTCTTAAAAACCTGAGACATGTAAGTCTTTATTTAAAAGTTTAAATCCAAATCGAATGTCTAAAGCGATTATTCATGGAAATAACTTGAAAAATGAAGGACCTTCATACAAATTCCCATCCCCTATTTCACCTCCTTAGGGGTTGAAAATTAAAAAAAATCTCTCCTTAGTGGATGCTTACGTCACAATAGCTATCTGTATGCCAAATTTCAGCTCGGTCCGTCCAGTGGTTTGAATTGTACGTTGATAGATCAGTCAGTCAGTAAGTCACCTTTTTCTTTTATATATTTAGACTAGCCGACCCCCACGACTTCGTCCGCGTGGTTATATAGGATCGGAATGGATCCCATAATCCTTTTTTGTACCTAAACTAAATGTAGCCTAAGTTATTCCATATAACATCACCTATCTGCCATTGAAAGTTCCATCAAAATCGATCCAGCCGTTTCGGAAATTAGCTGGAACAAATAGACAGATCGACAAACATAACTCTAAATGCACACCAGTTTAAAATAAGCCGTACGTTCAAAGATCCGCGTCCCAAGTTATTTGAACCAAATAAATGTTTGTCATTTCTGAACTAAAAAACCTATGACCTTGAAATATTTACGGGATAATACTTAAAGTACTACCTTTCTAACAAAAAAAGAATGAGTTAAATCGATGTACCCGTTATTGAATTAGAGCTAAATACACGTTTTAACTTTTATCCCCTTTCCCAAGGGAACCGTGTTGAATTTCGGGATAAAAAGTATCCTATGTCCTACCTCGAAGTATAAACTCATATCGTACCAAGTTTCATTCGAATCCATTCAGTAGTTTCGGCGTGATGCGCGGCCAAGATACAGACAGACAGACAGACAGACAGACAGACAGACAGACAGACAGACAGACAGACAGACAAAAATGAAAAAAATTACAGTTTTGGCTTCAGTATCGATTATAGAGTGCCCTCTAAAAGAAATTTTCAAAATATCTTCAATGTACAGAATTGGATCTGTTACAGTTTTATTATATTATAGATTTATATTATATTTAAATAATAAAAACCTATATAAGTTATTTTGGAAAATCTTCCCTTAAGGGTGGTAAAATAGGGGATGAAAGTTTTTATGGGAAGCTTTAATTATTTTTATTATTCTGCCATTGAAAAAAGCTTAAATGGTGTTATGATTTGGACATCACAGTGGAGTACAATTTTCACTCTGGCTAGGAAGTCACCGAAACCCGACTTTCCTGGAAGTATTTTTCTGCAATTATATCCCATTTATTAGAATCAGTATACTTAAGAACCTCTACTTCATAGGGTTTCTTAAGTAGACCTATACTGATTTTAATAAATGGGATATACTTAATTGAAGATAAATACTTCAAGGAAATTTGAAAAGAAGGTTTGTTGGGTAAATTAAGCAAACTAAGCACTTTTACATTTTAAAAATCAACAGAATATAATATTATAGCTTATGTGAATCCAGATGCAAAAAATGAAAAATTGAAATACTTAACGAAAAAAATTCCACCATCCAACTGAGACCATGTTACAAAGCGCTGCTGTCAGTATGTATATAAAAAGAAATAGGTATCTGGATCTCAACAAATTGTGTACCAACAAAGTCATACTAGTCATTATAGTTTCATGAAGAGTACAAAAAATTTACCTATACTAATTATTACTATTCAAGACTATTTCATTGATACAGATGTAGTGGACGAAGAAACAGCCGAATAATAGGTTAACATTCATCATCTATGTTATTGTTTTTTATTATCTGAAAGACGATTTTGGGGGTTACTGTTCCTTCCACAGAACACTTATTACACCAATACATTAAGTATAATATACAGTAGTAAAATTTTTGTGTTTTCACCGTAGAAAACTAGTTAAGTTGAATTTATTAAGTTGTGTAAAAATACAATTATTCTCAAAAGTAAGAGCCATGATTAAGATTCATAAACAATAATTATGATTCTATTAGGTGGATTATAATTAACGTTCAAATTAAAAGTTACTTTGATAATTTCTGTAGATTGTATGTGTATTTTATTTGAATAACTGCAACTACGTAGTAAATAAGTTGGTACGTAGGTAGATACTTGCATGCAAGGCGCATGTTTAACCTGTGTTGGGATTTAGCTTAGAAAAAGAGCACTTATTTGGAACTCTAATGCTAGAGATTTCGAGTATAGGTTCTAACTGCCTCATTTCAATTATATTAGAGACATCAGTATGATAGATAGGCATCTTTTGAATCAATCATTATGGTCTTCAGGTTTTTTAATGTAGTTGTTCATTGTAATTAATCTCTTACGTAGTTTATCCTTATTATGATTACAATAAACTAGACATATGAAAATGGAAATGTATCCTGGAAGTATTTATAGTTCACTAGCATACTAGTTTAGTGATATTAAAAGAAATTTTGTCGTGCTTCTATGTCTTTATGTTATGTCTTATAAGCAAGTTTAATTTACAATTTTTTTTTACTTAACCACGTTACAGTAAATTTGACTCACTTTGCAATGAGGTACTTTTTACTTAACCGCCACTTATTTCCTGAATTAGCAGATATAGTAATCTACAGCATATGAATAAAAATAAAGCTATGAAAACGTTTTACATATCAAGTTGTTTGATTAAAATCAGATGATAAATAAAAAAGTTATGAATTTTTTTGTTAAAAAAAAAACTTTAAATGGCTTTTTCTCGAAATGCCGTTTTGGCGGTTAAGTAAAATAGCCTTTCCAGTGACGATATATATATGCCATAGTGGACTTTTTTAATAGACTTTTTTAATAGCTATTTTATTTCTTTAGTGCATTTCTTTGGATATAAAATATTTATCTCTTATTTATCTCTCAAAAATTTGATTTTTGACGACTTGATTACGAAACATTGAATTGTCTCAACTAAGTACGCAAAAATTTAATTAAAATGTATTGTACTTACATACTAACTTACCGTAAAAATTCTCTAAATTACAGTCAAAACCGTATCAAAATCCATCGTGTGGTTTAAAAGAAACTGTAAGAGAAAAAGAAATGAAGATAGGTAGATACATACGGATAGCAACTTTGTTCTGTAGTATTTGGAGAAGATTAATAGCGAAATTTAGTCTAAGGAACTGTGGTATCGATTTAAAAAAAAAGCAAAACTGTTAAAAGTTTTTCTCATTAAAGAAATCTACTTATATACTAATATAATAAAGCGGAAGAGTTTGTTTGTTTGAACGCGCTAATCTCAGGAACTATTGGACCGATTTCAAAAATTCTTTCACCGTTGGATATGTACGTGATCCCTGAGTGCTATAGGCTATATATTATGTACCACGGGCGAAGCCGGGGCGGACCGCTAGTCTTATATACAACTAGAAAATCGAATGAGATATTTAAGTCTGTTTATCAAAATTAAGTGAAGTCGAATGAAGATAAATAAAACCTGAATTCTATTTTACATAAAATTTATAATGTAATCTAACTTATTGTCTCATTTATATTTAAGAAATTTGGTTACACTAAAGTGTAGAGGCTTCTTGGCGCCAGATTGAGTAATGCGATTTTATTAAGAACTGTCTTATACTATAATGTTTATAAATATTATATTAGTTATATGGCTTCTGTGTAACCTTACATTCTTAAAGGGTTTTTAACCGATTTCAAAAAAAGTTACCAATTCGACTCGTACGTATGTAATTAGAACCGCATATAAATATAAATATATAAATATATATAAATTGGAACCGCAATATATACCTACACATAATCTTTTAGGGCTTCCAAATATACAAAATTTTGTAGGTGAACGTGTTTGTCTACAAACTCTGAAACTATTAATTAGATTGTGACCATTCCTTTTTTATTGGCTCACATTTACTTCAACTTAGGGAACAGTATAAACTTCATCAAAATCAGTTGAGTAGTTTTCAATATAATTATGGACTAATATGTGTAAGTGTGACCGCCGCGCCTGGCTGATTTTGAAGTTAGCTTAATCTTCCTTAAATTATATAAGTAAATATAGCTAATATATATAGCTAATAAGTAAATATAGCTAAAATATAGCTATAATAAGTAGGTATAGCTTGTTTAAGAATATAATCTATACTGAACAAGTTTAATAATTCCATTTCCTCTCCAAATAACCGCAAACCGTGTGCTAGGAGTAAGTGCGACAGTAGTGAAACGCGCGGGATTCAGTATTTTGACGACCTTCCTGGCATAGTGATGAGCGCTATGGTCTTACAAGTGGGAGGTCCCGTCCTCGGCAAGGCTGATCTGGGAGTTCCAATTTCTAATTTGTTTATAATCTCGTCTGGTGGGAGGCTTCGGCCGAGGCAAGTTATCGGTTAGATAGCATGGTCACTTAGCAGTGACTGCGCTGTCTAAAGCACAAAATAGACGGTGCCCCGTTCATCGTTCATTTTTGCGATGAGCGATGCACGATACGATATTTGCTATGGCACAGTGCCTGTGAACGATGAACGGTCGGTGTTTAGACGGTTCATTTTCGATGAGTCATTGATGAAGCCACGAAAAAGAAAGCAAAAATCCCGAAAAATGAACCGTTTAATTTGGGCTTTACTGATAACTAGTGTGGAGGTTGCACGCCTCGAAAACGGTACTAGAATAATTCGAATATCGAAAAACTATAATTTAGCGGAGCAGAATGGACCCAAAACCTATTATTTTAAAGTTGTAATTCAGTATTTCGAATATTTATTTTCTAAAATTTCCGCTTAGGGCGCTGGCTGTAGACGAATGGCTGGATGCATGGCCAAACTCAAACCTTAAAACAAAGCAGTTTAGATCCATTTCACTTTGAAGTCATTATGTTTTGATATTTGAATTTCGATCATCGTTTCCACAATCCATAAAGTCAGCATAACCATACAGTGGTTATCGTATAGTTATCGATTAACTTGTCATCAAATAAAAAAAAGTAAAAATTCACATTTGTAGCCCGCTGTCGCACGCCAGGTTTCGTGTAAATCAATAATAAAATCTCCAGAGACAGGCGTGATTCTTTTTTTTATTAGACATGTCTGGCGTGTGTTGTAGGCGTATTAAATCAGTAACTCGTATAGCATACCAATTTATTTTCGATATAAGTTTTTTTATCATCATATTTGTGAAATTCGTCACCTCACATCTCGACACCTATCTCGTCAGTATAAGCTGAGACTTTGATTTTTATTATATTTTCTGTATAACTAAGTACTGTCTGTAATCTGCATAGAGCAAGTTGCACACCAGTGTAAGGCCCAGTGTAAATCGTGAAAAATCTTCGTATACTTTGTCGGGTGATATTGACAATAACTTTGTATAATATAAAAGGTTTCAAGGGTTGGTCTCACAGTTAAACACAATTTTCATTCGTGTCTAAAACATCTTAATACCTACATACCTATCTAAAGTTAGGTAGGTACATAGTTGAATAATTGTTTGCTCAATGAGCCGAAATCAACGATCTCTATGCCGAAATAATAAAACCGTACCCGGCCTAAGTTATAAAATTAAAATTCTTGGCAGGTACTTTCCCCAATTCTATTTGAACTCGCGAAAACTGAGGCAACTTATAATCAAACAATTAATCTGTCATTATGATCATCACGTCGATTTGTGAACGTTGGACATAAGCCTTCCCTGATGAGTCACATCACACACACAGTCACAGTCCACACCACATCCAATCCTCGGCTATACGCATCCCACCTGATTTCCTGCCTCCCTAGTAATATCAGCGGTGCAACATGCTAAAGAACACCTTATACTGCGCTTGCTTGTACGCTGTCTGCACTCCAAGAATTCTGAGTTCCAACGGTAATCCCTCCTGCAACAAGTGTAGCTTACCCACATGCCACAGCCTTCAGTTTCTTAGTGACAGTTCTGAAGACTAAAGTAAGTACCTACTCTGTAATAAAAGCTAAAGTAATTTGTACTGAAACGTAATAAAATTGTAATGATCATAGTTTGTCGGTTTCATGTTTGTTTCTCTCATATCTAAGTCCAGTAGTTTCAAGAAATTCAAACAAAATGAATTCTATGGCTGTCTGGATTGGATGCGGGCAAAGCCGTAGCAAGAGCTAGACCCCAAGTAATATAATTTCAAAGAAGCCACTGCAAGGCGTGTACATAAATGGGACTTGTAATTAAAGCGGCAAGGACGCACAAATTTGTTAAGGGATCGCTTTTGAGTATTAAAGAGCGAAGTCATTCTGGAGACTTTTTGTTTACCTATAGCTAGAGACCAGGCAATGGCAAGTCGAGCTCAAATCAACGCGTTGTTGGAGAAACGCGGGTGTGATTGAACCACCATCATTATCATCAATCCATTGGAATTTGTCACTGCTGTAAACAGGGCATTTTTCCTAGATAACAGCGTAATTAGCGTAAGAGTATAGTGTACGTCTGCAGCGTGCCCCGAAGAGGAGATATTATAGGTTTTATGTTTTTAGGTGCTTACACGTAAAATCCGCAAGTGAAATAGAGAAAGGTGCCACAAATAGGGCAAAAAAATGAAAAATTTGAATTTACAGAATTTTTTACTGTGTCGTAACGTTACTTATTGCAGTTTCATGTTACTCATTGTTGTTGCTGCCTCGTTGGTCTTGCTGTTAGCATGGTAGAATGCAGATCGTGGGTTCCTGGATTCGATTCCGTGTCGGGCCGAAAAATTCTTAGTATTGGATTGTCTGTCAAGACATCAGTACCAGTCTGGAGTTTATTTAAACCCCTTGCCTCGGAGAGTATGTTAAGCCATGCGTCAATTCCGATTATTATCACTGTCATGCGACCATAGTCGTCAACGTCTGCATTGGAGCAGCGTGACGGGTCTAAACTCTAAATCCCTCTCGCGTATGCCCAGCGAGAGGAGGCCTATGCCAAGTGGAACATTAAAGTGACGTATTGATGATGATTGTCGTTCCTACATTGTCGAGGGAAAACGAAATACACAAAAAGTCGCAATGGTTTGTTGAAAGACGTGTCGCTAGTGTGCTCTTGCTATAATTCGACTAATGTCGCTTTTACGGGTCACATCGTAAATATTTTGACGCTCACAATACAAACAGTTTACGACTTTCAAATATAACGCCCCACGTACATTACGTTTATTTTATTTATTAATTCTGCATCAAACACTTAATTATTTTGATAATGATAATATTGAAATAGAATTATTGAATTTTGAATGACTATTTACTTTGAAATAAGATTGTTTGTACATAATGAAAACAAAACACATTCGATGTTTTTCCATATCTTCTGCGCGCCATGTCTTCCCCGCGTCGCCTATGATTCGTTGCCGCTACGTCAAAGTAAATAAAGCTGAGTTTGAGTTGTAATCGAATGAAGTCAATTAAGAAGTCATTGCGCGCGTCGCGGCTACTCTGAACTACGTTGGTGGGTATTGCGCCTAAGTGTGCTATGTATACATAAGTCATTATAAAAATTCTTCGAGAAATGATGGTGAAAACAGCATTGGAATCCACTTAGACGTTTGGAAGTTATAACTCGATGTTTACAAGTGATCCTAGAGTAATAGGGTAATAATAATGTCCTCCTGACCGAATTTCGGCCACGGCGGCCAATCTCAACCGAGGCAGAGACTAGCCATCTACGCAGGAGATATTATAGTGCACAAGTGTGTGCGCATACACAGGTGCACTCTCTATTCCCTCACCCTCATAGTCCGATGGGACGCCAATGCGACACGACCGGAGAGAGATCAGGCGTAGGACCGACGGCTTTACGTGCTCTCCGAGGCACGGGGGTGTATCTAACACCGCCAACTTCCAACTCCGGGCTGGCACTGAGAATTTCTTGTCAGAAAAACCCAATACCTCGAATTGTTTTTTTTTTTTTGGCCGACCCGGGAATCGAACCCAGGACCTCGTGATCCACAGTCGAACGTGCTAACCGCGAGACCAACGAGGCAGTAGAGTAATAAGGTATTGAGTAAACGAGTCACTAGTATTGGTGCTATCTACGAGTATATCTAGACATGTATCGTGCTAAAACAATTAAAAAATCCTGCAATACTGTTATCGTTTACTGAGCCTAAACGCTAACTTATACGAGTACGTGATGACGTGTTTTGGTTACGCAACGTTTCAGTGACGTGAAATGAAATACACGAAGATCCTATTTTATTGGGGACACAAAAGTATGTGCAGAGCTTTACCTCTGTGAGACATGAGTGAAGGAATTCGGGATGGCAATCCAAATAAATCGTAAATGTGTATCTGTGTTTTAAATTGTGCTGAGTCTCAGTATGGAGCGCTCCAAAACTTTATAGTATACTATTGATCGAATCGCAAATGACTTCAGAGCAAAATGAACCCAGACTCTTATTGTAAAGTCGTAATTCAATAGTTCGAATATTTATTATAAAAAATTTCTGCTTGGAGCTCTGGCTGTTTTCGAATGCTGAATGTATTGGCGAACTCAAACCTTAATTTAAGCTATTTTAGGTTCATTTTACTCTGAAGTCATTGTCATTCGATCAATAGTATACTACAAAGTTTTGGAGCGCTCCAAACTGAGACTAAGCACTCTAGTTCTGGCCGGAGTTGCCATATTACTCGGGGTCGTCGTCATCATAGGTCCACAGATGGACATAAGTTTCTTGTAGATATTACATCCCTAAGACACTAATCGATTTGTGCGCGGCATCGTAATGGAACGCTTTTAGATTTAGATTACACAACTTGGTGACACGATGCTCCCAGTAGAGTGGTAACTAGCCATGGCCGAAACGTCCCGCTACACCAGATCAGAGCCAATTTAAAAATTATTCTACCTAGTAAAGGAAGTTTTACCAAACAAGGGATATTTTGAGTGCTCAACACTGCGCCAGGGAGGTTTTAAGTAAATTAATATACCAGTAGGTAATCACCGTCTCGTCCGGTGGGATGCTTTTTTTAAGCCTGATGTATGGGGTTTCCTACTCCATGCTCAAACTCAATGGCGAATACATTGTAAATGTGAATGGTCGGTGATTGCTGTAGTCGTAACAAGAATTGAATGGACTGATATTATTACGTATTATGGCCAACGATAAAAATATTATTACATTTAGTAGGTATATTATTATAGAGTAGTTCGACTTTTAGGTTCATTGGCGGAAATGTTTTATTGAACTTCAAATGGGTTCAAAATTCAATTTACCGAAGTCAGTCAATTTCACTGATTAGGGTTCCGTACCCTAAGGGAAACAAGAAAGGGTACAAAGCCCTGTTAAAGTCGATCTGCTGTCTGTCTATCGTATAGACGAAATGAGTTATATACCTGTTTAGATATTTGATGTAGACCCAAAACCGAACATTGAATTGGTAATTCCATTAAATTTTTATTTTTCAGGCATGAAAAACACCTTTTTTTCTTACTCTGGCATATTGTGAGTAGGTAAGTACGTATCATTGTTTAGAACTTGTCAAAGACAGTAAAAAATTGTTTACGTTGATTATCTCAAAACTGAGCTAAGTACTTAAGAATTTGGAATTTGTGAACATACTGAGAACACGGATTCATAATGTACATAGGTAAGTAGTTTATAAACTGTGACCATAAAAACGAACTCAACCATAAAAAACAGATGCTCATGTGTACGAAACCTAAAGCCAGGCCGGACTCGCACTTGTCAATTTTTTTGCTTTCCTGTTCCTTTATGTTTTATAGATAGCCAACTGTACGGTTAGATATGTTTTTCTGTTTTGACAGCGATCAAAGGTAAGTTAAATAAAATTTAAATTAAGTTAAACACACACTAACAAGATATTACACAGAATTTTTGGGGTGTAAGTGGCCCAAATTCCACCTATGTGGCCAAAGTCAACCTCACCTGCGCGCGGTGCACCCTGCCAATATGCTAACGAGGCCCTGACGCTCTCAGTCCCCTTTACGGGTCGTTGTGCCTGATAGCACACAACGTAATCTGGATGGTATCACTGCTTTGTGGTAGGATTCTACCCCGAATCCGCCTGGCTAGCGACCACACTTCAGCCAGTCCCCTTCCTCAAAAGCTGGCAACGCATTAGTGGTTCCTCAGGTGCTGCTAATGTTCATGGGCGGCGGTAATCACTTAACATCAGGTGACCCGCTAAAAAAGAATTCAGAAAGCTTTTTATTACAGTTCTAATCTATATTATACTTGTGCATATAATGTAATTTGTTGAGATATACTTACTTACTCGTGAACTGTAAGAATTGTGTTCGAAATAATATGAATGGCGATGTTTATTATTTACGGCCTGTAAGGCGCAACAGATATCTGTTGCTAGTTGGAACCACCCTGCCAGGGTGAGTTGCCAATTTTTCCGGATTCGTAGTTTAATCTGAAATCAAGTTTGTCAGCATGGATTCACATTTTATTTATTGAAATTGACCATTTTGTGTCACGCATGCATACGTATCAGTTATCGTATCAGCATCAATGTAGTTTTCGCGTTTTTAAATATTTTGAAATACGTACAAGTGTGACTGTCGATTTTACATGTTAAAAAAGATGCTTACGCACGTCAGTGTTAAAAGAGCATGCTTTAGTATGCAAACTGTGCTTACCGCATGCTTACGATGCGCGTAAGTGTGTATAAAAACTTAGCCACCAAGCTAAATGCGAATCGGTGCTAATAAATGTGATTTCAGCCTGAATTTCGACTTTGCCTTTTTGCTTTCATGATTAAGATTGTTTAAGCCATTTAACTCTTTATAAAAAGTTCAAATATAGATTATTTTTAATATTTTACAAAAAAATACACTTAAGTGTGGATTTATGAATCTTTCATACGGCCCTATTGTAAAGGTAACTTTTTAAACCTTTTATAAGTAATAATAAGTGTGAGCAGCCTCTGGCTAAGAAATTTTTACGTGGCAAACTAAGGCTAGACTATGTTATAACCTAGCGTGGGTTATAGCTCCTTTGATCGCTATAAAGCCAAAATATTAACAAAATTCGCTTCATAACGCATCGTGCCTGAGATTGAATTAAGCAATATTATAGCAAGTTGCACATTTCCGTAAAATTGGTAAAGATTGTCTAAAGTAGCTAGATCTATTTGCTTTATTAAAATAACTGGCGCACATGGTAAAGGTAATTTAACGCTGGCAGTGGTAAACCCTGTCTTGAAGCTTTCAGCTGCTGTGCTTCCAGTGTAGTGACAACGTCGGTCGTAGACACACGTACGCTACACCGTAGCATCGCGGTTCGTAGCGGCTACGAACGTGCACATCGTAGACCTTATGTGAACCAAAAGTGAGTGTTGTTACATAAATGTGAAAATAAACACTGCTATTTTTCGGTTTAGAATTTTTTTGAATTATTTTCTGTGATTGTTGTAATTTAAGCTCGAGAATCGAATGTAAGGGTGACATTTAATAATTTCATACGACTGATTTTGGAAAAATAACTATATGTCTTAAAAAATATACTAGCACATTTAAAAAATTTAATATTAACAGATATACTTAGATAGAATATAGACGAATAGAAATTCGATGAAACTACTTACCGAGTATGTTTACTCGGAAATAAATATGGGACGGACTATTTCTATTTTATACTTCATTCCTTTGCTTTTAAGGTAACGAAAATATCACTATCAACTCAAAATCTTAATGAAATCAATGATTATTTTGATTTTGATTGAATAATCCGTTTGCTAAAATTAGTTTTTCCCTTCAATCGAAGTTTTTTGAGCAAATGCATTTTTTATCAAACACAAAATTATCTGTTTCGCGAACATAAATAAATACCTATTTACTTATTTGTAATTAAAAAGTTTTTCAAAAGCTTCTAAACACACTGTGAAACTTCTTACAAAATTTGCGTGGTATTCTTCAGTCACTGAGTTTTCATTATTTACTAGCTTCTGCCCACGGCTTCGCTCGCGTGAATTTCGGTTTTTCACAAATCCCGAGGGAATCGTGGATTTCCAGTTCCCGTTCCCGCTCCCTTCAAGCATAATCAATCTCCATTCAAAATTTCACATATCCGTTAAGTAGTTGCGGCGTTAAAGAAACGTACACACATACACATACACCCACACACACACACACACACACACACACACACACACACACACACACACACACACACACACACACACACACACACATACACACACACACACACACACACAAAAACTTTCGCCTTTATAATATTAGTGTGAAAAGAGCAGGAATGTCTTGCAAGAAGAGTTGACTGACTCTGATGCATACACCTTCCTGTTGTACTCGTCCTTTTTGACAGTAGGTAGTTAAACAGGCGCTAGAATTAGAGCGAAGCTCTGTATGTAAAGAATGCACGTACATTCAAACAACTTACCGTAATAATAATGAAAGAACAATAAAAAATATTTTGTTCAAGTTATAAAGTGTTAATTAGCTTACGTCTTAATGAACACATCATTAGTTGGGGGCGCTATCTTGACGCCTGTACGAAGTTTGCTGTTCCATTGTCTAACTCAATGTCTACAGAGAATTTTCCAGAATAATCACAGTATTCTTTGGTATTCCGGAAGAAATTATTTATGGAATAACCGCGGTCGCCTTCCGATGGTCTGCACAGACCTTTCGCTCCTCCTGAATTCTTTAACTTAGCGATTCTGTATGCTACTTTTCTTTTATATGGTTAGGTAAGTTATAATAAATAAATACTCACACATACACACACGGTCGTCTGTTCCTAAAGTAGGCAACTTAATGCCTGTGTTATAGGTAACAGCCGACTGATAGACATATTTACATATAAATACATATATATTTTAATAAAGGTATACATACATACATATTATAAATACACCCAGACTCGGGGCGGGAATCGAACCCGCGACCCCGGAGCGGAAGGCAGGGTCACTGCCAACCGCGCCAACGGGTCTCTCAGCCAGTTATAGATGCTTTGTGTATGCTTTGATTATTTACATATGTATTTATTCTATTAATAAGGATCACTAAGAGCCAATTGCATACATAAGCGGTAAACATATAAAGTTACCGTGAAAGTCAGGGTGTTTTTACTTTCGACCATGTAATAATTTCAGGCATAGCATTGTATGGCATTCATTCTGATATAGAAAAAATGTACGAAGAATGTACTTTTGACATATTTACGAGGAAACGGGCTTTCAACTTATTAAAGGACTACAAAAAAATTAAGTTCGAAAAATGTGCATTCATGTTTTAAAATAGTTTTAAATAAATTTTATGAAAGTTCACTATTTTAACTTGTTAGGATCAAAACTTAGATCATCTAATCACGTGTTTTAGCTATAGAAATATGAGAAATGAAACGAATTGTTATTCTTAAATAATTCTACTGGTCAGATTACTAAACAGCTGCTTTATTTTTCGAAAAATAGAGGATTAGCTGTCATATTATAACTACAACAATCTATAAGCTGTGAGCGAAAAATTCAAAAGTAATAATTAGTATCTACCTAAAAATAATTAAAATGGAAACTTCCTGTGAAACAGCTTAAGTAAATAACGAGGATAATTAGAGAAAATGTCCGTACAAAGCGATGTCCGTGCGGCGATGTAGTTTTCCCGACGTCCCACGCTCCCTTTTTCTATTTTTCTTTTGCGCTATAATTAAAACGCTGTACAAATAATTTGTCTTTTCATCGACCGGATCAATGTTCAATCTTTTGACTTATACCTACTTACACATCTTTAATCGTCTAGCTTTAATTAAGTTTACTTTAAGTAAATCTTAAACCACTTTAACGTCAAATAAACTTAATTCGCTTAACGTTAGAATTGGATTTTTGATACTCAATATACCTAGAACCTAGTAGGTACTTAATCTTACACTTTTAAAAAATTTTCGGTATACACTCGTTTTATTGCAATACGTTTGCTACCATTTGATTAATGTGTGAGAGTTGTACATACAGTGTGAATGGAAACGCTATTGTCGGCTTTCAACATCACATATCGGTATATCGTAAAACTACAAAATGTGCAGTCATCCTTAAAAATTTATGAGCACGGAAATAAAACGCTTGGCGTAAAATAAAATCGATAGTAGGTATAACATTTTGATAATCTTGGAATAGAGCATTTTCGTTCAAACATCTGTGTCAGATATCATATACACGACGCGTATATGACAGATTTACGTCATTCCTCAACGCCCATGGCACGTTAGCGAAATTCACGTTAACTTGAAAAGTTACAGCCAAACCTCTGAACCTAAGCTCTGAACAAATTGAACACATTAGTCACCCATTGTCCTAGGTGTACGACAAATACGAGAATGTGACGCGATGCGACACGACGCGAAAATATCAAACAGTTAAGCCTTCGCCACGTGTTTGATATTTTCGTTGTCGCGTAGATAAGTTTGTCATTTTCTATGGAGTCGTATCGCATCGCATCGTGTCGCATCGCATCTCGTTTGTCGTTCACCTAAGACAATGAGTAGGTACAAGTATAAATTAAAAATTTAAAAACCCCGACATTCGCCATTTTGTGGTGGCGGCCATCTTGGATTTGCATAATGCTATTCTACTAGTCAAGCTCTTTCATTTGATATCCATATTAAGGGAGTTTTGAAAAAATATGTAATCCGCCATTTTGTAGCGGCGGCCATCTTGGATTGATTTTCATCAAACATAACTAACGACACTCTCGACTAATTCACCTTTCAAACAAAAAAAACTGCATTCAAATCGGTTCACCCGTTTGAGCGCTACAGGGGAACAGACAGACAGACATACACACACACACACACAGAGTCACGTCAAACTTATAACACCCCGTCGTTTTTGCGTCGGAGGTTAAAAATGAAAGCAAGCCGATCAAACGTGCGACGGTTTCTGTCGAAGTCGAAAACGTTTAAAAATCCTTCTTCCTGTAACGTCGTCACGTACGATCTACTAACAATTCCGACGAACGATTGCCGTTTTTACCCCGGACGCCCTTGTTATTAGGACGGAAACATGTATTTAACACGCTACGCGACCCTTTTTAAATTAAGATAAATGTCGAGTCAAATCAAGTAGTCACTTTCTCTGCAACCAGGCCCCCAATTGTTTCAGAGCTTCATTAATCATTGCGACAATCTCAATCGTGTTGATCGGCTGAATTTATAGTAATCCTGCTATCGGCCAATTTCGAATGCTATCGTCACACTGTAGAAATCATTTTTAACCCCCGACGCAAAAACGACGGGGTGTTATAAGTTTGACGTGTCTGTGTGTGTGTGTGTATGTGTGTGTGTGTGTGTGTGTGTCTGTCTGTTCCGCTGTAGCGCTCAAACGGATGGACGGATTTGAATGCGGTTTTTTTGTTTGAAAGGTTAATTAGTCGAGAGTGTTGTTAGCTATGTTTGATCAAAATCGATCCAAGATGGCCGCCGCTACAAAATGGCAGATTTTTTCACAATTCTCTTAATATGGGTATCAAATGAAAGGGCTTGACTAGTAGAATAGCACTATTGCAAATCCAAGATGACCGCCGACACAAAATGGCGAATGTCGGGGGTTTTTAAATTTTTAATTTAACTATACTTGTTACATAATTGGAGGGCAGAATAATACTAAGGCCAGAAAGGCAACACCCGAACCTATATGCCATACCAATCCAGATGTGACGACGGAAACGTGTCGGAGCGTACGTACGATTTAAATGTCAGATATTATCAATGCACATCTGGGCGCACAATATATTACACTGGCTCCAAACGTTGGCCCCAACGTCTGGAGCCGAGGTTAGGATTTTGAGTCAAGACGCGTCAGTTCACCGTGGCATGTGGTTGGTGTTGGAAATATTTATGTTGTAAACGCCAAATCCAATGTTGTGTCCATAACCCACCAACGTAGGAATAATATTTGGCTCTACATGCATCGTATTTCGTTCAGTCACGTTATGTATTAAAAGTATTTTTCTCTATTAACTTTTTAACGATCTTGTTGGTGCAGTGATGAGCACTGTGTGTGTGAGTTGAGACCTTGTGTTTGATTTCGAGCATAGGCAATTTGGGAATTCACAATTTCTAAATTGTTTCTGTTCTGGTCGTGGTAGCTTGCCACTGCCGCGAGATTCGCAAGTCAAGGGCTAGCTTGTAATTGAATTAAATAAAAACTAGGCATTGGTATATAATAAAGTATATAAAAATAAAGCAAACGCAGTGCAATAGAGCGTGTGACGTTAAGTCGAAAATTATTAAAAAATTCTTCCTCCTTTAACATTAACAGATTTGATAACAATTCCAGTGAACGATTACCGTTTTAACCCCGAACGCCCTTGATATTTAGATGGAAACATACTTTGAATACGCGATGCAACCCTTTAAAACGCAACGAGTATCGAGTCCAATCAAAAATATGTTTTTTCTATGATCATTCTGACGTCAGAAACATATTGGCAAATACCGATCCCATGGGATGCTTGTTACCATGTTGGTTACGTGACATGTTTATATTACGTGACATTGGGAATTGGTGGTGTATTTCTGAGCATGCAAAATACTATTATAGAATTTGATTTGAGTCAAGACGTCTCATGTAGCGTGGTGTGTGGTCGGATGTTGCCAATATACTTCTATATGTAAAAACGCTCACTGTAACTTAGTGTTTGGTGTTTACAGTGTGATTCTAATTACAAAAACGAAACAATTTATGATCTGACTCTCTAAGCGTTATATTTGGAAGCGTCGCATCACGTGTTAAAAGTACGTTTGTATCTTAATGGGTAGCCAGTTACCTACGAACAGTCGTTTCGAAGTTACGCACGTAGAATGGTAAATGGATTATTGAGCCATTTTAAGGATATAACGTTTTTAAGATTCAGCCGATTTTGTGATATAATATCAGAATGAGAAAATACGGGAATCTTTCTTTGTTATTACAATATCATGTCACGTTTCCGAAGACTCCGAGTTCTGAAGCGTTACAAGCGTTGTTGCATCGTACTATTTTCAGGGATTAGTTTGTCGAGTTTTTGCGACAGTTAGGTACTTATATAAGATAAAAATTGCTGGTAGGTGTACAATTATAATGCTTGTTATTACCTACATAATATTATATTATTTACCATCGGCACCCCGCGACTCATATAAGCGGGTAATCGCGGGTGATAGAGTGATTTTATATATAATAGCTTATTATTTATATAGTACTAAATATACGAATTATCTAGGCGCACGAAGTGCGCCAGGCCAAGTTCCTCCGGCCTTGTCGCATGAGTGTGTTATTTACACGATCCATTTCGAGCTGTTTTGACCCCCCTCATAACTCTGGTTCGCGGGGTAGTAATCCTACGAAATTTGAAATATAAGTTAAACTCGTGGATGTGATTATAATATTATATTATACTAGCGAACCCGGCAGACGTCCTGCCCGGTGACATACTAACCTCAGCGCCACCTACCGAGTCCAATTGTATTTTCAAACTAGGAAATCATTAAAATATATGTATGTATATACATACAAAATTTCATCCAAATCGGTCCAGCCGCTTAGAAGGACAAACACACGTACAGAAGAATTAAGATACTTAATTCATATATTTCCAATAAAATTAATAATAAAATACATTATTCTAAAATCCTTAAGATGTAGTATCTTATACCGATATCCCGGTAGGAATAAACCTGCCCGTATGTAATTTGTTTCGCACGGTATAAACCAATATTTCACTTGTACATACAATTGAATTTCCGGAACAACGCGAAACTTGTTCGAGAAAAAGGTGGACTTCCCTTATGTGTTATGACAAGCTATATTTGTCTTAATAAAGTTGTAATTTTCTCAGGAGGGCGCACTCCTTGTCTTATAATAATATATTAATTATCATATAAGTAATATTTTCTACGTAAATAAATAAAATTGAAGTGTTTTTATGTCATTTTTCAAAAACCTACCTTTATTAACCACAAAAGATTTGACTAAGATTTGACAAAGACTTGATACAATAGCATAACCCACTCGTTTGCGTATTACCCATACGTTTGTCCCGTGTAATCTTCGGAACGGCTGAACCGATTTTGAAAGGACTTTCACAGGCATATATAGAGGATTATATAAGGATTCATCGAGACTATTTTTATCTCGGAATCCCTTCGAGTTTTCTGTGTAAAAAATGTTAACAGTATTGTGTACAATACATACGTAAGTAGGTGTATATAGAGGTTAATTTTGCACCGCTTAACTTTTGAATCGAGCTTGAAGTTCGGCACAGAGATAACTTGAATCCCGGAGACTTTAGGGCACGTTTTCGTCCCGAAAACCAACAACGGGACATATAATACGGGATTTTTTAATAACCTAATTCTATCCACTGGTTTCATAGTATAATTTTAGTAGATAGGCTTAACCTGAGTAGCCCTTACTTGAGGAAAACTTGCTGTCGTCATCGTCTACGTCATCAACCGTGATACATGTCCACAGCTGGACATAGGCCTCTTGTAGGGACTCCACACGCCGCGGTCTTGCGTCACTTGTATCATGCGACTCCTTTGATGTTGGGGGTCTGCCAACACATTGCAAGCTCGCCATTCCAGCACCTTGGGACCCCAAAATCCATACCGAAGCTGCTCTAACACGTCTGTCAGTCCGTCTCCCCAAAAAAACCGGCATTTGACCTTGAAATAAATTTCATTATTCCATTTTATCAGGTATAATTATTGTCCAACGCAAGCAAAAACAAAATTTTCGACATCAAGAGTTGTGAAAGAAGTAAATTATTCTAACTACATTTTGCATTTTAGTTCTAAAAAGAGTTAAATAGCTCTCACAAAACAGCTACGTTTAAAAACTCAACGCTAAATGTGTGTTCTCGTAAGTAAAATGGACTATTAAACGCTTGAAAAATGTAACGAACTTAAGTATATTAACCGCTCTAAAACTTAAACACGTTCGTAATTTTGTCTTCCAACTTTCGTGTAATACGATTATAACTTTCACATCGATCGTAAACGATATACGATCGTAATACTCGTACTTACGTCGTTCAAAATCTAATCGCCTGTTTCAATGATAATACTTTGTAAGTAATCTTAGCTTTAGACGTTCAACTTAAAATTAAAATGCCGTTGACCACCGCTTTTTGATGGACGGATTTTTGGTGGAACTGTCGTCTACCACGTTTTCTAGACGACAATGTGCGTTCAGTCTCATCTAATACGAGTATTACCTGACATGGTACGTTGGCCGAATTTCAGCCAGTCTATTTCAATGGAGACTATGCACGAGATAATATACCTACTGGTGCACTCTCTATTCCCTCACTCTCATTGTCCGATGGAACGCCAATATGTCATTGTTTACACAACCGAAGTGCGATCAGGCGTAGTACCGTTGGCTTAATAGGGTATTTGACAACATTGAAAATATACTATTGATTGTGGTCATCTTATCAGATAATAGCCTAAAAAAGACATATTTCACTCAATCAAACTAAACTATGTAATTTTACGCGATATTTTGCACGAAATAAAACAATAATTTTTGAAATTTTATCAGGAACGTGAACGCTCTGGGATTGTTTGTGACGTCACTCGATTGCACGTAACTTGGTTGTTATAATTGAAGTTTTTCAAGTCAACCGAAACTAAACTTTATGCTTGAAAGAATAAGATTGATATTAAAATGAGTAGGTATAACAATTTACAACATTACGATACAGCAGTCGCCTTGCGTAGCGTGTCTGTCGCACGCACCGAGTTCCGAAAAGGAGCGAGCGAGAGAAGTGACTTGCATAGTGATTTGTGACGTCACGCGTATCATGTGATCAGAAATGTCGTTTTTGGCGTGGTTTTCAAAACTTAAACTTTATCATTGATTTAATTCTTAATACTGTAGATATTGCGAAAAATATCAATGTAGTGTGTTTTAATAAGTAATAAAGAATAATTTAAAACAATTTCCAAAAATTAGTCAAATACCTTATTATACTAAATCCTGGATTTAGTATAATTACGAGTATTTCTCATAAAATAAATCATGATTGTCTCTATAATTTGCAGCATTACGAGTCTAAATATGTTTTAGAGCTTCATCGCGAGAACCGCTTAAGCGCACAATATAGGAACACTTATAAAAACTTGGTAACATTTTATAAGAAGTTTAAAAGTGTCATTCGTTTCAACTTTCAACTTTCAGAGTGGGAATATTCCAGTTAATCCCGAGGCGATTTCAACCGTCATTTCACTAAATTACTTTCAGCTTCTTTATTATATTCCTGAAATTTAATGCTAATGCCTCGCTAATGGATCGAGGACGGATTCGAGAGGGCTCTCAGATTTGTGGCTGAAAGAATACACAGTCCGATTTCAAATTAATTTTGGAATCTCTTTATTCAAGTGTTTGTTGGAAAAATGTGTGCGAGATGGATTTGAAATTTTCAACAGGTTTTCATAAATATTTTAGGTTTAGAGCGTTACAATTTTTTTATGAATTTGTTTATCAGCAAACTTCACCAGCAAACGAAGCGTGGGAAGACTCCCCACTAGATGGATGGACGATCTCAAGCGAATCGCTGGCAACTGCTGGAAACAAGCGGCGCAAGATCGTGTTCTGTGGCGATCCTTGCAAGAGACCTATGTCCAGCAGTGGACGTCTATTGGTTGTGACGACGATTCAATAATAATATTATGTTCTATCTTTCTTATACTCAAAAATCGGATCGATTCGTGGCGAGAGTTGGTCACATTTTGCTTAGTATTTTAAGACCAACTAACTTTTTTTTTCTAACGATAAAATAGTCGATTTGAAAATAGAACAGAGACGCGTCTCTGTTCTATTTTCAAATCGACTATATTATCGGTAGTCTGTAATATTGTCCATAATATGGTCGTCTCTAATATAGTCGTCCACTTGATTTAAAAATGTTTTTTTTATGTATTTATTATAAGAAAGCTTACTGTTGAACGAGTTTAATTGGATCGACTATAATTTATCGGTCCACTGCGATAAAGAATTTGCATTTTAATAAAGAAAATTTTGTTATAGAATATTTAAGAAAAAAGATATACAGCTACTAAAGAAATGATACAAGACGACGTTATCTTCATTGTCCTAGATATCGAAAAGGAAGAAGTTAAGAATTGTTGTGAATGCACTTCAAGCTGTTAATTGACAGGAGATTACTCTGAAACGGGTCATTGTGACAAAGTTTCTAATATCGTCTTGAATTCTTGAGTCATTTATTTTGTTTTATATCGGCTGTCTGTTTTTGGGAGCAACTAGAAAATGTTACCTTTATTTTTGTACAGAACAGATAAAATATCAAAAGTTTCGCATTGAAGGGTAGACGAACCGTGGTACCGTGGTGTTGCGTTTTTTAAGATATGCGGGTTCGAATCCCATCTGCTCCACAATTTTTGAAAAAACATTTAAAAAAATATCTGTCATTGTATACGAACGTCATTATTCTATCTATTATTACTTAAATCTACATATAAGGGCTGATTAGTTAATCGAGCATCACGGTTTTACAGATAAACTTACAATCAGAGGCGTTAGCTGTGCGTTATGTCATTTACCATGGGAATATGATAATATGACGTTTTCCTATAAGTTAATATCAATACTAAATGACTTTACGCACAGTTCTTGTTAACTTGAAAGTTTCTATATAAATATACTTACTACGGCATGTACTTACCTACTTAGTTACCTACTTACTAACAATCAACCATACAAATCTCGTAAAACCCCCGCTTCAGCCTTGTATTTGTCGGAAAAGTACTATATTAGCAAAGCAATCCATCAGTTGAATCTTCAATTCATCCCGCGATTGTGTTTTTCTTCAAATACTGAAGTTTGATACAAAATCTCGAATCGAATTCCTCTGGCTTCGATTATCCAAATCTCGCCTCATCCCTTTCTGCTATGATACAGAAACATGAATGCTTTTTCTTTTTGAACTGATTTAAAAAAGATGATTTCGAGGCATCACAGTTATTGTAATAGGCTAATGATGGCTATTCTACTACCAAGACAGTTATACCTCATTTTCAAAATTAAATGACTAAGTAAGTAGTAGTGATATTAACCAATGTACGAAAAAAGGTATTCTGATATTATAAACATAAGACTCAGATCTATGACTGTTGAAAGGCATCTCATTACTCGTATTATTTATTTTTTACAGGAAGCTAAGTGTGTCAAATCAAGTCTCTAAAATCATACACGCATTAATTATTACTACTGTCCTAAAACGTAGATATTTCAAAAGTCAGAACAACTACCAATTTACCATGTTTTTTATGGCCTGGCATATTATAATCTATACATAATGGAGAAATATATTTCTTCGTTTTAAATCTAGAACAATAAAAAATAGGATAATCGGCGTTATTACGTTTGTATGGAGAAGAGCATGAGAAGTGTAACCTTAACTTAGTTTTTTAAGGAAAAGCCAAGGCTTCGACTTTCCCAAAAAAAGGTTTTATTTATTTAAATTGAACCTTATCTATCTACGTTCCAAGAAAGCGACACACTCGTTATTCTAACTCGTAAGCTGTGAACGCTAAAAGCTGACCGCAATAAAGAACTAATAAAGAAAAAGGGGGCGTCAAAGAAAAGGTTTGCAATCTTTGGATTTCACCGCAGAGTGGTAATTGTTTTATCTTTTCGTTCTTCTTGCTCTACGGAATTGTATTGCCTTTAATAAAAGCATACCTACCTTTGGCTTTATATTGGCCTATCGTGGAAAGGACAATTTGTTAAGGATTTTAAAAGGTATAGTAATTTTTATTACGTATGCCCATCGTTAGTGGCTGACCAAAACAACCAAGCTTGTATGCGTGCAGTGGAGTGGAAAGTTATTAATGACTGTTTTACCACACCGTAGAACAACAAGAATTGAGCAGGCAAATACAATAATTGTTCAAGAATGGTTAAGGTTGCGGCGTCAGGTGGAGTGCGGACCGATCGGGCGATCTCACACAAGTGTTAATTGGCTCGTTTGCAGAGATCGCGTCTGACGTAACGCGACCGCAGCGCGGGGGAATCACGGGGGAAATGACAAACGGTTTTCGGCCACAAAATGAGAATAAAATGGAAACAAACCATTGCTATGTTCATAGGTATTTTTGTAACACGAAAATAGCTTGGTTTTGTAATCTCACCATTATTACTATTTTCATAAAATTCATGTATCTCTAACCAGAGCGTGTCAAATAGCACGCCAGGGAATGCCTAGCGACGCTGTCGCTGGCTGCGTTAATTTCAAAATTAGAATATGAGTCCGGGAGTAAATATACGCGGTATGGGCCTCTACGCGTGTTCAGAGTTAATATAAATCACGCTTCAATTCCTTCGGTAATATCAATTCTGTGGTTAAAATAATCATGGACAATATCTTTATATATGATATAATTCTTTTGTACGTGTGTTGGTCACCTAACTCTACCTAAATGGCTGGACAGATTTGGATGAAATTTTGTATACATTTCAATGGGTTCCCAGGTGGTTTGAAAACACAAAATTGGTACCAATATGACGTCTGCCGGGCCCGCTAGTAAGTATATAAAATTATTTTTGTCACTCGTTGGTTAGGTCTATAATGCGAATAATTGGGTCGCACACAAATTGCCACGCCACGGAATAGCCATGTACCGTGGTGCCGTGCACAGCACAATTTGGCGTGATGACATCCATTAATATCCACACAGACTACACGCCATTACACGGTACCTGCGAGTGTTATTACCTACACTCGAGATGCGAAATAATAACTGAATACGTGAATTATGAAATATTGTGCTGTCGCCAGTTCTGCTGACCCAGGTTTTTAGTTGGATTAACGGTGAATACGAATAAAATAGCGAAGTAAAACTGACAAGGACAACGCTCTAATCGAGCGGGAAAAAGACAACGCTATTCAGAATAGAATAGAATAGAATAGAAAAGTTTTTTATTCAAATAAACTTTTACAAGTGCTTTTGAATAGTCAGATGAATCTACCACTGGTTCGGAATGCCATTCCAACCGAGAAGAACCAGCAAGAAACTCGGCGGTTGCTCTTTTCCAAATTTACAATATCAATATAACAATTTTATGTTAAGTACATGATTGAATTGCCGTCTCGCGCATTGCTGGAACGAGTCAAATCCACGCCTTTTTATCATTTATATAAGTAATCATAATTTTATTCAGATAAACTTTCACAAGCGTTTACATCGACAAATGAATCTACCACAGGTTCGGAATGGTGCTTACAATTCTACACATGTGAAGAAGGGCAGACAAAAGTAGCCCCATTTCCGACGGTGGCACCCGTTCACGAGCATGACGCATGATCCAGCCATTGCTTCGCTCAACCATATTCGAGGGAACGTAACAGAATACTACTAGGAGTACTTCTACATTGCGGGTGGCGATTAGCGGGGGAGTGAGTGTCGCTTCTTTACGCAGTATTAGCTAATTTGATAGTGGTGTTAGATAGATAGGTGGTGGGTGGTGAGAATTGTTTTCAGGGAATGCCAAAACAAAAGAATGTTTCTATGTGTTCAATGCGCATACGAAGTCACGAGGATGTAAGTTGTAATGGATGTAAGCGTTAAAGAAAGTTAACTACAACGCATTTTAAACGCCTAAAGTATAACTTGTTCTAAGTTATTTAAGCTACATACTATTAACTGCAGGTCGGCACTGGTAGTCTAGCTTAAGTCTCATTTTCTCATCTAAATAAAAATCCCCCTACGTGTAATAAATTATTAACCCAAGGCAAAAAGACATGAACGATTCTTTGGCGCTTATAGGTACTATGTATACGAGTATTTAATATATAGTTTTAAAAACTGTCCCTTATTCGATACCGGGTAAACGCTATGGCAAACTAGTTTATAAACTTGTTCACGCGATATATCACGTAGCATCGTAGATCGAAAACAACGCGTAGCATTGACTACGATGCGCTACGGGCTACGAGTATGTAATTAACATGGACAAGCTTTTACCGGTTAAAAACGGGACACTTGCTTTGAACCGAAGAATAATTAATATTTACATGAATTTTTGGACCATTTTCAAGAATCAATGCTCACAGAATTTGATAGAAAACTGTTGGAGATATGAATTAAGACTGTTCGAGGGTTTTGTAAAAAAAAAAACACAAAACAACACAGAATTAAAGGTGGCAGGAAAAATAAAATCAAAATCTTATCTACTAATGATTCAAAAGTCTTCTATTCATACTGATGTAATGAATTTGTCAATGACTAATTATTACTTTGTTATAGGAGGAGGGATTGAGAGCTTTAGCGACTATAGAAAAAATGTCACATAATAGGTGATAACGGCTTGGTAGTCCATGGCTAAAATAGAATAAAAATAAACGCATCGAAATTATCTTTATTTTTTTGAACAATCCAGGTTTAAGCGGGATGCCATGGTCACACGTCATGATGGCAAATTGATTTCCTGCAAGGCTCTCTCAGCGTCGTAGCTTGAGGTGAAGAGCTAGGCGAGTAGGTACCTACCCTTATAATGTCGTTTTTAATAGATTTTGCGATCACTCTAATACCCTCTACAAAGTAGAGGTAATGCATTTTCTTACGGATAATTCTTTACATCAAACTCATTAGAAAATGATTATTTTTGGATAACAATGTATAATAGTTAAGTAACGTATAAATTGGAATTAAGTATTTGGTTTTTGTTTATAATGTATCTTATTTAACTTTGTATTTTACATAAAATATATCAAATATAAATAGAAAATAAAACCGGCCAAGTGCAGCACCAGACTCGCGTACCGAGGATTCAATGCTTTGAAAAGAAACGTATAAAATTTATTTATACTCACGGCAGAAATTTTTATGGATGAAAAAATTTCTTACCCAATTCAAAAAAGATACACATGTATAACGTCTAATTATTTTGCAGTTTTCATGACTCTTAATGTTGATGTTTTATTTGTGATGACATCTTTCGACTCGGATCTCGGAACTCCAAAATTTTAATTCTATTTATCAACATACTTAGATAATGACGAGATTAATAGATATGCATAATTTTGGATGACAATATTTATAATTGTAGAATAATCTAAACGAAAATTTTAAGTCAGACAATAGGTACTTCATGAATTCATGGACAAGATAAGTACTTCGCAAAACTCCAGACAGATGAAGTAAATATTTTCCAAGAAATACGGCTGTCTAAATACGTGATACCGAACATCCTTGGGTATTATAGCACAAAATATTTCATTCGCTCCGCAGCATAACTACAGGAGCATCGCTCCGTATAATGCGAAAAGGTTTTCCCTTTTCGGTCACGGTTCGGAAATCCACGCTTCCTTTTGCACATTTGTATGTCGACCATAGTATTTGTTATTTGTATTCAAATCCTTTGTTCAAATATTTGACAAGTCTTATACCAGTAAAACCGTGCAGTGACTTGTTGGCCGTGACTGATTGACTGACAAAGCACCGCCTAAACCGGTAGAGTTAGAGATTTGAAATGTGTAGGAAATGTTCCTTGAGTACTCTAGACGTGCACTGAGGAGAGATTTTTTTATATTAAATCCCTAAAAGAGTGAATTTAGAACCAAAATCCACGCGGACGAAATCACGGTCGTCAGCTAATAGTTTAAATTTTATTTTAGCCTTGTGACTGACGTAGGTAGATAGATTGCAACTTAATATAATTAATTCAGAAATTATCTTATTAATTCAGAACCGTATTTTGGCTTAAATGGCATTTTACTTTTTATTTACATGGACAACATGTTTATGAACAACATTTTGCACTTATACTTATTTACCGGAATACTCATTTACCGGAGTCATTATCAGAAGTTTGAAACTAATTTGAATAGGTATTGTGGTTTTGGGCTTACCTATGTACCTAAATATCGCTTCGCTGGATGTCGTCCGATCGTCGTTACATAATCGGTTTTCGATACTGGCTCCTCGGGAAATGGCAATGTATGGTTGTTATTCCGAATAATGGACTTTCGAAGCAATTTTAAGTTACGAGGATTAAAAATGTATCTATCGGATACTATTTAATATTTTGTTATTTGAACGTGCATCTAGACTTTCGATTGTATCTTTTGTATGAACATAATACGATTAGGTGTCTAAAGGTCACCGAGGTTGCTGCTATATTGTTTAATAAATCGGTATATATATTAGACGATTTATTGGATGGTTCTGCATCAATATTACATAAGACTGTCGATATGACAAAAGTAGGAGAATATAGAATACAGGACCATTACTATAAAAAATGGCTCTACAAAATTCCTGTCAAGTAGTGACCTAATGATCAACTTTCACTGATTTGATCCAAATGATGGAGAGAAGGTAAGACCAATATAGTTAATTCAGAATAGCTTTAGAAGTGTAGTGGTTTTAGATTATCTTATACAAAATTAAGAAACTGAACATTTTACAAAATTTTATACAGTAAGTAACACAAAACAGCGATATGCACTTAGTTACTAGGTCATAGTATGTGCTCTAGTGCTGTAGGGAAACTAATTTGCATTCGGTGGTTTATGTGTAACGTAGTCGACTCACGTTATTGGAAGTCCACTCCGGAACTCCGGTGTTACCTTCAATAGTTCCTCTCACGAGAATCGTAATTTAGAGCATCTTGTCAGCGTTGTAACTATTAAGAGTTGAAACTAACTCTTAAGAGTTAGTTTAACTCAGAAACTTGAAACTAAGTACTCATTTCAAGTTTCTAAATAGTCCTGTGTGCTTAGTCTAAAGCGGAGCACTCGAAAACGAACTCGAAAACTATTGATCGATTTCAGAGTAAAATAGACCTAAAATGTCTTGTATTAAGGTTTGAGTTCGCCAATACATTCAGCATTCGAACAATGCTGAATGTATTGGCGAACTCAAACCTTAATACAAGACATTTTAGGTCTATTTTACTCTGAAATCGATCAATAGTTTTCGAGTTCGTTTTCGAGTGCTCCGCTTTAGACTAAGCACACAGATCCAATACAGTTCAATGTGTCATTTAGATTAATTGGCAATGGGCAGGATACATAATTCGAAGAACCGATAGAAAGTCTCAACTTGTTGGAATGTTGACCTCGCACCAGAAAGCGTAGTGTTGGCAGACTAGAGGTAGTAGCAGAGGCGCAAACGGAGTCGTTTAGAAGTCTCTACAAAAATGTTTAGTAGTCTAAACGTCTATGGGTTTACAAAGTAGAAGAAGAAGTAGCATCAGCAACAGTACTGACTACTTAAGTAGTATAGAGTAGTATTTAAATAAAGTACTTAATAGTAACCTATGCGCATTTGTGCCTTGAGATTACAACCAAAGCGCCGGTTCACATGACGTGTTAACAAAAAATACGAGCAATAAATAGCCGGGGCACTTACAATTATGGCACATTTTAAGTATGAATATTTTAATATAACTAGTTGCGAAACTTTCTGTTGTCGTATTTCAAACAAATTCAAACGCCTCTTTAACGACGCTTCATGTTTCCGACAATCTATCGATTGAAATAATTGATATTATTAGGCATAGTACAAGAAGTACTACTAATAATAATTGATGCTATAACTACTGCTCGTAACTAGAAACAAATCTACAGGGTATAAGGGGACCGCTATCAAAAACTTGGCATTATTGTATAGTACAGTACATAGTACAGTATAGTATAGTACTTACAGTACTACACAGTAAAGCTGTAGTACATAATACAGTTTAGTACTTACTGGAAGACACTACATACTCTTTAACTCGAATAAAAATTAGTACCTTAACATTCGTTTGTAGCCATTAATCTTCTTTTTAACCCTCGACGCAAAAACGACGGGCCGTATTATAAGTTTGACGTGTCTGTGTGTGTGGTGTGTGTGTGTGTGTGTGTGTGTGTGTGTGTGTGTGTGTGTGTGTGTGTGTGTGTGTGTGTGTGTGTGTGTGTGTGTGTGTGTGTGTGTGTGTGTGTGTGTGTGTGTGTGTGTGCGCGTGCGTGCGTGCGTGCGTGCGTGCGTGCGTGCGTGCGTGCGTGCGTGCGTGCGTGCGTGCGTGCGTGCGTGCGTGCGTGCGTGCGGGCGTGCGTGCATGCGTGCGTGTGTGTGTGTGTGTGTGTGTCTGTCTGTTCCCCTGTGGCGCTCAAACGGGTGGACCGATTTGAATGCGGTTTTTTTTTGTTTGAAAGGTGAATTAGTCGAGAGTGTTGTTAGCTATGTTTGATGAAAATCGGTCCAAGATGGCCGCCGCTACAAAATGGTGGATTACATATTTTTTCACAACTCCCTTAATATGGGTATCAAATGTCCTTAAGGGCTTGACTAGTAGAATAGCACTATTGCAAATTCAAGATGGCCGCCGCCACAAAATGGCGAATGTCGGGGGTTTTTTAAATTTTCAATTTATTGTATTTTATTTTATCGTCAAATATCAAATGTATTTTCTCAAAGCGATGTTATCAATCGCGTCTTCATTTCAATGGTAGGTAGGTACCTATACTTAACTTCGATTCTGTTTTTTTTTAAATCGAACATTGTGAGAAAATAATATCTAAGGGAACATTTCAGAATCTCTGATTACACAAACCTCTGGCTTCTGTCTTTTTCAAACATTTTTATTTATTTGCTCTATGAGAAAGATCTTGATTTCGAACCACCATATTTGTAAGGTTTTTTATAATTTTGATTATTTGTCTTTTAATCTTTTTCTCATCTTTTTTTGTCTCTTTTGAAAATACAGAACAGTTGATTCTCGTAAAACATTTTGCCTAGATAAAAGTAGTTTTCATACAAAGATAAGTATTATTATTTAATATTTTTGGTTTCATAGCAAAAGTATTCTATTTGTGATATTGTGGTGATTTCTAAAACACATGCCCGCATGATGAATATTATTGGTACCTGCTACCTGCGGCATGCCACCGCATGCTGTTTGACTGTTCCCACACTATTTATTAACCCACCTACACGTCCTGGATCCTAGGGTATTGCCGAGTAAGGACCAATGAAAATCTATATCTACAAGGTGTCGGGTAATTAGTATAACAAGCCCGTAATTAGTATAAATAATATCTATACATATAATAAAATCGTAGACATGCCGTATCTGTACATTAAATATTTTTGCAAAATAATAACTGGGGGAAGTTAGGGACAAGTAATAGAACGTAAAAAAAGCTATTTTTGAAAATTTTGTCTGTTTGTCTGTATGTTTGTGCGCGCATCACGCAAAAACTACTGAACGGATTGAAATGAAATTTGGCATGATTTAAGTTCATACTACGGAGTAACATATAGGATACTTTTTATCCCGAAATTCAGCATGGTTCCCTTGGGAGAGGCGACGAAAGTCAAAATGTGTACTTAGCTGTAATTCATTAACCCGTGGGCCGATTTTATTCATTCTTTTTTGTTAGAAAGGAAATAGTTTTACGATTACCAGGTAATCTATGAAAGGCTGGATCAATTTTGATAGGACTTTCAGTGGTGGATGTTTACAGTTTTATCTATCTAAACATCCATCAATGAACTTTTAACAGTTTTTAGCAAGATATGAGCTCAAAAGAGCTGAAGGTAAAGGTAAGTAAAAAGGTACTACTTTATATATTGTCCCGTAAGTATTTCAAGGTCATAGATTATTTAGTTCAGAAATGACAGACATTTATTGGGTTCAAATAACTTGGGACCCGGATCTTTGTACGTACGGCTTATTTTAAACTGGCGTGCGTTTAAATTTATGTTTATCGGTCTGTCTATTTGTTTCAACTAATCTCAAAAATGGCTGGATCGATTTTAACGGAACTTTCAATGGCAGATAGGTGATGTTATACGGAGTAACTTAGGTTACATTTAGTTTAAGTACATAAAAGAATTATGAGATCCGTTCCGATCCTATATAAAACCTATAAACACGCGAACGAAGTCGCGGGGGTCAGCTAGTGTGCCTATAAAATATCCCAAACGCTCTTAATTTAAGCTATAACCTCTGGGCCAAAATAAACTCTTTGGTTCTGCCTATTTGCGTCCGCCTAAATAAGGTTTTATCTGCCTTTATCGAAGAGCGCGTGATGAATAATAAATAAAAAAAATATTATTTATGGATTTCAATTTAATATCCTACGCCGAGCTGCTAGCCGCGCGCCGCCGTCGCGACGAGATCGCTCTCAAGTCAGACCCTCATCACGTCTAGTTCTAGTTATTAAACTGAGTGATTTGAAGTAGGTACGTCGGTCGGTACATAGTCGTAATTAATCCCAGCACACGGTTTCGCTTAGTTGACGACCGCCCTGGCGCAGTGGTGAGCGCTGTGGTCTTATAAGTGGGAGGTCCTGGGTTCGATTCCCGGCAGGGGCAATTTGAGATTTTATAATTTCTAAAATGTCTCTGGTCTGGTCTGGTGGGAGGCTTAAGCCGTGGCTGGTTACCACCCTACCGGCAAAGCCGTGCCGCAAAGCAATTTAGCGTTCCGGTACGATGCCGTGTAGAAACCGATCAGGGGTATGCATACCTCTTCCAAGTTAGCCCGCTTCCATCTTAGACTGCATCATCACTTACCATCAGGTGAGATTGCAGTCAAGGGCTAACTTGTACTTAGTTGAATAAAAAAAAAAAAAAAAAAGTTTGAGGGGAAAGGGGAACATTAGTCGTGTTAACCTTTGAGTAAGTACGTGGGCCATTACTGAATATGATTTAATGTGTCAATGTATTTTCATACATAATATTATGTATTTTCACTCGTATCGTCGCAGTTTGGGTTCTCTAGAACAACGTTCAACTTCAACACCTCAAGGGACTGAAATGATTGCACTGGTGTCTCACCTAGAAGAAGCTTAACACTCAGTTGGAGCAAGTTAGAGTGAAAACTGGAATATGATTTATAGTTAAACTAGCTGATGCCAGTGACTTCGTCCGCTTGGATTCTTATAAATATCACGTGGGAGTGGAATTTCCGAAATTCCTGAAACACGTAATTATTTATTTTTAACCAACAATTCAAATACCGATTTTCATTGATATACTTAACTTTAAAAATGACGGACCTTCATACAAACTTTTATCCCCTATTTAATCCCCTTATGAGTGGAATATGCAATTTAATCCTTTCTTAGTGTGCGCCTACGTCATAAAAGGAAGCTACTGTGAAAATTTCAAGTTTCTAGCTTCAGTGGTTAGGCTGTGTGTTGATGATCAGTCAGTCAGGACAAGTTTCTTTATATTAGTATAATCTATCAATAATAATAGATAGATTCTCAAATTTAAATTTATTTAGTTAATGTAAGCCAACTTATAATAAACTGAATCTACCACCATTCCAAAAGCGATTCTGCTGAGAAAACCTGTCAGGAAAGAAGAAATTCATTTGCTCTTTTAAGCTAAAAATTACAATAATAAATATGTAGACTCCGTATGTCCATATAAAAAAATTATAATACTAAGTATCTGGCGGTAAGATTCATCTTACTTGATACTTACCATGCAACTTTTTTAGTAAGAAATTCATCAATTATTATTAATTAATAACAAATAACCTCTATATAGTATGTATGTGTTTTTACACGTTGTTAATCTATAAATCTATTGAAATCGGTAAAAAAACAATATAGGTAAGTATACCTATTGTTTTTAATCGATTTCAATATAATAATACTGAAACCAACATTGGATCTCGATGGTAAAATATAGGTACATAATTTAGGACTCTTTAACTTTTCTCCCGCCGCTGTTAAACTTCAGGTTTTCCGAACTTTGTTAGCAATACCAACTTGGACAACTATATTGTCCGAAGAGCCACAGCTTATCAAAAACCGATTAGAACAACAATCGAACGGTATTCAGCCGAGACGCTGCCTTAACCTTAATACCGCAGAATTCAAATTAGTTGCAAACGCTTGGAAATAACTTAAATTACCCAAATCTCGAAATAGGGTGGGCTAAATATAGACGTTCGTAATTCTAATTTCAAAATTAAACACATTTACGGTATGAAAATTAATTACATAGATGCCACGTTGGTCTATATTTTGTGCAAAAGCGTCTCCGTTTTTTGGTTTATACTTTACTAGCTTCTGCCCGCGGCTTCGCCCGTTTGAATTTCAGTTTTTGACAAATCCCGAGAAAATCGTGGATTTCCGGTTCCCGTTCCTGCTCCCTTTTCCAACCTTTATACCTACTTTCAAGGAAGTTTGCTATAGTAATCTACTTATAGCTGTAGCTATAGATTTCGGTTTTTTCAAAATCCCGTGGGAACTGCCGATTTTTCCAGGATTAAAAGCCTATGTTTAAGTCAGGGCATAATCTATCTCTATTCAAAATTTCTAAATTGCTAAATCGGTTCAGTAGTTGCGGCGTTAAAGAGTAACAAACATACAGACACACAAACTTTCGCCTTTATAATATTAGTGTGATAAGTAGATTTGTCCTTCAATCACGCCGCATCAGAGCTTCAGATCGACTTGATTGAATAAATATCTTTGTGGACTTGAAGAGTGACATATTGTACTTCGTATCCCGGGTTAAACTGTTTGTTAAACGGGATAGTGTGCTATTTCTCATGGATTTTGCAAAGCTATATTTGAGGACCTACATTGTGAAATGGGATACTTTTTATCCCGTGAACACTTTTTACTTACTTATTAACTTTTTGGAAAAGTCATCGTAAGTACCTACATCTCCATAGTAAATTACAGGTTTACGCAGAGAATACAGAGGAATACCTAATTCAATATTCTGTTTTAACCTGCTGTATATTATCGGTATTGTATACATGTAAATATACGTATAGTGTGTGTTATATTGTTCGATTTTGTTTATCTATCGCGCTTCTCCAACACCGCCCGACAACAATTGGGTTAATCGGAGCGTTAATAAATTACCTACCCCGTGGAACGTTTACCTTTCGTCGCGGTTTACAGGCTAAACACAATGGGAAAACACGCCATAGAACACAATCAGAATACACTAATTTAATTAAATAGACCTATGTAAACTTTGTATTAAATATAGGTACACAACTACACACACTGGATACGTTTTATACTTACAGTATAAAAAACACAATGGGAAAACGAGTCATCGAATCACAATCATTTAATTTAATTAAATAATATTTTATAAGATTTTTTTTAACATTATGTAGTACACATACCGGAATATTATCACGGAAATATTGAAGGTTCCTGCGTGAAAAATTAATTGTTTAAGACAATACAGCCTGACCGCCGAACCCGTCCTGACAAAACTTGGTACAGAGATAGCTTGTATCCCGGAGATCCGGGGATGGTCAGGGACATAATTATACATAACTTTTTATAATGATTCAGGGGCCGTGGAAAGGTCGACAAATAAAAACAAACGTTCAATAAAAGAGTTCAAACAAATGTATTTTAATTAAAGTAATTAATTATTTTAAAGAGACTCATAAAAGTTTCATAACCGATCAACCATAAGTGTCAAAGAGAAGGGATCAAGGGAAATGGAACCACGGACAAGGAATGTGTCATAGATGTTGCATAATCTATACTACTAATAAATAAAATTAAAGCGTCTGTCTGTAATTTCGAAATAACTACCTCATATTTAAGCTCATAATATGGTTATTTGAATTTTGAACTGTGCCATAACCGAATCACACGTTTTTAAAATTTTTGTCTGTCTTTCTGTCTGTCTGTTTGAACGGGCTAATCTTCGGAACGGCTGAACTGATTTTGACGGGACTTTCACCTACAAGTAGAGAATTAACCAGGGAGTAATATAGGCTACTATTTTTAACCGACTTTCGAAAAAGGAGGAGTTGTATTTTTCTACCTATGTGCACCGATATCTCCGAGATTTCTGAACCGATTTGCGATTTTTTTTTAATCGATAGAGAAACATTGCGATCCTGTTCTATAAAAAATTTAGATTCCAACTCCTGAATCCTGATGCTGTAGTGGACCTGATCCCCAACAGTAATGGGATTTAGAAACTTTCGGTTATTTAAATTGATATTGGGGGTACCAAGTAACTAAAGACTTCATCGTTGTACTATGAACTCGAGTATGTACATTGTACATATCCAACTCCTCAACCCTGATGCTGTAAGGAATTGCATTCCAAAATCGTGGGGATTTTTCCGTTTTGGGGACGGGTTACTACAGGTAAGCTACTTTTTGTTCTGGAAAATCAAAAGTTCCCACGGGATTTTTAAAAACCTAAATCCACACGGGCGAAGCCGTGGGCATCATCTAGTAAACAATATACTGTATATATACCTCCTTTAACAATGGTATTATTTCCAAGGAAACAGTATTACTCATTAAGTACTTCATTAAGTAGGTACTATACTTACGAGTATTTTAACATTTTTTAACCCGGAAAATGAACGAATTTCCACAAAGTTTTTAAGAACCTAAACGCAAGCAGTTTTTAAATAAACTAAAACTTGAAGTAAAAATAACAGCGATAATGTTTCAAAAAAGAAAATTGCAATTTACAGTCATGCCACGTTGACGCGACTGTAAGGGCGTTTGTGCACTTAGGGCGTTTGTGCACTTATTCGTTTTCGATTCGTTTTCGTGTTTCGTGAAAACACGATTCGACATAGCCTTCCTTATAACTGTATGGGCGTTTGTGCACTTACTCGTTTTCGATTCGTTTTCGTGTTTATATATTCGTGAATTCTTCACATCGAATCGTTTTAAAATAAGGACGCGAGTGGAATGGTGTGTGGAAAGAGGGCAGAGATGAGTCCTGATGTTGTGAGGTATTTGGAAAACATAGGTATTTGCATTTCTTGAATTCCAACAAAACATGATTCAACGCAGTTGATTATTATTAAAAATTAATACCTACTTAGTTTGGCATTAAAATAAATCGTTTGTTTCATTCAAATTAGTTTTACTTCGAGTAAAATACCTAAATATTGTAGTATAATCAAAATTTCCATACCTGTGGTTGGTAGTCAAAAACTATCAGCAAAATATGAACATTTCATAAAAAATATCATTTCTGATACTTAGTTGTTACTGTTTTCTTACAAGAGCGTAATGTCCACTTGGGATGTTCACAAAATATATGACGTATGCTTAGATAATTTTGATACTAACCGTACCGTGTGAAATATTCATAATCACTTACCTTAGTGTTACTGCCAGCATTTTTTCTGGAGTTATGCATTCTCTAAAACGTGTGTCTTGCCGAGGAATCTTTTTTTTATATGACACAATATGAAATCGAAAGTAGCAACATTCTTTCGATAGTAATTAAAAAAAGTTTTTTCATGATGTCATGTCATGTCATTAAGTGATGATCGCCTACGAATGTATAAGAGAAGTGCGAAAAGCTGACGACGATTAAATGCAGCACACATTATGAACACGGTTTTATCTACGAAATGCTTAAAACGTATAGTGAAATCACGATTAAGTGCACAAATGTCATTCGTGAATTTCGTATACGTTTTTATGATGTTCATTAAAAAAACGAACACGAATCGAAAACGAGTAAGTGCACAAACGCCCTAACGCATGGCGAAAATAATTAAATTGGAAATAATATCATTATTTCTCTGACCGTGTTAAAGAGCGCATTTTATATTCCAATTTTACGCTTAATATGATAAATCCTAATTGAAATACGAATGCATTCAAAGGCTTATTTAAATTTTTATTCGAAATTGCAGTAAATTATGAGGGCATTGATTTTTCGAAATGAAATAAATTTATGAATTCAAATCCAGAGTTTCAACACTTTACTTATTACTTACACTGTTCTGACTTACCTACTTTTCTATTGTGCGAGTCAGAAAAGCTTTCTCAGGTCTAAATTCTCCTCCAATGCCTAACATCAGGCATCAGCCTCTATCCATCAAAATTAGAAGATTGTTTTTATAAATAATTCAGGCCCTAACTGCAGATTTTATTAGAAAGGAATAATACGTTCGTCTGACCGACTTTTAGCCATCGACGACCAATCTCACCGGCACTACGTAGCATATATTATAGTTCACAAGTGTGTGCGCAGACGGGTTCAGTCTCTATTCCCCCAGTCTCTGTCCGATAAGACGGCGGTCCGACATGACCGGAGAGAGATTCGAATATAAATCTTCATGCCTGCCAAGTTGAGATCTTAAGATTAAAATTGACCCATGTTACAACAATGTTACAACACTATGTATTAACATAGTTTTGTAACATGGGTAACTTTTAATCTAAAGGACTTGCTATATTAATAGGATATACAAACTTATTTATGTCGCACAACACTCACCCTTTGTATAGAAACGTTTGTTTCAAAGTTAATGTAGGTAGGTACTATACTTAGTTTTCAGTTCGTATGCAAATTAAGGGTCCCCGAGATTGTTTCGCTATCGAGGATAATATGAAATGTGGTAATTGTGCCTATATAGAAAAACCATTTCGTCCATAGGAACAGGTGATTTCCAAAATCCAATTTCCAAGAAGCAGTTTTGGAACTGTAGTGTCAGTAATTATGTGGCTAAAGTTTCGAGCAGTTTTGTTTATATTACAAGTCGGTGAGATGTTTTATTACTAGAGCGTCAATTGTCCTGTCACGAGAATTGAGTTCAACTTGATAGGTGTTTTCTCACCAGTCAATTACTTTAATACCGGTACCTGAACGATACCTCAGAAATAATGGGACCAAATGTAATGACCATCATAAAAACTCTGAGATTCCATGTTTACTTTTATCAAAAAACTAGAGATTGCCCGCGGCTTCGCCCGCGTGAATTTCGGTTTTAAACAAATCCCGAGGGAATCGTGGATTTCCGGTTCCTGTTTCCGCTCCCTTTTCCAACCTTTATACCTACTATCAAAGAAGTTCGCTATAGTAATTTACCTATAGCTGTAACTATAGATTTCGGGTTTTTCAAAATCCCATAGGAACTGTGCATTTTTTCAGGATAAAAAGTAGCCTATGTTTTAAGTCAGGGCATAATCTATCTCCATTCAAAATTTCAGCCAAATCGGTTCAGTAGTTGCGGCGTGATTGAGTAACAAACATCTAAACATCCAAACATCCACACTTTCACATTTATAATATTAGTAGGATAGCACAAAACTTTTGATAAACAATGAAAGTCTGAAATTGCAATGGTTCAAGCTGTTTTACTGATGTCTTACTTTAGGAATCCTCACGTATCTACAATCTACATAATTCCACGGGCAGGTTAGTGCCATAATATCTAAAAATAATATTATTACTTATGTTCCTCTAAATGTATAGATATAGGTACTTAAGTTTCAAGCTCACTAATCTTATTTATATCGTCCGAGAACTTTTGTCGGCTGATTGATCAGGTTTGCTGCTCCATAAGTCCTTGGAATTGAATTCTCACTGTTACCACAGAATACACAGCGGGTATCTACTATGTATGTAGATTTAAGCACGGGCTGAATGTAATAGAAATTATATTTATCCAAGCTACATTGGAAGGCTTAAACTACATATTACCGCTGGGTTTAACTGAGGGTTGTAGAGTAATTTAATTAATAAACAAGGGTGCAAGTTAAAATTTATTTTATATTGGCTTTGATTTATCCAGGTTTTTTTAAACTCCCTTGGGAACTTTAAAAGTCTCGACAGAATCAGCCGTTCGCCGAGGTAATGCCCTTTGCAAACAAATGTATGGACAAGAACATAATAAACAAAATAATGTGTGTTTGGATTATTAGTTTTACTTTTTTGTATAGATTAGGTAATATTAAATAGTTAATTCACACAACTCGTTTTTCATACTATCAATGATGGTGATCGTTCTAACAACTAAGTCTTGAAAAGGTAACAAAAAGACAAACAGACGAACCGAGACACATACTGAAATTTTTAGGTACCTAAATGCTAATTTTCGATGTTTTTGAACTCTTAGAAACAGTCGAGATTTTTCCAAAGTAACAGTGAAATATCATCATGAATATCATAATTAAATTGAGTATAATGTGCAACGGACAAAAACTGTACAGTTTCACAGTGCGTTTGACGTGCATATTTTATATTTAACTTTTAACAGTGTTAAATGACAGTTAACATGTGCCAGGTGTAGATATAATAAAATGTTAAACGGGACAGACAAGGGGGGCCTTTCTCTCCAGTCGTCGCCTGTGAAGGTGTCCCCCTCGCCGGTGAGGGCCTCGTCGAGTCCTGTGAGGACGCCATCATCTCCTCTGAAGTCGTCGCTATCGTCAGCGGGGAAGCAAAGGTCCCCTAGGCGGTGTCAGTTTGCCCCTCCCGTGGAAGATGCGAGGGACAAATGTGGAGCCTCGTGGCTATGCCGACGAGGAGCTGGGGCGGAAGTACCGGAGGACTCGGGGTCAGAGTCGCCCGGCCCCAGCGCGCCGTTGCCCCAAGCCTGTGAAGAGTCCGCTCCGCCCCCGAAAAATTGCTTCAGGCTTGTCATGTTGGGGTAAGTTATCTTAATTTCTGGAATTTATACTTATTTAGATAAATCTCAGTTAACCCCTCGTCGATGAGGGTCTTGTTCAGTCTCGTGAGTTCCCGCGTGACATCTTTTATTTAATCTTTTAGAATAGAATAGAAAAGTTTTTTATTCAAATAAACATTTACAAGTACTTTTGAATCGTCAATCGAATCTAACAATGATTGTAAGTAAATGAAGGTATATTATGTTTAAAATTGTCAAAGCAGTACATTTTATAGATAATTTGAGCTCTGATTCCCAATTACATTCATGTCGTATGTTAACTGCATTTTTGTCATTTTTGGCTTCTTTGCATACAAAAACTAATTACTTAATTCAACACTTTGTCCAGTTTGAGTAATTTTTTTAACGTCTTTCAAGAGAGTAACAAGTCTCTTTCTGAAAAATTTTACAATCTACTCGATGACAAAAAAAGCTACAAATAAACTCGTGCGAACAAAGAGTAAATTTTAATAAAAATAAAGCAGAAGCGGGCTTCAATAAAATGCTAATTAAAGTGCAGTATCCCGTCGACTATTCTCTGGTTTGTGTTCCTTGAAATTCATGAAAACAACTGAACCAATTTGTCCAAATTGAACAGACACAGTACAGATGTACCAATTTGGATGCTTTAATTATACAGAGGGTTATTTCAGCAGCGGTCAGTGCGGTGAAATGTTAAGAAAATAGATATTTGGCCTATGATGACGTTCGTTTCTAAATTCAACCCTAAATAATTTGTTTGTTGTTTGTGTTAATTTCTATCATAGCTTACAAAAGTAGGTATAATAAGTTCTGGTGTTGATTTTTGAGAAAACAACACGCATGAGGTAGAGTTCTTCAGTAAAGCTAGAAAAAAACTACATACATGTCACGGAGTAAAAGCAATAATATAATTAACGTACCTAAGTATACACTGTGGGCGATTCTGTTGTACACAATCTCTAAATCTAAACTAAAATGACAGGTCTAAATATATTCCTGTCTCTTTCACAATCCTCCCTGCTGAAGGGAATAGCACTATTTTTAAACCTGTCAATTTAGTTTAGGTTTAGAGATTGTGTACAACAGAATTAGCCACTCTGTCTGTTCAAAAAGTATCGCGAATTTGGTATTTTTTCAAAAAGTATTTATTTATTCATGAATATCTATTTTGTCTCCTTCAAAGTAATCCCTCTCGGATATAATGCACTTGTGCCAACGTTTTTACCAATCCTCGAATCACTTAAAAAAATCATTTTTCATGATCTTCTTTAGCTCCTCCTTCGATGCCGTCTTTATCTCCTCAATCGTGGCGTAGCGTCGTCCTTTCACCTCTTCAGTTTTGGGAACAGGAAAAAGTCACAGGGGGCCAGGTCTGGGGAATACGGTGGCTGTGGGACCATTACTGTGTTGTTTTTGGATAAATATTCGCGCACAAGCAACGATGTGTGAGCAGGGGCGTTATCATGGTGCAAAAGTCAGTTTTTGTTCTTCCACAAATCCGGGCGTTTCTGGTGGATTTCTTGGCGCAAATTGCGCATAACTTGCAGGTAATATTCCTTATTGACCGTACTACCCTGTAGCAAGAACTCATGATGCACCACGCCCCTGCAATCGAAGAAAACTGTGAGCAAAACCTTCATGTTCGACGAAGTCGGGCGTCGGGCACGCTTTTCGTCGTTCACATCCCTCTAAGAACATTTTCTACCACCGATAAACGTTGCTTTGGTTCAAGGTAGCTTGACCATGTACCACAGTCAACATTCGGAACGCGTCCGTGCACTTTCTTTTGTTTTTCACACAAAATTTTATACAGATTCTTTGATCCATTTTTTGGAATACTTAGGCAAAAATCGAAGACGAGCCAAAACACATCCTTAGCAAAACAGCTGTCAAAAATTAACTAAATGTTCAAAATGGCCGACCTTGTCAGCATAAGTAAGGGACATGAGTATCAACATAAGACTATAAAAAAATCAAAAATCAAATATACGTAGTCCGCGGAAATTCAAAATTCGCGATACTTTTTGAACAGACCTCGTATACTTTATTGTAACCTCTGTAACTTTTTTAATCAACTCCGTGAGTTCTTAGATCACTGGATTTAATATTTTATAGTTAATTCTCGTTTTAGTAGTCGCTACCAAAATAACTCTCTAGAGCACAACAAAGTCAACGTTCCAAATATGTACTCGTATATAGTGCACCAAATAAAGCTGCAATATAAGCAATCGATGTTGTGTTGGTTCCAAATGAAACCTAACACAATATCGATGTCCACTCACTAACCGCCAATTTGCCTAAATTCCATTTTAGATTAGCGTGACTGGCGAACGCTGAAAGTCACAAATTATAGCACGTAGGTACTCGTAGAGACAAAATTATTAGACTAGGTACAAACGAAAGGAGGATTATACTTAACTTTAACAGTAGGTACGTGTATCTTTTCTCATGTTATTCCCATACTTAATTTAACGGTGGCTTCGTCTCTATGCCTTCACAGTGGCTTTATTAAATGTATGAAAAGTAGTTAGCATATCACCATCACCATCTCTAATATGCAAGCTCAGTCTACCCATCACGGTCCGTTCATTAGTGGAGCTGCGAATTGGAAACAGACAGACTACAGAGTGACATACTTTCACTATTATAATGATGTAGGATGATAAGGGATGATATATTTTATTGCCAAGGGAGTTGACCCAACATTTTTTTCGTTATATTATAAAGTAGCGAATCATAACTTTATAAGGCCAATTAAACTATTGTTCCTTCTGTTCAAATAAAGACATGAAAAAATCGTATATTATACTGCCTTTGATAGTAACTAAATTGTTTTTTTACTTTCCTGTATTTGATAATTCTCCTAAATAAGATCAAAATACAAAGATTCTCAAAGATTCTCTCTTGTTAAACCTTCTACCTAACTTGCCCTACCAATCAGTGATTTTTCATTTCTGTATTTTTCATTTGGTACCTATACAGTGAAAGTGTAATTCATTAATTCATTTATTCATAGGTCTCATAGCAATACATTCAGATGTTCGGCAAATAGATCCTTGCCGGCAATAAATCAACGCTGACATTCCGCTGCGAACCAAATTGCAAATTCCGCATTGAAGAGTTCGCTCTACTCTGATTACCATCCCCGTCGGAGCGTGAAGTTGTATGTCGCCAAGCCCTTACTGTTTGTAATTTATCATGTGGTTATTATTCTTCTGCGAGAAAGCCCTTGATGGGCGATCGGCTTATAAGGCGATCTTGCCTTGTGGTAAGTGATAGTCTTAGACAAAAGCAAGCTAACCTGGAAGGACAATGGCAGTTTTTATTGGACCCTAATCATAATCGGTTTCTATGCGATATCGTACCGGAACGCTAAAACGCTAAAGCACAGTGGTAATAAGCTACGGCGGACGCCTCCCACCAGACTAGACTAGAGACAATTTAGAAATTATTATCCAAATTAGCCCCTGCCGGAATTCGAAGCCAATTTTGGACCCATAACCGGCCCTGGGTACCTCTCAGAATGAGTAGGGTTTAGGCAGTAGTTCACAGCGCTTACTTAAAACGCACATAACTCCAACAGGTCGAGATGCATGCCGGGGTTCGAACCTTTTTAGGGTTCCGTAGTAAACAAGGAACCCTTATAGTTTCGCCATGTCCGTCCGTCTGTCCGTCTGTCCGTCTGTCCGTCTGTCTTTCTGTCAATCTGTCCGTCTGTCCGTCTGTCCGTCCTCGGTTAATCTCAGAGACTATTAGTGCTAGAAATCCGTAATTTGGCATGAGTATAAATATTAATCACGCCGACAAAGTGGTGAAATAAAATTTAGATAAATATTTTCTTTTAGGGTAGCTCCCCTACATATAAGGTGGGGATGAATATTTTTTAGTCAAGTGTCCCCCCCCCCCCCCTCTACCAGCCAAATGGCAGTATATAGGAACTTGAAAAAATTCATAGCAGTAGGGTATATAATCAATTTTAAAGGAAAACTATCACGGCTAAGTAGGGTTCACAGGTTAAGGAGTTATATCTGTTTTTCGAGGATTGTGACTACGGAACCCTACACTGCGCGTGGCCCGCCACGCACTTGGCCGGTTTTTAACCTATCACTGAAGCCAAACTGTAACTTAACCTAACACGAAGAAACCCTTACCCGTATCTATTCTGAATTCTGTGGATTTATACCTCCTGTGATATCCAATCTGCATGTCATTGTCACAAGATATACCTAGTAACTAGGTGAACCATACTAGAGTGGAGCAACGCAGTAGATTGCAGTGTTAAAGAGACTTCTCGCCCATATCGTGTAACACGGCCTTTACTACTATTGGAATTTAATCGAATTCATTCCAACTGCCTACATAATACCAGTGAAAGCGATTCTGTTTCATTCAGTTGAACCTTTCATTTATCATCATCGTCGTCGTCTCAACCAATAGACGTCCACTGCTGGACATAGGTCTCTTGCAAGGATCGCCACAGAACACGATCTTGCGCCGGTTGTTTCCAGCGGCTGCCTTCGCTTGAGATCGTCCATCCATCTAATGGGGGGTCTTCCCACACTTAGTTTGCTGGTGCGAGGTCGCCACTCAAGCACCTTGGGACCCCAACGTCCATCAGTTCTTCGAGCAAAGTGCCCCGCCCATTGCCACTTCAGCTTCGCGACCCGATATGCTATGTCGGTGACTTTGGTTCTCCTGCGGATCTCCTCATTTCTGACTTGATCTCGCAGGGATACTCCGTGCATAGCAGCATAGCTCTCTCCATCGCCCGCTGAGTGACCCTAAGCCTTCTTATGATTTATACATACCCTTTATATATACCCTTGCAATTTATCATCATATTTTATATCATCATATACCTATAAAAATCAATGCCACTTTTCGTTGTAAGTAATTTTATAACTCAAGAACGGGCTCACCTATCCAAACCAAATGTTTAGACTTTGTTCGAACTATTTAGTAGATGGTTTATGTGAAGTTTGCACAAAATCGGTCGAGCGGTTCTTCATTTATCACATTTTTCATTTTTATCCTGGATTGTTCGAAAACATACTTACCGGGTAGGTACAGGTAACGCACCCGGTCTCGGTAGGTGCCGTTGATGTCGTTGTCACCAGGCAGGATGACGTCTGCCAGGTCCGCTAGTATATTATATAATATATTGGTTAAAATACAAGGTTAATACAAAGCAGCCAAAGTATAGGTAATACCGCCTAGTAAATTACGTTGCAATAAATGAATAAAACTGCTGTTTGAATTTTAACTTAAGTAACTTACGGCCTTTTTCACCACCTTCTGATAAGTGTCGGATAGCCTAAACGTAAGATTTGTCACTTTCTTATTTTATGTCACGTGGCAAAGACTTTGTGAATAAGCAATCCAACGTTTATAAGAAGGTGGTGAAACGGGCACTTAATATTTTATTTGATTAATGCATCATCTTAACCCATAGACGTTCACCGCTGGTTAGGTCTCTTGCATGGATCTCCACAAAACATGATCTTGTGCCGCCTGTATCCAGCGGCTATAGCGACTTTCTTGGGATCGTCCGTCCACCTACTGGGGAGTCTGCTTTTGCCGTTGCGAGGTCGCCACTCTACAACCTTGGGTCACATCACAAGGTCATAGAGTTTAACAACTTCTTCAATTAAACTTACTTTAAATTTAATTTTTAGTAATTAAAGTAAGTTTAATTAAATAGTTCACAGATAGCCAATTCTAGGTATAGATTTATCCAATCTCTATAGTTCAGCCACCTTTGATCGCTGGGGCGTAAAATTGATGGATTACAGATTTTCTGCTCGTTCATTATTACGACTAGGTAGGTAGGTATATATTCCAGTTTATCGAGTAAATTATTTATTTAGTGTTAGATTTAATCACAATTCATCCAACTTTAACAAACTTATATCTTAAGACAAAAGAATACTTTTTATGCGGTGAAAAAAAAATGGTTTAACAAGGATTTTTAATAAAACCTAAATCCACGCGGACGAAATAAAGTACTAAAACTAGTTATACTTACCTAATTTATTAAAGGTAGATTTTCTGCGAACTCTCTAATTAAGTATTTGCTATTCATAATATTTTTATTAAACGTACAGAGTGCTTAGTCTAAGATCGGAGCACTCGAAAACGAACTCGAAAACTATTGATCGATTTCAGAGTAAAATAGACCTAAAATGGCTTGTATTAAGGTTTGAGTTCGCCAATACATTCAGCATTCGAACACAACGAGCGCCCCAAGCAGAAATGCTGTAAAATACATATTCGAACTATGGAATTACGACTTTAAAATACGAGTATTTGAGTTCATTTTGCTCTGAATTCACTTGTGATTCGATCAATAGTTTTCGAGTTCGTTTTCGAGTGCTCCGATCTTAGACTAAGCACACGTTTCATTATTTTACTTGGACGTGTAAATAATAATAATGGCCCTTATTATTATTTTACTCGGATTCTGTGCTTGGATTATTATCATTCTGCTTAGATGCTAAGCATCTTATAAAAATTCAAAAGCCCTGAATACAGAGAGGGTGTAAAAATTATTTACGTTCGCCGTTCTCCCACGAGGCTTATGATCTTGTTTAATATTTATAAAGCTTATACGAGTATAGTATGCGATTCCTATCTGGAAGTCTGAAACTGTTTCGTGTTGAACTGAAAAAAACATTCCACAAACACAACAACAAACAAGTGTAAGTAAATTAAAAATTTAAAAAACCCCCAACCGTCGCTCTGTTTTGGCGGTGGTCATCTTGGATTTGTTATAGTGCTATTTTACTAGTCAAGCCCTTTTTGATACCCATATGAAGAGAGTTGTGAAAAAATATGTAATCCGCCATTTTGTAGCGGCGGCCATCTTGGATGGATTTTCATCAAACATAGCTAACAATACTCTCGACTAATTCACCTTTCAAACAAAAAAAAAACCGCATTCAAATCGGTCCACCCGTTTGAGCGCTACAGGGGAACAGACAGACACACACACACACACACAATCACACACACACAGAGAGACGTCAAACTTATAACACCCCGTCGTTTTTGCGTTGGGGGTTAAAAAGCTTTCAGGAGAACAAAGATAGATAAATCCTTAGTAATATTATAAACGCGAATTGTTTGTAAACATGGATGTATGGATGTATGTTTGTTATTCTTTCACGCAAAAACTAGTGAACCGATTTGGCTGAAATTTAAAACAACATAGCTTATAACCTGGAATAACACATAGGCTACTTTTTATCCTGAATTTTGAAAAAACCGAAATTTGCTATAGCAATAGCTTAAAATGCGTGGCAGTCTTTGGGGGCCCCCAAAGACTGCCACGCATTTTAAGCTATTGCATAGCGTGTATCGCGGGTCTTGAGCGTGGAGACCGAATCCACAAATTCCGTTATGAAAATAACCTAACCCCCCCCCACTCCGACCGGCACAGCGGTGATACCACAGATTAATGATTAGTATCTACGATACTTTAACTTGGGTGTCGCGACCATAGAGATAATAATAATATAGAGGTGCCCTAATGTCCTATAGAAAATAGTGGATCGAAAATAGCTCAAGCTTATCAAAATTTTCATAAGTGACAAAATTACATTTTTGACATAATAATAAAACAGTTTGCGGCAGACTCAAGACAAAAGATGGCCTCCCTAAAATGTATACATGAACACTCACACACGCACAACTTGAGACATCACAATGAACACGGGCCATTTTATGTTTTCGGATTGTGCGTGTATGATACCTAATCTAAGCGTGTGTGAGTGTATTTTTGACACGTTTTTAAAGTAGGTATGGCTCCTCCACTACTATTAATTTCCTTTAATTGCATAAGTTGATAAAAAATGCTATGCAATAGCTTTACCGCGGCAGTCTCCGAGTGCCACACGTCTTTATTATTTTTTATTATGCACCTATATTTAGAGAGCATAGTACACAATGGCCAAACGCGCTCGGCCAGAACACATGGCAAACCTTTTCCAGTTCCATTTCCAGCTGGGCAATTACCAGCTTTTGTGGCAGTCGGACTGAAGACAGTCTTCATACAAACATCAAAAGATCTTAGCGCCATTCGCAAACGCCGAAATTATTGGGTCAACGTATGAAATGAAAATATATATTATTGTGGGTACATTGTTAAACACCTGAACAGGAACATAAGAAGAATCTGAAAATGTAACAAAAATGTCCTGCCGTGTTACATTTATGTAGAGAGCGTACTCGACGAAAGTAAATGTTTCTGTAGAAACAAATATGCTTTTTTACATCTACCTGAATACTTTCACACACATAAAGAGGCACTTGCTGAAAGTTATGCCTCATGTAACGAATCTTGTGTTGTATGATATTTTGTTTTTGTATGTACGTGCCGAAAGATATATACTTATAAGTAAAACCAGACGATTTCAAGAGAATTGCTGGGAGTTTTTGGACACAAAAGTGGCAAGATTGCATTCTTTGGCCATTCTTGCAAGAGACCTACATAATATGTCCAGCTGTCGACGTCTATATCGAGTAAAAAGTATGCAATGAAAAAGCCAGCAGCACACTTAACTAGTAATTTCTATAGCAGTCAGTATTCAGTGCATCTCTGAAAACGCTCTTAGTACTGAAAAATACTGACTCTTACCGGTCGTCTCGTAGCAAGCACCTCAAGCTTAGGTGTAACAAAAAGTTTACAATAATTCAGTTTGTACTCACCTTACGGTTTAATGGTAAAAGGCGAAGATACCTCAGTTATATTAACGAAACTTTGGCTATCGTGGCCATTATCATTTTTCCTAGAGAATATTAAATATTTAGGGTCTATGAGCCAAGTTGTTCAAGCTATAAGAAAGTTTCGTCGGGTGAAATGTTAATGCTTCGAGTTTGTAATTATGCAGATCGCACATTAGGTACAGAAGTGCCGCATGTGCCGATAATTTTTCCAGTGATTAAACCGTAGACTTAAGGAGATCACTTACAGCCGCAGACCTGTATCTGGCGCGGGCGCCAGGAACGAACAAACAGTCAGGTCTTCGGACGTGAGGGTTGTCTCTTTATTTTGAATCTGCAAAAGGCCCAAGAACTTAGGAACAAGAACAAGATCCGTCAAACGCAACGCATTTTAGCAAAAATGCGTACAACACAGTCACGAATGACGTCATCCTCAGTACTTTTGCCAACGCATTATTTTGTGCGACACAAGCTGCTAGTCAACCATATAATAAATTATTCAGTTCTAATATAAAGTAGATCCTATCAGTTTAAAAAATACACAAAAATCCGTGATTCCATACGACTACTTCAACACCGTGTATCCTCGAAAATGTATTCAGTAGACCTGCGTATAAGACCGAGCGTACTTATTGTCCCATCGTTTTTGGAAATTTAGAGCAAGATAAATAAATTATATGAGATCCGTTAAAAAATATTAGTCGCCAAATATAGATCAAATAGGACCTAACATCTACACATGCACAAAGACCACGAGATAGTTTTTGGAGTGTGAAGAGGTTAACAATACTGTCCGGCACGTGCGGCTCTTGCGCTCTATCTACGAGTGTGCGATCAACCGAATGTCCCAAGTTGGTAATAAGTGTCGTAATTTGTATTTTGAACGGACGCCGCGCCGGGGCGGTGCCGAAGTTAGCTAATATTGGAATAATAACAATCAATCAACGTCAACGCGATCGCGACGGAAACGATTACAATCGGCTCTCGTCACGAAAGTTAAAACTGGGAGTATTCGATTCACATTTATAGCCCATGTCTCAGTTTGCACAGTTCGAAAACTTTACTAAATACTATCGATCGAAACACTAGAGTAAAATGGACCTAAACTGGCTTATTTTCACGTTTGAGTTCGCCAATACATTCAGTATTCGTTTACAGCCAGCGCCCCAAGCAGAAATTGAATGTTGTAAAATAAATATTCAAATGTATTACGACTTTAAGCTATAAGAGTTATTCTGGGTTCATTTTGCATTACATATTACAGTTTTTCGATACGTAGTATTTGGTAAAATTTTGGAGGTGTTCAAACTGAGACTAAGCGTACTGAAACCTTAGTACGATTTTTCACATTTTGACAACGCTAATACACTTCGAGTATAAATATCAAAATTTTATCCACCTGCCGGGAATACAACCCGTAACCTCCTACTTATAAGAACAAAGTCTCATCACTGCGCCACTCGGACTGAATAATTAACACCATTAACTACGTTAAAGTCTTATCCAGAACACGAGCTAATTTTATAAGTATTAAGTACGTAGAGAAAAAGAGAAATAGTCGAATTAACACAGTATAAAAAAAAGATAAATTAGAGGAAACGCCCTGATCCAGCATCGCGCATCGCGTAACAAGCTCGGGCCTCGTTAAAAGAACGCTCTCGCTGTCCTGTTAGGAACAATCCTAATTCCGGGGCTTAAAGCTGAGCCCGGGATTACCGTGCGTCGACGTCTCGCTGTGAGCGAGATTTTTTAGATCCAAGAACGCGCTTATGAGCGGAATAGTTTTCACCCGACTTCGTAACAAGTGTAAATTAAAAATTTAAAAACCCCCGACATTCGCCATTTTGTGACGGCGGCCATCTTAGATTTGCAATAGTGCTATTCTACTAGCCAAGCCCTTTCATTTGATAGGGAGTTGTGAAAAAATATGTAATCCGCCATTTTGTAGCGGCGGCCATCTTGGACCGATTTTCATCAAACATAGGTAACAACACTCTCGACTGATTCACCTTTCAATCGAACCGTATTCAAATCGGTCCACCCCATTTGAATGCGGTTTTGTCGGCCACAGGGGAACAGACAGACAGACACACACACACACACGCACGCACGCACGCACGCACGCACGCACGCACGCACGCACGCACGCACGCACGCACGCACTCACGCACGCACGCACGCTCGCACGCACGCACGCACGCACGCACGCACGCACGCACGCACGCACGCACGCACTCACGCACGCACGCACGCACGCACGCACGCACGCTCGCACGCACGCACGCACGCACGCACGCACGCACGCACGCACGCACGCACGCACGCACGCACGCACGCACGCACGCACGCACGCTCGCACGCACGCACGCACGCACGCACGCACGCACGCACGCACGCACGCACGCACGCACGCACGCACGCACGCACGCACGCACGCACGCACGCACTCACGCACGCACGCACGCACACACACACACACACACACACACACACACACACACACACACACCCAGACACGTCAAACTTATAACACCCCGTCGTTTTTGCGTCGGGGGTTAAAAATATAGCTTAGTAGGTATATATGTTTTATTTAACTCTTGTATTATTAGTTATATGTGCGTACGTATGTATCACGGCGGCTGAGTTTGAGCCTCAACCTGGTTATGATAAGAAGAATGCCCGGCTATAAGTTTTCTGTGGGCTTTGCTCAGGCCAGGGGCGCGTTTGAAACCCTTGTAGTTTCAGGATCAAGTTGTCGTTAATAATTAATATTACTTATCAAAATTACCTAACTTGCATACCTACATATCTACATACGTCAGAAATGGATGATGTTTACAACAAATAAATATCTGAATAATGGAATACTTGTATAGCTTTGAATAAAGTAAGACATTGACATGAATTTATCCACTTGGGCAGCCTAAGTTTGCCTACTCTCGCTTTCTCCGTCATGATCCTCCCTGCCTCATGTCACGCTTGAAACTGCGGATAGAAGTACTAGTAGTAGAGATCGACCAGAATCTCATGAAAAATAGGGAAATGAAATTCCAAGGCTAGCAACACTACGGCTGCCCTAGCGATAAACAAAGTAACTGAAATTTTTGTGAAATTGACTTTATGCATTAACAAAAGTTTTATGTCGAGTAGTTTTTTACCACAGTTTAATATTTCAAATAACTTGAACCGTTTACTGAAATTTAAATTGCCCAAACAAAGTAACTGCACTCACTAACCCGGAATATAAATGCAAAAACCAAGTAAACAACAAGCACAACACAAAAACAAAGTGATTGGATGTTGATTACTCTGTTTTTGTATTTAAAATGCAGTTGCTTGATTTTTCGTTTCGTGAAACGATCCACACCAGGTAAGGTGTTCTGAATGTACCTAATTACTTTGTTTATCACTAGGGCAGTCGTGTTAACCTAGTGTTGCTTACTACAAAATTTAATTTCCCTATTTTTCATGAGATTCTGGTCGATCTATATCTAGGCTGATAGTAGTAACTATCTAAGCTGCTAATAGATTCGAAATTTTAGGGTAAATCGTATCTATGACAAGTATGATTTACCCTAAAGTTGATTATCAGTTGAAATCATAATAAAGCGACGTAATATTAGAACCTATTTTTAAAGCAACTATCAATTTAGAAAAGGTTACCACAAAATTGTTTTAATAATTACCTCCTTCTCCAGTCTAAACACTAAGCATAGCCGTAGGTGGTTTAAAGTTCTAGCTACGATGTGTTTAGATTTAGGTTAGCGCCGATCCCAGAAGATGGTCAGGCCAAAGTCCTAAATACACATAACTTTATAAATACGCCAACTTCCGTGAGATCTTCACAGGAGTTCTGATGAGATGTTTGTTTATGTTGGAACTTGGGAGGTGTCAAATATGAGTAAAGTTCGCTCTAAAGGCGCCTATACACGTTGGCCAACATGATGGCGGATATGATGGAAGGTATTAGGCGAGGAGTTTGTGTTCGCGTCCACACGTTGGAAGGTCGTTCAGTAGGTATGCTCCGGTTAGGGCCAATGTGCGAACGTATTTACTAAATTGAATATTGAGACGTTAACAGCTGCTGCGGTTTAATTATTCACAGCATACCGCAACTACGTGAATGTGTATACGAAAATTGGATTTTTTTTATTTTTGTGATTTTATTTCTTGGGTTCCACAAACAATTTTCAAAGTTTCTTTCATTGGTCATTGTCACTGTCATTTTGTGGACATTATACTAGTTACGACGCATGAATATAAAATTTAAAAGACGTGCATGCGTGCCATCACTCTGAGAGCTCGTAGCAAACTGAACTTGCCGCCAACGTGTGGACGCGGCGGCCAAACTCTGTCCCAAACCCTTTGATGTACCGACACGAAATGGATCTCGCGCCAACTTGGGGGCTATCATTCCAATACCTACCAAAATAGCACAAACTCCCGTATTACACGTTGGCCAACGTATTGGGCCATAAGATGGGCCAGCATGTTAGCCAACGTGTGGACGAGCAATAATAAGAATAGAGCCATGACAGGATTTCAGTAAGGGGCCCCTGCTCATTACGTACCTGTATCTCTTTATCGTACGTGTTGGCCTTACCTGTATCTTTTTTGATGTAGAAACTACTTAGTAAGTAATTCTAAATACTTAATCAATTATTTATGGGTTTAAAAAGAGTGGAAGTTTTTATAAATTTATCGTGTTAGGAACAAAAAACGTTTGACGAAGAAAATGAACAGTATCTTGAGAGTTGAGCTTGGGCTTTGCGGGTAGGTCGGTCAGATCAATATAATATTGTTACTGGCAATAAGACAGGTAACTAAAAATACTTTATTTGACATCAGAAAGGATAACTAATAAAGTTTAGATAGTTATCGCGTGTATTGTAAAACTTTTAATCACAATCATTTAACTTTCATCAAACAAAATAATTATGTACTCAATTAGAGTTCAAAATGAAATTTAAATTGAGTTCAAAATGGAATAGCAAATGAGTATCCTAACAATGTTGCACAAGCGAATGTTGTTGGTAGAACGATATAACGGTCATCACGACGCCATCTTGCTTTTACCCCTGCGCCAGACACAGACAAACATTTGAACACAGGTTTGAACACACATGAACACAGGTTTACTTACCTGCGAGACAGACTTTGCAAATACGTTCGCTTCATTTGAATTTGAACTTAAAACGCTTTGATGATCGCGCAAAAAACCGATACCGAATGGCAAAGTACAAATGTGTGTTCAAACTTTGAACAAGTACTTACGAAAGATGTGTTCAGACAAGTCTTCAAATGTTTATGCTATGTTTGGCGCAGGGGTCGCGATCGCATGTTCTGAGGAGAGGACAGACCGAAATATTTGGAAAAATACTTTCTTTCCTTGCCATACTTACCATGTTTTTGATACTTGCCATACCCACCATCTTTGTGTCTAGCATATTTTGCCAACGATTAAACGAACATCTAAAAGCAAAATCATTTTGTTTCTTAAATCATTTTTTTTTTTCGCTTTCTTAAACCCAATAAAAATAATAATCAAATAGCTCCTGAGAATCTCGACGGTAAAAAAGGATAAAATAACCTACTCTCTGATAACTAAAAGACTGGAAACGGTCCCTTTCAGCGAACTGCGAAAGGCCACTCCTTTCCCGAGGCACTCCTTATGAGTAATAGGTATCCAATTCCAAATTGGCTTCCCATTGACTAAGCTTCAAAATACTTATCGCGTTCGCAATTAGGTCAACAACTTTCGTCACAAGGGTTGTCTACGTGGAAATTGAGCCCACACTTAACATTCACTCTGTTATTATATCGTCGTCAAGAGATTGAGGTCCAGCGCTGGACAAAGATCGCTTGTATCCAACAATACCCGATCGCCGACATCTAACGAGACCTGTTTATAAACAGTCCTGACTATAGTCAGGAGAATGGTCATAATCCGATAAACAGTTTTGGAGAAATATGTGAACAAACACATACTAGTACTACATGTATGAAATTTTGTATATATATTATGTTTGAAGCCCTAATAGATTATTATCATAATATGCGAAAATATAGCAGTTCCAATAATATATGTACATACATACGTGTCAACTTCATAATCTCTTTTTTAGCCGAGTTTCTTGCAGGTTCTTCTCGGCTGGAACTGCATTCCGAACCTGTGGTAGATTCAATTGACGATTCAAAAGTACTTGTAAAAGTTTATTTGAATAAAAAACTTTTCTATTCTATTCTATTCTATTCTATTCTATTCTGAAGTCGTGAAGAAATATACGGAGTGGTGTGAAGACGTTGTACCCCCGCTTCACACTACATATTTCAATATCCGTGACTTTCGGGATGACAGGAATCCTGAAAGCTCTATTGGAAGGACGACTTGTGAGATAAGACAATTTGGCTACCCTACTCGCAATGCTTCTTACATAACAGGCTCCTTACTCAGCCAAAATATAGTAGGTAGGTATAGATTAAGGATAAGATAGACTCTTGAGTATTTAAGTATCTCAAACAAACTCAAACTCTTATTATAATTGATTTTTTTTGCTCTTAAGAACGATACCAATGGGTAAGTTATAATGAAGCAAAAGGTAAGTAAGTTATAAGAATTAATATAATTTCTAACAAGAATGTATACAAAGTGAAAATGAAACCATGTCATAGAAAAAAGAAAGAAAGCCAGAAAGAAAAAGCTTTTGGTTTGGAACCACAAGTATAGGTTTTGTCTTTTAGGTACTTATTGATCATACCTAGTGCTGATTTAAAAATCGTTTAATTAGCTATATACTATCATTAGCTATATACAGCTATATACCTACAGCATGACAGCTTATTAAAGAGTTAATGATAAATAATTAATCAATGACTCTTTTAACGTAATTTAAATAAGTACAGGCAGCTCTCTAACTAAAAAGTAAGTATAACAATTTGAGAATATAAATAACTAACTTCTCTAAACGTTGTCCAAAACGGAAACTAATACGATGCCACTTAACGGATACATATCTCAACCCTCCATTCTCATAAGAAATCATGGTTGAGGTTCCGGCAAAAGTTATGGCTCACGACGATAAAGGAATAAAAGGAGTATGCAAAGTTTTTATGAAAAAAATTTATGGGCTTTAATTCGCTTTGATTTATGACTAAACCGTAATAAAATACTGTGGCTTATTGCTCTTTTCCAAATCTTTGGTTTAGCAAGTTGATGTAGATTCACATATCTACAAAATAGAAAACGTTAACGCGTAATTTTCACACAAGCGTGGAACGCTTATTATGGCCATATTATACTTAGCTGTTAAAGTGTCTTAAATAAAAATCTTTCTGAAACTTCTTAAAATGAAGCGTATTTTTATTGCATAATCATGACAGATTTTACTCCATGATGGTAGCATGTACCAAGTATCTTTCATCGGTAGAAAATGTCTGAAAATCGTTTCTCAAAATTATTTAATTACATAAACATAAGTATGTACTTACCAATTTTTAACCGACTTCAAAAAACAAAAAAGGAGGAGGTTCTATTTTCCACTCTATAATTTTTTATGTACCGATTTCTACACCAACTGTGGACCAATTTCAAAAATTGTTGTTTCATTCGGTAGGATAAACTTCCAATTTGGTCCTATTATTTGCGCCGTCTTCGATTCAATCTTCTTATTCGATTATTACACAGTTTTTTTGACATTGTATATTTATGTAGAATTAAAAAAATCGACGGTTGTAATGATATTTATACTGTATTTTTATAAATAAATTACCACACAAATATTCGAAATATATTTGGGCTACTTAAATACTTATATTCATTTCCATATATATTTAACTAGCTTCTGCACGCGGCTTCGCCCGCGTGAATTTCGATTTTTCACAAATCCCGAAGGAATCGTGGATTTTCGGTTCTCGTTCCCTTACCCTTTTCCAACCTTTATATCTACTTTTAAAGAAGTTTGCTATAGTAATCTACCTATAGCTGTAGCTATGGATTTCGTTTTTTTTTTTTTCAAAATCCCGTGGGAACTGTGGATTTTTCCTGGATAAATAGTAGCTTATGTGTTAAGTCAGGGCATAATCTATCTCCATTCAAAATTTCAGTTAAATTGGTTCAGTAGTTGCAGCGTTAAAAAGTAACAAACATACACACACACAATACACACGCTCAAACTTTCGCCTATTATAATATTAGTGTGATTTTTCAGAAAACGAAATCTTATTGCGCAATTGAAGAACATAAAACCACTTCATATTGTACCTAAAGTTCCGAATTCCATTTGGGCAGGTCAGCTCGCGTGGGCAAGACGTCGCTGGTGGCGCGGTTCCTGGGCACCAAGTTCGAGGACAGCTACACGCCCACCATCGAGGACTTCCACCGCAAGCTGTACAGGATCCGCGGGGAGGTGTACCAGCTGGACTTGCTGGACACCTCGGGCAACCACCCGTTCCCCGCCATGAGGAGACTCTCTTTTTTGACTGGTAAGATTTTTTTTTTACCCGACTACGGCAAAGCCAGGAAGGGTTATGATTTTAGTAGTCTATCTTTGTATTTTTGTATGAGATTCTGTGTGTTCCACCGTAGCGCCTAAACTGCTGGGCCGATTTTGATGAATGAGGTGTCAATTGATTCGTTGTTATGGTCCGGGTGACATAAGCTACATTTTATATACGAAAAAAATCGAGAAGCGACGTCCGAGCGGCTAAAGTAAAATATTATTTAGTTTCGGATAGACATATAATAGATGGCGCCACTAGCTGCTTGCCCCGCGCTTTCTGCACACTAAATTATTATTTTATATTAAATTAAATTACTAATTATAATTAATGTACTAAGCGTAGTTGAATTTTAGTTTACGAATTTTATCTCTTGTATGAATAAAATAAAATACAAAATGATTTATTTCAAGCGTAAGTAGGTCAACTTGCGACTCAACCACCGCATCGGTTCAAGGAGCAGCTTCTACACGAGAACCCTGGTATGTAGTTTCTCTGGCAGAATCTGGCAGAATTTGGCTACGACCAGGGTTTGCGATAGTATGGGGCGAAGCCAAAGAAAAAAATTAAACCATGATAGAAACGGTCAAGTACGACTCAGACAACTTTTTTCATTTAAATAGTTTCCAGAAGATTGGATTTTGTAATTTTTTTTAAGTGCATAATATTTTGTTTTGAGCTCTTTGCGTTTGCCAAGCAAAGCTTCCCAACAGTGTGGTAATCCAATACTAATCTTAGGCACGGAGTTTTTTTCTATGGGTACCTACTTGTTGCTTAATAGGTACATTAGGTACCTATTAAGCAACAAATAGGTACCCATACCCATAAGTAGGTATACCTATTCACTATTCACGTACTGGTAAATTCTAGAAAGATCGCTTCGTAATTGCTTACATTCCTTGGCCGACTTCATAAAACGACTCAGTAAACAGGTATACAACTCAACGTATATATAGAGTTACGTCTCAGTTAAAAATTCAGGACAGTTTACAGTCAGTGTGGAAAAAACGAGCCGTTTCAACGGATTCCACAGCGCCTGCAAGCCGTATTTAACCTAAAAGCGGACGCGTTGATGAATTTTTCAAAGATACGCTTTCCTTAGACCTTTCTTAGACGCCGCCCGTGTTAACTGTTATTTATTGCGTGAAAATTAGAGTAGGGTTCAGTATGTTTACATGTTTAAGCTGCTTTAAAAAAAGCAATTGAAAATGAAAAACTATAAATAGAACTTCACATGGCAGCAGGTAATGACGTTACAAAGTTTTTAGTATCCGGTTAAACGAGGCGTAGGAGTAGAAATGCCCGGCTCGTGCCCGCTTTGTTCAAGTGTGAACTGAGAACAAAAGGCTTCCTCTCAGCAGTCTACTTGTTCGCATTGCAACAAGTTTTATAAAGCTGGGCCTCCGTGAATATACATTCAAGAATCATTAGAGCGAATTATACAGAGCGTAGGTAGGTGAGTATAGTCTGATTTTTAATTCGGTGGAATTCTGACAGATGTCATTTAAAAATAGAATGAGTTATTTGTATGAAAAACAGGGTCATGAAAAACAGGGTCAAAACACCTGAAGTTCGATTTTACCCCAAACTAAAGTACCTGAAGTACCTGTCAGGCAATTGTCATAACTACCTACATACATGAGGGAATTGATTTTTATTTATATGTAAGTTTTGAATTTATTACCTTTTTTGTGGGAACTGTTTTATCTCTGGTAACATTTAGAAACGTCAGAATTCCACATAATAAAAAATCAGAGTTTAGTAATGATTATGACGTTACCTACACCTGTACAATGTACATGCACACACACATTATTTACTTTGGTTTTAACCTAAGATAATGTTAACCACCGAATCCAACTCGGCTGGGCAGTGTTCGGGAAACTTCATGTCTTCTCATCTGAAATCCCTCAATGCTTGAAGAGAAACTCTTCAAGAACAAGAAGTCTTCAAACTTCAAGTCATGTCTCAGAGCCGTATGTCACTGGCAACGCGCACTGTTCGACAATATTTTATGTGCAAAAATATATTTATTTTTATGTTAGCCAAATTATCACCATTATACGGACAACGGATATTTATCCCATAAATTTATGCTTTACAAATTGCAGGAGATTAAAGCCATTTTCCGTCGCCGGTCGCTTCCAATTAGCATTTTGTAAACATCAAGCGTTTGTGTAATATGTAGGTACGTATATTTAAACAAAATGCTAATTGGTTACAAATATTTTTAGTAAATTACTTAAGTAATTTTAAACTAAATAAGTAGTTTTGATGCTCACTAATTCATCCGCGTGGATTTAGGTTCCTTATTTTTTAATCCCGTGGTAGGTAACTCTTTGATTTCCCGGAATAACAAGAAGCCTATTTCTCCGGGACGCAATCTACTTATCTCTATGCTGAATTTCGTCAAGGTAGGTTCAGCGGTCAAACCGTGAACATATTGTAACTATACGTTCCTCCTAACCTACTTTTTTAATGTCCTTAAAAATTATTTTTTTACGCGGTAACCTTAAATATTTGTATCTCTGAGATAAAAAGTAGCCTTTTATCTTTATTATTCTCTTTCTATACCTGTGAAAGTTCCATTAAAATCGGTTGCAACGCTCTCAAAACTTATACCTAGTGAAGAATTCAATTTTACCCTGAAAATTTTATATACCTATCTGCTATGTAAGAAAAGTATAACTAATACTTACTTTGTGTTCAACGTTGCCTTCCTAATTATTACTTGTTTACAAAGTTTAATCATAAGTTTGAGTACTAATTTAAACTTATAATTAAAATTATCGATTAGGCAGACAATTTTTGTGGCTAATTCTGTTGTACACAAATCTCTAAAGGTCTAAATTTATTCCTATCTCTTTCACAGTCCTCCCTGCTGAAGGGGATAGCACATTTTTAAACCTGTCAATTTAGTTTAAGTTTAGAGATTTTGTACAACAGAATTAGCCACTGCTAGGTATCGGTTTGTTGATTCGAAACTTTACGTCATCTTACCTTGTGCCTTGGCCCTTGACCACACCAGCGGCAAGACATTTTGAAAGAGTGCAATCAATGATTGCAATTAAATCAGATGCAATAGGCATCAGAATAATCAGAAATGAGGAGATCTGTAGGAGTCGTCTAAGTTACCAACGTAGCTCTTCGAGTCGCGAAACTGAAGCAGCACTGAGCGGGGCACATAGAAGAACCGATAGACGTTGGGATCTATCGGAAGAGAAAGTGCTTGCACGACGATCCCGCACCGGAAACGTATAGAGTTGTAAGACCCTCCACTAGGTGGACAGACGATTTCAAGCGATTCGCAGTCAGATGCTGGATACTGTTGGAGCAAAACACACTATCTTGCCTTTGGGGCAATTTTAGCAAAGATTTAAATATATGGTATATATGGTATTCTTACTTTAAAAGAATCAACACTCACTCCCTCAGAAACAGCGGCAACAGCAACGTAAAAGGACGCCTACTTAAGGCCGATCCACACATATCAGTGAAGCATCAGTGCCGGCACAGTGAAAAATATTCTTTCATTCATTCTCTATGAACGCGTTCACACCTTTCCGTATCAGTGACGACGCAGTGTTTCAGTGTCAGTACATAGAGAATGTATGAAATAATATTTTTCACTGTGCCGGCACTGATGCTTCACTGATATGTGTGAATCAGCCTTTAATAGAATTACGTGTATATCGTGCATGTCTCACTCGATTTACGTATAGATAGTGTTGTCCATAACGTTAATAGATTCGCTTGTGTATGAAGAGATGGGGGTGTGGTTTTAGCAAGATAAATAACTGCTTATCAACTTTGATAGCTATTTTAGTACGTAATCCGTTAATTTAATCATCTTTTCACAACTCGGTGGTAAAATATTTTATTTTGATCATCAACGCCCACATTTTTATTATCAAGATGTCTGCAAATTGCTCTCTCATAATACCGACAGGTCAGAGCAATGTTCAATTTGAAACGGCGTTTCTTAGCAAGTCCGTTAAGACATAAAAAGAAACGACTGGTTCCACTTTGATTACACCTTTTATCCTTTTGGCTTTTGTGGTTTTTTTTAGCTCAGCTGTTCGGCATCATATTAGTTTTCTAACAAGTCAGGACTTTTCACTCTATGTATAGAAGTTTTTTTCTTCGCTGTAAAAAGTTTTCGATTTTTAAATTAAATATACAAAGACGGAACGCGCGAGACATTGGGTAGGTAATTAATTAAGTAGAAACACATGACATAATAATTGTTATTTGGAGAGAAACCACCGAGTTTCTTGCTGGTTCTTCTAGATAGAAAAGGCATTTTGTAAAACTGTTTCTTTTTAGAATATGGCTTACCGTTCCATATGATTGGACAAATTTTCTATTCTGTTTATTAAGGAGATATAACAATATCTATAAATATACATAACAATATCTATTTCTAACTGTAGGTATTAACAGAGGGTAAATTAATTATTAGATATCAGATTTTACCTAACGACAATAAAATCAAGCTTAAAACAGCTAAAACTTTTACCGTTCTTTAATTAAAATAAATAAATGATTTGCTACGTATTTGAAATTGTAATGGTCTCCGTCTACAAATTGAATGAAGACATTTATTGTGAAGGCAAGACTAAAGTCGGATTGATTCAGCAATTACAATGATTCATTCCCCAAGTCTAGTCTAGATATCTAGGCTACATTGAGCTGGGTTTTGTCTATTTGTCAGTATGAATGCTCACTGAACTTATAAATTAACAGGATAGATAGTGCTCGGCTGTAAAAGAAAGATTCGATCAAAAGATTTGGATTGGGCATTATCTTTGCGTGTTTTTTTTTTTTGTGTTCGTCAGTATGGCGTCATATATAGTGACTTATTATTTTTGTGTTATAAATAGTTACGCATATGAAGGTACAATTCTATTCTGAGATATAAAGACCTATGTTCTTCCTGAGAATGCAAGCTATTTCTTTGGCAAAGTCGAAATCGATTCGGTTTAAGCCTAAAAAGGTATCAACAGACAGATAGAATTACTTTTCTATTTATAATATTAGAATGGATTATTAGGGTACCTACCTATGTCTTAGAGAGGAAGAACTATAAAATAATTTCTTGTCCACAGGTGACCTGTTTGTGCTGGTGTTCGCGATGGACTGTCGCGAGTCATTTGAGGAGGTGATTCGTCTGAGGGAACAGATCCTGGAGACGAAAGCCAACGCCACCAGCGGCAGCAGTCGCGGCCGGAAACAGACTCCTAGAGTGCCCATGGCGATAGCTGGCAACAAATGCGACAGAGACTTAAAGTAGGATTCAATTATTTCTCTTTATCTCTAATCATCAATTTCTTTACCTTATTCCATGTTGTCCAGGTCAGTTCCATGAGTTTTGTATGAAACCATGATCGCATATTTTTCAATGAAGGCTTTTCAAACTTATAAGGAGACGGCATGGGTGTAGGGTCCTCAAATCAAACGGAGGTTCCGCGTGTAGTTAGCACTCAGTGAGTGTATTCATTTATACTCAAACTCTAGAGCGCACTACTTAGCCATTGCCGAGAAAAAAAATCCTGAAATTTGAAAAAAAAAAAATATATTAAAATCTAATAAATCGTCATAAACCATTTCTTTTGAACATAATTGAATCGCGAATTTAATAATTTTTAACTTTTTAACGATTAGAACTTATAAAAGACGGAGGAATGTGAATAGATATTTGTGAATAGATATTTTTTTTTTCAAACTTTAGGAATTTTTTTCTCGGCAATGGCTAAGTAGTGCGCTCTAGGATTTGAGTATATGAATAAACTTGTGTAAGTTCTATTTATCAAATGGTAATAAAAAATTTCCACAAAAAGTAGAAAGTCAGATGTCCTCCTCGTCATGATAGCTTATAGTTACTGAGACTATCCAACTAACCAGGATTTATTACAGTGCACAAGTGAGTGCGCAAAAACATGTGAACTCTCTAATTCTCACAATCATAGTCCAATAGGACGACAATCCAATAGATATAACCTGAGAATCTTTGATTATCTACCTACTCCTAGATATAGTGACGCGGCTCAACAGCGTCGATAAAAATATCTGCCAACTGTTGGCGCATAAAGCGCTCCCCGCTCCGCAGTGTCGATTGAAACCTCAAGAGATACGCACGTACGGCTTATTTTTTGCATTCGTTTATTTTGATGAAAATGACTATTTGCGCGATAAAAATCTGCAGAAATTACAGAGGACGTTTACGAGCAACGAACAAAATCTCCTACCATCAGTAAGTAACTCAAAATTAATAGTAATTTACAAAAACAAAACTAATACATTGATACATTTTTTCACAAAACCAACGCGTCGTTTTTTGGTGTTGTCAGGTTTGGATTGCGAATTTTCCCGTATGGTTCAATAGTAATAAATAAAGTTGTCTTATAAAAGCTGATCAAGATTTATATACTATCCATGTATGTGGACGTATGTTTCAAAAACGGAAACTAGTATGGACTTATGGGAATATGGACGCCATTTTGATTTTTTTTGTTAATGGATCGAATTCTTTCAAAATCGATATATGGGGTTTCCTGTGATCATAAAAAAGAAAACTGATGTCAAAATAGCAAAAAATGGACGCCATTTTGATTTTTTTTATTAATGGATCGAATTCTCTCAAAATCGATATATGGGGTTCCCTGTGATCATAAAAAAGAAAACTGATGTCAAAATAGCAAAAAATGGACGCCATTTTGATTTTTTTTGTTAATGCACCGAATTCTCTCAAAATCGATATATGGGGTTCCCTGTGATCATAAAAAAGAAAACTGATGTCAAAATAGCAAAAAATGGACGCCATTTTGATTTTTTTTTGTTAATGCACCGAATTCTCTCAAAATCGATATATGGGGTTCCCTGTGATCATAAAAAAGAAAACTGATGTCAAAATAGCAAAAAATGGACGCCATTTTGATTTTTTTTGTTAATGCACCGAATTCTCTCAAAATCGATATATGGGGTTCCCTGTGATCATAAAAAAGAAAACTGATGTCAAAATAGCAAAAAATGGACGCCATTTTGATTTTTTTTGTTAATGCACCGAATTCTCTCAAAATCGATATATGGGGTTCCCTGTGATCATAAAAAAGAGAACTGATGTCAAAATAGCAAAAAATGGACGCCATTTTGATTTTTTTTATTAATGGATCGAATTCTCTCAAAATCGATATATGGGGTTCCCTGTGATCATAAAAAAGAAAACTGATGTCAAAATAGCAAAAAATGGACGCCATTTTGATTTTTTTTGTTAATGCACCGAATTCTCTCAAAATCGATATATGGGGTTCCCTGTGATCATAAAAAAGAAAACTGATGTCAAAATAGCAAAAAATGGACGCCATTTTGATTTTTTTTGTTAATGCACCGAATTCTCTCAAAATCGATATATGGGGTTCCCTGTGATCATAAAAAAGAGAACTGATGTCAAAATAGCAAAAAATGGACGCCATTTTGATTTTTTTTATTAATGGATCGAATTCTCTCAAAATCGATATATGGGGTTCCCTGTGATCATAAAAAAGAAAACTGATGTCAAAATAGCAAAAAATGGACGCCATTTTGATTTTTTTTGTTAATGCACCGAATTCTCTCAAAATCGATATATGGGGTTCCCTGTGATCATTAAAAAGAAAACTGATGTCAAAATAGCAAAAAATGGACGCCATTTTGATTTTTTTTGTTAATGCACCGAATTCTCTCAAAATCGATATATGGGGTTCCCTGTGATCATAAAAAAGAAAACTGATGTCAAAATAGCAAAAAATGGACGCCATTTTGATTTTTTTTGTTAATGCACCGAATTCTCTCAAAATCGATATATGGGGTTCCCTGTGATCATAAAAAAGAAAACTGATGTCAAAATAGCAAAAAATGGACGCCATTTTGATTTTTTTTGTTAATGCACCGAATTCTCTCAAAATCGATATATGGGGTTCCCTGTGATCATAAAAAAGAGAACTGATGTCAAAATAGCAAAAAATGGACGCCATTTTGATTTTTTTTATTAATGGATCGAATTCTCTCAAAATCGATATATGGGGTTCCCTGTGATCATAAAAAAGAAAACTGATGTCAAAATAGCAAAAAATGGACGCCATTTTGATTTTTTTTGTTAATGCACCGAATTCTCTCAAAATCGATATATGGGGTTCCCTGTGATCATAAAAAAGAAAACTGATGTCAAAATAGCAAAAAATGGACGCCATTTTGATTTTTTTTTGTTAATGCACCGAATTCTCTCAAAATCGATATATGGGGTTCCCTGTGATCATAAAAAAGAGAACTGATGTCAAAATAGCAAAAAATGGACGCCATTTTGATTTTTTTTATTAATGGATCGAATTCTCTCAAAATCGATATATGGGGTTCCCTGTGATCATAAAAAAGAAAACTGATGTCAAAATAGCAAAAAATGGACGCCATTTTGATTTTTTTTGTTAATGCACCGAATTCTCTCAAAATCGATATATGGGGTTCCCTGTGATCATTAAAAAGAAAACTGATGTCAAAATAGCAAAAAATGGACGCCATTTTGATTTTTTTTGTTAATGCACCGAATTCTCTCAAAATCGATATATGGGGTTCCCTGTGATCATAAAAAAGAAAACTGATGTCAAAATAGCAAAAAATGGACGCCATTTTGATTTTTTTTGTTAATGCACCGAATTCTCTCAAAATCGATATATGGGGTTCCCTGTGATCATAAAAAAGAAAACTGATGTCAAAATAGCAAAAAATGGACGCCATTTTGATTTTTTTTGTTAATGCACCGAATTCTCTCAAAATCGATATATGGGGTTCCCTGTGATCATAAAAAAGAAAACTGATGTCAAAATAGCAAAAAATGGACGCCATTTTGATTTTTTTTGTTAATGCACCGAATTCTCTCAAAATCGATATATGGGGTTCCCTGTGATCATAAAAAAGAGAACTGATGTCAAAATAGCAAAAAATGGACGCCATTTTGATTTTTTTTATTAATGGATCGAATTCTCTCAAAATCGATATATGGGGTTCCCTGTGATCATAAAAAAGAAAACTGATGTCAAAATAGCAAAAAATGGACGCCATTTTGATTTTTTTTGTTAATGCACCGAATTCTCTCAAAATCGATATATGGGGTTCCCTGTGATCATTAAAAAGAAAACTGATGTCAAAATAGCAAAAAATGGACGCCATTTTGATTTTTTTTGTTAATGCACCGAATTCTCTCAAAATCGATATATGGGGTTCCCTGTGATCATAAAAAAGAAAACTGATGTCAAAATAGCAAAAAATGGACGCCATTTTGATTTTTTTTGTTAATGCACCGAATTCTCTCAAAATCGATATATGGGGTTCCCTGTGATCATAAAAAAGAAAACTGATGTCAAAATAGCAAAAAATGGACGCCATTTTGATTTTTTTTGTTAATGCACCGAATTCTCTCAAAATCAATATATGGGGTTCCCTGTGATCATAAAAAAGAAAACTGATGTCAAAATAGCAAAAAATGGACGCCATTTTGATTTTTTTTGTTAATGCACCGAATTCTCTCAAAATCGATATATGGGGTTCCCTGTGATCATAAAAAAGAGAACTGATGTCAAAATAGCAAAAAATGGACGCCATTTTGATTTTTTTTATTAATGGATCGAATTCTCTCAAAATCGATATATGGGGTTCCCTGTGATCATAAAAAAGAAAACTGATGTCAAAATAGCAAAAAATTGACGCCATTTTGATTTTTTTTATTAATGGATCGAATTCTCTCAAAATCGATATATGGGGTTCCCTGCGATCATAAAAAAGAAAACTGATGTCAAAATAGGAAAAAATGGACGCCATTTTGATTTTTTTTTGTTAATGCACCGAATTCTCTCTAAATCGATATCTAGAATTCCTATGTGTTTCCAATGCATGCCTCACAGCAAACTATTGCAATAATGTGTTGTGAGCGTGATTTACCTAAGAACAGTCAGCGCCCTCTATGGCGTTTTTGGAACTTTATATCTATTTTAATCCCACAGGAATACGTTTCCGGGATACAAAGTAGCTTATGTGTCAAGCCAGGGCATAATCTGTCTTCATTCAAAATTTCAGCCAAATCGCTCCTTTTTTCAATCTTCGACACCTTGATTATTTGCAATATAAGTCTTTTTCACGGAAATGTTCAGAGCATATCACTGTAGCTTTGGATGGTTTCCAGAATTCTTCTCCACGGCTTTTTCTTATTACGTCCACCCATCGACTTCTAATTATAGGATCAATAGGTATCCTGAAAAAGGAAAAAAAAAAATGAGATCCCAGATATCGACTTTGAAAGAATTCGTATAGTAACAAATAATTTCGAAAAGGCGTCCATTTTTCACATATTGACATCAGTTTCCATTTTTATGATCACAAAGAACTTCAGGTATCGATTTTGAGAGAATTCGGTACATTAACAAAAAAATCAAAATGGCGTCCATTTTTTTCTATTTTGACATCAGTTCTCTTTTTTATGATCACAGGGAACCCCATATATCGATTTTGAGAGAATTCGATCCATTAATAAAAAAAATCAAAATGGCGTCCATTTTTTGCTATTTTGACATCAGTTCTCTTTTTTATGATCACAGGGAACCCCATATATCGATTTTGAGAGAATTCGGTGCATTAACAAAAAAAAATCAAAATGGCGTCCATTTTTTGCTATTTTGACATCAGTTTTCTTTTTTATGATCACAGGGAACCCCATATATCGATTTTGAGAGAATTCGGTGCATTAACAAAAAAAATCAAAATGGCGTCCATTTTTTGCTATTTTGACATCAGTTCTCTTTTTTATGATCACAGGGAACCCCATATATCGATTTTGAGAGAATTCGGTGCATTAACAAAAAAAATCAAAATGGCGTCCATTTTTTGCTATTTTGACATCAGTTTTCTTTTTTATGATCACAGGGAACCCCATATATCGATTTTGAGAGAATTCGGGGCATTAACAAAAAAAATCAAAATGGCGTCCATTTTTTGCTATTTTGACATCAGTTTTCTTTTTTATGATCACAGGGAACCCCAGATATCGATTTTGAGAGAATTCGGTGCATTAACAAAAAAAAATCAAAATGGCGTCCATTTTTTGCTATTTTGACATCAGTTTTCTTTTTTATGATCACAGGGAACCCCATATATCGATTTTGAGAGAATTCGATCCATTAATAAAAAAAATCAAAATGGCGTCCATTTTTTGCTATTTTGACATCAGTTTTCTTTTTTATGATCACAGGGAACCCCAGATATCGATTTTGAGAGAATTCGGTGCATTAACAAAAAAAAACAAAATGGCGTCCATTTTTTGCTATTTTGACATCAGTTCTCTTTTTTATGATCACAGGGAACCCCATATATCGATTTTGAGAGAATTCGGTGCATTAACAAAAAAAATCAAAATGGCGTCCATTTTTTGCTATTTTGACATCAGTTTTCTTTTTTATGATCACAGGGAACCCCATATATCGATTTTGAGAGAATTCGGTGCATTAACAAAAAAATCAAAATGGCGTCCATTTTTTGCTATTTTGACATCAGTTTTCTTTTTTATGATCACAGGGAACCCCATATATCGATTTTGAGAGAATTCGGTGCATTAACAAAAAAAATCAAAATGGCGTCCATTATTTGCTATTTTGACATCAGTTTTCTTTTTTATGATCACAGGGAACCCCATATATCGATTTTGAGAGAATTCGGTGCATTAACAAAAAAATCAAAATGGCGTCCATTTTTTGCTATTTTGACATCAGTTTTCTTTTTTATGATCACAGGGAACCCCATATATCGATTTTGAGAGAATTCGATCCATTAACAAAAAAAATCAAAATGGCGTCCATTTTTTGCTATTTTGACATCAGTTTTCTTTTTTATGATCACAGGGAACCCCATATATCGATTTTGAGAGAATTCGATCCATTAACAAAAAAAATCAAAATGGCGTATATTTTTTGCTATTTTGACATGAGTTTTCTTTTTTATGATCACAAAGAACTTCAGATATCGATTTTGAGAGAATTCGGTGCATTAACAAAAAAAATCAAAATGGCGTCCATATTCCCATAAGTCCATACTTAGAGTTTCCGTTTGTGAAACATACGTCCACATACATGGATAGTATATAAACCTTGATCAGCTTTTAAAAAGACGGAATTTGTTTAAAACCGAAATTCACGCGGGCGAAGCCGCGGGCAGATGCTAGTGTTTAAATAAACTGTAAAAAAAACTAATAAGTATGTAAAATAATTAAATTTAAAACAAACTACAGATAATATGCACCTCAAAATCAAAATATATTATTCCACTACTTGATGGGAAATATTCAAGAACTGGTATCACTCAGCGCACGCCCACATGAATCAGCGCGCTTGTTAAACACGCGTATCTACGTACACGTGTGTGCGTAATACGCACACAGCGCTTTCAAAGTTGGCCCGTTATTTTTGTTGCGACTACAGCGCTTCACTCTATCTAGAGAGTCATTAATCGAAGCTGAGAATGATCAGGCGCAAGAATAACGACTTTACATGTTCTCCGAGGCAAGAAGTTACACCATTAACTCCCAGCTGCTACAAAAAATTCTTGACATATAAATCCAACATCTTTTTAGTCACGGAATCTCATGCTGAAAGCTACGCACTATAAATTAAGTATTTAGGCGGTAAATACAATAGGTTAATAGGTACCAAAGTAGTACGTAAAAATGATTATAACCAATTATACCAGAACATTAATTGTGTACCTAGTTTTATCCCGTGCATGTTCATAATTCATATTATTTAACACGAGTTAAACCCAATCCAGTTCCAATTCCAATAATTAATCTTATTTAATCTTATTGTTTAGGACTGTACAACCCGAAGAGGCGACCGCGTACTGTGCGACGCAGGATTCAGCGTGCGTGTTCGTCGAGACTTCAGCCAAACGGAACTTTCACGTTGACGATCTATTCTATGAACTTTTCGTTGTAGCAAATTTACCCTTAGAAATGGCACCGAACCACCACAAACGGGTCAGCACCGCGTTCGGCAGCCCTTGTACCCTACCCCCAACAAGTAGTCAGAGCAGCAGAAGTAAGAAGTGCACCTTATCGATAAAAAGGAGATTGTCAGACGCGTGTGGCGTGGTCGCACCTAACGTCAGGAGACCCAGCATCCGAACCGACTTAATGATCATGAGAACCAAGACATGTGCCAAAGGGGATAACGACAGCGTCAGTGGCAGCCCGAAGCTCAATTTGAATAGGCTAGTACGATCGAATCCGCAAAGCGACAAACGCTCGTGCTCGATTCAGTGATACTAACAATAGAAGAATATAGGATTATAAATGGTTGAAAGATTTCGACAGGTGCTATATGAAATCTGGATGAGATAGTTCGCGTTGTAGACGATTAGATTGGATCCCTGTCCGATTTCGAGTCCCAAATATTTGTATATGTGAATGCAAAGTCAATAGGACAGAATACCGTTTTCAATTACCTACAACTACTCCGTACTGAAAATGATCTACCAAATGAGAATTGGATTGACTCAGCAACTATTCTATGAAGTTATGTTTGTAAGCAACTTGGCACAAATCAAGTCATTGGCTACCTAGTAATATTACCTACTTAATATTTATTTTTAAAAATTAAAAAATAAAGTATTGATGATTGCCAGCTGCAAGAAGCAATGGGCAGGGTAGCCGGTAGGTACATAGTTTGAAGAACCAATATTAGAATAGAATAGAATAGAATAGAATAGAAAAGTTTTTTATTCAAATAAACTTTTACAAGTGCTTTTGAATAGTCAGATGAATCTACCACTGGTTCGGAATGCCGTTCCAACCGAGAAGAACCAGCAAGAAACTCGGCGGTTGCTCTTTTCCAAATTTACAATATCAATATAACAATTTTATGTTAAGTACATGATTGAATTATATAACCAATATTAATAGATCTTGGGATCCCAAAGTGTTGAAATGTCTACGTCGCACCTGAAAGCGCAGTGTAGGCAGATTTCTTACTAGGTGGACCACAGGTGGACAGACGATACCAAACGACATGTGTCACACAGGGAGTTTCTGGATTTAAGCAAAAACGAGAATCTCTACAAGAGACCTATGTCCAATAGGAGTACATCTATCGGTCAAAGAAGAAGAAGCAAGGCAAAATTTATTGTGGCAGAATCCGTCCTATTCTCATTTGAATAGCATTTTAGTTTGAGATGTTTCCAATACATTAAGAAGTTCTCGGACATGATTTTGAAATCGTAAGGATCTATGATATCGGTATCAAGACGCTTAGAACTTTTATGTTCTTAAAAAACAATTTTCTTGAAATTGTCTCTGATTCTCCTTAAACTATCTTCGATGCATTAAATACACAATAACTGAAGTACCTAAATGAAGTTTTTGAGGTCGTGTTGCTTTGTTTGTGGTTATAAATAATATTTAATGGACAGCTGTCAAAAGCTTGGTACGATTTATCCATCGTGCCGTGTATCGATGTAAATTGCGAAATATCTATCTATCTATCTATCTATTGCTTTTGTATTAATATTATCTTTAAAATTTTCGAAGTTTTGTATATTCGAATTCTACTTATGTTGTTATTGGAGAGTTTAACACTATATACTTAGTTGACAAGGGACCAAAAATGTTCTCTCTTTATGTGGAATTTAAGCTTGTGGTAACACCGTGGAAAATAAAATACGTTTAAAGGTTATCTTTTTTATTTAATTAGTTTATATTAAGTTTGATTTAAATTAATTGCCGAATTAAACATTAAGCCCTCATACGCATTAGCGGTCAACCGCGTATGCGGCTGACCGCGCGGCTAGCCACTTGTATAGAATTTCGTCGCGGTCTAGTGCGTACAAAATGAGCGGTTGCATATAAAAATATAAAAGCGGCTAGCCGCGCGGTTAGCCGCTAATGCGTATGAGGGCTAACTGTCGAATAAATTTGTCATTTTGACATATTTCCAATACAAAAACCGTCAAGATGTCCAAATTATATACATTTATATATCGGTTTTTTTTAATCCGGCGCTTGATATATCTTCTCTTACACAAATATCTATTGAATAATTATTAAAAAGAGAAAATGTTATAGTATAAGTAATGTTGGAAACATACTTATAACACGCGATGCGACTCCATGCGACCAAAATGCATGTTGATTCAAATAAAATAGTTGGATTTTCTTAGACCAGATGCACATTACGAATATTCAAAGCAACGTGGTGTAAGTATGTTTCTGCCTTAATCCTCGTTACGTATCACTGTATCATGTCCTTTATATCATATTATTGTAACTACATATTCTACTGTGTATCTTTTTTGTGATCTTTATCTATACCTTCTTGTCCATAATGCTGAAAATAAATATGTTTTTAAAAAAGTCTCTTATTTTTACCTCTTTTCCAAAATGTAAGCTGAAAATAGGAAGAAGTTCAGATCAAGGTAATCTACTATTACAAAATTAAAATAGATTTTTTTTTTAATTATGCTAATAAAAATTTTATTCCTGGTACCGTTCCGAGGCGAATTTATATTCTATACATAACCAGAATCCAACCATAGGATTCTGCTTATGTATACATTGTGGCCGATTCTGTTGTACACAATCTCTAAATCTAAACTAAAATGACAGGTTTAAATATATTCCTGTCTCTTTCACAATCCTCCCTGCTGAAGGGGATAGCACTATTTTTAAATCTGTCAATTTAGTTTAGGTTTAGAGATTGTGTACAACAGAATTAGCCACATTGTAATGCAATTTTTAAATTTGTGATTACAATGTTTATACAAGAGTAGTACGCAAATACTCGTGTATACTTTGTAATGGCCTCAGTTACTATTTTGTTCCATAATATACATTGCTAGTAGGTACGCATACATGACTGTATATTACATAATAATGGCTATTATAATGTATTTTTCACATTTAAAAAAAACTTATGTGCATTTTTATATAGGTACTTACATTATAAATACGCCTATAATCTTACGGGTATTTATATTAAAATCACAAAATTTCGTTATAAATAATGGTTTATGATGAAAATATAGTAAAGTTTACGTTGTCTTTTCAAGATTCCTAACAAGTAAATTTATAAGTCGTTTACTAAGACGCTCCGATTCAGTAGACGACGCCATACTTTTTTTCACTTTGTCGTGATTAGATTTGATATCATCTATTAGCATCATGACCTTGATTTTGAACAGCCTCGTCTGCTCTTCTGTCATAGTTTCAAATTCTGGTATAAGACTCATTAGGAAATAATGCATTGACTCTATATTCGTGCGCGGCGTTTCTTGAGTAAGAGCATATAATTGTTGGAGCGGGTCAGTTTCTTCAGTACTTCTATTACGCTTTGATGTACCTTCATTAGTATTTCTTTTCCTCTTACGAGTGAATGGTTGTTCTTGTTGATATAATGGATCTACTGGGTCCTGAGGATGGGTTTCGTTTGATATATTGCTGTAAGCAGTCTGTTGGTCTTCTTCTGATTTCACAGTACATATAAGAATATCATTTTCCTTAGAGCTGTTCAATGGTTTCATGAATGGTAAAACAAAGGTGAGGTACGGAGTTAAATAGTACGGTTTCTTGGCTTTCTCACTCGGTTTCAAGCTTCTAAGGAGAGAACTTCGTATGTTTCGCCATTTTTCTTTACACTCGGTAACTGGAACAAGAAATGAGTTTATGAACAAGAATTATTTGAAATCTGTAGGTACCTGTGTAAAATCTGTAAACTTTCCATGCATGTCATGAACCAATCAGTATAGGTACCTACTACTATGATAAAGCTTCATATTTGCGAACACAATATATTTTCAATATGTACCTACATTTAAACTATTTAGGTAGTTTGTTTTTGTTGTGGGTAGTGTAGGTGTAGCTTTACGGCCTGTGTTTGCATTAACTTATCTAACGATTTCTTACAGGTAATGTATATTATGTGTTGAATAGAAGCAGGCGTTACTTTGCGGAAATCCATAATATATGATGAAAAGTCAAAATGATTTTGCTATGATCCGCAAAACAGTCAAATTTGTATGGTACAACAAGCAGCATGTGCTATGCCCTGTCAGCCTTCCTGCTGTTAAATAAGCAGGAAAAATAAGCAACCAAGCGGACCCCAAGCACCACCACCAAGTAACACCACACAAATCCACCACCGAAATAAACTCGACGATCGTTTCGCTCCGACACCGGAGCATCCTCAGGAGATGTAGACTCTACAATGCACAACTGCAAAGTGACGATCGCGTCTCGATGAGCTAGTCGGTAAAGTCCGTTCGTTAACATAGTGTCACACAGGCGCAGGTGCTTCTATTATTCTGCTTTTATTTTTATTATTTTTTACACTTTGTATTTTTTTTTTCTATTCTAAGAATAAAACAGAATCTCCAAATAATCTGCCAATCCGCACTTGGCCAGCGTGGTAAGTAAACGAACGTTGACCGTAAGTAAACGAACAGACTTTAACTCTAGTAACTGTTCTACAGTTCTCATCATTTCTCAATTGATTTGTTACAAAACATCTTTAATGTAATGTACGAGTAAGTTTGGAGTCGATAAGTAGAATTAATATTGTGCTAGTTACAGAGTGCAGATATTGCCGATGAAATATGAATATCGCACAGTTGAAAATATTGTTTAAACTTTTCGAGGCTTGTAGGTACCAATACCGGCTACTCTGAACAAACTTTTTGTACTTGCTTATTACTATAGCCTGGCATTCTACTACTAGTTAAGGTGGTACGTTTTCCATACTTTATTATTACCATTTAATAACGAATGGATTATATATTTACACTGAAATTACATCGCAATCGCACAGCCTTAATTTAATGTTTAATTTGCGGAAAATTTTATTTACATAAAGAAAACATTACATAAACAGCTAAAGGTGAAATAAAGCCATCTCGGTCAGCTAGGCGAAACAGCGTTTAATAGATGGCTATTATAATAATAAAGCTGTCTATGTAATGTTTTCTTTATGTAAATATAATTTCGCGCAAATTAAAAATTATATTAAGGCTGTGCGATGTAATTTCAGTGTAAATATATAATCCATTCGCTCTTGAATGGTAACATGAAGTTAGTATGGAAAACGTAACACCTTAAGCCAGATTATTTCCGCCACGAACAGACGAACAGCGACCGGCTTCCAACTGCGATGTTACCTCAAAACTAATAAGTATCTAGGTAGGTATATGTACAGTAAGGAAAGTAGGGTAGGAACACTGGTTTCCGGACACGCACCTGTTATCGTCCACCGAGCGGATCACTCTTAAGAAACGCTTAAAAATAGAAACATTAAGGTGCGTCCAGACTTGAACATTTCACCGAACCGAACAGCGAACATTTCGGCGAACTTGTTACGCTCAATGTGGACGGCGCGCTTGGAGCGCTTGAGATGGGTTACTGCGTAACAGTTCGGCGAAAGTTTCGCTGTTCGGTTCGGTGAAATGTTCAAGTCTGGACGCACCTTTATAAGACTTACATAAAAATAATGCATCTCTATGTCAGCTTGAATGTCTTATCAAGACACAGAGAAAGAAAATAGTCTATTTCACTTAAGTTTCTTTGAAAACAAAGCGATCGCATTTTGAGTATGCAATTAAGGAATGAAAATGAGTCGTGTGGAGCAAAAAAATTAGTGGCATGCTTCAACTATCACGGGAAGTTATTAATCATTTTACTATAAGATTTAGTTTGATTCTTCTTTGTAGCACTTACTTATGTTTCATAAAATACTGTGAACGTGTTTTTTTACTTTTGATTACATTAGAATACAAATAAAAGGGGTGGACGACAACTAGTTCACTATTTTCTTAAGAAAACCTGTTATCGTCCGGGCGGTCAAACACAGGTTTAGCGTCTTAATTTTAGGTAGTCTTGCTATCAATCGAGGTGTGCACAAAATTGGAATTAAGTTTATTAATTCGAATCCTATACACATACACTAGTTAGTGACTAGTCTTCGTCCACTTTTTTCTCATTGTATATAAAACTATGGGTCTTCAAAATCACGCGTGGACGATATCTAAATTTGCACTGAATAAATATTCTAAGTTTCGACCACCAAGCTATTAATTGAAAATAAATAGATTTAGTAAAAATATAAATAATTAAACTTGTTTGACAAAAGAATTATCTTATATTTTATGTGTTTCTCCTTGGAACTTTGATATATTTATAAGTTAAGATAGTATTGTCGATCATTATAATTTGTGGACGAAATTTAAAATAGAGAATCTGAAGTGCACTGGTTATCCGTCCACCTATATTTTAAACTGTATGAAAAACACATATTTTTTAATATTATGTTATTATTTAGGCGAATTTTGATTATTACTCATATCTATAATTTATTCTTTATTCATCTACAAGTTAGTCCTTGACTGCGATCTCATCTGATGTTAAGTGACGATGCAGTCTAAGATGGATGCGGGATAACCTGAAAGAGGTACAGCAAAATCCGTACCCTTAAACGCTAAATGACTTGGAAGTAAGGCATACTAGACTAGAGACAATTTTGAAATTATTAAATTGAATTTACCAAATTGGTCTGCCGAGAATCAAGTAGAGGACCTTCCACTAATAGGACTTACCCCTGCGCCATGCCAGGGAGGCTGCCAAATTATATGTACCTACTTTTATACAACGTTAGTTTTACTTTGCGCAAAAACCGAAACACGTGTCAAATATTTTTACATTAAGAATATTTATACAAAATTTCAAAAAAATATAATGAAAAGTAACGAAGTTATAAGCTTGTTATGTTGCGTCGTTGTCCTCGAAAAAAATGGTCACCGCAAGCCGTAGCCGCAGCGACTTGCGATCGACGCGAGTTGAATGACCGCCGCTGTGTGCCGACCGTCAGCTGATGCGCGGTAAATCATTGTGTCTAAGCTTGTAGGATTTCAAAATGTTTTTGGACAAAAATATAACACTATATAAAAATGGTTAGATTCGATTTTGTTACTGATTCTGAACAAACTACTTTCAGGTTTTGCGTAAAGTAAAACTAACGTTGTATAATGTAAGTGCGATGTGGTAAAAGACGATGCAAGATAGATAGGCGCAAAGTTGGTAAAGATATTATGTGATATTGTAGACTCTATAAACCGCGTTAACAAGGCAATAGTTTTTTTATCTGTTTTATTTTAAAACAAGCAGTTGACCGCTATTACGTATGCGTAGAAAGACCACATCACTTTGTATAAAGTTCTTTATCGCCCTTTGAAAGTTCTGTCAAAATAGGTTCAGCCGTTTTGAAAAGTAAGTACATATTAAGAATAGACGAAAAACAGAAAACAATGTTTTTATAAACGGTTATGTGGCTTTTTAATAATGTATAAGTAAACATAAGTTCACTAATAAAAACCCATATATTTCGTAAAGACGGACAGGAAGTTAATTTTAATTGGTATAGATATTAAATACCTACATATTAAAGTGGTGTTAATATTACATATTCAATTACTTACTCATTACATGCATACTTTTTCAGAGTAAATTTCTCATAGAAATCAGTGGACGGATAACAGGTACAAGGGTGGACGATAACTAGATTTAGTGGACGATAACCGGTGAAATCGGCATTTTGAGCTTTTTATTAGGATTAAAAAAAAACTAGTTATCAGAATAAAAAAATACTAACATGCAATGAAAATAGACTATACTAGAAGTATATTTTAACAAGTTTTTGTTTAATTTTTTTTATAGAACATATATTTTCACCCTCTCAAACTCAGTAACTCCACTAAATGGACGATAACCGGTAAGAAAACCCTATACCCGAATTACTAATTCCGTGGAATTCTGACAGCTGTCATTGTCATTTACAGATGAGTTATTTATATGGAGAACAGGGTTAACATCTACGAAGTAGGTACGATTTTACCCCAAACTACTTTAATTCCCTGTCATCATAAAAAGCCATATGCCGCGTAATAATATTACTCGTTTCGCCTTAAAATAGAAAACACCAAGAGTGGAAACTAGAAAGTGCACACTAACAGCAATAGAAAACAAAAGAAGCACATCGAAAAAATTTATTCAAAAATGGATGTCGAATGACACTATCACCATGAAGTGTCTGTCAGGCATTTGTCATATCTACCTACATGCGGCAGTTGATTTGTATTTGCATAAGTTTTGAATTTTTTATCTTTTTTGTGGGAATTGTTTTATCTCTGGTAACATTACGAAATGTCAGAATTCCACGGAATTAGTAATTCGGGTAGGTATAATATTTACTGGTTAAATTAGTCGCGTACGACACATGTCCCCACGCCTCGTCGGTCAGGTCTTTGCGGTTGTATTCCGGCAAGCTGGTGTTGTAGAGGCACTCGTACTTCTCTATCTCCTGAACTAGACACAGTTCTGACGACATTTTTTGTTACATCTGTTCGTTTACTGCGTTTATTCACAATAATTTACCGACTATTATTACATTGTTTACCAAATAGATAGGTACATAGAGGCAATAACTTGGAATGGTTTCGTTTTCGCATTCATTAGTTTTTATGCTACAAGCAACTTCATGTTAAAACAACAACAGAATCGTTCAGTGGGACACGGCATAACCCTACTCTATGAAACTGTATTCAAACTTCTACGACGTGACACGTTTCGGTATTGTGGTAACAACTAGGTACCACTACAGCCTTTTACGTCCCACTGCTCGGCACAAACCTCCTCTCTTATAAGAGAGAGTGATCTAGAGCTTAGACTCGCCACGCTGCTCCAATGCGGGTTGGCGGGTTGTGGTAACACTCTGCACGGAACCGACATGCGCGGTGCGGGGCCGCGGGGGAACTGTTTCTGTATACCGCGTCTCTGCCGCTAGCGTACCGCGCCCTCCCCGCGCCGCGTTCCACCGCAAGCTGCGCCGGTCCTGCCCGTTCGGCACTGTTCGGCACGTTCCACTTGCAGAGTGGCGCAGGTCGGGCGCTATCGGCATTGTTCGGCATTGCCGGGACGGCGCGGCGGCGCATCGGAATAATAATTAATTATACGAGGTGTGACGTCATGTGATTACGTTGACATGCCGAGGTTAAATGAAAGAGTTAGGTAGGTAGGTACCTACCTACTTATCTAGACATATATTACTACCTATATACCTATAGCCCAGTCTAATTAGACTAAATAATAGGGGTGAGGTTACAATAATTCCCACCTGGCTGAAAATTGGTAGGATTGTTCAAAACACTATTATAAATGAAATGTGAAAAGTCCTCATCGATCCGACACCTGGAATTTTTTTTTATTTTAATTAAAAGTTATTAACTTAAAATAATTAAACATCATTCTCTGAATCCGGTGTTGAGGTTGTGGGTTCCCTAGAATCTGAATTTGATGTGTCTGACTGTGAAGAAATATCAAAATATTGAGATTCATTAATGTTTTCGTCGTCTTCGTCACTTTCATCTTCTAGATTCCGACCAGTCGGTGCCAGGTGTCTGTTTGATACTATAGCCTCTCTGCCGCTTGATAATCGTACCCTAGAATGACACGGATTCACTTCCAAAAGATCACCTTCTTCGACTAGAGGATCATTTTTGCTAGTTCTTACATTGTTTCTTATCAAGATTCGTCCCGGTACTAGCCATGAGGGTAAAGTTTGTCCATTAGAAGATCTCCTGGGGTGTGAAAACATACGCTCATGTGGAGTACAGTTTGTAGCGGTGCACAATAGAGACCTAATGGAATGTAAAGCTTGAGTTAAAACATGCTGCCACTTTGTTATCGGAAGATTTTCATTTTTTAGAGCCAATTGAATTGTTTTCCAAATAATGCCATTGTACCTTTCAGTTTGTCCGTTACCTTGAGGATTATAAGGCGTAGTGTAACTCGTTGCAATTCCCTTGCTATGTAGAAACTGTTTTAGTTCTTCTGATGTGAAAGCTGTACCGCGATCTGAATGTACGTAAGTTGGCATTCCAAAAATAGAAAAAAGTTCGGTGAGTTTCGTTTTCACTGTTTCAGAGCTCAGATCTGCACAAGGAAATGCAAAAGGAAATCTCGAATATTCATCAATAACCGTTAGTATGTAGCGATTATTATTATTCGTGGGAAGTGGTCCCTTAAAGTCGATTGAAATTCTTTCAAATGGCGCCGTTGCTTTAATTAGTTTACCTTGAATTTTACAAAATCGTGGTTTAAGTTCTGCACAAATATTGCATGATGTTGTCGCTTGTCTAATATCTTCAATAGAATACGGTAAATTCTTGCTTCTAACCCAATGTGTCATTCTAGTCACTCCAGGGTGACAGAGTTGTTTGTGAAGATCAAAAACTCTGGCTAAATTTGTTGTGGTTGCTGCTACTCGTGACAAAGTGTCAGCTACTATGTTTAGATTACCTGGTCGGTAAACGATATCGAAGTTGTAGCTAGATAGTTCCAATCGCCAGCGCAGAATTTTATCATTTTTTATCTTTGATGAGTGTTTTTGATCTAGCATGAAAGATATAGATTTCTGATCTGTTATGAGACGAAAATGTCGGCCAATCAATAATTCTCTCCATTTTCTCAAACATTCTACGATGGCTGAAGCTTCTTTCTCTATTGCAGGGTAATTACGTTCGGAGTTAGTTAATGTCCTAGAGAAAAAAGCTATAGGTCTCTTATCTTGGGATAATGTGCCAGCTATGGCAAAGTCTGAGGCGTCTGTTTCAACAATAAAAGGCATGTTATTATCTATAGCTTGCAAGGATGCCTCAGCTATCTCTTTCTTCAACGCTTGAAATAATTTAAGATTTTCACTGTTGAGTGGAAAGTTTTCAGTTGATATAAAAGGACGAATTTTGTCAGAGAATTTTGGAATCCATCTAGAATAATGAGCAAATAAACCCATAACGCGTCGTAGAGAAGCGGAGTCACTTGGTGCTGGTAGCTCTAAAAGTGGCCGTAATCGATCTGGATCTGGTTTAATTATTCCATTACATATATTGTATCCCAAAACATTAATTTGTTTCTTTGAAAATTCGCTTTTGTCACGATTTATTGTTATATTGTAGCGCGTTGCAACATTTTGAAATTGACTCAATTTCATGTCATGATCTTCTTGGTTTATTCCGCATATCGTGATGTCGTCCAAATAAGCATACGTACCTTTTAATTTTTCTTTGGATATTATATTATTAATAGCACGCTGAAATGCTGCAACACCATTTGTGACGCCGAATGGTATCCTACAAAATTGATAAAGATTACCATCCGCCTCAAAAGCTGTTAAAGGCTTTTCGTGCTCCAAAATCGGTATCTGGTGGTACGCGCTTTTGAGATCTATTTTGCTGAAAACCCGATATCTTGCTATTTTATTAATAATTCCATCAATACTTGGTAGAGGGTATGCGTCTAAATAAGTGAATCTGTTTATAGTTTGCGAATAATCAATACACATTCTTCTTTTATGATTTTCGTTCGATGTAACTAAAACTTGCGCTCGCCAGGGCGAATGGCTAGGTTCTATTATACCCTGTGCCAAGAGTGTTTTAATTTCGGAGGATATAAACTCCCTATCAATATCTGAAAATTTCCTCGATTTTGTAATAATTGGCCTCCAGTTTTCTTGTAAATTAGCGAAAATGCTTACAGGATCAATCTTCATTGGAGGCACAGTGTACATCAACTTGAGGGTCGAGTGAGGTCCACCAAAGCTGATTTCAAGTGATTTGTATCTCTTTAGTATATCATGGCCCAGTATGACATCCGCACAAAGATTTTCCATGACATATAAGTTTACTCTAAAAGACTGACCTTGGATGTTTATATTTAATAAACATTTTCCGTTAATATTCGAAATCAATTGAGATGATGCCATTGAAACTTGGTGGATGCATAAAACTTTTCCTAGATTAAATCGTTCGACTAGGCTATTGTTGATGAAACTAGACGTACTCCCGGTATCGATGAGAGCGTTAACATCGATTGTGTCATTGATTTTTATAGAAATCGTAGCTTTGTTTAATAAATCAGTCGAGGCTATAATAGCTAATACATTATGAGATTCGGCATCTGGGACTGAATTTGTTGTATCTACATCTACAGCCGCATTGGATTGTTGTTGTTGTCGGTTCTCTTTTAATTTGCATACTTTAGAAAAATGACCCTTTTTTCCACATTTAAGACAGGTTGCCGTCGACGCTGGACAGTATCGTCGTAGATGTAATTTATTTCCGCAGAAATAGCAAAGCTGTTCCTTTTTTTGATGATACGTAGACGCGCTTTGATCAAATGACGTTGATGCTGATGGTGGATGCTTATATATTTCGTTATTTGTTTCTGCCGTTTCCATAGCTCTTGCTTGTTGGAAAGCATCATAAAGTGTCAAAGTGCTTTTCTCTAATAATCGTTGCCGTATAGTTGATGAGTTAAGGCCAGCGATAAAAGCATCTCGAATATATTCATTACAATTTTGTTCCGCTGTAACTTGTTTGAAATTGCAGTCTTTAGATAGTAGTTGTAGAGCCTGAAGGTATTGGTCTATATTTTCATCAGGTCTTTGTTGCCTCTTGGTAAGTTTGTATCTAGAGAAGACTTCATTTGGTGGCTTTATGAATAATGTGTCTAATTTAGATAATGCGATTTCGTAACTCGTGCAGTCCTTAACATACATGAAAATTGTTGATGACAGATGATTTTGCAGCAATTGAAATTTATAGGACTCATCGATGACCTGTTCTTCTTTGACCTTAATAGAATTGAGAAAGTTACCAAAGTTCGTCTTCCAATGAATCCATTGATTGGATTGGTCCTTACTTGAGGAAGGATCTCCTTCAAAACGATCCGGACGTAAATATTTGTCCATTTTAAAATCAATTTTCAATAAATTGAAATAATAGATACCCGATTAAAAGGCTTTATTGAAAATTGAATTCTGCCATATTATCAACAAACTAAATAACATGACGGTTGACGGCTGACAGTCTAATTTAAATTTAGAAAACTATCACAGTAGGTATCTATACGTACCTATAGTTTTTTAAAGTTTTTACTTAGCTGCAAAAGAAAAGAAAGCATTCAATGGATGAAAAGTTCAGTTTGCAGCAAGATAGAGCAAAATGCAGTTTAAATTTTCACAATTCCGGCAAGGCTGCAGCAAACATACTTACCTACATACATACAAACCAAAGAGTTCCAATAATCAAAGGTACAAACTCAAATGTGGTGACTGACTGAATTTATGGTAATAAGATTCTTACTGCAACACTTTGCTGCAACAATAATTGATTATAGCCAATAGCGAGAGAGTGTCGGCCAATCAGAGACGAATGCGATGGGGCAACTCATGCACCTATACTGTCATTTGTAGACGATCGACATATAGGTACGTACTCTGCAAATGCAACTTTACCATCAAATTATAGCTATAAAATCGGCACGGCCTTAGAGCTATGCCTGCAACGTTTTAAAAACCACGGGAAATAAAAAAGTGTAAAAGCGCGATATGCAAAATATGTTGCCATGTTTTATTCCATCAAAACATTCCGTTTGAACAGCGTTTGAACAGTTCTCGTAGGTACAGTCTGTATTCAATCAAAAAGAAACATCAAACACTGGAATATTCACGTGGATGCGAAATTTCGAATGATATCTTTGTAAGTGCAATGGGCGAGCGCAAACGCTATAGCCACTACATGACTATAGCCATGTTTACTCGGCTTTCAATTAGGTACGCTGCAAGGCAGTTCGCACATTAGCTACAGGGATTCTCACTCGCGCTATTCTATCCATAGCAAAGCGATAAAAACGTTAAAAGTGAAGTAATTTTCACAACTAGACCGGTCAAATAGACTAGAAAAGACTAAAAAATGAGGGTGAGGTTACAATAATTCACACCTAACTGAAAATTGGTAGGATTGTTCAAAACACTATTATAAATGAAATGTGAAAAGTCTTCATCAATCCGACACCTGGAAAAAAAAATTACTCGGGCTCAAAGTTTTCACGGGAAGCTTTCAGCAAAACGGGGAAGTCTTATCATAAAATTATTTTAAACAAAATTGTAGATCAGATAATTATCATATCATATCATATATTATAGAGGACATGAACACGTGGCAGAGTGTAGTGCTACGAGCGACAAAGTAATATCTACTAGACGCGAACTTCAGCAATGAAGAAAACGACTGAGAAGAAAGAAGATAGGTACACAACGCACAGTATAAACCGATGGACCACGATACTTCTTTGGAGGAATTTATCTATCCCTAAAGGAAGCTGTGATAGCCTAGTGGTTAGGACGACTGACTTCTAATCGGAGGTCGTGAGTTCGATCCCGGGCACGCACCTCTAACTTTTCGGAGTTATGTGCGTTTTAAGTATTTAAATATCACTTGCTTTAACGGTGAAGGAAAACATCGTGAGGAAACCTGCATGCCTGAGAGTTCTCCATAACGTTCTCAAAGGTGTGTGAAGTCTGCCAATCCGCTTGGCCAGCGTGGTAGACTATGGCCAAAACCCTTCTCACTCTGAGAGGAGACCCGTGCTCTGTAGTGAGTGAGTGAGTAATGGGTTGATCATGATGATGATGATGATGATCCCTAAAGGAGTGAAAAGAGATGGTTATAAACTTTGTATGAAGAAGCATTTTTTTAAATCTAAATTCATCTAGCTATTGATATCGAATGTAGGTACCTACTGCTGAAATGATAGTTATTTTTATAAATTTGCAATATCTAAAGCGAGTCGCTGGCAGCAACTGAATACAAGCGGCACAAGATCGTGCAAAATTCCAGCTCCAGAACCTTATAATATACGTGTTCCAAGATACGACGATCGGACCAGCTGCTTCCCCGGGCAACCAGTCCGGAGGAAGTTCTTCCTATTGTTAACGTCACGGTCCATGTCTCATTCTACGAAGGATTCTGTGAGCTCACATGTCAATAATAATAATGTCCTCCCGACCGAGTTTCGGCCACGGCGGCCAATATCAACCGAGGCAGAGACTAGCCATCTCCGCAGGAAATATTATAGTGCACAATTGTGTGCGCACACACATGTGCGCACACACATGTGCACTCTCTAATCCCTCACTCTCATAGTCCGATGGGACGCCAATGCGACACGACCGGAGAGAGATCAGGCGCAGGACCGATGACTTTACATGCTCTCCGAGGCACGGGAGTGTATCTAACGCTGCCAACTTCCAACTCCGGGCTGGCACTGAGAATTTCTTGACAGAAAAACCCAGAACCTCTTTTTTGGCCCGACCCGGGAATCGAACCCAGGACCTCGTGATCCACAGTCGAATGTTCTAGACCAACGAGACAGTATTTGAATAGCACAATATGTCAATGGCCAGTGTACGGCAAGCTTTATGGTCAAATGTAGGTATCGATTAGCTGTATGCGCTGCTGTATCACCGCACAGCACTTTGTACCTTGTTTGTGTTGTGCTCGGCTCAGGGATGCCAGATGAACGCTCATCGTTTCCCGTTTAAACAACTCAAGCTTAGGCCAGGGGCGTAGCTACCGCCGTATCTGCCATATCAATTATACGGGGCCCCCAAGCCACGGGGGCCCCCGACGTGCGTAAGCAAAAATTAACAAAAACTTCCCAAATTTTTGTTTATTTCAGAAATGACAAAAGTCAAAAAATGTTGTCCAATAAGTTGTCCATAGAGGCAGAATCTTTAGAAAAACTAAAGTGAATCAGTTTGCCGAAAAAAAGGCAAGGAGAGTGTATATTTCATTTGAATTGTTTGTAAAAATTTTAGAAAAATTGACAGATAAATAATTACGATGAATAAATATTGCTTTTAATTTTATGCAAACATTTTTTTTTCTTTTGTGAGAAATCTTTACCCTTCATAAGAGCCCCCAAACAAATTTTTATACGGGGCCCCGCCAAAGTACGCTATGCCACTGGCTTAGGCTGAGATCTATACAGGGTACTCTGACTGTCCTCAGACTTGAAACAGAGTTATAAAGATGTCCCTAACATGAATCTGTCTCTTTTTACCCTACTACGGCAAAGCCAAAAGAAAGGGTTATGATTTTAGCAGTCTATGTATGTATTTATGTATGTGGCCGATTTTAGTATGAGATTCTGTGTGTACCACCGTAGCGCCTAAACTATTGGGCCGATTTTGATGAATGAGGTGTCTATTAATTCTTTGTTATGGTCCGGGTGACATAGGCTACATTTTATATACGAAAAAAATCGAGAAGCGACGTACGAGTGGCAAAAGTTTATTACTATTTAGTTTCGCATAGACATAATAGATAGCGCTACTAGTTGCTTGCCCCGCATTCTGCAACCTAAATTATTATTTTATATCAAAATAAATTATTACTAAGCGTAGTCGGGTTTTAGTTTACGAACTTTTTCTTGTTAAACTCTTAGTAAAGTCCGGAGTCCTCACTATAGATCTCAGCCTCACGCCTCTTGTTAGCGTAGTGCCTAGTGTGTGAACAAGTTACCATTGTGCTGCCATACAACACTGATGATCGTGATTCGTGTCTACTTTACGGCGAATAGATCATAATGTTTCAAGACAAAAAACGTGTGTGAACAAGAGGCCTCAGTGTCTTAGACAAACAATACTACAGTGGGGACATTACGAACTGAGTCATAAATCATTTTTATCGAACTTCTCGCACGAACTTACAGGCCTTATGGAACTGGAACCTGTTTGTGGTCTTGTGTGTAACAGTAAAAAAAAGGATTTGTCGATATTCGTTCAGGTTATAAAAAGCGAGCGAGAGCCCTCATAACCTTATGATAATGTTTTAATATTTGGTTTTAATACGTAGGTACCTACGTAATATTGTGGCCAATTCTGTTGTACACAATCTCTAAACTAAACTAAAATGACAGGTCTAAAATCCCTATCTCTTTCACAGTGCTCACTGTGGAAAAGGATAGCAATAGATTTAGACCTGTCATTTTAGTTTAGTTTATAGAATTGTGTACAACAGAATTAGCCACATTGTATGGCTTAACGACTCTTAAGCGAATCCCACTTCCCCTCTGCTAATCGTCACCCGTCGTCACCGTAAAAGTGCGCCTAGCAGTGCGTGTAGCGTTGTCCGTGTCAGTAGTAAAATGTGCTTAGGAGGAGTTTCTCCCAAGTGCGCCCCATACAAACGAAGTTTTATTCTTATTTTAATATTGACCAGTCAAAGTCCATGAAATTTCCAGACAGGCTCTAGAAACTAATATCTACTTAATATGTCTGTGGTTTGCAGGGGCGTAGCTATCGCCGTATCTGCCGTATCGATTATACGGGGCCCCCAAGCCACGGGGGCCCCCAACGTGCGTAAGCAAAAATTAACAAAAACTTCCCAAAATTTTTGTTTATTTTTTATTTATTCAGAAATGACAAAAGTCAAAAAAAGCAATTTCGTTTTTTTTTCGCGTAAAGCGTGCGTTCAAGAGTTGGCAACACTCTTCAGCTATAAATGATTTAATAAATCTGTTTGCTGAAAAAAAGGCAAGGAGAGTATATATTAATTTGAATTGTTTGTAAAAATTTTAGAAAAAGTGACAGATAAATAATTATGATGAATAAATATTGCTTTTCATTTTATGCAAACATTTTTTTTTCTTTTGTGAGAAATCTTTACCCTTCATAAGGGCCCCCAAACAAATTTTTATACGGGGCCCCGTCAAGGTAAGCTACGCCACTGGTGGTTTGTCAGAATGCAGTAAAAAAATATGTAGTTATTACGAAAGTTACATGGGCTAAAAGATTTAGGATGAAAATATTTTGCTTAGTGTAACATTTGAAAATAGTTCAACGAGCTGCTCGTACTTAGATCCGAAAGATCGATTCAAATCCCACCCGTTGCACTTTTGTCAAACCGCCACTCCTAACATAAGCTTTGTGTACGCTTTATTTGGAGGGAAAAATAGGAACAAATCAAATCAAATCAAATAAACTTTATTCAAAATTGGTACACTGTACACTTTTTGAACGTCAATTTAGGTACAGGCAATGGTGATAATTATTTACGGAAACTTAAAACTAAAACTACGAGGGTTCCAAACGCGCCCTGGTCTGAGAAGAGCCCACAACAAACTCAGCCGGGTTTATTTTTTTTTATTATCACCATCTTACAATATGGTATAATAGCCATAAAAATGATTTGAACTGTTGGCTTTTAGAGCAATCTATGTCCATGGATTTTTGTCATTAAAAAAATCTTTTAAGCTATAGTAAGACTTTTCAATTAATTTTCGTTTAATAAAACCTTTGAACTTATTGAGAGACATATCCAAAATGTTCTCTGGCAACATATTATAAATAACCGGCCAAGTGCGTGGCGGGCCACGCGCAGTGTAGGGTTCCGTAGTCACAATCCTCGGAAAACAGGTATAACTCCTTAACCTGTGAACCCTACTTAGCCGTGATAGTTTTCCTTTAAAATTGATTATATACCCTACTGCTGTGAATTTTTTCAAGTTCCTATATACTGCCATTTGGCTGATAGAGGGGGGGGACACTTGACTCTAATAAAAATTTGCACTTTAAAACATTATATTTTACAAACGGATCTAGAAATCGAAAAATGATGTTCCCACACCCACAGTATTTTTAAAAGACCTATTCAACGATACCCCACACTATGGGGTAGACGAGAAAAAAAATATTCATCCCCACTTTACATGTAGGGGAGCTACCCTAAAAAAAATATTTATCAAAATTTTATTTCACCACTTTGTCGGCGTGATTAATATTTATACTCATGCCAAATTACGGATTTCTAGCACTAATAGTCTTTGAGATTAACCGAGGACGGACGGACAGACGGACAGACGGACAGACGGACAGACGGACAGACGGACAGACGGACGGACATGGCGAAACTATAAGGGTTCCTTGTTTACTACGGAACCCTAAAAAGTACAGAATTACCAACAAATGATTTTCCAACTTTTCGCAGCCTAGTAGTGGGCAACACAAGTTTATCTTTATTTCTAAGATTAATGTTATGACAGTCACTTTTTTTCTTAAATTTATCGATATTTTTGTGTACATATATTAAATTTTCAAGAATATATTGGTTGTAAACTGTCATAATTTTAACTTCCTTAAACTTATTTCTCAGTGACTCTCTGGGTCCCATATTATATATTGCACGAACAGCCCTCTTCTGCAGCACGAAAATGGAATTAATATCAGCAGCATTACCCCATAAAAGTATGCCATATGACATAATGCTGTGAAAGTAACTAAAATAAACTAACCTCGCAGTTTCAATATCAGTTAGTTGACGAATCTTTTTAACCGCATATGCAGCAGAACTAAGTCTGTTCGATAAGTTATTTACATGAGGGCCCCATTGGAGTTTAGCATCTAACGTTATCCCCAGGAAAACAGCCGTATCCACTAGATCTAATTCCTCATTATTAAGCTGTACAGTGGTTTCAACTTGTTTAACATTAGGTAAAGTGAATTTAACACACTTAGTTTTTTTCCCATTAAGTAATAAGTTATTTGCTTCAAACCACTGTACCACTTTTGTGAGAGAATTGTTTACTTCGTCAGGTATTCTTTGGTATCTATCAATTTTAAACAAAAGTGATGTATCATCAGCAAACAATACTATCCCGTGACTATCCTTAGCGAGATAAGGAAGGTCATTAATATAAATAAGGAATAGAAAGGGCCCAAGAATAGAACCCTGTGGAACTCCTATTTTTACAGCTGATCCGGTAGACCGCTTTCCGTTCACATCTACTTTTTGTGTTCTATCATTAAGGTAAGAATTCATTAAATCCAAAGCTGCACCTTTAATTCCATAATGGTGTAGTTTTCTGAGTAATGTTTTATGATCAACACAATCAAAAGCCTTGGACAAATCACAAAAAACTCCAAGTGCATCATGTGACTCCTCCCAGGCTTCAAATATATGTCTAATTAACTCAACACCAGCATCAGTTGTTGAGCGACCCCTTGTGAAACCAAACTGTTTTGTATGTAATATATCATTAGTATGAAAATGTTTAAGCAATTGATTTAGTATTAATTTTTCAAAAATTTTACTAAAGGTAGGTAGTACCGATATTGGTCTAAAGTTAGAAGGGTCACTAGTACTACCTGATTTAAATAACGGAATTATTTTACTATGTTTCATTAAGTCAGGAAACACACCACAGTCAATACATAAGCTAACATGGCTAAGTAATATTCTTTGAAAAAAAAAACTACATTTACACGAGAAAATGATCCATTTCCGAAGTCAATTACTTTTTCAAACGCTCGGAAAATGCAGTGCAACTCTTGGAAAATTCGCACAAAAACCTACACGCTCATATCGGAACTTGGTATTCAAGTGGGTGTACTTACTCTACCTCAATACATTAAGTACCAATTCATGAACTGCACTAATTATTACTGCATCTGAGTATTTTGCTGTTGGTACATATAAACTTTTTTTACCTACCACTAGTTACTACTTTCTATGAAGGTTTTGAAAATAAAAATTTAGAGAATTGTGCTTAATTTTTTTTTCTTTTGACTAACTTTGATTGACTTGAATTTGACTAACTAGAAATTAAAACAATTTCTTTATTTACAATTTTTAATTTTTTTCACAATTAAATGTTATGTAGGTACATACCTATTACCAGTAACCAGTCATGCAAAATATTTACAGAAAAATTGAGTGTTTATTATGGATATTAGAAATAGCGTATAATCCAAAACACACGTTTCTAAAATTTTTGTCTATTTGCTCTGGGCTAACCTTTGGAACGGCTGTACCGATTTTGATGGAAGTTTCAAAGGCAAGTAGAGAATTACAAAAGGAGTGTTACAAAAGTGAGTGAGTAGTTTATCATCCCACAAAATCAAACAGCTCTCACGGCATTTTAGAAAGCCTCAATCCACCCGGACGAAGTCGAGGGCATAAGCTAATTAATTAAGCTATAATAAATTTAACAAGATAATTAAGGTAAAGAACTTTAAGAGCAGCCACTCATTCCATTCAGTGTCGTTAAATAAACACAACGCCCGGAAAATTCTTTTTAAAGCTACCCACCTGCCTCCACAATATTTCAGATCTTATCACTTTCCGTTCTATCGTGAATGAAAATAGGCAGAGCACAGGCCCCTGGTGCCTGCAAGGTTGTCTAGAAGACGATGTTATTTAGTGATAGGCTCTGATAAGGTCCTACGTAGGCCCACTTTCGTAGTTAAATGTTTATTTTCTTTTTGATTTGAATACTTGGGTAATATTTTTTTAGGAATGTTGTACTTAAGTATATTTGCAAACTATTCTTTGATTTTTCTCTTATTTCTCTTAATCGTAAATCGAAATTCGATTCTAAATCAAAATCAACAATAACTGTTTAATTTTAACCTGAAAAACTTTATTCATATATATTATGTGTTAAGTCAGCGCATAATCTATCTCCATCCAAAATTTCAGCTAAATCGGTTCAGTAGTTGCGACGTTAAAGAGTAACAAACACACATACAAACACGCACTCACGCACGCACGCACGCACGCACGCACGCACGCACGCACGCACGCACGCACGCACGCACGCACGCACGCACGCACGCACGCACGCACGCACGCACGCACGCACGCACGCACCTTTCGCCTTTATAATATTAGTGTGAGTAATATCTACTTATTTGCGAAGTGAGTAGGTACTTAGGTACTATTAAAATTAATAATAATTATTATTATCTTCAATAGAGAAACTATACTGCCACAGGACACACAAGGGTATAACATATACAAAGGATTCATTAAATCACGTTAAAATAATATAAGCGGAACTTAGTTCAAACGACTCGCCTCACAGTCTATCGTAATATTTATTCAACGGAGACCCAATTACTTGCCTATCCCGTATTGCTCTCACGTACGAACCGAAAAGACAACTCCAAACTTACACTAATTAATGTGTTTTTAGGAGTAGTTTAAGGGAGTCGAGGTAAGCCAGGCGCATTCCGCCCTGTAGGTATGCTGCTACAAGTACCTAGCGCACTCCGGTTGATCGGGCTCACTCAATAACTCTAACTTAGTCGGAAGGGATAAGAGCTACGCGATAGAAAGAGTGGCTATTTATTAAATGTATTTTAGGGACCTTTCAGATAGACCGGCGCGGAGAGCAGAGCAAATTTTAATCGCATTTAAAATAGAATCTTAAGACATTGAAATAAGCTTTATTTTTACATTTTATCTCTTTTAAGATAAGAGGATGCTCGAGGATGCTCCCAATACGCTCTGTGTGAAAAATTAAGAGCAGCCGCTCGGCTGCTCGTCGAGCCGGTCGGCTGCTCCATGCTTGTGCTCTTTCGCGCTCGAGCATCCGACCGGCTCCGTTCGCGTGCTCTTTCATGCTCGCACAGCCGACCGTAGGGCGAATTGCTCGCCGTCCGGCCCAAGAGCGTACGCTCGGCTCCGAACGCATGTGACGGCCGGTCTGTGTGAAAAAAGAAATGCTCTCCGATGCTCTCCGCGCCGCGCCGGTCTATCTGAACGGTCCCTTAGAGTGTGAATCTTCTATCCTATACCTATATCTTGTAGGTAAATATGTATTATGTACTCGAGGCCTAGTTGCATCAATGCCTAGTTGCGACACTGCACGTGAGTCGATTGCACTCAGTGGCATGCGCAGGGTTTGAAACTAGAGTATGCAATCGGTAGATGTTATTTAAATATCTATTTTTCTTAATAGCACATAGGTACTTATGTAAACAGTACTTTTCTCTAGGTAAGCAGTGCTTTTCTTTAGGTAAGCAGTGCTTTTTGTCTATATCTATATGAAGTGCACGCCTGACGCCACTGATTGCACTAATGACCCAAGTCGAGAAATGGATGGATGACCGACTTTGAAAGTCCGAATTCCGCTTTTCCATTTCCTCCGTGCATCAGAGAACACGTTAAATTATGAATACAAATAATTAAGTTGATAATGCTCGTAATTTATTTAACTGAACAGCGAGATCAAACTGAGCCGTGCTATTGGATATAAGTGACACAAGGCCGCTGTTACAAGGTACTTATAGTCAGCTGGACATGGACGTCTATCGGTTGACGTCGTTTATTTTGCATAATAAGTATATTATTTTTTAGTTTTAGTCACATATTTATACCTAGTTATAGTCACATATACATAGGTGTACAACTTTGCTTCCGCCGTTTTGCAATAGATGGCTGTAGCGGTAAGTGGTAGTTGAAATAAATAGATAATAGATGTCGTACAATAAGCTTAGATATTTGTAAACATAACGCCATCGAAATATCAATCGATTTGTGTCTGCATTATAAAGTTATTCTCGATTAAACATGTCAGCTTACAAGCCAAATTCTCGTCATTTGCGGAAGGTTTTAATTTTCTGCTTTAATATGAAGAAATCTGCGGCTGAGGCTCATCGAATGCTCTCCTATGGTGAGGCCGCTATTAGTGAAAGAACGTGCCGAGAGTGGTTTCAACGATTCAAGAACGGTAATTTTGACATCGAAGACCAGCAAGGTGGTGGAAGAGAGAAGGTTTTCGAAGATGCAGAATTTGAGGCATTACTTGATCAAGACTCGTGTCAAACGCAACAAGAATTGGCAGGATCATTGGGAGTGACGCAACAAGCCATTTCAAAACGCCTGAAAGTCATGGGAATGATTCAGAAACAAGGAAATTGGGTGCCGTACGAGTTGAAGCCAAGAGATGTTGAACGGCGTTTGTTTGCTTGTGAACAGCTGCTTGCAAGGCAAAGACGGAAGGGATTTCTGCATCGCATTGTGACTGGGGACGAAAAATGGGTTCATTACGATAATCCCAAGCGCAGAAAATCATGGGGATATCCCGGCCATGCTTCCACGTCGACGGCCAAACCGAATATTCACGGTTCCAAGGTCATGCTCAGTATTTGGTGGGACCAGCTCGGCGTAGTGTATTATGAGTTGTTAAAACCCACTGAAACAATCACAGGCGATCGTTATCAAACGCAATTAATGCGTTTGAGCCGAGCATTGAAAGACAAACGGCCGCAATACAACGAGAGACATGATAAAGTGATTTTACAGCATGACAATGCTCGACCCCATGTTGCAAAAGTGGTCAAGACATACTTGGAAACGTTGAAATGGGAAGTCCTACCCCACCCGCCGTATTCTCCAGATATTGCTCCCTCGGACTATCACTTGTTTCGATCAATGGCACACGGCCTGGCTGACCAGCACTTCCGGTGTTATGAAGAAGTAAAAAATTGGATCGATTCATGGATCGCTTCAAAAGATGACCAGTTTTTTCAACGCGGGATTCGTACGCTGCCCGAAAGATGGGAGAAAGTAGTGGCCAGCGATGGCCAATACTTTGAATCATAAATGTATAACCAGTTTTTTACAATAAAGCCTCGAATTTCGGAAAAAAACGGCGGAAGCAAAGTTGTACACCAATATGTTTACTTAGAAATACCTTCCTATTTGGCTCAGATGTTACCTGTAAAATTTACCTGTACATATAGGTACGTTACGAAGCGTCGACGTTCTAGTAAATATCTCTCTAGTGGCTACTACTTCCTTCAGAACAACTTTAGATGATCTGAAGGCTAATACTCAATGGTACCTACGTTCAAATCTCTTGAGATTGCTCTTTGCTTATTCAAAAGCAATAAACTCAGACGGTACAGACAGATAATAATAATTATTAATGAATAAATGAGAATCCTAGTTGGAGGATTCGGCCATAGCTAGTTACCACCCCACCAGCAAAGCTGTGCTACCAAGATGCCGCGTAGTAACCACTATATAGATATAAAAACTGCCATAGTAGGTATATCCATTCCAGGAAAGATTGCGTCGATACTTGGGTATAAAAAACACTACGCATACAATAGTAAACGATGAAAAAGATGAAAAAGAGTTAGGTTAGGTTTAAACCTAACCTAACTCTTTTTCGTAAATATCTTAAAAACACACTTTCCCCCACAACTTTATCTTAAAGACATTTTAAAAGGAACAATTTCCACGCCACAACATACTTACTTAATGGGAAATTATTTTTGTTTCTTGCACAACGTCGTTCCACGGCGTATCATAATATAAAAGCTTTTTACTCTTAACTTCATTTCATTTTCTGGATCGTAGACGGATTTTTTTTTTCTTATACGTAAAGGGCGCGCTTTCGACAACAGAAATGTCTGCCGCGCATTCATGATCTGATCATGAATTTATTGAAGTGTGCGTGAATTATGTATTTTCGTCGTAGTGCCACATAATTTTTCTGTCAGTGCAATATTGACTGCGTATGTGGGCAGCGACGGGGGACCTCAAAATTTGTCTGAAAATATTTTTCGTGCATTCGTAGATGCATAAAACGTCGAATTACCCCTATATGTACCTACTCTATGTTCTGGACAGTATTCATAAGTGTAAAGATCGACCAGAATCTCATGAAAAATAGGGAAATTAAATTTTGTAGTAAGTAATTACATTCAGAACACCTTACCTGGGAATGGGATCGTTTCACGAAACGAAAAATCAAGCAACTGCATTTTAAATACAAAAACAAAGTAATCAACATACAATTACTTTGTTTTTGTGTTGTGCTTGTTGTTTATTTGGTTTTTGCATTTATATTCCGGGTTAGTGAGTGCAGTTACTTTGTTTGGGCAATTTATTTCAGTAAACGGTTCAAGTTATTTGAAATATTAAACTGTGGTAAAAAACTACTCGACGTAAAACTTTTGTTAATGCAAAAAGTCAATTTCACAAAAAATGTCAGTTACTTTGTTTATCGCTAGGGCAGCCGTAGTGTTGCTAACCTTGGAATTTCATTTCCCTATTTTTCATGAGATTCTGGTCGATCTATACCTACATAGCGTGATTTTAGAAGTAATTTTATTTGAAGAACTCCGTTGAACGCTTACTGAATGCTGACTGCTCAATGTTCATAAACCGCACGCTGCACAGTGCACAGTCGGTCGACAGGTCGACAGTGTGGGTATGCACCAAACTAAACCGAAACTGCAATTTTGCAGTCGGGTTGAAACCCAAATGCAGTCTTTATATTATCTACCTATATATTAAAGGCTATTTATATTAAGTATAATATATTATCTTGTATATTAGCTATTATAGATCATCTTGCTTCGAAGCATTTGATTTTATTATTAACCACGATTGGATGGTGTATGTATAATTAAAAACAATACTACAAAAGTAGACCAAAATAAGGAATAATGTGCATTCAGGTTATACGATGCATACAGACACATATTACGTAGGTACAATCATATTGCCTGAACTATTCACAATTATTAGTCTGCTCTTTGCAGTCTAACCTTATTTGCTAGTCAAACTACTTACTATAATATTATGTTTTGCCTATTTGCTAACTAACAAAGTAACCTTTTACGCGGCACGCTACATAACTTTATATCTCACGCAAAATAATTTCCCATTTCTGGTCGCGAAAATTTTTCATTAAATAAAAGTAGAAACTCTCGTATTTTATAAGTAGGTAGCGCTGATACGAAATGAAAATGGTTAACTTCTATTTACAAGGATATTGCTGATGCCAGCTATTATAGGTTTTTAAAAATCCGGGATAAAATTTTCCGGGACAAAAAATATCCTACGTATTATATCCTCCAGATTGCAAGCTATTTCTGTGCCAAAATTTTCTTTAGATCGGCTCAGCCAGTACAAAATTAACAGACATACAAATACACTTTCGATATACTTATTTAGGTGTGGACATACTAGGTACATTATTTACTTAATTCTTATTTACTTCATTATTTACTTAATTCATCATCATCATCATGATCAACTCATTAGATACCGGCTCACATTGAAAAACGACCGAAGTCTTATCATAGGTTACTTCATAATAATTACAAATGTCTTTAGTTCGTTTAAAAAATTGCCAAATATTTGCTGAAATAGGCGAAATACCAAACCTAGATTTGCATCTTTTTACTTTGCCGTTTTTCACTTAAAATCATGATATCTCAAGCAAAATTTATTTATTTATTTAATTTATTATTTATTTATGTATATATTTTTAGTACTCTTCTTTACTGAAGACCCCTCGCTCTCTAAATGCAGAAATCACTGTTTTAGAATCCACTCACCAACGATTTGTCGATCATGGCATCGAGGGCTCTTAACCATAAACTAGGGGCTAACGAATCGGAGGTAGTTAACCTCTATGTTTGTTTATACCGAAATTCCTACAGAAGGCAGTAAACCTATAAAGTAGATAACTAAATCTAAATTCTAATCTAGTTCCGTGTGAAATATATGCGTTTTTTACGCGTTAACTCCCCTACATGATCAACCCATTACCGGCTCACTACAGAGCACGGGTCTCCTCTCAGAGTGAGAAGGGTTTTGGCCATAGTCTACCACGCTGGCCAAGCGGATTGGCAGACTTCACACACCTTTGAGATCGTTATGGAGAACTCTCAGGCATGCAGGTTTCCTCAAGATGTTTTCCTTCACCGTTAAAGCAAGTGATATTTTAAATACTTAAAACGCACATTACTCGGCACGGTAGGGCCAGTTGATGCCTAGAGCATTCGCTGGTCAGGCCTAGTGATGCACCCTTCATGCAACCGGGCGGGTCGGCGGAGTTGCGGATCGCCGGTGTCCTTTGGACCCTGGACAAGAAGGACTATCCCGTGTCACCCCCAGCACGGGGTTAGGCCCTGTAAACCTTGGTCCCTTGATCCCCAATCCCATCCTTACCCTAACACAAAAACAACCCTTCCTTCCAGATGACCTTTTGAATCCCGCACACTTTACATACACTTACACACATAGACACTCAAATACTTTACAAATAAACACAACCCCAAACCCAAACTGACATGAAATGGATCCTAAAACACGTATACTACTCCAGGTGGGTAGCGATTCCATATCCAAATCCCACCCTGGCACCCAGGCGACGACTTCGGTCGACGCCCAGGGCCCAGGCTGCCCCTCGTACTCTGGAGGGGGCAAAGACCCATTTCAACGTACAGACAGACCAACGACCCCGGCAAGCCCACTGGACATGACCTCTCTGGCCACAGCGATCCCCGATACCACACCAGTAAATTTTAGTGCGTGGACGCTCGTAGAACCTAGTGCCAAGCGAAAGGAGAAGTTGAAAAGGAAAAAAACGAACAGACGGACGGACAGACGGACGGATGAACAGACAGCTACAGACAGACGCACGGACTTACTAAGAGACCGACAGACTGACACTGTAGGAAATACAGGCGGAGGGAAACGGAAAGACTCCGACTGCCCGACCGCGACCGTCGGTGGATCGGCCGGGGGAAGTGGGGGGGTGCGCGGGGGGCGGACGACACTTGGTGGCGATTGCTCTCCCGTGTGCCCCGGCGCGGCTCCCGGCTGCTCTGCAGACGGATCAGTGGACGGGCAGAGACCGGGCCCTGACCGTGACCCACGAGCCTTGCGAGAGTCGAGCACCACCACCACCAGGACTGGGCAAACTGATGTCAAGGATAGGGCGACCTATGGCGGTCAAAATGATCCCGAAGGGAACCCAGTCCAGACTCAGGGCGCAACGGTCCTTGGAGGTTACAACATCGCTCGACCTCCTAAAACAACTGCAACAACAACAACAACAACAACGACAACTACAACAAAAAACAAAAAACCGAACGCCCATGACCTACCTAACACGCGGGCACATCCGCGCTTTAGGAAGCGTAACAGGGGCGCAAACAAACAAAACGACCCGGGTATGTCATCAGCCCAACCTTCCACAAAAAGGGACAGGCTCGATGACACACTCTCACCTAGAGGGGAACACAAACGGGCACGCATTGAACACCGGCAGAACCGGGATGCGACAGGCTCCTATGCCAAGGCAGCCCAATCGCACCTCAGCGTAGCCATAAGTACTGAACCAAGAATAGACCTAACCCAGACTGAGGCGAATGCCATACAGGGACAGATACAAAAGGCGATTTTCGCGGCCTGTATCGAACCCTTGGCACCAGGCCAGACCCGATATGCTCCGGCATTTGAGGGAAAGGCCTTCCTCAGCGAGGGTGTTTTAAAAATGTGGTGCCACGATGAACAAGCACTAAACTGGCTGAAGATCGTGGTACCAAAACTAACGCCACCGAAAGAAGGAACTGTGCTCGCCGTGATACGCCAGACCGAGATACAGATGAGGGTCAGGTCAGGGCTATATGTGCCCGACTATGATGGAGAGATAGGCCAACTACACCAGGTCCTATCTTTCCAAAACCCCTGGTATGGCGTATCGCGGTGGACACTACATAGCTACCGTAGATCGACCGGCACCCCTCCTGGCGTTTTCCTTGTTTTGGGAATACCGAAGGAGGAACTGCCAACAATACTGGCCCGCGGCAGGAAGGTAGCCTACTCCACGGGATCAATCTACATCAAGTTCTTCACGAGTGAAGGACTGAGTGATGTACCGCCAGGACAAAACTCAGCACCTGAAGACCAGGGAGAACTTGATGTAGAAGTGGACATGGACGTGGACAAACCAACCGGCCGTCGCCCCCAAACACCAGAGCCCTCCGTAAGCGCTGTACTCGACAACATTGAGGCAGTGCTGGCGGAACCTCGGGCCAACAATATACAACCCCGGGAGAAAAAGCTCCCTACACCTAATGCTCAGGAAGGAACAGCCCCCGCCGACCATACACCGGCGCAGAGGGCGACCCTAGAATAAAAATTATACAAACCAACCTCCAGCACAAACACCTAGCCACGGCCACACTACGCAGGCAGCTGGAGGTTGAAGCCGAGACCATCGCCCTGATCCAGGAGCCGTGGGTCAGGGGCAAAACCATATATGGGTTCGGAAGCTGTAATGGTAAGATATACTCATACAGCAATGATGAGCCACCGAGAACATGCATATATATCCCACGCTGTATTACAGCTTTACTATTAACACAATACTGTTCCAGAGATCTGACAGCAGTAAAAATAAAAAACGGAATACAACAAGGCATGGGTACGTCGTCAAAACTATTGGTGTTAGCATCAGTCTACATGCCCATCGAAGACCAAATACCAACAAAAGTGCTGGTGGATCTCGTCACGCACTGCGAGAACAACAACATAGACATAATCCTCTCTGTCGACAGCAACGCACACCACAATCTGTGGGGAAGTACAACCAACAACAATAGAGGTGAGCAACTTGTCTCTTATTTACTAACAACTAACCTTACCATCTTAAACATCGGCATCGAACCAACGTTCGTATCAAGTAGGTACCAAACCATAATTGATCTAACTCTAGCAACATCCACGTTGGCAGACCAGGTCAAAAACTGGCATGTCAGCGAGGAACCGTCGCTTTCAGACCATAGGCGAATATGCTATGAATTAGATCTAACTAAAACTCAACATATACCGAAGAGAAATCCGAGGAAAACCAACAGAATAAAATACAAAAATTTGCTGAACAACATGATCGGCACAACAGAACCACAAGATATCGATTATATCGATATGATAGAAAACAACGTAACAAAACTAACAGAAGAAATAAAAACATGTTATGAACAAGCTTGTCCATTAAGAAAAAACAACACTAAACTAACCCCAAAAAACAACTGGTGGGGCCCTGATCTGGAAAGAATGAGGAAAGATCTCAGACATCTTTTCAATAGAGCCAAGAACACCAGAACGGAACACGATTGGGACAAATTCAAGGAAGCCCAATATAAATACAACAAACGTGTCAGAGAAAAAAGTAAGAGCTCCTGGCAAAAATTCTGTACGAACATAGAAACGAATGACACCGCCGCCAGGATACGTAAAATCCTAGCAGCAGACAACTCCCGCACCCTCGGCTCATTGAAGAAAGCTGATGGAACCTTTACCAAAGATGATAAAGAGTTAAGCGAAACACTAATTGAAACACACTTCCCAGGTTGCAGAATTGTAAATTCACCAGACTGGGCAAATACTACAAATACCCATCCAACGGAAGATGACTGGGATCTTGCAAACAGAATAGTCACTCCAAACAGAATAAAATGGGCAATTGATACCTTCCACCCCTTCAAATCAGGAGGGACTGATGGTATCTTCCCGGCACTACTACAGTGGGGCGTAACCGCAATAACACCCTGGCTGAATACAATATACAAAGCTTGTATAGCATACAAATATATACCACTGGCCTGGAGAGAAGTGAAGGTTGTCTTCCTACCTAAACCAGGCAGGAGTGACTACACCCTGCCGAAATCCTTCAGACCAATAAGTCTTACATCATTCCTACTGAAGACACTAGAAAGACTGGCTGACAGATTCCTTAGAGATGGAGCCTTAAAATACAAACCCTTACACCCACACCAACACGCTTACAGTACGGGTAAATCAACAGAAACCGCACTGCATTCAGTTATAGCCAAGATAGAACATGGACTTGAAAACAAACTGTCAACTCTAGGCATTTTCATCGATATTGAAGGTGCCTTTGACAAAACCACATTTGACAGCATAGACAAAGCCCTGGGCAGATATAACGTACCAGGAACCCTACGCAGCTGGATAAAAGCACTGCTTGAACAAAGAATTATAAAATTGGACATCAACGGCACCACGAAAGGTGTGGTAGCGAGAGGCTGTCCCCAAGGAGGTGTCTTATCACCAATCCTGTGGAACCTCGTGGTTGATGACCTAATAACGAAATTAAACAAAGACGGATTTTACACAATTGGTTATGCCGATGATATTACCATTCTAATTAGCGGCAAACTTGAAAAAACACTTTATGAAATTATGCAAAGAGCTTTGAGACTAATCGAGAGATGGTGCAAAGAAAATGAACTAACGGTTAATCCCAAGAAAACAGAGATGGTTCTTTTTACAAATAAAAGAAAAATCGAACTAAACAACCCACCGACCTTGTTCAACACAGGCCTTCAACTATCCAATGAGGTAAAGTATCTTGGAGTTATCCTTGACTCCAAGCTCAGCTGGAAAAGGCATATAGATGACAAAATCAGCAAATCACTCATAACACTATATCAATGCAAACGCATGCTGGGAAAAACCTGGGGATTAAAACCAAAAATAATGAAATGGCTCTACCTAGCAGTGATAAGAAGTGCACTAACATACGCCGCACTAGTGTGGTGGCCGAGAACACTTCTTATCACTACCCAGCTAGAACTACAGAAATTTCAACGACAAGCATGCCTCGCCATTACTGGCTGCATGAGCACAACGCCAACAACAGCACTAGAAGTTATACTGGGGATCACACCTCTACAATTACACATTAGGGAAGAAGCAACACTTGCGGCCCTCAGACTCAAGACACTGGGTTTATGGAAGGGCTATGACACAGCACATACCAAAATTCTAACTCAGGGGATCAATAAAGAGCCCCGTTTAGAGTGGATATGCGACAGAACTATCAAACAATTTACACTAGAAAGAAATTACAAAATAAATGCGGAGGAATACAAAAACCCGAAACCAGCCCAAGACACGATTGAAGTGTACACCGACGGGTCCAAAACTAGAACTGGCACAGGAGCTGGAGCCTACTGCCAAGAACTCAACATTCAGATAAGCCACGCACTCGGTAAGGACAACTCCGTTTTCCAAGCAGAGTGTGCTGGAATCACAACAGCAGTCATAGCAATGACCAACAGACAGGTAACAAATTTTAAAATTAACATTAACTCGGACAGCCAAGCCGTTCTCAAAGCCTTGGCTAGTACCACGTCAACATCCCTACTCATACAAGACTGCCATAAAGCCCTGGAAGAACTCTCCGTCTCCAACGATATCACCTTACGGTGGATCAAAGGACACGCGGGAGACCCGGGCAACGAAGCAGCTGACGAACTAGCACGTAAGGCCACGACACTGGAAGTTGCAGGACCGGAACCTATGGTACCTATTCCTTTCAGTGAGTACAAGACCTGGTTGCATGCACTAACACGCAAGGAACATTCAACACTCTGGAACAATACCACAGACTGCCGTCAGACAAAGGAAGCCTTTCCTACTCTGAACCAACAACTAACTAACAAACTACTGCACCTAAACAGAGGTAAACTCAGGAAGGTGGTGGGACTCATAACAGGGCACAGCCCACTAAACAAACACCTTTTCATTATAGGTGTCACAGACAGTCCTCTATGCAGAGCATGCATGGAGACAGATGAAACACCAGCGCACGTGCTCCTAGAGTGCACGGGCGTGACCGAACAACGCAGGATTCATCTAGGATCCCCAGCCTCACTCCAAGAAGTCCTCGGCAACCTGGGCGGCCTGCTAGGCTTCTGGAGTGACCTCGGATGGCTGGAGTGAAGACTTCAACGCAAGAGGCACATCACGCACAACAGACCTGTATGGTTTATGTGCGGACACCTGCCCAGAATGAAGATGAAGATGAACGCACATAACTCCGAAAAGTTCGAGGCTCGTGCCCCGGGATCGAACCCACGACCTCCGATTAGAAGTCGGTTGTCCTAACCACTAGGCTATCACAGCTTGAACTTAATTATCTGAATTAAAATAATAATAATAAAATAATTAGAAACGCCGCAAATGGGAAATCATTTTGTTTGTAGCAACAATAACGCTTCACAGCGTTCCGTGCGAAAGCTTTATTAATTTTCACCCAAATGTTACTTCATTTACTGTAGTACAGTACGGTTAGTCTAAGATTTTACACATATAAATAGTTTTGCGAATCGTTTGCTCACTCGTTTTAAGAAACTGAACCCAAACACTCTTATTTTAAAGTCGTAATTCCATAGTTCGAATATGTATTTTACAACATTTCTGCTTGGGGCGCTCGCTGTGTTCGAATGCTGAATGTATTGGCGAACTCAAACCTTAATTCAAGCCATTTTAGGTCCATTTTACTCTGAAATCGATCAATAGTATACTACAAAGTTTTGGAGTGCTCCAAACTTAGACTAAGCACTCAGAATAGAATTTATGTTACTCTCTTTGCGTCGTCAACCTCAGTGCTGAGGGTCGCGATCTTTGTCATGGATCATCTTATCCCGCACGATGGTCTTCCACTTGGATCTGTCTTCGGCATTGTGGAGAGCAGCGTGGACAGATGTACCGAGTGTGGCGCTGATCTGGTCAGACCAACGCATGGGGCTACGTCCTCTTGGCCTCTTCCCTTCAACTTTGCCCGTAACTAAGAGTTTTTCTAAATTTGCAGGGTTGCGGCGGGCAATGTGTCCGAAGTAGTCCAAGGTGCGTCGCAGACATGTGGACGATAGCCTAGTTGTTATTCGTAGTTCTTTTAGAATAGATGCGTTGGTTCTGAAAGCAGTCCATGGTATTTTTAGCATTTTCCTCTAGCACCACATCTCGAAGGCATCGATTCGTTTGCGGTCTGAAGCTCGAAGAGTCCATGTTTCAGAACCGTATAGAAATATGGAGAATACCAGGGTGTTGACTAGTCTTTGCTTGGTGCGTATTGATATATTTCTGCTATTCCAGATTTTTGATAGCTGGGACATAGCGTTCTTAGCCATACCAATCCGCCTGCGCACCTCTGGTTCACACGATCCATTGTTGGTGATACAGGAGCCTAGGTAATTAAAGTTGTCCACCATTTCCAATTTTAGAGCTCCAGTAAGGTTTAGTTTGCCGCTTCGATCTACAATCATGATCTTAGATTTAGAAGGATTGATGGAAAGACCTAGTTCCTTGCTTGCGTTTTCCAGTTTGGCCAGGAGAGTGACCATTTCTGCTTCATTAGATGCCAGAAGTGTAGTGTCGTCAGCGTACCGTAAGTTGGTAATTTTGGTACCGCCAATATTTATGCCCCCATCCCAAGATTCGCACGTGCGACGGATTATATATTCTCCATATATGTTAATGAGTATGGGCGACAGAATGCATCCCTGACGCACTCCTTTCCGGAAATAAAATGGGTTGGACAGTGTCTTTTCTATTCTAACAAAACCTTGGCTGTTGTTATATAGGGTTTGTAATAGTGCAATAAGGTGTTGAGGCACGCCCAGTTCGGATAGCACTTTCCACAAACAAGTCCAGTCCACACAGTCAAAAGCTTTGCTGTAGTCCACGAAACAGATGATGACAGGATTGTCAAATTCATAACTTTTCTCTATGATCTGTCTGATGTTGAGTATCTGTTCGCGAGTACCTCTACCTTTAACAAAGCCTGCTTGTTCTTCTGGAATTTGCCAGTCCAAGAAGTGGCGGAGACGGTTGTTAATGATGTGAAGCATGACTTTGCTTGCATGGGAGATTAAAGCCAGTGTCCGATAATTATCACATCTCTTTGTGGAGCCTTTCTTGTGAAGTGGTAGTACAACTGAATTAGTCCAGTCTTTGGGCCATTCCCCAGAATGCCAAATGTGGTTGCAGATTTTGTGTAGAATGTCAATCCCTCTGTCACCTATCAGGCTCAGCGTCTCCGCGGTAATTGCATCAGGTCCTGGAGCTTTTTTAGTCTTGAGTGTCTTTAAGGCTGTTGTGATCTCCGATCGCAGGATTGGTGGTTCTAGCTCAAGTTCATTCCAGGCTGTTGTTGTGCTGAGTTCCATCTCGGAGGAACATTTGTATAGTTGTTCACAGTATCGACGCCATCGGTCTACAATCTGGTCTATTTCAAATAATGGACTATCATTCTCGTCTTCCACAACCCAGATTTTGGCTTTGAATTTCTTAGTTAATAGTTTCACCTTTTTGAATAGGTCAGCTGTGTGCAACTTCATTGCATGGTTTTCGATATTGCGACAAATTTCCTCGATGAAAGTATTCAGATCCCTGCGGCAATTACTTTGAATTTTCCTATTAAGAGAAGAGTATTCATTCAAAGCATCCGGTTTCTTAAGTCCTTGGATTTTAACTTCTTTTCTCTGTTTGATAAGAGTCCAGGTGTCTTGAGTAAGCCATGTGTTGCGCTTTGGTTCAGGTTTTCGATCCCTGGTTGTTTGTTCAAAAGCTTCTACAATTTGGGTCTTTAAATGTTCCCAAAGAGAGTTAGCACTGTGGGGGTCGGGTGGGTGATTATTTATGAGTTTCTGCTCAATAACTTTTCTGAAAACTGAGGCTTCTGCGGCATTTAGTTGCGGTGCTTTGTATTTTACTCTCTTGTTAGGTGCTTTTAGGTGAAGTGTGAAGTCCGCGACAAGTATTGTTTGATCGGATCCACAATCAGCTCCAGGATAAGTCTTACTATTTGTTATGGAGGATCTCCAACGGGAATTTATAATGATATAATCGATTTGGTTTCGATATCTGTCGCCAGGGGATCTCCAGGTATAGAGTCGTCGGGGGTGATGTTGGAAACAGGTGTTCATGATTGTTAGCTTTTTCTCTAAACAGAAGCTTATAAGCATGTCCCCGCGCTCATTTCGGACACCTAGGCCATGTAAACATGGCCGACCACATTTCGGATATGCTCGTCTTCAATGGTGTTACCAACTTTTGCATTCCAGTCTCCAAGGATAAGTGTGATTTCTCGGTTTGGTATGCTGCCGATGGTAATCTCGAGAGCACTGTAGAATTTATTTATGTCCTCCTCTGTTGACTGCGCTGTGGGAGCGTATACTTGTATGATGTTAAGTGTACATGGTCTGGTGTTAAGTTTCATTAACATGATGCGGTCCGATATGGGATTATATCCACGAACGTATTTTGACACGTAAGATGATAAAAGGATCCCTACCCCATTTCTGCTCGAGTCCTCGCTGCCAGAGAAGTATAATGTGCTTCCATCTATGGTTCTGATATGACCTTGGCCTCGCATGTGTGTTTCGCAGATGCCTAGTATTGTTAAGTTATGGGTGTTCATTTCATTTTCCACTATGCTCATTTTGCCGGTTTGAAGCAGACCATTAACATTCCATGTTCCAATACGAAGCTGTTTCTGTATTGAGATCCTATTATTATGAGTGTTGAAGTTTATGTCTATGTCACCAGTAACTGTTCTTCTTTTAGTGGCCTGGTGATCTACCCCTAAAGAAGCTTCGGTCGCACATTTCACACCTCCAAGCCCGGATACCTGGGGGCGCCGGTCGTTACGCGGATCGTCCGACAAACTTTCTTCTTGTTGTTGTGACTCCATGACAAAGCTTTCTTGGGAAAATACCGTGGTGGGTTCCCTAGTCCTTCCACGACAGATCTTTTAGGGGCTATTTAGGTCCCAAGGCTCACTGTAGCCTCATTCAGCCGGTCTCCCAGCTGAGCGTGTGGTTATCCCGCCACTGCTCGGTCGCCAGAGCCTCGTCCGTTGTCTAGCAGGGAGCACCACGGCAACCGAATGGTTGCCGCCGCCATGCGGCGCGTGCAGGAGAGGTTGACATTTGGATCGGTTAAGCTGTTAAATACCGTTCATCCCTTGCTCCCCAGAATTTATGTTAACTTGAAACTATACTTAAGGATTTTCACAAAGCACAATCTTATGATCCGTCGGCGGATTTAGACGGATTAGTGTGAAATTTCGGTGGAGGGCCTGTGGTCCCACCGATTTGTCCTACTGCACTACTGGTAGGACCACGGTATACCACTATGTACCCGTGGTCCCACCGGGCTAGACGCGAATGATAGTATCGATATATTGTTATAGATCTACTTATTTTTATAAATTAAATATTTAAAATTACAATATTTTTAACCGATTTCAAAAAAGGAGGTCCTGTATTCGACCCAAAAAAGGGAGTTCGTATCTCCCGAGACAGTTGTAGAGTCAGAAACTCGATAGATTCAAATTTTTATCTCATCCAGCGATCCATTCGAGACTGTATATCAGATTTAACACAAAGTTTCAGTTTGTAGAATGTTCCAGGTGCGTCCGTTATCTCTCGAAATTTGCTTTACATTGGCTTTGTGCATTGTAACAAACGCTCGTGCTCGGTCCCTCCGCTTGCGTGCTTAACAGCCCACGCACACGGGGCCACCAGTGGCGACGAACAGTGGCCGACTGGCCGCCACGAGTCGCAGAAGAGTTTTTTACCATACATTTTATATGGTACCACTGCACACAGCGCTCGAGTGACCGCGTTCGGGCCACAAGAAAATGTACGAAAAATCTCTTCCGCAACTTGTGACGGCCATTAGTCGTCACCATGGGCGCCGGCAGGGGGGTGCCCGGTGGTGCACTTGCACCCCTTGGGAATCTCGGGATCAACAGGAATTATTGAAATAAAAAGCCGTCTGTTGGAAATCATTTTGTAAATGTCTCGAACGTAAAATAAACCGGGGCTTCAGATTTCGATTTTCATTTCCGACTATAATTTCAGTTTTTTATTAACAATCATAATACGGCGAACATTGTAAGAAAACTAAAATCTGCACCACCTGGAAATTATTTCTGCCGGCGCCCATGGTCGTCACCACTGGTGGACCAGTGTGTGGCTGCAGTGGGGGCTGTTACAAAATACAAATGCTTGCGCTCGGTCCCTCCGCTAGCGTGCCTCACAAGATGCTGTGTTCACATCAACACTTCACTTGTCTGACAAGTACTGACGTACGTAATTGCCGCGTGATCTTCCTTCAATATCCTACTGGTCACTAAGGATCTTAGAAAAGCGGGGAGAAATGACTCGGAGCGTCCAAATGGAGAGCTTCCTTTTGGACATCTAAAAGAGACGGAGCTTATAAAAACCAAGCATGCTCTCGGTAATTCTAATTGCGAAGTTGTGTATGAAAGCCATGACTAGAAGCGTCTGGTCTCGCATGCCAAGAGTATATTTGGGTTACTCTGCCAGCGAAGGATGTGGCATGATAGCTTTTAAAGATGGACGTCAAAATGAAAACGATTCAGCAAATAAAATTGTTCAGTAAGGACTTCATTATGACTGTTCAAAAAAAAAATTCTCTTCAAGTCTTCAATTTTGCAAAAAATTATGATTTTAGATAAGTGGCAAGTACGTTTTGAGACGCACGGAGTGCGTCAGGGCAAGTTCCGGCAGTCAAGATTACCACTTAATTTAGCACCTGAAAATAGTTAAAATTCAATCTCGTAAATGTAGGTTTAGGTATCAATTTAGGTTTTCTACCTAAATTACGTAAACCTAACACTGCCTAACTACTATTACTTACTTAACTAGTAAGTAATATAGGTAGGTACGTCTGAAAATCAATTATAACACGCCTGTGTTATAATTGATTTTCAGACGTACCTACCTATATTACTTACTAGTTAAGTAAGTACTACTTACGTGTATGCAATGCTAATTAAATTTATTCAAACAAATCCCACACAATTTCATTGTTATATTTCGCACCTACGAGCATTCCTACAAAGGGAGGTACGGCATTTAGTTCTAAGGCACGGAAAGCATAGTTTATTAATAAAAAATTACTTTTAATCAAGGTTGACTGGTAGAGAATGTTCATAATAAATTTAGTTTTGTGGAGTAGATTAAAAACTGTGTAGATACCTACCTATGTATATGAGACATAAAATTTCAAATTAAAAAAACCTGTGGTGAACTACAGCACCTCTTTGCTACTTACTTAGCCCTCATACTCATTAGCGGTCAACCGCGTGTGCGGCTAACCGCGCGGCTAGCTGCTTTTATAGAATTTCGTCGCGGTTTAGTGCGTGCAAAATGAGCGGTTGCATATAAAAATATAAAAGCGGCTAGCCGCGCGGTTAGCCGCACACGTGGTTGACCGCTAATGCGTATGAGGGCTTAGAATTCTTTGACTTAACTGTAATCGTCCAACAGTGCGTGCGTGGGTAGGTTGGTCCTTTTAAAAGAACCAACCTACAGTTTTCTAAATTCAATTTTCACATCGAGGTACATAAATTGCTAACCTCCGCGGCCTTTGCCCTTCCTTTGACAGCAAAATTTTGCCCTTTATCAGAGTGAAAGAGTAATAAACATGACAGCACAATATTATCCACTCTCAAATATTTGTGTAATACCCTGCGAATTTCTGCTCCCCTCGGTTCTAAGCGGTTTGCTCAGATCGGCTACGATGGCTTGTAAAATGCTTACTCAAAGAGATTGATACATTTCCTATATTATTTTGAGGAGGATTTTGTTTTGTTTTGAACATTAATTAATTATTTATTGTTGGTCTCCACAAACCAAACCCCATTTATATTGTGGCTCTGTCACTGCGTAACTGATACACTAAATGCTACAACATTGCCTATCACGTTCTACGTGGGCGTACAAGGTAGTATATAAGATTAATTTGAAACAAAGGAAAATGATTACACACTACATTAATGAATGGAAAGTAATTAAATGGTTCGTAATATAAATATCTATCTGTCAGTATAAAATATATTCGCAATTTAATTAAGTATTCGTAAGTAATGGTAATTATTTATTTTGTTGCCAACGAAATTCAAATCAGCTACTCGTAGGTACAGCACTATATTGTCCCCAAATAATTCTACATGCATAAAAAAAACTATATTTTGTTCAACGAGATTTTACGATTGGTTGGCAAAAGCTAAAGTCTGCCCGTTTTTGTGACCTTTGACCCCGAGTAATTTTTTTCCAGGTGTCGGATCGATGAGGACTTTTCACATTTCATTTATAATAGTGTTTTGAACAATCCTACCAATTTTCAGCCAGGTGGGAATTATTGTAGCCTTGAAAGTCTAAATTGACTGGGCTATAAACAACGAATCGTAAATTCGATGTGTGAACATACCGCTATTGTATTGCCCAGAGTTAAGTTCTATTTATTTAATTATAAGTAGGTAGTTATGTATATGCTAGATTTGTGAATTTTATCACGGTCTTTAATATATATTTACACATAACATAATTAAAATATAATATTATTTAATTTATAAGTATGCCAAATTATACAAAAATAATTAATATTTTCGCCGGTAAGCGCATAATCCCGCCAATTCATTCCCGAAGTAGGTTAAGACTCTCATAGTCTGGAATCCCGGAAATAATGACGTAATTTCGCTTGCAAGCTACATTAACTGTATAGAAATTTAATGTTGCCACCTCTGTGTGCGGCTTGGAACCAAAATAATAGTTTAAGTAATACAAAGCTGGGACAGAAACAACGCTTAACTGTACATAACTCTAAGTAGACTCCAAATTTTGATACTCCAAACTACAAATATAGGTACATACAAACTAATAGTAAAGAATATGTACTATTTTAAAGTTAATTTTATCTTTCTGACCTTTTTCAGTATCCGTAAGTAACTACCTACTTATTTCTCAGATCAAAACTTACATGAAAGATGAATAATTGTCCGGGTTGTGATTTAGAATGGAAAATCACATAGTATACCGACACACGCAAACATTCATACAATAAATTTAATCATTTGGATAATCACTTCGTATATTATATCATAAATCAATTAATCCAGTATCGAGTCCTTTTTAGGGTTCCGTAGTCAACAAGGAACCCTTATAGTTTTGCCATGTCCGTCCCTCTGTCTGTCCGTCCTCGGTTAATCTCAGAGACTATTAGTGCTAGAAATCTGTAATTTGGCATGGGTATAAATATTAATCACGCCGACAAAGTGGTGAAATAAAATTTTGATAAATATTTTCTTTTAGGGTAGCTCCCCTACATGTAAAGTGGGGATGAATATTTTTTTTCTCGTCTACCTCATAGTGTGGGGTATCGTTGAATACGTCTTTTAAAAATGCTGTGGAAGTGGGAACATCATTTTTCGGTTTCTAGATCCGTTTGTAAAATATGATGTTTTAATAATTAATTGATGTGCTTATTTTTATGAGAGTCAAGTGTCCCCCCCCCCCCCTCTATCAGCCAAGTGGCAGTATATAGGAACTTGAAAAAATTCACAACATTAGTATATATAATCAATTTTAAAGGAAAACTATCATGGCTAAATAGGGTTCACAGGTTAAGGAGTTATATCTGTTTTTCGAGGATTGTGACTACGGAACCCTACACTGCGCGTGGCCCGCCACGCACTTGGCAGGTTTTTTTCTTCCTCATAACTTGAGATTGACTTTTAATTTAGATTGACTCCACTCTGCATCACTTTTTAATTCATCATTGATTTGACTTCGAATACTTTAAGTGACATTATCTTATCGGCGCAATCAAGTACTCATTTAACACTTATCCATTTCCATTTTGTTCGCTTCCTTTTATAGATAGCCCTCCACCGATGTCTTCTCGCGGAATTAAAAAAAATAACTTTATTAAAGCTAATAACGAATCGTAAATGACGGATGTGTGAACAAACCGCTATTGTATAGTTCAGAGTTATTATTATTAACTAAACATATAATAAAATCGTAGACTTGCCGTATCTGTACATTGAAGATTTTTGCAAAATAATAACTGGGGGATGTTAGGGATAAGTAATAGAACGTAAAAAACTATTTTTGAAATTTTTGTCTGTTTGTCTGTTTATCTGTTTGTCTGTTTATCTGTTTGTCTGTTTGTCTGTATGTTTGTGCGCGCATCACGCAAAAACTACTAAATAGATTGAAACGAAACTTGGTACGATTTAAGTTCATACTACGGAGTAACATATAGGATACTTTTTATCCCGAAATGTAGCATGGTTCCCTAGGGAGAGGGGATGAAAGTCAAAACGTGTATTTAGCTGTAATTCAATAACGCGTGGTCCGATTTCATTCATTCTTTTTTTGTTAGAAAGTAGATACTTTAAAGATTACCGACTAATCTCTAAAAGGCTGGATCGATTTTTATGGGACTTTCACTAGTGGATCTTTACATTTTGATCTACCCAAAATATTCGCCAGTGAACTTTTAACAGTTTTTAGCATAATATGAGCTCAAAGCTAAAGGAAAAACAAAATGATTTCTACAGGATTTTTAAAAACCAATAGGTATATATCCACGCGAACGAAGTCGCGGGTGTCCGCTTGTTATTAACTAAATAGAACATGGACAAACGAGTCTATAGATAAAAGAAATGCGGAATAGGTATCTAAAAGGGTATCTATAACATAGGAATATAAAGTTGCTCCAACAAATTATTAAAAATCTCTGTCAAAGCAGTTTCTAAAAGCGTATGATCGTGTGAGCTTATAATAATTGCACCGAATGAGCTATGTTATCATTAAAAGGACGCTATGCCTTGGCGCTACTCGTGTGTGTTGAGCCTTACAACGCCTGTAGCACATTTGCCTGTTCGCGGATTCAATTTAACTCCAATTTGCTCGCTTAATGCGACAAGCGAATTGAAAACTATTTGTAATGAAATTCTAATTCAATATTCTTTGTGCCGAAAAGGGCTTTAAAATTGAAGACTCTTTACAAAATTATGAAGCACTAATTACTTACCTAATTACTATTTTATAAGTGGTTACTTTAAATATTTAATATAATCTAATAGTTATTAGGTAAATAAGAGACTCAATTAATATACACTATATATGACACTTATTTAATATAAATAAATCGTTTTCTATAATTCCGGTATTTTTTTCAAATACGATAAAGAAGCTGTTATTTTAAGACTATGTAGTCTCGGAGCAAGATACGGAATACAAAAATGTTGTAAAAATGCCAGAAGTTACGTTCTTTCCTTCACATTTGTGCTCATTTTCTGGTATTTAATATTCGTTAATAGAATAATGAGACTATCTTATCTTATCATAAATGTCCCTTTTTCCTATAAGAGAAGAGGCCTGTGCCCAGTAGGGGAACTTAAAGGGTGTAGTGGTGGGAATGGAACAAACTAAAACAAGTATCATTTTGTGTACAAAGGTGTCATTTTTATCCTTTGAATTTTTAAGCTGTGGGCTCCTCGACTACATCTTAATGTACCTGAACCAGGAAAATGCAAAAGCCCGCGAGAGCTCATTGTCTGAGATAACGGGAAACGAGGAGCGCGCCCAAATCTGCCAAATCTTTTAATACGATAAGAGCATTTCTTCATTAAACGATCCGATACCGGATACACAAATGTATTGAAAGCACATGAAATTCAGAAAATCTCCTTAGAAACTGCCCATAGTACCTATGTATTAACACATTCATACTGTTTTGTTATTCATCTACAAGTTAGCTCTTGGCTGCAGGGCGAGCTCACCTGATGGTGAAGCAGGCCTCGGGTTTGATTCCCGGCAGGGCAATTTGGGGCGATCTCACCTGATAGTGAAGAAGGCCCCGGGTTCGATTCTCAATGCTTGTCAGGGCAATTTGGGAATTTATAATTTCTTAATTGTCTTTGTTCTGGTCTTGTGAGAGACTTCAGCCTTGGCCAGTTACTATTATACCGGCCAGGCCGCGCCGCCAAGTGATTTAGCGTTCCGGTACGATGCCGTGTAGAAACCGATCAGGATTAAGGATTGAATAAAAAACTGTCATGTCCTCTTCCAGGTTAGTCCGCTTTCAACTGAACTATTGCGCCACTCCAGTTAGTTTCACACAGTCATGTAAACGACAACGACTTGAATGCGCCTCTCCAGTTAGTTTCACACAGTCATGTAAACGACAACGACTTGAATGCGCCTCTCCAGTTAGTTTCACACAGTCATGTAAACGACAACGACTTGAATGTGCCTCTCCAGTTAGTTTCACACAGTCATGTAAACGACAACGACTTGAATGCGCCTCTCCAGTTAGTTTCACACAGTCATGTAAACGACAACGACTTGAATGCGCCTCTCCAGTTAGTTTCACACAGTCATGTAAACGACAACGACTTGAATGTGCCTCTCCAGTTAGTTTCACACAGTCATGTAAACGACAACGACTTGAATGCGCCTCTCCAGTTAGTTTCACACAGTCATGTAAACGACAACGACTTGAATGCGCCTCTCCAGTTAGTTTCACACAGTCATGTAAACGACAACGACTTGAATGCGCCTCTCCAGTTAGTTTCACACAGTCATGTAAACGACAACGACTTGAGTGCGCCTCTCCAGTTAGTTTCACACAGTCATGTAAACGACAACGACTTGAATGCGCCTCTCCAGTTAGTTTCACACAGTCATGTAAATGACAACGACTTGAATGTGCCTCTCCAGTTAGTTTCACACAGTCATGTTTAAATGACAACGACTTGAATTGACGACGGAATTTCGATTTGTACTGAAACGATTCTAAGAACTTCACAGACGAATCTCGTTATACCCCATGTCAATACATCGTTTTGTGACCGGCACTTTTGAGTTCAAAATCCTCTACTCTGCAGCGGTAAACAACTAGTAAGTACTTAGTAATTTTCACCTGAAGGCTGTAATGCATTATAAATGATCAATTTCTATATAGGAATGTACTAGCTACTGCAAGGCTTAAATTCCATGGCTTTACGGCTTTAGGAAGGCTTTGGCGGTAGGCAAAGCCTCCTTAATATATTGTAGCAGTACACAAAGTTTATTACATAATATAAAATACATTTTGCCTACTATATGCTCTTTATGTACCTACTTGAATTAGACCAGATAAAATTAATTAATTTCTTAATGCTAGGTAAATACACTTCGAGGAAATAAGGACGTCGAGAAACCAGTTTACATACCTATTATGAGGTAGGTACCTAGGTATTTAGTATTTTCTACATGCCTAACATTTTAAAATTCACCAGTCGCATTAAAAAGTGGAATTAAATTGAAACTCGCGGTGCAAACTGCGAGTGGGCATGAACACTGTGATAAATTGCTTTGTGCGAGTACACTAACAAAGAAATTATGAGAAAAATACTTTTGTTATATTGTATGGTAATCATGTTAAGTAAGTGGATGCAGTTTAAATTAAAGGAATATCATTAAAGCCAAATAGGACATACATAAGTGCCTTTCTCTTGTAGTTGGTACGCAAGCTATTATACATCCCTGACTGGATTTTATCATCACAAAACCTGGATGGATTCATGACTGTGTTATCTCACTGGAGCATTTAAAAGTACCACCCTTACTTCGGCGATAAATTTCCGTTGTGCCTCGCTGTACTGCCGGTTGTTGTACATAAACCTCAGTAAATTCCAGATTTTTGGTGGGAATATCGTAGGAATTGCATATAACTCTCGTTTTATTTTCATTAATTTGCTGTATTTTTCGAGTTTTATTGTATAAGGGACCGTTCAGATAGACCGGCGCGGAGAGCGTCGGAGAGCATTTTTTTTTTTCACACAGACCGGCCGCTCAAATTTGCTCTGCTCTCCGCGCCGGTCTGTGTGAACAGACACGCGGATGCGTTCGGAGCCGAGCATACGCTCTTGGGCCGGACGGCTGCGCGAGCATAAAAGAGCACGCGAACGGAGCCGGTCGGATGCTCGAGCGCGAAAGAGCACGAGTATGGAACAGCCGACCGGCTCGACGAGCAGCCGAGCGGCTGCTCTTAATATTTCACACCGAGCGTATTGGGAGCATCCTCGAGCATCCTCTTATCATAAAAGAGATAAAATGTAAAAAAAAAGCTTATTTCAATGTCTTAAGATTCTATTTTAAATGCGATTAAAATTTGCTCTGCTCTCCGCGCCGGTCTATCTGAAAGGTCCCTAAAGTGGAAGGCATTTTCATTCAGTATAGTTCTGTAAAGATGCACAAGTAAAGTGAAGATTAAGCAAGAGTGTTTTAAGTGATTAATTCAATTTTCTCGCAGGACTCTATAAAAAGTTTTGGTAAGGTTGCCAATTGCCTTAAAGCATGACATGACTTGACTTATAGACCGAGATCCCAGAACGATCTGACATAACTTATTTTCTGAAAGATGAAACCTAAGGCTCTCAGTAGTGTCTCATTTACTTTGAATACCTGCGTACTTGTGGAGTTCGTACCTGTGATACTTGGGGAAATATCAAGTGTGAAAGGTACACAACACTTCACACTATCTTGTGAGCAGTCGTCTGCTTCCATGCAACTTTAGAGAAGAAAATATATTAAGTAGAGAAGAGTTAAAAGATGAAAAACCACGTGACACAATGAACAGACCTGCCATGCGAGTCGCACGGAAAATTTATTCATTGCGAGCTTATAAGGTTTTCTATTTCCTTTCGCGACAGCCAGATGTTTACTCGACTGCCGGTTAAGAATTCCATCTACATAATATATATTGTGTTCGTTTTTCTATCCTCTACTTTTGGAAATCGGTAGATTTAATAACATTTTATAAGTATAGATATATTTCTTTTCTGACATTAATTGCGGTGTTCTAATATAAGGGAAATTTATTTTATATACATATCAGAAACTGCGGAACGTGAGAGTTTTGAACTCACATACCTACCGAAAAAGTCGTCTCATCCGATCAAGTTGTCACAGCTGGACATAGTTTCTTGCACAAAACATGATCTTGTGCTGCTAGTAGCCAGCTACTCGGCTATGATCGTCCGTTCACGAAATGAGGGTCTTCCAACGACGCGTTAAATTTCAACTACAAGTTAGCCCTTGACTGCAATCTCACCTGATGATAAGTGATCCAGTCTAAGAAGATTTGCCGGCTGTTAATCAGCCACAGCAGATCAGACCAGAGACAATTTAGAAATTATAAAACCCCAAATTGCCCCTGCTGGGAATCGAACCCCAGAACTCAGACTTAAAAGACTACAGCGCTCACCACTGCGCCAGGGGGGTCTTCAAATGCGTTTCCCGGTGTAAGGTTGCTATTCGAGTAACTTGGGCTCCCAACATCGGTCGGTTCTTCGAGCTATGTGCCCTGCTTTTTGTCACTTCAGTTTCGTGACTTGATGAGCTGTTTCATTAACTCTGGTTCTTCTACAGATCCCCTCATTTCTAATTTGATGATTGTGCAAAGACTTTACTCTTCAGACATCGTCTTCATACCGGAATGTTGATCGATAGTATTATCCAAATTGTTTATAATATATAATTACGGCAATAATTCCACAGCTATGTTTATAATTAACCACAAAATATGCTAAGATCAATAATGATTAAGTAGGTGTCACAATAATGTAGGCAGTGTGAAAACGGCTGAAATTCGGCACTCGGTATTCTAACCTAGAATGTACAGGTTAAGAGCATTCTCACATTATCCGAGCCAATATTGCACCATATTGACCATCGCTGCTCAACGATCGGATAGAGTAGGTATCCCTACGCTAATCCACTAGTTACTATTTAGTATATAAATTCTAGTGGTGGGAAATTCTGTTTTCCCTTGGAAGTAAGATATTTTACTGTGCAGTTCGAAAATATTTTTTTATTCCATGATAAGTTACCCCTTGGCCACCATCCGATCAATAGTTTCGGAGAAATCCGTGGATAAACATAGGTACATACATACATACAAACATACATACATACCTAATGTCGAATTGCAAACTCCTTTTAAGGGACCTTTCAGATAGACCGGCGCGGAGAGCAGAGCAAATTTTAATCGCATTTAAAATAGAATCTTAAGTCATTGAAATAAGCTTTATTTTTACATTTTATCTCTTTTATGATAAGATGCTCGAGGATGCTTCCAATACGCTCTGTGTGAAATATTAAGAGCAGCCGCTCGGCTGTTCGTCGAACCGGTTGGCTGCTCCATGCTCGTGCTCTTTCGCGCTCGAGCATCCGACCGGCTCCGTTCGCGTGCTCTTTCATGCTCGCACAGCCGACCGTAGGCCGAATTGCTCTGCCGTCCGGCCCAAGAGCGTACGCTCGGCTCCGAACGCATCCGCGTGTCCGTTTTTAGCAGAGCAAAAGACATGGCCGGAATTTGCCCTGATTAGTCGAAAAAAAACTTACTTAAATAAACATAAATGGAGGTTAATTATTCATATGTGAAAATTGCTTTTAAAATAAACTAAAATATATCGTGGCAATTACATTTCTCCAGCGCAGGCGTGGAAAAAACACAAAAAATAAGAATGTTAACTGTTATTTGTTTTTCTAACTTTTCTAAGGTCATATCCAAGAAGGTTATATATATCTATGTAGACACTGGAGACTGCACCTGAAACATTGTAGTTAAGACAAATTAGTCATTCAGCTAGGATATTTTTTCTCTCTAGTTTTTCTATACCTCACACACTTTATTTAGTAGTTGAGAACGAGACAAAGCATGTTCAAGGCTACATTTCTTTGCTTCAACATTTTCAGCTCAAAATCCATAGGTTCCGTGATTCTGGTCATATCAGTAAAGTGTTCTGACTTCTGTGGTAAGTTATTGTTTTTTTTTTTCAAAATGGCGTTTTCGTTGTTGTGTGGTTGTTTCGTAACAATTAAAAATAATTATTGATTTCTTACGAGCTTCTGTTCCTCTAGTTGTGTTTTATACAGTTTTATAATTTAGTGCTATTTATATTTGAGACGTTGACTCTTTCTTGTTTCATTGAAACAAGACTCGTATGTTTTGTTTTTTAAAATATCTGACAGAAAACAAGGAGAAATGTTTTAAATGTGGCTCGCCGGTATAAAACAACATTAAGTTGATTCGATTTCCTAAACCTGCTATAAGGAATTTTGCGCGGTACGTAGGTATAACCTAACCTAACTTATGTAGATTTATACTAAAATTATTTCTCTATATTTTATCCATAAACAGATACAAGCACACCTTTTCATATATTATAAAGTGATATCAGCAGGTGTGCATAAGTCTATAGTTTTCTGCTGAACATACTGATGTGTTACTGTCAACCATTTTCCAGATACCTACTACTAGTTATGAAAAAAATTATTATTGGTAGCCCACCCTTAGTGTTTACTATTTATTACCTATAGGGTAGTAAAAATACTTTCTTATATGTTATGGTGTGCTGTGGCGATCCTTGCAAGAGACCTATGTCCAGCAGTGGACGTCCATTGGTTGAAACGATATGTTATGGTATATATTATTTGTAATAATTAGTCCTACCAAGTACCAATTAATCAACAAAACTATTTCTTTTCAGATGTGAACTATGTGATATTCAGATGTGAAGATGAATTTAAACAGACAAGTTTTGCTGATTGTACTAAACAGAAGTTACAAAGAACTGTTGTTCCATGCCCGCCAACCCACATTGGAGCAGCGTGGTGGGTCTAAGCTCTAAATCCTCTCTCCTATGAGAGAGAAGGCCTGTGCCCAGCAGTGGGTCATTAAAAAGGCTGTAGTGGTGGTGGTGGTGGTGGTCGCTGTTCCATGTGATGTAATTGAATATGAAAATATTAACAGCATTGTAAATAGCGTCTCATACATATTATGTTTAAAAAGATTTTGTATTTTGAAAAATAGATCATTTTCAGAAGAAGCATCAGCCACCACACTCAAAAAAAATCCTTACACATCTATACTAATCTATACTAATATAATAAAGGGGAACAATTTGTTTGTTTGAACGCGCTAATCTCAGAAACTACTGGACCGATTTCAAAAATTCTTTCACCGTTGGATATGTATGTGATCCTTGAGTGCTATAGGCTATATTATATTATGTACCACGGGCGAAGCCGGGGCGGACCGCTAGTAATAATATAATAAAGCGGAAGAGTTTGTTTGAACGCGCTAATCTCAGGAACTACTAGACCGATTTCAAAAATTCTTGCACCGTTCGATATGTACGTGATCCTGGAGTGCTATAGGCTATATATTATGTACCACGGGCGAAGCCGGGGCGGACCGCTAGTAAATAAATATGCATTGTTAGAACAAAAACCTGTTGTTTTATTTTGAATCCTAACTAAAACTTTATTTATAAGGCATTTTGACTCGAAAGAGAACTTGGTGTATTTTATTAACCAGTTTTCTCTCGAGTCAAAATGCCTTATCTAAAAATATTATTTAGTCCACATTTGAATCTCCCGTCAAAGAGTTGTTGGAGGATCAATCTAGATGGCGCTGAACTGTTCTCAATTTTTTCGACATCCCTACGTCAAAATTAGGCAGGGACTGAATAACCGGAATTTAATGGTAGTTTTATTTAGCGGTAATGGGCCTACCCTTTTAATAAAAGTAGCGAAATGTTTAAATACCTATAATTTCGGTACCGCTTCATTTCGGTACCTCTTTATTTCTGTACCTTTATATTTCAGTTTAGCGGTACCGAAATAAAAAACGGTACTTTTATTTCGGTACCGCTATTTATATCGATATTTTTATCTAATAAGGCTTTACTTTGATGTGCCGTTGAATGAATCCCACCACTTCGGCATTCTTTATTCTTTAATATTCTTATTTTTAGATTTAGAATTTGGAATTTCTTAAAATCCTTACGTTTTAACAAACACAGGAACCGACGGGAAGCGGGGGACGCGCTGCGCGCGGCACGTGGCCAAATTCTTCACCCCCGTGCGCGCACCTTTTCGTATTTTTTCGGTACCGAAAACGCAAAGCGGTTAAATAAAGGTATCTTTTATAAAGGTTGAGATTTTGGTACCTATTTTGTACCGGTATGATAACGGTGGTATGTACCGGTATGCTCTACCGCTTTCAGTCCCTGAAATTAGGTACCTACTGAATAGATTAAAAATTAAAGACGTTCGGATATTATACACGCACACGACCATAAGTGCTAATTAATACAAAATATATCGTTAGTATTTATTATACGTGTATCCGAACGCAAATGCAATATGACAGTAAAATAAAAACAAAAACAAATAAAAGTAAACATTCTTATTTTTTGTGTTTTTTTCCACGCCTGCGGTGGAGAAATGTAATTACCGCGATATGTTTTAGTTTATTTTAAAAGCAATTTTCACATATGAATAATTAACCTCCATTTATGTTTATTTAAGTAAGTTTTTTTTTCGATTAATCGAGCAAATTCCGGCCATGTCCGAGGACACAGCTCCATACAAATTCCGGCCATGTCCTTTGATCGGCCGGTCTGTGTGAAAAAAGAAATGCTCTCCGATGCTCTCCGCGCCGGTCTATCTGAACGGTCCCTTAGGGTTCCCTACCCAAAGGGTAAAAACGGAGCCCTATTAATGTCACTCTGCTGTCTGTCTGTCCGTCCGCCGGCCACAGGTCTCTAGCTCGTAGACGAAATGAGTTACAAACCTGAAATTTTGGTATTTGGTGTAGAACGTTGACCCAAACCAAATATTGAATTAAAAATTGAATGAAATTATTTTTCAGGGGAGCTCCCACCTACATGAAAAGTAGCCAGCAAAATTTTTTTCTTACCCTTGCTTGTGGGGTATCATTGTTTAGAGTTCATTAAGTGGAGTACGAATACATTTTTATTTAATTTTTTGCTTAAAAAAATAAGGAAATGGGGAGCCATCAAAGTTGTTACTTTTAGACCATTTTTGTGACGGGGGCTAACACAAAAACTAAACCAGTAGGTAAGGAATATGAAATTTCGGTAAGTATATTATGTGGCATAATATACCGTATGTACTGTATTTAAACAACAAATACTGAAAACAACGATTACTAAAGTTGTTTGTAAGCTGTGACCAAAACAAACAAACAATTTTTGGGTTTTTCTTTCACGGTTTGTTGCAATATCTAGCTCGGAAATTAGTTACTTAAATATTTCTTACACCCAAAATATTATGTATGAACCCTAAAAGAGCGAGGCCCGATTCGCACTTGGCTGATTTTTTTTGTTTTAAAGTCGGTTAAAAATCCGTGGTAGGTATGCTAGACCAAGATCCCAGTGCGATCTGACATAACTTATTTTCGGAAAGATGAAACCTTAGGCTCTCAGTAGTGTCTCATTTGCTTTGAATATGCGTAATTGTGGAGTTCGTAACTGGGGTACTTATGGAGATATCAAGTGTGAAAGGTAACTATGGCACACGGTGCGCTGCGGCACCGCGGCGCGTTGCGGTGTCGCTGCGTGATGTGAGCCGCTTACCGGATTCAGTCATAAAAATGAAAATAATAATTATTCTACTTAAAAAATCATACGTTGAGGTTATAATATTCATTAGTCATTTTCCTAGGTTAGCACAACAGTAAATTCATTAAATTACATACATACATACATACACTGTAATACTTACTTATGTATTTCCCCTACTTGATTACACGCGAACGTATTATTTAATGCCACTTTGCTTATTAAAAAATGCTACGTGAATAAATTAAAACAACTAGGTATGTGAATAAATTAAAAAAGCTACGAGAATAATGAAAAAAAAAGTTATACGTAAATTAATTAAGTGCCTTTATCTCGGTATAAATATAGAGAAAAAAAATAAAATCAGTTCCATATTTTTATTGAAATTTAGTTACCCTATGTAGGTATGCAAGTTTATTTCAGATGTGGACTAGAATGGACTGGAATATTTTCAATCATTTATAAGGCGTACTGGTGCGTGTGGTGGGCATAATAACTCGCATTGGTGCAGCGTGGCGGATCTGAGCTCTAAATACCTCTCTCCTATAAGTGAGGCACACTGTGCCCAGCAATGGTATGTAAAAAGCTATATTTGTGGTGCACTAACTTCTAATACAATCACGCTCGAAAGACCGTGGCCACACAATATGAGCTGAATCTTTGGTAGATACAAAACGCCTCACCAAAAGTACTGAGAACTAAATTTGACAATTCCCAATATAGTTCCGGATACCTTCACTCTCAATGTTCTTAGCAATCAGCGCCAAAATGGCGGTAATCGAATTGCTTCAGCTAATAACCAATCCAGCGTAGGTACTTGGTCAATGTGTGCAAGGCACATCAACTGGAGGACAGTACACTTTGGGGTTGTCCATTAATCACGTGATGTTTTTTTAACGTTTTTTAACCCCTCCCTCCCCCATGGTGATACGTGGTGAGGTTTAAGACTACCCGCCCACCCCCCTTTCCCCCAATCTTAAAATTTTTATAATAGGTATTATTTTTAAGTACCGGCATAAAGTATAATCTAATCCTTAATTCTTAAATAATAAAAAAAATCGATTTAGAAATAACGCGTTTGACGAAAAAATAAGTACACGTGATATCTAACTATACCCCCCCCCCTCCCCCCGTTGTGATATATCGTGATTTTTGCTGAACCCCTCCCCCCCTTTCGAACCTCACGTGATTTATGGACAGCCCCTTTGCTATTGCTGATACCAGCACACTGTTCTCTTTAATCCAGTAATTATAATCACTTACTGGTCGCTTAGTTCACTGGTCTATGTGTGAAATCGCTACGAACGTGAAGAGAAACTATTAGTAGGAGAAGCATTGCATTGTTTGCATAAAGAGTTAAATTAAAACAAATATTCATTTAGCGAGAGATGTTTCGAAACGATATTAATTTTTAAACATTCATTGCTCACCTGTATATTATAACTGCTAGCGTGTTATTTGAAGAGTAAATTAAAAATGGAAAATAAATTTTTCATTTTTGTATAATTTACTGTTTATTTATGGAAAAAAAATTACGCGCTTAATTGTGAACTTCCTCCTCTTTGGAAGTCGGTTAAAAATAAAATGAAATGTAGTGTTCATTTAACTGTTTTGTTTCAAATTATTATACGAGAAGTAGGAAGTTAAGATAGCGCTGGTTAAGCAACGCTTATCCAAGTCTATAGATGGATCTATTTTGAATGTCCGAATCAGACTTTTTCGTTTCGTCAGTCGTTAAATGGTCGGTCCTTTTTACATCCGCTACTACTTAATAAAATTGTTAAAACTTGCGTCGAAATTCAAACGATTAGAAATATTTATGTACCTACTCACGAAGCAATATTTTGTAGAAAGAATGCTTTGCAATTTGTAGTTTTGTTCACAAAAGTCTCGAAATACTGAGCGACATAGGTACACGTTTATTATTATATCAACTTATATGTGTGATATCGATTCAAAGCTATTACACGTGCACGTTCGCTGGCGAGAGTCAAAACGAATACCTACAGTTTCAATTCAACAGAGAATGGTAGTAGGGTTGTCCACTAACGATATTTTTGGAACTTCTACGTCAAGCTTGTCTCACTATGCTGTGCAATCAACGACACGTCAATAGATATCCCTACAGAGGGGAAGCTTTTTAACAACGTCCAAAAATACCTATTCCCAGGGTTGTCACCTGTTTCATGTGAACTTAAACATACTGTATAATGTATAATTCTCGTCATAGAGGGGACTCGACATTGGCATAATGTCCTCTATTCATATACTCTCTAATGAGCACTCTATTTTATTCTATATAATAAGACATATTACCTGCAATGCAACATTGTTGCCATGCAGAGGCTTTTTAACAGGTTGCTTATTTTACTAGGATCCATATTGTATGATTTTTTTTACTTTTTATTATTAAGTTAAATAATTTATCGAAATAAGCTTGCAACCAAACAAAAACAATTAATTAAAAAAATAATTTCCTGAAATATGAAAGGTGGCAGCCCTATGTACGAACACTATTTCAGGAAGCAACGCTAGGTGGGGAAACAAGAAAACTCAACAGTGGACTATTAGGGACCTTTCAGACAGACCGGCGCGGAGAGCAGAGCAAATTTTAATCGCATTTAAAATAGAATCTTAAGACATTGAAATAGGCTTTATTTTTACATGTTAACTCTTTTATGATAAGAGGATGCTCGAGCATGCTCCCAATACGCTCTGTGTGAAATATATGAGAGCAGCCGGTCGGCTACTCGTCGAGCCGGTCGGCTGCTCCATGCCCGTGCCCTTTCGCGCTCGAGCATCCGACCGGCTCCGTTCGCGTGCTCTTTCATGCTTGCACAGCCGACCGTAGGCCGAATATGCTCTGCCGTCCGGCCCAAGAGCGTACGCTCGGCTCCGAGCGCATCCGCGTGTCCGTTCACACAGACCGGCGCGGAGAGCAGAGCAAATTTGAACGGCCGGTCTGTGTGAAAAAAAAAATGCTCTCCGACGCTCTCCGCGCCGGTCTGTCTGAAAGGTCCCTTACACCGTAGCACGTAGCTCTGTCTACGAAATATCTACGTAGTAACTGTGGTAAGGACGCATACTTCTATAACTAGAATTACAGCCGTCGCGTCGTGTCGTGTCAACTGATGGACTTCCATTGCTGGAAAAAAATCTATAGGGGAGAGTCCTACAGTACCGACACCCTAAGGTATATTTGATATAAAATTAAAATCTCCAAATTAATATGTTAGATATTTGCTGATTTATGTAAAATAACTCATAATGTATAAATAGAAATAATGTAACATCAATATATTTGGAAAGAATCAAATTTATTAATAAAATCTAAAGACACTAAAAATTAATAGTAAAAAAATTGTCCTCCAGTACCGGTCAGAAACAAATACCAGTGTAGTATCACTAGTATCACTATACTACCTCAATTATAAAATGTTACGTATAAAGCAACAATTAAAACATTATTATTGTAGCTATATAAATAATAAATACATACGATGATTAACTATTGTCGATATAGTCCAATAATATTAAAATATCACCCCCGGTACAATACTTGTGTAACGAACGCCACCGCGCGCAACGCAATTCTTTGCACTGGCAGTTAGTCGGTAGCTGACAGGTCGCCGCCGTTTTGGGCATAGACTTGTCAAAGTGAACTACTTAAATGGAGCTAATGGTGTCAGCATTAGCTGTTATAGAATCTTAGAAATAGCAACTGACCGGTACTGGATGCCGGCCCGTACTGCCGGACTCTCCCTTATGGGCAATTTTACATTACTAATTCCCAGATTTTCTCAGAATTTAGTAGTTAGTACATAATAACAGAAATCAGTATTTAGTACATAATCATCATCAGTACACAAACATACATCACTACATAGTATAAAACAAAGTTGCTTTCTCTGTCCCTATAATATCCCTGTGCCCCTATGTCCCTATGTATGCTTAAATCTAATATGTATGCTTAAATCTAAATTTAAAACTACGCAACGGATTTTGATGCGGTTTTTTTAATAGATAGAGTGATTCAAGAGGAAGGTTTATAAGTAGAAAAATTGGACCCGATAGGTGGCGCTAATAGCGGGCAGGACGACGTCTGCCGGGTCCTCTAGTTAGTACATAATCACCATTATCAACAATTGGTATGGGTTTACTGTTGGACATAGGCGTCTTTTAGGTAGCGCCAACGTGGGCCATCTTTTACCTAGCCGAGACCTATCTACCCTAGATACTCCTCATTTCGCTATGCAAAGAAATATTTATAGGTTAAAATCAAAAGTAGGTTAGTTTCAAGAACTGCATCCAAACTGCAATTTTGTAATCGGCGTGCAGAGCAAATCTCTAGACCCTAATAATCGCGAGATGCATTAACCTGAATGCCAGCGTTAATATTTCTCGAGAGATAAGATTATGCGGTGTTCCTTTTGTATACTTAAAGTTTGGAATATAATATTTTCCACTAAGTAGCTCGATAGTAAAATAATGACTTGCTTAGGTATTTAATGGATAGGTGACAAAGTATTGATCTAAAAATTAACTGCATGATCCACGACGGAGCAAAAATAATCTTAGAACTACTTAATAATTCAACTGTAGCTAAAAATAAAAGTTCGAAGTGGAATAACCTAGCTAAACTTCGAAATTATGAATAAAACTAGATTCTGCCCGCGGCTTCGCCCTCGTGAATTTTGGTTTTTCACAAATCCCAAGGGAAGCGTGGATTTCCGGCTCCCGTTCCCGCTCCCTTTTCCAAACTTTATACCTACTTTCAAGGAAGTTTGCTATAGTAATCTACCTATAGCTGTAGATATATATTTCGTTTTTATCAAAATCCCGTGGGAACTGTGGATTTTTCCAGGATAAAAAGTGCATACGCATACAGATGCATGCAAATATTGTAATAATGTGCTATGTGAGCGTGATTTACCTAAGAACAGTCAACGCCATCTATCGCGTTTTTGGAAGTCTATATCTATTTTAGTCCCACAGGAATACTTTTCCGGGATAAAAAGTAGCCTATGTTTTAAGTCAGGGCATAAGCTATCTCCATTCAAAATTTCAGCCAAATCGGTTCAGTAGTTGCGGCGTGATTGAGTAACAAACATACAAACATCTAAACATCCAAACATCCACACTTTCACATTTATAATATTAGTAGGATTGATCGTGTACTGTGGTGACCCTTGTAGAAGAACTATTTTGTTGCAGTGGACGTGCATCGACGATGACGGTATAAGAAACTACTTTACTCTATCTTTGAAGATAAATATTAATATTCTATATTTAATTTTGTTTAGAGATAGTGTTTAGTTTTCGCTTTTGTTTGCTCTATTGTCCTCTTTTTTTTCTCTCTCTCTCTTACTAACATTTTTCTTATATCGCAAGCTGTGGCAATCCATAAGTGGGTCTGCAATAAAGCAACATTTTTTTTTGTATATTTATATTGTGTGTTTACTCATGTTTTGTTATGTAACCAGAGTGCTTAGTCTAAGTTTGAAGCGCTCCAAAACTAAAAGTATACTAGAAGTATACTATTGATCGAATCACAAATGACTTCAGAGCAAAATGAACCCAAAGACTCTTATTTTAGGTCCATTTTACTCTGAAGTCATGGTGATTCGATCAATAGTATACTTATAGTATACTAAAAAGTTTTGGAGCGCTCCAAACTGAGACTAAGCACTGTGTTGATTGTCCTTTTCAAATAAATAAAATAAATAAATTCTCAGTGGACTCCTTTATATCTAGAGTGGTTATGGTTTAATATAGTTTAACATCCTTGGAGAGCACTTCAAACTATACCGGATGTCGGCGCTAAAAGTTTTACGGTGCAGTGCCCAGTTATCGGTAACATCCTATACAAATAATAATATCTAAGCAACATCCTAATAAAATGTAACGTAGAACTAGTAAAATATTGTTCTAATAGCTTATAAGTAGATAATATAATTACATTTTTATTTTTTACCTACTAAGTACTAGCTTTTGCCCGCGGCTTCGCCCGCGTGAAATTCGGTTTTTCGCAAATCCCGGGAAAATCATGGATTTAAGTTCCCGTTCCCGCTCCCTTTTCCAACCTTTATAGGTACCTACTTTCAAGGAAGTTTGCTATAGTAATCTACCTATAGCTGTAGGTATAGATTTCGGTTTTTTAAAATCCCGTGGGAACTGTGGATTTTTTTTTCAGGATAAAAAGTAGCCTAAATATTAAGCCAGGGCATAATCTATTTCCATTCAAATTTTCAGACAAATCGGTTCAGTAGTTGCGGCGTTAACCATACATACACACACTATATTTTTCGCCTTTATAATATTAGTGTGATAATTTAAATAGGTAAATATTACCTGACTTACTGAATGGTCTAGGGATTATGGGATCCCGGGCCAAAGTAACGACCAAAAAGTTGAGTTTTCCTGTGAAGAAATTCTCAGTAGCTTATAGCATCATAGCATAGCACATAGCATTAGGAAGTTGGTGGTGCAACACGCGCGTTCCTTTAAGAGTATGTAAAGATCCTGGCTAGTTGCTCCTGATGCCCTGTTATGATTACAATCTCATAGGGCTTTGAGAGTGAGGGAATAGAAAGCGCACCTTTGTTTGTGTCGACTAGTCTCCGTTTCATCAGAATTCATAATTGAATCTTGTAGGTACTTAAACGTCATGAACGGTTAATCAACAATTAATTACAGTCAGACTATCAATGATTGATTAATTATTAGATATTATCTATTATCCATTGAGTCGATAATCTCGGATTAAATTAAATGTCACTTAACTAAGTGCATAATTATTTTATGTGTATTAATAATAATAATTTGTATGTAGCCTTGATATCTCAAAGATACAAAACTAGATTGCAATGCAAAGTGGCCGTAGATTTGAAATTTGCACCCTCACAAGCAAGACCACGAAGATGGGAACGGTATACCAAGAAGGTAGGAAGACTGAAGAAGGTGGGTTATTGTTATAATAAGTAAAGTTATTACTTAAAAATCAGCCAAGTGCGAGTCGGGCCTCGCTCTTTCAGGGTTCCGTACATAATTATGAACAATATAATATTTTGGGTCTAAGAAATATTTAATTTCCGAGTTAGACATCGCAAGAAACCGTGAAAGAAAAACGCAAAATAAGTTCGTTTGTTTTGGTCACAGCTTATAAACTATTTTATGAATCGTTGTTTTCAGTATTTGTTGTACAAATAGAGCATATAGTACATAATATACCGAAATATCATATTCCTAACTAGTTTAGTTTTTTAGATAGCCCCCGTCACAAAAATGGTCTAAAATTGTCAATTTTGATGACCCCCCATTTCCTTACTGTTTAAGCAAAAAATTAAAAAAATATATATTCGTACTCTACTCAATGAGCTCTAAACAATGATACCCCACAAGCTAGGGTAAGAAAAAAAATTTTTTTTCCGGCTCTTTTCTCATGTATGGGAGCCCCCCTGAAAAATAATTTAATTCAATTTTTAATTCAATATTTGATTTTGGGTCAACGTTCTACACCAAATACCAAAATTTCAGGTTTGTAACTCATTTCGTCTGCGAGCTAGAGACCTGTGACCGGCGGACAGACGGACAGACAGACAGACAGACAGCCGAGTTACATTAATAGGGCTCCGTTTTTACCCTTTGGGTACGGAACCCTAAAAAACCATAGAAAGTACATAAAACCCAAAAACAGTCAATGAATTTCCTTTCTTTTCCGGGGATAATAAATCCTGTTACACTCTCTAGGTATTTAACTATATTCATGCAAAAATGAAGTAGATCTTTGCCCCGTTGGTGCGCGATCGAAGGACAAACCAACAAACATACACACTTTCGTATACCTACCCCTACCTTTTTAATAAGGATATATAAGTGCCTGTTTCACCACCTTCTGATAAGTGTCGGATAGCCCAAACGTAAGTTTTGTCGCTTTCTTACTTTATGTCAAGTGACAAAGGCAAAAGTTGTAGATCTAGATATCTGATAGATAGTTATCAGAATGTGGTGAAACAGGCATTAAGTATATCTACTAAATAATCCCTAAACCTAATGTAGGGATTAGTATTTTGTTATAGAAACGCAAAGGAAATTAAATTTCAACAAAGTTTAAAACTAGAATCAATATTCTACCTGAAGAACCTTTCTATCATCAAGACACATTGCTTGCACATTATGGCATTGCGTCAAATTAAGACATAATATTCATTGGTCGGTAACCGATTATTATGCATTGGACATAAACTATAAATTATGAACCCGATATTACGATGGTACGTTAATTAGAAATCATTTCCGGTTTTCATACAAATAATTCACTGCAAATAATTGTTATATTAAATAGGTACAATAACAACGTCAGTAATAATAATGAATTAAATTAATGGTTCACCCAGCTTATTAGTCATTTGTATGAATGCATATTATTGTAAGTTTGTGTGTATGCTATCGTGTAGGTACTAGCAGTTTATTTTTTTATTTTATAACTTACTAGCTTCTGCCCGCGGCTTCGCCCGCGTGAATTTCGGTTTTGAACAAATTCCGAGGGAATCGTGGAGTTTCGGTTCCCGTTCCCGCTCCCTTTTCCTAACTTTATACCTACTTAAAATATCAAGCAAGGTCGCTATAGTAATCTACCTATAGCTGTAGATATAGATTTCGGGTTTTTCGAAATCCCGTGGTAACTGTGCATTTTTCCGGGATAAAAAGTAGCCTATGTGTTGCCAATGCATGCTACATAGCAAAGTATTGCAATAATGGTTTATGTGAGCGTGATTTACCTAAGAACAGTCAGCGCCCTCTGTGGCGTTTTGGAGGTCCATATCAATTTTAGTCCTACAGGAATTAGTTAAGTCAGGGCATAAGCTATCTCCATTCAAAATTTCAGCCAAATCGGTTCAGTAGTTGCGGCGGAGAAGAGGAACAAACATACACACAAACTTAATAACGCCTTTATAATATTAGTGTGATTGTTATTTTCCTCGCTAGAGAGCTCCGATAGCATACGCGTCTGATCGCTGCTAAATTCAAAATGCTATAGGGAGAACTTTACGCACCGCCCCGGCCGGCTGGAACCGCGCGCCGCGCGCAAAGGCTATGTCCCGCAATTTTTAAATCTTAATATCTTCGAAAATATTCATTTAAATCATATGCTGTAAAGGGCCATATAGATCTATAATAAATCAACAATGTACTTAAAGTATTTAATTAGATAAGGATTAATGCTGTATTGGTTAAAATCGCTTCTAAAATTAGCCATTATTTGTCGTAAAAAAGTAAATGACAAAAAATGTTATTGTGGGATATCCATAAGAGATAGACATATACCATCGCGGAGTTTTCTATAGACCTTTTTAATGTGTACAATACTTAGTACATTATATTGATAAATCTCGTAGGGTTCAGCCTGCGTTTGCAATGTAAGCGGAAAAAATTTAATTATTTACGACATCACATTAGAAACCTCAAAAATAACAGTATTTCTCCACAATTTAATGGATGTTATTATACATATAAACCTTCCTCTTGAATCACTCTATCTATTAAAAGGGACATAGGGATATAGGGACATAGGGACATAGGGACAGAGAAAACGACTTTGTTTTATACTATGTAGTGATGATGCCCGCGACTTCATCCGCGTGGATTTTGACCGTTGGTTTTTCCGGTAAACAAAGTAGCATATCCTTCCACAAAGTCCAATCTATCTCTAAAAGAAAATTCGTCATTTGTTCAGCTGTTTAGGTGTGAAAACGTAACAGACAGTTACTTTCGCATTTATAATACCTACTTATTACTTAGTTTGGATTTAATGCACCATCCCGTTCTCTTATCCTGTTCCTCTTACAAAAGATTGTTATGTGAGAGATCATTCTAAATGGTAGGTATTCCACCTTTTCATGCCAAAGCCATAGATTAAGGAAAACGTAGTTTGGTTATCTTCGCCTGTTTGTTTTTGTGTGTGCAATAATGTCACGTATGTTTATTGCTGTGTATAAATAAATCTTTCACTTCCGCAATATTTTCTACACGCTCTTGGGGCCATAGAGGGCCAAACTCGACAAAGCTGTCGGCTTAGTACGTGCGCACATTGAGACAATGATAGTAAACGAGTATCGAAACACTGTAATTTCTGAGTTAAATGAAGAGAGTAAACACGACCAATTCTGTCAATCATATATCAACAGCCATCGTCCCAAACGCAAATTTGGTAAAAAAACCTAATTTTTAAGTCAGCAGGAAATCTCGGAGTTTTTCTACGTGATTAATGGCCTGTTTCACCACCTTCTGATAATTATTGTTGGATAGCCGAATCGTAAGTTTTGTCACTCTCTTACTTTATAGTCCATTTTTATGTTACATGAGCTTTGCATTTGTTAGAGGATGCAATTTTATTATTGGGACATGTGTGGGGGTCAATAGAAGCTTAACCTCAAGTTTGTGGGGTCACCACCCTTGTCCCCCGGCCGCCATCTTGGAAAACACTTTTTTCACGATATCTCGGAAACTATGCGTAGCAAATTGTTTTTCCTAAAAATTATGTTCATATAACTTTGTGCACTAAATTAAAAATTAAAGAAGTTATAAGCAAAAAGTGAGAAATTTTCTATAAAATCTTTTTTGCTCTATAAATTTTTTTTATACATTTTACAAAAAAAAATTCTTCAGACCAATCATGTAGATGATCTTTTGAGGAAAATTTTTTCCCTGTAACTTATTAACCGACTTCAAAAAAAGGAGGTTCTGTATTCGACCCGTATGTATGTATGTATGTATGTATGTATGTATGTATGTATGTATGTAAGTATGTTCGCGATTATCTCCGCAACTAATGAACCGATTTTGATGATTGTTTTACTATCGTAATCTACATACTTTCAGGAAGGTTTTAGTGTATAACACATCGAGTTATCATTCTTATGTACGAAGTTATAACCATATATGTATACACATATGTCACTAATATGTTCTCTGAGATTGCCAGACCTATTGCTGAAGTCTAATATAGCTATTCTGTCCAAAGACTTCACTCTGCTACGCCTACGTAACATTGACCTTTTGCAACAATTTTTGGGCCGAAGTCATACTAGCTGTACTATAGAGTGATTCCTTGGAGTTTGTGAACGGTTACGTGTATTTCCATTCTATACAAAGCCAAGGGTGTGAAACTGGTCTCGTATAGACTGTAAATTACTTTTTAATCAAGGTCTTCCAAATTATACAAGAGTAGTACGCATACAAACTAATCTTGTATAGATCGGAAGTTAGGTTAGGTTGGGTTAGAACATTATAAAACCATTCACCTATACTTAGTATGACACATAAAATGTATGTAATATGTCACAGGATATTTAATAATAATTAATAATATATTGGTTATAATCTATTTTACATAGTTCTCATTAATATTATTATTAATATAAAGAAAACAAATCACTAAAAAGCATAAAATAATTTTTTTCAAAGAAAAATGAACCGACTTCAAACGATTCGAACTAAAAAGTTTAAAATAATTTTTTATTCATTTAGATTGACGATTAAACTACCTAACTCAAATAATATATAATTTTTTGGAGTCGGCGCCAAACCACATTCAATTCGTCTTAGTAAAATCAGAGTAACTATCCACTTTTGAATGCGAGCGTGGTGAACCATAATAGTCGCGGAGGGTGAGGCTGTCCGGGACGCGGGGAGCATATTTTCAACTTGAAAAGTACGAGTCATTTGGCGCCGACTTCAAAAAATTATATATCATTTGAGTTAGGTAGTTTAATCGTCAATCTAAATGAATAAAAAATTATTTTAAACTTTTTAGTTCGAATCGTTTGAAGTCGGTTCATTTTTCTTTGAAAAAAATTATTTTAATTTCATTCATTTAAAACGCTGTTACAGCGCTCAAAAGTTGACCGGGTTCGTCAATGGTCATGAGAATCCGGTCAAAACGAAATGTTTAACTTATTTTTGTTTTTTTTTTATTATAATACTAGCGGACCCGGCAGACGTCGTCCTGTCCGCTATTAGCGACACCTACCGGGTCCAATTTTTCTACTTATAAACCTTCCTCTTGAATCACTCTATCTATTAAAAAAAACCGCATCAAAATCCGTTGCGTAGTTTTAAAGATTTAAGCGTACATAGGGACATAGCGACTTTGTTTTATACTATGTAGTGATATTCTTAAAAAATTTTTGTTAAATTTGTACAACTTTACTAATAAATGCAATATTCGGTCCTTAAATTGTAACATTTCAATGGACTATTATGTCACTTGACAAAGTCAAAAGTTGTAAATAAGCTAATCGACAATTATTAGATATCATCAGAAGGTGGTAAAACAGGCTCTAAATCAAAAAATGATCCGTAGAAGAAACAGCGTTATCTACTGTCATACAACGGTTTACCAAGCTGAAGTTGCAATGGCCGGGCCATCATCTGAAAAACCGAAAAACCTAAATGGTTCCCAAGGTGGTAAAATGGCTACCTCACACCGGAAAATGCATTGTTGTCAGACCCTTTACTATATTATGTGGACCGTTAATATTAGATGGAAGGTAAAGCCCCGTGGTCGCACCGATTTGTCCCACTGGTGGGATATTGCTATACTACTGTGTACCCGTGGTCCCACCGGGCTCAAGGAACCGATGGTTACAAGCGGCGCAAGAGCGCTAGAGTGCAAATCCCTACATGACACCTATAAGTATGCAAGGGGTATGCATACCTCTTCCAAGTCAGCCCACTTCCATCTTAGACTGCATCATCACTTACCATCAGGTGAGATTACAGTCAACTAACTAATTAACTTGTACTTGAATAAAAAAAAAAAAATCCAGCAGTGGATGTCTCTGGATTGATGAAGACTCGATTAATTACTTTAAACCAACGTATTTAAGATCCATTTTGCTCTGACATTACACTATTTCCATACTCGAACTGTGTCAAAGTTGTCGAGACGCGAGTCGCACTAAAGGTTGGTAGTTTCCCTTCGTTATCACAACGGACACGCGGGTTGAGGAAGACCCAACAGATAAATTAGTTATTATGTCCGTGATGAGCTTTTGTACCCTTTAAAATTAACACGAACACATTTTCAGAACTACGATATAAGAGGAGTCTCTCTCGAGCGCGCACTATACAAACAAAATCTGATTCTTATTTGACCACGTCTAGCTGATGACACTCGTTGGTCTAGTGGTTAGCATATTCGACTGCAGATCACGAGGTCCCGGGTTCGATTCCCGGATCGGTTAGGTATTGCGTTTTTCTGTCAAGAAATTCTCAGTGCCAGCCCGGAGCTGGTAGTTGGCGGTGTTTGACCCCCGTGCCTTACAGAGCTCGTTAAGCAGTCGGTCTTGGTTATTATCAATATCATGTGACAATAGTTGTTAAAGCCCGCCAACCCGCATTGGTCCAGCGTGGCGGGTCTAAACTCGAAATCCCTCTCTCCTGTGAGAGAGCCTGTGCCCAGCAATGGGACGTTAAAAGGCTGTAGTGGTGGTGGTTCGTTCCCGGGGAACTTTCTCCCAATAATTCACTTCTCTCTCTCTCTCTCTGGAGAAACTTAAAGGAACTTGAAGAAACTCTTTTTAACCCCCGACGTAAAAACGACGGGGTGTTATAAGTTTGACGTGTCTATGTGTGTGTGTGTGTGTGTGTGTAGCTATGTTTGAAGAAAATCGGTCCAAGATGGCCGCCGCTACAAAATGACGGATTACATATTTTTTCACAACTCCCTTAATATGGGTATCAAATGAAAGGGCTTGACTAGTAGAATAGCACTATGCAAATCCAAGATGGCCGCGACCACAAAATGGCGAATGTCGGGGGTTTTTTAAATTTTCAATTTATACTTGTTATCGAAAATATAATCTAAGTACGAACCGTCTCCATTCTCACGAACTCTCACTAACTATATGTTTTGCGACATGCTTTAGAAACTATAATATCTGTGTCTGTGGTTTGTATACCTATCCTTTAAAATATTTGTGCGTTTCCCAGACCAAATAAAAGTTAAAAGATTCAAGTGAAGTCGCCACCGACAAAAAAAAAAAAAAAAAGCTGTGATAGCCTAGTGGTTAGGACGACCGACTTCTAATCGGAGGTCGTGGGATCGATCCCGGGCACGCACCTCTAACTTTTCGGAGTTATGTGCGTTTTAAGTATTTAAATATCACTTGCTTTAACGGTGAAGGAAAATATCGTGAGGAAACCTGCATGCCTGAGAGTTCCCCATAACGTTCTCAAAGGTGTGTGAAGTCTGCCAATCCGCTTGGCCAGCGTGGTAGACTATGGCCAAAACCCTTCTCACTCTGAGAGGAGACCCGTGCTCTGTAGTGAGCCGGTAATGGGTTGATCATGATGATGATGACACCGACAGCCGTGCTCTTACAGTGATATCGAGTAAATATACGCACTCACACACAAACAATGCTCCACTGGTTAGTACCTATATGATACACGCATAACAAGTATTAATTAAAAATTAAAAAAAAAAACACACACACACACACACCTACACACACACACACGCACGCACGCACGCACGCACGCACGCACGCACGCACGCACGCACGTCTTTTTGTCGTAACTGTGGGTATTTTTTGACATTCGATGCACGAGATCTGCATCTCTATATTCCCGCAAACCAATGCTTCTCAGTATTTAGGTATATCGAGATACGAGGCACGCGTCGTTCTCATCTCTTTATGTAAATGACGGCGTCTGTGAGGTACGCGGAGGAATCTAGGACGGTCTGGATATGAGACAAAATGAGAATATTCATTGTGCAGTCCGCGAGGCGTAAGCTCAGCTGTCGATAATATATCAAGCAACACTGCTATTTGTCAAAAAATAATTTTTTGAAAGTAACAACATTGCTAGAGAATAAACTTTGTTTTCTTTTATTCAACTATAAGTTAGTCCTTGACAGCAATCTCTCCTGATGGTAAGTGACGATGCAGTTTAAGATGGAAGCGGGCTAACCTGGAAGAGGTATGCATACCCCTGATCGGTTTCTACACGGCATCGTACCGGAACGCCAAATCGCTTGGCGGTATGGTTTTGCCGGTAGGTTAGTAACCAGCCACGGCTGAAGCCTGCCACCAGACAAATATATAACATAGATTATTAGATTAACGACTTGTTTCACCACCTTCTTATAAGTGTCGGATAGCCTAAACGTAATTAGTTTTGTCACTTTCTTACTTTATGTCAAGTGACAAAGACAAATAGCTATCCGATACTTATCAGAAGGCGAAACCGGTCCTAAGTAACTCATCATGATGGGAAAAGTTTCTGAAAAAAGATCACAGAAAAAAGTTCTGGCTACGTAACATCCGCGAGTGGACGAGACACCATAGCGCAAGAGGAGTTCAACGGAAAAGTACGTAGGTACTTCCCTTAGTAATTTAGTTGTCACCGAATTCCGGTGTCGCGTCGTAATTGCACAATATGGCTGACGCGAGCGCTTTGAGCGGCTGCAATCTGACGCCAATTAACGCGCCCTACCTCCTGCCCTGCGCTCGCTCCGCTGCGTGATTACAGCCAAGAATTGCACTAGATCGCAGCAAGAATAGAAACCTACTAAGGCTGATATAATGATGTAGATGGAGAGAGCTATGCTCGGAGTATCCCTGCGAGATCAAATCAGAAATGAGGAGATCCGCAGGAGAACCATGAGTTACCGACATAGCTCATCGAGTCGCGAAACTGAAGTGGCAATGGGCGGGGCACATTGTTCGAAGAATTGATGGACGTTGGGGTCCCAAGGTGCTTGACTGGCGACCTCGCACCAGCAAACGTAGCGTTGGAAGACCCCCACTAGATGGACGGACGATCTCAAGCGAGTCGCTGGCAGCCGTTGGAATCAGGCGGCACAAGATTGTGTTCTGTGGCGATCCTTGCAAGAGACCTATGTCCAGCAGTGGACGTCTATTGGTGACGACGAAGGCTGATAACCTACTAATCTTCGTCAGTATTTCTTCGTCATATATTCGGTAATTTGTAATTGGGCAAAGTAGAAGGAAAAACACCTAAAGGTTGTAACCGTAGCAATAGATATTATGTCGTCAATTATAGGGCACCACTGGTGGCGCAACCAGTCGCGCTACCAACAAAATGCATACCTACAGCTGTATGGAGAGTATCTTACTTGATGTCCACTTGGTTGCGCAACAATTTGGTGGCGGTTGCAAGGTACACCCACCGGAGACGCAACCAGGGTGTCCTAGTGAATATTTGCCGTACTATGCTATGGTAATGAAGTACACTTTGGACAAAATAATCTACGGGACGAAAAATTATATAGAGCGTGAAACGTGTAATTTCACACGTGTGATTCGATATCATGCAGTATTTAGTACGACTTTAGAACGAAAGTTAATTGTTTAAGGCCCGAGTTCATACATAGGTAGGTACATAGGTATATACAGCCAGCACCCCAAGAGGAAAATTAGAGTAATAAAAATCGGTAATACTGAATTCGCAAGTCTAAAATAAGGGACTATAAGGGACCGTTCAGATAGACCGGCGCGGAGAGCGTCGGAGAGCATTTTTTTTTCACACAGACCGGCCGTTCAAAGGGGGATGCCGAGATTAGGCCCAAAAAGGCCCAGCATATTCTTATTAAGAAATAATGATATAATATTTGTTAAAAAATTTTCAAACTATTAATTAACGACATAAAGAAGGTAATAGTTCCATTTAAATAAAAAGTACTCAAACGATTGCGAATGCGAACATTGCGAAGTTTACCATAGACCAACAGCAACAATGCGACACGGGCTTGCCCTTTAAAAATAATTAATCGAAAAATCGATTAATCTTAACCTTAATCGAAAAATCGATTAATCTTAACCTTAATCGAAAAATCGATTAATCTTAACTTTAATCAATCAATTAGATATCTTGTGTCATCTGCGTGTGTGTTGTGTGTCTGTGTTAGGTGTCTTGTGTCATTTTTAGTACTATTGATCATTTTTTTGAACTAATTGACCAATATTATTTGTTTATTGTTCATGTTAGTTTTCAACAAAAATGTATGTCACATTGCGTAAAATGAATATCACGTAACGCTCGGTATAAATATTGTATACGCCTCAGTAAACGCAATAGACATAATATACCTATAGCTTATATTTTACTCTTATTTTGCATTTTTCAAAAATCTTTTGTTAGAAGTCTAACTGTCACTCAGAGAAGCAGATATTATTGAATATATTATTAACGAATAAGCGGTGTGTCCTCCAAAAAGATGAGTGAGGAACACTGGTCACAACGCGTAGAGGTTACCGAAAGAGAAATATAAAAAAAAAATTGATGGCAAAATAAATTATTTCTATCACAACATTTAATTATTCCAGTTCACCATAAAAGCGACGATAGTTTTAAATAATAATCGATCCGAAGGAGACTCAAATAAAAACTGTCAAAATACCCGTTATTATATCAATTACTATAAGATAGCCTCCTCGCAACAGATCGTATGACATCGAATGAGTCAGATATCGATTTTATTAAAGTAGCTTGAGTTTTATATCATTTCTAAACATTCAAATCAATTTTTAGAAATAACCTTATAGTTGCTATGAATTTCTGACAATCATTGACTATCACCAGTGGTGATGGGTGACAGTGAAATAAAAATCTTACAATCGATTACAATGATCGGATACTAGACTTAATTATTTACGAAATGGCAACACTACAACAAAATAGACGGTTGACATTTGAGTTTGACTTGACACAACATCTTTCCAGTTTCCTTGCGTTTGCGTTGTTTTGTTTTCTTTTTGCGGTTTTAATTCGATAAAGCATGAATACTGACTCTGACGATCCCTCTTTATACGACGACCACGGCCTGAACATGGATTCCGTTCCTGCTTCACATGACAACCTCGGCAATGACTCTGATTTGACGCTAGCAACAACCGGCGACCCTGGCATTCACCCTGGCCCTAGTTCTTCACAACAATCATCCTCAACTGATTTACGCTGTATCAATTGTGGATTAAATGTTTCAAGAATACGAAGACATTTACTTGAAATAGCAGAAGTGCGTAATCTTATTCAACGTTGGATTGAGCCGCAACAGGTAAATAAATAGAGTTCATAATAAAAAGTTTGTTATAAAATGTACATTGCATCGGATAATGTTAATAATAAAAAAACTATTATTTTAGGTACAAGTTTCGAGTGATAATGTTGTGTGCCATTCATGTTGGACGTCTGCTTGGGATCAGATACGGCATCCAAGAAGTCCACCAATTGAACCAATTGTTGGCCATGTCCGAGTGTGCATCAGTTGCGGTCGTTCTCTATTAAGGCGAAGATCACACATATTGAGGATGGGAACTCCACGTGAAAGTCGCATAACAAATATGATTATTGAGCAGATTGCACCACGTGAGGTAAGATACTATATTGAAATTATTTGTTTAGTGCACATCTGTAATAATATACCCCTTCAACCTGCACTACAAACCTGTACCTACCCCTGATAGGTTTATGAGACCAAGACCACAGCGCTCACAGTAGTGACGGCACAGTAGTGCTAGGGAGGGTGTAAAACAAATTGAATTTTAATTAAAATGGTGATTTTATTTTTGGGTGGTGTTTTAATTATTTTTGGCCCTATTTTTTTTCTCAGTACTTTTTATTCTATGTTACAGTTGCCAAGATTAGCCCACCTCTGTCATAACTGTTGGCGAAGGACAGAGAGAATAGTATCACGATCAACAGAAGAACAACAATCTCAGGTTGCTGGGCATTCATCGATTGATATTGTAGAAGATGCTTCTCAGACAACACAAGAAAGTGTAACCACATCCAGTGAAATTCAGCTGCCTAATTATACTCGTGCACCAAGTACTCAACGCCAATGTTTTTTCCCTGGCTGTAATGAGTCTAATCGACTTTTAGTCCCATCATCATTACGAGTGTCTTTACTCTGTGACTACAATTATTATGTGCCCCCAAATTGCAGAATCTGTTATCACCATTTAAGAAGCAACTCGTGGGATTTACTTATTCAATCAATTCTTAATCCAATTAATACATTCAATGCAGAGCAAATGGAAGATCTAATTTCATTATTAAAAGACAGTCGAACGATGCACTTGGATTTTGAAAATATTGAAAGTATACCAGAGCACATAGTTCATTATTATTTGGGATTTTCAAAGGACCAATTTGAACAAATTCTTACAGAAGTTCCTCGACTAGCAAACAGACATAGAGGTGCATTTGCTTTAGCTGCATATTTGATGAAATTAAGAACAGGAGACAGTGACGAGCGTATTTCAGCGTTATTGCAAGTACCAAGAAGTACATTAGAAGGTTATATGAATGTAGCACGAGAGCTAATGAACCAAGATTTTGTCCCAAGAAACCTTGGACTAAATCATATTTCAAGAGCCGAAATTGCTCAACGGAATCTTTTAATCCCAAATGGTCTTTATGGGGGACAAAATAGATCACCAATAATAATTGCTGATGGGACATATATTTATATAGAAAAAAGTTCCAATTACCTTTATCAGAAAAAAACATACTCATTGCATAAATATAGAAATCTGGTAAAGCCGTTCTTATTTGTATGTTGCGATGGATACATTATTGATGTACTTGGCCCTTATCCGGCAACAACGACTGATGCTGATATAATAAATCAAGAATTTAGAAATGAAAACAGTCCTTATCGACAATTTTTTCAAGCGGGAGATGTTTTTATTTTAGACAGAGGGTTTAGGGATTCACTACCTTTATTGAATAGTTGCGGTTATAACGTTCATGTACCTCTGTCCCCAGAAGATGGAGAAGTACAGCTATCAACCAGCGCAGCAAACCGCTCAAGAGCTGTAACATTATGTCGATGGGTTGTGGAGTCAGTGAACGGCATATTTAAAACAGCTTTTAAAATATTTCGACAAAACTTTTTTAACCGGGCATCCAAGCATGTGATGATAGATTTTGCTGTTGCTGCTGCGCTAACAAATAAATTCCACACTAAAATAAGAGACAGGGAAGATGCTGCGCAAATACTCCAAATAGTTAATGAAAATATGAACAAAAATAATGATCTTGCAGACTTTGTAAATAGAAATAATTTGAATAGAGTAAGAGCTGATTTTCAAAATATAAATGTGAATTCAGAAAATATTAGTGAATTCCCAACCCTGACCTACAGCGAACTTATACTAATTGCTTGTGGGACGTACCAATTAAAACAAGCCCGCTCTTATTATGGGGAGCATATAAGATTTAATGGTTGTTATCGTATTGAAGTATGTAGGGACAGAAGCAGGTCAGTAGATGTCAGTGACTTTGGCTCCAATTGTTCTTTAATAAGAGCCAAAATTGCAAGCAGACATGTCAGTCGCAAAGTGTATTTTGTTTATCTATTGATTAATAGAACTGATACTGGTCGCGCAGCAATAAGACAATATTGCTGCAGCTGCATTGTTGGTCGTCGAACTGTAGGTTGCTGTGCCCATGTGATGACTGTTATTTGGTATTTAGCATGGGCACGGCATCAGTCTAATGTTTTCCCACCTGCTCGGTTCCTTGATGATGTTTTAGTGGTATATGACATGGATTGAAGAGCGGAATGTGTGCTAAAACCATGGTAATCTAAAAAAATATAATACTTTATGTGATTAATGAATTGAGTTTATTTATTACACACTAGCTGATGCCCGTGACTTCATCCGGGAGGATTTAGGTTTTTAAAATCCTGCGGGAACTCCCGGATTTTCCAGGTTCAAAAATGGCTTCTGTAACACTCATGAGGGTGAAAAATCACGCTGAAGAAAAACGCACATCCATGCAAAAGATCACACCGATCCATTGCGGCGTGATTGAAGGACAAACCAACAAATAAACAAACAAACACTTTCGCATTTATGTTTTTAATACTAATACATGTATTTAAAACCGTTTATCAAGTTACAAAACCTTACTGTATGTATATGTTTGCTTTTTTTACTATTTGAAAATCAGTCTTATGGAAAATAAAAATAATTTATAACATTGAAACCCTCTCTTTTTTTTAATCCATATTTTTACCAGTCAATTGCTGTATTATATACTGTTTATTCCATATAGTTTCATATTTGGGCACCTATGGGCCTAATTTACTATGGCCACCTGGCATTCCCCTTTGCTCTGCTCTCCGCGCCGGTCTGTGTGAACGCACACGTGGATGCGTTCGGAGCCGAGCGGACGCTCTTGGGCCGGACGGCAGAGCAATTCGGCCTATACGGTCGGTTGCGCGAGCATGAAAGAGCACGCGAGCGGAGCCGGTCGGATGCTCGAGCGCGAAAGAGCACGAGCATAGAGCAGCCGACCGGCTCGATGAGCAGCCGAGCGGCTGCTCTTAAGGGACCTTTCAGACAGACCGGCGAGGAGAGCAGAGCAAATTTTAATCGCATTTAAAATAGAATCTTAAGACATTGAAATAGGCTTTATTTTTACATGTTAACTCTTTTATGATAAGAGGATGCTCGAGCATGCTCCCAATACGCTCTGTGTGAAATATATGAGAGCAGCCGGTCGGCTACTCGTCGAGCCGGTCGGCTGCTCCATGCCCGTGCCCTTTCGCGCTCGAGCATCCGACCGGCTCCGTTCGCGTGCTCTTTCATGCTCGCACAGCCGACCGTAGGCCGAATATGCTCTGCCGTCCGGCCCAAGAGCGTACGCTCGGCTCCGAGCGCATCCGCGTGTCCGTTCACACAGACCGGCGCGGAGAGCAGAGCAAATTTGAACGGCCGGTCTGTGTGAAAAAAAAAATGCTCTCCGACGCTCTCCGCGCCGGTCTGTCTGAAAGGTCCCTAATATTTCACACCGAGCGTATTGGGAGCATCCTCGAGCTCGATCTTGGATTTGCATAGTGCTATTCTACTAGTCAAGACCATATTAGGGGAGTTGTGAAAAAATATGTAATCCGCCATTTTGCAGCGGCGGCCATCTTGGATCGATTTTCATCAAATATAGCTAACAACACTCTCGACTAATTCACCTTTCAAACAAAAAAACCGCATTCAAATCGGTTCACTCGTTTGAGCGCTACAGGGGAACAGACAGATACACACACACACACAGAGACACGTCAAACTTATAACACCCCGTCGTCTTTGCGTCGGGGGTTAAAAATTGCGGCGAATTAACCGTAATTTTTCACGAGGTGTGAAGTGTGAAGCAAGAAGCCTATGTCGCTTTACGCTGACGTTATAGTATTTCGATACTCTGTATCAACGTTGTCGAGAGGTGCATAGTCGTACTAAGTACACAGTTTAGTTCACAGGCCAGCGTGCAGGGTGTTATAATTGGCGTCAAATTACCAGCTGCGCCCGGCGCCCTGCCCGGGGCTCGTTGTCACCTACATGCAATTACGTGAGGCTCGAGATTCACGCGATAGTGCCAACCAAAACACGCCATGCGAGATATTGCTTTGGTACCTTTCTACATACTCGTACATAGACACTGTTAGTATGTTAGAAGCTAACGTAATTTCGTCAAACGGGGTGTCCTACGTCAGCGACAAACGCGACAACGCGACATGATAATATGACGCGACGCGAAAACATCAGACAGTCGCGTAGTATTCGTCGCTCACGCAGGACACCGCGAAAAGGCGTCTTCCTAAAGTCGGGTCTCCACCAAAGAAATATTGCCAACTTTTGTTAACAACACATGTTGGTGACAAAAGTTTCTGTAAATCCGGGTCTCCATAAAAGAAAAATTGTCAACTTTTGAATATAAATAATGACAGGGAATTAAAGTAGTTTGGGGTAAAATCGTACTTCGATGTTAACCCTGTTCTCCATACAAATAACTCATCTGTAAATGACAATGACAGCTGTCAGAATTCCACGGAATTAGAAATCAGAGTATAAGTATGGTAATTTTTATAGAACCCACACCCCCTAATCGGTATCTACACGACATCGTACCGGAACGCAAAATCGCTTGGAGGCACAGCTTGAGATTGCAATCCAAACCAATTTGGTAATCACTAACTGGATTACATTTTTGACTCTCCAGTCTGTATGAATTTGGATTAATAGATAGATTTCAGCCGCAACATTTTTTTAATATTTTTATATTAAGTAATCAAGGTATGTACAGCAAGTACCAATTGAAAGTCATCTCTACGTAGGTAAGACTTTTTTCTTTGAATAAATTATTTTCGATTCAAAAACCCAGCCCCTTACCTACTTACCGCAGACGACAAAATTCGACCTAACGAGCCCACATTCAGAGCGAAATATGAAAACTCGGCATTCATTAAAAAATACTGGCATTACTAATGAAGTCAAATACTTACCTACTCGCTTTATGTTTAGATTGTGTGATAGGTACATATATCACACAATCTTTTCACGCAATTCTAAATAGGTAGACCTGCCCAATGTTTTAAATTATTTTAGGTAGGTACCTACCTATTTAGATGGATAAAAGAGGCGAAATGTATTGAAAACGAACTGAATAATGTAAAATTCATCATATCAATGTACTTAGTTCACTGAATATGAAAGTAATGTTTGATTCCGGACCAATGAAGTAGGAAATCACTCGCTTTTCTGTTACGGAAAATACGATAATATTTCAGTAGTTTTTATTATTTCAATAATAGTTTCAGAAATAATATAAATCATTAAAAAGTGGTTTTTTGTTTCTTCTGAAAAGTGTCGCCTTAGAATAAATAGGTAAAGAAAGGCAGTCGTCGACGCGGCGATAAGCCGTTTTTAACGGGCCTTATAAGGCTCGATACGTCTATCGTCGCGTCAGTGCTCAAGGGACTCATGCGCTTGTGTGCGTGTCGGCAAATGTACCTAATTACAGGGCACACATGGGTTGGTTTATAGCTTACGTTTCGAGCGGAAATTTGTTAGAAACTTCCATTCTAAGCGTAATAGTTCGATGAGTGTCGCATTTGAGTTGTCCATTTTTTACTAGAGGCACCGATTTATCCCAACTAACTAACTGAGTCTCAGCCGGCTCCGCTCGGGTGGGCTTACTTACCTTCACTGGATACTTATAGACTAATGTCATGATTTGTTATTGTAACCGTTTTATTTTAAATCGTAATGTCGTTATGAACGTCATAATACCGTACAATAACGTTAAATATGTTGCTCATTTAACTAAATATGTCATAGCACTGTGGCGCAATCACAGTTGTTTGGTTGGTCAGTATTTATAAAAGAGTACCTACGCTACGTGTCGGAGGGTAGTTCTTGTTTGGCCAGCGGTCGATCAAGTTGTGGCCTGGAAGTTGGAAGTTACTATTATCTTTGTTTTTACCAGGTTGGTTTGTTTCCAATATTGGTGTGGTTAATTATTGTGATATTTGGATTGCCCTATTATGTGGCTTTATGGTGGCGCTGGATGGCTAAAAGGGGTTGGTCGGAGGCCTTGATTAGGTAGGGATATTAATTCTATGTTCTCAACATGCCCCGTGTTGGCTAGGTTAATGAATCTTTCACACTAATAGGATTAATACATAAACAAATCACGCACAGTTCAATACATACATGATCATTGATTAATATGATCGTGTATGCGCGTTAGGAATTTCCGTTGTCGCTCGTCCATTTTTTTAAAAGATTTTTTTTCCATTTCACGAATCCATTAATTTCGTGAGGTGAATATGGCGATTTTTAGGCTCCAACCTGGTGAGATGTCGTGCGATTTTGCTCGACTCGATTTCAAAATTACCTACCAACTTTGCCTACCAACCTACGTATTTTTAATCTAAATAACTTAATTTGTGTTTGATTGCGTTGGATTAATTAAAAAATAAATTTAATAATTCTTTCTCTTTAACACTAGCTACGACTAATGTTTAAGATTTAAAAATGTACCTACCTACCTACTCTCTTAAAATTTAAGAGAGTAGGTATACATTTTTTATCTAATTTAACCCAGTTTTCTTGCTATTCTTTTTTTTGTTTCTTTTTTATTTTCTTGCAATTATTATTTCTTGCAAATCCTATGCAAGGTCGCCATTCTAACACCTGACCCCAACGTTTATCGGTTCTTCGAACTATACGCCCCGCCCTTTCAGCTACGAACTAGAATAGTCCAACAATGGGATATGAAACGATGACTTTTCAGATTTCAACCTTCCTTCAGGAAATAAATAACTCTCAAACACAATCGTAAATTATTACAATACTTAAGTAAGATCTTTACAAGAAATATAAAAAACTCCGCAAAGGGCTTCGATAAATCTCTATAATTTAAATAAAATTTATGGTAAATATGAGAAAGATTTGATAAAAATTCATGAAATATTCATGGAGTCCCTTTTGGGGTTCGAACTTCGGTGTCCTATCTAAATGTTTCTCTGCTATGGGGTACAAAAGAGAAAGGTAGATCGGCAATGGGAGATACCTAGTACACGATCGCAAACGCCGCAAAAGCCGGATGTTCTGTACCTATCTAATGGGCAAAATGGAGCCCTAATATTTTTTTTTATTTATCTACAAGTTAGCCGTTGACTGTGATTTCACGTAGTAAGTGACGATGCAGTCTAAAGGTGCTAGCGGGTTACCCTGAGAGAGGAATGTCATCTTTTTATTAAACCTATACTGCCTATACCCCTGACAGGTTACTACGCGGCATCGTACCTACTGGAACGTTAAAACACTTGGCGCACTTTGCCGGTAGGGTGGCAACTAGCTTCGACTGCAGCCTCCCACCAGACAGACAGAATTTAGAAATTATATCTATTTAAAATCCCAAATTGCGCCTGCCGGGCATCGAACCCGAGACCTCCCACTTAATATTAGATCACAGTGCTCGTCACTGCGCGAGGAAGGTCTTCAAAAATATCACTAATTACCTACCTATGACGTCTGCAAGTCAGAGATGGAGAGAGCTGCTACGCCCGGAGTTTCTATACGTAGGTACCGAGAGAAACTCCGAGCTCTCTCCATTGCTCGCCGAGTGATTCTGAGCTTTCTCATCGGCTCATATTTAGCCCCATAGTTATATCACATGAGTAGATATCCCTACAGAGAGGAAGCTTCATACAAGCAGCCCGCTGTAGGTACACTCACACATAGCGCACGTTTGCCATCCAACTGAGCCGGTGGGGTCAGACGCGCAGCGTCCGTGAACCGTTGGTGAGAGCTCTGTGTGAGTATACCTACAGCGGGCTGCTTGTATGAAGCTTCCTCTCTGTAGGGATATCTACTCATGTGGTTATACATAACAACATATTTGAAAGGCAATAAATAATCAACCTCAAGCGTAATTGAGCGGAAAGGTTGGGTAGGTATGAAAGTTTTCAGACATTTCACAAAATGTTTTTATTGGGTTACGAACCGTGTGCCCTTAAATTACTGTTAAACTTTGTTAACTAGCTAACTAGGTACAACGCTTTAACGCAACCCTAACGAGTAATATACCTTCTGTGTGGTAAGTAATTAATTGATTTAGACTCAGGGTCAAACTCGACCATTTGGTCGAGTTTATTGCGGTCGAGTTGTACGGTAACCCAGGTACATGGTCGAAGCTAATCGGTGCGACTTTTCAGTTCTCTACTTAGTAGGTAGGTAGGCACATAGTTTACTTCAAAGTATATAGCTCTGCAGTTATCGGTACCTATTCCAATAATTATTTTATAAATACTTACTATAGAAAAATAATACATATATAGGTACCAACCTAATGCACAATATATTTTTTTCCCTAAACTACTTAATCGTTTTTTTTTTAATGTTTGATTTCAGTGGACAACTTTTTAACGATTAAGTAGGTAGGTATGTCCCGTGATTAAAATGTTTAAAATAAAAAAAAATCTTTTTTCCCGGAATAAATTGAGAGTATAAATTACAAAAGCGTGGTTGCGAATTTAAAATCTCTCGTTTATATCGCCACAGCGAAGCCGTAAGCTATGGAAATCGCGATTCGCTTTATATTGCACCCAAAGGGCTCCTGGCAAATGGTTTGAGATATATAACTACCTAGTGAATCTCACCGTAGAAATATGACGAAGTTCATTATTGCTTTCACGATATTTTTTAAATAACATAAAAAAAACTTCATAAATCAAAATTGTTTTCGATTGAAGAAGTAAATAAAATTGGTTGTCTGTAAAGTCGGTTTACGGACGATAATTTTACCTACCGTGATAACGGTATAAGAAAACAAAGAGAGATAAATGCGTCACAAGCCGAACGCTTATGGCCGATCGTGCCAAGTTCTCTATCGCTTGTTCCGCGCTCTCGTTTGCACGCGGTACGTGACAATGACTCATGCTTTTTCCTGCGTGTAGCCGGCGTTCATCGATTTATAAATAAGACGTTATCACGTCAATAATTTCTCATGATATCAACCGATACGTCTCCTGGTTGGACATAGATCTCTTGCAAGGGGTGTCAATCGCCACAGAACACGACCTTGTGACGCTTATTTATACAACAGCTGCCAGTGACTTTCTTTGAGATCGTCCGTCCACCTAGTGGGGGGCTTTCTAGTGTCTATTAACGCTGCGTTTATAATAGAATACAAAAGATTTTTTATTCAATTAAAGGCTTTTGAATCGAACCGTCAATTGAATTTACTGGTATTGCTGGAGAGATGCGCGCCGTACGGATGCTGTATTGCTAGAGTGATTATTAGCTTAGCACCACCGTACGGATGCGAATTCGGTCAGCAAATCACTGTCTTCGCGTTAACCGCGTCAATGATCCCTAGAGTTGCGGCAATTGACGTCGTTTTCACGTCGTTTTTCTCATCGACTCAAGCTGATATAGATAATGTAGGAAGACCCTTGGAGACCTGTACCAGTAGTCTCAGTTTGCACAGTTCGAAAACTTTTACTAAATACTAGGTACTGATCGAAACACCATCTTCAGAGTAAAATGGACCTAAATTGCCTTATTTTAAGGTTTGAGTTCGCCAATACATTCAGCTTTCGAAAACAGCCAGCATCCCAGAAATTTTGTAAAATAAATATTCGAAGTATTGAATTACGACTAAAAGTTTTTGGGTTCATTTATTGCATTACATATTACAGTTTCTCGATACGTAGTAGGTATTTGGTAAAGTTTTGGAGGTGCGCAAACTCAGAATAGGTAGATACCTACCTACATATAAGTATTGTTTCCTGCAGTTGTCCCTCGGTGGAGACGACTATTAGTTCAATTTTTAATTGGTAAACTCAATTCGCTCAACTTTGTAAATTAACACTACATAAAACTGCGAGCGTATGTACCTACCTACTCCATTTTCTAAATTGTGTCCAAGCCCCACGGGAGATGGGGCGAACCACGCAAAGCAGAAATAAGGTGCCGACCTACATCCTAACCATTATACTAACATTTTATTAGGTTTTATTTTAAAGTTGGTTACAGAAAAAGCAAAGATTTCGACAAGATAAAATAATCCTAAACGAACAAGACGTATAAATTTAAAAAACCCCCGTTATTCGTCATTTTGTGGCGGTGCAGGCCATCTTGTATTTCCATAGTGCTATTCTACTAGTCAAGCCCTTTTATTTGATACCCATATTAAGGGAGTTGTGATAAAATATGTAATCCGCCATTTTGTAGCGGCGGCCATCTTGGATCGATTTTCATCAAATATAGCTAACAACAATCTCGACTAATTCACCTTTCAAAAAAAAACCGCATTCAAATCGGTCGTTGAGCGCTACAGGGGAACACACAGACACACACACACACACACATACACACGCACGCACGCACGCACACACACACACACACACAGACACGTTTTGTCATATTTTATACCTATGAATTCTACTTTCAAACAAAAAAAAACCGCATTCAAATCGGTCCACCCGTTTGAGCGCTATAGGGGAACACACAGACAGACACATACACACACACGCATGCACGCACGCACGCACGCACGCACGCACACACACAGACACGTTTTCTCATATTTTATACTTAACTGTTTTATACTGATAAAATTAGGTAGGTATAAGTACCTCCCTAAGTAGATAATCCCTCTGTCCTCCGGAGTCGGGTAAAAATAAAATAACCGAACCTTATGATGGAAAGGGTGCTTACATTTTGCCTCGCTATAGTGCTGACACGGTAGTCATTTTGATGTAATCACTAGCTAAGGCATCGTCCTGCGTGAGCGAACGCAACGCGAGAATATTAGGGTCCATACCTACACATACAGTTAACAACAGATAGGAACTATAAGATAATAGATGGACTGAGCAATAACTGCAAAATTGCAGTTTGGATGTAGTTCTACTGCAGTTGACATTAATTGCATAGAAACTGCCGACCCAGCCACTACACAAAATCACAACAAAGGATTGAAACTGATTAAGTTGTCTACCTTAGGAACAGACGACCGTGTGTCTATTTATTTATTTTTTATTTGATATCGATAATAAGTTCCAATCACGCGCCTCATCGCATTCGCATTGATTTCGCTCACGTAGGAAGACGGCGTGTAATCCTCCGGAAGCTGAAATCACTCCGGTGTGATTTCTTTCACCAATACCCTCTCAGAGCACTTATCAGTCTTGAGCAGGCCACACTCAGTCGTACCAAACTAACACTATGTATTTATAATAGGTAGGTAGGTAGTCATCTACTAGGAAGGTAAGTACAGTTACCTACTTTGCGAAGTTGCGGAACTTTTGATAGTGAAAATATCGATAATAATAATAAATAGCTTCTGCCCGCGTGAATTTTTTTTTCACAAATCCCGAGGGAATCGTGGATTCCTGCTCCCGTTCTTGCTCCCTTTTCCAACCTTTATACCTATTTTCAAGGAAGTTTACTTTAAAGTACCTAATCTACCTATTATAGCTGTAGCAATAGATTTCGATTTTTCAAAATCCCGTGGGAACTGTGGATTTTTCCAGGATAAATGCATGCAATGACAGCAAACTATTGCAATAATAATATGTGAGCATGATATACCTAAGAACAATCAGCGCCATCTATCGCGATTTTGGGAAGTCTTGTATTTAAGTCCTACAGGAACTTTTTCCGGAATAAAAGTAGCAGGTGTTAAGTCAGGGCATAATCTATCTCCATTCAAAATTTCAGCCAAATCGGGTCAGTATAGTTGCGGCGTTAACACTGAACCGCTCTTGACGAATTTTGACATATTATACTACTTTTTATCCCGGGAAATAAGATCCCCGCAAAATCGCAGGCATCAACTAGTTTGATAATATTATATACAAGCAGTGGGTAGCATTTTTCAATTATCAAACTAAAATTAAACGCTGCATTTTATTTAAATTTATTTGACAAATTACAGTATAAATGTAGGTAATAGTAACTTCTCATAGATATATATTATTATACATACTGTAATATATAATATCTAATAAGTATTATATGTACCTAAAGAAATAATAATAGTATCATAATAAGAATATAATAATCATCTTCCTTAAAGTATAGGCATTTGGCCACTTATTTAAATTACTTTTTTAGGATTAATTTCCACATCATTCGACACGATATCAGACACCGCCACTAAAGTTGACAAGGTGCAGGCAAAGCAGAGGTTATGAACCCTTAGTTTGAGGTTCGAGGTTATGATGGCACCTAAGAAACCGAGGTTACTTAGATAATACTCTGTGTGGAATGTGAAACACCCTGAGCAAAGTTTGACAGCTGCTGTGATGATATCAATCGTCTTGGCTGGTCGATTTGCTGTGATTGGTTGTGATATTATTACTGTGACAGTGCATTTTAGCCAATGGTGAGGTAGTGTCAGCAAAAAGTGAGGGAGTGTCAGCTAATAGTGAGGGAGTGTCAGCTAATAGTGGGTGTCAGCTAATAGTGAGTGTCAGCTAATAGTAAGTGTCAGCTAATAGTGAGGGTGTCAGCCAATAGTAAAGGAGTGTCAGCTAATAGTGAGGGACTGTCAGCCAGTAGTGAGGGAGTGTCAGCTAATAGTGAGGGAGTGTCAGCCAAATGCTATTTACACAGGTACAGTGTATGTAGTTGTTGAATCTACAGCGGTAGGCTCCTGTAGTATGACATGACCAACGCACATGTCATGTTGGTTACTTTCAAAAGTTAGACAATTTTTTAGCCTTTATATTGAATCGAATAATGTGAAAACGTTCTTACAATCTAAAATCCCCACAGATTAGGTACCTACAAACACTTTGATATATTTATTGTATTTGAACCTAACTTAAGAAGTTCTTTTAATGCGAATGAGCCCTAAGGCAGAGTTCCCGCTAGCCAGGGTGCCTAAGTCCGGGGACGGACTTAGGGGGAACTCTCCCTAATTTAATAAAATCACAATAATTAAAAACAAAAATTTTGAATCCATCTTCCTAAAATAAAGCTTTGATTCGTCTATCACATTCTGTTTAATATGTTTTTCTTTAATTCTCCGAGAAGCTCTTATGAATAACTAGGTACTATAGAACTATGGAATATGGATACACTATTTGGGTATTGATTTAGTCTGATAACATAGAAATTTCCATTATTATTTAAGATTCGTTTAAATTAATTCAGACGATCATTGAAGAAGTTAATATTGGTTTCATTAAGTTATTTTATTTTGTTGTTTAAATTGTTGGAAATTTTTATGTGGTTAGTAAACCAATACCTTTCATTAAAATATATATATATATATATTGAAGTGCCTAGTGTTAAATAGTGTTATGGCAACTATTATGAAAATTGAGATGGCATCCCTGCGTGCGAGAAGTGCAGTGAATGTATCTCGCACTCTATCTATACAAAAAAAATGGTTGCTATAAAGCCGGTTTACGGCCGATAATTTTACGTGATAACGTCATAAGAAAACATTGCCTCTCTATCGAATGTTCCGTGCTCTCGCTTGCACGCTCGGCTATGCCTCTTTATCGCTTGTTCTGCGCTCTCGCTTGCACGCTCGGCTTGGCGGTACGTGACAATGAGTCATGCTTATTCGTGCGTGCGGCCGGCGTTCATCGATTTGTAAAACGTTATCAAAAATAACGTGCTCTTTCGACGTTAACAGGTAGTATTTTTATAACATAGTCTACAAATATGTTATGAAAATACTTTAGTATTATTTAGTACACACTATACAAGGGTAATATTTAGAGCGGTCAATCAAATTAATTTTAACTATTAGCGATATAGGAGAATTTGGTTCATGGCGTCGATTTTAAAGATTATAAAAAAAAATCATAGACATTATCGCTTTGGACCAAATCCGTCGATCGCTAATGGCACGTAATCTAGAAAGCTCGAGTCAGATGGCGCTAGTGATGTTGAAGGTCATTGGAACTGATAAACTTTGTTAATTACTATGCAGAGAAGTTTTAATGAAACTCGATTAATTTTATGCAATTTAAGTTCCGCAGTTTTATGTCATACATTTATGTTCCTCGAAAAAGTTAGAACAAATGTGATGAACAGTCAAGAAAAATGTTGGATTTTTAACCATAAAAATAGATAAATTCGAACCAACAAGAAGTTTGCCATAAAAATTTTGTCCAATCAGATTATGTAACAACATATTTTTTGACAAAAAAGATAATGACCTAGGAACATACTAGCGCCACCAAGCGGGAGCAATGGATAGTGACAATCTGTATATTTTATGATTTTCAGGCCTCATTTTTTTTTTGTAAGAAATGCTGTATCCTGTATTCGTTATTTAACAATTGAATAGTATGGAAGAATAATTATTATCACAAAGAAAAAATTAAATTAGGCATATCTTCAGTGGTGCCAATTCTGTTGTACCTACACAATTTCTGGACTAAATTGTCAGCACGAAATGCAATACTATTATTTTCCACAGGTAGTATTATGAAAAGGATAGAACTATAATTATACATGTCAATTTAGTTTAGTTTAGAAATAGTGTACAACAGAATTAGTACCACTATCATCTTAGAAGTATTCTTAGTAATAAACATTTATATACTCTTATAACGCTTATAAACAGGCTATATGTACAAGGGCAGAACTCAGTGCCTCATATTTTTTTTAATATTCCTCAGCAAGAATTATAGCAAAATTTGAATTTTATATAGCCCGTTTAATAGCCATGTAATAATAATAAAATCAATAATTATTTTTTACCATATATAAACGAATAATTCTGTTAAATCAAAATTATAATAATTAAGGGTGAAGTCACACCTGTCAGCATGGTTTCACATTTTATCTATTGAAAGTGGCTACTTTGTATATGATATACGCTTTAATTCTCCTTTTCGAGGCATTCTCTTCTAATTAATCTAATCTTCACATTATATTATAACCAATAACCATTTTCAATAGACAAAATGTGAATCGATTCCGACAGGTGTAATTTAACCCTAAGGCTAAAATTATATTTTTAGCAGCTCATTTGAGTTACGAAAGAGGTTTTTTAACAATATCTAAGCCATAAACTCATAATATAATATAATATCTACGAATACATGTAGTAGGTATAAATATATCATTACTAGCGGTCCGCCCCGGCTTCGCCCGTGGTACATATATAGCCTATAGCACTCCAGGATCACGTACATATCCAACGGTGAAAGAATTTTTGAAATCGGTCCAGCAGTTCCTGAGATTAGCACGTTCAAACAAACAAACTCTTCCGCTTTATTATATTAGTATAGAAATACAAAGTACAAAAATGTACCGTATTTTTTTTTTTCAATTTAGTCAAGTATTTTCATTTTTACATAATAGCTCTAATTGACAGTAGGTAATGCTTAAATGTCCAAATTATGCACTACACTAAACTATCTCGACAATATTTAGTACGTCCTTTGAAGAAAAGGAGGTCTTGAATTTAGTCTAAACTAGGTAGTTTCGTTAATTAATTTAAATTAAAGGATCTTTAAGAACTTTTGACTTAAGGAAAATGCGAACAATATCAAAAATTTTTACTTCACTCGTGAAGCTAGATTTTATCGTGTTTACAACAAATATATTAGTATTATGTGTATTTGTATGTATGCAAATATTTTAAATGGTACACGATTTTTATACTTATACACGCATACTGCTTATAATAAGGGTATTAATACAATTTACGTTCTTTACGACCTGTTTTACCACCTTCTGATAAGTGTCGGATAGCATAAACGTAAGTGTTGTCACTTTCTTACTTATGTCAAGTGGAAAAGACAAAAGTTGTGAATAAGCTATCCGACACTTATCAGAAGGTTATGATACAGGCCCTTGGTCACATAAATCAAAGAACCGATAGACGTTCGGGGTCTCAAGGTAGTGTGAAGACTCCCCATTTGGTGATTGGACGATTTCAAGCGAATGTGGACCGCTGGAGAAGCGACATAAAACCGTGCTATATGGTAATCCCTTGATGAGATCTATGTCCAGCAGTGGACGTCTATAGATTGACAATAATTATGAGGTATTACTGTAGACTGATAAGTTTCTTACCAAACATTTAATAGATAGGTACCTAGGTATTATCATAATACATAATAGCGTCCTAAACATTAAGTGAATGTTTTTGACATATTTTTTGTAAAAAGATATTTAAAATGTAAAACGATTAAGTTACGTTCAGTGTTCGGCCGAAACTTCGTATTTTTTGGGATACACATTTGGGATCGCGTGACGCGTCTCGCATCGTCTTTCAACCGAATGTGTAAATAAGCCTTAAAACATCTGCCACATCAAAGCTACTTTGTAGTTTGTCATTCTTATGTATAATGTTCATAAGTATGCTAGTTATTAGATATTATATGATGTGTAGTGTCTGTGAATGACATTTTTTATCTATGGCACTAGTTTTTCAAATAAATTAATTAATGTCAACACTAATTAATTAATTTTTTTACTTTCAGAACATTCAACAAGTCCAAAATATTTTGTTATACAAAAACCATCAAAACTGTATATGAAAATAGCAGCATGCCAGTTTTTTCATAACAGATTAAGATGATTTTATTTTAGTCAGCTGTTATTTTAGTTTAGTTTCTTGTACAACAGAATTGGCACCAAATCAGGCTCCATACAATTCAATTAACAAAAATAATCCAATTTTAGTGTGCTATTTTTCAATTTATAACAATTCAGTAAAGAGTCAAAATAAACAAAGTCAGATTTAAAGTTTTGTTGTTAAGATCTGTACAGTTGATAAATCATTGCTTAAATTTAATTCCTCTTGAGTTTTTTTAACATAATTTATTAATGTAATTCTAGTACATGTTACTATAATAATTATTCTTTTGTAGACAAAACACTATAAATTGACATATGTTTCAAGACATCATTTTTACAATGCTTTCTAAGAAAAAAAAACAAACTGATTTTTAGTTTACATTAGTTTTGCATACAATGGAACTTTACTAATTATAGTTTCATTAGTTTTAAATATAAAGTACTCTTTTTTCATTATTCTTATAAAAGTATGAACGACATTAAGTCTAATATTCTGTGTTATATTCTAGATTTCATTCTTACCATACAACAAAACATAAAAAACATGGACGGTAAAACCAGATTGCTTAAGTCCTCGATCAAGTATGGAGCCCTCAAAAACGCACATCGAGCAAGTTCTATCCAAACATAGCCCCGCAGTTGGAGCACCTCCTGTTTTTCAGAGCGAGACAGCACAAAATGCCTATAGGGAAAAAGAGGATAGCACATAAAATACCGAGGCACGTGAAATCATCTTCGAGAATACCGACTCGGCAAGCGGGGCAAGCCCCGACCGCTATGATCGGTGGTGGTATGATTATATTTGTATGTGTTGCCCCATAGTTGGGGACAAAAGCCGCTGTTGGGTCTTGTGGCGTGGTACCGTACGGGGTGTACCCTGGTGGCGGGGGTGGAAACGCCCCCGGCGCCGGTTGCGGGTTCGGTTGAGGATACGGGTTCGGTTGAGGATACGCATGCGGCTGAGGCTGCTGCTGAGGTTGCTGTTGTTGACCTGAAATTAAAGAAAGCCGAAAATTGCTATTGATGTATTGATTTCTATCGTGGGTATGTATGAACTGCTATTTGGAACTGATGGTTTAAAACTTTACCCTAAGTTTGGAACAGTTGGAGGCTTACTGCTGTAGTTTGACAAACAATCGTAATAGACGCTGATTGGCTAACAATGTGGCTAATTCTGTTGTACACAATCTCTAAACCTAAACTAAATTGACAGATTTAAAAATAGTGCTATCCCCTTCAGCAGGGAGGATTGTGAAAGAGACAGGAATATATTTAGACCTGTCATTTTAGTTTAGATTTAGAGATTGTGTACAACAGAATCGGCCACAATATTATACTAATTTGGTTGTACACAAGATCTAAACTAAATTGATGGGTCATCACTAATGATGTCCTTTATTGCAGGAAACATAATGAAAAAGATAGGACTATTTTTATTAAACCCTTCAATTTAGTTTAGTTTAGAAATTTTGTAGTTTTCTATGGAGCTCAGAAAGACAACATTCATTAGAGTTAATTTAAAATTCAAGTCAAGTTTCATCATAGTTTAAAATGAACACTGTGGCCAATTCTGTTGTACACAATCTCTAAATCTAAACTAAAATGATAGGTCTAAATATATTCCTGTCTCTTTTACAATCCTCCCTGTTGAAGGGGATAGCACTATTTTTAAACCTGTCAATTTAGTTTAGGTATAGAGATTGTGTACAACAGAATTAGCCACACTGTTTACCAAAAAAAAAGTTAATTTATAATAGCGCTGGTATGTGAGCAGATCTATTGTTATCCACTTGTTACATTTGAGTTATACTATTTTAAACTAAAATGAAGCAGTTGAGAGGCCCTGTCAATCAAACTATGATAAAAACATACAAGCCACTACTTAGAATGATTAAATGATGTATGCTACGTATATACATTATACATATGTTATCTCATACCATTGTCATTTTAGGTAGGTGATAAAACAATAATATTTTGCATTACAATAAGCGTGAACTCTCTACACATGAGTCACAGGCTGCAGCTTAACAAATTAGATACAACTGACATTATCAAAGTATGATTATAAAGCATGACTATTTTGCCATTTATTTTATTTATCATTTGATAATGAAATGGTAATCTGCTGTATGAATGCATTAATATCACATTCCAAACTCATCTCTTAAATAGTATATCTATGTTTGTTTCTGATATAAATTATAACACAACAAAGTCCCATTGCTGGGTTTGGTGTATAATTTATAAAGATTTAACATAAATCATATGAATTGTAATGTTGATATATAATTGTTGGTTAAGTCAGTAGAAACATCAGACTGTTTGCAAATTGCTTAGAGTCAGGATATTTGAATTTTGTTTTTAGTTTACATTTCATTTAAATAAAATCCAAGTCTGATTATTACCTCATACTTGTGTGTACTTGTTACATCTAAAAAAATATCAAAATACCAAAATATGGTCATCCTACATTAGATAGTAGATAATCATTAGTGTAACTATTTTACGTTATGATAATAATAATTATTATGAAATATTATTGTATTTGAAAGACATCCTATTTTCCTCAAACATCATTCATGCATTAGTTAGGGAAAATGTTAAAACATTTCACGCTATAAGCCATACGAAAACAACAGTCCTAGCTTGGTACAAATAAACAAATTACTAATCTGTAATTAAGGACAATACTTACTAATTGGTTTTAGGGTTTGATTCATATGTACAAAAATTTATAGATGGGTAGGCGATAGTTTTTTATGTTGCACAAATACCAGTTATTATTGTACTCTATATTATATTACCTATAGTTATTATATTGCAAAACCTTATCTCGAATTAAAATGCTCGAATGATTCAGAAGTTTTTCAATATTATGTACTAGATACGTATTGGTTTTATTTACCTGGTGGTACGGACGCGTAATATGGAGGAGGTTGATCCGTTACAGTTGGTTTCTCCATTTTCCTTCTAATCACCAGTTTACCACTTGTAGAACAATAGTTTGGAAGTAAAGGTAACTTCAATAATAAACGCAAAAAGACCAAAAGACGAAAGCAAAATGAATATTCTCTTCTCCAAAATCCAAATACAGTCAGCCAAAGAGTATATAATCACTACGTTTTTCAGTCAGCTGTCAAGTGTCAAAAACTGACATTGACTTTTGCTTTGACCATTTTGACCCTTTTTGACCTTATCATGAACCTATAGAGATAATAATAATAAGTAGAGTAGGCATACCTACCTTAAAAACGTGCCAAAAATACACTCACACACGCACAATCCTACAGCTAAAATGGCGCGTGTTCATTGTGATGTCTCAAGTTGTGCGTGTGTGAGTGTTCATGTATACGTTTTAGGGAGGCCATCTTAAGGGAAGTGCAATAAAATTTCTGCCACGATCTGTTTTATTGTTATGTTTAAAAATGTAGTGTTGTCTCTTACACACTTATGAAAATTTTGATAAGCTTAAGCTATTTTCCGATCCACTATTTTCTATAGGACATTATGCCAAGTCCTCTTATTATTATTATCTCTATGGACCTTATTATTATTATCTCTATGATTTTGACCCATAGAGAAAATAATAATAAATAGAGTTGGCATAACTACCTTAAAAACGTGCCAAAAATACACTCACACACGCACAATCCTGTAACATAAAATGGCGCGTCTTCATTGTGATGTCTCAAGTTGTGCGTGTGTGAGTGTTCATGTATACATTTTAGGGAGGCCATCTTAAGGGAAGTTGCAATAAAATTTCTGCCACGATCTGTTTTATTGTTATGTTTAAAAATGTAGTGTTGTCTCTTACACACTTATGAAAATTTTGATAAGCTTAAGCTATTTTCCGATCCACTATTTTCTATAGGACATTATGCCAAGTCCTCTTCTATAGGTTCATGTTTTGACCATGCTTTGACACAGGACAAGAAAGACATATACAAAGTTGTGAATCTGTGTGGAGATTTGCACAGACGTAGGAGATTTGTGAATTTAGGCATGATACTAATCATTAATCTGTGTTAGGCATTCGCAAAATAATATCGATACCCGAATATCGACTATCGATTAACTAATATCAAAAATATTTAACACAAAGTGCAACGGCCGTTATTCGGCAGAGGACGTCACAGTGAAGTCTGGACTGGCTTGTATTAACTTATACAAGTGAAGGGAACTGTACATCAGAACTGCGTGCGCATCGGCCGGCAGCGGCGCGCAAGTTCAACAACGCGGCTTCTTAGTTCCTTGTATAATGTTTTGGTAGAAATATTATTCTAAAATCTAATGTATTTAATTGCTCTAAGAGATTGTGTTAGTTCGAAGAACCGATAGATATTGAGTTCCAAGGTGCTGGAATGGCTACTTCTCACCAGAAAGCAGTGTTTCGATGACAACAAGCACGCAACGACAACAAGCAGTGTTTGGACTTCAAACGACCCGCAGGGAGCCGAAAGGAAGAGATACTTTATCTTAGCAGGGAGCCGCTAGATTCAAACGGCACAAGCAGAGTATATAACCACCACGTTCTAACAAGACCTTGGCAGCCATTACAAGAGATCAATTAAATAAAATAACATCTGACGCTAGAGGTCAACGAACGTTGTGTAGATACCTAAACTAGACGCGGGCCGCCCGCTGCGCACGCTACCTACGTACACCATTAGCAGGGCATTGACCCCGACTTTTTCACGCTAAACATTGCCGGTTTGAAAAATACTAAACCACTAAAACTACAAATATATGCCATTTGCCCTATACTTGTAGTATTAGTAATGGTTTAGTTAAGATAGTATATTATTGTGTAAAGATAGTATATTAGGTATATTTTCGGTAGCGTTCCCTTTACACTTGTATAAGAATAAGAGAAGATAAGAAGAAGAAAAACCAGTTAAAAGGTACAAATAAAACACCAAAGAAGTATTAAACTTTGCATATAATATTTCATATATATATTACAAAAAACAATAACTAATAACGCCATTATCTAATTACGATTCTAAGTCGATCATAAATATTTACAATAAATTTGCTTTAACTTATCCCAAAATGAACTAAACGTTACACAGTCCATTGTCACACATATTATAGGAACCTAAAAAATATTAACCAATCATTTAAGGCGTATTTTTTTATATAACTTTGCTTTAATATATTTAGGCAAGACTTAATAGGTCTGATTGAATTTAAAACCTTTGTGCCCATTTTGTTGTTTTGAGCTCTAAATGTAATGCTTTTCTGGGATTCTTTCTAGGCATCATTGGGTCAATACTTATAAGTTCAGTTTAGAGATTGTACACAACAGAATTAGTGCCATCGCCCTATCCAAAGTGATTTGTATAGCTTTGGAACACTGGATATTTCAACTTACAAAAAACTGTAAAAAGTAATAATCTTGACTCTTGTAGAAAAATTAATAATAAATGTCATACAATGCGTACTACAGACAATTTTTACAATAGTTAAACAGTGGATTCGCCTTTGGCAACGGAAATGTATGGTATATTCATGATCAATGACCATGAATTTATTGTGTTAGTGTGCGTGAATTTATTTATGTATTCCATCGTAGTAAATATATTCAGTGTACGTATTAATTGCGCATGTAGGCCGCGGAGGGCTTCAAAGGCAGCAAATATTTCTCACGCATTCATACGTCAACGGTCAAACGCTCAAAGGCACTCCATCAAGATCACTCAACGGTGGAATACATCAAAATGGTGCGATAAATCCTATTATAAACCAATTTAAAAAAATAAGTGTAAATGAAAGCAAAGTAGGTTTTAAGTTTTAAATAACTACAAAAATAATGGAATCAAATACAGACAATAGTGAATACGCTTAAAAAATATCCAAACAATTTGTTAACATAATAATAATTCTAACTAAAACAAAAATCTAATTTCTTTAAATCTAAAAAAAATATTTCTGACTGAATAAATTTAATTGAACTTAATGTATCAATATTTTTTCTACATACAGCGACAACAAGGTATAACGAATATTATGTAATGTATCTTATGTTATAAAAAAATGTAACCACATTAATGGAATGCATATTATTACAATACAATTTTCAAACAAAAGTAGGTATGGCTTAATCACGGTAATCTGGAGCCAAAATATTATTATTATCATTAATCAAAAAAAAAAAAACAATAAAATAAAATAGTTCAATGTCAATAACATACAAAATAACTTCACACTGGTCAGAAATTAAGTTTTTGTTACAAGTTACTATATCTTATCAGAGAAACTGTGACAATTACAATCACTGAATTTAATCATAATATTCGATGAAATATTATCGAATAATATTCGATGAACATCACTATAACCTAGTATATGAATAGACTGCTCTTTATCTTTGATCGTTGTAGATTAAAAACAAAACAAGAATAAGAAGGTCAATTGCACCATAGAGGCGGTTAAAGTTACTTTATGGTTCCAGTAAAATTTGACCACCAAACAAATTAAAATGAGTTAGTTACATAAGTTGATAATCGTACTATGGTTTTAAAGATAAAATTTTGGTCTAAATATAACGAAACCTGACTATATTATGGAAACTCATTATGCTTTTTTTGACGATCAAACTTTAACGGCTACCCGGTAAAGTAACTTTAACGGCTCGGTAAAGTAACTTTAACAGCTCGGTAAAGTAACTTTAACGGCTACCCGGTAAAGTTACTTTAACGGCTACCCGGTAAAGTTACTTTAATTGTCTATAGTGCAACTGACCCTAAATTCTGAACGTTTGACGTTTCATCGTAATTTGTGAAACAAACAAAATATAACGTGACTTTTTATGGCCCACGTTAAATATACTTTTTTCACACACACACATCCCTAATCGACAGATCCAGAAATAGTTCGTCATTTACACAATATTCCTCGGTGATGGATGGCAGTACTTGTCCTTAGGGCGTTTAGGTACTGAGGGTACTATCTCACTAGGACACCAGTGGTGGCGCAACCAGTTGCGCTACCAACAAAATGTATACAACTCTATGGAGGGTGCTTTACCTGGTGTCCGTTCGGTTGCGCAACCATGACGTCATATAATATTTTAATTCCGTGGAATAGGGCCCCTAATACAGAGGCGTCTAGCCCATGTAGCGCCCGTGTGCAATCATTACCCTAACGCCCTCTAGTAAGCGCGCGGTCAAAATGGAATAGGTACAAACTAGTGTTGCGCTCGGTGCGCGAGCTGCAAGCAGCTCGCGTGCCTTGTAGTCTCTTCAATATTCGTAAAATAAAGAAATGGGAGGTATACCAAACACCAGAATATTCTGGAGAGTCTCTTGAAAGATAAAAAGACATATTGGTATTACGTTTCGTATCTTCTTTGAAAGGACACTAATGAGTTCTATGCATGCGTTTAGTGGGAAAAAAAGAACAAAAATGTTCTGGAGAGCCACTTGAAAATTAAAAAGAAATTTTGTATAGCCACGAATTTTTTTTGCTCCGTAGCTATCTTTTTTTACTGGCTCACCAAAGGGCCTAAGGTCTTGAACATTTTTAGTTTCAGGACCACGCCTCTATGATTGATAGTTTTTGAGGGCCGTTAGGATACTCTGGTAATTTTTCCACATTCACTACGTTTTGTATTTTTTGTGAAAAAAAAATCTTTAAGTTCTATTTATACGTGTAGTGGGGGGAAAAAGTTTCATACAAAAATGTCTAAGAGAGCCTCTTGAAAAGAACCTAAAAAATTTGTATGGAGAAAAAATTTTTTTGTTCGGCGGCCATCTTTTTTTTACCGGTTCACCCAATGGCCCAAGGTCCTTAATAACATTTGTTTGGGACCATGCCTGTATGACTGGTAGTTTTAGAGGACCCATGAGGTACCCTGATAAATTTTCCATATTCATGACGTTTCATAATTTTCCTGAAGGAAGGCCCATAAGTTCTACGTAAATAAATAGTAAGGGGAAAAAGTTCAATGCAAAAATGTTCTGGAGAGCCTTTTGAAAATTAGAAAAAAAATTGTATGGACACGAAATTTTTTTTTGTTTGGTACCTATCTTTTTTTTACTGGCTCACCAAAGGGCCCAAGGTCTAGAACATTTTCAGTTTCAGAACCATGCCTCTATGATTGATAGTTTTTGAGAGCCGTTGGGGTACTCTGGTAAATTTTCCACGTTCATGACGTTTTATAATTTTTTTGAAGGAAAACTCAAAATTTCTACGCATATAAATAGTGATAAGAAAAAAGTTCCATACAAAAATGTTCAGGAGAGCCTTTTGAAAATTCAAAAAAAAAATTTTGTTGGGCGGCCATCTTTTTTTTGCCGGTTCATCAAATTGCCCAAGGTCTTTAACAACATTTGTTTGGGACCATTCCTGTATAACTGGTAGTTTTAGAGGACCCATGAGGTACCTTGGTAATTTTTCCACATTCACTACGTTTTGTATTTTTTGTGAAAAAACCCTTTAAGTTTTATGTATACGTGTAGAAGGGGGAAAAAATTTCATACAAAAATGTTCAGGAGAGCCTCTTGAAAAGAACCCAAAAAATTTGTATGGAGAAAAAATTTTTTTGTTCGGCGGCCATCTTTTTTTTACCAGTTCACCCAATGGCCCAAGGTCCTTAATAACATTTGTTTGGGACCATGCCTGTATGACTGGTAGTTTTAGAGGACCCATGAGGTACCCTGAAAAATTTTCCACATTCATGAAGTTCCATAATTTTCCTGAAGGAAGACCCATAAGTTCTACGTATATAAATATTAAGAGGAAAAATTTCTATACAAAAATGTTCTGGAGAGCCTTTTGAAAATTTAAAAAAAAAATTGTATGGACACGAAATTTTTTTTTGTTTGGTACCTATCTTTTTTTTACTGGCTCACCAAAGGGCCCAAGGTCTTGAACATTTTCAGTTTCAGAACCATGCCTCTATGATTGATAGTTTTTGAGAGCCGTTGGGGTACTCTGGTAAATTTTCCACGTTCATGACGTTTCATAATTTTCCTGAAGGAAGACCCATAAGTTCTACGCATATAAATAGTGAGGGGAAAAAGTTCCATACAAAATTGTTCTGGAGAGCCTCTTGAAAATTAAGAAATTTTTGTATGGAGACGAAAATTTTTTTTGTTTGGTGGCCATATTTTTTTCACCGGTTCACCCAATTGCCCAAGGTTTTGAACATTTTTTGTTTGGGGATGGTACCTCTCCGACTGATAGTTTTCGAGATCCCTTAGGGTACTCTAGTCAGTTTTCCACGCTCAGCTCTCTCTATAATTTTGTAGACCTAAATTTTTTGAATTCTACACACACGGAAAGTATGGTGAAAAAGTCCCATACAAAATTGTTCAGGAGAGGTGATCAATACGTAACTTCAAGTAGCTTTATATATATAATGTGAAAGTGCCGAGGCCCCCTAACACCGCTGCGCCCGTGTGCAACGCACACCCTGCACCATAGGTAAAGCTGCCTGTGCCCTAGTGTTCGCTGTCGGTGTCTAGAAGCGCACGGGCACCCAGCAGCCGGTGTGCTCGTCGCGGCGGTAGTAGTGCGGCCGGTTGTCCGGGAACACGGTCACGGCGGGGAACGGGTGCTGCTGGATGAACTTCAGCGTCACGCGGATCTGAAACCACGATCAAACTGTGCTGTACACCATCTGTGTCGGTAAAGTGGGCGAGGGTTCCATTTTTAAAATCGCAAAGTTATAACAAAAAAATTTAAGAGCAACAAAGACTCTCAATACACGGGGGCCTCGTCCTAGTTACAGGGGTGTCGATACATATTATGTACACGATGCACAAAATACGGTGCCTTAAAAGTGAGTGTAATAATGAAGTATGAAGTCGTCGGACTGGTCTAGCCACTATAGTCTTCAGCTGGGGGGGGGGGGTCTTATTCTTTAACTTAGTAATCATCACTAAATAAAAGCAGGGCATCAGTTCGTTATACACTGCTTGCTTTACTGTGTGAAATAAATATAAGATTTCATAGCAAACCTTCAATGGATAAAAAATGTCAATGACTTTCATTTTTTAACAGCCACTGAGTTTGAGTACCAAATGGCCCTCAATACATGGGGGCCTCAATACATACATGATGCACGAAATGCGGCGCCTCGACAGCGGGCGTGGTGCTGAGGTGTTGTAGGATGAAGTCGTCGGACTGGTCGAGCCACAGGTCCACGCCCCTCAGCGGCTCGTACGTGAACGGCCCGATGCGCAACATGCCGACGCCGTTGTCATAAACATCTAGAACCTGAAAAACGATTAAATATTTTTCTCTCTATAAAATAATAAGTTTATCATAACTAGCGTTTTAAGCAATTAAATATCACTTGCTTTAACAGTGAAGGGAAACATCGCGAGGAAACTCCCATGCAGGGGCGTAGCTACCGCCGTATCTGCCGTATCAATTATACGGGGCCCCCAAGTCACGAGGGCCCCCGAAGTGCGTAAGCAAAAATTAATAAAAACTTCCCAAATTTTTGTTTATTTCAGAAATAACAAAAGTCAAAAAATGTTGTCCAAAAAGTTGTCCATAGAGGCAGAATCTTTAGAAAAACTAAAGTCATCATCAGCTATAAATGAATTTTAATAAATCAGTTTCCCGAAAAAAAGGCAAGGAGAGTAGGTATATATTTAATTTGAATTGTTTGTAAAAATTTTAGAAAAAGTGACAGATAAATAATTATGATGAATAAATATTGCTTTTAATTTTATGCAAACATTTTTTTCTTTTGTGAGAAATCTTTACCCTTCATAAGGGCCCCCAAACAAATTTTTATACGGGGCCCCGCCAAGGTACGCTACGCCACTGCTCCCATGCCTGAGAGTTCTCCAATATTCTCAATAGCATATGAAGTGTGCCAATCCGCACTCGGCTTGCGTAGTGGACTACGGCCTTCTCACTCTGAGAGGAGTCCTGCGCTCTGTCATAGTGGGCCGGTGATGGGTTGAAAAAATTATGATTTTATACAAAATTTACCACCCAGTAAAATTTTTGATGTGATGTACCTCGCCTCGCGCAGGAGTATCTCGGGCCCCTTGTCGGGGATCGTGGGTGCGGCCCCCCCGCCCCCCACCCAACGCTATATTCAACTCGCACCAGCCCGCGAGGGTTATCTCTTCTGTGAGTCACCTCTCAACAGCAGCTGGTGTGTTTGTTAACAGTTAATACTATACTATTGTTAATATTGTTACGTACTTGTCCGGAATTCGGTCCACCGGTGATATTCCGCGCCCCGCGCAGGGGTAGTTCAGGCCCCTTGTCGGGGAACGTCGCCGGGAACAGATCCCCGGCGCGAATGTCCACGCCGACCCCGGTGACCAGGGGTGCAGGCGACCCCCCGCCCAGCGCTGTGTTCAACTCGCAACAGCACGCGAGGGTTAAGTCTATCTCCTCTGTTAGACGGTGGAATGACACTGGAATTAATAAAATACAGTTTTAGTTTTAGTAAAATAAATCAAATAGAAAACATAATGAGAAAAGAAAGAAATCTTGAACAAGTGTAAAATAAAAATTAAAAACCCCCGACATTCGCTATTTCTTAGCGGCGGCCATCTTGGATTTGCAATAGTGCTATTCTACTAGTCAAGCCCTTTCATTTGATACCCATATTAAGGGAGTTGTGAAAAAATATGTAATCCGCCATTTTGTAGCGGCGGCCATCATGAATGGATTTTCATCAAACACACTCTCGACTAATTCATCTTTCAAACAAAAAATACAGCATTCAAATCGGTCCACCCGTTTGAGCGCTACAGGGGAACAGATAGAAACACGCACAGACACGTCAAACTTATAACATCCCGTCGTTTTTGCGTCGGGGGTTAAAAATAAGTTTGGTTAAGGGGGTATACGTTTTGTGTGTTTAAGTTGGTCCCAGGGGGTTTAGATTCAAAATAATCGGACCCTGTAGGTGACGCTGCTATCGGTTTTTTGGTTCAATGCAGGACAACGCCTGCTGGGCCCACTTAACAAGATTTCCCTCGATTTCTCCAGGATCCCATCAGATCAGGATCTGATGACCATGGGACCACCTGGAAAGTATACCCTTTCAAACAAAAAAAGAATTTTCCAAATAAGTCCAGGCGTCTTTGAGTAATCGGGGAAAAATGTTACATAATAAAAAAAGATTCCGACTAATTGAGAAACTCCTCCTATTTTGAAGTCTGTTAAAAATTCAAAACAAATGAATATAAAATGAGGCAAAAAACAAAACAAACACTAGTTTTCAACGCAATAACAAAACGTCACCAATTACGACTCCAAACAAGCGAAAGACGAATTATTAACGCACTAATTGGAATACATAACAATGGCCGCCCCCGCATCGCTCTGCTAATATGTGCGACACCTATTTGGCGCCCTGACAATACGTCTACCTGCTCGGTTATATGTCCGTCTGGACTCAGCGTCATTTGTTAACCCCCGACGCAAAAACGACGGGGTGTTATAAGTTTGACGTGTCTGTGTGTGTGTGTGTGTGTGTGTCTGTGTGTGTGTGTCTGTCTGTTCCCCTGTGGCGCTCAAACGGGTGGACCGATTTGAGTGCGGTTTTTTTTGTTTGAAAGGTGAATTAGTCGAGAGTGTTGTTAGCTATGTTTGATGAAAATAAATCCAAGATGGCCGCCGCCACAAAATGACGAATGTCGGGGGTTTTTTAAATTTTTAATTTATACTTGTTTTGAATATGATGCTTGTCCAATAATATGATCAATAATTAATTGATCATCGATCAACGCGCGTAGAAAAGGAAATAATATTTGCTGTCAACTATAAAAAGTTACGGCATTTAATTTCATTCATTCACAAAAAAAAAAATTACTTTGACGAAATGTATCCGTTACATGAAATTAACAAAGCTTCTTTTCGCTGAGCAAATAAATAATTCATAAAATTATCTTTGCAGACTCTAAATACATAGATACTAAGACAATCCGTACGTTCATTTCTCTAATTCACAATACCAGTTTGGCACTGTGACAGATTGTGGCGCGCATGAGTCAGGTGGCCTTCGTAACTTTTGTATTTTGAGACGTTCAATATCCGATAGCATCTTGCACGTTACAGTCTACACGTTAGAACAGAAAATCTTGCACGCAGACGAACGAAAGAAAGCATCAGAACAGCTGTGCTGGCGACTTTAACGAACCATTAGGTCCTCTTCTTGTAGTTCCGTCTCCTACCAGAGGTCGGCAACCATTAGGGCTAGGGGTAGTTTAAACGCTGCTGCACGGAACGGGGATCGGGTGCTAATGGCGTAAATTATTCAACCAAGATATTCTTCTACGGCCAGGTACAGGCTAGATTTTCTTCTGGCTATTTCTACCCCCGACGCAAAAACGACGGGGTGTTATAAAGACTTGTCCCTCTTATATCCATTACGGTTTACGTATGTGTGTGTGTGTGTGTGTGTGTGTGTGTGTGTGTGTGTGTGTGTGTGTGTGTGTGTGTGTGTGTGTGTGTGTGTGTGTGTGTGTGTGTGTGTGTGTGTGTGTGTGTGTGCGTGTGCGTGTGTGTGCGTGTGGGTGCGCGTGTGTGTATGTGTCTGTTCCCCTGTAGCACTCAAACGGGGGAAAAGATACGAAATGGCGGATTACATATTTTTTCACAACTCCCTTAATATGGGTATCAAAATGAAAGGGCTTGATTAAGTAGAGTAGCATTAGGTATGCAAATCCAAGATGGCTGCCGCCACACAATAGGTTTTTTAAATTTTTAATTTATACTTGTCCCCTAAACTATGAGCTGCAGTACCATTACGCAGGTGATCCTTTTTCCAGACTGACGCTGCGTCAGTATAGAATGTCTCTCATTAAGTCGTGAAGCTGAAACGGAACACAAATCTTGAAGAATTGATAGTCCCCAAGGTGTTTGAATAACGATCTCACAGCAAATGCAGCTTTAAAAGACCCTTCACAATAGATGGGTCAATACTGCGCTTTTCTGTGCGAGAAAAAAAGAACCTATACCTAGTCTGATTTTTAATTCCGTGAAATTCTGACGTTTCTTACTGTTGCCATAGAAAAAATAGTTCGGAAAAAAAAATTCAAAACTTACATAAAATAAAAATCAATTCCCTCATGTAGATATGACAAATGTCTGACAGATACTTCAGGTAATTTAGTTTGGGGTAAAATCGATCTTCAGGTGGGAACCCTGGTTTTCACACAGATTTCCCATCCTATGTATAAAATGACAACTTTCAGAATTCCACCGACTTAAAAATCAAACTATACAAAGTGATATTTCATAGTCGTCATCGTCGTCGTCTCAACCAATAGACGTCCACTGCTGGACATAGGTCTCTTGCAAGGATCGCCACAGAACACGATCTTGTGCCGCCTGATTCCAGCGGCTGTCAGCGACTCGCTTGAGATCGTCCGTCCATCTAGTGGGAGGTCTTCCAACGCTACGTTTGCTGGTGCGAGGTCGCCAGTCAAGCACCTTGGGACCCCAACGTCCATCAGTTCTTCGAGCAATGTGCCCCCTGCCCATTGCCACTTCAGTTTCGCGACTCGTTGAGCTATGTCGGTGACTCTGGTTCTCCTACGGATTTCCTCATTTCTGATTTGATCCCGCGGGGATACTCCGAGCATAGCTCTCTCCATCGCCCGCTGAGTGACCCTGAGCCTTCTTATGAGGCCCATTGTCAGCGACCATGTCTCAGATCCGTAAGTCATCACTGGCAACACGCACTGTTCGAAGACTTTCGTCTTCAGACACTGAGGGATATTGGACGAAAAGACATCTCGAAGTTTCCCGGACGCTGCCCATCCGAGTTGGATTCGGCGGTTGATCTCTTTCTCGAAATTGGACCTACCTAGCTGGAATAGGGGCTGTGGCTTTATGGATTGTAAAATAAAGCCACAGCCCCAATTTCATAGTACTTACACATAATATTAGCGAAGAGCTCGTCCGAGTACCGGTGCGGGTCCGTGAACCCGCCCACCAGCTGCAGCTCCAGCCGCCCCTCGGGGTACCCCGCCGCGAGCTGCTGCACGCGCGCCACCATCGCGGCGGCCGCCTCCGCCGTGCCCGACCCGTCCAGGTGCGCGAGCGACACGGCCCCAGAGCCTGGAATAAACAAATACAGGGTTTTATGGTTTTCACGTTTACCTGGTATTAATGTTTCTAGACTTCTTTATATCCTCTAAGCATCCTAACGACTGGATGAATTATAATAAATGAAGTCACAACAAAATCAAGATGATGTTTCTAAAGCCCAGATTAGACGGTGCCCCGTTTATCGTTCATTTTTGCGATGAACGATGCACGATACGATATTTACTATGGCACAGTGCCTGTGAACGATGAGCGGTCGGTGTTTAGACGATTCATTTTCGATGACTCATCGATGAAGCCTCGAAAATGAAAGCAAAAATCCCGAAAAATAAATCGTTTAATTTGGGCTTTAGACTATTTTACATAAGCTCAAATTAAGAATTTTAATTACTTTACTTATAATTACTAGTGGAGTCTTTGTTTGATAATAACCTAGCCTAGTGGGAGGAGGTCTACCAATACTGCGCGTTACGGCGCGAGGTCGTGAACGTCAGGATGGCATATTATGTAGTGTTGGAAAACTAATGAAGTATATCATTACAGCACTGCAACGTCTATCAGTCTTTTGATTATATTGTACTTAATATTATATAGCCTATAGCACTCAAGGATCATTTACATATCCAACAGTGAAAAAATTTTTGAAATCGGTCCAGTAGTTCCTGAGATTAGCGTGTTCAAACAAACAAACTCTTCCGCTTTATTATATTAGTATAGAAGTATAGATTACTATTAATAATAATAAAAAATTAATAATCAATCACCTGAATGTCTAACAACGACTATAATACATGATGTGGCGTCATCCGATCCTATGATGCTGACGTTTTCTGAAAAGAAATTTAATAAAAAATTAATTCATGTACCTACCTACATAGTACATACTAAGTAATTAAAATTAAAAACATTTTATTATATTTCATGTCTCGCCACAGTCGATTCAATAGTTTAACAGTACATAGAGGACACGCAGACGAACATTCAACTTACTTTATAGTATACTAGCTTTTGCCCGAGGCTTTGCCCCCGTGAATTTCGGTTTTTCACAAATCCTGAGGGAATCGTGGATTTCTGATTCCCTTTCCCGCTCCCTTTTCCAACCTTTATACTTACTTTCAAGGTAGTTTGCTATAGTGATCTACCTATAGCTGTAGCTGTAGATTTGGGTTTTTTGATTTGGGTGGTAGACTCAATCGACGATTCAAAAGCACTTGTAAAAGTTTATTTGAATAAAAAACTTTTCTATTCTATTCAAAATCCCGCGGGAACTGTGGATTTTTCCAGGAAAAGTAGCCTATGTGTTAAGTCAGGGCATCGTCTATCTCCATTCAAAATTTCAGCCAAATCTGTTCAGTAGTTGCGACGTTATAGAGTAACAAACATCCAAACATCCACACTTTCACATTTATAATATTCAGTAGGATAGATGTAGGCAGTGATAGAGACTCACTGTCGTGAGGCACAACAGCGGCGAGTTCTCTCTGCGCGACGTACAGCAGGCCGGCGGGGCCGACGACCCTGGCGGGCGCGGCCAGCAGCTGCGCCGCGGCGTCCCTGTACCCCGGGTGCGCCGCCAGCAGCGCGCGCACGGACGTGGGACACTCGTCCACGAGGACTCCGTTCAGCACCACCACCATGCTGGATCTGGGACAAGTCCGAACAAGCATCATCATCATCATGATCAACCCATTACCGGCTCACTACAGAGCACGGGTCTCCTCTCAGAGTGAGAAGGGTTTTGGCCATAGTCTACCACGCTGGCCAAGCGGATTGGCAGACTTCACACACCTTTGAGAACGTTATAGAGAACTCTCAGGCATGCAGGTTTCCTCACGATGTTTTCCTTCACCGTTAAAGCAAGTGATATTTAAATACTTAAAACGCACATAACTCCGAAAAGTTAGAGGTGCGTGCCCCAGGATCGAACCCACGACCTCCGATTAGAAGTCGGTCGTCCTAACCACTAGGCTATCACAGCTTCGGGACAAGCATACGCTTTTTAAAATTAATAAAAGAACAAGTATAAATTAAAAATTAGAAAAACCCCCGACATTCGCCATTTTGTGGTGCCGGCCATCTTGGATTTGCATAGTGCTATTCTACTAATCAAGTCCTTTCATTTGATACCCATATTGAGTTGTGAATAAATATGTAATCCACCATTTTATGACGGCGGCCATCTTGGACCGATTTTCATCAAACATAGCTAAGAACACTCCCGACTAATTCACCTTTCACACAAAAAACCGCATTAAATTCAACGTGTAACACCCCATTGCGTCGGGGGTTAAAAATAATTTCCAAAGAAGAATCGAGTTATGATTATGGAAGCAGTTCCGCTTCTATTACTTCCTGGTCTCTGCTTACATACTTCACGAAACAAGCTATAAGCCATTGCAAAAAAGGGCATCGAACGGTAAGAACTTTTTACGGCTAAAATGATTTTTTGCGATGTATATCATGACGATATAGTACCTACCTAATCAAAACACAGTCTATAATACTTCTACCTTCAACCAGTTTCTCCATGATTTTGTAGAATATCAATATGCTTAACCAGTAGGATGCAGTGCCATCTATCAGAGCAGACCTGATACGACTTAGAAAAGATCTATTTTCAAACTTATCCAGCTGCGGAACAAACCCCCGTGCGGAACAGAGCTTCTACATTGGTTTTGTTTACCGCATTGGGCGAAGATACCCCGACATCGCCCTGGTTAGTCTCGCTTCGGAACCTCGCTCAGATATCTCGAGCCCTAACTACTATTTGCTACCCAGCTCTGCATACAGTGGCGGATTAAAAGACCACAGCTCTCTAGGCAGTACCTCATCGGCAATAATGTCAATGTTTGGGTAAATTGTTTCAAGTTCTTTATTCTTTAAAGGCTTTTTTGTTCCTTCCTCTGGCGGCCCTTTGTAATCTCGCGCCCCTAGGCATGTGCCTAGTTTGCCTAAAGGATATAATCCGCCACTGTCTGCATACATTCCTCAGGAAATGTATGAAACTAATTGAAGCCACTGTCCACTGATACTGGACAGAGACGACCATTTTGTGGGATTTTATCGTTGAATATTTTTCTACCTCCGCAACTCTCTTCTCCCCTTCACTCCAGTGAGCAGACACCATAAATAAATAAATAAATATTTACACATACACACACGGTCGTCTGTTCCTAAAGTAGGCAACTTAATGCCTGTGTTATAGGTAAAAACCGACTGATATACATATATTACATGTATATATATATTGAATAAATGTAATAAATACATAATACATACTTATATAGTTACATAAATACACCCAGACTCGGGGCGGGAATCGAACCCGCGACCCCGGAGAGACAGGCAGGGTCACTGCCAACCGCGCCAACGGGCCAGTCTAACCATGAAGTTATGGAAGTTATTGTTTACCTACAGAACGAGCAAATAAGGAATTTTTCGTGCCTCTACCTACAAAAACAACAGACCTGTTGTTTTTGTTAGAATTCCCGGCCGCAAGCATGGCATATGCAAATGTACACACGGCATCGGCATCGGTGTAAAATACATGAAAATACACTGTGTGACACTCGAGTGACCCGCCGGCATTCTGAATATATTACGTGACTATTGTGTTGGCTCCGTACGACGCCAATCGAAGCATTTTTTTTTTCATTGCTTTTTGAATAATAATTATTATTCATTTATATTATATTGTTCTTCACGGCGTCTGGTGACATCCATAAATTAAGCGGCGCAGGTTGCAATACTCGTTTATCGTGATTTACTTTGTTGTATAGATATTTTATCTCGGTACTCTTTTTTAAACTATTTATTTGGTATTTGGAAACTTGCAATATTTTTTCCGTGTACGGGCGCACTGTTATGTTGCATTTCTGCGACAAGATGATCGCTCGATTTAAAGTCGTAGTGCGCGCCAGCCCGTAGAGTCGACAGAACACACAAAAAGAAGTGACGTTTCGTCGGTGCTACAGCGCTAAGATATTGTAATATATACTCTAAATAGATGTCAAGTTTACATCTGTCAGTGGTCACAAGTTTTTTAATGACACGTGACGTGCTAGTGATGTAACTATCGATATTTTGACTGTGAGGATCTATTCTATAGGAACACAATATGCGTGTTTAAATATGTGCACCATACTCTAATATTACATTATGCGAAAGTGTGTCTTTCTGTCTTTTACCTTTTCAGGGCCCATCCGATTTGGACGAAATTTTATACACAGACAGCTTGCATCCCGGGAACCGATATCTAAGGCTACTTTTGTCTTGCAGTATCAAAGCGTTCTCACAAGATTAATAAAATAAAAACCTAAGCTCACGTGAATGAAGTCTCGGGCATCATCTTGTTAGGAAATACAAGAATAACATGTTTCATATAGTATATTTTTAACCGACTTCAAAAAAGGAGGTTGTATGTATGTATATATGTATGTATATAAGTATGTTCGCGATTATCTCCGCAACTAATGAACCGATTTTGATGATTTTTCCACTATCATAATCTACATACTTTCAGAAAGGTTTTAGTGTACACAAGAAAAATTAAACCGACTTCGGTCCAGCAATCTCAGAGGAACCGCGGTGCACCAGTCAAAAATATTAGTGACATGTGGGTACATTTATGCGTGTAACTTCGCACATAAGAATGGTAACTAGGTGTGTTATACATATACTAAAACCTTCCTGAAAGTACTATGTAGATTACAATAGTGAATTGTTTTGTCTCGAAATACAAAATATTAAACCTATAATTATAATAGGTAGTAATATTAATAGGTAGTAATATTATACTTCGTGCAATTTGCACATTGCACACGTTGCACATTGCACGAAAAACCGATGGACGTTGGGGTCCCAAGGTGCTTGAATGGCGACCTCGCACCAGCAAACGAAGCGTAGGTAGACCCCCCACTCGATGGACAGACGATCTCAAGCGAGTCGCTGGTAGCCGCTGGAATCAGGCGGCACAAGATCGTGTGCTGTGGCGATCCTTGCAAGAGACCTATGTCCAGCAGTGGACGTCCATTGGTTGAAACGAACGAACGAACGAACGAATATTGTACACTTACTAAATTTCTTTGAACATTAATGTTTATACGTCACTCCGTTAATGTGCGAATGGAAACTTCATTGGCGGAATTTTCTTCTGCATTACAGACATCCATTGGTAACGGTTCTCTTGCCTTAAATTAAAAAAATCAGACCTGGTAGAACATTTTTCACGTTTCGCTTCAGCGTTTTTCATACACTAATAACAGCTTTTAGGGTAAAACTTTTAAAACGTGCCGCCTTGATATGGGTAAAATTAAAAAAAACCCCCGACACCATTTTTTGATCGCGGCCATCTTGGATTTGCATGGTGTTATTCTACTAGTCAAGCCCTTTCATTTGATACCCATATTAACGGATTTGTGAAAAATAAATAATCTACCATTTTGTAGCGGCGGCCATCTTGCATCGATTTTCATCAAAATAGCTGACAACACTTTCGACTAATTCACCTTTCAAACAAAAAAAATCGCGTTCAAATCGGTTCACCCGTTTTAGCGCTACAGAGGAACAGACAGACAGACACACACACATACACACACACACACAACACACACACAGACACATCAAACTTATAACACCCCGTCGTTTTTGCGTCGGGGGTTAAAAATTTTATCGCACGTAATCACTAATCGATATGCAATTTTAGTACATCACTATGCTAAAAAACATAACCTTTATTAGTCAACAGAAAATATTTAAAAAATAGGCAAAAATCGGTTTAGAATTGACCACGATGATGATTTCCAAAAACTACAAATAACGTTACATAATTTTAGATTATATTTACATACAAAACTATCAAAACTCACCGATGAAATGATAATGTTCCTTTAAAATTTTCTTTTCGGCCCCTATATGAATTACATTCTTTCACAGCACAGGACATTATAATAAAACTACGGAAAATTTATCAAAAATAACTTAAGATCAAACATTTATAAATTCTTGGAAGAAGAACACCAAAATAATAAAAATTTATCAGCCTCGTAATGTATGTTTTTGGAAAATTATGATACGACTAAATTCAATTGTCAATTGACATAAAACATGCAAAAACAATATCTAAACAATGGTTTATGAGACATACCTATTTAATTTGGTAGGATTAAATTTATTAAAATTTAACAAATAAGTCCATTTGACAATCAATTTAGTGACATGCTTAGAAATAATAAAAAGCAAGTGCGATTCGGTGTTTCATTTACACCTAGACAGGAGTCATTTAGGTTAGGTGAGTACAATAACTGTACCTCAAGTTAATTTTTAGCTTCAGATCTCTTAGTTAATAGATCAATGCTACAGCGACTCCGACGCACAAGTCGATTTGAAATTGTCAGTAAGAAAAAACGAACTCCCCGCTTTTACACCCGGTCAAAAAAAAGTTTCGAGAAAGCCTTTCACATAGTGACCGCCAAAGCCTTCATAGATGACACTTATGACGATATTTTTTTTTAAGATCCGCTATTAGAATAATAAAATTATAATCTATTGATAAAAATAAGTGATATAATGAACCTCCAAGACATTACAAGTCAATACAAAGTTAAGCAAGCCTCCGAGCATGCGAGGCACTCCCAGATCACTCCGGTGTGCATTCAAAAGAGTTACAAGCTAAATGGCGTCCCACGTCCTTGCACAAACAAGAGGTGATTAACGACCTGCCTCAAGATTGAGATGCCATTACAAAAGTGGTTTTTATAATGACCGATATGGGTGCTGATACAATATCACTACATTGACTTGCATTGCAAGAGCTTTGGAAGTCAAATGTGGTATTTTGTTGAATGTTTCATAATAAAATGTAAATGTTACAGATGAATATAAGAATCTATAGTTTATTTACGGCCTGTTTCACCACCTTCCGATAAGTGTCTGATAGCCTAAACGTAAGTTTTGACACTTTCTTACTTTATGTCAAGTGACAAAGACAAAAGTTGTGCTTAAGCTATCCGACACTTATCAGAAAGTGGTGAAACAGGCACTTATTTAACTAGTCAAATAATAAGCTGAATACGCAGATGCGAATGGCCTTTTATCGTATAGTATAAACGCGACAACTTTGGTCTCAACAAAAATCCCATTCAATCACACATGGAATTCATCTCATAGACAATTTGACTCTGATAAAATTATCGTAACAATTGATTAATAGGACGGGTCATTTTTTATCTTCGTGATGAATCTCCGGTGATTTAGGAAATGGTAAAAGTATATATATGGTGATTTAAGAAATGGTAAAAGTATATATAGTATTGGTAATTCTATATTTTTTTATAATCGGCTGCCGGAGGACATTTTTGATTTGTCTCTCAATAAGTTCAAGGTTTTTATAAAACGCAAATTAATTGAAAAATCTTATTATAGCGTAAAATATTTTTTTAATGACAAAAAACCATGGACATAGATTGCTCTTAAAGCCAACAGTTCAAATTATTTAGAAATTAGACATTTTGTGAGATGGTGATACTAAAAAAACCCGGCTGAGTTTGTTGTGGGCTCTTCTCAGACGGCGCGTTTGGAACCCTCGTAGTTTTAGTTTTAAGTTCTCGTAGTAATTATCACCATTACCTCACTTCCATGTACCTACTTCTTATATTGACGTTCAAAAAGTGTACAGTGTACCTACTTTGAATAAATGAATTTTGATTTGATTTGATATACATATACAAGTTACTTACGGAACAAATTAGAGTGAAGAATAACATACCTAAGCCTGAATTTTACAAAAATACAGTAGGTATGATCTAAAAAAAGGTCTAAGTATCTTGTTTTTAAACTATTTTCCAAATACTTTCTAAGCAAAGTGCATAATGTAAAGTAGTAAAATAGCGATAACTTTAAAAATGATACGGCTTAGGGCGTTTTTCAGATTTCCCAACATAAACATTCAAAGGTATCTCCAGAGTCCAGGGATTCTCGTAAGGGAAATCATCCGCAACCAGTGGTAGATTCATAACCAACAGACAGATAACGTAATTAGTAATTATTATTATAGCATGATTAACACAGAATTTATTTACCCGTTTCACAAACGCTGACGTCAACACATGCGCGGACTCCGTGTCACTAATATTATTATTAGCGAAACCACTTATAGCACAGACGAAAAATACAACTTTTATGAATAATTAAATTAGAAAACACACATAATGCAGTTGACGCGCTAAGAGGCGAGAAACGACTGAGGTCTGGTCCGAGATCGTCTATCGTCCATAGGTTATCATTAACCTCCAGTGCAACTTCCAACTCCAACAAGTCAGCAGCCAACTTGTTCGGACGTCTGTACAGCTGATCGAACAGACTGTAATTTGTTATTAGAAATTGGAAAGTATCACCAGACAACTTGTTGGCTCATCTAATGGTAATGTTGGGAATTATTTATTTTAGTAAGTATATCAATATAGGCTGGATTGATACGACAGCCGATTTATTGGATGATTAGCATCTACACATAATGCAAACATCAGTTTCCAATATTGCTTGACAGACAGCTTATTTGACTTAGTGTGCAGAGATAGTGAGTTTGATTGGGCTGTTCGACCCAACTCAGCTAGAAAATTATTTGTACCTACTGATTGAAACGTCTCGGCTACTAGCTTGTTGGTACGTCTGCAGACGGCTTATGTGATTTATCGTATGCACCTTGGGATATTGTATCGTGTATACGGTGCCAGAGAGTTCGCCTGTTATTGCTATGATAATGAAAATTATATTGGAAACATTGGTCCGATAGCGTATCTATCGTGCAGTAAGCAATTGAGAAATAATTAATAAACCATATATCATGCTTGGACTTTATAAGTGATTAAGGATCTCCACATCCAACATTTCCTTAGGCTGAAAACCTTGTTTGCTCGTCTGTAGACAGCCTATTTCGGTTGTCGTAATACGTGAATGCCGCGAGTTCTTTTGTTATTGTTATGATAATGCTTAATATGTTATAATAGTGGACTGATAGTATATTTATCGTAAAATAAGCTATCAAGTAATATAATATCAACCCTTTTTGTATTTAAAAACATGTTTATATCCAACTCCTCATTAGTTTAGAAGCCGACACGTTGGGTAGCCGGTGGGATCCCCAGCGCCGCACTCTGGTGGCGACAATTGGCGGAGACCTCTCGCTGCCCGGCGTCGTATGCGCCATGCTGAGCAGCGAGGGGTCTTGGGATGCTGTGGCCGACTTCTGCGAGGACGTTATCTCGCAGAAGGAGGCCGCGGAGCGGGCGCGCGAAGAGGCTCTCGACGCGCATCCGCTCCGGCGCAGACGGGGGGGAAGAAGGCGGCGGTTATTCGCCGCTCGCCAGCTTCCCTCGGGAGACGGCGGGTAGCTATTGGGCTAGCTATCCGCCACTAACAGACTCCTCACTGTCTGAGGGGGGGATCACGCTGTCCCGATCCCCTCCTCTTTAGCGTGGGAGCCCCGGCAGGTGGCCGGGGCGGCTGACAGACGCCTGGGACGTATACAACGGGTTCCCCAGGCGTCCAGCACAGTCAGCGAGAGGGAACAGCCGTGGTGGTTTTAGTTAGGGTATACCCATAGGGGGAGTCCCACATAACCCCCGTTCTGCCCAAAGAACGGGGGTAGCCATAAAGCTTTCCACCACGTCAAAAAAAAAAAAAAAAAAAAAAAAAAAAAAAAAAAAAAAAAAAAAAAAAAAAAAAAAAAAAAAAAGTCTGTAGATGGTCTACGTGGATTATTGTAACCGACATGGACGGTGATGCGTTGTTGTTGTTATGATAATGTTATCATTATGTTGGAAACGGTGGTCCGATAGTGTATCGTGTATCGTACAATATGCTATCACGGAATTGAAATTGAAGACACGTTGGCTCGTGTGTAGATGGTCTACGCGGGTTATCGTAACCGACATGCGACGGCGCTGCGAGTTCGCTTGTTATTGTTATGATTGTGAAGAATTCGCTAACTTTAACCAACTCTTGACATGATATCCACGTGGAACTAACCTAACCTAGCTTACGGCCTCCAGAACCGCCCCTCACAGCCGTCCAATCGCACATCAACCTAGCCTGACGACATCGACCTTCTAACCAAGTAATCAGGCCCCACAATAGGGCAAACCAACACAATAACCATCACACCAAAACTAGAATAGACAGCAAATCACTCACCCTACAGCCAACAGCACCACACCCTCTTTCCACAATTCACTGAGTATTTACCACAGACACGACCGCACCTGAAGCGTGCTCAAGAGAGACTTCCCGATGCGTCGAGCTGCGATCCTTTATATTGAATTGGCAAACGTATTCGCCTTTTTTTAAAACTACCCTCTTTTCCTAATTTTAATTATTTAGAAAAATCACGACATGATAATGTTTATCAAGTTGGAAATATTGATCTAATAGTGTATCATAGAACATGCTACCACGGAATTGAAATTGAAGACACGTTGGCTCGTGTGTAGATGGTCTACGCGGGTTATCGTAACCGACATGCGACGGCGCTGCGAGTTCGCTTGTTATTGTTATGATAATGTTTATTAAGTTGGAAATGTTGGTCCGATAGTGTATCTATCATGCAATAAGCAATTAAGAAATATAAAGTCTATACTTAATGTCGCTCGTCGTCATATAATGATCGTCTCTTCCTAGAAACTGTTTTAACGACTCGTTGATTGTGCGGATCGAATTAATTATGCAAAATCTTAACGATATGCAACAGGCAAGGTTTATTTTATTCAGAGTCACTCATAAAAACGAGGAATGTGGAACATTGACCCTCTCAACTATTCCAGTTAGACATAAATAAATTGTGAAGAATTCAACGAGTTCGACAACAGAAGCTTTGAGGTAAATATTTGTATACTGCGTTGTATGTATAAACAAATACTTCTGAAGGCTTTCTACCACGACCACCACCACTACAGCCTTAATACGTCCCACAGCTGGGCACAGGTCTTCTCTCTCTCTCTCTCGGGTTGACGGGCTACTTTCTACAATTGTACAATTTATGGCTACATTTAATACAGTTTTATTTAGTGCTACATTTTCTACAATTTTATTTAGGGCACACAATTTGTCGTGAACTTATCACATTAATAATAACTGGCCCGATGATGGCGGGGTCGGCGGTCGGGGGATCAAAGCCGGGCGCCCGCTAATTGGGCCTAATTGACGGACGGCGCGTGCGACGATGCACTAACTGGATTACAGATCCTCACATGTCTCAATGAAAGAGATTTTATACTGGCTACTGTGTATTCTCTACTATTGGATCAATGAGATAGTTGGGTTAGGAAATATAGGTGGTGAATGACCCGTGAACTTAGCGGCTTCTCCCACCAGTGTGGTTTGAACTTTGAACCACACAAATATTCCCTATTTCCAACGTGATTTTCTTCCTTTTGAACCGTCACACCATCGGATTTCAATCAACGATTCAATCGTTGAGCTATTATGGAATCAAATCAAGTTTATTTGTATCAGAAACTTTTGGATATACCCACGCGACAAGATAGCCAAATCTTTTCCAAGCGTGACCAATGCTCATCTGGAAACTTTCCCACGGCATATTAATGACTAGGCAAAAGTTAAGCAGACGGCGCATAAAACGCGCCTTTTATGCGCCGTCGCGTCGCCCATTACCGTCTCATTTGCGGCGAGAGACAAACGGCCGAGGCGAGCACAAATTTCGCCGATATAATCGCCCGGTAAGACAATGGTTATCGCTTCGTACGAGACGGAAAGTCGATGAGGATTCACTATAGCTAACTTTCCCCTCTGCCAGTCTACGCGACCACAATCAATCGACAAAGTATCTGGAAATTCAAGATCCGAGACTCCCGTCCATAGTCTATGAGCAAACTTCACCTCTGCCAAAGTACAGGACCAATAGGTCGACAAACCACTAAGTCTTGTTACTCCATATCTAACTCTGTCAAAATATAAACAGATTTCTTAGGATTTCTCACACCTTCAGTTTAGTCCGCAACACCACATAACATATCTATCCTACAAAACACACTCGCACACAAGTTTTACTCCGACGCCGGAGCATACTTGGGAGATGTAGGGTGAAATCTATAGAGCGTACTCTGACTCTACTGGTACTGAGCCTCAAGACAGAGTTAAAACTAGACAGATTTATATCAGGGATATATTTATGTCCTTTTTTAACTCTACCTTGAGTTTGAGTACAACAGTCAGAGTACCTACACTCTGTAGATCTCATTCGTAGTCTGTAGGTGTTACTTTGGTACTTTTCAAGGGATATTCAAATTAAAAACCGACTCAATACATAGCTCTGTATTCTCACTAATTGCGAGACGCGCGGGAACAACCTCCCGCATTCGTTCGCCAGCTACCTACATACAACAGTAGGCTGTAAGCCTGTACCCTGAGCACCTCCTCTGTCCTCTCCCCGGCGTGAGGCGCGCGGCTCGACGGCGAGTACAAATTTCGCCGATATAATCGTCCCGGTAAGACAATGGTTATCGTTGGTGCGCGATGCGAGCAGCGATAGCGGCCGGCCGCGGCTGATGGATGCGGCACGCTCGCCAGATACCATCTCCATCGTGACGCCCGCCGCCCGATCCGTGTGCACTGTGCACCAATTATTATTCAATAACTGCCACATCCGATTCAACGTAACGTCAGTCTTAGAGCGGAGACGTGACTCTAAATTTTACTCGGTTTTTTATTAAACAGATGTGTTCTGAAATATAGAACACGTGTCGGTAATCGTAGTGTGGGATCTCCAACTTGATGGAATCATAATAATAATAATATGTACCTATAATTAATAAATTAATCATTTATTTACTAAAAGAAAAGTTTACAGGTGGGTTTAATCTACAGTACGAGCCTATGCTATAGTAGATCATTAGTATATGGCTGTCCTTACTAGATTTTATCTGTGTTAAGGACAGCCATCCCTCGAAAACACAATCAGGCTAGGCGCATATTATTACAATTTACAGATTCTAAAAATAAAAGTTAAAAAAAAAACAGACAATCATAAGATCAATTTCATTTCTACACGTCATCCAGCACCCTACACGGCTTCGCAATTAAACCACCTGTCATTCCAAAAGCAAGCCGAGAAGCAGAGTTCTCTCACCGGCAACGCCCAAGATTGACGTTGCGCTTTTGTGTATTCGCATTCGCGTCCTAGAGCTGACTTCTTCCAATCGCGCTAAAGAGACGAATATGGCTAAAAAAGAGCACAGATCGAAAACTAAGTACATCTCGAATTGCATCCGTGGATAGTATGGCTAGTCCAAGCTTGCACTCCTAGAAAACTTTATTAAATACTAAATATCGAAACACAATGACTTCAGCGTGAAATGGCTTAATTTAAGGTTTGAGTTTGCCAATACATTCAGCATTCGTCTACAGCCAGCGCCCCAAGCGGAAATGTTGTAAAATAAACATTCGAAGTACCTACTGAATTACGATTTTAAAATAAGAGTTTTTGGGTTCGTTTTGCATTACATTACATGTTATAGTTTTTCGATATTTACTAAAGTTTTCGTGGTGCGCATGCTCGGAATAACCTAATAGATTGCGCATTTCTGTTATGAATATACGTCAAAGCGTCAACCAAGCGTCCACAACATAATTTGATGTTTTGGAAAACACGGCTATAAATTATTTGTATGACGTAAATTAGAGCGCTATGCTATACTCGTAAGCAGTCGCGATATCCATCTATGAAGTAGTAGTGACTAGCAAAATTACTTTACAAAGCAAATACAAAGCTTTACGACATTCTTCTAGTCGCGGCATCATCGCCATGACAATATAATATCGTATCGTAGATCACGGTCAGCTAAAACTAAACTAAAACGTGATCTTTGCAAATTGTCAAAAAGAGAAAAGTTAATCAAGCAGAAGAAATATTGTGATAAGAATAATCCTGATAAATAATATCCGAGTGAACGAAGCTGAGGCGTCCAAAGAAGATATTTTAATATCCTTCTGTTGGTTCGTCCTTCAATCACTCCACAGAGCTTTTTTTTTAATTCAAGTACCTACAAGGTAGCCCTTGACTGCAATTTCACCTGATAGCAAGTAATGATACAGTCTTAAGATGGAAGCGGGCTAACTTGGAAGCCCCAGCATACCCCAGATCGGTTTTTACACGGCATCGTACCGGAACGTTAAATCGCTTGGCGACACGGCTTTGCCGGTAGGGTGGTAACCAGCCACGGCTGAAGCAAGAACCAGACCAGACCAGACCAGAGACAATTTAGAAATTATAAAATCCCAAATTACCCCTGCCGGAAATCGAACCCCGGACATCCCACTTAAGAAGTGATTTTTTGCATAGATACAGTTAATGAGCGACACTTCCTTTTTATTTGAGAAAAAAAAATTGTTCCCGCGGTAGGTACTTTTGAAACCTAACTGCATAAGAACCAAGTCGTAGGCTAGTTTAAAAGAAAAATATCTACCGGTTAGTTTTCTCGCAATATTAATATTGCCATCTAAATTCAATTAAATTTTCAATCTAATGGAGTCAATACTAAATCAAATATTAACTTTCCTAACAAATGGAGTATTCGACTTTTCCAGCCGTTCCCATAAGGCTATTCGCAATGGAACCGACACGAAAGTTCATCGCAGGATCGCCTGGACCACTTAATAGCATTAGCATCATTGTCTTGCGGTCATTTATAAATTGTCGGACAGTTCTATTGGCCGCGCTCCATAATGGGCCGAGCACTGGCCGGGGTGTCACGAATTCATACCCCAATATTCCCCTGGGGGATATACGAGTATTAATTATTATAGGAATGTTTCATAGAAATACATTATATTGTTCCTGAATCCTGACCATCCTATTTACAGAGTTGATTTCGTATCTGAGAAAGAGAATTAATGGACTCAAAAGATGGAATCAAAAGATGTATCTTCAAAATTGATTACAAGTTTGTTTAGAAGGCTAAACTTAAAATTGGCAGAGAAGAGAAGATTTTATGGAAGAGACAATTTGGTCAAGTAGATGGCCGTGACAATTTCCATTAATCACGGAACGGTAGAGCTTTCCTTGGGATAATAATGCGGTACGAGTATGTTGCCAGATCCTTCCGTGACTATACTACTCAACTCCTACTGGATTTCGACTTAACAATTAATATCAGTACAGGTATTCTGAGTTTCCGCACCTTCAAAACTTTACCTAATACTACGTATCCAGAAACTGTAATATAAACCCAAACATTCTTATTTTAAAGTCGTAATTTAATACTTCGAATATTTATTTTACAACATTTCTGCTTGGGGCACTGGATGTTTTCGAATGCTGAATGTATTGGCGAACTCAAACCTTAAAATAAGCCAGTTTAAGTCCATTTTACTCTGAATTCATTGTTTCGATCAGGATTATTTAGTAAAGTTTTCGAGCTGTGCAAAGTGAGACTAAGCATACAGATGTTAATGATTACAATCCGAACCGAGCGACGGCTATCGCGCTCTCCTAGACAAACGAAAAGACTAAGTTCAAGCCTTAAAAGTTGTTCAACCATCCAGTGTCTGAGTTGGATCAACATTGCTTGACTAACGCAATCCCTCTCCATTCGTCCCCATGGTTCCCAACTAGAAATTGATCACATATACCCGAATTACTAATTCCGTGGAATTCTGACGTTTCGTAATGTTACCAGAGATAAAACAATTCCCACAAAAAAGATAAAAAATTCAAAACTTATGCAAATACAAATCAACTGCCGCATGTAGATATGACAAATGCCTGACAGACACTTCATGGTTTCACTCTTGGTGTTTTCTATTTTAAGGCGAAACGAGTAATATTATTACGCGGTATATGGCTTTTTATGATGACAGGGAATTAAAGTAGTTTGGGATAAAACCGTACTTCGTAGATGTTAAGCCTGTTCTCCATACAAATAACTCATCTGTAAATGACAATGACAGCTGTCAGAATTCCACGGAATTAGTAATTCGGGTATAGAACTAACAAGGCAAGTAATACACCTACCAGTGTAAGTATCAGGCGATAAAAATCAAAACACAAGTGCGAGTAGGTATATTGAACATACACTGTTATCATCGAAGATATATTCTCCGTATTAAGATCATTAAATTGATTGAGGGTGGCCCGCGGTCGGCGGTCGGCGGTCAAACGACCATCGTATCTGGCGCGAGGTAGTGCGGTAATTGAATAATGGTTTTATTTGTCTCGCGCCTCGAATTTTTGAATCAAACCTGACATCGATGTCGAGTTCATCGATAATATATTATATGAATTTAGTACTAAAATCAACGAAAGATTTCACGTAGTTAGTAAAATAATTAATATCAACTTACGTTTATAAGGTGGGGCCGATGAAGAGACGATCATTCAGTACGTTGATCAACCTGCAATAAAAACATTGTCATTATAGGTATGTACTAAGGCGATCCTACTAATATTATAAATGTGAAAGTGTGGATGTTTGGATGTTTGGATGTTTAGATGTTTGTATGTTTGGATGTTTGTTACTCAATCACGCCGCAACTACTGAACCGATTTGGCTGAAATTTTGAATGGAGATAGCTTATGCCCTGACTTAAAACATAGGCTACTTTTTATCCCGGAAAAGTATTCCTGTGGGACTAAAATAGATATAGACTTCCAAAAACGCGATAGATGGCGTTGACTGTTCTTAGGTAAATCACGCTCACATAGCACATTATTACAATAGTTGCATGCATCTGTATGCGTATGCACTTTTTATCCTGGAAAAATCCACAGTTCCCACGGGATTTTGATAAAAACGAAATATATATCTACAGCTATAGGTAGATTACTATAGCAAACTTCCTTGAAAGTAGGTATAAAGTTTGGAAAAGGGAGCGGGAACGGGAGCCGGAAATCCACGATTCCCTTGGGATTTGTGAAAAACCGAAATTCACGCGGGCGAAGCCGCGGGCAGAATCTAGTAAATAATATTTAGTGAAATCACTTAAGATATAATTATAAACTAACATTACGTCATATTTTCCATAGAAATCTCTGAATACCTAGTAGGTAATAACAAAATCACATTCCGCGTTTGGCTCTTAATAGCTTTCCAAACTTTTTAAGGACAGGTTGCGTACATTTCACAAATTATTGGGTATACATTCCCAGTTTCTTCTATACAATTAATAGGTAAGCCTACTCATTCGAAGCCAGTCAGCTACACAAGATATTATTGATATTTACCAATTATTATTATTATTATCCTCTATTAAGCCTAATACTGATATTGTAGACAGAATGTTGAATCTCAACATAATGCACATTTTTCCAGAAAAAAGTAGCAGCAATAGAATAGATAGAATGTACCTATTTTAAAATGTCGCCTATTCAAATTTCTCAAGCACGCAAATGTTCTAAGACCGTTGGTATTTATGCTCATGCAATACTTTACCGAACGCGGCTAAAACTTTTATCGCTACCAAATCGACTGTCGTAAATCCCAAGTCCCGATCCATTGTTGTATCTACTGCACTTATATGGGAGCGGCCAAAATAAATCACGAGCAAAACCATATCGGCACAATCGAAGACTATCAGACTATCGCTCGGATCGACCGCGGGCTACATCGAGAGATACGGGGTATTACGCTATTGAATTAGCATTACCGCTGTTCACAATATCGTTCTACTTGAAACTACGTTACATTTATCATTGGTCGTATTATTTTAATTTTGTGTCGCGTGTCCTTTCGAAGGGGTAATCGTGCGAGATCTAGCCTCTGATAGAAATAGATGTATGATTTTCTCATATTCCTTTGGACCGGTTATTTAAGGCTCGAAGCCCGAGAGATACCTGTTGAATGATGATTTCTAAGAGCTGTTTTACATTTTTGCAGTTACAATTCCAAACTTCAGCATTTGCAAACTTTTCAGTTTATTTAGTGACTTTTTTATTCAACTTTATCTTTCTTTTATGTTGCAAACCTTATGATCGATTGAACCAAAGTGCTTTCATTTGACGTGTTCAATCAATTACCTAAGTATAATATTTTTGTTCAAGCTTTTTCAGAAATTTTTTGACTGTTAAATCTAAATTATGCACCGTAAAGTGCAGCTTTTATACTCTAAAAGCTGCCCTCGAATTTTATACTCTAAAAGCTGCACTGCACTAGAGCTTTTATACTCTAAAAGCTGCACTTTAAGGTGCATAATTAATTTAGTATATATTTGTAATTGTCGTGATTTATTATTGTTACCATTTTATTTTAAGTCATGATTTTGTATAGCGTTTTGTATACCTGTAGCGTCATAGCGTTTCGCGTGGCGTTTGTCTTTGACAAGTCTTTTGGTGGTGGTGTAATGAGTCATTTTGAAATTCACTTTTTAAAATGAGCTTTGGGGTGGAGCCAGAATTAGTTTGATCGTCGGTTGGCCTACTAGTAGTAGTTGGGTAGCCTGGAAGCAGTAGGTGTAAAGTGATCGTTCGGTAAGTCTTTTTATATCTATTCCAATTTTGCTGTTATGTTGGAGTATTGCCTTACTGAGGGGTCTGATGTTGGTTAGGAGGTCGACGGCGTCAGATTAGGCTGGTGTGGTTCGGACGGCTATGAGGGGTTGGTGGAGGCCGTAATTTAGGTTAGGTTATTTCCACGTGGATATCATGCCACGAGTTGGTTAAGGTTAGTGAATTTTTCACATAATTTTCAAATATTTGGCAATACCACTCCATTTAATATTTTGATTAATTAATTCTTCCAACTAAGTTATCAAAAAAACATCCGCGTTTGCTTATATATACATTTATCTTAAACTCAATGAGTTACAAGATCTAATGAAAGTGCAGGCTGTAAACAAGTTATATAAATTCTAACAGTATCTCGTAGTGAGAATAAATGGGACTGCGTTCTCATCTGTAAGTGTTATCTGCAATCAGAGTCGCATTAACACGAATAGTGCTAATTGTGGAAACTCGAAGAAAGCTTGCTAATGTTTGACGCCATTTTGTATTTACAAGAGTCGGAGAATAACTGAGATGTTATAACATACCTACTTAATGCAATTATTATAGTTTCAGACTACTACTAATACTATTTTAATAACTAGATGATGCCCACGGCTTCGCCCGTGTGTAGGTATTTAGGTTTGTAAAAATCTCGTGGGAACTTTGATTTTCCAGAACAAAAAGTAGCCTATCTTGTAGTAAGTAGTAACCCGTCCACAAAACGGAAAAATTCCGTGGGATCCTTTCGATTTCGGAATGCAATTCCTTACAGCATCAGGGTTGAGGAGTTGGACATGTACCTACTCGAAGTCATTCAACAATAAAGTCCTTAATTGGTATCCCCAATATTAATTTAAATAACCGACAGTGCCTAAATCCCATTAGTTTTGGGGATCAGATCCCCTACAGCATCAGGATTGAGGAGTTGGAATCCAAATTTTTTGTAGGACAGTGTCGCAATGTTTCTCTATCGATTAAAACAAAAATTACGCAAATCGGTTCAGAAATCTCGGTGATATCGGTGTACATAGGTAGAAAAACACAACTCCTCCTTTTTTGAAAGTCGGTTAAAAAAGTAGCCTATGTTACTCCCTGGTTAATTCTCTACTTGTATGTGAAAGTCCCATCAAAATCGGTTCAGCCGTTCCAAAGATTAGCCCGTTCAAACAGACAGACAGACAGACAGACAGACAGACAGACAGACAGACAGACAAAAATTTCAAAAACGTGTGATTCGGTTATAGTATCGTTCAAATAACCATATGAGCTTAATATGAGGTAGTTATTTCGATATTACAGACAGACACTTCAATTTTATTTATTAGTATAGATAAACTGGACGCGGCATCATATCCATGTAGATATGGGTTAAATTAACTGGCATATCCCTTCCAGCTAGCATACCCTTTGTGTTAATATGAATTTAATGTTAAAAATGTATGTCTAAAAATATAATTTATGTCTAAAAATAGAAAATCATTAAGTCTAAAAACATAATAGTCAATCATTGATATTTATTTTACAAAGTAAATTCTAACCGATATATTGTTGTCATGGAATGGGTAGCATGGAAATAACGAAAAACAAACATTATTTAATGTAACTCAACTATAAAAGTAGAAGATTCATGCTATATTTGATAGCACGGCACTATTAATAGTCGATAAATAACGTTCCTTAAGATATACGTAATGAACCTAACCAGATGCAAATTACAAGTGACACCGCGATAAATATCGTTATACATGAGATCTTTGGCTTTTATGAGAACTAGGTCTATAAATGTTGTAATTAAATATGAGGAAAACAAATATGTTTCGGTTTTTAGATGTTCTATTTAGGAAGCACTTTATAGAACTATGTGGTAATAAATGTTGATAACTTATAAACAATTGTATTTATTTGAATTCCGTAGCCATTTAGCATAAGAAATATAAATATCAAATATAAAATAAATGTAATTTTGACGATATATTCTAAGTATATTATGGACTCCTACTTGCCTGTATATGGAGTTGAACAATACTAAATGAATAAAAAATATTTTTTGCTAGTTTAACAGTATACCTATGTAGTTCCTAAACGCAAAGCCATAGAAATTACAAAAGCAAATATTAAAAAAATAGTTTTGACGAAAGCACTCGCTTAGATCAATCACACTTTAATCTGATAAAATAGGTGTCAGCGTTTAGATGCACACTTAGTTAAGAGATGTCTAACAAAAGTTGGGTTGGGCGATCATTCTACGAAACTTTGCTTGAAATGTATTGTGCGCTTGAAACACGATGATTGACAGTAAAGTTGTTATGCAAGCATGTACAAGAATTGTTGTAATCTACTCGGTATGTCCACAACTTCGAATTAACAATTCAATACACGCACTTTTCAACTCTTAACCGCATAGGTATAAGTAAATATATTTTTGTTTTATTATACAACATACTTATGCTTGATCACAATCACGAGAATGAAAGTGATGATGCAATTTTGAATAAAAGGCTTAAATTTTCTGTTTTGGGTACAAGATTATGACTTGACCAAATTACTCGTATTGTTTGCAAAGCAGTGCATATTTCGAAACAGGAAGCTTGAACTTGTCCTGTTTCCAGCCTTATTTTTTAAAGATTTAAAGAGTTAAGTTTACAATTCTCACTTTCTAACCTTATGAAACTCAGTGTAAATACAACGGATAACCTTGAAATGATTTTATCATTAGTATGGAAAATAAAATTATGTATTGAAGAAATCTGAAATTCAAATAAAAATTGTTTTAAATCTTGTTCGTCTAAAATTATCGGCAACGAGATAAAGATGCTAAAAGCGCATTATACAAGAGTAAATTAGCTTTTTAGTACATTAATGGCTGTGAGGTGCCAACTATGCAAATGTATGTGCGTGTGCCAAATTGAAGAAGTGTTTAAAGTTAAGCTGTCCAAAACATCTGATGGACCCTTATAAATCTCAATATATGTACCCGGCAGACGTCGTCCTGCCCGGTGACATACTGACATCAGTGCAACATACCCGGTCATCAAAGTACTAATATCGCAATTAAAAAATAAGGGTTGATCGTAGAAGGGTGAAAATTTAGGATTGTATATATTTTTGTATGTTGTATCGTAAAAAAATAAAAACTAAAAATTTTGTCTAAAAAATAAAAATTTAGGGGTGGACTACCCTTAACATTTAGGGGGATGAAAAATAGATGTTGGCCGATTCTCAGACCTACTCAATATGCTCACAAAATTTCATGAGAATCGGTCAAGCCGTTTCGGAGGAGTATGGGAACGAAAATTGTGACACGAGAATTTTATATGTAGGACTATGTAGATTAAATAGAAACGTAGGTATTTTCTTTGCATATACATATTTGAAGATGACGACGGCGTTAAAAGCAAGTATATTGCGACAAAGTTCATAGAGCATACTGTATTCCCAAAAACTAAAATGTTACAGATTTAGCCATATGGATGAGTTGAGGACGAGATGACACGAGGTTTGCCAAAGAGTTTTTAGGCCGCTTTTAGATATCACAATCAAAAGACAAAAGCTCAATAATTATGTACTACCAGTATAAAACTTATCTATAATTAAATAACAGCACATTTAGGCGTGTTTAATTTATACTTTTATCTACACCCATGCTTTAAATCATCTATTAAAGATTCTGAAACAGTTAGGTTATTGCCAACATTAAAACATCCAATGTCGTAATAACCATTACATCATCCAAACGAGTGTTGTAATGAAATTCAGTACAACATTACATCATCAATTTTTAACCCCCGACACAAAAACGACGGGTGGTATAAGTTTGACGTGTCTGTCTGTCTGTGTGTGTGTGTGTGTATCTGTTTGTTCCCTCGTAGCGCTCAAACGGGTGAACCGATTTGAATGGGGATGTGGGTGTGGGTGTGGATGTGGGTGTGGCTGTGGGTGTATGCTAACAGTTGCATAAATAACTATTGATTTTTATATCATACACGTTGATATTACTGACTTCAATTAATACAAGTAGGTACGCTGAACAATCTGTAACCATAAAAAACGAGTTGATTCGTGTGCTGATGCAGAGCGCCGCGCCGCACGATGCACCGAAGGCACTGGGAACTAAATTTGACATTCTCCAATACAATTTCTTCCAATTCGCATTAGTTCTAGGTACCTTTACGCTCATATTTGTAAGAAATCATAGCCAAAATGGCAATAATTTAGCCAATGATCAAATCGCTTCCGTCAATAGTCAGCTTGTATACATAGGTCAGTGTATTTTATCCACCAAATCAGAAATTATAGATTAGGTATATAGAAATCTAATAAATAATGTTTTCAAAAGCCAAAACAACCAGTATTCACGCTCTATGATAATTTTGATAAACATTTGGAATTGGAATATAACAAAATTCTACTCTAGAGAACGCATAAAATATCATCGGAAATGCCAATGTGGAAATTATTCAAATAAGACAGTGATCGAAATCAAATTACAATTATTAAATTATTAATAACGACTGCATAATAATATTATGTGGCGCTTCAAAATAGACAGTTTTAAATAGACGGTTTTAAATTATCACATTAGTCTATAGTTTATCATGAGAATGTTCATTTGGAGACAGTGGCATAAACACACATCGAATACAGAAGTTGAAGTTTTCCTCCTTTTTTGAAGTTGATTAAAAAAAGTAAATGGGAATCTATGAATATTTCAATAAAAACTATGAAGTAGGTGACTAGATATTGGATAATCAAATAGAGTTCAATTAATATTAAAAGTGAAAGTTTCAATTCAAAATGTTTTGCAATCGATTATTACCTATAGAATATTATTAATATGATAAAAGATTTTATACTACGATTGATACTTCTAAACTCTTACTATAAAAACTATAAAAATAAATACTCATATCTCAAAAATGTCGGCATAAAAAGCATAAATTAAAATTACAATAGCATCCTATTTAGTCCCAATAGGTATGTACATTGTACAGTGGGATAAAAACGGTCACAATTTTTCCTGTTACATGAAAAGCTCGAAGTTACACATACCTTCATATAGCATGACTGACGAAATGACTGTATTACACTTTTAGGTAAACAGCCCAATAAATACATTGAAATCAAAGATTGAAATGTTTAGTTGAAATGGACATAATGGGGTTTCAAAGAGATAATAATAAAGTATGATAAAAAATTTCGCTTTTAAAACATTATTTGCCTATACAATATTAAATGTTTCCATCGTTTAATTTTTAGGGTTCCGTACCCGAAGGGTAAAAAACGGAGCCCTATTAATGTCACTCGGCTGTCTGTCTGTCTGTCTGTCCGTCTGTCCGCCGGTCACAGGTCTCTAGCTCGCAGACGAAATGAGTTACAAACGAAATTTTGGTATTTAGTGTAAAACGTTAACCCAAAATCAAATATTGAATTAGAAATTGAATTAAATTATTTTTCAGGGGGGCTCCCATACATGAAAAAGGAGCCGGGAAAAAAAAATTTTTCTTTACCCTAGCTTGTGGGGTATCATTGTTTAGAGCTCATTAAGTAGAGTACAAATATATATTTTTTTAATTTTTATCTCAAAAAATAAGGGAATGGGAGGCCATCAAAGTTGTCAGTTTTAGACCATTTTTGTGACGGGGGCTATCTAAAAACTAAACTAGTTGGGAATATGATATTTCAGTATATTATGTACTATATGCTCTATTTAAACAACAAATACTGAAAACAACGATTTATTAAATAGTTTATAAGCTGTGACCAAAATAAACAAACATTTTTTTGGGTTTTTCTTTCACGGTTTGTTGCGATGTCTAGCTCGGAAATTAAATATTTCTTAGACCCAAAATATTATATTGTTCATAATTATGTACGGAACCCTGAAAGAGCGAGGCCCGACTCGCACTTGGCTGATTTTTTTTAATGGGACTACTTCGGTAGTAGTACCAAGTACCAGTATGGGACAGCAGGAATACCGGCATATATCCTGTCCTGCTGTCCCATACAAAAAATACATTGTTTTCAAGGAGATACTTTGGACCTGAACGTAACATACAAGTGAACGTTTTATTTATACCGCTTACATAATGCAATGATTTACAAGCGGACGTCGCGGGCGTGTTGGCTCCGGCAGTTTGAATATAAATACATAAATGAATTAATATTCAATTATAATATACTAGCGACCCGTCCCGGCTTCGCACGTGTAGTAATTACCCGCTAATATCCCACATTAAAAAAGCTGTGATAGCCTAGTGGTTAGGACAACCGACTTCTAATCGGAGGTCGTGGGTTCGATCCCGGGGCACGCACCTCTAACTTTTCGGAGTTATGTGCGTTTTAAGTATTTAAATATCACTTGCTTTAACGGTGAAGGAAAACATCGTGAGGAAACCTGCATGCCTGAGAGTTCTCCATAACGTTCTCAAAGGTGTGTGAAGTCTGCCAATCCGCTTGGCCAGCGTGGTAGACTATGGCCAAAACCCTTCTAACTCTGAGAGGAGACCCGTGCTCTGTAGTGAGCTGGTAATGGGTTGATCATGATGATGATGATGATGATCCCACATTAAATTGTTTAATCACACCTAGTTGTAAGTGAATATACAGCCTAAGGTGTATAAGCGCTTTCGTAGCTTTAAGGGCTTGTACACAAAACTGCGATGCGACGTCGCATCGCAAAAACCTGCGAGCTCGCATGTCGCGTCGCATGAACTTGCGAATTGATTCGCATCGCGCATTCCTGCGATGTTAAATCTTCTTTGTTTCTTTTACCTGTATCTCCTAAGCAATAACAAAAGTGCACACTTCTTTTTACGATCCATGTCCACCTAGTTTTGAAAGTACGTCCAGTACGGTTGACGGTCGTCGAAGGAATGGTCACCTTATCGTGGAAGGGAGACGGCTTGCCGCACGAAATCGCATTGCAGCAATTCGTGACCCAACTTTCTGCATTGCGAATTCGCATCGCGTCGCATCGCAGTTTTGTGTACAGTCCCTAAAGGCTTTTTATAATTTTCCATTGCTATAGCTATCATAATCTATACATATAATAAAATCGTAGACTTGCCGTATCTGTACATTAAAGATTTTTGTAAAATAATAACTGGGGGATGTTAGGGATAAGTAATAGAATGTAAAAAACCTGTTTTTGAAAATTGTGTCTGTTTGTCTGTATGTTTGTGCGCGCATCACGCTAAAACTACTGAATGGATTGAAATGAAACTTGGCATGATTTAAGTTCATACTACGGAGTAACATATAGGATACTTTTTATCCCGAAATTCAGCACGGTTCCCTTGGGAGAGGGCATGAAAGTCAAAATGTGTACTTAGCTGTAATTCATTAACGCGTGGTCCAATTTCATTCATTCTTTTTTTGTTAGAAAGGAAATACTTTAAACATTACTGGCTAAGCTCTCAAAAGGCTGGATCGATTTTGATGGAACTTTTACTGGCGTATGTTTACATTTTGATCTACCTAAACATCTGCCAGTGAACTTTTAACAGTTTTTAGCAAGGTATGAGCTCAAAGGAGCTTAAGAAAGACAAAATGATTCCCACGGGATGTTTAAAAGCCAATATCCTCGCGAACGAAGTCGCGGGTTTCCGCTTGTATTGAATAAGCATATACTATAATCCTTTCATACAAACATACATACGTCAAAGTCGCGACCTCTTGCAGGCCGTAACTAAATAGAGATTCCTAAATCAATTTCACATAGAATCCATTACACTGCATCCCGTGACGGGATGTGATAGCGACTGACGTGCGTTTGATTCGCATAAATAGAACCCCGGCGAGGAGTTGAGACGTATGTTATTTGTATGGGTGCCTTTCTCATAAACGGTTTAAAATTAAAGATCGTGACTCGCGGTGTCGGCGATCAAACACATGTTTCCATTTAAGGGACCGTTCAGATAGACCGGCGCGGAGAGCAGAGCAAATTTTAATCGCATTTAAAATAGAATCTTATGGCATTGAAATAAGGTTTATTTTTACATTTTATCTCTTTTGGGAGCATCCTCGAGCGATACCATCTTTTACGATAAGAGGATTCTTATCATAAAAGAGATAAAATGTAAATAGAAACCTTATTTCAATGGCTTAAGATTCTATTTTAAATGCGATTAAAATTTGCTCTGCTCTCCGCGCCGGTCTATCTGAACGGTCCCTAAATCTGTTAGCAGTGCGTTTTGTATTGTAAGACAATCAGTACAACTGTGGGGTATCCTTAGACCTCAAACGTATTAAATTCCGCTCTTTTATTTCGTGCAGATGAAACTTCGCTGACTTTCTTTCTAATTTTTTCCTCTCAAAAAGGTTTGCTTTCATTTGCCCAACGATTAAAGCTTAACATATTTGCCAGCTTAGTCACTTGTACAAACTGCAACATGATAAGCAGACGACACTGTGTCTACGCTCATACAAACCACAAAGCCTCCTTACACGTTACGCGTAGGTAGCAGAATTACCGAAAGATAAAACGACTACCGCATATTTAGAATCAAAATTGAACTCTATTTATAGTTGGCACAGAGTCAACTTTCAAAAACAGGTCCGGTAGTTGTAATCGCTGTACATAGATCTGCGTGTACTGTGCACGCGTGGGATTGCCCACCCGTTATTTTCAGCTAGACATGGTTGGCATTTAGCTGAGACAAATTGAGGCTAAGTCTAAATTGGGTTTGATTAAGTTGAATTGGCTTCTGCTGCTTGAAGGGAAATACTGTACTGCTACGTTACTTGATATACATAAAGCGGTTATGCGCAGCAAATAGGCAAACAGACAATGAATGAAGCTATCCTCGATATGCACATTAAAAGAGTGCAGTAGCATGTAGCAGGAGCAGTAGTAGTAGGCATGAATTTCTGAAGCCCGTGGCGCAACCTGATCTGGTGTCTGATGGCTCAGGTTTTGTAGATTAGATTCGAAATTCTAGATTCGAAAAGGAAGAACAAATAATAATTTCATCAAGAAACATAAGCGCGAGAGAAGCGAGCTCGAAATTTTTTCTTTAATTTAATAGAAACGATCATGTTTAGTGCTTATAACTTTGTCTTCCTTTAACTATTTAGGGGGCTTCCAACTCCAAACTGACTTACCTACTGGTCTGGGATGGCCTTTGGTTTGACGAAAGAGGATTTCTCAAGGTTTGGAGGACCCTCTGGAATCAAGAGGCTAGAGTCTGATGGTTAATCTGCCACCTGTGTCCGCCACTAAAAAAAATGTCATACAACGCGACGCAGTAAGCACACTAAAGGTGGGTCCAGATATGTATCACTTGCCCGATCTGATCACGGTATCCGTATCGCCGACGCGTATCATGATCGCATATGTGGACGGGTGATGATACACGTATCATGATACACGATCTCGATACGCCATTATGATACGGCCCGACCCATTTTGTGTCGGTTTTTGTCCGATCATCAAAGGTGATACTACAGTAAGATCGGAGCACTCGAAAACGAACTCGAAAACTATTGATCGATTTCAGAGTAAAATAGACCTAAAATGGCTTGTATTATAAGGTTTGAGTTCGCCAATACATTCAGCATTCGAAAACAACGAGCGCCCCAAGCAGAAATGTTGTAAAATACATATTCGAACTATGGAATTACGACTTTAAAATACGAGTATTTGAGTTCATTTTGCTCTGAATTCACTTGTGATTCGATCAATAGTTTTCGAGTTCGTTTTCGAGTGCTCCGATCTTAGACTAAGCACACTGTACTATTGTAAGGATACGGATACGGAGCAAATCGAGGCATCCACAACATTGTACGGGGCTTGATACGTGATACGCTGATACGGATATGGTGATCGGATCGGGCCAGTGATACATATCTGAACCCGCCTTAAGCTGCCTCTGCATGGTTGTACATAATAATTATGTGAAGTGAATATGAATCAGCTACAAGCAATATCTACATTTGAAGCATTCCACGAAGATGAAAGGACAAAATGTATTTGGTTCTTCCCATAAATTCTGGAAGACTTCGCAAAGACTGGCGACTGCTTGCTGGACTTAGATCAAATCGAACGAAAGATTCGCGCAAGACTTGCAGTCTCTGTTTATACGCTCGGGGTAATGACGAATACCTAATACGCATGGTGAGGCAATTGTATGTACCTAGCACGATGTAGACGCGTAAGAGCGAGGCCGCACTGCGAAAATTATTCGCGCGAATTTTTTCGCAAAATTCTGTGACATATGGGAATGTATGAAGCTGCACGCACATGCGATTTAAAATTCGCGAGAAAAATATATTAAAATGCGGAATATAAACCGCGCGAATAAAATTCGCGCGAATATTTTCGCAGTGCGGCCCCGCTCTAACGTGACGGAAAATGGCCCGCGCATGATCGTGTCACAATAAATGCCCGTCATTGCTCATGAACAAACTGTGGATAACTTGATTTTCATAAATCATAATGGAAGCGTCATTCTACAGAGGCAATTTAACGAATCGCTACTAATTACTATGAAAATAATATAATGGTTAAAGATTATCAATTATCCTATTCATAACATTGAAATTGTATTCAATATCATTTTATCGTTCGTAATGTATGGTATTATTTAATTTTATAGGTGGTTTTAATAAGGACAAGCTGGCAATGTACAACGAATGCTCGACGTGACCTTAGCCGCCTGTTTCAAAGTACTTAGATTTGCGCCACAAAAGTTGAAAAATACAATATAGTGGCACAGTGTTCGAAAGAGTCTGTAAAATAATAATGGATTCTTCGGAACGGTTGAACCAATTTTAAAGAAACTTTCACAGGCAGGTAGCACATTATAAAGAGTGTCATCTAGGCTACTTTTTAGCCGGGAAATTAAAGAGTTTCCACGGGATCTAGAAACCTAAACCCAAGCGGACGCAGCCGTGGACATCAGGTGGTCTACTTATATTCTTCAGAACGCCATCGTATCAAAAACAACGGTTACATGAATTATAATAATATTGTAATATAATAGCAATTCCTTGTATGCTATTACAGAAAACACAAATCACAGCGTTTGCTAAGATCGCAACGCGTGAATAATTACTAAGTGCGCGTGCGCATGCAATGTGCACCGCCGCTCGCAGAGTGAGGACAAGCCATTATTCTATAAGGCCGGCTTCACGCTTTGAATTGGCCCCAATAAAATCCAAAATGTGGATACATCATTCAGATTCTTTATTTGAAATTGGTACCTAAATTATACATACATACAAGGTATATGCACAGTACACAGATACCACCAGTAGTGAAACTACCTAGAAACGTCCACAACGGCTCACTCACACAAACATGCCCATCGACGAGACCCCTACCGGGTTTTCACGTGGATGTCAGTAGCGACTGCCGCTAAATGGTCTCGTCGATGGGCATGTGTCGTCGATGTGTGAGTGAGCCGTTTCGAACGTTTGTAGGTAGTTTCACCACAGGTTTCACTACGGGTTGTATCTGTGTACTGTGGTATATGGAAGGGAGGTAACAGTTATTATACGCATATTTGAATGTCAACGTCCTTTAACGTTCCACTGCTGGGCACGGGCTTCCTTTCTTACAGGAGAGAGAGATTTAGAGCATAGACCCGTTACGCTGCTCCCGCTAAATTTGAAATGCGAATTGGCGGGTTTTAACGACTATTGTCACGTCATTATGACAATAATCGGGACCGAGGGCTTAACGTGCTCTCCGAGGCACGGGGTTGAAACATCGCCAAATATCAACTCGGGGCTGGCACTAAGAATTTCTTGACACAAAAACCCAATACCTAACAATTAATGGCTCGAGCTGGGAATCGAACCCAGGGCCTCGTGATCCACAATTTTAAATTGTCGTACGAGTTAGCCACACGCTAGGGCTAACTTGCTTGACCTATACCTACCAAAATATAATATAACAACGTCCAACCAGGAACTGAGACTGTCTCTTTCCAATGTACTGCAGAAGACATTGAGTGAGCGTGATAGAGCCATCAAGATATGCCCGGCTATCAAGATCAGATACAAATCAAAGCACCGTTTAATATATTAGTATTTACAGGCGTCTCATTATTTATTGCGAAATTTTCTGTTCTAGACAATAGACTAGAGAACATTGAGCTCTAATGAGCTGTGTCGACGAGTAAAAATAATTAATTAATTATATAGATAGGAAAAACATTATTACCTGGCTATAGTAATTTGAAGCTAATGAATGTCAAAAAACTGCCTCGTTGGTCTAGTGGTTAGCATATTCGACTGCAGATCACGAGGTCCTGGATTCGGTTCCCGTTCCGGGCAAATAATGGTTAGGTTAGGTTAGGTTTGGCCCGGATATTGGCCCGGAGTTAGCGGACACCCGTGACTTAGTTCGCGTGGATATATATTGGTTTTTAAAAATCCCGTAGGAATCATTTTGTTTTTCCTAAGCTCCTTTGAGCTCATATCATGCTAAAAACTGTTAAAAGTTCACTGCCGGATGTTTAGGTAGATCAAAATGTAAACATCCGCCAGTGAAAGTCCCATCAAAATCGGTCCAGCCTTTCAGAGATTAGACGGTAATCTTTAAAGTATCTCCTTTCTAACAAAAATAGAATGAATGAAATCGGACTACGCGTCAATCAATTACAGCTAAGTACACATTTTAACTTTTATCCCCTCTCCCAAGGGAACCGTGCTGAATTTCGGGATAAAAAGTATCCTATATGTTACTCCGTAGTATGAACTTAAATCATATCAAGTCAAGCCCTTTCATTTGATACCCATATTGAGGACGTTGTGATAAAATATATAATCCACCATTTTGTAGCGGCGGCCATCTTGGTCCGATTTTCATCAAGCATAGCTAACAACACTCTCGACTAATTCACCTTTCAAACAAAAAAAAACCGCATTCAAATCGGTCCACCCGTTTGAGCGCCACAGGGGAACAGACACACACACACACACAGACACGTCAAACTTATAACACCCCGTCGTTTTTGCGACGGGGGTTAAAAATGTTATGAGACATTTCATTGTGGTTAGTTGCCTCAAAGAAGGGCTATCTCATTTTTTGTACAAAGAATCAACCTGGCTGCTGAGCGTGGAAATGCAGACAGTAGGTATCTTTTCTTGGCACCATACCATGTGGGCATGATTTGTAGATATATGTATGTAGTTATAATATATGCTAGCTCTAAGTTTCATTATAATATTTTTAATATAAAAGTTTTATAAACTTTTCAATAGATTACACATCATAAGATATTCAAATCAGCACGTAAAAAACACATTTGGAAATACTTAAAAATTTTACCAACTAGAGCTATGTGACGGACAGACAGACAGCAGAGTGACACTAAAAGTGCTCCGTTGTTCCCATTGGGTACGGAACTATAAAAACAGACAGTTATAATATAAACTACTCGTAAATCCAACATTTCTAAATTACGAAATAAATTCTAGCAATATAAATAACCTTAAACGTGTTAAAAGTACCTAATAAACGCAAGACTAATGACACCTATCCATAAAACTTAGGTATTTATTCCCAGCACAGAACATACATCAAAAACCAATCACTTTACACACATTTGAAATCACATAAGTACAGCTATATTCTTGCAAGTTTTCAGTCAATAACAATTTTTTCGTGAGAAACGATGACAAAAGTCGATTTTGCATATTCTTCTAATTTACCTACTCTTTCGTATAAAAGTATACTAATAATAGCTTCAAATATATAACATAATAAGTATATAAATAAGTAAAATACTTACATTTATGATATGTAGTTCTTATACATTCGCGTCCGGGTAAATTGGAAATATATAATCTGAAACAATGAAATTAAAGTGTTAAAATAATGAACTGCCACAAACATAATGGTAAAGTACAAACCAAAGATTTCGATTGATAAAAAATATTAGTAATAATACCTACCAGAAACCAAGAATATTAGTTATATTTTTAGGTTTTGGCAAATAAAAGTTCTAAATTGATTAACTAGATTCTGATCTATCGGATCTCTACCATCACTAGTACATAAATACATTCAAAATAATTGAAAATTAAAACCTAAGGTGTCATAAAAACTCAAAATTACGTAAAAAATAACTCAAGGCTTGGCTCTTATCATCTAGATATGAGATCAAGACTCGCTGGGATGACGTTAAAAGTGATCGCTTGATTATTTATGCACGTCCGCTGTCCCGCGGTGAATGGCCTACAGTCTACGCGGAGCAGAACAAACAGGTTGGTGTGTGGGGGCACGGCCATACAAGATTTTTAGTCTGTTGTCAAAAACATAAGAGAACATAGGCCTTATATTATGTTGAATAGAAGCATGCGTTACTTAGCGGAATTCCATGATATACAATGAAAAAAAAAATTAGTTTGCTATAATCCGCTAACAGTGACAAATTTGTAGGCACAACACCACACAAATTCACCACAAAATAAACTCGACGATCGTTTCACTCCGACACCGGAGCATCTTCAGGAGATGTCGACTTCACAACGGACGATTGCAAAGTGACGCTCATGTACAATGAGCGGTCTTATAATAATACTAGCGGTCCGCCCCGGCTTCGCCCGTGGTACATAATATATAGCCTATAGCACTCAGGGATCACGTCCATATCCAACGGTGAAAGAATTTTTGAAATCGGTCCAGTAGTTCCTGAGATTAGCGCGTTCAAACAAACAAACTCTTCCGCTTTATTATATTATAATAAGTAAAGATAGGCCTTATAATAAAACAGTAAGATAAGTTCTGAGTTAATAGTTCTGTATCCCGTTCACCACAATCGTTAACTTGGATAGCAGATAATCTAACTGTATCGTAAACTAAGGATTCTAGAGATAAGATTAGTAGAATCTTTTAATTGTCTTTTTTTTTGTTGGAAGTAATTTTTTCCGTAGATTTAATAGAATTTCGAGAAAAGCGCAAAAACCAAGAAGGCACATTTTTTACCTACCCCTCCTCTCTTTTGGGAATCACATCTCAAATTTTGCTTAATTCGACTATAATATTATTATCAGCTTTGACAGGATTCTAAACAAAGCTGGGTAAATAAAGTTTAGCTATTTGAGATCGACGCCATAAAATGTTCAAACTGCAGTTTCTACTCTACAAGAGCATCCTATTATTTTATAATTGAAAATTTTAAACCAAGTCAAATTAACTACAGTGATACCTACATATATTAAATGAAAATGCTGTCTCTAATTATTTCGATAGTTAATATTTGCAATAAAGAAGACGAGACGATATCTTCATTACGGAGCGAACAGAATCGATGCTACGATAATTACACACTACTCGTAAACGATGGCCGAGCGATGAAATTAATTTCCACACCCACACTCGTAGCTGATACAGGTTAGTGAAACATTTTATAACAATATTTTGTTTATTAGTAATGTTATTTATCTCTAGAATGGTGCTTCCACGAATGACTTAATACAGCTGATAAGAAATGATGAACATCCTCATTTCTAGTATCTCTTATCAAAAGGATAAGTGAAATCATAAGTGGAATAAGTATAACGCACTTCTTGTATCCGAAGTTTATCTTTAAACATTTTAGGACACTCAACCTTATCTCTGCAGTAAATTAAATTCATAAGGATTTTAAAATTTGGAAAGTATCAGAATAATAATTGTACTTTAAGGAAAGTCAAAAAGTGCGAGAAAAACCACAAACACAACACCATAACACGATATTCGCGTTATCTTAGTTCCGAGAAGTGAACAAAAAAGGAAAAGACCACAACGAATCCATGACCAATTTTAATGAGTGATAGCAATGTCTAGACAATATTATTGTTCAGTTAATAGACATATTTGAAGAAAAACATATTTTATAATCTGCACAATAAGGTCTTGATTAACTTAATGAGAGCCTCATTAAACCAATAAGATATTTGCATTCAATAAACACATATTCGACAAGGCCAAATCGACAATCGATTTCGATGTTTTTTTGTACTCATGGTGTTAAATATACTATACATCATCAAATAGATACACTCATCTAAGGTTATTGAAAGAAACACATCGTCCATTTAGTGAAAGTTGCGATGTTTTGAAAAATGTATAGAGATTGGAGGCATATTGTTCCAACAACATATTAGAAGTACAGCTTTATAAGAACCAACAGTACCCGCGTTATTGAGTAATTTAGAACGATTGCGTGTCGATGTCTGAGTATCGACGGTTCGCATCCAAATCACAGTAATTTCTGGTGTTGTATTATAACCGTTTTTGTAAAATAGCACGTTCCATAAACCTGCGATCTGTTGATCTCACAACATTTGTAACATAAGGATTTGCTTTGTTTATTAGACATTAAGATTCTTTAGTACGATTGAAGCAAGGCTGTCAATAGTACTCGATATGTGATAAAGGATATAATAATATTGTGTAATAGATAAGAAATTTTTCTTTCCACATCATGAAACTGCGTAATTTTAATAGTCAACTGAAACCACTGGTTCTTTGAACGAATCTCTTTTCTGTGGAATAGAACCAGCAACAAAGTCAATGGTTGCTCTGTTCAAAAACAGCGAGAGATATTAATTAATATGTTGCGGTAAGAAAATTCCATTACATTATACATCAGCCTTTAGTCTTCCATTGCTAGACATAAGGGTTTACAAAGGCGCGTCACAAACACGGCCCTCCGCTATAATGAGGTAGAAAAGAAATGTTATGATCACGTACTAAACGTTATTGATAGTACGATTTACAAGCAAGAATACGTTAAACTAAGTATGTTTCCGAGAGCACTTACAAAGTCTCAATCCAAATATAGTAGATTTATCCCAATGTTTCGCTTATTCGGTGAATGCTCCAGCCTTCCGTGCATCAGCCACCGATTGATCAACGTTGTATTGAAATGTCAATGTTGAGATAGCATCTGACGATCGTTAGGGTGATTTCTTCCGACCGCACCACGTCACACTGTATTTACCGTGGGGAGTCTTCGGAACATTAGCCATTCAATTATGCCGATCTGATAGCGACGTGAGCCTTTCAAGTTCCTACCATTGATACTCTTGAAAAGGATGAACTACAATAACCATTTTATATGTACCAAATATCTTTGGATGGGTAACATTAACACGTGCTCAAAATAGAACGGTACAATACGTGATTTACTCAGAGAGCGGAGAGTCTTCGAACCATTGTATAGAAGACAGGCGTTGATCAAGATATAATATTTAAATAAGATAAGCTAACAAATTCGTGATCCATTTCTACAATTGATATTCTTGAAAAGGATGAAACACAATGACCAGTTATAGGTTCCAATATATTTGGATATATGGATAACAATATTAATACGTGTTCAAAATAGAACGATACAATACGTGGTTTAGACTTTTTGTATTAGAGATAGACGCTATAATAATAATTCTTTATTTCAGATAAAAATCCAATTTAGTTACATAAAATTTAAAACAATAAAATACAAATAAAATAATTAAATAATTCGTTCCGATATCATTCATTCAATTCGTTTCGTGTTACCGTTTTTTTTTTATTCGTATTAGGCATACTACCTATCCATTATTTTGTTTGTAAGGCGTATGAGATATCGGACGCTCGCGATATCGCCGATATACTAACCCAGAAGGCCAAAAACTTGGATCGAGAAATTTAGTTATTTTACTGGTAGTAACCACGATTTTAAACGAATTGAATGAGGTTGTGTGGTTTTGTTTTAACTTCTCCACGCTAACACATTCCTCCCCCATCTCCAAAATGTGGTCTTTGATGTCCTTTTCGGTGACTATCGTTTTTGCTCGCGATACGTATATCGCGCAGTGCGATTCCGCTACTTGTATGGGCCCACTACTTGACAGAGATCCACGCATATTAAATTTTTTATATTTATGTTTTTTCGGCTGAACTAGCGTGAAGCCGTTTTCGTCCGTATTCCTACTACGCATACGCGCTATATTTCCGTGCATCGAGACACCATTTGTTGGCAATGCAACGTCCCTGTAGGTAGGAACACAAATCGGTCGCTCGTTGCACACGGGTTGAGAGATAATAATCTCCGCGTCACTCGTTCTCGCTGAAGTGTTATTGCATTGATTCGGTGTCAATACACTTTGTTTACTGTGTTGTACTTTCTTGTTACTCGTCAATAATTGGCTTACGACGTCATTGTTAATTTTGGTAGGAATAGTGTGTTTTTCCTTCAGGCATGATCGTAATTGACCCAACTCCGATCGAAACGTTTTTTCTAACGTAGTCATTTCCGTTTTTGATACCGTGTCTGATCGTATAAGATTCATCTCGTTCTTGAGATAAGTTAGATCTTTCAATAGTCGGGATACGTCAACATGATCGAACGACACAGGAGGCAGTCGGTTGAGGTCTTTGGCTACAAACACCGGGTGACTGTCGGGGTCACTTTCCTTAAGCACCTTGATAATATCCTTCAGATTCTTCTTACTCTTATCTTCCCCTTTTCTTATAGTGCATCTTACTCCGTCCGCGAGGGTACTATACACAAGCTGCTTACTTGATTCGATCTCGCTCTCCGAGAAGCTGCTGGCACATATTTGTATAATGCTAAGCTCATCAAGCACGTCAATTTTATTTTGCACTAGCCGACCCCCGCGACTTCGTCCGCCTAGATATAGGTTTTATATAGGATCGGATTGGATCCCATAATCCTTTTTTGTACCTAAACTAAATGTAGCCTAAGTTACTCCTTATAACATCACCTATCTGCCATTGAAAGTTCCATTAAAATCGATCCAGCTGTTTCAGAGATTAGTTGGAACAAATAGACAGAACGACAAACATAAATTTAAACGCACGCCAGTTTAAAATAAGCCGTACGTACAAAGATCCGGGTCCCAAGTTATTGGAACCCACTAAATGCCTGTCATTTCTGAACTAAAAAACCTATGACCTTGAAATATTTACGGGACAATATATAAAGTACTACCTTTCTAACAAAAAAAGAATGAGTGAAATCGAACAACGCGTTAATGAATTACAGCTAAATACACGTTTTAACTTTCATCCCCTCTCCCAAGGGAACCATGCTGAATTTCGGGATAAAAAGTATCCTATAACCTACCTCGGAGTATAAAGTCAAATCGTACCAAGTTTCATTCGAATCCATTCAGTAGTTTTGGCGTGATGCGCGGCCAAGATACAGACAGACAGACAGACAGACAGACAGACAGACAAAAATGAAACAAATTGCAGTTTTGGTTTCAGTATCGATTATAGAGTGCCCTCCAACAAAAATTTTCAAAATATCTTCAATGTACAGAATTGGATCTGTTACAGTTTTATTATATTATAGATAGATGAAAGTCAATAACTCATTTATGATAATTTTGTCTTTATTCATTTTTAACTCGCGTCATTTAACTCGCGTAATTTATCGCATTGCGGGTAGGTATGTTATGTACACGGCCCGACACAACGCAAGCGACTTGAACCACGGTTAGCCGAAGACTGCAAGATGTATATTTGAATACGATAAGCCAATACGAATTCGTGATAGATTTTTACAATTGAGACTTAAAAAAGTCGAACAACAGGGATACCATTCACAGATATTGTAACATTAACACTTGCTCAAAATGTAAGATACAATATATGGTTAAGACTTAGAGTAGAAAATCTCTCAACCTTTGTATGAGAGACAGACGTTGATCAAGATGTATATTTGAATACGATAAACTAATAAAAGTTCGTGATCCATCAATAAGAGCGCGGGAGGGTGTAAAAACCGTCGCGAGCGCGTCTTCTATTCTCGAATAAAGGTTCGTTACGCGACTATGAATGATCGATGATCGTGGCTAACTTGCACCAACCAGAGAGTTATCGTACTACTAAAGGAGTAATGTCCATAAAAATTAAATAGACTCAACCTGATTGGTGTACAAGTTAATCGTGTTTTATGGTTTTTGGTCGTTTATTATGTAATTTTTGGTCGTTTAGTAAATTGATGCCAGACCTTCTTTTACTCTTGGACTGAAATATACTACCGCTATATTTGCTCTATGACGCAAATAAGTAATGCATGAAGAGTAAAAGAGATACATAGATCTATGTTTACCTAGTTAAAATGTTTATTAGTTGTAAGCTTACATCTTTGTATCATTAGAATTGGCTTTTATCGCATGAACGTCCTGTCGCTATGGAGGCCATTCGTCTAAAAATGTCAATCTTTTGTGCGATAGGTTATGTAATGGTCAAATGCTTCTGTTAGGATACCCAAGCCGCCTCCGAGCGTCTCAATGGAATCTTAAAATGTCCAAGAATCAACTACTTCAGCTGTGAAGAGAAGCGACCGCTCAGGCGACAGTAATCAATGGACACCCAGTCTAGATGTATTTGACGCATCATGTGTGAAGTCTGCTTATCCATGATGTAACTCAATGGAGCCTACAGTAAATTACAGCTATACAATTAAACCCTTTATTCGCGTTGCCAGAAGACTTAAAACTGATTGCGGTTTGGTAATCTTCTATTGGATTCAACTGGTATGTAAGTATGAACCGAGTGATTGACAAGTCCGGGTCGATAGCATCGGCCGTCATAAATTACGCCGCCACCGCTAGTTAGTACACATTCACTGGTACAATTGTAACGTTTACTTCTGATACTAAAGTTAAACAATACTGATGTGATCGACTAACGTGTTGTACGAGTAGTCTGCGAAAATGCTTTATCACAAAGACTTGGTAATAAACTGCTATCTATAATGTATGCTGTATGTAGCAGCGCGCGGCGTAGCGGATCTAAGCTCTAAATCTCTTTCCTATGAGAGAGGAGGCCTGTGCCCAGCAGTGGGACGTTAAAAGGCTGTAGTGGTGGTGGTGGCGGTAGTGGATAATATATGCTTATTATCGCTGTAGAAAATATATAAACGTAACAAACTTGACAGGTCTTACATTAGTGCTATCATTTTTAGGATGTTCTATTTTTATACCGAACATTCTAAAAAAAGAAAGGGGAAAAGAAAGGAGGAAGGAAAAGGGTCGCACTACCACAGAATACTTAACAGTAAGCACTACATCAACTTACTTAAGTTTAGAGATTTTAATACAACCAAATAATCACCGATTGTACGGTGAAATGTTGTAGGTAGGTACCACGTGATCAAATTAGAAAAGAGTAAATCTGTCATCTGCATAGTTTATCGATTCATGTGGGGGGGACATAATCCCAACGTGGCAGGTGCTCAAGGCCCACACCTAAGGTGGCTGTCCCTACTAGGTGGAACTATGATCTCAAGCGAGTCGCTGGAAGCTGCTGTACGGATCGTCAAAGATTACCAGGCATACAGGGTAAAGCATAAAATAGGGAAGCTAATATAACTTTCCCAACGTCCATGTAGGTATTTTGGTGACGCATCAAATTTATGATAGGCAATCAATACTTCCACAAATTCCTTTTGAAATAATCATTCACATATCCGGAAACATTGATGAATAGCGGTAATAATTCGTGATCAATGAAACCCAAATATTTATCAGAACGTGTTAAGTGCTGATTAATTTGAGTGACTAATTTTTACTAGCACTAACTGTTTCTCGCAAAATCTATTTTTTTAATCTTTCTGTTTTTCTGTGTGACATTAGTTATTTGTGCAACAAGAGATTTGCTCTCTTATACTAAATTGCAAGATTTCACTTCGAAAGGCAGTAAATAAATGGATGGTCACTTTCGCATTAAAATTAATATGGATGGTATTAATGTAAGAATGTTAACACTGGTGAAAATGAATGTAACATATTGACTTTTGCACATTTCCAACATTTATCTATTAGCACATTAATTTAATGAATAATCACAACAATCCATACATGTCTCCGCAAATGTGCATCATTTGTTAATTAAAGGAGATCGCACACGGCCGCAAAAACCACATAAGGCATCAAAACAGAACCGCAAAAGCTGCAAAAGTTACCTGCACGGAGCTAAAGACATTCCCTAAAGGTGCGTCCAGACTTGAACATTTCACCGAACCGAACAGCGAACATTTCGGCGAACTTGTTACGCTCAATGTGGACGGCGCGCTTGGAGCGCTTGAGATGGGTTACTGCGTAACAGTTCGGCAAAACTCGCTGTTCGGTTCGGTGAAATGTTCAAGTCTGGACGCACCTTTAAATGCGTAGAAGTCAGTTAGTGCGAAGCGGGGCGTGACGGACAAAGCGTCCATGATTGGTTCACTGTTATGTCACGTCATAATCTGTCTTTAGTTTTCCTCCGTTTTCGTACAGTCTGTTGCACACAAAAAATTTGTTTGTGGGCAAGTGGAAGTGTCGCAACTATCCCTACTAATTACCCTCATGCCTCGAAAACCGTGCCGTTTACTATACAAGAAGCGCGAGTGACGCATTTTTCAGTACTGAAAATACGAGTTACGTCAGTAACACCATGCGCATCGCAGAAATACGTGTACACAGTTCGCCGATTTTTGCTGATGTCATCAGCCTTTATTTGATGCGCCCGGTGCGGTCCAATCTTGCTGTTGACGTCCCACTAATTTTCAGTATTGAAGTACTGCGTGCAAATCCGGCGGCTCCTGCGGATATATAGCTATAAAATCACCTTTATGTTAGAGACACTAACGGGGTAAATACCTTGTGCGACATTAGAAAGTAGGTAGATTAGTAGGTAGAGGCGCCTGGCGCAGGCGTTTGTCAGGCAGGCAATAAATTAAAACTATTGCTGACATATAAATCTTCGTTCCATCGATGACATAAATAATGGGACTGCATTTATCGTATTCAAATGCATATGATAAATATATTACATTAAGCTCACATTAACGATTGATGTATTCGTATTTGATTTAATTTGAGCAAATAAAGAATGTCTGTTCAACAAGTTGAAGTGTATGAAGTATATACTTAGACTTCATCATTGAACTCCAAGTCCCAAGTCCCAAGTCCGCAATCCCGATGCTGCAGATGTACTTCTATGTTCATCTCTATTAGTTTTGTGGTGTTTGAAGTGGGTATTTTTGAAAATATTATTAAATCAGAACACAAATAAAAAGTGCACATAAAAAGGATTTGATTTCAAAATAATAGTATCTGAAAGATGATTCAAATTTGATCGTGATATGGTAGTATTCTGACAGGATTTGGTAAAAGGAAAAGCATTGATAATAATTTTAAAGTGCTTATTTATTAACCGAAGAAGTGTGAGTCAAAGATCGAATGATACGATATCAGTTTATGCAGTGTCCTACAGATAGTAAAATTATTACACAATCAGAAGTGGGAGTTTTTACGTGTTCTAAATACTTTGACATACCAATAATTATCGTGCAAAATTGAATTATTAAGGTAGTTATTACATGTAGATCATTATTCCTCTTCTGAAGTTCTGTTATCTAATAGTGGATACTCCGACACCAATAAAAAAAGAAGAAAAAAATGAACGATTTTGGTATATAGAAACGACTAAGATTAGGTTGCAAATCAGCGAGTAAATACTAACTTCGCAAACAAAGATGGAAAAGGTACACCACCCAAGAACCTAAAACGAACTGTGTTACACACAGCCATGATATATTACAAGACCTTACAAGACATCAGCCACTGAAGGGCCAATAAGGGTGAGACCGTTACTTCGTGGCCAATAAATCCAGAAACTAACGACAGTAATAAGGAACCGCATTGCGTCCGTCTCCCGTCAAACCTACAGGCTACAGCCTCATAAACAGCCACGCGTCACTCAGCTCACCGATAAATCAGATTCGTTTATAGTAAACATTCAACTATATTTAGTGATTAATACAGAAAAACAATAGTGATTTTTTTTTCAAGAACTTTTAAAGGTCTTTAGCACATTTCCGCCGCCAAACCACTGAAGCTTCGACATTTTGAATCGAATACATTAAATCGAATACCTACAATTAAATAAAGAAGAATACAAATTTACATAATCTAATTCTCGCACAAGATATTTATTATACATTGCATTACCAAATAGCCCCGTTGAACATAATATAGTGTTCCTACAATAATAAACGGTTCATTTAGAAAGTAACATTTAAATAATCCAAACACAAAAGGAAGATAAATGGCAGAATAAAATAGACTAGTCAATGAGTGGTTACGAAATAAATTTTATATGAGGTGCCGCGACTTGGAATCAATATATTGGAATAAGTAATTATAACGGAGAATCCATATATTGAATATACAAGCTACCATTCAGTATATTCAAATTGCCGTCTGAACGCCTTTCTACGCACCCATCTAAAGTATCATCAATATCGTAAGGCAGAACTTATCGTAAAAAGTTTCAAATATTACCGAATTCAATCTTGATAAATGATCATAACCGTTTCGTTCATGGTTTGTGTGTTTAATAAAAAGTATAAAAACTAGTTTTAATGTTACACGCAATCGACTACATCTCGAACGAATCTACTATCGAAACGAACAATATTTTGTTCTGGTACTTTACTCAATTGAGTTCTCCGTGAGTATTTAAATGCTTCTTTACGAAACCAAATGAAGCTTTATTCTTCACATCATAAATCGAAGTGAGAATTCTTTTTGGACTCATCTTCTATTTACTTGATTACTAGACAGAAAGAGATACAAATATACAAGATACAAAGTTGTTAAACTTAGTTATGTTATACCCATTACCTTACAGTAAAATGTAAACAGAGTATTTCCAAAGACCTTGTTTGAACTTAATAGACCAATAACATTACAAAGTACTAAAATTTATGTACGTACCACACCAATAAAGAGACGATAAATGTTACAATAAATGATAAACGCAATAAAGATACAGTGATCAAGGATGACATCAAGCGATCACTCGCAGCAGATGTCTCTGGCCGGACGTTAGTCATGCACACACGCACAAAAACACACATTCACGCGAGTGCGAATTGGAAGAGATGCATTAATTATAATTGAAGACTTCCCGTCGCTCGGTTGTATTGTATACCGGCTTCTGTTAAATTAATTAAACCACTAAACTGAAGACGTAAGATGTTTATTAAAATCAAGGTTCTCTTGAGAGGTTTTTAATGAATGTATTAAAAATCTTAGCTTCGACCCATATCTTAATTTTAAGAGCTTATGTTTTTTTCTATTCCTTAAAAGTGGAATCGTAAAAGATGACGGGTATAAGCGAACATGATTTTAGAAAAATACAAATATGAAACTATTTTTTTACTTTTCATTTGTTTTTTTAACAAGTTTTAGCCCGCGCTTTCATCCGCGTAGATTAGGGTTTTTAAAAATCCCCTGGGGCTTTGAAGTCTCGGGATAAAATGTAACCTAGAACACTCTTTGTACAGTCTTCTAAATGAAGTGCTTGTGAAAATCGGTTCAGCTTTAATCAAAATCAAGTAGATCGTCAAAATTGGTTCAGCTTTTCCGAAAATTAGCCCATCTAAGAAAGATACAGATTATGCTATCGTTCCAATAATCATAATATGAGCTTAGTAAGAGGCAGTTAAAAAAGCTGTGATAGCCTAGTGGTTAGGACAACCGACTTCTAATCGGGGGTCGTGGGTTCGATCCCGGGGCACGCACCTCTAACTTTTCGGAGTTATGTGCGTTTTAAGTACTTAAATATCACTTGCTAACGGTGAAGGAAAACATCGTGAGGAAACCTGCATGCCTGAGAGTTCCCCATAACGTTCTCAAAGGTGTGTGAAGTCTGCCAATCCGCTTGGCCAGCGTGGTAGACTATGGCCAAAACCCTTCTCACTGTGAGAGGAGACTCGTGCTCTGTAGTGAGCCGGTAATGGGTTGATCATGCAAGAGGCAGTTATTTTGAAATTCACAGATAGACACTTCTCTTCTTTCAATTTTATTACTACGGCAAAGCCAAAAGGAAGGGTTATGATTTTAATAGTCTACTGTATGTATGTATGTATGTTTGTGGCTGATTTTGTATGAGATTCTGTGTGTACCACCGTAGCGCCTAAACTACTGGACCGATTTTGATGAATGAGGTGTCAATAATTCCTTATTATGGTCGGGTAACATAGGCTACATTTTATTTACAAAAAAAATCGAGAAGTGACCTTCGCGCGGCTTTCTAGTTTATGAAATTAGTACGGATAGACATAACAGTTGGCGCCATTAGCTGCTTGCCGCGCGCTTTCGCATTAAATTATTATTGTATATTAAATTAAATTATTAAGCGTAGTCGGGTTTTAGTTTACGAACTTTTTCTTGTTTAGTAGTAGTAGTAGTAGTAATAGTCTTTATTGCAGCACAGTAACACAAAATGACAAACAGAGAATACAGAGAAATACAATAAAAATTATGCTAGGCTGCAAGGGCGGCCTTATCACTAAAGTGATCTCTTACAGGCAACCCGCGCGTGTGGAGCTAGTAACGCATGAATGGAGGTTGATGCACAAAGTGAAATCAAATAACGATAAAAATAAAAATACAATACACTTACATAAACATAAATACTATAATTGTTTAGTTATATAGGTTCTGAAAAAAGTTGTTTAATTAGAGTAGATAAGGTGGCAAAACGTCTTTAAATTCTTTTCCGTACTGAGCCGTAAAGAAAAAGTTGTATTGGGAATATATATTAACGTTTGTGTTTGAAGTGAGTGAATCTGAGATAAACGGTCGAGATCCAAACATATGTAGTCACGTCTAAGCTATTAGAAGGCTTAAGGGCTGTGAGACATGCAAGCAACGCCAGCATTTGCATACAGAATGTGATTGCCTAAACATGAATGTGTTGGGCATTGACAATACCTTTTGTGGAGAAATTAACATCTACGAGTGATGTGGTTATTTTGTCTTCAAAAAAGTGACACTAACCTCACTTAAAACATGAGGGAGGATTGAGAGGATTAAAAGGGGAAGTAAAAAAGTCAAAAGTTGGTACCTAATTCATCCATTGTTGCATAAACAAAGAAAGCAGAAACATTTAGTATTTGGTTAGCGTTATTGTTTATAATAAACAGTGTTGTATTCACGTGCTTGTATTGTACAGTGTACCTATCTTTTGGAACAGCGATGTCTCAATAAAGCCACATAAAAACAGACACTTGCAGGTGTAACGAATGATCATAAAGAGTATGACTTAACTGTTGAAAATAATGCTGTTCAGATTAAAGAATATTGAGAAACTAATATACTCATTGGAGTCCATAGAAAATAATATACTTATCTATAGATTAAAATATTTCATCTTAAACTAAAGTCCATCATCAGTTACTATCACAACTGCATTTCTGCAATTGTAATTTTTCTGCTGTTGTACATTAGTGAACTATGATATTCCAATTTTAAATTATTCTTTCGATTGCCTTAATTAGGTGAATTCATAAAAGCTGCTGCCAGTAAGTAAAGACAAGCAGTTACTAATTAAACTCTTGATTATTTGATAACTTACAATATCCTCTCTGGTATGAGACCTTGCAAAACACAACATTGTTTACACGCGCGTACTGTGATTATCAAGTAATTTTATTAACAGTTTGTTTATATAAATATCTTCTTAACTCCTCTTCATAAAGATAACTCAGCATAATTAAGTCTTATCAGCACAATTGTTTTTTTTAATTCTGTGTTAATAAGTTCTTTAGTGATAAGTTAGTAAGTAATTAATAAGTAAAATAAGTAATGTAATACCTAAGCTGTATAATTATAGATATGAAAATGTTATGATAGAGGAGATACCTAATTATGACTTTTGTAGACCCTAATTGTTTTCAGGGCAGCAACTTTATGTTACTTGAAAAAATCACGGAATCTTAATCGTTAAAAGTACAAACTTTTACCTAAATTATATTGTACCTTACATAATACCAAAATAGCTCAATTACATAGTACGAAAGCTCAATTGACACGCGAAGTTTAGATTTTGTTACATAATATCAAATCATAGCGGGCTCTATGTGTACGGTTCACTTTTTGTTTTAATTCAAGACATCGAAAGAAGTTTTTGCGCATGTGCAAGGAGGCAATTTACCATGTGAGCGCCTTTTCTAAAGCAACAGGTTGTAAGAAAGTTAGGAAGGAAGAAGTTGAATAGATATCTAATCGTATAAAGATTAAAGATAAACAAGTCACGTACTTATATTATTAGTCAAGTATAATTTTATATATCCTTAGTTTTAATCATAAAATGAATACTTTATGCGTTACAGAGTATATAGGTATCCTTAGAGAATTGCCCAAACATTGAACAATGTAGGTATAAAAAATCTGATCGATCAGAGCTTAAATTAGATCTATTATATTACTAGAAATTTTCGCACCAAATTTTCTTAACGATATAGAGTAGGTATATTTAAAGAAGAAATTTTATTGAAATTCAACCATCCTAAGCCCGCAAAAATTTACTTGCAATCATTTGTTTGGAAAATGCTATGTTGAAAGATGCCCTATAAATCAAAATACAAGTCATTAAAAAAAACACTTACTTTAGTTTTATAATCTTATTAAAAACAAAGATTTAATATTAATAGTTGCTTATTAGTTTATGAAGGAGGAAAAAATTATAATTGCTTTTTAGGGTTCCGTACCCGAAGGGTAAAAAACGGAGCCCTATTAATTAATGAAGGAGGTACCTACCTACTGGTAGTTATTTGATGTGAGGTTGGCTTTTTTATAAGAATCTTCGAATAATTCAAAGAGTAGATGGATACTTCAGCTTATTGAGTACTTTGTATCGAAGTGACGGACATTAATTTATAAATAGACCGGTTATCTTCTCTGAAGTGATAAAGGTTAAGATTGATTATTGAAATAAACAGTTAAATGATAGCGATTTATTTTATAACATAAACGCATAATATTATAAAGATACAAAAAAAAACAACCACATTAAGTTAATTTAAAATTACTTACTTTGTATTCTAAGCTTTGAAGCAAACTCGTCAATAGAGTTATTCGTCAAATATGACATGACTTGTAATTAAATCACGACTTTGTCATTAAATCTCATATAATATTGACACTCAGTATAATATGCTTAAAAATGTTACTCTACTTCGAGACTCGATATTATAATAAGTAGTAAAACAGCTTTTAATTCTGATGAATATAATATTTAAGGATAGAAACATTCATCTAACGAAATAACGTTGAAATCTCACTAAACTCAATTGACTAGATAATCATGCAAAAAGTTACTCTAGGTATTTCGAGGCTACATTTATAATAATAAGTAGTAGTAAAACCAACTTTTAATTCTAATGAATATATTTAAGGATAGAAACATTCATCTAACGAAATAACGTAGAAATCTCACTAACCTCAAGTGACGAGATAATAATGCGAAAAGTTACTCTACTTCGAGGCTAGATTATAATAATAAGCAGTAGTTAAAGCAACTTTTAATTCTAATATAAGAAACATTCAACTTACAATATGAAGTGGAAATAGAAATCTTCCCTAGAACAAAACACGATACTTTGTAGTATAATCACGCAATGTCCAAACACAGCACTCAGTTCAAACTTCAAAAACCACGGAATCTTAACCGTCAGCGGTAACAACCGCTCGCTGTGACGTCTGAACGTGGAGTGGTTACTGGTTGGTGTCTTGATGATGGCCAAGCGAAAGACAGGGGACTCTAGAGGCGAGGGACGAGGGGGGAAAGTGGGCGGGGCCTCGCAGGTGTATCAGAAACGATGATGTATCGCAACTCTGCGTTCGAGCACGCCTCACTGTCACGCGCGAGGGAAATTTTGTCATTCATGAGGCGTTAATTGTTTGTACGATGGTAAATGGTAATATCGATTTCATGTCGATATTCGATACTTTATTGATGGTGATGACTTGTTATTTGTAAGAGAATATTATTTATTGAATAATCATGACCTGAACAATGTTGAGGTTCTCAACAGAAAAGAGTATTAAGTCGACGTAGAAAAATAGTAGGTACGAGTACCTACGATGGATCTGCAAGACATTATCTTTATGCAATAAACCCCAGAAACATTAGATAGGTACTACCTATTTATTGTAAAGATCTTTTCCATAGCCCTGATCAGATCACTTGGTGGTAGTTACGAAGTACCTATCTACTACTGAACTAAGCAAATACTGGAACAAATTAATTACTGGTAAACGCAAAAGGTTAAACACTCTTTAAATGTCTTACTATTTTCAATTTATATTATACCTACTTGGTGTAAGAAAAACGGTCTAAACTCTAAACTAAATAACAGATAACTCGTCAACTTTTCTAAACACACCAAGTGTTGATGATTGTCGATGGCATTTTTTAATTAGGAATCAAGCTTTATCAAAAAATGGTTCCGTAGAAAAACAAAGAGTTAAAAGAAGAGCTTAGGTCTGTTTGGTCTTAGAGGTGGGTTTGTTAAATCTGGCTTTTTCAACATTGGTTTGCGTCACTGGTGAAAGAAAAGTCGCTTCTCATACGAGTGTGTTGCTGCAATATTGGCTCAGATCTGGCTTTACAGATGCATGTAAAGTATAAGTCAGCACAAACATAAATAAAAAAATTATGACCAGTGTACCATTTTGGATTGCATCAAAACCTATCATTGCCGAAAAACCACGACCCGTCCACTTTCTCTACTGTTTCTATGCCCATTGTTTTACTAATTTCTCAATGGAACGCCAAAAATCCATCTTAATGACAGACTAATTATAATATGTAAACGTCTTTCATCTGTGCCTTATCTTGATGCGTTATGTGAACACTTACCGCACGCGTACCTATTGACAAACACCGGCCACGCTGTCTCGGGCGTCTTGAGTTATGCTATTGATAGTATCTTATCTTTTAACTGCACCCACAAACTTTCTTTTTATAGCAAGTTGGTGCTTTATGTTGAGTGTTGACAAACAGATAACTGTATTTTTTGTTGTATGCTAGGGTCATTTTAGAGTCGTATCCGTATGAAAGATAAAATAATAAATTAAAACTTTTTAGACCTCTACTTAAGGCAACTAGGCATCTTAGGATTCATAGGGCTCGCTCAGCTTAGGATGTGCTGCGCCGCAACTAGCAACGGATTGCAAAAATCCGCACCTGGCCGCAGCGCAAGGCAATAAAAGATCGACTGGGCTCTATATAAAATAGTACCTATTAGCTGACTGCTGATGTAGCCTATGTTCCCCTCCGAAACGCAAGCTATCTCTGTACGTTTGTTATCAAGATCGATTCAGCGATTAGGCCGTGAAAATATTATAACTCATTTCAAGTGGACCTCGAAAGATATAAAAATTTTGGGGTGTAAGTGGCCCAAATTCCACCTATGTGGCCAAAGTCAACCTCACCTGCGCGCGGTGCACCCTACCAATATGCTAACGAGGCCCTGACGCTCTCAGTCCCCTTTACGGGTCGTTGTGCCTGATACCACACAACGTAATCTGGATGGTATTACCGCTTTGTGGTAGGATTCTACCGCCTGGCTAGCGAACACACTTCAGCCGTAATCTGCCGCAAAGCATCCGTGTGTTCCGGCAGCGAGCTGAAGAGCCAGTCCCCTTTCTCAAAAGCCGGCAACGCATTAGTGGTTCCTCAGGTGCTGCTAATGTTCATGGGCGGCGGTAATCACTTAACATCAGGTGACCCGCTTGCTCAGTTGCCCGCTATTCCTATAAAAAAAAAATTTGTTTACGATCTGGTAAACCAGAATCTACCAAGTTTGTATAAAATAGAAAAATCAGCCAAGTGCGAGTCGGGCCTCGCTCTTTCAGGGTTCCGTACATAATTATGAACAATATAATATTTTGGGTCTAAGAAATATTTAATTTCCGAGCTAGACATCGCAACAAACCGTGAAAAAAAAAACCCAAAAAAATGTTCGTTTATTTTGGTCACAGCTTATAAACTATTTAATAAATCGTTGTTTTCAGTATTTGTTGTTTAAATAGAGCATATAGTACATAATATACTGAAATATCATATTCCCAACTAGTTTAGTTTTTGAGATAGCCCCCGTCACAAAAATGGTCTAAAACTGACAACTTTGATGGCCTCCCATTCCCTTATTTTTTGAGATAAAAATTAAAAAAATATATACATATTTGTACTCTACTTAATGAGCTCTAAACAATGATACCCCACAAGCTAGGGTAAAGAAAAATTTTTTTTTTCCGGCTCCTTTTTCATGTATGGGAGCCCCCCTGAAAAATAATTTAATTCAATTTCTAATTCAATATTTGATTTTGGGTTAACGTTTTACACTAAATACCAAAATTTCAGGTTTGTAACTCATTTCGTCTGCGAGCTAGAGACCTGTGACCGGCGGACAGATGGACAGACAGACAGACAGATAGACAGACAGACAGACAGACAGCCGAGTGACATTAATAGGGCTCCGTTTTTTACCCTTCGGGTACGGAACCCTAAAAACTGTAACTTTTAAGTGTTTACTAAATAAAATTCAAAAAAATTCAAAATTCAAAATCATTTATTTCACGTTGGCCAACGTGTGGCTCTAATGACATATCAAGAATCTACCACCGGTTCGGAATGCTGATTCTGCTGAGAAGAGCCGGCAAGAAACTCAGCAGTTGCTCTTTTCAAAACAAAATTGTTACAAGAAGTAGCATAACTATCTTGTGGACAGCTGAAGGAAAGCCGAATAGAATAGACATATTTTTTATTCAGATAAACTTTTACAAGTGCTTTCGAATCGACAAATGAATCTACCACTGGTTCGAAATGGTGCTTACAATTCTGCACATGTTAAGATGGGCAGACAAAAGTAGCCCCATTTCCGACGGCATATAAGAATGCATTATCTTTACCACGAATTCCACTTGGCTATATTCAAGAGTGAAATGCAAAATTAAATAACTGAAAAACATGTTCACCACCCTGCATACATTCACATGACAGACGTAATAACTCAGTTCATTATTTCAAATAAGTTTTGAAATCGATATTATTCATGCTATATGTCGAACTCGTGTTCAAAATAAATCGCGCTGCCTTCTTCATTATCATAGGCAGGGTTGTCGATTTCTTCCGCGTCCGATACTCAGAATGGAGAGTAGAGTTTTGTGATGCGCAATGACTGTATTTTAGGATCATTTGATGAGACCACAACGAATTACGAATGATAATGACTCGTCAATATCAGAATTGACTTGTTGAAATATCGGAATTTTACAGTCGCAAAATAAAAGCTCACAAATGCACCTTTCTTTCCTTTTTCTTCTTTCTTATTTTTGTGTTCATGGTACTAACAAAGCACGATAATTTACTTCGCAAATAAATTGGCAAATCTACAACAGATTTGACATATCATTAATGGATCTTTTTATAAAATATTGCTTCTTCAAAGTTTATCAGTCTTACAGTCTCTGAAGTGAGATCAACTTCTTAATTTATGTTATGTTAAATTTTAGTTATGTATCTGTAATTCCACAATATATTGGAAACGCCGTTCTGCGTTGAAAAAGCCTTAGTAGGGGGTGTTGGCTGACGCTGGATACAGGCGGCGCAAGATCGTGTTCTATGAACTTCTGTGCTGATTCTTGCAAGAGACCTACGTCCAGCAGTGCACACCTATCGGTTGACAATAATTCAGTCTCCTAATTAACCCGCCATTGGTAGCACAAACTGTCTCCTAATGTTACATGGTTATATGCGAATTCTGGCGAGTGGCGACCCTACTTCGTCCCATGCTACAAATGCTATGTGCAGTTATTTATCTTCACGTTTTTTTCCGCTCAGAGCGATCGTCCGTTGAGTGTGAGTTTGTATGAGTTATGAGTTAATTAAGCAGTTACTTGCTATTTATGTGGCCGGTACATTCTGCAGTGTGAAATGTATACGTACCTTGTACAATTATTATATGTACCTTCGTACAATTATTATATTAAAGCAGAACGTAACGTGTTCATTACACGGTAGGTTTTGTTGTCATTTTTACCAGTCACCTTTGTGACTAAAGGCCAAATTAGACGGTTCATTTTTCGAAATTTTTGCTTTCATTTTCGAGGCTTCGAGGAGGCAAAAATGAACGATGAAGGGGGCACCGTCTAATGTGGCCTTAATGCACTATTGATGTTTTCATGACAAAATCTGGTACAGACCTCGTCCAGTGTTTAGTGTTTTAGTGTTAGTATCATTGGTCCCGCCTCAACTGAACAAACTCTCGCAACAAAGTGGCGGGCTAAAAGCTCTCCATATTCATTAGGAACAGTGACCTTTGCAATGCGGTGCATTGGGACAAACATTGTTACATTTACAGCAGTGACATTTCCAACATGTTTATCAAATGGCATTTGGAATATTATGTGTTTAAAATATACGCAGAGATTTACATAACTGGTAGAGCGGTTTCGCGCAACATTTTCATATAAAAATATTATATTTCAATACGGATATATACTTAAATGTTACTACTACGGTCTACAATCCCCCGTGAATTTTAAACCCAATAGTTATCCTCGGCAAATAAAGGTTTTACTCATGGGTATTTATTAACTTTTATTAGGTACTTGACAAAAAAAACATTTAAGCGTTACATACATCTTCAGTGTAGAGGCATTTTTCAAAAGTTTTAAATATAATGTATTGGGTTATCAGGGGTTCTTTCACACAGGGTACATTCTATAATATTTCACAGAAAAATCGCAGATTAAACATTGTTGTAATTTTTTTTAACCCCCGACGCAAAAACGACGGGGTGTTATAAGTTTGACGTGACTGTCTGTGTGTGCGTGTGTGTGTGCGTGTGTGTGTGTGCATGTGTGTATGTATGTGTGTGTGTGTGTGTGTGTGTGTGTGTGTGTGTGTGTGTGTGTGTATGTCTGTCTGTCTGTCTGTCTGTCTGTTCCCCTGTGACGCTCAAACGGGTGGACCGATTTGAATGCGATTTTTTTGTTTGAAAGGTGAATTAGTCGAGAGTGTTGTTAGCTATGTTTGATGAAAATTGGTCCAAGATGGCCGCCGCTACAAAATGGCGGATTACATATTTTTTCACAACTCCCTTAATATGGGTATCAAATGAAAGGGCTTGACTAGTAGAATAGCACTATTGCGATTCCAAGATGGCCGCCTCAACAAAATGGCGAATGTCGGGGGTTTTTAAAATTTTAAATTTATACTTGGTAACATAAAAGAGGGAATAAAAGCCAAAGAGTTCTTCTTTGGACTTCAGAATTGAGTTGATTTGTACCCTCTGTCACTGATCCAATGTTTAGATGTCTCTGTTCGGAGGAAATCGAAGCAAATTCACCGTTTTCCTACAGAACGTATGAAAGGTTGTGTGTAAACATCGTGAAAGGTTGAACGATTGTTATCGAGCTCATCGAATCGATTTATAAATACTAAACAATAGTGTTCGAATTTAGCAAATAACTCTTGTAATTTAAACAATAAATTAAAATGTTTACGTAAAGGTGTGTGCTGCTGTATTATTATCTTGAAGACAATCTTCGTATACAAAGTTCACGTTTATATATTGCAACTAGCTGATGCCAGCGACTTCGCCCGCTTGGATTCTTATAAATCTCATCCCTCATTTAAACCCACTTGGGGGTAGTTTATCCAAAATTCCTTAAACACGTAACTCTTTATTTTTAACCGAAAACCTATAAATACCAATATTTATGGATATAACTTGAAAAATGACGGACTTTCATACAAACTTTCATCCCCTATTTAACCCCCTTAGGGGTGGAATTCACAATAATCCATTCTTAGTGTGCGCTTACGTCATAAAAGAAAGCTACTGTAAAAATTTCAAGTTTCTAGCTTCAGTGGTATAGGCTGTGCGTTGATGATCAGTCAGTCAGTCAGGACAAGCCTCTTTATATTATTATAGATTTCTTAATTGAAGCTTAAATAAATAATTATTATTGAATAGGTAACTACTAGTAGTTAGTTCAACCATGACTAGCGTTTGACTGCGGGCTCACCCGAGCTGAGTAACAATGCAGTGTAAGGGTCAGTTGCACCCTAGGTGGTTAATTGCGACCACCAGGGCCGCTATCCCACTGGCGTTTTGCGAGCGTTGGCGTTTCTCCAACGTCTGCGCAGCGACAACGTCGCGTTGACGCGACGTCAACGTTGAGAGTGTCCAATAGTAGAGGAGCCCAAGAGGGAATTTTTGGATTTACTCGAGCGCGTCAGATTAAGATAAGAGAGGCGAGGCATCTTGCATCCTGCTGAGTACCCTCTATCATATATAAGCCCTTTAAATAGAGCCGCGCGCAAAATAAAAAAATGATGGACATAAATACTCAAAAACGTCAGATTAAGATACGGTGGGTTAATTACGAGCTAAGAAAAGTATATTTAGAAAATCAGACTATTTGAACGTAACGTACGAGAATGGGAGCGTTACAAAGTTGCGAAAAACGTCATCTTGACCTTCTCGAATCTCGAGGGTGGTTGATTTTTTTTCTATTTTGATGAAGGAAATGATACAAAAATAACAAAAAAATATAATCAGCCGATTTTCACAAGCCAAAGTTATAAAAATCGTCTATTGAAGATGAGAGCGTGCAGCTAGAAGCTTTCCCCACCACTGAAATGGAAAACCTTACATAACCTTTTATTCTTCCTATCAACTAATCTATAAAACCTTTTATTCTTCGTATCAACTAATCTATAAAATCTACTAGGTCCCGACGACGCTCGAGTAAATCCACATTTAGCATCCTCGGCTCCGCTACTATAATGGCAATCGTTCACGCTTCGACTTCGCTACGTCAACGCAACGTTAACGTCGCGACAACGCTGTGCAGACGTTGGAGAGACGCCAATGCTCGCAAAACGCCAGTGGGATAGGGGCCTAAGATATATTAGAGGACACAAATACAATAAAGGGCCGGTTGCACAATAGGCGGTCAAAGTATTTAAAGTTACCGTTTTAAGAGCTGTGTATGAATGATCCGGTTCACAAGTTAGCCCTTGACTTCAATCTCATCTGGTAGTAAGTGTCGATGTACTAAACCATGTAATCTTAGATGAAAACGTGCTAGTTTGGCAGGGTTATGACAGTTTTTATTAAATTCATCCCCCCCCACCCTTTCACCTAATCGGTTTTTAGTTTTAGCGCGTCACCCTACCTCGTAACATTTTATCACCGCGCGTAATCTTTTTAGCTACACTTCTTTGCAGGTAGGGTAGAAGCCTCCCACCAGATAATTAATTAAACAACCAGATTGTAAACGCCTGACATGCAACTGATCCTACATAACACTGGACAATAACAAAGTGATAGCTAATTGCAAATTGAACGGTAACAGCCCAGCCTATAATGACGGTATCACACGCTATAGTAAATCCTCACCAAAAACAAGTAGAAATTAACTTTCTATTTGAATTTGCGGCGCGGAAGTGGTCACGCGATGCCATATTCATTAAACAGTAATACAACCTTCTATAGAACATTTGTATAAGTATAGTATATAAATTAATCAACCTTCCATAATAACAGTATGGTAACATTTAGTATGTTTTGTTTGACATATCATAGCTTTGAATAAGGATTGTGATCAAGGCCAAACGCAGGACCGACGTCGTTACATGCTCTTGGTGTATCTTACACCACCAACTTCACAACTCCGGGCTGTTACAGAGAATGCCTTGACAGAAACACCCTAACAAAGAGAAACTTTTTTTATTTTTGCGCGACCAAGGACTCAAACCCGGAACCTAACCTAATACCTCCGCAGCCTAACAAGCTAGAAACTGGACCAATGAGGCAGTTCAACATAAACACAGGCAAGTAAGAGCCAGCTTTCCTTTCGCAGCACGGGAGTGATATCGCCGGACGCCGCGGTCGTTTATAATTCAACAACAATAAACAGATAGTTAATTGCGACGCTGTCACGGGCCCAGTATATGGTAATGAAGCGTAGGGATCGCGGCTGCACGGACAATATCTCTCCACGGTGAAAGGTAACATGGGATCGGTGTACGCCACGAGCGGAAGCGGACGCGATCCGATAAAAGTTCCCACTCTCCAAGAAATGGAAACCTGCGAGCAGTTTTCCATGAACCACCAATCGCGAAATTCAGAATAGTTGTCACCTGAGTACCTGCGACCAGTTTTCCAAGCACCACCAATCGCGAAATTCAGAATAGTTGTCACCTGTGTCTGTCAGTGGATGTCGAGTGAAGCATCATCCAGTTGGTGTAAAAACAAACATATTTTCATGTAGCGTTCGAGTTTTATTTACGTTGCTTTAAGTGCTAGCGACATGCACTTTCGAATTAGATTTGTAAGAGTGAGTTGCTAAAAATCGGTAACTACGAGTATCTAAGCTGTCGCGGTATTAGAAAGACAACAGGTATTTTGTTTAGAATTCTGTGTTTAGAACGGATAGCGTATTTGCGTACCGTGCTACGAGTAGATATAGACCAATTAGAGAGAGCGCCATCTCTCTAGGTTCTACTCAGACTTTCTCATCCGCAGCCACGATAAATCAAGGAAAGATAGCACACGTATTTAGACGGTATAATGTAGGCATATAAGACGGCAAAAAACTTAAGTTTTAAACTTATCCAAAGGAAGTCTTGTTAACATGATTTTCGACTCAACTTGTCACGTGTCGTGTTGGCGTCGTTTCGCGTCAGTAAAATAAGAAAAACCACACTCTTATAACTTGGCCCCTCGGCCGTGGTGTTTGCTTAGCCCATGGCCCGCGTCTGGGAGATAGGTGCAGTACATGCGCTTTCAGGTACACCACAATCTGGGCAGCTGACACCAATAGGTTTTTATCGGAACAAATCTTGTGTGAAAGTCGCGGGAACGATGGAAGACCCACAATAAGAGCCCATAACTCCGCACGGTTATGTAAGTTTTCTGTATTTTGTAAAGTGTACGTGCGCGGAAATTCTGAGCACGGCTACTATTTTTGGTCGGAATGTAATTTGTAAAGGCGTTCAGCGCTGTGGTCTTATAAGTGGGAGGTCCCGGGTTCGATTTGGGATTTTTTCGGAATTTGGGATTTTATAATTTCTAAATTGTCTCTGATCTGGTCTGGTGGGAGGCTTCAGCCGTGGCTGATTACCACCCTACCGGCAAAGCTGTGCCGCCAAGCGATTTAGCGTTCCGGTACGATGCCGTGTAGAAACCGATAAGGGGTGTGCATACCTCTTCCAAGTTAGCCCGCTGCTATCTTAGACTGCATCATCGCTTACCATCAAGGTGAGATTGCAGTCAAGGGCTAACTTGTACATGAATTAAAAAAAAATATCTTTGTAGATGTTTCTTTCTCTTATGTGGTTGTGTTACTTTTTGTTTTAGCGACGTAAAATAAGACAGAGTATTATTATTGTAACGAAATTAGACTGACAACTTAGATTAGGTTGCATGACAGGCGGTTAAATCTCAGGTTAAGGTTTTTGAACACGAAATAAAAAGCAAAATGGGTTTCGCAAGTCAGTATTTGTAGCTATAAGCTGTAAGTATTTCATGCTTAAAACAATGTAGGTACCTATTCGTATGTATGACATATATACATACCTATAATAAAATTTTAACACATCAATATTTTATCACTGATTGATAACGCTCGAGGCCATAAAATTTTACAGACCCATTAATTATAACAGCAAACAGACGTTGTTTAATAACAAAGTTCCTCTTATCTCTCAGTTTTATCACACTGCATGCTTTATTACTAAGCGCCTCTTTGGAAATACATATACTTACTTGACACTATCTTGAAGACTAACTACTCAAACTGAGACCCTAGGCCTAGTGAAACTTTTCAAGTAAACTTAGTGTCTTAATAGTACAGGTATTAAGTATAATTATTATTATATGAAGAATGTCGTTCCGTCTTCCCGATCCGCTTAACCAAAACTGATAAAGCAATAAACAAAGTAAAGAAAGAGTTTTAATTTAGAGATTTAGAATCCGAGCATCACAAAATTTTTTATCTACGCCAGCATCCCATCACGTCAGCGCAGAATACCTACTAACTTGACTACAGGATTTTAAGTTTTCGTAGTAATTATCACCATTACCTCACTTACATGTACCTACTTAAATTGACGTTCTAAAAGTGTACAGTATACCTACCTACCAATTTTGAATAAATGATTTTGATTTGATTTGTTGCGTTTCAGAACATTTGATACAAGGATTTTTACTACAATAAATTGGTAGGTCAAAAAATAATGCCTTCCTTTTCATAGTACACTATGAAAAGGAAGGCATTATTTTTTTTTTAATTTTTTTTGTAAACATAGTACCAAAAATATTACTATACTTATTGCAATAATTAACAGGCCGGGGCTAGAACGGAACTTAATGTCGTATGAGGGCTGCTGGAAGGGAAGAAACGCCTTCCGTTTGAAAACTAATTCATTAGTTGAACGTAGCACTTCCAACCGCTAAAATGTTTCCAATACGACAAAAGATCCGTGTATCCTATTTCGCCACTAAACGTCCTGAAGTCTCCGTTAGTTTCTTTGCGGTTTTCCCCATTAGTACCTACGGCACTACTTTAGACCTGTCTTTTTACCCGACTACGGCAAAGCCAAAAGGAAGGGTTGATTTTAGCAGTCTATGTATATATGTATGTGGCCGATTTTTGTATGAGATTCTATGTGTACCACCGTAGCACCTACTGGACCGATTTTGATGAACGAGGTGTCTATTGATTCGTTGTAATGGTCCGGGTGACATAGGCTACATTTTACTAACGACAAAAATCGAGAAGCTACCTTCGCGCGGCTTTTAGATTATTAATTATTAGTTTCGGATAGACATAACAGATGGCGCCACTAGCTGCTTGCCCCGCGATTTCGGGTTTCACTTGCGTAGTCGGGTTTTAGTTTACGAACTTTATACTTGTTGTTATTGGTTTTCGATTGTATCCTAATAGGCAATAATATCAGCACAAATTTTCGAGCAGACTGATTATTATCTTGTGCAACAAACAACATCGCTCGAACGCATCGAGTCACGTAGCTTTGCATTCATTTCGATTTACACAGACGCCGTAAATTTTCGAGAGTAGGTATAATAAACGTCCATAGAATTTAGCGTAACCAACGCCTCGGGTAAGCAGTACAGAAAAAGATTTTACGATGTAATTAGACTGGTCACCTCCGCAGTTGTAAATATCTTTTCGCACTTGAGCAATGCTGGTGCTGTAGACATGTGGATAGATGGTATTTAATTTAGGAGATTTTAGGCGTAGAGCAATAGTTAAATGGAAAATACATATACTTTCTCAGTCAGTGGTATAATAATTATGTAGCAAAACGTGCCCAAGTTCCTCTAGAAGAGAGAAGAGAGACGTAGGTACTTGTCTTGTGGAGAAACTTGGGCACATTTTGCTTCGCCAATAGCTCAAAATAATATTACCAGTGCTTCAATTGTGTAAAAGCTTCATCAATTTTTGCTAGAATCTCAATCATTCTTCAGGAAAAATTGCTGCATACGAATAATAATTGTAGACAGACAGAGTACAGACAAACAAAAAATTTAACGCACGCCAGCTTCAGATAAGATTACAAAGATTCTGTACCCAATCCGGGTGCCAAGTTATTTGAATTCTATACTATACTGGAGGTTGTGATGTGATGTCTGTAATTTCTGAACTACCAAAGCAATGAAATATTTTCGGGACAATTTTAATGTACCTCCTTCCTAACAAAAAAAAAAAAATTAAATCGGACGGATTGGACTACCTAGGTAGTATATCTAAATAGAGAACTCGGTCTAATGGCCGCCCAAACACAGTTTACGATGTAATTAAGTGAATGTTACCGGGGCAATGGTGGTCAAATGTCATTTCACCTTATGCAATGTTGGTATTGGTACTTGGTCCCAGTTCTCACCGTCGCGGTGCAGCATACCTTATATTGCATACATAATAATTATATCAGTCAAAACCTGGCTAATTTCAAGGGATTATTTAATTGACTAAGTAGCTAGAGGTACCTATTAATTTTAATTCTTACCAAATTTCAACATTCCACATACACGGGAAGTGCGTCATAATTTTGATGAGTCAGTGAGTAGGTCTTGTTTTATACGATTTTCAAACCTCTGTATCTCAGAAACGGTTCAACTTAAAAATTTGAAACTTTCAATTTATCATCACATCCACGAGCTTAACTTATATTTCAAATTTCGTAAGATTACTATCAAGCGAACCAGAGTTATGAGGGGGGTCAAAACAGCTTGAAATGGTTCGTGTAAATAGACACACTGGCATGCTTTACGGCCGGAGGAACTTGCCGGCCGCGCTGCCGCGCGTCTTGATTTGCCAGCATAATATTCATACTACTACGTAAATTACTGAAAATCTGTAGTGCATTAATTTTTAGTACCTATTGGAATAGTACATTGTGATACAAGGGTGGAAAGTTGGTTATTGCAAACGAGCTGTCATTAACAAGCCCGAACCGAAGGTGAGGGTTTTAATGTCACGAGTTTACAATAACCAAAACACCAGTGGTATCACACGACGTTTTTCAATACAGTGTTTATAAAACACGTTGTCAGGAGATACCTGAGCGACGACTTTGATCAGCTTATTATTAGAATCGCGGACGGTTTCCCAGTAACCCGCAATTCAATTTCTTTCTATTCTTATTTACTTAAATAGAAAAGCGTAGCTGTAGCTGTAGTGAACGAGTTCACGAAGCAACAAACTCGGGAGCGGGTTAGCAGGGAGCCGTGTAGACGCAACATATACAAGCCGCCGATACCGCGTGTAAAGTAACTTATTGAGAACCCGAGCGTAGATACATCGACAGTCGACACAGACTTACTTCCAGTTCCAGCTATGTAGAACCACGGAACTTTCGAATGCAGAAATGTAATTTCATATCTTTGGGTCACGATTTTTAATCAACTTATTTAATACTTATTATATTATCTAGACGACTTTCCTGGCACAGTGGTGAGCGCTGTGACCTTATAAGTGGGAGGTTCCGACTCCTATTCCCGGCACGGGCTATTTGGGAATTTATTATATTTAAATTTTAAATTGTCTCTGATCTGGGGGGTTATTCTGTAACTTAGTTAGCAACTGAAAATAGTTGCCAACGAATTTGTTCGATATACATACATTGCTGCTTTACTGTGTAAAATTATGAAAACACTTTATATTTCCCACAGTAAAGCAGCAATGTATATCAAACTAATTCGTTGGCAACTATTTTCAGTTGCTAACTAAGTTACAGAATAACCCAGCTGATCTGGTGGGAGGTTTCAGCCGTATGGCTAGTTACCACTCTACCGGCAAAGCCGTGCTGCAAGGCGGTTTAGAGTAGGTACCTATGGGTTCTGCTATACCTTATTTCAGGTTAGCCCGATTCCGAAATTATGAACCCGAAATTATGAAAACACTTTATATTTCCCACAGTAAAGCAGCAATGTATATCAAACTAATTCGTTGCAACTATTTTCAGTTGCTAACTAAGTTACAGAATAACCCAGCTGATCTGGTGGGAGATTTCAGCCGTATGGCTAGTTACCACTCTACCGGCAAAGCCGTGCTGCAAGGCGGTTTAGAGTAGGTACCTATGGGTTCTGCTATACCTTATTTCAGGTTAGCCCGATTCCATTTTAGTCTGCATCTTCGCTTACTACCAGGCGATTTGTAGATGAATAAAAAAATCCTATTCCTCTTAAAATCCGCTTTCCTTTTACTGAATAGTTTATTAGCTATGTGATAAACTATGAACGAAGCTGAGAATTCGTAAAGCGGTTCCACTGCATTACATGTGTATGGTAAATTAAACTCACCCGGAGAGTGCTGGATTTACAATTTTTCGATTTTAGTGATTAACAATTTACTGCAACTTGAGATATGCAACTGCAGGTAGGTACTTACCTAATAATCGAAATTTTTGAAGCTCATTTGGGATTGCCAATTGTTTTCTTATTTTCAACTTGGCAACATTTTTTAAATTAAAAAAAAGAGTAAAAAAATGATTAGATGTCAAGCTGAAAACAAGAAACTATTGACAGTCCCAAAGAGCTTCAAAAATTGCGGTGTTATTATTGAGAAATAAATTAATTATTTAAAGATATTTTAACAGGATCCCTACGAATGCGATGACAGCTTGAAGGTGGTCGAATATACACCTTCTAAAACTGTATGGTTCCATTTATCGAGCCTAGTAAAGAACTTGGCCATAATTTTGATATCAGTACTTTTAATGGCCGAAACTTTTTGATAGGAACTTGCCCTTATTATTCAGATGAAATGTTTTTGTTTGGGATATAGTTTATACAAACACATAGGTATAAAATGTAGCTCTATATTTTCAAATATTTCGTTACCATGTACACATAATATAATCAAACCCGACGCGATAAGGATAAAAGCATAGTGTCGTAGTTAGATACAGTTCCCACTTTAAAGAGGAGATTATTGCGAACCGCGATCGGGAATATGGTCGCAAGAACACAAGGCGTGCGCTTTTATAGTCTGGAAGTCAGTGGCAGTAATTTTCAAGCGATTTGGGACGACGACGGAAACTTTGAGACGTTATTTCTGCCAATGGATACACAAACTAATTTTAATAATTTTATTAAAAAGTGTAAATAAATAAAAGGTGAGATATAATTTTAACACGACTGTTTTGTAAGAATACCTATTCTGATGCAGGTAAGAAAACGAAATAATTAGTACTTCTAACATAACCATAGAGCTCTAGCTTATTTAGGTCTCATTTCAGATGTAAGCCTTAAATGGTTAAGGATTTATGAGTAAAAACTGGGTGCACCTTTCCCTTATCCTTAAGTAAGTACATATTATGTGACTGGATTGGACAATTTTAGAATAGAAAGACTAACTTTGATAGGTATAAAAAACTAAATGTGAAATTACCACCAGCTCCACCACTAGTTTAAATGTTATTATAGGTGCGTTTCAATACAAATTATTATTGAACATTACGAACTAAACATTAAGGGCGTCCAATTTCACGGCCACTAAATAAAATTTGCAACGCACCGACATAACGAAGTGCTCTCAATAATTCCTGAACAACGAGCTGACAATGGCAGATTCACCTCTTTTATTGCTATAGTGATATATATTTATAGGTTTGTCGGTCTGCTAGTGCGATGCAATTTCATTAAAACAATAAGATTAAAATAGAGAATTTGTAAAATATTTTGTCGTTTAGCTTTACTGCAAAGATACAGACACTAGTCGCCTTAACATAACAGAAACGAATGATTGTAAAATTGAGGACTGAAATGGGGATAGTGGATACAATCAAGACAGGACAATTTGTCCTGGCTCCTAACAGTCGTCGGCGGCCGTTTTTGTCGTGTCGACATTTTGTCGTCGGCTCTTAGAGTAGTGCGCCGGGCATAAAATTAAATAAAAGAAGAAAGAATTACCTAATTTAAAGAACTTTAAAATTTTCTGAACTTTTGTTACTATCAAAAAAAAAATTAGTAAACTATTAGTATTCGGAAAGCTTGAGCGAGGCGCGCAATTTTGATTTGCAACAAGTCTAACCACTACCATTACCGCCTTTTAAACGTCCCACTGCTGGGCGCAGGCCTGCTCTCTCATAGGAGAGAGGGATTTAAGGCTTAGTCCCGCCACGCTGCCGCTTAACTGGGCTTTAATAACTATTACCACATAATAGTGATAATAACCGGGACGGACTGCTTAACGTGCTCTCCGAGGCACGGGGATGAAACACCGCCAACTACCAACTCCGGACTGGCACTGAGAATTTCTTAACAGAACAACCCAATAGGCACCTAACAATTATTTGTCCGACCCGGGAATCAAAACCGGGACCTCATGATCTGCAGTCGAATATGCTAGCCACTAGACTAACAACGAGGTAGTTATAAATACCTCATGTGTTAGTATGATCGCGAAGACAAACAAAGCGCAATTACCGTCGCACGGTAACGGTGAAGGCTTCGCACAGAATCTACGGATAAAATTCACATCCCGAGTCGCGCCTATTGCCGGTCGTTAGGACGCTCGCGATGATCGATAATGATGGTAATTCAGCAACACGTGTACATCGCCCCTCCCGCTATCGCGATCCACACGGCCTATTAGGATGTACAAAGATGGAAACGCTGGGACGCTGATCGCCTCATCGCGGAAGAGGAACAAAAGATTTAACAAATATAAATCTTCAGATTTTTGTGGGGCGACTGAAATGGCGGAGCTAACGTGCTTCCTAGTCGAAGGTGCTATAAAGTCGTTGGAGCCAAAATGTCCCAGAACAGGCCTCGTAAGGGACGTGTGTATTCGCATATCAATCGATTGCGCAGGTTAAGCAAGCGCCTCGGAGGTGTTATGCCATCGATCTCAGTTATTATCGTATCGTATTTATATTATATCGTATAATAATTCAATGTTATCACTAACATTTGGCGCATATCAGGGAAGACGCATGTTTAACAGGGTACTTTCATTGATGGCCGAAATCATGATAGCGATGATCTAACGAAATTTGATGAATTGCATTGATCAGGGCTACTCCCTGTGATAGTGAACGTGTTAACAAAAACACCTGAGTTGCGTCGAACATACAAAACGAATATACTGAAGAGTGACGCAGAAGAATAGCAGGCAAGTAAACTGCAAACGCGAAAAGCGTTTTGTTTACACTATCGGATCAGTTTACGAGTAGTCCGCACACCAGTAAAACAAGCGGACGCCGAGTCGACAGCGCGGACCTCACGTATTTATGTGACGTCCAGCCTTCCCGGGGTTCCATAATGGCAACACAATATCACAATACGGGCATAGATTTATGCTCGGGCGCATCGCCTCGCACGCGGAAATCCCATAGTTATTTACCGGTTGCGAGTTAAGTGCGGCAGATTTATCGTAGAGCCGCGCCTGGCCGCCTAGCGACGATCTTGTTTCCTTCAACTACACTATGATAAATACCGCCTGATGGTACTCTCTTATGATCTATCTCATAAGGCTGGCGCTATCATACTAAATATAAAATTCTATAATAAGAGATCACAAGAAAGACTTATGGCCCGACAAAAAGTTGTAATACCGAAATAGGTACAGTCCTCTGGGTCCAAGCAAAGGAACAAATAAATTCAACATAAATAGCTTATTCGTCGACGAAATCAACTATCGATCAATTTTTAGTGTGCCGCAATGTCAGTACAAATCCTAGTTGAAATCATATTGATAAAACCAAAAGTCTAAACAACAAAAGACGGTAGAACAAACTGTCTTTTTTTTTTAAATCGCGATTCTCTAATTTACATTTAAAGTTAATGATTTCAGATCTTCAAGTCTTCGGGATGCTATACAAGATGTCCTAAGTATGACTTTAGGCTTAAGGCCTAAAGCTTGGGCTAATACTTCACTCTATACAGTAAGGCTTGGGTGAATTTAAGTGCATAATTGCGGAATCTAGTGATTCCGTAATCGCACCGTTAGAGTTTATCATAATCGTTAATTTCAATATAATTCCTGTTATGAAGGGTGATTAGGTTTTATCTTGCGTCATATCCACGAAAGGAGAGTTCTTGAGATTGTTCAACCAATTTGTTTGATTAAACGTTTTGTTAATGTGTATCCTTAAAATTCTTGTTAACATAAGTTTTTGAAGTTATACTTCTTTAGGCGCGTTATGAAAAATCAGGCAAGTGCGAGTCGAGCCTCGCTCTTTTAGGGTTCCGTACATAATTATGAACAATATAATATTTTGGGTCTAAGAAATATTTAATTTCCGAGCTTAGACATCGCAACAAACCGTGAAAGAAAACCCCAAAAAATGTTCGTTTGTTTTGGTCACAGCTTATAAACTGTTTTATGAATCGTTGTTTTCAGTATTTGTTGTGTAAATAGAGCATATGGCACATAATGTACCGAAATATCATATTCCTAACTAATTTAGTTTTTGAGATAGCCCCCGTCACAAAAATGGTCTAAAACTGACAACTTTGATGGCCCCCCATTTCCTTACTTTTTAAGAAAAAAAATTAAAAAAATATATATTCGTACTCTACTCAATGAGTTCTAAACAATGATACCCCACAAGCTAAGGTAAGAATTTTTTTTTCCGGCTCCTTTTTCATGTACATATAATAATTTATTTTTCATGCCCCCCTGAAAAAAAAATTTTCAATTTCTAATTCAATATTTTATTTTGGGTCAACGTTTTACACCAAATATCAAAATTTCAGGTTTGTAACTCATTTCGTCTGCGAGCTAGAGACCTGTGACCGGTGGACAGACGGACAGACGGACAGACGGACAGACAGACGGACGGACGGACGGACGGATAGACAGACAGACAGCCGAGTGGCATTTTTCGATGATGCGATTGATTTTGGCAGACACGTGACACGTGACAGACGCTTCGCAAACTGTATAGAGAATACAACATCTTTGTCGCAAACAAACAGGACCGTCTATCACGCCATCTAGTGTCTGATTGTAATTAATTATTTGTATGTTTATAGTTCAGATCAAATCAGTCACAGCAGTTAATAAATCCGGCCGCATATTTCTGATAGAAATGATATTTGTATATTCTTCGCTTTTTATTAAAAACTCAGTTTCAGCGATGATTTCTCAACAACAGGCGCTACAACTTTATTAATCACCTCCCTCCTAATAGACTGTATGAAACAAGCGTTATAATGACGTGTGAAATTACATTCGATCGTTTGTCAAGAAGTCACGAAGCGCTCCCGGTTTGATGTCACACTTCCTTTTATTTATTAACTAGCGACCCGCCCCGGCTTTGCACGCGTAGTTTATTTCAATTTTCGCAGAAATCTCAAATTTTTTTGAAAATAAAATATAGCCTATGGCACTCAGGAATAATGTAGCTTTCTACTGCTGAAGGAATTTTCCAAATCGGTTAAGTAGATCCAGAGATTACCCCTACCCTTTTTCTTTTTTTGAGTTTTTGTTTTATTTCTATTACTGTATCTACCGTATATCAACTTCTACTTGCTTGTTTTGGTTAAAACTTATCGGAGTATGTATTACATTTAAAATTGTATTCGTATATTTGAATGTATTATTTTAATGAGAAATCTCAAATTTCTGAATCAGTAAAGTTGTTCTGCGTGTTTCTTTTTACCAGTTACATTGTTTGATAATCATCCCAAACCACTAATCGACCACCCTACCTGTCTAATGTATGGTAATCTGATATTATTCATAATATTATTGTGTCATAGATTTTCTATCGAAGTAGCCAAAGGATTAATAGCACCGCCATCTATCTGGCATTAATCGGCATTAAGTAGATTGAGTTGAATACTATTCTGTTTACCGAGCCCATGTTTTATGTAAATGTGCTCGGTAAATTGATTCGGTATTGATTTATGATAAATTATTATTGGATATTAATTTATCTTATGTCATTCGTTTCTTACAGAGAGTCGAGAAAGAAAATATCTATTATACACACTTAAATATTCGTATAATATATATTCTTCATCATCATCATCATTATCAACCCATTACCGGCCCACTGCAGGGCACGGGTCTCCTTTCAGAAGGGGCTAGGCCGTGCCTAATGAGGAAGTTTCCTGATGTTGAAAATATCATATTCAATACAATGGAATTAAAATATAGATCATAACTTATAAATCAGTGAAAAAATTTTTGAAATCCATCAATAAATGACGGAGAAATTAATTATTTAAATTTATGTATTTTAACGCAAAATGATTTCCACTTCTTACTCGAGTTTCGTCATCGCGTATATTCGGAGGTATTTTTTCCATGTAAATTGTCTTGTCTTGCCAATTTCTCCGGGATTTCTGAACCGATTTGCGTGATTTTTTTTAATCGATAGCTGAAAATGTTTGCAAAATGGTACCATATATTTTTTTCCAAAAAAAGATACATTAAAAATTTGAAGATCTTGTGTTATAAAATTGTGACACACCGTACACGTTCGTTTTAGATCCGTTTTTAGGGTTCCGTACCTCAAAAGGTAAAAAAAGGAACCCTTATAAGATCACTTTCTTGTCCGTCTGTCCATCCGTGTGTCACCACCGATTTTCTCCGGAACGGGTGGACCTAGCAAGTTGAAAATACCAGATACTAAGGTCTATAGTTCCTATTGGGTGTATAAAAATTAAGGTCCTGAGTCCACACAATAAAAAGATATGGGCAAATTTAGATTTTCACCAAAACTTGTAAGTCCCATTTACCTTAATTTTCAACTTTTTTATTTTTCGGAATTTTTTCTTTGCTTGATCTGTAAGACCTTGCTTTTGACCAAAATTGTCAAATCTAGGTCAACCGGAAGTACCCTATAGGTTTTGGGTCGAAAACCTAAATGGTAGTTCCAGTTGACCTAGGATAACGAAATTTAGCAAAAAGCCAGGTCTTACAGCACAAATAATGGAAAAATTCCAAAAACTAAAAAAGTTGGAAATTAAAGGGTGTCCCCATACATACATAGTTGAGCCAATTAAGATAGACCTCTGAGTTGTATGAACGCTCATACAATTCAGAGGCCTAGCTTAATTAGCACCTGACCTTTTAAGACAAACTAATGAAAAACAGATTGTACTTATACTTCGGGAGTACGGAACCCTCGGTTCGCGAGTCTGGCTCGCACTTGACCGGTTTTTTTTCATCAATCAATGGCCGGTGTAGACAAATGGCAGTCATTTGTTTCCGCTGATTGGCCCTTTGGAGGGATAGATCCCGCCTGATTGTTTACCGCGTACCCTTGCGTTCGAGGAATAAATGAAATCCGCTATAGAAGGGCAACCAATCTCCCAGGCGTATCCCTGCAATATATCGTCGCTTCGCAGAAAAGCTATGCCGTTAAAGCATTCGAATTTAATATTTGCAATTCATATACTTTACCGCGGAATAATAAGAAGGGACTTAGCAGGTGCCGATACATTTGTTTTAATTCATCTACAATTTAGCCCTTGACTGCGATCTCGCCTGATGGTAAGTGTCGATGCATTTCAATAAGAAAATGTTTGAAAGCCAATTTTCAATCAAATTCGTTGTTTTTAACCCCCGACGCAAAAACGACGGGGTGTTATAAGTTTGACGTGTCTGTGTGTGTGTGTCTGTCTGTTCCTCTGTGGCGCTCAAACGGGTGGACCGATTCGAATGCGGTTTTTTTGTTTGAAAAGTGAATTAGTCGAGAGTGTTGTTAGCTATGTTTGATGAAAATCGATCCAAGATGGCCGCGGCTACAAAATGGCGGATTACACATTTTTTCACAACTCCCTTAATATGGGTATCAAATGAAAGGGCTTGACTAGTAGAATAGCACTATGCAAATCCAAGATGGCCGCCACCACAACATGGCGAATGTCGGGGGTATTTTAAATTTTTAATTTATACTTGTTATTATGCCTTACTACTTCCTAACTTTACTTATGTCACTGGCTTGTTTAAAAAATAAAGACTAATTATATTAACATCCTTCTAATCGTTTTGTTACTTCGCGTTTCGCGTATTGCAACATAAATTGCAGAAATATTTCAGTCACATATCGAGATTCACTGGCGCGACACGACAACTGCCACTCACGCGTCTAATAATAGTTATCAATCGATTGTTTTTAGAGTGCCATCTTGTTTTACGGCGATCTATATGCTTGCGTAAATAAAATCCTGTAATAGTAAAAAATTCTCTACCAAAAGTAATACTTCTCTCTTTTCCTATAACTGTAGCTCATATTTTTTCTTCCACTCGTGAGTGTAGCAAATGGGTTCTTTTATCTCGCATCCTACTAATATTATAAATGTGAAAGTGTGGATGTTTGGATGTTTGCATATTTGGATGTTTAGATGTTTGGATGTTTGGATGTTTGTTACTCAATCACGCCGCAACTACTGAACCGATTTGGCTGAAATTTTGAATGGAGATAGATTATGTCCTAACTTAAAACATAGGCTACTTTTCTTTTTTTTTTTCTTCTTTTACTTTTTTATTCTGGAAAAATCCACAATTCCCGCGAGATTTTGAAAAACTCGAAATCTATATCTACAGCTATAGGTAGATTACTATAGCAAATTTCCTTGAAAGTAGGTATAAAGGTTGGAAAAGGGAGCGGGAACGGGAACCGGAAATCCACCATTCCCTCAGGATTTGTGAAAAATCGAAATTCACGCGGGCGAAGCCGCGGGCAAAAACTAGTAATTTTATAAAAGTTTACTTACAGCTATAATTCATCTCGGGGCGTACATAAAATCTTCATTTAGCTACCTACATATATCTTAATCTATTTACCTAGGTACATAGGTACTCGTTTAAAGAATTTTGTTCCGATAAATGTATTGCGACAATACGTCCTGCTAGGTTATTCTGTAACATAGTTAGCAACTGAAAATAGTTGCCAACGAATTAGTTTGATATGCATTGCTGCTTTACTGTGGGAAATATAAAGTGTTTTCATAATTTTACACAGTAAAGCAGCAATGTATATCGAACAAATTCGTTGGCAACTATTTTCAGTTGCTAAGTTACAGAATAACCCCCCTGGGCTTATGACTTAATTAATTATACTTCACTGCAAGGAATAGCGAAGGTTTTGATAAAGTTTCTCGGAAGATGCCAGTGCCACTGCAGCTAGAAGAGGAGGTAGGTAGGTACTTATACTTTATCTTAGCACTGCAGCAGCCCGTTTAGACATCTTTGACATCTCCCATTGACATCTCAATGTCTCGATATCCAAGTATCCTAACGTAGGCTACAACCTACAACAGTATTTTCGAAATCGTGAGGCACGCCTGCATAATGCGATGCGCTCACTGAAGCGAAGACCTATTTTTTGCTGTATACTGAATTTTAAATCGAACACGTCTTTATGGTTACTATTTCTTGCGCCTTTGGTAGCTACGACTCTTACCATTTGCTCTCAGAACTGGACAAATTTTCACATCAGATATTTGGCCAGAGTCGATCTAGAAAGAGGCTTAGTACCTACCTGTTTTTTTAAAGCTTCGCTTAATTCGCTTTTAGAAAATGTATCTATATGCATTCTTAGAATTCTAATAAACGAACCTATGATTGTAGAAAGTATGAACTAAAAGTGTAGACTGTCAGTAAGTAGGTATGCGAGGCAATTATTTTCAGATTCGTGTTGTTAATCTTTGCGAGCCGGGAATCTTTATAGCCTCCACTTAATTAAAATTAATTCCTTGATGTTTGTGTTCGTCGTTTATAATATACTAGCGGACCCGGCAGACGTCGTCCTGCCCGCTATTAGCGACACCTACCGGGTCCAATTTTTCTACTTATAAACCTTCCTCTTGAATCACTCTATCTATTAAAAAAAACCGCATCAAAATCCGTTGCGTAGTTTTAAAGATTTAAGCGTACATAGGGACATAGGAATATAGGGACAGAGAAAGCGACTTTGTTTTATACTATGTAGTGATAAGAGACGAACACAAGGTACTCTCCGTAGAAGAGTCACCAAAATGGATGACCACGAAAACTGACAATAAAAAAACACGACTACTATCTGCATACTATTACTAGGAGCATCTTCAGGAGATGTCAACTTCGCAATCATGCGTTGTGAAGTCGACATCTCCTGAAGATACTCCGGTGTTGGAGCGAAACTATCGGCGAGTTTGTTTTGTGGTAAATTTGTGTGGTGTTTAAAAAAAAGTACCCAACAAATTCCTCGCTGTAGCAAAATAATTTTGTTTTCATTGTAAATAGAAACCGACATACGCAAATCCTTATATGTGTAAAATACCTTTATTAAGTCGAGGTTACTATATTAACGCAACTAATGAATTTCTGAGTGCAATCGGCTTTGTAATTGAAAAGCACAACTGCTGAGGTTCTTTTATCAGTCGACTTTTCGAACCGGTGGTATAATAGTGGTATAGAGACTATGATAAAAACCAATTTGAAAAACTACTAAAATATTTTTTTAAGAAGAAAATACAAACAAATCATGAGTAGCGGCCATTGCATGTAACGGTAGCGGGGGATAGGGTAATCGCTTGATGTGGTTTTGTTTTAGAAATTGAGAGGTTGCAGAGTCGTGACATTTGTGAGCTTCTTTCCCGATCCGAGCTTGTGCTTTGTGAGACCTTTCTGTGTCTCAGAGGTGAGTTGTTTTGTTCGGCTCCCCGGTTTCCGTATAGCTGTTTTATTGTTTACCATGACGATTGTGTGGAGTGATATGGTATGATTTATTCGCCTTATTCAGTTGCGGAATTAAATTTTCAACTACTTCATACAGTTGAAAGGTTAGGTTGTGTTTTACATCCAGATTTAATGCGATTCCAAAGGACAGTAGATATTTTTAATGTTTTATCTACAAGTTGTTTAATGCGGTTGCTTCATTAGTGCGATAATTATAAACTATCTAAATTCATTTTATATGCCACTCCCATTTTAATTTAGAAAATTTACAATAATAATTTACAATAATTTACAACGTTAAAATTGAAAGTATTAATGCTATAAATTGTACCCCAGATTTCATTTTGCTTTTGAAGGCAAATATGTACGAGTTGGTACCTACATTTCTATTAATTTCCTGCAAGTGTTTATTGAATCTTGAAATTCGTTTTCTTGTTGAAATAAAATGAAGCTTTCATACATCTATCGCAACAGAATTTCCTAAGCTGTTAAAGCATACAATTTTATTACCCGCATTATCACACCGAAGGAAACAATGGGCTTTACCTTTCTACGCTAGGCATTAATAACAGGATTTGTTTACATAGCCCGAAGGCTTAAGCAAACATTTGCTTTACAAATAATTTATGTTCGGTTGCTCGGATATTTATTTCTTCTATACCAGATGCAGGCAATCGAATATTGTTTATTTGTTGCCTTCGAACTTAGGTTCGATACGACTCCGCCCGTTGGACACACCTCCTATATCTAACCTTTTATCTGGTGAGGCCGAATGCCGATATTATAAACCGTATTAATATTTTACCACAGACTATAAAATGTCCATACTTACTAACTCTTCCAGCGAATCGTATCAAATTAAAGCACACAAAGAAAAAATAGGGAGTGATCAAGCTTTTATCCTTGGCAAGCTATTCATATGACAGGTCATTGGTTGGTGTAACTGAAAAAGGAACCGGAAAGGGCCTAAAGTAGAACCCTGAGAGACACCTATATTTTTACGAGTGACTCGGAACACCGCTTTCAGTTCACGTCTTCTTTTGGCATCATCTTAATTGAAGAATACATTAAACCCAGTGTCTAGTCCGTGTATTTTACACAGGTATAATTTGCTTGATCAGTTACGAGCACCTAGGTACGTCTTCAAATATTGAAACAACGCCAAAAGTATGAACGTATTTAACGATCGAACAAACATTAACATGCACGGCTGCCAAAGTCCTCTAAACTATTAGATTGAAAGACTTGAAGCTATCAGGTATTTTGGATTGCATTCTCAATCTATAACTCGTATCGTATCTATTTATTTTACTCCAATAAAAGCTTGCTAACCCGTTTAATTGAATACTATTTCTAGATACTCTATACAAATTCGTATCGCAGATGCTATTAAGATTATGAAAGATTTATTTATAAGATTCGATGTAAGGTTATTGTTTTGCCGGTCTAATAGATTTCTACGTAAAATAAGTGCCTACTTTTAATGTCATTCGTGAGTAAAATATTTGCCGTTTTGTATAAAATGTTTTTGCTCAATATTATTATCTTTCATTAATCTCTAGAGCTACGAGTACTTTTATTTATTTCATAAGTGGTTATAGTTTAGAGTTTGTGTATATGATGGCAAATCTATATACTAATATAATAAAGCGGGAGAGTTTGTTTGTTTGAACGCGCTAATCTCAGGAACTACTGGACCGATTTCAAAAATTATTTCACCGTTGGATATATACGTGATCCCTGAGTGCTATAGGCTACATATTATGTACCACGAGCGAAGCCGGAGCGGACCGCTAGTTTTCAATATATTGAGTAGGTTTATCGTTTTTAACAGATTAAGACAAAGGAGTTCTTGATTCGACAAATGTCTTAAATGCAACCAATTCACAAATTAATTGCTATTATCATTAGGCGTTACGGAGAAATTGACAAACAAATATATTCCAAAAAAATCCAGGGGTAGAACGAAAGCACTTTCAGCTTTCAGCAGCAGCTTTCAGGAGTTCCGCTGTCCGCCTTGATGTCTTTGAGTTGTTTGAGAGCTATACCTACTAATCTCGTATAGGCTGACGTCCGGGATATCTTCGGTACAGTGTCGGGTCAGTTTGGCTCTAGGATCTTTCGCCAAATCCTCTACAGGCTTTTGTGTGGTTAGTATATAACTGTCCATAGAACTTCTCTACTTCTCTCAAGATCTCAGGTCCAGACGAAATGAGCCTGCCGTCATCAGTTTTCAGTCGCGTCAGCTGGCTCTGTCCGATAGACAAATCTCTCGCGAATACTTTTGAGTTTTTGTTGTGAATAAAAAACTTTTCTATTCCATCCTATTCTAAAAGTGCAAGAATTGCTTATTCAATTTATTAATAGGGCAAAGCTTCTGTTGAGAAACTCATTATGAGCTTGGAGTAATTATAACATCACGGAACATTGTAAATTGAGCGAATTAATTACCAGAGTTTATGGAATTACTTGTTAACACCTCGTAAATAATTGCCGCGCCTTGGGCCTTAGCTAAACTTGACTGTTTCGGGTCCGAGATGCCAATAAATTATTAATGATTCCCCCTAATACTTGACTAATCTTCTTACAACTGGCCAAAGTGGTTCGCAACTTGTTATAAGTATTTATTATATATACTAATTGATTTTAGGCGCTACTGGATGTTTGTTTAATATCGTAGGTAGGTACGTACCTAACTTTTCTAAAAAAAAACATGATATCATAAAGCCCATAAAAAATTTAATAACTTTTAAGGATATTTTAAAAACTATTAAAACTATCCAATCAATCGCAGCTATTCTTTGATGGGAAGGTTCTTAATTAGATCCGTATGAACGTGGAAAAAATTAAAGAGACAATAAAAATTAATGACGCTATCTAATACTGGACTATGTCCAACAATGGATCATTGATGGCTGACGATGATTTTGACAATAATTATAAATTATAAAAAACTACAAGTTGAGTTTGTAGAGTCCAGCCTAGTATCTAGAAGTTATGATGAAATTAACATGCTTATTGTGGCATATTTTAATGAATTTTCTGTCGACTGTACCTATGTTCGTCTGTTTGTTATACATAATCCGTCGTGCTAACGGATTGCGTGTAATAATGTGACATACGTGTCAGCGGTAATGCGGTCGTAACTCGTAAGTTAGCCGGCGCGCCCGGGGCGCCCGGGGCAGGTGTCATTACGGCAATCTCGCTATTCAGCGCGCGTATGATCTATGCCCGGGAGTTATGTGCTGGATTTGCTTCTGCGTATCAGATTACAAAGCGTGTCCTCCACGACTGTGAACACCTTGGTCTCATCGTATGGAGTGTTAAAGAATCGGTTGCGTGAGCGCATCCCGGGAACAGACGTTGGCTACTCTCTGTAAGAATGCAACTGACTGCCGTCAGACTAAGGAAGCTTTTCCTACTCTGAACCAACATTTACTAACAATTTACTGCGCCTAAACAGAGGTAAACTCAGGAAGGTGGTGGGATTCATAACAGGGCACAGCCCATTAAACAAACTCCTTTTCACTATAGGTGTCACAAACAGTCCTCTATCTACCAACAGGCCTGCATGGAGACGGACGAAACACCAACGCACGTGCTCCTGGAGTGTACGGGAGTCGCCGAACAATGCGAGATCCACCTAGGATCCCCAGCCTCACTCCAAGAAGTTTTTGGCAACCTGGGCGGCCTACTAAGCTTCTGGAGCGACATTGGATGGCTGGAGTGAAGACACCAATGGGAGAGGCTTATCACGCACAACAGACCTTAATTGGTTTAAGTGCGGACACCTGCCCAGAAGGAAGAAGAAGAAGAAGAAAACGTTGGCTACAACAACGTTGGTTGGTTTCGTTCCGGAAAAACAACTGGTTTCCACGGGATTTCTAAGAAAACCTGAATCCACGCGGACAAAGTCGCGGGTGAAAGCATTCCACTTTTCATTTTCACGTCCTGGCTGTTGAACCGATCTTGACGAAATTCGGCACAGAATCCCGTCGTCCGTTCATCGTCGTCCCGTCGACATCCCGGAGACTTTTTATTCAGGGAAACTAAAAAGTTCCCATGGGATTTAAAAAAAACTAAATCCATGCGGAACGTAGTTGCTAGTTCAACGATAATTTTTCAAATTCTTATACACACTGGAATCCCCCGCTAGCAGGCGACTAAGTCGAACCGCTGCGCTAGAGAGGTGGTTAAAGTCTGTTCCACCACCACCACAGCCATTTAACGTCCCACTTACTGGGCACAGAGCTCCTGTTTTATAGGAGAGAGGGATTTAGAGTTTAGATTCGCCACGCTGCTCCAATGCTCGTTAGCAGGCTTCAACGTATCGTCACAAGACAACGTGTCATAATAACCGGAACCGACGGCTTAACGTGCCCTCAGAGGCGCAGGGATGAAACACCACCTACTACCTAGCACTATGAATTTCTTGACAGAAAAACCCAATACCTTTTATTTTTGACCCAGAAATCAAACCCAGGAGGTCGCGATCCGCAACCAAACATGCTAACCGCTAGACCTACGAGGCAGTAAATTCTGTAACGTGATGGTAATAACGCGAGACCATAAATTGATTATTTTCAATGTAACACCTAATAAAGGCCGAGCGACGAGCGCGGCTCTCTCGCATTTGATTAAGAGCGGCGTAATGAAATTAATCACTGACCGGAGTCCGGTCCTGACTCCTTGACAAACGACCTACTGTAATTTCACACACCATTATAATAACCACATACACTAAAACTCAAAAATATTGAGAATTTACGCAATTTTTAATAATAAAAATGAAACCTTCATAATTAAATATGTTTCTCTGGGTCTGTAGGCTAAATTCGCTAAAGTGATTGGAAACAATTTTCTCTATGAAAAGTTTTTTCAAACACTGCTCCAAAATTTAAAATTTTCATTTGGATAAAAACAAACAACATAACGTTTTAATCGGAATCAGTAGTCTACGTGGATATTTTTAACCGACTTCCAAAAAGGAGGAGGTTCTCAATTCGGCGCGTATTTTTTTTTATCATATCACATCACTCTACGGAGTTGCATAATTTGTGGATATATTTTTTCTTTTTCTTTTCTCTTGGAGTTCTTATAACTGACTCGTTAATTACGGCATGATCTGTGAAATATTAATAGTCGTAACTCGTAGATAAGTACTTTTAATAGTTTTCTGGGTAAAATCTGAAAGTTTCATATAATATCATCCGTGTTCCGTGCTTACGAGACTTCTCTCGTTGAAAAACATAAATAATGACACGAGTATCTTAAATCTTAATAGTTCTCGTTAGCGTTAAGTAAGTATTTCTCACTTACTTGTAATAACATCGTGTAAAAGATTGGCTCCAAATCTGTAACAAACGAAAATAATGTGAGAAAAACAACAACAATATGTGCAACAAAAATCGTACACCTATTACCATTTTGTATCTTGAAATATTATTTTTGGCTCTTGTAGTCTGAATGAAGAATCTACCAAGCCAGTTCCAAAAAAAATAATAACTACAATAACATAAATGTTGAAATAAGTCACTGGTAGATTGTATAAATTTGGAACACCACACTCAATCTGACAAATAAACGAACTTAATTAATAAGAGTGCTACTATAGTTACAAATACAAACCGAGCCGAAAATAGCCAAGTTAAATAAAAATTAATAAATTGTAAGTTACTAAAGTTATACAGTGTGCATAACATATTGAAATAATTTGTTATATAAAAATGTTAACAGAGACAAGCGACGATAATATACCGTCTCATCAGCATAATTAAACAATTTATAACAGCGAGACATCAAGAGGAAGCAATTTACAACTAATCTCCATGCAAATGCTGCGCGAACAATGACACCGGTGCATTAAAACTATTATTGACACCCATAAACCTTTACACTTGCACTGTTACATACCGTGCTAATAGCGAAAATTTCTTTTTATACAAGTTGTATTATGTTAAACATGCAGTTTATTGAACGTTAAATAGACTGTCTGTGTAACGGCTCTTTTATATTGTTTTTTAAAACAGTGTCTACCTATATCTGGATGTCACAGATTTTTTAAATTTATATTTTAGCAAATATATTAAACTATTTATTAGTTTAATACCTATTAGATAATTTATTTTATAATATAATAAGTTTAAAACTAATCAACTTTGTAAATTATACTAAAGATACATACCCACCTTATTACACTCACATAAACGCAAAGTTTTCTTGAGGATGACCAAAATTGTATTAAAAAAAAAAAAAAAAAAAAACATTGTATTATATTGATAATAAAAGAAGAAAAAAAACTTATTCAATAGAATAATCATAAGCACAAGAACACATGATTTTCATTCAAAAACTTTAACTACTAGCCCGGTCAATTTAGACTAAAAAATAGGGGTGAGTTTACAATAATTCCCACCTGGCTGAAAATTGGTAGGATTATTCAAAACACTATTATAAATGAAATGTGAAAAGTCCTCATCGATCCGACACCTGGAAAAAAATTTACTCCTGGACACGCACAGTTGACTCACACTTGCCTGAAAATTGGTAGGATTGTTTGAAATCCCGTGTGGGGTTGCTGGTCCCCCATCGGGCGCGTCCCCCCGGTGGCGGATGGGGGAACGCCTCCCAGATATGGGAGGTACCGGGGAAACCCGGCGCGGACCAAAACCAGCAGGGGGTTGCCGCTTGGAGGCTCCTGGTACTTCTCTGTTCATCAGAGTGGACTGTGGGGACTCCGGGCGGCGACAATTAGGGGGGAGGCTTTCGGGCCGTGAGGAAGAAAACCTCGTTAAAAAATTACCGGAGGGGGTGGAAACGCCCTGCGCGGCGGGTCCGCTGGTCTTTGTGGCCGGTGGGCGCTGGCTTCGGCCACCGTCGGGCAACCCGTAATCCGCACTGAGCGGAACCGGGGGCCCCACGCACTGAGCGAGGGACCGCGAGGAAGAAAACCTCTATAAAAAATTACACGAGGGGTGAACCTCTTGAGGGTCGCCTGCGGGTGTGGCCCTCTTGAGGGTTGCCTCTGGCGAGGAACTCCGGGTGATGGAATGGCGTATCCGTCGCCCGTTGAGACGCCTCGGGTCGGGAGGCGCACCACTATGTTCCTGGTGCGCCTCAGACGGTGTTAGGGGGCCTTTAGGTCCCCCGGTGGAGGGTCTGCCTCGGCGGACGGCGCCGGCTGGGTCGCGGATGATTGCGCAAGTGTACCCGTAACCCAGCCACCAGGCGACACGGAGGAACATCGCTGGGTTTTAGTGGGTATTCTGGCCACTTCTTGGCCTGCCTGAGTCCCACACTACCTTCCGGAAGCATTGCAGTTCGCTGTAAGGCTTCCGGAGGGTGTGCGTAAATGCATTTCCCAGCGTCAAAAAAAAAAAAAAAAAAGGATTGTTTGAAACACTATTATAAATGAAATGTGAAAAGTCCTCATCAATCCGATACCTGGAAAAAAAATTACTCGGGGTCAAAGGTCACAAAAACGGGTTTTTCATGATTTTCAGCAAAACGGTAAGTTTTATCATCAAATTAGCTTAGACAAAATTGTAGATCAGATAATTATCTATAAAAAATGTCTGAATACCTTTTTACCCGACTGGGTTATGTGTTTCACCTGTGTGTATGTATGTCCATTCCTATGTCCGCGTGTAACTAATCAACGGCTCAACGGATTTTGATAAATGATACGTCATTAGATTTGTCTCAATGACGCGAGTGTTATAGGGTACCTAAATTTAAAAAAAAATCAAAATGGCGGACTTTATGCGCTTTAATGTGCGAGCTGAAAAAAAATTTTTTCATCAAGACCCTCGAGTGGGGTATCAAAATAAAGGGATTCAAAAGGCAAATATGAAAATGTATAAATTTATATATTTGGAAACAATTTGGAGTGATAAATCGTAGAAAATGACCGTTTCCTATGTCAGTTCGTAACTACTTAACGGCTCAACCTATTTTGATAAATTATACGTCATTAGATTTGTCTTGACGGCGCAAATGTTACTGGGTACATAAAATTCATAAAAAATCAAAATGGCGGATTTTATGCACTTTAATGTGCGGGCTGAAAAAAATTTTTTTCTTCAAGACCCTCGAGTGGGGTATCAAAATAAAGGGCTTTAAAAGGCGAGTACGAAAATGTATACAATCTATATGTTTTAAATCAATTTGGAGTGACAAATCATGAAAAACAAAATAAATAACAACTACACTGTAAGTGGTACGGTGGTAGTTTATTAATTTTTTAGTTCGTTTTTAGCATGGCAGTCGGGTTTTTTTAATTTTTAAATTATAGTTTCTTAAGAGCCACCGTTTTTGAGATATAACGATTCAAAAAGTTAAGTGTCGAAATAAAAATGAGTGACTGGATTTCTTTTTACCTGAAATTCTGATATTTCCAATATTTTATGTGTAGGAGTAAATTTTTTTCCAGGTGTCGGATCGATGAGGACTTTTCACATTTCATTTATAATAGTGTTTTGAACAATCCTACCAATTTTCAGCCAGGTGGGAATTATTGTAGCCTTGAAAGTCTAAATTGACTGGGCTATACTAGTTCATTTCGTATTATAAAACTGACAATATAGCCGCAGGCAGGTGCTAGTATTGATAAATTAGATACCTCTATAGAGGAAGTAATTTTATCGGCACTGACATTAAATTATTTATCGATTACGAAATACTAACTGCTATAGAGTCATAAACACAAATGGTGAAACACGAAGGCGCGACATGCATTGCACATCTCGGGATAAACTTATAAAGAGACAATATTTGTTGGGATCATAAAGTATTTTATAATAAGCACAGTGTACCTATGACAGCGAATTCAATACATTTAAAAGAGACTTGCTGTTTACGAGGTTGGGTATATGCCTATAAATAAGCCTATGAATAAGCCTATGCTTATTTAACGTTCAGTTAAGTTTTTTAATGGACGAAATCATAACGTAAAAGACGCATAATATTTTGATGTTTAGAAAGGTATTTTTATTGCAAAACAACCTAAGTATCAACTTCTCCTTTTCTTTCTGGGTTATTTTCCATATTTAGATGTTGTAAAGAAAAAAGTACTGACGATTAGCAAATTAATTTTGTTTTATATAAATAATTGCGATAATAAGCATTTTTTTCCTGGTAGACATTTTGGTGTTTTATATGGAAATAGCTGTATAGATATTTAGGCACAAGAGGCTTTTGGTAGACAAACTGACTGTGTGGATTAAACACCGGGATTTAAAGACAGGGCATTTATGAGTACGAATGATAGCATAGAGAAAGAATTAGATAATTGGCATTAAGGGATTGAATCGACAAAAGCCTTGCACAAACATAGTGAAAATGCATCTTCTACTCTAGCGGCACGCTATGATGGCCGGTTTGACGTTTGTCCGCTCATGAAGTTCCGTATTAATTGATAACGACTTTGAAGGAAATAATTGTATTACTTTATTGACGATAGCGATGTGCAGAGATTCATAAATTTTATCGAATGTAGTTTTAGGTTTAGGACTCAAAATTTATTTATTAAATTGATTTCTTAAATGTATACAAGTGTAGAAAAATCAGTTTGCACCATTTAAGGGGTGAATGTACTTGTGAATATGAACAATTTTCACTATGTGGACAAACCTCTGAAATCGCAAAAAAATATCAATAAATTTTTAAAAATGGAATCTAATACGATCGTCACATAGGATCGCTGGCTAGCACAACTACTACCTCCGGCAAACTCGCGTCAATGCTCAATGCAAAACAAAGCAGTTTCGAATTGACGTTGCTTCGAAAAGTATAAACTGTCAGTGCAATGCGATTGTGATATAGTTTTGACCTGGCTTTGGATTTCAAATATTGATACTGCATTACTGTTGACCCTTGCTCGTTAATTTGGACTCTGTTCAAGCCCTTTGTTGTGGATTTCGTCGATATGACCGAACGTACGCAGAGAACTGTTCTAAATAGTCAGACACGTGAGTTCGTAATACGCCTTCGTAACTATTTCGATCGTGAAGCTCAAAATGGAGGGCCAATTTTACCTATAACGTCAGTGGTTGAACGCGTAGCTGATGCGCTTAATATTGGACAACGAACTGTTAGACGGATAACTAAAAAAAAATATGGCGAGACTGGCACAGAAGAAAATAAACTTCACACACCAAAAAAGAGAAAACGAGCAAAACCAGTCGTAGGCATCGATAGCTTTGATGCCGATGCTATCCGAAGACATGTTTACGGCTACTATTTACAGAAGGAGTATCCAACAAGAAAAAAGTTGGTGCATTCACTGAAGGAAGCTGGATTATTCTTCGGTGGGGAAAGTTCTTTAACGAAGATTTTGAAGACCATTGGATTTCGATACAAAAAATGTAACAAACGCAAAATATTGATGGAAAGATTTGATATAGCGATGGCAAGGTATACTTTTTTACGGCAAGTGAAAGAAATCAAAAATTGGCAAAATGTTGTGTTCTTGGATGAAACATGGCTCAATGCTAACCATACTGTAGGCCGTTCTTGGAACGATGACACAGCAGCATCTACTTCCAAAGTTCCTGTAGGAAAAGGATCGCGACTTATAATTTGTCACGCCGGAACCATCAACGGGTTTGTCGAAGGTTCTCTCATGGCTTTTGCGTCAAAAACCACTGGAGACTATCATGAAGACATGAATGGAGAAAAGTTTACTGAATGGTTTACCTCAATGTTGTGTAGCCTCCCTGAACCATCTATTATAATTATGGACAACGCCCCATACCACTCGATGCAAATTGACAAGCCACCTGCCCAATCCCAAAAGAAAGCTGATATCGTCGCATGGCTTCGTAAAAATGGCGTAGATGCAAACATGAATATGTTAAAAGCGGAATTAGTACGTCTTTTAAAAGAAAACAAACCAACCAAGATCCGATACGTCATTGACGAAATAGCATTAGAACATGGGCACAGAGTTATACGGTTACCGCCTTACCATTGTGAGTATAATGCGATTGAGTTGGTGTGGGCTCAAATTAAGGGATATGCTGCAAGACACAATACAGAACCCCCATTTACCACAAAAAAAATGCTAAAATTATTAGAAGAAGCTTGTGAACATGTGACTAAAGGAGACTGGGAAAAGGTTGTGAATAGAACTGTTAAATTAATAAGGGAAGATTATGAAAGAGATGTGAAAATAGATAATATTATAGAAAACGAACATATAATTATTAATGTATGTGATGATAGCAGTGACGACAGTGAAAATAGTAGTATGGACGAATCTGATTAATTATGGCCTTTTGTGGCACCTTTTTTGGTATCTTTTGTATTCATATGTTTCTTGTGTGCATATAAAGTATGTATATTCATTTTCGTTCAAATATTCAGTTCGTTCAAATAAATTAAATAAACATATACATTTTTGTTTTATTAAACCTATTTAATCAGGTACAAAAACAAAACTTAATTGTTTTTTGTTCGAGAATAAATTGACATTCCACATCACTATTGTAATGTGTCAAACCGGCCATCATAGCGTGCCGCTAGTGTAAGGAAGCACACTTAAAAGATCGACATCTACGTGTATACACTTGCTGCACATTCGAAGCTTATCTATATTAATAATTTCGTGCAGGGGTACGGTAGACTCGATCGAAACCTTATAAGAATAACAGGTCATGAAAAAATATTGATTTCGAGTCGACAACATATATCCGCAAAATTCGGATTATGGAAATTTTCATTAAATTCTAACGGCACTGACAAACAACAAATCACGTTTGTCATCCAAACAAACCGCAGTCGCCATGGATACGACTCGCCAATTTGACACATCTTTTTTTAATTTTTATTTGATTTAACTGGTTTTACGGCTCTGGGTTCTAGCCCTTTTGAGACAATGACTCATAATACATATCTAGGTACAAAATGTAGGTAGATATTTCTGTAGTCATCGGTTCTCAAGGAATATATAGGAAAACAAGGCATAGATTCATATAGCTTCGTTCATTGTCAAAACAAATCAAATTAAAATTAACAAAATACAAGTTTTAACGTTTATTCTGTGTAAACCTCTTTGTTTTAAAGCACTCAGCCTTTTTCTCTACTTTGGCAGGTAGATAAGTACTTACTAATTTTAAAAATAAAAAATGAAATTGTTGTTCTTTAATCAAATCGGCTAAATCAAAAATAATCTTAGAAAATAATATTAGGAAGTATGTAAATTGTAATTTTACAATTTTAAGGCGCTACGTCTTCCATACTAATTTATGTATCCATTCAAGAGCACATGGATTATATATTTACGCTGAAATTAAAATGTGCAGTCGATGTGTGGAATGCGACAACATTATACTCGGTAAGCGGCTCAATATTTTTTCTCTATAACCCAACAAATAATAATAAATGGCCACATGCATCCCTCAGTGTCTGAAGACGAAAGTCTGCGAACAGTGCGTGTTGCCAGTGATGACTTACGGATCTGAGACATGGTCGCTAACAATGGGTCTCATAAGAAGGCTCAGGGTCACTCAGCGGGCGATGGAGAGAGCTATGCTCGGAGTATCCCTGCGGGATCAAATCAGAAATGAGGAGATCCGCAGGAGAACTAGAGTTACCGACATAGCTCATCGAGTCGCGAAACTGAAGTGGCAATGGGCGGAGCACATTGCTAGAAGAACCGATGGACGTTGGGGTCCCAAGGTGCTTGAATGGCGACCTCGCACCAGTAAACGAAGCGTTGGTAGACCCCCGACCCGATGGATAGCGAGTCGCTGGTAGCCGCTGGAATCAGGCGGCACAAGATCGTGATCTGTGGCGATCCTTGCAAGAGACCTATGTCCAGCAGTGGACGTCTATTGGTTGAGACGACGACGACATGCATAGCCTGTGTTGAGGTGTCATGAACACATACAGAAACATACACTATTTCTTGATAATGGAATGGACCCTTCATGCGCAAGTTCAACTTGAACTTGGCTGGTTCTTATTATACAATTAGACATTATTAATTGTATAATATATTTTTGCAGATAATCTCAATTATTGCGTGTTATGAATAACCAAGGCTCGGGCACTGTCAAACATTTTTCCAAAAAATTAAACTGCTTCTGTTGCATCTGTTAAATCACTAGCTGCCTCTACAATACAACCTGACAAATCACAAGATTTATTTGATGACTTTCGGGTAAGTTAATGGTGCAGGTCACCAAGTACAGTAAAATGAAAAATAATACTTATTACCAGATTTGCAGTTTTTATTTACCTACTATATTTATTAAACACAATGAACAACAACACAACAACACAAGCTATACGAGTCTATGCCTTGCTTTCCTTTAATATTACTTGAGAACCGATGACTACAGAAATATCTACCTACATTTTTTACCTAGATGTGTATTATGAGTCCCCCGAGCGAAGCCGGGTTTTCTTCTAGTGTGCTTATATTTTTATTCGTAGCTTCGAAATAATAAGCTCAGTATGGACAGCTATAAAGTGTGTACACTCAGCGATTGCGCAATAGAGCAATAAACCGGGTATCACTTATGATAATGCCGGGCCGCGACCGGTTGCGTTGCAATTTAATCAATCGTGAATGTATCGCCAATAAACTGTTATTGATGATGTGGCGGCCGATCTAATGTGATTTCTTATCCCTCTATTGAGCCTCCGATGTCAAGCGGATAATTTTCTTAATACCCTTCCTAATGTTTTACTAATGATCGTAGTGTATGTTTATAGTAGCGAGCATAGTAGTACTTAGTAGTAGCATAGTAGTAAGAAATGATCATGTTCAGTTTGCTAATAATCTTACACGCCAGAAAGTCGATCCATTATGAATTCTTTAAGCTTTTTCCCAATATTATTTCATCCACTCCAACATTTATTTATATCCGATTGGACGACTGCCTCATTGCTCTAGTTAGCATATTCGACTGCTGATCACGAGGTCCCGGGTTCGATTCCCGTGTCAGGTAAATAATAACCGTTAGGTATTGGGTTTTTTCTGTCAAGACATTCTCAGTGCCAACCCGGAGTTGGAAGCTGGCGGTGTTTCACCCCCGTGCCTCAGAGAGCACGTCAAGCAGTCGCGTCGGTCCCAGTTATTATGACTATCATGTGACAATAGTCGTTAAATCCCGCCAACCCGCATTGGAGTAGCGTGGCGGGTCTAAACTCTAAATCCCTCTCTCCTATGAGAGAGGAGGCCTGTGCCCAGCAGTGGGACGTTAAAAGACTTTAGTGGTGGTGGTAATGGAAAGACAGGGTTATGTTTTTCATGCGTATCTTGGTATGTATGTATGTGGAATATGGGATTCTTTATACCTCCGAAGCCTCCCATTGGCTGGATGGATTTTAATCAATGAATTGCAGCTATCGATTAAAAAAACAATTTCAAATACCAATTCGAGGCAATCATATGCAACCTGCATCCAGCCATTCCGTAAGCAAACACCGTTACTTTATTGGCCAGGCACTAGAACAGTGTTTGCCAAATGGTGAGTCGTGGCCCAATATTGGGCTATGAAAACAAAGTGCAAGGATGACGACAGCCATCAGACCAACAGATATTATTAAAATTGATAGTCAATTTTTTTTTTGTTTCATTACAAAAGCAGTTTTATTGCAACCAAGTAACACAATCAAGTCAAGGTCTATAAAAGATGGGAGATGATTGTACGGTGAGAAAAGCATACGAAGGATGAATTGGATATCACTGCTTGACGAAATGTTTTAAGAGCTGTAAACCTTTGAAGGAATTAATTGGCGCGAAGGAGTAGTAAGTACTACTGTACTGGCATGACAAGCAGATTCTGGTGTCAAACATAGGTATTATTTGGATCACTAAGCCGATCCAATGATCCTCTTTGGATCACAGCTGACACCACAATATGATAAGAATTAAAGTATCAATTGATATGAAAATATCGGGATTCACTTTCAAACTTTAGTTGATCGAGTGAGTGTGCTGAAAACTGGACTCTACCACCGGTAAAGAAAGCAGGTTCCATAGAAATATCGCAAAAAGATCTCTGGGCCAACGAAAAAGTTTGAGAATCGCTGATTGGGCACTAGAATATTCGTATTTATTTTATCCCGGCTACCGCGCACGGTCTCACGACTCAATCTAATAAATAGTGGCAGTATTGCAGAAGATATTCAGTAATAAGATACCCGGTGGTGAATATACGAGCCCGGTGGTGCCGGGGAATTATAGTTTTATACTTACGCCGTGTAACTGAATATCTGAATGCTAATGTCTGGGAGGTTTATCTGCTGAGACCATTAGGGACACTGTAACGAGACGTGAGGAATCTTACCACAAGTTTTATTTTTAATCGCAATAAAATAGTTTGAACGGTAATGTTTTTAAAATGCTACAAAAACCTAGGCTAGACCTGACTCCTTCATTCTCCAGACTTGTTCTGTTTAGTCTTTATTTTTTCTTTACTCTGCGGCTAAATATGAGACGCTAGGTTCTCTTCCCTACCACATTAATTTAAATATCTCCAAAGCCAGTAACACTAAACACCAAGTAGATGTATTCATTAATGAGATAACTGTAAAATAGAAAAAATATTATATGTTGAATGGAAGCAGGCGTTACTTTGCGGAATTCCATGATATACAATGAATATAAAATTATTTTGCTATAATCCGCTAACAGTGACAAATTTGTAGGCACAACACCACACAATCTTGTAGGCACAACACCACACAAATTCACCACAAAACAAACTCGACGATCGTTTCGCTCCGACACCGGAGCATCTTCAGGAGATGTCGACTTCACAACGGACGATTGCAAAGTGAGTTCGTGTCGAATGAGCGGTCTTATATATACTATCCCCGCTTAGTCATCTACCCTCCTTTCTCTTTCTCTCTGGCCACGCCCCCTAAATATGTTGAGCAACGGTGAAGATGACACATTTATTTGCTCATTCAGCAATTCGACACTTCTACCGCTGTGCCCAACTATTTCCAATTGTTCCAACACGCACAGTCTTAAACTTTTACAGCATGTGTGTAAAATTTCAAATGTATGACCCTCGTCTATCCGATGTCCACTATCCAAAAGATGTTTTGCGAAATGAGATCTTTGAGGCTGGTTGTTTCTAAAGGCAGCCATATGTTCTTTATATCGAGTTACAAAATTGCGCCCAGTTTGACCAACATATATAGCACTACATTCGGGGCACTTGAGTTTGTACACACCTGACTTTTGTCCATTATTTAATTTATCTTTACCATTACAAATTCTTCTGAGCGTATTATTTGTTCTAAAAGCAGCGTGTACATCATGTGATCTAAGAGTCCTAGCAATACGCTCAGATATTGGTCCGAAATAGGTCAAACTGGTTTTATATTTATTTATTTTGTCTGATGGCGCTGGATATAGGTTTTTCTTGACCTGCACTAACTGTTGTTTTCTAAGTATATTATTTACAATATTAGGGTTATGGCCACGCCCCCTAAATATGTTGAGCAACGGTGAAGATGACACATTTATTTGCTCATTCAGCAATTCGACACTTCTACCGCTGTGCCCAACTATTTCCAATTGTTCCAACACGCACAGTCTTAAACTTTTACAGCATGTGTGTAAAATTTCAAATGTATGACCTTCGTCTATCCTATGTCCACTATCCAAAAGATGTTTTGCGAAATGAGATCTTTGAGGCTGGTTGTTTCTAAAGGCAGCCATATGTTCTTTATATCGAGTTACAAAATTGCGCCCAGTTTGACCAACATATATAGCACTACATTCGGGGCACTTGAGTTTGTACACACCTGACTTTTGTCCATTATTTAATTTATCTTTACCATTACAAATTCTTCTGAGCGTATTATTTGTTCTAAAAGCAGCGTGTACATCATGTGATCTAAGAGTCCTAGCAATACGCTCAGATATTGGTCCGAAATAGGTCAAACTGGTTTTATATTTATTTATTTTGTCTGATGGCGCTGGATATAGGTTTTTCTTGACCTGCACTAACTGTTGTTTTCTAAGTATATTATTTACAATATTAGGGTTATACCCATTTGAACGCGCCATGTGATAAATAATATTTAATTCTTTTTTATAATTGTCTTTTGTAAGAGGAACGGACACTAATCTGTGTATATAACTATGAAAAGCTGCAAGTTTATGTTGCCAAGGATGGCATGATGATGCGGGTATGGTTGTGTCTGTATATGTAGGCTTGCGGAAGATCTCAAATTGATGTTTATTATTGACACGACTTATAGTTAAGTCGAGAAAATTTAGTGACTTGTTTTGTTCTATTTCCGACTTAAATGTAATTTTGGGGTGTATTTTATTAAGTTGCTCAACAAATACATCCAGTTGTCTCATTGTCCCTGTCCAACATATAATGATGTCATCGACATATCTGTAGTAATATAGAATGTTACTATTTTTTACAATATGTTTGTTTTCAAAATTATCCATAAAAATTTCTGCCATTAATGGACTTAGAGGAGATCCCATTGCTAACCCATCATTTTGTTGGTAGAACTTATCATTGAATTTGAAATAATTTTGTTGCATACATATTTGTGTTAATTCTACCAATTCTAATATTTCACCAGGGTGTAGCCGTTTCATTTCAAGTAATTTAGTCAAAATATCTATGGTCTCTTTAACTGGTACATTAGTGAATAAACTGTCCACATCTAATGATAATAATTTACACCGGACCGGCAGTAACATATCTTTAATTTTATTTACCAACTGAATACTATTTTTCAGTGCAAATGTGGGCTGAAAGGATGTCTTTGATTTTATAATGTTATTTAACTGCTTAGCCAATTCATATGCCGGTGCGCTAACGTACGAAACAACTGGACGTATTGGAATATTTTCTTTGTGGATCTTTGGCAAGCCGTACATAGTTGGCGCATGTGGGTTCATCACAATTACTTACTTTTCTTAGAAAGTAATTGTGATGAACCCACATGCGCCAACTATGTACGGCTTGCCAAAGATCCACAAAGAAAATATTCCAATACGTCCAGTTGTTTCGTACGTTAGCGCACCGGCATATGAATTGGCTAAGCAGTTAAATAACATTATAAAATCAAAGACATCCTTTCAGCCCACATTTGCACTGAAAAATAGTATTCAGTTGGTAAATAAAATTAAAGATATGTTACTGCCGGTCCGGTGTAAATTATTATCATTAGATGTGGACAGTTTATTCACTAATGTACCAGTTAAAGAGACCATAGATATTTTGACTAAATTACTTGAAATGAAACGGCTACACCCTGGTGAAATATTAGAATTGGTAGAATTAACACAAATATGTATGCAACAAAATTATTTCAAATTCAATGATAAGTTCTACCAACAAAATGATGGGTTAGCAATGGGATCTCCTCTAAGTCCATTAATGGCAGAAATTTTTATGGATAATTTTGAAAACAAACATATTGTAAAAAATAGTAACATTCTATATTACTACAGATATGTCGATGACATCATTATATGTTGGACAGGGACAATGAGACAACTGGATGTATTTGTTGAGCAACTTAATAAAATACACCCCAAAATTACATTTAAGTCGGAAATAGAACAAAACAAGTCACTAAATTTTCTCGACTTAACTATAAGTCGTGTCAATAATAAACATCAATTTGAGATCTTCCGCAAGCCTACATATACAGACACAACCATACCCGCATCATCATGCCATCCTTGGCAACATAAACTTGCAGCTTTTCATAGTTATATACACAGATTAGTGTCCGTTCCTCTTACAAAAGACAATTATAAAAAAGAATTAAATATTATTTATCACATGGCGCGTTCAAATGGGTATAACCCTAATATTGTAAATAATATACTTAGAAAACAACAGTTAGTGCAGGTCAAGAAAAACCTATATCCAGCGCCATCAGACAAAATAAATAAATATAAAACCAGTTTGACCTATTTCGGACCAATATCTGAGCGTATTGCTAGGACTCTTAGATCACATGATGTACACGCTGCTTTTAGAACAAATAATACGCTCAGAAGAATTTGTAATGGTAAAGATAAATTAAATAATGGACAAAAGTCAGGTGTGTACAAACTCAAGTGCCCCGAATGTAGTGCTATATATGTTGGTCAAACTGGGCGCAATTTTGCAACTCGATATAAAGAACATATGGCTGCCTTTAGAAACAACCAGCCTCAAAGATCTCATTTCGCAAAACATCTTTTGGATAGTGGACATAGGATAGACGAGGGTCATACATTTGAAATTTTACACACATGCTGTAAAAGTTTAAGACTGTGCGTGTTGGAACAATTGGAAATAGTTGGGCACAGCGGTAGAAGTGTCGAATTGCTGAATGAGCAAATAAATGTGTCATCTTCACCGTTGCTCAACATATTTAGGGGGCGTGGCCAGAGAGAAAGAGAAAGGAGGGTAGATGACTAAGCGGGGATAGTATATATAAGACCGCTCATTCGACACGAACTCACACGAGCGTTCGATCGCGTCTGGCATGCCGGCCTCGTCTACAAGCTGTCCACGTCTACTACTCCCCGTCGAGTAGTTAAGACCGTGGCCACCTTCCTGCAAGACAGACGTTTTCAAGTGGCGGTTGAAAACGCCCTGTCCACGGAGCGCCCCATCCGAGCCGGTGTGCCCCAGGGAAGCTGCCTGTCGCCCGTCTGCTACAGCAGATACACGGACGACATCCCAGTTGCTGGCGGCGCCATGCTGGCGCTATATGCCGACGACGCTGCCTTCATCACCACCTCGCTGAACGCCTCGCACGCAGCGTTGAAGATGCAGCGAGCACTGGATGCACTTCCCTCTTGGCTGAAGGACTGGAGACTGAAGGTCAACGTGGCGAAGACTCAGGCGATGTACGTAGGGCGGTCCGCCCTACCGCCCCCGGTGTCGCTCTTGGGAGAGACCGTCGCATGGTCCCCGGTGGCCAAATACCTGGGAGTTACCATCGACAGGAGCCTCTCGATGCGACACCACGTCAAGAACGCAGTCGCGCAGTCGCGCGCCGTTCGAAGCCTCCTGCGCCCCGTCCTGGCATCCCACCTGCCTCTCCGTACGAAGCTGTGCGTCTACAAGGCGTACGTCCGTACGCGACTCACGTACGCGGCCCCAGCGTGGTACGCGCTGGTCAGCGAGTCGGGCCGCAAGTCGCTGCGGGCCCAGCAGTCGCTCGCGCTACGCACCATTTCCGGAGCCCCGCGCTTCGTACGGAACCAGGTCATCTCCAGAGACCTGCGCATGGAGAGCCTTGACGACTTCGTTCGCCGCCTGAGCACCTCAATGTTCGCGCGCGCCGATGGAGCGCGAGCCCAGCACCTGCGCGGCATCGCGCCATACCATCGGAGGCCGCCGGACGTCAGAGGCCTGCCACGTGACCTCATCTCCCCACCGGACATGACTGCTTCCTCGCCGCTGGCTGACGGGCGCTCGCCGGATCTCTCCCGGTGAGCTCGACCTCGCTGAGCGGCGGGCGTAAGCCCCACACGGACATACCCACTCTGCCGCAGCTTGCTGATCGCCCGCGATCTCACGCGGGCTCGATCGCCCTGCGGCAGTTTTAACCGGATTCGACACCACGGACGAGACCAACCCAGTGCCCCGCCTGTAGTTGCAGGCGGCGCTGATTCTTCTGGAAAGGGCCAACGCCCTGAGCAGATACCCCGGGACCCGAGAGGGTCCACGCGGATGACCACGGAGAGACGAACTCACTTTGCAATCGTCCGTTGTGAAGTCGACATCTCCTGAAGATGCTCCGGTGTCGGAGCGAAACGATCGTCGAGTTTGTTTTGTGGTGAATTTGTGTGGTGTTGTGCCTACAAGATTGTGTGGTGTTGTGCCTACAAATTTGTCACTGTTAGCGGATTATAGCAAAATAATTTTATATTCATTGTAAAAAATATTATACCTATTATGCGCCGATTAGCACAAAAAGTAAAAAATATAGGGATGATCCTTTTTATAGTTTAGGTTTAATAAATTTTTAAATAGTTTTGATTATTTATTTGAAATGTTCCGGGTGTTCAGAAACCGTTACATTTATGCCAATTAAAAAATCCATCTAAACTTAATAGGTCCTAGAGAGAATTTCTCTTGATGGAGCAACGTATTTCTAGGAAGCACCAAATCATCTCAAATTACTCTCCAGTTGTCCTCTAGGCAATTGGAAGTACCCTGTAGTATGGTTCAAAATAACAGATATTACTGTCTCGTTTACAAAAGCTGTGCCTCCGGGTGTGAACCATGCGAACGGTATACGATGCGTGTCCGACTCTGCCAGTTCAAATATTGGTCAAGTTCATTTTGTCGACTTCTGACATTGTTTAACTGGTTTATGGGAGATATATCAGGCAATATTTATCATATAAACACATTTAAAACAAAATTCCAAAAACTGTCAGAATTAAAATTCTCACGAAACTTAGATAAATAGAATTTTTATACGACTTTTAGAAATTATTAAACCCGATACTTAATATTCGTTTGGTTTCATATTCACACGAAGATCTATACAGCCCTAATATCAGTGACTGATAATATTGTCATAACGCTATTATTGGATCATAAACGCGTCGCGTTTCGCATTGTTTATGGTCCGTGCGGGACTCACGATGCAATTTCATAGGACATTTACCTTGAGTCGGACGATTTGTAGGGCTCAGGGCGATAACTAAGTGGCCGGGTGATATGTCGCGAGAACGATGTTATACGAACTTTGAACCGAGAGAAATGAGGGTAGGTATAAACATCGACACATACATCAAACGCTGAAGGAAAGTGGAGGGGGTAAGCTGGTCTGGCTGGTCGCCACTCAAGCACCTTAGGACCCTAACGTCCATCGGTTCTTCGAGCAATGTCCCCAACCCACTTCAGTTTCGCGACTGGATGAACTATGAAAAGTGAAGTATGTTGAGATACTGAAACGATACCTAAAAGTTGAAGTCCATCGCAACCAAAATTACTAAGCAACCTACAAGCCTTATAGGTATTATAATAAAAGCAGCTTCAAAATTTCGATAATTAGATCAAGAACCCCCATTGCACTCATGTTTACGACATGTTTCCTTCCGTTGCAATATTATTTAGAAGTCAACAGAACGAATATCGACTCGATTTACATAAATCACATTTACATCGAAATTCTCAAAGTAACTTTGTATGTTAATGTTGCCCGTCATTAAAATGCACCTGTATTTAAATTTTCGTGGAGTATCATCAAAACATAGCGCTTGTCATGTTTATTGAATAAAATGTTACTTGATACTCGAGTAATTCGCTTCACTTCACTTCACTCATTGTTCTAGTAGATAGCTTGGTTGGCTGCGAATAACGTGGTCCTGAATTCGAGTCCCTGGTCGAGTTAAAAAAATTATTGGGGTTTATGTCCAGAAATTCCCATTAGCAGACCGAAATTAGGAAGTTCAACTCACAAGTTGGAAGAACAAGAAGTTGTCACAAACTTGTGTCACAAAATTTTTAATTTTTACGATATGTGCACTGCGATTTGACTGATGTCGTTTGAATCTCAGGTAGTCGCTGGATACAAGCGGCACAAGACCGCGTAGAATGCAGATTTCTACAAGAGACTTATGTCTACCATAACAGTATATTCCAGTTGAGTCCATTGTTTGAGACGACGATCAAAACAAGAGCATATACAAAGAACATAATTTGTAATTTGGAAAGTTTGAATGCTTTTAAATCTAAAGATTTCAACATCTTATTTTGAATGAAGGAACTAATGACAAAAGGGACAAATCATAAACTGCAAAAAAACGAAATACAAAAGAGATAAATAAGAAACACAAACACAATCCCATATCGAAGATATCAAAGCAATCCCACAATACAAACTCGACACCGTATAGGTAGGGAGTTGACGGCAGAAAAAAATATAGATATTATTAGCTCGCGTGCCAGAAGTTAAGTGAAGCCCTGATAATAAAAATTTACTAAAGCAAATTCTGGCATACGATCGTCGTATCGTAAAATCGATCTAATTTGCTTGCGTCTGTCACTTTTTCCACAATTCTACACTACAAGACTTCCATATTAAATATTTTGCCAGACTTCTATGTTTCTGCGTCAATGAGTAAAAGTTTATGTCATTATTGAAATTTGTTACATTCGACAAATGGGTTTTGTGTAAACACTTAACTATATAACTCTTTCTAGCAAATTTTACTTACCTTTTTACCCCTTTGCACAGATTTTACTCGTTTAAACTTTTTTATTTACACTTGAGCCTTTCAATAAACAGTATTGATAGAGAGTAATTATAGTACCGAGTGCGTTGGCTCGCTTCAAGCGAATTCGACTAGGAAACCACCTTGTTTACCTAGTTGACAAGCTTCAATACTCTCTTACCTATCAACCTCATCGTCGAGCTAATCATATACCGAATTTGCCACCAACTCCTTAACTAGTATTACCGTACAAATTCGCTTGAAGCGAGCCAGCGCACTCGGTACTATAATTACGCTCTATCAATGCGGTACTGGTTATTGAAAGGCTGAGGGGCGGGGGATATTAAGATGATGGCCGGCTTGTAATTTGATGGATTAAGGAACACACCCGCGGGCTTTTAACAACGTGTAATGGGGGCTTAAACATCTTGATCGCGGGATTTACGGAATGCGCTGTTCACGTGAAAATGTCAACAGACACGGTAAATACTTCAAAAGGGAATTTCTCAAGAAATCCAGACATTGCTTTTAAAGCTGAATATAGAAAAAGGATTAAGGACAATCTAACAAGAGTAATAGAAATCAAGATAGGAATCAAGAAATATAAAGAAAATTCTTAGGGCCGGTTTCACCACCTTCTGATAAGTATCGGATAGCTATCTACAACTTTTGTCTTTGTCACTTGACATAAAGTAAGAAAGTGACAAAACTTACGTTTAGGCTATCCGACACTTATCAGAAGGTGGTGAAACAGGCCCTTAAAATAGTACCTTAACAAAGGTATAATAGGTACAATCATTGCAAAAGAAAGCACTGCTTTTGAAAAAAATTGTCATCGCAATGGCAAAAAACTGTTGTGAAAATGTTTTAGCCTGTAAAATTTATAAGCGGGTTGCAAATGAGTATTCTTTGATATTATGATTTTCTAGTCCTAAAACTTGGACTTCATCAACAACAAAAGTTTATAAGTAACAGTAAATGCAGTTTTATTACAAAAAATGCCCAAATATTCGACACATTGGGCAGTAGTTACCTAGCTACTGTAACAAATACACAATATAATGTTACATTCTAAAATCATTAACCAATTTACTATGATAATGTTTGCAATATTGTCACTATAAGTGCAATGGGTAAACCAACTGACAGCGGGACATGATAGGCCTTGTAGAGGCGTGGCTGCCGGGCTCGCGACTCGGAAAACGGCACGTGAGAACCGACCGCGCTGGACGGCTGCAGTGTATATAGCTCCACAATATCTGGGGCTTCTTAGAAATTACCTGAAAATACATACTTCGCTTGTGAGTTAAAGTTCTAAAAAAAAATTTTCTTTCTGTGATCGAAGGACGGAAGCCCAATCAAAAACAAAAATTAGCTTTTTTTTTCGAAATTCACAATATTAATAGAAGCATAGAAGTATGTTTTACTGGACCAAAATTACAAATTATTCTCAATGCATTTTCTCAATTAATAGGAGAGAAAAGAGAAGCAGGTACTTACATCCATTAGATACCTATGTGCGTTCGATTATTCCAGAAATTTTCTCGAAATGTAGGAATATGGTTTCTTCATTGTTTACCTTCTTGAAAAACGTATAATAAAAAATAACATAATTTCATAAAATAAAATAGATCTACAGCTTTGAATAGTTATAGTTGGCGACTCCAAGAACAATTATATCACGTTCGATTCACGTCCTCGATCACAAGTTATGAAAGCAATTTTCACAAGAAGGCCATAAGCACAAATCACAATAACAGTAAAATTAAACAGCCATTTATTAAGTCGTTTCAAAGCATATAATGTATGTACATCCACTAGGTAGGTAAGTGGGTAAACTCTACACTCTACAGTGTACCAGAGGTCCATGAGCAACGGGAAATCTAAGCATGGCGCACATCGGCAGATAAATCAGCAATGACGGTGTTGCGATTAAAATCCGTGTCGTTTGGAGACAGTCGAACAAGCGGCGACTCGTGAGAACACGGGAGGGAACGGCTAGCGACTAGCTCTAGCATTCCTTTACTAGTTTCCAACTCGGCGCCTTCACGATCACAATTGTAAATTGAACGTGTTAAATCGTAACAGGGCCTTAGATGTGACTTTAAAAAAATCAAACAATTTCTTACTCAAGTGTTTGATAGTTAAATTGAACGTGTTAAATCGTAACAGGGCTTTAGATGTGATTTTTTAAAAATCAGCCAAGTGCGAGTCGGGCCTCGCTCTTTCAGGGTTCCGTCCATAATTATGAACAATATAATATTTTGGGTCTAAGAAATATTTAATTTCCGAGCTAGACATCGCAACAAACCGTGAAAGAAAAACCCAAAAAAATGTTCGTTTATTTTGGTCACAGCTTATAAACTATTTAATAAATCGTTGTTTTCAGTATTTGTTGTTTAAATAGAGCATATAGTACATAATATACTGAAATATCATATTCCCAACTAGTTTAGTTTTTGAGATAGCCCCCGTCACAAAAATGGTCTAAAACTGACAACTTTGATGGCCTCCCATTCCCTTATTTTTTGAGATAAAAATTAAAAAAATATATATTTGTACTCTACTTAATGAGCTCTAAACAATGATACCCCACAAGCTAGGGTAAAGAAAAATTTTTTTTTTCCGGCTCCTTTTTCATGTATGGGAGCCCCCCTGAAAAATAATTTAATTCAATTTCTAATTCAATATTTGATTTTGGGTTAACGTTTTACACTAAATACCAAAATTTCAGGTTTGTAACTCATTTCGTCTGCGAGCTAGAGACCTGTGACCGGCGGACAGACGGACAGACAGACAGACAGACACACAGACAGACAGCCGAGTGACATTAATAGGGCTCCGTTTTTACCCTTCGGGTACGGAACCCTAAAAAATCAAACAATTTCTTAAGCCAGTGTTTGATAGTTTGATTTAACACAGTCACGCTATAAAATTTCTGGATTCTGATGTATGCGACTTCTTCCGGAACTCTTTAATTCACCGGAACACAATGTACATATCCTATGACTGTTTTTAGTTTCAAACCTATCCTTGTTCCTTCCTAAACCTTTCGACAAACATTGTTGAACGGTTGAAAGCAACAGTGAAAAGGTAACAGACAAACACACTTTCGCATTATTTATTTCATTACTATCGCATATTAGCACGGATAGTTTATTGATACAGTTTGATGGGAATTGTAAAAACCTACACTAATACTGAGTTCATAGAACAGCTTCATAGCTGATCGACCTGACGACCATAGGATGATCAGCTATGAATCTGTTGGTACAGCATTTGATGGAATTTTGCCAACCAAACCCAAGATCTCTACTCTTAACACAAACGGTATTAAAGGGTGCGATTTTATTCCAATATCGTATTTGATGGTATTTCGACATAGAAAACTGTTGTAAACACATTTTAGAACCGAATTTCAGGCTCAAGTAGCTACTCCGCAAAGTGTTTAGAAGCAACAGGACTTATTTTTCTTATTCCTTTTTACACCTGAATAGCCACGTTTTATGTCTATGGGCTGTCGGCCCTTTCTGTAGCAATCAGGTAACTAAAAATAACTCCTGTTCCGTTTTATAGCCACTCCGAAGGAATGGTGTTACAATGACAATCACGCCGCAATTCACTATGGTGAAGTCAACCGAATTGATTCGTACGTAATTGATTTTGGACGTAAATCGTCCACCTTCGGGAAGCTTCGTTCGCTCCGTAATATAAACTTTTGTGTTACATAACTATAATATTCTAGAGACATCAGATATTATTACAATTTCAGCAACAGGAGGAAATTAATATACAATACAATGTCCGTAACTCATAAAAAAAGTTACGGATATTGATTTCGGAGCCCCAAAGATGTTAAGATAAAAAGGAAGAACAACTTTTCAAACCTTTTCACGATATTTCATGTGAAAAGTTCGTAAACTAAAACCCGACTACGCAAGCAAACCCCAAAATCGCGGGGCAAGTAGCTAGTGGCGCTATCTGTTATGTCTATCCGAAACTAAATAATAATAAACTTTTGCGCTCGCACGTCGCTTCTCGATTTTTTTTCGTATATAAAATGTAGCCTATGTCACCCGGACCATAACAAAGAATTAATTGACACCTCATTCATCAAAATCGGTCCAGTAGTTTAGGCGCTACGGAGGTACACACAGAATCTCATACTAAAATCGGCCACATACATACATACATAGTACATACATACATACATACATACATACATAGACTGCTAAAATCATAACCCTTCCTTTTGGCTTTGCCGTAGTCGGGTAAAAAAAGGATGAGTTTTGGTCTATCAGTAGTTCAAATTGTGTGTACTACCAAATTAGAGTCATTATCAATTTTATATTAGCTATCAGATAACCATCGTCGGCGTTAATATGAGTCGTTTTACGTTTACTTCGTGGCAATTTCCTCCCAGGGCCCTTTAATTATGTGCCTCATTAGCAATTTCCACAACATCAGAAACTAGTTAGTAAGTGCTATGTCCTGCGAGGTGGTGCAATGGACAATTTTATCACCTATGTTGAATTAGGTAATTGCATAATATCTACATTCGAATTTCTCTTTAGCAATGATATTATCCGTCTACTTTTTAACCCCCGACGCAAAAACGACGGGGTGTTATAAGTTTGACGTATCTGTGTGTGTGTGTGTGTGTGTGTCTGTCTGTCTGTTCCTTTGTAGCGCTCAAACGGGTGGACCGATTTGAATGCGGATTTTTTGTTTGAAAGGTGAATTAGTCGAGTGTTGTTAGCTATGTTTGATGAAAATCGATCCAAGATGCCTGCTGCTACAAAATGGCGGATTACATATTTTTTCACAACTCCTTTAATATAGGTATCAAATGAAAGGGCTTGACTAGTAGAATAGCACTATTGCAAATTCAAGATGGCCGCCGCCACAAAATGAAGAATGTCGGGGGTTTTTTAAATTTTTAATTTATACTTGTGTTTGCATATTTACGTTTATTTATTTTTCATTAGTAGGTACTAATTTTTTTCTTTCTAGCATGATTTCGTTAGAAACTGAATAAACGTATGATGGTATATCTCATTAATTTCATTTCCCACAATACAACACTATTAACTGTACAATTAAAGACGGAATTGGCAATCCATACTTAAAATGGCTGTGTAGTCCATAAAGCGCAGAAATAACCGCTTTCCCAATCCTGGCAACCGATCGTCCAATCAAAGCCATTAAGTACATTAGGTTTCAGTGACGTAGCTAGCGAAACGCAGCTAGGAGTCATGAAGACCTTTCAAAAAAAGATTTTCAATTCTACAATTAGTATGAATTTAGAAAACACCTCCCCAAAATTTTAATAAAGAATTACCTACCTATTACTACTACTACTAAGATTACCAACTCTTTTTAAAAAAATGACTTGTGACTTCCATTCCGACCTCTTATTGTTTACGTAATGTTATTTATTAGAAACATATTTTATTTTTGTAACACAACTAGCGGAACCGGCAGACGTCATCCTGCCCGCTATTAGCGCCACCTACCGGGTCCAATTTTTCTACTTATAAACCTTCTTCTTGAATCACTCTATCTATTAAAAAAAACCGCATCAAAATCCGTTGCGTAGTTTTAAATATTTAAGCATACATAGGGACATAGGGACATAGGGACATAGGGACATAGGGACATAGGGACATAGGGACATAGGGATATAGGGACAGAGAAAGCGACTTTGTTTTATACTATGTAGTGATAAGGCGGTCTGCTGGATCACTTAGGTCTTAGTCCCTAATCCCTACTACCAGATTACCACCAGTCTGCCAGACTAGCTACGTCTCTGGCTCGTGTGCAGACATCTCATCGAGCTTAGAACAATCTAGGCGTTTGTCCGATGTCTCATTATGCCATTGTGCCGTATAGGTGCTGTGTGGCTCGGTTGCTCGGATGGAAGATGAGTTTCTGCGATACCTTAATTGACGAGAGTTTGCGTTCCCGAAACCTTAGAGCTTTGCATAATAATGGCGTATAATCCCTTATCGAGAGTTTGCTGTTAAAGCGAAGACTCACGGAAAGTATTTTTCGTATGCGAGGATCTGGATATGGAGCTCCTCAGTCCTCCTCCTATTTTTACCCGACTGCAGGGCAGACAGTATTATGTTTTTCAACTGTCTGCGTATGAATGTACCTATGTGGGATTTTTACCTCCTATTTTTACCCGACTGCGCGACAGACAGTAGGTGTTTTGTTTTTTCATCTATCTGCGTATGTATGTATGTGGGATTCTTTATACCCTCGAAGCACCTGATCTGCAGGGGGTTTATCACTAAAAGACATATCGATTGGCCTAAATCTTACGTTGGTTACAAGGGTTTTGCGTTTATAAAACCAAACTGGCGACCAATGATGGTGGGAGAAAAAAAAATAATTCTTGCCATATTGAGTTACATATCACTGAAAAAGGACTATTTTACAGTCACAAGGTCCGTTTAACACGACTTGAAAATAGCGTAGGTAGGATAGGATCTCTACATAATATTGTTTATTACTTACTTTACTAATAGATATGCAGTCGGGTTTTTGTTATTTTTAATTCTCGAGGCTAGACATAACATACGGTTTACGAGTAATTCCGGCAATACCATCTGAAATACTTCTTCACTTTTTTTAGCTCTTTCGGTTCTTGTAGTTTTTAACCCCCGAGGCAAAAACGACGGGGTGTTATATATTTGACGTGTCTGTATATGTGTGTGTGTGTATGTGTCTGTCTGTTCCCCTGTAGCGCTCAAACGGGTGGACCGATTTGAATGCGGTTTTCTTTATTTGAAAGGTGAATTAGTAGAGTGTTGTTAGCTATGTTTTATGAAATTCGATCCAAGATGGCCGACGCTACAAAATGGCGGATTACATATTTTTTGACAACTCCCTTAATATGAGTATCAAATGAAAGGGCTTGACTAGCAGAACAGCACTATGCAAATCCAAGATGGCCGCCACCACAAAATGGCGAATGTCGGGGGTTTTTTAAATTTTTAATTTATACTTGTATCATCGAGGATTCGTCCCCTTAATAATGTTGTGCGGGCACACAATACTTTAATTAAATCGTCGTCCGGTACCGGGCGGAGCGTGCATCTAACGGCAACGATGGATTGTTCACTACTTTCCATATAAACTGCTCAGCATCTCGCCGCCGGTAATTGAGCATTGAAACGATAGACGATTACCGGCTCACCAGGAACAGGCGAATGCTGATTATAATTCTTCGCCACAGCTGCATATTTGTTTTGGCCTACAGCTTGTTACGTTTCGTTCAAACGTCAGAGCGATTTCACCGATATTTGTAATACCACGACTCACTGTGTTCGCTCGTTCAGTGTAATGTTAAAAATGCGTTTCTAAAAATATGTGACGCTTCCGAAGTGTGACATATTTTTAACCACGATGGAACCCCACGATGCATTTTTTGCGTTTGCTTGTTTGAGCGTTTTTGACGATAACGTCTTATAAATCGATAAACGAACCGTGTGCGTGTGTGTGCGTGTGCGTGTGCGTGTGCGTGTGCGTGTGCGCGTTCGAGATGTCGACTTCACACTTTGCATCTTCAGAAGATATCGACTTCACAACGGAAGTCGATATCTTCTGAAGATGATCCGGTGTCGGAGCGAAACGATCGTCGAGTTTATTTTGTGGTGAATTTGTGTGGTGTTGTACCTACAAAGTCACTGTTAGCGGATTATAGCAAGGTAATTTTGTTTTCATTGTATATCATGGAATTCCGCAAAGAAACGTCTGCTTCTATTAAACATGGATAACTTTTTTCAATAAGCTCGCTCTTCGGGAAATGATAATTTATTTTTAGCATCATTTTCTTAATAAAATTAATTCGAGGTAAGTACCTATTTCTCTCCGATTAGGAAATAAGCCATATAAAAACCAATAGCCAACTAGGAGTATTACATCTGACACATACATACTTGGAATAGAAAATCCCTTTGAATTTAAGAAGTCTCTCAAATATACGGTATCCGCAAACTAGGTCTACGATCTCTACTTACCCTTTAGTTACCTACTTTATTGTCTACCAGAAACACTCGAGTATTTTGTTAATTAATTCGCCGCTCTTTCCCTGTTAGCTAAACTGTGGTTTGACGGTAAAAGTTGCCAATTAAAGGGTGGGTACTGGCGAGATAAGCTGAGGAGAATGCTCACCGCGCAGCTTCCGTGTTGTGTCCTACTGAAGTCTTGGACGCTATTGTTGGGTGAAAGCGTTAGTGAGAGTTAGGACATCTCGAAAACGTTGATAGATTTCGAGTATCGAAATAACATTACGTCAGAGTAAAATGGATATAAATCCTCATTATTTTATTTAGTGTACCGATTGATTTCGCTCCGTTTGGAACGCTGTGGATCTAAAATCTATATAAGTGAATTTATATTTGAGTCTCAGACGGGCGCGTTTGTAATCCTCGCAACTTTGACCACTCTGCTGTTTGTTGTTTTTATACATAATTTTTCAAGCGAAGTTGTTGTTCTTGTTGTCAATAAATGACTCTGACTCCAAGATCCTTACTCAGATTAAATACACTTTGATATAGGGATGAAAACAAAACAAAAACATAAATGAAAACTTAACTACATATTACGAATATATACTCTCTGAGCTCTACTCTATGAGCTCTAAACAATGATACCCCACTATTTTTTTCTGGCTCCTTTTTCATGTAGGGAGCCCCCCCCCTGAAAAATAATTTAATTCAATTTCTAATTCAATATTTGGTTATCGGTCTACCTTTTATACCAAATACCAAAATTCACCCTAAAAATCATAATATTGCTAAAATATAACAAGGATAATATTATGGAATAACAACGAAAAAACAGGCCTAGGTAAAAACTAAAAACTTATTAACTTCCCAGTGGGAAAAATGTCTGGACCGATTTTTTCAATTGAAGCTGAAAATCTAATCAGTTTCGTAATTATGCGTCGAATGAATTTTATGCCATGTCAATATCATGTTTCGCTCGAGAGATAATTGAGATGAAAAATAATTCCGAACAGGCATACATATGCACATACACACACAGAGACAGCATTCAACTCTATAATCCTTAAAACGTGGAGTTATGTCATTTGGGATTCACAAAATCCGCCCCATTACAAAAGCTTCCCACTGGGAAGTTATAAACATAATCTAGCCTAATATACCTATCGCAGTAGGGAAAGACAGTTGAGAAAAAGCAATGAAAAAAAACTAAACAATAAAACAATATTGTTTTTAGCATCAGTGGCTTACATCTCAACTGATAGATGGACCACCACTGGACATAGGTCTCTTAAGTAGGAATAGGTCTAATTAACAGCTTGCTAGAAACACCTACTGCCTCGTAGGTCAGGTGGTTAGCATATTTGACTGCAGATCATGAGGTCCTGGGTTCGTATTCCCAGGTCTGGCAAATAATTGGTAGGTATTGGGGTTTTTTTTGCGAAAAGTTGTTGACATGAACCAAAATAGTTTACAATGAAAGACAATATTATAACGTTTCAAAATATATAAATGTTTGATTCAAAATCAATGTGAAATAATTTTTTTCAAAGAAAAATGAACCGACTTCAAACGAATCGAACTAAAAAGTTTAAAATAATTTTTTATTCATTTAGATTGACGATTAAACTACCTAACTCAAATGATATATAATTTTTTGAAGTCGGCGCCAAATGACTTCAAGTTCACTTCAAGTCGAAAATGTGCCCGCCGGGTCCCAGACTCACCCTCCGCGACTAGGTTCACCGCGCTCGCATTCAAAAGTGGATATTCTGATTTTACTTACACGAATTGAATGTGGTTTGGCGCCGACTTCAAAAAATTATATATCATTTGAGTTAGGTAGTTTAATCGTCAATCTAAATGAATAAAAAATTATTTTAAACTTTTTAGTTCGATTCGTTTGAAGTCGGTTCATTTTTCTTTGAAAAAAATTATTTTATGCTTTTTAGTGATTTGTTTTCTTTATATTATGTAATAATAATAATAATATAAACGAGAACTATGTAAAATAGATTATGACCCATATATATTATTAATTATTATTAAATATCCTGTGACATATACATTTTATGTGTCATACTATAGGTGAGTGGTTTATGTTCTAACCCAACCTAACCTAATTTCTGATCTATAAAAGATTAGTTTGTATGCGTACAACTCTTGTATAATTTGGATAGACCGTAATTTACAATCTATACGCGACTAGTTTCACACCCTTGCGGTTTGGCTTTGTATAGAATGGAAATACACGTAACCATGCACAAACTCCAAGGAATCACTCTATATGCAACTGTACTGACTTCGGCCCAAAACTTTTTGCAAAAGGTCAATGTTACGTAGGCGTAGCAGAGTGAAGTCTTTGAACAGAATAGCTATATCAGACTTCAGCAATAGGTCTGGCAATATCAGAGAACATATTAGTGACATATGTGTACATTTATGCTTATAACTTCGTACGTAAGAATGATAACTTGATGTGTTATATACTAAAACCTTCTTGAAAGTATGTAGATAACGATAGTGAAACAATCATCAAAATCGGTTCATTAGTTGCGGAGATAATCGCGAACATACTTACATACATACATACATACATACATACATACGGGTCGAATACAGAACCTCCTTTTTTTGAAGTCGGTTAAAAACATTATTAAGGGCTTGTTTCACCACTTTTTGATAAGTGTCAGATAGCTTATTCACAACTTTTGTCATTGTCACTTGACATAAAGTAATAGTCACAAAACTTACGTTTAGGCTATCTGACACTTATCAGAAGGTGGTGAAACAGGCTCTTAATATTGAGAACAAATAGTATACATACAGCAGACAGCACACAGTGAGCTACGAGATCATAGGCTACCATAGGATTTTAAAAATCTAAAGCCATGTAGACTAATATCAAGAAAATCAACAGCCATAAATTATAGGCAAAATGGTAATCTTAGTAAATTAAAATCAACCTTAAATTGGGTTTGATGCATAGCAAAAAGTATTTAAAATTATTATCCTGCTGAAATTATAAATTAAGTATTTTAGCCAAAAGTGGAAGATTTTTCAGGTATTCGGAGGAACGGTTAAACGCTAAAATAAATAAAATTTTATACTATGTACTATGAAACTATTGAAAATAAAGAATTGAGGTTATTGAGTACTTACCAATAGTATTCCACGTATCTGGCAGTTTTTAAACATTAATACGTTTCACTGTATAATTTCTATGCCGTTCATGAATTGCAAAATGAAGAGAAGTAAACAGGAAAGTGTTTTTAAAAAGTTACAATGCAAAAGCACCCTGCACCATCAGTTCAAAAGATGCGACTTGAGAAATCAAAGAACAACAAATCACTTAATTTTAAGACAAGAACGACGATAAAATCTATCGTAAATTTAATTTATAGTTTTATAATTTTTATGTAATCAAAACAAAACATTAATCTAACTTTTTTGACATATACAAAACTGTAAAAGTTGACACTTGACAGTTGAGTTTGACACTGATAAAATAGATGAATAAAATAGTGCCATCCTTTTTACAATATTCCTCGTAGAAAAGGATGGCATTTAGAGACTTTTAACGTTTAAATTACCATAGACAATTTTTACATAAAATCGATTAATATTCTAGTCACAGTCAGTAAAAATCGATTTTATTATTTTACTAACAAAAGTGGCGGTGTACTAGATGTATGAAAAAAATAAAATGATAATATGTACCTAATGTATTTAGGTACTATTTTGAATACTAGTACTTCGCTGAGCCTTTTTGAAAAGATTAGTCTGAACAACTACCTAGTAAACAAATAATTGATAAAGTGCGTGGGATCAACTTCGTAAATAAGAATTAGAGAAACTAGGTAGTTATGTACTAATTGTTGTAATTAGCAAAATAATTGGCATGCTTCCAGTATAAACTTTAGGAACTTGATGAATGTATTTATAAAATTAATGTTGTATTTCGTTTATGCACTTTCACTGTAAAAATAGTAAGTAGGTATTACCTACGTAATCTATGGTAAAAGATATATGTATAATATTTTTAGAATGAAATAGAATAGAAAAGTTTCTCGAATAAACTTTTACAAGTACTTTTGAATCGTGAATTAAATCTAGGTACCACTGGTTCGGAATGCCATTCCAACCGAGAAGAACAAGCAAGAAACTCGGCGGTTGCCCTTTTTAAAAATAACAATTTTGTGTAGGTACATGATTGAATTGCCATTTCGTGCATTGCTGGAACGAGTTAAATTCATGCTTTTAAATATCATTTATATAATCTTTTATTAATATCATCTACTCAATGAACCAGGAACCATTTTCTTACGATCAAGATTGCTAGAGAAATGTGGATTCGTATGGGATTTTAAATGTAAGATTTTACTCAGACAGTTAGTTACTTATACGACATCCGTAATAAATTTAAGTACGTTAAACAAACATTATAATTTATATTACACATCAGCCTTACTGTATCGTAAAATATTAATCCTTTATAGGGTTCCGTACCTAATGGGTAAAACGGAGACTACTCTGCTGTCTGTCTATCCATCCATATGTCACGGATCTCTAGCTCATAGATACAGTGAGATGACAGAGAGACGTGTTTGGATATTGAAACCAAATACATATTTAGTTAAAATTTCAATCAAATTATAGTTATTAGTAATTAGAATTTCTATATAATATTATGGATCATAAAGGTCCTTGGTTCAATAGTTCTTGACAAGATATTATATCACACCAATGATTCATAATAGAATTTGTAAACTTACACCTGAAACAAATTAACATAATATTTAAAGGATTTTTCATTCACGGGTAATTGCGATGTTTAGCTAAGAAACGGTATATTTCTTAAACCTAATTAAAATCAACAACAGGATGAATTAAACATCGAAACAAGTATAAATTAAAAATTTAAAAAACCCCCGACATTCGCCATTTTTGGCGGTGGCCATCTTGGATTTGCAATAGTGCTATTGTACTAGTCAAGCCCTTTCATTTAATACCCATAATAAGGGAGTTGTGAAAAAATATGTAATCTGCCATTTTATAGCAGCGGCCATCTAGGACCGATTTTCATCAAACATAGCTAACAACACTCTCGACTAATTCACCTTTCAAACAAAAAAACCGCATTCAAATCGGTCCACGCGTTTGAGCTCCACAGGGGAACAGACAGACAGACACACACACACACACAGACACGTCAAACTTATAACACCCCGTCGTTTTTGCGTCGGGGGTTAAAAAAGTTAAATAGTGGTATGTACGGAATCCTAATAGAGCGTCGCTCGATTCGCACTTGCTCGATATTTATCTTTTTTTTTTACTATGTTTGACCGAAAATCGTCGGGTCGTTGATCGTTACGTTTTTCACTATGAAATGATTCCCACATGTGCACGTAGCACGAAAATAACCGGCCGGGTATCGTTGCGTGCGGGCCGTCAGTTGGGACACAAGCGCCGGTCGACCTACCCGCAGGAGCAAGTCTAGAAATAAAACAAAACAACACCAATCGGAATTCAGTGCTAGTGACGATAAAGTTCAAATATATTGTGATACTGTTCTAGAAAAGGTTCAACATAATGTGACATGGATGTGGAAGTGTTGGGATTAATTCCAAGTGATTAGTGCATTCGTCATTTCATAAGGAATTGCACTTTTGAGCTTTAAGTATATTACTTTTCAATAACTTTCTATTGAAATATTTATCTTCCCATTTTCGAAGGTGATCCGCTAGTATAATTCAAAAATACACGCACACCTAAATCGAATTAATAGGATGCATAAAAAATTTTTAGGTAACAGGTATTTCATGAATTTTCATTTATAGGAACGGAAACTGCAATCCTAAATACATACTCTAATTTTTTAGAACTTAACAGATGTTTTTATGAAATAAAGCACCTACTTGCCGATCTACATTTATATTTATCTTTCAAATAAAATAGAGCATCTTGCCAACTGCAGTTAGCAACTCTCTCTTAAGTCATGTCGTCTTAATCGATCGACGTCCACTACTTGATGTAGGTCTCTCGGGCAAAGATCACCATAGAACATGAACTTAAGTCGCTATCCAGCAACTTCCAGCGACTCGCTTGAGATCGTCTGTCCTCACAGAGGTGGCTCTATCAACGCTGCGTTTCCCGGTGCGGGGTTGCACTTCATGCACATTGGAACCCTAATCAGCATTGATACACAGCATAACTAATTCTATTTCTTTTAAATGTAGATATTTATATAAATCTTAATGTTCATGATTTTAAGGAATGTAATATTTACCTTGTCATAGTTAGCAGCTGCTTAGTGCTAATGCCTAATAGTTTGTTAAGAAGCCCGTTTCTTGTCTGCTAAACATGAAAATTCATACATTTAGTTAGGAACGCCAGTATTGAGGCTGGGTTTAGAGCTATGTAAGCTATGTTAACGGTCAGTCCTGGCCATCTGTGCATATAGCACCTACCCACCGATTGTCAGTCGGATGCAGACACACATGCAGTGCTGATGCGCGATCTGGACGATATTTTGTCAGTACTGCATATATGGTAGGCGCGTAGCATTCAATCAGTGAGCAGTGAGCACTCAAACATATTAGATTATAGCTACAGACGACGTCGGTATATAAATTCTGACCTACAGTGTAGCACTAATTCCAGCCTTACTTCTCTAAGTACAAGCAATTTTTGAGATGTTCATAAAATATGTACATAGGTGTATATCCTACAAATCAAATAGCATCTGCTGCTATTTTGTGATTCGTTAATAGTCCAATAGTACATCTCAATAGCTTAGTAAATCGTTTATTGAATATAGTAGGTACACTCACGTAACTGACCCCGTGATCCATTACAACTATATACATAAACCAATTCAAGTGTAGGGCATCAAACATTTGAGAGGTTTAACGATAAGTGACGTCACTATGACGTCAGGACAGCTGTCTGGTTCTGGAGTAGACGTCTCGAACTGGCAATCAGCCAAGATCATTCACTCCACAGTTTCTTAAGAAATTGGAACGATATTTAAAACTCGTGTTCAGGTCCTAATCGACTAATCCTTATAGGAATTTGTAGCGGCTCATTTTCGACGTGAGGATGATAAGACTAAAATACATTTCTATTTTCAGCCCTGAAAGAATGACTCATAAGCGCATTAAAAGATGAACAACGGTACAAGACGAGCTCTAACCGGCTCCATACATAAAATAAGAGAGTTTGAATTGGAAAAAGTAAGATGGAACGTATTTCAATTTAAGGAATATCACAAAATTTTATAAAACAAAGGTCCCTGCCGCGTTTGTCTGTCAATCTGTTTGCAATAAACTCAAAAACTACTGAACGGATTTTCATGCGGTTTTCACCAATAGGCTGAGTGATTCATGAGAGAGGTTTTGGTGTGCCTATATTTTGTAAAGTTTTTGTTTAAATTGGTTGAAATAAGATGATAATTATTGTTTAAAATATCAGAAAAAGTCAAATCGTCTGGGAACATTCATATTAAAAACGCTGCTGAAAATGGTGGTTGGTATATTACCCGTACGAAGCCGGGGTGGGCCGCTAGTGTATTATTATTTCATTGCAATTTAAATTAATTAAATAATTTTGGTGCTTTATTTAAGGTATGCCTGGTTGAAGAATTCGATATACTACAAATAGTTGGCGAAGGATGGTTTGGGAAAATTCTTTTAGTGGAACATAGAGCGTCTGATACAGAGATTGTTTTGAAAGCCTTACCGAAGCCTTACGTATCGATACGAGACTTTTACAGGGAATTCCATTATGGCTTACATTTGAGCGCACACAAAAACATTGTCACAACATTCGATGTCGCCTTTGAAACTGCTGGATTCTATGTGTTCTGTCAGGAGTATGCTCCTTTAGGTAAAACAGATTGAATATTTTTTCATTTAGTGCGCATGATATAGGTTGATGCTGATGTGATTTTAGATGCAATCAAATCACCGCATATTTCAGCTTTGCATTTATTGGAATTTCGCCAAGGCTAAAATTTATAATGCATGTTGTTTTCTTCACTCATGCCGCATGCGTGTTTTATTTTGTTATGCAGGAAATTACATAAACGTGTTTTTTTTTTAATTTCAAAAAATATATTTTAACCATTTCTATTTCAGGTGATTTGACATCGAACATGCTTGACACAGGAATAGGTGAAATCCATACCAAGAGAGTTGCAAAACAATTGGCAGCCGCTTTAGAGCATTTGCATCAAAGAGACCTAGTGCACCGTGATGTAAAACTAGATAATATTCTTATTTTCAAATCGGATTTCTCAAGAATAAAACTATGTGATTTTGGAGAAACAAGGAAAGTTCATTCCGTCGTGAGAAGACGAAACGAATGGTTGCCGTATTCGCCCCCAGAAGTGTTGTGTTTATCCATGGATACCACATACAAGTAAACATAACTTACATTGCTATTGCTTCCAACTGTTTTAAACAAACTGGCAGATTATGCCCGAAAATAATGATTTATCTTCAGTGAAAATATAAAAGAATGAAAAACGAGAAGCCATTATTCATACAGCTGTTTATTTTTATTCCAGAGCGTTAATAACCCATGATATATGGCAATTCGGGATAGTTATATTTATTTGCCTCACTGGTTGTTTGCCATGGCAGAAAGCCGCTTTTGACGATCCACGTTACTACAGGTAAATTACGTGATTGACGTAGGTATGTTCTAATAAAGCTATCTTCTATCTACTACATACAGCTGTTAGAAATAATCCCCATGTTCTATCTATAACTACCATGCCAACAACTGTTTAAAAGAGGCCCTACAAATCGATAGATTGTTTACAATTATTCCTATTTCAGTAATAGGCAGCTATTTAGTTCAGAATTTATTGAGATTTGGTCTTTGAATCTAATATTAACGGTTTCAATATGTTTGTTTCAAGCTACTACAATTGGTATAATAGTGCTAACCCTTTGAAGAGGCAACCAAAATTATGGAAAATGGTATCTTCAAAAGCACAAAAAATGTTCAAAAAGTTTGTTGAACCAAGAATAGAGAAGAGAGCAACAAACTTCACTGAATTATCTCGTTTTTCTGATGATCGGTGGATGGCCAAAGGATATACAGACAGAGTTGGTAAGACATAACAAAGTAATATATTATGTTTGTCTAACATTATCTGAAAAGGGACATATTTCAATAATAATTTAATATTTAATTTCAGCCGGAGGAGATATCGACGAGCTCTGTCCATCAATGTACAGTTTTCACAGTGATCCTAACGAAAAAAATATACTGTTGAAACATTTTAGAGATAACGGCATTGAGACAACAGTTGATCGTCAAGCGAAAAAGCAAAGAATACGTGAATGGATTCAAAACAGCGTTATTGAAGAAGCTGATGAAGAGGTATATATATAATATACTTAATAATATTAACGATGATGTTTTACCGATAAACAAAAAATATATTTTACGTGTTTTCTCGTAATTCTAAGTACTTACCTACTTACAATATATTTTATTTTTTTCCAGGAAGATAGCGTTTGTGCATACGATGACAGTGATGTAGAGTTGGAAGACAGATCACGCCCTCATCCCGTGGATGAAAACCATACAAGAGCAAGTCTTCGCTATGACACGCATAAACACATAAATCCAAGAACAGGAGAAATTATTGACGGTGTCAGTCGACCAGTAGATAAAAACCCCCTTTCCTATGATGTTCAAAATATAGAGCCAGTAGCGCCAGCAAACGTGGTCCGAAGGTATGGCATAAAAGGAGAATCCTTGTCGCACAGTTCAACAAAAGACAGTGCTTACGGATCGATTGAAACTTCAACCAAAAACGCTAATACAGAAACAGAGAGACACTTATCAGCAATAGATAAGATTTCAAATAACTCGCCCAGTAGATCATTAAGTGCTACATCTCTTCAGTTAAAATCGGCATCTGTCAATACTTTATCTACGCATGCACAGAGGTTTCAAAAAAGTGAAGAAGTATTCAAAGAACTAGAAAGTACGAGGGACAGTACTTCCACACTTCATTCTGTAGGTAAATCTTCGAGATCGAACAGCGTTCAGATGACGCGCAACAGTTCCCTTGAAAGCGACAAAAATGCTAATGATGTACAAGAATCCGAAAATACAAACAATATGCCCAATCCTAATGATCCTGTTATAACACAAAATGGATTTAGTCCGGGTACAAAGCATCAGGAAATATCCAATAGCCAACACAAACAGTACGTCTCTATGAAAAGTACGGCGTATGAAAATGTCAGTTCCAGAAATGAATCAATGAAACATCAAAAACTGGACAATAATATACAAAATGAAAATAACCAGCTGACAGACAGTCCCTATACGTCCATGTTAAACATAGTTCAAGGACAAATGAAAATTAGTCCGCACGCTAAAGAAACTAATAGAAATATTGTTAATGTTTCAGTGACACAAGTTAATCGCAAAAAGAAAACATGATTTTGCTCAAAAAGTTGAAAATAAATATATATTTATGTATTATGATTTGTTCTAAGAATTTTATAATTTTTACATAGACCTAAGTACCTAGGTAGGTACCTAATGAATTTCCAAAATACTTTTTAGATAACTAATATATTATATACTTACCTAGTTAGAAGTATATGAATGTTATTTATACCCAATTGTATATAGATAGTTAAGATAATGTCATAATAGGGTATGTTCTAACAACTTTTGCAATAAAGACATATAAGGTGTAATAATAATATTAGATTATACTCAAAATTAAGAATGGCCATTATATGTACTTAACCGTAATACTACTCGCAATAATACAAAGATTCAGGCTTTAAAGCTAAGTAGGTACATGTCAATATAATGCAATATAAGAGACCACAAAATAATTTAAGTACAAATAAAATATAATATATGTGTCCATTAAATTGCTTTTATTTTCCCATTCTTTGTTTCTGATACATAGGTACATTAGGTACCTACTTTTAAATTATCCTATATACCCCGCCAACCCGCATTAGAGCATCGTAGTGGATCTACCTAAACTCTATATCGCTTTAACTCCTGTAAATGAGGAGGCCTGTACCAGCATTGGGACGTTATAAGAGCTGTAGTTATATCTTCAAATAATACTTTTATCCTATAGAAACCAAAATATAAACATAGAAATTTGGAATAAATGATGAGTAGGTAGGGACTTACGTATGTATATCCACTATCCCGTTACTAACTACTACCATACTAGGTATAGGTACCTAGTATGCCAAAAAAAAAGTACCTAGTTACATTAAAATAATGATCATTTATACATTATACCGAACGCAGTGGTTTTATTCTTAGTTTTACTATTATAGTTGCATTGTTTTTATAATAAATTCATCTTCTAACGCAGTTCCAAAATCAAATTAATCACGGTACAATGTTCAAATGACATCTCATCGAAATCGATGTCATTCATATACCAGCAAATCGATTTGTAAAAAGTATATCGATTTTATTAAATCCAAAGACAATATCAATAATCCCGTATTACTAATTCCGCGGAATTCTGACAGCTGTCATTGTCATTTACAGATGAGTTATTTGTATGGAGATGAATTATTTGTATGGAGTACATCTACGAAGTACGATTTTACCCCAAACTACTTTAATTCCCTTTCATCATAAAAAGCCATATGCCGAATAATAATATTAGTCGTTTCGCTCTAAAATAGAAAACACCAAGAGTGGAAACTAGAAACTGCCCACTAACAGCAATAGAAAACAAAAGAAGCACATTGAAAAAATTTACTGAAAAATGGATGTCGAATGACATTATTACCATGAAGTGTCTGTCAGGCATTTGTCATATCTACATGCGGCAGTTGATTTGTATTTGCATAAGTTTAAATTTTTTTATCTTTTTTGTGGGAATTGTATTATTTCTGGTAACATTACGAAACGTCAGAATTCCGCGGAATTAGTACCCTATTAATTCGGGTAACTTAATTTGAGTGGTCTGTGGTTTTAACTGTCAAAATTACAAAAATTTGATTTGACTGTTTTTCACTGTATTTTTTTACCGAAATCACGCCGAAATTGTGAATCTAATACTCACGGAAATTGATTTTGTCGCTTTAATAATTCAACTTGGATATAAATTTTATACTTTTTGTTAGAAGAAGGATGCTTTCTACTCAAATCATGGAATTTAAATAAAATTGTCGCCATAACCTTTAGAAAAAAACCTACCCTGTTTAGGTGATAAAAACCATAATAAAATCGTAAAACGATGCAAAAGTTACAAGAAAGTGTGTTTTCTATCGTTAAAACTACAAGTTTATCGCCCGCTGTATTTAGTTTTCTGCAGCCGACTGCAGATTTTTCAGGTAATGTATCGGCGACTTCTGAAACTTTGAGCATTAGGCAGGTAGTACGCGAAATTTTTATACCTTGATTCATTTTATAGATAAGACCTTACCTTTGGGTGGAATCCTCCGTGACACGAAATATGGATGGCTTGCGCTTGGGCCGAAATTCTGCGTCGTAGATTTACGAAGCGGATTAAAAGTTGCCGCAAGAACTTTTGGCAATGGCGTGAGGTAAGCATGTATGAAAATAATTTGAGAAATACTCTGCATTCTACCTTGAAGGCGGGACGGTGTTAATGTGCACACTGCGCATGCATTGGTCTCACCTTCATAAAATTTTGTATACAACTGTAGCCAATATAAGGGCTCGTCTTTTATATACCGGACTTGAAGTAGACTCTTCAATTTTTTTTTATGCACGGCACTTATTATCTTGAACAATTTCACGAAGTTTCAGTTCTAGGAATTAAATACTTTCGGAAATACAAAATATCAAACTTTGTTAAAATAACCTCTAATCACAGACCAGTGACCTCTAATTTTGTACTATTTATCGCTTTTGACGTAATTATGACAGATGGTGTTGCTATTTTAGGAAGTTTTAAAAACGCGTTTTGATTTTGCATATAATAAGTTAACACCCACCATAGGATCCAAGAGCGAGCGAAGCGAGCTCGGGACTCGGGGCGCTCCGACTCAGATGGGTTAGGTTAGAAGGGGATGGCGGGGTCTTACAGACCCCGCCATCCCCTTCGTGGTTATTTCTTTTTAAACCACCCAGAAAAAGGAGCCCCGCGAAGCGGGGCTCCGTCGACCGGGCCTCAGTCGCATAGGGGCGGAGTCTCTTGCTTTCCCCCATTCATTCCCGTCATAAATGAGGTTCATGATATCAAGAAAATATACAAAAACATAACCTCAAAATGAGATTTTTAAAAATTCATAAAAAAAAACTATGCATTTCCAAAAATTTTTTCATATGGGGTGGGGATCCCCCCCCCTCCCCCCTCCATCTCCCCCCCTCAAATATATATATATTTTAGTCCGGTAAATAAAAGTCCTTCCAATATAAGTATACTGCTCGACTGATACGGCTACTGCTGAGTTGTGCAGATCTTGGAAGAGTGTCCGCGACTGCAAGTGCTGAGAAGAAAAGGCCACATGGCTTACATTGGGCCACATTTGGCTAACACTTGTTGACTTGCCAAATGATATCAGTTTATGTCTACACTCTATATTATATGTATTGTAAGATGATGGCAGCCCAATGCATGACAAATTTTTGTTTAAAAGCAGCATAAATAATTGCTTTAATTTTTTTACAGTAACTGCATAAATGTCACGAGTGTTGTTGAACTGCCTACAGCCCTCACAGATAATTCTAAACAACTAATCATCAGTCTAGAACTTGATGGAACAGAAGGCCTTATCTGTGTTTTCAACATTAATGGATCACAGCTACTCCGTTGCATAAAGACAGATGTTATTATAACGGAGCTGGCAGTCTGTGACGATGTGCCAAGTGGGCCACTCATGTGTTTTGATGGACTGGTCATGGCAGGGTCCTGTCGTGGAGAGATATTTGTGTTTGATCTATACAGAAATAGCTTGATACAAGGTAACCTGGTTTTTCATTTATTCTAGCCTTTCTGTTAAGATGAATTTCTTTCTTCAATTAATTAAAAATTAATGCTCACAATTAATGCAGAACACTTGTGAAGTTGATATCTTTTGAGCATTGAAAAACAACAGTCACAGAAAAATGTATCTACATCTCCTTTTTTACATAGTGCATCTAGTACTACTGATTTTTATTAGGGCTCTGCTTATATCTAGTGCAATGGCGTAATTATAGGGTGGCATTTCGGCAAAATGCCACGGGCCCCCGACCCGAAAATATAAACTTTAACGTTGGCTGAGCTTCTTTAAATATTGGGCAGGAGAGGCCCCATTCAATTAATTTGCCGCGGGCGTCAAATGGTATAGGTAGACACTGATCCAGTGGCTTCATCTGGCGACTGATTTGATATAGTCTGTCCACCTAGCGAGTCTGCCAACACTGCTCTAACACATAAATTCATCGAATTACAAGAATTTCATGTATTTATTTTGTTTTGCAATAACTATAGCTCATATTTTGCGTTTCATATAATAAGGAAAGTCCAATTTAATTTTTTTTTATAAACTTTTATTTTCCAGCTTTGAAAGACATATCTCAAGGTTGTGAAGATCTAGTCAGAAATGAAGAGAACTCAGCTAGCCTTGTATACCTACCTCTCAAAGTATTGCATAAAATTGAGCGCCAAAGGGAGTTAGCTGTCGAAAACGATGATCACATAGCCCTACTTTTGAATAAAGATTCCTTTCTTGATGGGCAATATATTTTTCGTAATCCCGATGGCACAGCACGGATGAAGGCCAAACAGAATCATATAAGAGTGACAGTACTCCAATATATTCCACAGTTAGGTAGCTTGGCTGTGGGATTCAACTTTGGAGCATTCCAAATCTGGAATATGTTGAATTTGGAATTGGAATACACATCCCAAGTCAACGTTGAATGCTTGCCAGTTACACATTTTGCATTCCAGGTATTATTATGTTTTTAAATTGAGTAAATAATTTGATTATTTGAATTTTGAATTTTATTCTATTCAAATGTTTCTTTGTTAAACTTACTCTTGTTCAATATATATTTGCAGGAGCCCTGTGATGACCCCAGAGCGTTTTGCTATCTGTGGGTAGTTTTCTCTGTGACTGACAGGTTTGAAGAGGAGGAGTTTCCCTTGGCTGTGATGTACTCTTTGACTTATCAGGGAAAGAGGATGTTAACAGAGACAAAATGTTTATATCAGGTAAGAGAAATCTAACCAAATAAATAAAATTGTGAATATCTGTAATTTTGAAATAATTGCCTCTAGTTAATTATTTGATTAATTTCATATCACAATGATTTGAACAAAATAAAAAAAAAAAAACATATTTTTTTGGTCTGCCTGTTTGTACGGGCTAGTCTTTGGAAAGGCTGAACAGATTTTCACAGGCAAATAGAGGATTATAGAAGGAGTGATCTAGGGATCTAGTGATCTACTTTTTATTCAGGAAATATTTAGGTTTATTGCATTTGATATTAGGGACAATATATTTTGTAAAGGTTCAAAATATATTTTCGTGGAACTGAATCAATCTTGACAAAATTTGGAACAGAGATATCTTGAACCCTTTTTACAACTTATTATTTGCCTGCTTTTTATCTAGGGTTTTTTTGGAACAGAGATATCTCGAACCCTTTTTGCAAACTTATTATTTGGCTGCTTTTTCTCTAGGGTTTTTTAAAAATCCCCCAAAAAAGAACCCCAATTGCGGAAAAGAATCCAGGTTGGTACTTAAATGAGTTGTTCTTTCCGTTGTTTTTGACGTGATAACGTATTATAAATCGATGAACGGCTACATGCATGGAAAAGGATGACTCATCCGTCACGTTCCGCGTGCGAGCGCATCTATCGCATCGCATTATTGTGACGCATCTATCTCTCTTTGTTTTCTTATGACGTTATCACGTAAAATTATCGTCCGTAAACCAACTTTACAGACAACCAATGTTTTTTTAAGGAATTTCTGACTGCAACAGTGCGTTTCCAAGTGGAGTTGTGTGCAATAGAAGATGCATCACAGTTTCTGGGTGGCCGCTGTCTCTCCTGTCACTCTTACTCTATTAGCTCTACTTTGGGGGAAGAAGGCGAGGACAGTGAGTGATTTGCTTTACATTATTTTTATTTAATTTCTTAGCAGCTGCTTTTTAACAGTCATCAAGACAACTCTTATGCCAAGTGTCCAGTATCAATAAAACTAGCAAAGGTCAGGTCTGGCAAGTTACTTCCACTTTGTAAACACCCGAGCAAGTCAATTTCTGCAATTTTTACCTAATATTGACTACTGCAAGAAATTGTGCAAAATAATTGCAAGTGGACACTCGACATTAGAATATTGATTTGTCTATCTTGTTTCTATGTAATGATCTCTTATCTTTTTGTTCGAAATCTATTGTGTAATGGACGCCTAAATGGAACATACTAATTTGTTTTTCTCATTTTCTAGCAATGTTAAACCTGTGTCAGCTGGTATGGGAGTGCTGGGGAGAGACGTCAGCTTGTATACAGTATGACATGCTGTTGTTCGACTTGGATCAGTGGTACAAGGACCAGATGCCTGGTAAGCCACTTTGCATATTATATACACAGTAAGCACTGTTCATACAGGGTATAAGGAGACCGATTTGTAGTAGATTTCTTTTAAATATATAGTATAGTACTATATTATACTTGTGGTTTAGTATTTAGTACATATTTTTCAAACAGGCAATGTAACGTGTACTACTCAGGGTCAATGCCCCGCTCGCGGAGTAGGTGCTGTACCGCCCGCGTTTTGAAAAACAGGAAATATTTTTAGTTTTTTTTTTTGTGATATCTTGTCCTGTCTTGGTTTCCGATAGTGGTTTCCTTACACCCCGTTATATGTATATTAATAATATGTATGCTTATTTTTTTTGTTATAAAAATATATATTATGTGTTTATTATTCCAGCGACATATCCATTGGAAAGCAACGCGTTCATGAGCACAGCCAGATGCCCTGAGATCAGTCGCGGGCCGTGCGTGACGCTCGACCTGCGGCTGGACCCCGCGTCGGTGTCGCCGTACTCGCACGCGACCAGATTGGAGGAGCACTTCTACCCCAACTCACTCCAGTACAGTAAGTAACTGTACCACTAATAAGCAATGCGTATATTCACCTACGAAGCACCTCTCTTTACCTCCTCAGAGGAGAGGAGACCCGTGCCCTGTAGTGGGTCGGTAATGGGTTGATGATAATGATGATGATGACGATGATGATGGTGATGATGATAATGATAGTGGTGATGATGATACCGACGATGATGATGATGTTGACGATGACGACGATGATGGTGATGATGATAATGATAGTGGTGATGATGGTGGTGATGATGATGATGCCGTCGACGACGATGATGACGATGCCGACGATGATGATGATAATGATAGTGGTGATGATGGTGGTGATGATGATGATGATGACGATGATGATGATGATAAGGATGGTGATTAATTGATTATGATGATGATGATACCTATGATGATACCTATGGTGATGATGATGATGATTGTTTCCCGCACAGAATGCATCAGCCTGAACACGTCGGAGGCGTGTGCGCTGCGCACGGTGGGCGCGCAGCGGCAGATCGTGCGCTCGCTGTGCGCGGCGGGCCCCGGCTGCCTGCTGAGCCCCGCGCGCCTGCACGCCGCGTGCCGCGCCGCCGGCCTCGCGCCGCTCTACTGCGACGCGCACGCCCACACGCCGGTTACTTACATAGCTTACTTTCATAGGGCCCGCCGAACACCGGCCCCAGTTAGCAGTGTTCTTACCCGTTGTCCTAGGTGAAAGACAAACGTGACACGACACGACGCGACGCGATACGACTCCATAGAAAATGACAAATTTATCTATGCGACAACGTAGGCCACATGAAGGCTCAGTTATAGTACGGCAGCCGAGGAACAAATTTTTTAGTGATTAATAACAAGCTGAATTTTCGTGAGTAGGTTCGTTTCGACGAGACGACCAACTTTTTTATTTATGAAAATTCTCAATGGAGGTCCATCCGTACTTAAAAGTGTTAAAAATTTCGATTCGCTCGGGTGGGAAATCGTTCCACTTTTGTAGGACTATATGGTCATTTCACTATACAAGTATTTATTAGGCTGCATACAAAAAATCAGCTGGTTATTAAATTATTAATAATATTCTACAGCGTCCTCCACTCCGAATATTTCCAAATAATGAGGTTATAAAAATGATTAAACATTATTAATAACGAGCTGATTTTTTGTTTGCAGCTTACTACGTACTATGTACTAATAATAAATTCACAATGTTCCCTGCGGAAAAGGATAGCATATCTAGTAATATACAATCGGTTCAGCACTATAGTTGGGACATTACAAACGTGCAAACTGAGTCATAAAGCATTACAATCATAGGGTTGTGAGCTCTCTCTCGCTCTTTATAACCTGTTATCAATTATCGACAAATCCTTTTTTATTGTTACACACAACACCATAGAATCAGGTTCCAGTTCCATGAGACCTGTAAGTGTAAGAGAGAAGTCCGATAAAAATGATTTAGGACTTAGTTCGCACGTTTGTGACGTCCCAACTATAATATGTGTATTTCCACAGGAGGAACAACGCCACTTCCTGTTGTCGGTCGCGTTGGAAGCCCGCCTCTCCCAATTCCTGAAACGCTGCGCCCACGACTGGGCCACCGGAACACACAGTGGGGTGGGATGTACTCTCACATTTTTGGTAACTATAAATATTTTTTTTACATATTTTTTTTATTATAAAAGTATGTAAAATAGTATGTTAAAAGTGATTCGTATCCCCTTTTCCCCTCGAAATTATGCGTAAAACTTGTAATAAGGTGTTTAATCGATTGGCTTCGATCGGTATGGTTTGAAATCGATTCTATCTATCTCGATCGATGAGAGCGATCGTGCGGCGCTGCTACGCTTAATTACTCGGGCACGATTTGCGTTTTTATGATACCATCCTATCGATATCGTTTGTATGAAAGCAAACTTAATAAATTAGTATGTAGCATGCTTCTCTTTCTCTCTCCGTCCCCTCCCCACTCTCTCTTCTCTCCGCTCTCCTCCCCCACTCACTCTGCCCTCCTTCTGTCTCCTCTTTCTCTCCTATTTCCCTCCACTCTCTCTCCTATCTCTCCACTCTCTATCCTATCTCCACTCTCCTATCCTCTTCTCTCTCTCCCTCTCTCTCCCTCTCTCTCCCCCCTCTCTCGCTCTCTCTCTCTCCCCTCCTCCTCCTCTCTCCCCCTATCTCTCCCTCTCTCTCTCCCTCTCTCTCTCCCTCTCTCTCCCTCTCTCTCTCTCTCTCTCAGAATATAGTCTTTTTCATATACCAGGTTGATTGGTGTTGGAAACGAGCGATTGAACTGAAGGAAAACGCAAACGAACTAACAGCCCCATTGTTTACATCCTCCACTCTGCCAGACAGGTAAATATCTTTTATTTGAGTAGTTTTTTTTTATTGTTCGTATATTACTTCTCTCTTCGTATGGATACTTCTAATGTCTAGATACATCGATTCAAGTTGTGTGTTGTCTGCCAACCAGTTAAGGTATGGTTTAATACGCATGGAAGATATACATTTAAATTTATTTGCCTTCTATTAAGCTCATATGATTATTAACACTTTGTAGAAACCGTCAAAACCCAGAAACCAGTTTTTTTGAAAAACTCAATATTGATATTTTTCTCTTTAAAGTAACGTAGTCCGGTGCTTGGAACACTGCGTGCAACAACTCACGGCTCTCACGGGGCTCCTGGACGCCGTGCTCACCAAGTGCTGCAACCTGGTCGTGCCCGATGGTGAGTTTGATTCTCTGCCGTAATCTTTATTGCTGATTAGCGATCCGCGCCGGCTTCGCACGGGTTATAATTACGCGCTACTATCCCACCATACATTGTTTTGTTATATCTCAAAGGAATTAGGCTGCGTTTTCGATGTAGGTAAGCTTCCAGATGGCTTGACTTTTTCCGAAATTTCGACATTTTCAGCAATTATCATCTTTATGTATTTTAACTAATTTACACACAATCTTAACAAATCTATACTAATATAAATAGGCTTGTCCTGACTGACTGATCATCAACGCACAGCCTAAACCACTGAAGCTAGAAACTTAAAATTTTCATAGTAGCTTCATTTTATGACGTAAGCGCACACTAAGGATTATTGCAAATTCACCTCGGGGTTAAATAGGGGATGAAAGTTCGACATATAATAGTCCCGTCATTTTTTAAGTTATATCCATGAAAATCGGTATTTGTACTGTCGGTTAAAAATAAAGAAATACGTGTTTCAGGATTTTTGTAAATTCTACCCCCAAGTGGATTAAATAGAGGATGAAAGTTAGTTTGAGAGTCCATCATTTATCAAGTAATATCCATGAAAATTGGTGTTTAGGTTTTCGGTTAAAAATAAAGAGTTACGTGTTTAAGGAATTTTGGACAAACTACCCCCAAGTGGGTTAAATGGGGGACGAATGTTTGTATGAGATTTGTATGAATCCACGCGGGTGAAGTCGCGAGCATAGTTGCTCATACACCTAAACCTTCACGGATCACTCTGTTTAAGATTCTCACACTTAAATAATATTTCAGCGCTCAGTGAAATGGAAGAGAAATATAAGGGTATAGGCACAGTGTCGCTGTACTTCCAAGTGGTTCAGTGGTTCGTGCGCGTGGGCTTGCTGCCCGAGCGCCTGCACGCGTACGCCGCCTTGCCGTACCCCGCGCCGCAGCTCTACGCCACCTACAAGAAACGGTGAGTAACACAAGTGTAAATTGAAAATTTAAAAAACCCCCGACATTCGCCATTTAGTGGCGGCGGCCATCTTGAATTTGCAATAGTGCTATTCTACTAGTCAAGCCCTTTCATTTGATACCCATATCAAGGGAGTTGTGAAAAAATATATCATCCGCCATTTTGTAGCGGCGGCCATCTTGGACCGATTTTCATCAAACATAGCTAAGAACACTCTCGACTAATTCACCTTTCAAACAAAAAAAACCGCATTCAAATCGGTCCATCCGTTTGAGCGCCACAGGGGAACAGACAGACACACACACACACACACACACACACACACACACACACACACACACACACACAGACACGTCAAACTTATAACACCCCGTCGTTTTTTCGTCGGGGGTTAAAAATGGCGCTCGCTTCGCTTGCGGTTATTATTATTGAGCTCGCATTTATTGCTGAAATTTGACTTGGGAGTTTATTCAACTTATAGATCACTTAGCAGCAGTCTGGATATAACGGGTGTTAGGGGACCACACTTTCGGAAACCAAGACAGGTAATAGTAGTGATGATTACTGACAAGATACCACAAAAAAATACGCGAAAAGAAGTTAAAATATTTCCTGTATTTTTAAGAGTTCGCAATGTAATGCAATCAGCTGATGGTCAACAAGGAACAACAAGGTCAACAAGCTTTGGCAAATACATAAAGTTTTCGCCACGGTTTGCACCTACACATGGCCGGTTTGAAATATACTAAATACTAAACCACTATATTACAACTATAAGACAAATGGTCATTGCCGAGCGACAAAGTAATGCTAGACACGAACTTCAGCAATGAAGAAATCGACTGAGAAGAAGGGTCGCATGGATTTAGGTTTATTAATTTCCGTACGTTTACTGGTGGAATCCTCATATTTTTTTCCTTAGTGCACCTCTAGTGTACTTAATTATTTATGTAACATGGTCTCCAAACAAGTCTCTAGACCCACTAGTTAGCATAAGATACCTTATCTATATAAGTTCAACTGATGACCTAATAATATGATATTTTGACTGTCTTGGTATTGGTAGGGTTTACAAGTATAAAAATTTAAAAAAACCCCCGACATTCGCCATTTTGTGGTGGCGGTCATTTTGGATTTGCATGGTGCTATTCTACTAGTCAAGCCCTTTCATTTGATACCCATATTGAGGGCGTTGTGATAAAATATGTAGTCCGCCATTTTGTAGTGGCGGCCATCTTGGTCCGATTTTCATTAAACATAGCTAACAACACTCTCGACTAATTCACCTTTCAAACAAAAAAAAACTGCATTCAAATCGGTCCACCCGTTTGAGCGCCACAGGGGAACAGACAGACACACACACACACAGACACGTTAAACTTATAACACTCCGTCGTTATTTCGTCGGGGGTTAATAATAAACATTTGGTTATTATTTTTTTATAGTAAGATTCAAAGTTATTATTTGTTCCAGCCGTATAAAACTACGCAGACTGCAAGATAAATTGGATGAAGAGTCGGAAAACAAATCTTGTCCCCTGCTGTACATCGACCAACTGATTGAACATGAATTTGGCGGCGAAAGAGTTCACCAGTGAGTAAAATTAGCCGTATAGCGTTAGCAGTATTACGTATAGCGTTTTTTAATTCATTATCGTCCCTGTCACTTTTTTTTTCAGCTTCAGTTGTCAGCAGGTTTATTTGTATGAATTGTTGGGGTGTGATGTTATGATTTCCTTTTAATAAAAATTACGGAAAAAATATTTGAACCTCGTCCAAATATTTGAAAGCAGGTTTTTTAGCAATGATTCTTAGACCTTATTTTTGTTTGTTACAGAATGTGGATAAAAGGCGGCAGCGAGTGTGGCGGTCTGTACCCGCCGCCGTCGCTATACGCTTTACTCCGGCTTTACTTGCTGCCCGACATCGCCCTGGAGCACAAACACTCACTCCTGCTCTACCTTTTGTTGGATTATTCCATGCTTTACGACGAAATACGGTACGTACAATATCGTTAAAAATTGTGCTTTTTAGGGTTCCGTACCCGAAGGGTAAAAAACGGAGCCCTATTAATGTCACTCGGCTGTCTGTCTGTCTGTCTGTCTGTCTGTCTGTCTGTCTGTCTGTCCGTCTGTCCGCCGGTCACAGGTCTCTAGCTCGCAGACGAAATGAGTTACAAGCTTGAAATTTTGGTATTCAGTGTAAAACGTTAACCCAAAATCAAATATTGCATTAGAAATTGAATTAAATTATTTTTCAGGGGGGCTCCCATACATGAAAAAGGAGCCGGAAAAAAAAATTTTTTCTTTACCCTAGCTTGTGGGGTATCATTGTTTAGAGCTCATTAAGTAGAGTACAAATATATATTTTTTTAATTTTTATCTCAAAAAATAAGGGAATGGGAGGCCATCAAAGTTGTCAGTTTTAGACCATTTTTGTGACGGGGGCTATCTCAAAAACTAAACTAGTTGGGAATATGATATTTCAGTATATTATGTACTATATGCTCTATTTAAACAACAAATACTGAAAACAACGATTTATTAAATAGTTTATAAGCTGTGACCAAAATAAACGAACATTTTTTTGGGTTTTTCTTTCACGGTTTGTTGCGATGTCTAGCTCGGAAATTAAATATTTCTTAGACCCAAAATATTATATTGTTCATAATTATGTACGGAACCCTGAAAGAGCGAGGCCCGACTCGCACTTGGCTGATTTTTTATTTTTAATATAACAAAATTTATTGATTTAATTGAGTGACGTCACGGACGCGAACATCAGCTGTTGTGTGTGGCAAAATTTTTATCTTTTAAAATAGTTTGAGCTTGTATTTCACGGAAAAAACTGTATCAAAGTTACAATAAGTAGTGATTTCAGCGTAGTAATTGTTTGTGAGTGCCGATAATTGATTAATAAATGGATTATTAACGTAAAATTAATACGGGAATCAGTGCTTGCATTACAACATACTCGTATTCGTATCTACCTACCCACATTCGGAAGATTTTGTGACTCGGGTGAAAGTGTTGGTTCTTTATTAACCTGGAAGAGCGGGTATCTACCTGTATGATGCGAGAACAGACCGGAAACGTTAATGAGCTCATCACTCAGCTACAAATACAGTTGAATGACCGAGAACAGGAATACTATTTGAACGACGTGGTTATCTCTGGACTTCAGGAGAAGAATGGCGAGAATCTTATACACGTAACTAGTTTAATTGGAAAAAAACTTGGCGTTGAGCTTAGCGAGCGCGACGTGGTGTCAGCCGAGCGCTCGGGCCCGCGGCCGGCAGCGTCGGAGGGGGAGAGTCAGCCGCGGCCGCGCGTCGTCACCGTCAGACTCGCTAGGCGTGCCCTGCGCGACGAGCTGCTGCGAGCGACCCGCGTTCGCCGTGGAGCTGATACCTCTGGTATAATTGATGGAGCACCTCGTCGGTTTTATATCAATGAGCGTCTTACGCGCACTAATAAGCAGTTGTTCTATAAAGCTAGAGAGGAGGGTCGGCGACAGGGCTGGCGATATGTGTGGACGAGCGGCGGACGTATTTTCATACGTCATGACACCAATGCCACAGCACACCGCATACGTTCCGATACTGACATAAAAAAGTTTTTTTCGAATCGAGCTGGTTGAGTGGAGTGATTTCTTCAAATGCGAGTGTTTGTACAGGGAATAAAGTTACTTATTGTAAGAATATAAACAGTATAAGTTTTCTGTATTCACTGTTAACAAATAATTTATTAGTGTACTGTATTTTTAATCCTAGAATGAGTAAGCTTGAATTCGCAATAATTATGTATTTTACTTTAAAAAAAATGCTGATTGTCATAGAATTAATTATTATTAAGAAGCAGCAAATATATTACACTGACACACTAAGATATAAGCATAAATCAATAATATATTATATTGATGTAAAAACGAATGCAGCTATGTATTTCTTGTATTTTTATTTTTATTTTCATTTTATTACGATTGAGTATTACATTTTACATTGCAAATATTACTATACTTTAATAACTATTAATTTAAAGTTAAATATTCTTATAACTTTAGATCTATTAACTTCGGATAAACCTTACACTGGTCTTGATATTTTGTATATTTTTATTTGGTTTACACTATACACTCAAAATACACGGTGGACAAACTGCTAAAGGTTGGTTTCCTTAATGCTGGCTCCTTAGGAACCCGGCATGAGGAATTCATAGTAGCTATGGATCGCTTTCGAGTGGATATAATGGCGATTAATGAGACGTGGCTGCGCTCGGGCGAGGAGGGCCGCGCGCCTGCCGTCCCCGGGTACCAGCTCCGACACACCCCGCGGCCGGACTCTGTGCGCGGGGGCCGGGGGGGAGGGGTCGGCTTCTACATAAAGCGTGGTATGAACGTTCGTGCGTGCAAGGTGCCAGGACATGAGTCTGTCGAGCAGATGTGGATTAGTTTGAAAATTAATTCATCTAGGGTAGCAGTCGGGACGGCGTACAGGCCACCATGGTTCGACACCGACCTCTTTCTTGATGTAATCACTGAAAGCGTTCAGTCGTTGTCGAATTATGACTATATAGTGATCCTAGGAGACTTTAACATAAATTTTTTAAAAACAGATGATTCCAAGACGAAGAAACTTATCACATTTTTGCATTCAGTTCAACTAACACAAATAGTTAAGTCTCCAACCCACTTCACTGAAAGTAGTGAAACTTTAATTGATATCATATGTACTGATATTTCAATAGTTAAAATTAGTGTTACGCCGATACCAACTCTAAGTAGTCATGCTTTTATTGATTGTGAACTTAATCTTAAGAAAAAGAAAACACCACCTAAGTTGATAACATACAGGTCGCTTCAAAACATATCTCTTGACTTATTCAATACACATTTAGGTATGATTAAATGGGCTTCGCTGTCTTCTATGGATGACGTTAATTTAATGGTGTCGACTCTTAATAATTATCTCAAAGTGCTTTTCGACGTTCATGCTCCCAAACGAACTAGATTGGCCAAGGATCGGCATGAGCCTTGGATTACCTGCACTGTTAGAGATATGATGAAGTTGAGGGATAATGCGCATGAAAAGTGGCGTAAAGTGAAAACGGAAGCGAATAAAAGTAATTATATGCAATATAAGACTTTAGTTATAGAAGCTCTGAATTCTGAAAAATGCGCGTACTTTACATATAACATCAATAACAAAATCAATCATCCTAAGGTACTATGGTGTAATCTTAAAAGCTCAGTACTCCCAAAGAAAGCTATGAATCTGCCGGCCCATCTTTATCATCCAGATGAAATTAGTAAACACTTCATGGACGTTCCAGGCAGAAATGACGTGACAATCTCTCAGCTCACATTATATGAATTTGATAGGGCTTCATCTAGTACGTTCTCTTTAGGCATGTCAAGTCAAGCTGAGATATTTAAAATTATTAAAAATCTTCATTCTAACGCAGAGGGTACTGATGAGTTGACGCTCGACATGTTGCTTATGACGCTTCCTCAAAGCTTAGGTACTATCACATCCATTATTAATATGTCTATTCAAACGTCAACCTTTCCAAATGCTTGGAAAGAAGCAGTCATTCGCCCTATTCCTAAAATTAGTAATCCTGTCAACGTCAAAGACCTGCGCCCGATCAGTATATTGCCCTGTACGTCAAAAATTTTGGAGAAAGTGGTTTATTCGCAAGTTACTAAATACCTGGAGCGTAATAATTTGTTGCCGGAAATGCAGTCGGGCTTCAGAGCAGGAAGAAGTACAGCAACTGCACTTTTGGATGTGACAGACAACATACTGACGGCCCAGGATAAAAGGATGTGCACAATCTTGGTTTTATTAGATTTTTCACGTGCATTTGACACTATAAATATAGCACTTCTGTTGTCTAGACTAACATTTTATGGCTTTGATATTAATACAATTAAATGGTTCGATAGTTATTTGAGCAACAGAACGCAATATGTAGAAGTTACACAGGATGATGGGAAAAAATGCTGTTCCTCTGTCGTAGACGTAACTCGAGGGGTCCCTCAAGGGTCCATTTTAGGTCCACTGTTATTTATTTTGTATACTGCTGATATTGTAAAGAATATTAAAAACTGTAAATATCACATATATGCCGACGATTTGCAGGTATACTTCTCTTTTGAACCGACCGAGTATCAAATGGCAGTTCAAAAGGTTAATGAGGACCTCCAGCGAATAACAGAGTGGTCTAATAGTAATTCATTGGTTCTTAATACCAGCAAATCGAAGCTTTTAATTTTTGGTTTTAGTGCACAAATTAACAAAATTAATTTTGAATCAGGCAGTGTCTATCTAAAAGGAAATAAATTAGAACGTGTGTATGAAGCTCGGAACTTAGGATTACTTATGGACACTGACTTGAGGTTTGAAAAACATATAGCTTCTGTAGTGCGTAACTGCTTCTACCGTATAAAAATACTATATAAAATAAGAAAATATATAAGTCAAGAAGTACGTATTCGTCTGGTGGAAAGTCTGGTTTTGTCTAAATTGAACTATGCCGATATGGTTTATGGGCCTCGACTATTAGGCAGAACGAGCAAGCTCGTACAGCGGGTCCAGAACGCGTGTGCACGTTTTTGCTTCAGTATCCCTCCTAGAACTCATGTTACACAGTTTTTAAACATGCATGGTTTACTAAAAATGAGCTCCAGGAGGAAGGTACACCTTGCTAGTTTACTCTTCGGAGTTTTCAAGACTGGTGAGCCAGCGTACATCTATAATAAACTAGGAAGGATGGACGAAGGGAGAGACCATTTCAGGGACGTGCGGAAAGTACTGAGTGTTCCTCGCCACTGCTCGGCTGCTTTTAGAGGTAGTTTTAAGTATGCCGCAACCAAATGTTGGAACAATATTCCTCCACCGATCCGGGATTCCGGTAGCAAACACACATTTAAATATAAATTAAAACAATTTATCTTATCGAAACAAAAAGAATTCGAAAACATTGCGGTTGATCTATCAATTATCTAGGCAATTTATTTGAACAAAATAGTCTCTAATATATTTTTGTTATGTTTTTATTGTAGTTTATACTCATCTTATTTCATATGTACCTATATATAATATATATTTATTTTATATAAATAATACAAATTGTGTATTTTATATTTGCTGCATTCTGTTATGTTATGTTATGTTTATGCTTAGGGTGATGCTTATGTTTATTTCATTTTACTTGATGATTAACTAAACGATAGTTAATTTCTATTTGGCTGTGACGTCACCCGGGTCACAGCTGAAAATCAGCGCCCTGCACTGTTCGCACATGCGCACATTGTGGGGCATACGCTGAGCTGTACACCCATTCTGGGTGGTGTCACAGACAAGCATTATTTATTTTAATACTTTTGTATGTAATATGATTATTGTTTGTTTGTGATACCATATACCTAGAATAAATTATTTTTCTTTCTTTCTTTCTTTCTAAAATATTTTAATAGTAATATTGGGTTATTCATTATTCATATTATTAATAATATTGGGTTATTTCAGTTATTTATTGGTTATACTCATAAACACTTGACGGAATAGGTATAAAAGAATGCATGCAAATAAAATTATGCATGTTTGTAAATTTTTTTAATTCATTACTGTCCCTGTCAGTTTTGTTTCAGTTTCAGCTGTCAGCAGGTTTACTTGTATGAATTGAAGCGTCAGGCTTGTTACATGATTTCCTTTTGATAAAGATCACGAAAAAAAAATTTCAACCCAATTTAAACCACACGCGTATATTCCCTATTGTATGTCTGTTAATATAAACTATATACAACTTTATAAACTTTAAAAATATAAACTTTAAAAATATATAACTTTTATATATTTTTTTATTTTATAGATACGAGGCAGTAATTCGTCGGTTGATGCAGTTTCCGACCATGTTCGGTCTCAGCAATACAGCCATTAAAGCCACGCAGGCGTTTTGGCATCTCGACCACAGGGACTTTGACGTGAGAACAGCCATTTATATTTTTATTATACCTTTCTTCATAAAAGACTAAGATCGAGAGTCGCATACTGCTTTATAAATGTCACGGGGATACACTAAAATCAGTTATTTGATAAGATAAATCTCTTTAAAAATTGACCAATTCACACAAAATTGTCATTTTAACATCTTCCGTGCATTAGGTATTTATTCCAAATTCCAGACTATTACAACAAAGCCATTTTACTTTGAAAATATAATTACCCTTCTCTCGAAATACATCATACTGTCCAGATGTGATTTGCAAAACCTTTATTTCAAATGGTCGTATTTTTCCAGTTCGCCCTAGACCAACTGCAGTGTCTAACTGGCAACACGCTATCGGACTGGCAACACCACGTGGTGCTATCCTCGCTACTGGCACAGAAGAAGACCCAAGCGGCGTTGCAATACTTACACGTCAAAAAACCACCCCCCATACAAAATATGAAGGAGGGAGAGCATAACGTGAACGATCATTACAAACTGGAGGATTGGCAATCCTGCTGCAATCTCTACTTGGCAAGGGGCTTGGTGTTCGAGGCTTTGGATGTTATACGGATGTGCGTGAGGAACGCTGATTCATTTGAAGACAAGGCGCATTTGATGAATTTCTTTTATAAAGGTGAGTACGTTGTTCACACAAAAAAATGGTGAACGTAGAAAGTGACCTTCGCGCGGCTTAGTAGATTATTAAATTAGTTCCGGATAGACATAACAGATGGCGCCACTAGCCGCTTGACCCGCGCTTTCTGCACACTAAATTATTATTAAATTATTAGGCATAGTCGGGTTTTATAGCAAAACCATTATATACTTGGCTCTCCCATGGTCTGCGGGACGCGGGACGGGAGGAAATTCTCATTGATAAATTAATAATCAATGGATGTGCTCGTACTATAATGTATGACAAGCATTTTTGGCGCGGCTTTGCGCCACTGTGAGTGTGTGTGTGTGTATTGCTACTGTAAGGACATGACACTAAATTAGGGAAAAAGAAATTTTATAATTATAATAATTTTAATTATCATAATTATTCTATTATTTGTGTAATCGCAATTTAGTCTTTCATCTTGATCTCTTTAAGTTTGCTCAATACTTTTCTATAGTTAGTACTATACATTTAAAGTTAAGTAGGTACGTTTCAGGATATGGAAAGAAGATTTTCCATAACCAAGAAAGAAGAAGATACGTTATTAAATATAATTTATACCCCATTTTTTAAATTTTATACATATTATACTCATAATAAAATAATTTATTTAATACATCTACTAAATACAAGTAAAGTTCGTGAACTAAAACCCGACTACGCTTAATAATTTAATAATAATTTAGTGGGCAAAAGCGCGGGGCAAGCAGCTAGTGGTGCCATCTGTTATTCCTATCCGAAACTAATTTTACAAGTATAAATTAAAAATTAAAAAACCCCCGACATTCGCCATTTTGTGGCGGCAGCCATCTTGGATTTGTATAATGCTATTCTACTAGTCAAGCCCTTTCATTTGATACCCATATTAAGGGAGTTGTGAAAAAATATGTATGCCACCATTTTGTAGCGGCGGCCATCTTGGATCGATTTTCATCAAACATAGCTAACAACACTCTCGATTAATTCACCTTTCAAACAAAAAAAACCGCATTCAAATCAGTTCACCCGTTTGAGCTGAGTGCTACAGGGGAACAGACAGACAGACAGACAGACAGACAGACACACACACACACACACACCACACACACACACACACACACACACACACACACACACACACACACACACACACACACACACACACACACACACACACAGACACGTCAAACTTATAACACCCCGTCGTTTTTGCGTCGGGGGTTAAAAATCTAGAAAGCCGCGCAAAGCTGACTTCTCCATTTATTTCGTAAATAAAATGTAGCCTATGTCACCCTGATCATAACAACGAATCAATAGACACCTCATTCATCAAAATGGGTCCAGCAGTTTAGGTGCTACATTAGTATACACAGAATCTCATACAAAAGTCGGCCACAAGCATACATACATACATATATATAAATTATATATACGTAAATACATAGACTGCTAAAATCATAACCCTTCCTTTTGGCTTTGCCGTAGTCGGGTAAAAAAAAACCAGACGTTTAGATTAGTACGGCATGGAGATGTTAGGAGATGGAATAAAACAAAGATAATAAAACAATTAGAATTGATAGGTTTATTATTCACATCTCGAATAAGAGTGATCTAACAAGACGTGTTCTTGTATATCTTAAAATTTCAATGCATTGCTGTCAGATGGTGTGTCACTATCGCTATCAATAACAGCTATATTATAATTCACTAATTCATCGTCGTCATTCTGCAATCTCTCAACGTGAACTTACAATGTGATTTCACGTAGCCTCCGTTACAGCTTGAAAAGCATCTTGCACCAGATTTAATATTTTTGTTTCGAAACGCCAACGAAATAATTTAAAATGTTGTCTTGAAATTATTGGTCCACATTATAGTTTTTTTTATAATAATTGAGAGGCCGTTTTAACCAATATCTGACGATGCGTGATGGCTTCAATGGGTATGGAAATTTTTCACATGAAGCTGACAACACTTACTTGACACAGTCGTCAGCCTCATATTTATTATTATGATATTTATTTTAGAGATATTTGTTGTTTTCCCTCACATTCTTGAGCACAAAACGAACGTACTACCATAACAATTTTTCTAGCACTACTTTTTATCACAATAAAGATGATTACTGCTATGTATTTCACAAAATTTTCGTAACGATGTAAACAATGAACTTTGAAGTTTCAAAGTGACTTTTCAATATGACAGATTTCGACTGCCCTAGTGATAAACAAAGTAACTGACATTTTTTGTGAAATTGACTTTTTTGCATTAACAAAAAATTTATGTCGAGTAGTTTTTTACCACAGTGTCCACAGTTTAATATTTCAAATAACTTGAACCGTTTACTGAAATTTGAATTGCCCAAACAAATAACTGCACACACTAACCCGGAATATAAATGCAAAAACCAAGTAATTAACAAGCACAACACAAAAACAAAGTAATTTGATGTTGATCACTTTGTTTTTGTATTTAAAATGCAGTTGCTTGATTTTTCGTTTCGTGGAACGATCCCAGGTAAAACTTGTCTATGTTTGAGATCACCTTTACTTTCTTTATGTTTAATGTTAACAAATTAAACACTCTGTCATCTGTCAGTTTTGCTGCACGCTTGTGTCAAAAGTTTTCAAACGGTTGACGAAAACATAGATCAAACATAGAAACTGGAATTTAGGGTATTACTTTATGTACTTATAAATAATCGTTTTAATTGTTACCGGCTACTTACTATTTTAAAATATTTCTACTGAAGATAGGTGCAGAATTTTAGATACCTACGTACATAATTAACTAATAGGGACATTACTTTACAGGAATATAACTAAAAATAGACACAGTACTGTAAATTATAACTTTACAAGATCAACATAGTTGATTGATGACCACGACTCCGTCCGCGTGTATTTAGGTTTTTGAAATTCTAGTTTAAGCTCTGTAATTTACCAGGATAAAAAAGTAGCTTATGTCATTCTCAAAAATACAACTTATCTGTATACCTCGTTAAGATCAGCTGAACAGAATAGACAGACATACTTTCGCATTTATAATATTACTAGGTAAGTATAAATTCTTGAGTTGTTGTAATAAGCTCTAACTTACCGTCTCTAAGTTAACTAAGTTGGATATGCTTTGTCCGTCTGACTGTCACAGCCTTATAACTTCTGATTTAATTAAAAGAATTACTTCAAATTCACCGATAACATGTAGAATAACATGTAGAATAACGGCCTAATGCCGGTGGTGGGTCCATATTGGCTCACATAAAATTCCAAATCCTATTCGTTGTCTTACTACCGTTCATATACCGTATATATGTGGTCATAATAAATAATAATCGTTCTTCATAATTTTGTTTTTCATAATTTTTTATTCATACATTTTTTATCCCTACCAACGGATCTCATAACCGTTAGTGATCATATTTAGAAATATTTTCGGACATCCGATGATAGGAGTTGAAATATGTAAGACAATGCGCTCCCGCCGGTGATTACATAAAAATAATAAAAATAGTTATTTGAGTTATTTGGGAGGGGCGCGGGTGCCCATTAAAGCAAATGGGGGGAGGGGGCAATATTTTTTTATTCACAATATCACAATCACAATATCACACACACACACGCACACACACATTTGAACATTAATTTTTGGGGTAACTATTTGTATCTGAATAACAAAGTAAACTCTTTGTAATAAATCTATACTAATAAATAAAATTGAAGTGTCTGTCTGTAATATCGAAATAACTACCTCATATTAAGCTCATATGGTTATTTGAACGCTACCATAACCGAATCACACGTTTTTAAAATTTTTGTCTGTCTGTCTGTCTGTCTGTCTGTCTGTCTGTCTGTCTGTCTGTTTGAACGGGCTAATCTTCGGAACGGCTGAACCGATTTTGACGGGACCTTCACATACAAGTAGAGAATTAACCAGGGAGTAACATAGGCTACTTTTTTAACCGACTTTCAAAAAAGAAGGAGTTGTGTTTTTCCACCTATGTACGCCGATATCTCCGAGATTTCTGAACCGATTTGCGTAATTTTTTTTTTAATCGATAGAGAAACATTGCGACCCTGTTCTATAAAAAATTTGGATTCCAACTCCTCAATCCTGATGCTGTAGGGGACCTAATCCACAAAACTACTTAATGGGTTTTAGAAACTTTCGGTTATTTAAATTGCTATTGGGGGTACCAACTATTGATATTGGGACTTTATCGTTGAATGAACTCGAGTAGGTACATATCCAACTCCTCAACCCTGATGCAAGGAATTGTATTCCGAAATCGTGGGGATTTTGGGGACGGGTTTCTACAGATAAGCTGCTTTTTGTTCTTTCAAAGTTCCCACGGGATTTTTAAAAACCTAAATCCACACGGGCGAAGCCGTGGGCATCATCTAGTTGAAAAATATTTTTGGAAGAAATTGACTTGACTTAACATCTTTTTAAAGATAAATAAGTAGGTATTTTGTAGAAAGGTTGCCTTTAAATAAGAGTTTTCAATGTTTATGCTTGTCCTGTAAAATTATTCTGAATGTAGTTACTTTGTTTATCACTAGGGCAGCCGATTTATCAATGAATAATGGACGTAGTTCAGCAAAAGGGATTCAACCCACACAACTTGTCATACAAATATATACCTAAATATTGCTGAATTAAAATTAACTTTGCTATGATGAGTCGTGTGAGTTGAATCCTTTTTGCTGAACTACGTCAATTTATCAATGAACTTATGAATGAACACATCTTCCCCTCGTACTCCACCAACCCCCGCAGAAGGGCCAACTATATCGCGGTCGGATTATAGTTTACGAACTTATATAAAGATAAGTTTTTGTGTAAGTAAGTGTGTCTGTTGTCTGTTGTCTGTGTGTGTGTGTGTGTCCGTCTGTGTCTGCCTGTGTCTCTGTGTGTGTGTGTGTGTGTGTGTGTGTGTGTGTGTGTGTGTGTGTGTGTGTGTGTGTGTGTGTGTGTGTGTGTGTGTGTGTGTGTGTGTGTGTGTGTGTGTGTGTGTGTGTGTGTGTGTGTGTGTGTGTGTGTGTGTGTGTGTGTGTGTGTGTGTGTGTGTGTGTGTGTGTGTGTGTGTGTGTGTGTGTGTGTGTGTGTGTGTGTGTGTGTGTGTGTGTGTGTGTGTGTGTGTGTGTGTGTGTGTGTGTGTGTGTGTGTGTGTGTGTGTGTGTGTGTGTGTGTGTGTGTGTGTGTGTGTGTGTGTGTGTGTGTGTGTGTGTGTGTGTGTGTGTGTGTGTGTGTGTGTGTGTGTGTGTGTGTGTGTGTGTGTGTGTGTGTGTGTGTGTGTGTGTGTGTGTGTGTGTGTGTGTGTGTGTGTGTGTGTGTGTGTGTGTGTGTGTGTGTGTGTGTGTGTGTGTGTGTGTGTGTGTGTGTGTGTGTGTGTGTGTGTGTGTGTGTGTGTGTGTGTGTGTGTGTGTGTGTGTGTGTGTGTGTGTGTGTGTGTGTGTGTGTGTGTGTGTGTGTGTGTGTGTGTGTGTGTGTGTGTGTGTGTGTGTGTGTGTGTGTGTGTGTGTGTGTGTGTGTGTGTGTGTGTGTGTGTGTGTGTGTGTGTGTGTGTGTGTGTGTGTGTGTGTGTGTGTGTGTGTGTGTGTGTGTGTGTGTGTGTGTGTGTGTGTGTGTGTGTGTGTGTGTGTGTGTGTGTGTGTGTGTGTGTGTGTGTGTGTGTGTGTGTGTGTGTGTGTGTGTGTGTGTGTGTGTGTGTGTGTGTGTGTGTGTGTGTGTGTGTGTGTGTGTGTGTGTGTGTGTGTGTGTGTGTGTGTGTGTGTGTGTGTGTGTGTGTGTGTGTGTGTGTGTGTGTGTGTGTGTGTGTGTGTGTGTGTGTGTGTGTGTGTGTGTGTGTGTGTGTGTGTGTGTGTGTGTGTGTGTGTGTGTGTGTGTGTGTGTGTGTGTGTGTGTGTGTGTGTGTGTGTGTGTGTGTGTGTGTGTGTGTGTGTGTGTGTGTGTGTGTGTGTGTGTGTGTGTGTGTGTGTGTGTGTGTGTGTGTGTGTGTGTGTGTGTGTGTGTGTGTGTGTGTGTGTGTGTGTGTGTGTGTGTGTGTGTGTGTGTGTGTGTGTGTGTGTGTGTGTGTGTGTGTGTGTGTGTGTGTGTGTGTGTGTGTGTGTGTGTGTGTGTGTGTGTGTGTGTGTGTGTGTGTGTGTGTGTGTGTGTGTGTGTGTGTGTGTGTGTCTGTCTGTCTGTCTGTTTCCCCTGTAGCGCTCAAACGGATGAACCGATTTTGAATGCGGTTTTTTGAAAGGTGAATTAGTCGAGAGTGTTGTTAGCTATGTTTGATGAAAATCTGTCCAAGATGGCCGCCGCTATAAAATAGCATTACGCAAATCCAAGACGGCCGCCGCCACAAAATGGCGAATGTCGGGGGTTTTTTAAATTTTAAATTTATACTTGTATAACTTTTATGTGTAGTTAGGAGATGATTGGAAATCTTCCGTTTATGTTTTTTCTTTCTGTATGGTGAGCTATTTTATATGTATATATGTATTGTAGGTTGTCGCAACACGGGCCAGCTGTCGAAGGTGCTGCAGGTGAGCCTGTCGCCGCTCGAGGAGCAGATGTTCGTCGCGTACCTGCAGGACTGCGACGAGGCGCAGACCTCCGAACTGCTCGTCATGTATTACTTGCAACAGGGCAGGTGAATATTTTTCTAATTGTCGTACGTGTGAGCGGGACACAATACGATTGGAGAGCCAATCAGCGCTTACGAGGGATCCGCGAGGGTCAATCAGTGCTTACGAACGATCCCCACGCCCTCCGCGCGACCCCCTCACCACCCGAGATACCTCATTTTCGACTTCTTCGCAATGAAGGTCACCGCTCGACTTACGTGCCGCGGGTTATAAACGGGCAAAATCCGACCCGCTTTGCAAAAAGTTGAATGAATCAAAATAGTTTTACATGAAAGACAATATTACAACCTTTCAATATATAAAAATGTTTGATTCGAAATCGATGACAAAAAAAGTTATTAAATATTTAAAAAAAATTATACACACACATACAGTATACACACAGGCTGTGTGTATACTGTATGTGTGTGTATGATTTTTTTTGTAAATACCTGTGTGACACCTGGTATTGCTATCCACAACAATGCGACCTATGTCATTGTAGATCATTGTCGTATTTGAATACATACTGTTCATTTCATTTTTGTCCGCCGTGGGATTGGTTCCCATACAAAAGTGCCCGTGTACCTTTTGCATATGTATGAGCCAGTCGCTAAAACTCGAAAACGGCTCGACAGATTTTGATGATTTTTTTTTTGAGTGTCTGATTGGGTCCAGTGATGGTTTAGAGGGCAGGGCAATGCCCGTCGGGTCAGCTAGTTCTTGACAATTTTGTTTCGTTGCTCTTAATTGATAATATTAGTGTGGAAGTGTATGGATTTTCATTATTACCTTGTACTATCAATTTCAGATACCTAGAAGCGGAACAGTACAACAGCAAGATCAAGTCCAAGGGGCGCGCCAGGGACATGACGACGTCCGTGGAATCCATCCAGGACGTGTTGGACAGAGAGGGTGTTCGGGAGACGCTGGTGGACGTGCTCTGCGCCAGTCTGCCCACCATCGCCACTTCGGTGGCGCGAGTGGCCTTGACGGACTTTGAGCCACACAGTAATGCGTTATTTACCACTACAGCTTTTTCAACGTCCCACTGCTGGGAACAAGCCTCCTCTCATAGGAGATAGGTGTTTAGAGCTAAGACTCGGCACGCTGCTCCAATGCGGGTTGGCGGGCTTTAACGACTATTGTCACATGATAGTGATAATAACCGGGACCGACTGCTTAACGTGCTCTCCGAGGCACCGCCAACTACCAACTCCGGGCTGGCACTGAGGATTTCTTGACAGAAAAACCCAATACCTAACAATAATTTGCCCGACCCGGGAATCGAACCTAGGACCTCGTGATCTGCAGTCGAATATGCTAACCACTAGAGGCTAGACCAACGAGCCAGATTTTTTTAGATTGTAATGTAATAGTATGATTTTATCTACACCACCTGATGATTATCGCAATTCAATCGCCGATTATTATAGCTGAGCCGTTACAAACGTGCGAACTGAATCATAAATCATTTTTATCGGATCTCTCGTTCGCACTTACAGGCCTTATAGAACTGGAACCTGATTCGTTGGTGTTGTGTGTATCAGTAAAAGAGGGTTTGTCGATAGTCGATAACAGGTGATAAAGAGCGAGGGAGAGCCCTCACAATCCTATGGGCCTAATGATTTATGACACAGTTCGCATGTAATAGTTCAACTATAGTACCGCTATTAAGGCCACTCTCTTCACGCGCTTATCCATACAAACGTATTACGCCTATTATTCTAATATTTGTCGCAATAGGTCTAAAGTTAAGCCAGATATCAATTTATATCTCCATTATCTATGCCATAAAATAAAAAAATTAGTAAAATTATATTTATTTTAAAAGTTATGACCATTGAAAAATCACTATTTTTGGGCAAATTTTGAGGCAACTTCGTGCGTAAATAAACTATATAAGAAAGCAGAAAATTTAAAAACGACCAAAGTCTTGTCATAGGTTACTTCATAATAATTACAAATGTATTTAGTTTATGTAATAAATTGCCAAGTATTTGCTAAAATAGGCGTAATTCCAAACCTAGATTTGCATATTTTTACTTTGCCATTTTTCACTAAAAAATCATGATATCTCAAGTAAAATTTATTACAGGGGAAAGGTGCGGTTAGTGCGGTGAAAGGGGTTACAAGTTAGACACGAAGAAAAGCGAGTAGCGGCCGATTTCGCACGATCTATCATCTATGACATAATTAGTCAACTACGAAACGTAAACAACAAATATGTCACACGTTACGTATAATAATTAGCATTTTTGTTGTTTATTTTGCCTTCTTATTTTGCTAATTGTAATTTACTGCTCTTTTATTCTATTGTAGACTCGTCAGCTAGAGATTATCGATACGGATACAAATCTAGACTTTTTCCAAGCCGGGCCCCCAAAAATCCTCGACAAACACGAAGAAAAAGGAACAAACAGCATCTAATGATGCGTAAGTATCTACATATCTACTTGGTACAAGCTGACTAAAAATGAACATGAGTAAGACGAAAATCATGTCAAACACTCATGTCCCGCTTCACCCGATAATCGTTGAGAACTCGGTGCTCGAAATTGTAGACGAGTATATATACCTAGGACACACAGTCCAGCTAGGTAGGTCCAGTTTCGAGAAAGAGGTCAACCGCCGAATCCAACTCGGATGGGCAGCGTTCGGGAAGCTCCGCGATGTCTTCTCGTCCAAAATTCCTCAATGCCTGAAGACGAAAGTCTTCGAACAGTGCGTGTTACCAATGATGACATACGGATCCGAGACATGGTCGTTAACTATGGGCCTCATAAGAAAGCTCAGAGTCGCTCAGAGAGCGATGGAGAGAGCTATGCTCGGAATTTCTCTACGCGATCAAATCAGAAATGAGGAGATCCGTAGAAGAACCAAAGTCACCGACATAGCTCAACGGGTTGCGAAACTGAAGTGGCAATGGGCGGGGCACATAGTTCGGAGAACCGATGGACGTTGGGGTCCCAAGGTGCTGGAGTGGCGACCGGGAAGCGCAGTGTTGGTAGACCCCCCACTAGGTGGACCGACATCAAACGAGTCACAGGGAGCCGCTGGATACAAGCGGCACAAGACCGTGGCATGTGGAAGTCCCTTCAAGAGACCTATGCCCAGCAGTGGACGTCAATCGGTTGATAACGACGACGATGACGACAAGCTGACTCCCCCTGCTTCATAAAAATGCTAGAAATAAAAATGTTATAAACAGTAATACTAAATATGAGTTTTACGCCCAGTCTGTGTTCCGAAACGAACGAACTAAGGTCGAGTCCAGACTAAGTAACACCTTTCAAACTATACAGGGTATAAGGAGACCGCTACCGAAAACTTAGCGCTATTGTTATACTATCTAAACATTATCTTATAAGGTAGGTATCGGCGCCGGCGCGACCGCGGTTTCGTAGGTATCTAACGATACGTAAATAGGTCACATCAAGTTCGTTGACCTCCAGCGTCAGCTGATTTTATTTTAATCACGCAAGAATTACGTAACAAACTTTTACAAAATACAGCAAATAAGTTTTTTGCAATTACAGGGCTGTTTAACCCTCCAAAACAGATATTGTATAAAAAGTGCAATTTTTTTTTTGTAAAAAAAAATTTTTTTTTCACGTTTTTTTTAGTGATATCTTATCAGTAATCATCAGTACTATCACCTGTCTTCGTTTCCGAGAGCGGTCTCCTAACACCCTGTATTACATGCAATATAACCACTACCGCCACTACAGCCTTTTTAACGTCCCACTGCTGGGCACAGGCCTCCTCTTTCATAGGAGAGAGGGATTTAGAGCTTAGACCCACCACGCAGCTCCAATGCCGGTTGGCGGGCTTTTGTCACATGATAGTGAAAATAACCGGGAACAACTGCCGTGCTCTCCGAGGCAAGGGGGCAGTTGGCGGTGTTTCACACCGCCCACTACCAACTTCGGGCTGGCACTGAGAATTTCTTGACAGAAAAACCCAATACCTAAAAACTATTTGCCCGACCCGGGAATCGAACCCGTAAGCCCGACCCGGGAATCGAACCCGTAACCTCGTCACAGTCGAATACTCTAACCACTATATCAACGAGGCAATATAACAATAGACTTTTATAGCAAATTAGGTTTCAATACTAAGGGATAAAATATAATAAACATAAAGTATAATAGGAAAAAATTATTGCCATTTTACAAACTGGTTTTTTTATAGGTAATTTTTAATTGCACATCTAAAATACTAAACGTGCAATAAATATACTGACTTGCATACTAAATGATACCGTATTACTATTAATTTGTACAACTAATATACTGATTTGCACACTAAATTATTTCTTAGTTATGGTCCAAGAACGAGCGAAGCGAGCTCGGGACTTGCGGCACCCCAACTCAGATAGGTTAGGTTAGAAGGGACAACGAACAGGGGGATGGCGGGGTCTATAAGACTCCGCCATCACCTTCGTTGTTATTTTTTTGTTTTCTTTTCATACTGCCCAGAAAAAGGAACCATGCGAAGCGAGGCTTCGTCAACTGCATTTGGTAACATCTATTTAACGATTTAATATTATATTGTATAACTGTCCACTATAATATTATCTCCTGCGTAGTGCCCTGCGTATGCGCACACACTTGTGCACTAGAATATCTCCTGCGTAGTTGACCCTGCTTCTGTTGAGATTGGCCGCTTTGGCCGAGATTCGGAGCGCTGTGGTCATAAAGTGGGTGGTCCCGGGTTCAATTTCCGGCAGGGGCAATTTGGGATTTTATAATTTCTAAATTGTCTCTGGTCTGGTCTGATGGGAGGCTTCAGTGGTTGGCTACCACCTTACCGGCAAAAGCCGTGCCGTCAAGCAATTAAACGTTCCGGTACGATGCTGTGTAGAAACCGATCAGGGGTATGTATACCTCTTTCAAGTTAGCCCGCTTCCATCTTAGACTGCATCATCACTTAACATCAAGTGAGATTGTATTGTATTGTATTTACAGAGGGGACGCCGCCAGGCGGGTGATCAGTCCTATGTAAGGACCATTTCACCCAATTGCCCGTATTTGGACACAGGTCACTGGTGTCCTGGCAGTTTGTTGTGCACCGGTTTAAGGGGGGCAGCCCCTCAAACCTTCCCACGACTTTCGTAAACCTAAGAATGTATACCCTATAGAGAGGTGTCTTCTTTTTAGGGTTCCATACTCAAAGGGTAAAAACGGAACCCTATTAATGTCACTCGGCTGTCTGTCCGTCCGCCGGTCACAGGTCTGTAGCTCATAGACTAAATGAGTTGAGTAGAAAAACCTAAAATTTTGGTATTTGGTGTAGAACGTTAACCCAAAACTAAATATTGAATTAGAAATTGAAGTAAATTATTTTTCAGAGGGGCATGGAATATTTTTCAGGGGGGCTTTCCCATACATGAGAAAGGAGCCGAAAAAAAATTTTTTTTTTAACCTAGCTTGTGGGGTATCATTATTTAGAACTTATTAAGAACATATATTTTTTTAATTTTTTGCTTAAAAAATAAGGAAATGGGGGGCATCAAAGTTGTTAGGTTTAGACCATTTTTGTGATGGGGGCTATCTCAAAAACTAAACCAGTTAGGAATATGAAACTTAGGTATATTATGAACCATATACTGTATTTAGACAACAAATACTAAAAATAATGATTTATAAAGTAATTTGTAAGCTGTGATCAAAACAAACGAACACTTTTTGGGTTTTTCTTTCACGGTTTGTTGCGATGTCTAGCTCGGAAATGAAATATTTCTCACGCCCAAAATATTATGTTGTTCATAATTATGTACGGAACCCGAAAAGAGCGAGGCCCGACTCGCACTTGGCCAGTTTTTTGATAATATCGTTACCTTGCAGTTCCCTTCTTACCAATAAGTACATAGGGCAATCAGCTATGAAGTGAAAGCTAGTTTCTTTTTCTCCACACTCTGGACAGGATGGGTCTTCTACGAGTCTCATTATTGCAAGATATCTATTAAGCAGATAGTGTCCAGTTGTTATATGTACCTGCTACCTAGGTAGTGTAGTAGAGTAGGCTAGGTTTGGGTCCGCAGAATTACATACATTTTATGTGTCATACTAAGTATAGGTGAATGGTTTTATAATGTTCTCCAACCTAACTTCCAATCTATACAAGATTAGTTTGTATGCGTACTACTCTTGTATAATTTGGACGATCTTGATTAAAAAGTAATTTACAATCTATACGCGACCAGTTTCACACCCTTGCGGTTTGGCTTTGTATAGAATGGAAATACACGTAACCGTGCACAAACTCCAAGGAATCACTCTACAGTATAGCTGTACTGACTTCGGCCCAAGAGTTTTTGCAAAAGGTCAATGTTACGTAGGCGTAGCAGAGTGAAGTCTTTGGACAGAATAGGTATATTAGACTTCAGCAATCGGTCTGGCAATATCAGAAAACATATTAGTGACATATGTATACATTTATGGTTATAACTTCGTACGTAAGAATGATAACTCGATGTGTTATATATTAAAACCTTCCTGAAAGTACGATAGTGAAACAATCATCAAAATCGGTTCATTAGTTGCGGAGATAATCGCGAACATACTTACATATATACATACATACATACTTACATACATACGGGTCGAATACAGAACCTCCTTTTTTTCAAGTCGGTTAAAAATTAGTGTGCGATTCAGTATTTTAGGCGCTACTTTCGAATATTAATAGTGGGCACATTTAGTGTGCAATTCAGTATTTTAGGTGCTACTTTCGGAACATTTTGTGTGCGAAAGAGAATCAATAGATATACGATTAAGTACCACCCTTTTTTAATTGATAATTTTTTATCGCCTATAATCTCTAAACACATTGTTTACTTTTTAGATGTTCTTGGAGCCTTTTGAATTGCGCTTAGGGCAGAAAATATCTAAACGAGCGAAGAACCATGATGATAACGAGTAAATAATATTTCAAAAACCAATGAAAATACTGTTATATAATTATTGTGTGCTTATGATTATGATAATCAAAATATATTGGGACAGGGTAGTCAAAGCGAACTAACATGTATTTCATAATATTATTATCTTACAAAGTGTACGAAACATTATCTCCACCGTAATGTAATAGACAAATTTGTACAGAAAAAAATATTTTGTTTTGCAAAAATTGCATTGTCGATTCGGTCTAACATGCTCGCGCGCAGATTTGCTAAAAGCAGTAATGAAGTGAGGGGCACCCTCCTCAGGGCTTACTGTCAATGTTTATATACCTGTCAGTTGTGGTACTGGTACAAGAGGGTGTCCTTCAGCACCATAAGGGTGCAGTATAATAACGCATACCGCATCATTATGAAATTTCCCAGATACTGCAGCGCATCGAGTATGTTTGCCGAGTCGGGGGTGCCTGATTTCTTTGCTGTTATCAGAGCACGTATAGCTTCCTTCTGGGAAAGATTGCGTAACTCTAGTAACAGTAATGATTGCTCATTGGATCAAGATGCATCGAGATCCAAATAGGAAATAACTCTGCACACCTTCAGTGTGCAGCGTTAATTTAATAGGTATATGTAAATTTATATATGTATATAGTATTCTATATCACCTATTCTATTGTATTTGATTTTAATTTATTTAATTAATTTTTGATATGTTTTTTGTATTTCTATATTCATACCTACTTGGGTTTTTACCTGAATAAAGAAAATTATTATTATTATTATTAAAAAAATCCAACCATCCATCCATCCATTACATGTTTCAAAGAACATTGAGCAAAATTCATGTTACGTCATTTCGCTTTGACTCTGCGCTAATATGTCTTGATATTTGATCCCTTACGTGCATAGCATACATATTATTATAAGTACTTTTATTTTATAATACGACTGTGTACGAACTATCTAGTTGTGTCCTAATATCTTTTTCTCTTTTTTGTCATTTTGCTCATCATTCAGACCGATTACTAAAAAGTTAGTTTTAATTTTAGTACTTTTGATGTTTAAATAAATGACTTTAAATAACTTTCTTATTTTATTTCCAATATTTGGTATCCTTAGCGACCATGCAAGAGACACGGTGTGGCGCCGGCACCACTGAATTTTTCATATATTATGTAAGTATAAAAGTTGGTAAGTATCTACGAAGATCATGAATACATCAATGTAATAAGGTGGATTCACGTTATTCATAATATAATGTAGATTCAGCCGTATTTTACATAGAATATAATATATTCACATTTAAAAATGTGTGAAATATTATACCTAAATACACATAGTTCTGTTATTTTACATTTCATAATATTGTCTTGTATGATTTTCTTTTATATATGCACATTCTAAGTAGGTTTTCGAATATACATATAAACAAAGTTTTGACAGCGAAAAAATATTATGTTACTTAGTCTGGACCCACCCTTTTGTCAATTATTTTTATCGATTTGTAAAATAATTATTATCACATTATCCTACTAACTATATCTAATATTATAAATGTGAAAGTGTGGATGTTTGGATGTTTGTTACTCAATCACGCCGCAACTACAAAACCGATTCGGCTAAAATTTTGAATGGAGATAGCTTATGCCCTGACTTAAAACATAGGCTTTTTAACTTTTATCCCGGAAAAAATCACAGTTCGCACGGGATTTTGAAAAAAAAAAACAAATCTATAGCAACAGCTGTAGGTAGATTACTATAGCAAACTTCCTTGAAAGTAGGTATAAAGGTTGGAAAAGGAAGCGGGAACGGGAACCGGAAATCCACGATTCCCTCGGGATTTGTGAGAAACCGAAATTCACGCGGGCGAAGCTGCGGGCAGAAGCTAGTTTTAAATAATTTTGGGGGATAAGTAATCAATTACATTTGTAGTATCTCTGGATTTTCAATTATTTTCTTTATTTTTTAGGATTCCATTCCTCAAAAGGAAAAACGAACCGTAAATGAAAAGGAAATAGGCATGATTGTGCATTGTACTGTCCAATGTCCATATGTCATTCTTTCTCGCTTTAGTTTTACGTGTAGCTATGGTAGCTGCATACTCTTCTTTACTGACGATGTCTCGCTCTCTAAATGCAGGACGAGACAGCAATATTTTAGGCTCCGCCCACCAACGACTTCTCGCTTGCATGGAGAGCGCTCTTAAGCTTTAATGGCCGGCGCACATTGACGGCAAGGCACGGCATTTTTCAACTGATGATTAATAATGAACCATAATTACATGACGTTTAGGTTGAAATTTATCATAAGAATAATCTGCTAACTTTTCTAGTGTTCAATATCAAGAAGAGATAAAAAGGTAACAATAATATTGAAATTTTAATTTCTACTTTTTTTTTTGCAGTTTCAAAACCGAAGCCTATGTCGGTGTACGTCCAAGCGACGACTACCAACAATAAATTCACCTACAAATCATCTTTTATACAGGTTAGTAAAGATCGGAATTTTTGACAAATTCTTGTGCCTTTTTACCCACTAACCTCTATTTATAATTTATATAACGCTGAATTTGCTGTGCCATAAAAAAATTAGCTGAATCTTGTGTCGACTCAAATCGCCGCACTGAAGGTACTGGAAATTAAATTTGACATTTCTCAGTACAAGTCACGGCAAATAAGTCGAGCGGTGACCTTCAATGCGCAGAAGTCGAAAATGAGGTATCTCGGGTGGTGAGGGGGTCGCGGGGAGGGCGTGGGGATCCCTCGTAAGCACTGATTGGCTTTCCAATCGTATTGTGTTCCGCTCACTCGTACGACGCTGCGCGCACTTGAAGATCACCGCTCGACTTACGTGCCGGGGGTTATACAGTTTATAACAATAATTATTCACATTAGTTCCGGATACCTTCACTCTCATTTTTCTTAGCAATCGACCCCAAAATGGCAATAGTCAAATTGCTTCAGTCAATACTCATTCCTACATACTTGCTATAGAGGTCAATTGTTTAACACGAGTACCCCGAAATTTGTATAGTGGCAATGCTGTCTGGAGTACAGAAAAATAAAGATTTTTATTTTCGTTTCTATTGACAAGCCAAAAAATTGTAGTATTCTTATTCGCACAGAACATTATGACAAGGACGGAAATACATTTCGTCTGGTTGTTTTTAATCGCCTTCCAAAAAGGAAGGTTATCAATTTGTGTATCTTTTTGTCTATTACATTTTTATCACATGTATGTTTTTTCAATATTGATGTTTTAGGACACCATAGAGAATGCCAGCGAAACTTGGATCAACAAGCCGAAATTGAGAAAGGGAATGAAACGCGCGCTCAGCATTCAAGAAACTCCGTTTATTTGCACGCCAAAAACATACAAATCGAGAAAGTATGAAATATTTTTTTTTACACGCTATTTCACAAAAAGATCATTCATAATACATAGATACTCTTGGCGGTGTTTTGTGGAAGAACTCGTACTTAGTTTTTCCACAATTTTCTACCTCTACTGTGCATATAAAATCGATTGTATTGAAATATACATACCAAAGTTTTGATTAGTTAGTTTGTACTGTAGTCTTGTGACTACAGTAAATTTTCTTTAAAGTGTATTTCGAGGGAATCTAGCAAAAAATAACTATACAAATACGCACAAATAATATGCCTTTAAATTACAAGGATTAAAAGTAGCTATAAAATTTCTAAACTTTTCAGCTTACTGACGTCGGAACAAAGAGGTTCGGAAGCGACACCACCGAAACGAGCCAAATTGGACCTTAGCGGCACTCCTCGAACGCCTAAAATGCCCTGCGGTCCCAAAGTCAGCGACGCTCTCAGTCGAGAAATGGCGAGCTTTTTGGACATGCCCGTCGTGCAGACACCACAGAAGTATTACGACAGGAGTGGGGCTGACACGCCACAGAGTATATTGAAGGTAATTTTTTTTTTGACGTAATAACGTCATTATAAATCGATGAACGCCGGCTACACTTACGAAAAAAAAATCGATGAACGCCGGCTACACTCACGAAAAAAACACGACTCATTGTCACGTACCACGTGCAAGCGAGATCGCGGAACAAGCGATCGCGGAGAGGCAATGTTTTCTTATGACGTTATCACGTAAAATTAGTGTCCATAAGCAGATTTTACTGACAACTAGCTTTTTTCTTTTTGTATCATAGAGAAATGTAGTACCTAATTAACTATGTCGTAAGCATAGTATTAGTAAGAATATAAAAAACCCGACTGCGACAAAAAGCCAACTAATAAGACCTATTATGCGATTATATATAGAACACTTTATCACAGCTCTATTATAAATATTGAAAATTTAAGTGAGAATCGTTGCTATCCAACTAAAAATCGTTACAGATCCTAAATAATCATTTGAATATGAGATTTTTAAGATAATTTTCAAATATCTATTCAATGATACCCTCATTTAACATAGTTCGTCGATTTTAATTTTTTTCTTTGTCACAATATGGCGTCTGATTGTCGCCATATTGAATTTTGATTAATGTCATGTTTTTAGTGACACACAAAATTAAAGATAAATCGATTAAACATAAGAATCATCGAAATTAGCCCATGCGTTTGGTCTCTGAAGCGCCACAATGGAACAAACATATACATACACACATGAGCTGATAAACAGGTTACCCTTTTTTGCGTTGTGCAGACGGGTACAATTGGTACTAATTTAAAAATTTAACAGCATTTTTGTATATATCTTGTTTATAATATTAATATCTTGTAGAACCGTCGATTGGACGACCGCAGCAGGGACGCGCCCTCGCCCGCCGACTCTAGATACCTGTGTGACACCGATGAGGAGGAACTAGAAACAGCCAGCAACCATACACACTACAGCGATTCTACTAATAAGTGAGCTACTATTTATTTATGTACATCACGCTAATATTATAAATGCGAAAAGTGTGTACGTTTGTCACTCTTTAACGCCGCAACTACTGCACCGATTTGGCTGAAATTTAGAATGGAGATAGATTATGCCCTGACTTAACACATAGGCTACTTTTTATCCTGACAAAATCCACAGTTCCCGGCGATATTAAAAAAAATCTGCATCAGCTGCAGCTATAGGTAGATTACTATAGCAAACTTCCTTGAAAGTAGGTATAAAGGTTGGAAAGGGGAGCGGGGAACGGGAACCGAAAATCCATGATTCCCTCGGGATTTGTGAAAAACTGAAGTTCACGCGGTCGAAGCCGCGGGCAAAAGTTAGTCTTTCTATAACACACAACGTTTTTATAAGTATTTAATATAATAGTGGCTGGTTAGCACTGCCGGCAAAGCTGTTTAGCTCGCTTTCATCTTAGACTGTATCGTCATTCGTCACTGAGCAGGTGAGATCGGTCAGACTCATTTAACTCGTGCCGACTTTATCCGAACGAGCGTTACACAGCCGAGCGTGACGTCTAAGTCTCACTCAATGCCCACAAAATAAAGTGCTCAGCGCTCAAGTTTTCACTTCAAAAATTTCCCTGATTTCTAATTCAGTGGAATTCTGACAGCTGTCATTGTCATTTACAGATGAGTTATTTGTATGGAGAACAGGGTTAACATCTACGAAGTACGATTTTACCCCAAACTGCTTTAATTCCTTGTCATCATAAAAAGCCATATATGCCGAATAATAATATTAATATGAGTCGTTTCGCCCTAAAATAGAAAACACCAAGAGTGGGAACTAGAAAGTGCACACTAACAGCAATAGAAAACAAAAGAAGCAAAAAAATTCATTAAAAAATGGAAGTCAAATGACATTCTCACCATGAAGTGTCTGTTAGGCATTTGTCATATCTACATGCGGCAGTGGATTTTTATTTTGAATTTTTTATCTTTTTTGTGGGAATTGTTTTATCTCTGGTAACATTACGAAACGTCAGAATTCCACGGAATTAGAAATAAGGGTATAGGGCCATTTATTTATTTATTAAATAAATAAATTTTAAAGACACCTCCGCTTCACGATCCCGACGGCATCGGAGGCAGAGTCGTCGCCGTCACCCGTAGCTGTAGCCGTGAAACTGGAGCCGAGGGAGACGGAGGACGGGAGCGAAAGAGACGCACACAGCGGCAGCTACAAGAGCACCATGGTGAGGTGTTATACAAGTTATAAGTTATTACTATAGTTGTGATTTACTATGGTATGTGACGACCTCCCTGGCGCATTGGTGAGCACTGTGGTCTTATAAATGGGAGGTCGCGGGTTCGATTCCCGGCTGGGGCAATTTGGGTTTTTATAATTTCTAAATTGTCTCTGGTGTGGTCTGGTGGGAGGCTTCAGCTGTGGCTGGTTACCACCCTACCGGCAAAGCCGTGCCACCAAGCGAACGAGCGAACTGCGTCATAAATCATTTTTATCGGACTTCTCGTCCGCACTTACAGAACCTTATGGAACTGGAACCTGTTTATCTGGTGTTGTGTGTAAAAAAAATTGTCGATAGTCGATAACAGGTTATAAAGAGCGAAGGAGAACCCTCACCAGTGGCGTAACTACAGGGTGGCATTTCGGCAAAATGCCACGGGCCCCGAGCCGAAAGGGGCCCCCGGCCCGAGAGGGCCGTGAGCACAGGAGTATCCTAACATTTAATATTACATCAATTTATCATCAATGATCTTTAATTAATTTAAGTTGCCAACGTGAAAAGTTTACAGTTTTGGCTTCAGTATCAATTATATATAGAGCCCTTTAAAAAAATTCAATATGATTTTCAATGAACAGAATTGGACAGTTTTGTTATAATATAATAACTATGTAAATTGTAGATACCTAGATAAAAAATAATTTTATTTCTTGAAGCTTTCCTGAAGTGTGCACATTTCGCACGTCCCGCAGTCGCCCAGGTTAATGTTGTTTAACAAATAATTTGTTATACTTGTTGCAAAATGTTTAATAAAAATTTGTTAAAAATGTTTCATAAACATGAAAACATTTAAGACTTTGCTAACATTTGTGACAAAATGTTAACTAACAGTAATGTTTACTAACATTTGTATCTGCAGTGTGGCAGCACTATAAGACGAAAATTGCATGACATTTTTTGTTTCAGAACAAAATGTTCATAAACTAACCAAAATGTTCGTCCATGCTCTTTAAATTAAAAGTTACTAGAAAAAGAACTTATTTTAATAGCGTTTTATGTACCTTCTTTACGTACTTATATGATTTATTTTAAAATAAAATGAATACTTTATCGTTAGTTGAGCTTATTTTCGGCCTACTCGTGCTCATATACAAAACCCCGAAAGCTTTCAGCTCTAACTGCAGAACCGATTCGATTGCCTAGCAGATTGTGACTCTGTGGACGATCTAAACAACAGGCTGGTGGAAACTGTCCATACGGTTGGGTTCAATTACTTTAAGACCCACCGTGCAATCAGAACCAAAAAGTTCTCAGATCATACTCTCAAGCTAATGGATAAGAGGCAAGAAATGAGACTGCAGTCTGTAGCAGATGTGTTTGCTTACCGGCAGATTAAATAGCAAACGCGAGACTTGCATAACTTTAATACAGAATGTATTAAAGATACAATCGAGCGAAACAAAGGCTCAAAAGTTTTCGCGAGACATCTGTCTATCGGACAGAGCCAGCTGACGCGATTGAAGACCGACAACGGTAGTCTCATTTCATCAAAGCCTGAGATCTTGAGAGAGATCGAAAACTTTTACGGACAGTTCTACACCTCAACTCAGAAGCCTGTTGAAGATTTGGCTAAAGATCCCAAAGCCAAATTGACCCGACACTATGAAGATATCCCGGACGTCAGCCTATACGAGATTAGTATGGCTCTCAAACAACTGAAGAACAACAAGGTGCCAGGCGATGACGGAATCACAGCGGAACTCCTGAAAGCAAGTGGAAAACCAGTTCTTAAGATCTTTCAGCGATTGTTCAATTCCGTTATCGACGAGGGTATAACGCCAGAGGCATGGCACAGGAGCGTGGTGGTTCTCTTCTTCAAAAAGGGTGATAACACCTTGCTGAAAAATTATAGACCCATCTCGCTGCTGAGCCATGTCTATAAGTTGTTCTCGAGAGTCATTACGAATCGTATCGCTCGTAGGTTCGACGACTCGTCGGCTGCGGCAGGTTATACAGAAGACCGAAGAGTATAACCAGCCACTTTGCTTAGCGTTTGTGGACTATGAGAAAGCCTTTGATTCAGTGGAAACTTGGGCTGTATTAAGATCACTACAGAGATGCCGGATCGACTATCGGTATATTCAAGCGCTGAAGTGTTTGTACGAAAACGCTACCATGTCAGTCCGTATACAGGATCAGACTACAAGACCAATCCAATTGCAGCGAGGAGTGCCACAGTGAGACGTCATCTCCCCGAAGCTCTTTACCGCAGCATTGGAGGACGTCTTTAAGCTTCTGAATTGGAACAAACTTTGCATCAACATCAATGGCGAGTACAACACTCACCTGCAGTTTGCCGATGATATAGTCGTGATGGCAGAGTCTCTGGATGATCTTAATACAATGCTCAACGACCTCAGCAGGGTTTCTCAACAGGTGGGCCTAAAAATGAACATGTTTAAGACGAAAATTATGTCAAATACTAATGTCTTGCTTCACCCGATAATCGTTGAGAACTCGGCGTTCGAAATTGTAGACGAGTATATATACCTGGGACACACAGTCCAGCTAGGTAGGTCCAATTTCGAGAAAGAGGTCAACCGCCGAATCCACCTCGGATGAGCAGCGTTCGGGAAGCTTCGCGATGTCTTCTCTTCCAAAATTCCTCAATGCCTGAAGACGAAAGTCTTCGAACAGTGCGTGTTGCCAGTGATGATATACAGATCCGAGACATGGTCGCTAACTATGGGCCTCAAAACAAAGTACCTCAGAGTCATTCAGAGAGCGATGGAGAGAGCTATGCTCGGAGTTTCTCTACGCGATCAAGTCAGAAATCAGGAGATCCGTAGAAGAACCAAAGTCACCGACATATAGCTCAACGGGTTGCGAAACTGAAGTGGCAATGGGCGGGGCACATAGTTCGGAGAACCGATGGATGTTGGCGTCCCAAGGTGCTGGAGTGGCGACCTCGCATCGGGAAGCGCAGTGTTGGTAGACCCCCCCCCCCCCACTAGGTGGACCGACGACATCAAGCGAGTCGCAGGGAGCCGCTGGATACAAGTGGCACAAGACCGTGGCATGTGAACGTCGATCGATTGATAACGACGACGACGAGCTTCTTTATATTGAGCAGAAGGGGCCCCATCTAATTAATTTGCCACGGGCCCCCAACGGTATAGTTACGCCACTGACCCTCACAACCCTATGATCGTAATGTTTTATGGCTCAGTTCGCACGTTTGTAATGTCCCAACTTTAGTGACCAGTCCCGACTTCGCACGGGTAGTAATTACCCGCTACTATCCCCACCATACGTTATACTATCTCAAAGATATTAGGCAGCATTTTCGATTTAAGCTCCCAGCTGGTTTAAATTTTTCTGACATTTTCAACAATTATCTTCATATTTTAACCAATTTACACAAAACCTTAGCAAATTATACACGTGAACCTTCGTCATGAATCACTCTGTCTATTGGTGAAAACGGCATGAAAATCAGTTTAGTAGTTTTCGTGTTTATGGCAAACAGACAGACAGACGCAGACTTTGTTTTATATGTAGTGATTTTAAGAGGACTCATTGATATTGCATACTGATGTGCTTAAAAGGGTCCCTTCACATATATACGCACGTAACCGGCTTGAGCTGCTCCGAGAAAGCTTTATGAGTACGGTATTATCTTACTCTGGATTTCTCCGGTCGAGTTGGATTACCATTGCATCGAACTATAAAAACTTGTGCACTATAATATCTCCTACATAGTTGGCATATTCATCTTGGCGATTGGCCGCAGTAGTCGACATTCGTCAGGAATTGTATCTGTAGTAATTTAAAAATTATGTATTTTAGAGTGAAGTGCATCCAATGGAGTCACCGCCGAAGAAATTCGCCGCTGAAGAAGTTAAATACAGAAAATCCTACAAGGACAGTGTTCGCGCCAGGTAAATTCTGCATTTAGATTAGCATACGGACAAACTTATACATTATATTAATAAGGTCTATATTGTACTTGGTACTGTAGAGTGTAGATGATTACGTACATTTTGGTAATTATTGACGAAAAGTGTCCATAATATCTTGATAACTACTGAACCGACTTTGATGAAACTTGCACTGTTCCCTAAATTTAAATAAATATAAGCCAATATGTAATCCGAAATTGTTAATCGGATTGTGACAATAAGAATGTTCACATCTGGAATGGATTAAAAGTTTCCGAGAACAGCCTGGACTAACATACATATGTACATACAAACATATACTTATAAAATGTATACTTGTTTGGAAGCCCTAATCCACATATTGCAGTTCCAATAACATTACACACACACGTGTCGAATTGATAACCTTCTTTTACAGTCGGTTAAAGATACTTTCCAATGATACATGATTTTCTTCATACACTTTTAAAGCCTATTAGCCCTGGAAGTAGCGCTGGCATTTTTCTAGTGATTTTATACCAAATGAATTTTATTTCAAACATTTGTTCAGAAATCATTAAAGGAGCGTCTTTGAGTTATTCTTGTTCTGATCGAATGTCATAGAAAAGATCACGAACATGCAGTGGGGAAGCGATTATGAACCTTATTCCTTTGTTATAAGGTTCTCTGTATCAATACAATGACTTTTTCATCCTGTATGTTTTAGTTTTACCACTATCGGAGCTGACGTTTGTATCTGTTAGGTGGAAACTATTATTGTTATGATTTTCAGTCGGCATAAAATGACTCAAAAGCTGTGATAGCCTAGGTTAGGTAGGTTAGGACAACCGACTTCTAATCGGAGGTCGTGGGTTCGATCCCGGGGCACGCACCTCTAACTTTTCGGAGTTATGTGCGTTTTAAGTATTTAAATATCACTTGCTTTAACGGTGAAGGAAAACATCGTGAGGAAACCTGCATGCCTGAGAGTTTTCCATAACGTTCTCAAAGGTGTGTGAAGTCTGCCAATCCGCTTGGCCAGCGTGGTAGACTATGGCCAAAACCCTTCTCACTCTGAGAGGAGACCCGTGCTCTGTAGTGAGCCGGTAATGGGTACTATATAGTCCTTTTCATAGTTTTCTCTTTATTCGACAGGCTATCAATATCAGCTAATAGTAGTCTATCAGATGATCCAAACACCTCGGTAGAGAGCATCGCAGACATCCCAGTCACACTCTTCAACCCGCGCTACTCGGGCGAGAGGAAACCGATCTCGCTCTCAGACTACAAAGAACACAACAGAACAGAGATAGAGAGTGAGGTCGAACAGAAGAGAGACGAAGGAGAAATGGAGATCGACGAAGAGCAGAAAATGGAAAATTCCAGTGATGTATTCGTTGCGCGGACGCCGAAAGGTCGGAGGAGTATCAGGTCCGGTGCTGGAGGAGACAGTACGCCCACAAGAAGCAGGTTTGTCTGTTTATTTTCTACTTTGTTATATTTTTCTACTAGTGGACCCGGCAGACTTCGTCCTGCCCGGTGACATACCGACATCGGTGACACCTACTGAGACCCGGTACCTGTACCTACCCGGTAATACCCACCCAAGATTGAAATATACAAACAAAATTTCATCCAAATCGGTCCAGCCGTTTAGGAGGAGTTAGGTGATAAACGCACGTACGGAAAAATTATATAGGTATGGGTGAGTGAGAGAGTTTACCGATGGGTTGTTTGACAGTTACGAAACCCGTGAACATTTTGTATGGGAAAACGTTTTTTTTTTTGTATTTTAAGTTTTTGGCAATTTTCTAATGTTTTTAATATTTATTATGCTATTCTGGATGGAGAAAAATACAACAAATCAAAAACCATGAAAATTGGTCCAGCCGTTCTCAAGTTATAAGTGTTCGAACTAACACGACTTTGTTTTATATATATAGATTTTATTCTATTGTCTCTTTATTTTTTTAACTAGCTGATGCCCGGGACTTCATCCGCGTGGATTTAAGTATTTAAGAATCCCGTGAAAATTCTTCGATTTTGCCCGGATAAAAAGTATCCTGCTTACATCTTCAAGAACTAAAAAGCTTTGTTTCGTTGATTCATTTTACGATTTTATTTCAAGTTAGTTTATACTAATTTTCCTAATCTTATCATATAGATTATAATTAATGAAATAAATAAATATAATTTTTAAAAGCGGTACAATATTATCGTCAGTTGTGTGAGATATTGAGTAATATTGTCGACCATTTTAATTTACTCAGTAAAGATAAAATCATACACGTCCGAAAAGAAATCTTAATTTTTTGAAAATGGCTATATGAACTTGCGCACGCAACAATTGTCTCGCTATCAATGTATTGTCAAAATATGCTATGTCAATGTATACGCATTTTTATATTAAATGGTACTTGACCCTATTATGAAACTTTCAGGAGTCGTTCCGGTACTCCGGAGCGTACGGATTCACCGGTTGTATTGACTCCGTTACGACCTATCAGGTAAACTCGCAAAACTTAAAATACACTTTACTCCGACAGTATTAAGGATTAATTATTTTGTATCGTCAATTTAATCAAAATAGTCAATCCGACAATCAGATTTAGTTACCTCCAATTTTTTATATTAAAAGCAATTATAAATACGAGCAGAATTTAAATACCATTAAAAATATCACTTTTATAATACTTTTATTTTCTGAATTTATGTTTTTAAAAATCCCGTGTGAAATCCTTAATTTTTCGCGCTGTAAAGTTGCAATACCTTCTAGTCTTGTACCTCTACCTGCGTAAGAAAGTCCCATAAAAATTATTTCAGCCGCTCCAATAAAAATGAAAATTTTTTTTTGCCCGGTTTCCTAAAATATGATTTCCTAAATTATTTTATTTAGGATTAGGATTATTCCCAGTGGCGTGCACAGTTACAACACACACAATTGGTACTATTAAAATTTCTACTGCTCTTTTTCTTATCATTTAAGCATTTCTGTAGAATTACCTAAGCATTTCTTTAGAGCGGGGCCGCACTGCGAAAATTATTCGCGCGGTTTATATTCCGCATTTTATCTATCTATCATCATATCTCGCGAATTTTAAATCGCATGTGCGTGCAGCTTCATACATTCCCATATGTCACACAATTTTGCGAAAAAATTCGCGCGAATAAATTTCGCAGTGCGGCCTAGGCCTTATGTATGCACTCTGGGTATGCATTGCTTTTCTGCCTGTATGAAGTGTACGCCACTGATTATTCCCATAGGAATCGATCGAGGTCCCGCACCCCGGAGATAAGTCCCCGGTCGTCCCCGTTGCCGCCGATCCTGGAACAACCGCACCAGGAGGTCGAGACTGAACCGCACCCCAAGGCCACCGCGCTCAGCGTTCCCAGGCCAATTAGGTACATAATTCACATTTATGGTTAATTTTTATTTACATAATCTATTTTATCTATCTATAATAATAATATAAAGAAGCTTGTCCTGACTGATCATCAACGCACAGCTTAAACCACTGAAGTTAGAAACTTGAAATTTTTACAGTAGCTTCCGTTTATGACGTAGGCGCACGCTAAGAAAGGATTATTGCGAATTCCACCCCTAATGGGATTAAATAGGGGATGAAATTTTGTATGAAAGTCCGTCATTTTTCAAGTTGTATCCATCTATCAATCGGTAAAGAAAGATTTTTTCTAAAAAAAAAATTATCTTTTTTTTTTAAATCTATGGAACCATTTTGCAAACATCCTCGGTTGTCGATTAAAAAAGAATCGGTTTAGTAATCTCGGAGAAATTGGTAACACAAGTAAAACATGGAAAAAATACCTCTGAATAGACGCGATGACGTCATACTCGAGTGAGAGGCGGCAATCATTTTGCGTAAACTGAAATAATTAATTTCTTCGTCATTTATCTTTTTTTTTATTTTTTGAAATCCATCAAGGATTTCAAAAAATTTTGACTGATTTATTAGTTTAAGTAATGCGTAATAAGTGGTACATCTATTATCTTGTAACAAAACCAGAAGCAGATCACGTACCCCAGAGAGACAGAATAATCCGTACAAAGAGTCTCCGCGCCTCGAAGCGATAAAGGAATCGCCCGTCAAAGCAACTGAGTCGACGCCCGCTTCGCCTTCTACACGCAGTTTGAGGTTCGTACAAGTCACGGCAAATAAGTTGACCGGTGACCTTCAATGCGCAGAAGTCGAAAATGAGGTGTCTCGGGGTGTGAGGGGGTCGCGGGGAGGGCATGGGGATCGTTCGTAAGCACTGATTAGCTCTCGCGGATCCCTCGTAAGCGCTGATCGGCTCTCCAATCGTATTGTTTCCCGCTCACTCGTACGATGCTGCGCGCACTTGAAAGTCACCGTTCGACTTACGTGACTACTCTATTTACACTTTCTCCAAACCTCCCATTTTGTAATTTACTAGACAATTTTTAACAATAATTGTTTTGGAGTATGCTGTACAGGAGGCTGTGCCGTACAAAGTTACAGTTATTATTTGTGCCGATTAAAAGCGCTACAACGAGTGCACTTGGAACTAAATTTGATAATTCCCAAAACACTTTTGTCAAATCGCTTCAATATCGTCATTTATACCCAGCGTACTGCCCAACGTACTTTTTAACCCCCGACGCAAAAACGAGGGGGTGTTATAAGTTTGACGTGTCCGTGAACCGATTTGAATGCGGTTTTTTTTTTTGTTTGAAAGGTGAATTTGTCGGGAGTGTTCTTAGCTATGTTTGATGAAAATCGGTCCAAGATGACCGCCACCACAATTCAATTCAATTCATTTATTCATTCATTGCTCGGAACATGGATATATGTACATATTATGGATGTTACATTATACTTAATAGATCAGCATGTTCGACCGTAATCGGTGTACAAAGATATTTCAACTAATATTAATTATTTTATCAAAAGATTTTTTTTTTAAATTGACAGATATGATGTATGATGTATGATGACAGATCATACATGTGGACACAAAATGGCGGATAACATATTTTTTCACAACCGCCTCAATATGGGTATCAAATGATAGGGCTTGACTAGTAGAATAGCACTATGCAAGTTCAAGATGGCCGCCACCACAAAATGGCGAATTTCGGGGGTTTTTTTAATTATACTATTATTAATGTAGTATTAATGAAGGTCAGTCCGGGGAGATTATTTATATACTTTTCCATTTGAATAATTTTTTTTCTAGAAGTCGCTCGCGGACTCCTGAAGTGACCATCGCGTCTGAACAACCGACTGCAAGTCCCCGTAATTTAAGGTTAGTATTGACTCTATACCAATAAATGAAATCTCTGCCTGTGATTTCGAAATAGCTATCCCTTAAAGCTCATATTACACATCATCACAATCCACGTTAGTTCCGAGTATCTTCACTCCCACTTCTGCCACCAATCAGCACCAAAAAGGCGATTTTCATCATTACTTATTATCACATCATTTATAGCCATTACAGCGTACTTTTATTAATAGAGATTAACAGAGAGCGTATTTACAGACTTATCCATTAGAGTTATATTGTTCTAGGAGTCGCTCGCGAACCCCTGAAGTGACCATCGTGCTTGAACAACCGGCTGCAAGTCCCCGTAATTTAAGGTCATTATTGACTATGCATCTGTACCAATAAATGAATGCCAGCGCCAAAATGGCGATTTTCATTATTACTTTTAACATAATTTATAGCCATGCCAGCGTAATTTTACGTATATTGATAATGATAATTGTAGGGAGCGTATTTACAGACTTATACATTTCAGTACTCTTGTTCTAGGAGTCGCTCGCGGACCCCTGAAGTGACCATCGCGTCTGAACAACCGGCTGCAACTCCCCGTAGTTTAAGGTTAGTAATTTATACATCTATACCAATAAATTAAATTGAAGTGTCTACCTGTGATATCGAAAAATGTTTCTTATTAACCTCATATGATTATTTGAACGATAGCATAACTAAAATACGTTTTTGAAAGTCAATCTGTTTATTTGTCCGGGCTCATTTTTGGAACGGTCGAATTGATTTTGAAGATACTTTCCACAGGCAAGTAGAGTACAGAGTAAGATAGCTTGCTATTTTTATCCTGGGAAAAATAAAGAATTCATATTTTAAAAACCTGTAACCACGCACAGTCGTCGGTATCATTATAAATTTTTAACGCATATTTTGAATTGTTTGATATTTTGATTCATGCATATATTTACATATTTTATCTTAGAAGCCGATCCCGCACCCCTGATGTGGAAATAATAGCTGAAAATAAAGATGTAGCCAGCCCTCGCAGTTTAAGGTAATAAATGAGAATAGTCTACAAATTCAATCTTATTCAACAAATGTTTGTACGGCAATTTATTTCGATACTTTTAAAATTTTCAATTGTTCATAACATAACTAAATAATTTGTACATTTTGATCAAATTTTGCTATTTCAGAAGCCGTTCTCGAACCCCTGATATAGAAATGACTGCTGAATCCGACGCAGTAAAAAGTCCACATAGTTTGAGGTAATCTTTTTATTTATATCTACATTACAAACTATCTCTGCGAACATTAAACTCATAATTGGAATACATCCTGAAAGGTTTTGACTCATCATCAATGAAATTGTTCAATATAATATTTAATAACTAGCGGTTACCCGCGACTTCGTCCGCGTACAATTTCTGATTTCCTATGAGATTATGTTTTCCCTGTACGAGGTCTATCGAAACCCCAAATACTGATTTACATGAATCTATCTCGAAAACTTACGGATTTTCATACAAACTTTCATTCCTTATTTCACCCCCTTAGGGGTTGTTCCTTTCTTATCCTTTCTTAGCGGATGCCTACGTATACAATAGCTATCTGTATGCCAATTTCAGTGGTTCGATCGACTCGATCCGTCCAGTGGTTTGAGCTGTGCGTTGATAGATCAGTCAGTCAGTCACCTTTCCGTCAGTCAGTCCGCCCCGGCTTCGCCCGTGGTACATAATATACTATAGCCTATAGCACTCAGGGATCACGTACATAACCAACGGTGAAAGAATTTTTGAAATCGGTCCAGTAGTTCCTGAGATTAGCGCGTTCAAACAAACAAACTCTTCCGCTTTATTATATTAGTATAGATGGATCACATAAAAATTGTTTTCGTAGGAGCAGCAGGGCAAAAACACCTGAAAAACTAATGTCTCCAAAGAAAGAATACGTTTCTAGGAGCAAAAAAACCCTCACTCGTATCGTGCTCGAAGCTAACACTTTTGCCAAAACTAAACAATTCGAAATTATGGAGACTGAATCTGTAGAAGAAAAGACAGAAACGGCAATAGAATGCACTCCGATGAAGTCTTCGAAAGAAACGTCAAGAGTGATGAACATTAATTTCTCGCCTATAACCAACAAATCAGTATTACAAAGTCCCTCAGATAGTCTTTCTGTTAGTACTCAAAAAGACAATAGAAATGCTGTAGATGTTTCAACAAAAACACCTTTACCATCGTTTACGATGAACGAAACTTACACAGAAAAGTCTGTACTGCTAAGCTATGAGAGCAGTGTAGCCGATAATACTTCTAATATTCATGATGAAAAAGTTGGGTCAGTCACTCAGGGTGATATTAAACTGCCAGCCTTTACAACGATACATGAAGATTTCGGTAAATCGGTACTGCAAAGTGTAGAAAGTAGTATTGAGGAATGTAGAAATCAAGTCGAAGAAAAAGTTGAGAAGGATACCCAAGTTAGAGCAAAGTCGGAAGTAGGTGCGAGTAGCTCTTTCAAATTGAACATCACAAATGACAAATCAGTCTTAGCCAGTTGCGAAAGCAGCGTAGCCGAAATGGAGGATTCGACGAATAGAGCTAACAGGGTTGAAACCTTTAAAGATGTCTCTAGTATAATGACAAGTGACAGCGAAACTGAGATGAAAGACAATTGGAAATCCCAAATGGAGAAGCAGGCGAGAGTTCAGAGAGAGAAAGAGGTAATGGTGGAGATTGAGAGAGGGATAAATGAGATTGAAGGGGAGATGTCGGATGACTGTAGAGTTGAATCTGATTCTGGAGATGGTGAAATCGAAGAAGAGGATGATGAGGACGAAGATTCCAGTGTGAGTGAGGAAGAGGCAAGTGAAGAAGAAGAGGTAAGGCTTTTCTCAGTTAGATTCTTATTTAATGGATAATCTTTATAAAGGCTTTGAATATATTTTTATAATATTAAATTCATCTATAAAAGGCGGAACACACATTTATCTGTATGTCTGATACAGATGCACACGTGTAGACGGTAATTTAGGTTACATGTAGAAAATCTCGCGAACGGAAAAACGGTTACAGAATTGCACTCACTATGTGTCGTTAAAAAGTATAACTTGTTAGATTTTTGAAGTTGTTACATGGTTTATTTACGCATGTCTTAATATAGTTTCAAGCATCACATATTTTAAAGCATAATTATATTACAATGTGTTTTGTGGTCGCTGGTCAAGCATCGATAAAATACTAATAAATATAGTTAATCTGGCTTAGATTTAGATTAATAATGTGGCAAATTCTGTTGTACACAATCTCTAAAACTAAACTAAAATGACAGGGCGGAAAAGGATAGCACTGTTTTTAAACCTGTCAATTTAGTTTAGTTTAGAGCTTGTGTACAACAGGATTGGCCACAATATGTAATAATAAATAGAATAGTCAGCGTTATACGTTTGTATGAAAAATATCGTTTACAATGTAATCTTAATATTCGATGTTATTTGCTAAACTTACAAAATATATTTTAAAACTAGATGATGCCCACGGCTTCGCCCGTGTGGATTTAGGTTTTTAAAAATCCCGTGGGAACTTTAGATTTTCCAGAACAAAAAGTAGCCTATCTGTAATAACCCGTCTCCAAAACGGAAAAATTCCGTGGGATCCTTACGGTTCCGTGCGATCCTTCAGAATGCAATTCCTTACAGCATCAGGTTTGAGGAGTTGGATATACCTACTCAAGTTCATTCAACGATAAAGTCTTTAATTGGTACCCCCAATATCAATTTAAATAACCGACAGTTCCTAAATCCCATTAGTTTTGGGGATCAGATCCCCTACAGCATCAGGATTGAGGAGTTGGAATCCAATTTTTTTGTAGGATAGTGTTGTAACACTGTTCTTCTATCAATTAAAAAAAAAATTACGCAAATCGGTTCAGAAATCTCGGAGATATCGGTGTACATAGGTAGAAAAACACAACTCCTCTTTTTTGAAAGTCGGTTAAAAAAGTAGCCTATGTTACTCCCTGGTTAATTCTCTACTTGTATATGAAAGTCCCGTCAAAATCGGTTCAGCCGTTCCGAAGATTAGCCCGTTCAAACAGACAGACAGACAGACAGACAGACAGACAGACAGACAGACAGACAAAAATTTTAAAAACGTGTGATTCGGTTATGGTATCGTTCAAATAACCATATGAGCTTAATATGAGGTAGTTATTTCGATATTACAGACAGACACTTCAATTTTATTTATTAGTATAGATAGGATCTAATCGTTCTTCTCTTATAGATTATATTACTTTACAGGAATCGGAAGAAGTAGATGATGACGATGAAGGGGAAATAATATCTATCGCTGATTCTGATGAGTCAACAGATAAAGAAAGACAACAAATGGATGAACCATCTGAAACGATTTTAGTTGAAGAACAATATCAGATAGATGAACCATCTCATTTGATCTCGGATAAAGATAGACTTCAGACAGATGAACAATCTGATCCGATTTCAAATAAAGACAGACATCAGACAGATGAACCATCTGATCTAATTTCAGGTAAAGATAAACATCAGATAGATAAACCATCTGATCCGATGTCAGATAAATATCAACATCAGATAGATGCACCATCTGATCCTATTTCAGATAAAGATCAGAAGGATCAGATAGACGAACCATCTGATCCGACTACAGACAAAGACAGACATGAGATTGATGAACTATCGGTTTCAGATAAAGATCAGAAGGATCAGATAGACGAACCATCTGATCCGATTACAGATAAAGATAGACATGAGATTGATGAACCAACGTCATCTGATGTGTTTTCTGAACCAATTACTGTCCAAGAATTTGAATTAATACCGATAGATCTCAATAAAGAATTTGTCACGGATACGGAATTCGTAATTGAAGAGTCAATGAATGAATTAGACCAAGCTCAAATACTGTCAATGCTCACGGATGACAATTCCGTCGTTGAAACCGATCAATCCAATTTGAACTATTCTGAAGGACATACAGTTGAAGGAGGCTATAAGAACGACAATGGTGATAATAAGATGGAGATAGGTAAGACTGAAATGCAATTAATCCTCATTAAAACAATTACAAATGACAATACCTACCAACAATGCTTTACAACTGGCAATGCTATCTTGTAAAGCAATGGTACTTTAAAAAGTACTAGAAAGATCAAAATTAGCTTGTTAGGATCATGACAAATGAGGGTCCTGGGTTCGACATCCGGGTGGAGTCAAATAAAGGCATTGGGTTTTTCTGTCAAGAAATACTCAGTAACACCCCTGAGTTGGGAAGTTGGCGGTCTTGTCGGATTGCCATATCATAGAATTATGAGAGCAAGGGAATAGAGAGTGCACCTATATTTGCGCATACATGTATGCACTTTAATATCTAATGCGCTGTTAGCCAGTCTCCGCCCGTGTTGAGATTGGTCACCGTGGCTGAATTTCGTTCGTATGAACATTTATTATTTATGAAAAAACTTTATTTCTATTTAATCCTGAAAATAATAACACTTTTTTTATAGATCAACCTGAGCAATCACGAGAGTTGCGTGTGGTAATGCCGCGTATAAGTGAAATCAAACAAGTGAAAACGGATTCAGCTAAAGACTTAGATATGGTTGATTCAGCCGCTCCCAGAATTGAACCTAAATCTGAAGGCATTTCAACACCTCCAAACAAACCTGAGGCTGAAAAGACGCCAGAAAAAAAAGTTTCCACTCCGTCTTCTAGGAAGCGATCCAAAACACCGACTTCTACAGAAGTCAGAAGAATATTGACACGTCGAGCGTCAAAAGAACTGGGGGAAGATACATCAGTTAAAGATTCCCCAGAAGTTAGAAGAGTAATGACTCGTCGAGTGTCAAAAGAACTGGGCAATGATGCATCAGTGAAAGATTCCCCAGAAGTTGGCAGAGTAATGACTCGTCGAGCGTCAAAAGAACTGGGCAATGATGCATCAGTGAAAGATTCCCCAGAAGTTGGCAGAGTAATGACTCGTCGAGCGTCAAAAGAACTGGGCGAAGATGCATCAGTTAAAGATTCCCCACAAGTTAGAAGAGTAATGACTCGTCGAGCGTCAAAAGAACTTGGCGAAGATGCATCAGGGATAGATTCCAAAGATGTTATAGTAGTACTGACTCGTCATGCGTTAAAAAAACTGGGCAATGATGCATCAGTGAAAGATTCCCCAGAAGTTAAAAGAGTAATGACTCGTCGAGCGTCAAAAGAACTTGGCGAAGATGCATCAGTGATAGATTCCAAAGATGTTAAAGTAGTACTGACTCGTCATCCGTTAAAAGAACTTGGCGAAGACGCATCAGTGAAAGATTCCCCAGAAGTTAGAAGAGTAATGACTCGTCGCGCGTCAAAAGAACTTGGCGAAGATGCATCAGTGATAGATTCCAAAGATGTTAAAGTAGTACTGACTCGTCATCCGTTAAAAGAACTTGGCGAAGACGCATCAGTGAAAGATTCCTCAGAAGTTAGAAGAGTAATGACTCGTCGAGCGTCAAAAGAACTTGGCGAAGATGCATCAGTGATAGATGAAGAAGTTTTAACTCCTAGACGTCGTTCCACTCGCTCTAGAAGCAAGAAGGATGATGACGACACTGACGCGTCTACCAAATCACCTCCGCGCAAGGCCGGTGAAGACGCGGGCGATGCTAAGAGTGTGAGGAAACGAAGGCCGTCCATTTTGAAGCCGGAGTTAACGGTGATCCCAGAAGTGCCTTCTGACGATCCGAAGATGGACACAATAGCTGAAATTGATAATGATAATGGGGAGTATTCCGGCACCAGAAGGTAAGTCTGAATCACATACGAACAAATTAGACTAAGGGACCGATTATTATTGACCCATTACCGGCTCACTACAGGGCACGGGTCTCTCAGAATGAGAAGGGTTTTGGCCATAATCTATCACGCTGGCTGAGTGCGGATTGGTAAACTTCACACGTATTTTAGAACATCATGGAGAAGTCTTAAGGCGTGCAGGTTTCCTCACGATGTTTTCCTTCACCGTTAAAGCGAGTGATATTTCATTGCTTAAAACGCACATAACTCTGAGAAATTGAGATGCGTGCCGGGGATCGAACACCGAAAGGGAGGCTGTCTTAATCGCTAGGCTATCACCGATCGCGGTCACATGTTAAGGGACTGATTAGAATGCAATTTTAAATTGCAAATTATGACAATTACGGGATGGTAGGTTAGGATGCTCCTCCACCAAAAGGATAGATGAAATTATGGCGTGTATGATAGTTTGAAAAAAATGTGGAGAGCTATTATAAATTGACACCGATTAACTATATAATTATGTAGCTAAAATCAGGTGGAATACGAAAGATAATCTGGTTTTCAATAATTTAGTAACGAATATTGTTTTTGTGTGTGATAGCCGTGATAGCCTAATGGTTAGGACGACCAACTTCTAATCGGAGGTCGTGGGTTCGATCCCGGGCACGCACCTCTAACTTTTCGGAGTTATGTGCGTTTTAAGTATTTAAATATCACTTGCTTTAACGGTGAAAGAAAACATCGTGAGGAAACCTGCACGCCTGAGAGTTCTCCATAACGTTCTCAAAGGTGTGTGAAGTCTGCCAATCCGCTTGGCCAGCGTGGTAGACTATGGCCAAAACCCTTCTCACTCTGAGAGGAGACCCGTGCTCTGTAGTGAGCCGGTAATGGGTTGATGATGATGATGATTGATTTTGTGTATTCTGTGAAACTGTCAGTCAAATGTGATTAGTTAGAATGTCAAGTCACCTGTCGGCTGTCGGTGAAGATGTACGATGCGTTTTTGTTACTCGGAATTAAATTATTAATAAAATGTATTCGTCTCAAATTTTTGAAAAATCCCACATAAATATAAATGTAAAACTGGAGTTTTGTTATAGACGCGTATTTTGGTTTCAATCAACAGACTGACAAGACACCAACAAACAATGTTAGAGGCCAAGAGCCCGCGCACGCCGCGCCGCAGGACGCGCGCCGCCTCGCGCGACGCGGGCGACGACGCGGCCTCCGGACACTCCGACCACGATGAAGGTAGGTTACACAATGTAGGTGGGCTGTTTTGTATAGTCTGTTTGTTTTCTTACGGTCGCCTTTTGTGTCTAGCCGCCTCTGCCGCGCGGTGTTTTGCCAAAGACACCGCCGTGACTTCAAAGCATGCCGCGAGGGGTGTACAGGCACAAGGGGTTTTGGCGTTTTATACCTACTCTTATTTTTTCATTAAAATTCTCTTTCCTTTTTATGTTTTTTATATTCGTATTTTATTACAATATAACCATAAACATAAAATATAATATTCTCATGAACACGGGTCTTCTCTCAAAATGAGAAGGATTTTAACCATAGTCTGCCACGCTGGCCAAGTACGGATTGGCAGACTATTCGGAGATTCTGTTAGAATAGAAAAAAAATTACAAACAGAAAAAAAGTAATAAAAATAAAAGCAGAATACTAAGAGCACCTGCGCCTGTACCGACACTAAGTTACCGAACGAACTATACTATGCGTTTTATCCTATAATATATATTATTATAAAAAGCATGGATTTAACTCGTTCCAGCAATGCGCGGTACGGCATTTCAATCATGTACATAAATTGTTATATTGTTATTTTTAAAAAGAGCAACCGCCGAGTTTCTTACTGGTTCTTCTCGGTTGGAACGGCATTCCGAACCAGTGGTAGATTCAATTGACGATTCAAAAGTACTTGTAAAAGTTTATTTGAATAAAAAACTTTTCTATTCTTATTCTATTCTGCGTGATTGTATTATGCCTGATCCAGACTCGCGAGGCGCCTCCTAGAGGCTCTCGGCATGAGTCTTGGAGAGTGTAGGATGCAGGAGTACTAGCGTTGCCTCGTGGAGAGTCTGGATCGGGCATCAGAAATAAGGAGTTCCTGGAGGAGAAAGAGGAGAAAACACTCTTACACTCAGGTCCAGTTGTGGACGTTATAAGATGTGAGATAACTACAGATCGCGCGGACTTGACCTAACCATTGTAATAGTTGCTACTTTTGTATGCCTTTAATTAATTAAATAAATAAATGACCTGCCCAAAGATAGGCTGTCCGAGTAAGGGTGGCAACAATAATAAACGTAAGAAAAAGAAACAAAAGAGAAAAAAAACAAAAAAGATACAAAAAGTCTCTTGTACTGCAAGAGGGACAAGAAAAAAAAAGAGTAAGGGTGGCTAAGTATAATCCTTAGCAATAAAAGTAGGTATATTCATTCATTAATATTAATTCATTCATTGCCTCAAATGAGACCGCGAATGTCAAGGCCACTTCACAAACGCCGTATTTTAATGCTTAACAATAAAAGTATATTCATTCATTTTCATTCATCACCGCAAAATAGACTGTGCCTGTCTAGTGCCCACTTCACATACGCCGTATTTGATGATGAACTCCTATTTTTCACTATTTTTAAATAGTTTTTTAAATAGTGTTTACTATTATTTCCATCTGCAGTACAACTAGATATAACCCGCGGCGCGTACATCGAACGCTGAATGAAACGTGGAGGGGATAGCTGCGCATGGGAACTGTCGCGCACGTAATACAATAGCTTACTCCCTCCACTTTCCTTCAGCGTTCGATGTTCGTGCCGATGCTTATAATACAAATAGTAAAGTTAGATTTTAGTAACAGTATAGTAAGCTGTATAGTATAGTGAGTTGTCTTTGGTTTATTACTAATTATATTATATTAATTGATAGTATTTGTTGTCGCTAATAACTTGTATAACGCTAACTCACTAGGCTCAGTGGAAACGGACGGATCGCGAGCCTCGCCCGACTTCACCGCCACTGCAAGACCTCAAGGTAAGTTTGCATGACACAATAATATGTGTAACATATGTGACATAAGTATATGTTTTCACATCCCGAGGGAATCGTGGATTTCCGGTTCCCGTTCCCGCTCCCTTTTCCAACCTGTATACCTATTTTCAAGGAAGTTTGGTATAATAATCTACCTATTAATAGCTGTAGCTATAGATTTCGGTTTTTTCAAAATCCCGTGGGAACTGTGGATTCTTCCAGGTTAAAAAGTATGTGTTAAGTCAGGGCATAATTTATCTCCATTCAAAATTTCAGCCAAATCGGTTCTGTAGTTGCGGCGTTAAAGAGTAACAAACATACACACACACTCACACTCACACAACTTTACAAACTTTGTGTGTGTGTGTGTGTTTTATAATATTAGTGTGAATTATTAGAGACCGTTCAGATAAACCGGCGCGGAGAGCGTCGGAGAGCATTTTTTTTTTCACACAGACCGGCCGTTCAAAGCTCTGCTCTCCGCGCCGGTCTGTTTGAACGGACACGCGGATGCGTTCGGAGTCGAGCGTACGCTCTTGGGCCGGATTGTACTCAGGTCTCAGATCAATTCGGCCTACGGTCGGCTGCGCGAGCATGAAAGAGCACGCGAACGGAGCCGGTCGGATGCTCGAGCGCGAAACAGCACGAGCATGGAGCAGCCGAGCTCACACCGAGCGTATTGGGAGCATCCTCGAGCATCCTCTTATCATAAAAGAGATAAAATGTAAAAGTAAAGCTTATGTCAATGTCTTAAGATTCTATTTTAAATGCGATTAAAATTTGCTCTGCTCTCCGCGCCGGTCTATCTGAACGGACCCTAGGTTATCTTTACATTAGCCTCAATAGCGCAACTGTTGTCGGGCGCGGATCAAAAACGGTCGACGGTTCAAACCCCACCCGTTACACTATTGTCGTACCCACTCCTAGCACAAGTTTTCACTCAATTGGAGACGAAAGGGGAACATTAGTCATGTTCATCATGTTAATATTTAAAAAAAAAAACATTTGAATAATTGTTTGTTGAATGTTTTCAGCGCGTTTGACGCGGGCCGCCTCCGAGCCCGAGGCGGCGTCGCCGCGAGCCGCGCGCGCCGCGAGGCGAATGTCCGTCGACATTGGTGTGTATGCACACATTTTTAACCCCCGACGCAAAAACGACGGGGTGTTTGTCGTGTCTGTCTGATCCGCCGTAGCGCTCAAACGGGCGAACCGATTTGAATGCGGTTATTTTTGTTTGAAAGGTGAATTAGTAGTGTTGTTAGCTATGTTTGATGAAAATTGGTCCATGATGGCCGCCGCCACAAAATGGTGGATAACATATTTTTTCACAACCCCCTCAATATGGCTATCAAATGAAAGAGCTTGGCTAGTAGAATAGCACTATGCAAATTCAAGATGGCCGCCACCACAAAATGGCGAATTTCGGGAGTTTTTAAAATTTTTAATTTATACTTGTAATCAGAAAACTGTTTAATTATTTATTGAAGTTATACTTCTTTAGGCGCGTTATTAAAAAATTGTGAGACCTATTTTGACGACCTCCCTGGCGCAGTGGTGAGCGCAGTGGGTTTATAAACGGAAGGTCCCGGGTTCGATTCCCGGCAGGGACAATTTAGGATTTTCTAAATTGTCTGGTCTAGTCTGGTGGGAGGCTTTAGCCGTGGCTAGTTACCACCCTACCGACAAAACCGTGCCGGCAAGCGATTTAGCGTTCCGGCACGATGTCGCGTAGAAACTGGTCAGTGGTATTATGGGTTTAATAAAAACTGCCATAGCTCTTCCAAGTTAGCCCGCTTTCAACTTAGACTGCATCGTCACTTACTATCAGGTGAGATCGCGGTCAAAAGCTCACTTGTAGATGGATAAATAAATAAATGACATGTTGAAGTTGGCAACGTTTGACGCTCGAGAGGTTAGTGAGCAACAGCTTCAACTCGACTGTCAGACTCTTCACAAAAAAAAAAACATGGCCGTCTGTCGCGCCATCTAGTGTCAGATGGTGTCTGAGAACGCGACTTATACGACGTGACGCGAAAATATCAAACAGTAGCTGAGCCTTCACGTGTCCTACGTTGTCGCGTAGGTAAGTGTCATTTTCTATGGAGTCGTATCGCGTCGCGTCGCTTTTGTCGTTCACCAAGGACAACGGATTAACTGTACGGTATATAATACGCAGATTCACTCAAGTGATTTTTTTTTTTCACACTGTGAAAGGATTATTGGAAATTTCATCCCCAAGTGAGTTAAATAGGGGATGAAAGTCAGTATAAGGTTTATAAGAATCCACACGAAGTCGCTGGCATCAGCTAATAGGTTGCTAATAATGATTGTAGCCTCAGCGCAAAGGTCAGGTCGCGGACTGAAAACCGAAAGGTCAACGGTTCAAATCCCACCCGTGTCACTATTGTCGTGCCCACTCCTTACACAAGTTTTCTTATTTAGAGGGGAAAGTGCAATATTAGTGATGTTCATCATGGCTAATATTCTTTAAAAAAATGATGACGATGATTGTATTGTACTTTCCAGCGGGCGTCGAGAGCGGGTCGCCGCTGAGCCCGGCGCGCAGTCGCCGCGCGTCCTTCACGCGCGCTTGCGAGGCGATACACACGCCTAGACGCAGGCAGACATCCGCCAGGGTGAGCACGCATTTTTCTATTTATATCTAAACTAGCGGACCCGGCAGACGTCGTCCTGTCCGCTATTAGCGCCACCTACCGGGTCCAATTTTTCTACTTATAAACCTTGCTCTTGAATCACTCTATCTATTTAAAAATACCGCATCAAAATCCGTTGCGTAGTTTTAGAGATTTAAGCGTACATAGGGACATAGGGATTTAGGGACAGAGAAAGCGACTTTGTTTTATACTATGTAGTGATACATAAAAGGGAAAGGTGACTGGCTAACTGACTGATCTATCAACGCACAACTCAAACCACTGGACGGATCGGGCTAAAAGGCAAGCAGATAGCTGTTACGTCGTCGGCATCCGCTAAGAAAGGATTTTTTAAAATTCAACCCCTAAGCTAAGGGGGATGAATAGGGGTTGAAAATTAGTATATATTTCTATGAATCCACGCGGACAAAGTCTGGGGCATCAGCTAGTTTAATTATATAAAAACGAATCTCTTTCTCTCCCTCCGGTTGTTCCTTTATTGCTGAAGATCGTAGTCCATTATGCAATGAACCATTAAAACAGAACTTTCTCCCTGGCGCAGTGGTGAACGCTGTTGTCCTACGAGTGGAAGGTCCGGGGTTCGATTCCCAGCAGGGCCATTTGGGAATATACAATTTCCGATTTTTCCCGGTCCGGTCTGGTGGGAAGCTTCTATGGGTTCAGTAAAAATATAAAAAAAAAACACTGCAACTGCGCCAGAGAGAGGTCGTTCTTTTGAAATGAAATTTCTTTAGTATGATCGTTATGCTTTTGAAAATCAATGAAACGAAAAAGCGACTCCAGAATCCTCTTGCGCACCAGGAGCCCATAAAGTGACAGGAGGTCGTTTGATGAGTACCCAGGCGCCGCACAAGTGATAGAAAGGGACAAATATATATTAAAATAGGAGGCCTGTGAGAGAATGAGATGGAATACAAGTCGGTTTCCATGACGCTCCGCTTCTGCTCTCCGCCTGCGTTCCGTTTTTGTAGCTAAATTTCGAAAAAAATAAACAACGTGTTAATGTTTAATACCTATAATATTTACATAATATTTTGGAGCAAAATTAGAATATAAGTTTCACTTCTGCCGTGTGTGCATTGCACATCGACACTTTTGTTTTATGCTGGATTACCATTATTGTAGATTCATTATTATGACTATCTAGATGACCATCTATACCCGTATTACTAATTCCGCGGAATTCTGACAGCTGTCATTGTCATTTACAGATGACTTATTTGTATGGAGAACAGGGTTAACATCTACGAAGTACGATTTTACCCCAAACTACTTTAATTCCCTGTCATCATAAAAAGCCATATTATGCCGCGTAATAATATTACTCGTTTCGCCCTAAAATAGAAATCGTTAAGAGTGGAAACTAGAAAGTGCACACTAACAGCAATAGAAAACAAAAGAAGCACATTGAAAAAAATTATTCAAAAATGGAAATCGAATGACATTATCACCATGAAGTGTCTTTTAGGCATTTGTCATATCTACATGCGACTGTTGATTTTTATTTACATAAGTTTTGAATTTTTTATCTTTTTTGTGGCAATCGTTTTATCTCTGGTAATCTGGTAACATTACGAAACGTCAGAATTCCGCGGAATTAGTAATTCGGGTATAGAGGAAGTTTGAAAGTAGCGCCAGTGACAGAAAAGATGAGAAGTAATAGGCTGACATGGCATGGCAATGTAATGCGGATGGAGATGATGGATGGAGTGTGTGAAAGATGATATACGGTAAAAGGGGTAAATGACCTCACGTATAATAGGAGTGGAAGAAGACGTAATGTTGTGACTTGTGCCGACTCTACATAGCCTGGGATAAGGACCGGAAGATGATATCTAGATGACCATTATGATATGTTCGCAGAGTCGGCAGAGCTCGCCGCGCTCCGAGGACGGCGCCGCAGCGACGCCGCCGGCCCGCCGCGCCTCCTCCACGCAGAAATAACACGCCGACAGACACGTAAGACACACGCTTTCTCACACGTAAACATCAGCCCCCTGATTGTGTAACTTTTGACGATGAAATGGTATTCATTTGATGGCCTAAGACCATTAAAGTAAAATATACCTTGAATGTATTGATTTAAAGTCACAAATTCAGTACAACTGATTTCAACATGGAGCGTTATGGATCGTATCGTACATACCTAAACGTATAAGAATGGATAGTCGAAATTGAGCTCTATGATCAATGATTTTATGGTTTATTTTACTTTGATGCCTTAGGCCATCAAATGAATACCATTTCATCGTCAAAAGTTACACAATCAGGGGGCAGTTTTCAACGCTACAACTAATTAGTTTTTGAAGTGAAACTTATTAAGTAAGATAAAGTGAAAAAGCGACACCAAAATCCTCTCTTGCGTACGGAGTAGGAGTCCATTAGGTGACAGGTTGTTTAGAGTTCCCAGGCGCTGCACAAGTGACAGAGAGGCACATACATATTTAAATAGGATTTAGCCTCCGAGAGAATGAGATAGAATACAGTACGGTGTACAGTATCCATGACGACGGCTCTCCGTCTACATTCCATTTTTGAACCCAAACCATAGAACCAAATATTTGAAAAACAAACAAGGTTTTAAGTTTCACTTCTGCCGTATGTGCATTGCATACAGACACTTTTTTTTTGTGAAAAAATACAGTCGTGGGACTGTCGGCAGAAGATATGCTTCTTCGACATTGATTGTCTATTGATTGCAAATAATTAGTAAACACCCTGAACATTGCCGGTTTGAAAAATACTAAACCACTAATACTACAAGGCTATCTATACTAATCTATACTAATATAATAAAGCGGAAGAGTTTGTTTGTTTGAACGCGCTAATCTCAGGAACTACTGGACCGATTTCACAAATTCTTGTACCGTTGGATATGTACGTGATCCCTGAGTGCTATAGGCTATATATTATGTACCACGGGCGAAGCCGGGGCGGACCGCTAGTATATTATATAAAAGAAAATCGTGTTAGTTACACTATTTATAACTCAAGAACGGCTTTACCGATTTGGACGAAATTTGGTGTAGAGGTAGACAAAGCCTTGGAAAAGGACATAGGGTACTTTTTATCCCGGAAATTAAAGAGTTCCCAAGGGATTTTTAAAAAATATTTTCCCATACAAAATGTTCAAGGGTTTCGTAACTGTCAAACATCCCGTCGAGTAGATACGGTAAACTCTCTCACCTGTACCTACATATTATATTATTATTATTCTGTACGTGTTTGTCACGTATCTCCTAAACGGCTGGATCAATTTGCATGAAATTTTGTGTATGGGTTCCTGGATGGTTTGAAAACACAATTACCGGGTCTCGGTAGGTAACGCTGATGCCGGTATGTCACCACCGGGCAGGACGAAGTCTGCCGGATCCACTAGTATAAGACAAATGGTTATTGGTATTAGAAAGTTTTTGATAGCGGTCCCTTTATACCCTGTATTTAATATTAAGAGCCCTCTCCATGACATCGACAAATCGTTGGTGAGTGGAGTCTAAAACAGTGATTTCTGCATTTAGAGAGCGAGACGTCTTCAGTAAAGAAGAGTACTAAAAATATATACATAAATTAATAAAAAATTAATTAAATAAATAAATTTTGCTTGAGATATCATGATTTTTAGTGAAAAACGGCAAAGTAAAAAGATGCAAATCTAGGTTCGGAATTTCGCCTATTTTAGCAAATATTTGGCAAATTTTTACATGAACTAAATACATTTGTAATTATTATGAAGTAACCTATGATAAGACTTCGGTCGTTTTTCAATTCTCTAGTTTCTTATATAGTTTATTTACGCACGAAGTTGCCCCAAAATTTGCCCAAAAATAGTGATTTTTCGAGCGCCATAACTTTCAAAATAAATATAATTTTACTAATATTTTTATTTTATGGCATAGATAATGGAGATATAAATTGATATCTGGCTTAACTTTAGACCTATTGCGACAAATATTAGAATAATAGGCGTAATACGTTTGTATGGAGAACCGCGTGAAGAGAGCGGCCTTAACCATTAAAACTAGACCATATATTTAAACAGTAATAAATGATATGTCAACTTTATTACAGATCCAGTACCTACCGCAGTGAATATCAAGACCCAGGTGGCCCTATTAAATTTAATTTTCAGTTTTCTACTAATAATATTGTGGTTGTCATAAGTAATAAAGAGCAATGGCGAATTAACATAACATTAACATATTATAATACGAAATAAATATTTTTTCATTGAGCATCAGATTCATCTGGTTTCGAATGAAATAACGTTTTTGATTAATATGTGCATGTTGTTTCAAGTTAAGGGTGGATTAAATACGAAAAAAAAAAACGAAATAAAAGATTAATTTTGTTTCAATAAACGTTAATATATTATGTACTTACTAATATGTGTTACGTATTTTTGTTAATTTAAATACTGCTATTTATTCAGGTATGACTAAGTCTATTTCACCAATTCCTACATATACTTTAAAAACAAATGTAATAAAAATCTAAGTACAGTATATATAAAATCTAATTACAGTAATAAATAATAATATGAAATGGTAATATTCGCTGATAGAACGGAACTACTAATCAATCGTTTCCTAAAATATTTTGATTTTTTGAATGTCTTTAACTAAAATAAGGTGACTTACTCGAAATAATGTAAATAATAAAGAATAATTAGATCTATATAAGTGACATTTCCAGACGCTCTTTCAGTGAGCTAAGGGCCTGTTTCACCACCTTCTGATAAGTATCGGATAGCTATCTAAAACTTTTGTCTTTGTCACTTGACATATAGTAAGACAGTGACAAAACTTACGTTAGTTACGTAGGCTATCCGACACTTATCAGAAGGTGGTGAAACAGGCCGTTAGACTTCGCCATTGCTCTTCGTGATATCTATTAATTTATCTAATAAAATATTGCTAAGTATATTTGGAATATTTGGAGTGGTTACATTTACGATTACATGAAATAAAAATAAGTATAACAAATACAAACGTTTTTTATTTATTATCATCGTAATTACTAAGAACAAGTTCCCAATAAATATTCAGTCAGTGATTTTTTTTACGCATCACAATTATTGAATACGTTAATATAATTTCGCCAAAATAATTATTGTTTTTCGTGGAAGGACTTTTTGTGGAAGAGATACTTAAAACAATATATTAAAGCTGTATGCTTAGTCTCAGTTTGAACACCTCCAAAACTTTATCAAATACTACGTATCAAAAACTAAACTAGTCGAAAAAATGTAATGCAAAATGAACCAAAAGACTCTTATTTTAAAGTCGTAATTCAATACTTCGAATTATTATTTTACATTTCTGCTTGTAAACGAATACTGAATGTATTGGCGAACTCAAACCTTAAAATAAGCCAGTTTAGACCCATTTTACTCTGAAGTCATTATGTTTCGATCAGTAGTATTTAGTAAAGTTTTCGAGCTGCGCAAACTGAAACTAAGCTTACTGCTCTTCCATTAAAGATGCTTGTGATTTGTAAAACCACAAATAAGATCGCTTTAATTGACCCTATTCCAGATCTAAGCCAGGAAAATGAAGCGAAATGTTTTCACCACACATTTAAGCGTAAATAAATAGCCTAACAAACAAACCTATGATAAAGCATGTATTAGCATTTCCACAGAGTAGGGCCCTTCGCATACTATCTGAAATCGACGGTAAGTGAAAACTAAGCGCGCGGCGGACGACACTTCATACGGCCCCTTCTGGCGCTCGCTGGATATACGGATCAAAGTTTTCTGACAATTTCTCAAATGCAGCGTATATTAATAAGCGTATATAATAGTAAGTTTTCTGATAGGCAACGAGCCAAAAGGATTGCTATATACATACTATTACTCTACATAGTATTATAAACGTTCGACTTTTATCGGGCAATACTGCCCCATATAAATTGGACAGTTGATTTCTCGTCCGGCTCTGCCGCTTAAAAAACAAACTGATTTTATGTTTTTGTCGAACATTTATCGTAGATACATACAGTACCCTAGACTCAATAAATGGATTAGTGTTACATCTATCGCAATCGGACTTTGCGCAGGATTTAGTAGTAAGTTGTAAAAATTTATTAGTTTTATCAAAATTATGGCAATAGATTACAATGCTTCGAACTACATTTTGAGATCACAGACATCGTTTTATTAAATACTTATTATTCAAAAACGAAAATCATCACAAATATCTATTTCACACAATATAATTTTTTTTTTCTTCGTTATGATAACATTTTGGGCAGTTAAAGTTTGTATCAAAAAAAAAAATACTTTATAGATAAGTATAAATTAAAAATTTAAAAAACCCCCGACACTCACCATTTTGTGGCGACGGCCATCTTGAATTTGCAATAATGTTATTCTACTAGTCAAGCCCTTTCATTTGATACCCATATGGGAGTTGTGAAAAAATATGTACTAATCCGTAATTTTGTAGCGGCGGCCATCTTGAACCGATTTTCATCAAACATAGGTAACAACACTCTCGACTAATTCACCTTTCAAACAAAAAAACCGCATTCAAATCGGTCCATCCGTTTGAGCGCCACAGGGGAATAGACAGACACACACACACAGACACGTCAAATTTATAACACCCCGTCGTTTTTGCGTCGGGGGTTAAAAAATGAAATTTAACTTACCTACTCGAAATGTGAATTTTGTTTTTACGCTACAATTATTTGGAATAGCCTTTGTGCTTTATGATACATGGATACATCTTATAACAGCACGATATCACTTAAAATTTAATAAATGCTCAGTTTCGATGCACGATGTGCATGCAATCAAAAAATGCTTGCATCACGAAATATAATAACAAGCGAAAATAAATATTTATCTCCGGAATTAATTATTTTCAATTCAAATATAATTTAGTTGTAAAATATAGCGTTTTGCCTTTTTATATTTCGAATTAAAATTCTCAAAAAAAAAAGCTATTAATAAAATACATTGTTACAATTTTCATTAAAGTTATATCAGAGGACTCGGTTTTGGTTTTTCTTTAGTTAAAAAAAAACAATATTCATCTTTTCTCTTCGTCTTGAATACTTTTAAGTGATCTCATGTGAAGTGACATCGCTTGATAGGAATTCGACAAACCAACGTCTCCTAAATTAACATTAGGCAAAAATACTTCTTGTGGTTTTGGCTTATCGGGCACATTTACGAGATTTTCGCAAATCTGTTTATCCTCAGGTTTGAGTAGCGTCTCGTCCGTGCAATCGACAACTTCCCTCTTCCGCCTCGGTATTACGTTTCCGTTCGCTATATTACTCAATATGTCGTCGGCTTTAAACTTAATAGCGCCTTTTTCTTTGATTTTGATTGGTTCATTTTTAATTATATCTTCTTTGTTCTCGGTTTTAATTATAGGAACTTTTTGTACATTGTCGCTATTTGGTTTGGGTACAGCGTTTGCGTTTATTTGTGTATCTTCGCCATGTTGATACGATTTTGGTTCATCTTGTAAATGCGAATGTGCTTTAATAGGCGCTTCCAAGTTCTTACCGTTATCTACGATCGATTGTAGTATATTTTCGGCAGGATTAGGTTGGTTTTTAGATTCTTCATTTTGTTTTTGTTGTAAATTGTTAACTACTAATTTACTATCGGTCGGCACGTCTTTTTTCACACTTTGTTTATCTAAATTGTTATTTGCAACATTTTGTTTAATATTTTCATGTGCAGAATTTTGAATTGGTGCATTGATCAATGGAAGAGCATTATCTTTTTGAGGTGCATTATTAATAACTTTACTATTAATCTCTTTGTTCTTCTCGAGTTCTTCATTTTTTTTCTTGTCCATTTCTTGCATGGCATCCAAAGTTTTCTTATCTTCGTTAACAATTAGCTTATTTTTTGTAGGTTCTGCTTTCTCAGCTTTATCGGCTGGTTCAATGGAAACACCACTTAAGCTCTGTATCGCTGCGCTAGCAATTTTCTGTATACTTTCAACTGCTATCTTTTTGGCTTCGTTACTGTCTATTTCTTTTTTATTTTGCTGTAATTCCTCTTTTGCTTTATGTAGTTCATCTAGGATTTCTTTTTGCTCTTTGAGTAATTCTTTCTGCTCTTGACCGTGCTGTTTGATAGTCTCTATTAACTGTTGCTGTTTGATCATATCTAGTTTTTGTTGGTTTGCTTGCGCTTTTTCTTCCTTTGGCTGCTCTATCGCCTCGGGTATTGCGATTTTGTCTTCAGCCTCACTTTTAATAATACCATTATCTAGTTTTTCACCATTTGTTTTTGATATTACGTTCTTCGGATGTGATATTGAATCTTTGATATCCACATTTGACACTATGTTTTTTTGCTCGTGTATAGGGAAAATAACTGGGAGTTTTTCATTAGACTCGGGTGGAACAGGATTTGGCGGTTGTACTTCTGAATCCTTAATAACTGGTTTCAATAATTCATTTACATCTTTTTGCAAGACTGGGTCGTTTTCAAGTTGAGGCTTGGCCATCACTTCTGCAATAATACAAAACGAACAATTATAAAACAATATCTTTTAAACATCACATCTATTTTGGTAAAAAAACGCACGGTTGCAACCGGCGGTTAGAGATACAGTGTAAGTGACCAAATACGTTATTTTTAATATCAAGTGACCAAGTAAATGTTTCTACTGTTTCATAAGCCTCATAATGATTGTAAAATACCCATTCAAGGCCGTCTCATTCTACGAGTCCCATCCTTCAATAGATTCTGAACCAAATGGCAGTGACACAAATGAACAGATAGACTATTCCTTGTTTTTAGTACGGAACTTTAAAAAAAAAAAAGGTGAAGAAAATATGTAGGTCATAATTATTATAATAAACTAGTGGATCCGGCAGACTTCGTCCTGCCCGGTGGTGACATACCGACATCACCGTTACCTACCGAGACCCGGTAATTGTGTTTATCTACACCCATGCTTTAAATCCTCTATAAAAGATTCTGAAACAGTTAGCTTATTGCCAACTTTAGAACACCCAATGTTGTAACAACCATTACATCATCCAAACGAGTGATGTAATGAAATTCGGTACAATATAACATCATCCGTTTTTAACCCCGACGCAAATACGACGGGGTGTTAAGTTTGACGTGTCTGTGTGTGTGTGTCTATTCCCCCGTAGCGCTTAAACAGGTGAACCGGTTTGAATGCGGAGGTGGGAATGGTGGTGTGGGCGTGGGCGTGGGCGTGAGTTGGGTGTGGATGCGGTTGTGGGTGTGTGTGTGTGCGTGTGTGTGTTGTGTGCGTGTGTGTGTTGTGTGTGTGTGTGTGTTGTGTGTGTGTGTGTGTCTGTCTGTTCCCCCGTAGCGCTCAAACCGGTTTGAATGCGGGGATGGGGGTGTGGGTGTGGGTGTGTGAGTGTGTGTGTGTTTGTCTGTTCCACCGTAGTGCTCAAACGGGTAAACCGATTTGAATGCGTTTTTTTTTTTTGTTTGAAAGGTGAATTAGTCGGGAGTGTTCTTAGCTATGTTTCATGAAAATTGGACCGCCACAAAATGGCGGATTACATATTTTTTCACAACTCCCTCAATATGGGTATCAAATGAAAGGGCTTGACTAGTAGAATAGCACAATGCAAATTCAAGATGGCTTCAACACAAAATGGCGAATGTCGGGGGTTTAGCAGTAAGCTAACTGTTTCAGAATCTTATAGAGGATTCATATTATGGGTGTAGATAAAGTCTTGTATGCAGCTGTTGATAATTAGGTATTAAAACACTCATGTGATACTATTATCACATTCGGCTTCGCCTCATGTGATAAACCCACATTCGTGTTTTAATACCCCTTATTACACAACAAGTTGCATAAATAACTATTTCAAACCATCCAGGAACCCATACACACAAAATTTCATGCAAATTGATCCAGCCGTTTAGGAGGAGATAGGTACAAATACAAACACACGTACAGAAGAATAATAATATATGTAGGTACGGGTAAGAGAGTTTACCGTATCCACGCGACGGGATGTTTGACAGTTACGAAACCCTTGAACATTTTGTATGGGAAAATATTTTTTTAAAATACCTTGAGAACTCTTTAATTTTCTGGGATAAAAAGTACCCTATGTCCTTTTCCAAGGCCTTGCCTACCTCTACACCAAATTTCGTCCAAATCGGTAAAGCCGTTCTTGAGTTATAAATAGTGTAACTAACACGACTTTCTTTTATATATGTTACAGCCAAAGTAATTAATTAGCTTTTATTCATAATGACTGGCAATTATAAATAATATCTAAATTGTCCAGATATTATTCATAATATCATGTCAAACCAGACATTATTCACAATAGCAGGTGAACGTTGGTCAAAATGATAAATACGGCCCGACTTGCTTCCCCTCCCGCATCTCATTCCTTTGTGGTGTGGCGTGATCACCATGATCTCGTAATCTAAACTACCCTATCCTAACCTAGCCTAAAATTTCTGATGTAGACCGTGCCAAAGCTGATAATAGAAACATTATAAGCATAACTGTTGTAATTTCTCCGGAGACACCTCAGGAGATAAGTACCTGACGAAAATAAGTATTATTAATTAACTAGTGGATGCCTGCCACTTCGCCCGCGTAGATTTAGATTTTTAAAAATCCCGCGGGAACTCTTTGTTTTTCCTAAACTCCTTTGAGCTCATACTGTTAAAAGTGGCGCATTAAAATGGAACTACAGTAATGAGTATTAATTTTTTAATAGTTCTTTCCCATCCTAAATTTTTCCAATGATGTCCCATCAAAATCGGTCAAGCATTTCGGAGACCGTCAAACACAAATTTAAATGCACCCCAGGTGATAATCCAGACGTTTAAAGGTTCCTGTGCAATCCGGGTTCCAAGTTATATGGAATACTGAGGATTGTTATTCTGAACTACAAAACCGATGACCTTGAAATATTTACGGAATAATAGAATAGAATAGAAAAGTTTTTTATTCAAATAAACTTTTACAAGTACTTTTGAATCGTCAATTGAATCTACCACTGGTTCGGAATGCTGTTCCAGCCGAGAAGAACCAGTAAAAAACTCGGCGGTTGCTCTTTTAAAAATAACAATATAATAACTTAAATCATGCCAAGTTTCATTTAACAGACCACGTAGTTTTGTCTGCCCTGTCCCTAGAGTATTTTTATAAAGCCGTAGGCGTGAAGGGAGAGCAGCCCCCGCCCGCCGCAGCAAATCGCAGGCACCCGTGCGAGCCGTAGCGGATGAGACAGGTCGAAGCTGCGGAGGTGAGCGAGGCCGTTGCAGAAGTAACTAAGTATGTTTTTGGGTGGTATAAACTGTTTATTTGACGTTATATTTTGCAATATCTGGTGATCAGTTAAACAAAAGTCCTTGTTTTGTTACTTTATCCAAGTCTTGCAAGATATTATATAAAATAGCTGAATATTATTTATAATAGCTAGATAATTTTAATAATTCTGTGTCAATTATTACTTTATCCAAATTGAGTTGATATTATTTATAATAGCTGGATAGTATACATAATATCCTTATTTATTACTTTGGCTGTAACATATATATAGATATTGCACGCATACATTGCTGACGAAGCGATCTCTATATGTGCCATAAACGTATTTACCTTCAGATTTCTCCATTTTGTGGAAGAAGTCTTCGACGATCTTGTCGATGCGCTCCTGCGTGATGTATTTGTCGTCGTACTTGTCGCGCGTGCTCTCCACCGCCTGCAGGTTGGCGTACGTGCCCAGCACTAGGATCACCAGCCCCAGCCCCAACACGAACTGGATATATACATTAACTTGTTTTAACTGATATTATAACTGAAGACATGAGTGGATGAAGGTGACATTTTTGAAACTGTTTTTCGCGCAGATTGTGTTCACAAGCTTCGTTCTCTCTCGTCTCGTCTCGTTGGTGTTCTTGTAGGTGACGTTGAGGAGGGTTACCTTCGCGAGCAGCCTCTCGTTGGTGTTCTTGTAGGTGACGTTGAGGAGCAGTGGCGGGGCAAGACCTAAATTTTATGTGGGCAAGATGTATTTTGCGAGGCCCTCAGCCCGCACAACGCGTTCATGGCTTTTAAGTTTAATGCATAAATCTCCGGGGCGCGAGGCCCTCCGAAGCGTGAGGCCGTGGGCCTGGGCCCGGGCATTTCCGCCAAATTGCAAAATTTGAAAGATTAAAAAAAATCTTTAGATATCAGATTATGGATGGCTTTAATATTTTTCCACAACCATTATAAAGGTCTCACTTCTGTGTACAAGAATTATTTTGAGAAGTTTAATAAATATTCCATGTTGAAAAAATGGTATGGACACAAAAAACACGGTAAGGACACGCTAAAAAAAAACTGTAACATTATCCAATTAAAGTAACTGCAGTCAATAGAAAATCGAAGAAGGAAATGTTTTCATCGTGGGTTTTTTTTATTGCCATCATAAATAATTAAAACTCGTAAGGAACGGTAAGGACATTAAAGTACGGCAATGACTGCTTTACAGTCGGAACTCGGATGTCTGAAATCTGACTTAATCTCTCTATGTCATGGTTAAAAATCAATATAATATATATAATCAACATTTTTAGTGTAGGTACCTAATCAAAATATTATAAAAATAGAGGATGCTCGCGATTTCGTCCGCGTGGATTTAGGTTTTTAAAAATCCCGCGGGAACTCTTGGTTTTTCTTTTGAGCTCATACCTTGCTAAAAACTGTTAAAAGTTCACTGGCGTATGTTTAGGTACATCAATATGTAAACATCCGCCAGTGAACGTCCCATCAAAATCGACCCAGCCTTTCAGAGATTAGCCGGTAATCTATAAAGTATCTCAAAAGAAAGGTCTAACAAAAAAAGAATGAACGAAATCGGACCACGCATTAAGAATTACAGCTAAGTAAGTACACATTTTGACTTCCATCCCCTCTCCCAAGAGAACCGTGCTGAATTTTGGAATAAAAAGTATCCTATAATATGTTACTCCGTATTATGAACTTAAATCATGCCAAGTTTCATTTCAAACCATTCAGTAGTTATTGCGTGATGCGCGCACAAACATACAGACAAACTGATAAACAAAAATTTCAAAAATTGCTTTTTTAAGTTCTATTACTTATCCCTAACATCCCCCAGTTATTATTTTGCAAAAATCTTTAATGTACAGATACGGCGAGTCTACGATTTTATTATATTAAGTATGTATATTGTATAGAATAGAAGAAGATAATTGACATCTTAATCTATCTCAAGTTTTAAAGCAATTTGTGTTAATAATAATTAAAATTGTGCTAATAATATAAATTAAATTAAAATTTTCCTTCAGATCTCCAGGTGTTATTTTTAGCCCGGTCAATTTAGACTTCCAAGGTTACAAAAATTCACATTTGGCTGAAAATTGGTAAGATTGTTCAAAACACTATTATAAATGAAATGTGAAAAGTCCTCATCGATCCAACACCTGGAAAAAAATTACTCGGGGTCAAAGGTTGCAAAAACGGGATTTTCGCGATTTTCAGCAAAACGGAAATGAAATGTTACATGAGCTTTGTATTTTTTTAGAGGACGCAATTTTATTTTTGGGACATGTGTGGGGGTTAATAAAAGCTTAACCTCAAGTTTGTGGGGTCGCCACCCTTGTCCCCTGGCCACCATCTTGGAAAAAGGGGTGAAAACACTTTTTTCGCGATATCTCGGAAACTATGCGTCTTACAAAAAATTTATGAAGACATAATTTGTAGCAAATTATTTTGCCTACAAATATGTTTATATAACTTTTTGCCCTAAATTAAAAATTAAAGAAGTTATGTGGAAAAAAGTAAGAAAATTATTATAAAATCTTTTTTGCTCCGGATTCTCATGAGCATTGACGAACCCGGTCAACTTTGGAGTGCAGTAACAGCGTTTTAAATGAATAAAATTTTAAAAAAATGATTTTTCTGAGGTAATTTTTTTTGTAAAATGTATAAAAAAAAGTAATAGAGCAAAAAAGATTAAAAAAAAATCTCACGTTTTGCTTATAACTTCTTTAATTTTTAATTTAGGGCAAAAAGTTATATAAACATATTTGTAGGCAAAACAATTTGCTACAAATTATGTCTTTGCGATTTTTTTGTGTTTCCGAGATATCGCGAAAAAAGTGTTATCACGCCTTTTTCCAAGATGGCGGCCGGAGGACAAGGGTGACGATCCTACAAACTTGAGGTTAAGCTTCTATTGACACATGTTCCAAAAATAAAATTGCGTCCTCTATAAAATGCAATATTCGGTCCTTAAATTGTAACATTTCAATGGACTATAATTTTATCATAAAATTAGTCCAAACAAAAATTGTAGATCAGATAATTATCTATAAAAAATGACTTAATACTTTTTTTCGTAAGAGCTACTGTTTTTGAGATATAACGATTCAAAAAGTTGCAAAAGTTGTAATCGTCATAATATGCATAAGTAATAATACAAGTAATATATAGTTTTTATTAATTTTCCATTTCTTTCTTATCAACCTCCTTTCTCTTTCTGGCATGTCTGCAATGCTTTTAAGTTTTTTTTGCTTGTTTTCTTTTTCTTTAACGCTCTCTTTCTTTTTCCAGTAATTCTGCATATTTTTCAAGATTTATATATTCATATCGATTCTTTTTATTTATTCGTCGTTCTTTCTTTATTTGCTGCCGTATTCACGTTCGACATTTTAATATTTTTGGGTGTAAATATCGACGTAATAAATAATTTATGTTTTTGAAGTCTCTAAATGATGCTTTGATCATAAGAATAATTAATAATACGAGTTAGAATAGAATCTCTAAATGCAACAAACACTGCATTTTAAATACCTACTTCTTCCTTCGTCAATAAAAAGCCCATCGAGACAGTCAGATTAATTATTATTAGCAACAGAGCAAGAGGAGATGGAGCGCTGTACCATCTCCAAGAGGGGATGGTATTTTTGTATGAAATGATGCTTTGTGAAGGTGGGCGGGGTGAAGGGGAGACACCTACTCACAATGATGACGACATCATTTGCTTGTTCACGCCAGCTTCTCTTTGTATGTGATGCAATTGGTCATTTCCGTAGCTATCATGTCCTTACCGTAGCTTCTGGTTAACCACGGTAAAGACAGTACCGGTAGTGACATTTTGAACATTTTCTGATAATTTTGTACTTAAATCAAGGATTTCTAATTTCTAATCACCGGATAGACATTCATAGTACTAATACATTCAATCTTATTCAATAATAAACAGGATAAAATGTTTATTTATTAGTACATTTCACTCTATGTAGGTAAGGACATTTTTTATAGTTTCGCAAAAGAATGCATCCTGAGACCGGATTATGCAACACATCCGCCACTCACAGCATTCATCAGCGTGCTGATGGCGAAAGCTTCGCATCTCTCTAACTGAAGTGGGGGGCGGGTGAATAAATAACTTGAAAATTGAAATATTGTGTGTGATTTGGTAATGACCGATTTTCGAGATACACATATATTACAACCAAAAGAATATATACCTACACCATATAGCATTATGTTATGACATGGTTCGATATCAGTAAAAGGCGTTTATTCTAGGAATGTTAGTATGAAGTCAATTTGTTTGCTCTTTTTCTTGTAAATTCGTAATGAATGTAGAAAACGTAGTTTGTTACACTAGAATTTGCGTCGACTAAGGTATAATTTTTGTTTTTGTTTAATATCTATAACAGATAGACTACTGATACTAACAGACGATGTAGAGAATGGATTTTATAACATTATTAAATTTAAAAGTCACAAAGATAATGAGTATTTTGGCTGCTAGCTAATTGTTACATGATTTTTTGTCGTTGGCGGAAATGCCCGCCCACGTCGCCCACGCCTTCCGCCGCCTCTATTGAAGAGGGTTACCTTCGCGAGCAGCCTCTCTTTGGTGATCTTGTAGGTGACGTTGAAGAGGGTTACCTTCGCGAGCAGCCTCTCGTTGGTGTTCTTGTAGGTGACGTTGAGGAGGGTTACCTTCGCGAGCAGCCTCTCGTTGGTGTTCTTGTAGGTCACGTTGAAGAGGGTTACCTTCGCGAGCAGCCTCTCGTTGGTGATCTTGTAGGTGACATTGAGGAGGGTTACCTTCGCGAGCAGCCTCTCGTTGGTGTTCTTGTAGGTGACGTTGAGGAGGGTTACCTTCGCGAGCAGCCTCTCGTTGGTGTTTTTGTAGGTGACGTTGAGGAGGGTTACCTTCGCGAGCAGCCTCTCGTTGGTGCTCTTGTAGGTGACGTTGAGGAGGGTTACCTTCGCGAGCAGCCTCTCGTTGTTGTTCTTGTAGGTCACGTTGAAGAGGGTTACCGTCGCGAGTAGCCTCTCGTTGGTGATCTTATAGGTGACGTTGAGGAGGGTTACCTCCGCGAGCAGCCTCTCGTTGGTGTTCTTGTAGGTGACGTTGAGGAGGGTTACCTTCGCGAGCAGCCTCTCGTTGGTGTTCTTGTAGGTGACGTTGAGGAGGGTTACCTTCGCGAGCAGCCTCTCGTTGGTGTTCTTGTAGGTGACGTTGAGGAGGGTTACCTTCGCGAGCAGCCTCTCGTTGGTGTTCTTGTAGGTGACGTTGAGGAGGGTTACCTTCGCGAGCAGCCTCTCGTTGGTGTTCTTGTAGGTGACGTTGAGGAGGGTTACCTTCGCGAGCAGCCTCTCGTTGGTGTTCTTGTAGGTGACGTTGAGGAGGGTTACCTTCGCGAGCAGCCTCTCGTTGGTGTTCTTGTAGGTGACGTTGAGGAGGGTTACCTTCGCGAGCAGCCTCTCGTTGGTGTTCTTGTAGGTGACGTTGAGGAGGGTTACCTTCGCGAGCAGCCTCTCGTTGGTGTTCTTGTAGGTGACGTTGAGGAGGGTTACCTTCGCGAGCAGCCTCTCGTTGGTGTTCTTGTAGGTGACGTTGAGGAGGGTTACCTTCGCGAGCAGCCTCTCGTTGGTGTTCTTGTAGGTGACGTTGAGGAGGGTTACCTTCGCGAGCAGCCTCTCGTTGGTGTTCTTGTAGGTGACGTTGAGGAGGGTTACCTTCGCGAGCAGCCTCTCGTTGGTGTTCTTGTAGATGACGTTGAGGAGGGTTACCTTCGCGAGCAGCCTCTTGTTGGTGTTCTTGTAGGTGACGTTGAGGAGGGTTACCTTCGCGAGCAGCCTTTCGTTGGTGTTCTTGTAGGTGACGTTGAGGAGGGTTACCTTCGCGAGCAGCCTCTCGTTGGTGTTCTTGTAGGTGACGTTGAGGAGGGTTACCTTCGCGAGCAGCCTCTCGTTGGTGTTCTTGTAGGTGACGTTGAGGAGGGTTACCTTCGCGAGCAGCCTCTCGTTGGTGTTCTTGTAGATGACGTTGAGGAGGGTTACCTTCGCGAGCAGCCTCTCGTTGGTGTTCTTGTAGGTGACGATGAGGAGGGTTACCTTCGCGAGCAGCCTCTCGTTGGTGTTCTTGTAGGTGACGTTGAGGAGGGTTACCTTCGCGAGCAGCCTCTCGTTGGTGTTCTTGTAGGTGACGTTGAGGAGGGTTACCTTCGCGAGCAGCCTCTCGTTGGTGTTCTTGTAGGTGACGTTGAGGAGGGTTACCTTCGCGAGCAGCCTCTCGTTGGTGTTCTTGTAGGTGACGTTGAGGAGGGTTACCTTCGCGAGCAGCCTCTCGTTGGTGTTCTTGTAGGTGACGTTGAGGAGGGTTACCTTCGCGAGCAGCCTCTCGTTGGTGTTCTTGTAGGTGACGTTGAGGAGGGTTACCTTCGCGAGCAGCCTCTCGTTGGTGTTCTTGTAGGTGACGTTGAGGAGGGTTACCTTCGCGAGCAGCCTCTCGTTGGTGTTCTTGTAGGTGACGTTGAGGAGGGTTACCTTCGCGAGCAGCCTCTCGTTGGTGTTCTTGTAGGTGACGTTGAGGAGGGTTACCTTCGCGAGCAGCCTCTCGTTGGTGTTCTTGTAGGTGACGTTGAGGAGGGTTACCTTCGCGAGCAGCCTCTCGTTGGTGTTCTTGTAGGTGACGTTGAGGAAGGCGGCCGCGGGGAACACGAGGCAGACGAGCACGCCGATGGTGGCGCCCAGCAGGCCCAGCACCAGCTCCACGGTAGGCAGCAGCAGGCTGACGCACAGCGCGCAGCCCACGATGCCCAGCGTCAGCAGCCGGAACGGGACTGCGGGAATCGAGTGCGGCGCCGCGTGCTCGTGGTGTCCAGGGTGCGCCTGCACACGCACCCATTTACATTCTTTAGTCGTTCTGAGCACTTTATTTTATGGATATTGAATGCGACTGAGCCGTCACGCTCGGTTATGTAACGCTCGTTCGGGTAAATTCGGCTCGAGTCGACTGAGGGAACGAGAGAGATATAGTCAACGCTGCATTAGACAGCGTGACGCATCAGTCGCATTCAGCATCGATGTAAACACGGTATGTGCCGTGCCAATACGTTTTATTGTTTTATATTAATTATTATACGCGTATATGTACTTAATTATTATACGCGTATATGTACTTAATTAATATACGCGTATATGTACTTAATTACGTACGCCCTTAATTACGCCCTGTACGTCAAAAATTTTGGAGAAAGTGGTTTATTCGCAAGTTACTAAATACCTGGAGCGTAATAATTTGTTGCCGGAAATGCAGTCGGGCTTCAGAGCAGGAAGAAGTACAGCAACTGCACTTTTGGATGTGACAGACAACATACTGACGGCCCAGGATAAAAGGATGTGCACAATCTTGGTTTTATTAGATTTTTCACGTGCATTTGACACTATAAATATAGCACTTCTGTTGTCTAAACTAACATTTTATGGCTTTGATATTAATACAATTAAATGGTTCGATAGTTATTTGAGCAACAGAACGCAATATGTAGAAGTTACACAGGATGATGGGAAAAAATGCTGTTCCTCTGTCGTAGACGTAACTCGAGGGGTCCCTCAAGGGTCCATTTTAGGTCCACTGTTATTTATTTTGTATACTGCTGATATTGTAAAGAATATTAAAAACTGTAAATATCACATATATGCCGACGATTTGCAGGTATACTTCTCTTTTGAACCGACCGAGTATCAAATGGCAGTTCAAAAGGTTAATGAGGACCTCCAGCGAATAACAGAGTGGTCTAATAGTAATTCATTGGTTCTTAATCCCAGCAAATCGAAGCTTTTAATTTTTGGTTTTAGTGCACAAATTAACAAAATTAATTTTGAATCAGGCAGTGTCTATCTAAAAGGAAATAAATTAGAACGTGTGTATGAAGCTCGGAACTTAGGATTACTTATGGACACTGACTTGAGGTTTGAAAAACATATAGCTTCTGTAGTGCGTAACTGCTTCTACCGTATAAAAATACTATATAAAATAAGAAAATATATAAGTCAAGAAGTACGTATTCGTCTGGTGGAAAGTCTGGTTTTGTCTAAATTGAACTATGCCGATATGGTTTATGGGCCTCGACTATTAGGCAGAACGAGCAAGCTCGTACAGCGGGTCCAGAACGCGTGTGCACGTTTTTGCTTCAGTATCCCTCCTAGAACTCATGTTACACAGTTTTTAAACATGCATGGTTTACTAAAAATGAGCTCCAGGAGGAAGGTACACCTTGCTAGTTTACTCTTCGGAGTTTTCAAGACTGGTGAGCCAGCGTACATCTATAATAAACTAGGAAGGATGGACGAAGGGAGAGACCATTTCAGGGACGTGCGGAAAGTACTGAGTGTTCCTCGCCACTGCTCGGCTGCTTTTAGAGGTAGTTTTAAGTATGCCGCAACCAAATGTTGGAACAATATTCCTCCACCGATCCGGGATTCCGGTAGCAAACACACATTTAAATATAAATTAAAACAATTTATCTTATCGAAACAAAAAGAATTCGAAAACATTGCGGTTGATCTATCAATTATCTAGGCAATTTATTTGAACAAAATAGTCTCTAATATATTTTTGTTATGTTTTTATTGTAGTTTATACTCATCTTATTTCATATGTACCTATATATAATATATATTTATTTTATATAAATAATACAAATTGTGTATTTTATATTTGCTGCATTCTGTTATGTTATGTTATGTTTATGCTTAGGGTGATGCTTATGTTTATTTCATTTTACTTGATGATTAACTAAACGATAGTTAATTTCTATTTGGCTGTGACGTCACCCGGGTCACAGCTGAAAATCAGCGCCCTGCACTGTTCGCACATGCGCACATTGTGGGGCATACGCTGAGCTGTACACCCATTCTGGGTGGTGTCACAGACAAACATTATTTATTTTAATACTTTTGTATGTAATATGATTATTGTTTGTTTGTGATACCATATACCTAGAATAAATTATTTTTCTTTCTTTCTTTCTAATTATTATACGCGTATACAGGGTATAAGGAGACCGCTACCGAAAACTTAGCGCTATTGTTATACTATCTAAACATTATCTTATAAGGTAAGTATCGGTGTCGACGCGACCGCGGTTTCGTAGGTATCTAACGATACGTAAATAGGTCACATCAAGTTCGTTGACCTCCAGCGTCAGCTGATTTTATTTTAATCACGCAAGAATTACGTAACAAACTTTTACAAAATACAGCAAATAAGTTTTTTGCAATTACAGGGCTGTTTAACCCTCCAAAACAGGTATTGTATAAAAAGTGCAATTTTTTTTTTTGTAAAAAAAAATTTTTTTTCACGTTTTTTTTTGTGATATCTTATCAGTAATCATCAGTACTATCACCTGTCTTCGTTTCCGAGAGCGGTCTCCTAACACCCTGTATGTACCTACATCTGAAATGTGACAAAATTCGTTGTGTTTTTCTTCAATGATATTCTTAATGTTTTTCCACGCCTTTTTGATGTTTTACTTCTGTCACGTGATCTAAAGTACACAGTTTTTTTTTTAATTATTCATCTACCAGTCATCTACTTGACTGCGATCTCATCTGTCACCTGATGGTAAGTGACGACGCAGTCTAAGACGGAAGCGGTACATAAGAAGCGGACAGTAGATGTACATAATTACTCACCCTCCTGTACAGGAAGGAGTAGAGGCTCGCGCGGCACGGGAATATGATGAGTGGGAAGCTGAAGGCCAGCGACATGACGAAGCCCAGCTTTATCACGTCACTGCCCATCGTTGGGCTCAGGCTCATCAGGATGTTGCCTGCAATAAACATCTGTCTCAGTATCTGTCGATTGATGCACGGCGGTCTGTGAGAGGAGAACTTCAAGAGATAGAGGAAATTGGCTTATTTCATAGAAAAATCTACTGTATTCAATGATGTACAAAAAAGGAAAAATTTATAAATAAGATTCGGAGCTGAACCCGCATTTTATCTAAAAAGAAATCGTAATTGATTTTAGGATAATGGCAGGTTGGATGGCTTTAACTAATATAATATAATTATTGTGGCTAATTCTGTTGTACACAATCTCTAAACCTAAACTAAAATGACAGGTCTAAATCTATTGCTATCCTTTTCCGCAGTGAGCACTGTGAAAGAGATAGGAATAAAGTTAGACCTGTCATTTTAGTTTAGGTTTAGATATTGTGTACAACAGAATTGGACACATTATGTACTTATAACTATTGGCTTTGACGACTAATTGTTATATGATCCATTCATGATAATTCGATCGATCCTAGTTATTTTAACACTAAACTAGCCATCCGCCCCGGCTTCGCACGGGTAGTTTATTATTATAATTTTCGAAGAGATCTCTAATTTTTTGGAAAATAAATTTGCCCATGTCACTCAGGAATAATGCAGCATTCTACTGCTGAAAAATTTTTCAAAATCGGTTCAGTTGAACCAGAGATTATCCCCTACAACCTTACAAACTTTACCTCTTTATAATATTAGCATAGATAATAGCTGAGATTGATCGAATAAAGCCCTAAATCCCTCTCCTATGAGAGGAGGCCTATGCCCAGCATTGGGACGCCAAAGGGCTGTAGTGGCTATATAATTTAAAATGCTGTAAGATAGACTAAAGAATTGAAAGAAAAATATTCAGTTCAAGGCCTCGTCAATTATACCATCTAGGTCGTACAATAGAGCAGCCGATGCGCGTCTGACTGTGACATAAACAAAAGTTTTTATGCTAATTTTGTCATAGTTTGCTTTGCGACTGTAGTTTGTAAGTATAGTTATGTAAATGAACATCTGGTTTCATCATGATCAACCCATTACCGGCTCACTACAGTGCACGGGTCTCCTCTCAGAGTGAGAAGGGTTTTGGCCATAGTCTACCACGCTGGCCAAGCGGATTGGCAGACTTCACACACCTTTGAGAACGTTATGGAGAACTCTCAGGCATGCAGGTTTCCTCACGATGTTTTCCTTCACCGTTAAAGCAAGTGATATTTAAATACTTAAAACGCACATAACTCCGAAAAGTTAGAGGTGCGTGCCCGGGATCGAACCCACGACCTCCGATTAGAAGTCGGTCGTCCTAACCACTAGGCTATTACAGCTTTTTTTCTTCATTCTTGAACATCTGGTTTACTGATACCTAGTTGTATAAAAATGATGTACCTAATCGTATCGTCTTTTTTTGACGTCTTATAAATCGATGAACGCAGGCTGCACGCACGAAAAAGCATGACTCATTGTCACGTTCCTGAGCCGAGTATGCCAGTAAGAGCGCGGAACACGCGATAGAGAGACACGATCGGCCTATATATGTGTTGTATAATGTTTTCTTATGACGTTATCAGGTAAAAAAATAAATACGCGCCGAATTGAGAACCTCCTCCTTTTTGGAAGTCGGTTAATTATCGTCCGTAAACCGAGTTTACAGACAACCAATTTTTTTAAACTAACTTTTGCGTTGGCATTCGCCTAGATGAATTAAAGATTATACATATCCCGTAACGGATATGTATTTGAAAAAAAAAATGGGTAAGTAGTTATTATCAGAGAATCGATTTTTGTGGTTATAAATCACTATTTGTATATCTTATCTATAAGATATTATAGCGTTAAAAATAATTATAATAGGTACATAGTTCGTCTGGTTTTTAAGTATTTGTTTTTACGCATCATGCGACTTATCAATATAGTGGGTAGATACTAGATACTAATATTACAAATGCGAAAGTGTGTCTGTCTGTCTGTTACGTTTTCGCGAGTCACGACCCAACCACTGAACTGATGTTGATGAAATGTGGCAAAGATATCTCTTTAGCTTTTTCGCTTTTAAGCTATCGCTTGTTGCATCACGGACATATCCCGTCAGAGTTGAAAAGAGATTTTATACAAATCCAGGCGGACGAAGTCTTAACCCAATACCTACGCACTCAAAGCCGTGAGCAAAAATAAAAACTAAGTAATTCACAAAAATAAAATCTAGTTTACAAAAATATGATAAAAGCTAGTTTACAAAAATAAAAGCCAGTTTACAAAAATAAAAGCCAGTTTACAAAAACAAAAACTAATTTACAAAAATAAAAGTCAGTTTACAAAAATGAAAAGAGGTTCCACACCTGATATCTCTTGCGAGCCGAATGCGATGTATCCGAATATGCCGAGCGTGAAGTAAACGCCTGAGCATATGTTGATGGCGTTCTTCGTCACCACGCACATCTTCTCCAGGGATAAAGATGGCAACGACTCGAATATCTCGAACAGTTGTCTACAAACAAAGAATATACTACTCTCTACGAGAGAAGAACGGTATCTCCATAGTAAAAAAATGCTCAAACAAAATATCAATATTTCGCAAAGATTTTTATTTATAGCTATTAAGTATATCATCAATAAAAATAAATAAATAAATCATACAGCTGTAGAGCATTTTTATTTACACTGATAGACAAATCTTAGTTTTACCCAAACGCATTCCCGATTAGACAGTAACCACGGCTTTACATGTTCGTCCAACATGGAAGTTGGAACAGCATTTTACTGGTTTAGATTTTGTATTAAAAAAATTGTCAAATACAATATTATAGTTCGGCCGTTCAGAGAATGCGTTCCTGACACCTATCAGTTAGTCACGACTAGTGATGGGCACAACATAACACTGAGTTCGTTACCGTTCCTCCAAAATGAACCGGCGCATTATTTTAAGATTATTTTCGTTTTAAATTGGCGGAATCATTTAAAATTTATATTTTAGTTATTTAAGTAGAAACCAAAAAAAGGTAATATTCATATAATAAAATTGTCAAATAAAAACAGATCGAAAACACTTGAAGAACGTGGTCTATGCGCACGAAACGACAACAGACGACTGTTTTAGCGTCACAAAATGGCGGCCCAACGCCATTTGGGGTTACCATTTTCAACCTAAATATAAAAATGCTACTTTCTTTCGCGCGTTCGGTTTGGTCATAGTTTTATTTTTAACCCCCGACGCAAAAACGACGGGGTGTTATAAGTTTGACGTGTCTGTGTGTGTGTGTGTGTGTGTGTCTGTCTGTTCCCCTGTGGCGCTCAAACGGGTGGACCGATTTGAATGCGGTTTTTTTTGTTTGAAAGGTGAATTAGTCGAGAGTGTTCTTAGCTATGTTTGATGAAAATCGGTCCAAGATGGCCGCCGCTACAAAATGGCGGATGATATATTTTTTCACAACTCCCTTGATATGGGTATCAAATGAAAGGGCTTGACTAGTAGAATAGCACTATTGCAAATTCAAGATGGCCGCCGCCACTAAATGGCGAATGTCGGGGGTTTTTTTAATTTTCAATTTACACTTGTTATATTTCATAAAAGTTATCTTATAGTCCATTATTTTCAAATTCTTAAAAAGAAAAACAAAGCGTATTATTTTATATTATAAGTATAACTGTATAAGAACAGATTACGATACTTGCCTGTTATTTTTAGCACAGCACTATTATACAAATATAAAGCGCTGACATAACCTTGTAATAGCGCAGTATAGATTTAGAAAAATATTGTTTACCAAGTTATTTGACACTCAGTTTGGCACAAAATTATAACATTCATTGATTATTGATATAATAATGTTGTTTTAATGCTCATCAATTGTTAAAACGGTAAACAACCAGCAAAAATATTTTTATCGTAACTGCAACGCCATTACAAAGCTACGTCGTCAGTTCAATCGCGACGTGTCAGGAACGCATTCTCTGAACGGCCGAACTTTAAATTAATTTTTTCATGTGACACACATAAATAACCTAACGCATTCTGCGACATGAGCGAGCGTTTCTGTATCACACAGCCGCTGCGGTTCGACGCGCTCCGTCAGGTCTGAATCGTCCTTAAGTGATTTTTAGCGAAACAAAAAATTAAATCATAAAGGGCGCTAACTCACTAGGATACCAGTAGGTAGCGCAACCAGTCGAACTACCAACAAAATGTATACATCTCTATTCTCTATAGAGAGTACCTCACGAGCTATTCTCTAACTTTGTTACCAACAGTATAATATAATACAATATATAAAACAGTGAAATATAAACAGTGATTTCATTTCACACAGTAAAACAGCAATCTTTATCGAACTAATTCGGTGGCTTTCATTTACTGTTGGTAACTAACTTAATAGGCCGGCTGGTTGGTTGCACAGCCAATATGGCCGGGATCGCTCGCTGGTGGCGCAACCATGGTATCCTAGTGAGGGATGCAACAATGGTGTCCTAATGAAGTATCGGCCTAAGAACTCACGTCTGACAGAATAGAGCCATGGAGAATATGGGCACGCACTGCAGCACGCCCGAGGGCTTCCACAGCTCGATACGCGACGTCCAGTCGGCGGTGAACAGCTGACCCGTCGCCTCTACCAGTACCTGAGTTAAATAGTTATTTGTGCAACGAGCAAAATTCGTATTTGTCGCGAATGCTGAGTGATAGAGATAATGAAGCGAAGGTCGAACGTAGCAAGCGATTGTAAGTTAGAATCCTGAGCGTAGTGAGGGATTCAAAGGTGCAAGAAACAAATCACTTTGTTTCTCTTGTGAGATAATATGAGAAGACGAGATGTATTTATTAACTAGATGATGCCCACGGCTTCGCCCGTGTGGTTTGTAAAAATCTCGTGGGAACTTTGATTTTCCAGAACAAAAAGTAGCCTATCTGTAGTAAGTAGTAACCCGTCCACAAAACGGAAAAATTCCGTGGGATCCTTACGATTTCGGAATGCAATTCCTTACAGCATCAGGGTTGAGGAGTTGGACATGTACCTACTCGAGGTTATTCAACAATAAAGTCTTTAATTGGTATCCCCAATATCAATTTAAATAACCGACAGTGCCTAAATCCCGTTAGTGTTAGGGATCAGATCCCCTACAGCATCAGGATTGAAGAGTTGAAATCCAAATTTTGTGTAGTACAGTGTCGCAATGTTTCTCTATCGATTAAAAAAAAATTACGCAAATCGGTTCAGAAATCTCGGAGATATCGGTGTACATAGGTAGAAAAACACAACTCCTCCTTTTTTGAAAGTCGGTTAAAAAAGTAGCCTATGTTACTCCCTGGTTAATTCTTTACTTGTATGTGAAAGTCCCGTCAAAATCGGTTCAGCCGTTCCAAAGATTAGCCCGTTCAAACAGACAGACAGACAGACAAAAATTTAAAAAACGTGTGATTCGGTTATAGTATCGTTCAAATAACCATAATATGAGCTTAAGAGCGTTGATGCCATTGATCTATTAACTAAGAGATCTGAAGCTAAAAATTAACTTGAGGTACAGTTATTGTACTCACCTAACCTAAATGACTCCTGTCTAGGTGTAAATGAAACACCGAATCGCACTTGCTTTTTATTATTTCTAAGCATGTCACTAAATTGATTGTCAAATGGACTTATTTGTTAAATTTTAATAAATTTAATCCTACCAAATTAAATAGGTATGTCTCATAAACCATCATTACTTTATGGATTGTTTAGATATTGTTTTTGCATGTTTTATGTCAATTGACAATTGAATTTAGTCGTATCATAATTTTCCAAAAACATACATTACGAGGCTGATAAATTTTTATTATTTTGGTGTTCTTCTTCCAAGAATTTATAAATGTTTGATCTTAAGTTATTTTTGATAAATTTTCCGTAGTTTTATTATAATGTCCTGTGCTGTGAAAGAATGTAATTCCTATAGGGGCCGAAAAGAAAATTTTAAAGGAACATTATCATTTCATCGGTGAGTTTTGATAGTTTTGTATGTAAATATAATCTAAAATTATGTAACGTTATTTGTAGTTTTTGGAAATCATCATCGTGGTCAATTCTACACCGATTTTTGCCTATTTTTTGAATATTTTCTGTTGACTAATAAAGGTTATGTTTTTTAGCATAGTGATGTACTAAAATTGCATATCGATTACGTGCGATAAAATTTTTAACCCCCGACGCAAAAACGACGGGGTGTTATAAGTTTGATGTGTCTGTGTGTGTGTTGTGTGTGTGTGTGTATGTGTGTGTGTCTGTCTGTCTGTCTGTCTGTTCCTCTGTAGTGCTAAAACGGGTGAACCGATTTGAACGCGGTTTTTTTGTTTGAAAGGTGAATTAGTCGAAAGTGTTGTCAGCTATTTTGATGAAAATCGATGCAAGATGGCCGCCGCTACAAAATGGTAGATTATTTATTTTTCACAAATCCGTTAATATGGGTATCAAATGAAAGGGCTTGACTAGTAGAATAACACCATGCAAATCCAAGATGGCCGCGATCAAAAAATGGTGTCGGGGGTTTTTTTTTAATTTTACCCATATCAAGGCGGCACGTTTTAAAAGTTTTACCCTAAAAGCTGTTATTAGTGTATGAAAAACGCTGAAGCGAAACGTGAAAAATGTTCTACCAGGTCTGATTTTTTTAATTTAAGGCAAGAGAACCGTTACCAATGGATGTCTGTAATGCAGAAGAAAATTCCGCCAATGAAGTTTGCATTCGCACATTAACAAAGTGACGTATAAACATTAATGTTCAAAGAAATTTAGTAAGTGTACAATATTCGTTCGTTCGTTCGTTTCAACCAATGGACGTCCACTGCTGGACATAGGTCTCTTGCAAGGATCGCCACAGCACACTATCTTGTGCCGCCTGATTCCAGCGGCTACCAGCGACTCGCTTGAGATCGTCTGTCCATCGAGTGGGGGGTCTACCTACGCTTCGTTTGCTGGTGCGAGGTCGCCATTCAAGCACCTTGGGACCCCAACGTCCATCGGTTCTTCGTGCAATGTGCAAATTGCACGAAGTATAATATTACTACCTATTAATATTACTACCTATTAATATAAATAGGTTTAATATTTTGTATTTCGAGACAAAACAATTCACTATTGTAATCTACATAGTACTTTCAGGAAGGTTTTAGTATATGTATAACACACCTAGTTACCATTCTTATGTGCGAAGTTACACGCATAAATGTACCCACATGTCACTAATATTTTTGACTGGTGCACCGCGGTTCCTCTGAGATTGCTGGACCGAAGTCGGTTTAATTTTTCTTAAAAATAGCTTGTATGATCGTATTTTCGAAACACCGTTTATAAAGTTTCATCGACTCCAAAAAGACTCGATTTTATTTCAGTTCTAGAAGGCACAACAAAGGTTCTAGAAGGATATGTATATTTTGTGTTTTATATATATAAATATATATATATATATATATATGTATATTTTTCGATGTGTAACTAAAACCTTTCTGAAAGTATGTAGATTATGATAGTGAAAAAATCATCAAAATCGGTTCATTAGTTGCGGAGATAATCGCGAACATACTTATATATATACATATATACATACATATATACATACATATATACATACATATATACATACATACAACCTCCTTTTTTGAAGTCTGTTAAAAATATACTATATGAAACATGTTATTCTTGTATTTCCTAACAAGATGATGCCCGAGACTTCATTCACGTGAGCTTAGGTTTTTATTTTATTAATCTTGTGGGAACGCTTTGATACTGCAAGACAAAAGTAGCCTTAGATATCGGTTCCCGGGATGCAAGCTGTCTGTGTACAAAATTTCGTCCAAATCGGATGGGCCCTGAAAAGGTAAAAGACAGAAAGACACACTTTCGCATAATGTAATATTAGAGTATGGTGCACTTATTTAAACACGCATATTGTGTCCCTATAGATCCTCACAGTCAAAATATCGATAGTTACATCACTAGCACGTCACGTGTCATCGTCACGTGTCATTAAAAAACTTGTGACCACTGACAGATGTAAACTTGACATCTATTTAGAGTATATATTACAATATCTTAGGTTGATGCGTTCTGCGCCATTTTAGCTCATTTTTAAGCTATTTCGACCCTTCATATGTTGTTAATCTATGCATTTACTTAAAAACTTATTTATACTACATTGTAGAAAATTTTGTGTTCTAGGGAATTGTAAGACAACATTTTGCAATTTATTGATAGTTTTTGTCTAATTGCCAAAATACCAAAAGCCTATTTATGAATTTTGGGATTCGTGGAATCTTTGACGTTCACTACGTCAAAAGTTACTTGTTCAATTCACACACAAAGATATATTTATGAAAGGAAATGCCCTGAACTAAAGACGTGGAAGAAAACATATTTTAATTTGGCGTTTTTTACATCATAAAAATCCAAGCAAAAGAATTTTAATTTCAGTAAATTATAGACATATAAAACCGTCATTTTAGTAGATTATTTTTCGCCATTTATAAGTAAAGTTAAGTACATATAAAAGATAACCATATTTGCAATAATATAAGTAAAAAAAAATCTAAAATTAACTACTATTTGTTTCCATAAAATAACTTTGAAACAGACACCAAAACGCAGAAACAGGCAGTAGGAAATTGAACTAGGAAACTAGTATGAGCCGAGGCCTCTCCGCGAACGGACGTAACGCTTTTTGTCTCGGCAATTCTTATTGGATTACATGGAATATACGTAAAATTGTAGTGCGACTGTCACTATTCAATACTAGATATTTTTAATGCTTGCTATTTTTTCTTACAGATAGATGAAAACATTTTACGTATTTTTAATAATTGTAATATATTATATTATAGTTATAGTTGAGGATTATAGTTGTAAATCAGTAATCCATACTATATAAAATTATAAATGCGAAAGTGTGTCTGTCTGTCTGCCGATTTTTATGTAATTAGGTACAGAGTTAGCTTACATCCTGGGGACGGATATAGGATACTTTTTAACCCCCGACGCAAAAACGACGGGGTGTAATAAGTTTCACGTGTCTGTGTGTATGTGTGTGTGTGTGTGTGTGTGTGTGTGTGTGTGTGTGTGTGTGTGTGTGTGTGTGTGTGTGTCTGTCTGTTCCCCTGTAGCGCTCAAACGGGTGGACCGATTTGAATGCGGTTTTTTTTTGTTTGAAAGGTGGATTAGTCGAGAGTGTTGTTAGCTATGTTTGATGAAAATCGATCCAAGATGGCCGCCGCTACAAAATGGCGGATTACATATTTTTCACAATTCCCTTAATATGGGTATCAAATGAAAGGTCTTGACTAGCAGAATAGCACTATGTAAATCCAACATGGCCGCCGCCACAAAATGGCGAATGTCGGGGGTTTTTTTAATTTTCAATTTATACTTGTTATCTCGAAAAATTAAAGAGTTCTCACGGAATTCTTAAAGGCCCGTCCATTTAACAAATTCGTTATACAAAATTTGGTAGGTACAGAGGTAGCTTGCGTCTCTAAAATTGACATAGTTCCCACAGGATTTTTAAAAACCTAAATCCACGCTGACGAACTCGCGGCCAACATAGTACATAATATTATGTGGAAAATGAACTAGAAAATAGCTATCGTATACAAAAACTATCGTCCGGTAACAACGGTTTTCAAACCATCCAGGAACCCATTGAAATATACACACAAAATATTATACAAATCAGTCCAGCCGTTTAGGAGGAGGAGGTGACTAACATACGTACCAAAGAATTATATAGGTACGGTTGAGAGAGTTTACCGTATCGACGCGATGGGTTGTTTGACAGTTACGAATCCCTCGAACATTTTTATTTTTTCGTCAATTTTCCAATGTTTTTAATAGTTATTATGCTATTCTGAACGGAGACAAATCAAAAACCATGAAAATCGCTCCAGCCGTTCTCGAGTTATAAGTGTTTGAACTAACACAACTTTGTTTTATATATATAGACTAGATGATGCCCACGGCTTCGCCCGTGTGGATTTAGGTTTTTAAAAATCCCGTGGGAACTTTTGATTTTCCAGAACAAAAAGTAGCTTATCTGTAGAAACCCGTCCCCAAAACGGAAAAATCCCGTGGGATCCCCACGATTTCGGAAAACAATTCCTTACAGCATCAGGGTTGAGGAGTTGGATATGTACCTACTCGAGTTCATTCAACGATAAAGTCTTTAATTGGTACCCCCAATATCAATTTAAATAACCGAAAGTTTCTAAAACCCATTAGTTTTGGGGATCAGGTCCCCTACAGCATCAGGATTGAGGAGTTGGAATCCAAATTTTTCATAGAACAGGGTCGCAATGTTTCTCTATAGATTTAAAAAAAAATTACGCAAATCGGTTCAGAAATCTCGGAGATATCGGTGTACATAGGTAGAAAAACACAACTCCTCCTTTTTTGAAAGTCGGTTAAAAAAGTAGCCTATGTTACTGCCTGGTTAATTCTCTACTTGTATGTGAAGGTCCCGTCAAAATCGGTTCAGCCGTTCCGAAGATTAGCCCGTTCAAACAGACAGACAGACAGACAGACAGACAGACAGACAGACAGACAGACAGACAGACAGACAGACAAAAATTTTAAAAACGTGTGATTCGGTTATGGTAGCGTTCAAATAACCATATGAGCTTAATATGAGGTAGTTATTTCATTATTACAGACAGACACTTCAATTTTATTTATTAGTATAGATTTTATTAATTCTAATATTTTAAGGTACATTGCGTCATTACAATGAATGATCTAATTGCATTTTTGTATTAGCGGTATATTTAATGTTCATTTAGTATACCTACAATCTACATACAGAAAATGTATTTATTACCTGTTTTGAATTACTTTAGTAATAACTTTATTTTGTAAATATGTAAAAAGATAAATCCACGATTCCCTCAGGATTTGTAAAAAACCGAAATTCACACGGGCGAAGCCGCGGGCAAAATCTGGTATGTAATAAGTAAATTAACAAGATTTTGAATGAATCTGCATTTTTCTTCACTATCTTATCTTACCCTTACACGAGTACGGAGTAGGTATATAAAAAAATCAATATCAGAAGCTGTACTATATTCTCCAATTATAATTTTTATGTACTGGTCTACTCTATAAGGTCTTTTTCAAGCATTATACATTAATTATGCCTGCTATATAAAATTAAAAATCTACGAACTAAAAACTTAGGTATAGGTGCCTAAGAATATTGAAAAAATAAATAGCCCGTTTGAAAATGGTAAAAAGATCAAAACGGTTTGTTACACTACACTGCATTTGAAGCGGCGCGTTCATTCACGTAAACAAAGAATCCCAGGTAAATGCCTAAACTTGCGAAGCGGGTCCGTGCGTCAACGGTCTTAATATGAGGTAGTTATTTCGATATTACAGACAGACACTTCAATTTTATTTATTAGTATAGATAGTATAGATATTGTTGTACGAATTATGTTTTAAAAACACCACTTAAACAATAGTTTAATAACTTTTTTTTAATAATAGGTACAGCATATAAATTGATTATGAAATAAAATGATGAATTATACAGTGTTATGAGTTTCTGAACAAAACAAAACAACTTTACCAACACTGCCGTCGCGTTGCTTTCACAATCTGTAAATTCATTTCCGTTGATTCGGAATTAAGTGTAGATACGTACTATAAATAAATAATTCTTTGTTTTTACACTCCGAGTTTTAATTCGATGCAGTAATCTGACGTTTCAAAATGTCATTTCGTACAATAATGTTGTCAACCTAATTTCAATAGTGATGTGATAGGTTTATATTTCATTTATAATTATAATCATAAAACCGTTTGACTGTTACATAATAAGATCTTAAAATAATTGTCTACAGTAGGAACAATCTACCCCTAACAGACATATACAATTTAAAACGTTATACAGACTACAATTTCATAAAGTTTCAAGTTTACAAATTTATGAAGTTAATACAGGTATCTATCTAACATTATCTACTATATCATCATAAAAATAAATTTTGTACTTGATGTTCAACATGATGATGATTCACATTTGACTGGCCCGTTGGCGTGGTTGGCAGTGACCCTGCCTTCCGCTCCGGGGTCGCGGGTTCGATTCCCGCCCCGAGTCTGGGTGTATTTATAATATGTATGTATGTATACCTTTATTAAAATATATATGTATTTATATGTAAATATGTCTATCAGTCGGTTGTTACCTATAACACAGACATTAAGTTGCCTACTTTAGGAACAGACGAACGTGTGTGTATGTGTGAGTATTTATTTATTTATTTTATTTATTTACATCATTCACATCATTCACTTTTACTACATCCCTATTTATTTTTTCGTCAAAAGTAGCGACCCATGAAACGTCTGTTTACTGCATCGAATTAAAAGTCGGACTATAGTCAGGGCAATGTAAGCGCGAGTCACCTTGATGACTAAACAGAAGTAGAAGGCGATGGTGGCGGCGCTCACGTTGCTCAGGCTGTCCACGTTCCGCAGCAGGCCCAGCGGCAGGACGCACACCAGCGACACTATCACCATTATTGATGTTCTGTACAAGTATAAATTAAAAATTAAAAAAACCCCCGACATTCGCCATTTTGTGGTGGCGGCCATCTTGGATTTGCATAGTGCTATTCTACTAGTCAAGCCCTTTCATTTGATACCCATATTGAGGGCGTTGTGATAAAATATGTAATGTAGCGGCGGCCATCTTGGACCGATTTTCATCAAACATAGCTAACAACACTCTCGACTAATTCACCTTTCAAACAAAAAAAAAACCGCATTCAAATCGGTTCACCCGTTTGAGCGCCACAGGGGAACAGACAGACACGTCAAACTTATAACGCCCCATCGTTTTTGCGTCGGGGGTTAAAAATACACACAAATAAACATACAAATATAACCGACCAATCTCCCTGGCGCAGTGGTGAGCGCTGTATCTAATAAATAAACACTCACACATACACCCACGGTCGTCTGTTCCTAAAGTAGGCAACTTAATGCCTGTGTTATAGGTAATAGTAACAGGTAGGTACCAACCGACTGACATACATATTTACGTATATATATATAAACTAGGATACCCGAGACTTCGTCCACGTTGATTTACGTTTTTAAAAATCCCGCGGGAACTCTTTGTTTTTCCTAAGCTCCTTTGAGCTCATACTGTTAAATGTCGCGCATTAAAATGGAACTACAGTAATGAGTATTAATTTTATAATAACTCACTAACTCACAACACTGTCCCATCACTAAAGTTTTCCCAATGAAAGTCCCATCAAAATCGGTCCAGCATTTCGTAGAAAGACAAACACAAATTTTAATGCATCTCAGATAATAATCCCGATTTAACGAATGTAATGGAAAGTGTCACACTGCACACAAACCCAATTACCTCAATATATCGCTCTGGTTGATGTTGAACATTTTCGCGATGATCTGCGGGCCCAGATCTCCGACCACCACGAAGTAGGCTATGCAGGTGCCCATTAGAAAGCCTATGATACCCATCTCCACGGCCATCTTGCCCGCTGGACCGAATATGTGGAATGCTGCAACAAATATATAAAATAAATTTTGGAAAAAAAATATTGGTTGTCTGTACTCTCGCTTGCACGCTCGGCTAACATTGTCTCCATATATCGCTTGTTCAGTGCTCTCGCTTGTACGCTCGGCTAGGCGGTACGTGACAATGAGTCAGGGTTTTTCGTGTGTGCGGCCGGCGTTCATCGATTTATATTCGTTATCACGTCAAAAAATTAAACAGCTGTAAAACTTTGTGGAAAGAAGTTTTTCTACCAAAGTTTTTTGTTTTGTTTTTAGTACTATGAGACAGCTTAAGATAGATAGATAGAGATAAGCTTCACACACATGTGCTGATCTATTATCAGACTATATATATATCAGGCGTTCTGATCATGCCTGTGTGATTATTATTACTTAATGATTTTTTTACAATCTAAACAAATTAATGTTGACGTGTCTGACTATGATTACGAAATATTGCCTCTAATTCAGTTCATATGATTATTTGAATGATAGCATAAACCAAACACAATCTTTGAAACATTTTGTCTATCTGTCTGTTTGTCCAGGCTTATAATCAGCAGGGGTGAACCGATTTTGACGAGACTTTCGCACACAAGAAATGCGATCTAAGCTACTATTTATCCCTGAAAAAAAGAGCACCTTCACAGAGCCTTTTCACAGAGCAATGAGACTAAAAAAATAAAAACGATTAATCTTAAATTGCAATCCAAAAAAATCCAGTGACAAAGCCTGTTAGATTTACTTACCAAGAAATTCATAATTTCTTCTTCTAGTAATAATTGCAGATTTCAATAGAAAATAACAGCACAGTCTTGAGACCAGGCCCATTGATAGTAAAATTAAAGCGGCTAGCAATACTCCACACTGAAACATTAAAAATAATAATTATTATAAAGGGAATGCTCATCTCTTAATAATGACCTTCCCACCGTATTTCAGCCTCAGTGGTTTGTTGTGGGCTCTTTTCAGATCAGGATGCGTTTGGAACCCTCATAATTTTAATTTTAAGTTTTCATAAGTAATTATCACCAATCGAACCCGAGACCTCGTGATCTGCAGTTGAATGTGCTAACCACTAGACCAATGAGACAGTTACAATATACATATACTTTCAGCAAAAAATTGTAATTACTATTGAACTTAGGTAAATGATTTTACTTAAAAATGTAATTGGATCCATTAGATCACTATTACAATGACTGACCTTAGAATGCTTGACCATGAAAGTCATTAAAAAAAGTTTGATTGATTGATTGATTTTTTGATAAAACTATGACTCACGAAAGGTAGGTAAAAATAATATAAGCAAGTAACATTGTGGTAATTTTTATACAAAATTTAACAATTAAAAGAAAATCATGCAAAACAAATAAATAAAACTTCAAGTTACAGTAAAAACAAATTAAACCACGTCAACTTTTTATGATAATCCTTTACTCTTAAAAATCTAATAATATAATTTTATCGCAGGCAATTATTTATACATATCCAAGTGTACGTAATGTTCGTACTCTCAATAAAGCAACAATAGCAATTAATTTAATAGGGGAAGTATTCAATAAAATGGTTATTAAAAAAACGTAAACAAACTCACTTGTTGAAAACAGAATGGCATAGCCAGTATACCCACTCCAATAATACTGTTAGCGAGTGTAATCGATTGTCCTGTAGTTCCCATGTTTAAGGCAATTTAATTTCAAATTTTTAATTACTTTAAATTGTAGTAAATTTAAAATCTGAGATTCGTAAAGAACAACATTTTTTAACCTTGTTTTGAACACATAGACAAATAACCCAAACTAAAAATCTTTGACGTGGTTTTGACAGTTGACGTTTAATCATAGACGAACAACCTCTAAAAAGCACAGACAATAATAAGGTTACATTTAGTAAAAATAGCAGTGCTCGATTTGACGATATTTTGATATTTGCCAAAATGTTAATTTTACCCGTTATTTTAATATATGGGATGGACTTAAAAATTCTTAAAAGGTGTCGATAATTAAAGATGTACCTATGTGAACATTACTTTTTACTGTTAAAATTTTAATTCTTTAATTAAATAATTTAACGTTAAAATGCTGTTACGTTTTACCAACCAATTAACGTTATATTTTTTGATTTGATTTATCCCGGAATTACTGTAATACTTTTTGGAATATGATATGCATTCATAGAAATAATATACCCACGGAAATATACCTAATATATATGTAGATCGTAGACAGAGTACCACATAGACTTAGGTACTGTGTAACCGCGACTGAGATAGAGATAACATGACGTAACGATGACGTCAATGACAAGGTTATAGATTAATGTTGCCACAATAACTGCGCTCCCCTGTTTGGGGTATTAGATGGAATAGGGAAAATTCTTTCCCGAATTTTTAAATAAAACTAAAAAAGAAGTTGAATTGATTTTATTTTATTTTTTAAATGCATACATATAAAAGGTTTACAATGAAAACAAAATTACTTTGCTATAATCCGCTAAGTGACAGTGATTTTGTAGGCACACTACCACACAAATTCACCAAAAAATAAACTCTACGATCGTTTCGCTCCGGATACCGGAGCATCTTCAGATGTCGACTTCACAACGGATGATTGCAAAGTCTTTGCAAAATTTGTCACTATTAGCGGATTATAGCAAAGTAATTTTGTTTTCATTGTGTATCATGGAATTCTGCAAAGTAACGCCTGCTTCTATTCAACATATAAAAGGTTGTCTAGGAGAGATCTTCTAGCCGAAAGCAGAAAGCAGAAATTAGCTGTGCTAAGATCCAAAACCTGGCGGGTGAAAAAAGAAGACTGCAGAGCTATCGAAAATTGTAGAGAATTGAAAGCTCATCATATGATAAACGAAGAATCCGCTGCTATGTTGTGATCCATTAAACCAGCCAATAAGGACTTTAAAAAAAATTCTTAGTAAAGATACCACAGAGAGAAAATATTTTCCTCAGTTAAGAAAACAAGCCTATAATTAAGAGCCATCTTACCGTTGCCATCGAAAAATCTAAGATTTCAGGCTCCAAATTTAGCATCGTAGGAGAGACTTTCACATATTTGAATACATGTTTTAAATAAACTAATCTTTCATATTGACATTTTACAGACCATATTTACAAAAACTATTTTATTTATTTTGTAATGATCAATGAAATGAAAATCCGACGAATGGGGAACCTAGAATCATGTACTAAATGTGTGGGACTCGTTTTAGACAACATGTCTGTTACACCCTTTATATATTTGTAACTATTTGAAAAATCAAGAAAAAATAAAAACATGCTCTTAAAGTTTACCTAAAACCTCACATTGGTTTTAAGTTTTTAGCTTTAATAGTTTCCGAGATATGTCACTTTAAACGATAGTAATAGTTGCGCTCATTTTTTATATCTGAAGGTCAAAGCGGAGTACGGCAGTGTAACTTATGTCAATAGCGTTTTTGCATCGTTCGTTAAAAAACCCCCGACATTCGCAATTTTGTGGCGGCGGCCATATTGGATTTGCACAGTGCTATTCTACTAGTCAAGCCCTTTCATTTGATACCATATTAAGGGAGTTTTGAAAATGTAAATCGCCATTTTATAGCGGCGGCCATCTTGGATTGATTTTCATCAAACATAGCTAACTACACTCTCGACTAATTCACCTTTCAAACAAAAAAAACCGCATTCAAATCGGTTCACCCGTTTGAGCGCCACAGGGGAACAGATACACACACACACACACACACAGACAGACACATGAAACTTATAACACCCCGTCGTTTTTTCGTCGGGGGTTAAAAATAAGTTTTGATATAGGTTGTCATTTGGGGGCCGATTCGCTATACCTACTTATCCGGCTAGACCCTTTGTAAATTAAAAAAAATATATATTTCTCGAAAACTATAACGAATCGCGGGAAAATATTTCGGTGTTAGTTTGTATCAAAACCTATCTACAAAAAAAATGGAACTGCCTGCTGACTGTCTGCTGAACTAAAGTTGAACCCTACTTTATATCCCGGAAAAGTTATAATTATATTAAAATATCTAAATCCACGCGAACGAGTATCAATCAGCTAGTAAATAATATTTTTAGATACCAAAGTATTACAGGTTTATAAATTTCAATATGTACATTTTTACTGAAAATCGGGACGTTATATACCTAAAGGTGGCAACACACTTAGATAGTAAATTTAGGTTATGAATAATAAAAACATTACAATTTCTTTCTATTTAGCGATTTTTAATACAATAATTTGTTTCTGCGTAATAAGGTTTATGGAATTAACACTAACAGTATATTTATGAGATTACAAACAATAAAATGGTCACTACTTACGCGTGAAAAGATATTCCGGCAATTTTCTTATCACTATCACTATTGGACGAAATAATACGACAACGTACCATCGTACTTAGTCAATACTTGTAATAAACGATATGCAATATGAGTATCAAAAGTTTTCTGAAAACAAGTAAGTAAATAAATAATAAAAAATACAATGGCACCACGAACAAAGAGAATATAACCACTACGTAACCACAAACTGGCAGTTTGTTTTGCAACTAAAGTTGCAAAACCTTGAAAAACCGGTTACACGATGAGGGACAGAAAATAAGATAGCTGCGTCTCTGTTTATCACATTAGTAACTTTATCTGTATTCTCTTTCTAGTGCGAATGAGAAAGAAATCGTCACTTAGTCTATCTGTTTCTCTGTCTACGATGTAGATAATCCATGAACCTATAGAAGAGGACTTGGAATAATGTCCTATAGAAAATAGTGGATCGGAAAATAGCTTAAGCTTATCAAAATTTTCATAAGTGTGTAAGAGACAACACTACATTTTTAAACATAACAATAAAACAGATCGTGGCAGAAATTTTATTGCAACTTCCCTTAAGATGGCCTCCCTAAAATGTATACATGAACACTCACACACGCACAACTTGAGACATCACAATGAACACGCGCCATTTTATGTTACAGGATTGTGCGTGTGTGAGTGTATTTTTGGCACGTTTTTAAGGTAGGTATGCCTACTCTACTTATTATTATTATCTCTATGAGATAATCATTTCATTACTTTGACATCTATTATTTTAGCAGTCTATGTATGTATGTTTGTGGCCGATTTTTGTATGAGATTTTGTGTGTACCACCGTAGCACCTAAACTACTGCACCGATTTTGATGAATGAGGTGTCTATTGATTCATTGTAATGGTCCGGGTGACATAGGCTACATTTTATTTACGAGAAAAATCGAGATGATCTTCACACGGCTTTTCTTTTTATTAAATTAGTTTCGGTACTCACATAACAGATGGCGCCACTAGCTGTTTGCCCCGCGCGGGCAAGCAGCTAGTGGCAGCAGCAAGCAGCTAGTAGCAGCTTAAGCGTAGTCGAGTTATAGTTTACGAACTTTTTACTTGTGATCACTCCTTTCATTGGCTATCACGGATGTATATTAAAGCGGCTATAGCTTACCATAGCATAGCTTACCTGTCTGCAAAAGTTCTATCAAAAAAGATTGTTATTTCGATGTTTAGCATCTTTTAGAATGTTCGAACCTTATTTTTTTGTAGTCTGTGGTTCGAACTTCGACTGTAGATCACAAGGTGCTGGATTCGATTCCTGGGTCGGGTGAGTTAGGTTTTAGGTGTTACTGACAAGAAATTCTCTGTGTCAGCCCAGAGTTGATAGTTTTCACCGTCGCGTCGCGTCGTGACTCGTGCCTCGAAGAGCACGTTAAATACATACATACCTAAATGAAGGCAGAATAAAACATCTTTAGTGCACATTTAAAACATTTATTTAATAACTACCTACTTTGCATTCTCTTTGGTATTCTAAGCTATAACATAACATGAGATGTCTTTACATAAAAATATATTTTCATACAAAAAAAATATTTCCAGTTTTTTAACAGTTTTTTAGTTAATGGCTTTTTCTTTGACAAACTAGGTACACTAAAACCTGTTAAATTACAATATTATTCTATATCAATGCAAAAATGAAGGTGGGCCCTTTCTTTGGTTGAAAACTTAGTGAATTGTTTGAGAGCTTCAAGGATGAATGTTGACTCCAGCAAGACCAAGAAGCTTTAGGTCCGTGGCTTATATGAACTTCTCGGTACATACAAAACAAAAAGTGGTCGCATGTTTTGACGTCTTTAATTTGCTTCCGTAATGGAAGACAATTCAGAAAATTGATGATAAAATCAGGGATACTCGTAGGTACAGTTTAGTGTTGCCAGCTACATATCTACCATCTACATCCAAACAATTACACCACTCGATAGCTCAAGAATTAAACAATTTGTTACGTTGAGTGAGGACTGTGATGCTACGCGCACGGCAGAGGGTAGATCGCCGCCATTTTGAAATCGTTTCGCTGCGTCACATAATTTCCATTTACTTAGCTGACATACATTATATTACGCTCAAAAAAAATATTACATAAGTAACGTGATGGCGCCAGTTATGGACAGGGTTAATCGCCGAGTCAAACATGAGGAGCTATAACTTTTTTATTATTTATTCTAGAGTGTTATAATTTTACAATGATATACTCAGATATACAGAGCTTCTCACTAACTGCTAAAATTTAGAAATAGTCGAACGAGTTTTGAAATATGGAAACCTAAAAACGATCAACTGAAATATGTAAAAATCTTTATGATGGACAGTCTAAATCCAGTTATGGACACCCAGTGATGGACAGTTCATTTTTATCCGATTACTGCAAAGCCAAAAGGAAGGGTTATGATTTTTGTAGTCTATGTATGTATGTTTTTATCCAATTTTTTGTTCTAGCGAAGCACCTAAACTACTGGGCCAATGTTGATGAATGAGGTGTTAATTGATTCGTTGTTATAGTTTGGGGGTGACATTTTATATGCAAAAAAATCGAGAAGTGACGTTTGCACAGCTAAATTGGAATATTAAGTTAGTTTTAGATAGACACAACAGATGGCGCCACTAGCCGCTTGCCCCGCCTTTTCTTCCATTAGCACAATTGAATACACGTTTTTCTAAATTATTATTTTTAACCCCCGACGCAAAACGAAGGGGTGTTATAAGTTTGACGTGTCTGTGTGTGTGTGTGTGTGTGTGTGTGTGTGTGTGTGTGTGTGTCCGTCTGTTCCCCTGTAGTGCTCAAACGGGTGAACCGATTTGAATGCAGTTTTATTTCGTTTGAAAGGTGAATGAGTCGACAGTGTTGTTAGCTATGTTTGATGAAAATCGAACCAACATGGCCGTCGCTACAAAATGGCGGATTACATATTTTATAACAACTGCCTTAATATGGGTATCAAATGAAAGGACTTGACTAGTAGAATAGCACTATGCAAATCCAAGATCGCCGCCGCCACAAAATGGCGAATGTCAGGGGTTTTTTAAATTTTTAATTTATACTTGTATACTATTATGAGTAGTCGGGTTTTAGTTTAAGTATTTAAATATCACTTGATTTAACGGTGAAGGAAAACATCTTGAGGAAACCTGCATGCCTGAGAGTTCTCCATAACGTTCTCAAAGGTGTGTGAAGTCTGCCAATCCGCTTGGCCAGCGTGGTAGACTATGGCCAAAACCCTTCTCACTCTGAGAGGAGACCCGTGCTCTGTAGTGAGCCGATAATGGGTTGATCATGATGATGATGATGGGTTTTAGTTTACGAACTTTATCTCTTGTTTTACTTTATATGGATTGTGGGCAAACGAGCAAGCGGGTCACCTGATGTTGAGTGATTACCGCTGCCTATGAACATTTGCATCACCAAAGGAACCACTAATACGTTGCCAGCTTTTAAAGAATTTGTTGATCCGCTCCTTGATTATTTCGAATAATATATAAATATCAAAGTTACGTAGAAACAACCAAGGTTCGTCACATTTCAATTTGACACTTGTCTATTTGAGGACGTTTACAAAATGGTTCCATAATTTTTTATTTGCTTCAACTTCTTAATCCTGATGAATAGAATAGAATAGAATAGAATAGAAAAGTTTTTTATTCAAATAAACTTTTACAAGTACTTTTGAATCGTCAACTGAATCTACCACAGGTTCGGAATGCAGTTCCAGCCGAGAAGAACCTGCAAGAATGAGATGAGAAGATGAGAAGATGCTGTAGGCCATCTTGATTTTCATCAAACATAGCTAACAACACTTGACTAATTCACCTTGCAAACAAAAAAAACCGCATTCAAATCGGTTCATCCGTTTGAGCGCTACAGGGGAACAGACAGACACACACACACACACACAGAGAGAGAGAGACACGTCAAACTTATAACACCCCGTAGTTTTTGCGTCGGGGGTTAAAAAACCGAAATTCACGCGGGCAGAAGCTAGTTAAACTATACAAGTTTAATTTTGACTTATAATTGTGTTTAAATGATAAGAATAGATAGGTCCATGACTGGATTTTTGATGTGTTTCCGATCCAATAATGAACATCCCCTCTAAAACTTGAAAATAGCTCTATGTCGCATTTATTCCTTCACAAGCAAGTTTTAAAGTTTATATCTAAGTGATTTAATCATTGTAAATTTACATTTTAATCAGAAACGAGAATCCATCGATCAAAACGTTTATTTACCTTCTTAGCGATTTGCTTAAGAAAACTATTGAAATCGAAAGATATTTGCACACAACATTTTGTTCGCCTTGCCATTTTAAAACAAAATGGCCGTTTCATATGATATTTGACAATATGACAAACAGATCCCTATTCTACATGGTTTAAATGTTGCCAGCGGTAAAACTCTAATCTAGCTCTTATTTTTGTTAAAAACGGTGAAGGTGGTCAGCTACTGGTGCCTGGTCCATACCTGGCGACACCACGTTACCCGTTACGTAAACGTAAACCACATTGCCTGTCCGAAACACTAAGTAACGCACTCGCAAGCGTAATAAATGGCATCCAAGCGTTTCTAAAGACTTGGAGATTGTGGACGCTTGCCAAGCCTCGGCAAGCGTGTAAACTAGGTATTAGATGTCGTCCTTTATAAGCGACCTCAATGCGAATGCGACACGGCGCCAAAATATCGAACACTCGCAGCAGCATGCAGTGCCCTACGTCCCTACGTGGGCGAAATCTCACGTATAGTCTGATTTTTAATTTGGTGGAATTCTGACAGTTGTTATCTATACTAATATAATAAAGCGGAAGAGTTTGTTTGTTTGTTTGTTTGTTTGTTTGTTTGAACGCGCTAATCTCTGGAAGTACCTATCGGATTTGAAAAATTCTTTTTGCATTTGGTAGTCCAACTTTTGGGGCAGGTTATAGGCTATTAATATCCCTAAAATCCTCCCTTAAGGGGGTAAAATGGGGGTAGAAAGTTTGTATGAAAGTCCTATGTTTTTAAAGTTACAGACCTGAAAATCGGCATTTAGATTATTAGTTTTAAATAATAAAACTCTGTATATTTTATTTTGAAAAATCTTCCCTTAAGGGTGGTAAAATAGGGGATGAAAGTTTTAATGGGAAGTTTTAATTATAATTTTGCTATTATCAACTTGAAATTTGGAAGGTAGGTTAATTCTAGGGCTTAGATATCAGCCTAGAAAATATTTCACGAAATATCCCTAAAATCCTCCCCTAAGGGGGTGAAATGAGGGTAGGAAGGTTATGTTTTTGAAGTTACAGATATGAAAATAGGCATTTAGATTAAAATTTTTAAATGATAAAAACCTGTATAAGTTATTCTGGAAAATCTCCCCTTAAGGGTGGTAAAATAGGGGATGAAAGTTTTTATGAAATTCCTATGTTTTTAAAGTTACAGACCTGAAAATCGGCATTTAGATTATGAGTTTTAAATAATAAAACTCTGTATATTTTATTTTGAAAGATCTTCTTTTAAGAGTGGTAAAATAGGGGATGAAAGTTTTAATGGGAACTAAAAACGATCGCAGCGCCCTCTGGCGGCCTAACTTGAAGCAATCATAGCGCCCTCTGGCGGCCTAAGCCGGAAACTTGAAGCAATAGCAGTGCCCTCTAGCAGCTTAAACTGGAAATTAAAACGATCACAGTGCCCTCTGGCAGCCTAACTCGAAGCGATCACAGCGCCCTCTGGCGGCCTTAGCCGGAAACTTGAACCAATAGCAGCGCCCTCTAGCAGCCAAAACTGGAAACTAAAAAACGATTGCAGCGCCATCTAGCGGCCAAAACTGGAAACTAAAAACGATCGCAGCGCCCTCTGGCAGCCTAACTTGAAGTGATCACAGCGTTCTTTGGCGGCTAAAACTGGAAACTAAGTAATGATCGCATCGCCCTCGCAGCCATCATTCGAAATTAAAAAAAACGAGTCGGAAACTTGAAGCGATTGCAGCGGCTGAGATGTTTGGATGTTTGTTACTCTATAACGTCGCAACTTCTAAACAGATTTGGCTGAAATTTTTAATGGAGATAGATAATGCCCTGACTTAAAACATAAGCTACATTTTATCCTGGAAAAATCCACAGTTCCCACGAGATTTTGAAAAAACCTAAATCTACAGCTATAGGTAGATCACTATAGCAAACTACCTTGAAAGTAAGTATAAAGGTTGGAAAAGGGAGCGGGAACGGGAACCAGAAATCCACGATTCCCTCAGGATTTGTGAAAAACCGAAATTCACGCGGGCGAAGCCGCGGGGAAAAGCTAGTTTAAAAATAGAATGAGTTATTTGTATGAAAAAATGTGTTACTACCTAAAGTTCGATTTTACCCTAAACTAACTTAACCTGAAGTATCTGTCAGGCATTTCTGTCTGTCATATCTACATGAGGCAATTGATTTTTATTTATATGTAAGCTTTGAATTTATTATCTTTTTTGTGGGACCTGTTTTATCTCTGGTAACATTAAGAAACGTCAGAATTCCACGGAATTAAAAATCAGAGTATAGTCATACGGCGCGAATTAGGACAAATCCAGACAAAGCGAACGCGATCAGTTGGTTTAACTTCATGTTTTACAATAGGTGGATACACTAATTATATTATTCCTATCACAGTAGAATTTCCCAGTATTTTTCAATAACTGCGCAATATAATTTTCAATTGAATATTCTGATTGAATGACAATATCTATACTTGCAATTAATACTATTATTCTAACGAGTCACGAGACATACAATATATTATTATGTACCTATGTTGATAAATTACCTTATGAATATATTATTTAGTCTAGGTATATTGTTTAAGCCAAACAAACATTTATAGTACTTATATATTTATGTATTAATTAATTATAAACGCGAAACTGTACTTATCTCGTCGAGTACCTTTTCGCGCGACACCGATCTTAACAAAATTCGGCACATGCAATTTATGAGGCGCGCCGAAGGAGACTACTCTTAACTCTTAAGTCACGTATATCAGTTCATAGAGAATGACATATTATTCACCGTGCCGGAACTGCGCCGGCTGCGGTACTAATGCTTCACTGATATGTGTGAATCGGACGTAACAGTTCAATTAAAAAAAAAAACAAATGCTCACGACATGAAATATTAGCCTCGGCTTACCATAAGGAAACCAATAACGTAGGTAGGTACTCACATTATTTTCTTATTGGATTCACCCCACTACCATTAGTATTATATGTATATATGTTTACGAAATTTATACTCTCACGATACGAAATATAGCATTCTCACGTCGCTAAATATTGGAAGAGCCTCATATTATGTTTTTACGAAACAAACAATTCACGTCACAAAATAAAGGGTTAACTTAAGATGATGTGCTTTTGATTGGTTTTTGACGTGTTAACGTCTTATAAATCGATGTACGCCGGCTACACGCACGAAAAAACATGACTCATTGTCACGTTCCACCTGAGCCGAGCGTGCATACGAGAGCGCGAAACAAGCGATAGAGAGGCACGATCGACCTAAGCGTTCGGCTTCATCAATATTTTCTGACGTTATCACGTAAAATTATCCTCCGTAAACCGACTTTACAGACTACCAATTTTTATGAAACTTTAAATAATGACAAGTCAAGATATATAACAAGTATACCTACTTCAAGTTGTTCCTGACAATATTCGGGCTACGATATTTAATAATTAATTATTACAAAATAAATACTAGAGCTATTGTGTGATTTACGAAAATTTATTTTAGCTTACCTACTTATTTTTACCTAGCTTAGATTGTAACTACCGAGAAGCGTTAAAAAATATGTTTCAATAAAGTACCTATCTACTAGGTATGCAGTCTGTACATACACATTTTGAAAATTTGATAGGTACAGTAAAAGGTATCCCTCACAAGTCACATTGGATCTTTGTAACAATTATAGGCAAGACTAGGATATTAATCTGTACATTTATATAAAATTGAAGTGTCTATCCGTGATTTGGAAATATTTACCGAAAATTTTGTCTGGGCTAATCTTTGTACGATTTCACAATTTACAAATACGATTGACGGCTGAACCCATTTTGATGAGATTTTCACAGGCCGATAGGGGTTAAACAAGGAATGAGCTAGGCTACTTTTTATACCAGAAATATTTAAGAATTCTTGTGTAAAGAAATAGAAACTAGTAACATTAGCGGCAAAATATAGTTTAAAACATTTTCACGGCCTGACCACCAAACTGATCTTGACGTTTAGCACAGATATATGTAGCCTGCTGCATCCCGGAAACGGTCAAAGGCTTCTTTATTCCAAGCAATCAAAAATTCCAAAGGGATTTTTAAAAAACCTAAACCCAAGTGGACGAAGTCGCAGTCTATTTTCCAGTAATATTGTCTATTTCCATTTGAACTATTCGAGTACCCAATAAAAATTTTATATACAGCCATTAAATTACACTACAATTTAATATATAATATGCTAAAATTATCATATAACCTAAACACTCGGTTTGATAACATTTTTTTATAACACTGGTACAAAATTTTAACACATACATACCTACCAAAGATTACAAACCTGTTTATGGGACGTAGCGACTCAAAAACGATTAGAAAACGAATTTCATTTGAAATATTTCTTATGTATCATAGCATTTTGAACCTTTAATCACATAAATACCGAACTATTTGAAGAATTTTGAAATTTAAACCTGTATTTATTTTCTTTTTATGCAAGTTTATATAATAATTATTATAATATAATTTGTTGTACAAATATTATTTTTTTAACTATGTATATTTAAAAACAGGTTTCTAATCTATTTGTCAAAAACCACTCAAAAACCCATTAACATGACTTTGATTGATTAATTGTTACATGATTGATTTTTTGATAAGATTATAGTAAATTTTTTATACAATGATATGATAACCATATAATTCTAATTAAGGATTTCTAATTGGAAGAATGTACCTATACCATAGTTATAACCTAATTTTACTTTTATCAAAAAGTAAACAAACAAGGAATGGCACTGGGATACTAGGAAATTATTCAAAAATTTACAGTAACGAATTTTCACCAATTCGCTAAATCTTCAATACTTAATAAAACATAAAAAACCTATATTAAACGTTAATATTATGTAAAAATCAAATTAACTACCCAAACAAAATATATATAACAATAATAATAATTAATGGCACAGAGATAGTAATAAATAATTAATTAAAATCAATATTAAAATGATATTTTACTTTATAATTATATTTTCATTATTTTAATATACAACAGATTAAAATATAACAGGATAAAATATTCACAAAAAATTAAATTGAAAGCGAGCGCTCTTTGGATTTATCACTGTGGTTTTAAAAGTTTCTGATTTAGCCTGATAACAATATCGCAACTTATGATTTATATTTACATTCAACATTAATTAACACAAACTTTAAAATATTAAATATAAGAAGTTAAATCAAGTAAAAATACATTAAATCAAAAGCTTTGGAGTGATCACTTTTATATTTTTATGGCAAGCCTTATTGCTTTAAGGGCCTGTTTCACCACCTTCTGATAGTGTCAGTGTCGGATAGCTTATTTTCAAGTTTTGTCTTTGTCACTTGACATAATGTATAAAAGTGACAAAACTTAGGGTTAGGCTATCCGACACTTATCAGAAGGTGGTGAAAAAAGCCCTTAGTAATTGTTTTTTTTTTGAGATAGGTGCTTAACAGATAGGAAATTGATGAAAAGTAAAACTAAATCGCCAGATATCAACTATAAGTAGTATAATATCAACTATTAGTGACACTTTTTAGGGTTCCGTAGTAAACAAGGAACCCTTATAGTTTCGCCATGTCCGTCCGTCTGTCTGTCCGTCCGTCCTCGGTTAATCTCAGAGACTATTAGTGCTAGAAATCTGTAATTTGGCATGGGTATAAATATTAATCACGCCGACAAAGTGGTGAAATAAAATTTTGATAAATATTTTTTTTTAGGGTAGCTCCCGTACATGTAAAGTGGGGATGATAATTTTTTTTCTCGTCTACCCCATAGTGTGGGGTATCGTTGAATAGGTCTTTTAAAAATACTGTGGGTATGGGAACATCATTTTTCGATTTCTAGACCGGTTTGTAAAATATGATGTTTTAAAGTGTAAATTTTTATTAGAGTCAAGTGTCCCCCCTCTATCAGCCAAATGGCAGTATATAGGAACTTGAAAAAATTCACAGCAGTAGTATATATAATCAATTTTAAAGGAAAACTATCATGGCTAAGTAGGGTTCACAGGTTAAGGAGTTATATCTGTTTTTCGAGGATTGTGACTACGGAACCCTACACTGCGCGTGGCCCGCCACGCACTTGGCCGGTTATTTGATTATAATGAAGTCGGTTAAAAATAACTAAAATCAATTTCTGGCATACCAAACCAATTGCAATTTTGAATTTTTCGGAATATCGTAATTTCAAGGATTTATCATTTGGCAAATGTTTCTTGCATATACATATACTTTCTACTTAATTAAGTACCACGTACAACCATTAAGGACAGCTTTTACTTTTTTTAATTTTCATACTTATTTTTTAATCCACCTGACCTTGTTTACCTCGACCAAAAACTTCGGAACTCTATTACTCTCATCATTGCCACCAATTCCCTATCTATAACAATTCCTATCAATACCACTTAGTTCAAATTATAACTATAAAAAGATTTTATAAGTACCTATTCAAATGGGGAGGAAAACAACACTTTAGAAGAGATCTTTAAATATTAAAGTTATATTTCTCACGTTATGAATACATCTCATGACGTGAGTATACTTGTTTTTAAACATGAATTGGATTCGTTGAAGTCTAAATTTTAACAAAGAAATAACTGAAAATTTAATCTGATTACTGAATCAAATAATATATTTTATTAAAGACTGAAGAGTCTTAAATTAACTGAAGTATATTTATTACAATAGATAATTAGATATGAAAACTCCTTTACGCATATACCTACTTCCTATCTAACATTTCAATGTAAATTATAAATAAATTGAATAAATAAAAATAATACTTGTTTTAAATTATCACGAAAAAATGTGATGTATCTATGTGCGCAATAAATAGAGTGAGACTAAAGTAGAAATACAACTTACTTAATTAAAAAAGAAAAATTAATAATGCTGTCAATAATTTAAATAACATAATTTAAGAACTTTTATCAGCCATTCTTAATGATAATGATATAATTGTTAAGTTTATAATTGATAAATCACCTTTACTCACGTCAGACAATATTGGTCAATATTATTAGACGTGAGTTTAGTTGATTTATATAAAAATGTATATAAATAACACCTAAATCATGCAAATTACCTATTTCTTCTCATCAGTAAGAAGTTCCAGTATATCCTCGGTTCGTTTATGCTCCTTTCTAAACTTTGCCATCTGTTCCTTAGGGACAGTTCCATCCAGCAATATTTCTATATTAGTTTTGAGCCGTTTTAAGGGTGGTAGACCTTCATCATTGCAAGGAGTATGGCCCATAGCTTCCAATGATTCCACAAGCAGATCATCTATTAGACGTTTATTGAAACCTGTATGAAAACAAAAAATTTAGAACCCTACAATGGATTTTCAAGGTCATGATAAATATTTACAACACATGTAAGTGGTTACGTTTTGTTAAAAAATATACAGTATCGTTAAAGAATTTACAGGGGTTTTCTGAACTATATCATCTTTTCCAAACTAAGTTACCAACCATAATATTATTCTAAACAATAGCAGGGAACGTTTATAAATAAACCCTAATCACCTATTTCCATCACCTCTTAAGAAGAGGATAATACCTTGTTCCACACCACCACCTCTTAAAACTTACCAGTACCTCTGAAAAGATATTTAAATTAAAATCATAAACAGCACATAATATGCCTCTTTCCATACAGCTTATGCTGAATCCAAGCCCTTCACCAACCAGCACCAATATTATAAACTAAATGGTAAATGAACTCACTCATCAATATATTACCCAAGATCTTGGTACGAAGACTTTGCCTGCCATGTTATACAATGACGTGGATGTTCGCTAGAATAAAAACGCCGGATTGTCAATCTACGCAATGCTACGCGTGCTAGTGACAACACTCGTAGAGGGCACTCCACAAAAGCACACATCAGCACACAAAAGTCAAATCACTCGCACAAATATATTGCAACCCATGAGCACTTTCAGCAGTGGCCAAATGTCGTTTTTTTATGTTCGTATGATTAATGAATTGAAAACATTATAAAGTGATGGTGCATAAAACTCCTCAAAGTAGTTGTTAAGTGTACTTATAATCAGAGTTCAATGAACACATAATGAAACTGAAAAATCTCCCGTTTATGTCTTTTACTAGAGATTTTTGAAGTACAGAAGCTGTAATGAATTATTTAAATTTATCTGAAAAAATCTTGATTATTTCGACAAATGGAATGAATGTCGTGAATACCGCCAAAAACGTATTCCGTTTATTGGACACGCACACAGAAAGCTTAGGTCACACCAACAAAATAAGAAGAATATCAAGTGCATTTATTTTGTGTGTAAAATATTGTAATAATAAAAACTACGCACCCAAATATTGTAGTTTCTCTTTAGATGCAATCATTGTGAGCAGGAGCGCCAAGAGGAATCTCATGCGTGACAAACTCATGACTGACTCGACAACTTCCTCCTCTTCCACTTTGACCGACGCCTCTATCTTCTCTTCAAAGGACAATTCCTTTTCTCCCACCTTGCAGATCTTCGTATGGTTGTCAAGGTGCACCTTCAATTTGAAGAACTGTTGACACTTTTTGCACCTGTATGGGTTTTCTTTGCCGTGAATTTTTCTCATATGGGCCTTCATGTGTGGTAATTGTGAAAATGACATAGGACACATTGCGCATGCAAACGGTTTTTCACCCGTATGACGTCTGATGTGCAACATTAGGGCATTCGAATGAGTGAACGGTCTGTTGCATATTCTGCAAGGGTAGGGGCGTGCTCCAGTGTGGGAACGTCGGTGTACTGTCAACTGAGTTGATTGTGTAAAGCTCTGTCCGCAGTCCGGGCATTTATGCGGGCGTCGCTTCTCATGTGTACGCATGTGTTCAGAAAGGTGACCCTTTAGATGTTTCTTGCATATAGCGCATTGTATCCTGATACCTGCATGACAGATTTGTACATGACGTCTCATCGAGTTCATCCGTAGAAACTCCTTGCCACAATGTTGACAAATAAAGTCTTTGACTCTGAGATGTGTCTTGAAATGCATCGATAGTTTATTTCTGCAGTCAAAGCTTTGTTCGCATATTATGCAGTCGTACAGTCCGCTGACCAGATGTTGCTTTTCATGTTGTATCAAACTAATTTGCTCAGAGAATTTCTCTTTGCAGTAAATGCATTTGAACATGGTTTCTGTGTTGGTGTGTGAAGCCATGTGCACTATCAGATTATCTCTCAACAGAAAGGGTTTGTCGCATAAGTTGCACATGTAATGTTGATCCCAGTCAGGGTGTTGTCTTGTAATATGAGCCGACAAGTATAACTGTTTGCGGAACACTTTTTTGCATTGGCCGCACGAAAATTTCTTCACATCAAGATGCAAATACATATGTCTTCTTAAAGATGATTTAGTATCAAATTGTTTTTGACAATAATCACATTGAAATACTCCTTTCTTTGGTTTTCGTTTATTTTTTGGATATTTACGAACACGAGGGCCTTTATTTAAGTATTCCTTTGATGTACTACGCTCCTTATCTTTTGGAGAGATTTCCAAAATGTTATCACAATGAGTACTGTGCTCACTGACTATTATATTATTATTATTTAAGCTGCTTTCCTGCAATGTATCTGTAGCTTTTTCTGTATTGTCGCGTATCAATAATTCATTTTTCAAAATATCATTGCATATTCGCAAATTATCCTTGTTCTTCCATTTAATGTGACCGTTTTTATTGAAAATTCGCTCCTTCACAGTGTGACTCTTCCTTTTAAGTTTGGATTCTGTTGCGAGGACTGTGTCTTTTACCTTTTCTATCACGAGCTGGTTGAGAGAAGATTTAACTTTTTCATTTGATTGTAAAGTGTTAGTAGTTTTCTTAACAGAACGCGTCGTCACATTGTTAATACCTGATAATGACTGTTTGTGTTTACCGCTCCCTCTTACTCTCTTCGACACAGTTTTGGATGAGTTAACTCTAATCTTTACATTAGCCATGATTTATAAACTAGTACATGTTATCACCGGTTAGCAAGCTTTAAAATATGTTACTAACTTGTAATAATTTGTAGCAGAAAGCGAAAAAGACCACCACCAGCGAAGAGTAGACCAAATAATTAGTGAACTGTCCGTCTTTGAGTGTAATTACGATTTACGAATGACGTGCTCGGAGCGTGAGTACTTACATGCACTGCTTAGTTACTTCAATAATCACCTCTAAACAAACCGATCAGTTACGTGCATTGATAACGATGTTCTAACGTGTGAAGGACGGAGCCTCTGCCTTTTGTCTTAAATAAATAAGACGATTACCTTGTGCGATCTTCAAACAATGAACTATCGATCCATATTAAAACAACCTCGATATTGACTATTCCACTATTTCAAACGAGCATCGCTTTTGATTTGTCACGCCACCATTACAATTTGGTTTATCGAAACATACGACGTTCACTGAAAACACTTATAATCTCTTGAATTCATTTTGAATTCCAATCAATAAGTAAATATTTCACACTTCACGAAGAACCTAAAGAACGGAGACGGAGAACCTAACTTCACTCTTTTCAAGAGATAATAAACGTCAAAATTGTTAAAGCTAGTAGCGAGTAGCGACATCTATGTTGAAAAACCCCAACTTGAAAAAATGTAATTTCAGGAAAATCTAGGAAAATCTCATTCTAAAGTCCAATCAGTCTGTTGAAAAAAGAAGAATAAATCGCTTTTCCTTTCATTAAATAGTGTGCTTACCTACTTATTGTGCAATTTTGTACCTTATTGATTTAAATTGCACTGATGACTGTTACTAACTGGTTACTAAGGTACCTATGTAGGTAATAATAAGGGTTATTTTTTAACTGAAATAGGTAAGTACTTCCTTAGTACAAATGAACCGAGCAACCGACACAAAGAAATATCGGTAAAAAACCTTAAGTTCCACAAATGTGCATGCCGCATGTGTGCATTGATGCAGGATTTTGATTGGTGAGTAGGTATTTTTAAACCAATCCGCACTTCTACTGCTTTGCACTGAAGTTCTACTTTTATTACGTGCACTGAAGTTCCTAGTTCGCTTGAAATAAAATAATAAAATTTCCGACTTGAGTACCTATGTACATCAGTAAGTATAATTACGTTAGCAGTAACGCAGCTTGATTTAATTTTAACTCGCAATCACGTGCAAGCGAAGAGCAGTGCCACTTCAAAGCGCGAATGAATAAGGCGATTTTAATTACATGAAACCTTGAATAATTAAACTCGTATTGTTACAAATGGTTTATATTTACATAGTTAGGTAGGTAGGTACCTACCTATATACTTACTTATAAATAACTAAACTTCCAAGTAGTTATTGTATCTACCTACTAGGTACTGAGTTGTTATGTACGGTCTACCTATTTATTTATTTATTTCTAACTCCTAAAATTAGTAGATTACCTACCTACGGCTGACCACCCATCTACCTGCACACAAACATCTAACGAGGAGTACAATCACATTCACACTTAGTTTTAAGTAGATAGGTTCCTACCTATAGTAGGAGGTATTAATTAATTACACTTAACAGAAAGAAAAAGGCAATTAAATGTTAGGCATGTAAGTAGGATATCTAAATATATCTAACTAGGTACCTACTTACTTACCTATCCATCCACCACTACAGCTTAACGTCCCATTGTTGGGCACAGGCCTCCTCTCTCAGGAGAGAGGGAATTAGAGCTTAGACTCGCCACGCTGCTCCAATGCGGGTTGACGGGCCGTGCTACGATCACCTATCACCTATGTATGATTCTGATTATTCGCAATTACATACCTACAATACCTAAATAATATTCTAAAACGCCTCAGTGTTATGCAGTAGGTAGGAGTATGATCTACGTAAGTACTTAAAATCAAATATTTTATTTTTTATTTCACAACACAAAAAATCAAATGCGTTGAAGTCTTTAATATCAAACTACATTTACCTACTATTAAAAAGACATCAACGATATACCTACCCAGATAGTTTTGTTTAAAGTAAGTACCTACCTACCTAGTTTGGATTTGATGTAATATATTTTTACATAAGTAGGTATTACAGTAGGTACCTTATTAATTTGTCTGGTAGGTGGCAGGAGGCTTCGGCCGCCGCCAAGCGATATAAGTAACGTTCCGGTACGACGATGCCATAAAAATCGATTTTATTTTGTTTATGGGGTCCATGGGTCCAACTTACGTAATGAGTGCCTCTTCTTATTAAAGTCCTAATTATATGATTATTTAAATGATAGCATAACCTGATCATAATTATTTACGTTTTTACTTAAATTTTTTGTCTTATCTGTCTGTTTGTCCGGACTCCGGGCACAGGCTACCGAACAGCTGAATCGATTTTAAAGGAAAAGTCCCTTACAGTCAGAAGTCAGAAATTCTCACAGGCAGACCGTAGAGAATTATACAAGGAATGTTATCACTTGAACAGCCACTTATTATACACCACAGAAATATTTAGGGTTCCAGAACAAATCGTTGCGGGACAATGTACCTATGTTCTTAGCCCTTAGGTTAATTCAAAGTTTCACCAGTCTGAATGGATTTTGACAAAATTTAGCCCAAAGATAGCTCGCATTCCGGAGATGGGCGTGAGCTATTTACAGTGCCGGTCCTATTAACATTTTAACGTGGTGCGAGGAATAAAAATGGCGCCCCTCTAAATAAAAAAAATGGTTAAGCTGTTGCTTTATCTTCCACCAGAAAAAACAGTGGCTTCTGATTATTCTGCTGTCAACATACCACGTCAACTGCATTAGGGGATGTAACGAATCTCTTACAAGACTTTCCGCTGGTGCGGCGCTAAAAATCGTGTTGTACCCCTCTGTGCGGGAAATCTTAACTCCTTTATTTGAAGGTGTTTGACAGAATCAAATATACATACTTGCTTCTCTCTTTAAGTTTCATTGAATAATGAAATAAAAAAATTGGAGATCGATGAGGTCCCTAACGCACTGAGTAGTGATATCATACATTAGGTGCACAAGGAGAACGTTCCCGCCTCCTAAATGGCCACGCAGCTAACGTGTTCCAGTTTCTGCCAATACCTACCTAGAGGCATGTGAACTGTGAAGTGGTGAACAACTGAAATAGTACATTACTGCAGCAGCCAGCAAAAGAGGCATTGTCCCCCGCAATTTTGTTCGTGCGTGTGCGCGACTTAGGTCGAGCGTCTTTTGTTTCACGTTTTGGTAAATTTTGGTTCATTTTAGCGCCCCCCCCCCTTGAAGGCGCCCGGTGCGGTCGCACCCCTCGCACCGCCCTAGGACCGGCCCTGGCTATTTATTATTCCGGGAAATTAAAAAGTTCCCAAATCCCATGGGATTTTTAAAAACCTAAATAGGTCCAACGAAGTCATGTCGGCCATCAGCTAGTAAATAGGTAACTACCTATAAAAAAACTGGCCAAGTGCGAGTCGGACTCGCGCACGAAGGGTTCCGTACCATTATTTATAAAAACGGCAAAAAAAAATCATGTCTGTGTAGCTCTGTATTAGAGCCCCCCCTTAAATATTTGTTTTATTTTTATTTAATTATTTATTTTTGAAGTGAATATACTTATTATATAACTAAATATTCTGTGAATATTTCAAGCGTCTACCTGTTACCATTATCAATAAGTATCAAGCAAAAATGAACAAAAAAATCACGTTTGTTGTATGGGAGCCCCCTTAAATATTTATTTCATTCTGTTTTTTAGTATTTGTTGTTATAGCGGCAACAGAAATACATCATCTGTGAAAATTTCAACGGTCTAACTATCACGGCTCATGAGATACAGACTGGTGACAGACGGACAGACAGATACATGGACAGCAGAGTCTTACTAATAAGTAGGGTCTCGTTTTACCCTTTGGGTAACAGAACAGAACCCTAAAAACTAGTTAGATATGCCTACAATATCTACAACGTTAGTTTTACTTTACGCAAAACCTGAAAGTAGTTTGTTCAGAATCAGTAACATAATCGAATCCAACCATTTTTATATAGTGTTATATTTTTGTCCAAAAATATTTTGAAATCCTACAAGCTTAGACACAATGATTTACCGCGCATCAGCTGACGGTCGGCACACAGCGGCGGTCATTCAACTCGCGTCGATCGCTAGTCCCTGCGGCGACGGCTTGCGGTGACCATTTTTTTCGAGGACAACGACGCAACATAACAAGCTTATAACTTCGTTACTTTTCATTATATTTTTTTGAAATTTTGTATAAATATTTTTAATGTAAAAATATTTGACACGTGTTTCGGTTTTTGCGCAAAGTAAAACTAACGTTGTATATGTATATATGTAATACAGTGTCGTATCATTATCAGCCTGTGGACGTCCACTGTTGGACATAGGCCTTCCCCAAAGAGCGCCACCACACCCGGTCCTCAGCCTTCCTCATCCAGCCACTTCCCGCCAGCCGCCAGCCGTCAGTCCATCGTGCTGGAGGGCGTCCCACACTACGCTTGCTTAAACGCGGTCTCAAGTGTCGTAATAAACTATAAATATTACCTACCTACGTGGTTATCATACAGTGATGTTGACATTTTCCTCCTTATCCTGCCTATTGTAACACATGCGTTACAAAATTATTCAGCCACATTTGATAAGCGTGCTTAAAACTTGAAATGTGTGCGTTCCCTTTACGATCACAACTTGTTGTTTCTGTAAAGACACTAAATATAAGCAACGAACTTACGATATATTATTTAAGTCATATCTGTGGCTAATTCTGTTGTACACAATCTCTAAATCTAAACTAAAATGACAGGTCTAAATATATTCCTGTCTCTTTCACAATCCTCCCTGCTGAAGGGGATAGCACTATTTTTAAACCTGTCAATTTAGTTTAGGTTTAGAGATTGTGTACAACAGAATTGGCCACACCTACCCAAGTAGCAATTTATAGGAAATCGCATAGTACTTACCTACCTAAGTAAAAGATACTGTCGTCGTCATCTTTTTAGGGTTCCGTTCCCAAAGGGTAAAAATGGAGCCATATTAATGTCACTCTGCTGTCTGTCTGTCTGGCCGTCTGTCTGTCTGTGTGTGTGTCCGCCGGTCACAGGTCTCTAGCTCGTAGACGAAATGAGTAACAAACAGGAAATTTTTGTATTTGATGTACTTAGAATAGAACGTTAACCCAAAACCAATGAATAATGAATAGAATTTGAATTAAATTATTTTTCAGGGGGGCTCCCATGCACGAAAAATTAGGAGCCGGAAAAAAATTTGAAACACGGATTCGGATTAGGTACGCTGTCATTAAATAAATTAGGTACTTACTTATTATGAGTTTAATTTCGACGTAATTATTTCGAAATCACAGAAATAATATTGGCATTTAGCCGCGTGCTCAGCGTGAGGCGTCCGACAGCTATAAAATGTTCTGCTTTCTCTATTGTTCGTTTGACAATGGGCGAGTTTGCATCACGTTCATCCGCCGGCAGCCGGCCCATCGTACTGTTTACTTTACCACAGTTACAACCCGCGGCACGTAAGTCAAGCGGTGACCTTCAATGCGCAGAAGTCGAAAATGAGGTATCTCGGGGTGTGAGGGGGTCGCGGGGAGGGCGTGGGGATCGTTCGTAAGCACTGATTAGCTCTCGCGGATCCCTCGTAAGCGCCGATTGGCTCTCCAATCGTATTGTGTCCCGCTCACTCGTACGACGCTGCGCGCACTTGAAGGTCACCGCTCGACTTACGTGCCGCGGGTTATAACCACAATTTATATATTTAGTTTAGTTAGTAAAAAAAAAATAGTAAAAGTAAGTACCTACCTACCTATACAGTAGATACAGATACAGTAGATATACTTATGTAGTCTATCTATACATATAATACAATCGTAGAATTACCGTATCTGTACATTGAAGATTTTTGCAAAATAATAACTGGGGGATGTTAGGGATAAGTAATAGAACGTAAAAAAGCTATTTTTGAAATTTTTGTCTGTTTGTCTGTTTGTCTGTTTGTCGGTTTGTCTGTTTGTCTGTTTATCTGTTTGTCTGTTTGTCTGTATGTTTGTGCGCGCATCACGTAAAAACTACTGAATGGATTGAAATGAAACTCGGCATGATTTAAGTTCATACTATGGAGTAACATATAGGATACTTTTTATCCCGAAATTAAGCACGGTTCCCTTGGGGAGAGGGGATGAAAGTCAAAATGTGTACTTAGCTGTAATTCGTTAACGGGTGGTTCGATTTCATTCATTCTTTTTTTGTTAGAAAGGAAATACTTTAAAGATTTCTGGCTAATCTCTGAAAGGCTGGACCGATTTTGATGGGACTTTCACTGGCGGATGTTTACATTTTGAGCTACCTAAACATCCGCCACTGAACTTTTAACAGTTTTTAGCAAGGTATGAGCTCAAAGGAGCTTAGGAAAAACAAAACGATTCCCACGGGATTTTTAAAAACCAATACCCACGCGAACGAAGTCGCGGGTATCCGCTTGTTATATAATATGTGTATACCTAGTTGAGCCAATTAAGATAGACCTCTGAGTTGTATGAGTGCTCATACAATTTAGAGGCCTAGCTTAATTAGCACCTTACCTTTTAAGACAAACTAATGAAAAACAGATTGTACTTACTTATACTTCTGGAGTACGGAACCCTCGGTGCGCGAGTCTGACTCGCACTTGACCGGTCTTTTTTTCTAAAGAAATCCATAAACGTGCCGTCAAATAAATTTGACTTCGTTGGTAAAATAATATAAGACAAAATACTAAGACGTATCAACTCAAAACTCTATTTACTACAAAGTACAAACAAAAAATACATTTTGAAATGTATACTTACTTAATATCTACTAATTGTTTCAGTTATACGCGTAATTCAAATTAAAGTAATATGCACAATATACCTGCACAATGAACTTTGTGATCCATGGCGTGCCCAAAATGCATGCCATTAATTCGCCATCCCTGCCCTAGTAGAAGTATCAAGTAGTAGATACGCATAAAGGAAAATAGACATGCCACATGCCTATTAAATATTGTGCAATCGTAACAATCTAAGTACCTAGATAAACTTGAGGCAAACACTGTAGGTACCAACTTGGGTATCAGGGAACGAAAAATAAGATAAGATAAAAACAAAGTAAAGCATGCAACAGTATTCAAATAGTTTATAATGACGTTATTGTCTCGACATATGTAAGTAACTAAGTAATAACAATGCTATTTGGTAATGTTTGTGGTTTGATACAATTTTGTAGCGCACGAACTCCCCTTTTTAGGGTTCCGTAGTAAACAAGGAACCCTTATAGTTTCGCCATGTCCGTCCGTCTGTCTGTCCGTCCGTCCTCGGTTAATCTCAGAGACTATTAGTGCTAGAAATCTGTAATTTGGCATGGGTATAAATATTAATCACGCCGACAAAGTGGTGAAATAAAATTTTGATAAATATTTTTTTTTAGGGTAGCTCCCGTACATGTAAAGTGGGGATGATAATTTTTTTTCTCGTCTACCCCATAGTGTGGGGTATCGTTGAATAGGTCTTTTAAAAATACTGTGGGTATGGGAACATCATTTTTCGATTTCTAGACCGGTTTGTAAAATATGATGTTTTAAAGTGTAAATTTTTATTAGAGTCAAGTGTCCCCCCCTCTATCAGCCAAATGGCAGTATATAGGAACTTGAAAAAATTCACAGCAGTAGTATATATAATCAATTTTAAAGGAAAACTATCATGGCTAAGTAGGGTTCACAGGTTAAGGAGTTATATCTGTTTTTCGAGGATTGTGACTACGGAACCCTACACTGCGCGTGGCCCGCCACGCACTTGGCCGGTTATTATTGCGATATTTTGATTACGCAAATTTTTTTTAGTCTTTAGTTTCCCATACAAATGTCCTATTGTATTTGCCAACAGAACTTGGGCACAAGTTAGGTACCTACTTAGACTTACCGACCTACTTCTGCTCTATATTTCAAAGTTTTGCACATAAGTATATATGCACATCAACAATGTCTAGGGATATTTTGTATAAAGTTCTGAAACTCGAAAAATATTAATCGGTTTTAAATTATTTTAATGAAAGCTTATTTTGTAGACCATATTAAATGATTCTAAAGGAGAATGCCCAAAAATCTATGGGCGTGTAACCCAGTCGTTTACAAGCGTGTTGTATGCAGCATTTATTGCAGGTTTATTCCTGATAACCAAACACACCATTTTAATAATAATAATAATAATAATAATATACCCGCCGTGTGGTGCCGGCAGAATAGAATGTTGCCACCCCTTCCTTTCCCGCGGGTGTCGTAGGAGGCGACTAAGGGAATCGGGGAACCAATTGCTACCTGGAGTTGTTCCCCGAAATTCGGCTAGCTGGCCGTGAAAAGCCTCCCCGGGGACATGAGTGGACCCCGGGTGATGTAACTACCACTCACCCCCCCCCCCTTTTTTTAAATGATGATGGACAATACAGATATACGTTTAGGGCCGCTACCTGGGGGTCGCCAGGGCGCGTCTGGGACTGGCGCTGGACGTGGCAGCATGCGGACCGCCAGTCACACCAGTCGACCGCCACTACCACCCGGCCGGTCGATAGCTCCATCATCCCCACCAGAGGGTTTGGCGCCGACTGGGTCCGTTAGGACTCAATCTTCGGCGCCCGCCGCTGGTGGAGTGCGCCGCATGAGATGGACTTCTCTCATGAACGAGAATGTCATGCGTGCGTACTACAGGGCTACGGGAGGGGAAACCGGACGGACTGGCTACCGAGCGGCAATGTACCGCGAGTTCTTGCTGCTTGAGCCGAATTTAACTGTCACGGAACAAAACCTGGCAGATCGAGCTCGGTATATTCAGCGTTCGAACATCTTTAACGCTACCGAGCTCGAACGATTACGGCGTGAGGCTGTTCCCGAAGTAATAATCCCAACCACAGAGCAAATCATCTCTCCAGCGGCACCTGACCGAGAGGAGAGTGTAACAAACTCACAAGATTTGCCTGTGGAGGAGAATACCGAGGAAACAGTCTCCCTTGACATAGAGCGGATGGGAAGGATCCTAGAAGAGGCGATTTCTGAAATCCGAAGCGCTCCTCTAGAGAATCGTCCGCGGCTCTCCCGTCTTTCACTGAATGTAGCGACGCGGGACGTCATTGAGGCCATAAACAGAATGCTGCCTCAACATCTGGAAGGCAGCACTGGCCTGGATGATACGAATTCTATTCTCTTCGGTGCGGCACTAGCCGTCCACCGATTTATCGGCGTCAAGACCCTGGGACGGGGACGCGCTGCTGGTGCAAGTCGCAGCGCGGAACCGGCCTGGAAAAAGAGAATAGAACGTCGTATCACCCTTGCCAGAGTCCTCATTGGCAGACTGCACTGCTTCAGGTTGGGCAACACTAGGCCAAGGATTGTGCGCTCTGTTAGAAATGCCTTTAACGGCCTTGGGGTCAGGCTGGATCAGCCCGACATTGCTCAAAAACTAACAGAGCGCATCGACGACTTGAAGCAGAAAATCGCTGCATGGGGGAACCGCATCCGACGATACTCGGAAAGAGTCGAGCGATTTCAGCAAAATCGTCTCTTCTCGAGTGATCAAAAAAGGTTCTACAAAAAATTGGAGTGTCCAGCAGTCTGCTCTACCTCTCAGCGGCCGAGACCGGCTGATCTCGTTACGTTCTGGCGAAACGTATGGTCAAGAGAGGTGGAGCATGAGGAGGGCCCTTGGATTGCGGCGGTAGAGGAAGCATGTGCCACAATAGAGCCGATGAACCCAGTCGCCATCTCTGCGGAGGATGTAGCTGGTGCGGTACGGCGGGCCCTGAACTGGAAAAGCCCGGGACCTGACGGACTGCATCACTACTGGCTGAAGGGTTTATCGGCGTGCCATGCGACCTTGGCTCGACAATTCCAAGAAGCTCTCGAGCAAAGGACGCTCCCGAACCTTTTCACTACTGGGATCACTCACCTAGCTCCAAAGTCCACCGATGCCGCTGATCCGGCTAAGTACCGCCCCATTACGTGTCTTACTACCATCTATAAGACACTAACATCCGTTCTGAGCCTCAAGATCTCCCGTCATATAGACGAGAATAACATCATGTCTGAGGCTCAGAACGGGTGTCGGGGCGGTAGTCGTGGTACTAAGGAGCTCCTTCTCATCGACTCCGTCGTGGGCCAGCTGGTCAAACGCAACCGCCGGAATTTCTCCGCCGCCTGGATTGACTATAAAAAGGCGTTCGACTCGGTGCCCCATTCATGGCTCTTGAGGGTCCTTGAGCTGTACAAAGTAGATAGTACAGTTCGAGACTTCCTCGGAGAGTGCATGGGGCAATGGAGCACGATCCTTTGTCTCCATGGTGAGCGGTTGGCGGCTGCAGACGACCGAATAAGGATACGGCGGGGTATCTTCCAGGGCGATTGTCTGAGTCCACTATGGTTTTGTCTGTCCCTGAACCCACTCAGCTTCTTGCTGGAGAGCTCGGGGACGGGCTTTCAGTTTCGGAGAGGAGGGACTAGAGTGCCTCACCTTCTCTACATGGATGACCTCAAACTGCTGGCACCCAATGCCATCCGCCTGCAGGAATTACTGAATATCACCACTGAGTTCAGTAATTCTATCAGGATGGAGCTTGGGCTGGACAAATGTGCGGTCTTGCATGTGGAGAGGGGGCAGGTTACTCATTCGGCCGAGATTAATCTCAATCCATCAAACATCAGGACCCTCTCTGAAGCTGAGTCATACCGGTATCTGGGCATGTCGCAATCCCTAGGGGTAAAAGAGGCGGACATGAAACAGTCTGTTTGCGAAGTCTTTTTTGGCCGTCTGACAAAAATTTGTAAAAGTTATTTGTCAGGCGCCAATATGGTCCGAGCTTATAACGGCTGGGTTATGCCCGTTCTTATGTGCACCTTCGGCGTGCTCAGATGGACTCAGACCGAACTTGATGCTCTGGACAGAAAAGTCCGCACGACTATGACTCTCTATCGCATGCACCACCCGAAATCGTCTGTGATGAGGTTGTACATCCCCCGGAAATGCGGTGGTCGAGGTGTGTTAAGCGTCAAGACCATGCATAATCGGGAGATGTCCAACCTCAGAACCTACTTCGAGACGAAAAGGGAGTCTGCAATGCATAGAGAAGTCATAGAATGTGATAAAGGACTCACTCCCCTATCCCTGGCTAACATTGAGTGGCAAAAACCGGTGATACTTAGCACCTCTGACCGGGAGACCGTATGGAGGGAGAAGGAGTTGCACGGACGCTTTTTTAAAGCTCTTAATGAGCCTTACGTAGATAAAAGAGCGTCCGTGCAATGGCTGCGCTTTGGTGACCTGTTTGGGGAAACCGAAGGATTTGTCTGTGCGATACAAGATCAGGTGGTAAAGACGCGGAACTACCGAAAGTACATTCTGAAGGATGGCACTCACGACATTTGTCGAGCTTGTCGCCATCCCGGCGAGTCACTCAGACATGTGCTTTCGGGATGTTCGGCGCTTGCCAACACTGAGTATCTGCACAGACATAATCAAGCAGCCAAAATTCTCCATCAAGAGCTTGCTCTTAAGTACGGTCTCCTGGATGAGAGACTGCCCTACTATAGGTATACACCGGTGCCAGTTCTCGAGCGCGACGGAGTCCGGCTCTATTGGGACCGGTCCATCATCACGGACAGGACGATTCTGGCGAATAAGCCTGACATCGTGTTGATGGACCGGGCACAGTCGAGGGTGTTTTTAGTGGACATCACCATCCCCCATGACGAGAACCTTGTGAGAGCTGAGACAGAGAAAAAACGAAAGTATCTAGATCTGGCTCACGAGGTTTCCGCTATGTGGCATGTGGAGTCCACTGAAATCATCCCAATCGTAATATCTGCGAATGGTTTAATCCCGGTCAACCTCGCTCACTATCTGAGGCGACTGGGATTCCGTGGCAGTTCGCTCGCAGCCAAGATGCAAAAAGCGGTGCTGCTAGACTCGGCTAGGATAGTCCGCCGGTTTCTCAACCTGTCGCCCTGACCCCCGGCCGTCTGGTCTCCCCTGCCGGGGTGTAGTCCTCCGCCCGCTACAAGTATTTATTTATGTAAGGTATATGTAAGTTTATATATTCTGTATGTATTTAGGTTTATTATATTACTCTTTGGCTTTGTATATGTATTTATTTTGTAGCGGGTGTGAGAGTCAAGATATAGAGATAATAATAATAATAATAATAATAATAATCTTTATTGCTACGGACATAATATCCAATACATGAAAATTAACTTTTTACAAATTAAATTAAACTTAAAATTAGATTATTTTAAATGAGATTATTTTACATATCGGCAACTCTTGATACACTGAGAGTGCATGTGCATGTCCACCCAGTGCCTCATGAATGGATTTTCCGGCTTATCAATTAAGGTTGCAAGAATACTGTTGGAGCTTCCGCGCGTTCTGCTCATCACTGATGCTGCTCTTTTTCTCATTATTGCGTAGAAATCATCTGTGTGAGCTTCAGCAAACATCAGTGACGCACTGCAAAACCTCGGTAACCCCAACAGCAGTCTGAAACCATTATTGTACTGGACGCGTAGGTCGTTGATGGCTCTCTGCGTATATGTCACCCACAGACTGCACGTGTAAAAAGTTTGGCAGTATGCCTTAAAGAGAGTGATTTTCACTTGCTTATTGCAACGCGCAAATCTGCGGGCTAACATATTGCATCGAACCGCCAACGCCCTACGCTCCCGTTCTAAGTCTTTTACATCGGACAAATCCTCCGTCACAATGTGCCCCAGATATTTAAACTCAGTGACTCTTTTCAGACAGACGCCGTTAAGAGTCACTGGAGGAATAACATCTATCGAGCTACCTTTACTTTTAAAAACTAGTAGTTCACTTTTTTTTACATTATATGTGAGCCCATGTGTCACAGCATATGACTCACATATTTTGAGCAACCTTCTAAGCGCGCTAATTGATGGACTCAGCAGAACCATATCGTCTGCATAACTTAAGTTGTTAATTATAGTTCCGTCAATAGAACAGCCAATTTCAGTTCTGCGGAGCTCATCAATCAGCTGATTAATGTACACATTAAACAGAGCGGGAGATGTTAATCCACCCTGTCGAACTCCACATTCAAGACGGTATGCATCTGAATAAGCATCAGCCCATTTGACCCTGTTTGTTTGCGAGCTATACCAGAACTTCAATATATTAACGAGCTCTGGGGGTACATTAAGGTTCCATAACTTTTCCCACAGTTTTTCGTAACAGACAAGGTCAAATGCCTTAGAAAGGTCAAGAAAAGCAGCATAAATGGGTGTCTTCCGGTCTGTATAGTACCTGACAGTCTGCTTGAGCGCCAGTATAGCACTTTCCGTCGATAAATTACACCTAAAACCAAATTGTGCATCATTTATTGTCAAATATCTTCTAAGCTGGCGATCAAGCAGGCCATCAAACACTTTTCCGAGTATCGCGGCCAAGGAAATTGGCCTGTAGTTACCTTTGTCCGTAATATCACCCGTTTTATTTTTAACTACTGGCACTACTACACTCTCCATTAGTTCCGCAGGAAGGTAGGAATGCCGGATACAGAACGTATATAACATCGCCAGGATCCGATAAATATGAGAGCCAGCATGCACCAGGTGCTCTACACTCAGGCCATCATGTCCCGGAGCCTTCCCTCTCGCTAGGGTTTTTATAACACTTTTTACCTCTTTGGCATTAAAGGAGAGTGAAGAGTCCGAGACAGGTCCGACACACCCTGGAACCTGCCGACTCTGACCCAGAGGTGATTGAACTCTAAAATGCTCCTTAAATATATTAGCTATACGCTCTGCATCCGTCTCCCCATCCACACTAACAGGGAGGCCAACTCTAGGATTTAATTTGTTTGTTTCCTTCCAGAATTTATGGAATTTTTTCTCTTTATGTTGCTCCGCTAAGATATCCATTTGCAATTGTTCTCGATTTCTTTGACAAAATTTTAACTTATTTTTAAATTTCTTTTTGGTGTCCCTCATATCTTGATACTTAGTACCAGATGAGGGCATACCATCAGCTTTCCATATGAAAAATTTTTCACGTGCCTCCCTGTCGTACGTCTTTCACGTATTTATTCCACCCAACCACACGTCTGCCTCTCCCAACCCTTCCCGGCTGATTGCTCGTAATCGCTGCTTCCTGGAGTGTTCGTATAACTTTTTGATACAACTTGTCAATCACAAACCTATGGCTTTCGTCCGTGCAAATTTTGTCGCAACATAGGCTTAACTCCGAGGGGAAATCTATACTTTTCAGTGAGCTGTTACACACCTCATGGTATATACTGATCTGAGTACTTTCCCCCCATTTTATTTTTATAATATACATCGTATCTCACCTTGGCTCCACTAATCGATAACCATGCTGCCTCCGTATCGATAACCATCCTGCCTTAATACCTCTAGGACTTGTAGTTTTAAATAAATCTAAGTTTAAGTTTGAAAATGATTCTAGGTTATGTGTAGTTTATAATTGTTAAAGTAGTAAGGAAAGCCGTGTATCTTTCGTGCCGATTTGAACTATTTGTTTGGCGCGCACTATACTTAACATACCTGTCCAACGATATCCAATACAAAAACAATAAACCAAATTAATATTGGTCTCCGCTGTGCTACAATAAACATTCAAAATGTAAACAGAGTAGACGTCATTAGCGTCACACACAACTAAAACAATGACATGTCACATTGACATCTTGAAATAAGTTTCGTTACACAAAATTAAAAAGGTTGTAGTTATATTATATTCCATTGCACAAAACGCAAAGAAGTTAAAACAATATTATAAAAAAAAATATTAATTATTACTTATTTACTTTAAGCATATATTGTACGATTTACAACAAATAACAAATAAAATACTGTATTAATTAAATAATTAATATCCGTTCTATTTTAAATGAAATTATTTTTTAAAAAATAACAAACCTCTTTTTATTTGGGCATGTACCTATGCGTAGAATGTAATGCAAATGAACGTCAGACTTAAACGGGAAGTTGAAAAGACGGTTTAATTCCTTTTTTATTACATTTTTTTATCGTGAAGTGTAGCATTAATAATTATTAATTTTCAAATTGTCATATATTCGTAAGATAATTTTTAATAAATTACATTTTGTGTAAATGTTTGGGTCAGGGGTGATCATTCTCCTTTGAATTTGAAAAAATAAATTGAAAACAAATGATTTGTGCGGCATAATTGTAGCGAAGTTCGAAAGTTTCAATTGACCTAACCCAGTTTTTGGTATATTTTTGTATCAAATGAAAGTTTCAATGAAAATTATTGGTTAATTTCTAATTTATGCAACTGTATGCATCATGCAGAGGCGCCATTTAACAAGAGACGAAATGTTAAGGGCAGTAGGTACGCTCCAAACTGGGGCTCCTCAACGAAGTATTGCCGAGGCGATTGAAACAAGAAAAAACGTGATATCAAGGTTGTGGTCACGTTATTGCACCACTGGTGAAGTGGCTGAACGGCACCCAGGCGAGAAGCGCATAACCGCCCGAAGACAGGACCGATTTTCGCAAATGACCGCGAGAAGATAACCAAATGCTACAGCCATGCAGTTGGTTTAAAGGCTCCAGTCAGACCACCATTTGCTTGTCAGTGACGAAACTGTGAGGAGAAGACTGCACGAGGCTAACCTTCATGCTCGCAGGCCGCTTCGTACTCCAGCACTACGCAGAGGAAATCGTGGACGAAGATTACAGTGGGCTCGCGAACATTTGCTCTAGGAAGATAACTAGTGGTCTGTAGTGCTGTTTACCGATGAGTCCCGATTCGGATTTCATCCTGATTTACGAAGAGTACGTGTATGGCGAGCTCCTGGTCGTGACAACCGTCTGCGACACCGTCAGGAAGTCCAGCCATACCACGGCAAAACAATTATGGTTTGGGCGGGAATTCGTATCGATGGAAGAACAGATCTCGTTTGGATCAGAAACACCATGACTTCTGAAAAATACCGTAATCAGGTGCTAGCACCAATAATCTATCCCCATCGACTGCAAATGGACCAAGTTTTCACGCTCATGCACGACAAAGCCCGTTCGCACACTGCGCGAGTGGTGACCAGCTGGCTACAAGAGCACGATGTGTCGATCTTAGACTGGCCCGCTGAATCACCAGACCTAAACCCCATAGAGCATGCATGGGACATGCTCAAAAGAAGGGCTTTGAGGAGTTTTCCTCCGAACATTGCGACTGCAAAGCAACTTTTTTTGCATCTTAGCAGGACCTGGGACAATATCCCACAGCAAGACTTTGATAACTTGATTCAAAGCATGAAAAGCCGTTGTAGGACCGTGGTTAACGTCCATGGGTGGTTTACTGACTACTAATTTTAAATAATTTTTCACGTAACTGCAAAAAACCTGATAATTTTGCTAAAATTATATTTTTTCTTAAAAAGACATCTATCCTTAAGTTTACCATCATTCCACTTTTTGTCTTTATTTCAATAAAAAATTATTTACACAAAAAAACTAATTCTGTTTTATTCTAAAAGATAGTCTGATAAATAGGCTTTACAAAAATATATACATATTGTATGTTAGTTATAACCAATTTTGAATAAATTGAGAAAATCAGAATATCCCTAGACAGTGTTGATGTGTGTATATCGACGCAAGAAAACTTATTTGCTGTAAGTAGCAAAAATGGCGTAAGTAGACTGAAAACATAGTTAGAATGAAAACATAGTTTTTTCCTGCGTCGAATGGTCTGGGTAAAAAAATTAAAAAGTAACATTTTCAAAAAATTTATACTTAAGTCAAATTGTTGTAAGTCTCCAAAAAACGTGTTTTTGATACTAATTCTTTAGTTTTTTTCTACTTACAGTAAAAGTGCAATGTGAATAATTTTTTACGTCCGTAAAACATACTTAGAACTGAGCAATTTCCATACAAATAATAAATACTTACGGCGCCATTCTTCATGTCTGTAAATGAAAAGTCAATTGCTGTAAGTAACCAAAAACCTATTTCGTATAACTTATAAAAATATTTTGATTGCTATTAGTGAATATTACCTACTTTAGTAAAACTGTGTGCAAAAAATCATTTTTCTGTCACTGATAATTAAGAAGTTACCTATGAATTTTTTTCTAATTTAAAAATCGTTTTTTGGCTCTGCTGATAAGTTGGGTTTTGGCTAGGTACTTACAGCAAATACGTTTTCTTGCGTCGATATCTTACACACTCTACATAGGCTAGACATAGACATCTTTCGTACCTACATGAGATTTCTTCCTCTTCTTTTATTTAATATTCTAGATTCTAGATAGTGTTTTCAGGCAAGGGTGTAACGACCAGGGCCGGATTAAACCCTATCAGGGCCCCAAAGCAATGCAATTCTCGAAGCCCCTTTCCTTTACATACCCTTTTCTTACTTTTTAAAATATATTTTTTCTATCACAAAAGTGTACCTGAGTCGATCAGATCAACTCCTTTGGTATACTGTTACTTCAATCTCTTCTACATCTACACTACGGCACCCCCATGGGCCCTTAGTTGGCGTGGGGCCCCTAGGCAATTGCCTAATCCGCCTTATGGATAATCCGGCCCTGGTAACGACGTTGGGGCAGGGGGAATTTTGTGACATCGATGCAGCAATGAGTAGGTAGCCTACCTAACCGAACACTTTCAAAATTAGCGCATTTATACCTACTAAGAACACAAGGATATACTTAGGTACCTACTTACTTAATCAATTTATAAATTATACTTGTATAGGAATTGGAAACTAAGTAGGTATCTTTAAGTATTTTCTGATAGGCTCTCCAGTAAAGCTATTCTAGGGACCGATTGATTGAAACCTATGAAACCTAATTTAAGATACCCAACTCAATAAGATTGTAGGTACCTAGTTTATTTACGCCTTTATTTGGTTACTCCCCTGAAACACCTGACCTACGTCTGTTTCGGCATTCAACCCGTTGCATTTTTGCTAAGTTGGCATTCCATCTAAGCATCATGAGTTTTTAATTAAGTTCTCCCTATATACTTACTTAAGTAGCTTCCTGAGAAACAAGTATAAAATAAAAATTCAAAAAACTCGCGATATTTGCCATTTTGTGGTGGCGTCCATCATGGATTTGCATAGTGCTATTCAACTAGTCAAGCCCTTTCATTTGATACCCATATTGAGGGAGTTGTGAAAAAACATGTAATCTGCCATTTTGTGGCGGCGGCCATCTTTAAACATAACTAAGTAATTTTCAAACATAATTAAGAACACTCCCGAGTCCCGACTAATTTATCTTTCAAACAAAAAAAAACCGCACTCAAATCGGTTCACCCGTTAGAACAGACAGACACAGACAGTGAGCGCTACGTTGGAACAGACAGACTTAAGCTAGGTAGGTACCTACTTGTCGAATCGATTGACCCCCGGCCCGGACACTAGGGGCCAAACGGTTCAGTTCCTCAATTATTCAATACAGAGTACTTATAGGGTATAGGTAGGTAAGAGGTATTGACCGCTTCGGTCATCGCCGCGTATTGGCTGCTTATTGCTTTTGTATTGATATTTTGTATTTACTTTAATTTTTAGGGTTCCGTACCCAAAGGGTAAAAACGGAGCCCTATTAATGTCACTCGGCTGTCTGTCTGTTCGTCTGTCCGTCTGTCCGCCGGTCACAGGTTTCTAGCTTGCAGACAAAATGAGTTACAAACCTGTAATTTTGATATTTAGTGTAAAACGTTGACCCAAAATCAAATATTAAATTAGAAATTAAATTAAATTATTTTTCAGGGGGGCTCCCATACATGAAATGGGAGCCGGAAAAAAAAATTCTCACCGCAACTTGTGGGGTATCATTGTTTAGAGCTCATTGAGTAGAGTACGAATATATATTTTTTAATTGTGTTCTCAAAAAATAAGTAAATTGGGGGCCATCAAAGTTGTCAGTTTTAGACCATTTTTGTGACGGGGGCTATCTCAAAAACTAAACTAGTTAGGAATATGATATTTCGGTATATTATGTACCATATGCTCTATTTAAACAACAAATACTGAAAACAACAATTAATAAAATATATTATAAGCTGTGACCAAAACAAACGAACATTTTTTGGGTTTTTCTTTCACGGTTTGTTGCGATGTCTATCTCGGAAATTAAATATTCCTTAGACCCAAAATATTATATTTTTTATAATTATGTACGGAACTCTAAAAGAGCGAGGCCCGACTCGCACTTGGCTGATTTTTATGAATTTAGGAACTGCCTCGTTGGTCTAGTGGTTAGCATATTCGACTGCAGATCACGAGGTCCCGGGTTCGATTCCCGGGTCGGGAAAATAATTGTTAGGTATTGGGTTCTTCTCTGTGAAGAAATTTTCAATGCCAGCCCAGAGTTGGTAGTCGGTGGTGTTTCACTCGGAGAGCACGATAATTAGTCGGTCCCGGTTATTTTCACTATCATGTGACAATACTTAGTCGCATTGGAGCAGCGTGGCGGGTCTAAGCTTTAAATCCCTCTCTCCTATGAGAGAGGAGGCCTGTGCCCAGCAGTGGGACGTTAAAAGGCTGTAGTGGTGGTAGGGACTAAGTAGGTATCGCGCTTACTATACTTATGAGGTCCGCCCGCATATACATTATAAAGTCTAATATGCAGTGGCGGATTATCCTTTAGGCAAACTAGGCACATGCCTAGGGGCGCGAGATTACAAAGGGGCGCCAGGAATCCTAATACCTAGGAACACCCACCCAAAGGTTCTAAGGAATAAAGAACTTGAAACAATTTACCCAAACATTGACATATTGTCGATGAGGTGCTGGCTAAAGCGCTGTTGACAACCGCCACTGCTAATAAGGTACCTACATACCTAATATTTTGTACGTCTTAAACTCAATTTATCTTATCAGTTAATACCTACTCGTACATACCTCAGTCTAGATGAAATTCTTCCAAGATCAGTGAACTTTCGGCGAGACTGAAGAGACACAACGCGACAACCCAATTTCTTTTCGTAATTGCGTCACAGTCTACTTCAGGTAAGATCTCTTGAAAACTTACCGCGAACTTGATGTCGCTAAGATGGAAAATTAGAGATAGATTAGTAAGAGGTACGAAGAACAAGAGACTGAAGAGTTGCATTTTTATAGTATTTTTTATTTTTATTTTATCATATTCATTTATTAATGAACTAGCTATTGCCCGCGACTTCGTCCGCGGTATTAAATTTTCCAAAAGTCCCACGGGAACCCTTTGTTTTCCCGGGATAAAATAGTAGCCTGTCACTCTCCAGGTCAACTAAAAAAATGCAACTGCAAAAAATCACGTCAATCTGTATTTATGTCCGACAATAATTAATACAGGATCCCTGTTTTAATATATTTAAGTTCATAAACTGATGTCGTAATATAAGTAAACCCCCCTTTGAGGTGGATCTTCGTCAAATTTTTCTTAGCTGATGCCTACCCCCTATAAAGAACCTAACTTCCAAATTTTAAGTTAATAGTAACAAACTTCCCTGTACAAACTTGTATCCCCTATTTTACCACCCTTATATTAAGATATTTACCAAAATATTTTAAATAGGTTTTTATTATTTAAAATAATAACTTACATGCCGATTTTCGTATCTGTAACTTCAAAAATATAGAACTTTCACATAACCGTCCTACCCCCATTTTACCCCCATATGTGAGGAATTTTGTAAAATATATTCTAGGCTGATATCTACGCCCTAGAAAGAACCTACCTTCCAAATTTCAAGTTAATAATAACAATAATTAAAACTTTACATAAAAATTTTCATCCCCTAATTTACCACCCTTAAGAGGAGATTTTCAAGAATAACTTATACATGGTTTTATTATTTAAAATGTATAATCTAAATGTCTATTTTCATATTATCTGTAACTTCAAAAACATAGAACTTTTATACAACCTTCCTACCCCTATTTTACCCCCTTAGGGGAAGATTTTCGTGAAATCTTTTCTAGGCTGATATTTAAGCCCTAGAATGAATCTACCTTCCTTTCAAGTTAATAATAACAATAGTATAATTTAAACTTCCCATTAAAACTTTCATCCCCTATTTTACCACCCTTAAGGGAAGATTTTTCAGTTTAAAATATACAGGTTTTTATTATTTAAAACTAATAATGCCGATTTTGAGGTCAGTAACTTTAAAAACAAAGGACTTTCATACAAACTTTCTACCCCCATTTTACCCCCTTAGGGGAGGATTTTAGGGATATTAAATAGCCTATAAACTTCCCCAAAAATTGGACTACCAAACGCAAAAATAATTTTTCAAATCCGACTGGTACTTCCAGAGATTAGCGCGTTCAAACAAGCAAACAAACAAACTCTTCCGCTTTATTATATTAGTATAGAAGTATAGATACCTAATATTATAAAGGTAAAAGTTTGTGTATGTATGTGTGTATGTTTGTTACTCTTTAACGCCGCAACTACAGAACCGATTTGGCTGTTTGTAATGATATATATATCCCAAAATAATACTTAGATTAGACCCTGGAATAAATCTATAGGCTACTTTTTATCCCGGAAAAAGTGTTCCTGTGGGACTTAAATAGATAAGTATAGACTTCCAAAAACGAGATAGATGGCGCTGATTGTTCTTAGGTAGGTACATCACGCCCCACATTATTGCAATAGCAATAGGTAGTTTGCTGTCGTTGCATGCATTTGTATGCGTTTGCATGAATTTGCTGACGTTCTCTTTGCCAAGGTAGGTACTCTTAAAGATTCTGTTCAAATATTTTGTATGTGTACGTACAAACATACTAACCGCGGTCCGCGGGTAACACCACGGGGCGCAGCTAGTAAACCATAAATTCAGCTAATCACCACAGTTGAGATTGTGTATCTGGAATGCGAATGATTGATGCAGCTTGTAAATAATAACCCGTTCTATTGATCAGCTGGTTTAAAACGTGCGCGGGATGCGTGGCACCTCAACGGTTGTCGTAAAGTCTGTTTTTAACCCCCGACGCAAAAACGACGGGGTGTTATAAGTTTGACGTGTCTGTGTGTGTGTGTGTGTGTGTGTGTGTGTGTGTGTGTCTGTCTGTTCCCCTGTAGCGCTCAAACGGGTGGACCGATTTGAATTCGGTTTTTTTTGTTTGAAAGGTGAATTAGTCGAGAGTGTTGTTAGCTATGTTTCATGAAAATCGATCCAAGATGGCCGCGACCACAAAATGGCGAATGTCGGGGTTTTTTAAATTTTCAATTTATACTTGTTCCTTACTTGTCTTAAAAGGTAAATAAGTACATTTCCGCAGAAACGCGTAAGTGACGCGTTTTGGACGGCGCATAGTACGTTCTTACCGCGAACCAACAATGAAGTCACGATTTAGGTGAAAATTCAAATACAAGCCCGTCTAAAGAGCCGGAGAAAGAGCGTTACTTACGCGTTTCTCCGAAAAGATTTTTGCGTTTTGTTTATTATTTAAGACAATTAGGGAACAAGTAATAAATTAAAAATTTTAAAACCCCCAACATTCGCTATTTTTTGGCGACGGCCATCTTGGATTTGCTTAGTGCTACTCTACTAGTCAAGCCCTTTCATTTGATACCCATATTGAGGAAGTTGTGAAAAAATATGTAATCTGCCAATTTGTAGCGGTGGCCATCTTGGATGGATTTTCATCAAACAATAGCTAACAACACTCTGGACTAATTCACCTTTCAAACAAAAAAAACCGCATTCAAATTGGTTCACCCGTTTGAGCGCTACAGGGGAACAGACAGACAGACAGACAGACACACACACACACACAGACACGTCAAACTTATAACACCCCGTCGGTTTTGCGTCGGGGGTTAAAAATAGACTGTACCTATCACACTTGACACTATTGAAGTCTACCCGTGGTATAAAATATCGGAGGGTAGTTTGCAAATTGCACATCTATTTATAAAGCAAAACTAAGCATAAGCCCAGTAAACATTAACAAATAAAGTAACTATACCTACTTACGGATGTAAGTAGGATTAAATAGGATTCAATTGCAATAAGTAGAGGACGTAGGTAGGATTACCTACGTCCTCTACTTATTGCAATTGAATCCTATTTAATTGTTTAATTTTCAGGATTTACGAGGTTTTTACAAACTTAGATTTAATATAGTTTGTTGTTTGATCCACATCTTACTTGTTCCTAAATATCATACAAAACTAAAACAACGTTCTCGCTCTAATAACTCTTCATCCGCCATTGCCACCATGAGTTTTATTAGATCCTCAACATATTTGAGCTGCGGAAAAAAGAACAATAACACACGAATAGGTAGGCCGCCTATTTACCTGAGAACACACTAGGGTCTTTTTGTTTTCCTACTTTTTGTCTAATCGGCGACTGTCTGGAAAATATGAAAGACCAGACTAGAGGCCGCCTTGACTTTTTGTCGTATCCATACTATGACTATACAGAACATCTTCAGAAATGGACTAATGCAGTTAGTTGAATTACCCCCACATATTTCTACATGCATGTACCTACGTTATTGTGCCAACTACTATCGAAGTTTCAACATTCGTGGTAAGAACTGACTTAGTGGAAAAAACATTCATGTTTTCCTCGGAGTACACGTAAGTATATGTGAGTAATAAGAGATTATTTTCTTTATAAGAGATAGTAAGAGAACTTCAGTCGAGTAGGTGGGTATGTAGGTAGGGTAAAATTCATCCCTTTTGAGGGAAAGAGGGAAAGGGAGCAAAGATCTAAGACTATTCCGTAAACTATACTGCCGTCATAAGGAAAAAGGGCACAACTAACATTTTTTCCGAAATTGAGTTATATACATATTCGGAATCAGAAAAAAAAGGCCCATCTGCCAATATTTTTTGTACAATTTTAGGAACAATGTAAACAAAAATACCGTAAGCTTAAAAGGCACAACTGAGCCACTTTTTATGTTTGTGTACGTAAAAAGGTCGCATCTGACATGCATTAAATATTAAAGGCATAACTACGACAGATGTGCTCTTTCGTTTAAAGTTTACCAACTAGACCTTCACATTTAATTTAAAAGAAAAGTCATAACTAGCAATTATGCCTTTACTACCAAAAATCTTTGACTAGAGGTGAAGTGAGGAGGTCGAGGTACGAAGCGAATCCCGCCAGTTGTGCCTGACATATCTTGGTGAGTCTACGTTTGTCTGTGCTGCGATGGTAAGATTAATTAGTTTTTGTTACATTTGCATGCTTTTATTATATAAAACTTCTTTTGTGACACATTAATAATTATGATTTATTGGCGAAATTTTTGAGTGATTAATTGCGATTTAGTTTTAAAAATATGACGACATTTTTAGAAGCACGCAATAATTGTTAACTGGTTTCTGTCCGTTTATACTACAAAATAAACTTGGTTCTTTTTTGAGCAATTTGGAATCACGAAGCGCAAGATTAGTTAGTGCTGCTATACGCAACTATAATTCTGTAGGCGAACGGTCTCCCGCGCCGTCAACAAGACGTGGCGTTCAACACTCGGTGCAAGCATCAAGCTCGGAGCATGTTGTAGTGCCGCACTCTGTGTTAGATACAGGGTATACAATGAACACAAAATTACTTTGCTATAATCCGCTAACAGTGACAAATTTGTAGGCACAACACCACACAAATTCACCACTAACTCGACGATCGTTTCGCTCCGACACCGGAGCATCTTCAGGAGATGTCGACTTCACAACGGACGATTGCAAAGACGACTTTGCAATCGTCAGTTGACAAATTTGTGGTGAATTTGTGTGGTGTTGTGCCTACAAATTTGTCACTGTTAGCGGATTATAGCAAAGTAATTTTGTTTTCATTGTATATCATGGAATTCCGCAAAGTAACGCCTGCTTCTATTCAACATATAGATACAGGGTCCAATTTTGATTCTGATGACTCAGTATTGGATAAAAATTACGGATTACCAAAAGTACGGAAAAAAGCAGCGATAGTGATAGTTCTGACTCAGACTTTATACCATGTTCGCAGCCAGTTTCAGGAAGAACAATTTTCATCAAACAAACAAATCATCGGAAGAATCAGATAAAGAAACAAACCATGTTCGACTGACTAAGAAATAAACTATTAGAAAGCGCAAAACTTATAACGTTAGCATAAAAGAACGAAGAAGACGGAGGAAATGATTTTTATTAAAAAAAAACAAATAAGTTCCTTGATGACTGACAGTTAATTTATGTTAATTTGTTAAGTTACAGTTAGTAAATGTAATTTTTTTAAGTTTTGAGACGATAATTTTTGTTACCTTTTTAAAATAAAAGTTTTATTTAAATGCCCTAATTGTTTTTTTAACTGTTTTTTGTATAATTATTATCAAAATGAAAAGGCAAATTGTAATAAATATGCCTTTTCATTGAATAATTTCATATTTTTTCACAAAAAGTTAAAATGAAAAGCCACAATTGGGTAGTTATGCCCTCTATTAGTAATATTAATAACTTTAATTTATTTTTTATGCTACGTTGAAAGAGAAAATGTTGATTATTTAATAAATGCAAATAAAATAAAAAACTTATATTTCAGTAATCGTATAGGAATCGTGAAAATGAATTTATTTTAATTCATCTTTTTTCGAAAAATAATATTAGAATCGATATTTTTCGCCGAAAACCAAAAAAAACTTTAAACTTGATTTTCTCCATATTTATAAAATGTTAGATGTGCCTTTTTTCATTATGACGGCAGTATACCTAAGTATACCTATTCATTTTTGAGCATTATAATCTATACTTTACTTATATATCTATACTAATATAATAAAGCGGAAGAGTTTGTTTGTTTGTTTGTTTGTTTGTTTGTTTGAACGCGCTAATCTCTGGAAGTACCTATCGGATTTGAAAAATTCTTTTTGCATTTGGTTGTCCAATTTTTGGGGCAGATTATAGGCTATTTAATATCCCTAAAATCCTCCCCTAAGGGGGTAAAATAGGGGTAGAAAGTTTGTATGAAAGTCCTATGTTTTTAAAGTTACAGACCTGAAAATCGGCATTTAGATTATTAGTTTTAAATAATGAAACTCTGTATATTTTATTTTGAAAAATCTTCCCTTAAAGGTGGTAAAATAGGGGATGAAAGTTTTAATGGGAAGTTTTAATTATAATTTTGCTATTATAAACTTGAAATTTGGAAGGTTGGTTAATTCTAGGACTTAGATATCAGCCTAGAAAATATTTCATGAAAATCCTCCCCTAAAGGGGTAAAATAGGGGTAGGAAGGTTATGTTTTTGAAGTTACAGATATGAAAATAGGCATTTAGATTATAATTTTTAAATGATAAAAATCTGTATTAGTTATTCTGGAAAATTTCCCCTTAAGGGTGGTAAAATAGGGGATGAAAGTTTTTATGAAAGTCCTATGTTTTTAAAGTTACAGACCTGAAAATCGGCATTTAGATTATGAATTTTAAATAATAAAACTCTGTATATTTTATTTTGAAAAATCATCTTTTAAGGGTTGTAAAATAGGGGATGAAAGTTTAAATGGGAACTAAAAACGATCGCAGCGTCCTCTGGCGGCCAAAACTAGAAACTAAAAATGATCGCAGTGCCCTCTGATGGCCTAAGCCGAAAACTTGGAGCAATAGCAGCGCCCTCTAGCAGCCAAAACTGGAAACTAAAAACGATTGTAGCGCCCTCTTGCGGCCAAAACTGGAAATTAAAAACGATCACAGCGCCCTCTTGCGGCCTAACTTGAAGTGATCACAGCGCCCTATGGCGGCCAAAACTGGAAACTAAGTAACGATCGCATCGCCCACTAGCAGCCATCACTGACTAAGTCGGAAACTTGAAGCGATTGCAGCGGCCTCTAGCGGCTTAAAGTAGAAAATAAAAACGATCGCAGTGCCCTCTAGCAGCTAAATCTGGAACTAAAAACGATCGCAGTGCCCTCTAGCGGCCTAATTCAGAAACTCGAAGCGAACGCAGCGCCCTCTTGTGGCCAAAACTCTTGCGGCCGACGTCAGAAACTTTAAACGACTGCAGTGCCCTCTTGCGAATGCAGGCTGAAACAAAAATCAATCGCAGCGCTCTCTTGCACGGTGCTGGAAACTCGAAGCGATTGTAGTGCCCTCTGACAGCCAGAACTGGTAACTAAAAAACGATCACTGCGCCCTCTAGCGGCCTAGGCCAGAAACTTGAAGTGATTGCAGTGCCCTCTTGCCGCCAAAACTGGAAACTAAAAACGATCGCAGCGCCCTCTAGCAGCCTAAGCCGGAAACTCGAAGCGATTGCAGCGCCCTCTTATAGTCAAAACTCTTGCGGCCGTAGCTGGAAACTCGAAGCAATTGCAATGACCTCTGACGGCCGCAGGCGGAATCTCGATACGACAGCTGCGCCCTCTGGTGGCCAAAGGCAATTTAATAGTCAATAAATAAATAAATAATTTAAAGCTATTAAGTTATTAAATAATTATCTAAATGTGAAAGTGAGGATATTTGGATGTTTAGATGTTTGGATGTTTGTTACTATATAACGTCGCAACTACTGAACAGATTTGGCTGAAATTTTGAATGGAGATAGATAATGCCCTGACTTAAAACATACTTTTTATCCTGGAAAAATCCACAGTTCCCACGGGATTTTGAAAAAACCCAAATCTACAGCTATAGGTAGATCACTATAGCAAACTACCTTGAAAGTAAGTACATATAAAAGTTGGAAAGGGGAGCGGGAACGGGAACCAGAAATCCACGATCCCCTCAGGATTTGTGAAAAACCGAAATTCACGCGGGCGAAGCCGCGGGCAAAAGCTAGTATCTATACTAATAAATAAAATTGAAGTGTCTGTCTGTAATATCGAAATAACTACCTCATATTAAGCTCATATGGTTATTTGAACGATACTATAACCGAATCACACGTTTTTAAAATTTTTGTCTGTCTGTCTGTCTGTCTGTCTGTCTGTCTGTCTGTCTGTCTGTCTGTTTGAACGGGCTAATCTTTGGAACGGCTGAACCGATTTTGACGGGACTTTCACATACAAGTAGAGAATTAACCAGGGAGTAACATAGGCTACTTTTTTAACCGACTTTCAAAAAAGGAGGATTTGTGTTTTTCTACCTATGAACACCGATATCTCCAAAATTTCTGAACCAATTTGCGTAATTTTTTTTTAATCGATAGAGAAACATTGCGACACTGTCCTACAAAAAATTTGGATTCCAACTCCTCAATCCTGATGCTGTAGGGGATCTGATCCCCAAAACTAACGGGATTTAGGCACTGTTGGTTATTTAAATTGATATTGGATTGGGGATACCAATTAAAGACTTTATTGTTGAATGACCTCAAGTAGGTACATGTCCAACTCCTCAACCCTGATGCTGTAAGGAATTGCATTCCGAAATCGTAAGGATCCCACGGAATTTTTCCGTTTTGTGGACGGGTTACTACTTACTACAGATAGGCTACTTTTTGTTCTGGAAAATCAAAGTTCCCACGAGATTTTTTACAAACCTAAATACACACGGGCGAAGCCGTGGGCATCATCTAGTAATAAATAAAATTGAAGTGTCTGTCTGTAATTTCGAAATAACAACTACATATTAAGCTCATATGGTTATTTGAACGCAGTGGCGGTTTCTCCATATAAGCAGAAAAGCTGTGCTTACCCTGAGAATTTCGTAAATAAAAAGTAATTTCTCCACAAAGAAAAATTTCCATAAAAAAAAATATTAAAAAATAATAATGTGATATGTACCTAATTATTACTTACTAATTCATATTTTTAGTAAGTAATAAATAATAGTAGTAATAAGTAATATTATTATCATCAATATGCATACTTCTTCAATTAACTCGATAGGTATATTTTATAGCGCACGGACGCGGACGGAAGGAATCGCGTAGGTACAAATCGCGGGGAACTACAAACAAGACTCGATAAATTAATAGGTATAACAGCGAAATAAGCAGACGCGAGTTGAGCTTCCAGAATTCTATGTGTGCGTTAAACATACAGTAATATTACACAAAAAGGAGTCTAGATGTGTGCTCCATTTCTCCTAGAAATTTTGTTTATGTGTGCACGAGTATCGACCAGAATAATCAAAGCTTATTTAGTAAAACCAGCGTAACTGGCCAATCACAAACGAGATAGCGGAATGCCAGGAGTGACGAGCACGGCGCGCGAGCAGGACATACGATTATTGACTGTTTTTATTTTGGAAAATTAAAAGAATTAGAGCCAGACGTAATACATTGGAAATTAATAAATAAATATTAGAATTTCTTGCAAATAAATAATATCTTTTGTTAATACTTACCTATTCAAAATTTTAAAGCGATTTTTGACAAGTTTAACTGCGTTTATTTTGCTTTTACTCCATTTTGTTTTCGTTCAATGTGTATCCAATACCTACAAGTGTTTAACTATTATTTATTTGTTGTAAAAGTAGTTTGAGTGCAAATAATTCTGTGAAATAATTAAAATTCAGTGAGTTTTGTGACTGTAAATGTTTGCGGAGATTTGTTTATATAGAACATACCTACCTACATAGGTATTAGTAGAAGATGGAATATTCGTGTGGATAATTAATAAGCTGTAAGTACGTACTTAGCTGCTTTGGTGCTAAGTGATAATTACTGATAACAACGAACGTGTTACAGGTAAGTGCTTTAATTTAATTCATCTCTAACCGACTTCAAAAAATGAAAAGTTTCTCAAGTCGGTCTTTGTCTCAAATCAAAATCAAAATAATCACTTTCGAACGGTTACTATCACTCATTTTCGCGTATAAAATTTTTCATTCTATTTAATATAGGTAGGTATGTGCGCTGGTTGCATAAATGTGCATACTGCATACCACCACCACTTTTAACGTCCCACTGCTGGGCACAGGCCTCCTCTCTCATAGAAGAGAGGGATTTAGATGTTTGGTATGCTGAGGTGTGTGTTTACATTTAATGAAATGAAATCGTCTCAACATCAGTTCTACATTTTTTTTGCGAAAACTAAATAAAGTCCATAATCTGTAAAGTTCAAAATATCTCGCAATGCAAATTGTTGTTTTACCGGTTGCCTGATAAGTAGGTAAACAATTTATTAGAAAATACGGAGTGTTATGTACCTATCTAGTTTGTTAAAATCTATCGTGATTTTCCAGATTCAGAGTTAAGGAATATTACTCATTTTTATTTCATACCTACACTAACGATTGCCCTGTGAGTTTTTAACCAACTTCAAAAAAGGAGGAGGTTTCTCAATTCGTCCGTATACCTATACGTTTTTTTTTATGAGTGTTCGCGGATAACTTCGTCGTTTATGAACCGATTTTGATGATTTTTTTTTTGTTGGAAAGAAGATATTTCAAAAGTGGTCCCATGATAAGGAAATCATGGTTTGATGATGGAAGACCAGAGAAATCGAGGGGAACTTCCGAAAATCGTAAGGGCGACTAGTGCGGTTGTAAGTTTTATTAGCTTACAGCCTTACATTTACTTCAACATTGAGAACAGTGTAAGTTTCATCAAAATCGGCTTACTAGTTTTCAAGATATGGACTTTTAAGTGCGTGGTGAAGTCGGCTTAACTTTCAATCTTTTAGATTATCACTTGTTTATTTTTTATTTTTGTGTATCTACTCAAAACATGTTTATTGCATACCCTGGATTCAAACCCTGTGCGCGCCACTGTTTGAACGATACCATAACCGAATCACACGTTTTTAAAATTTTTGTCTGTCTGTCGGTCTGTTTGAACGGGCTAATCTTCGGAACGGCTGAACCGATTTTGACGGGCCTTTCACAGACAAGTAGAGGATTAACCAAGGAGTAACATAGGCTACTTTTTTAACCGACTTTCAAAAAAGGAGTTGTGTTGAAATCGGTAAGTAGGTACCTATGTTAAAAAACGCCCTGATAGGTATTTTCGCTACGCGCGACGCTCGCGCTGCACGGAACTCCCCGCGCCGCGCCGCGCGGCGGGCGCGGGCGGGTGCGGTGAAGGGTGCATACTGCATGCTCCAATCCAATCTCCATTTCGAACGAGGGAGCTAATGCGTGCGGATGTGTCCTGCGTTTGTTGCGTGCGTTTTCGTAATTTTTATTTTGAATCGGAGATTTTGTTTTTATTAGGGGTATGATGTTTTTATTTCTTTAGTTTGTTTTATGTCTTTAGTATGTTTTGTTTGTTCTTTAGTATGTATGTCGAAGGCAGGGTCACTGCCAACCGCGCCAACGGGCCAGTCAAAACTACTGAACAGATTTGGCTGAAATTTTGAATGGATATAAAAAATGCCTTAAGTAAGTATAAAGGTTGGAAAAGGGAGCGGGAACGGGAACCAGAAATCTACTTATCCCTTAGGATTTGTGAAAAACCGAAATTCACGCGGGCGAAGCCGCGGGCAAAAGCTAGTTGGATATAAACGAACAGCGACTTTTAGTCGAGCGACCTGTCGCTAATGAGTTCTCACGGTGTCTAGAATGTTTAAGAATGAGCGGGGATTGTTTTCCACTGGCTGCACTTCTTATTGTCTCTTGATTCTTGACTTCCATATTTTATTTCTTGTTACGAATCCGCGGTGAGAGGAAGCCATTGTTTAGTTTCGCGCCAACTTTTGACACATTTTTTTTTGCGCAAGACAAGGCACCTGCCGAGAGTCTAGTGCGTCTAGTTCAACGTTTGATGTCTGTTCGTTACAGTGAAAATGGTGAAATTTTGGTGGATGTTCATATTGTTTGCGAAAACGGCGTCGGCTAGTGACAACGAGCTGCCTGATTCAGAGCCAGAGAAAAGTAAGTTTATTCAGATTTTATACCCGAATTACTAATTCCGTGGAATTCTGACGTTTTGTAATGTTACTAGAGATAAAACAATTCCCACAAAAAAGATAAAAAATTCAAAACTTATGCAAATACAAATCAAATGCCGCATTGTAGATATGACAAATGCCTGACAGACACTTCATGGTGATACTGTCATTCGACATCCATTTTTGAATAATTTTTTTCAATGTGCTTCTTTTGTTTTCTATTGCTGTTAGTGTGCACTTTCTAGTTTCCACACTTGGTGTTTTCTATTTTAAGGCGAAACGAGTAATATTATTAGTTTTTGATGACAGGGAATTAAAGTAGTTTGGGGTAAAATCGTACTTCGTAGATGTTAACCCTGTTCTCCATACAAATATTAACTCATCTGTAAATGACAATGACAGCTGTCAGAATTCCACGGAATTAGTAATTCGGGTATAGGTATTTTTCTTATCTTTCTCAGTGGCTCACAAAGGTATACTACTTAGTTATAATATTTAACTCCGTGGGGAAAGTTGATACACCTACCTACGTTTTATGAAGCTACCTAACAATGGACATCAAAACCAATTTATTACTTTCCTTCACTTGAACATTTTTTTTCGGATTTATAAAGTACCTACATACTGCTAAAAAATCTTGGCTATCTAAGTAGGTAGGTAGGTACTATGTATACAATTTTTATACTTAAAACTAGAAGACACAAACCACGGAATTCCGTCGGACGTTGGACGTTTTTTTCGGCACGACATTTCGTCCGTGCAGATATGGCGCATTCCTAATACTCGTATAATTTCACTATCTTCTACAAGTTTCTACGCGGCACTGAACCCTAAGTCTCTTGACGGTCTTTGCCGGTAGGGTGGTAACTAACCACGACCGAAGCCACCTCACCAGAGCAGAGACAATTGAGAAATTACAAATTGCAATTGCCGAGAATCGAACCAGGGCCTCCCCACTTATAAGTTCGGCGTTCACCACTACGCCAGGGAAGTGAAGAACAGGGCCTCCCTACTTATAAGTTCGGCGTTCACCACTACGCCAGGGAAGTGAAGAACAGGGCCTCCCTACTTATAAGTTCGGCGTTCACCACTACGCCAGGGAAGTGAAGAACAGGGCCTCCCTACTTATAAGTTCAGCGTTCACCACTACGCCAGGGAAGTGAAGAACAGGGCCTCCCTACTTATAAGTTTGGCGTTCACCACTACGCCAGGGAAGTGAAGAACAGGGCATCCCTACTTATAAGTTCGGCGTTTACCACTACGCCAGGGAAGTGAAGAACAGGGCCTCCCTACTTATAAGTTCGGCGTTCACCACTACGCCAGGGAAGTGAAGAACAGGGCCTCCCTACTTATAAGTTCGGCGTTCACCACTACGCTAGGGAAGTGAAGAAGTTTATAGCGGAATTCCGCTCACTGAATACTGTTCGCGTTTTTCCGTTAGTCCAAGTTAATAATTTTTGAAACAAGAGATAAAGTTCATTAACTAGAATCCGACTATTAATTTAGTGTACAGAAAAACGTGTACATACTCAACTGCGTAGGTACTAAAGAGAATTGTAACGGAAGAAAGCGCGGGGCAAGCAGTACATAGACTGCTTAATTCATAACCCTTCCTTGCCGTAGAAGGGTAAAAAATACAAACCGTAAATAAAAATAAAACCGGCCAAGTGCGTGGCGGGCCACGCGCAGTGTAGGGTTCCGTAGTCACAATCCTCGAAAAACAGATATAACTCCTTAACCTGTGAACCCTACTTAGCCGTGATAGTTTTCCTTTAAAATTGATTATATACCCTACTGCTGTGAATTTTTTCAAGTTCCTATATACTGCCATTTGGCTGATAGAGGGGGGGGATTTTGCGCTGCTGGCGCAAACTTGAAGAGCAGGGAGAGGTGAATAATGTACACACCGACTCGTATTGTAATAGCATGTATTTACAGAATTATTTACATCTTATATACTAAAATTTACAAGGAAATAAATTTACGGAAGATCGTGGTAATCACGTATTTGCTATCTCAACAAGGTGACAAAATATAGAACATTTGATTTGACATAATAAAATGGAATAACAAAAATGTATCTTTTATGGTCACGTACTGTGTGCCATAGAATTCCCCCCTTGAAAAAGATTTGTACATCGAAAATTGAAAATAAGGATCATAAATTGAATGTTACATTAATTGTCTATTGCAAAACGAACGGTGGGACGAGATATGCGTCCTGAACGTGTTATCTTTTGCTTCTTCAAATTACTGTGATCTGTTGCTATGTTGCTGTTTCTACTTGTGCTCTCGTCGCGTTCTTCGTTCAACAGAAATGCTGGTTTTAACCGATCTATTGATACGTTGTACTCCTTGTTGTCACGTTCAATTGTGAATACTTTGCTATTTCGCCTGATGACACGGAAAGGTCCTTCATATGGAGGAGTTAAAGATGGACGTAGTCTATCGCATCTCAAAAATACGTGCGTATAATCTGACAGGCGTGGATGTACGAAAATGTTTTCTTAATTTGTTGTTACTTACGTGACCATAGGGGACACTTGACTCTAATAAAAATTTGCACTTTAAAACATCATATTTTACAAACGGATCTAGAAATCGAAAAATAATGTTCCCACACCCACAGTATTTTTAAAAGACCTATTCAACGATACCCCACACTATGGGGTAGACGAAAAAAAATATTCATCCCCACTTTACATGTAGGGGAGCTACCCTAAAAAAATTATTTATCAAAATTTTATTTCACCACTTTGTCGGCGTGAATAATATTTATACCCATGCCAAATTACAGATTTCTAGCACTTATAGTCTCTAAGAATAACCAAGGACAGACGGACGGACATGGCGAAACTATAAGGGTTCCGTAGTAAACAAGGAAGGTAGCTAAAAACTAGATAACTATATGGCGAATATATTTAGGAACATAATATCATCATCATCATCATGATCAACCCATTACCGGCTCACTACAGAGCACGGGTCTCCTCTCAGAGTGAGAAGGGTTTTGGCCATAGTCTACCACACTGGCCAAGCGGATTGGCAGACTTCACACACCTTTGAGAACGTTATGGAGAACTCTCAGGCATGCAGGTTTCCTCACGATGTTTTCCTTCACCGTTAAAGCTAGTGATATTTAAATACTTAAAACGCACATAACTCCGAAAAGTTAGAGGTGCGTGCCCCGGGATCGAACCCACGACCTCCAATCAGAAGTCGGTCGTCCTAACCACTAGGCTATCACAGCTTCACTAGGCTATCACAGCTTCTAGCTAGTACTTCAGCTTCTAGTACAGCTAGGAACATATACATACCTACTAGAAATCTTTCAACACCCGTTACCCGTTATTTTCCTATAAAATTTCGCTTTCAGTTGTTTCGTTACCACACTGAAACGTGACATAACAAATTCAAAAATACCCACACTTTTTGAATACAAATTGCACCGCAGTTTCCCACGCTTTCCATCACAAATTATTTTGATTCACATAATTTAAATTCAGCCAACAGGTATCTAGGCATAGGTATAGTGCAACATTATATAATACCTGTTTCGTTTCCTCATTGATGGGGGGTCGTTATCCCTTTCCATTACCTTATCACAATATATAATACGAATTATACACAGATTTAATTAAGTAAATTTTTTTACAATTTAACGTAGTTTTAACTCCCGACGAAAAAAAGGTGTTATATGTTTGAGGTGTCTGTGTGTGCGTGTGTGTCTGTCTGTTCCCCCGTAGTGCTCAAACGGCTGAACCAATTTGAATGCGGTTTTTTGTTTGAAAGGTGAATTAGTCGGGAGTGTTCTTAGCTATGTTTGATGAAAATCGATCAAAGATGGCCGCCGCCACAAAATGGCGGATTACATTTATTTATTCACAACTCCCTCAATATGGGTATCAAATAAAAGGGCTTGACCAGTAGCATAGCACTATGTAAATCCAAGATGGCGAATGTCGGGGTTTTTTTAATTTTTAATTTATACTTGTGTGAATAAAATCTCGATGTTTGTTTGTTGCCATTTCACGGTTCTAAGCACGGGACAATGGAAGTGAAAAGGTAGGAACGCTATGGAAAATAATTGCGAGTTAACTTTCCATTTTTATCTAATCATATCTTTCTGGTTTTATTATTTATCTACTTAAGTATTTCCTTTTATTTTAGTTTTTACAACTTAACCTTTAGCTTAATACTAGTGTGGTAGGACTGCAAAAACGTCAGGCCCCCAGCCAAGGGGCCTCAAATGGTCTCCCGTGGGAACTGTGCATTTTCCAGGATAAAAAGTAGACTATGTTTTAAGTCAAGGCATAATCTATCTCCATGCAAAAAAGCCCAAATCGGTTCAGTAGTTGCGGCGTTTCACAGTTATAATATCTATATTTATATTTATTTATTAATAAATAAAATTGAAGTGTCTGTCTGTAATTTCGAAATAACTACCACATATTAAGCTCATATGGTTATTTGGACGATACCATAACCGAATCACACGTTTTTAAAATTTTTGTATGTCTGTCTGTCTGTTTGAACGGGCTAATCTTCGAAACGCCTGAACCGATTTTGACGGGACTTTCACAGACAAGTAGAGGATTAACCAAGGAGTAACATAGGCTACTTTTTTAACCGACTTTCAAAAAAGGAGTTGTGTTGAAATCGGTAAAAAACGCCCTGATAGGTATTTTCGCTGCGCGCGACGGCCGTCGCACGCTCGCGCTGCATGGAACTCCCCGCGCCGCGCGCCGCGCGCCCCTGTGCCCTGCTCCCGTCGTACGCGGTACCGCGGTACGCCGACGCGCGGCGGGGGGCGGGTGGACCAGAAATCTACTTACTTATCCCTCAGGATTTGTGAAAAACCGAAATTCACGCGGGCGAAGCCGCGGGCAAAAGCTAGTTATAAATAATAATAATAAGTAGGTAGGATTTATATTCCTCTCAATTTATGTAGTTCAGTTTAATAATGTAAAGTCAAAACTTTTACAGGTTCAAGATTCCTTCCCCTCTTCGAAATGAAGAGGTATGATAGACCGATGGGGTCTGGTCTTCCGCCGCTAACATCTGTTCCAGTGATGGGGGAAAAATGCTCGGCTCGCCTTGAATCTGCACTGGAGCAAATTAAACGAAGAAAGAGGAATCAGCCAAAAAGCTTAGACACCCCATTGGTAATTAGTGAAATTCATTAATATTGTAATCGGCCAAGATAACTTAACAAATGCATTACGAAAGTGGTCCTTTTTAGGGTTCCGTACCCGAAGGGTAAAAAACGGAGCCCTATTAATGTCACTCGGCTGTCTGTCTGTCTGTCTGTCCGTCTGTCCGCCGGTCACAGGTCTCTAGCTCGCAGACGAAATGAGTTACAAACCTGAAATTTTGGTATTTAGTGTAAAACGTTAACCCAAAATCAAATATTGAATTAGAAATTGAATTCATTCATTCTTTTTTTGTTAGAAAGGGGATATTTTAAAGATTACCGGCTTATCTCTGAAAAGCTGGATCGATTTTGACGGGACTTTCTCTGGCGGATGTTTACATTTTGGATCTACCTAAACATCCGCCAGTGAAATTTTAACAGTTTTTAGCAAGGTTGAGCTAAAAGAAGCTTAGGAAAAACAAAATGATTCCCACGGGATTTTCAAAAAACAATATCCACGCGAACGAAGTCGCGGGTTTCCGCTTGTTTTTAATATTTAACTACTCAGTTATATTTTTCACTATCGCAGAGTCAAAGCATCGATCTCAACGGCTACAGTTTGCACCAAGCTCTGAGAAGTGCCCCAGTCGACATGTACGTAACCAGGATGCGTGTACGACTACCACAAAACTCGAATTGGGTTCGCGTAGAAAAATGTTATTTCGATCCGAGGAACATCTCTCTTGACACTATGCTATTGTTTCACGATTTAACCATAAGCGGCAACGTAGACTTGTATGAAGCTAACGACCTAGATCGCAATATGCCACAAAGTCGAAGACTGAGAAGGAATTACGCTGATTTACAGTACGACCCTTATCCAGGATACGCAAAGCGTAACGCAAATGGATGTAACATGATACTAAGACTGAGAAAGGCCGGAATCGGATTCCATACTCGACCGCTGAATCAGCAGCCCGGCAAATTCAACGTTAAAACAGATTCAGAGTTCGTTGAACCAGGTTTCATAAGCGTTTACGCTTATGGTTGCGAAAAGTATGTCAACAGAAACTCCATAAAGAATAAGGACAATTTGCCTTTGAAACGGAAGCGACGTTCCGATGAGTTCTCATTTGAACCACGCTTAGAGACTCTTTCTGATGAAGAAAGCATTAATGGAAGATCGTCAAACGATTGGGATTATATGTACGAATCTAGTAACAACAGAGTTAGTTACGAAAGAAGTAAACTATTTCGACCTGACGATGATTTAGATGAGGTGGAGGATATTTCACGTGAAATGGAGGATATTTTTACGAAAGGAATACGGACGCTTTTAACCACATACATGAAGAAAGAGTTACAGCCGGCAATCAAAGACACGTTAATGAGGAATATGGGTTACGTAATCTCATATGGATGATGATAATTTTTTTTTACTATAGAAAAGATGCAAATGTCGCATATTTTCAAATAAGTACCAGGGCGAATTTGAAATTTTATTACTTTTGGATTAGGTTACTTTCCTTTTGAAATTGCGGTTTTATATGGTCGGATCCAATATTTGCTAACATAATACCCACACAAAAATTGATCTTAAAACGAAAGTTAGCTAATCCTATACTTCCTTACAGTATCTACTTATTGCAAGAAATATAGTTTTTCAACAAGTAACAGTTCACATTGATTTGACCTAAAATTATTTTTGCTGCAAGCAACTGCTGCTGTTTGTTTTCTGTCTGTCACTTTAACCTATAATTATTTCTATTTTGTATTTATTCAGTGGCATAACAATAAAACGACAAGCGTGACCAAATGCCAAGGGCCCTCAGTTGGAGGGAACCATTGAGCCTCATGTGTGGGGGCCTGTGTGTACCAATATTTTTAATATTATATAATGTGAAATGAAAAATTGTTTAATGAGGGCCTCAGAGGACACAGCAATTTATTTTATCCAGTATTGTACTGCTAATTATACCTGCATAAATGAAGTGTTCTAATATTTTTGATGTGTGTAAAATAAAATATTGAAGTAAAACTTGTAATGATTTAATAAATTATTAACTCTATAAATTATGGCAGATCATATTATCAGCTATCTTATATAGGGTATCACAGCTTTTCAATAAACAATCTATAAATAACACTACTATACAGAAGGACAAATATATTTTCACTTAAAACAAAAGGACCCAGAAGCAGCAAATGCCTTCGCTGCTTCTGAATATAACTGCTCAATAGCATTTCTCAATGGACTTTCTATTTACAATATGAGCAATCTAATTTGGCCGGCCTGAAATTAGTCACAAGTGGGTACATGTTATATTATATGTAAATATTTTGCATTCATCTTAAATAATTATGCCATATGAAGTAAATTGAGAAGTAAGTGAAAAAGTAAATTTTTGTAGAAAAACAAAGTACACTTTTTATTGAGAGCCTAACATGGGGCCGGCCAAGTAAGATTGTGTGACTAGGTGGTGTTTTAATTGACCATCGCTCACACAAACAAACAATGAATACATCTCACTATTTGTACTAACTCTCAACCAAATATACTTTTCTTATTTTATATTAATTGAATCAAATATATTTATCATTTTTGAGTGTTTTAATTGATGACTATGTTATGAGTTCAGTTTTTAGTTTTATTTTAATTGCACAATCAATTCACATCGCATATTTGTGCGGCCAATTGTCAATAATTAAGTTTCTATCAAAAATCTAACTTGTGAATGGATTACTTTGACTCATTGCATTCTCAATATCAAGTATTTAATCTCATCATACACAGCAAAATGTAACGCCGAAACAAATACCGCCTTCAATATGCTAGGTCCAAACCCCTTGTACAGAGCTAGAAAACCCTCTTCAGCAATAGTCAGTTTTAAACAATGTATAGACCCATTGCAGTAAATTTGTTTACCAAAATCCTTTCTATACTGTTGAAAACCTTGAATCTGTAACCTTTTTTTAATTACATCAAACGGATATATCGCAGTTTTGGATACAAAGCCTGCTAAGCCACCCGCTAACACATTCGCTATTAATGATGATTCAACTGTTTCACTAACAGTTTTGCTACGTTGAAAAAATTCAAGTCTATTAAATATATGCTCAGTGAATATTTTGTACACAGCGAATTGAATGCCAGCATGAGGTGCTACTTGGGCTATTGTTGGTGCAAGACCTTTGTATAAAGCACTAACACCTTCATTTCTAACCATATGAGTAAATGCATTTAGAAAACCTTTATATGCTTTACATGTTTTTCGTTCAGCGATTAACCTAGTTCTCACAGTGTCAAATGGAAACGATAGTATCGTAGCAAAGGTGGCAGCCGCCGCTCCATTAGAAAATATCACCCAATGTTTATTTGCGAGGTAAAATTCGGTGTCCACACGCTGGCAAGTGTGAGTCAGTCTTTCGAATGTTGAAAACTGAATAATGCCATATGTTACCGATAATAACTGCGCAGGTATATGTCCGCTCCATAATGCAGATACACCTTCCTCTCTCACAATGGAACTTATCGCTTGTAGTATCGAACTGTACTTCGATCCTCGTTTTATAGGTTCAAGTTGCAACTGAAACCTTATTTTGAGCACGTCTAGAGGCTGTGCAATGGCCCTCGTCACAGCTCCGGCGGCACCGCCGGCGATCGCACTTTGGATAACGCTAATTTTAGACTCATTATTTTGTAATAAATGCCCCATTTTAACTTATAATTTTTTAAATTAAAGGTTTTTGAAGTAGATTTGTCATTAGTTTTGGTATTCGGAAACAGCTGACTTTAGAATACAATTATAACAAAAACGCCTTTATTTCCATTAGAATAAGTCACAAAATTGAAAGCATTTTAAAATATTTTGACAATTCGTCAATTTTGACTTTGATAGTAGCAACCATAGGCAATTCCGTTGTGCTCTATGGAAACTACGCAGAATGTTCACACTATCCGGTTCAACTTCGGGTGCTTTCAGCAGGGCGATTCAAAACACTTCGATAAAATAATTATCGACCGATTCGGTAAGTTATCGTACGATAAGATGTATTTTCAATAGGGTATTTGACTAATTTTTGGAAATTGTTTTAAATTATTCTTTATTACTTATTAAAACACACTACATTGATATTTTTCGCAATATCTACAGTATTAAGAATTAAATCAATGATAAAGTTTAAGTTTTGAAAACCACGCCAAAAACGACATTTCTGATCACATGATACGCGTGACGTCACAAATCGCTATGCAAGTCACTTCTCTCGCTCGCTCGTTTTCGGAACTCGGTGCGTGCGACAGAGACGCTACGCAAGGCGACTGCTGTATCGTAATGTTCTAAATTGTTATACCTACTCATTTTAATATCAATCTTATTCTTTCAAGTATAAAGTTTAGTTTCGGTTGACTTGATAAACTTCAATTATATCAACCAAGTTACGTGCTATCAAGTGAAATCACAAACAATCCTAGAGCGTTCACGTTCCTGATAAAATTTCAAAAATTATTATGTTTTATTTCGTGCAAAATATCGCGTAAAATTACATAGTTTAGTTTGATTGAGTGAAATATGTCTTTTTTAGGCTATTATCTGATAAGATGACCACAATCAATAGTATATTTTCAATGTTGTCAAATACCCTATTCAGAATAACCGTATCGACCGGAAAGATGTCGAAACCGAAACCGAATCGAACCGACGTAGATATCGTTCAAAAATTCAAAATCTTCAAAATTTCATGTAGGCCAACGTGTGGCTCTGACATGTCAAGAATCTACCACTATAGATATTACCGACTTACCACTATAGATACTACACTACCGAATAGAATAGACATATTTTTATTCAGATAAACTTTTACAAATGCTTTCGAATCGATAAATGAATCTACCACTGGTTCTGAATGGTGCTTACAATTCTACACATGTTAAGATGGGCAGACAAAAGTAGCCCCATTTCCGACGGTTCGAGTTCGATTATGACTATCAAACGCTATTCATAAAAACTTTATCGAATAAGATTTTCCGAACGTCCGATAATTTTTGACGATTACTTATCGAAAGCTACAAGGCATTCGATATCCTAATATTACCTTTTGTTCATTGACGCGTTAGATAGGTACTGTTACTGTTATTTCGTAAAAATTATGTTTGGAGCCGCAATTTTAAGGAGGCTGTCGGGAAGGCCCTTCCTTTCCCTAATTCTGCTTCGCGTTATTAAGTCGTTGAGAGCCCCTATGGGCCCTTAGAGGGTTTACAATAATGAGTAAGTGATAACGAGTGGAAAGGAATGCCCCCCGAGTTAATTTATATCTGATGGAGTCATACCTTCGTAATATGCTGCGACGCGAGTCTGACTCCAGCCGGTCTCCTCGCGTCTTCCGCTCCCCCTTCTCCATCTTGCTCTAGCTCCTCGGCGACCTGCATGAGTAAGTTAACCATGACATCACTGTATGATGCCCCTAGTTCTAGAGAGAGTGATTATGTTATATTTCTTAAACGTGCGGTAGGCCATCCCACACCATCCCAATGACCCCGAGCCATGTTTCCCTGGGAAACCCGTAGGGGTACCCGGAGGGATTACGATATACGACCCCCGGCGCACCTTCCGGTAACCTCCTTTGCAGCGCTCAAACACTTATGAGCCCTACTAAGGGTAGAAGATCCCTCGTTGCAGCCAGTACTTAGTCCTTGACCACTTCCTAGCTGATCTAATACGCCCGCCAGGTCAAAGGCATGGTGAGGAGGACCTCCGTTTAAACTTTGGTTGGCCAACCACATCGAGAATAAATTCCCTATCACTGATCTAGATACTCAGCGTCCAGGCACTTAACGTCTAGATACTTAGCGTCCAGGCACTTAACGTCTAGATACTTAGCTTAAGTTATTCGCCATCCGCTCGGTGCTCGAAGAGATGAGTCTGCCAGACTTCGCCTCTGCTTGCATGTTGTTCTCAGGAAGAGATGGTCGTGCGTTGGCAGCGCTATTTAAATACCACTCGTGAATAACGGAAATAAGACTTGATGTGACTTTATAAATTCCATTTAAGCAAACCACGATATACTAACATTTAAATACGCGCGCACGGTACGGGATCCGAGCGGATTACATCGATACACGTTCAAAATGGGAATACCGTTCAGCCACCTTGTCGCGCCCCAATTCAAATGTACTATAGCGAATGAAAAATGACTGATTCGTAATAGCCACAGACTATAGAGCATAGAGCGAACTTCGAGCGAACTCTGCTAAATCACAGATAACATTACATTCATAAACTAAACACTGACCTTAGAGCAGTACGGCTAACTTTGCTCTTGTGCATTTCGCGAACGCATACGCGCTTCGCGACACACCCGGCCGGAACAAAAAATTTAAGATAGGCATAGTAAGTTACTCGTCCATTCTCTGATCTTTTCAAGAGCCTTCGTGGCAGCAACTCTCCTCGACCTAGTTCGCAGACATTCATCCTCCTTCCCACTGTTTCCTTCTAACTCTGATCTCTCTGAACCAACAACATCCTCTGCAGACTCTTTGATTCCTTGATCCACTACTTCGACCTCTACGTCGTCTTGAACGGGTTCCTCTGTATGCATGGATGGTAAATTCTCTTCCTGATCCAACTCGTCTAAGACAACCGTGAGCTTATTTCCATTTTCCTTCAAAGATTCGCTTCCAGTTACAGGAGCCCGTTCGCTAGACTTCTTTCCTCCCATGAATCTCTCTTCAACCTCTACCTCTGATTCTTGGGCTTCAAGCGGGTATAAATGAGCTATTGACCTCGTAAATTCCTTGCCTCCAACTTTCACTATGGCCACTCTACATAAGCCATCACCTCCCCTTTTCAACGAAACGATTTTACCGACTCTCCAGGTTTCTCTATTTTTATTTTCCCCTTTTATCTGAACTATTTGTCCTACTGCTGGAGATAGTTTTGAGGTGACGCGTGGTTCTTTATGCGAGTGGTTATACCTTTCTCGAAGACTAAGCAAATATCTGTTTACGAACATTTCTTTGAACTCTTTTAGGATACTAAGACCTTTTTTCCAACTTTTTATAAGATCAACTTTAATCGACGTACCCCTTTCTAGGCAATTTTCCACTGACTCTTCTATAGTAATGCAACTTCCAGGAGTAAGAAAATCAACTGGTTTCAGAATTATGTCCAATTCCGAATCTACACATGTGAGTGGTCGCGAATTCAGCACTGTTTCAATTTCTTTGATGACCGTAGCTAACTGGCTATCGGAGAGCATGTGTTTTGCTAACGTACGCTTCATACAATTTTTAATTATTCCCATAAGTCGTTCGTAGAATCCGCCAAACCATGGCGCCAATTGCGGAATAAATTTCCATTGAATTTTGTTGTCAATACAATATCGTTTTGCGAGAATCTCTGCTATAAGTTTGAAATGTGTCGCATTATCTGATGTAATGAGTTTTGGAATCTTTCTACTTGCTATCATCCTTCTCAATGCTAATAACCCTTCCTCGGCTGTAAGATCTTGCACTAGTTCCAAATGAACAGCTCTCACCGCTAAACAAGTAAATAGACAAATCCATCTTTTTTGGCCATTCTTGACGAGCACTGGACCCATATAGTCTATCCCGATAAAAGTAAACGGTTTGCTGTAGCCTACTCTTTCTGCAGGTAGCGGTGGGGTAATTGGCAACTTAAACGGACCACCTCCGTGTTTAACACACCTTGGACATTTTTTCAATACTTTCTGCACTTGTGATTTGCCTCGCGGTATCCAGTACGACTGTCTGATGAGACTAAGTGTGTGATTTACCCCTACATGGTAATTATCACTGTGGACCTTCTTTATTAAGTTATTTGTAAAATCACATTCCTTAGGAATCAGTATTGGATATCGTTTGTCAAATGACAGATCTGCATTCTGAAGACGTCCTTTGCAACGTAGCAGTCCATCCACGTCTTTAAATAACTTGAGATTGCGACTTAAATCAGTTTCTTTCCCAGCTACTTCATGGGCAAAATGTTCTGCTTGGAGCTTCTTTATTTTTTTCGTAATACAAAGCGGTTCATTGTGACTATTACTGTTAACTTCTGCTAAATTGTCCTCTGCTTCCCGATTACTATCGCTTCTTCTGGAAGTATTCGGTAGAACCTCCCGCGCCGAGAGAAAAAAAGATTGCGTCTTATCTTTCATAGAGAACGTCCGATTGCTGGATTCCGATAAGAACTGAGGACCTTTAAGCCACCTTTCTTTGTCTTCGTTGGAACTCGTTGGTTTGGTCGCAACATCCGCCGGGTTTAATTCTGAGGGAACATACTTAATCACGAGTTCTTTATTACTTTTTATTTCCTCAACTCTTCTAGCCACGAACGGTGGTAGTAGTTTGTTAGATTGACACCACTCTATGACGATTTGGCTGTCGGTCCATAACGTTTGAAATCCTATTTTCATGTAAAATGCTTTTAAAACGGTTTTAATAAGCCTGCAACCGATAAGAACTCCTAATAACTCTAATCGTGGAATTTTTAAGTGTTGTTGATCCTTTATAGGGACTAATCTTGTTTTGCCGATAACAAAACTTCTTTTTGAACCATATGTTACATATACGACAGCAGCATATGCTTTGAGGGATGCGTCTGTAAAACAATGCAAATGATACTCTTCGCTTCTTACATTTTTTAAATAGCATCTTGATATCGATATTTTTCTAATAGTCTCCAATTCTTTCCTTATTTCCAACCATTCAACTTGGTTTTCTTTTGAAAGTGTTGTATCCCATTTGACTTTGGTCTGCCAAAGCTTTTGGAGAAATAGTTTTGCTGACAAAAGTTGCGGTACTGCTAATCCACAAGGATCGTATACCGACGCTATTACTTTTAAAACTTCACGCTTAGAATTCGCTTCTGTATTTATCTTGAATCTTAGGTGCAGAGTATCCTTCTTTAAATCCCATTCTAAACCCAAGATTTTCACTACTTTATCTTTAACACCATCGGGTATCTTTTCTAAGAACTGTCTCGAATTTGAACTCCAATCTCTAATGTTCATCGATATTCGTTGGAAAGTACTTTTCACTTCTTCATATAACTGTATTGCTTCATCTTGCGTTTGAACTCCGGTTACTAAATTATCTACATAGATATCCTTTGCAATTAATTGTAGGTGTTCATTTCCTTTACAAAGATGATGTTTAATTGTCGCATTTAGTAGAAATGGACTAGATATAACTCCAAAGGGTACTCTACAAAATCGTAAACATACTATGTTTTCTTTACTCGGTGGTTTCTGAATATCTTTCAACCAAATAAATCTAGTTACATCACGATCTTGTTCATGTAATCCTATCTGGAGGAATGCTTTCTCTACATCTGCTGACAAAGCAGTATTATGTCTTCGAAATCTAATCAATATGCACGTCAAATCTTCTAACATCAACGGACCACAATAGAGACATTCATTTAAACTTTTATTACCTTTAACTTTCGATGAGGCATCATAAACGATTCTAATGGGTTTGCCCCTTTGAGCGACGCAGTGATGTGGCAAATAGTGTACTGGATGATTTACCTGTTCTTTATTTGATACTACTTCGACTATTCCCTTTGATACTTGTTCCTGTATAGCATTATTATAAGATTTGAGAGTTTCCTCATCTAAGCGCTTGATTAAATTTACTAAGCGACCAAATGCCAATCCATAATTAGATGTTAACGTTGGAGGATATTCATTCCATGGCCAGCTAACATAATATCTATCGTTAATTAATTTGGTAGTTTCATTAAATTTCCTAATAGCTTCTTCCTCTCTAGTAATTTTAGGTGAATCAGTTATACCGATCGACTCAAGCTCCCAAAGGAAAGCTATACTTCCTTGATCTAAAGGCATGTCAGGTTTGTTCAGTCCGAAATCTATCTCTGCTTGGAAATATGTAACAACCGACATATGTTCACTCTCTATCTCCTCATACGGAACCTGACCCGACAGTATCCATCCAAACTCGGAATCTACTAGATATAAATCCTCTTTTATTTTAATTCTCCTTGAACGAACAAATAAATAATAATAATCACACCCAATAAGAATATCAACTTGATTTGTTAACGATCCATCATCTGCAAGTTCTAATTTATTTTTCCACTTATTAAGTTCTTCGCTGTAGGGTACTCCCTGTGAAATCACTGGTACGATATTTACATAAATAATTTTCTTATCCTTAGATTTAGTTTCTAACTCTAGTCGAACAACTGGACTATTGAATTCTTGCGGATTCCTGGAACCAAAGGTATAAACTGATAAGCTTTCTTCCTTCTCTATTGATAAATTTAATTCTTTCGCTATCCGTTGGGTGATGTAAGACCTCTGAGATCCTGTATCGAATAGTATACGGCATCGTGTTCGACTAGACTCAACTCCTTCTCTCCTGACGGCTACTACAGCTGTCTGAAGAACCGTATGTCATCTTCTATCCACCGCTGAGACAGCTGCGAGTTCAGTTGTGGATGAGAATTTCTTTGGGCACAGAGCCCTGTGGTGTTGACCCCGTCTTTTACAATGATAACAAGCTCTAATATCTTGACATTTCGAAATAAGATGGCCTCCTCGGAGACACCCGTAGCACTTATCTTTGATTACCTCTTTCCGCTCATTAGCGGTCTTATATTTTTCGCATCGGTCACTGAAGTGATCTCCATTACAGAATGTACAGAATGGTTTTATTCTTTTCCTCGGTACCTCATCTTCCGTCCTATTTCTTCTTTTAAAGGTTGTGTTTCGTGTCTGTCCTTCGGTATCCTTTCTTGGTAGAAAGCATCTCTTCTTCAGATTTTGAGGTTCTACTCTTCTGGGTCGTGTACTCCATTCATTTCTTCTATCATCATTTCTATATGGTGTCCTTTCCGTCCTGTGTGGACTATACTTTCGTTTGTTCTGAGTGATGTGTAACGCTTCCACGGTGTAATTTTCCGTTGCCTGTGTACTACTTATATGGGTAATTCGGTTAGCGTCCTCTCTGGCCGTGATTAGTTTCTCTAATTCTGCTCTTATCTCATTCACAGATTCGTCTTTAATTTTCAGTTTTAGTTCGTAAATGAGGTCTTCCGGAAATTTACTAAAAATGAGATGGCGTAGGTGATTATGGTTTACATCTTCACCTAGTGATTCTAAAACTCTTAGATGTTTTTCTATTTCATTGAGTGCTTTCCTACACGATGTTATTGTTGAATCCGATGTTGCCACTCTTGATAATGCCGAGTAATGCGCATCTATTAAATGGGAGTCTTTCCCGTATCTTTCCTTCAAAGTATTAATAGCGATGCTATAATTTTTATTTGTAGTGTCGAGGCCCTCAATAGCTTTCTTCGCTTCTCCTTTCAACGAAGCCTTAAGATACAACAGCTTATCTACGTCTGCTATATTTCTGTTGTGGATGTTCGATTGGAATTGATCCCAAAATTGGTGCCAGCTCAATATATCCCCATCAAATTCCGGTAAGTTTAATTTAGGTAAGCGGCACGATGTTGTCGTCTCCGCTGCTTTACTTACTGCTGAAGTATTGGTGTTGTTCTGAAATAATCTCAATTTGACTTCTAACTCCGCCAGAATTTCTTCTGCCTTAAGTTGGATCTCGCTAATCTCGCTTATCTCATCAACCGCTGGAACATTGACCATCCGAAAATAATTTGTTAAATCGCTATTGAACCTCGTCAAGAGACTTCGTAATTTAGTCTTAAGTACTTCCGCATTAAAGATCAAGTCAGTATTCAGAGAGCCGAGATCTGAAGTTTGATTTGAGAGAGTTTGTATTTGAGTAGCCAGAAGCTTTAGACGTGTTAGTAATAGTTCATCCATGATGAATCCTCTGTAACAGATGTTTGACTTGCATAGGCATTGCTCTCTTATGAAGAGAGAAAGAGAAAGAGAAAAAAAATTAAAATCAAAATTAAAATTAAAAAATTCTAAATATAAGTATTTTATAATAATTTATGCGATTATTCACCTTTGATTTTATAGGTAAATACCATATTTTATAGTCGCGTACCTTATTGTCCTTGTCTATGATATGTTTACTTTGAGGTTGAAGCACACTCTATGAATGCCATGAAGTGTACCCGTTCCACTTAGCAACCGCTGTATCTGAATTTCATTAAAAAAAATAAAAATCTTGTTCAATCTCTTATACTATCTTCCAAAGATATAAGTCTGGACTAGCCCTTTGTTAAAATCTCAAGACAAAAAATTATTTCAAATTATTCAATTATTTAATTCACTCGACATGTAAGTAACCTACTCCTGTACTATGAATCCATATATTTAATTAATCATTTATTTTTGTATATATGAGGGGAATAGGCCCCTTAATATACAAGTCAAAACATCAAGACACCTGTTGGGGTATATGAACAAACAAATATGAAGGATTCTCTCTTTGGGTTCGTTTGAAAAAGGTTGTTATTCGCTTCGCAAACACTACACTCAATTCTATCGCTCAATTTCTAATTTTAATTCTCTTAAACTTCTGCCATTATGTCTAGGATATCAATCTACTGTCTACGTTTATTGTTTAGATTCAAATCGTATCAAGATACCAATTAAAAGTAAAATCTGGGCGAGTAGTAAAGTAAAATTCTCTTACTAGTCTCTATATACATGCTTATTCAGAATCAAACTCAGTACTGATCCAAAATAACAAAAATAATTCATTTATCCTCATAATTAATTAGAATTCATCATTCACTGCCTTTTCCAAAGGTAGACTTGTATATTCACCACTATATTTCATCAATTTATTCAAGTCAAACAAAATTATCAACTTAGCTAGCTATATTCACTGATAAGGTCACTGACCCTAGGTATAGGTATGTACAAAGATTGGCATATAAAGTATAGACATAGGGACTTGGAAAGTTCCTTAAGGTTCCCCCCTTCACTTCTCTACTAAATAACTAGGTATACCTATATTCCTTTCCAAGGTTTATAATTTCACAAAAATAATAACCTAAGCTTTCATGCTACAGAAAATTGTCCACATTCAGTATACTTGTAAATGAAACGTTAACCCTTTAATTAGGTCTAGTATAGCTAATTAAATCTTAAAATCTTTAAACAATCACTCTCAGAGTTAGATACTATTAATAAGAAGGGTCTAATATTTGAAACTTTGTCTACTTACTACAGAAAACAGTGGAACTTACCCCTTTGGCTCAGAGGTTGTTAACTAAATATTGGGAGAATTATGTCACTCCTATTATCAATGCAGCCTTTGTTTCCCTTCTGAAAGTAATTAGACACTATGTAGAAACTATAAATTCCTCTTTAAGGTCTGAATTTATTCACTACATTTCACTTAAATTTACGAAGCTCACTTAATATTTTCACATATTATAAAGATCGGATGAATACCTATTGTCGAATTGTTTATTGTTAAATTAGCTTTACGAGGTATCGTTTCACTTTGCCTTCACTTTTAGACTTCGAATTATTCCATCTACATTTAATATTTAATTTCGTTGCACAGAGAAAAATTTCACGTTGTATTTTAAAGTTCCGCCATCTTTAAGTGTTACCCTTGAAATTATGGCGCTGCGAACTTTCTCTGTATCCGGTTTTAATTGTACGTCGTAACTATTGGAATATCACCTTTAAATAAATAACAATTAAAATTAATATTATTCACCAAACTTATATCCAAAATTAATAAAATTAGTTCGAAGTTCGCTCATACTTATTGGATATTATCTTTGGCAACTCCGGCCCTTTCGTCTTTATCAAGTTGGTACTAACCCGTTATTCTGTTGAAAAAAAAAGACCACGTCCGCTCTTGAAAATTCGTATCATAGTATACACCATAGAGTTGCACGGGCAATTTGACCTCTCTACACTAACTTGTAAAAATCAATGCTGCCAACGTACCTTTTGCCGTTTTCCCTCGCTTTTAAAGTTGAAACTACGACCATGTGCCGCCTCGCGGCGAACAGCGTAACCTCGTACGGCTAAATGCTACAAAAAGGCGCACACCCTACCCACTATGTTTTTCACATAAAAATTTGTTGAATTTCTCTATAGGTAGGTAGCAACAATCTTTATAGCCTGGCACCTTGTTTCACACATTTAAAATAAAGATACTTCGACGCCATCTTTTACACAATTTGGGGAGCGGAAACGACTTGGTATTTTTAAATCTGGTATGACTCCACGTGCTGAAAGTTCCAGTCTCTTTTACTAATCTCTATACAATCCACCATTATCGGATTCTTTTACAAAATCACAACACGACTCCACCATATCGGGTTTTTTTTTTTTTTTACAAAATCACAGCACGACTCCACCATGTCGGGAAGGCCCTTCCTTTCCCTAATTCTGCTTCGCGTTATTAAGTCGTTGAGAGCCCCTATGGGCCCTTAGAGGGTTTACAATAATGAGTAAGTGATAACGAGTGGAAAGGAATGCCCCCCGAGTTAATTTATATCTGATGGAGTCATACCTTCGTAATATGCTGCGACGCGAGTCTGACTCCAGCCGGTCTCCTCGCGTCTTCCGCTCCCCCTTCTCCATCTTGCTCTAGCTCCTCGGCGACCTGCATGAGTAAGTTAACCATGACATCACTGTATGATGCCCCTAGTTCTAGAGAGAGTGATTATGTTATATTTCTTAAACGTGCGGTAGGCCATCCCACACCATCCCAATGACCCCGAGCCATGTTTCCCTGGGAAACCCGTAGGGGTACCCGGAGGGATTACGATATACGACCCCCGGCGCACCTTCCGGTAACCTCCTTTGCAGCGCTCAAACACTTATGAGCCCTACTAAGGGTAGAAGATCCCTCGTTGCAGCCAGTACTTAGTCCTTGACCACTTCCTAGCTGATCTAATACGCCCGCCAGGTCAAAGGCATGGTGAGGAGGACCTCCGTTTAAACTTTGGTTGGCCAACCACATCGAGAATAAATTCCCTATCACTGATCTAGATACTCAGCGTCCAGGCACTTAACGTCTAGATACTTAGCGTCCAGGCACTTAACGTCTAGATACTTAGCTTAAGTTATTCGCCATCCGCTCGGTGCTCGAAGAGATGAGTCTGCCAGACTTCGCCTCTGCTTGCATGTTGTTCTCAGGAAGAGATGGTCGTGCGTTGGCAGCGCTATTTAAATACCACTCGTGAATAACGGAAATAAGACTTGATGTGACTTTATAAATTCCATTTAAGCAAACCACGATATACTAACATTTAAATACGCGCGCACGGTACGGGATCCGAGCGGATTACATCGATACACGTTCAAAATGGGAATACCGTTCAGCCACCTTGTCGCGCCCCAATTCAAATGTACTATAGCGAATGAAAAATGACTGATTCGTAATAGCCACAGACTATAGAGCATAGAGCGAACTTCGAGCGAACTCTGCTAAATCACAGATAACATTACATTCATAAACTAAACACTGACCTTAGAGCAGTACGGCTAACTTTGCTCTTGTGCATTTCGCGAACGCATACGCGCTTCGCGACAGAGGCGAATAAGACGCGGTGAAGAGGACATTACGTGAATAACCCGTTTGAGGCAGGGGATATGTAATATAAATAAATATGTAATATAAATAAATTATAGCTGTAATTCATTAACGCGTGGTTCGATTTCATTCATTGTTTTTTGTTAAAAAGGAAATACTTTAGAAATTGTTGCGTAGGTAAATATTTCAAGGTCATCGGTTTTGTAGTTGAGAAATTACAGCCATCACAACCCTCAGTATTCCGTATAACTTAGAACCAGGATTGTACAGGAACTTTTGAACGCCCGGTTTATCATCTGGGGTACATTGAAATTTGTGTTTGTCTGCCTCCGAAATGCTGGACCGATTTTAATGGGACTTTTATTGGGAAATCTTTAGTGATGGGAAAGAGCTATTTAAAAATTAATACTCATTTTACTGTAGTTCCATATTTTTAATGCGTGAATTTTTGCAGTATGAACTCAAAGGAGGTTAGGTTACCGCGGTTCAACACTTCGTTAAAAATAAAGAGTTACCGCGGGATTTTTAAAAACCTAAATCCATGCGGAAGAAGTCGCGGGCATCCTCTAGTTTTAATAACTCAAATAAGAAGAAGCATTACAGGAGGCAAAATGTAATCATGTACATTTTGGTATGTACATAATTTAATTATGCACCAATGTCGTATTGAGATATGGTGATGTGTGTAGTATTTCATAAGATTTAGTAATAAACGAACTTTGGTTAAGAGTGGTCGTGTTTAAATTATCGTCACCGCCATCAACAATATACATAACACCTCATGGCGACCCTGCCTGCGACTCGAGCGGTGCCGGCGGCGTAGGGTGCACTTGAGAAATTCCGATCGCCCGCCGTCGCGTCGACTCCAGCCATCGAGAAAAAAATGAACGGAACTCAAGAGTGTGTGCTCCAACAACGCGTAGTGAGTAGTGAATAATTAAAAAACAAAAATTCCAAAAGAAATTTCTACGATGAAGGCTGAATACCTACCGTGTGTAATCTTGTAGCGAGATCGGCTGTAATCCTAACAAAACATGGAAATTACTTAGCAAGACCGAGTTATCCTCTGGCGTTTGGACTATGGGCGCAGGAACGCATTTTGGTACTTATATTTTGGACTCCTAATATACCTGCTGACTTATACTCGTACGAATTGGAATCGACCAGCCTGCCATGTTGAACGGTTATCATCGAGTGTTTTTTTTTTTCTTTCTTCTTTATGCATTCTATGTGGGACTTTTTACATTATTTTAAGGTAACCATTTAATTTTAATAATCATAGGAAACTTAGTAACTATTACATAGTATGTCTGTCTCATGGAAGAGTTATCAACTATATCGCATGAACTAGAAAATATAAGAGTAGAATTAAGAAAATTAGGCCCAAATAGACGAGTTAAGTATCATAATATTGTGAATAAAAAATTATTACAGTCGAAGGAACTATATGAGTGTTATAAAGACTTATCCACGTGTATATTAAATAAAAAATTGTTTTCGGCTGAATTTACAGAATTAATTTTTGATAATTTAGTCGATAAGATACTCTATCTTTAGTAGTTTTAAGAAAATTTGTGAATATTGTCGAGATAGTTTAAGCATATTTTCAAAAATGGAGACATTTAATTTAAAAACCGCAGCTAGTTTGATACCGGTTATGGATGAAAAAGAGGAAACAATAGAAAAAATCATTGACAGTTTAGAACTTTATGAGAGTTGTTTGAATGAATCGAAATGTAAAAAACAATTAGCCACGTTTGCCATAAAAACAAGATTAAGTAAGTCTGCCAAACTTAGACTGAAACAAGAGTATGACTCTTGCGCTGATTTGGTGAAGGATATGAAAACATTTTTACTTACAAAAAAATCACCTAATTCACTACTAACACAGCTCAATAGTGTTTCACAAAATGAAATGACGATTTCCGAATACGCTTCACGTATCGAGGAATTATTTGTAGACTTAACCATTTCACAGGCTAATTCCAATCAGAAAGCGTTCGAAATTTTAAAACCCATTAATGAACAGATGGCCGTAAAAAAAATTTCAGATGGGCTATGTAATAAGCGTTTAATTACCATCATTTCAGCTAGGAATTATACAGAGCTCAAGGACGCAGTACGAGCTGCGCAGGATGAGGAATTGGCATCGACCTCAATGAACTCAAACTCGATCATGAACATGCGAGGCAATTATACTCGAGGTAAGTTTTATGGATCTTCGAATCGAGGACGTAGTAATTACTCTCAGAGAGGTTTCCGTGGTTATTCAAATCAATATAGAGGAAATTATAATAACTACAACAATTCATATAAATATCAGAATAATAATAATACGCGAGGTCCCCCTCCATTCCGACAACATCGCGGTTACCGTACGCAAGCAAATCGAAATCGAGTTTACCGTAGTAGGGGCAGAGCACAATATAATCAAATTAACTATGGCGAAGTAAGACCCAGTGCCCAGCCTGAGTATCAGTCTAGTAATGATAATTCACCTCAAAATCAATTAAATAATAATCAAAATAACAACCAGTTTTTTCGTTCCTAAAGAATATAACATTTTAACATGTGATTTAAGCAATGCTAATTATGTCTCATTATATGTTAACAATGCCAGGTGTTCTTGGTTACTTGACACCGGAGCTTCGCTATCGGCTGTAAATACTTGTGTCTTACCTAAAAATGTGCAAGTATATAAAGATAATATTGTTATAAATGGTATCGGAGGCAAAAGTATTTCAAATGGTTATGTTTATTTAACCGTAAAAACTTATGATGGTTCATATTTTAAACATAAAGGACATGACCAGTGCCTGCCTACCGATTAGGAAAAATGTGCAGGATTTCTGCTTTTACAGTAAGATTCAAAAATTAAAGCTTAATTTAATATGGATTTATTATTTCGAAAAAGGCCATGGTTTAAAATATCTAAAAAAACAGTATGTTTATTGATTCCGCTTTTTCCTTTTATTTACTACTCCATCAGAATTGCCAGAAAGGTATGAAATGTACGAAATTGGTACTTTTTAGGTGACCTTCGGTCTTATTTTCAATTTAACTTTTATTTATACATTCTTTGACGTTTCCATTGCTACCAGATTTTTATAAAAATAAATATTGCTGGGAACAAAAAGAGATTGGTATGAATCACTAGCTCGGTTGCTGCAGTAGCTATATGAGTAACTTTAGAAAGGTGTCAAATATTATGAGTCTTTTTTTTTAATAAAAATAGCGAGCAAACAACAACAAACCATTATTATTAACAGAATAAAAACTTAGTATTGGATTTTGTACCTGGAAGTCCCTTAATGAATGACAACCTCTGACTCCTGACGTTCTCTTTCGTTCCGAGAATATTGACTTTTTGTTATGAAAGTCAGTGGCACTACAGGTTCGTACTTTATCTGGCTTTCGAACTTTTTCAGGGTCTCGTTCGTAGGATTCACGACATACCATCTGGCAACACTACACCATTTATACAAATAATAATCATTCATGAAAGTTTTACGAAATAACTCTGCTATTAGATACTAGATGGCGCTAGGCAATGTCTAATCAAATCTAAAATGTAAAAAAAATGATTTTCTACTATTCAACGTCATCTATATAGGTGGAACTTTGCTATAAAAAGTAAAGCTATTTATTATTTATTCAGAATAATTTAAATTATTCAGATTTGCTTGAAACGCCTAGCGCCATCTAGTATCGAAAAGCAGAGTTATTTCGTTTTAAAGTTTTATGAAATAACTCTGCCCCTCGATACTAGATGGCGCTAGGCGTTTCAAGCAAATCTCAATAATTTAAATTATTCTGAACAAATAATTTAAATTATTTGTTCGCAAAGCTTTACTTTTTATAGCAAAGTTCCACCTATATAGATGACGTTGAATAGTAGAAAACCATTTTTTTTTTACATTTATACTTGATATTCCACAATGTTTAGCGCCATCTAGCATCGAAAGGCAGAGTTCTTCGTAAAACTTTTCTTTATTTTTCTCAGTTTTCTGAGCCTTTAGATCCCTGAAAGTTTTTTATCTGAAAACTAGAGAATATAAGAATTCCAAAAATAAAACAATCTTTGCTGCACATTGATTTTTGACACCTAGGCAAGTGCCCATAGTGCCACTGGTCATGTCCTTTTACTTATTTGAAAAACTACCGTGTCAATCAGATGGTATAATTGGTCAAGATTTTTTCGATAAATTTAATTCAGTTACATTTGATTTAGAAAACTCTATTATAATCTTAAAAAATCATGAAAAGAGTCATAATTTAACTTTATACAGAAAACCAGTGATAAATAAGGAATTTTTAAATATTCCACCTCGATGTGAGTCTATACATTATATACAGTTGGATACAAATATTACCCAAGATTGTGTAATACTTCCGAAAGAAATTGAGGAAAATATATTTTTAGCAAGTTTGATAGTGACACCTAAAAATAATGTGATTCCAATTAGAATCTTAAACACGAGCGACAAAAATGTTATTCTACCTATTTTCAAACCCGAATTGGAATTATTAAACAACTATACAACTTGTTCGTTTAATAAATGTGAATCGAACTCGGCCCGTGCACAAAAGTTGTTATCGTTATTGAAATTAGACCACTTGAATTCCAACGAAAGGCAAACAATACAGTCTATTTGTTCGAAATATTCCGACATCTTTCAATTGCCAGGCGACAAGCTCACAACCACTCAGGTATACGAGCAGTCTATTATTTTAAAACCCGACTCGAGACCCGTTTATACTAAACCATACCGTATTCCTAATAGTTTAAGACCCGAAGTGGAAAAACAGATTAATAAAATGTTGAATGACGATATTATTGAAGAATCGTGTAGTGAGTGGTCCAGCCCTATTTTATTAGTACCGAAAAAAGCAGAACCAGGATGTAGTAAAAATTGGAGATTAGTAGTGGATTATCGTAAATTAAATGAAACAATACAGGACGATAAATTTCCATTACCTAATATAAATGAAATATTGGATTCCTTGTCAGGAGCTGTCTATTTTTCGCATCTCGACCTTAGTCAATCTTATTATCAAGTGTCTTTGAATCCAGAGAGTCGTGATGTCACCGCTTTTACTACCAACACTGGACAATATCGCATGAAAAGGCTACCAATGGGACTAAAAATTAGTCCAAGTGCTTTTTCACGCGTTATGACAGTAGCGATGTCTGGGCTCACCTACGAAAAATGTTTTATTTATCTAGATGACCTTGTAATTTTCGGAAGGAATTTACATACACACAATAAAAATCTCTTAGACGTTTTCAATAGGTTAAGAAAGGTAAATTTGAAACTCAATCCGAACAAATGTCAATTTTTAAAAACAGAATTATTGTACTTAGGTCATACAGTAACTAAAGAGGGAATTTTGCCCGACCCAAATAAAATAACAGTAATAAAAAATTACCCAACCCCAAAAACTTCAGACGATGTTAGACGATTCGTAGCTTTTAGCAATTATTACCGAAAATTTATAAAAAACTTTGCCGAATTGACATTACCCTTAAATAAACTTTGTAGGAAGAATGTACCTTTTGTGTGGTCCTTGGAATGTGAACAGTCATTTCAATTACTAAAAGAAGCTTTAATGTCACCACCTATACTTCAATATCCCGATTTTTCTCCAGATGGCGAATTTATTTTACAAACAGATGCTTCTAATGTAGCACTAGGTACTGTACTTTGTAATAAAGATTTACGACCTGTAGCTTATGCTAGTCGACCTTTAAATAAAGCTGAAAAAAACTACCCAACTATTCAAAAAGAATTACTTGCTGTCGTTTGGGGAATAAAATATTTCCGACCATATTTATTTGGAAAAAAATTTACTATAATGACAGATCATAAACCACTGATATATTTATTTGGAATAAAAGATCCTTGTAGCAGATTATTAAAGTTTAGATTGACATTGGAAGAGTATGACTTTAAAATTACTTATGTAAAAGGAAAGGATAATGTGATAGCGGATGCATTGTCTAGGATATCTATTACGTCAGAAGAGTTGAAAGATATGAATAATAAAATAATGACAGTTATGACTAGAGGACAGAAAAGAAGAGAGGAAGAAAGAAAGATGATGAATGAAAGTGATATGGACAGCAGTAGGGAGTACCCTAATAAATCCACCGATAAACGGCCTGATCAACCGCGGGTCGTGGAAATATTAAGGATACCAAATAGTTCAGTAGAAATGATGTTAATGGAAGGTAATGAATTAAAGAGGCTAGAGAAAAATAATCTGATAGATATGAAGTATAAATGTTTTTCATATGATGCTAAGAAAAAGAAAATATATATTAATCTCGATTATAAATTGCAATTCACGCGAGCCGTATTTGTAATTGAATTGAGTGAATTTTGTAAAAGAATAAACGTCGACGAAATATGTATTATTAAAAATGATAAAAATGAAATGTTTATAAAAGATTTAATTAATGAAATAAAAAACAATGGTAATTACCAGGGTCCTAGAATTTGTATTTTAAGAGGAGTTAAGAGAATTGATAAACAGAGTGATAAGGACTTTATACTTAACGATTATCATCTGCTGCCCACTAGCGGACATGCAGGGGTACGTAGGATGGTAAATAATATAAAAAGACGATTTTATTGGCCAAACATGGAAAAGGACGTCCGTGATTTTATTCACAAATGTGAACAATGTCAGAAAATGAAATATTCAAAGCATACTGTTGAGCCTATGGTTGTGACGACAACCGCCAACTTTGCTTTTGAAAAAATTTATATGGACATAATGGGTCCCTTAAACAAAGACGTAGATAATAATGTTTACGCACTTACTATTCAGTGCGAGCTAAGTAAGTTTGTCGAAGCATACCCATTAAAAAATAAGGAAACTATTACTGTAGCTAGAGCGTTAGTTAATAATTTTATCTTGAGATTTGGAATCCCTAAATGTCTAGCAACTGATCGAGGTACCGAATTTATGTCTTCAACGATGACAGAAGTTTGTAAATTATTGGAAATTGAAAAATTGAATTCAACTGCCTATCACCACCAAAGTATAGGATCACTAGAAAATACACATAAGCATCTAGGTTCATTTTTAAGGATAATGTGTGGGAAGCAACCTGATACTTGGAGCTATTGGCTTCCTTTTTGGTGCTTTTCGTATAATAATACTATCCATACAGCAACCAAATATGCTCCATATGAATTAGTATTTGGAAAAAGTTATGAAATACCAACTAGATTAAGTAGTAATGTAGAACCATTATATAATGTAGATAATTATAGTTTAGAGTTAAGGTATAGAATGCAAGTAGCGCATAAGGACGCCCGTGAAAATTTAATAAAATCAAAAATGGACAGAAAAACTTCTTACGATAAAAAAGTGAACACAGTGACTTATAAAAAAGACGATCAAGTGTTAGTGAAAAATGAGTGCAGTGGAAAACTTGAATGTTTATTTGAAGGACCTTTTAAGGTAATAAAAGAAATTGGACCAAATGTAGAAATATTAAAAAATAATAAAAGTGAAATAGTACATAAAAATAGAACTAAGCTTTTTGTACCTAAAAATTAAGACATTAAAATTAAGATAGAGATTAAGATTTTTTGTATCTTATCGTAAAAAAAAAAATATTATTGTCATATATTTTTTTTTTTCACCTACCCCTGTAATGAGGTATGGTGATGTGTGTAGTATTTCATAAGATTTAGTAATAAACGAACTTTGGTTAAGAGTGGTCGTGTTTAAATTATCGTCACCGCCATCAACAATATACATAACACCTCAGTATATTTATTATAAGTTTATAGTAAAAATAAAATCCAGCTGATAAAAATCTACAAAAATCACAATTAAAATTTTGACATCTGTGTTGGTATTTACGATAGCTTTCATAAAAACTTTTGTGGTAAGTACCTACATTTCGAAATTTTTCTCTCGAAATCAATAATTTAATAAGTTATCATTTTAATTAATGACTTTTATTACCTTCAGGATGATTAAAAGTCATATTTATTGCTTAATATTATGAATTTAAAAACAGGTAAAATTTCGGTTAAATAATATACTTCGTAAATGCACATAATATTGTGATAATCGCACTAAATCCTATCGATACCGGCACAGGACACCAGTATCATAATTGATATCCAATCGTATGTTGTTATCAGACGTTCTGAATTGCACGACAGAAAATTTTCGACTCGAGATCGACACCAAATCTTATCGACACGGTAAGCTAAATAAAATATAAATAAATATACACACATACACACACGGTCGGCTGTTCCTAAAGTAGGCAACTTAATGCCTGTGTTATAGGTAAAAACCGACTGATATACATATTTACATATATTTATTTATTTATTATTTATTTAATACTTTATTGTACACCAAAAAACAAATTAGACAAAAGAAACATTTTAAAAGAAATAGGTACAATGGGCGGCCTTATCGCTTAGAAGCGATCTCTTCCAGGCAACCTCGTTGTGGAGAATATAAAAACTAGAGAAGTGTATAAGGGTGTACGCTAAAATTAGAGAAAATTAAAAGTATATATACGAATAATAGACATACAAATACTTACATACGAAATTACATAAAATATACATATTAGACATATAAATATTTAAATATTTAATAAATGTATAAAATACATAATACATACTTACATAAATACACCCAGACTCGGGACGGGAATCGAACCCGCGACCCGGGAGAGGTAGGCAGGGTCACTGCCAACCGCGCCAACCAGTCATAGCCGATATCAAGCCGATATCAAGCTGTCGGTAAGTTATCGAAGTGTTCGGTGAAATAACTTCGTGTGTATGGAACTGGACAGCGTAGTTGATAAATAGTTACATTATAACAATAGAACATTAAAACATTTTTTAAGTGTTTTACGGTGAGTGAACGATTCAGATGTACCGGATTAGAACCGGGACGAAAGCATTAGATTTTTTTAGTCTGTGAATGTAACTCTATGCTATAATCAACAATGTCACTTCCTTGTCAAATTCATATTGTCACTTGTCAGTTGACAGTTGTCTATGCTTTTGTTGTTGTCGTAAATTCTGAATTATTATTTCTAATTTTTCTTCAATAATTAATCTTCTTTCTTCAACATTGATAACTTTCAGCAATCAACCACAATGTCAGCCTCTCTTGAAAATCTAGAGACCCAGCTCGAAATGTTCATAGAGAACGTGAGACAGATTCGTATTATTGTTAGCGATTTTCAGCCACAGGGCCAAAGTGTTTTGAATCAGAAAATGTGAGTATCTTTTGGTGATAACATTATTCTATAGGTATAAGATAGAAGTTCACTGCTTGACATAGGTCTCTTTACGGGACTTTCACACGCCGTGGCATTGTGCCGCTTTTATCCAGCGGCTACCCGGGATTTACTTGATTTAGTTTGTGAGAGGTCGGCCAACACTGCGCTTCTCGTTACGACTTGTGAGGCTGCCCTTCGACACCTTAGGTTCACCAACGCCAATCGGTTCTTACGATTAAATACTTGACCAGTGTCACTTCAGCTTCGCAACTCTGAGCATTGTCAGTGAGTTAGTTCTACGGACCATGTATGAAAACACCGAAATTTCGAGAATAAAGAATAAATCTCAGCATCGCCCGCTGAGTGAATAATGTTAAGATAATAAGGCACATGCTACATTGATTTTATTATCTTGTTAGTCCTAGCGAATCCGTGTTTATAATATTAGTTTACAATTATGTTTGGCAGGACATATTGCACTAATTTACTCAATATACACTAATTATACTCAATATTACTTTTCAGCCAATCGTTAGTTACGGGACTCCAGGAAGTTGATAAACTGAAGTCTCAAGTTCATGATATTCTTGTGCCGACAGAAGTGTTTGAGTAAGTAAATGGAAGTAACATGACAAATCTCCCTTTAATGCCTTATTTTCTGAAAGCTGACTGTAAAATCGCAGTTCGCAGAATCGCAATTCCAAATTTGTCTTTTATGAACTAACTGTGTTGATTTAGGGTTTTTGAAATTCCACAGGAACTGTGATTTTTTATAAGTTTTATGTCAGTTTGTAGGATGCAACATATTTCTGTGCCAAATTTCATCAGTATTGATTCTATGGTAGAGCTGCTGTGAAAAACTCGAAAATTGAATTAATTATGAATTTTCAATTGTTTTCAACAAAGTGTTACCACTTTTTACAGCTACATCGACCAAGGGCGCAACCCACAGCTGTACACAAAAGATTGCATAGACAAAGCTTTGGCCAAAAACGAGGAGGTGAAAGGGAAGATTGACTCATACAAGCGTTTCAAGAGCCACCTCCTGTCCGAACTGTCAAAGACCTTCCCTAATGAAATAGCTAAATATAAGGCAATAAGAGGTGGTGAATAGATTTATCTTAGATTATAATTGAATTTTAATTTATAAGGGTGCTTACTATCTCAGACTAAAAGGAATAAGTATAGAGAGGAAATAAGTGTCACCAAATGAAATATGGGCAGAAATGGCCTAAAAATTAAATAGAGCAATAATTTCAGGAATAATTAATACTAATTCCTTATATTATACCAGCAGAAGACTACCACTTTTTCAAATATGTTGGGTCTATCAATATTATTAGTGTGTGCTTAAAACTTATGTTGTAAGCAACTGTAAGCAAGTTACACACTGAATTTAGAAAGTAATTAGACATTTAAAAGAAAACTTATGTATGTAACAAATTACTAGGAATATGTGTGTAATTATTCACCTAATCTAGGATATATAGTCATGTAACAGTTTTGGTATAAAATTAAATAAATATTACACACATCAATGAGCATTTGATTTATTATGAAAAAAAATAGAGAATAAATATTTTTAAAACATAGAATGGAATATACAATTCTGCTAAAATAGCAATAGAAAGTGTATTGAAAAATAAAATTGAAAATTCCTTCGAAATTATAATAGAATAATTAGAAACACTTTTCACAAAAAGTAGTTTCATTTGAAACATTAAAAAATAAATTAGAGATTTTGATAGCTTAGAAAAAAAATAGGACGCCCTTGTTATTTTATAAGTACCAACATTATTTAAAAAAACATTAAATTACATTTTATTTACACAATTATTAAAATATAATAAATATCAAAAAGTCTTTGCAGTAAAATTTATCAATTAATAAATTATTATCAGTATTCAGTACACTGGGCATGGTTATAAAATGTTACCTAATTAAAAAAATTGTTTAAAATAAAATAATGGATTAAAATATCATTAAACTTATTAGCAAGTGGTTTGCACCAATACAGAATTATCTAAGTCCTGTGCCATTTGTTTTTCAATAGGGGTGGCCATATTATTATTATCTATTGTAGTATCATCGATAGTAACGGTTCGATCATCGCCTTCCTGCTCAGAATTACTGTCATCAGAGACTTCCTGTGGATTGCGAATTTCGACTGTTTCTGCGTCACTATCGCATTTAATATCAAATAAACTAAGTTTGTCACTAGCAATATTCCACATTTGATAAAATTTCTTCTTAACTGGTTCAACCAATTGATGCTTGCTAGTGACATAAACATAATTCCAATGGTCGAAAGATCGGTCGTCACCCCAATTGAGTGTTCCCGTCATCAAAACCTTATCATCAACTAAGCAGAATTTGTGTTCCATACTATACACTTGTACGTTGGGTTTACATTTTATTTCAGCGCCTGAAATTAAAAGTTTGTATAATATTACTATAGTTGGGACATTACAAATGTGCGAACTGAGGCATAAAACATTACGATCATAGTGTTGTGAGGGTTCTCCCTCGCTCTTTAATTAAAACCTGTTATCGATTGTCGACAATTCTTTATTATTATTACACACAACACGACAAAATCAGGTTCCAGTTCCATAAGACCTGTGTGCTTAGTCTAAAGCGGAGCACTCGAAAACGAACTCGAAAACTATTGATCGATTTCAGAGTAAAATAGACCTAAAATGTCTTGTATTAAGGTTTGAGTTCGCCAATACATTCAGCATTTGTTCGAATGCTGAATGTATTGGCGAACTCAAACCTTAAAACAAGCCATTTTTAGGTCTATTTTACTCTGAAATCGATCAATAGTTTTCGAGTTCGTTTTCGAGTGCTCCGCTTTAGACTAAGCACACTTTATAAATACGAGCGTGAAGTCCGATAAAAATGATTTATGACTTGGTTCGCAGGTTTGTAAGGTCCCAACTATAAAATTATAAGTATGTTTCATAAGGTCTAAAATACATGAATCTAAAACTTACCAGCTTCAATAAGTTCTTTGATGAAAAATTCTGTAGATGCATTATAACCAGACTGATTGATAAGAAATCGAACCTTTATATTTTTGGATTTTATTAAGTTCACCAAACGGGCCTGTATAGCCGGATTGTGTATGACAGGCATGCAAACGTTAACGCTGTGTTTAGCGGCTTCAATGAAGCTTACTAATTTATCGAAATAATTGTGTGGATTAAATTGTAATTTACAGAACACCAACACTTCATTGATTTCAGTGTTACGACGTTTGTAGTAATATGCGGCGGCGGCAGATATAACACAACTTAAAGCAACTGCAGCGGCCGATGTTAGAAGACGTGGATTTAATCTCATTTTAAGTAATTTCAAACATTTAACACTTAAATTTGGCACGCACACAGACCAGCCTTTGAAATAAAACGAGTTGGTCATTGAATTATATTACTTTTACATTACCTTTATTTATATTGTTTTGCAACTACCCTCATTTGTATCATATTAAACCTATGTGAATACTATAGTATACTTAGTTTTCAATAGGAATTTATATATCTAAAAATGTAAAATTATTAACCCAGTGGAATTTCATCAAAATTCTTTTGTTTTATTACATTATAGAAAAATTTTCAAGCAACTATTGAACGATTGCGACAGTGAAACCAGAGAGAGAATTCCAAAAGGCGGGAATATTTGACAACCGAACCGATTGATTTTGACAATTGACATCTGTGATTGACATCAGTGTGACCATTTGTGGCAGATTTCTGCCATTTGGGCAGATTTGGCTCCTAAATTTTAACTTTGGCATAATATGCTGACGATTTAAGAAAGTGGCAGAATGTGGCAGATTTCAAGGGAATCCTTATTATTTTTTAAATAAGTGAAAACTCATGGTTTATTTACTAAATTTTAATATGATTTCGTGAGTATTTTTATTTAAGTTTGCGATTTTTATTTATTTTTTCCTTTCTTGAAAGGCTTCAGAATAGATCTCCATTGGTAAAATTAAAAAATTCTAATTTTTCAATTTTTTATTAAAAATTTTCGCAAGTGCAAAATTAAGAGCTTTAATTAATCATCGAAAAAATAAATCAGGTAAAAATTTATTTGTTTATAACAAATTGTTTATTACATAAATAGTGAAAATGAATGAATTAATTCTTTTTATACGAAAAAAAAGAACTAAAAATGATTTAAAATAATGGTTCCATAATATTAATTATAAGTGGTAGAAAATGATTGATAAGGAAAATAATCACAAAATAGTTTAACAATTATCACACTTGCAATGTTCAAGCAGCAAAAACTTATTAATTTGACTGTACCGTTATTCGAAGCTTAAATAATTGAGATAGGCACTATGTTTTCCCGCGCTTTGACATCATCTTATAGGCGTCTCTTTCTAACCCCACCACCGGGTAGTGGGGGAGCGTGCTCAGCGTGGGGCAGCGCTCGCCATTTTACTCATTGGCGTTTTGTTTCCCGCCGAGAACAGTCGTGCTTGCTCCAACGCTAGCACTCTGCAACTTTAATTGGTAAAACCAATAATAAAGTATACTACACCTTTTGGAATATAGTGGAACACATCACGTGAGTTTTTATTTTATTATTATTCTTAATTATCTATAAAATTTTTACTTTGTTGCTGAACAAAGTTGTTTTTGTTCATAATCTATTTATTAATAATAATACTCCTTCCTCTTAGTGAAGGTACTTTTAAAATAAATTGCTGTGCAATATTCACAGATTTTTTACAGAAATTGATTTACAGGGATTGTTTTAAAGTGTTTTTCTTTCGTGAGAATATTATTGTTTCTTCCTTTAATATGGATGAACTAGAATAATAGTCAACAGGTAGCTCACGAGACATTCCAGTGCCGTCTAATTTTAAATGAGGACAAGAAAGAAATCAAACACAAAGTCACCAAATTGACTTCTTCAGCACGAGAAGAAAAAGGGGGGCAAAAGAAACAATAGTCGGAGTTTTTTGGTGACTAATAAGTGCAAAATTCAAGGTTTAATCAAGGAATAAAACGTGAGTACCCTGCTGTTTTTGATAATGCTTTTGTCTTTTGACGAAGCTTAAGTTTTTAAATAATCATTCTAACTGGAATAAAGTTACTGCTTGAGTTACATATCCAGAGACTCGAATAGCTTTAAAGTAATCATATTCCAGGTTTTTTCTTTCTAGCATTCTAAAAAACGAAGAAAGCTCTTAACATGCTATAGCTACGTGACGTGACTCTTCGTCGTGGGCTAAGGATACGCCCAATTACAAATTAATCAATAACTAATTAACTACAAATTTATGTGTGGTGTGAGATTTATTATGCGCAGAGTGAGTGTACCACAAATAGCGCAGACCTATGCAACACTGAAATATTTACGGCTGTTGTAAGACTGATAGTCTGGAAATATTTATGGCCGATGAAAAATCTGACTACGCCTCGCAGGTGCAGTCTTAAAGATCCAAGCGACTCCTCGCAGGGGTACGCACCAATATTTACGATGGTTCGTGTCATCATTAACCTACCCTCGTAGGGTGGTTGCCAAAAGAATAGCTCGGCTCGGCCGCGCCGAACGAGCAATATTTTCGTATATTATGGGACATTTACGCTCGATCTTCACGACGGATGTCCACAAAAAAACCTGCGCAAGATGGTCAGCACAGTTCTTGCTCCAATATGCGATGGTTCATTTCATAATAGCCTATCCTCGCAGGGTGGTTACCAAGGTATAGCTCTGAGTCCGTCAAGCCAAGCAATTACGGATTATTTCGCGGTCGATTTTTATGACCTTATCGAAAGCCGTTAGAGCGATCAATGTGGTTGAAAGCGTAATTCCTCACCAGCAAAATGACTCAAAGCGATGCAAATATTGACATAACGCCTTTTAGAGCCAGCCGCCTTCTTCATTTTATGTCAAATGGAAACGTCTAGAAGCACTGCAATATATAAGCATCTAAGGAGGTATCGCATACCTTTTTGCCAATTACCTCCTAAGGAGTCATGCAAGTGTTTTAAACTAAAAGAAATGAAGACAGTCATAAACAAAATGAAGGAACAAGGCGTATGAGAACTGGCAAAACCATCAATTTTCTGTCGCGAATCTTCCTGAAAGTAACGGCTCTGCGTGGCCCTGATCAAGTACATTCAACTACTAGTAAATTCAAATTTTTGAATTTTTTGATGTGTAAAAGATTGGCTGTGCCATGGTCCATCCCAGACTTATTTTTATCTTTCTGTTAGCTCGGAGCTACAGAAGATTTTTGCGAGTCATTTGTGAGCAGGAATTCCTCGATATCACCTGCTTAATATTCGGACTGAGCTCTGTGCCTAAGATTTTTGCAACTCACCTAAGGATTGCACAAATGCGCAGGAAACAATCTCGATGACTTTCTGATCTTTCTGATCTGCCGACTTTACAATATCACGTTAACAGTTTCGTATAAAAGCTGAAAGCGCTGAGATGGATTGTCAACTACGAGAAGTCTATTGTCAGACCGATAAAGACGTTAATCTCAATAGTATTCGATGGGATCCTTTGACCAATCAAATGTCCCTACTAATGTTGGAAAAGGTTGTACAGCCAATATTATAGCCAAACATAATATGCAAACTTAACGCTAATATTATGCGGAGATCGCACCAATCTCGGAGATCTCTAAAGCCCAGGTGTCTTGAACCTTGCAAGCTTTGCTGTCCCTCTAGGCAGACTCAACTATCATTAGTTATTGTATCTGCTCGACAAAATGCTAATCTATCCGAGAATACCACAGTATTCCGCACAAGGCGAAAGGCAATTGAGATGGACACTTCAGAATTGCGATCACGCGTCTGCCATCCACATTCCTCCTCCAGCTCATTATTTCTCACGAGCGACGATCGAATATCGCGTGAGGTGCTGATTTACGTGCAACTAGAATAAAATGCTATCTAAACTTAGTCTAAAAATAGATCACTGTCAGTTCATTCAGTCAAAGCACAGTTTGTCAGAGTGATGACAAAACATTTTGTAGTTGCGTACCGCCGGCGAAGGCGGGAAGAAATAATTATGTTCCTCTCATGGAATTTATATATCAAATCCTGGGTGAAAATCAAATCTTTTGTTAATTTTCCGTCTACTCGGAATATACAAAGGTCATATAGACCATTTATTCAGAGTTTGTCTTGCTCCGGAATAACATGTACTTGCAGTTACATGTACGATGAAAATCTTTTTTCAAACGGGGAGCCTCTTTGACTCCTGCAATAGATCTATTTGCTTCCAGTCATGCGCAAGTAGTAGTGAATGATGCTATTTACACAACGCGTTTTATGGGTATGGAAGTGTCCACTAGCTTTGGTATTTTCTCCACCTTATTGTATCCCTTTGAGTGCTGCGCCTGTCACCTCGATCAAGCTCAGGGCATATATTTAATAGTGGTGCCACGTTGGTAACATGTACCTACTTTGGCTGGCAGATCTGAAAGCCCGAGCAGTAGCGGCTCCGTACAAGATATCTTGTATAAGATCTAATCAATATCAAACTGGTCTTCCTCCTCCGGACTTAACCTCTTACTCCGGGACATAAAAACTGGGGTGTGGCAATGTTTGGATATTCAAACATATTATACAACTGTTACGAAAGTCAGTTGTATTTCTTGGAAAATGCTTGACTACTTTCAGCAAGAAAAACGTAGTTACATTACATATGACGTTTCATGATGAAAACAGGTTGTGCTTGCTCAAAGCAAAACAAGAATGATGCACATGGTGGAGATCTCGCTCATTTTCTCTCAGACATGCTCTCAGCACACAAAAATGCGAGCAATTGGCATAAACCGGTAGTAATGACTCTTGCAACCCTCTGCAAAAATTTGGCCAATTTTTATTTCCATTTTTACTGCAATGCTCGAAGTATTCACAATTTGGTATTATTATTCAGAATCTTTTGAATTTTAGAAGCTGAGCACCTTCTACTTACCGAAAATGAGATATTTGGTTTAAAAAACTGATTCGGTGATTGACAATCTACAGCATTAGTTTTACTTTGCGCAAAAACCGAAACACGTGTCAAATATTTTTACTTTTGGAATAGTTATACAAAATTTCAAAAACACTTGTAAACTTACGAAGTTATAAGCGTTTTGTGTTGCGTCATTGTCCTCAAAATGGTCACCCCAACTCGCCATCGTCACCTCGACTCGCGAGTTGAATGACGGCGCGCTGTATGCCAATCGTCAGCTGATGCGCGTTTCAACCACTGTGCCTAAGCTTGCAGGATTTTAACATATTTTTTAGACAAAATTATAACACAATATAAAAATTGTTGGACTCGCTACTGTTTTTCCCTGTTGTTGTTGTCTGTTGGACTGATTCTAAGCAAACTACTTTCAGGTTTTGCTTCAAGTGAAGCTAACGTTGTATATTAATTTGGTTAAAGTTTCTTTCCAAATAATGAGTTTCCAGAACGCTTGACCTGTCAAAGGACCGCATGAATTTATAAATGTTCTTGTTTATTTGTAACCATATGAAATGAGCCGAAGTTTTTATATCAATTTTTTCTGGATGGATTAAACCTATGCTCAAAGATGCTGGTACATCTGCAAGGCAAGGCTTTTGGTCTGCAGTTTCTTCAAAATTAGCGATAATTTTCCCTTTGGGATATATACTTGCTATTGGATAGTTGCCATTCGCAAAATACTAATTTTATAAAAGAGACTGCTATGTCTATATATACTCCCATGTATATATTTAATCCAGTTGATTTATTTTTTATGCCGAATTTATTCCAAAAACTTTTTTATCATATGTAACTTAATGGCTTAAGTTATTTGTGTGGCTCATTATCTCGCGAATAATGTGCTGACTCCTTTGGAAATGTTGTTTTTATTAATACACTCAGTTGTGCATACAAAATGTGTGAATAGTCATTTATTACTGAGTCATTCAGTGTCACATACACAAAAATGTATACACATCAATGTGTTCATCCATTTTTATAGTTCATTCATGTATGTAATTATTTTCGTTTGACTTGACACATCATAATGACATGAATGAATGTAATTGCTTACACGATAAGTTACAACCTGTAAAACATACAACTGCGAACATTATATTCATAACCACATGGTTATGGCCAAGCCGCTTGGCCAGCGTGGTAGACTATGGCCAAAACCCTTCTCACTCTGAGAGGAGACCCGTGCTCTGTAGTGAGCCGGTAATGGGTTGATCATGATGATGATGATGACATGGTTATGAATATAATACATAGATATACATATATCAATTTATTATTCAACAGATATATCTGATGGGAGCTTTCAGCCGAGGCTAGTTACCAGCTTACTGGCAAAGCCGTGCCACCAAGCGCTTCCGGTACGATGTCGTGTAGAAACAAATCAGGAGTATGCTTTAATAATAACTGTCATACCTTTCCCAAGTAAGCCTGTATCCACCTTGGTAGCCACCACTATATCATCACTCACTATAGGGTGAGAGCGCAATCAAGGGCAAACTTGTAGATGAAATGACTTTCGTTTCATCATATCAGGAACTATTTTATTATGTCACATTGGCGTAGATCACCACCACCACCAGGCGATAACAAACACGTCTCAATTATTTAAGCTTCGAATAACGGTACAGTCAAATTAATGAACGCGTTTTACCTACCAATAAAACGCTTATTAATTTACTTACCTTATTCGAAGCTTAACTTCAAACACTGCCTGGTGAATTTCAACGCAATGAGTAAAATGGCGAGCGCTGCCCCACGCTGAGCACGCTCCCCCACTACCCGGTGGTGGGGTTAGAAAGAGACGCCTATAAGATGATGTCAAAGCGCGGGAAAACATAGTGCCTATCTCAATTATTTAAGCTTCGAATAAGGTAAGTAAATTAATAAGCGTTTTATTGGTAGGTAAAACGCGTTCATTAATTAACTAATGCATAACTAATTGAAAAATTATGATTTAAAAAAAATCCCACGCATTGTTGTTCATTTAAAGCCCTTGGTATTTTTTTTCTTATATTTAATATGTATAAATCATTGTATAAATAATACCTAATTGATAATAATAAAGTGTCCGAAGTAGGCGTGGCTCGCGCAAGCCAGAGCACCCGTTTTCGGACGTATTTTCAACTCTCTGGAAACATAAATATTGGTCCTACAGTTCTGGGAGTTAAGACTTTTTTGGAAACCTCTTCTTTTATTAGTTTCTTATTTCTAAATTGGAATAATTGCAATTAGTTTTTGAGATATTTGCAAAAAACTAAGCCCCGTTTTTTTAGTTAATTGTTTATAACTTTGCAATTTTTGTAAGCGGAACTTGACTTTTTTCGAAAATCATCTACATGCTATTCCGAATCGAACGACATCGTTCATATTTTTCGCGATTTCTGAAAAAAGTTGGCCTGAATAGCACTCGTTGATAGTCCCCATCTGAAGTAATAATACGATGGCATATTTTTGGCATTTTCAAGAATCGAGTTGGCAGATTTTGGCAGATTTTTTTGCCAGTCTCGGGCAGATTCGCCACTTTTGAGATGGTCACCCTGATTGACATTTCCATTCAACAAAGTTACATCATATTTACATTCATATTTTGTTCTTGTTTTGTTTTTGTGTTTTCGGTTTTTCTTTAGCGAAAAGCGTCAATTTTATTAAAGAAAAAACTATTTCTAATATGAGGACGTTAAAGTATTTTAAGTATACTATTAATCTAGGAAAGCTAGCTAATTTATAATGGTTTATCATAGGGTTTATCGTAAGTGAAAACTGTAAAACACCATGGGTATCACAGGTTTGATACCCTTCCTTGAGAAGGCTTCAAGGAGGATTAATGTTAGTGAGTTCAGCGGATGCACCGTAGCAATAGATACGTACTGCTGGCTACACAAGGGAGCATTCGCTTGTGCTGATAAGCTGGTACGCGGCGAAGAGACTGATGTGTAAGTTTGAAGTGTTGTATATTTTCTAACTAACAAACATAAAAACAAACTTACAATAAGTACCTTACTCTTAATTGAAAGCATTTTTGATCTCCCGCTATGAATAAAGCTGCCTGTTTCACAAAATCATACTGAGAAGAAACAGAATTGAAGTTGGCATTGTATGCACATTATAGTTTTTTAATAGTCTGTTGGACATTTGTAAGAATAGAATAGAAAAGTTTTTTATTCAAATAAACTTTTACAAGTACTTTTGAATCGTCAATTGAATCTGCCACAGGTTCGGAATGCAGTTCCAGCCGAGAAGAACCTGCAAGAAACTCGGCGGTTGCTCTTTTAAAAATAACAATATATAACAATTATTTATGTACATGATTGAAATGCCGTCTCGCGCATTGCTGGAACGAATTAAATCCATGCTTTTTTATCGTTTAAGAGCAAAGTGTGGCTTAGTTGGGACAATACTTATCATTCAATTCTGCAAAGCAAAAGCAAAATATAATAATGTTACAATTGGCAGACTTATCGCTTAGAAGCAGACTCTTTCTGGCAACCACATTGCAGAGAATTCAATTTAGGGAGCAATTCCACATTACTTTCTGGTCTTAAAACTAAATAAGTTGGATAGAAGCAGGCATTACTTAGCGGAATTCCATGATATTATACAATGAACACAAAATTACTTTGCTATAATCCGCTAACTGTTAGCAGATTATAGAAAAGTAATTTTGTGTTCATTGTATACTAAATAAGTAGTAAAATGTTTGTTGCAGACATATAAAATACTGTTTGAAATATGTAACAATGTTGCTTTCAAAGAACATAAAGCCAATTTTAGTGTTTGATGGACGCCATCTGCCTGCCAAAGCAATGACTGAACTAAAGAGGCGAGAGTGAGTATATTATATCCATACTAATGAATAAAAGTAAAGTCTGTTTGTGATTTCCAAATACCTATCTCATTATTTGAACTATAAGCATGACCCAAACAGATGTTTTCTAAAAACTTTAATCTGATCTTCAGAAGTACTGAACTGATTTTGACAGGATTTTCATAGGCAGGTAAAAGAATATACAAAGATTGATTGACCATGGCATTAACTTGTGACAGTGTGTAAAAACTCTGAGCAATGCCACAAAGCATGTTGCAATCTGCTTGAGCATGGTTTATGTTTTGTTTTGTTTTCATCCATATTATGTCAAAGGAAATTAATGACAGTTTTAGTTGTAATCATTAAAAGAAACTGCTTCATCACAGTTTAAAGTCTGTTCGTTTACTTATGGTCAACGTTCGTTTACTTACTGCTGGCTAATACTTATGTATATATGAATGAGAATAATTAGGTGTTGTTTTCAGAACTCGGGACATATCAAAGAAAAGAGCGGCAGAGTTATTGAGTTTAGGAAAGGTAAAGAGCTTTGAGTTTCATTTTAGCATTTTCTTAATTTTTTGCTCTGCTTCAATTAATGCTATATCACAAAATTTAAATTAAGCATGAGACATTAACATAAGCCAATGAAGCTAATTCTGTTTTACACAATCTCTAAACTAAAATAAAATGGCAGATCTAAATCTATCCCTATCTCCTTTCACAATTCTCCGTGCGGAAAAAGATAGCACTGAAAGAGATAGGAATATATTTAGCTCTGTTATTTTAGTTTAGTCTTTTTTGTCCTTTAGTAACTACTAATAATCTAGTAGTAAAAGTAATAAAAGTAACAATAAATCAGAAAATTAGAAGGTAAAAGGGAACTGCTATTGATAACTTAATGCTAGTGTTAATATTATCCTGCCTAAACACAATCCAACGTACAGCATGCAAACCTCGGCGACAACAATATTTTCCCACGTTTGTTGACCTCTAGCATCAGCTGATTGCATTACATTGCTAACTTTTAAAAAATACAGGAAATATAATTATTCTTTTAGTTTTTTTTTTTATGGTATCTTGTCAGTAATCATTTATATAAGTATTACTGATAATGTTTAATTTACACCCTGTATATTTCAGATTGAAGAAGCCAGATCGTTCATGCGACGCAGCGTAGACATCACCCATGCGATGGCTCTGGCTCTAATCAAGGAGTGCCGGAAGCGCAACATCGACTGTATAGTGGCTCCGTACGAGGCAGACGCGCAACTGGCCTACCTCAATGTTAGGAACTACGCGCAGCTGGTCATAACCGAGGACTCTGACTTGATACTGTTTGGATGTACTAAGGTACTTTATTACTTTTGTGTATAATAGTAGCTTATTTGCTATGAACTTGGCTCATAGATCATTGAGTGTCGGAAGCGCAACATCAACTGTATAGTGGCTCCGTACCAGGCATATGCTCAACTGGCCTACCTCAATGTTAGGAACTACGCGCAGCTGGTTATAACCGAGGACTCTGACTTGATACTGTTTGGGTGCACTAAGGTACTTTATTAAACCTAAATGATAGTTTACTCATAATATCAAAGCATGAAACGTTTTTTTAGAGAGTATTCATCATCATCAACAAAGCTCTACAGCCCTGTGTGGCTCTGGGCTTGGTCCAGCTAACTTCTCCAGTGAAGGTGGTCATAAGAAGCTTCCTTCCAGCTCCGAACATACCCCTTTCCACTCCATAAATCCACCAGCCTCTAGGTTTTCCTTGGCCTCTACAGCCATCCGGTTTACCATCCAACAACTTTTTCGGGCTCTTGTACTGTCCATACATTGCACATGTCCCTCCTATTGCATTCTTGATAGTTTTAACATTTGGTTCTTGAAAAAGTTTGTAGACAACTTCTCCACAATTACGAGCTATACGAACTTTTCGTCGTTTTTTGGATGTATGACCATGTACAGTGGGCCCACTGGCTTGACCCACCAGTGGGTTCAGCCATTGAGCCACTGCATTAGGGTAGGATTTTTTTGGCATGGCAGCCGTATTCTTAAATTTTTTAAATTATAGATTGTTCATTTTTCTCATCACTTTTCACTTTCAGGTATTATTTAAAATGGACCTTGACGGCACCGGTACGCTAGTGGAGACGGCTAAGCTGCCGCTGGTGATGCGGTGCCCCATAGAGCACTACCGGTTCGACAAGTTCCGGCGCATGTGCATCATGTCCGGCTGCGACTACCTGGCCTCGCTGCCCGGCATCGGCCTGGTCAAGGCGAGGCAGTTCGTGAGCGCCACGCAGGACTCTGACTTCGCTAATGTAAATCATCATCAGCCTTAATCCTCATCATAATCCTCCTCATCATCATCATCATCATCATTTACATCACCATCATCATCATCATCGTCATCATTATCAACCCATTACCCACTACAGGGCACGGGTGTCCGCTCAGAGTGAGAAAGAAGGGTTATATGCTTATGGTAATAAAATTTGGGCTCAAAAACGGAACGTAGGCGGAGAACGGAAGCGGAACGTCGTGGAAACCGACTGTATTCTATCTCATTCTCTCGCAGGCTGATTCCTATGTGAATATGTGTGTTTGCCCCTCTCTGGCACTTGTGCAGCGCTTGGGAATTCAAACGACCTCCTGTCACCTTATGGACTCCTGGTACGCAAGAGAAGATTTTGGTGTCGCTTTTTCGTTTCATCGTTTGAAAATAATAATAAACGCACAACGATACTAAAGAAGTTTCACTTCAAATATTTTAATAAAGAAATGTAACTTTCAGGCGCTGAGAAAACTGCCGAGTTTCTTCAACCGATCCAATTTGACAGTAACAGACGAGTACCGGGAGAACTTTCTGAAGGCCGAGGCGACGTTTAAACATCAGTTTGTGTACGATCCCATCGAGAGGAAGATGCTGCGACTCACCGAACCCGACGATGAAGGTATGAAATCACACTAATATTATAAAGGCGAAAGTTTGTACGTGCGTGCGTGAGTGCGTTCGTCTGTGTCTGCGTCTGTGTGTGTGTGTGTACGTGTGTGCGTTTGTGTCTGTGTGTGTGTGTGTTTGTTTGTTTGTTACTCTTTAACGCAGCAACTAGTGAAACTGATTTGGCTGAAATTTTGAATGAAGATATGTAGATTATGCCCTAACTTAACACATTGGCTACTTTTTACCCTGGAAAAATCCACAGCTCCTACGGAATTTTGAAAAAAACCGGTAGTTATTGAATTGCCTCTGTCGCTTTTGGTTTAACTTATAAACAGTTATAAGAACATCCCACATATGAATTCCAGACATTGAGGTAGCGTTGTGCGTGAACGCCGGTGAACTGCTAGACCCTAAGGTCGCTTTCCAGCTGGCGCTGGGAAATATCGAACCTTTTACATTAAAGAAAATGGACACCTGGGATCCCGATCATCGAGATATTACTGTGAGTATTTATTTGTGAAGTCTCTAAACGGAATCCTATTTCTATGTCTCTTGTAATAAATAAAACTATACTAATATATAGTAATAATATATAAGTAATATCCATGAAATGAAGAAGAAGAAGAAGCTGTGATAGCCTAGTGCAGTAGTTCCCAAAGTGGTCCAGGTGGACCCCCAAGGGTCCACGGGAGACTCGAGGGGGGTCTACGTTGGCGTGACAAGAAAATGGGGGTTCACGAGTCGTAAGCGGGGGTCCACGAATTTTTTTTATCTGGTTTCGATAGTGAAGAACTAAAATATTGGCTTGACTTCACCTTACAATGTAGGCAGATAATATTTTAAAAAGCTATGGAATATGGAAGTTTTTACTTGTAAAAACTTGTATATTCCATATTCAGTGATTAACTTTACCCCCGTCCTTGTCACAGCTGGTCACATTTGTGAGACAATGGTGTGACGTCACATATTTTGCAATTTTTCAACAAAATTTTGCTTTAAAATTTCTTATTTCATGTTTTAATAGTACCTACTTTAAAAATATTAGATTTTGAAATGTGACATCAAAAAATGTATGACCCCTTCCACCCCCTTGTCACACAATGTCACAATTCGTCCCCCCTCCCCCTTAACGTGCGACGTAATTTATGGATAGTAGGGTATTTGACAACATTGAAAATATACTATTGATTGTGGTCATCTTATCAGATAATAGCCTAAAAAAGACATATTTCACTCAATCACACTAAATTATGTAATTTTACGCGATATTTTGCACGAAATAAAACATAATAATTTTTGAAATTTTATCAGGAACGTGAACGCTCTGGGATTGTTTGTGACGTCAATTGATTGCGCGTAACTTGGTTGTTATAATTGAAGTTTATCAAGTCAACCGAAACTAAACTTTATACTTGAAAGAATAAGATTGATATTAAAATGAGTAGGTATAACAATTTACAACTTTACGATACAGCAGTCGCCTTGCGTAGCGTCTCTGTCGCACGCACCGAGTTCCGAAAAGGAGCGAGCGAGAGAAGTGACTTGCATAGCGATTTGTGACGTCACGCGTATCATGTGATCAGAAATGTCGTTTTTGGCGTGGTTTTCAAAACTTAAACTTTATCATTGATTTAATTCTTAATATTGTAGATATTGCGAAAAATATCAATGTAGTGTGTATTAATAAGTAATAAAGAATAATTTAAAACAATTTCCAAAAATTAGTCAAATACCCTGTTGCAATTGGTCGATGGACGCTTTCCATAGTATCTTCTTCTTAATAAGTAAAAGTAATCTTCATATTTTTTTTCGAGTTTTGGGAATATGGTAGAAATGTGGCTGCAGGGGGTCCACCGGAACTAGAAAATTTTGAAAGTGGTCCATGAGAAAAAAAAGTTTGGAAACCTCTGGCCTAGTGGTTAGGACGACCGACTTCTAATCGGAGGTCGTGGGTTCGATCCCGGGGCACGCACCTCTAACTTTTCGGAGTTATGTGCGTTTTCAGTATTTAAATATCACTTGCTTTAACCGTGAAGGAAAACATCGTGAGGAAACCTGCATGCCTGAGAGTTCTCCATAACGTTCTCAAAGGTGTGTGAAGTCTGCCAATCCGCTTGGCCAGCGTGGTAGACTATGGCCAAAACCCTTCTCACTCTGAGAGGAGACCCGTGCTCTGTAGTGAGCCGGTAATGGGTTGATCATGATCCATGAAATATGGTATTTATACCCGAATTACTAATTCCGTGGAATTCTGACAGCTGTCATTGTCATTTACAGATGAGTTATTTGTATGGAGAACAGGGTTAACATCTACGTAGTACGATTTTACCCCAAACTACTTTAATTCCCTGTCATCATAAAAGCCATGTGCAAGTAACAATATTACTCGTTTCGCCTTAAAATAGAAAACAACAAGAGTGGAAACTAGAAAGTACACACTAATAGCAATAGAAAACAAAAGAAGCACATTGAAAAAATGTATTCAAAAATGGATGTTGAATGACATTATCACCATGAAGTGTCTGTCATATCTACATTGATTTGTATTTACATAAGTTTTGAAATTTTTATCTTTTTTGTGGGAATCGTTTAATCTCTAGTAACATTACGAAACGTCAGAATTCCACGCAATTAGTAATTCGGGTTTAGGCTTTCATCATCAGCGAAATCATCAGCGAAGGCATCAGCGAATTGTAAATAAATAAATGAATTTTTATCTTTTTTATGGGAATCGTTTTATCTCTGGTAACATTACGAAACGTCAGAATTCCACGGAATTAGTAATTCGGGTATAGGCTTTCATCATCAGCGAAATCATCAGCGAAGGCATCAGCGAATTGTAAATAAATAAATGAATGTCTCTGAACCCGGGGACCTCATGATCTGCAGTCGAATATGCTAACCACTAGACCAACGAGCTGGGTATTGTATAATTATAATCCTTCCGTTACAGTTTGAGACAGATATAAAAACCAACAGTTGGAAAGAGAAAGGCATAGCGAACCACCCGAGCATATGGAGCGAAGATTTCAGTCAATATTTAACCGAAACCAGACCCTGGGAGAGAAAGGTTAAGAGAGTCGAGCCCATCATAGCCGCGCCGCAAACCAGGCAGAGGAAGAAAGTTGTCACCCTGGTTAGCAAGTTTGTTCCCGAAACACAGGACGAGAGGTATCTTTATTTAAATAAGGGCCTGTTTCGTCACCTTCTAATAAGTGTCAGATAGCTTATTCACAACTTCTGTCTTTGTCATTTGACTATTCGACACTTATCAGCAGGTGGTGAAACAGGCCCTTAAACTCATATACAGCCCTCGTAATAGAAAAGCGCTGCTTGTAATAATAACTAGCGATCTGACCCGTCTTCGTATGTGTTGTATTACTCGCTATCCCACAATACATTGTTTTGTTATATCTCAAAGGGACTAGGCAGCGTTTTCGATGGAAGCTCCCAAGCGGCTTGACTTTTTCGAAATTTTCAACATATATCGTCATATTTCAACCAATTTACAAAAAAAATTAACTAACTATACATCTAAACCTTTCTCATGAGTCACTCTGTCTGTTGGTAAAAACCGCATGAAAATCCGTTCAGTATTTTTTGAGTTTATCGTGAACAGACAGACATGCGACGGGCACTTTGTTATAGAATAACATGTAGTGATAATTATTGTTTGTTTAAATGACAGAAATATTAATTTGTTGCAGTCTATCAATAGAGACCCTGAGCAGTATGTATTGCAAGGAGCCAGCGAACAAAAAACAAAAAACCGACTCCGATAACGACACGCAAAACATAGAGACGTTCACTGAAAACGAACACGACATTGCGATCACCGAAACCGAAATAGCAAAAAATCTCACACAAAAGGACAAATCCCCAATACTAGAAAACAGACGGAGATCGTTCAAGAAATATCTAGAGCAAAGTAGTAACACGATGATGAAAAAGCTCAGTCGATTCCCGAGAACTGTATTGGATGACAATGTTATCGAGAGCAAGTTTTTCAATAGTGAACCCAACGATTTGAGTGATAAAGTTGAAAATGTAACTATAGAGGAATCGCCCGAAAAATCCGTTAACAATTTGGAAGTAGGTAGAAAAACTGTTTCGGGTTATAAATTGGAAATCGATTCTCAGTGTTCGCAAATCGATTTGTCACAAAAAGAGAATTGCTTGAGTCCTAAGAAATGTATGAAGAGTCCAATTTTGAAATTGAGCCCTAAAATTAGGAATCCATTTAAGGTGAAGACTGCACAATGCTCGGAAAACGATTCGGTAGTAGACGATTCCGAAGAAGCAAACTCTTTTAGTCCAAGTATTGATCAACAGAGTCCAAAGGGTCAAAGCAGTCCTAAAATTGATCAAAATAGTGAAATTTTAGGTACCAGTCCTAAAAACAGGAATCCGATTAAGTCCAGGACTGCACAATGTTTGGAAAATGATTTGTTATCAAAAAATGCTCAAAAAGAATTTTTTTTGAGTCCAAACAAGGATCGGAAGAGTCCAAAACTGGTTCAAATTGATCAAAATAGTGAAATTTTAGATAGCAGTCTTAAAAATAGGAATCCTTTTAAATTAAGACTTGTTAAAAGCTTGGACAATGATTCTTTATTGGAGGAGTCTCAAAAGGATATTTTTTTGAGTCCAAAAATGGGTCAAAAGAGTCCAATTTTGGAAAAAAATAATACATTTAAGTTGGAAGAGACTCAATTGACATGCGACACCGGTTTCAGTGAGTCTGTCATAGAAAATAGTTGTCCCTACGAAGATGTGGTAATTGAAGTGGACCCTGAGGTAACTAAGGTAGTATCTAGTAGTTTTAGTGTGTGGTAGGTAGAGTCTGGTTTGTTTAGAAATTGCCAATTTATATAAGTAAGCTTTTATTTTCCTTTAATTGTTCTTTTACCGATCAGACGTTATGTCGTTGTCCACTGTTGGACAAAGGTCTCTTGTAGGGAACATGCCCGGCAACGTATCTATGTAAGTTTATGGATCTTATATCTTTCTTTTTTTTAATTATCGACTCAAAAGTTGCTCAGCTATGAAAAGGTTAAGTAGAATTAGTATAATATCATTTTGGTAGAATTTGTACATCAGTAGCAATAGTAGTAGTCTTCCACAGTTGGACGCAGATGTCTTCCAAGGATCTCCAACACAATCTTGTGCCGCTTGTATCCAGCTGCGACTCGCTTGACACTGTCAGTCCACCTGGTAGGGTTCCCAATGCTGCGTTTGTCGGTGTGGGGTCCATGGTTGGTCAGGCCGGTTGGTCAACGGGGCATACACCCATTTGAGCACCCCAAATGTCTATCGCTAATATAGTGGTAATAGTATGCATAATTATTATAGTAAAGAAAAATTGAAATGCCTGTTTCACCACCTTCTGATAAGTACTTTCTTACTTTATGTCAATTGACAAAGACAAAAGTTGTAGATAGCTATCCGATACTTATCAGAAGGTGGTGAAACAGGTCCTAAATCTTTTATCCATTATGGACATGCCAGCCCCGTAACCTAAATTACAATACAAATGTTATGGCATGAAACAGACAATATTCTTAATTATCTTAGTTGGTGAGTAATTAGTTAGTGATATTCTTCATCATCATCATCATCATCAACTCATTAACAGCTCACTACAGGGCACGGGTTTCCTCTCATAATGAGAAGGGTTTAGGCCGTAGTCCACCACGCTGACCGAGTGCGGATTGGTAGACTTCACACGCCTTCGAGAACATTATGGAGAACTCTCAGGCGTGCAGGTTTCCTCACAATGTTTCCCTTCACCGTTAAAGCAAGTGATGTTTAATTGCTGAAAACGCACATAACTCCGAAAAGTTAGAGATCGATTATCGAACTCGGTCCTCTCCAAAGAAGGGCCGAAGTCTTAACCACTAGTGACTAGGCTATCACTGGTAATAGTAGTAAATATATTCTTAATTATTAGTTAGTGATAATATTAATTTTATTTACATAATTGGTTATTTCTAATCAAATTTCAAAAGATTGTTTTATCTGAAACATCCTTAGGTAACTCATAATATGATATTTTGTCCACAGTCGCTGTATTTCGATTCGCCCTCGCCGCCCAAGCCCGCTTCCCAGCCGTCTCTAGACAGGTTCAAACATGGCGTCAAAAAGTCCACGTGCAGGGTCCCGGGTTTGAGGAAGACCGCGTCGCTGCCAGCCAACCAACCTACTCTGAGCAAGTTTGGCTTTCAGAAAAGGTAAACCCTCGCCTGGAACTGCATTCCGAACCTGTGGTAGACTCAATTGACGATTCAAAAGTACTTGTAAAAGTTTATTTGAATAAAAAACTTTTCTATTCTATTCTATTGGGCTCGAGCTTACAAAACGTCAACTCGTTTGTAATAATCTACTTTGTTTGGTTTTCAAAAAAGGTAAATCCTTGCCTTCGGCTCGGGCTTACAAACATGAACTCTTTTGTAATAATCTACTTCGTTTGGCTTTCAAAAAAGGTAAATCCTTGCCTTCGGCTCGGGCTTACAAACATGAACTCTTTTGTAATAATCTACTTCGTTTGGCTTTCAAAAAAGGTAAATCCTTGCCTTCGGCTCGGGCTTACAAACATGAACTCTTTTGTAATAATCTACTTCGTTTGGCTTTCAAAAAAGGTAAATCCTCGCCGTGGGCTCGGGCTTACAAACATGAACTCGTTTGTAATAATCCACTTTGTTTGGCTATCAAAAAAAGTGACCCCTCGCCTGGGGCTCGGACTTACAAAACGTCAACTCGTTTGTAATAATCTGCATTTCTATCGCAATTTATTCACCTATTAATGTGCTTACCATGTATTTTATGTATTTTAAGTCTTCTGCAGTTGCCTCGAATAAAGATTTTTTCATTCTTCCTTTCTTAAACATTAATTCCTTCTAACTAAGCATAACGCTTGTGATAGGATTAGAAATGACTATTCTGATTTCAGTCCTTACATTGTAATAATATTATGCTGTAAATTATTTAATAAATTGTATTTAACATTGATATTATCTTTTTCAGGGCAGTGTTAAAGAAATAAGAAGAATTATTATTTTAATTATGAAAGCGCAAGTGATTATTGTAAACATTACGCGATAGTTTTTTTCTTTTTTTGACTTAGAATGTCTTTTGCCGCTTTCTGATAAAATTTTACTCGATCAGTCATAAAAATAAACTCAATTAGCTTATGTTTGCATCTTCAATACTTTTCTCAAAACTTTTGGACGTCGTTAAAATTTTAACATGGCGGATGATCCAAGATGGCGGATTGTAAAACTGGCCAACACATTAGAGTGGTTTTAAACTTTATTATAAAGTGGTGAAAGAAATTCTGAATAATATGTTTTTTTTTTTTGTTAAAAATGTTTGTTTCGTCTATGGTTGTACCATAGATTAGTTTGAAATCGTGTCGACCTATCGAAGCAGATTGCATTTTATTGTTGATTACCTCATAAGTTCTGATTGTGATAATAATTATATTAATTATTTAGGATTGCGATTGTTTCTAAGAAAATAATTAAAACGATTTATTTTTATAGTGTAGTTTTTTTATGCAGTCAATTCTAAATCCAAAGAATTTTGGAAACACAAATCTCTAAATCTTGGCGATACCGATATACGGTACCGATATAGGTACCATAGAAATGGTATGGTAAAGACTAAAGATTCTAAGATCGCTGCCTACCTAGTGGGCCTCAACTGATATAGACAACTGCTGGACATATTACCTACCACGAGTAGGTAGATATCTTTACAGAGACGAAGCTTAAGAGCCCTCTCCATGGGAGCGACAAATCGTTGGTGAGTGGAGTCTAAAACAGTGATTTCTGCATTTAGAGAGCGAGACTTCTTCAGTATAGAAGAGTACTACAAATATATACATAAATAAATAATAAATTAATTAAATAAATAAATTTTGCTTGAGATATCATGATTTTTAGTGAAAAACGGCAAAGTAAAAAGATGCAAATCTAGGTTTGGAATTTCGACTATTTTAGCAAATATTTGGCAATTTTTTACATGAACTAAAGACATTTCTAATTATTATGAAGTAACCTATGATAAGACTTCGGTCGTTTTTCAATTTTTTAGTTTCTTATATAGTTATTTACGCACGAAGTTGCCCCATAATTTGCCCAAAAATAGTGATTTTTCAAGCGTCATAACTTTCAAAATGAATATAATTTTACTAATATTTTTATTTTATGGCATAGGTAATGGAGATATAAATTGATATCTGGCTTAACTTTAGACCTATTGCGACAAATATTAGAATAAATAGGCGTAATACGTTTGCATGGAAAAGCGCGTGAAGAGAGCGGCCTTAATACAAGCGGCCCGCTGTAGGTACGGTACACTACCACATAGCGAAAGTTGTTCATACAGCGGAGCCGGGAGCGTCCGTGAACCGTCGGTGAGAGCTCATGTGTGAGTGTACCTACAGCGGGCCGCTTGTATGAAGCTCCGCTCTGTAGGGATGTCTACTCATTTGATAGTACTGCTAGTCACTAATAGCGACTTCCACACGACGCGATATTACGCCGCTTGTATCCATCGGCTGCCTGCGACTCCTGATATCGTCATCCCATTTTGTGAGAGGTCAACCGCTATGAATCTGATATAAATAAATATTTTTTATAACATTATTACAACGATCTAAATCAGGCGCAACCCTTTCAACTCTCACACAGCGGGACACTTCCGATCCACAAAGGATACGAATCTCATTACAAATAGGTACGGAGTTATCACACAACAATCTTTTGTGCAAAGCACGGTGTTTCCGACACCCCATAAATATGTTGATACGGCTGATATCAAAAGAAGTGCGCGACCCTCGTTACACACGCCACTGTACAAGTGACGTTTCTTTTATCAGATTAATTTTAAATAGGTTTTTATTGTAGGTCTCAGGGGAGGTATACAGAGTGGCTCGGTCACAGAGACCACTACAATAAACTGTACAGGTCTTAGATACATACCACTTTGACTATATCCCCGGTATTTCAGTGGGGATGTGAGCTAGTAAAGTCCGTTCGGTAACATAGTGTCACACAGGCGCAGGTGCTCTTAATTATTCTGCTTTTATTTTTATTATTTTTTACACTTTGTAATTTTTTTTCTATTCTAAGAATAAAACAGAATATCCAAATAGTCTGCCAATCCGCACTTGGCTAGCGTGGTAAGTAGGTAAACGAACGTGGTAAGTAAACGAACGTTGACCGTAAGTAAACGAACAGACTTTTACCTGTTACTTGTTAACAAATAACTACGTTACGGTGTTCAACCATCCTTATGGGTGTCACATTATGTACTGTTATGCTTATGATGTCGTTTTGTTTGGTTAGTTGTAAGACTGTAACACTTTGCGTAGAACTGGTAGGTACGTACCTAGTACATAGACATAGTCACTGAGATGAGATAAATAAAATAGTTAGTACCTACAGTGGCGTAACTAGGTATACCATTTGAGGCCCGTGGCAAATTAATCAGATGGGGCCTCTCCTGCCCAATAAGTATTCAAAGAAGCTTGGCCAACGTTAAAGTTTATATTTTCGGGCCTCTTATCCGGCTTGGGGCCCGTGGCATTTTGCCGAAATGCCACCTTATGCGTACCCCACTGAGTAGGTACCTAGCACCGCGTGAGGGCGTAGGTACCCGGGTAAGTAAGTATAATTTGTAAGAAGGTTGTTAGTAGGTAGACGCTAAAAGAAAATGTACGATTAAATTTGACTGATTTATATTTTATAATTTTATTTCAATTATTAATAAATCACACATACAATATTAAAAAATCTTCTCTGGCGAATAAATTAGTCTATGTAAACAAAAGGATTAATCGTACAAAATACCTAATGCATAATTTATTCACATTAGGTAATGATATGTGTTCGCGACGGTGAAGAAAATTTTAGCAGTTTGTTTAGAGACAAGTCATTGATTATTTTAGTCTGGCAAATCGTTAGTCAGAACGTGAGCGAAACCATCATACGTACAACGAAAAACAATCAGCGGCAAAATAAGCCACGCCCAACCCCCTGCGCGGGCGCTCGGTCGCTAGGCAACCGAGCGACAGGGATAGGATGATTTCGCTCTCCCGTTCTCTCTAAACATAATTACGTAATTTCGTAGCACATAAGTTTTTTATTATTGTTTAATAAGTAAGTACATAAGTAATGTGAAATTAATTATGTAAATAAGATAGAGCATTTCAATAGCTACATAATGATATAAGTTTTGTCTTTATAAGTTTTATAGGCTAAGAGCTATAATAAGATTAAAATGTAACAAGTTAAAAAATCATAGTCAATAAGTACTTTCATGCAAATTTGTAAATATTTGTTTGATCGTTTATATAAGTGTTATACATACTTAGAAAGTTCGTAAAAAGACCTATATAATAAGATAAGTTGTTATTGTATAAACAGAATAGGTAAAAAGATATTATGTAAAATAAGAATAAGTCGAAGTGAAAATAAAGTTCCGACAGTACTGCGGTGGCTTGCGGCTCTCCTTAAGAGCGTTGACGCGTTCTGCGCCATTTTAGCTCATTTTTAGGCTTTTTTGACCCTTCATATGTTGTTAATCAATGCATTTACTTAAAAACTTATTTATACTGTTCTGTAGAAAATTTTCTATTCTAGGGAATTGGAAGACAACATTTTGCAATTTATTGATAGTTTGTGTCTTATTGCCAAAATACCAAAAGCCTATTTCGGAATTTTGGGATTCGTGTAATTTTTGACGTTCACTACGTCGAAAGTTACTTGTTCAATTCACACACAAAGATATATTTATTAAAGGAAATGTCCTGAACTAGGGACATAGAAGAAAACATTTTTTAATTTGGCGTTTTTTACATCATAAAAATCCAATCAAAGAAATTATAATTTCAGTAAATTATAGACATATAAAACCGTCATTTTAGCATATTATTTTTCGTTATTTGTAGGTAAAATTTAGTACTTATAAAAGTAAAATATATTTGCAATAATATGAATTTAAAAAAATCTAAGATTATTTACTATTTGTTTCCAAAAAATGAAATTGAAAGTTACTACGAAACACGTCAAAAAGCAGTAGTAAATTGAACTAGGAAACTAGTACGGGCCGAGGCCTCTCGGAGAACGGACGTAACGCTTTTTGTCTCGGCAACTCTTATTGGATTACTTGGATTATACGTAAAATTGTAGTGCAACTATCACTTCTCAATACTAGATGTTTTTAATACTCGCTATTTTTCTTAGTCAGATTAAAACTTTTTATATGTGTATTTTTTAACTGTGTTTGTAATATATATATATATATATATATAGAGGTAGGACATAGGATACTTTTTATCCCGAAATTCAGCACGGTTCCCTTGGGAGAGGGGAAGAAAGTTAAAACGTGTATTTAACTGTAATTCATTAACGCGTAGTTCGATTTAACTAATTCTTTTTTTGTTAGAAAGGTAGTATTTTAAGTATTGTCCCGTAAATATTTCAAGGTCATAGGTTTTTTAGTTCAGAAATGACAGACATTACAACCCTCAGTATTGGGTTCAAATAACTTGGGACTCGGATCTTTGAACGTACGGCTTATTTTAAACTGGTGTGCGTTTAAATTTATGTTTGTTGGTCTGTCTATTTGTTCCAACTAATCTCCGAAACGGCTGGATCGATTTTAACGGAGCTTCGTGTTATAAGGCTAATTACTCCTTACGCGTAGTTTGATTTAACTCCTTCTTTTTTTGTTAGAAAGGTAGTACTTTACGTATTGTCCCGTAAATATTTCAAGGTCATAGGTTTTTTAGTTCAGAAATGACAGACATTTATTGGGTTCAAATAACTTGGGAGCCGGATCTTTGAACGTACGGCTTATTTTAAACTGGTGTCCGTTTAAATTTATGTTTGTCAATCTATCTATTTGTTCCAGCTAATTTTCAAAACGGCTGGATCGATTTTGACGGACCTTTCAATGGCAGATAGGTGATGTTATAAGGAGTAACTTAGGCTACATATAGATTAGGGACATAAAAGAATTATGGGATCCGATCCGTCCTATATAAAACCTGTATTTACGCGAACGAAGTTGTGGGGATCAGCTAGTTTAACATAAATTATATTTATTTTAATAGTAAAATAAAGTAAAATTATGCATAAAGGCTTATAGTTTTAGGTACAGTTATTACAAGCTACCTTATCTCCTCCCAAATAAAATTTTAATCACTCGTCCACTGTTTTTTTTTTATAATTAGTCTAGTATTTCAAGTGCTTTATTAATATGAATAATTTTTAGTTCTATTTTTCAATCAGCGATACATTATGTGGTTAAAATTGAAACAAGAAACAATTTTTTGTACTGGTTTACTCTATAAGGTCTTTTTCAAGCATTATTCATTAATTCTACTTAGTAAAATTAAAAATCTACAAACTAAAAACTTATAGGTACCTAAAAATATTGAAAAAATAATAGCCTGCTTGAAAATGGTATTAGGATCAAAACGGTTTGTTACACTACACTGCACTTGAAGTGGTCCGTCCATTCACGTAAACAAAGAATCTCAGGTAAATGCCTAAACTTGCGAAGCGGGTTCGTGCGTCAACGCTCTTAAGGTATTGCTCCGCACAAAGGACCCCCGGGCATTTGACCCGCGGATGTGTGGTTCCAGTGGTTCGTGACAAGAAACCAAGAAGAAAATATGAAGAAATAAGAAGAAAAAGAAGAAAAGAAGAAATAATAAGTTGAAGAGACAGATGTGATTCTGTCAGTTGAGCCACCAGCCACCAGCGGTCGCGGATCGTCGGAGTTCCCTATCAACGGCGTTTTATTTCACCCCCGGTATCCACCACCCTCCGGTACAGGGCATCAAGCGCCTCGACCGGGCGAATACCTACGAGTGAGCCTTTTTCGAGGCTTCGACTCGTATTTCCTATCTTTGTAGGCGAAGCCTTTTTCGAGGCTCCGTTTTCGTCCCGGCGAGCAGCGCCTGTCCGGTACATCCGCTGGTCCTTCGAGCCGGATCCGGGGGCACCGCCGTCCACTTTCTCCTCCGAGATCGTGGTCAGGCGTCCGTCCGCGCCGCGAACCTCCGTGTCGGGAGTCCCGGCTGCGATTCCGTTCCCGCAGCTCGGGTAGCGCACCGAGTGTAGCGCGCCCCGTCCCGCGAACCGCTACCGTCCCGCGTCGCCTCCGATCAGTTCGTGCGCTGCGTGCATCACGCCGCACATTTTCGCGTCGCGGGCGCCGTTCCGTATATCGGCGTCGCATTTTCCGTCTCTTTCGGTACCACCGTCTCGCGCCGCGTTCCGTCTCGCTTCGATCCGTGCGCTGCGTGCATCACGCCGCACATTCGCGTCACGGGCGCCGTGTTGTGGCGCCACTCCGTACCACTTAGCGCCGCCGATCCGTTCCGTTTAGCGCCGCCGTACCTGGCGCCTTCGTGTCTCGAGTTTCCGTTTATAGTACGCGTCGCGTACCTCCGTCCGTATCTTCGTTTCATATAAGTGGTGTCGGTGTTCACAATGCCGATCACACGATCACGTGGTCAGGCAGCCGATATTGCCGAGGCGGGTGCTTTTCCGATTCGTACCACCCGCCGCTCCGTAACGCCGCGGTCCCCGTACCCGCGGTCTCCGTCTGCTACAGTGGAAACCGAGTATCCTCCTGAACCGTCGAGGGGAAATACATCGGACCGACAGCCGGCCTCGCCTAGAAGAGAGACGTCGCCGCACCAAGTAAGCCTACCAGGTAGCAGAATTTCGCCGCATCAAGTAAGGAGCACCGCACCAACCGTCTACGAGGATAATCGCAAGACATGCCGGTCCGAAAAGGAAATCGATGAACAAATGAAGAAGTTGAAGATAAAAATAAGAGAGCTAGCCCGAAAGAAGAGGCGGCTCGCCCACCGAGAATCTGATGATGATGAAGATGAATACGAAGAAGAAGGAGAATCACGCTCCGACTACGTGCGTTCCTGGTTAGAAGAGTCCGCCAGGCCCGCGCCTTCGCGAACCATCACCACCGTCCGCCGGGATACAGAAGAACGCGACGTCTCTAGGAGAAGCCCTAGGCCGTCGTTCCCACCGCCGCCGATCCCGGACCCTTGCGCCGCAAGTTCAAAAATCGCATCAGATTCGCCCCTCAAATCCGTGCACCAATACAAGAGGTGTGAACGGGACCAAGAAGATAAATCCGTGCACCAATACAAGAGGTGTGAACGGGACCAAGAAGATAAATCCGTGCACCAATATAAGAGGTGTGAACGGGACCAAGAAGATAAATCCGTGCACCAATACAAGAGGTGTGAACGGGACCCAGAAGATTTACCCCACAAATCCGTGCACCAAGACAAGCGGTGTGAACGGGACCAAGATAGAAGATACGATCTACTACATGAAATGGAGGAAGAGCTCCGCAACTTTAAGAAGAAATATTTCGAAAAGGAAGTAGGGTGTCCATCACGTCAAGAAAAACCGGAGACATTCTGCTCACCATCCGTCGAGCCCCAAAAGGGGGACATTCGCATAGATCAATACGCTATCACATCGTACGTCATGAAGCTGCCGGAGTTTAGCGGAGACGTTAACGACTGGATATCGTACAAGTCAATATATGAAAATTCGAAGAACTCGTTCAGCAGATTCGAGAATATTGTAAGACTACGCAAATCGTTAAAAGGTGAAGCACTGGAATGTGTTAATGTATTGATAGCTACGAACGCTGATCCCGATCAGATAGTTGAAGAGTTGCATCGGACTTACGGCCGCTCCGACCAGATGGCATTCCGGGAATTCAACATCTTGAAGAACCTGCCGAACGTAAGCGACAAGCCAAAGGATATCGTCCAGTTTGCCCGAAAAGTTAGACAAGGGGTTCTGCTATTCCGAACTCTTGGGGAAGAAAGGTATATAGACTCGCCCGAGCTTATGCAGTACCTACAGGCAAAGCTGCCAAATTTCATGAAGAATAAGTGGAGAAGAATACAAGTAACCAACAAGAACAGAGCCACGCTGATTCAACTCAGGGATTTCCTTGATGAGGAAGCGGACAGCTGCATTGCCGACCTACCGTTGGAAGAAAAGAACACTACAAACAAGCGAGTAATGCAACGGACGCATACCGTCATCGAAGAAGATAAGGAACCCACAGTTATCGAAGCGAAGAGACCTGCTGCAGAACCCAGCTGCAAGATCTGCAACAGGGCCGGACACTGGAGCACTGAATGCTATAAATTTAAGAACGGGAACCCGGACTCAAGATGGGAACTCGCCAAGAAGAATCAGTTGTGCTTCCGGTGTCTACGACCACGCTCAACGGGACATACGTGCCGGAAACTGAGATGTGGAATCGAGGGTTGTGCTGGCACGCATCATAAGCTACTCCACTGCCCCAAGAACGAAAAATCAAAAAAGGAATCCGTGGCGAACGCGTGGACAAAGATTACCTCTCAAGCCTATTTAAAAATAATTCCAGTTACTGTATTCGGACCGGCGGGAGAATCGAAAGAATTTGCTCTTCTCGACGATGGATCAACCGTTTCTCTCATGGACGAAGAGGTTGCCGAAAAAGTTGGAGCGCAAGGAATACCGGAACCCTTGAAAGTGCAGACGATGGGGGAGAACATACAAGCCTCGAACTCGCGTCGAATCACACTCGCACTCTCTGGCCACCAGGGTGAGAGAGTCGCCTTCAAGGTCAGGACGATCCCGTCGCTCCGGTTATCACCGCAATCCGTCACCGAGGAAGACTTATTAGCCTGCAAGCATCTCGACAAAATCCGAAAACAGCTAATATACAAAGCAGCCGTGCCAAAAATATTAATTGGTCAAGATAACTGGAATTTGCTGCTCGCCGAGGAGGTGATCAAAGGTCCGGAGTCACAACCAGTGGCATCGCGGACACCGCTGGGGTGGGTGCTGCATGGCGCTCACACCCGATCGTTGGGACACACCGTTCATTATACAAGTTCGATAACGCCGGATGCAACTCTAAACCGTCAGTTAGAAGAATATTTTTCGTTGGATTCGATTGCCGTGAATCCTCAAAGGCCAGCCTCTGACCCGGAGAAGAGGGCGGAGGACATCTTGGCAAACAGTACGCGCTTCACCGAAGAAGGCCGAATAGAGACTGCGCTCCTATGGAAAAAAGAAGACGTTCAAATGCCGAACAATTATGAGAATGCCGTGAAGAGGCTAACAAGTATCGAAAAGAAGCTGGATAAAGACCCAGAACTCAAAAGAAAGTACACCGAACAAATGGACGCGCTAGTCAAGAAAGGATATGCCGAGCCGGCTCCGACAGAAATAACACAAGGCAGAACATGGTACTTGCCACATTTCGACGTAAAGAACCCTGCGAAGCCGGACAAGTTCAGGATCGTCCATGATGCAGCTGCTAAAACGAGGGGAGTTTCCCTTAACGACTACCTTCTCACGGGGCCGGACCTGCTTAAATCCCTGCCAGGGGTATTAATGCGTTTTCGCCGCCACGAAATCGCCGTGTCCGCTGATATCGCCGAGATGTTTATGCAGATAAAAATTCGCAAAGAAGATCGTGATGCTCTTCGTTACCTATGGAGAGGGGATCGACGCGAAGGCGCACCCAACGAATATCGCATGACATCCTTAATATTCGGAGCAGCGAGTTCGCCGTGCACAGCCATCTACGCCAAAGATTGGAACGCACGACGACACCAAGAAGAGGTGTGGGCAATAATCGAAAATCATTACATGGATGATTATCTGGATAGCTTTAAAAGTATTGAAGAAGCAATCACCATTACGAAGAAGGTCCGGTCAATTCATTCCGAAGCGCATCTAGAACTCCGCAAGTGGCTCTCGAATGCTCCTGCAGTGATTCAAGAGTTAGAGCCGAATACCGACACCACCGAATTATTGAACATAGGATCCAAAGAAGAGAAGATTCTTGGTCTAATGTGGAATCCGTCAACAGATCAATTGGCTTTCAATCTCCGAATGGCCAGACTCCCAGCTGGCTTACTTAACAAGGAAACTACAACGAAACGGGAAGCCCTAAAAATTGTAATGTCGTTATACGATCCACTGGGTTTCGTATCTCCGGTCACCGTTAATGCAAAGAAGATACTCCAAGAAGCATGGAGAAGAAACGTCGATTGGGATCAAGAGCTTGACGAAGATCTAGCTGCCCAATGGATAACCTGGAAAGAGCACCTAAAGAAGTTAAAAATAGTAAATTTACCGAGGTGCTATTTAGGATTCACCGATGCAGTATCGCTACAGCTTCACGTGTTTACTGATGCAAGTGAAACCGCCTATGCAGCAGCTCTATACTGGAGGGTGGTCACTCCCGACAACCAGGTCCATGTATCAATGATTATGGCAAAAGCAAAAGTAGCACCGTTAAAGCTTACGTCAATCCCACGCCTGGAATTGCAAGCCGCCGTCATGGGCAGCCGCATGGCCGCCGCCGTTATAGAAGAACACCGTGTAGTACCCGAGTCAAAAACGTTCTGGACTGATAGCAAGACCGTTCTCTCCTGGCTGAAGAAAGGAGCAAGATCTTTTAAGCCGTTCGTCGCCCATCGAGTAGCAGCGATAGAAGAGAACACCAAAACCGATGAGTGGCGCTGGATACCCACAAAGCTGAACGTCGCCGACATCGCTACCAGAGATGTACCTTCCGACTTCGGCCCAGAACACGACTGGTTCACAGGTCCAGCGTTCCTGATGCAAGCTCCTGAGTCTTGGCCCGCCGAAAAGCCAGAAGTCATCGAGAAGACCGGGGAAGAACGTGCGCACGCCTGTACAGAAAAAACAAACGCGCCCAAAACTCAAGAAGCAATTCCAGACCCGAACCGTTTTTCCAAGTGGGAAAGACTCGTCCGTTCAACAGCAAGGGTACTGCAATTTATATCACTATGTCGACAATCGAAAGAGAAGACATTTTACAAGAGAACACTACGTAACAAAGAAGCAGATCCTGACTGGCGTAAAAGGAAACAGAAGCAGCTCAAGAAGTCTCCTTCTGAACAAACACCGGAAAAAGATCCGAAACGCTTCATCACTCTTGACGCGGAGTTCGTGAGGCGAGCAGAAGTTGTATTAATCCGCGCCAGCCAGGAGGAATCGTTTAAAGAAGATGTCCCACTTCTCCGCGAAAAGCAACCAGTAAACAACAATAGTCGTCTGCGAGCACTCCAGGTGGAATATCGGGACGGACTCATCGTTCTTCGAAGTCGTATCGCCGCCGTCACCGGAATAAGTAAGAAGATCAAGTCACCACCGATCATAGACGGAGATCATCGCATCACTCAGCTATACATCGAATGGACGCATCGCAGCCTACATCATAGTGGGACAGAACCCACGATCAACGAGGTGCGCCAACACTACTGGGTCATCAGACTCCGACCCACCGCTAAGAAAATCGTCAATCGATGTCTCCAGTGCCGCATCCGCAAGGCACAACCTCCGATCCCACCTACTGGTGATCACCCACCAACGAGGCTCGCGCATCATCACAAGCCGTTCACGTTCACTGGATTGGACTACTTCGGACCACTCTCTGTCACCGTGGGTCGTCATCATCAAAAGCGATACGTGGCCCTCTTCACGTGTCTCACAACGAGAGCAGTTCATCTCGAACTCGTCGCCAGTCTCAACGCAGATTCCGCAATCCTGGCGCTCCGCAGATTCGGGGCCCGCCGGGGTTGGCCGTCCGAAGTACACAGTGATAATGGGACGAACATGCACGCAGCTGACAGAGAACTCCGTGAAGCACTTCAAGAAGAAGCAAGTCGTCGTGGGATAGTGTGGCGCTTCATCACACCTTCCGCTCCGTTCATGGGAGGCGTATGGGAACGCCTTGTACGTTGTGTGAAGACCGCACTATACACAGTCCTGAAAGAAAGGCATCCGACAGAAGAAGTCATGGCCACCCTACTCTGCGAAGTGGAGTACACCGTCAACAGCAGGCCATTGACGCACGTTTCCGTGGATCCCGACGACGACGAAGCTCTCACTCCCAACCATTTCCTGCTTGGGGGATCAGCAAGACTACCGACTCCGGGAACCTTCGACGAGAACGACCTCACAGCAAGAAACAGTGGCGGCGCGCACAAATCTTAGCAGACATGTTTTGGCGCCGCTGGGTTCGCGAATACCTCCCCGAGCTACAATACCGGCGGGAGCCTCATGGACGCGGTCCGTCTTACGAAGTTGGCGACCCAGTCCTGATCGCCGACTCTCAGCTCCCTCGCAACACTTGGCCACGGGGAAGAATAGAGGTCGTCTACCCGGGAAAAGACGGCCAAATACGCATCGCCGAGGTTCGAACATCCGGAGGAATTTTGAAGAGGCCAACGAAGAAGCTCGTCCCTCTACCGAAGTGAAGACATCGTCGCGTCGCTCACCGATTGGAATGCAGCATCTCGACGAGGCCTGATGCTGCACGGCGGGAGAAATGTTCGCGACGGTGAAGAAAATTTTAGCAGTTTGTTTAGAGACAAGTCATTGATTATTTTAGTCTGGCAAATCGTTAGTCAGAACGTGAGCGAAACCATCATACGTACAACGAAAAACAATCAGCGGCAAAATAAGCCACGCCCAACCCCCTGCGCGGGCGCTCGGTCGCTAGGCAACCGAGCGACAGGGATAGGATGATTTCGCTCTCCCGTTCTCTCTAAACATAATTACGTAATTTCGTAGCACATAAGTTTTTTATTATTGTTTAATAAGTAAGTACATAAGTAATGTGAAATTAATTATGTAAATAAGATAGAGCATTTCAATAGCTACATAATGATATAAGTTTTGTCTTTATAAGTTTTATAGGCTAAGAGCTATAATAAGATTAAAATGTAACAAGTTAAAAAATCATAGTCAATAAGTACTTTCATGCAAATTTGTAAATATTTGTTTGATCGTTTATATAAGTGTACTAGTGTGTGTGTACTTAGAAAGTTCGTAAAAAGACCTATATAATAAGATAAGTTGTTATTGTATAAACAGAATAGGTAAAAAGATATTATGTAAAATAAGAATAACGACGACAGGGTCTTCTTCGTGGCCGTCAGGCCACGGAGGTACGGGCGTCGAGGCCAGGCCTCCTTACCCGGGTGGGGCGCGGGGAGGTTTGCCTCCCCGGTGTTGTTCTTTGAGCCGGTGTCGGCTCAGGCCTGCCAATTTCTTGGTAGGCCTATTGGTGTCGTGTTCGTGGGATTGTGCTCCGCGCTGCGGGCGATCGCATCGCCGCCGCGCGCGGAGCTGTCGAGTCAGAGGGGTGGCTCTGCGCTGCGGGCGGTGGGTTCACCGCCGCGCGCTGAGCTGTCGTGTCCAGGAGGGTGGCTCGGCGCTGCGGGCGGCGAGGGTGCCGCCGCGCGCGGAGCGGGTGTCGAATCCGGTGGTGTCGCGTCGTCGTAGTCGTCGCCGCTGAGGTCGCCTGCGTGCCGCGCTGGTGGTGGCGATCGCAGGAGCTCACGAGGTAGTGGACGCCCGGTCGGTGGTCGGCTGGTTAGCGGTGCGATACCGTGGAGGTGTGCGTACGGTCCGTTGTCAGCGCGCGCGAACATGCGCCGCGCGACCGAACGGACGTACCCCTCCACGGTGGGCGTCTTGAGGTCGCGATGGATGACGTCGTTCCTCACGTACCTCGGAGCTCCGACGATCATGCGCAGGCACTTGTTCTGCTGGACCTGTAGGCGGCTCTTCTGGTATGCCGAGCAGAGTGCATACCAGGCCGGAGCCGCGTACGTCAGCCTTGAGCGGACATAGGCCCCGTAGATGCGGAGCTTGGTCTTCGGTGAGAGGCTCGAGGTGAGGACTTGGTACAGCATCGACGTGGCCGCCTTAGCCTGCCCCACGGCATGGTTAACCATGGGGACCATGGCCAGGCTAACGTCGATGCGGCACCCCAAGTAGCTCACCGAAGTTTGCCACTCGATGTCCTGCCCTCGAAGACGGAGCTGACGTATTGGCTTCCGGACGCCGAACAGGATCGCGGCCGTCTTCCCCACGTTGACGGCCATCTTCCACTTGTCCAGCCATTCCGGAAGCAGGTCCAGCAGGCGTTGCATGGTGTGCGTGGCGGCGACTTGATGGTACGATGACGCGAGATACGCGCTGTCGTCGGCGTAAAGCGACAACAGCACGTCTTCCTCCCCCTCGCCGAGATGGCCGGCGAGGGTAGGGATGTCGTCCGTGTACACCGCGTACAGACACGGTGATAGGCAGCTGCCCTGTGGTACTCCTGCACGTATGGGGCGCGGCTGGGAGTCCGCGCCTTCCACGGAGATGTGGAAGGATCTGCCTTCCAGGAAAGAGGCCACCAGCCGCACGATCGCGGGTGGCAGGTCGGTGGCGAGGAGCTTCGCCAGGAGGCCGGCGTGCCACACACGGTCGAAGGCCTTCTCGATGTCGAGAAAGACCCCGACCGTGCAGTAGCCGCGGTTCTTCTCACTGGCGATGAAGTTCAGTCCTCTTGCCAGCTGGAGCGTCGTGGAATGGTTGCTGCGAAAGCCGAACTGCTCGTCCCGCAGTCGGATGTGCGGGGTGAGCCTTCGCAGCAACAGACGCTCGAACAGCTTGGCGATGTGCGGCAGCAGGGTGATCGGGCGGTAACTTCCTGGCAGGCGGGGATCCTTTCCTGGTTTGGGGATGGTGATGACCTTCCCCCTCTTCCAGGACTCCGGGAAGTGGGACGTGCGGAGTACTCCGTTGAATAGCCTCGTCAGGGCGACGAGGCATCTTCGAGGCAGCTGCTGGAGCGCGGCGATCGGGATTCCGTCGGAACCTGGCGCCTTCCGTTTGGGGAGACGGAAGACGGCCTTCCTCAGCTCGGACGGGGAGATGAACTCGCCTCCCCGGAGCGGAGGGATCTGGGCCGACAGAAATTCCTGCACTTGCAGGTCGATCGCCGCGTGGTGTCTGGTCGCGGTGTCGTCGGTGGCCGGTGGGTTTGGGGTGAATTGTTGTTCCATATACTCCGCCATGATCTCTGCTCTGTCGATGGCGGAGTATCTTCGCCTACCCTGGCTGTCTAGTAGAGGGTAGACGGGTGTGTCGGATCCGGTGAGTGTCTTGCACAGGTGGTACAACGATGTTTCGGACTCGGCCGCCGCGTCGATGGTCTTCTCCCAGTCGTCATCTTCGCGGGCGCCGAGTGCTTGCCTCACTTCCTGTGCAAGACGGTTGAGGTCACGCTTGACTCTCGGACAGCGGGTTCGCGCCCAGAGTTTGCGCAGGGCGCGCTTCTTCCTCAGCTTGTCCCGGAGCGAGCTCGACAGCAGGTCCCGTCTCCCAGCGTGAGGTGCGGTGGTGGTGGACTGGGTCTTGGCACGTTGGATGGCCGCCGTGATGGTTTCGGCGGCCCTGTCCACGTCAGCTGGGGTCGAGATGGGCCCTGCGAGCTCGAGCTCCGACAGCGCGGCGGCGAACATCTCCCAGTTTGTTTTGGTTCTGGGAGGACGCGGTATGGTGAAGTCGCGCTGGAGATTGAGCGTGACCAGAATGGGCAGGTGTACAGTGTCGAGGTCGTAGAGGGCCTCGACACTGATGGGGTGGTCGATCCGGTGGTGCAGGACGATGTCCAGGACGTCTGGCTGGTGGGCACGGTCGGATGGTACGTGGGTCGGCGCTCCTGGACCCAGCACGCCGTAACCGTGCCGCTCGCTGTCCTCGTGCAGCATCCTTCCGGCCGTGGAGACAACGCGTGAGCCCCAGGCTTGGTGCTTCGCGTTGAGGTCTCCGACGACTAGTGTAGGGACTTGCGGCTCGAGGAGCGTGTGGACATCGTCACTGCAGAAGGTCTCGATCGGTGGTCTGTAGGCGGCATAGAGACTGAGCTCGGTGTCTCCGGCGTGAACACGCACTCCCTGCGTGCGCAGGGATCGGTAGGGTGCGTGCTCGAGTTCCTCGTGTACTAGGTCCCTCCGCACCAGGGCCGCCGTTCCTCTGTAGGCGTAGCCCCGGGGAGAGACCTCGTCGCGCCGGTACACGAGGAAATTCGGGACACGGAGCTCGACGTGATCGGCGAGCTTCGTCTCGCCCAGGAGGATAACATGTACATCCTGCGACTGGGCGAGTGCTGTGAGCTCGCGGACGTGACCTCTGATGCCGCCTGGGTTCCAGTAGATTATTCTTAATTGGAGTGGAGTCGACGCGACAGGACGGCCATTCCTGCCGCGATCGCTGGCATCACGCCCTGGCCCTGCAGGTACGCCGTTAGTCCGGTCGTTAGCGCCTCCACTACAACCCGGACTATGGCCATGATGTCCGGGTTGGTCGGCGCTTCCCCCTGGGCCTGTTGTGTGGTAGGCGGGGGGCGGCGAGTCGGTGCTGGGGCGGACCGCTGAGCGGGGCGCGGGGCGGCGGTGGGCTGTTGCGCAGGGACCTGCGCGGCGCCTGGAGCTCTTCGCTGCGCACGTCGCTGCGCGCGAGTTTGCTCCGGCGCCGCGGCAGGCGGCTGTTCGGTGGTGCGGTCGGAGGTAGGCGCGGTGGCGGCTGGAGCCTGGGTAGGCGCCTGCGCGCTTGTTGCGGTTGGTGCCTGTGTGGGCACCTGCTCTTGCGGTTGTGCGGTCGCTTGCCTCGTCTGCCTCGGCTGAGGCGTGGAGGCGGCCGCAGGTGGGGCGCGCATTGCGCGCGGTCTGCGGGCTTTGCGCCTGCCGCGCAGAGCCTGTCCGCGCTCGGTCGGCGGGTTGGCGTCCGCCGCGAGCGTCGATACGCCCTGTTGGGTGGCGCGTGTCGCGGCGGTAGTCTGCCCGGCGTCGGCGGCCGGTGGTGCGGTGGGAGCAGCGGGGGCGGGGGCTGCCGCGGCCCTCTGCTGCTGTTGTTGCGGTCGGCGACCGCCAGGTGCGCGCGGCGGCGGCGGCGGGAGGTTGATACCTCTCCGCCTCGCCTCGCGTTTGTAATGCGTGCACCGGCGGTCATTTGCGGCGTGTCCCTGGCCGCAATTCGCGCAGGTGGGCGTGTCGTCGCGGGGGCGCGGGCAGTCCCGCACGACATGTTCGCCCGCGCAGCGAACACAGCGGGGCGGCCTGTGGCAGTTGGCCGAGGAGTGGCCGTAAGCCTGGCATCGGTGGCACTGGGGAGGCTTGCTGCCTCCGCGCCAGGCCTCCACGATGACGTCGGGCATGAAGAGGAGCTCGGTGATTTTGTGGAGCTCCCGCTTCTCCTCTTCGGTCATGTGGGCCAGCTGCACAAAGTAAGTGCAGCCGTGCTTTCCGCGGGCTGGCGGGATGGCGCGGGCGCTCTCGGCCGGGTAGCCGAGATTCCGGAGCGCAACCACGACTTCCTCGGCGGGGGTCTCTAGTGGGAGACCTCGGACTGCCACCTTGGTCGGTCTCTCTGTTGCCGGGCTGTAGCAGTACCAGGATATGGAAGTATCCTGGGTAGCTGCGGCGGTGAGGTACCGTTGAACAGCCCGGAACTCGTCGGCAGATTTGGGGAGGAACCGCACTCCTCTCCCCAGCGGCCTCGCATTAGGCGCGTGGCCGAGCGTCCGCCGCAGGGCCTCGAAGTGCCTCGTCCAGTTGGGCAGGCACTCCACGACCAGCGGCGGGTAGGCGGAACGTGGCTCGGGTTGTGGTTGGCCGGCGGCTGTAGACGCGGCGGGCGGCGGTGATCGGCGCGGCGCCGTCGACGCGGCAGGCGTCGGCGAGCGGCGCGGCGCGGGCGGTGCGGCGGCGGTGGCGGCGTACGACGTACTCGCACGCGGCGACAACGGTCGAGATTCGTCCATTGGGACGTCTCCCGTGGGGGAAGCGAGCGCCGCGTAGCTCGTCGAGTTCTTCGGCCAACTCGCGGAGTCTTGTTGACCGGAATGGGAGCCCGACGAGTACATCATGGACGGCTCGGTCCGGCGGGATTGGTGGGTCTCCGCAGAGTAGGTGCGGTGAGCGGGTAGAGGAGGCGACTCCTGTCTGGGGGAGCGTACGGCGGGCGACGTGCGCGCGGCGGCGGCCGGCGGCGACGATCGCGTAGCGGCGGCCGGCGGCGACAAGCGCGCTGTGGCGGTCGGCGGTGGTGAGCGAGCCTCCACTGGAGAGAGGCTTGCAGAGCGTGGAGGTGCGGGGAGGGCTTGTAGCGGACGGAAGCGGCTTACCGGGCTAGGAGACCGCGGTGACGCTGTGTAGTGAGCGACGGCGAGCGCAGAGTGGCTCAGCTTAGGCCGCTTGTCTTCCTGGCCGTCGGAAGAGCCTGAAGTCGACGGGCTCGGACGAGAGCGCTTCGCCGGATCGCAGCTTTGCGTAGACGCAGCTACGCCAGCTGTGATCGGCGTCGGCGCGTCATCGTCACTGTCCTCTGCAGATCCTGGAGAGGACGTGAGCGGCTTGGCAGGCGGTGGGCGGCGGACGGCGGGTGCGGCAGGGACGAAGGGCGTGATCGAGTTATCGAACACATCCCGGCGCACGATCGCGCGCGGGACCCCCGATCGTCCCTTGCCGGGTTTTGTTGGACGTTGTCCTAAAGGTTTTTCCCTTTCGGACATGGTTAGTCTCACTGGCCTCGACCCTGCAGGGCGGCGAGTGCTCTCGCGTGCGGCCAAGCCAGGTGGGACCCACTAGGGGAGACCCGGCTTAGGCGCGCCCGCGGACCGAGCTACTCAGCCAGCCCTGTGCGATGTGGTGGGGTACGGTCGGTGAGGTCGATGCTGGCGGACACTTTAAAAAATAAAGTGTGCCAGAATCTGAACCAGCCTAGCGTTCAGTCGGGTCGCGGAGCACTCCAACGCGAATCTTCCCGGCCGCTTCCTCGAGCCGCAACGGTGCGGCGAGTACAACTGGCACCGGGGAACTCGGGGGGTAGGTAGCAAAAACTGAACACTAGACGGAATATCAATTTTAGCCGACAGATAAAACGTCACAAAAACGAACTAAAATTGAATAAGAATAAGTCGAAGTGAAAATAAAGTTCCGACAGTACTGCGGTGGCTTGCGGCTCTCCTTAAGGTATTGCTCCGCACAAAGGACCCCCGGGCATTTGACCCGCGGATGTGTGGTTCCAGTGGTTCGTGACAAGAAACTAAGAAGAAAATATGAAGAAATAAGAAGAAAAAGAAGAAAAGAAGAAATAATAAGTTGAAGAGACAGATGTGATTCTGTCAGTTGAGCCACCAGCCACCAGCGGTCGCGGATCGTCGGAGTTCCCTATCAACGGCGTTTTATTTCACCCCCGGTATCCACCACCCTCCGGTACAGGGCATCAAGCGCCTCGACCGGGCGAATACCTACGAGTGAGCCTTTTTCGAGGCTTCGACTCGTATTTCCTATCTTTGTGGGCGAAGCCTTTTTCGAGGCTCCGTTTTCGTCCCGGCGAGCAGCGCCTGTCCGGTACAATATGCTTGTAAAACAAGTGTTCGAATAAAGGCGTAAAGATATTAAAACAAAATTGTAATAATGTGTTATATGTAGGTAGGTAGGCAGATACCTATCTAAGCCTTAGTTATTACAAGCTAAAAACATGTGATTAATACAAGCACATCTAATTCATTCATATTATAATAGGTATGAAAAGTAGGTAGGTACCTACTTTTCCTACCATTCGTTGGTTATTTTTGACCGAATTCGTTCAAAAATATCGTTTCTCGACACGTTTCGTGTATCTTTTATAATATAGTTAGTGTAGTTTACACGAGAGCAAAGTATCTACCTAATTTGTTTATATGCCATTGAATATCCCTCATCTACGCTCAGGATTCGAAATCTGCACTCGCAACAAAGATCAACTTTGCTCTACTGTTGCACAAATAACTATTATAATTTATAATTTACTAGCGGACCCGGCAGACGTCGTCCTGCCCGCTATTAGCGCCACCTACCGGGTCCAATTTTTCTACTTATAAACCTTCCTCTTGAATCACTCTATTAAAAAAAACCGCATCAAAATCCGTTGCGTAGTTTTAAAGATTTAAGCATAGGTACATAGGGACATAGGGATATAGGGACAGAGAAAGCGACTTTGTTTTATACTATGTAGTGATATATTTAAAATTGATGCTTTTTCCTTAGCTGTTATAAAAGTTAAACAAATCGCAGCAAAGCGGAGAAAACTTGTCGGAGAATGTGATAAAGAATCAAAAATTTATTGATTAGGTTTAGTATTTACCTAGTGTAGGTATAACCTACCTTTAGAATAATTATAATGTCCTGGTTTACAGTTTACACTTTGCTTAAACCATGGATATTGAATCTTTAATTTCGTACCCAATCGTTAATTAATTACATTAAAATTCAACCAGAGTGAAATTAAATTGTTCACGACTGGATGTTACCATTGTTGAGTGCTCGGTTAATTTGAATATATTCCACTTAGTGTATAATTAAAATTTCCACCGCCATAACGAGTTTCGATTTCGTTGTATGACACCAGCTGGAATTGGATGAACGCGGTTACCATAGCGACTGGGTTTGTGATTACCATAGAATTAGTAATAGACAGATGTAGGTAGGAAGTGATAAATAGAGTGAAATCACTAGTTTTGAAAACATAGACGTAGATAGGTATCTATTTTGCATTAATTACCTAGAGTAAAGAGTTAGGTACAGTTTAATTCACGTTGCTTTTGTGGCTGGAGATAATGTGGCCAATAGGGTATTTGACTAATTTTTGGAAATTGTTTTAAATTATTCTTTATTACTTATTAAAACACACTACATTGATATTTTTCGGAATATCTAAAGTATTAAGAATTATATCAATGATAAAGTTTAAGTTTTGAAAACCACGCCAAAAACGACATTTCTGATCACATGATAAGCGTGACGTCACGAATCGGTATGAAAGTCACTTCTCTCGCTCGCTCCTTATCGGAACTCGGTGCGTGCGACAGAGACGCTACGCAAGGTGAATGCTATATCGTAATGTTCTAAATTGTTATACCTACTCATTTTAATATCAATCATATTCTTTCAATTTTAAAGTTTAGTTTCCGTTGACTTGATAAACTTCAATTATAACAACCAAGTCAAGTGCAAATCAAGTGACGTCACAATTAATCCCAGAGCGTTCTGGTTACCGATAAAATTTCAAAAATTATTATGTTTTATTTCGTGCAAAATATCGCGTAAAATTACATAGTTTAGTTTGATTGAGTGAAATATGTCTTTTTTAGGCTATTATCTGATAAGATGACCACAATCAATAGTATATTTTCAATGTTGTCAAATACCCTATTCTGTTGTACACAATCTCTAAACCTAAACTAAAATGACAGGTCTAAATTTATTGCTATCTCTGTCACAGTGCTCATTGCGGAAAAGGATAGCAATAGATTTAGACCTGTCATTTTAGTTTAGGCTTAGAGATTGTGTACAACAGAATTAGCCACAATATGTAAGTACCTAACTAGGTACCTACCTATGTAGTTTCTGAAATTACAATGGTTATAGAAAGAAGATCTATAATTAAGAGAGACATGTCTTTATACTTAAATAATTCTACCCTCGAAGCATCCCAATATCATCAATGTACCTAAATACGTAAATTGTTTTTATGCAGTTCAGACGCGTTCTTTGTTTTTTTAAAATTAATGTAGGTATTAAAACAGTCGCAAGACACCGTTATCTTACCTGAGCACCAGAAATTAAAGTGAAGCGAACTCATCTACGCGGGCAATATTGTTTATTATAAACGGAGACAATCCATCTCGCTGAACCCCGAATGAATTGTGCCACTTAATAAAGATCTTCGTCGCCCCGGGGGACTGGGGAGTCGGGGCTTAAGTAATAAATAATTAATGTTTTAAAGCCTGCTTCGTTGGTATAGTGGTTATCGTCACAGAACACGATCTTGCGCCGCTTGTTTCCAGCGGCTGCCAGCGACTCGCTTGAGATCGTCCGTCAATCTAGTGGGGGGGTCTTCCCACGCTTCGGTTGCTGGTGCAAGGTCACCACTCAAGCAGCTAGGTACCTACTTGTAAATGGCTAATAAAAAATTTGAACCGTCGACTTTCAGTCAGTTGAGTTTCAGGAGTTGTCAACTCTTGTTCACTGTTGAAGGTGAACTTTGTTGTATTTTTTGACGTGATAACGTCTAAGGGACCTTTCAGATAGACCGGCGCGGAGAGCGTCTGAGAGCATTTTTTTTTTTCACACAGACCGGCCATTCAAATTTGCTCTGCTCTCCGCGCCGGTCTATCTGAAAGGACCCTTATAAATCGATGAACGCCGGCTAAATGCACGAAAAAGCGTGACGCGTCACGTAACGTGGAACGTAGCGCGTAGCACGTAGCGCGCAACGTAGCACGTAGCGCGAAACGTAGCGCGTAGTGTAGCGCGTAGCGTAGAACTAAGCGTTCGGCTTGTTACGCATCTACCTCTCTTTGTTTTCTTATGACGTTATCACGTAAAACTATCGTCCGTAAATCGACTTTACAGACAACCTAGTTTGTGTAACAAAATACTTCGTTTTCTATGAAAATAAAAACCGGCCATGTGCGTGGCGGGCCACGCGCATTGTAGGGTTCCGTAGTCACAATCCTCGAAAAATAGATATAACTCCTTAACCTGTGAACCCTAGCCATGATAGTTTTCCTTTAAAATTGATTATATATACTACTGCTTTGAATTTTTTCAAGTTCATACTGCCATTTGGCTGATAGAGGGGGGGGGGGGGGGACACTTGTCTCTATTAAAAATTAACACTTTAAGACATCATATTTTACAAACGGATCTAGAAATCGAAAATGATGTTCCCACACCCACAGTATTTTTATAAGACCTAGTTATTCAACGATACCCCACACTATGGGGTAGACGAGAAAAAAATATTCATCCCCACTTTACATGTAGGGGAGCTACCCTAAAAAAAATATTTATCAAAATTTTATTTTACTACTTTGTCGGCGTGATTAATATTAATACCCATGCCAAATTACAGATTCCTAGCACTAATAGTCTCTGAGATTAACCGAGGACGGATGGACGGACGGACAGACGGACGGACGGACATGGCGAAACTATAAGGGTTCCTTGTTTACTACGGAACCCTAAAAAGGAACCCTCTTACGAAATAGGTATGTGCTGTCAAGAATAATTATGTACTTACATTAACGAAATAAAACATTTTTGTGCGTGACACCGACTAGTTTTAAAGAACTCGTGCCGCGTAATTACGTGCCCTACAAGTTTTATTTCACGGTGTTTTTTACGTTCATAGATTATTTATAGCTTGTTTTTTCTTAGCTGACTATAATACCTTACCTTTTATAAGCGACGTTTCGTTTTTGACGACTTTTGTGGCGCAGTGGTAAACGCTATGACGCTATGGTCTTAGGAATAATTTGTAGGTCCTGGGTTCGATTCCCGGCAGAAGCTATTTATTAATTCATAATTTCGAAATTGTCTCTGGTCTCGTCTGCTGGGAGATTTCACGCTGTTCCTAGTCACCACTCACCACCCTACTGGCAACCACGTGCCGCCAAGCGTTTTAGCGGTCTGGTACGATGCTGCAGATAAATCGATTAGGGTTAACAATAAAATTGAATAGAGCGTAGGTACCTACTTACAATACTGATTTATTCGGTAGTCGAAAATACAATTTAAAACAAGAATAATACTAATTTTACGTCTCGCTGGATTAACTATGAAATGCTGCAACACTGAACCAAGAAAACTTTAGTTTTAGTGAAGTTTTCTTGGACAACACAAGGTAAATTAGTGTAAACTAATTATTACATTAATTAGTTTACACTAATTTACCTTGTGTTGTCAGGTCATACGAATTAATAATATTGTGTATTTAAAACAAGTAGCTATCAATTAGTTATTTTAAAGTTGTCCAAGCTTTAGATACTGATCACATAATTCACTCAGCTCAGTATACTTATGTGTTATTCGAGCTATATTCTACGGGTCTATTCGCTCCTCCGTTATATAAACTGTATTAATTCAGGCAGATATATTCAAACTTCATCCGAGGGTCATTGATATGCAAACATGACGTCTCAATTGTAGAACCCGTAATTCCTATTCGTGTTCCGTCTCAGATGAGTCAGGCTATCACATTGAACACACGTTTCTATTCAGAGCCTGGATAGCTTTGCGATGAATTAGCATGACGGCTCCGAGAGGCCAGGAAAGAGCATCTACAGCATAATATATTTATCAATATAATTACCAATAGACATTTAGATAGGTAATTATTATATTATTATTATCTGTTGATAAAAGGCTTAGAATATTTTGGCCTAGGTACTTACCAGTCCCCCGTGTGGGGTTGCTGGTCCCCCATCGGGCGCGTCCCCCCGGTGGCGGATGGGGGAACGCCTCCCAGATATGGGAGGTACCGGGGAAACCCGGCGCGGACCAAAACCAGCAGGGGGTTGCCGCTTGGAGGATCCTGGTACTTCTCTGTTCATCAGAGTGGACTGTGGAGACTCCGGGCGGCGACAATTGGGGGGGGAGGCTTTCGGGCCGTGAGGAAGAAAACCTCGTTAAAAAATTACAGGAGGGGGTGGAAACGCCCTGCGCGGCGGGTCCGCTGGTCTTTTTGGCCGGTGGGCGCTGGCTTCGGCCACCGTTGGGCAAACCGTAATCCGCACTGAGCGGAACCGGGGGCCCCACGCACTGAGCGAGGGGCCGCGAGGAAGAAAACCTCTATAAAAAATTACACGAGGGGTGAACCTCTTGAGGGTCGCCTGCGGGTGTGGCCCTCTTGAGGGTTGCCTCTAGCGAGGAACTCCGGGTGATGGAATGGTGTATCCGTCGCCCGTTGAGACGCCTCGGGTCGGGGGGCGCACCATTATGTTCCTGGTGCGCCTCAGACGGTGTTAGGGGGCCTTTAGGTCCCCCGGTGGAGGGTCTGCCTCGGCGGACGGCGCCGGCTGGGTCGTGGATGATTGCGCAAGTGTACCCGTAACCCAGCCACCAGGCGACACGGAGGAACATCGCTGGGTTTTAGTGGGTATTCTGGCCACTTCTTGGCCTGCTTGAGTCCCACACTACCTTCCGGAAGCGTCGCAGTCCGCTGCGCTGCTTCCGAAAGGTGTGCGTAAATGCATTTCCCAGCGTCAAAAAAAAAAAAAAAAAGGTACTTACCAGTCCGCCCTTTTCCTCTAAGTACTAGCGAAATAATTAATCCGCATCAGGTTTTTAATAAACCTAGATACCTACTTAGGTACCTACATATTTGTGAAAAATAGGTTCTTCAGTCCTTATAGATTTATGCTTATAAGCCTGAGGCAAAGAAATATTATGCCTATTTAAATACTTAAATTCTCGTTTTGCCTCGACTACAAGTTCATGATCTCGCACGAGAAAAACATTTGTTCAAGTGTAAAGATTATTACAAATGGTAGACGCAGGCCCGCCGCAAGTATTCAGCCTACATTTTACAAAATACAGCCCAAGTAATATCCATTACTTCAGTTAAATTAAGCCTTATTTTGCGTGACATCGTTGGCCTTTCTTATTTAAGAATTAAGGAGCGGGGTACTGCTCTGTAATTATGTGGCCCGACAAATTGCATACCTATTTCTTCCTCCAAGATGTGGAGGGTCAAATACGAGTGCCTATAGAGGTATATTTTATTTAATGTTTGATGTGGCTTTTACGTGATCTTATTAATTTGTTTAAGGAGATGCTACTATTACATTTTATTAAAAACGAACCAAGATAAGCGAGAACTAGATAGGAGAGAAAACAAGAGGTGAGGTCATTCACCAGATCCTATATCCCCTAAAATGTTTAAAATGTTTAAGTATTACTTTTTAGGATTGAGATTTAGGATACATCTCTGATTTGAAGATAGCCAAGCATTATTGTTCACGTCTGAACATCTTTAACCTAGGGGAAGCAGGAGGAATGTCGTTCACTTAAAGAAACACGTTTAGGTATATTTGTTATATTAATATAATATTGAAAATAATATTTAAATATTAATATAATTAGAAGAAAATAATAATGATGCAACTATTCAATACTTAATCAATATTTTAACACAAAACGTTAAACGTTTTGTGTTAAAATATTGACTTTCAGTAAAAATTTCAGTAATAACTAGGTAGTAACTAGTACCTAATAAAGCATACCTACAAAAAAAAACCAGATTTGAGCGCTATTCCCCCTGACCATGAGTAATGCCGCTCAACTTCTCAAGCAAAGCTCAAACCTGTATGTGGTATGAATATAACCAATGATATCAGATTTAACTTATAAAATTACTGAGATCAACTTTCAACAACTAAACTGAATTTCCGTTATTAACAACATTATTGGACAGCTCATATCTAGACACACGACAGTACGTTAAGCCAAGTTCCAATAAGAAAAATTTTCATTTCTGAGTCGATCTCATGTGGTAAACGGAATGTTATTATGTGATCGTTGCTTTCCTTTTTGACATCCCTCTTTAAACCGCAATTTTAGCATTGAGTAAGCGCTTGTTCAGACACGGCGGGAACCGCGCGATTATAGAATCGCATGGAAATCGCGCAGGTCTTATTTATATGAGTTATAAAGTAATCGTTCAGACATAACCGCGCGGTTATCGCGCGGGAAACGCGCGGTTCCCGCCGTGTCTGAACAAGCGCTAAGTCTTCTTCACTCCAGTGGTTCTTATACTCTTTGGGACTAGCGAAACTTGTCATTTCCTGCTCCAGACCTTGAACAGGGTCTGGATATTTTTTGCTTCAACGTTTTTAACCCTCGACGCAAAAACGACGGGGTGTTATAAGTTTGACGTGTCTGTGTGTATGTGGGTGTGTCTGTCTGTTCCCCTGTGGCGTTCAAACGGGAAGACCGATTTGAATGCGGTTTTCTTTGTTTGAAAGGTGAATTAGTCGAGAGTATTGTTAGCTATGTTTGATGAAAATCGATCCAAGATGGCCGCCGCTACAAAATGGGCTTATAATAATACATATTTTTTCACAACTCTCTTAATATGGGTATCAAATGATAGGGCTTGACTAGTAGAATAGCACTATTGCAAATCCAAGATGGCTGCTGCCACAAAATGGCGAATGTCGGGGGTTTTTTAAATTTTTAATTTATACTTGTGTATGCATACCATTCTCTAGTGTGTACACTTTAACCTTCTTGTATTAAATAGGTATTACTTATGTAGGTATATTTGTGTTCTCAAACATACCCGCCACAATAAAGTATAATCCGTTCTTTGTGGACCACAGACAACTGTCATTCAGTTATTTATGGGGGGGTTGTTTCCCGCGCGCGGCGACCAATATGGCGCCCAGCGCTCAGCTAAGCCGGTGATTTAAACATACACCCCATCGATTTAGTAAAACATGAAAAGTAATTAATCATTTTACAGTCCTTTCATACGCGTAAAGTGCCTTACGATGAATGGAAACGATAATAAAATTTTAAAAAGACGGTCAAAAACGAACGCTTAAAAAAAGATTAGGTTATTTAAGCGTTCTTTTTATTATTAAGATTAAGTAACATTTTGTTGCAGACTTTTATTTTCGCTTTGGAGTACCTACATACCTACAGATTCACGACTTTAGCCGACTACGTGCAAGCTTGATAAAGCCCACAAATGTTTCCATAACGCCGCATTGTATCCGTAATACCTACACGGCATTCTAATTAACAGCCGGCAATACGTTTTCATTGAGCCAATTTGTGTTGACGCAATACTTAGGTAATGAGATTATCTTGATAACAATGTTTGTTGGAGAGACGTGTCTCGAATCAGATTATTTCTTATTAGGTTTAGTGGGGACTAGTTTTTGTCGTACGGTTCTTGTTGGTAAATATACCTACCTACCTATAGATATGCAACATTGCATTTTTCGACTTTTTTATATAGGTAATAATAATAAAAAAAAAATTGGTTGTCTGTAAAGTCAGTTAACGTACGATAATTTTACGTGTCGTCATAAGAAAACAAAGAGATCGATGCGTCACAAGCCGAACGCTTAGGCTGATCGTGCCTTCTCTATCGCTTTCCCGCGTTCTCGCTTGCACGCGGTACGTAACAATGAGTCATTATTTTCATGCGTGTAGCCGGCGTTCATCGATTTATAAGACGTTATCACGTCAAAATTTTTAAAAACTTACAATGTGCTATCTTATTATGTTAGTGTGTACCTACTAGAACTTGTCTAACGTCTGTCTCTGATTAGGTTATAGGTAGCTACGGGAGGGATAATTCATAAAAAACTAAGTGTTTCGCCTCACATAAATTTATTTCTTCATATACATTATGTATAATTTGCGAATCCACCGTGTCCCGAGACATAGCGCGGGATATTTATTACTTTTTATAAAATAATCGTCTACGAACTCCTACTAAATACATTCACACACCGTCCCGCCATATTGCGTGCCGCCATTTCAATTTCTGCATTAAAATATATTTAAGCTATGGCAACACTGTACCAACTTAGCAATTCAAAATATACAAAACGCAAGGCGGCTACTTATTACGGATTGCAACACTGAATATATTAAAAATAATGCAATTTGACATGTACATTTTATGTTAATTACATCTGGGGGAACTAAAATTATTACGTTCGAAAAGTAAACATCTCGTTTAAATATTCATAAAATTGTTGACTTCATTATTTTCTTATTGCTCTATAAAAATACAGTACATTTGTCTTTTAAGTATGTTTTTGGTAAAAATTATCTTCCTTTAGCACTGATTAATTGCCATAATATGGAAAAATTCAATAATTTTGTTTCCCCAATACACCACGCAGTTGTCAAAATTACTTAGAAACTACTAATTAAAAAAATTAAATTACAATTACAAACTCTAAGTAAATAATTAGGTGATACATATATGAAAATAACCATTACAGTCCATTTGCTACTTAGCTGCATAAGAGAAAAATTACACAATACTAATTAATTATGAACACATGAAAAAAAAACGTGTAAATCAGTCTTTCACATATGCATACATACAAATTAACATTGGATACGAATATGATTTGCTTTTAACACAATATGTATTTTGTACTAAAAATGGAATTACATACATACAGCACCTCTTTATGGCATTTTGTATTCGTATGACCAATACTGTACTTATATCAAATCACGGCTTATGGAAATGTCATACTTAAGAATAACATTAATTATAATATTATGAACACTATCTACAAATTGTAGAAAAATAATTATTGTTATCTAGCTAAAAAGTAATTTTTCTCAACATGTCCTAGGTACTTGCAACACTATTATTTTTGCAGTATTGGTTATACGTTACATTTATATAATAATAATTGCACTGCTGATTTATTATATTTTACAAAAAATTAAAACAATATATTAATATAAATTATAAAAATAAGAAGTTGATGGATTTCATGAAATTATTTTATAGGTCGGTAGTGTGTGATTTTTTTTTCGTGTTTTGTATAGTTGACGCCAAACAAATATTCGTCCCTGAGCTGAGGTGCGAGAGCGAACTCGGACAGGACAGACAGGTATAGCTCCGTCTCTTTCTGTCCGCCCACTGATATCTAAAATATGCTATTGCGACGCAACTTCCGGTTATATTCAGAGGCGAATATTTATTTGGCGTTAACTATAGGTATATGGTATGTTTATTAAGTTTTTTAAGGAAAGTTTTTAGTAAAATGCTATTTGAAATGTATTGAAGAATGTTTTTTCCGGTTTATTTCACAATATTACGTAATTATGAAGAAATAGTAAACTCAGAAATAATAATTATTATTATATTAGGTACATAATACGTTTTTAACAAATGTAAAAAAATTGTGTGGCACATTTTACGTAAAATATTAGGTAGACCATCTTTTAAATCGGTTGATCAACGTGTTAATCAAATGTTTGGTATCACATATATATATGGTTTAATTTAATAAGGTTTTTAAAAGCTTAAGAGGCTTGAAAGAAAAAGCTACCTCTCCTGATTTATAGTCTAAAAGCCCGTGACATGATAGAACAAGTATTTGATACAAGAGAAATAACAACCTGCTTGATAAAATACTTTCCCTAATTTACCTGTTGGACTCTTAGAGTATAATCCCACTAGCGTGTAAGCAAACCTGGTTACATAATATGCGATTGATGAATCGCATTAACGAGTATTAAATTTTCACTATAACCTCAATTTAACAATATTTTTAATTAAAACCTACGTATGTACGTTTTTTCGAATTATCGATACATCTTAAGTTTTATTATAACTACGTGAACGATTGGCAGTTGACGTCGACCGTGTAAACCGACCAAGTAATGTCCATACACCATAGACAAGACGAGCAAACATAGAATGCTCGTGATTGTTAATAATGTTAATAATATGTCACGGTTACAGACAGTGTATTGTATGATTAGTATGAATTAAATTAAAAAAAAAAACTCGTAAGGTTAGAAAAAAAAAGCAATTTTTTGTAAAAAACATACACGATCATACTTGCGAAGAAAACAAAATGTTCTTACATGTATTATTCGTTTTGTTTATGGTGTAGTTATCTGACAAAATTAGAAGATGATAATCTCCTTCAGATTTCGTAGACCGCTTCATAATGTTATTAAATCTAAGTTAAAAGCTCAACTTTAACTTATACGTAGATCGATATAAGGTATAGATGTATAAAACGAGTGGAAAACCTAATAACCTTAACACGATACTGGGCAAGGGGTTATTGTAAAAGGTTAAACAATTCTACACTTAAAGATAGCTTAAAATAGGGTAGTATGAAGGGTGTCATAGCCGATTGAAAGTAATGTTAATGCGAAAAAGCGCAAGATTGATTTAACTAAGTAATGTAGAACGGGCGATCGCATAATATTTTTTGCTTAGAACGATGCACTTCAGTTTTTAGTTAGACAAAAAAAATTAAGAAATCAAAAATAGTTTCAAAATTCTTTTGTCTATAAACGTGACTCGGAATTTCCTTTACTATAAGCATAATAGATTAGTTCATTCAACTATACCATTCTAATAGTTTACGATTCGTTCATATTCGAATCTTCTCCTTACCAATTTCATTAAAACATTACAACACACCGACAAAACATTTTTTTCTACCTAACAAATAGATATGTCATCGAATCACCGTCTCTTCACTAATGGGGGGCAGTGATGCTAAAAAATACATGTTTCCTAAATCTATTTAAATGTAAAAAAAAAATCAATAAAAACGGCTAGCTCACTGTAACACAACAGGCCTACTATCAACTTTGTATAACTGATTTTTTCCCGCTAAAAAAGCATCTTTCAAGCTGTTCATAAAATTTTGGGCAAAATCGCTCAATTGAGGCAACGTCCTTTTATAATCCATTTTATATTTCCAATATCATAGTAGTGTTAATTAATACATATTATTTGTATCACTTACGATAAACTTCTTCGGTCCGGAATTGACACGAAATAATTGTTGATAGTAAACACACTGGTCCATTGGTTTATAATGCAAACAACTGTAGGTACTTTTTCCGCAAGAAGAAAAACGCAGTGTGTATTTTTTTCGCGTTTATATGGCGCTCCATTAACATTTCAATTATGTCGCACTACTAGAATTATGTCCACTAACTAAGAATGATTTTAAAATAAACTGGAGTATGGGATGGGCAAGAGAAACAGGTAGGTAGACTTTTACGCAAAGTAATGTGTAAAAAATTTAAAGCTATTTACATAAAATTACATATCTACTACGCACATGACAAAATTTCACACGACACAGCCGATTCGTCCTAAAAGAGTTTGTTATATTGCATTAATGAAACATGTTTATTTTATTTTTTTACCACAAATTTACACTACTAAACGTATTATTTAACACCCGATATGAAAAATAAACTTCTAATTACAGCTGCAATAACTATTTATACACTTTTACAATATAATGTCGTATAAGATATATTATTGTGATGATCAGAGTAAAATATTAGAATGTCGCATAACGTCCTCTAAGCGCACTGATGCATTTCTAATTTCCCAAGGTCACTGAACGATTCTTCAAAGATTTGACTAAAAGCCGATCCATATTAGAGTATATATTATAGGAGGTGTAGGATGGAAATGTAGGATACATTTGAAAAAATTTGTACCTTTTGTACGTTAAGTTATAAATATATGGAGCGGTTTAAAACTCTGAATAAATCGTGCATCAGCTCCTGGTCTATAATTGTAAGTTATATTTTGCAGTCATGTATTTTATTTGCAGACACAATTAATTAAACGGTTAATTTTTTAAATAGTCTGACATCACGAATTTTTTTTTTCTATATTTATCATGCATCAAATTTTAATTTTAAAATGTTCTTTTTTGGATATTTAAAAATAGCACGAACAGCAGCAGCGCATAAAAGTTCCTTTTTATCTATGGTATATAAGCTGAACGCACATTATAATAAACGACATACATGCCACAAGCAACGCATGTTTTAGCTTAATGACAATGCGCATGATAAGTATCGGCACGTTCTGAAAATGTGGTGCGGTCTGATGATGTCATCCGCTTAAAAAGGACTGAAAGATGCGTTGCGTTCGGTGGTGTAATGTGGCGTCGGCTTAAAAGTTCTTTTTTGTCTATGGTATATGATATAGGGTTATTCCAATAGAGAGTTCATTAAACATATTTACCCTTCCGATTCACAATCATGTTTGCAACTGGTCGCATTCGTAAATATACATCATAAGTAATTTTTCCTAGGCACTGGTATGTGATAGCCTCATAAGGTATACAACATTTTGTGAAAAAATGTGGGTTACAATCAGTCAGTTTAAGGGAAACTGCGCCTTTTTTAATAATTTAAACCCTGCCGTTATTTTTAAATATATTTAACAAGGTATAACTAGTGTGATAGATATTTAAGCGGATAATACACTTAAAATTTAGTTTATTTAGAAATTGTAACTGCTTCTAAATAGGTAACTGTTTCTAAATTTATATTACTGAAATTTTTATAATATGATTATTTCAATTCCAACAGTTAAATGACTTAAAATTATACAAAGTCGATAATTTATAAGTAATCCAAGTAAATATAAATTCTATTATGGGTCTTAATCCATAATAGAATTAAATGTTTGAAAAATGCTTTTCCACGGCCATTTTCTCAATAATTGTCACTAATTTTTCTTTTTATTAGTTATTTTATAAATAGTTATTTTCTCAATAACTTTTTGAAGCAACATTATCAATATAAAGAAAAAAATCAATATCTGTTTTGAAATAACTAAGTATATAATTTTTATAGCGTACCTACAAAAAAAAAACCATCTGTTAAACACAGTGGTTTAAATAATATGGTTCTGCTAAGTAAAAAGAATTCTTATTGGAACTTGGCTTAAAACACGGCCGTGTGTCTTGATACATATTATATTAATATATTATTATATGTTTTTATTATTTAAATTTTAAATGTATTTAAATGTTATTATAACTTAAATGTTTGCATGTTGTTTAAATGGTATGTTAGACATAGTAGACTCGTTTTTTTAAATTTTGAAAATTCTTAATGGATTGATTTATAAATACATACGATAGCAATCGTGTCTAAATCTTTGTAAATATCACGATATTATTATAAAATCTTTATAATAATATTGTGTCTTTCAATAGAATATACATAATTTATTTGTAATTGGTAAAGTAAAAAGCAATTTTGATTGGACCTTACTGTGTTGTACCTACGATTAAAATTCAAAATAGGAACGTCTAACATTTTCACAGATTAACAACACGCGTTTGTGGAATATTAAAGAATGGTCATAGACAATTTTTTCTGTTCTAAGGCGATATGCATACACGGCAGGGTTTACTACTTAGTTTAGACGAGTATGTCTCAGCGTCAGTTGGCGTAGTGGTCGAACGATCCGAGGTACTCCAGCGCAGCGCGGTAGCAGAATTCGTACTGGTCCTACGACAAGAAAAGCACAGTATATAAAAAATATAAAATATAATATTAGGTATAATGGCGATAGTTTGTGTGCATGTATGTATATATGTATGTGTGTATGTTTGTTACTCTTTAACGCTTACTACTAAACCGATTTGGCTGAAATTTGGAATGGAGATAGATAACCCTGGAATAACACTCTTAGAAGATTATGTTCAAATATTTTTATGTGTAGGTACAAACTTATTAACCGCGGATAACATCGCGGGGCGCAGCTAACTAGTATAAAATATTTCGTCGAAAGAAAAATATTGTAAAAATTTGTTGTGAAGTTTCCTCTTTGTTCTGGTATTATAATACTGTTCAGATATTCCAGTAATTCCGTTGGCACTATAAATATAATGTTGAGCCAGCTATAAAAAAATATAAAACAACTATAAAATCATTAATTAGACCTTTTAGAATCACTGCCAAGTAACGACGAGGTTTTAATTCATAATACCATCTCTAACTGAAAATTTAATTCACTGCAAAATTTATTTAATACCTAATACCATCTCTTCCACATTAAAGGGAAGTTTCAAATCAAGTTTTACACCGAGTCCATAAGTTTATAGGGAAACGTTAATTTTCGCCTCGCTTTGGTAAAACTAGTTAGTTACAATAAACTTTTAAGAGAAAGATAATATACTATCCAAATCAAGAATCCATACTAATTATAAATGCGAAAGTGTGTCTGTTTGTCTGTCTGTCTGCTAGTTTTTCACGGCCCAACAGTTTAACCGATGTTGATGTTGGGTTGGTACAGAGGTAGCTTACATCCCAGGGACGGACATAGGCCACTTTTTACTCAAGCGATAACCTAGCCAATATGCAGCAAGCTCAAAGTTTTTATTACATGACGTAACCTACGTCCTGTATAACCTATGGTAACCTATGGTAACGTAACCTATGGTACCTGTACCATCTCTTATATTGTGCTCATATAACAGTCAGTATGGGTAACGTTAGATTTGCGTTTAACATTGACAAGTCAAGGCAGATTGACATCACAGAAGCAGATACGTGTATCAACAATACTAGTTCCTTGGTACCAACGGTCTTCAAAAGTAGGATGATAGTGAACGGGCAAATTGGAACCACCTAAGCAGGAAAGCGGATCATGGTTCAAGAAAGAACATCAATTGACAAAAAACTAAATTCTGATTAAAAAGGGTCGATGATGGGTTTTAGCAGCTTTTTTTACTTTTTTCAATTACAAGTTAGCCCCTGACTGCGATCTCACACGGTAAGTGACAATGCAGTCTAAGATGGAAGCGGGCTAACTTGGAAGAGGTTTGACAGTTTTTTATTTAACCCCTAACCACTGATCGCTCTCTATACGGCATCGCACCGGAACGCTAAATCGCTTGGCAGTATAGCTTTGCCGGTAAGGCTACCAGCCATGGCTGAAGCCTCCCACCAGAGCAGACCAGAGACAATTTAGAAATTATAAACTAACATATTGGCCCAGGCTGGAATCGAACGCCCGGACCACAGCGCTTACCACTGTGCCAGGGTCCTACTAATCCGGTTGATGACTATGCAGAATGCAGATCGAAAATAATGTTAAACGCGAATCTAATGTTGTTGATATTTTAATGGGACCGGTTTGAAAAAAAAACTTGTCTTTTGTCTTTTTCATATTATAAATTGTATAACGTGTACAACAGAATGTTGGCAGAATGGTCTTGTATTATCAGTATTTGATCGCATCTACAATTCACAATGCCGGCTTACGAACGCGGCCTTTGTACGGTGTAAGCTAATTCCATTAAAAATAATTACTTAGCCGATACGAGGAATTTACAGCTTTGAAAGCGCGAGGTATTCCACGGGGAAGGTGAATTCGGGCTAGGGTTGCCGATGTTTTTATTAGAGGAAATACTAGCTGACTTTTTATTTCATTTAAATTATGCCAAGGACAAATCCAACGGATAAACCACTATATAATAGCCCTTTATGTTCATTGCTGGGCACAGACTCGAGAGGCAAGTAGTTTCCTTTTCACTTCCTACTAACTAATCCAAATGGTAATACCTATTTCATTTCACATTAATTAAAATACCTAATAAAAATACACCGGTAAAAGCATGACAACTCATTTCATTTTATAATTACGGGTAAGTAAGTATCTTTAAATATGAATAGAATATCATAAGAACTTGTTGCTGAATTGTTATACTCTAGACCTGAGGTTATTGCACCGTTATATTAGGTGTAACATAAAGATGACAACCCTAGGCGTTTATAAGTAAAATTAAATTCAGCTTCAGCTTCCCCTATTTTTTGTTATAGCATCATTGATTGAAAAAATATTTCTGCTGTGTCACTTTTATAGAAATTTTGAATTCATATAGGTAGATACCTACACTGAATTTGATCGAACAGAAAATGTAAGTAGGTAAGTAGTATCTAGGAGCAGATTTATATTTTGGAAATTCTAAATGGTTAATTTGATGAATGATTTCTTTTGTAACGTATGTTAATTCTTTTAGTTTAACGCTAACATACAATAGGTATTTTGTTTTGTTCCTAACTGACCTATTCCGTTACCGACGATCCGCAGGGGTTAGAGAAAAGGTTTTATAAGTTACCAAATAGACTCGAGTCTATTTGGTATCTTATAATTTTTAAATTGGCTCAGGTCTGATCTTGTGGGAGGCTTCCGTCGTAGATTTACCACCCTACCAAAAAAGACGTGTCGCCTAACAATCCGATTACGATTCTGTATACAAATCTGAAATCGATTAGAGGTAGGCATAAGATTTTTAAACATGTCATACGCCATACCTCTTCCTGATTAGTCCGCTTCCATCTTAGAATACTCTTAACACTAAGTCAGATCGCAGTCAAGGGCTAACTTGTCATCGTACAAGTATAAAGTTCGTAAACTAACACCCGACTACGCAAGCGAAACCCGAAATCGCAGGGCAAGCAGCTAGTGGCGCCATCTGTTATGTCTATCCGAAACTAAATAATAATAAACTTTTGCCGCTCGCACTTCGCTTCTCGATTTTTTTCGTATATAAAATGTAGCCTATGTCACCCGGACCATAACAAAGAATTAATTGACACCTCATTCATCAAAATCGGCCCAGTAGTTTAGGCGCTAACGGTGGTACACACAGAATGTCATACTAAAATTGGCCACATACATAGGTACATACATACATACGTAGACTGCTAAAATCATATACCTAACCCTTCCTTTTGGCTTTGCCGTAGTCGGGTAATAAAAGAAAAAAAAATCCACACCCTTTCTAATCATAATTCTCATTACCCCAAAAATTGAATGCGGAGATGCAATTACCGCGGTCTGTAAGTCGCAGACGTTTGTTTGGTGCATTTTTAATTAAAAAACGCTCCTTTTGTTGGGAGCGAGGATATAAATTAAACCGCCGAATGGTTTGTTTTAATTCAATGCGCAGAAGTCGAAAATGAGGTATCTCGGGGCGTGAGGGGGTCGCGGGGAGGGCGTGAGGATCGTTCGTAAGCACTGATTAGCTCTCGCGGATCCCTCGTAAGCGCTGATTGGCCCTCGAATCGTATTGTGTCCCGCTCACTCGTACGACGCTGCGCGCACTTGAAGATTACCGCTTGACTTACGTGCCGCGGGTTATAATAACACTGAGAAACAATCTCACAACACTTGTTAGATTTTGACTGCACTAACTAATATAATTCGCGACTTCGCCCGTGTGAATTTCAGTCTTTCACAAATCCCGAGGGAATCGTGGATTTCCGGTTCCCATTCCCGCTCCCTTTTTCAACCTTTGTACCTACTTTCAAGGAAGTTTGCTATAGTAATCTACCTACCTATAGCTGTAACTACAGATTTCGGTTTTTCAAAATCCCGTGGGAACTGTGGATTTTTCCAGGATAAAAAGTAGCCAAGTGTTAAGTCAAGGTATAATCTACCTCCATTCAAAACAGCCAAATTGGTTAAGTAGTTGCAGCGTTTTAACGCGTTGAGCGCGAACTCAAACCTTAAAATAAGTCAATTTAGGTCCATTTTACTCTGAAGTCATTGTATTTCGATCAGTAGTGTTTAGTGTGGGGTATTTTTAACCCCCGACGAAAAACGACGGGGTGTTATAAGTTTGACGTGTCTGTGTGTGTGTGTGTGTGTGTGTCTGTCTGTTCCCCTGTGGCGTTCAAACGGGTGGACCGATTTGAATGCGGTTTTTTTGTTTGAAAGGTGAATTAGCCGAGAGTGTTGTTAGCTATGTTTAATGAAAATCGGACCAAGATGGCCGCCACTACAAAATGGCGGATTACATATTTTATCACAACGCCCTCAATATGGGTATCAAATGAAAGGGCTTGACTAGTAGAATAGCACTATGCAAATCCAAGATGGCCGCCACCGCAAAATGGCGAATGTCGGTGGTTTTTTAAATTTTTAATTTATACTTGTTACCTCAGTTTGCACCATGGCGGGGCGCTGCGTGCGCAGCGTGCGGACGGTCTGGAACACGTCCACCACGCCCTCGTACTGCATGCGCTCGAGCACCGTCGACAGCGTTATGAACACGCCCGTGCGCCCGACGCCAGCGCTGTCAACATTACTGTCAGTAGTACGAAAAACCTAGCGTTGCCAGACCTTCCCCATTTGATGGAGATACAAACTCGAGGGAATCGAAAGGAGGATGTCGCATGGAGGTGTATGAAATAATAACGGAAAATTAAATTGAGAACGGAACCAATTAGCATTATAACAAAAATGAATATGAAAAAAATAACGGAACCAAGCACGGTGGTGTATGAAATTTTTTTAGATATCCAAGTGAACAATGGAGACTTGATTGGATCCAGTTGCTCAATATCTAAACGGTGATAAGAATCAGTATAGAATCAGGATCAAATCATCTAGTATAACATAAAATATCTCCACAAGGTTATGGTACATAAAATTCAAACGCTGTTTGTTCTAGACGATCTAAAAGCGATACATGATATAAAAAGTGGAACGCGTGTATCGAAAACGAAAAGATGCATAATATGTCTTTGTTTTGTAAAAAAAACGCACCTGCAATGTACAGTGATGGGTCCATCCTGACCAAATTGTTCTTTAGTCTTGTGGACCTGTCCCAGGAAGTCGATGAAGCCTTCGCCACTCTTGGGCACGCCCTGTTCGGGCCAGTCCGTGAACTGGAACTGACGTACCGTCCGCGAGGCCCCGTCGCGAGCGTCTGTGACCTGCACAAAACATGTTAGCAATTTTACTGTAACTATTTGATGTAAAAACTAAGGTTTGAGACTTATAAAATCACTGGTATTCAGAAACATCAGGAAGTTAATAATCAGAAAATCGTGTCGTGTGGTCTACACCTATTCTATGGAAGAACAACTGCGACTCACTTATATAATTTTAATTGAAAAAACAAAAAAAATCTTCTAAAACATGCATATTTGACTTGACTTGTGATCTGTTTAAATTATCAACAGATCACAAGTCATGGTAACCAAAACTTAAAATAAGAAAGTTATCGTGAAAACGTTAGAGGTATACGTTGTGAAATCATCCAGGGTTATGTAAATAGTAGTTTACCTTGAATTCTCTCAAGATGTACTGTGGCATATTGTACTCGGCGATAGGGTCAACAACAAAGCACTGGTATCGAACAGAGCGATCCGAAGGCCAATATTGATGACATTTTTCCTGGAATAAATAGCAATATTTAGAACGAGTTCAAAAAGTTTTCGAATCAAAATAAAAGAAGTAGCAGAGTCTTACCCTGCCCATCTCCTTCAACTTAGTAAGCATAACGATGATGGTCGAATTGTGCTCCCAGAGCATTCGCCAGAAATCGTCAGTCGTATCAGGCAAGGGGCCTTGGGTGGCAATATAGGCAGCCCTGTATCTGTATCCGTCCACGAACGAAGCGTTGATATAATCAGAACCGTCTCGAGGAGTCAAGCAAACACGGGTAGATTCGTATGGCAAGATGTGCACCAGTCTGTTCTTATGTTTATTGCACGGCAAGCTAGCGGACACAAATCGGCTAGAATCGGCTTTCATATTAGCCAGCTTTTTAAATTCCAATTCCATTCCGGTTATATTCTCGATCGTATCGATTCGCATCAGCTTCTGGATGTGCGAATGCAGATTACGAGCCGGCACTTCGGTGTCGCCACAAATGACGGCTTCGAGTAAGGCATCATGGATAAAAATGTACTGGTCTTCGGTTTGCACCATGTAGTTTCGTTGGGCTCGTAAACATGTCACGTGGCCGTAGATGTCTACAGTGCGTTCGTGTCTGGCTCTTTCAAGCATGGAATCGATAACTATAAAGCATCCAGTACGCCCGACTCCTGCAGAGCAGTGCACGACCAGAGGACCGGCATCGGGTGGGTTCAAAGCTCGAACACGACGTAAAAATTGCAAGAAAGGAGCTGGATGATCGGGTACTCCATGATCGGGCCATGCAGTGAACTGAAGTTGTTTTATTTCTCGGCGCTCAGCTCCCCCGTTTCTAGTCACTTGGAATGTTCTAATACAATACGTGGCAAGTTCCTGAACTTCTGCGATGGTAACCGTCATCATGCCATACGACTCGCTGCCTCGGCTTGGCCAGTATTGATCGCACTTAATCCTCGTTCTCTCTTCTAACTTTGTCATCATCACTATAGTAGATGTTCGTAGTTCCCAACACATTCGCCAGAAATCAGCAAACGTTTCTTGAAGCGGACCCTGAGTTGCAACATAGGCATTATGTTTACGGTAACCATCACAATAGTTTGCATTTATGTAATCGCTTCCAAGAATTCCGTCGATTGGTTGAAGAATAACGCGACTGTGGTCGTATGCAATCACATTGGCATAGCGGTTTTTAGGCTTATTGACTTCCATATTAGAGTGATCCCATGTGAATTGTTGACCAGGTTCTATACTTTCATACTCCTGAGAGAATTTCAGGTTATCATTAGCTTTAAGCCTATCAATGTGTTCAGATAGTTCCGATATTGGGATTGGTGGATGAGAGATCATAGCTGGTGTTTGAAAGTTTAATCGCCTCATTTCAACCGGATCTGAAGGAGCTCCAAATCCAATATCAGCAGACATCAAAGGTCGTGTAACAGCCGCCTGGTCAGGAGTTTTGCAAGGTTGCCTTCTTCTTTTAACAATAAACAACAGTACCAAACACAACGATAGCATCAACGCTGCTATTATTGGACCAATAACCCACACCATACCAGCCTCTTTTCTGTTCTCCTCTATTCTAATTTCAGGGTCTCCATTAATATCTTTCGGATCTGGTCTTCTCGGTTCTTCACCTGGTGGAGCTTCTCGCATATCAAGTGATAAATATTCTGAGAATGGACTGGACGTATATAAATGTTTCTGAGGAGTATCTACAACAGCTCTTACGAATACTCTGTATTTCTTATTTAGATTTAACTTTCTATTGAGAAAACCTTCGTACATTTCGTCATTACCGAGGTGAAACGTATAAAGAATATTTCTTTGCAGAAATTTGGCAGCGATATACGGCGCATTCTCGTCATCGGTTCTAGCATTGTTTTTGATTAAATCTTCAGTTAGGAACTGATCTGGGTTTTTATGATTATGCGATCTATCATCTGGCACCACAACTAAATAATAATGTGATATGGGTCCGTATTCTTCAGACGCTTGAGGTAGAATTACAAGTATTTCATTATCAACAACACCATAAAAGTCAGGTTTAACCATAGGTTTAGGTGCAGCCATTTGAGTCGTCACCGTTATCGTCGTAGGCGGTCTATACGAGTTATCATTAGGTATGGCACTTATATTCACATTGTACGTAGTAAATGGTGACAAATCGTTTATGGAGTAAGAAGTTTGATCATGTTTGACAACAATTTCTTTCTTCCGAATTTCTTGCGTTTGCGTCATTCCTAGTGAATCAACAAATTCTTTTATTGCATTATAAGAAATCTTATAGCTAAGTGGATTCAAACGTAATGGGGGAGACCACGACAGTGTCATGGAATGGGTGGATACGTCTTGAGCTCTAAGGTGTAAAGGCACTTCTTCGGGCTTCACTTTAACAGTAACCTTTTCCGATAGCCTACCTAAGCCGTCAGCAGTCTTCGCCGCTACTGCGATAGCGTATTCGGCAAATTTTTCCAGGTTTTCCAAATCAGCAGAATGTGTAACATGAACAGTTTTCTGCTGCCATTCATCTAAATCCTCAACTGGAGTCATAGTGAAAAATATAACATAACCGATTATTTTCTTTCTCGACGGAACGGGCTCCCACCATACTTCCACGCTTGATTCAGAAGTTGCGACGGCTTTGACTGACATGGGCGCTCTACCGATGTCCCTTTCAGTATGAGCCGTTACATCCTTACTATACGGGCCAGCACCTTGATCGGTGTAAGCCCTGACTTTGAACACATAATGGGCATCTTCTTCTAAGCCAGTAAATACTGCTTTTGTGTGTTCGGTGGTTTTCTCAACAAGAGATGATTGGTCTCCTCGCTTATAAAATTGGACGTCATACTTTTTTATTTGGCCACTCCTGTCTGCTCTTATTGGAGGTTCCCATGTGATGCTAATAACATCTGGAGTTTGGAAATGATATGTAACGTTACTAGGAGGCCCTTTCGGAGCGCCTTCAGGCGTTAACCAATATTTGATCGTTTCCTGACCAATTCCAATCTGATTCCTTCCTGCTACTCTAAACTCATATTGAACTCCTCTCTCTAAATCATTAAGCCTATGTGAGGTAACTTTGGTTCCTGAAAAATTAATTTCTTCAAGTGGTTGATCTTTGATGCCGTATCTCAATCTATAGCCCAGAAGATCACCGTAGATTTGAGCTGGTTTTGCCCATTCAATTTCAATCGATACTATAGGATCACGCTCCAAAATTCTGAAAAAAAAGCATTTCATTAATTTTATGAAGAATAATTTCAGTTTTATTTTACTCAAAACTATTGCCTAACTTGACTTGTACTCACTTCAAATTAACAGTCGGTCGGTTGGGAACACCACCAGGAGTTTTGACGGTTACGGGCGGGCTGCGATCACCGTCTCCCTTCCTCGTCAGAGCCGCCACTTGCACGTTATACCGAGTGTCCGGTTGCAAGCCAGATACGTTCAACTCGAGAGTTGTGTCATCCATCACGTTGAAACGCATTGGGTCGTTGAGAAGACCTTTTCCCTATTAAAAATTCAATAATTTAGTATCTAACGCTAGAACAAAAACCAAAGGTGCTGCAGAAAAATTATTTACCTCTTCCCTGAGTTCCTGAACGTGGACATGGTACCCTCTAATAATGCCATTTTTCTCTTTCTCCTGCGGCGGCTTCCACGTGACGTGGATCGACGTCGAGTTGATCGCGATAACCTTCACGTCTTGCGGCTCTCCGGGCACTGTGAGCATACAGAAGTAACTTCAGAAATCCTGAGCCCGACCTAGTGTTGCACAGACCTAAATGCCCTATCAGCATCTAAGGGAGCGTGCTAGAAAACTACCTTAAGCTTACGTATTTAGGGGCTAAATTGGAAAAAAAGCTTCGACGGCTTATCGGTAAGCGTTGCGGAAAATCGACAAAAAAAGGTTCACGAAGTGCGGTCGGTAGTCCCGTCGGATATGCTGATAGAGTATTTCGGTCGCGACAGTCAGCCGCTCAGCATCTCGATCGGGCATTTGAATACCAACACACACTGAATCATCTGAACTTTTACGCCCTTTCACATCACCATAACCAATTAAAATCCATTACCTTCCAATCCACATCGTTAAGATCAACTAAAATCGTCAAGCATTACAAAGAGTTAACATTTAGTAAGTCATCTATAAAATAGTTATCCATAAGCAGCATCTAGTCGTATCCTGTTATCACATTCTGCAAGGGATCACATTTAGCAAAAAAAATATCTGATGTAACACATTATTAGAAGGGCACACCAAATCGTGAACGGATTTATTAAATCGAGACACAACTACATGCGTCTTGGAAAACATCACTTGCAGTTTGTTTCAAAAAGGTTTTTAATATTATATTGTGCTAGGAAGAACAAACTACATAAAGCTTAGGCACAAGCACAGACGCACATAAATACAAGCACTATAGTAAATTATACTCACTCTTCAGAGCTGTACGGGTTACCAGCGGCCCATACAAAGTCAGTGACGAGAGAAAAAAGAGAAAAACGCATTCAAATACATTTAAGACAAATTGTGCGAACATTGCAGGGCGAACGGAACTACTAAGTGAGAGATTACGAGTAGAACGCTTGTCGGCAAATAGGGGTATTCTTATTTCACTTCCTCGTGTATTTCGAGCTCTTTTCAGGAGGCGCATTTTGGTTAAGCCGCTTGGGACTTTGTCGCCGGCTACGGTAACGTGCATTGTCTTTTACTGCTCACAATTTAGTTAGCATATAAGGTGAAATGTGTCTCGAATACTGGCTCAGAAATTATATACTATACTCTTGCGTAGTATTGCAATGATGTCGTATTATAAAGGACGTTAAAAAATGGAACATTCTAGTGAGCAGCAGAAGTCAGGCACGTAGAGGAGAATCTTTTCATGTCCCTTGGCGCAAGGCGGTTCACTCACACGCACATGTATTGATTAAGGCGACGGCGCCGGTCTATGTGTGTGTGCTTCATCAGTGTTGTCTTGTTTTCTCTGAACGCCATCTGCTGCTTGTGTGTGTAGTCCCCCGTGTACACATATGTACTGTAGTCCACAGTGATGTTTGTGAAGGTGTCATAGTGTCTTTGTCCGTTGGCTTTGCGTATATCTTCAAAGAACTGTTCAGTATAAAAATAGACATTTAATAATCAGGTTCTGAAGCCGAATTGTCTTACAGCGTTCCCCTGTTTCCGTTCGTTCCTCGTCAACGGCAATAGCGTACGTTAATGCGTATTTGTATGTCACAATATATTCTAGTGTACATGCACGACGATAGTTGGATAGAGTATAACAGAAGATAGAGGAAGAGAGAAGTCTACTGGCGAGAAGTTGTAGCGTTAGAGTAAGTGAGATAGAGACAGAGATAGAGGGAAGGAAGTAGAAATAGCGCGTGGTCTAGACCGAGCTGAGCAGTTGGGATAAAGGCAAGAGCGTCGCGGACCTGATCCTTCGGATTCTGTTCGAGTGATACCGAGTGCTTTACCACTTTGGGATGGATCCTCGGGATCATTGTTAGTTTGATCCGCTGCCTTTCCACTAAGAGTCAAGTGGGATAGTTATAGTGAGTAGAGAATAGTTGTGAGTAGTATAGTAGCATGCGCGCGTGTCGTGTGGGACGGTATTGGTATTCAAATGCGGCGCTCGGGCCGTGGTGCGTGTTGGGCTCATTGGCCGGGGACCCGCTCAGAGACTCGAGCCCGGCTATCACTCAGCGATGCGAAAGCCGTTTAGAATCGGCAGACTGAGAAAATATGCAAAAAGCGATGCGATAGACTTTCACCGAGTCTTTGAATTGCATGAGATCACGCAAATGTAAACTAGACGCTCACCAACCAATAATATGTTAATTTCTACCCTGAACGGCTTGTACATCGCTTGTCGGTTCTCGCATCGGAGCGGGTCCCACGGCCGTATGTTGTGGTGCCACGCACTCGCTCTCTCACCTTGTGTCGTCGCTAGTTGTGCTGAGTGCTCCTAAAAGTGCTGTTCTTACATCACACAAATTCAAAATCCGAAAATCCGTACATCCGTGAAATCTGTGTTCCGCAAGACAAACCTATCGGGTGCCCAGTGAAATCAATCGAACGAAAAATAGTGCTGTGTCGTTAAGAAAGCATGCAAAATTGTGTATATATATGGCTAAATACTCAACAACTGTGCGTCAAAATCAATATAACGGTGCCGTCGACACTATAACCAGGTGCAATAAAAGTTTGCATTTCAGTGAGTGCCATCTTTAGCGAATCAACCGACGACGCATCGGCGCGGTGCGTCGTCCGAGAGAATCATTACATGTGACAAGTGAGTGGAGATATCAGTCTATACCACTGTCGGGCAGCGGCAGAAATAGAGTGAAATCAAACGGCTGACGTAATGGTGTTCATACATTAGAGTTTATCGGCAAGCATATTAAGATTGGTTACGAGAATTAACCTCCTTGATTAGAATCCTGCTATATGCTCATGAGAAAGAAACAAAGGAAAAAAATACATTAGTAATCTTGGTAGTAATAGGTAATAAATATCTATTCAGAAATTCAAATACGATCTTATTCACTAACAAGCAAAGTGATTTATTACTTAAGGGTCCCCACCACCAATTCGGAATGAACAAACATTTGCATATCAAAATTATTTCGACGAGAATCGGCGAGAACGGAAATAATTTGGAACTATTTTAAGGTGTGAAATTGCTTGCGAGTATTCATGTTTTAACTCATTAAATTATCCCCATTCTGCCAATACTGATTCGACTACAAAATCATTCATTATGTGATTAATTGACATCAAGATTAAATATTTAAAATAACGAATGATTTTATAGTTCATAAATTTTACCACCCTCCAGTAGCGTTCCAGAGCTTTGACATAACAATGGTTTTAGTAAAACAGGAAATATTTTATGGTATCAATAACAGTAGACGCAAATGAAGCGTCAACGGATTGAGAACTCGAGTCGTCTGCAGCTTTCGTGGATAGCTTTTATTTCTGAATAATTAATTCTACTCGCTCAAAACATCGATATCAATCCTTCGACATTTCATTGCAAATTGTGAATTGAATGTTATTTTTAGTTATAGAAAATGTTGTCATCAACTCAATTTTATCGAGAACTTGTGAAATTTTTAATGAGGGTAATTGCGAATTTCGACGATGCCTTTAATTTTTACACCAATGTAATGAATTTGTAAATGATTGATACGTGGATTATTTCCCATAAAATTGAGTATGTTGTGGGGGGGTTAGTGGTAGTGGTGGTATGGCAGGAACGTACCGTCTTCGTGCGTGCGGACGGTGACGGGGTAGGAGGCGGGGCCGTCGCCCACGCTGGTGCCAGCCAACACCCAGATGCGGTACTCGGTCCAACGCCGCAGCTCGTCCAGCACGAAGCTCGTCTGGTTCAACTTCACAACGGTCGCCTCCGAGTCCCCCCTCCCACTCTCCACGCAAAGCAGTTTGTAGTAGGCGATCCTCCCGTTCGCGCGCTCGGCGGGCGGCGGCTGCCATGACACCCGAATAGCGGTGGGCGAAATCGCAGCCGCGGTCACATTCATGGGCGGCGCTCCGGGAACTAAACAAGCTCAACAAGTAAGACACAACCCCGGAACCCAGGATGTACCCGATGTGCCGAGTCCCAGCACCCGAAATGCGACCTAGCCGATGCAATCACTGAATGCTAGTGTTAACGAAATGTAAATGTGCCCAGAAATGAAAATAATAATTAAAATCGTCGACAAAATAAAGTCCAGCATGCACAATGTGTGGTGTGTGTAGAGTCCGCTCGCCCATACGTCACTACGCCTCATCCCTCACACTTTCTCCTGTCGGAAGAAAACTGTGATCATTATGTTCACTGGCGATACGAACAGCATTTCTGGTTGAGCGCGATTTTTACGGAGCAGATGTCGTCCGTTTATCCATTCAGATAGATGAAACGTCCAAAGAGTTCGATGTTGTTCGTCTCGCTGCAGTTGTATATAAAAGTAAAAAAAAAAAAATGTCCCCCGAGGCGATGCCTCGTCGGATATAAAACATACGAACGACATAAAGCTACTAGAAATACCGGCACGTGTACGCATCGGTCGACATTTTACGGCGTCGTCGATGAGTGCACGTTGCCGTTTCAGACGAATTAACGATTACAAAACACATAGGTATTATCGTGATATAAAACTTGGTGCGTGTGCTGTATATTACTGGCAGCGTGCCGGGCAGGTGCTCTTATGTGAAATACGTATTACGGTTGGCGTTACCTGGAAAACCCACAATCACGCTTCACTCTTGCACAATCTCTCAATGCGTTCGGTAACGGACTTTACTGCAAAACTGTGTTACGACACAGGTGACAATATAATTGAAAAACTGACTTATAGATAAGTGATTAGTTAATGCTGAAAGTTAAAGATTGAAACGTCTATCATCAAATGAAATTCACGAGGGCACGCTTTCTCTCAGAAAATAGCTAGAAATTCCTCTGAGACAGCAGTGTGCGTTCTGAGTCTCTCTTGAGTCCTAACGTGTGTGGGCAAAGCAAAAAATATGTTATCCCGCATTATACGCAGCACGTAATTTATATGAAATGGGCAAACGTTATGTAAACCAGAAATCCTTGCGGATTATTGCTATGTAAGCCCCGAGGGTCAAAACTTACGCAGAGCTTCATATGAGAATTCAGTGTTTTGTTTTAATGCATTTAAATCATTTTGCAACATGTAAATTTAGCTCATGTTTTTACCTCCTAATCTCTATTTTTATATTGAATGTTTATATTGAATGTGCCTTTCAGATATTTCGTCTACTTTTCATGTCTACGTATTTTTATAAGATTTTGTTAAAAACGTCATGCACCATATTGAATTTGAAAATGGTTATAATAACAGTGTATAATTATCATAATCAGCAGCCTGAAAAATGCGGGAATAACACCTGTATGGTTTTAAGGAAATCTCCGCAATCCTAGCGTTAATTTCGCCCTAGGCTACCGGCTCCTTTCCTTCCTAGGTTCAGCACTTATATAAAAAAAATGCTATTCGTAAGTCGATTAACAAAGACGGTCGACAGTCGTTAGTCTGACATGAAATTATTTCTTAGCTTAGACTCTATATTTTTAAAATAAGTTATATTAAGCCGATTAACTTTCCGACCGACTAACCGAGTTTCTTCGCGAGAAAGGAAGGAGGAAAAGCTTTATGATGTCACTTCCATTTAATATGCGTTTCATGTCGTACTTTTTTGTACACATTTTGTTGTCTCCTAACGACGGCAAAGAAACTTCACTACAATAAAATAAGTCCATACATGAAATAGATAATTTTATTTCGAGTTAATAAGGCGCACACCACTTCACCAGAGGAGTCGTCAAAACATAAATCCAGACATGTTTGAAGCTTATTTATTTTATTATTCCCCGTATGTAACCGTTCGCTTATAAAGTCCGTCGCCGAAGTCCGCGCGCTCACCCATTGTCCTATGTCAGCGACAAAATCGAGAACGCGACATAATACGACCCGAGGCGAAAATATCAAACACTAACTGAGCCTTCATGTGGCCTACGTCGTCGCGTAGATAAGTTAGTCATTTTCTATAGAGTCATATCGCGTCGCCTACGTTGTCGCGTAGATAAGTTAGTCATTTTCTATGGAGTCGTAGCGCGTCGCCTACGTTGTCGCGTAGATAAGTTAGTCATTTTCTACAGTCGTATCGCGTCGCCTACGTTATCGCGTAGATAAGTTAGTCATTTTCTATGGAGTCGTATCGCGTCGCCTACGTTGTCGCGTAGATAAGTTAGTCATTTTCTATGGAGTCGTAGCGCGTCGCCTACGTTGTCGCGTAGATAAGTTAGTCATTTTCTACAGTCGTATCGCGTCGCCTACGTTGTCGCGTAGATAAGTTAGTCATTTTCTACAGTCGTATCGCGTCGCCTACGTTGTCGCGTAGATAAGTTAGTCATTTTCTATGGAGTCGTAGCGCGTCGCCTACGTTGTCGCGTAGATAATTTAATCATTTTCTATGGAGTCGTAGCGCGTCGCCTACGATGTGGCGTAGATAAGTTAGTCATTTTCTATGGAGTCGTAGCGCGTCGCCTACGTTGTCGCGTAGATAATTTAATCATTTTCTATGGAGTCGTAGCGCGTCGCCTACGTTGTCGCGTAGTTAATTTAATCATTTTCTATGGAGTCGTAGCGCGTCGCCTACGATGTGGCGTAGATAATTTAATCATTTTCTATGGAGTCGTAGCGAGTCGCCTACGATGTGGCGTAGATAAGTTAGTCATTTTCTATGGAGTCGTAGCGCGTCGCCTACGTTGTCGCGTAGATAATTTAATCATTTAATATGGAGTCGTAGCGCGTCGCCTACGATGTGGCGTAGATAATTTAATCATTTTCTATGGAGTCGTATCGCGTCGTATCGCGTCGCGTCGTGTCGCATTTGTCGTTCACCTAGGACAGCGGGTGACGCCAGATCCGCAGTACCCGTGTGTGCGACATACCATATTGCTTGGTGCGCACGGCGATGAGGGGTGTGGTGGCGCCCTCGCCGCGCTGCGACCGCGCCGCCAGCCAGATGTAGTACAGCGTGTTCGGGTACAGGCCGTTGAGGGTGTACGACTCCGTTATCGGTATCCGCCTGTATTTGGGGAAAGTTAAGTAATAATTTTTTTTACAAATCCCGAGGGAATCGTGGATTTCCGGTTTCCGTTCCCGCTCCCTTTTCCAACCTTTATACCTTTATACCAATTTTCAAGAAAGTTTGCTATAGTAATCTACCTATAGCAATAGCTATAGATTTCGGAGTTTTCAAAATCCCGTGGGAACTGTGGATTTTCCCAGGATAAAAAGTAGGTAAGCCTATGTGTTAAGTCAGGGCATAATCTATCTCCATTCAAAATTTCAGCCAAATCGGTTAAGTAGTTGCTGCGTTAAAGAGTAACAAACATACACATACACACACACACATATAAACTTTCGCCTTTATAATATTAGTAGTGTGATTAATTATTTATTTATTTAATTATAGTATATAGGGGAAAAGAAAAACTATGTCCTGTACCTACCGTTAATGTACGTAATGCGACAGACGCGTCAAAAACGTGCGACAAGACATAGCGACTTTTAATGATGACAATTTAAACAGCTTTATTATATACTTCAACTGTGATATAAAATAAATTTAGGTAGGTAAATTCGAAACATATATCCTACTTATCCTAAAGTGTGGATGTTTGGATGTTTGGATGCTTGGAAGTTTAGATGTTTGGATGTTTAGATGTTTGGATGTTTGGATGTTTGTTACTCAATCACGCCGCAACTACTGAACCGATTTGGCTGAAATTTTGAATGGAGATAGATTATGCCCTGACTTAAAACATAGGCTTTTTATCCCTAAAAATCAAAGAATTCCCACGGGATTTTGAAAAAACCGAAATCTATAGCTATATTATAGCTAGGTAGATTACTATAGCAAACTTCCTTGTAGTAGGTAGTATAAAGTAGGTATAAAGGTTGGAAAAGGAAGCGGGAACGGGAACCGGAAATCCACGATTTCCTCGGGATTTGTGCAAAACCGAAATTCACGCGGGCGAAGCCGCGGGCATTCTCTAGTATAAAATAAATTTAGGTAGGTAAATTCGAAACATAAAATTATATATTTTTTTGTTTATTTAAATTTTGCTTTTACTTTTGATATTTAACCTTTCCATAAGTTTATCTTACAAAATTGTTATTGTTTTACGGAGAAAGCTCCAAGTAACTTTTTTAACATTTCACAATAATTTGAAGCTGAAGACTCCTACTCAGTTTCGAAGTATAAAGAAAACAATACGCAGGCAAAGAGAGTAGGACAGTAGAAGTTTATCTGAATAAAAAATATGTCTATTCTATTCGGCTTTGCTTCAGCTGTCCACAAGATAGTTAAGCTACTTCAAATTTCAATCAAATCGGTTCAGTAGTTGCGGCGTTAAAGAGTAACAAACATATACACACACATACACACACACGAACTTTCGCCTTTATAACATTAGTGTGATGAAGCGGAAGAAATGATTTGGACTCACTTTCTGTGGTGCTCCTTAGCGTAAGTATCGTTCCAGTACAGCTCATACGACACGATGTTGTCGCCCGCGTGCGCGGGTCTCTTCCAGTTGAGTGTGACAGATGTCTCTCCTGCCTCCACTGCCACCAGGTTCGATGGTTGGGACGGAACACCTAAACGACACACAATAATAGTTTAGGTTGGCAGTACCTCTGCAGCATCAGTATTGAGGAGTTGAAGCAAAAAATTTTTATGAGACCATTTCGCAAACTTCGTCTGTCGGTTAAAAAAAAATACGCAAATCGGTTCACAGAACATAGAAAAAAATATGCGCCGAATTGGGAACAGAGGGTAAACATTCTAGTAATTAAGTTAAAAAGAGCCAAAAGACTTGACAAATACAAATTTCATCTTTAATAAAATCTTTACCAACTTTTTGCCGGATACTTAAAATAGTTTATATTATGATTATTTGAAGACGATACTGCATTTTTGTTTTGTCATTTTACAATGATTAAATTAAGAATTGGTGATATCAAAATGACTCATAAGCTGTCAGATTACATAATCTATATCCAACAATTCTAGAAGATAAATGTAGAAGTAAGAGTTCAGTGAAAGTAACTTTGTATTGTACCTTGTTGCGTTTTGACTTGCACGGGTGCAGATATAGGGCCTGGGCCCACGGAGGTGAACGCTTGGACGCGTATCGTGTAAACTGTGTGCGGGGTCAACTCGCTGATGGTAGTTAGGTGGTTGTTGTCCATCTGTGGGAGAAACGAAACGTTATGGTCCTAGTGTGTAAAAAGGGCCTGTTCCACTAGTTCCTACCAATGTATAACCTGGGTAAGAGACTCAGAGCTAGCACAGATAACTGCTCTTTTGACCGAGATTGATTTTTATTCAACTAAGGTCGACTTGAGACGGTGAGAAGTAATATCGAATTTTACGAATGTTAACTTATTTTGAACCAATCAACCTATTGACTTACTTACGTAGGTATAGTCGTAAATAAGTTTGATTGGCGCAGTCGGTAGGATATGATCGTGAATTGCTTTTAAACTAATATTGAATATTAGATGCATCTTTATGACTTACCATTTGAGAATGCCACGATTGCAAAGGCTGCGACGGGTCTGACGTGTAATAAATTTTATATCCCTGCAACAAATAATGGATGATCAGTATTTTACGCAGATATAGTCAGGATAAAACGCTATCCCGCTGGTACTGATTTCCTGTGATAAAAAGTAGCAGTAATATCACTCTCCACTTCCTCTACTATAAACCCATGCAAAAATCTGTTGCAGCGTCATCAAAGGACAAATCAACAAACAAACACTTTCCACCACCACCACCACTACAGCCTTTTAATGTCCCACAGCTGGATACAGGCCTCCTTTCTCAATGTAGAGAGGGATTTAGAGCTTAGACCCGCTACGCTGCTCCAATGCGGGTTGGCGGGCTTTAACGACGATTTAATTGTCACATGATAGTGATAATAACCGGGACAGACTGCTTAACGTACTCTCCGAGGCACGGGGGTGAAAGACTGCCAACTACCAACTCCGGGCTGGCACTGAGAATTTCTTGACAGAAAACCCAATACCTAACAATTATTTGCCCGACCCGGGAATCGAACCCGGGACCTCGTGATCTGCAATCGAATATGCTAACCACTAGTCCAACGCGGCAATTTTTCAAACTGACTTCGCAACACTTTCGCATTTGTGATATTAATAGGGAAGAAGAGTAAAAATAAGTTTCGTAATACTTGTTTTCGAATTCTCAACTTACCGTGACTTGTCCATTCGGTGTTTCTGGTTCATCCCATTGGATCACCATGGTGCTGGAGCTTAATGGACGAACTTGAACGTTTCTTGGCGCTGAACCGGGTTCTGAAAAAGAAAACGCCATTAGTAGTGATCTATAAGTTCATCACGTGTATAGAAAAGTTTTTTATTCAAATAAACTTTTACCAGTACTTTCTAATAATAAGCGATCAGGAATAAAATAAAATATACAGTTGTGAGTAAATGTAATGTTATTAAATACGATTAGGACACTAAACATCATCAAATTATTGTTTATATTATTATGGTCTCTAAAATGGTAGTGAAAATTTTCAAATTTATTATCCAAAATCGCGAATAGTTCAGGTCGGTTATAGAAATAATAAAAACTATTCTAACCATTCCTAATTCTTCACTCCCAAGTTGCTTTTTCTTTATTCATGGAGTTTCGTGGATTTAAAAAAAAAACTAAATAAAATTCTAAGTATTTTGTTTTTGTGTTTTATGCCACTGATTTTATTGTCCACACGAAATTTTCTATCCAAATTAAAATGGGGTAAGCACTAATAAAATTTCCACCGGTTTGTGAAGCTTAGCCTCTTTTGTTCAATATTTTAGTCAGAATTTAAAAGGCCGTCATAATAATCATAATAACGCTCGGAACAGCGCAATATCGAATTTAGTCGGGGTCCGTTTCATCTCAATTAAATGCGTTCACAATGAAAACACAATAACAGCGAGAAACGGGAAAGTGACGGAACACAAAGATCTCCTTAAGGCTAGGGACAAACCCAACGGAGAAACGCTAACGAAAAAACGCTTAAGGAATTCTGCTCCAATATGTCGTACTGAAATATTAGGAGCCAGTAGTCTACGCTTGCGTTTAAACTACACGCCAGATCTCAAAAAGTTGTCAAAATAGCATTTACTGCACAGTCCGTTTTACTATACTGTACACTAACAACAAAATGGTGGTGAAGATGTATTTTTATTGCAGCTGAAACTAAACCGTTGGCGTACATTTCTAGTAGGTACAACGAACTGTTCAGTCGACTGCCAGCAATAAACAACTCAACTGCAATAATATCCTAACCTAATTGCTGTCGATGTGCAATTTTAGTAAAATGGATTGTGCAGTCTACCAATAGAACTTGTACACACAAATAGAAATTTTGCATTTTGCAGTCCATCTGCCTACACATACTAAATCCACGTCATCAAAAGACCGAAGAAAATCCGCGCGCGTTTTTCCGGTCGATCTGTCCCCGCCGTTAAAGTGTTTGTAATCTTCCCCGCGATACGACAAACGGCCGGGCATCGCTCATCGGGATCCCCGTCGATGTTTATAATACTTAGTGAGAACGAAACAATAAAAGTTGAGGGGCGGTGTAATATTAAAACGCTATAATCTCATTGAGACCTCTGAACTCGGCTCGCTCGGCTCGAGAACTTTCCTTTATTTGAAACGTAAAGAAAATTCCAGAGAGGGGAAAAAAAAGCAGTGGGAACAATTTTATTCGCCTGTTGCGACGTTTTCATTACCATCTCATCAGGCGCCATTTTTATTGTCTGTCTTGTGACACTGCGGTAATTTAAAGCGGGACAAGTCAAATTTAATATTTTACGTCACTGAAATTGAACGTGACGTCAGACGTGATAGCTTCCCGACAAAATTACGAGCGTTCAGTGTTACGAATTGTTTACGTTTACGAATCCTTAATAGCTGCTTGTTAATTTGCTTAAGTATATAATTTTCTTTTATTGGCTTTGATATGTAGTAACAATATTCAGCAATCAGTATACTATTATACATTGATATAGAAAACGACCAAAAAAATTTTACTGAGTTTGACTGGATACTAACGAAATAAGAATCAAACTTCGTTTGTATGGAGCGCGCTTGAGATTATTTCCTCATAATGGTATTTTCGTAGGTTGATCTTAGAGTAAGGATAAATCTAGAGGAATTCATCTTCGGTAGGTACGTTGGTTGCGCAAATATGGCGCTTAAATACTGTATTTTACATTATCATACAATTTATATTGTTACGTGCTGGGGTTCGAAGATTTGGAATAAAACACCTGGTGACCCTTGATCAGACTTTATTCTGCACTTCCGTATTCCACTTGGTACTCCAGATCCTCTTGTAGACTTCCTCTTCACGTTTGTTCGCTTCCAATCCTCTTCACTTCCGATCGCTTCCTTCGCTTGTATTTCGCTCGGCTCTCAGAACTGAACTGTCCTCCGTCAGCTCGCCGGTCCCTTTATATACCCGTTACCGCGTGACTAAGCGTTTTCTAGAAAGTTCCACCCCTATCGATGTTTATTCTAGAAAAGCCGCGTTGTTGTTGTTTACATTATGGGTTGTTTACATCGATGGGTGATTAGGTATTTATTAGGTGTCGAGCAATTATGAACCTTATTGCTCTAGAAATAAGGTTCATTCGTAACACTGCCCCCCTCTTAGCGATGCTCGTCCCGAGCATCACTGTTGCTTCCGTAATGTTTTGCCAAGCGGTCGATGTGCACAACCTTAAATTTTCCCCTTGGTTGACGTTGAATCCTATACGTGACGTCGTTAATACGGGTAACCACTTTGTATGGACCCTCCCATCTGGTTTGCAATTTTGGAGATTTCCCTTTTCGACGAGTCGGATTATGCAGCCAGACTAAGGCGCCTTCCTCGAATCCGCTCGTGTTCGATTTCCGGTCGTATCTGGTTTTCATGTTCTCACTTGATTGCAATCCGTTTTCCCTGACTGTAGCATGTATTTCTCGCATTTTCTCTCTCAGATTGGCGACGTAGTCTTGTACGGTGCAAGGTTCATCCGGTGTCCCTCCCATCAATAAGTCTACTGGTAACCGTAGTTCCCTGCCATAATTGACTAACGCCGGAGTCGCCTTTATGCTCTCATGCTCTGCAGTCCTGTAGGCGAGGAGAAACAGTGGAATGTACCTGTCCCAGTCTCTTTGGTGGGCGTCAACCAACTTTGCCAAATGCCTTTCAAGCGTCTGATTGAATCTTTCAACCATTCCGTCAGACTGCGGGTGGTATGCAGTTGTGCGTGTCTTATGCAGACCTAAAATTTTGCATACTTCCTGAAACACTTGCGATTCAAAGTTCCTTCCTTGGTCTGAGTGGATTTCCAATGGTACACCAAAGCGACATATAACCTCCTCAACGAGCTTAGTTGCAACAGTTGTAGCTTCCTGGTTAGGTATCGCGAATACTTCCGGCCACTTAGTGAAGTAGTCCATAACAACCATGAAGTATTTGTTCCCTGATTCAGTCACAGGGAATGGTCCGGCTACATCAACAGCTATACGTTCCCAGGGTGCACCAACATTGTACAGCTGCAGGTTACCTCTACTCCTTGTCTGAGGTCCCTTCACGGCAGCGCAAATGGTACATTTACGGCACCAATCCTGCACATCCTCCCGACAATGGAGCCAGTAGAACCTCTCTCGTACTTTCGTTAGTGTCTTCTTGACGCCAAGATGACCTCCCGAAACTCCGTCATGCACTTCACGTAGGACATCGGGTACCTTGGCTCTCGGAACGACTACCTGAAGATGGAACTCCCTGCCGTTAGTCTTTTCCCATTTTCGGTAGAGTATTCCATTTTGTAGAGTAAGACTGCTCCACTGTGCCCAGTATGCCTTAGTGATAACGCTCATAGGTGCAACCTCACTCCATGTTGGTCTGGCGTCTCCTCTTTTCTTCCACACGATGATGTGCCGTAGATCCTCATCACCCTCTTGAGCCATCTTCATTGCATCATCCTCCCAGGGGCCTAAGGAACCCGTCCTGGTAAGTTTCAATGATAGCTCCGTCGACTCCTGTTTGATGCAATGTTTGCATTCTTCCGGGCATGGCCTCCGAGAAAGTGCATCTGCATTTCCATGTGACTTCCCGCTGCGATGTTGAGTCTCGAAGTCATATTCCTGGAGCTGTTCAATCCACCGAGCAACTTGCCCTTCGGGATTCTTAAATTGCAGTAGCCATTTCAATGCTGCATGATCCGTACGTAGTAAAAACTTTCGGCCGATTAGGTACTTGCTGAAGTGTTGCAATGTTTTTACCACGGCAAAAAGTTCCCTCCGTGTCACGCAGTAGTTCCGTTCCGGTCTTGACAGTGATTTGCTGAAATACCCCATAACGACTTCTCTATCTCCCTGCTTTTGGGATAGCACTCCTCCAATCGCGGTGTTGCTCGCGTCGGTATCGACGATAAACTGGCCTTCCGGTTGTGGGTATCCCAAAATTGGTGTTTCACACAGGTATTTCTTCAGTTTTGAAAAGGAATCCTCACAGGCTTCATCCCAACAAAATGGTCTTTTCTCTTCCGTCAGTCTATGTAACGGTTTTGCGATCTCAGAAAACCCCTTGACGAAACGCCTGTAGTAAGAGCACAAACCCAAAAATGCCCTTACCTCTGTCTTGTCTTTAGGGGTAGGCCATTTTTTAACCACTTCAATTTTCGCCGGGTCAGTCTGGATGCCCTCACTTGTGATGACATGGCCGAGATAATTCACTTCTTTCCTAAATAGCTGACACTTCTTCGGGTTAAGTTTTAAGTTTGCCCCATGTATTTTGGCGAAGACTCGCTCCATGTTTTGCAAATGGTCCTCGAAGTCTCGACCCATGATAACGACGTCATCTAGATACACCAAGCAGGCATCTCCTACTAATCCTGCTAGCACACATTCCATGAGTCGTTCGAAGGTGGCAGGTGCGTTGCACAATCCAAAAGGCATAACATTAAACTGCCATAATCCTTTTCCCGTTGAAAACGCTGTCTTCTCCTTGTCTTTTGGATGGATTTCTACCTGCCAGTAACCTGATTTTAGGTCTAGAGTCGAAAACCATTTCATGCCACTCAAAGTATCCAGAGTGTCATCGATTCTAGGTAGCGGGTAACTATCCTTCTTTGTGATGTCATTGAGCCGCCTATAGTCCACGCAGAACCGTGTGCTTCCATCTTTCTTCTTCACAAGCACAACCGGTGAGCACCAGGGACTTGCGGATGGTTCTATTATTTTGTTCCTTTCCATTTCTTTCAGCATATCCTCGACTTCTTTTTCCTTCGCGATTGGTAGCCGTCTCGCCCGCTGACGGATGGGTCCCTCATTTCCGGTATCGATTCTATGCTGCACTAACGATGTTCTCCCTGGGTTTCCTTCTTGACTAGAAAAGATGTCCGCGTAGCGTAATAGAAACTTCTTTGCCTTGATGCTTTGTGAATAAGTCAGGTTGCTTTTGCAGTCTTTAAGAAGCTCATAGACTGTAGGATCCTTCCAAGAACCTGATTTATCCGTGCTTGGCATTGAAGTGCATTTCTTCAGCCACACAACTTCCTCGCACTTTCCGACGATGTCCCCCTTATTGAAGTAAATCTCGTGATCATCCAAATTTAGAACTTTTACTACAGCTTTAGTACTACCATTGACGAGAGTTCTTGCTGTCATGAATCTTCGAGAGGCTGTCTTCTGGGAAATGTCCTCAATCAGCACACATCTGCCTTCCTTGGTGTTATTAGTACATGGCAGCTTTACCATCACGTGAGCCTCTGCACGTCCAGGGATGACGATTTCCTTAAGGCATGTCACTTTCCCATTAGCACCTCCGAGAATGAAGATTTCTTCCGTACCACACTTAAATACTCCGTCAGCAACATCAATTCTGCAGTCGTGTGTCCTCATAAAATCTAGACCAAGGATACAGTCATCCATAATTTCAGCCACAATCACGTTGTGCGTATAAGATGTCTCCCCTAAGTACATTGTAACAGTCATTTCCCCCAGGACGGGTATTGGCTGACCGGAGGCTGAAAGAAGTCGACAGTTGATTTGCTTGCTGTACCTCGACACAGATTTCAATAGGTCCGGCCGGACTATTGTCCTGGAGGCCCCAGTGTCCAATGTCATCCTGCAATCGATCCCGTTTATGGTGCCTGGTATTGCTAAATTGTTCCCATCGCATACTTGTGAGATAACCGTTGCTGGGGCTCCCTCCGTGCCAGCCAGTACTCGCCCCTTAGTCCTGGCTGTTACTAGTTTCCCTGATTTTGAGGAGACCTTGCATCCTCACCTCTCTTCGCAAGCTCCTCCAACCGTTCCTCTATCTTCGTTAGTCGGGACATCTGCGACTCTTTCTGTGGGCAATTCAGCTGCAAATGCCCTTTCTCACCGCATCTATAGCACACAGCGCCAAAGTTCTTCCTGAATGAGGTCTTAACCTCTTTCACCTCCTCGACAACTTCACGTAGTCTGTGAGTCTGCCGAATGTCGTGTCGAACTGCTTCGACCTCTAAGGCATGCGCCAATGCTTCTTTTAATGAGGCATGGTGACGAAGCCTCACGGCAGCTCTTACCTCCAGGTCTTTAATTCCATCGACAAAAGCTTGCACGATGTTTGCGGTTACCATCTTATCGTCGGCCGATGGATAAGCTTTCCGCACAAGCTTATCTATTTCCAACGCCCATTGCTGGAGACCCTCTCCAGACCGCTGGATTCTATCGCGCAGCTGGGCGCGGAACACATGCTCCAGATGTCGCTCCCCATACCTGGATTCGAGTGCATCCAACAGTTCCTTGTATCCACAGCCTGAAGTAGGAAAGGCCTCCAGAACAGTTAGAGCCTGCCCTCTCAATGCGACAGTGAGGGCAGTCAAGCACTGTTCGTCCGTCCATCCGTTGGCAGTAGCAACAGTCTGAAACTGTTGCCGGTACGCGGGCCAGGAGGTGCTACCGTCGTATGGGGGTACCTTAACATTAGGTCCCTGAACTGCGCCCATCGCTCCACTTGACGTTAGTCTTGTCGTTTCAAGACGTATCACCTTTTTCTGTAGCTCGTTGAGGCCAGTCTTCACACCATCTATGTCCGTTCCTAGGCAGGTGACTCGCTCGTCCATGAGGTCCAACTCTTTTCGCAATTTAGCCACCATGCCGCCGACTTCGTGAACGGCCGACAAAACAGTCCGCTGCACCCCTTCAAATTTGCAATCTTGATTTTCCTGTATCGCTGCTTGATTTTCCTGTATCCCTGCAAATTTGCAATCTTGATTTTCCTGTATCGCTGCAAATTTGCAATCTTGATTTTCCTGTATCGCTGCAAACTGTTGTTGCATTATCCGCATCAAACTCGACAAGTCAACGGTGGGCGTGGCTTGCTCAGTGGGCGTGGCCAGGTGGGTGTGGCCAGTGGGCGGGGCCTCCGGCTGAGTGGGCGTGGCCTCAAGGGGCGTGGTCTGGTGGGCGTGGCCAGTGGGCGGGGCCTCCGATTGGGTGGGCGTGGTCTCAAGGGGCGTGGCCTGGTGGGTGTGGCCAGTGGGCGGGGCCAGCTGGGGGGACCCACCAGGTGCTGGTTCCTCCAGGTGCTCCTCCACAGGTGCTCGGCTGGATTCCGCTGCACGCTGGGCCCTGGTCTTGACACCCTCGCTGCCGAAGTCGTCTCTCGGAGTCAATGGCATAGCTTCCAAATCGCACTTCTGACACCAATTGTTACGTGCTGGGGTTCGAAGATTTGGAATAAAACACCTGGTGACCCTTGATCAGACTTTATTCTGCACTTCCGTATTCCACTTGGTACTCCAGATCCTCTTGTAGACTTCCTCTTCACGTTTGTTCGCTTCCAATCCTCTTCACTTCCGATCGCTTCCTTCGCTTGTATTTCGCTCGGCTCTCAGAACTGAACTGTCCTCCGTCAGCTCGCCGGTCCCTTTATATACCCGTTACCGCGTGACTAAGCGTTTTCTAGAAAGTTCCACCCCTATCGATGTTTATTCTAGAAAAGCCGCGTTGTTGTTGTTTACATTATGGGTTGTTTACATCGATGGGTGATTAGGTATTTATTAGGTGTCGAGCAATTATGAACCTTATTGCTCTAGAAATAAAGTTCATTCGTAACAATATTGTCAAAAATTTAACAAGAACAATAATTATTATAATAGTAAAATTAATATTTAATGCAATAAACAAAATGCCTGTATAAAGGCTTGGAAAGACACAACGCGGGTCGGCAACGCTTGCTGAAAGCTGTATTGTTTAAACACGTTCATATTGAAGAGCCTAGTTATAAGACACTGATGCCGCAGTGCTGCTTTCATCACGTGTCGCTGCCGACCCGTGTTGTGTCTGTCCAGGTCTTAAGTTTGTACTCACTGGCACCTCCATATAGTGAATCCACTGCAATGACGCGTGAGAGAAAAAATAGAATTAGTTCAGTGAAGGCAAAAAAAAAAAAAGATAAATCTATGAACACTCATCACACGGTGCTTTAGCAGAAACGGGTAGAGTCGTGAATGTTTGACTGTAGGTTTAGGCACGTGCAGACTACAGACACGAGTGGCGATATTTTAGTCGGATCAAAAACTAATATATAATTCAGATGGCGTAGATTATCTGTTTCTCTCTATCGATATTGTTGTGTTTAAGCTCTATTTTATACGCTTATTGGCTACTGTCGTCTGAGCGACCGTTTCTCTTCACCAGCTGGGCGTCTGATTTTCAAAGGCTTCCATCAAGACGCATGGGGGCGGCTCGAATCGTTCGAACGGAAGCATTTGAGCATTTCACAGTTGCTACAGAGAGCCTCTTCAGACGATTTGGCTTCTACAGAGCCGCTCAGGCGACAGTTGCGCATCCAAGCTGCCGACTAAAAATATCGATCGACAAAAAGTCTGTAGACTGCAGCGCCCTTGTACTAACCATCGTTATACCAAAAGAATGGTGCATGAATACGGAAATAAAAAATGTCAACGTCTACGCACTACGTACTACGCACTACGTCTAAATTCTACACTAAACAAAAAAAAAAATGTGCAAAATAAATAAATAAAATAAAAAACCCATTTCAGGAATCCATTCAGAAGCGAACTTACGCGAAGCAGCGGCGATTGTTGTAACGTCGCGTTATAATGCGTTCGCATGAAAAGACGATCAAAAAGAACCTTAGAATAAAGGAAACAGCGCAAGAAAACAAAACCTACTTATTTACCGAATTGGAAGCGATAAAACCAATTATATGTCACAACCGTAAAGCTCATACTCATTAGTCGATAGACTGCATTCGGGGCATCCTCGAAGGCGGGAGGTTTCATACTTTCTTGCGGTAACATAGCATTGCACAGACGTCAGACCGTCTGTCAGTCTGGTCAGACAGACGAAGTCGCACCATAAGTGGCCTTTGTTTACCATTTTGAAGTCTACTAAAGTACAAAATATTATATGAAAATTAATATGGCCCAAGCCCATATTTGAAATTTGTTACTGAATTGCCGCTATTGCGGTCCAACGCACTCCGTCTAGTCTCAATCGTAGGTACTTTATTGTGCGTTTAAAAAAATTGCTTTTAGAATTTAAGAGAAAGAGTCAACGAGGTATTTGACTGACAAATAGTAGGTAGAGTTTTTAATTCGTTAAAGACTAGAAAAAATTTCACAAACTATTAAATATTTAAAGCAGAGAATGCGGTCTTTATTAACTAAAGAAAATGTTCCTATAAATGTTTAGATCTTATGGCATGCGTTCTAGAAATCTCACGCACCCCGAATGCGTTTTATATCGACCAAAATGAGCCTTAAGCTAATAAGAGAATCAAATTGAAACAAGCGAATGATAGATGTGAAATGAATGATTTAAAACATTCTCATAAAGAAATAAACGGTCGAAAAAAGACAATTTTAGTCAAATTAGTAATGTTTTAGTAGAGTTAGTTACAAATATTTCACGCGCAAATCGACTTATAATAGTTACAAATATATAGGAGCAATAATAAAATATGTCAAGTTACTTTTAACTACAAAAAAAAAATGATCAGTTGCAAAAAATTTCAGTTTTTGATTTTCAAAGTACATTTTAAAATTGATTTTTTTTTAAATTATATATACAAGAGTAACGAATACGGTGAAAATAAAGTTCATAATCTACATACAAAGATTACAAGAACAAAATGTTTCTATTTTATCAAGAAAGAGAAAATAAAATAAAAATATTGTCCAATGGTAGACAGTTTTGATTGAACAGTTAACTGGCACTGAGGTAATGTAGCGAGAAAATTGACAGTTTTTGCACTGACAGTTATATCAGTCTGATGGTATATTTTAATCGTATTTTTAACTACCTGATGTCCGCGACTTCGTCCGCGTGGATTCAGGTTTTTTAAAAATCACTTGGGAACTCTATGATTTTCCGAGATTAACAGTAGCCTATATTCTTCTCCAAGGTCTAGTCTATCCCTCTACCAAATTTCGTCAAAATCGGTTTAGCAGTTTAGACGTGAAGGCGTGACAGACAGACAGACTATTGTCGTACCCACTTCTAACTCACTGTAAGCTTTCGCTTACTTGGAGGGGAAAGGGGAAAATTAGTCACGTTCATGAAACTCAATATTATAAAGTCGAAAGTTTGTATGTTTGTTACTCTTTCATGCAAAAACTACTGCACGGATTTGGCTGAAATTTGAAACGAAGATAGATTATACCCTGCCATTAATATATAGACTACTTTTTATCCCGAAAATTCATAGAGTTCCCAAGGGATTGAAAAAAAAAAAATTACATACCAGTTTCCCCCGTGGTGATGACCGCAGGCGTCGAAGGCGGCCCCCTGCCGATGTTGTTCACCGCGATCACATACATTTCGTATTCGGTGTAAGGCGACAGATTAGTGACCGAGTAGTATTGTGTGATGACTCCCGATATCTCACTGAATGCCTGTGCGTTTGAAAACTTGGTCTATAAAACTATCTTTCAAGACATGTTGACTTCAATTTTAAGTTCAGTTTTCGAGCTAAGTGCTACGATAAGTGGTAGAGCTATGCATATTTTAGGAAAAATCGAACCGACTTCAGTATACCAAAAAAATTATGCAAATCGATCCAGCAATCTCACAGAAATTGGTGTACCAATGAAAAATATTAGTGACACAATAATGCGTATAACTTCGTACATAAGAATGATAACTAAATGTGTTATACATATAAGTACCAAAATCTTTTTGAAATTACGTAGATTAGGTACATAGTGAAAAAATTTGAAGAGTTCCCTCGATTTCTCCAGAATACCATCATTAGTTCCGGACCTAAAGACTATGTGACGATTTGGGAAGTGAACCCTTTCAAACAAAAGAAGAATTATCTATATCGATCGAGGCGTTTTTGAGTAATCGGGGAACATACATAAAAAGATTACGACGAATTAAGTACCTAGCTTTCTTTTTTTAAGTCCGTTAAAAATGAATGATATGTGTGGGCAAACCCTTGGGGTAAACATACCTGATTTGCGTATTTTGGCTTGTACTGAATGACATAATATTGGGGGTCTTCAAGTCCATTGTACGACCACGCCAGTCTCACTGTGGTTGCGGTTATTTCCGATGCTCTCACTTCGGTGGGTGGTCCCGGCAGCGCTAAAAAAGGACAATAACAGATTGTTTTGGTATCTTCAAAATAACGGGGATCATTTTTAACCCCCGACGCAAAAAGGACGGGGTGTTATAAGTTTGACGTGTCTGTGTGTGTATGTATGTATGTATGTGTGTGTGTGTGTATGTCTGGCTGTTCCCCCGTAGCGTTCAAACGGGTGAACCGATTTAAATGCAGTTTTTTTGTTTCAAAGATGAATTAGTCGAGAGTGTTGTTAGCTATGTTTAATGAAAATCGATCCAAGATGGCTGCCACTACAAAATGGCGAATAACATATTTTTTCACAACCCCCTCAATATGGGTATCAAATGAAAGGGCTTGACTAATAGAAAGCACTATGTAAATCCAAGATAGCCGTAACCACAAAATGGCGAATGTCGGCGGTTTTTTATAAATTTTTAATTTATACTTGTTTAATTTAATTTTTTTGTGAAACCAACAGTTTAATTGAACTGTAACAGTTTAATTGTTCGATTTCGGTATGCAGGGTTATCTTCGATTAGGTACGTGTTCAATGTGTTCATACTTTTGAAGAATTTTGATGGTCTTTTAAATTAGTTTTTTCTTCCCATAAATCAATGGTCCTTTAGACCAAACTCTACATCTAGTTTTAATTTGCGTCTCACTACCGCTCTCAAAACTCACGTCTGTACGTTCTGTATTCACGTCTTCGAATGGAGAATTCATTAATATTTCATGTTTTCCTTTTAATCCGAGCCCATTTAGTAAAATCCTCGCAAAGTTGTCCTTAATCAAAAATAAATATACCCGAAAATATGTAGCGAAATCGGGGAGTTTGTTTAAAACTTTTAACAGCCGGCCCAAAGGCTAAATAACTCAAACCCTATTCCTTAATCCCTTTTCCGAATAATACTGAGGAGATGGGCAGAGCAACAATAATAATTAATCATTAATCAAGCCGACATTCGTTTGTCTCCGGGGCCTCGCGCAACTTCGGGCCCCCTTTCAATTATGAATTATGCTCGTAACACTAACTCATAATGGATGTCTTCGACTTGCCGCAATTTATCAAATAGATTCTCTTTAATCCATCCTCCAAGTGTTTACGGTGCGGTCTTGTTATTGAAGATCGATACGTTTTGAGGAACGAAAACTCATTACGCGAGGTTTCGGATCAGATTCTTGCGACATCTTTTTTAACCTCCGACGCAAACACGACAGACTCGGGGCGGGAATCGAACCCGCGACCCCTGAGCGGAAGGCAGGGTCACTGCTAACCGCGCCAACGGGCCAGAAAGGTGAATTAGTCGGGAGTGTTCTTAGCTATGTTTGATGAAAATGGCCGCCGCCACAAAATGATCCGCCATTTTGTTATACATATTTGTATTACACATATTTTTTCACAACTCCCTCAATATGGGTATCAAATGAAAGGGCTTGACTAGTAGAATAGCACCATGTAAATCCAAAATGGCCGCCACCACAATATGGCGAATGTTGGGGGTTTTTTAAATTTTTAATTTATATCTACTTGTAAGTAAATTAACGTAAGTAGGGTATGTATGGCTGTTTGCATATATATTACGACTCTTATCTACGATTTTGCAGATGTCATTTGACGATTCCACTGGTTTATCTGGCAGATTACGAAACATATAGAAGTCACGTTTTTTAACTTGAAAATTAATATGTACTAGGATCTCTTGATTAGATCAGTCGAGGAAAATGAATATACATTACGAAGATATCTAATGAAGCTCGGACTTTTCGATTAAAATTCCCGATTTCACCGGGTATCGAATTTACACAGGGTGCTAATAACAACATTATGATTCATTGGAATTTGGATGCCTACTTGGAAGCCCGTGTTTTAAATTATTTATTGGGGCGCGCGTTTGTTGCGATTTGAATAATAAAATCAACTATCTATCCTACTCGTCGGTCGGCCACGGTCTCTCCGCCTTACCCTAAAGGCATTAGCATAAATTAGCATCATTTATTCTTAGAAATTGTGAGTTTAAATTGAGTCAGTTACTCATCTTTGCAAACTTGATGGCAGACGATAAAGATTAGATATTCAATAGTCAAAACACAGTGAAAATTGGAACAACTTGACAACTTTACTCTGGATCTAAAACTTCTTTGTACATCAATTGTACATAGCAGATATACAATGTGGTTAATTCTGTTGTAAACACTCTCTAAACTTAAACTGAAATGAAAGGGCAAAATATATTCCTATCTCTTTGACAATGCTCTCTGTCACGAGTTTAAAAACAGTGCTATCCACAGCACTGTTTTTAAACTCGTCAATTTAGTTTATGTTTAGAGATTGTGTACAGCAAAATAATCCATATCCTACTTAATATTATAAATGTGATAGTGTGGATGTTTAGATGTTTGGATATTTGGATGTTTGTTACTCAATCACGCCGCAACTACTGAACCGATTTGGCTGAAATTTTGAGTGGAGATAGATTATGCCCTGACTTAAAACATAGACTACTTTTTATCCAGAAAAATCAAAGAATTCCCACGGGATTTTGAAAAAAACGAAATCTATAGCTACAGCTATTAATAGGTAGATTACTATAGCAAACTTCCTTGAAAGTAGGAATGAAGGTTGGAAAAGGGAGCGGGAACGGGAACCGAATATTCACGATTCCCTCGGGATTTGTGCAAAACCGAAATTCACGCGGGCGAAGCCGCGGGCATTCTCTAGTATTCCATAATAAGGTAAACAATTTACATAAAGGGCATGGGAATCTGAGAGCCTAGTGTAACTTTTCATGTGGAAATCTGTCGTTCAGTGTGGATGGACAAACTTCGTGATTTGACAAACGAATACCTACGACGCATCATTGTTATTAGCTGAATTCATTGTGTTCTTGCTGAAAAGTCATACTAGGTCCTTCGAACAGTATCATTCCTAACGTATACCTATTTATTGGAATATATATCTATTGTAACAAAGAATTTCGTGTTTTAACAATTCAGGGTACAGCAGATCCAATTACAATTTTCTCGTTATTATCACCACGTCTTTTATTCCTTGAAATAAAAAAAAATAATTTGTCTGACAATAAACAGCACAAATATCCTATTTCATATTAAATGATAGAGCAGAGGCGGATTTATAATATAAAAGGCAATTATGTATTCAATAAAAGCGAACTCGCAGAATAATTGAATACGTTCCGATGATAAAGTGAAAATTTACGCCAACAATACGCCTCGGGCAATTATAAATGTTCGATAAAATATCAATAAATAAATAATTAGGATACTGAGTGAGTTCATGACTTTGTATGGCGGAGTGAATATACCTATAATAGTGGGTGAAATTTTAATGATCCCTCTGACGATATCTTATAAATAGATTTTGACGTAAACGACACATGCAGGTTGCCAAAGGAAAAATCTTCTATGAAAGCAGTCAAATCAGAAATGAGAAGATCCGTAGAAACTGAAATAGCTCATAGAATTTCAACGCCAAAGTGATAAAGGGCAACGCGCATAGCACGGAGAAACGATAAGCGTTAGGTCCCAGGCTTGGGCAATGGTACCACCACTACCACTACAGCCTTACGTCCCACTGCTGGGCACAGGCCTCCTCTCTCATAGGAGAGAGGGATTTAGAACTTAGACCCGCCACGCTGCTCCAATGCGGGCTGGCGGGTAGACCTCTCACTAAGTGAAAAAACGACATCAAACGAGTGAAAGGATAAACCAATGTCCAGTAGTGGTCGTCCATCGGTTAAGGTACAGAAGAATATAGATAAGATTATGGAGCTGATGATTTCATAAAGACAAACGCCACAGTATAATAAATTAACTCGGAAACTGTGGTCATACTTTTATTTTTTCATCCGTGTAAAGGAGTAATACTTACACTGCACTTTAACTTCAGCCGTCGTCTCTATAACGCCCAGTACGCTCGCCGCTTCACACGTATAATTCGCAGATTCCCTGATGTCTTCCAGCTTCAGTGTGTTGAGCCCTAGTGGCGGGTTGTCTTCTGGGGTCAGCCATTTTGTTAAACCTTTGGAAAGACAGATTTAATATTGGTTAGACGATGACTTTTTGATTGTTTTTATAACTTACAAAAAGTATCTATAAAAGTTACGCAATTCTGTGGTGGTATTTTACAAAAGTTAAACCATAAATCGAAGTTTGTGGCGATGTTTTGATACTTGCCTCCATATTACCTACATACATCAAATATCAAAGAAAATATGGACAAACCTTTCTTCCACTTAACGGTAGGCATAGGTGATCCAAACGCGACGCACTTCAGTGTCAGATTGCTGCCCAGCATCACTTCCGTACGCGCAGGAGGTGGTATGGAGAACTGTGGCGCCACTCTTCGAACTGTGGACAACAACAATATAATTAATGTTGGCAGCATTGCGCGTGGTTGGTACTACCGCGCGAGATTCGAGCGATTGGTCGGTGGTGGTGACGTCAGTGCCCCACCATGGAGTCGGAAAAATATGGCGACGTAACAACAGTGTGGCGGCGACGCGGACTGTGACATGAAGTATACAGTATTTCAATCGTTCTTTGGAGGGTAGTCGTTCATATTAATTGTTAATTTTCACCAGTACGGAACGGCAGCTATATGTGCGTAAGAGATTGTGTGTTTCTATGTTACCATTTTCTTGAAAAACTATAGGGCCGATTTTAGTACGCTTTTTTACATTAAGTAAATATTAGTCTTAAGCAGATTCTTAGATTTGTTATGGTTATTAATCACAAGTAGGCTCTTCAGTCGTGTTTTTTTCTATGTTGTTTCCATCGAACTATTACGCTTAGAATGGAAGTTTCTAACAAATTTCCGCTCGAAACGTAAGCTATAAACCAACCCATATGTGCCCTGTAATTACATTTGCCGACACGCACACAAGCGCATGAGTACCTTGAGCACTGACGCGACGATAGACGTAGCTAGCCTTTAAGGCTAGCTACGGCTAAAAACGGCTAAAAACGGCTTATCGCCGCGTCGACGACTGCCTTTCTTTACTTATTTATTCTAAGGTTGTTTCTATTTGTTTCCCTAAAAATTTTATTAGCATTACGTACTTCACTTTATGATTTTAGAGTAGGTGCTTAGATATGTTTTAAGTTTACCGAGATAAAACTGCAGTCTTTCATAATATGTTCAATTACTGAATTGATTCTAAAAGAAAATGCACTCTCTCTCACTCATTGCACATGGCAAGTTACCATTTAAACTTTTCGTTACCATGGAAGTATTGTAAACTCGACTGGGTGTAAACTTTTCAACCTGATAGTGTAGTGGTATAGATCGACCACAATCTCATGAAAAATGGGGAAGTTAAATTTTGTAGTAAGCAACACTAGGTTAACTCGGCTGCCCTAGTGATAAACAAAGTAATTACATTCAGAACACCTTACCTAGGATCGTTTCACGAAACGAAAAATCCAGCAACTGGATTTTAAATACAAAAACAAAGTAATCAACATCCAATTACTTTGTTTTTGTGTTGTGCTTGTTGTTTACTTGGTTTTTGCATTTATATTCCGGGTTAGTGAGTGCAGTTAGACTTGCCTTTACACAAGTTTAAGAACTCTATTAAAAATATGCTCATAAAAAAAGCATATTATACAATTGAAGATTATATAAAATATAAAAAAAGCATATTATACAATTGAAGATTATCTATACTAATAAATAAAATTGAAGTGTCTGTCTGTAATATCGAAATAACTACCTCATATTAAGCTCATATGGTAATTTGAACGTTACCATAACCGAATCACACGTTTTTAAAATTTTTGTCTGTCTGTCTGTCTGTCTGTCTGTCTGTCTGTCTGTTTGAACGGGCTAATCTTCGGAACGGCTGAACCGATTTTGACGGGACTTTCACATACAAGTAGAGAATTAACCAGGGAGTAACATAGGCTACTTTTTTAACCGACTTTTAAAAAAGGAGGAGTTGTATTTTTCTACCTATGTACACCGATATCTCAGAGATTTCTGAACCGATTTGCGTAATTTTTTTTTAATCGATAGAGAAACATTGCGACACTGTCCTACAAAAAACTTGGATTCCAACTCCTCAATCCTGATGCTGTAGGGGAACTGATCCCCAAAACTTATGGGATTTAGGAACTGTCAGTTATTTAAATTGATATTGGGGGTACTAATTAAAGACTATCGTTGAATGAACTCGAGTAGGTACATATTCAACTCCTCAACCCTGATGCTTTAAGGAATTGCATTCCGAAATCGTGGGGATCCCACGGAATTTTTCCGTTTTGGTGACGGGTTACTACAGATGGGCTACTTTTTGTTCTGGAAAATCAAAAGTTCCCACGGGATTTTTCAAAACCTAAATCCACACGGGCGAAGCCGTGGGCATCATCTAGTATAAAATATAAATGATAAAAAAGCATGGAGCAATTTCTCAATGACAGGTTGCTTGGAAACAATCTAAGAAAATTTAACTCATGTCTTAAAATGAGTATTTGATTATTGGTGTTCAATTCGATGCTTTGATCATGGGTAGCCTAAGTATGTCACGCTCTCTTTAAACATTTCTGTGGTGGTGTCGTGTGGTGCGGGTTGTTACGTTCCCTCGAATATGGTTGAGCGATGCAATGGCTGGATCATGCGTCATGATCGTGAACGGGTGCCACCGTCGGAAATGGGGCTACTTTTGTCTGCCCTTCTTCACATGTGTAGAATTGTAAGCACCATTCCGAACCTGTGGTAGATTCATTTGTCGATTCGTAAGCGCTTGTGAAAGTTTATCTGAATAAAATTGAAGATTACTTATATAAATGATAAAAAGGCGTGGATTTGACTCGTTCCAGCAATGCGCGAGACGGCAATTCAATCATGTACTTAACATAAAATTGTTATATTAATATTGTAAATTTGGAAAAGAGCAACCGCCGAGTTTCTTGCTGGTTCTTCTCGGTTGGAATGGCATTCCGAACCCGTGGTAGATTCATTTGACTATTCAAAAGTACTTGTAAAAGTTTATTTGAATAAAAAACTTTTCTATTCTATTTCTATTCTATTCTAGTTACTTTGTTTGGGCAATTTAAATTTCAGTAAACGGTTCAAGTTATTTGAAATATTAAACTGTGGTAGTTAAAAAACTACTCGACATAAAACTTTTGTTAATGCAAGAAGTCAATTTCACAAAAAATGTCAGTTGCTTTGTTTATCGCTAGGGCGGCCGTAGTGTTGCTAACCTTGGAATTTCATTTCCCTATTTTTCATGAGATTCTGGACGATCTATACCGCCGAATCGGTACGACAGACACGAGTAACAAATAGCATTCTGTGTTGGAGGCCGACATACTTTTTGGGTCAAAATAAGTAAAGATCAGTTGTATGTGAGGTAGTATGTGAGGATCAATATGGGAGAATTGTTATTCATCTATACCCGAATTACTAATTCCCCGGAATTCTGACGTTTCGTAATGTTACCAGAGATAAAACAATTCCCACAAAAAAGATAAAAAATTCAAAACTTATGCAAATAAAAATCAACTGCCGCATGTAGATATGACAAATGCTAAGATATTGTAATATATACTCTAAATAGATGTCAAGTTTACAGCTGTCTGTGGTCACAAGTTTTTTAATGACACGTGACGATGACACGTGACGTGCTAGTGATGTAACTATCGATATTTTGACTGTCAGGATCTATAGGGACACAATATGCGTGTTTAAATATGTGGACCATACTCTAATATTACATTATGCGAAAGTGTCTTTCTGTCTTTTACCTTTTCAGGGCCCATCCGATTTGGACGAAATTTTGTACACAGACAGCTTGCATCCCGGGAACCGATATCTAAGGCTACTTTTGTCTTGCAGTATCAAAGCGTTCCTACAAGATTAATAAAATAAAAACCTAAGCTCACGTGAATGAAGTCTCGGGCATCATCTTGTTAGGAAATACAAGAATAATATGTTTCATATTATAGTATATTTTTAACCGACTTCAAAAAAGGAGGTTGTATGTATGTATATAAGTATGTTCGCGATTATCTCCGCAACTAATGAACCGATTTTGATGATTTTTTCACTATCATAATCTACATACTTTCAGAAAGGTTTTAGTGTACACATCGAAAAATATACATATATATATATAAAAAAAACACAAAATATACATATCCTTCTAGAACCTTTGTTGTGCCTTCTAGAACTGAAATAAAATCGAGTCTTTTTGGAGTCGATGAACTTTATAAACGGTGTTTCGAAAATACGATCATACAAGCTATTTTTAAGAAAAAATAAACCGACTTCGGTCCAGCAATCTCAGAGGAACCGCGGTGCACTAGTCAAAAATATTAGTGACATGTGGGTACATTTACCTATGCGTGTAACATCGCACATAAGAATGGTAACTAGGTGTGTTATACATATACTAAAACCTTCCTGAAAGTACTATGTAGATTACAATAGTGAATTGTTTTGTCTCGAAATACAAAATATTAAACCTATGTATATTAATAGGTAGTAATATTATACTTCGTGCAATTTGCACATTGCACACGTTGCACATTGCACGAAGAACCGATGGACGTTGGGGTCCCAAGGTGCTTGAATGGCGACCTCGCACCAGCAAACGAAGCGTAGGTAGGCCCCCCCACTCGATGGACAGACGATCTCAAGCGAGTCGCTGGTAGCCGCTGGAATCAGGCGGCACAAGATCGTGTGCTGTGGCGATCCTTGCAAGAGACCTATGTCCAGCAGTGGACGTCTATTGTTTGAAACGAACGAACGAACGAACGAATATTATACACTTACTAAATTTCTTTGAACATTAATGTTTATACGTCACTCCGTTAATGTGCGAATGGAAACTTCATTGGCGGAATTTTCTTCTGCATTACAGACATCCATTGGTAACGGTTCTCTTGCCTTAAATTAAAAAAATCAGACGTGGTAGAACATTTTTCACGTTTCGCTTCAGCGTTTTTCATACACCAATAACAGCTTTTAGGGTAAAACTTTTAAAATGTGCCGCCTTGATATGGGTTATGGGATGGGGGGAGGGAGAGGGTAAATCATCCAGTGTTGAGGTTAGAATTGATTTTCGTTGTTTTCTTGAAAACGATGAATTACCTTATTATAAGAGTGTTAGCATTATACTCGTGGACCAAACATCTATCACTAATGACTATTTTATCTCTGAATTCGTGCCAAAGACTATTAAGTCCAACCCTAGTATTTGCATGTATTTTGCACCTTCACACAACACTAGCATGAAATTATGGTATTATTACAAATATTTGATATTATTATAATTACCAATGTGTCTATATGCGGCAAAAATAATAGCGTTTGCTTTTAAGCGCCTCCATTTTAAATTGTTTTTGGGCACAAATCAATTAAGTGTGAAGTGTTTTGAACAAATATGACTATGTTTCTGCGATGTCCAATATTGCGGTCTTATTCTTTGTGCCCATTCATTTCTTATTTTTGGGTTCTTTGGAAATCTGTAACAAATAAAAATTTAGCGATCATGATACAACAATCTAGCACGCGGAAATACACGTAAGTATTCATTGTGTGTAGTGGCTACGAAATCTAATGTTCAAAAATTAAAAAAAAAACCCGACATTCACCATTTTTTTATCGCGGCCATCTTGGATTTGCATGGTGTTATTCTACTAGTCAAGCCCTTTCATTTGATACCCATATTAACGGAGTTGTAAATAATAAATAATCTACCATTTTGTAGCGGCGGCCATCTTGCAGCGATTTTCATCAAAATAGCTGACAACACTTTCGACTAATTCACCTTTCAAACAAAAAAACCGCGTTCAAATCGGTTCACCCGTTTTAGCGCTACAGAGGAACAGACAGACAGACAGACACACACACATACACACACACACACAACACACACACACAGACACATCAAACTTATAACACCCCGTCGTTTTTGCGTCGGAGGTTAAAAATTTTATCGCACGTAATCGATATGCAATTTTAGTACATCACTATGCTAAAAAACATAACCTTTATTAGTCAACAGAAAATATTTAAAAAATAGGCAAAAATGGGTGTAGAATTGAACACGATGATGGTTTCCAAAAACTACAAATAACGTTACATAATTTTAGATTATATTTACATACAAAACTATTAAAACTCACCGATGAAATTATAATATTTCTTTAACATTTTCTTTTCGGCCCCTATAGGAATTACATTCTTTCACAGCACAGGACAATAAAATAAAACTACGGAAAATTTATCAAAAATAACTTAAGATCAAACATTTATAAATTCTTGGAAGAAGAACACCAAAATAATAAACATTTATCAGCCTCGTGATTGATGTTTTTGGAAAATTATGATGCGACTAAATAAGGACTAAATTCAATTATGACACATCCAAAAACAATATAGTAATGATGATTTATGAGACATACCTATTTAATTTGGTAGGATTAAATTTATTAAAATATAACAAATAAGTCCATTTGACAATCAATTTAGTGACACGGTTAGAAATAATAAAAAGCAAGTGCGATTCGGTGTTTCATTTACACCTAGACAGGAGTCATTTAGGTTAGGTGAGTACAATAACTGTACCTCAAGTTAATTTTTAGCTTCAGATCTCTTAGTTAATAGATCAATGGACAAATGCCTAACAGACACTTCATGGTGAGAATGTCATTCGACATCCATTTTTGAATGAATTTTTTCAATGTGCTTCTTTTGTTTTCTATTGCTGTTAGTGTGCACTTTCTAGTTTCCACACTTGGTGTTTTCTATTTTAGGGCGAAACGAGTAATATTATTACTCGGCATATGGCTTTTTATGATGACAGGGAATTAAAGTAGTTTGGGGTAAAATCGTACTTCGTAGATGTTAACCCTGTTCTCCATACAAATAACTCATCTGTAAATGTCAATGACAGCTGTCAGAATTCCGGGGAATTGGTAATTCGGGTATAGGACATAATATTTTGAACAACCAAAATTTTAGCAATTTTACTGTCCTATCTATATCTCAGAAATATTCTTAGCATCCCTAAATAATTAAAAGAAGCATTATTTAGACACTGCTAGCTTGGATGGTAAGAGGTTTCTGTTATCTAGCGCATAGTATATGTACATCAAAACCGTATATTCGCGTTATGATCCGTAATGTCGCAAATTTTGACGCCTTCATCCGTCAACAATTGCGCCAGAAGGTATTTCGTGGATTAACAATGTCAGGTATTCCTGGAACGTGAGATATCCCGATACTATTCAGTGTCTACTGTGCTTCTATGGTCATCTCATTCGTAGATAAGACCGGAAAGAAGCTTACAAAATGTTGGAGGACTTTGGCTGCTTGGTAGGTATTCCTGCATGTCTAGTAACGGAAAAGCGGGTAGTAGGTACATAGCGCATACTGATACTAGACAGATTTGGCCGATTACAGTAAAATAATATTGGTTTTCCTTGTTTAGAAGCTTGTCACTTTTTTACAATTTAATTTGTATGATGATATTTTGATATTAAAGATGCATATCACACTAATATTATAAAGGCGAAAGTTTGTGTGTGTGTGTATGTTTCTTACTCGTTAACGTCGCAACTGAACCGAGTTGGCTGAAATTTTGAACGGAGATAAATAATGCCCTGACTTAACACATAAATTACTTTATCCTGGAAAAATCCACAGTTCCCACGGGATTTTGAAAAAACCGAAATCTATAGCTACATCCATATGTAGATTACTATAGCAAACTTCCTTTAAAGTAGGTATAAAGGTTGGTAAAGGGAGCGGGAACGGGAACCGGAAATCCACGAAAATCCAGAAATTCACGCGGGCGAATCCGCGGGCAGAAGTTTGTAAATAATATGTCACGATACACGAAACAGGTACTCAAGTGGTTTCTGCGCCTGTTACATAAACACGTCGTTCACACAACACTCGTATATCCGCGCGGTTTACATTGTCTCACCGAACACGCGCGGCGTATTTTCAACACCTGAATCTCTTAAGCTGCAAGCTTGTAGGTTTTATCTTTCCACGACGTGACCAGAATCTGGGTGTTAAAGTTTTCTTTGAACAAAATTAAGATCATATTTTTATTTTATGTGCACACTTGTTCTTAAAAATTGTTGGTGCGAAGTTTCTTCAAGGAAGTTTGTATTTATCTTCAAAGAAAACGATAAACTTATAAAATTGCCTTAAGACTAGTGTCTTGGTTTAACAAAATAATAATGTACAGCAAGTAAAATAAATTAACAAAAACCCTACTACGTAGAAGATTATTTCAACGAACACAGTAATGCAACGAGATTCGAGAAACAGACATACACAAGTTTCAGATTGTGTAATTCTTGAACGGAGTTCATGTAGTCTAATGTAAGACGCAACATCATCGTAGCCAGTTAGCAATTTGTTTCGTCTGTAAAGCAAAATTTACGGATGCCAGTTTGCCAAAACCTAGTTAAAAAAATAATTATATCTTTTTTTTTTTTCATAAAAATCTATAGGAACATTTTGCAAACATCCTCAGCTGTCGATTAAAAAAAGAATCACGCAAATCGATTCAGTAATCTCGGAGAAATTGGTAAAACAAGTAAATTTACATAGAAAAAAAAATAACTCCGAACAGACGCAATGACTTCATACTCGAGTGAGAAATTTTGCGTTAAAATACATGAACTTAAATAATTAGTTCTCCTTCATTTATTGATGGATTTAAAAAAAAATTCACTAGCTTATTATTTTTAATCTTTATTTTAATACCATGGTATTCCATATGACATTTTCAACATCAGAAAACTTCCTCATTATTGCAGCAAGAGCATAAATTTAGCCAATCACTACAATTGAGACTGCAGCAATAATTGATGCAGATTTCAGATATGCCCAGCCACTAGCCATAGCTCACTTTGCCCGTAACAACTACAGTTCCATCTTCACACAGTCCTACATAACACATGCCTTCATTTTTAACGCCTTCGCGAACACGAAAGAAGAATGTCTGTTTACTTACAAACCAATTTGGGCCCGATTCCTTATTCGTTACAGGCTTAAATTGTTTGCACGCAACAAGCAACACGGCGACGGGGGCTCGTGACTGTAATTAACATAATGAGTGGCGGGTAAATGTTTTACCACTTTGGCCATTGATGTAAGAAACCAAGATGCACGGTTCCTTAGAATTAATGTACTCGTGTATCGTGGGTATTTAATTAGTACACCGAATAGAGGGAGAGAAAGGGAGAAAATAATAGAGAGAGCTATGCTTGGAGTTTCTCTACGTGATTAGAATCAGAAAAGAGGAGATCATTAGAAGAACCAGAGCTAACAACATAGATTAACGCGTTGCGAAGCCGAAGTGGCAATGGGGGAGGCATAGATCGACGAATGGATAACCGTTGGAATTGCGATCTCGCACCAGAAAGCTTAGTGTTGGCAGACAAGGGTACCGACAATATCAGATGAATCTAAGGGAACCGCTGGATACAAATAGTGCAATACCGCTAAGTAAGTATGTGTGGAATTCTCTACGAAAGACCTAAGTCCAGCAGTGGACGACCATCGGTTGATGATGAAGATTAAATTAAGATAACAAAGCACTTCAATTCACTTGTAAAAGTTACACTAGATACTTGAGTTATACAGGATATATATATATATGTTACAGCCAAAGTAATTAATTAGCTTTTATTCATAATGACTGGCAATTATAAATAATATCTAAATTGTCCAGATATTATTCATAATATCATGTCAAACCAGACATTATTCATAATAGCAGATGAACGTTGGTCAAAATGATAAATACCTTGCTTCCCCTCCCGCATCTCATTCCTTTGTGGTGTGGCGTGATCACCACGATCTCGTAATCTAACCTAACCTAGCCTAAAATTCCTGATGTAGACCGTGCCAAAGCTGATGATAGAAACATTATATGCATAGCTGTTGTAATTTCTCCGGAGACACCTCAGAAGATAAGTACCTCACGAAAATAAGTATTATTAATGAACTAGTAGATGCGTGCCACTTACAGAAGCTAGGTTAGGTTAGGTTAGAACATAAATATTGAGGTGCCCGGCCGCAGGCCGGGCACTTAGGTTCTATTGGATCCTAGGTAGAATGTGGTCCAAAACGAAATCTGAGCACCCCAACCCAAAGCAATAAGTCGGTTAAGTTCAAACAGTTACCTAATTAATTTTGAAAAAAAAAAATCGCAGGCACCCGCGCGAGCCGTAGCGGATGAGGCAGGTCGCCGAAGGCGACCAGCAAGCCGAAGCTGCGGTGGTGAGCGTGGGTGCCTGGGCTTTGCTACGCAACCTGGGCGATGGGGCTGCACTTCCCCCAGCGCCGAAGCTGTTGCAGAAGTAACTATGTTTTTGGGTGGTATAAACTGTTTATTTGACGTTATATTTTGCAATATCTGGTGATCAGTTAAACATAAGTCCTTGTTTTGTTACTTTATCCAAGTCTTCCAAGATATTATATAAAATAGCTGAATATTATTTATAATAGCTAGATAATTTTAATAATTCTGTGTCAATTATTACTTTATCCAAATTGAGTTGATAATATTTATAATGGCTGGATAGTATACATAATATCCTTATTTATTACTTTGGCTGTAACATATATATATATATATATATCCTGTATAACTCTGTATAACTGTATATATTAGTTGACCTCCAGTGTCAGCTGATTTTATTTGAATTACGTAAAAAACTTTAAAAAAATTACAAGAAATATTTTTTTTTGCAATTACAGTTCTGTTTAAACCCCCAAAACGGGTATTACACAAAAAAATCAATTTTTTTATAATAATAATTTTTTTCTTCATTTTTTTATAGAATCTTATCAGTAGACATCAGTACCTACTATCACATGTTTTCGTTTCCGAGTGCGTTCCCCATACACCCGTTATTACTATTTTTATTGGCATTTTTATACGTATGTATGTTCGCTCAGTGGCAGGTGAGATCTTGGATTTTGTGTATCAATGGCGGCGAGTAAATGTTTTTCCACCTTTGCCGTTATCTTTTCTTATTCTGTGGCGTTTTTAAAGTAAGAGGCCGCTGTGGCGCGGCGCGGAGGCCTGTTACAGTAGTAACAATTAATGATAATTACTACCATAATTATAATTCCTGCCACTCTACGCCCCTTGGCTAAGTTGACGGGGCTGATTGAAAATATTTTTTGTTATTCGATTCATCATCATCATCATGATCAACCCATTACCGGCTCACTACAGAGCACGGGTCTCCTCTCAGAGTGAGAAGGGTTTTGGCCATAGTCTACCACGCTGGCCAAGCGGATTGGCAGACTTCACACACCTTTGAGAACGTTATGGAGAACTCTCAGGCATGCAGGTTTCCTCACGATGTTTTCCTTCACCGTTAAAGCAAGTGATATTTAAATACTTAAAATGTATAATACTTAGAATGGTTCTAATTGAAAACCTCTTTTTTGGAAGTCGGTTAAAAATTAGAAATTTTTGAAATAATTCTTTAAAGAGATGAGATGGAGAAAATTGGCATTTGATTGTACGGTTCCCATAACCTTAAAAAAACGAGTCACCCTGGTAAAACTGTTTAGGCTCATAATGCAAAATTAATCAATATAAATAGGAATACCAAGTAAAGATGTATAAAATACCACGCGTTATTCAATGTAGAGAATGTGTCACAAGAAACTGAAATACTTAGCTTATGATGGAACGTGGACCCTACGTAGGATCCTTAATTCCTTGGATTCTTTACCAAAATTATTTTTTTCATAAAAAATTTAATACAAATTGTTATCTCTCCTAAAGAAAGAATGTGTCTTTAACGTTCCATAACAATGGAGCTCGATTGATTTCAGTTAGTAGCTACCTACCTACTGTCCCGTGTTCTTACTTATTATGAAAAATAGAAGCAAACGATCTTTTGTCGATCGAAATTAAGTCTTTCTCGAACACTTTTGTAAACAAGTGATAATCTAAAAGATTGAAAGTTGAATCAAATTCACCATGACACACTTAACAGTCCATATCTCGAAAATTATTGAATCGATTTTGATGAAAACTGAGTTTAAGTAAATGTAGGAGAACAAAAAAATGGTCACAATCCGATTAATAGTTTCTGAGAAATGCGTGGACAAACATACATATTATGTATATACACCTATAAAATTTTGTATATTTGTTTAGAAGCCCTAATAGATTGTCATAATATGTGAATATTTTGCAGTTCCATTATTATTACATACATAGGTACGTATCGAATTGATAATCTCCTTTTTAGGGTTCCGTAGTAAACAAGGAACCCTTATAGTTTCGCCATGTCCGTCCGTCTGTCCGTCCTCGGTTAATCTCAGAGACTATTAGTGCTAGAAATCCGTAATTTGGCATGAGTATAAATATTAATTACGCCGACAAAGTGGTGAAATAAAATTTTGATAAATATTTTTTTTAGGGTAGCTCCCCTACATGTAAAGTGGGGATGAATATTTTTTTTCTCGTCTACCCCATAGTGTGGGGTATCGTTGAATAGGTCTTTTAAAAATACTGTGGGTGTGGGAACATCATTTTTCGATTTCTAGATCCGTTTGTAAAATATGATGTTTTAAAGTGCAAATTTTTATTAGAGTCAAGTGTCCCCCCCCTCTATCAGCCAAATGGCAGTATATAGGAACTTGAAAAAATTCACAGCAGTAGGGTATATAATCAATTTTAAAGGAAAACTATCACGGCTAAGTAGGGTTTACAGGTTAAGGAGTTATATCTGTTTTTCGAGGATTGTGACTACGGAACCCTACACTGCGCGTGGCCCGCCACGCACTTGGCCGGTTTTTTTTAAAGTCGGTTAAAAATATCGCCAAGCGAGATATTATTATACTGTACTACTTTAAAAGTTTCTGGACTTCTTTTTCCCAATGATAAGTTAATCTTTGTCTAAATGCGCATGAAAACAGATTTTTTCAGTTAAATTTTTCAGAACTGAAAATGAGATGATCTCATTTTTCAGTACCGAAAATGCTCATTTCAGCAAGACGCGTCGACCGCATAGACCGCTTCAAAGAAATATTTTAAACGTGGTTATTAAGTGCTAGTGTGACTCCCAGAAATATATTATCAAGGATAGAACGGCAAAGAGGGAGGAAAACACGTGCCAAATTAATGCACAGGTGTGCACAAATTTTTAAAATCACACTTAGTATACGCACCGAGCGACTTCGACGTAATTTATTTGTTTTAGTGCACAAAAATAACTGTGAAAATGCCATGTTGCGCTATTTCGATCTGTCAACACAGAATATAAAGAAGTTTGTCTTGACTGACTGACTGACGCACGCACAGCCTAAACCACTGAAGCTAGAAACTTGAAATTTTTACAGTAGCTTCCTTTTATGACGTAGGCGCACACTAAGAAAGGATTATTGCGAATTCCACCCCTAAGGGGGTTAAATGGGGGATGAATGTTTGTATGAAAGTCCGTCATTTTTAAAGTTATATCAATGAAAATCGGTATTTGTATTGTCAGTTAAAAATAAAGAATTAAGTACGTGTTTCAGGAATTTTGGTGATTCCTTTCCTAAATAGGTTAAATAGGGAATCAGATTTATAAGAATCCAAGCGGACGAAGTCGTTCATCAGCTAGTTCAGAAATAAATCGCAAAACAGGAAGTATTTCCTATTACACGTAGGTATGACGTAACTAAGTGTTTATTTTGGCATGCGTGAAATCTTAGAAAACAGTAATGATCACCGATCTACTCCATATATTATTGTCTGTGGTGCGGCCCATTGAAGAAATTATTTTGATATGTATATTGATATATACATATCAGATACTTCTTCAAGGGCCGCACCACAGACAATAGACATATTAATATAACACACCTCCGTATATGTGAACGGGTTATAAAATGTAGTGGGAACGCATTATCTCGTAGGTATATACGTTGTGATCTTATTAACATTTCCCGCACGCCCGAAGCAAGGCTCCACGTTTTACTGTTACTAAATATGAATAAGATACGCAACTCGCGCGAATATAAAAGGGTTTTCAGATTTACGAACCCCCAGGAAGATTGCGCAAGTAAAGAATGAAACGGGCTATTTTACTTGAGTCTTTTTTTTTGTATATTAACTTCCGTTTCGGTGTTTTTATGAAGGACACCGATATTGTATTTATGTAAGAGTGTCTGCGGAAATGTGTGACTCGACTTATCCCTTGACTGAAATCTTACCTGATGGTATGTGACGACGCAGTCTAAGATGGAAGCGGGCTGACTTGCAAGATGTATGCATAACCCTGATCGGTTTCTACACGGCATCATACCGGAACGCTAAATCGCTTGGCGAAGCCTCCCACCAAACTAGACCAGAGACAATTTGAAATTATAAAATCCCAAATTGCCCCTGCTGGGATATCACAAGTTTTATATACCGTTTAATATACCAAAATCGAAGATGGAGCTTGTTCCATTCTATTATGTTTTATTACGAAAACATTGTGTATTTATATCTCTCAAAATAATATGAAATTCAGTTTAATACCATTGTAGACATGAAATAAAGAGGATTTGGTGCGCTCCGTCGCGCCTCGGATTCTATTTGATTCGGCTGGTGAGCGCGATGCATTATTATACGTAATTGTGGAATAAAATATCGCATTGAAATATAATACAACACAATATATAACCGATGAAAATATAATATAATTAATAGATGTCAGCGGAAAAAATAGCATTGTTTCCATCGAACTATTACGCTTAGAATGGAAGTTTCTAACAAATTTCCGCTCGAAACGTAAGCTATAAACCAACCCATGTGTGCCCTGTAATTACATTTGCCGACACGCACACAAGCGCATGAGTACCTTGAGCACTGACGCGACGATAGCCTTTTAGGCTTGCTAAAAACGGCTTATCGCCGCGTCGACGACTGCCTTTCTTTACCTATTTATTCTAAGATTGTTTCCTAATTTTTTCAGTGTTATTTGTTTCAGATCTATGTTACTTAAGTACATAGGCGATAGTGAATTTCTCGAAACCTTATCGGCTCAATCAAGACTGGTAGATACAAAGATGATCTCCACGATACATAGAATACTATTTTATAGGTATTTATAGAATATAGACGATAGATGAAGCTAAATAAAATTGTCGAAAATTATCACTTCATTGTACCATGCCAACAATATGCCTGCTTCATAGTTAGGGTAATGTTGAGAAAGTTTAAACATTTTGCGCCCGAAGCCATAACCGGGTAATTAACGAAATAACTACTCCCGTTACAGAATCAGCCAGATTTACTAATTATTGGGCCTGTTTAAGGAAGGTTTATTTAAGGTGAAACTGCTTACATTCCGAGTTAAACTTTACGGGTCGAAGATGGAGCTTCTTCCATTCTGTTATGCGGGTAGCTCAAAGATAACATAACATTTTGTTATATTGTTAAGCAGGTTCTTTTGTTATCTTTGAGATTTCTATGTTTTAAATTAGTTTCAATTATACACCGTAACTAATCAATAGAATGGAGAACTGTCCCTCCGTACTGTCATATTTATCATCTCTTATTCCCTCGTTAAGTAAATCGTTAAATAGAAATTCTACTTTATTCTTGGTAGAGTCGCAATGATCGCACTGAAAATCCCCATTATTATGCCAATAATGGAAGAGATGACGACCCTAAGAAATGAGAATTATGACTCAGAGAGAGATATTCCATGATCTATAGGTACTGTAATTCATAAAGTTAAAGTAGATTCTCATTCACACAAGGTAATATTTAGGATAAACATAAGCCTTTCGACTTAGTAAGCTAACGGCTTGTGTTTATCCCTAAATCCGTCATGAAACTTCTTTATCAGTAGTAGGTGTTTAAATAGTTTACTCGTATGAAGTGTCTGAGTGTCTGAGTTGACTTCGTTCTTAAATCTATACTAATATTTAATACAATAAATACTTAAAAATAAAAATTAAAAATTACAAATCAAATAAAACATCCAAATCACTGTAACGAGGCAAGGTGCCCAGAACGCTGGCTGCGTTACCTCGTTAAATGGCCAGACTAATATGCTGACCGAGGTAACTGCCAGCCCTCCGGTCACCCGTGGACTAATATTATAAAGCTGAAGAGTTTGTTTGTTTGAACGCGCTAATCTCAGGAACTACTGGACCGATTTCAAAAATTCTTTCACCGTTGGATGTGTACGTGATCCTTGAGTGCTATAGGCTATATATTATGTACCACGGGCGAAGCCGGGGCGGACCGCTAGTAGTTACATAAGTGCATCTTATTTTTTTTATTACTAACTGCCACACTCAGAGTCATTAATGGCGACTTAAAGAGCTCATTAGTATACATTTAAAACGTTTCACTGTCAAAATCAGTTAACGGTTCATTTGTACAGCCAAATAACATATCATTGGAAGATTTAATGATAATTAGTTAATGACTCATTAACTAATTTAATGAATGTCTCTAAGTGCGGCAGTAAGCACCTCCAAGGTGTCACTCGCTGTCAACGTTCCTATGCATTAATCTCTCAAAAAACAAAAAAAATTATGAAACAAAAGGAACACAATTGCACCGGCTGTAATTATTCCACTTTAATACGGAGAACGGCGACTCCCGGAACATTTCTCGTCTGGACTCATTTTAATTAAAAGCGATAACAAAGTGGCGGAACGCGTCTCAGGAAACGTTTTTACGTTACAATAGAATAATTCCCATCATAACGACAGCGTAAATATAAGAACTATTTGTGATCGAATTACTTAAAACGTGTTTATTTCATAATCAATCTTGCGAAATTCACTCGATAACACCCCTTAAATGTTGACACCAACGCTCAGGATGGTAGGCTGCCATTCTACAAGAGAAGTGCTAGAAGCAAAACCAAAAAGCATAATATGGCCTGTTGGGGCGATTTTTAAAATTGTATGAGTTAATTGGGCCCTAATGACGAATAATATAAAGAGGAATTCGGCTCCAAAACCAACGAAAATTCACCGTGCATATACGTACGTTTAATTAAAAAAATATATTATGTTAATATGTATATATCAGTCTGCTGTTACCTATAACGCAGGCATTAAGTTACCTTATGAACAGACATCCGTGGGTATGTGTTTGTGTGTGCGTGTGTGTGTGTGTGTGTGTTTGTGTGAGAGAGTATTCATATTATTATATGGAATAGTATGTGAAATTAGTAGTGAAGCTATTGTCAGGGATTTGGTCAAGTCGGTAGCATGTAAAGTCGACTTAGGACGGACTCTGTTGTGTGCTCAGGGCGGGTATTCAAACTCTGTGATGTAAACACTAAACAGCAATCAATAACAAGTATCAACAAGACACCGATATTGGCATCAACATGGACGATAAATGATGATTGATGATATTATAACACCTCTTTAGATTAAGATTCAGATTATTTATTTTCAAAATGAATTCATACATTTTGTTGTTTTTTTTAATTATTTTATTTTATTTACAAAATTTTATTATTTTTATATTTGTACATACTAGTTGTAACGAAGTGTCACACATTTTATTAAAATATTATTTAATTTATTCATTATGTATACTAATAAAATGCCCTGATCTTTAAACATTCATTTTATTTTCATTTTTATTGTACGTTTGTTTAGTTTCAAGGAATATAGAGCAAAAAGTCGCGAAATTACATTTTTCTGACACGTCGCTTTGTTCTATACCTTAATAGTAATTTATTTCAATTTATTTGCCGTGAAAATTAAGAGAAAATCCATGAATAAATGGAAGTAATGCGAGTATAAACAATGATCATACAATTTAGGCGTAACCATAAACAGCGTAGCTACAGTATCAGTTCGCGACTCACGTTGCAAACCGTTACTAGCTCAAGCTATATAGTACGTAGATATCAGAAGAGGCGAGTCATCACTCATTGGCCGTTTGTCTTTGGAGTAGTTTGGTCGTGAGCCAACACTGGCCGAGTGTTGTTATTGATGGCTGTTGACGATGCCGAGTGACGACTGGGCCTGAGCATACACCGACTCAGCTTTGTGCGTACCGACTTCGGCCACCTAAAGTCAATGTAGTGATTTAGTTCACTACATCATATTGGATTCGAATACATAGTTTGCTATTTCTTAATGTATTAGCTTTTGTGTCTCCACGGTACTCGTATGTCTCTACCTCTCTCAGATATGGAGATTGGAGACTTATAATAGTAGTTTATGAAACGGTTGCATAATAGAGGTTATTAAAACATGAGTGTGGGTTTAAAAAACGAGCCGCAGGTGAGTTTTTTAATAGTATCACACGAGTGTTTTAATACCTAGTTATGTAGAGTTTCATACACTACTTTATCTAAACTCATATCTTAAAATCCAAACCATAAAATCTTGGTAATATTTGTCGTGAGTTTAATTCCTTGATTTTGCTGGCAAAAGCTTGTTGGTCGGTGGTCAGGTGGAGTTAAATTCTCTTCAGTATCACTGCTAGACATTTTTCCGCACAATAAAAACCACGTCATGTAAAGTTTTGATTAACAAAAACAACAAATAAAAAATTTAAATAATATAAGTAACTAGCGTATGGCGCCAAAATTCAGTTGTTACAAAATGTGCGTGCATACTGCAGTGTCAGGTGATGTCTATTGTCTATGGTCAATTATGGTAGCGCCACACTCTGGCCGCCGCGCCGTCACGTCTAAATAAAAATCCAGGAAGAAAATATGCTCTATATTAATTCGTATAATATCTAAAATTAGAGTAGGTAATACAATAGCCATAGACAATACAATAAGTCTCACGTAAACGACCAAGGAGGTCGCGGGAATTTCCCGCCATGGCTCAAAAATCTAAAACCCAGAGTCGTGACTCGACCAGACCTGTATAATGGAGAAAAAATTATTTTATAGCAATATTTTGCAAGAATTTCCTAACAAAAAAGTGTTATAATTATTATTTTTTAAATATTATAGATGTATGTGAATAAAGTAGGCCAATATGATACATTTTGATTTCTTAATCAGGATTTTAAGATATGAGAGTAGATAAAATGTATTATATGTCTCCATATCAAGGCCGCCATTTATGTAAGTCAAATGAGCTTTTTTTAGTTATTTATGTAACTGTTGAATAATAAGGGATATTGAAACATGAATGTTTTACTAGGTTATTATTTCCAACAGTTAGAGAGAGACTAGATTATGTTTTCCTATCATAATTTTGGTTATGCTGTGTACGCATACATTTATGTTAAAATCAGTGTATTTAGGGCACTAATCATAAAATAGAATCGTATTATTCTACAATAATCACTGTTACTTTGTGAACTGAACCGAAAAAGCTTATCCTGTGAAATCACTTCATGCATTCAAATGCATTTAGGTTCTGAGTGAGGCTTAAGGGGAAGGAAATTCTCGAGGAATACCAGAACGACTAAATTATGCCAAACATGTAGATACTTAGTTTTATATCTACGGAGCTCCTTTGGTGAATAATTTTAGTATCGTATTTGTAAACGCCTGTTATTGCGCGTTGCATTGATCAGAACTTCTGTTTTGTGACGCAAGTCTCTTTCTGTAGCGCGTTGTTTTTACCGAATGCCTTTATGCGACTGAACAATGGCGCTAACCATGTCCATTATTGTCCAGTGGGCCTGTTTTGTCACCGATTTGACAATTAGTTCCGTGTCTCGCTTCAACAATAGACCGCACCGCCGTGCAGGTAACGGAATTAGAACTACGAGCTACGTGCGCGTGGTCCATTACATAAAGAACACTATAGGTACTCTGATTTTTGATGATGATTAACCCATTACCGGCTCACTACAGAGCACGGGTCTCCTCTCAGAGTGAGAAGGGTTTTGGCCATAGTCTACCACGCTGGCCAAGCGGATTGGCAGACTTCACACACCTTTGAGAACGTTATGGAGAACTCTCAGGCGTGCAGGTTTCCTCACGATGTTTTCCTTCACCGTTAGCAAGTGATATTTAAATACTTAAAACGCACATAACTCCGAAAAGTTAGACGTGCCCGGGATCGAACCCACGACCTCCGATTAGAAGTCGGTCGTCCTAACCACTAGGCTATCACAGCTTACCTCTGATTTTTAATTCCGTGGAATTCTGACGTTTTTTATTGTTACCAGAGATGAAACATTTCCCACAAAAAAAGATAATAAATTCAAAACTTACATTAATATAAACAAAAATCAATAGTCTCATGTATAAATGCCTGACAGATACTAGTACCTACTTCAGGTACTTTAGTTTGGGGTAAAACCATGGTAAAACTAACTCCCGGTGGTAACCCTGTTTTTCATACAAATAACTCATTCTATGTTTAAATGATAATTGTTAGAATTCCACCGAATTAAAAATCAGACTAAACCTAATGTGCGATGGAACATTCAATTTAACACGTTGGTCTATTTCCGTCCTCTGTGGTTCCATATTCGCCAGCCGTCGTTTGGGTCTAGTTCTATTTCAGATACTGGTTATTTCACATCAAGCTCTATTTCGAATCTATTTCGGAGTTGGTGGACCAGTTTAATCAAGTTAGCAATACCTTTTTAGGGCCAACATTTGCTTTAAATCGGTCCATTATTCACCTTTGTCCACTCCATTTATATGTAAATTAGAAGTGTGAAGTACGAGAGCAAAAAAATAAATTAATAAAAACAAAAATTATTTTAGCGCACTGCAAACACAAATAACTAAATAACATCTATAAAATCAAATATACCGTAGAAACGTGGTAGAAACCGATCAGGGGTATGGGTTCTGTCTGTCTAATATAGAAGCCAGCTTCTATATCAGACTGCATTGTCACTTATCCTAATCGATGACTAAGATGTATGATACCACTATGTTAATTTGTAGATGAATAAAAATCGCCCCTGTCGGGAATCGAACACGGGACCTTCCACTTAACAGACAGGCCGTATTTGTGCGTTGTTTAATCATCATCACCTGAAAATTCTCCGGTGTCCGAGGTATTTTACTGTTTTTACAACTTTGCTGCTGTTGAAATTATCTCACCAACTTAAAACAATGGATTCACAATTTAAAACTGGACAAAAGTATAATCAAGTCCGAAGAGTTTCAATAGAAGCTCGGAGGCATTCGTTCTGCGAAGTTGAATATAATCCGAGTCCCTTTCGACAATTTGCGCACTAATTCAATAAGACTCTATCGTCGTAAGTTTGCTTATTTCGTTACCCGAGCTCCGGGATCGCGGTAAGCATTTATAATAATAGGGCATTTATTGCACGGTGTTGTAGACTTGTGGCTATATATAGACCCATACAGGGTGTAAGGGATCCGCTATAGAAAACCATCACCACCACGTCCCACTGTTGGACACAGGTCTTCTCTCTCATAGGAGAAAGGGATTTAGAGCTTAGACCCGCCACGCTGCTCAAATGCGGGTTGGCGGGCTTTAACAACGGTTCACATGATAGTGATAATAATCGGGACCGACTGCTTAACGTGCTCTCCGAAGCACGGGCAACTACCAACTCCGGGCTGGCACTGAGAATTTCTTGACAGAAAAACCCATTACCTAACCTTATTTTCCCCACCCGAGAATCGAACCTGGGACCTCGTGATCAGCAGTCGAATATGCTAACCACTAGACCAACGAGGCAGTCCCAAATTATCCATGACCTAATTATACCAAAAGTTAACGTGCCAATATTTAATTGTACTAGGTTAAAGTAACCATTAATTTGCCGTAACAAAATTAAATGAAACCATTATTGTTGTTTCAAGCCTCAACAAACAGTTTTGGTGAACCAAAATAAACTTCACTTTAGGTTCGTTCAATACAAAGTCGCATAATTTCCACTTTGCCGGTGATCGAAACTGTAACTGCGATTGTAAAATAAAGCTGGGTCTCCACGCAAATACATGCTAGCCTATAGTCTGATTTTTAATTCGGTGGAATTTGTCATTTGTCAGTTGTCATTTAACAAGTATAAATTAAAAACTTAAAAACCCCCGACATTCGCCATTTTGTGGCGGCAGCCATCTTGGATTTGCATAGTGTTATTCTACTAGTCAAGCCCTTTCATTTGATACCCATATTATGGGAGTTGTGAAAAAATATGTAAACCACCATTTTACAGCGGCGGCCATCTTGGATCGATTTTCATCAAACATAGCTAACAACACTCTCGACTAATTCACCTTTCATACAAAAAAACCGCATTCAAATCGGTTCACCCGTTTGAGCGCCACAGGGGAACAGACAGACACACACACACACACACACAGACACGTCAAACTTATAACACCCCGTCGTTTATGCGTTGGGGGTCAAAAATAGAATGAGTTATTTGTATGAAAAACAGGGTTACCGCCTGATGTTCGATTTTACCCCAAACTAAAATACCAGAAGTATCTGTCAGCCTGCATTTGTCAAATCTACATGAGGCAATTGATTTTTATTTTTATGTAAGTTTTGAATATACTATTATCTTTTTTGTAGCAACTGTTTTATCTCTGGGAACCATCGAACTATTACGCTTAGAATGGAAGTTTCTGACAAATTTCCGCTCGAAACGTAAGCTATAAACCAACCCATGTGTGCCCTGTAATTACATTTGCCGACACGCACACAAGCGCATGAGTACCTTGAGCACTGACGCGACGATAGACGTATCGAGCCTGTTAAGGCCCGTTAAAAACGGCTTATCGCCGCGTCCACGACTGCCTTTCTTTACCTATTTATTCTAAGCTGGGAACATTAAGAAACGTCAGAATTCCACGGAATTAAAAATCAGAGTATAGTTGGATTATCCATATATCTCAGTCCAGTAACTTTAACGTTTGCAAGGGGTACCTTGCGTCAAATCCGGTAGTTCTGATTTTTTGCAGCCTTGTTTATGATGTTGACCCAATGAATAATCCAAGTTTGTGACTTCGAGCGCCGAACACAACTTTGTCAAGAATCGAAAAAACGCGAAAATTTCGGATTTTTTTTTTCAGATTTTGGCGATTACAATCCTAAAGGACTAGTTTTTGATGGTACCTTTTCAGGACGTTTTTAAAGTAGAATAAAATTGTTAAAATTTAACACCAGAACCAGTTCTGTAGGTAGATACATTTACTTATTGAGATGCTCGCGACTTCGCCCGCGTGAATCCTTAATCTCATACAAACTTCCAGTAGGAGGCGAAAAAGCCGCAAGAGCCGTAAAGGCAAGGTCTGTGGCCATTTGCTATCATGACATCAACTATAAAGTATATTTCATTCATTCATTCATTCAACTAGGTCTTCACGTACGTATGTGAAGACCTAGCTGAAAATTTCCAGTTTACACAGTAGCGAATGTTACCCGCAATTGTTTTCCGTTTTTAATTTTAAAGTTTAATGAACAGGGTATTCGGCTCTTCTTTGTATGCACAGCTCAATGAAGTGGAGAGTCAATATTATGTTTTTTAAACATTTGTTGTTTATTTCGTTTGTGACCGAATAAAAATCAAAGAGAAACTGCTTTTGTAGCTGAGTCGTAATTTCCCACATATTTTCAGAACAATATGGTTGGTGCTTAACTGAATTTAAATTTACTTATTTTATAAATAAAGTTATTTTTTTTCTGTATCAATACCCTACTAATATTATAAATGTGAAAGTGTGGATGTTTAGATGTTTGGATGTTTGGATGTTTGGATGTTTGTTACTTAATCACGCCGCAACTACTGAACCGATTTGGCTGAAATTGAATGGAGATAGATTATGCCCTGACTTAAAACATAGGCTTAAAGCATAGGCCCGAAAATTCAAAGAGTTCCCACGGGATTTTGAAAAAACCGAAATCTATAGGTACAGCTATCGGTAGATTACTATAGCAAACTTCCTGGAAAGTAGGTATAAAGGTTGGAAAAGGGAGCGGGAACGGGAACCGGAAATCCACGATTCCCTCGGGATTTGTGCAAAATCGAAATTCACGCGGGCGAAGCCGCGGGCATTCTCTAGTATTTCATAAAAGGGGAAACTGAGTGACTGTTATGTCGATGCACCACTCAAGTGGCTGGGTCTGGAAACTTGAGAATTTCCAATTTACTTACTTCATCAATCTTGTAGTATATTTTCTCTATAACGTAGAACCCCACTAAGAAAAGATTTTACGAATTTTCAACGAGGTTTTTATTAATTTATAGGAATTTTAAAGAAATAAATCTACACCTACTGAGTGCTACTTACTAACTTACTGACGTTTCCTTTGAATTTCTCCTACCAAAAGCGATTCCATTCAAAATAACTTTACCATTTTCGATTACCTATCGATTTAAAAACTGCTAAATTCTTAATAACCGTTATACAACAAGACCGTATAGAACATAGCTGTTATAAATATTACATTAATTAATTAATTATTAGCTTTTGAACGTGGCTTAAACAAAATCTACACATCTACAAAATTTGGAACATTTTTCAAAAATGCCGATAACACACTATTTTTGTGCTAAACATCAAGGACCGGTTCATCGTTTGAGTTATGAAAAGGTAACAATTTATAATATTATATTAAGTAAAAGATGTCTATGTTTCAACCTCACAGAGTATTGAATTGATTGCTGCTATTTTCTTTTCACTAACACTAAAATATGAGAGAAGCTATTCAGAACAATTTTCGAGCGCTTTATAAATCGCCAGCACTCCGGTCACAATCGCTCACGGCAATCTGAAGTGAGATACGAGTGGCGCCGAGTACCGGCCATTCATGCGAATATTATGATGTGAATATAGTGCGAGTTATATTCACGTGACAGCCCACTTTCCCGCGGGTAACGAAATTAAAAAATTAAATAATTTAAATAAACAGTCTATCATTTTCGTCGTCGTCAACTGATACACGTCCAATGTTGGACATCTGTCTCTTGGTGGAACTTCAACACGCCGCGGACTTGAGTCGCCTCTATCTAGTGGGCTCCCTACGACTTGGTTATCATGAGTCCACTTAACGTGTAACGAAATTAAAATAGTCAGTCTGTCGTTTTACGTCGTCGTCAATCGATTAGACGTTTACAGTTGGACATGCGTCTTTTGTAGGGACTTCCACATGACGCAGACTTGCGCCGCCTGTATTCAACGGTTCCCTACGAATCGGTTAATGTCGTCTGTTCACATACTGTGAGTCACAGATGTCTATTAGTTCTAAGGCTGAGATCTATAGAGCATAGGTACTCTGACTCTATACTCAGACTTTAGACAGAGTTAACCCGACAAAGGCCTTTACAGTTCTGTCTACTTCTGTTAAACATCAAGATTTAATATTGATTCAAATTTATTATTGATAGGATGATTAAAAAAAGCTATTTCTGAAAAATAGGAAGGTACTTACGGCCCATATGCCTCTGAAGTAAAGAAATAGTAAGCGATCATGACGAAGCCTTAGGAGTAAACGCGGTAACGTTTTACGCATATTTCTTGTTGAAAACCCGCGATAAGTGCCAAAAAATGTTACCGACAATTTTCGTAGACGTCGTTTTATAAATCGCCCGTACTCGAGCGCGGCATAATCAGTCACGGCAATCTGAAGTGAGATACGAGTAGTTAGCGCACCGACCACCGACGCTATCTCATAGCGTACTACGTACCGCAAATATTATTCCCGCAGCCTACTTTCCAGCTGATAATAAAGCGCTGCGCTGGAAAGTAACGACTCTCGTATGTAATTTTCAACAGCGCTATTATAGCGCTCGGCGGGGCAAACATACGTGCTTGTGGCCGACTGAGCGTCCCCGTTTGAAGTTGCATGTTGTGGGACTAAAGTAAATTTGATCGGTAAGCTTGAGCTTTGAGCTGTAGGTACATCCATTCCGGATGGTGCAATCTATCTATACATATAATAAAATCGTAGAATTGCCGTATCTGTACATTAAAGATTTTTGCAAAATAATAACTGAGGGGTGTTAGGGATAGCTAGAAAGCTATTTTTGTAATTTTTGTCTGTTTAACTGTTTGTCAGTATGTTTGTGCGCGCATCACGCAAAAACTACTGAATAGATTGAAGTGAAACTTGGCACGATTTAAGTTCATACTACGGAGTAATATATAGAATACTTTTTATCCCGAAATACAGCACAGTCCCTTGGGAGAGGGGATGAAAGTCAAAATGTGTACTTAGCTGTAATTCATTAACGCGTGGTCCGATTTCATTCATTCTTTTTTTGTTAGAAAGAGGATACTTTAAAGATTACCGGCTAATCTCTGAAAAGCTGGATCAATTTTGATGGGACTTTCACTGGCGGATGTTTACATTTTGTTACATCTAAACATCCGCCAGTGAACTTTTAACAGTTTTTAGCAAGGTATGAGCTCAAAGGAAAGCTTAGGAAAAACAAAATGATTCCCACGAGATTTTACAAAACCAATATCTACGCGAACGAAGTCGCGGGTATCCGCTTGTAGAAAATATTATGGTACTTCTGTACAATTATAGAAATTGCTTGTTTGTGATACCGTAGAAAATACAGTATCTTTCTTTCACGGCTTCGCGTGTGCATTTTGCAGTGTTCTCTTCCGATGTCGGTTTTACTGGCCGCGACAAAGGGTAGACCTAGACTGCGAGAAATTGTGAAACTTTGGAAGTGTAGTGTGACATATTTGTCACGGGCAAATTCACGGTCACGATTTGCGCGAGTGTAGAGCGCGGGATTAAAAAGTAAAAAATTAAATAGTAAACTTGTGACACAGTACACAGATACAACCAGTAGTGAAACTACCTACAAACGTTCGAAACGGCTCACTCACACAAACATGCTCGTCGACGAGACCATTCGGCGGCAGTCGCTACTGACATCCAGGCGAAAACCCGGTAGGGGTCTCGTCGATGCGCATGTTTGTGTGAGTGAGCCGTTTCGAACGTTTATAGGTAGTTTTACTACTGGTTGTATCTGTGTACTGTGCTTGTGAGTTGGTTAATGACAAGTTGAATTTTAATTTTCACTCAGACTTTCACTGCAAAAAGTCCCAAACGAAGTTCTAGTTCCGTTGAGTTTCAGTTCTTATAGCAGTGTGTAATTTTATATCTCCGGTAATTTTATTAATTAGGTGATTAAGCGATTAAGTTATTTAAAGACTTTCCCTTACCTTTGACGTACAAAGACGTCGGTTTAGAGAACTCGGTGCCGATGGCGTTCTCGGCGACGCACTCGAACTTCCCCTGGTCTTCCTCCTCACTCTTCACTATTTGTAATGTACCTGATGAAAGAGACGACAGTATTATTAAAAGTTCACATTTCAATTATTACAATTCGTATGTCACTTACTTCCCGCAACGATATTTCTAGGACCTTGCAAGAAGAAATTTCTTTATAGCTTGACCGGCATAAACTTAACTTCCCTGCGGGGTTTGCGGAGCGCGGGCGGAAGATGTGCTCACTCATAAGTTCATTGATAAATTAATTGATAAATCTGTCATAGCTGGTCAATTCCATTTACTACAATAGTTTAGATTACGAAATATCAGATTTTAACGCACCCTCTTTTCGTTGAACTTTCGATTTTTAAAGCAAAATAAAAGGAACAAAACTTCACACAGCCCGATAGCGATACTCTACTGGTAACTTATGAAGTCAAAATTTTGCATACAGCATTAAATTTTCATACTAATGTGTTGGTAAAACGTAAAGTGAAATGAAAGGAAGCATTGGCATACCATAGCGACAGTCGCCATATAATCGCGCGAACATTACGAGTATGTTATTTTGTATCTGGGATGTTAGGGTATTCAGGTTACTGCATAGACAGTAGATTCGTCCGTCTGTGTGTATAATTTTACATGTAACTACTCAACGAACTAACTGCTCAACATAAGTTTACATTTGTGTGAGTGATCGTCAAAAGCAGTACAAACCGGTTTAAACCGGTATAATGTGGCACCTCAGTCGATACAATACACTCACACAAATGCAAAGCTGAACTTATGCCGCGGACTGCAAATGATGCTCGTAGCAGCTACGGCGTAGCTTCGTCCGCACGGATACAGTGGGGTTATGCCGAGTTTGCACATTGCGGGAACGTAGATCAAATTCGAGTATCGTCACACAATAACTTCAGAGTGAAATGGACCTAAACTGACTTGGTTTAAGGTTTGAGTTCGTCTATACATGTACAGCCAGCGCCCTGATATTGTAGTTTTTCGATATTCGAAATCTAGTAAAATCGAGGTGTGAAAACTCAGCATATAAACCTATAGTTTTTAAAAGGATATAGGATACAGCTTTTTAAAATCCCGTGGGAACTCTTTAGTGGAATGAAAGTATCCTAATACCCTTCTTTAGGAAGTTAGCAGACATTGTGCCAAACTTTAAGATCAGTTTAGCGGATTAGCCCTTAAAAACTTACAGATAGAGAGACAGATAAACAGATGGCACACTTTTTTATTCATAATACAAGCATAAGTGGAATATTATGAAGTATGGGTTGGCCGCCATGGTAACAGCCACGCTCATGATACTCGGTGATCTTGATGGAGTGGCCTTTGAGTGTTTGACTTATGAATGCGCGGGATTTTTTTTTTCTGTCAAATATTGAGATCTCAAATATTGAATCGAACCCAGTGATGAATCGTGATCCTCGTGATCCGTGAAACATTCTAATCGCTAGAACATCGAAACAGTTTCATGATTGATGAATTTTCGTTGCCAAAGGCGAATACATTGCTAAAAGAAAAAAAAATTGATTTGCGGTGGTAATTACATGTTGTAAAATGTTTCAATCGATCCTTTCTATTTTCACCCTTGGTATACAATAAATACACGTATAATCATGGACACTGTGAATTCAATAATGCTCGCGTGCCTGTTCGAACTGAAAGGTAAACCCTGCAGTTATGTAACTTGTTAATAGTTTTCAAAACTGAACATAGTTTGTATTATCGTGCTTTAATAGTTTGAACTAAATCGCAAATATTTAATTTTATAATAGACTTTAAAATTTAAAGTTATATTTTGTGAAATAATCATATTCATTTAATTCTAACTAAAAACTTATACAAAAGTACAAAGTAGGTCTTTGAGGTATACGCATGCGTAGAATTTGTTAGTTTACCAATTTCAATAGATGTTAAACTAAAGAAGAGCCAAGCCAATTTTTTACATGTATTACTATATTATTTTGAAATAATAAACGAAAATGAGGTAGGTATTTCATTTCCCTTTAATACTTTAATTTTAATATGTATTTTCCTTGTCTGTAATTATTTATTAGTCAGTGCTCGATCGAATCAGCATTACAAAAAACTTTCAATTACTCAAAAACATTTTCAGGAGGCTTATTACAATCTTTAACCTAACGATCCAATTCCGATGCTATTCAATATCGGCGCTTAAAATAAATCGCATTGAATTCGTACCATGAAGTATCTTTTTGTTTCTATATTTTTATACTAGGTTTTTGTTTCGTTCATGACGTCGTGACGTCTATTGGTCGGATAAAAGAGTTCATGGTACGAAATAGCGATTCAGTTCAGTTTAGGTCTTTAATTGAGTCGCGATTATAGTTGATGGTAGACCCACAGAACGCATTAAACACTGAGCTTCGTTTAGTTTTTGATTTAACTTTGTATCCAGAGATACAGCTTGATCCCACAGGTGACGCACAGGGCAAAACGTGAAAATAAAACGAATTTTGGAAGCAAAGAAAACTTTGAAACAATATAATGATTCCACGTAACTAACTACATTTTGAATTTAGAATGCGCTTATGGATATGCACGGAACTGACTCTGACGTTCTGGAAACTAGGCGCTGAGAACTTTCGAGAAACTCTTAAACGTAAAAAAGTACCGAGTTGTAGACGCGGAGCTGGGCGGGAACAAAGGGAATGCAATTACAGCTGTTGAACGGACATTCGTTGTGTTCTAACAAATAAGACAAATTGACAGATTTCGTGCCTTTTTTCGCCTTGTTTTAAAGAAATTGGAAGGAAAATATTGCACTTCATTAGTTTACAATGCCGAGTGGTTTGTTCACGTTAATTGGCGAGTGCGGTGGCAGACGCGGTTATTTTTTTTTAACTCGAGTAATTCGAGTGAACTTCGAGTTTGACAAAAGTCACGACTCGAGTTGACTCAGTTTCCTGTCATGAAGCGCACTTGTTAGTCGAGATTCTTATTGCGAGTCGTGAGTCGAGTTGCAAGTTGAGTTTGAGTCGCGGTCTAGACTAGCTGTTGTCTTAAGGAGCACATAGGGTAAACAAGTATAAATTAAAAATTTAAAAAACCCCCGACATTCACCATTTTGTGGTGGCGGCCATTTTGGATTTGCATAGTGCTATTTTACTAGTCAAGCTCTTTCATTTGATACCCATATTGAAGGAGTTGTGAAAAAATATGTAATCCGCCATTTTGTAGCGGCAGCCATCTTGGATCGATTTTCGTCAAACATAGCTAAGAACACTCTCGACTGACTCACCTTTCAAACAAAAAAAAACCGCATTCAAATCGGTTCACCCGTTTGAGCGCTACAGGGGAATAGACAGACACACACACACAGACACGTCAAACTTATAACACCCCGTCGTTTTTGCGTCAGGGGTTAAAAAAAATCCACGGCCCCAATGATATAATATTCGTACGCATTACTTTCACTCCAATAAAAGTAAAATTGGGGGCTATATAGCGTTGCAAGAAGGATGAGCAGGAACTTGGAATACACGTGTTAATTATGCCAAATATTTCCTATCCGAGGACCATTGCCATTGAAAGGCCCCGGGCACGTATCTTGTTTCCATACACTGGATTCAATATGCGTGTATTGATAGAGCGGACGTGCTCCGGAAATCGACAAGATGCTTCAAAACTAAGGGGTACACTCGTAAACAAAGTAAAAAAATAACAAGGGAATGATTGTACGTACGTTGACTGACGTGTATTTTACTAACTTCCTGTTTTTAATAATAATTTTTTTGCCAAGCTAAGAGGAGCAACTTCGTCAGCGTGGATCAAGGTTTTTGAAAAATCCCATGGGAACTCATCAATTTCCGGGATTTGTCCGTCTCCGCGATGGGAGCTATCCTGTGCCAAACATCAAGATCGAATCATAATATGAAGATCTTCCATACCATCTTCATATTTATCAGTTCTCTGTGTGTATCACACAGAGAACTGATAAATATGAAGATGGTTCATCATCATCATTATCATTATGAACCCCGTTACTGGCCCACTACACACTCTCCTCTCGGAGTGAGCCGTAGTTCACCACGCTGACCGATTGCGGATTGGTAGATTTCACACGAACGCGCCGTTGAGAATATAAATGGAGAACTCTCAGGCGTGCAGGTTTCCTTACGATGTTTTTCTTCACCGTTAAACAAGTGATATTCAATTGCTTAAAACGCACATAACTCCCAAAAGTTGAGTTACGTCCCTTCCCTTTCGGGGCTACCGAGTACCGACTTCAATAGTCGGTCTCCCCGAAAGGGAAGGGAAGCCGAAGACTTTACATATGTATATATGCTATCACTTCTTATAATTATCTAAACATAGCTACTGCCCGCGGCTTCGCATCGATTTCGGTTTTTCACAAATCCCGAGAGAATCGTGGATTTCCGGTTCCGTTCACGCTCCCTTTGCCAACCATTATAGCTACTTTGTATAGCTACCTATATCCTACCTATAGATATAGGTTTTTTCAAAATCCCGTGGGAACTGTGGATTTTTCCAGGATAAAAAGCCTATGTGTTAAGTCAGGGCATAATCTATCTCCATTCAAAACAGCCAAATCGGTTCCGTAGTTGCGGCGATAAAGAGTAACAAACACAGACACACACACACACACAAACTTTCGCCTTTATAATATTAGTGTGATTTCCTACCACGTTTCAGTGGGCCATAAATACTTAACTGTCGTAGTGTAGGACAAAACGCGTCAACGGATCAGCGGGGGTCGTAATTAAAAGAAAAATAAGCGCTATTCATAAACGTCCAGCGGAATAGCTGGGTCGCGGCGGCATTACGTGCCACCAGCCAACCCAGACCCGCCCTTGTTCTTGTACACAAACAATGTTCTTATAAACTTGCACTAGGGTTGCCATATTGATAAAGAAAAATTTATGTATAATATATACGCTTAAATTAATTTACAAATATACTCAATAATTGTTGCAGTCGAGTTCTCGGGAATTGACTTTTTGTTTCTGTTAATATATAATAATTTATTAGGCTGGTATATTTTTAAATCCACGTAATTGAGCGAAGGTAATCTACCAACTTCAAATCGTATAACTACATACATACATTTTAAAAAGAGATAAAGTACAAAGCAAAATTTTTAGCTAGACAATTAATTTTAGTCGATTAAAATGAGCGGAGATTACAGAGCTAATAGTGAAGTTGCTGAATGCATGTTGATGAAGCAGGTATGTAAGTCAGCTTTATAATTATTAACTTTTAAAACAACACTTACAAAATACGCATAAAATAAACCTTGATTTCTGCAACACTTATTTATCGTATGAAAGTCATTGATGCGGATTGATTCGGATTGATTGTCGCGACATTTTTGCTCTATTTTATCGTTCCGTATCTGACAACCCTAACATCAGCGTTCGCGCGGGTCAGAGTTGTGTGGTCGAAGACGCTTTATCACGGAGGCCCGTTTAATCTGGCTCTTAGGTCGGGACGGGAGGTGAGGTTTACTTTACGCCAAAGCGGTTGATTTAAGTGGTCACAGGGTGTCACGGCGGACACTTATGAGTTACTAACGTCTGCAATGAGTGGCGTAATGATTATTGCGCGCAGTGATTCATTGCGTGCCCCGGGGCTTAAGACGTCATCCGTCACACGGAGATCATTACAGGGCTACGGGAACGGTGTCCGGGTAAATCCACGGAGTTAGCCGGATTTGCTTGTATTGTTGCCGAGTTGAACGGAGTTAAGGAAACTGGCGTATCTTGTCAGTTGTTTGCTTTAATTTGCTACACAAGTTAGACAACAAAGTTTGATTCTTATTTGAATGTTAACTAATCGAACTCAATGAAATTTTTGTGGACGTGCTCTAGAGAGTTCAACTGTATCTGTGGTTTGTCAGATTTTCGTATATGTAGTTTCAAAGTAACCCCGACTCAGAGAGAGAGAAGTCATATTTCTATGTAGATGCGATAAACTACGATACAGATAGATAGGTAGATATAATAGATATTATAGCTACGATAATTTCTAAAGCGTGTCCCCATTGGTCCACAAAATTATATTGACATTTTATTGGTTACCAGTTTTAAAATAAGAATCAATCTTCGTTTGTAAGGGGCGCGTTTTATCCAGGGTGCTACTGGGAGTTCCAGCATACCTTGAGTCTTAATCTATTCTGCGACTGATTACAGGTCAATTGTGATCTCGCCAGACGACGCCGCTTTCGCATTAATATAACTAGATAATATGATAGGTCGGAATTCAGGGCACAGATACCAAACAAAAAAAAAACAGTAACGAATTCCTCCCCCACCTTAAAACTTGGAGTGTCCGTTAACTCGGTAATCACATTCCCTTTGTGTCCGTTCCGGACGTTGTTTACAACTTGCTACTTTTTTCCTTTCACAGTATTTCAAAAGTTCCGGCGAGTTCCGGCTCACGTCCATCCCATCGATAAGAGCATACTGAATACCGTGCAGGAACAAGCGAACAGGATACGTGTTCCAAACACTTATTCAATTTCCAACTGCTCGGTATGGACTTGCGAGTCGTCCGATTGAAATATGCAGATAGGAAAACTTCGTCGCTACTTGGTTGTTATGATAAAATTGTAATATTTGGGGCCGTACGATGTTAGATGCTTCGTGCCAGTTGCGTACGATGGGCGCGCGTACGAATACATATTATTATGTGCGACGCTGACAACGCTGACAGCTGTAGAAATAGTATTCGCGGGTGACGTAGGTACGCGATGTTCATAGATTCATAAGAATTAGCCACTTGTTCAATTTCGAATTACTAGACTACTCGTTGCAAACTTGCGAGTTGTTTGATAGAATTATTTTGTGTCTACTGGTATAAAATTGGAATGTTGTATATTTCATTAGAATATTTAGACTGTGCATTCCGCAAAGCTTTCTGGTTCGATTGAGAAGAAACTTCCAGACATATAAACTTCGCAGCATCAGAATCTTGGAGTTCAATGATAAAGTATACATATTTTTTGGTACCCACACATGCACCTAAGGAAAAAAAATTATAAATTCACAATAAACACATCATCTCACGATTCAGCCCAGGCTTTGCCCATCTGAATGCTGCCAGAGGTAGCATTAGGAATGAGGAGTTGGAACCAGGAGTTCACATAATATTGTATTGTCAAGGGAACGAAATTCATGTGAGAAATTCTGCAGAAGTAATAGTAAAAGTGATAACGTCAACGCTCTTCTCGGAAGAAATTTTGGGAATTGTTTTTCCATACCAGCCAGCAAATGTAACTTTTATATTACTCGTTTAATGAGAAAGGCACCGTTTGTCTGCCCGCGGGATATAAGTAGCCACTTACTTATTCATGAAACTTTTATTTGCATAAGTTTTCTTCGCAAAATGCCAAAATATAAATCACTCGGCACTTGAGTAAGCAAGCACTGTCAAATAACCTGACGCTGTGTAACTGACTGACTGTTAGAGTGAGTTTTCACTGAAGATGCGTTTTGCGAATCGGAGTGACAACGTGCCGAAATACAGCAATCATAATGGTAGATGGGATCAAGAAGCTCATAGGTATTATTCTATAAACCCCTGGAGATTGCGCCATAGATATTGTAGTGAAGACAAGGTCATTCAGCTGGTCGATTTTTTCTCTCTTTTTTTTCTATACCTCACACTCTATTTAAGTAGGTGAGAACGAGACAAAGCAATTTCCAAACCTATTCAAGGCCAAATTTCTTTGCTTCAACGTTTTGTTTGGAGCTCTAGATCCATCTATACTAATATAATAAAGCGGAAGAGTTTGTTTGTTTGAACGCGCTAATCTCGGAAACTACTGGACCGATTTCAAAAAGTCTTTCACCGTTGGATATGTACGTGATCCTTGAGTGCTATAGGCTATATATTATGTACCACGGGCGAAGCCGGGGCGGACCGCTAGTAGGCTATATAATTCTAGGATGCGATGATAATTACGTCATCTCTCCATAATCTAATTGGTCTTATCTCTCTCGATTATCTTGATCTGTATTGCTCTATGGTCTGCATTTCACTCTGCTCGTTTCCGCTTCAGTCTACATGCACCCTTACCTATAATTCAGGTGAATAAGCGAGCATTTTCCCCGCAGTAGTTTTGTTACACTATTTCATCCGAGGGGTTAATATCGCGTAGGTGATATAAAAATATGGGAGCTCCGGTCTCTAGGCGCGGGGAAATTTATGGGTATCAATCCGACGTGGGATGATGAATTGAAAAATAATGCGCGAATAATATGACTACCCTTGAATATTATATGCTCCGGCCGACGTAGGGCGGAAGGAAAAAGATTGTTGTGTGAAAGAATGTTGCCTCTGTATATTCTGTACCTACGAGTATGTGTTTTTAACATGTTTTTATCATGTGAGCTAAACCAGCGTTAGTGTGACTAAGTGGTGGATTGCCCTTCATACGGCGGTCACTGAGTTTATTAATTGGATGTTTAACTGAACACTAATTGGTGGTTTCAAACCTCAACGCACATATACTCCTAATACTGGTCCGGTTGTATTGTCACAAATATGAAATATCTAATATAATCTTTGAATGGAAAAATAAAATTAAAGTTGAGCTACTTTTCTGATCTTTCCTGGTTTCGGATGACAAAATATGGCTTTGTGTAATTTATTTTATCTATACGGTTTTTGGATAGTAAGTTGACCCTTAAGCGGGAAAATAGGATCAAGAGCTCAGATTTCCATCTTAGACGCAATCATCTCAGTAAAAGGCTAACTCGTGATGAATGCTAAGATGAATAAACAAAACAGGAAAAACCTGTGAATTACCAATTTCCAACATTCATCGAGTTTAACAATCATGTCATATTCCAAAAAAAGCTATAAGCCCTCATACGCATTAAGCGGTCAACCGCGTGCGCGGCTAACCGCGCGGTTAGCCGCACACGCGGTTGACCGCTAATGCGTATGAGGGCTAAATGTCGATGGGCGGTTCAAAACTGGCGTAGTCGGTTCAATGAAACTCTTGCGTAGCGTAGCGGTGCTAATTCACGCTTTTCAAGTAAAATAATACCCGTATAATATCTATACGAAAGTAGAATACTACTCCTGTCTATATATAATAGTACTCCCGAGAGTGGAGTCGGAATCGCTTTTGCAATGTGACAAAACGACTAAATCGTGGGAACTATGGAGCATTAACAATAAATAAAAGTAGGCCCGGTTGCGGTGTGTTTTTATTTGAGTTCCCCGCGTCCTGTGGCTTACAGTAATCCCCGGGTCCCTCCACGTATATCTGCGCTGTTTTATTTGATTACCGGCTAGCCCCAGGGGCGACTTCCACGATTCCGGCCGGCCCTGACATGTTTGCGACTGTGGTCGCGTCATTTTTAACAAAAAGAGTTTTTTTTAAGATGGCCGTTTATAATGATAATATTTTTAAAGATGGCCGCACGTTAATTTTTACATGTTGTTGAAATGTAAATAGCTTAACTGGTTTATGTTAATTAATACTAATAAAACAGTGCAGCTACGTGGAGGGATCCGAAAATGCTATCAACTATATTTTAACCCTAAGATCTTGATGCTTCTTATAAGAATTTTAATATGATGTGGGGGTCTTGTGGCGCTGATTTTTTTTACCAGGCATTATGAATTACCAGGCACCCTTAGGTATGACCTGTGCGATTTTGCCAACCGTGACATTGTGGCGGCATAGAGAGAAAATAGTCTGTACATTTTCAGATAGTAGGTACTCTACATTTTCAGTCTTATAGTCATGATTTTAGGGCCACTCAGTAGCTGCGCTGATTTATTTGATTACCGGCTAGCCCCAGGGGATACGTCCACGTTTCCGCCCGGCCCTGTCATGTCTGTGATTGTGATGGCAGTTTTTTCACGAGAACTGTCATTTTTTTAATGAGAATCAAAACATTTTATTGTACAACAACGAAAATATAAGCGAGATACTGTGAAATAAATACATATAAGCATTTTCTGTGACTTTTCAGGATGGGCGTTGATTGAACATATTTCTTTTTAATGGCTTGACATGTTGATTTGATATGCTTTATATAAAACTTACATCATTTATTTATTTATTAACATAAATGATACTGTCCGTGAATACAATATTATGTTACGTGATTATGATATTATGTGTTTCCTCAAAATAACTAAAAATACAACGTCGAAAAATAATCTCAACTATATATACTATCTCAACAAAGCTGTACTATAATAGTAATAGTTTAAACGGATAATAATAGTATGTGTGACATTCCCACTAAGTGACTCTTAAAGTAATTAAATCAGAATATCCCATTTCAAGAACCCTTCAGTCACTTATACCTTGTAAACTATCTTAAATACAAAAGGTCCAGAGAATTACTATTGCTAAACTTCTAGTACGCCCTGAATATTTCTGAATATTTCTGCTGAACGAAGCCCTATCATAAGCTTGTGTCTTTCTTTTCTAAAGCCCATAAACATGTGCGATGCCACAAATGACGGCGGCGGCAGGATTTTGACGTGATAACGTCTTATAAATCGATGAACGCCGGAATCCGGATACACGCACGAAAAAGCATGACTCATTGTCACGTACCGCGTGCAAGCCAGAGCGCGGAACAAGCGATAGACAAGGCATAATAGGCACAGACATAACAGGTGGCGCCACTAGCTGCTTGCCCCGCGCTTTCTGCACACTAAATCATTATTTTATTTTAAACGTACTTTATCTCTTGTTAGTTAGCTTTCCACGCAGTCGGATTTTTATTTTCTTACCAATAATGCTCGTTTTACTTTTTAACCCCCGACGCAATTACGACGGGGTGTTATAAGTTTGACGTGTCTGTGTGTGTCTGTGTGTGTGTGTGTGTGTGTGTGCGCGTGCGTGCGTGCGTGCGTGCGTGCGTGCGTGCGTGCGTGCGTGCGTGCGTGCGTGTGTTCCCCTGTGGCGCTCAAACGGGTGGACCGATTTGAATGCGGCTTTTTTTGTTTGAAAGGTGAATTAGTCGAGAGTGTTGTTAGTTATGTTTGAAGAAAATCGGTTCAAGATGGCCGCCGCTACAAGATGGTGGATTACATATTTTTTCACAACTCCTTTAATATGGGTATAAAATGAAAGGGCTTGACTAGTAGAATAGCACAATTGCAAATCCAAGATGGCCGCTGCCACAAAATGGCGAATGTCGGGGGTTTTTTAAATTTTTAATTTATACTTGTATTATAACGCAAACGCGCTGTACGATTTCTGCAGACGCGCTGCAGCATCGTACAGTATCTGAAACTGTGTGGCATCGCCCTTATGTCTGTCAAAGCCTTAAAATCCTTCAACCACTTGTAAACTTTCCAAAGAGTGTACGAAAACGTTGCATCTGGAAGCGACAGTGGGCGTAGTTTGGGACGTACGTTCTCGATCCATTCGAGCCCCGCCCACACTACTGTTATTGCTATACGAACTATGACCAGTTTTTGTTAGAACAACTGAATTAGAATAACCCCACTGGTTATGCCCAGTTTGCACATTGCGGCAACGTCGATCGAATTCGAGTATCGAAACTCAATAACTTCAAACTAATCTATAGTACATATAATAAAATCGTAGAATTGCCGTATCTGTACATTGAAGATTTTTGCAAAATAATAACTGGGGGATGTTAGGGATAAGTAATAGAACGTAAAAAAGCAATTTTTGAAATTTTTGTCTGTTTGTCTGTTTATCTGTTTGTCTGTATGTTTGTGCGCGCATCACGAAAAAACTACTGGATGAATTGAAATGAAATTAGGCAAGATTTAAGGTCATACTACGGAGTAACATATAGAATACTTTTTATCCCAAAATTCAGCACGGTTCCCTTGGGAGAGGGGATGAAAATCAAAATGTGTACTTAGCTGTAATTCGTTAACGGGTGGTCCGATTTCATTCATTCTTTTTTTGTTAGAAAGGAAATACTTAAAGGTTACTGGTTAATCTCTGAAAGGCTGGACCGATTTTGGTGGGACTTTCACTGGCGGATGTTTAGATTTTGATCTACCTAAACACCCGCCAATGAACTTTTAACAGTTTTTAGCAAGGTATGAGCTCAAAGGAGTTTGGGAAAAACAAAATGACTGTCACGGAATTATTAAAAACCAATATCCACGCGAACGAAGTCGCGGGTGTCCGCTTGTATAAACCTAAATTAGGTTGTTTTAAGGTTTGAGTTCGCCCATTACATGTACAGCCAGCGCTCCAAGTGGAAACGCAAAATAAAAATTGGAAGCATGAATGTAGGTATATGACTTTAAAATAAGCTTTGGGCCAATTTTGCTCTAATGTTGTGGTTTCTGATATTTCATAGAATAGAATAGAATAGAAAAGTTTTTTATTCAAATAAACTTTTACAAGTGCTTTTGAATCGTCGATTGAGTCTACCACAGGTTCGGAATGCAGTTCCAGCCGAGAAGAACCTGTAAGAAACTCAGCGGTTGCTCTTTTTAAAAATAACATTATAACAATTATTATTATTAATGTACATGATTGAAATGCCGTCTCGCGCATTGCTGGAACGAGTTAAATCCAAGCTTTTTTATCGTTTATATAATCTTCAGTTGTATAATAAGCTTTTTTTTATGAGCATACTTTTAAGAAAGTTCTTAAACTTGTGTAAAGGCAAGTCTAAGACATATTTTTTATTCGGATAAACTTTTACAAGTGCTTTTGAATCGACAAATGAATCTACCACTGGTTCGGAATGGTGCTTACAATTCTACACGTTAAGAAGGGCAGACAAAAGTAGCCCCATTTCCGACGGCGGCACCCGTTCACGAGCATGACGCATGATCCAGCCATTGCTTCGCTCAACCATATTTGAGGGAACGTAACAACCCGCACCACACGACACCACCACAGAAATGTTTAAAGAGAGCGTGACATACTTAGGCTACCCATGATTAAAGCATCGAATTGAACACCAATAATCGAATACTCCTCAAGTTATAATAGCGTATAAAGCGAATAAATTAAATCCATGCTTTTTTATCATTTATATAATCTTCAATTGTATAATATGCTTTTTTCATGAGCACACTTTTAATAGAATTCTTAAACTTGTGTAAAGGCAAATCTAAGATTTGTTGTGGAATTTTGTTATAGAACATTACGCCCATTCCCACAAACGACCTTTGGACCTTTTTGAGGCGTAATCGAGGAATCACTAGTCCATCTCTATTTCTTAACCGCCTATCGTGTAATTCACACTTTTTATTGTAACTGTGAATGTTTTGCTTAACAAAAATTATGTTGTTATAAATATATTGAGAAGCTACTGTAAGAATACCTATTTCTTTAAATTTCTCTCGAAGGGAATCCCGCGGTTTTAAATTATAAATTGCGCGAATTGCCCTTTTTTGTAAAACGAAAATTTTTCCAATATCAGCTGCTTTACCCCATAGTAAGATTCCATACGACATAATACTATGGAAATATGCAAAATAAACTACTTTTGCAGTTTCTACGTCTGTTAACTGTCGAATCTTCCTAACAGCGTAAGCAGCAGAGCTAAGCTTGCCAGCAAGTGTTGCTATATGGGTGCCCCATTGAAGCTTTGCATCTAGGGTTATTCCCAAGAACACAGTTGTGTTCTCAGTTTTCAATGGCTGACCACTTATCTTTAAATTGTTGCTAGTAATCCTTGTATTGGGCAATAAAAACTCGACACACTTGGTTTTTTTAGCATTTAAAAGTAGATTATTTATAGTAAACCAGTGTGAAACTTGAGATAAAGTATTATTTACATCGTCAAAATTGTCTTTAGTTCTATCGACTTTAAAAATTAAAGACGTATCATCAGCAAATAGTACAATATCGCAAGCATTTTTGACGAAATGTGGTAAGTCATTAATATAAACCAGAAACATGAATGGACCTAGAATAGAGCCTTGGGGGACACCCATTACTGAGGCTGATCCGGATGACTTAACATCATTGATGCATACCCTTTGTATACGATCACCGAGATAAGAGGCAATGAGACTGAGTGCAGATTCTTTAATACCATAGTGGCCTAATTTTCGTAAAAGAGTCTCGTGCTCAACGCAATCAAATGCTTTTGACAAATCACAGAAGATACCAATGGCATTCTGTGACTTTTCCCAAGCATCGAAAATGTGCCGTAACAGCCTTGCGGCCGCATCGGTTGTTGAACGACCCTTAGTAAAACCATACTGCTCAGAGTGAAGTAATTTATTTAAATTAAAGTGCAGGAGCAGTTGGTTGAGCATTATTTTTTCAAATATCTTGCTGAGAGTTGGTAGAATTGAAATCGGCCTATAGTTATTTGGATCAGTTTTACTTCCCGACTTAAACAGAGGTATCAATTTACTACATTTCATGAGGTCGGGAAATGATCCCGAATCTATGGACTTGTTAAAAATTACAGCAAGATATGGCGCAATAACATCAATAATATTGTGAATTATTTTTACTGATATTCCCCATAAATCTCCTGTTTTTTTGTGTTGCAAAGATTTAAATGTTTTGATAATATCATATGGGGTTACGTATTTAAATCGAAATAATACATTGCACTCAGAAACATTGCCCCTCAGGATATTATAGGCTTCTGTTGGCGAATGGCTTTTGTTTTCAAATCTACTATGTAGTAACGCTACTATAGTCCGATTTTTAATTCCGTGGAATTCTGACAGTTGTCATTTAAAAATAGAATGAGTAATGTACGAATAACAGGGTTACCACTGAAGTTTGATTTTACCCCAAACTAGTGTATCTTAAGTATCTGTCAGGCATTTGTCATATCTACATGAGGCAAATGATTTTCATTTATATGGAAGTTTTGAATTTATAATCTTTATTGTGGAAACTGTTTTATTGCTGGTAAGTAATATTAAGAAACGTCAGAATTACACGGAATTAAAAATCAGAGTATACATAGTCGGGGTGTGCAGACTCGGCATAACACTACAGTCCGTGCTATCTCATTCGAGCTAGGGGTGACCCGGCATTTGTATGCAAATGAATTGCCATCTCACCCCGCAGGCCGCAATCACCGCTACATCTACCTTGGAGAAGAGGATTTTAGGATAATTTGAAAATGATATACCTGACTAAAGAAACAATTTGAAAAGATTGAAAGTTAAACCGACTTCACCGCAGACTTAACAGTTCATATCTTGAAAACTACTAAACGGATTTTGAAGAAATTTTCACTGTTTCCTAAGTTGAAGTAAATGTAAGCCAATAAAAGATATAAGAATAAAAGAATCGTCACGATTCTGCAAATAGTTTCGGAGAAATTCAGGGTCAAACATACATACATACAAACATGAAATTTTGTATATTTTGTTTGGAAGCCCCTACACTACAGAATATCATTAGTAAATATTTTGCAGTTCCAATTACATACATACTGTCGAATTAATATCTTCCTTTATTTGAAGAAGGTTAATATTATGTGGATAATTAATATATTTTAAAATATTAAAAAATATGAACCTTGAACTTTGAGGATATTCAAAGAATACTGAATCATTTTTTAATCGTCTCTCCATAAATCTGCCATTTGTACACCTAGACTTTTTGTATTATTTCTGACGTATGTTTTTAGCGCATGTACCTAATTAATGAAAAGAAAAATAATTTTCCACCAGCTGTATAAAACGACGATAAATAATGTTTTAACAGCATTAGCATAATTATGTTAATTTATGTAACTCAAACCATACATACAAATGCGTGAAAACACCAACATTGTACAAATAATAGGTAGTAGGGAATAAATGAATACTAGGTATTATATTTTATATTATTTGTACAACACTCTAGTTATAAGACCAAAGTCATTATTTCGCGGCCAAGTTTAGTTGTTAATTCCACCACCGTATGAAAGGCCGTAAAACCCTGTCTTTGTTCTGAGTAGGTATTATTTACGACCACGCAATAATAGACTGAAAGACCCAAGGCACACATTATTCTTTTAGAACTGCGCAAAAAGCGATTTTGCGTCTACTCCGATACTGCATCGCGTTCTGGCGACTTGTTCCGTTTGATCGTGGTATCACAAGAATTGAGTGGCATTTGAATGTCATTTGAATGGCATTTGATTGGCAATATGGCGCAGTGGACATATTAGTGGGAAGTTGCGGATTCGATTACCAAGAGGGGCAATTTGGAATGGTCGGCTAGTTACCACTAGCAAAGACGTACCACCAAACAACGATGTCGCGTAAAAAAGGTATTAGGGGTATGGGTTGACTAATACTGCCATACACCTTCCCAGTTAGCCTACTTCTGTTTTTACTAACCCCCGACGCAAAAACGACGGGGTGTTATAAGTTTGACGTGTCTGTGTGTGTGTGTGTGTCTGTCTGTTCCCCTGTGGCGCTCAAACGGCTGGACCGATTTGAATGCGGTTTTTTTTGTTCGAAAGGTAAATTAGTCGAGAGTGTTGCTAGCTATGTTTGATGAAAATCGATCCAAAATGGCCGCCGCTACAAAATGGCGGATTACATATTTTTTCACAACTCCCTTAATATGGGTATCAAATGAAAGGGCTTGACTAGTAGAATAGCACTATGCAAATCCAAGATGGCCGCCACCCCAAAATGGCGAATGTCGGGGGTTTTTAAATTTTCAATTTATACTTTATTTTTTTTTTATTTATATTTATTTTTATATTTTTATATTTATTTATATATATTATACTTTATTTTATTTTTTATTTATATAACTTGACGTCGAATAAAAAGGCTGCAACGGCTGCATAACTTCCAACACTAAAACAATAAAATATTTGTTCGTTTGTATTATTTATTGCACATTTAGATTATCAGTGCAGTGACCACAGAGAGGAATGTATGGAATTAAAAATGCAATAGCAGCTTGCGGTTTCAGAATCGGATCGTTTATGATATGTGTCACGTGTGCTATGGCTCTAACAGACTATAAAATAATAATTCCCTATAAAAGTTATGGCCACCTTCCAACAAGGGAGAGGCTCTAGGTACAATAATTGTGCTCGTTATGTGTTTTGTGTTTAATTTAATATCTCTCACATATAAGTGTAATTTAGCTCTTGCGATGTGTATCGTTAAATTCAATTTATTATTTACTAGATATGGTGCCCGCAACAGCGTCCTCGTGGATTTAGGTTTTTTAAAAATCCTGTGGGAACTATTTGCTTTTCCGGGATAAAAGGTAGCCTATGTCCGTATCCGGGAAGTAAGCTAACAGTGTACCAAATTTCATCAAAATCAGTTAAGCTGTTGGGCCGTGAAAAGCTAGCAGACAGTCAGACAGACAAACTTTCGCGTTTATAATATTAGTATGGATTAATGAGAACCTTCGTCAAGAGAAAAATCGTGAGGAAACCTGCATGCCTGAGAGTTCTCCATAACGTTCTCAAAGGTGTGTGAAGTCTGCCAATCCGCTTGGCCAGCATGGTAGACTATGGCCAAAACCCTTCTAACTCTGAGAGGAGACCCGTGCTCTGTAGTGAGCCGCTAATGGGTTGATCATGATGATGATGATGATGATGATGAATGAGAACCTCGTAACAGTAACAACCAAATTTGAAAATTGATATACCTATAAGGAAAATGTATGCATAATAAATTTTTATTTAGCTGGTTTCTATCAAAATCAGTTCAATTATCTAGTGACAGATACTCCACCCGACACGGCAGTCAGACAAAAGACAGACGACCTGTCAGAACTAACAAATTTATCAATTAGGAATTCATCATTTAACCAATTCCAAATATCATTCGTTCGCCAAATCCGCCAGGATGTTTTCGAACCGTGGTGTAGTCTAAAGGTTTGCTCACACAGGAGACGAAAAACCGATAAACTCGACGATTCGTTACTATAGCAAGCTTGTTTTGAGGTAGACGATTTAACTTTTTAAACATACCGTGGTGGAGCAGTATTTGAAGCGGACTATACTATAGTTAGGCAGCCGAGGAACCAATTTTTCAGTGATTAATCACTGAAAAATTGGTTCCAATCAAGATGAATCTTCCGTGAGTAGGTTCGTTTTAACGAGACAAATTTTTTATTTATGAAAATTCACGATGGAGGTAGCTACTCGAGTGCGCGGGTGTTAAACATTTCGATTCGCTCGGGTGGGAAATCGTTCCACTAAAGTAGGATATTTTAGTGTATGTATTAATAACCAGCTGATTTTTTGTAATTGTATAATGAAAGGGCCACATAGTCCTACAAGTTTAGTGGAACGATTTCCCATCCGAACAAATCGAAATGTTTAACACCTGCGCACTCGAGTAGCTACCTCCATCGAGAATTTTCATAGATGAAAACTTGTTCGTCTCGTCGAAACGAACCTACTCACGAAGATTCAGCTTGTTATTTAATGACTAAAAAAATTTTCCTCGGCTGCCGGACTAATAATATTAAGGTTCGATTCCCGGGTAAGGCAAATAATTGTTAGGTATTAGGTTTTTCTGTCAATAAATTCTCAGTGCCAGTCCGGAGGTGATATAGTTAGCGGTGCTTTACGTGGCTTTACCCCCGTGCCTCGGTGAGCACATTAAGCAGTCGGTCCCGGTGATTATCACTATATCGTGTGACAATAGTCGTTAAAGCCTGCCCGCACTGGAGCAGCGTGGTGGGTCTAAGCTCTAAATCCCTCTCTCCTATGAGAGAGGAGGCCTGTGCCCAGCAGTGGTTAAAAGGCTGTACTGGTGGTGGATAATATTTTGCGGTCCACTTTTTGTGTGATGCTTACACAAACAAATAAAACATCGAACATAATTTAACGGTAAAGGGATAAGGGCTTTACACGGGTTGAAGTTTACATGCATAGGTGTTTTTAAGACAGTGCCGACTTTTTCCCTCCCGTGTGGAAAATCCCTAAAAGGCCGCAACTTTGCCCAATCTAATACAACTCATTAATAAAGACCGCAAAATAATCCCCGAATAAATTTAAATTAATGAGATTAGGAGCCCCAGACAGATCCGCGGGTTTGGATGAATTTAAATTACTTTCACTCGTTCGCGGGTAACTATTGCGAAGTGCATGATGGCGTTAGAATTAAATTTATTAACACTCCAGTGGAAATATCCTTTGCCTGGATTTGAGTGTTTTAATTATTAACAAGCTAGAAAATGCCCGCGGCTTCGCCCGAGTGAATTTCGGTTTTAAACAAATCCCGGGGTAATCGTGGATTTCCGGTTCCCGTTCCCGCTCCTTTTTCCAACCTTTATACCTACTATCAAGGAACTTCGCTATAATAATGTACCTATAGCTGTAGCTATAGATTTCGGGTTTTTCAAAATCCCATGGGAACTGTGAATTTTTCCAGGATAAAAAGTAGATTATGTTTTAAGTCAGGGCATATTCTATCTCCATTCAAAATTTCAGCCAAATCGGTTCAGTAGTTGCGGCATGATTGAGCAACAAACATCCAAACATATAAACATCTAAACATCCAAACATCCAAACATCCACACTTTCACATTTATGATATTAAGTAGGATAACAAGCTATAATTTAAGCCAATTAAACCGGTTGCAGCGTTAATTCAAGAGTCAGGGTAGGTATAGGTAGGTATACTTAGAGACGATTTAGTTGGCCGACTATCGAACAACGAAATCGCGAACTTTCACAATTTAATCGGCCAAGTTTTAATTTGGACGTCATCAGAAGGAAATTTCGATTCTGATACAATCGTCGTCCAATTATTTAGTTGGCCTGCTAGAAATTGTATGTCTGCAGGGTCTCTTAGACTATGAAACGAATCGATTAGAAAAGTAGAAAGTAAAGTTTATACGAATTGCGTGACTGAGATTCCTACAGCGGCTGGAAATAGTAGGTATAGTGTCTTGATACTCGAAAGGTATTTGTTATTTTTTTAATTTTAAAAGAGCAACTGCCGACTTTCTTGCTGGTTCTTCTCGGTAGGAACGACATTCCGATCCAGTTTTAGATTCAATTGACGATTCAAAAGCTCTAGTAAAAGTTTATATGAATAAAACTATATTCTATTCTATATTATATTCTATTATATCAAAGTCGTACTAAGTGTACTGATAAAGCGGTCAAACTTATAATACTCATTTTGTAGTAGTTTACCTAATTTAAATTTATGGTAGCACAATTTTACATGTCCACAAAATTAAATGAATGGTTTGCCATCCCGCCTTATCGCGGTGTAATCAAAATTAGAACTTCCATTATGACTCGAAAATTAAATTCATCGGGACAGCTTTTTTCACTAACTTCATCTCACTAATTAAACGTAATTAATTGATGGCGTTGATCAAACAAGGCGACGAAGTTTAATTTTAATAAGGAAATTTTGTATGATTTTTCTTTTCTATCCCTCACCCAATTTTGGGTCAGGCTGTCACCGTTCATTATTTGATAAAAAATTATTATCTTTCTTTTTTTAATAAAGCGTAAAAAATGTTTTCGCTGAATTTTTGTAGAATGTAATTTTCATACCTGAAATTTGGAATTGTACACCTACTCAGTTTATATAATAAACTCAGCGACGTCGATAAGGTTATTAAGGGCATGTTTCACCACCTTTTGATACGTTTCAGATAGCTGTTCTTATCCAAATTTTTTAAACAATGTCATGGTTAGATGTAAGGCGTAATCTACCTTCTATAAATATTATGTTGGTTAACTGAGAAGTTTAGGGGCGACAGTTATGTCGCGGCCACATAATATACGGAATATGCCATTGGGCATGGCATTGGATGGCGGTAAATTTTGGCAGATCAAAGAGTTTCAATGGCGAGATTACGCATTAAATTAGCTACACCTAGGGTTATCGCTATATTCAATGGCATATCCCGTATATGTGGCCGATACATTAGATGCGAAAAAGGTGACGGTTTTGTGGTGAGAGGAGTGACAGTTGTTGTAAAAGTTAAGTCCGTCATCCCAGTCGCATCGCGTATAATATAACTCAGGAGCCGTTTCAGTTAATCAACAGGCCTATATAAGGCCTTAGTAGATATAGATCTAGCCTAAGCACTTATACTAGCTGATGCCCGCGCCTTCATCCGCCTGGAATTAGGTTTTTTAAAAATCCCCTGGGAACTCTATGATTTTTCGGGAAAAAAGTAGTCTATGTCCTTCTCCAAGGTCTAGTCAAACGTCAAAATCAGTTAGAAATCATATCAAAAACAATCAAATTTTTTCGCTTTATCATATTAGATCTAAGGTATATTTTGATGACAATCATGAAGTTACTAGGGGAATGCCTATGCATGCATTCAAGAACTCCCGGATTCTATTCCACGATGTTTTAAGTTATTGTAACACATACCGTGCATTTTGTCATTCAGCAAAGCGTATCTCGGGTTGGAGGCGACGTCCAACGGCAGCGAGTTCCACAGCCAACGGACGCGCGGCGTCGGGTTGCCGCTGGCCTGGCACGGCAGCGTCGCTGTGTGGCCGACCTCCACCACCATGGTGGTAGGTGGCGGCGCGATGGAGGGAAAACCGGGTGGCACTTTGTCCGCTGTGAAGAAAAATGATGTATAAAAATTCAGAACATTGAAAATATGATTTTTTTCATATAGCCTATAGGTATAACTGGCATCAACATATTTTAGCTATCTTCTACCCTTAACTGTGATCTCACTGATGATAAGTAACGATGCAGTCTAAGGTGGAAGCGGGCTAACCTGGAAGAGGTATGGCAGTTATTTATTAAACCCATTCCCCTGATCGGATTGTAAGCGGCACCGTACCAGAACGCTAAATCAATTGACGGCACGACTTTGCCGGTAGTGGTGGAAGGTTTTAGCGTGGCAACTATTAACCACGGCTAAAACCTTCCACCAGACCAGACCGGACCAGACCTCAAACATACGTACATACTAGTAGTAGATATAACGTGCTAATTAAGTGACGTTGATCTAAGTTGGTTATGATGGATAAGTAGGATACCTAATCTGTATATGTATATAAAACAAAGTCGTGTTAGTTCGAACACTTATAACTCGAGAACGGCTGGAGCGATTTTCACGGTTATTGATTTGTTGTACTTGTATCCGTCCCGAATAGCAGAATAACTATTAAAAACATTGGAAAATTGATGAAAAAATAAAATAAAAGAAAAAACATTTTCCCATACAAAATGTTCACGGGTTTCGTAGCTGTCAAACATCCCGTCGCGTAGATACGGTAAACTCTCTCACCCGCAGGGCGATTCAGAACACTTCGATTCGGTTTCGGTTTCGACAACTACCCTGTCGATACGGTTATTCTGAATTAAAAATACATCCTATCGTACGGTAAGTAATTCAGAACACTTCGATAACGTAACTATCGATCGATTCGGTAAGTTATCGTACGATAAGATGTATTTTCAATTCAGAATAACCGTATCGACAGGGTAGTTGTCGAAACCGAAACCGAATCGAAGTGTTCTGAATCGCCCTGCTGTACCGATATAATTCTTCCGTAGGTACGTGTGTTTGTCATCTAACTCCTAATAAACGGCTGGACCGATTTGGATAAAATTTTGTGTGTATATTTCAATGGGTTCCTGGATGGTTTGGTAACCTACCGAGTCTCAGTAGGTGGCGCCGATGTCGGCATGTCACCGGGCAGGACGAAGTCTGCCGGGTCCACTAGTATATGATATTTTTTTTGAATGTTCAAAAAAATGCAAAACGTCTATTGCGTCCATTCTATTTAATTCTAAGTAGCCTTTATTACTCCAAACAGTAGGTATATAGAAAGGCTCTCGACTTCAAAATTCGTTGATGAGGAAGAGGAACTAATCCTTTCCGTTCCCTTGTGGTTCGATACTTGAAATCGTTAAAGGCATTATTTAAAAGAAAAACTTCCGATGTTTTTAGGAGTGGCTGTTAAACTTCTTTCAGAAAACGACCGAAATGTTATTTACATATGTTTCTACATAATGTATGTTAATGAATAAGAAGGAATTCAGGTTGGGAACACGTGTTTTACTAGAGTTGTAGTACGTAGGTACCTACTTAATCGATTTATACTCCAAATATTAATTTTCCTATTACTTCATTAAATATTTATTATGGAATCAAATGACATCAGTAATAACTTTACAGTACAGTATTAAAGTTTTGCACTCATAATATGATAAAATTAATTACGAAACTATAAATTTTAAAATGCTCATCCCATTTCGCCACACCCCGAATCGCGAGGCGCATAACAAATTCCAGCAGTAATATATTTACGGGACGACCGACGAAACGAGATCTGGATTGGCGGAAATATCTTACGAAAATCCTAAAACGCCAGTAAAATGAAGATAGTGAAATGTTAATTTCCCAAATGAAATTCCCCCCCTCACTGCCGAATTGGACGAAATTTGATTAAGCAACAAAACTGACATTACTTTCAGCCTCATCCCCTTTCCGACCGGTTAAATTATATATTGTTCGTTTAGGCTGGGACACACAGAACGCGTGACCGCAAGGTGTTACAATGGCAACAGCAAGGCAGGACGCCATATTTAACGCACGCGAACGCGTTTAGATTGGAAATATAATCCACCACTATCAGTATAGTTCTTTTAAACGTCCCAGGCTTCCTCTAGTAGGAGAGAGGGAACTTGGACCCGCCACGCTGTTCTAATGCAGGTTGGCGGGCTTTAACGACTATTGTCACATGAAAGTGTAATCACGACCAACGGGAGCTAGACACCGCCAAATACCACTGAGAATTTCTTAACAGAAAAACCCAATAGGTACCTAACAATTTTTGGCTCGACCGAGGAATCGAACCCATGATCTCGTAATCCACAGTCGAACATGCTAACCAGTAGACTAACGAGACAGTATATATTTTATTTACATACATACTCGTATAATTGTATGGGTCCATCAGACGATAGATTCTGCGTCAGTCAATTTCGTTGAACATGAGTGACGAATGACTAACAAATCACAGAATTTATGTCAATATTGACCATGCAAACATTAATCTTTGCATTGGCACTAGATTATTTATCCATCAGAGATTAGTTAAACTGACAGTAAAACCTTAGACCCCAGTCATTCGGGAGCCGCGTTGATCGCGTTTCCGTCGCGCGTTTTGTGTGTTTCAGGTTTAAAACATTCCGTTTGAGGCCAAGTTTTCGAACGGGCACGTAATTTGCCGTCTTGAGCGTATCCCGAGTATTTATTGCTGTTGTTTATTTATGGGGATAATTTAATAATGTTCTGGTAATAGTTCTTACATAGCGCGGCTTGTTGTGACTACTACGACTTGTTGTGAAGACCTCTCTGGCGCAGTGGTGGGCGCTGTGGTCTTATAAGTGGGAAGTCCCGGGTTCGATTCCCGGCAGGGGCAATTTGTGAATTTATGATTTATAAGTAAATTGTCTCTGGTCTGGTCTGGTGGGAGGCTTCAGCGATGGCTAGTTACCGGTAAAGACGTGCCGCCAAGCGATTTTACGTTCCAGTACGATGCTGCGTAGAAACCGTTCAGGGGTATGGGTTTAATAAAAACTGCCGGTACCTCTTCCAGGTTAGCCAGCTTCCTCCTTAGACTGCATCGTCACTTACCATCAGGTGAGATCGCAGTCAAGGGCTAACTTGTAGATGAATAGTAAAAAACGTGATAGATAAAGTACGCTGATAAAGATCTATTTTTAGGGTTCCGTACCCAAAGGGTAAAACGGGACCCTATTACTAAGACTCCGCTGTCCCTCCATCTGTCTGTCCGTCTGTCACCAGGCTGTATCTCATGAACCGTGACAGTCAGACAGCTGACATTGTTACAGATGATGTATTTCTGTTGCCGCTATAACAACAAATAAAAAACAGAATAAAATAAATATTTAAGGGGGCTCCCGTACAACAAACATGATTCTTTGCCGTTAAGAGCCCTCTCCATAGGAGCGACAAATCGTTGGTGAGTGGAGTCTAAAACATTGATTTCTGCATTTAGAGAGCGAGACGTCTTCAGCATAGAAGAGTACTAAAAATATATACATAAATAAATAATAAATTAATTAAATAAATAAATTTTGCTTGAGATATCTTGATTTTTAGTGAAAAACGGCAAAGTAAAAAGATTCAAATTAAGGTTTGGAATTTCGCCTATTTTAGCAAATATTTGGCAATTTTTTACATGAACTAAAGACATTTGTAATTATTATGAAGTAACCTGTGATAAGACTTCGGTCGTTTTTCAATTTTCTAGTTTCTTATATAGTTTATTTACGCACGAAGTTGCCCCAAAATTTGCCCAAAAATAGTGATTTTTCAAGCGTCATAACATTCAAAATAAATATAATTTTACTAATATTTTTATTTTATGGCATAGGTAATGGAGATACAAGTGTAAATTGAAAATTTAAAAAACCCCCGACATTCGCCATTTTGTGGCGGCGGCCATCTTGGATTTGCAATAGTGCTATTCTACTAGTCAAGCCCTTTCATTTGATACCCATATTAAGGGATTTGTGAAAAAATATGTAATCCGCCATTTTGTAGCGGCGGCCATTTTGGACGGATTTTCATCAAACATAGCTAAGAACACTCTCGACTAATTCACCTTTCAAACAAAAAAAACCGCATTCAAATCGGTCCACCCGTTTGAGCGCCACAGGGGAACAGACAGACAGACACACACACACACACACACACACACACACACACACACAGACACGTCAAACTTATAACACCCCGTCGTTTTTGCGTCGGGGGTTAATAAATTGATATCTGGCTTAACTTTAGACCTATTGCGACAAATATTAGAATAAATAGGCGTAATACGTTTGTATGGAGAAGCGCGTGAAGAGAGCGGCCTTAATATAGAAAATGGAACCCTTCGTGCGCGAGTCCGACTCGCACTTGTTAGGTTTACCGTTTACAAGAGACGACTCGGAGAGAGACGACACATATCGTCTAGTTTTTATACGATTGTCCAAAAAAGGAGTGTAATATTTTCAGGGTTCCTGTATGTATGTATGTGAGTTTTTTTATTCCACCATAACTTCTACATGCCTGAACAGATTTGGATGTATAGGGTATCGTTAAAATTCTTACATCATCCCGAGTGACACTGGCTAATTATTTTAAATTATAGCTTGTAATCCCGAAAAATGGAAGAGTTACCACGGGATTAAAATTTTAAATAATATAATATTATATAAAAATTGGGGAATAAAATTGAAGATTATATAAATGATAAAAAGGCGTGGATTTGACTCGTTCCAGCAATGCGCGAGACGGCAATTCAATCATGTACTTAACATAAAATTGTTATATTGATATTGTTTTGGAAAAGAGCAACCGCCGAGTTTCTTGCTGGTTCTTCTCGGTTGGAATGGCATTCCGAACCAGTGGTAGATTAATTTGACTATTCAAAAGTACTTGTAAAAGTTTATTTGAATAAAAAACTTTTCTATTCTATTCTATTCTATTTTTAAAGAGCTGAAATAATCACGGACAGAGTCGCGGACGCCAGCTAGTATAAGAATAAATACGGAAACGATCGCAGCAGTAGTTTATTGAATTGAATCCTCTCGATGTGTAAGTGCTCTTTTATTAGTTCAGGGATCTCATAAGATGTATCGAAGAGAGATTTTTTAATCTCTTGGGATATTCGATTTCTGTACTACACTAGGGTTATGCCGAGTTTGCGCATTGTGACAACGTTGATTGATTTCGAGTATAGAAACACAATAACTTCATAGTACAAGTATAAATTAAAAATTTAAGAAACCCCCGACATTCGCCATTTTGTGGTGGCGGCCATCTTAAATTTGCACAGTGATATTCTACTAGTGAGGCCCTTTCATTTGATACCCATATTAAGGGAGTTGTGAAAAAATATGTAATCCGCCATTTTGTGGCGGCGGTCATCTTGGATCGATTTTCATCAAACATAGCTAACAACACTTTCGACTAATTCACCTTTCAAACAAATAAAACCGCATTCAAATCGGTTCATCCGTTTGAGCACTACGATGGAACAGACAGACACAGACACGTTAAACTTATAACACCCCGTTGTTTTTGCATCGGGGGTTAAAAAGGAAAACCCATAGAAGCCATATCCGACGATTTATCGTTGAAATTCTTCTAAAAACTGCAGCAATCTATCTCAATATCACAATCACAGATTAATTTATATGGCCAGTTAATATAACGAGCCGTACAATATATTACAATTTGCGGTGAAGCTACGAGCAGCCTGCCTAATTAATATCAACTTTGTGTAAAATTTATCACCCCCAAGCGATTAAACAATAATTGATCTTATTAACTCCCTCTAAAGCTTATATTGCCTTGCTAGCTTCCGTTCCTAATTTTTCAAAATGTTGCTCAATTTTGAATCTTATCTCGCGAGTGTTAAGATTGAATTCAATTCGTAGTTCGTTGTAGATTGCTTTTTAAATGTTGAAAATGCATTTTGAGCGGAATTTTATCGTGAAAGTATGAACTCCATACTTTTATATAACTTTTGTTTGTATTCGGTACTTCTAAATATTGCAGTATTGTTATGGACGGCTAAATTTAAAACTTGATAGGTCGAGGTAAAGAAAACTCGTTAAAAATTAGAAAGAAGAGGTTTCTGTAAGGAAATTTAAGTGAATGTCTCAAAGGCAGTTCCTGATTTAGAGCAATATACAGACGTGACTTTGCATAAGCGAGAGACTACCCTTCTAAGTAAATATGTGGAGTAAATACGCGGAGTGTCTAGATATACTGTATTATACTGTTATATCAACCCACTTATTATATCAAGTTTGTACAGGTAACACCTATACATATGAGAATGCAGTAGATATGAACATATCTACAAAATAAACAATACATCCAAAAATATTCTTGATAACATAAGATTGCCGACTAAACCCGCCTTCGAATTAAAAAAGTACATCTTTGGCCCATCGGTTCAAGAGTTATGACGGCACGGAAAGACACACTTACAACAGCTGAAAAAGTACACATCCGGTATTTTGACCATGGGGATAAACAACGGAACCCTTTCGTTTTGAATACCGTCAAAAAATACATATATCAACTCGTTAATCCTACTTTTCGTATAATTGTGTTCTTGGTTATGATACAGCCCAGGCCTAAATTCTCACTTGACCGGTTTTTAGGCGGCCATTTGATATTTTTGAGGCAGCGATATACTGCATTATGATTTGAGGCCGAGCATGAGCTTGGGAAGCGGTGAGTTGCGAATTGCTTTAATATTTTCATCTTATTTCGAGGTAATGGTGTGACGGGGTGTTATATATATCATGAAAATGAAAACGATCAGTTGGAAAACTTCTTTGTTCCAATGGACAGCCTCGTGGATATACTATGGATGGCGTATCTATCTAACTGCCTCGTTGGTCTAGTAGTTAGCATACTCGACTGCAGATGACGTGGTCCCGGGTTCGATTTCCGGGTCGGGCAAATAATTGTTAGGTATTGGGGTTTTCTGTCAAGAACTTCTCAGTGCCAGCCCGCCAACCCGCATTGGAGCAGCGAGGCCGGTGTAAGCTCTGAATCCCTCTCTCCTATGAGAGAGGAGGCCTGTGCCCAGCAGTGGAACGTCAAAAGGCTGTATTGGTGGTGGTAGATATATATGATGCCAGAGACTTCACAGTCTGTGCCTATGATTTCTCTGCCCTGACTACGCCTAAACATCTTCCTCCGCAACAGGTTCTACTATATATGCCAATAGTATGTAATATTTTTCTATATTATGTAATATGTAAAAACTTTGTATATGTAATAAGTAATGCTTTGATGCAGCGGATGCGATGATGTAATTTATACGCGAACCCAACGTTTGATTTCGACTCTTAGGGCGTTTGTGCACTTATTCGTTTTCGATTCGTTTTCGTGTTTCGTGAAAACACGATTCGACATAGCCTTCCTTATAACTGTCGTGTAAAGATAATTATACGCGTAGAATTGATTAAATGATGGAACCAGCCTAGATTTTTTTTTAATAAATAGCTCTTTTGTTTTAACAATGCCTTATTATAGAGAAAATAATCTGTGGGAATTAGTGGGTGAAAACAATCTTACGCTCTAATCATTTTTATAAAATTTAATAATTGGAAATGTTTTATCGGGTGCCTGAGATTTCTTTAACAAAAACTACCGACGAAATAAGTCCTGAAATACTTCGTTGTAAAATATTAGAAACAAAAAGGTAAGGTTATTTTTTTTGGAAAACAATGAACCCACCCACCGACCTAGAAAAATGATCCCTGTTTCCTGTCTTATTATATTTTTATTCGGTCTCAATAAATTTTTAGCAAGAGGATTTCCGCGACTTCGTCTATGGGGATTTAGGTTTAATAAAGCCGGGAATCGAATCCGGGCCCTCTCACTTGTGAGACCACAGCGCGGCGCTCACCACTGCGCCAAGGAGGTCATGAAAAATTAAAAAGATTTTAAATCGATTTGGCAAGCTACAAGTTTCATTCGTTCTCTTATAAGCTATATTTTCTTTATGTAAATAGTATGAAATACGAATAGGTAGATACATACATTTTAGGCAGCAGTAATCGTAGATTTTAGTTTACTTTAAATTATTTATTATATATCCCTCATTAGAAATAGTTTGTATTTAACTCGTTGGATACTTTTTTTTTTTCTAGAAATAGCGGGCAACCGAGCAAGCGGGTCACCTGATGTTAAGTGATTACCGCCGCCCATGAACATTAGCAGCACCTAAGGAACCACTAATGCGTTGCCGGCTTTTGAGGAAGGGGACTGGCTCTTCAGCTCGCCGCCGGAACACACGGATGCTTTGCGGCAGATTACGGCTGAAGCCGGGCGGATTCGGGGTAGAATCCATCCTACCACAAAGCAAACTCGTTTTTGTCTCATACATACTCAACTCGCAAACATACTCGTTTTTGTCTTACGATCATCATCATCATCTTCATGAATCATGATCAACCCATTACCGGCTCACTGCAGAGCACGGGTCTCCTCTCAGAGTGAGAAGGGTTTTGGCCATAGTCTACCACGCTGGCCAAGCGGATTGGCAGACTTCACACACATTTGAGAACGTTATGGAGAACTCTCAGGCATGCAGGTTTCCTCACGATGTTTTCCTTCACCGTTAAAGCAAGTGATATTTAAATACTTAAAACGCACATAACTCCGAAAAGTTAGAGGTGAGTGCCCGGGATCGAACCCACGACCTCCGATTAGAAGTCGGTCGTCCTAACCACTAAGCTATCACAGCTTTTTTTTTGTCTTACGATAGTCTTCATAATTTTGCTTAAAAAATTTACTTTGTGCTGTTTTAAGTTCTACAATTTTTAAAATTTTACAATAGAATATAGCGAAAGACATCAACATGTCCAGAACCACATATTCATATTTCGTAAACGGTAGTTTTTTCAAAATTATAAAGTTGATATTAAGAAAATGTTTCACCACTCAATCATATTACTTTTATTTTAAAATAACGATTAATAATACTAACAATGATAATTTAACACCGGAGCTCACGCCTGACAAGAATGTGAGTTAATAACTAGTTGTTTTTGTGTAAAATGATCGTAATTGCCCCTACTGCTCTGTAAATAGGACAGATCTGTGGGGACGATAATGCGCAGCAATTAATTTCGTTTCCGTGTATTCATGGCACCTCTACATTGTAGATTGTTAGATACTGTTTTATTTGACTCGGATTGTAATTGCTTTTTTAATCTGTTATAATGATAGAATAGGACAGAATATAATAAAAGTTTTTAATCAAATCTGTGAATCAAATAAACTTATCAAATAACAAGTGCTTTTATATCGTCAAGTGAACTAGGCTTTTGCATTATCATACATATCATTGACTACTTCGTCAATGTATAAATAGGATAATACAATTGAGATACATGAATTTACATTAAACGAGTATCTTTGTGCCTCTCTCAATCTTTTAGTTAATGATATGAAGTTTTCAGTTTTTATTCATTACTACTAAAACTAAACGGAAAGTAAAATCTACAAGTTAGCTATCACCTGGTGGTGAGATTGTAAATAGGCTTAGTTTGTTTGTTTGCTTGTTTGTTGTGGTTAAGTTGTTTGAAGTCTTTGATGGAAGCGGGCTAACCTGGGGTTCGGCAGTTTTAATGAACCCATACCCCCTACTTGGTTTTTACTCGGCATCGTACCGAAACGCTAAATTGCTTGGCACCATGACTTTGCTGATAGGGTGGTAAGGAGCCACTGCTGAAGCCTCCCACTAGATTTTAACGGTTGAACCAGACAGAATGTTACAACGGGGTGTTATAAGTTTGACGTGTCTGTCTGTGTGTGTGTGTGCGCGCGCGTGTGTGTGTGTGTGTGTGTGTGTGTGTGTGTGTGTGTGTGTGTGTGTGTGTGTGTGTGTGTGTGTGTGTGTATGTGTGTGTGTGTGTGTGTGTGTGTCACCCTTAATATGGGTATCAAATAAAAGGGCTTGACTAGTAGAATAGCACTATGCAAATCCAAGATGGCTGCCGCCACAAAATGGCGAATGTCGGGGGTTTTTAAATTTTTAATTTATACTTGTACTAAAGAACGAATCAAGCATCTTTAGACAAAAGCTAGTTAGCACAATAATACCATAACGTGGCTGCATTCAAGCCATAGACAAACCTTTGGCGAATTCACAGAGCGCTCTGCAGTTGGTAAGTAATTAAATGTTGAAACTAAATAAAGCGATGAAATACTTACTAAGAACGCTGCAACTTCGAGATAGGGAACGAAAGAAATCGGAGCAACATCCTTTTGCTATAAAACCTGGCTTAATTTAAACAAGATTGTTCTAGAGTTTTTGCTTTTAAACTTCGTTCTGATGATGTAATTGTAGATTTTGTGAAGAATTTTTCTATTTGCTTGAAGATCTCGCCTCACGTGATGTACCAGTGTAGCCTAATGAACCATGTAGCCGATTTTCATTACCCGTGAGTTTAACCGCAGTCTGGCTAGCATCTATCGATCTATTTATGTAAGCAGACTTTCACGGGATAAGGGATATAATTCCACACGAGCCAAGACAGTCAGTCTTTAGTAATTTTATCTAAAGTATGAGATCTTGGGAGAAGTCTTTTGTTGTGGTTCAGAGTTTCCTGATAATACCTATTCCCTAAAACCCTATATTATAACATTGACGTTTCATTGTGCGCAATTAAATTTCATCGAAGATACGCATAGAGTGGGTTGCTCTTTAATTAAAATATTCTAAGTAATTTTCCCCACTTCTCGACTTTCATTGTTAGCGGAATTATTTATGAACTGAAATCGCTTTCGGCTTCTTCCGGGGTAAATTAGCTGTAATAATGATAGGGCTTGGTGTATAATTTCGTACGAAATTTTAGGTTACTTTTACTTGTAAAAATTTTGGCGTTTTGTGAATAATACTTAACGTATCATATTTTGTGGGACTTTCTACTTACCTACATATATCCACAAAATGAATACAAATGACGTTAGACGTGAATCGAAAACGTGGGTATTTTTTAAAGGTAAGATACCTTTAAAAAATACCCACGTTTTCTTTAAAGGTATCTTCATCTTTCATTTAAGTATCGAACCAGCGGTAGATTCAATTGACGATTCAAAAACACTAGTTAAAGTTTATTTGAATAAAAAACTTTTCTATTCTATTCATTCTATCTATAGAGATAGAATGGTAGCATTCCTGACCTGATGCTTACCAGTAAGACATTGGAATGAAGAATGGAATGTGTTAAGACTGAGATATCTGAAAACGAAAAACCTCAAAAATATACCATAAGATAAAATTTTACAGACTTAAAACAAAAGTTGTATACACATATTCTAATTTTTAATAATAATATCAGTTTTTTTTAATTTAAAAAAAAAAACTTATCAGTAGATTTAAAGCGAAATTGTCAAAAGACAAGTTAAATTAAAAATTAAAAATACCCCCGACATTCGCCATTTTGTGGTGGCGGCAACCTCGGCTTTGCGTAGTGCTATTCTATTAGCCAAGCCCTTTCATTTGATACCCATATTAAGAGAGTTGTGAAAAAATATCCGCCATTTTGTGGCGGCGGCCATCTTGGGCCGATTTTCATCAAAGCTAGCTAAGAACACTCCCGACTAAACCTTTTAAACAAAAAACGCATTTAAATCGGTTCACCCGTTTGAGCGCTACGGGTGAACAGACACATACACACACACGCACACACGCACGCACACAAACATGCACACGCACACACACACACACAGAGAGACACACAGACACACACACAGACACACACACAGACACAGACACACACACACAGACACAGACACACACACATACAGACACGTCTTTATAACACTCCGTCGTTTCTGCGTCAGGGGTTAACAAATAAAGTCGTACAAGTATATTCAATTGTACGAGTGAAAGTATCAAATATCATACAAACACAAAATATCACCCGATACCATAACAAGGTATAAGGCAAATTCCACAGCTCAATACAGCTTTTACGATCGCACGCCGTGAGATGATTCACAAGGCTTTACCATCAAACGTAGTCTTCTTACACCCTTCTTCGAGGGCTTACGAGACGACGGTCATTTGAACCGATTCAAAGGCTTTGCCACACTAAATCGAGATAAACTGTTAGGTTTTATTATAACAAGTATCTAATATAAATTAAAAATTTAAAAAACCCCCGACATTCGCCATTTTGTGGTGGCGGCCATCTTGGATTTGAAAGTTATCATAGTGTACAGTATTCTACTGGTCAAGCCCTTTCATTTGATACCCATATTGAGGGATTTGTGAAAAAATATGTAATCCGCCATATTGTAGCGGCGGCCATCTTGGATTGATTTTCATCAAACATAGCTAAGAAAACACTCGACTAATTTACCTTTCAAACAAAAAAACCGCATTCAAATCTGTTCAGCGCTTTGAAGTTGAGCCCAATTTGAGCGCTACAGGGGAACAGACACACACACACTTTAAAGCGACTGATAAAAGTTCTGGCCGATGGAAAGTGTCTGATACTGTTGGTAGTGGTTTGGAGTGATATTCTACAATATATATATATATAAATCAGCCATGTGAAACTAAGTTATGTTACTCTTATTTTTAGTTACCTTAAACACTTGATATTGCCATAAGTACCCCAGTTACGAACTCCACAATTACGCAGTTATTCAAAGCAAATGAGACACTACTGAGAGCTTAAGGTTTCATCTTTCCGAAAATAAGTTATGTCAGATCGCACTGGGATCTTGGTCTAAAACGCTCAATGTGACTAGACCTTTACATTCTATACAATCACGCAACACGATGCCGGCTTAAGGTTCCAAGTATTAAAACCTCCCGACAAATTTGATGTTGGGCGTCGCGTTCACAAGGATTAATCAGATATCTTTATTTCCTTAGCATTTCAATTTGATGGCATCTCGTTTACGATTGGATCGTATCTCAATAATATTGGAGTTCGGATATTAGAGACGATTGGAAATATTTGTAAATAATATTAGCAGTGCCTTTTTGACATATCTCATACTTGAAGAACTTCATATAACATTACTACGCCAAGGTGCATTATGCTGTATACCCTACCTACTTTGCTTGCAGTGGCTGGATCAATTTCTAAATTAGGTCAAGTTTGGTCTGGGAAGCTTTGGCTTTTTTGTACCAACACATAGAGTAGATTGATGATGACCACTGTTTACTAAGAATTCCAATTATTTTATTTGTGTGTTTCAGTAATTACAATTGGTTACATAATATTATAATGCACTACCAACTGGGACGACAATAAGGAAAAAAATATACTATATGATACTAAAAGTCCACCGAAAAAGGCTTGAATATGACGCTTTTTACACGCTTTATATTAGCTTCACCTGTATTTATGTTTGTAACCGACTTCTTTGAACGCGATTTTGACCCACTTTAAACGGTCAGATTTCATTCAAACTTTGTAGATTTATCGAGGACCGATGACAATACACTAATTTGATAAGATTATTTCATTATTCAATTTGGAAAATAAGATTTTGTGTTCATTTATCAAAAGTCGTTGGTAAGGAAAAACAATAAACATTCAAAATCGCACGGTAACTAACTGTAACTAGGGTAAACCCTACAGTAACCCTACAAGTAACTCTTACAGTTAGTTACCGTAGAATAGGTGTCACACACAACTAAAATCTAAGCACAAAACGCACTAATGCGAAGATAAAACAATATTAAAACAAAATAATAATATTATTAATTAGTACTTATTTACTTTAATCACATTGTACGTTTACAATAAAAAACAAATGAAATTATTTATTAATAATTAATATCTGTTGTATTTTAAGTGACATGATTTTTTTAGTGTTTTATAAATAAACCAAACTAAAAAGTAGAACATAAACAATAGTTTAAAAAAACTAAAAAAACACACTTTTTATAGAAAACTAAACTAAAAAATAGAAAATAAATTTTAATAAATATAAATTAATAATAGTGTTTACATGAAAAAAATGTATTTTATTTAAAAAAAGCGTGGGGTGCTTTTAAGATATTATCGAAATGATAATCCTCTATACACCCATGCACCCACGCTTTTTTTTAATAAAATACATTTTTTTCATATGCACACTATTATTAATTTATATTTATTAAAATTTATTTTCTATTTTTTAGTTTGGTTTTCTATAAAAAGCGTGTTTTTTTAGTTTTTTAAACTATTATTTATTCATTCATTAGCTCGATTAGTTTTTCGTCCAACAGAGACAGACGTTAACGAGGACGAAGCTGATGTACCGTGTACCGAATAAAACAACATTTGTTACAACGTGTTGCTCCAAGCTATAAACATGAAAGGAGTATAAAGGTGAATGATAGAGCCATTAAAGCGGAGAGCGCTGGGGAGGGATGTCTTGACATATACACAGTGTCAAGAGATATCCTGCTATTTACACTTAACCGTGCAACGTTTGAACAACTACAACTACTTGAATGAGTACAGTGCAGTTATTCTGAGTTTGCGCACCTTCAAAACTTTACAAAATACTAAATATAAAAAAAAAAGTGCGTTTTAAGTATTTAAATATCACTTGCTTTGACGGTGAAGGAAATCATCGTGAGGAAACCTGCATGCCTGAGAGTTCTCCATATCGTTCTCAAAGGTGTGTGAAGTCTGCCAATCCGCTTGGCCAGCGTGGTAGACTATGGGCAAAACCCTTCTCACTCTGAGAGGAGACCCGTGCTCTGTAGTGAGCCGGTAATGGGTTGATCATGATGATGATGATGATGATGAAATATCAAAAAACTGTAACTAGTGTGTCTAGTGGCTAGCATATTCGACTGCAGATTACGAGGTCTCGGGTTCGATTCCCGGGTCGGACAAAGTAATAGGTATTGGGTTTTTCTGTCAAGAAATTTTCAGTGCCAGCCCGGAGTTGGAAGCTGGTGGTGTTTCACCCCCGTGCCCCGGAGAGCACGTTTTGTTTGAAGCTCGAAATCCATAGGTTTTATGATTATAGGCGTCCATAATAAATGACATACATTTCTTTGTTTATTCGTAAAGTTACCCAATCTTTGATCGCCAAGTTAGTTTTCAAGTAGTGTGAACGTAGCACGACCATCAACAGGAAGACATTGTTCGCAAGGGTCACCCCACAACGCACCTGTCTGCAAATCTCAACAATACCTACAGCGGAACGCTGAGAGCAATTTGACGGCGCGCGTCGACTGCGGATTACATTATGATGAATACTCGCCCTTAGTGAGTCAAGTGACACTACAAAGGGTGTTAGAGGGCCTTAACAAATATATTATCTTGTTTCGTAAGGAAGGTGCCGAAACTTAACTAGACAACTTACATATTCTTTGGATAGTATATGATTTAAGTCTTCATTCACAGAACAGAAAAAAATCATAGGACGTATGGGAGTTCGATATTTGTTGAACGGAAAATTAACTCAAAGCATCTCTGACGACCTCCCTAGCAGTTGTCTGTAATATGGTTTTATAAGTGGAAGGTTTCGGGTTTGATTCCCATCTAGTTCAATTCTCAATTGACTTGGGTTTGGTCTTGTGGAAGACTTCGCTAGGCTAGTCAAAACACGACCGGCAAGTAGAGTAAAAAAAAAAACAAGAAATCCTATCTCTAAATAGACAGATCCAACATGGCCTCTCTTCTAATACGATTAAGGATGATAATACAATAAAATAACAACGTATTTCGAGCGTATAAAGAAAAAAAATCCATTATCCAATTTCTGTCGAGATACACAAAGACAATGAGACGCGATATTGATGCCGTTCCGCCGAATTGAGTTATGCCCCGACAAAATGGCCGCCGTGGCGACGTCAATGTTATTTCCGCTGCCAAATCAGAAACAAAAATAAGGATCTCATTTAGTGCTGCGTCACAGGGTAAATAAACTCGCTTCCCGAAAAAGCTCGACAAATTAATATTTTATTTGCTACTAGCTGACCCCCGCGGCTTCGTTCGCGTGTTTATAGGTTTTATAATTATAGGATCGGATCGGATCCCATAATTCTTTTATGTGCCTACACTAAATGTAGCCTAAGTTACTCCTTATAACATCTCCTATCTGCCATTGAAAGTTCCGTTAAAATAAATCCAGCCGTTTCAGAGATTTCGAACAAATAGACAGACCGACAAACAAATTTAAACGCAAACCAGTTTAAAATAAGCCGTACGTTCAAAGATCTGGGTCCCAAGTTATTTGAACCTAATACTGAGGGTTGTAATGTCTGTCATTTCGGAACTAAAAAAACCTATGACCTTGAAATATTTATAGGACAATATATAAAGTACTACCTTTCTAACAAAAAAAGAATGAGTGAAATCGAACAACGCGTTAATGAATTACAGCTAAATACACGTTTTAACTATCATCCTCTCTCCCAAGGGAACCGTGCTGGATTTCGGGATAAAAAGTATCCTATGTCCTACCTCAAAGTATAAACTCAAATCGTACTAAGTTTCATTCGAATCCATTCAGTAGTTTTAGCGTGATGCGCGGCCAATGTGCAGACAGACAGACAAAAATGAAACAAATTGCAGTTTTGGCTTCAGTATCGATTAGAGTGCCCTCCGACAAAAAATTTCAAAATATCTTCAATGTACAGAATTGGATCTGTTACAGTTTTATTATATTATAGATAGATAGAAGACTAGCGACCCGCCCTGGCTTCGCACGGGTAGTAATTACCCGCTTCTATTCCACCATACATTGTTTTGTTATAATATCTCAAAGGAATTAGGTTTTCGATGAAAGCTCCCAGGCGGCTAGAGTTTTTCCGACATATTTTAACAATTATCGTCATATTTCAACCAATTTAGATAAAACCTTAACAAATTTTACACATGAACCTTCCCCATGAATCATTCTGTTTATTGTGAAAACCGCATGAAAAGTTAATCCGTAGTTTTTGAGTTTATCGTGAACAGACAGACAGACGCGGTGGGGACTTTGTTTTATAGCATGTAGTGATTTTTGATAACCTCCCTGACCAAGAGGAGTGCGCTGTTGTGGTTAGAAGTGGGAGGTTCCGGGTTCAATTTGAGAAAAGATAGTTATTACTAAGTTAGTGTTTTTTCCAATTCAATTAATTGACAGGTTCTGTTTGTATAAAGGCCTACTGGTAAACTGATATGATTCCAGACGTAGCGACGCGGTTCGGGAGGGATGACGGATAGATGCGGGAGGGAGGTTGGCTTACAGGCTTGAGTGACAGTTGACGTAGTTAAGTTAGTACAGTTAGGGCCTGTTTCACCACCTTCTGATAAGTGTTAGATAGCTTATTCACAACTTTTTTTTGTCACTTTACATAAAGTAGGAAAGTGACAAAACTTACGTTTAGACTATCCGACACTTATCAGAAGGTGGTGAAAAAGGCCCTTAGTAAGTTAAATCCACCGTCTCTTACACACCACGCACATATCAGAAACCTCTTAAATTGAAATTTAAGAGGTTTCTGATATGTGCGTGTAGAGTATCGTAATACTCTTTGATAAAATCCCAAATGACCACTGCCGGTAATCGAAACCGGGACCTTCCAATTATAAGACCATAGCGCTCACTACTGCGCCAGGGAGGTCGTCCAAAGAATAGAGTTTAAAAATTTATATTTCTAAATTGCAATTTGCAGTGGAGATAACGGAGCGGCATCGCAAAGCGTGCGTATCTGACACGAAATTAACATTATACAGAGAAGCTGTTTTCTTATGCAGATTACTAGTATGAAAATGGAAAATTTAACTATTTTTATAGACACCCTGAAATACTTTGTTACTGACTTTTAATTATAAAATATTTTACGGCTGCTTCTGTTTCTAACCCCCGACGCAAAAACGACGGGGTGTTATAAGTTTGACGTGTTTGTGTGTGTGTGTATGTGTGTGTGTGTTCCACCGTAGCGCTTTTTTTTTTTTTTTTATTTATTTATTATTATTTATTTTACAAATATGAACTTACAAACTAACTTATTTCCTACAAAACCGACTATTCGGTTTGACTGTAGTAAGTCTCACGCTTGAACGGGTGAACCGATTTGAATGCGGTTTTTTTGTTTGAAAGGTGAATTAGTCGGGAGTGTTCGATGAAGCTATGTTTGATGAATCGGTCCAAGATGGCCGCCGCCACAAAATGGTGGATTAATTATTTTTTTTAAACTCCTCAATGTTGGTATCAAATGAAAAGGCTTGACTAGTACAATACTATACATTAAGATTTTTAAATCCAAAATGGCCGCCACCACAAAATGGCGAATATCCGGGGTTTTTTAATTTTTTTATTTATAGGTAAGTACCTACTTCTCACTAGAATTTTCAGTGAACAACGAAAATTTTGCTCCCGCGGGTCTTGTGGCCAATCCCCTTTTAAAATATTTCCAGAACAACGCCGTTGGCTACCAAAGGAAGGGAACGCTAAGCCTGTTTGTAGACACAGCAACGCTCTCAGAGGTCTTCCCAGTTCCATATCTGAGCTTTACCTTAAAACCCTTCTCATCCCCAAATCAAATATAAACAAAAGGGTTTTATGTTGCTACTCGTTATTAGAAAATATAAAGAGAATATAACAAAATAAACTTCCGTTTATCCGACGTGTAGATACACGCGAAAGGTGTTTTCAAGCATAGCTAAGAACACTCGCAACTAATTCACATAAAAAAAAACTGGATTCAAATCGGTTCACCCGTTTGAGCGCTACGGTGTGGCACCGTACAGACAGACAGACACACACACACACACATATACACAGACACGTCAAACTTATAACACCCCGTCGTTTTTGCGTCGGGGGTTAAAAATAGACTGATATCAATTTACTTGCATTCACATGCAATTTTTTTCTATAGAAAAATAAATTACATCTACTTATATAATATTATGTGCATGTATTAGGTACTAATTTAATATCTATTTAATATCTATTTAATTTTTAATAATTAAATCTAGAAAGCCGCGCGAAGGTCACTTCTTGACTTTCTTCGTAAATAAAAGTAGCCTATGTTACCCGGACCATAACAAAGAATCAATAGACACCTCATTCATCAAAATCTGTCCAGTACTTTAGGCACTACGGTGGTACACACAGAACCTCATACAAGAAAAATTGGCCACATACATACATACATAATCATAACCCTTCCTTTTGGCTTTGCCGTAGTCGGGTAAAAAACGAAGCGGTTATCCAGGGGACAGAATAAACATGCAAGTTTATTATACTATATTATAATAATAGTAATTTTTGTTATACTATACTATATACAAATGTTATCACTACATAGTATAAAACAAAGTCGTTTTCTCTGTCCCTATGTCCCTATATCCCTTTGTACGCTTAAATCTTTAAAACTACGCAACGGATTTTAATGCGGTTTTTTTTAATAGATAGAGTGATTCAAGAGGAAGGTTTATATGTATGATAACATCCATTAAATAGTGGAGAAATACTGTTATTTTTGAGGTTTCTAATGTGATGTCGTAAATAATTACATTTTTTCCGCTTACATTGCAAACGCAGGCTGAACCCTACGAGATTTATCAATATAATGTACTAAATATTGTACACATTGAAAAGGTCTATATAAAACTCCGCGACGGTATATGTCTATCTTATGGATATCCCACAATAACATTTTTTGTCATTTACTTTTTTACGACAAATAATGGCTAATTTTAGAAGCGATTTTAACCAATACAGCATAAATCCTTATCTAATTAAATACCTTAAGTATATTGTTGATTTATTATAGATCTATATGGCCCTTTACAGCATATGATTTAAATGAATATTTTCGAAGATATTACAGATTTAAAAATTGCGGGACATACTACATAGTATAAAACAAAGTCGTTTTCTCTGTCCCTATGTCCCTATATCCCTTTGTACGCTTAAATCTTTAAAACTACGCAACGGATTTTGATGCGGTTTTTTTTAATAGATAGAGTGATTCAAGAGGAAGGTTTATATGTATGATAACATCCATTAAATAGTGGAGAAATACTGTTATTTTTGAGGTTTCTAATGTGATGTCGTAAATAATTACATTTTTTCCGCTTACATTGCAAACGCAGGCTGAACCCTACGAGATTTATCAATATAATGTACTAAGTATTGTACACATTGAAAAGGTCTATAGAAAACTCCGCGGTGGTATATATCTATCTCTTATGGATATCCCACAATAACTTTTTTTGTCATTTACTTTTTTACGACAAATAATGGCTAATTTTAGAAGCGATTTTAACCAATACAGCATAAATCCTTATCTAATTAAATACCTTAAGTACATTGTTGATTTATCCTTTACAGCATATGATTTAAATGAATATTTTCGAAGATATTACAGATTTAAAAATTGCGGGACATAGACTTTGCGCGCGGCGCGCGGTTCCAGCCGGCCAGGGCGGCGATGCGTAAAGTTCTCCTATAGCATTTTGAATTTAGCAGCGATCGGACGCGTATGCTATCGAGTATCGGAGCTTTCTAGCGAGGAAAATAACAATCACACTAATATTATAAAGGCGTTATTAAGTTATTAAGTTTGTGTGTATGTTTGTTCCTCTTCTCCGCCGCAACTACTGAACCGATTTGGCTGAAATTTTAAATGGAGATAGCTTATGCCCTGACTTAACACATAAAGTTTTATCCCAGAAAAGTATTCCTGTAGGACTAAAATAGATATAGACCTCCAAAACGCCACAGAGGGCGCTGACTGTTCTTAGGTAAATCACGCTCACATAACCCATTATTGCAATACTTTGCTGTGTAGCATGCATTGGCAACACATAGGCTACTTTTTATCCTGGAAAAATGCACAGTTCCCACGGGATTTTGAAAAACCCGAAATCTATATCTACAGCTATAGGTAGATTACTATAGCGACCTTGCTTGATATTTTAAGTATAAAGGTAGGAAAAGGGAGCGGGAACGGGAACCGGAACTCCACGATTCCCTCGGGATTTGTTCAAAACCGAAATTCACGCGGGCGAAGCCGCGGGCAGAAGCTAGTTATACTATATACTAATATCACTACATAGTATAAAACAAAGTCGCTTTCTCTGTCCCTATGTCCCTATTTCCCTATGTATGCTTAAATCTTTAAAACTACGCAACGGATTTTGATGCGGTTTTTTTAATAGATAGAGTGATTCAAGAGGAAGGTTTGTAAGTAGAAAAATTGGACCCGGTAGGTGGCGCTAATAGCAGGCAGGACGACGTTTGCCGGGTCCGCTAGTTATATAATAAACTTGTATTTTTATTCTGTCTCTATTTCAACTAAGTATCAGATCGTTTCAAGGCCGTAAAAGTTTGACACACTTGCAAACAACTTTTGTTTACGCAAAAAGCCACAATGGCTGCTCTAAAAAGTCTTGTACTAATATAAATTACGTATTTAACGATAAAAGCGTACCAAAGCTCAGCTATGCAGCTTTCAAGAACTCACTGAAGTTGAGGTGTGTTTCAAACAAGCTTAGCAAAACCAGCTGCGGTTAGCCCAAGGGGTTGTATCGGGAAATATTCATACACAAACAATCTATATTTCAGAAAAAAATTAAACCGACTTCGGTCCAGCAATTTCAGAGAAATCGGTGAAACAATAAAAAATATTAGTGACATAATGTGTGCAATTTACGCGTGTAACTTTTCGTACATAAGAATGATAAATAGGTGTGTTATACTAAAACTTTTCCAAAAGTATCTAGATTACGATAATTGAAGAATAAAAGAATTGGTTTTTGAAATAATCGCAAACATACATAAATACCTACATACATAGGGGTCGAATACAGAACCTCCTTTTTTGAAATCGGTAAAAACATCGAGACGGTTACCCAGAGCACTGAAAAAATATACAATGTTATTTATTTTAGGATCAGAGCGAACGTGATATCATTGTTTGTTTTCTTTTCATTTGGGGATGATTTAGCAGCATGTTTGTTATGTTTTATTTGAACGCTTTTCGGATTTTTCGCATTGTGGTCGAAATGACATGAATGACCAACTCCAAATAAATTTAATTATGTAGAATTTCAAAATGTTAACTGAGTCATTAATGACCATAGCCGGCGGCTTAGGTTGGTGAACCGGCGGCGTCATAGTGCGTTGAGAACTTCTATTTATAGTGTCATAGCTCAAACACAATATTATATTTTTGTAGTTTTACAACTTTTTATTACGACTGCGCAACGGAAAGGAGTAGTTCATTCGTCGTCAAATAAAACTTATTATACAAATAAGTTTTTTTGACTTCATCAATTATTCATTAATATTTGTATGATGAAATGGCCACATAATCCTACAAATTTAGTGGTATGTTTTCCCACCCCAGCGAATCGAAATGTTTATCACTTGCCCACTACAGTAGCTACTTCCATCGAATGCGGAGCCATATTCATTGGTCACTCCATCATTATTTTTTTAATTTTACTAGCCTATGTCATCCAGAATTCTAACGATACCGCATTTATCAAAATCGGTACAGGCATATAGAAGTTATGGTAGAATATACAAACTCACATACATACATGAATCCTGAAAACAATATACTCCTTTTCTCAAGCAGTCGTATAAAAAGTGGCACATTTTCCAATTTCGTTTTATTACTTCTTCTTCTTCATGCTCTTCATTAGTGAAGGTCGTGCTTGTCTTGAAATGTCTTTACTGATGAGTCAACCAGCTGCCTCCACGCCACTATCCTCGGCTTGTCGCAGGGCAGTCGGAATATTAAGGCCCAATTTAGCCTGTATCTAGTCGGTCCAGCGGGTAGGTGATCGACCCCTTGATCTTTTGCCCTCAATCTTTCCTATTACAACCAGTTTATCTAGATTGTCTGGTTTGTTGTTTTATTAAAGTATTATAATATTGTGTTTATTTAAATTTATTGACTACTAGCTTCTGCCCGCGGCTTCGCCCGCGTGAATTTCGGTTTTCCAAAAATCCCGAGGGAATCGTGGATTTCTGGTTCCCGTTCCCTTTTACAACCTTTATACCTAATTTCAAGGCTGTGGCTGTAGATTGCTGTAGCAAATTTCGATTTTTTCAAAATCTCGCGGGAACTGTGGATTTTCTAGGATAAAAAGAAGCCTAGTTAAGTCAGGGCATAATCTATCTCCATTCTTTTCAGCCAAATCGCTTCAATAGTTGCGGCGTTAAGGAGTAACAAACATACACACAAACTTTCACCTTTATAATATTAGTGTGATGACTGTTGAATTCAAAAGCGAACTGTATACTTTTAAATGGCTATCATGATTACCAGAACACTGAGGTTTGGGTATGTTCTAAAATGTTTTTTTGTCGGCAAATCCACACGGCGCGTGTGCAAATAAGCTCAAGATCAAGAGAAGATGTAACCAACCCGTTTTTAACCCCCGACGCAAAAACGACGTTAAAACTGTTCCCCCGTGGCGCTCAAACGGGTGGACCTATTTGAACGCGGTTTTTTTGTTTGAAAGGTGAATTAGGCGAGTGTTATTAGCTATGTTTGATAAAAATCGGTCCAAGATGGCCGCCGCTACAAAATGGCGGATTACATATTTTTTTCACAACTCCCATAATATGGGTATCAAATGAAAGGGCTTGACTATTAGAATAGCACTAAGCTAGTCCAAGATAGCCGTCACCACAAAATGGCGAAGGTCGGGGGTTTTTAAATTTTTTAATTTATACTTGTTGACTATGACTGTTGAATTCAATAGTGAACTGTATACTTTTAAATGGCTATCATTGAAATGATTACCAGAACACTGAGGTTTGGGTATGTTCTAAAATGTTTTTTTTTGGCAAATCCACACGGCGCGTGTGTAACTAAGCTCAAGATCAAGAGAAGATGTAATCAACCCGTTTTTATCTGTATAGCCATGTAGACAGGCTAATTAAAAGACAATCTAACTTAGATACCTCGTTACTTCTAACAAGTTCGACCGTCTCAGAGGAGGTCCGACAGACGAACAGATGTGATTTTTTCTTTTTTTAGATAAATGGGAGCATTAACGCTCAGAGTAGCTACCCACTCCGCTTGATTCCCAAGAGGGGTATCGGAGCTTCACAAGCTGGGAGTATTTTAAAGTGCAAGGGAGATTTTAATTCGCTTTTTTAAAAGTTTTTAAAAATTTAATTTTACATATATTTTTTTTTATAATTTGTGAAGATTTTTTTGCGTTGTGCGCTCGTGCCATATGTGCGGAGAAACGCATTGCGGAGCGTTGGGTTAATTCGGAAAATTTAAGTAACAAGGAAAATTTTGGAAAAATATTCGTACGGAAATTTTTCAATAGAAAAATCCCTATATTCCCTAAGCGTATTTTTCCGCTTTCATATCTTGAATATTCAAGAGAAGTCTCCCTCGAATACTCCCGAGCACGCCCCATACAAACGTAGTTTTTCCCCCCGGATTGTTATTATTTAACTAAGATGCCAGCCAGTTCAAATGTTTTAATAGTTTCAATCACTATAAGCTTATTATTATTATAATTTTAATGGATTTTGCAGTAATTGAATGTATCATTAATTCAGTGTAAATTAAATATTGTCCACTCATATTCTGTTTATAAACATCGACAACAGATTTACGTAAACCACTCGCTTATAATAATTAAATTTTAATGAACATTTTGTAATCGGATTGCATTAAGTATCTTCTTCTATAATATAATAAAACTGTAACAGATCCAATTCTATACATTGAAGATATTTTGAAAAATTTTATTGGAGGGCACTCTATAATCGATACTGAAGCCTGTCTGTCTGTCTGTCTGTACCTTGGCCGCGCATCACGCCGAAATTACTGAATGGATTCGAATGAAACTTGGTACGATTTGAGTTTATACTCCGAGGTAGGACATAGGATACTTTTTATCTCGAAATTCAGCACGGTTCCCTTGGGAGAGGGGGTGAATGTTCAAACGTGTATTTAGCTGTAATTCATTAACGCGTTGTTCGTTTTCACTCATTCTTTTTTTGTTAAAAAGGTAGTACTTTATATATTGTCCCGTAAATATTTCAAGGTCATAGGTTTTTTAGTTCAGAAATGACATACATTACAACCCTCAGTATTGGGTTCAAATAACTTGGGACCCGGATCTTTGAACGTACGGCTTATTTTAAACTGGTGTGCGTTTAGATTTATGTTTGACGGTCTGTCTATTTGTTCCAGCTAATTTCCGAAATGGCTAGATCGATTTTAACGGAACGTTCAATGGCAGATAGGTGATGTTATAAGGAGTAGCTTAGCCTACATTTACTTTAGGTACATAAAATAATTATGGGATCCGATCCGATCCTATATAAAAACCTATATCTACGCGAACGAAGTTGCGGGGATCAGCTAGTAGAAAATAAAAATACGCGCCGAATTCAGAACCTCCTCCTTTTTGGAAATCGGTTAAAAAATACTCGAATATAGCATGATAATTATTTATTTACACAGATTCATCTTATTAATTTAAATACTAGAACCGCTTAGATTAGTTCCTTAGTTTAGACTTTAGGTCGTCAGGACGAAGCTAACAAACGCGCCGACGTAATTGCATTTTGTACCAAATACCGACAGCGCTATTGGCGCCATCTCAAAGGGAAATAGATGAACGCATTGGTTTGGGCGAATACCTATTTGAATGTAGAACCTCAGGTTGTTGAATTTATTAATTTGTTAATGACCTTGTAGGGATTTCACAAAACCCAGTCATAATTTTCGATATACCCTAGCTACATATTTTAACTTTTTGAACCGACTTCCGAAAAGGATGTTCTGTAATCGACCCATATGTATGAATGTAGTATGTATGTTCGCGATTATTTCAAATACCAAATACTAAATTAATGAACCGATTTTGATGGTTTTTCACTATCGTAATCCACATACTTTCAGAAAGGTTTTAGTAGGTACCTATATGACATACCTATAAGTTATCATTTTTATGTAACGAAGTTAGACGCATAAATGTCACACATAATTGTTACACAGATTTTCCTGAGATTGCTGGACCGAAGTCGGTTTATTTTTTTTGTAAAATAAATATAGCTTGTTTTTTTTTTTAAAAAGAGCAACTATTAAGTTTCTTATCGGCTCTTCTCAGCATAATCCGCTTTATGAACCGGCGGTAGTGTCCTGACTTATCATATGAACCACAAGACTACATTAAAATATATCGTTTCGAATTTCGAATTATTATAGAAATGACTGAACGAATATTTTACTAGTATGTGACGATAAAGACAAAGCTGGCACACCGAAAACCTGAAAACCGTATGACAGTATAAAATTGGCGCTTTCTACAGATTTGGTCTTGAAAAATGTATTTTAAATTGAACTGAGAACACTTTTATATTTTATACCACTCAACTTTTACACTATAGACGGCAGTTTTCATTCTCACGATTTGTGTGAAAATCCTCGAAGAAACACTGTGAAAAATGTGACACGGTGAAGGCTTATTTTAAGGCTTCCACGCTATTCGAAAAGCCACGTCTGTCAGCACAGCTTCTGCTGACTCTACCACCAATTTGGGATGCAATATAAAATACTAGCATCTGCCCGCGGCTTCGCCCGCGTGAATTTCGGTTTTGAACAAATCCCGAGGGAATCGTGGATTTCTGGTTCCCGTTCCCGCTCCTTTTTCCAACCTTTATACCTACTATAAAGGAAGTTCGCTATAGTAATCTACCTATAGCTATAAAAGTAGCCTATGTGTTGCCAATGCATGCAACACAGCAAACTATTGCAATAATGTGTTATGTGAGCGTGATTTACCTAAGAATAGTCAGCGCCCTCTATGGCGTTTTTGGAAGTTTATATCTATTGTAGTCCCACAGATATACTTTAGCCTATGTGTTAAGTCAGGGCATAATCTATCTCCAGTCAAATCGGTTCAGTAGTTGCGGCGGAGAAGAGGAACGTACACACACACACACACACAAACTTTCGCCTTTATAATATTAGTGTGATTATATTGAAAAGCAAAATCTGATAGCTGTCATTGTCATTTACAGATGAGTTATTTGTATGGAAAACAGGGTTAACATCTACGAAGTACGATTTAACCCCAAACTACTTTGATTCCCTGTCAACATAAAAAGCCCTAAGCCGCGTAATCATATTAGTCGTTTCGCCCTAAAATAGAAATCGCTAAGAATGGAAACTAGAAAGTGAACATTAACAGCAATAGAAAACAAAAGAAGCACATTGAAAAAATTTATTCAAAAATGGAAGTTGAATGACATTATCACTATGAAGTGTATGTAAGGCATTTGTCATATTATCTACATGAGGCAGTTGATTTTTATTTACATAAGTTTTGAATTTTTTATCTTTTTTGTGGGAATTGTTTTATCTCTAGTAACATTACGAAACGTCAGAATTCCACGGAATTGAAAATCAGAGTATAAATAGTATCAGAAGGTATGACTTTCAGTCTTTCATTTTACACTTTTCCTTGTTTCTCTACCTGGTTTTAGCCCCTAATAATATACAGCGGTAAAGTAAGTAAGATTATTCTCAGACGGATTTGTAAATATATGTATACCTAAACGTTACGCCAAGTCGCACAGTAGGCCTTCTAATAAGGATAACCTAGTCCGCCTCCAAGTCGGCTTTACATTATTGTTAGAGATTTTTCATTTATAAATTATTATTATTAAACCTTTAAAGCTGTTGATGATTTAAATTATGTTCTGTTCATAACGTTATTTGAAGCGCTGATGTCTAATCTGACTCGCCTCGTATGTCTAGTGGTTAGCGTATTTGACTGCAGATCACGAGGTCCCGGGTTCGATTCCCGGGTCGGGCAAATAATTGTTAGGTATTGGGTTTTTCTGTCGAGAAATTCTCAGTGCCAGCCCGGAGTTGGCACGAGAAGCGCGTTTAAAACACGTTAAGCAGTCGGTCCCGGTTATTATCACTATCATGTCACAATAGTCGTTAAAGCCCGCCGACTCGCATTGGAGCAGCGTGGTGGGTCTAAGCTCTAAATCCCTCTCTCCTATGAGAGAGGAGGCCTGTGCCCAGCAGTGGGACGTTAAAAGGCTGTAGTGGTGGTGGTAGTGGTGGTGGGATGTCTAATCTAGGCGCGATTTTCATAATTTTTATAATTTGATCAAAATTTTACATCCATTTCATGTATCATAATATATCGTGTAGATAAATTTTCATTCCTTAAAATATTATGGCCGAGCATTTTCTTCTTTCAATTTCTAGGTAGGTATATATAACTAATATTTCACTCTATAAAAAAGGCACCACTGTGTACCTATGACCTTCCAACATAATTTTAGTAAGATCACATTTTCAATTAACATATTATGGTGCAGATTGTAAAGGGGTAACCACGGGGTAACAGAGATCGCGCCCTGATTTTTTCGACCCATTAACGAAAATTGGATTGGATTGGTTGACTTCAATCCGGCGCTGCGCCTTCGGGAAATTTGATAACACTACCGAATTTTGCTTTTTTTTTTTTTTTTGGGAGTTTCGAGGAAATATAAGTGCTCTCCACCTTCGTGTTTGCTTGCCTTTTTCAGAGAATTGGATAAAATACGGAAGACTCTTGGGTAATGGAAAGTTAAAAAATGACAAGATGAAAAGATATAAGGAAATTACAATAATATGTGCATTGTACTCCTACTCCTGTGCTCCTAATAGCTGTGATAGCCTAGTGGTTAGGACGATCGACTTCTAATCGGAGGTCGTGGGTTCGATCCCGGGCACGCACCTCTAACTTTTCGGAGTTATGTGCGTTTTAAGTATTTAAATATCACTTGCTTTAACGGTGAAGGAAAACATCGTGAGGAAACCTGCATGCCTGAGAGTTCTCCATAACGTTCTCAAAGGTGTGTGAAGTCTGCCAATCCGCTTGGCCAGCGTGGTAGACTATGGCCAAAACCCTTCTCACTCTGAGAGGAGACCCGTGCTCTGTAGTGAGCCGGTAATGGGTTGATCACGATGATGATGATGATGACTCCTACTCCTTGTTTCCTTTTTTGTTAAACGCATAATGTTAGAGGTTTCTCTAGATAATAATGCGGTGGCCACAGACATTTCCGCAAATACGACTCGTAGAATAGAATATAATAGAATAAAATAAGATACGATAGGACAGGGTAGGGTAGTATAGTGTCTCTACCTTAGGATAGGATAGAATAGAATTGAATAGAAAAGTTTCTATTCAAATAAACTTTTACGGGAAGTGGTAGAATACGGGATTCCGTCTCAGGTTTTATTAATTAACGCGTGTGTTGGCACATTAGTATAGGAACAGACGCTCCCCCTATTCCAACAGGCCAAAACTTATTTCCAGCAGTTGACGCCCGAAGGTTGTCACAATTAGTAAGTATATGGGCTGAGACGGCTGAGACGTCGACGACGATGGTCAAATGACAAGTGAGTCTCTCTTTATCCTATTCCTAGCTCGGAGGGTAAAAAGATCTCATCACAAGGAAAACGCGAGGAAGAATTAATTATCATTCCCAGTAACAACATTAATCCTACTTCCTACAAATATTATAAATGTGAAAGTGTAGATGGATGTTGGCTCAATCACGCCGCAACTACTGAACCGATTTGGCTGAAATTTGATGATGAATGGAGGTAGATTATGCCCTGACTTAAAACATAGGCTACTTTTTATCCTGAAAAAATGCACAGTTCCCACGGGATTTTGAAAAACCCGAAATCTATAGCTACAGCTATAGGTAGATTACTATAGCGAACTTCCTTGATAGTAGGTATAAAGGTTGGAAAAGGGAGCGGGAACGAGAACCGGAAATCCACGATTCCTTCGGGATTTGTGCAAAACCGAAATTCACGCGGGCGAAGCCGCGGGCATTCTCTAGTGTTTATTAATTAATCAACAGGAAAGTATTAATCCGCTGACTTTGTTTACTATTAAATGTTCCTTCTTTTTTTTTATAAAAAAGGTAGGTATCGTATTTTCTTAAAGTAAGGATTTCTAAGTCGACTTCAGCCATAAACTTATTTAAGTTAATTGAATTGCTTAGAACCTAACTGCAGCACTAGTTCAAAGGCGTCAGTTAACTGCCTTTGGACTATTTACGGCTGGACTTCTCTCGGTCCTCTGAAGCTTTTTTTAGCAAAGCTCTATCAAAACGAGTATTTTAAATATGACACCCATTTTAAAATTTGTTCTGCCTTTGGACTATTTACGGCTGGACTTCTCACGGTCCTCTGAAGCTTTTTCTTAGCAAAGCTCTATCAAAACGAGTATTTTAAATATGACACCCATTTTAAAATTTGTTCGAGCTGCAGAGTGGAAAAAAAAATCTTTCCGGACTAATCTTTGAAATGGTTGAACTGATTTTGACGTGATTTTTACAAGCTCCTATACTTGTCACAATGAGTGACCTGCGAGGATTTTAACAGAAATAATGCTGATGAAGTCGTGTATATATTTCTTATAAGTAAAATCGCTATCCTAACATCAATATACCTACGTTTACTGTGATTTGTTTCTACACGTTCCCATACCTCATTGCCTAATGCAAAATCCCTTTGTGCATTAATTAATATCGGTACATATGCCGACACAGTACGCAATTCATTCAAATTCGAGCACGCTGATGTAATCACTAATGCGTGTACATAAATATCAATATTGGTTGTAATTTAATGAGCAAGACGTGACCTCTGCGCTGTTGTGAATAGGGTTGCCGCTCGCTTAATCGAATAGCTGATATATTTAAAATAAAAAATAAAAATATGGCACTAGTGATAAAAACTATGGCTATTTAAAAGCTAGACACGATTCTTAATCTCAGCTAAGTTTATTCAGGACATTGCATAATATTGCCGTAAGTTTAATGTGGTGGAATAATCCATTATTACCACCAAAGTCTTAGCACATTACAATGACCAGTAGAAACCGATGTTTGGGTCTATTTCTGCCATATTCCTTGCAAGTTAGTGAAACGTCGCGTCGCTTAACATCGGGAGAGGTTACCATCAAGCTCTGGACTTTTCATAAATAAAACACGGGAGAAAAAATATCAATCAGAATCATCTGTGGGCCAAGCTCTGAACTATGACAGCTCAATGGCCATTTATGTTCGCTCGCCCGGATGCATGCTGAGATCTCCACGAAGCGAGACGGACCACCGGACGTTCGTCCTTTACATTGCGAACTCTTACGTGCCGCATCAATCGCACTTCCCAACTTTCCCGCATAACTAGCTACGGAGAGGACGCCGCAGCGGACATGTCACCGCAATTCTTGGCACAGGAATGACACGCCATCCGACGGATTTTACATCAAATACTGCCGAAAACACCAATCTAATGGACTCAATTGCCTCAAGGTGGATGCCAAACAGCCGCGGCCTCAGTCAATAAGTTCCGAGAGAAATATTCCAGGTATCCAAAACTACCGGGCAAGCTGGTGAGGACCCGGCCGTTTGTCCCGGCTAAGGAAGCTTGACCTCGACAAACAAACAGGCTTCAGCTTGTTGAAAAGATACCATAACAAATCCTTATTGCAGTGGATTTATATTAATACTAGTGGATCCGGCAGACTTCGTCCTACCCGGCGATGACATATCGACATCAGCGCCACCTACCGAGACCCGGTAGGTTACCTGCACCTACCCGGTATTTTCAAACCATCCAGGAACCCATTGAAATATACACACAAAATTTCATCCAAATCGGTCCAGCCGTTTAGGAGGAGTTAGGTGGCAAACACGTACGGAAGAATTATATAGGTACGGGTGAGAGAGTTTACCGTATCCACGCGACGGGATGTTTGTCAGTGACCAAACCCGTGAACATTTTGTATGGGAGAATGTTTTTTCTTTTATTTTATTTTTCGTCAATTTTCCAATGTTTTTAATAGTTATTCTGCTATTCGGGATTGAGACAAATACAACAAATTAATAACCATGAAAATTGCTCCAGCCATTCTCGAGGTGTAAGTGTTCGAACTAACACGACTTTGTTTTATATATATAGATTAAGAATAAGTTTCAAGGGAACTGGCAACCCTAGCAGTCAAAGGAGTCACTACGCAAACTTTGTGGAACAAATACTATTGTTGTCGTCATACCATCGTATTAAATTAGTTTTGATGTTGACGCCGTGTTAATGATGATTAAAATTACGATTAGAATTATCATTTTGCTAATTTAAAAACTATTTACATATTTTATTGATTCAATAAGACAAAAGCCCAACATAATAATTTTTAAATTGTCAGTTTAACTTCAAATATTTACGAGTGGTGAATTTATTCGGTTATATTCAATGCTACATTTTATATTCAATTTAAAAGATGATGCTGCATGCAATCGGAAAGCAATTTTGTGGACGGTCATATTTTATATCCACGTAAATTGAGTTTATTGTACGTGACGTACTTTGCGACTACGTACGTACACAAATGTATCTTCGTCGTATACGTTCGCATTTATGGTGTATCACAATGTTTGGCCCTTGTACAATGTTGTAGTGTAGTTAGTATGTTGGGCCAATGCACTTAGATCTACGTGTAAAGGCCATGGAGCGTAGTCTGTCTGGGGGCACATGCAAGGAAAAGCTTAGAGCTTTAGAGCTTAGACCCGCCACGCTGTTTCGATGCGGGCTGGTGGGCTATTTTAGGTACACACTGGGTAAAAAGTTCGTTCGGTTCTGACGTCATTCTTTTATTCGCTGCCTTAATTATTTTGATATGCACACAATAAACATACCATTCGCTAACAAGGAATGTTATGTCAAGACCGAGAGTCGTGAGTGAAAACTGAACGGGTGTTGTTACAATATGAAAATTGTAACAACACCCGTTAGCAAAAATACATATAAAATGCATCATTTATAAGCGCCCAAGATTAAAGTTTGATATTTAAATGTGAAGGTTTCAAACTTTCGACTATACATTTTGAATGTGGAGAAAGTTCCTCGCAAAATATGTTAAGAGATACGACTCGGAATAGTTTGGTCCCTACAACTTTCTTGTACGTACAGTTTTATGCACAAAAGAGCTTTAATTGTGTTATGCAAGTATACTCTAAAGGTGCGTCCAAACTTGAACATTTCACCGAACCGAACTGCGTAACATTACCGCGAACTTGTTACGCTCAATGTGGATGGCACGCTTGGAGCGCTTGAGATGGGTTACTGCGTAACAGTTCGGCGTAACAATTGTTCGCGTAACAAACACCGTCCACACTACCGTAACTGTTACGCGGTGTTGACACGGTTACGCAGTTTGGTTCGTGGAAATGTTCAAGTTTGGACGCACCTTAATGTTGACTTGATATTTTATGTAACCGATTATATACTACTACTAGCTTTTGCCCGCGGCTTGGCCCGAGTGAATTTCGGTTTTTCAATAATCCCGAGGGAATCATGGATTTCCGGTTCCCGTTTCCGCTCCATTTCCAACCTTTATACCTACTTTCAAGGAAGTTTGCTATAGTAATGTACCTACCTATAAATTAATACGTGGGAACTCTTTGATTTTCCGGGATAAAAAGTAGCCTATGTGTTAATCCAGGTTATAATCTCCATTCTAAATTTCAGCCAAATCCATCCTGTACCTAGTTTTTGCGTGATTGAGTAACAAACATCCAAACATCCAAACATCCACATATTAGTAGGAAGTAAGATAGGTACATCATACTATAGGTACATACCCCGTTGGTGTAATGGCTATTTCTATAATAGAAATCTCAGTAGGAATTCGTAGTTGGAGCCTTTTTTTTTATTAGGAGGAGTATTTTTTTTAATATTTCAAATATCCGCCACCATGGCTTCGCACGGGTAGTTACCCGCTCTTATCTCACCATACATTGTTTTGTATCACTGTACATTGTATCTCAAAGGAATTAGGGAGCGTTTTCGATGAAAGATCCCAGCCGGTTTGACTTTCAAACATTTTCAACAATTATCATCATATTTCAACCAATTTACACAAAAATTAAAAAAAATTATACACTTAAACCTCATGAATCACTCTGTCTATTGGTGAAAACCACATGAAAATCCGTACACGTGTTTTTGAGTTTATCGCAAATAGACAGACAGACGCGGCGGGGGACTTTATTTCATTATGTAGTGATAGTGAAGTCTCAACCTTAGCAATATATCGACGCAAGAAAACGTATTTGGTGTAAGTAGCAAAAATGGCATAAGTAGACTGAAATATAGTTAGAATCAGTTTTTTTTTCTGCGTCGAATGGTCTGGGTCTCATATTGCTGCAGTGAAAAAAAAAAAAGTCGTAACATTTTCAAAAACTTTATAATTTCAAAATGTTGTAAGTCTCCAAAAAAACTGTGTTTTTGATACTTTTTTAGTATTTTTATACTTACAGCAAAAGTGCAATCTGAATCATTTTTTACTTCCGTAAAACATGGAACTGAGCAATTTCCATACAAATAATAAATACTTACGCCATTCCTCATGTCAATTGCTGTAAGTAACCAAAAACGTATTTCTTATGACTTTAGGATAAATATTTTGATTGCTATTAGTGAATACTAGCTGACCCCCGCGACTTCGTTCGCGTGTTTATAGGTTTTATATACCTAGGATCGGAACGGATCCCATAATTCTTTTATGTACTTAAACTAAATGTAGCCTAAGTTACTCCTTATAACAACACCTATCTGCCATTGAAAGTTCCGTTAAAATCGATCCAGCCGTTTCTGAGATTAGTTGAAACAAATAGACAGACCGACAAACATAAATTTAAACGTACGCCAGTTTAAAATAAGCCGTACGTACAAAGATCCGGGTCCCATGTTATTTGAACCCAATAAATGTCTGTCATTTCTGAACTAACAAACCTATGACCTTGAAATATTTACGGGATAATATATAAAGTACTACCTTTCTAACAAAAAAAGAATGAGTGAAATCGAACAACGCGTTAATGAATTACAGCTAAATACACGTTTTAACTTTCTTCCCCTCTCCCTAGGGAACCCTGCTGAATTTCGGGATAAAAAGTATCCTATAACCTACCTCGGAGTATAAACTCAAATCGTACCAAGTTTCATTCGAATCCATTCAGTAGTTTCGGCGTGATGCGCGGCCAAGATACAGACAGACAGACAGACAGACAGACAAAAATGAAAAAAATTACAGTTTTGGTTTCAGTATCGATTATAGAGTGCCCTCCAATAAAAATTTTCAAAATATCTTCAATGTACAGAATTGGATCTGTTACAGTTTTATTATATTATAGAAGATTACTTTACTAAAACTGTGTACAAAAAATCATTTTTCTGTCACTGATAATTAAGAAGTTATGAATTTTTTTCTAATTAAAAAATCGTTTTTTGGCTCTGCTGAAAAGTTGGGTTTTGGCTACTTACAGCAAATACGTTTTCTTGCGTCGATATGTAGGTTTACAGCATAACAGAGATGTAGTGAAGTAGCAAAGTGTAGGTATCTTCATGTTTTGAATGTAGACATGAAAATATACTAGACTGTCATCGCAAAATATGTTAAGATATAAAACTTCCAAAATACGGTTCGATAGGTTTGTTGTAAGGTACGGATTTGTCGTTACACAGAAGAGCTTCCAATATGTTATGCACCGGTGTACTGTTGACTTGATCTTTTATATGGAAATCGTTTGCAGCGCTCTCTCGCAAGTGGAGTGACGAAATATTTGCTATTGAGGTTTTCCTGAGCGAAACACTATCCGTTTTAGCTTTTCGAGCTTTATGCAATTACTTTTGGAAAGATTTCTTCTGAGCCATATTTTTGAAGTTTTTTTTATACAGTATCTATAGTTATATAGTTTTCGTACAATCCAATGGCTGAAGTTGTTAACCTATACTATCAAAATCTACAAATTAAAGGTCCAAAATTTAATCCAAATATTTAGTAAAGTATAGAATGGTTAATAATGAACAAGTATAAATTAAAAATAACCCCTGACATTCGCCATTTTGTGGCGGTGGCCATCTTAAATTTGCATAGAGCTATTCTACTACTCAAGCCCTTTCATCTGATACCCATATTAAGGGAGTTGTGAAAAATATGCAATCTGCCATTTTGTAGCGCCGGCCATCTTGAATCGATTTTCATCAAACATAGCTAACAACACTCTCGACTAATTCACCTTTCAAACAAAAAAAAAACCGCATTCAAATCGGTTCACCCGTTTGAGCGCTAGAGGGGAACAGACACACACACACACACACACACACACACATACACACACAGACACGTCAAACTTATAACATCCCGTCGTTTTTGCGTCGGGGTTAATAAAACAGATTGCAATCAATCAATATGTGGGTCGATTAATTAATTATATTATCATTATAATCATTCTAATACTAAAGTCAATATATTCATCAACAACCTAAAGTTAGAACTAGAAGGCAGCTAACAGATAATATCAATACTACCAATTCGTATAACCAAGAATACTACACGTATAAATAAACTAACTCTCAATATATTCTAGGATGCAACTTGGGAAGTTTGCGCCAAAGAGAATCGATAGCTTTCCTATTTTATGTACGTACACGACGCGCGTTCTCTCGCTGAAAAAGATCTTACAGTATGTTACCGACTTGTACATACACTGCAGTGTACCGTTGGCTTGATCTTTTATATGGAAATCGGTTGTAGTACTTTCTTCAAGCGAAGTGACAAAATATTTGCGCTTTTCATAAATGTTACTTTTGCGGATCAGCGTTACCTTCCATGTTTTCGATGTATGGATTTTTCAATTCAATTCAAGTCAATTAAATTCAATTAAATTAAATTAAATTCAATTCAATTCAAAGCAATTAAATTATGCTTTGCCGGTGAAAGAAAACATCGCGAGGAAACCTGCACGCCCGAGAGTTTTCGAAGGATGTGAACTGTGAAATCTGTCAATCCACACTTGTGGTCATAGTCCACCACGTCCAGCGTGGTGGACTATGACCTCAATCTTCCTCATTCTAAGAGGAGATCTGTGCCCTGTAGTGGGCCGGTAATGGGTTGATAATGATGATGACAACCTAGTAGGTACATGACGCACCGTACCCACAACCACCACAGCCTTTTTACGTCCCACAGCTGGACACAGGCCTCCTCTCTCATAGGTGTGATAGGTCCTAATGCGGGTTGGCGGGCTTTAACGACTGTTGTTACATGATAATGATAATAACCGGGACCGACTGCTTAACGTGCTCTCCAAAGCACTGGCGTGAATCACCGCCAACTACCTACTCCGGGCAGGCACTGAGAATTTCTTAGAGAAAACCCAATACCTAACAATTATTTGCCCGACCCGGGAATCGAACCCGGGACCTCGTGATCTGCAATCGAATATGCTAACTACGCTAGCGTATAGAGACTAATTCCCCCCGCCATTAATCGCCCGCTGAAGTACGCCTTGTAGCATTATGTATAGCGTTGTCCTTTTCCCGCTCGATTTACGTATAACGTTGTCCTTGCCAGCAGTGGTTTCGCTTGCATGAAGTGTCGGGGGGTAATTGTTTGCGCCAATATGTGGTAGATTCTTGACATGTCATAAGAGCCACACGTTGGTCTACGGGAAATAAACGATTCTGAATTTTGAATTGTGTCGAGCACCTCTCAGCGATTCGTTTGTATGATGTCATTATGTCATCTGCCGTAATGAGTCGTTATCACACCTAGGCTACCCGCACATCCCCTTCAAACTAATGTTTGTATAGGTAGGTAAAGGATTTACATACCCTCCTTACAGTTAGTTTAATAATAATGTCACATCGTCGTTCAGAACGGCTCATAACGCCGAAATTGGCACTGTTACAAGCAAAAGCTCCTTCAAAAAATATGGTACCGTTTGAGCGCGCATTACAATGGCTTACCTCAAATATTGGTGGTTTAGAGCAAAAGCAGAAAGCGGAAAACCCATACTAATATTATAAACGCTAACACCTAGTAATATTATAAAATATGAGAAATGTCTTTGTTCGTTTGTCCTTCAATCACGCAGAGCCTATGGATCGACGTGATTTTTTGTATGAGTATAGTTTAGAAACTGGAGAGTGACATAGACTACTTTTAATCATATCAAAAATTCCCACGAGATTTTAAAAACTTATATCTATCCACGCGGACGAAGTCGCGGGCATCAGCTAGTCATACAATACAACTAAAAAAGATTAACTATAGAGAAGTTTATAGGTTTGTATGTTGATTTATATTTCGAAAGAAGGGGAATATTAATTAATTTTCATTTGCTGTCAGCAGAACAATAAATTCACAATAGCATATTAATTCATATTTCAGCCGCTATTTAATTTAGTTGTACACTACAAACACTGTCCAACAAATAACAACTCTTAATTTATTTCTGGCTAACTTCGGTGATTCACCGAAAATACATAAAAGCATTGTATATGTTGGATATTGAGTAGGTACAACTATTATATTATTTAGTCTGTGGTCATAGTTAGTCTGCGATTATGTCTATGTATGTATGTTTATAGTCTATGGTCTTGGCTTGTCGAAAATAATGGAAGTTTCTTTGTTTAAATAATTATGTGAGATAATTAAATAAAGTTAATATGAAAGTCTACAAAGTGTTTATGTGATCCACGGAACTCTCTCCCTCTGATACAAAAGTAAACCAAATATTAAGATGGTAGCGTCGTGTGGTTAAAATATCAAGTTATTCCCGTGGTTCCTATGTGGCGACAAAATGGCGATGAAAAACGAGATTAATATTCCGATATTTGACGGAGCTGAATATACCAATTGGAAAGTTAGAATATTGAAGTTTCTGCAGTATAAAGGATGCTTAGAAGTTACGAAACGGGATATTTGTGCGACCGATGAAAATGCCTGGCTTGAAAAGGACATCCAGGCGACAAACTATATTTACAGCGCCATTAGTAACAAACAATTGGAATTTATATCGGATTTGGATTCATCCTATAAAATACTGAAAAAATTTGATGAGATGTACCTAAAAAAGTCTACAGCGCTGCAAATTGTGTTCAGAAACAACTTGGAAACAATTAAATTGAAAAATTATTCAGATGTTGACACTTTCTTCCATGACTTTGAAAAATCGGTAAATGAGTTGAAACAAGCTGGTGCAATTTTAAGTGAACAAGAAAAGTTAAATTACATGTTAAAGGCATTGCCATCTACGTACAGTTATTTAGGCGATTTAATAGATATTTTACCAGAAAAAGAAAGAACTGTCGATTATTTAAAGAGTAAAATTAAATTGAAAAATTTGGAAGGAAAAAGTGGAAGAACAATGGAAGCACCACATACTAATTCTAATGTTTTTAAGGCAAGTTCTCAATCAGTCTCTACATCAACTTGTTTTTCCTGTGGAAATAAAGGTCACAAACAGCAATTTTGCAGGCAGAGGTTCTCAAACTTTCGAGGTCAGAGGTTCCCAAATCAAAATCATAATATGGGCCATACATATTCACAAAATAATCAAAATAGTAATTATTCGAGCGGATTTAATAATTATAATTCACGAGGACGTGGACGTGGGACAAATTATAGAAACCAAATGCATGGAAATCGAGGGAATTTTCAACAAAAAAATTATGAAACTTCAGGAAATAGTTTTCTCACAGAAATTGAAAATAATGTGTCATCAGTAACCTGCGTTAAGGACAATTCTGTTGATGGGATGATAATTTGGCTGCTGGACAGTGGTTGTACGGACCACATTATTAATAATCATGAATACTATGACACTGTGACAGTATTGCAGGAGCCCGTAAAAGTCAAGGTCGGTGATGGAAGAATTCTTGAGGCAACTAAGGTTGGTAATATCACAGCATTTTTTCCGGTATATGGTAAAAGAGTAGAAGTTACGTTAAAGAATGTTTTCTATGTGAAAGAGATGAAGGCAAATTTATTGAGTTACTCAAAGATTACCGACTTAAATTCAATAATTTCACAAGGAGAGTTAACAAAGATTTATAATTCAAATAGACAGTTAATAGCTATAGCAAAGAAAGAAGGAAGATTATTAAAGATGATGAGTTTTGTTCAGAAAAAAGATAGTCAGAATAAAATTTGTGCAAGTGTAACTAAGAGTAATATGACTGTAAAAGAAAAACTACATCGTACTCTAGGTCATATAAATTTCAATACCTTAAATATTATGTGTCAAAATCAAGTTTTAGAAGGAATGCCTACCTCAATAGAGTCTGAGTATATGAGATGCGGTACATGTATCGAAAATAAAATGAGTAACGTACCATTTAAAAATAACAGGCAACGGGCAAATGATATTTTAGAGTTGGTTCATACGGATTTAAATGGGCCTCATCAGACTGAAGGTTTTTGTGGTGAAAAATATTTTATAGCATTTATAGATGATTATAGTAAACTGGCAAAAGTCTATTGTATACAGTCAAAGGCACAAGTTTTTAATTGTTTTGTGGAGTATGTGAACGAGGTGCATAACTTAACAGGAAAAATGATTAAAGAATTGAGATGCGACAATGGTAAAGAGTATATAAATACTAAAATGTATGATTTTGCAAGAGAAAAAGGTATAATGATTAAACCATGCCCGGCATATACGCATGAGTTGAATGGAACAGCTGAGAGATTTAATAGAACTATCATGGATACTGCGAGATGTCTTATGGCTGAAGCAAAAGTAGAGAGGCGTTACTGGCCTGAAGTGGTTAAAGCAGCTACATACTTAAGAAATAGAACATTGACTAATACAACTGAAAAGGATAAAACTCCATATGAAATATTTTTCAAGAAAAAGCCATCATTAAATAATTTAAGAATTTATGGCAGTAAAGTATATGTTCGAGTACCAGAAGAAAAACGCAACTCAAAATGGGATAGAAAAGCTGAATTGGGAATTTTACTAGGATATACAGAGGTTGGATACAGAGTTTTGATAAATAACAAAGTAATAGTAGCAAGACATGTTGATATTATAGAGGATGATATTAAATGCATTGGATTTGATGATGATTGTGATGAGAAAAGTGAAAAAGGAAATGATAATGAAGAAAATGATAAAGATGATCAGACACTAAAAGACAATAACTCCAACAGTGAGAGCAAAGAGAGTGATGTGAATAAATCAATTGATGGAAAAAGATTCCCTAAAAGACAGATTAAAGCTCCAGTACGATTTGATGAAGAATATGGTTATTACAGTGTATGTGTAAATTATTGTGATGCTTTGACCCCAGGTACTTTTCAGGAGGCGTTAATGAGTGATGATGCAGAACAATGGCAATGTGCGATGAACAGTGAAATGGACTGTCTTGTTAAAAATGAAACATGGACTCTTGTGGATAAACCGAAAGACAAAAAAGTTTTAGATGTGAAGTGGGTGTATAAGAAAAAACCGAACAATGTGTATAAGGCTAGGTTAGTGGTTAGAGGTTTCCAACAAATGAACTGTATTGATGATACTTATTCTCCTGTAGCTAAAATGCAAACTTTGAAGTTGTTATTATCTTATTGTTGTCGGAATTCCTTGGAAATTGAACAAATGGATGTAGAAACAGCGTTCTTGAATGGTAAAGTTTTATCAGAGGTTTATGTGAAACAGCCAGATGGGTTTGAAGATAATTCTGATAGGGTTTATAAATTAAACAAAGCATTGTATGGTTTAAAGGAAAGTCCGAGATCTTGGTATGAATGTTTTAATAATTTTATAGTAACTCTTGGTTTTCGCAGAAGTAAATATGACTATTGTCTCTATGTTAAAGAAGTAAATAACCTAAGAGTATACATTTTATTATTTGTTGATGATCTTTTAATTTGCTGTAAAGATAAAAGTGTAATAATGGAAGTTAAAGGTAAATTGTCTGACAAGTTTGTGATGAAAGATATGGGTAAAGTTAAAAATTATATTGGTATTGATATTGAATATGATTATACGAAAAATAACACTATGACATTGAGTCAAAAATCTTATATAGAATCTTTAGCTAAACGTTATAAAATTGAAAACTCTAAATTATATAATACACCAATGGAAATTAATTTAAAACTAGAACAAAGCGATGTAAATGAGAATCTTCAGTATAGAAATTTGATTGGTGCACTTTTGTATATCAGTTCAGGTACAAGACCAGACATAGCATTCAGTGTTAATTACTTAAGTAGATTCCAAAATTGTTATAATGAAACTTTTTTTAAATATGCTTTGAGGGTCCTGAAATATTTGTATTTGACAAAAGATTTATGCTTAACATATTTTAAAAATGATAAAGCAGATATTATGGATTGTTTTGTTGACGCTGATTGGGCAGGTGATGTTGTAGATCGGAAGTCAACTACTGGATATTGTATTCGATTGTTTGGAAATGTTATTTATTGGAAGTCCAAGAAACAGAATTGTGTTACTAAATCATCTACATTTGCTGAATATATTGCGCTGTCAGAAGCTGTAACAGAGATAAATCTTTTGATAAGTATTCTTAATGATTTGTTTATAGAAATAAATGATCCTGTTAAAATTTATGAGGATAATTCTGGAACAATGACTATAGCTAAATATGGTAATTTTACAAAAAATTCTAAACACATAGAGGTTCACTACCATTATGTTCATGAATATTATAGAAATGGCATAATTAAAATTTTGAAAATAGATACAGATAACAATGTTGCGGATATTTTTACCAAGTCTTTAGGTAGAGTTAAGTTTGAAAGGTTTCGAACAATGTTAATGTTAAATTTAAAATAAGAAGTATTATAATATAATAATTGTAAGGAGGCGTGTTGGATATTGAGTAGGTACAATTATTATATTATTTAGTCTGTGGTCATAGTTAGTCTGCGATTATGTCTATGTATGTATGTTTATAGTCTATGGTCTTGGCTTGTCGAAAATAATGGAAGTTTCTTTGTTTAAATAATTATGTGAGATAATTAAATAAAGTTAATATGAAAGTCTACAAAGTGTTTATGTGATCCACGGAACTCTCTCCCTCTGATACAAAAGTAAACCAAATATTAAGAGTATACATCACAGATAAATAAGAATAAATAAAAGTAAAAACGCTTTTCACTTGGGCCAAAGCCGTCAGCACAGTTTCATTCTTCTCTTTTTAATAAACGATAATCGATATCAGAGTTTGTCGAGTCTCCTTTTCAACAGTGAATACGTATTATATTGATTGAGAGTCTGTAGGGCTGCCAGGGTCTTCTACGACCATGTTTCAAATGGGACCTGGATTGTTTTTGTAACGAAATTGGTCCAAAGGTTGTTTATATTTAAACTTTTTATATATAAAGTTTAAATATATTAAGTTTTTTTATTATTAGGCACATAGCAATATGTAATATGCCTGTAAGCTATACGCTTACAGGCATATTACATATTGCTATCATATAATATATACATATACTATAGAATACATTGGTAAAAAAGATAGCCGCTCATAACATGAACCAAAATTCGAGGCTTTTGTTTCAAGTGGTCGCATTTATTCTCCCCTTGTCCGAGTCCTATTTAATTATGGATAATTTATATTCAGATTAAAGCCAGCCAGGTGGGGGCGTGTCCCGGCTCTCTATTATATACGGCACGTGACTTCAATATGCAGTTATTGGGATTTATGGCGGCTACAGCTGGGGAATAGTTTAGAGGCTTTCGTGTTCAAGTGTTACTGTTGTTTATTTTTGAAACTACCACAATTTCGTTCCGGTGACAACCCTGTGCGTTTTTTTAAATCCCATAGAGATTCTATCTTTGTCTTTATAAAAATTATGCTATGTACTCGTACACGTAGATACGTTTCTAGCGTCCAAGCGTGTGTCAAAATCGGTTCAGCAGTCGATAATTGCATAAACTGACACAAATAAAAAAAATATTGGGCATAGCCGGATATAGCTCGGAGAACGATAGACGTTGAGGTCCCGAGCTGCTTGAACGGCGACACCGCATCGGCAAACGCAGCGTTGGAAGACCCCCTAGTAGATGGACGGACAGTCTCAACTGATTAGGTAAACAGCCGCTGCATACAACTGAAACGAAATCCCAGCAGTGGATTTCTATCGTTTGAGAAGAAGAAGAAAAAGTTATGTTATTGCTCCGAAAGAAACATGGATTAATAGACGACTAAACCCCTGATACCTACTCGTTCAAAATCCGTTTTATATTTGAATAACAATTCACAATAATACAGACTCATAATATCCTAACGATTGTTTATTGGTATAAAGAAAGTCTTTTGTTCTGTGAATTACTTATACAAAACCAATATTTAACATCTGCATATAATAAAAATCACAGTTCTGGTTTCACAATCAATGTTTACACAGACCAATGAAAAAAAATATATAGAGGGAAAATGTTAGGAGCTTCCGTTAAGCCAACGTGAAATGTGTGAATGCGGTCAAATAAAAATATCAGAGTTAAAATCAAGCGTTGTAAGGGTTGGTTCACTTTGGTGGCGCAGCAATGCAATAATAAATCTTCTCTTGAGCGTGTTCCGGCCACAGTTGGAAAATACGAAGACTAGCCAGCTACGCAGGATACTTTATAGTGAACGAGTGTGTGACTAAAGAAACAGATTCATCTTCTATTCCCTCACTTTCAGTCCGACACGACCAGAAAGCGATCAGGCGCAAAACCAACGCATTGTTCTATACGAAGCACGGGGGTTTAATTCAGCCATTTTCTCATCGGTGAATTCAGCCAACATCCCAATTTCGGACTTCTACTGATAGAGAATTTTTTGACAAAAACCCAACCCAACATTTTGCGTTTTCATTTGATGTTCTAATTTTTTTAATAATTCAATGATTGTATTAAATTGAACGCGTCTAGTCGCGCGGCTAATATGATCTGAGCCTTATAATTTTCGCTCGGCTCGACTACATAGTTTCCAATTTATTGTGAGTCTCAAAGTAAAAGAAAATACTTAAATGAAAACTTTACCGTTGAATATGGAGATCTTTGCACACACTAAAAGCCTTACTAGGCTCTCGCGCTTATAAAAAGTTTTGAGTGGAAAATTTCCTTTTCAAAACGCCTTCAGAATGTGCTATTGAGCTCCAGATATTATATTAAAAAGTTCTGCTTAGTCATGAATTATGACTCTCATTATTAAAATGCTATTAAGCTGGTTATTCACAATCCATCGCGCCAATGGCGTTATATGCAGCAAAAATTGGGTTATCAAGTCAAATTTTAGCGCGATGATAACCCATGGATTTTCTTTGCCCACCGTGATTCATCTTTTTCTTGTTGCGGCTATTCAAGTTCTTGAGCCCCTGTAGCACTTTGACCGTCGCCGATCTATTGTGCTCGTGCTCACCGTGATTAGTTTCAAGCTGTATTTTTATGTGTCGTCAAAATATTATGTTCCATTCTGATTCCGATGCCGCTCGAAGAATTTGGAGCAAAACCGTAAGCAGCTAAATTATTTATTGGCGACAATCCATTTAACACAATCGGAGTCATGCCAAATGGTTTGACCGTGAATGTCCAGCTTTATGGGCGATTTTATCACTACCTAGATAGGTTTTACTTACACTTACTTAGTTTAAACTACGCATGTAAGTAATTTTACGTCTACCCAGTGATCGATGATTTCTTTTTAACCCCCGACGCAAAAACGACGGGCGTTAAGTCCCGTTAAGTCAGGGCATAATCTATCTCCATTCAAAATTTCAGCCAAATCGGTTCAGTAGTTGCAGCGCACACACAAACTTTCGCCTTTATAATATTAGTGTGGTATTAGTGTGATTTATTAGCCTAGACGAAGTAGTGGGAAAAAATCGAGTCTTTACAATCATAAGTATTACAGCTTTGGTATGTACTTTATATTGCTACGTTTCTCTGTGAGGGACCATGTTTGACATGCCCTGGGTTAGGAATACTGTAGAATATGCATTCATCATGATCAACCCATTACCGGCTCACTACAGAGCACGGGTCTCCTCTCAGAGTGAGAAGGGTTTTGGCCATAGTCTATATTGCTACGTTTCTCTGTGAGGGACCATGTTTGACATGCCCTGGGTTAGGAATACTGTAGAATATGCATTCATCATGATCAACCCATTACCGGCTCACTACAGAGCACGGGTCTCCTCTCAGAGTGAGAAGGGTTTTGGCCATAGTCTACCACGCTGGCCAAGCGGATTGGCAGACTTCACACACCTTTGAGAACGTTAAGGAGAACTCTCAGGCATGCAGGTTTCCTCACGATGTTTTCCTTCACCGTTAAAGCAAGTGATATTTAAATACTTAAAACGCACATAACTCCGAAAAGTTAGAGGTGCGTGCCCCGGGATCGAACCCACGACCTCCGATTAGAAGTCGGTTGTCCTAACCACTAGGCTATCACAGCTTTTATATAATGCATTAAACTTTCGTAAATACACCACCAAGTTATAACACGTTACTGCTACACGTTCAAACTACGAGGTTAAACATCTTATAGACAAGTATAGCAAAGTATCCGGTAACTCGGTACTTAAGCTACTCGGATCATGGTTTTCTTAAACAACTAGTTTAGTTTAACTAACTTGATATCTAACGATGTATGCTGAGCCTGGTTAACTCAGAATTTCATAAAAAGAAGCTGCTGTGAAAATTTCAAGTTTCTAGCTTCAGTGGTTTATGCTGTGCGTTGGTTATCAGTCAGTCAGGACAAGTGATTTATGGCTTATTTCGTGGTTTATCGACATAGTCTAATGTAAAAATTGTACTGCCCGTGACAGTTGAAACTTCCCCCCTCGCAGCACCGCAGTCTCGTCGTGACCACGGTCCATGTAACTGGACCGAAATATCGACAAACAAACAAATATTTTATCGTGGTATGTACCCGTATTTTTATATTAGGCCCAGTCAGGACAAGCCTCTTTATATCTTACTAGATGATGCCCACGGCTTCGCCCGTGTGGATTTAGGTTTTTAAAAATCCCGTGGGAACTTTTGATTTTCCAGAACAAAAAGTAGCTTATCTGTAGAAACCCGTCCCCAAAACGGAAAAATCCCGTGGGATCCCCACGATTTCGGAATACAATTCCTTACAGCATCAGGGTTGAGGAGTTGTATACTCGAGTTCATTCAACGATAAAGTCTCAATATCAATTTAAATAACCGAAAGTTTCTAAAACCCATTAGTTTTGGGGATTAGGTCCCCTACAGCATCAGGATTGAGGAGTTGGAATCCAATTTTTTTATAGAACAGAGTCGCAATGTTTCTCTGTCGATTAAAAAAAAATACGCAAATCGGTTCAGAAATCTCGGAGATATCGGTGTAGGTACATAATGTAGAAAAACACAACTCCTTTTTTGAAAGTCGGTTAAAAAAGTAGCCTATGTTACTCCCTGGTTAATTCTCTACTTGTATGTGAAGGTCCCGTCAAAATCGGTTTAGCCGTTCCGAAGATTAGCCCGTTCAAACAGACAGACAGACAGACAGACAGACAGACAGACAGACAGACAGACAGACAAAAATTTTAAAAACGTGTGATTCGGTTATGGTAGCGTTCAAATAACCATATGAGCTTAATATGAGGTAGTTATTTCGATATTACAGACAGACACTTCAATTTTATTTATTAGTATAGATATATAAAATTCTCGTGTCACAATTTTCGTTCCCATACTCCTCCGAAACGGCTTGACCGATTCTCATGAAATTTTGTGAGCATATTGAGTAGGTCTGAGAATCGGCCAACATCTATTTTTCATCCCCCTAAATGTTAAGGGTAGTCCACACCTAAATTTATTTTTTATTTTTTTTTGACAAAATTTTTAGTTTTTACTAGATGATGCCCACGGCTTCGCCCGTGTGGATTTAGGTTTTTAAAAATCCCGTGGGAACTTTTGATTTTCCAGAACAAAAAGTAGCTTATCTCTAGAAACCCGTCCCCAAAACAGAAAAATCCCGTGGGATCCCCACGATTTCGGAATACAATTCCTTACAGCATCAGGTTCGAGGAGTTGGATATGTACCTACTCGAGTTCATTCAACGATAAAGTCTTTAATTGGTACCCCCAATATCAATTTAAATAACCGAAAGTTTCTAAAACCCATTAGTTTTGGGGATTAGGTCCCCTACAGCATCAGGATTGAGGAGTTGGTATCCAAATTTTTTATAGAACAGGGTCGCAATGTTTCTCTATCGATTAAAAAAAAAATTACGCAAATCGGTTCAGAAATCTCGGAGATATCGGTGTACATAGGTAGAAAAAACACAACTCCTCCTTTTTTGAAAGTCGGTTAAAAAGTAGCCTATGTTACTCCCTGGCTAATTCTCTACTTGTATGTGAAGGTCCCGTCAAAATCGGTTCAGCCGTTCCGAAGATTAGCCCGTTCAAACAGACAGACAGACAGACAGACAGACAGACAGACAAAAATTTTAAAAACATGTGATTCGGTTATGGTAGCGTTCAAATAACCATATGAGCTTAATATGAGGTAGTTATTTCGATATTACAGACAGACACTTCAATTTTATTTATTAATAGTATAGATTTTTTTATGATACAACCTTAGAATAAATAGGTAAAGAAAGGCAGTCGTCGACGCGGCGATAAGCCGTTTTTAACGGGCCTTCGAAGGCTCGATATGTCACCGGGCAGGACGACGTCTGCCGGGTCCGCTAGTTAGTATACCTACTTATAGATTAAAGTCATATATACTAAATCCATAATTTATAATCACTTTGACTACAAATTTATATATGCAAGTATGTTTGATCTACTCTATAGGTAGTTGACGTTATCAAACTCAATATACCTAACTCATTTTATATTGATTCAATTCAACATGCATTGATAAAGACAAATAAATACCCATTGTTATACCTTTATAGTTTTTTTTGCGGTCTACAGGCTCTACAAAGGTAAATAACATCGATAGTTCGATGGTAAATAATTAATAAAAAAATATTATAAACGTAAACCTACGCGATCGTTTTATATATCATGTCCGGCCTTGACACAACCGATTCTGCTGGTAATATTGATCAAGTGATCAAACGAATGCGCGGAAATGTTTCGATATAATATTATATGCGTGAAATGTTGTGTTGTTATATGTATTGGGCCATAATGACACATGATTTTGCATCAGTATGCATGTTTTCCACGTTCAAATAATAGATGTCTTCACTAAAACGTGTAAACCTAAAATATTGGTGTAAACACACACAATTCAAGACATCATAACGAATATACGCCATTTTGTGCACTGTGATTATAGTTATTAACACATTTTTCAGTTAGTTGTGCCAGGTATGTTCTCTATAAGTCTGTGATGTTTAAAAGCGAGGGGATTTCAAATTTTCGCACATACTTTTTTAATGTGCTGTTAAAAAGCGGAGATTCAGGCGAGTCGTGCCGTACCATTGGTACTTAAAGTTAATAACAGCTATTCTTTATTAATATTATGATAATGATATTGATACTATAATAAATAATTAGAGTCTCACAAGCTCGTTAATACCACTGGAGCATGTTTGATTTGTTATCTAAACAGAAACCAATTAGCCCGTGAATGTTGTGCGATGTGATATTAAATCATTAGCATATTATGCAGTGGTTGTATTAGACTAATTAGGCTGAACAAACTATAGCTACCTATTCTCATTTTATATTGGGTTAATTTTATAGGACTTTATATAGCTGTCTGTTAATATAGCTTACAATACGCGGTAAACTAAGTCGCGTGCGTCAGTATCGTCAGCTTTTCTTCTTATTCTCGCTCAAATTCAACACACGTGTAAAAATAAAAAAATATTTTTATATTATGTATCTACTCGTAGTGGCATTTGAACTTTTTTTTAAAGAATTTTGGAAGTCGATTATAAATAACTAGCGGACCCGGCATACGTCGTCCTGCCCGCTATTAGCGCCACCTACCGGGTCCAATTTTTTACTTAAAAACCTTCCTCTTGAATCACTCTATCTATTAAAAAACCCGCATCAAAATCCGTTGCGTAGTTTTAAAGATTTAAGCATACATAGGGACATAGGGACAGAGAAAGCGACTTTGTTTTATACCTAAAGGCTTGATAATAATATTAAGTATATAACATTATGTACACTGTAGTATAGTGTAGTATATAAGATTATGTTCTCAGACCAGGGCGCGTTTGGAACCCTCGTAGCCTTAGTTTTAAGTTTCCGTAAGTAATTATCACCATTGCCTGTTCCTAAATTGACGTTCAAAAAGTGTACAGTGCACCAATTTTGAATAAAGTTTATTTGATTTGATTTAATATAAAGCACTTACGAGTATAGATAGACGCAAATTAGCTCCGATAGGTTTCTTCCAAGAACCTTTCGGCTTCAATTTCCAATATTAACATTCTTAGAAAGTCCTATTGGGGTTTCGATAATATAATATCAAGTAGCGGTATACCGTATTAAGTTGTATGGATTAAACTATGCAATAATTAGGTCTAGTTTTTGTACGTAAAAACACGGCTGAGACTTTATTTAGGAATACTTAATACCTAATTAACGTAACAATAATCTGATGTCGCGTAGAAACCGTTTAGTGTAGGTATGGGTTTGATTAAATTGCCATACCTTTCAAGTTAGCACGCTTCCATCTTAATTGCATTTTGTATGCAACGCAGATAAGGCTCTTGCATTGCACGCGTTGAACTATTGAAAGAACTACGAAAATATTTTTTTTCCAGTATTTCAACTGCATCTTAATCGTTTTAGGAGTTGAACTACTGTGACAAAATAAATAACCAAAACGAACAACCAAGACGGAAACACGAGCAAAATGCATAAACAAGAAGGTGGCAATTAACCTCTTAAATTTCTTGTCGCCGCCCCGAGATAGACCGCGGTCGTAATTCCGGGCTAATGTATGCAAGCAGTGTGGCGCCAGCAGTTGGGAAGTTATGTCATAATTATCACGATTTATACAATTATGAACCACAAAGCTACGAGTATACCGTCCTCAGTGTTTTGTAGGATTCGCGCATTGTTTTATCCAGGTTTGTATACAAAGAATATGAGGTTTCTTTTTCTTGTTCCAATTTTGACATACATAGGTACACATCCGCATTCGTAGTTTCTAGAAGTATAATTTTATTTAAAATACTGAGTGAATTAATACGTGAAAAGTTCTTCGATTAGAATAACAAGACATCGATGGTTGAACGTATTTTTAACCCCCGACGCAAAAACGACGGGGTGTTATAAGTTTGACGTGTCTGTGTGTGTGTGTGTGTGTCTGTCCGATTTGAATGCGGTTTTTTTTTGTTTGAAAGGTGAACTAGTCGAGAGTGTTGTTAGCTATGTTTGATGAAAATCGATCCAAGATGGCCGCTGCTACAAAATGGCGGATTACATATTTTTTCACAACTCCCTTAATATGGGTATCAAATGAAAGGATTTCACTAGTAGAATAGCACTATTACAAATCCAAGATGGCCGCTGACACAAAATGGCGAATGCCGGGGGTTTTTTAAATTTTTAATTTATACTTGTGGATCAAGTGTAAGGCGCAAGGCCCACTATGGGAGTGGAGTAGCGCCGAGGCTCAACTTTTTTTAATGATAACAACTTAAACTTAGAATAAGCTAGTTTCACTGTAGAGCTAAACTCACGTAGTTTCAGCATCTTTTCATACTTCGGTTCACACAGCGATCAACGTACTCGTAGCTAAGATAAGCAAGGTAAGTGAACTGTAGATTAACTCTACGCAGCAATTCCAGTTATGCTAAGTTAAGTTTATCACCATTTAGCTTCGTTACACGCCTGCGTCGACTGGTAGCTTGTCTTGACATCTTTTAGTTTTACACATTTTAGCTCACATATTTGGCTCAACGCTGAGCTAAGCTAAGTTAGCTTACCTGTATTTAGTTTTAGTAAAGTGTGGCTTGTGTTTGAGCGGAGCGGTCGATATACAGAACAGAGTAATTACAAAACAATGGTTAATTGAATTCGAGCAGAGTTAATCATAAATAACTTCTTATATTCATTACAACTAATATAGAAAGAACTCTTGTTATACCATATTATGTGCAGTCCATTCGGGGTATAATTGTCTGGGTATTTTCTTGGATACGTTTCCCGCAATTTAGAGGTGCGTCGTTATCGGCCGCTCGTCGCCCCGAGATTGGTTTTAATGCTTATTTATTGAAAAAACCCGGGCAGGTTAGCTCGCACTGAGATTGCAAGCTAAGCTGCGTGAGCTAACCTAAGCTAAGTTAGCTTACCTGTATTCAGTAGTAATGTGTGGCTTGTGTTTGAGCGGAGCGGTCGATATACAGAACAGAGTAATTACAAAACAATGATTAATTGAACTCGAGCAGACTAAATTAAACATAAATTACTTTTTATATTGGTTACAACAAAAATAGAGAAGTGCTCCTAATGCCGTAATATGTGCAGTTCATTCGGGGTAGAATTGTCTGGGTATTTTCTCGGATACGTTTCCCGCAATTTAGAGGTGCGTCGTTATCGGCCGCTCGTCGCCCCGAGATTGGTTTTAATGCTTATTTATTGAAAGGAGCCGGGCAGGTCTTCACGGCCGGAGTTACTATAGGGATCACGGTGTCACCGCAGACTGTTTTATGTGCTTAATAGTCGCTCCGGCGTCTGGCTCGCCACTTGAATTGGACGGACTTTGTGGGGGCCGGGTTTTCGTAGAGAAATAAGAAATCTTGATATGTTATAAACGTTTTCATGTGCTTGCTGACACTATATTGATAGTTGTGGGTCCTTCTCAGACCAGGGTGTATTTGGAAGAGTTCTAAGTTGTTGCAAGTAATTATCTAGTAGTAGGTAGTAATTAACTCACTGTTACGTAGGGGAGACTGGGTACGGTTGAAACATTTTAGCGTTAATCGTCCATTTCGTCGGGAATAGTTAAGCGAGCGTTGAAGTAAATATATCAAATAAAAGACCACATATCTGTCTACGAATGGGCAGTGTTATTTGCGATCACTGTATTGTATTTTATGTGTAAAATCAAATCTAAAAAAATGGGAAACTGTTTCAACCGTCCCCATGGCAGGGTCGGTTGAAACAGTGCCTGGGGTCAGTTGAAACACATGCAAATAATACAAAATATAATAAATGAACATGTTTTATTCATCGTCTAATAACATTTTACGACTTTCTAGTTATATACATATATCCTTTAGTATAGCATAGTTTAGTTAGACATCCTTTTTAGTTAGGCAAAAATATATGTCTGCACATCTAATTAAATACTTAGATTGTTCGCGCTCTTGTTCCTGGTTAAACACTCGATTGTGAGCTTTATATCCCATTTCTTGATTTTCATTGCCACCAGTCACATCTCGTTTACGTACATTGTATACCTCAACTGGGAACAGTGGTTCAGTCCATTCTTTTCTACCGCTGTTCTTAACGATGATCCGGCTTTTACACCTTCTTATGCTTACTTGTACGTCGATAAGTCAGCTTGACATCTCGTAGTCTCCCTTTGGCGTACCCTTGGCATCTTTGAAACAAGAAAATTAAATAAATAAATTGTTTCAACCGTACCCACAAAAAATGTTTCAACTGTCCCCAACCCCCCTTCTAGGTATAAAATGGTTCGCAGTAAGAATAATAATAAATTTGAATAAACACTAATCATACAACCATATTCTACAAACTTCAATAAAAACGTTACAAAACTCTCAGTACTCTAACTTTAATAAAACCATTATAATTGCAAAAATGTACGAAATAAAAATACTTACTTTTACGTCAAAAAACACAATGAGGCCTCCTATCTACAAGTACAGCGCGCAAAGGGCGACGCAACACCATAATTCGTGTTTCGACTTGTCGTCCGCTTCGTTCTTCCCTTGTAACCATCAACCTCACCACACACGGTGTCGAGATATTCGCTTTGTTTCAACCGTCCACCGTTTCAACCGTACCCAGTCTACCCTACTTGTAAAATTGTTATTAAAAAGTGTTTGGTAATACTAACTTTCAATAAATATTTTGAATTTTGTCGGAGTTCATTTAAAGAGTCCATATTTTCACAACTTCTATAGGGATATAGAAGTTGTGAAAATATGGTAACCGAACAATTTTTATTTTATTTTAAAACTATACCTGCTCGAGAAAATACTCATGTGCCTAATGAACAGTAGAAACAGAATTAAAATATGTTAAAAATTATAAAGTAATGGAAGTTTTAAGTTTGCCCACTAAACAGAGACGGCACTTTTAAATTATGATGTCACAGGTTTTATGGAAACCCATTTTATATAAATTCAATACGTCAATAACAATATATCCCTGAGCTATAACAGACAGTTCCGCTTCAGTTACGCGTGTCATTACTACGGGAGGTCCATGACCAATTGAAAAAGTCATTTTATACCGACTGGAAATTTTAACAATAATAGTTCAGACCTAACCCATCACAGCTCCGAACGTCAGCTGCCGCACCAGTGGTGGAGTTAAGAGTGAGAGCATGTGAAAGTGCTTGAAAATCAAAGCGCTCCGAGTGATTTTATCCCGGACCAAAATGGTCTTAAATCATTGTTTCGATCATTTTTGATACAGAAACAATCGTCAGCTGCACCGCCGAGGGTGGGTTATACGTCCGCTACGCGCATGAAGTGCATTAAAATTTTGACAAATAAAGTTATTTTATACCTTATGAAATATATGCAGCAGGATTTCCACACTTTTAGAATAATAAAGAAAATCGTCAGCTGCACTTCTGGTGGGGGAAAGACCGTCAGTCAGCGTGATAAACATTTTGCGCGCTCAGTGCATTTAGCCTAGTAAATCTAGGAAAAATATCCTATAGTTTTAAAAATTGGCCAAATGTATTCTTTGGGTCTTCCTCTTGAATATATCCAAAAACCCTATATGGGGGGTGCGTAACCAGCCGCCATTTTTAATTTTGCCCCTTTTTTCGGTTTTTTTCTCATATCACGAAAATCTCTACAAATAGGATTATAATTACTTCTGACTAAAGTTTAAATATACAATTTGCCACAAATGTGGTCTCTTGCATTTTTACTCTAAGTTTATTACTTTAGGAGATATTGGGTGTTTAAGGGTATTTTAGGTCCCTTTTTCATTTTTTTTGCTCATATCTCGAAAATCTCTACGAATAGCATTATAATTACTTCTGACGAAAGTTTTTGTATAAAATTTTCTACAAATTTGGTTCCGTTCATTTTTACTCTAGGTTTATTACTTTAAGAGCTATAGGGTACTTAAGTTAATATTTGAGGTCCTTTTTTTGGTTTTTTGCTCATATGTCGAAAATCTCTACAAATAACATTGTAATTACTTCTGAAAAAAGTTTTATCATAAAATTTTGCACAAATTTAGTTATGTTCATTTTTACGCTACTCTTACTACTTTAGGAGTTATAGGGTATTTAAGTTAATATTTGAGGTCCCTTTTTCAGTTTTTTGCTCATATCTCGAAAATCTCTAAGAATAACATTTTAATTACTTCTGACAAAAGTTTTGATATAAAATTTTCTATAAATTTGGTCCTATTCATTTTTACGCTAAGCTTATTACTTTAGGTGCTACAGAGTGTTAAAGTTAACAGAGAGAGAAACTAGTATAAATTAAAAATTAAAAAACCCCCGATATTCGCTATTTTGTGGTGGCGGCTATCTTGGACTGATTTTCAAGTGAACTGAAGTTTGATCAAACATAGATGAGAAAACTTCCGACTAATTCACCTTTCAAACAAAAAACCGCAATGCGGTTTTTTTTGTTTGAAATGCGTAAAAATGAACAGAACCAAATTTGTAGATTTTATGTTAAAACTTTTGTCAGAAGTAATTAAAATGTCATAAGTTGAGATTTTCGAGATGTGAGCAAAAAACTGAAAAAGGGACCTCAAATATTAACTTAAACACCCTATAACTCCTAAAGTAGTAAGCGTAGCGTAAAAATTAACAAGACAAAATTTGTACAAAATTGTATGTACAAACTTTTCTCAGAAATACTTACAATTCTATTCGTAGAGATTTTCGAAATATGAGCATAAAACCAAAAAAAGGACCTCAAATATTAACTTTAATACCCTATAGCTCTTAAAGTAATAAACTTAGAGTAAAAATGAACGGAACCAAATTTGTAGAAAATTTTATAGAAAAACTTTCGTCAGAAGTAATTATAATGCTATTCGTAGAGATTTTCGAGATATGAGCAAAAAAACGAAAAAGGTACCTAAAATACCCTTAAACACCCAATATCTCCTAAAGTAATAAACTTAGAGTAAAAATGCAAGAGACCACATTTATGGCAAATTGTATATTTAAACTTTTGTCAGGAGTAATTATAATCCTATTTGTAGAGATTTTCGTGATATGAGAAAAAAACCGAAAAAAGGGGCAAAATTAAAAATGGCGGCTGGTTACGCACCCCCCATATAGGGTTTTTGGATATATTCAAGAGGAAGACCCAAAGAATACATTTGGCCAATTTTTAAAACTAATTATTTCCTAGATTTACTAGGCTAAATGCACTGAGAGCGCAAAATGTTTGTCACGCTGACTGACGGTCTTTCCCCCACCAGAAGTGCAGCTGACAATTTTCTTTATTATTCTAAAAGTGTGGAAATTCTGCTGCATAAATTTCATAAGGTATAAAATAACTTTATTTGTCAAAATTTTAATGCACTTCATGCGCGTAGCGGACGTATAACCCACCCTCGGCGGTGCAGCTGACGATTGTTTCTGTATCAAAAATGATCGAAACAATGATTTAAGACCATTTTGGTCCGGGATAAAATCATTCGGAGCGCTTTGATTTTCAATCAATTTCACATGCTCTCACTCTTAACTCCACCACTGGTGCGGCAGCTGACGTTCGGAGCTGTGATGGGTTAAGTCTGAACTATTATTGTTAAAATTTCCAGTCGGTATAAAATGACTTTTTCAATTGGTCATCGAGCTCCCGTAGCTTCAGCGGTTTCGCTATTTTTATTACTGACTTTTGGGAAGACGTCATAGTATGACATCTCCATAATAAATGACGAATTTACGCACAGTTTTTGAGGACCTCCCCTGCGCACTGATGACCGCTGTGGTCTCATAAATAAGAGGTCTCGGGTTCCCAGCAGGGGAAATTTAGGAATTTATAATTTCTAAATTGTCTCTGGTCTAATCTGGAGGGAGGTTTCCGGCAAAGCCGCCAAGTAATTTAGGGTTCCGGTACGATACCGTGTAGAAGCGAAGATCAGAGGTATGGTTTAAATGAAAACTGCTACACCTCTTCCAGCTTGATCCGTTTCCTTCTTATAAATCGTAATTATATAGAAGCACTTACCTTCAAACACAGTGAGGGTAGCAACTGCAGTGACCGCGTCGCCTACTCCGTTCTCGGCAACACACTCGTAGGTCGCGTCGTCGCGTTGCGCTCTCACTGGCTCGATGCGGAGGACGGCGCCGTTGGCGTTGGGCCCGGCCGCGGACTCCATGCCCGACACCTGGTAGCGAGACTGCATGCCTGTTGGAAAAGGGAGTTTGGTTATTGAGCGTGTCGTGAGACTGCAGGTCTGTTGGACAAAGGAGTTTGGTTATTGAGCGTGCCGTGAGACTGCAGGTCTGTTGGACAAGGGAGTGTGGTTATTGAGCGTGCCGTGAGACTGTAGGTCTGTTGGACAAGGCAGTTTGCTTATTGAGCGTGTCGTGAGCCTGCAGGTCTGTTGGACAAGGGAGTTTGGTCATTGAGCGTGTCGTAAGACTGCATGCCTGTTCGACAAGGGAGTGTGGTTATTGAGCTTGTCGTGAGACTGCATGCCTGTTGGACAAGGGAGAGTGGTTATTGAGCGTGTCGTAAGACTGCAGGTCTGTTGGACAAGGAAGTTTGTTATTGAGCGTGTCGTGAGACTGCAGGTCTGTTGGACAAGGAAGTGTGGTTATTGAGCGTGTCGTGAGACTGCAGGTCTGTTGGACAAGGGAGTTTGGTTATTGAGCGTGTCGTGAGACTGCAGGTCTGTTGGACAAGGGAGTTTGGTTATTGAGCGTGTCGTGAGACTGCAGGTCTGTTGGACAAGGGAGTTCGGTTATTGAGCGTGTCGTGAGACTGCAGGTCTGTTGGACAAGGAGGTTTGGTTACTGAGCTGGAAGACGTGGTATGGAGGGAGCGGAGATGAATTTCCAAATGTGCCCCCGAAGTGACCGGATTTATGGAGAGAGTGGAGATAAATTTAAAAGCGCCCCTGAAGCGTGACTTGAAACGTGACGACAGAAACTGTTTATTTATAGAATATTAGATTATTTTATTTATTATAGAATATTACCCATGATGAACATGACTAATATGGGGAATATTTCCCCTCCAAATAAGAGAAAGCTTATGTTAGGAGTGGGTACGACAATAGTGTAACGGCTGGGTTTTGAACCTTTCGGTTTTCGATCACGCCCGACGACCGTTGCGCTATTAGGTATTGTTTATTCATAGAGTAGGTACTTAATAAAACCGCCCTTTTTGCGCACTCACACGCTCAATCAGGTAACTTGAAACTGATTAGTTTTTGAGCAAAATAGATTCAGCCATTTTTTCCCACTGGGTCGCACCTGGACCACTTTTTTATTGCTTAAAAACAATCATGTCTGATGGGAAGAAATGACGATGATAATAAACAATGCCAATAAAGGTAAATCAAAATTTCTATGTTACAAAATCCAACTCGTTGCTTGGATGATATTATTTCATGTGTATACAAAATATTTTTAAAATAAAGCGGTACATTTTACACAACAACTCATAGTAATAATAGTAAATGCTATGCGAGGTTTGTTATCTGCCCTCAGGGCAGTTTATGCATATTACTAGAAAACTCGCTCAAAAGACTACTTCTTTCTGGAGTAAAGACTGTTACAGAAAGGCAAACATTCTTAAAAATTGAGCAACTATACGAAACCAAGATGAAATCTTAGAATATTCTCTCATGAGTTTTGCGAAGTAATTTTTATGCAGCGCAGCGCTCGTCTCTATCTAAAGCTTTCAACTACTTTGAATATTGCTAAAAAACTTTCTCACATTTCGACGAATCCTCTTGAAAGTCGAACTCGAAAAAAGTTTTTTTTTATTTTTTTTTATTAAACTACAAGTCAGCCCTTGACTGCAATCTCCCCTGATGGTAAGTGATGATGCAGTCTAAGATGGAAGCGGGCTAATTAGAAAGAGGTATGTATACCGCTTGATCGGTTCCTACACGGCATCGTACCGGAACGCTAAATCGCTTGGCGGCACGGCTTTGCCGGTAGGGTGGTAACTGGTGGTGGTGGCCACGGCTTAAGCCTCCTAGACCAGACCAGAGACAATTTAGAAATTATAAAATCTCAAATTGCCCTGCCGGGAATCGAACCCGGGACCTCCCACTTATAAGACCACAGCGCTCACAACTGCGCCAGGGAGGTCGTCAAAAGTGTGATAAGGAGATCGCATACGGTCACCAAAACCGCTAGAGGCGCAAACCGACGACCTCCCAGGCGCTGTGGTGAGCGCTGAGGGACCTCCCACTTATAAGTGGGTGGTCTTATAGTTTTTTCTACTCTGCAGGGCTAACATGCGACACACGAGAAAATTATCTCTTCACTTTTTCTCGTCGAATTCTATTGTATTCGACGAGAAAAAGTGTAGAGATAATTTTCTCGTGCGTCGCATGTTAGCACTTCTGGTCTGGTTGGAGGCTTCAGCCGTGGTTGATTAGATATCTACCACCCTACAGGCAAGGTTGTGCCAATAAATGATTTAGCTTTCCCCGTTCCCGTACGATGCGACCTCGAAATCGATTAGGGATCTGTACGCCAACTTCTGTTCACGTCATCAGCATTACTTCAATGCACCCGATGCTGCGGAAACTTGTTGTCACACTCAGCTTTAACTTTTTTTCATTTCAGAGAAGATTATGTTTTTATTTAAGTTCGAAAAAAAAAGAAAATTCTTTTTAGGGCTTCAACTAGCAACACATATTTTGGTCCTACTGCCCTCATTCACTGCGCAAATCGCACTGCAGGCAGCGCGTGACTCTCACGCTGATTCCGTGCTGCCCGCAGTGTGATCTGCGCCGAGTCGCGTGAACATACTCATGATGAGAGGCCCCGGATGGGTATAAAGGTCCGACTACATCCACGTCAAAAGTATTATGTAGTTTTTAACCCCCGACGCAAAAACGACTGGGTGTTATAAGTTTGACGTGTCTGTGTGTGTGTATGTATGTGTCTGTCTGTTCCCCTGTAGCGCTCAAACGGGTCGGCCGATTTGAATGCGGTGTTTTTTTGTTTGAAAGGTGAATTAGTCGAGAGTGTTGTTAGCTGTGTTTGATGAAAATCGATCCAAGATGGCCGCCGCTACAAAATGGCGGATTACATATTTATTCACAACTTCCTTTACATGGGTATCAAATGAAAGGGAGTAGAATAGCACTGTGTAAATCCAAGATGGCCGCCGTCACAAAATGGCGAATGTCGGGCGTTTTTTAAATTTTTAATTTATACTTGTAATGAATTTCACCCACGATTTAACCCGAACTAAACCCTACAACATAATATTATGATGTGTAGCAAAAATATGCTGCCGGTTGCATCCGCGCTTTTGATAACCCAACTAACTGCCACTGTGAACAACCGAACAGTGACACCTATTTTTGTCCTTATTGCAACCCAAACACTTTATGAATAAAGATCAAAATCACGATTCCTATAGAAACGTTTTAACCTAACCCTATATATGGATGCCTAACCCCAAAATAGTTTGGATTTATTATTCCGAGGCCGAAATAAAACCGAAAGCCGAAAACTGAAACAGCTATCAAAATTCGACCAATAGTTATTGAACGACCGCAAACGTTGTTCTAATTCTGCGCTGAATTTGAATGGTTTGCGAATAGAAAAAAAAAATGGCAATAGTTTTTTTCGTGGGTAAGTTGGCAGTTGATTGAAAATTTAAACTGATATTGCGTATAACAAACAAGTATAAATTAAAAATTTAAAAAACCTCCGACATTCGCCATTTTGTGGTGGCGGCCATTTCAATTTGCATAGTGCAATTCTACTAGTCAAGCCCTTTCATTTGATACCCATATTGAGGGGGTTGTCAAAAAATATGTTATCCGCCATTTTGTGACGGCGGCCATCTTGGACCGATTTTCATCAAACATAGCTAAGAACAGTCCCAACAAATTCACCTTACAAACGAAAAAACCTCATTCAAACACAGACAGACACACACACAGACACGTCAAACTTATAACACCCCGTCGTTTTTGCGTTGGAGGTGATATTATGATATTATCTACGATAACTCCAGATATAAGTAGATAAGTATATCCAGCGTAGTGTCTCTTGTAACAACTAGATATTATACACTGCACAAGTGTGTCCGCAAACATAAGTTCACTCTTTATTCCCTCACTCTCACAGTCAGATGGGACGGCAATCCGTCACGACCGACTCCGAGACACGGGGGTGTAATGCCACCAACTTAACAAATTCCGGGCTGCTAATGAGAACCCCTTCACAGATCCCTCTTTTACGCCGATCCGGGACCTGAACCCAGGACCATCGGCTGATCGGCTGCCAAACAAGCTAGCCGTTAGATCAGCAGGAAATCACGTTTATAATAGGTAGGTAGTTGGTAAGGTATATTATAGGACTCTTTCATATAGAAAAATACACACTGTTTATAATAATTACTAGTAGGGCGCGTGGGTGCGCGGCCCGCAAGCGGACCGCGAGGTTTCGCTTTCGGGTATTTTGGTTTGAGCAGCCTCCACCTATTTTTCCCCTATTCCTAATCCTCGATCATTATCACTCTCCATATTTTTTCTTCGAATCATTCTGCTCATCAAGTAGAACTTAAGGTCTTAATCATCTTTTGGCAAAAACCACTCTTCCATCTTTTATACTTGGTGAGATAGACACCGATGTTTGTATGGCCGCCATCTTGAATCCGCCATTTTGGACTTTTTTTCAGCTGCCAATTGGATGATGTTTCGAGTAATTTTTGTTTGAGCACCTCCTACCTATCTTCAATACCTTGCCCGGGCTCCTCAACCAACTTCCAAACCCTCAATCATCATGTCTTCCCATATTTCTCTTTGAGAGTTCTCCAAAAAACCGCATTAAAGCCTTGCATAGTTCACAACTTGTAGTCTCTTCAATATTCGCCATACATTTTCTATGGAAAAATAAATTCCGCCATTTTGAATTTTTTTTCTATTCATCGAGTAGACCTTTGGATTTTGATCATCTTTTGCGAAGAAACCACTCTTCCATCTTTTATACCCTCCGAGATGGAGACCGACGAAAGTTGTATGGCGGCCATCTTTTTTTCGCCATTTTGAATTTTTTTTCAGCTCACTGCCAATTGGATGATGTTTCGAGTGACATTTGCTCGAGCACCCCCCACCTATCTTCAATACCTTAAGCGTGCCATTCGCTCGTCTCTGAAATCCTCAATCATCAGCTCTCTCCATATTTTTGTTCCGAATGAATTTTTGTCGTCTATACGAAACCATTAGTGAAAAAAAAATTTTTCATACAAAATTTTACAGGAGGGGTGATCAATCAGTGAGTCAGTCAATGAATCAGCACGAGCAGCTATATATATATTAATGAACATTGATTGATTGTGATATGAACGAAATAATATTAATATGTGCTACTAATATTATAAGTGCGAAAGTGTGTCTTTCTGTCTGTCTGTCTGCAAGCTTTTCACGGCCCAACAGTTTAACCGATTTTGATGAAATTTGATACAGAGGTAGCTTACATCCCGGGGACGGACATAGACTTTTTATCCCGGAAAATAAAAGAGCTTCCACGTGATTCTTAAAGGTCTATTCGTTTAACCGATTTATACGAAATTAGGTGCAAAGGTAGTTTGCATGCCGGAAATTGAAATAGGCAACTTTTATCCCGGAAAAGCATTTCCCAGCTTCCGCAGAAAGCAGTTCCCACAGGATTTCAAAAACCTAAATCCTCGTGGACGAAGTCGCGGGCATCATCTAGTGTGTAATAAAATGTGTCTATTTGTAGTAACTGAAAACCAGCAACTCAAAACAATTTAACTAGAAAACTTAATACACTGGAAGCCACAGCATAAATAATACGGTATACCAAGTTTTAATTTTTTTGCTTTCAATTCCATTTTTATGCTCGTTGAAAGTCTTATAACTGTAGATAAAATGTCCGCGATTCATTGCAGAGCGTCGTTTGCATTTTGCAACAGGGTATTATATAAAAAAAACAACGCCTAAGACAAGTTGTGCCTTAGGACAGTCCTTATTGCTGGGTGGTAAATTTTAAATTGCATTGTTCGGAGTGAACGATAAAATTGTACAGGTTGGTCGGATCCGACTATACGAGTCAGTGTGGGACGACAGAGCTAAATCGCCACTCGCAGTAAGTGCCACATAAATGTATTTCCCCAACAAGTGAGAATAATCGGTGTCTTTCTACAATCTGTACTTTAAAAAGATAATGGCTACCAAGGTGCCGCAGCTGTAAGATGGCATGGTTTTGCGCTTTTTGTTGAATCTAGCAACAAAGACCTCAATACCTTAAAACATATTTCTATGCTGGTACAAGGTGACACTAGTTTTTATGCTATACTCACACAACTATAATAATCATTTTTACTTCAACAGCTTGTGTTAGAATGACGTGCAAAAGTGACATATATAATCCTACTTTTCGATTTGAAATAATAAAATTACTTAAAAATATACTTAATAGAGGTGCTGAATTAGCGTTATTAGCGTAATCGAACTGTAACCATTGTGAACAGTGACTTCTACTTTGGTCCATATTGTAACCCAATTTCGTAATGATCATCCATCATTCGCGATTTGATCGTGAACACCGCTGTTCATGGCAGCAACCAGCTGTACGTCAATGAAGCCTACACGTCATTTAAATAGATAATTTCGTTTCAATAGTATTCTTTTCTAATAATCACCAGCCTTATTAATAACAAGCGGACACCCGCGACTTCGATCGCGTGGATATAATTATATTGGTTTTTAAAAATCCCGTAGGAATCTATATAATAGGGTGATAGAATAAGACAAATAATTATTATAGAAGCGCTATAATAATAATACTTCTAATGCTATTTTATTGTTGAGTAGAATATGCAAATTGAAATTGAATTTACAATAATTATTATCGTTAATACAGTACCTAGGTTTCAGCTGAAAGTATTGGAAGTTGTATTTATAACAAATTGTTGTCTAGTTGGTTAATAAAATAAATAATAGTAATCCCTATAGTCAAAAATGGCCATATTTCAGTATCACTCCAAATAATATTAATCTTAGTATAATCTACTACTGGGATATCAATTAATGAAAGCAATTACCCCAAGTGGTATTATTTATTGCCCCGCAGAGGTCATATACGATAAGCCGCAGATAAATTACCACAAACGTAAATGTTATGGTAACACAAAGATAGCGAGTATCACTTCTTTTATTATTTATCGAAATAGAAGTACCTATGCATTTAGAAATATTGTATAAAATGTAATTTGAGTTAAAAATCAGAATAATAGGTACTTTTTTCAAACCAAACTCTTCAAAGTTTTCAAACTTAAAAAAAGTATCTTTCACACACTATAATTATCAATGTTACATAACAATATTACTGTAGAGTCAGTGTTTTATTATATGGTTCATGTTTCTCAAGAAATCTAAATATACCATTACAATATCAATTATAGTCTGAAAACTCTTTACATTACAATAAATCTTACCTGTACCCCTTAATCTTACCCGTAGTACTCCTATATCTACTACAACAAAAAAATTGTTACGATATGATATTTTAAATATTAGATACAAAATAACTTCAAAGCTAATTTGGTCACTCAGGAATATGAAATAAATAAAATCCATGCATACATTTCGCCACATTCATTATTATGTATGTATTTATTTTTGTTTATGTTATAACAGCGCTTTTTAGTTTCACCGACGATTCAAGGCTACAATTTATTTAATGAATATTACTGGAATGAATTTATTCAGATGATATAAATAATATGTAAATTTTTAGGCAATAATGCATACCTAATTTAATTAGGTACAGAATAAACTAATTTATTCCGACTATAAGTTACAAGAAATCTTGTATTGTTTAGAAAAGCAACAACAAGCAGTTCTAGAATAAAATTACAAAAACAAGTTGTATTTTCGTCATAAATTATTCACGAAATTAACTGAATTTTACAATACAATTGAAATTCAATGAAGTTCCCACGAGATTTTCGAAAAAAATAAATCCAAGCGGACGACACCGCGGTTTGATGATATATATAATATTATGTAATAAATAATATTTTGCGCACAACGTTGAGTAAACAAAATTATCGGAAACCAATATTAAACATTATAATCATGTTTGTCGAATTGAGAAAATTTGGAAGGTATCGGATGAGTTCTGTTACCTCACAGCTTGTGTATTTCATTCCACACATAAACCCTGTGCGAATCGCAAATTGTTTCCAATATTCGCGTATAAAGCGATTGGATATCGTATGTTAAACAATAAAACGCAACTAGCTCTAAAATAAATGTATCTATCTAAAGTACGTTTGTTTACTAAAATAGCACTATAATTTTACACAATTAATTAAGTAAATAGCTCAAACGAAATTAAGTTAAATATGAATAAAGTGGTTACTTTGTATTTATTACACTGGGGATAAAGACAGCAGCATCAAAACTTAACAGTCAAACTAAAAAAATACAGTGAATCATGAGTGAGATAAATAGTTAAAATCAAACAAGCAGTTTATTTTTAGGGTTCCGTACCCAAAGGGTAAAAACGGCGCCCTATTAATGTCACTCTGCTGCGTCTGTCCGTCTGTCTGTCCATCCGCAGGTCACAGGTCTCTAGCTCGTAGACGAAATGCGTTACAAACCTGAAATTTTGATATTTGGTGTATAACGTTAACCCAAAATCAAATATTGAATTAAAAATTGAATTAAGTTATTTTTTCAGGGGGGCTCCCATACATAAAAAAGCCGGAATTTTTCTTTTCTTACCCTAGCTTGTGGGGTAGCATTGTTTAGAACTCATTAAGTAGAGTACGAATATATATTTTTTAAATTTTTTGCTTAAAAAATAAGGAAATGGGGGGCTATCAAAGTTGTCAGTTTTAGACCATTTTTGTGACGGGGGCTATCTTAAAAACTAAACCTATTAGGAATATGAAATTTCGGTATACGCACGCATGCACGCACGCACGCACGCACGCACGCACGCACGCACGCACGCACGCACGCACGCACGCACGCACGCACGCACGCACGCACGCACCCACGCACGCATGCACGCACGCACGCACGCACGCACGCACGCACGCACGCACGCAAACACACACAGACACACACACGCACGCATGCACGCACGCACGCACGCACGCAAGCACGCACGCACGCATGCACGCATGCACGCACACACACAGACACGTCAAACTTATAACTCCCCGTCGTTTTTGAGTCGGGGGTTAAAGACAAAGCATATCTAATAGAAAAGATTGAAGTTAACAAGATCTACAACGACCTTTCAATCGACACCTAAGACAGGTGATCTTGACGAAGAAAAACTTTTAGGTACAACTGAGAAGAGAAAACCAAGTAGGTATACATAATAACCTCAGATAAGAAATAACTTATAGTATTTCCAGCAAAACTTTTGTTTGATTAACATAAAAAGAAGTCAGACTTATGACAAGGACGGATCCAATAAATCTCGCGAAAGTTAACGTCAAAGTGTGTTAGTAAAACTTTGTGAGAAACCTGGAACTAGCTGAATGAAGAGTGGTAATATTACTGCTTTATGAGACACACAACTGAAGCAATAGTAAAGTTAATAAATAGTTCCATAATTTGTTTATGAAATAATACTTCTTATCAACCTTCATAAAAGATGAGCAAGAGTTATTCTAGTATGTCTTAAATATAGATCACAGAAAAGGTATAGGTAGATAGATCCTTTTAATTCGTTTGAAGTAGGTACTTGACCGAATCAACTGTCTTATATTACGTATCCTAAATGACTCTGATTCTTAAACGAATGGGTCCAAAGAGTGGGTCCAAGTGTAACTTAATAATACTACATACCCAGGATGGTTATTTAATGTTTCAAATATAGTGGAAAGGGACCAAGCATATTGCTTGAAGACATTGGGGTCCTGAGGTGCTTGAATGGCAATCTCACACCGGGAAACCAGCGTTGGAAGACCCCGCACTAGATGGACGGACAAGCCCAAGCGAGTCTTTGGCAGCAGTTGGACACAAGTGGCACAAGATAGTGTTCTGTGACTGGCGATCCTTGCAAGAGAATTGTATGAGCGCTCATACAACTCAGAGGTCTATCTTAATTGGCTCAACTATGTATGTATGGGGACACCCTTTAATTTCCAACTTTTTTTAGTTTTTGGAATTTTCCCTTTATTTGTGCTGTAAGACCTGGCTTTTTGCCAAATTCCGTAATTCTAGGTCAACTGGAACTACCGTTTAGGTTTTCGACCCAAGACCAAGGGTACTTCCGGTTGACCAAGATTTGTCAACCGTTTCGATTTGTCAATTTTGGTCAAAAGCAAGGTCTTACAGATCAAGTAAAGGAAAAATACCGAAAAATAAAAAAAGTTGAAAATTAAGGTAAATTTTGGTACTTACAAGTTTTCGTGAAAATCTAAATTCCCCCATATCTTTTTATTGTGTGGACTCAGGACCTTAATTTTTATACACCTAATAGGGACTATAGACCTTAGTATCTGGTATAAATTTCAACTTGCTAGGTCCACCCGTTCCTGAGAAAATTGGTGGTGACACACGGACAGACAGACGGACAAGAAAATGATCTTATAAGGGTTCCTTTTTTTACCTTTTGAGGTACGGAACCCAAAAAAAACAACCCAAAGAGTGACACGGTCCTCCCTTTATTCAATTACGACTCACATACTTCACGTCGTGAACTATTCTCCAAATAAGAACTTATTCTCTCACCAAATAAATAATTAATTCATACATTTTCCACTCGGGCCGCGCCAAAATAAATCTTCGTTCCCGTTCCGAGTATTAGTATCCGAATGTTTTCCTGTCACATGCTCAGCCGAGTCAGGGGCACGTTTGATAGATAGCAGCCGGCGACAGCGGGACAAATCGAGAATAAAGTTTGATAAAGCAGATAAAATGTGGAGTATGGATGCGGTGATTTGTTTTATTTTAGAAATAAAGCCGATTCTACACTGTTTGTGATGGAATAAAAATTTTGTTTGGTTTTATAACTTTTTGACCCTATAAAGCTATACTCGTAGTTTCTGCTATAAAAACCTATGCTGTGCTATAAAAACTATGTGAGAGCATTTTTTGAATACAGTATATCTATGAATATATATAATGTATGTACATTTTTAGGTACTTATATCATTGACATCTGAATGCCTTAAGGCCGCTCTCTTCACGCGCTTCTCCATACAAACGTATTACGCCTATTATTCTAATATTTGTCGCTATAGGTCTAAAGTTAAGCCAGATTTCAATTTATATCTCCATTATCTATGCCATAAAATAAAAATATTAGTAAAATTATATTTATTTTGAATGTTATGACGCTTGAAAAATCACTATTTTTGGGCAAATTTTGGGGCAACTTCGTGCGTAAATAAACTATATAAGAAACTAGAAAATTGAAAAACGGCCGAAGTCTTATCATAGGTTACTTCATAATAATTACAAATGTCTTTAGTTCATGTAAAAAATTGCCAAATATTTGCTAAAATAGGCGAAATTCCAAATCTAGATTTGCATCTTTTTACGTTGCCGTTTTTCACTAAAAATCATGATATCTCAAGCAAAATTTATTTATTTAATTAATTTATTATTTATTTATGTATATATTTTTAGTACTCTTCTTTACTGAAGACGTCTCGCTCTCTAAATGCAGAAATCACTGTTTTAGACTCCACTCACCAACGATTTGTCGCTGCCATGGAGAGGGCTCTTAATGAATGATGACATCCATGGAAAATGGATTTGGAAATCGTTTAGGAGTAAAACTGCTTTACCTTTTTGAAGGTGCATCAGTGATTTTTTTAAGCTAACGTGTATAGAACCTGTACCTATTAATAACGTGTAACGCTCGTCGCTCACATTGAAATCTGTCATTTGTTGGTCGTTTGAATGAGAATAAAAATAAAATCTTTGTACACCACACGCAAATTAATACATGACATGCAACTAGACATATCCAAATAATAGTACATTGTTCCACGACGGGAGAAAGTGACCGATTACTACGAGGGTGTAGTTTGAGGCCTGAGGCCGTAGGCTGTAGGGCCGCAATACGCAGTACGCGCAATACGCAACAGCGTACGAGCTAGGAATCGCACTTTCTCCCGAAGGGATACATAGTGCTTTATACTACGCCTACGAGGAAAATAATAAAATAATCAAAAATATTAAAATTATTACCGCAAATCAATCAGAGAAAGACATTGGGTTTCCATTGTAAAAAATCTTCATATGCTTTGTTGTATCTATTTCTATCTATTTCTAGATATCTTAGTTAAGAGATTTTCAATACAACAATAACTGCTTGGCCACATATTTTTAATTCCGCCGGCGTTGGGCGGCTCACTACTAGACACTTCGAGTTCCATAAAGCTATTTGTAATTTTATAAATTGAAAACTTGGATAGGTAAAACAAAAGAAAGCGACTCGCAAAATACAAAGAAAATAGCGCGAAAAAATTTTTGTTTTCTATTTTTTACTTTTATTTTATATTCATATTTAATTTTGTATTAATTAAAGTATATTTAAACTAGCGGATCCCGGTCGTGCCCGGTGACATAACGACATCAGCGCCATCAATCGTGGCAGTTACTTAGTTATTAGATGCTTTTTATGTCGACTTTATCGAAATAGGTTTTTTTTCAAGTACTGATCGGATTTTATCAAAAATTAAAAAGAAAAAAGCACGTTAGTAATGGAATTTCCGCTGTAGCGCGTTAACAATGAATTTTCATAGTTCTTTTCAACCCGCATATTTGTTTGACAGTAATGACGTACTTTTGACTTTCGATAGGAGAAAAACCAGAAGGTACTTTCCGAGCAGGTGTAGTATAAAGATGTTTTTATTTTGCGTAGGTAGTTTAAAAGGAGAAACTTGAGTGCGTGCTTAATAAACTCATAATCTGCGATCTTATTTTTAATGGTGTAACCGTAAGTCTGTAGTATTAACAATTGACTATGCCATAAGAGGATAGGTAAAACAATCGGGACCTATAATCAGATTTTTAATTCGGTGGACTTGAAGTAGGTATCTGTTAGGCATTTGTCATAATTCTACATGAGGCAATTGATTTTTATTTATATGTAAGTTTTGAATTTAATCCTTTTTTTGTGGGAACTGTTTTATCTCTGGTAACATTAAAAACGTAAGAATTCCACGGAATTAAAAATCAGAGTATACGACGTCATGCTTGAATACAAGCTTATATGTTTAAGTTCCGAGACAGGAAATATGTACTTGATAATCAGTGACGCATGAAATCATGATCTGCCAAGTCAAACGATTTGTATCTATTCGTTCCGGCATACGAAACAACAAACACATCGTTTTTTTCCCTTTCACTCCCCCCTCCGTACCTCTTTCCCCTCCCCCGGGAAAGGCGCGGGATGACAAACGCGCTACATAAAAAACACAGACCACTGAATCCAGGAATTCTGTTCGTGATTGAAATGTAATAATGGCGTTTTTAGACCATCGATATATAAACTTAAAAAAAAAAAATTGGTTGTCTGTAAAGTCGGTTTACGGACGATAATTCTACGTGATAACGTCATAAGAAAACAAATAGAGATAGATGCGTCACAAGCCGAATGCTTAGGCCGATCGTGCCTTCTCTATCGCTTGTTCCGCGCTCTCGCTTGCACGCGGTACGTGACAATTAGTCATGCTTTTACGTCCGTGTAAACGGCGTTCATCGATTTATAAGACGTTATCACGTAAAAAATAAAAAAATAAAGATTCCTTAAGAAATGTAGCTCTTGACAACGTAATAACAAATTAACAATGTAGGTCACATTGTACAATGTACTTACCAATTTTGAAAAATAAAGAAATCTGAATTTGAACATTTGGCTTCTACTTAGGTAATAGTTAGATAGCGCGAGGCGCGAAAACTCCACTCTAAAGTTAACCTAACCGTTTTAGAATTATTCTAAGCGCTCTCCTCGTGAGCTATTTCTAACTTGGGACTAGTTCAAACGATAACGTTGAACTAACACTAGATACTAAACTTATACTTATATTGCTAAGCACACTTTTTGCGAGTTTTTTGCAAGCCTTGCCGCCAAGCGATTTAACGTTCCGGTACGATGTCGCATAGAAACCGATCAGGGGTATGGGTTTATAGAAACTGCCATACCTCTTCCAAGTTAGCCCGCTTACACCTTAGACTACATCGTCACTTACCAACAGGTGAGATCGCACTCAAGTGCTAACTTGTAGATGAATTTAAACATTTCATTAACTCCCGACGCAAAAACGATGGGTGTGTGGATGAGTGTATGTGTGTGTCTGTCTGTTCCCCTGTAGCGCTCAAACGGGTGAACCGGTTTGAACGCCGTTTTCTTTGTTTGAAAGGTGAATTAGTCGAGAGTGTTGTTAGTTATGTTTGATGAAAATCGATCCAAGATGGCCGCCGCTACAAAATGGCAGATTATATTTTTTTCACAACTCCGTTAATATGGGTATCAAATGAACTAGTAGAAAACTACTAACTAGTACCTAGAATAACACTGTGCAAATCCAAGATGGCCGCCGCCACAAAATGGCGAATGTCGGGGGTTTTTTTAATTTTTAATTTATACTTGTTTACGCGAGAGATCCATTTCATAGGTTATCTCACATCTCGGTATCTTGGCTCGTGCATATCAATGTTTTAAGCCCATAAATATGTGAGGCCGGTAATGACGTCTATAAGGCCGGAGCAATGAGCTGGAAAAACGTATAGCGGCCACGCATGCGAAAAATCCCCTCGCATAAAACCGTCCGTGCCCCCTCCAAATAGTTTCATCGCCCGCCGTGAAATATGCTACGATATCAATCATATCAGAGGCCTTATGCCGACTTTTTACATAGTGGCAACGATGATCGAAATTCGAGTATCGACACACAATGACCTCAGAGCAAAATGAACCCAAAGATTCTTATTTTAAAATCGTAATTCAATAGTTCGAATATTTAATTAACAACATTTCTGCTTGGGGCGCTGGCTGTTTTCGAATGTATTGGCGAACTCAAACCTTAATATAAGCATTTTAGATCCATTTTACTCTGAAGTCATTGTGATTCGATCAATAGTATACTATAAAGTTTTGGAGCGCTGCAAAGTGAGACTAAGTATAGGTACAGCAGTGCGGCGAACGTGAAAGAATCGCACCGCTACGAACGAACTACGAAAGATGGAACCGTAGAGTGATTGGAATTGTTATTCGTAGTAATGGATGCCTCGATAGTCTAATGGTTAGCATATTAGAGTGGTTAGCATATTCTGCAGATCACGAGGTCCCATGTTGGATTCCCGGGTCGGGCAAATTATTGTTAGGTATTGGGTCTGTCTGTCAATAAATTTTCAGTGCCAGTCTGTAGTTGGTATAGTTGGCGGTATTTCTACCCCGTGCCTCGGAGTGCACGTTAAGCAGTGGTCCCGGTTATTATCACTTTTAGCATGTAACAATAGTTGTTAAAGCCCACCAATCCGCATTGGAGCAGCGCGACGGGTCTAAGCTCTAAATCCCGCGCCCACCGCTCACACGCGCGACCCGCACACTCAACATGATCGCTGAACAAATAGATGTGTTCACTTGCTCACTGGCCGAGTTCACAAAGGTCACAGTGTATATTTTATGTAAATACTAGTGGACCCGGCAGACTTCGTCCTGCCCGACATACCGACATCGGCGCCACCTACTGAGACCCGGTAGGTTACCTGTACCTACCCGGTAATTCTGTTTTCAAACCATCCAGGAACCCATTGAAATATACACACAAAATTTCATCCAAATCGGTCCAGCCGTTTAGGAGGAGTTAGATGACAAACATACGTATCTACTACGGAAGAATTATATAGGTACAGGTTAGAGAGTTTACCGTATCCGCGCGACGGGATGTTTGACAGCTACGAAACCCGTGAACATTTTATATGGGAAAATGTTTTTTCTTTTATTTTATTTTTGCGATAATTTTCCAATGTTTTTAATAGTTATTATGATATTCGGGACGGAGACAAATACAACAAATCAATAACCATGAAAATCGCTCCAGCCGTTCTCGAGTTATAAGTGTTCGAACTAACACGACTTTGTTTTATACATATAGATATATAGATTAGTTTATAAGGTAATATAAATTATTATAATAATCATCTAGTTTTCTATAAAAAAATCATAGAAATACTTACTAGAAACTCGTTTCCCGTTCTTTCTCCACTGTATGTTGGGTGTCGGGTCGCCTCTCGCCGCGCAGTAGAAGGCGGCGATCCCGTTCGCGCGCACCTGCAGGTTGCGCGGCCGTATGGTGATGTCGGGCGGATCTGCACACAGAGAAATGGAACCTCTTCAGTACGACATAAAGGTTACAATTTGTTATATCACATACGACAGTATCAAAGTACCTATGTACATATTTATTTTTGTAATACGACTAACGAGTATATTCTCTGTAATCATTATTGACGCATAGCCTAGCTGCCGTAGAACGGCAGCCTAAGTACACTCAGTATGACATCGCTTTCTAGTGGCATTTGCAACTCTTTGCAAAGCTGCGAAAGCATTTTCGTACGGACTGTGCTTGGGCAGTTGCTGTTGGTGGAAATCATAGCGGAGTTTCAAAGTAACAAACAATAATAACAACAGTGAGATATTTGTACTTGACAATGATAACTATGACCTTTCTTCGTTCTGGTATTTCGTATCAAGGAATGTACGTGGCGTCCATTCGACGATCGGTTCTTCTTCAATTAATTCTGACAATTATGAGTGATGAGTGACGGATGGAGCAGATTATGGCATAGATTTTGGTCATACAAACGCCGTGTTTGTATGACCATATCAACATTAATATGCCAATATCGCTGGCTATACAAAAATATATTTACATGCCATGGCAATAGTGACACAAAAACCAATCCTCTAATGGACCAAAATACTGACAAAACACTGAAAATGATACTAGTAAATTACTGTCATATGAAAATACACTCTACTTATTTAGAGCACATTTACGAGACATTTTTTTTCAATTTCCACAGTAAATAAACCATCAAAAAAACATAAACTTTTGCGTTTGCCCTTTTCACTCGTATACATTGCATGGTGTATCCTTTTATGGGGTATATGTTAGTGACTGTAGGTAATGGAAACCCCGGACGGAATTAAACTTTTACTCGTGGGCGCACGTAACTGCAAAGTCCATTTAGATCCAATTTTCGACTATGAATAAATTAAGAGCATCTCAAGACCCTTGGTAATGAAATTATCTTTACCGTCAGCGTACTACGTATGTGTGAATATATTTTAATTGATCACCTTTAACTGGATATGTGGAACTTAAGCCATTGCTTATTCTTATAATCACTCCTTCTCGAAGGAGTGATTATAAGAACACACTCTTAATTTGTGGCCACGTATTCGGGATACAAACTTTATTCTGGGTCTGAAGCCACCACCACCTACAACCTTTTAACGTCCGAATGCTGGGCATAGAGAGAGATAGATTTAGAGCTTAGACCCGCCACGCTGCTCCAATACGGGTTGGCGGGCTTTAACGACAATTATTATCACACTAGCTAATGCCAGCGACTTTGTCCGCTTGTATTCTTATAAATCTCATCCCCTATTTAACCCACTTGAGGGTGGAATTTTATAATCCCAGAAGCACGTAATTTTTTATTTTTAATCGACAATACAAATACCGATTCTTTAAAAATGACGGACTTTCATACAATCATTCATCCCCCATTTAACCCAATTAAAATACCCATTTAAATAGGGGATGAGATTTAAAAGAATCGCTGAACTAGCTGGCGTCAGTTAGTTCAACATAATTCAGTACTAATTCAACATTATTTGGCTTATTTCCTTCTACCACCTATGTACATTCGCCTCCACAGATATAAATGAAAAAGACGAGCCCGCATAAAGTCACGCACTGAGGCTTGAAATAACCGTGACGCGTGAACATCAGACCGGTACCCGCGCGCGCCCGTCCAACCAGAACAAAAACGTCTAAAGGGACTTCGGAGAGATCATCGGACGCGCGCCGCGGGGAGCGTTTGATTCCTGAACTAGAAAATGAAATCCCATTTAGTTCTCTATACGTGTTCCGAGGCGCGTCCCCCGGGCCGCTGTCTGGCAATCACTGTGACATTAATAAACGAACGGCCGTGGTGGCGGCTTCACACGCGCACACGTCGCGTCGCGAACGCCTTCGAACGAGTGCGTATATTCGCGTACGCGAACGTTCGCCAACGCGAATAATACGTTAAGAACAAATTGTACTAAGAGCCTGTTTCACTACCTTCTGATAAGTGTCGTAGGTATAGCTTACTGACATACTTTGTCTTTGTCACTTGACATAAAGTAAGAAAGTGACAAAACTTACGTTTAGGCTATCCGACACTTATCAGAATGTAGTGAAGTACTGGCCCTTAGTACAATATATTGTAACCAGCCCCCGATTGTCCAAGAACTTCATCAATCATTGCTACAATCTCATTGGTGATTGACTGAATTTATAGTGCTACCCGGCACGCATCTAACTTTTCGGAGTTATGTGTTTGAAGCAATCAAATATCACTAACGGTGAATGAAAACATCGTGAGGAAACCAGCATGCCTGAGAGTTTTCCATAATGTTCTTAAAGGCGTGTAAAGTCTACCAATTCGCACATGGCCAGCGTGGTGGACTACAGCCTAAACCCTTCTCATTCTGAGAGGACACCCGTGCCCTTTAGTGGGCCGGTAATGGGTTGATAAAGATGATGGTAAAATGTATTATTGCAGTAGTAATAATACATTTTAGCCAATAGCGAGAGACTGTCAAGCATCAAAGAACCAAAGTGATTAATCCACAGTCAGAGCGTAACAATTACAGGTCTTTCAGTTTCTTTACCGAAAAAAAGATGAATCTTTTAATTACAGCTGACAAGACGCTCCTTTTTAAACTTTAGACAGAACCGACTGCAAATAACGGCGATTCACAGCGTATACCGCGAATAATTGGTATGATGTGAAGCCGCCTTAACACATATTTTTGTCAGCGAAGTTAAAATATTCATGAAGCGGCCACCGTATAGATGAGTTCGATATTAGACTTAAAAAAAAAGATGGATTAGCTTTGAGCAACATAAAACAATCATATTGGGAGACTCTCGCACACAGGTAATAATTGGAGGCCATAATCGTTGACATAGAACAAAATAAACCCAATTCAATTCCAATTTAGGTCCAATTTTCTATAAAAAAATTGGTTGTCTGTAAAGTCAATTTACGGACAATAAAATTTTACGTGATAACGTCTAATAAGAAAACAAAGACAGATAGATGCGTCACAAGCCGAACGCTTAGTTCCGCGCTACGTGCTACGTTCCGCACTATGAGCTACGTGCTACGCGCTACGTTCCGCGGTACGTGACAATGAGTCACGCTTTTTCGTGCATGTAGCCGGCGTTCATCGATTTATAAGACGTTATCACGTTAAAATAGATAAAAAAAATCACGTTGAATCGAAGAGCAAACGCGAAAAGATCTTGCCAAGTCGGATAACAAGTTTACAAGCGAAAACTGCCGACTCATGAGCTCAAGAGCGGAATCGCTCCCATGGAGCAATTTAATTTCGCACATAGCGACGTCTACGCTCCGCGTAATTTAATTCAGCTTGGCTGGCGCGAATCGCGCAAAAAAAAGTGGGCGACTTTTATTTGTATTCGTGCGTAGGCACGTCCTGATGCCCATTTCAATCCCGCGTACATATAAAACGTGACTATTCACAGCGTCGTCCGTCGAGGAATAAACATAATCTGTCACACATCCTTTTTTTCCCCAACCGCCTTCCGATGTGATTTAAAAGCAAAATGGTCAAAACGTTAATGGGAAATCTAGGTACAAACTAAAGTATGGTAAAGCCCTTTAGTATATAGGTATTGAGTATTTTTAATGCAACAGTGCGCTTCTTGGGCAAACGCGTTTATTGCTTCTCACCAGGTATGGTCAAATTCCGCAGGTAGATTTGTTTCCTTACCTCAACATCAAGCGTTAACCGATCCTGCATTAGAATAAATGGATGAGAATAATTACCTAAAAACGCAGACCAAACGCGTCTGTTCGTAGGTACCCTTGGTAGGTACTCAGACAATATCGAACTAGTCGCAGGGAACTAGATAATATGGATTGAGAACGTGGATTGTGGAAAACTCACCAAGATAGCTATGTCCAGCAGTGGAGATCTATCGGTTGAGACGACGACATGATAAAAGCTCACACTACTAGACGCGGTAGTTAGTAAGTAACACTACTAAGTAACACACTACGTCTAAAATTCCGATTATCTCTTTCACCGTGCTCCCTGCGGAAAATGATAATACTATTTTTAAACAAATAAATTTAGTTTAGTTTAGATATTGTTTAAAACAGAATTAACCACAATGTTCATTTTCAGTTGGATTTGGATGGAAATGGACTAAGTACATAAATGCATTTTTTCACCAGTTTGCATTAAAGATTCACGACAAATTAATGGGAACTGCTTAAAAAACGCTCAACAGTGAAACAGGTGCATATTGGCTAGTGATAATTAAATTCTATTTGTCGTAAAACTTGAAACGTTTAAACATTTGGGCGTCTTTTATTTTTGTCAAATGGAACTGAACTAATAAACAAAGTGAGTGGCTTTTTACACCTCATTGTGAGAACTGTCGGGAGAGTTAACTTTTAACATCGTAGTAAACACTTTATGACGTTAGTTTGCCGACACACAAACTCGGAAAATATAGTTACACAGCGAAGCATACAATTACCGATGTTGTGTAAACATTGTATCGCGTCCCATAAGGGTTCGTACCCAATGAAGCGGATATGAGGGAATATTATGGAAAAAGTTTAGCTGTAAAAAAGAAGTGGGCGTATCCAGTGAATTAAAGCAACGTCGAGCGTCTTTATTTTACGTCTATACATTAAAGTGAAAGCATCGGAGACGTGGCGTGGACGCATGTCTCATCCATAGACTTTTTAGACGTTGAAGATGCATAGAGGTGACCTCTGTGTTTCAGCACACACTTGTGAACTGTAATATCTTCTGCGTAGTTGTAGTCTACCACGTTAAGAAAATAGGGTCGGGAGGACATTATAATTAATTCTGCTCATCTCTGCTAACACTGTTACCACTGAAGATGAAATATGAATGATTAACGACGTGGTTCATCAATTCAACTCGCCGCTCGTTTCCGTTACAGTGGGAACGCGCCCTAACACTCTATGGTCGGGTCAGTGGGTCAGTTGGTGACCATTATCTTGCTACTTTTTTGTGGCGAGCTTGCCAGTAATTGACTTGACGATTATTGCCTTCCACTAGTCCAAACTTCTTATCTAAGTTGCGAGCGAAATGAGGGAAAAAATGTTGTTTGATTTAAACTTGTTCGAGACATGCAATTTCATTATACGTACATGAAGACACATCACCAATGGACGTCCACAGCTGTACATAAGTCTTTTGTGTTGACTTTACACGCCGCGGTCTTATGCCACTTGTGTCCAGCGGATCTGTACACGGATCCACCATACGCTACTCTAAATACTCTACAAAACGCGTGCGCGAACGCTCAAGTGACTACTTATCTCAGAATATTAATTGTCCGTGGGAACGAGTTCGACAACCTAAACAGGATGCATGGATGAGTAAACCAGGATGCAAAACGTAGTACGTTTTGCATCCTGGTTGAATTGGAGAGAGTTGGAGACAGATGGAGAAATCTACTGCAGCACTACGATAAACTATTCCTATGCTAGGCAAAGGACCATTAGCCGGTGCGCCGTCTCCGGCGTTATCCATACAAAACGTGATTTTTTGCGGCGCGTTAATAAGAGGCCTTATTCAACGCCAAGCAGCGATAAAATAAAAAATGTTATGCAAAACGAAAGCCGTCACAAAACACAGATATTAATATCGCATTGACAAAGCAGCTCGGTGGTCACAACGTCACATATTTCACACAATTTATGACAATAATCTCGCCACCCGGGTAAAGTCAGGTTCACACAGAAATTGGACCAATTTATTACATAGCAGGTATTAAATTGACGTTGCATTTTGAATATTTCAACTGGAGAGCGCCATATTGTGGCGTAATAATCTAATATGTTTGTGTTTTGGCACAGAAAGTGGTACGATTTAAATTAATCAAATAACTTAAACAATAATAATAATTGATGATTTGATTGATACTCTGATTTTTAATTCCGTGGAATTCTAATGTTCCGTAATGTTACCAGAGATAAAACAATTCCCACAAAAAAGATAAAAATTCAAAACTTATGTACTTAAATAAAAATCAACTGCCGCATGTAGATATGACAAATGCCTGACAGACACTTCATGCTGATAATGTCATTCGACTTCCATTTTTGAATACATTTTTTCAATGAGCTTCTTTTGTTTTTTATTGTTGTTAGTGTGCACTTTCTAGTTTCCACTCTTAGCGATTTCTATTTTAGGGTGAAACGACTAATATTATTCGCGGCTTAGGGCTTTTTATGTTGACAGGGAATTAAAGTAGTTTGGGGTAAAATCGTACTTCGTAGATGTTAAACCTGTTTTCCATACAAATAACTCATTTGTAAATGATATTGACAGCTGTCAGAATTCCACCGAATAAAAAATCAGAGTATAGATATACTTTATCTGATAACTCTCATATATGTTGCTCAGACTTGGTCTCTGATGCACTCTAAAAAGTCATCAGAGACCAAATCTGACTAGATTTCATAAGTTATTGTCCAGTAAACGGACAGTTGTTTTAGTTAAAATATCAATAGATAACAATTAATAGCTCCTGATCATATTTTGCTTAATAATGATAAGTTGATCAACAAAGTGATGAATAACAGTCATTAATGATGACGTATTATGATTAGAATGCGTTAACGTTATTAATATTAAGTATTTCAATCATAATAAATTATTAATTTATAGAGGCAACCTTACGAATTACTATTAATTATGATTATAGGTACCTACTAAACTCTGATTGTGACAGCAGAAGCCAAAATAAAGAAAGACAAGACTATTGAAATCATAAATTATGAACCCGTAGTTTGACAAATTGATAAGTTAATACAATAGACAAATTAAATAAATAAAAAATACGTTATAATCTTTACCACAAAACTAAGTATAACCTAGTTACTTAAAATTTTGATTATTTTTCTGTTTAGTTTAATTCACAAGGAAGTCAAAAAAGAACTTCTGTTAATATAATACGTATACATTTGTAACTGTGCCACACTGAGTCCATTTCCAGCACTGTTAATCTAACCTTTGACGAATGTGGTGAAGCCCTTGGGGAGCGTATGATTGCGTGTTTGACTACAAACTTACAAATTAAATCCAGGCTGCGTTGCCACATTCTTCCATACGATATCGCATCCGAAAATCTCATCGAAAAACCCCAAATATTATTTAAAGAGGAAAAAGCAATAAATAATACTTATGTATTTCAACATTGCTATAAGTTTCTCTACTTGTAGTACCCTATTGTCAATATATAGGTTTTACGAGAGACGTGACTAACAATTAAATAATGCCCTCAATGACAAATTTTCTAAGCTTTGAATTTACTTTACCTATAGCTTTTAACTTTATTACCGAAAATTTTCAATCGTTAGTTCGTTAGCCTTATAAATTTAACTTATAAAAAATATATGTACGTATATATGTATACTTACTGTATCTGTACGACGTAGGTGTTAACAAAAATATTACGAACGCTGTGTTATTTGTAGAAACAAATATTTTTTTATTACGAAAAATACCTTACGTAGTAAGTTCGTAACTTTAGCACTTAAATGGGAAAATTTTATACATTTTACATGGATCGGATTATGTGAGAACGGAGTTCAGAATAAGCTTAATAACATTGACCCTATAGTATTTATGTAGATAGGTTATCAAACTTGTTCGGAGCTCATTCATATTCGTGACTGGAAATTAATTTAGATCTAAAATTTTAGGCCTCTATAAGTCAGATAATGATTTAGATTAAATTAAATCATCAAACAAAATCTATTTTATAATTATTTGTTTTTTATGAAATGCGTATTTTGCCTGAGTGTAGTACCTACCTAAAGCGTTCCAAGTACAAAATATTTTGAAAATATGGAAAATTATGAAATCTTAATTCATAAATATTTCTATAGGTAGTTCGACATTAAAATTTTAAAGGACAAAATATATTGACACCATGCATGTGAATACGAGAAAAGGTCACTCAACAAAAACAAATTAACTTACGAGATTTACGTGGATAGTCAATGACCTTCTATCAACAACAAATCTAAAGATTTCAGACTCGTTTCGTGGTTTGACGACATTACAGTATACAGAACGACGTAAAGGATAATTTACGTTTTCGTAAAGGATATTTATCGTGGTAGTTTTGTACACGTTTAGCGCACTAACTATAATTAAATTATACACCCATTACTTAAACAAGTATAAATTGAAAATTTTAAAACCCCCGACATTCGCCATTTTGGAGCGGCGGCCATCTTAGATTTGCATAGTCATATTTTACTAGTCAAGCCCTTTTATTTGATACCCATATTAAGGGAGTTGTGAAAAATATGTAATCCGCCATTTTTCATCAAACATAGCTAACAACACTTTCGCCTAATTCACCTTTCAAACAAAAAAAACCGCATTCAAATCGGTTCATCCGTTTGAGCGCCACAGGGGAACACACACACATACACAGACAGAACGTCAAACTTATAACACCCCGTCGTTTTTGCGTCGGGGGTTAAAAAAAATGTCAAGCGACGATGACGAGTAACGCCGCAAACACCCGCCGTGGATCTGCGAACACAAGAACAGTTTTGCACATACAAACAAAACTTACGTGTGAGGTATCGTATATAAAAACTGTCAGTATCGTTCAGCAGCGGTATACCGATCAGCGGTTCCTCGGTAACGGTGACTTCCAGGGGCGGGAGTGTTTCCAGTGACTCTTCGGTCCCTACGTCTGTCCCAGAACGATAAAACCTTTTGTATATACATATTTTTCATAAGCGGTTGTCGTATTTTATGCCCTAACTATAGCTCGTACTTTTTTCTTGAAAGAATATTAGCCATGCTACACATGACTAATGTTCCCCTATCCCCTACAAATAGGCGCAAAGCTTGTGCTAGGAGTGGGTACGACAATAGTGCAACGGTTGGGATTTGAACCACCGACTTTTCGGTTTTCACCCGGCGCTATGGCCGTTGCGCTATTGAGGCTATAATTTTACTTACATTCTACTTAGTTCTAGTACTTAATGCTAGGTACTTAATAAGTACACAATAATTTTATTAAGATTAAAAAAAAGTATATTTCAATATTAAATACTGGTAGGTAGATACTAATTCTGTTGTGCACAATTTCTAAACTGAACTATTTTGAAAGGTCTAAAAATAGTACCTACTATCCTTTTCACAATTCACAGAAGAAAAGCATTATATTTAGATCAGTTTTATTGTCTCCAAAAGAATTAGCGTTACTATTTGAAAAAGGCATATTCAATCGATTTAACATATTTTAATGAGCAGGCGACGGTGAAAAAAAATTCAATTTCCAATACACTCGTATGGAAATCCATCTGTAAAGATGGGTACAATGTACAAATCTACATATTGTATTTACAATATTTATGATTCCATACAACACATAAATATAAGGATCATAAATCAGTTCATTGTTACATGCGAGAAAACCCCAGTTTTCGAGACGGTATGCAATAAATAAACATCCAGGCATCGATTATTGAAAGATTTATAACTGCAGGGCGCCTCTGAAGAGGGCTCCATCATTATTCATACACTTTATATACTCCTATTGTAGGCATAAAGAATGGTTTATTTCCGAAAAGATTCCCGTTAAAACTAGCATTTAAATAAGCATACACTAGCGTTTTTTTAATATAAGTAAGTATTTAAATAAATGTTTAAAATTATTTAACGCACGCCGAAACTGCGTGAATTCCGGTTTATAAATCCACGTGGAACTCTTTGATTTTTCAGCATAAAATTAAGTTTACATCACTTGTAGTATAATTCTCTACTTGTTTTTAAAGTTCCATTAAAATCAGTTCTGTAGTTCTGAAGATTAGCCCGGAAAACAGATAGACAGACGACAACGATTTTAAAACTATGTTATATGATGTTGCTATCGTTAGAAATATCTTAAGAGCTTAATAAATATACATGCAGGAATGTCCTCAGTCATTTTTTTTTATAAAAATAAATAATATTTAGTTTATAGCATGTTTCTAGCGCCTAAGAATAAAATCTATCGAGACCAATAATTATATTATTGCAAATAATTTAAACAACAGAATCCTATTAAGTTTCACGATTACTACAATAAAATCAGATAGGAAACGAGAGTACCGATTCAGTATTGAAATATAGATAAGTTGACAAAAAGCTATTGAAGTCTATACAAAATAGGAACGAACAATAATAATGATATTCCTTTCTTTCTTAAATTTCAATCTCACTAATAACATAATTTAAATGAGAAGCAAAACGCGAATACCCCATTTGTATAAGCTCGCAGTAAATATAAAAGAAGCGGACTGATAAAAAGCTTTGTTTTGTTGGAGAGGGCAATAAAATGGTTCTATTATAATATTTTTAGTGAGGATACCTCCTAAAGCTTTTAAGTATAAGATCGCACTGGAATCATGTGGCGCGATAAAAAGTTGTATCACACACATGACTCTGCAATGAAACGACAAAAATTCTCAGCAGCCGAAGGCAATTTGTACTATTTTTGGCAACAGATGTCTATGTCTCGTTTATCAATCAGTTGCATGGTCACGGTAAGTGACAGATTCTTTCTCACTATAGTTTATGAGAAATGACAATAATATTTATCTGAATGACATGATTCGGAATATCACACACAGGCAATAAATTAAATAATAAATAATAAATAAATAAATAAATACTCACACATACACACACGGTCGTCTGTTCCTAAAGTAGGCAACTGTGTTATAAGTAACAACCGACTGATAGACATATTTACATATAAATACATATATATTTTAATAAAGGTATACATACATATATATTATAAACTAGATGATGCCCACGGCTTCGCCCGTGTGGATTTAGGTTTTTAAAAATCCCGTGGGAACTTTTGATTTTCCAGAACAAAAAGCAGCTTATCTGTAGAAACCCATCCCCAAAACGGAAAAATCCCGTTGGATCCCACGATTTCGGAATACAATTCCTTACAGCATCAGGGTTGAGGAGTTGGATATTTACCTACTCGAGTTCCCAATATCAATAGTTGGTACCCCCAATATCAATTTAAATAACGGAAAGTTTCTAAAACCCATTAGTTTTGGGGATTAGGTCCCCTACAGCATCAGGATTGAGGAGTTGGAATCCAAATTTTTTATAGAACAGGGTCGCAATGTTTCTCTATCGATAAAAAAAAAATTACGCAAATCGGTTCAGAAATCTCGGAGATATCGGTGTACATAGGTAGAAAAACACAACTCCTCCTTTTTTGAAAGTCGGTTAAAAAAGTAGCCTATGTTACTCCCTGGTTAATTCTCTACTTGTATGTGAAGGTCCCATCAAAATCGGTTCAGCCGTTCCGAAGATTAGCCCGTTCAAACAGACAGACAGACAGACAGACAGACAGACAAAAATTTTAAAAACGTGTGATTCGGTTATGGTAGTGTTCAAATAACCATATGAGCTTAATATGAGGTAGTTATTTCGATATTACAGACAGACACTTCAATTTTATTTATTAGTATAGATACACCCAGACTCGGGGCGGGAATCGAACCTGCGACCCCGGAGCGGAAGGCAGGGTCACTGCCAACCGCGCCAACGGACCAGTCCTTGTTTTGTTAAATTAATATTAACTCCAGTGACGAAGAAGTCTTTATTTTAAACCGTACTATTTGAAAGGATACCAATACAAAAACTGTCAAAACGTCAAGTTAATTCATTAGTTAAACTTGTTTAAATTTTTTTTGTAGCAACATTGTTTATCACATTTTATACGGTTACAAACATTTATCCGTAAGACATACGTAGGTAAGCGACAGGACGAAAAGTCGTGAAACAAAAACTCCCTAGTCTGAACTGAGCACTAACTCCAAAGCGAAGAATACGAATTTCAAACGAATTTCCTAGTTTTTAGTTCTCATTTGCATTCAAATGCCGGGTGCTCGGGTGTTAAGCATTTTGCGCAATCATGTTTTGGTTGCCAACGATATGAAATTGCATGTAATGAGGGGAACGGAGGCAAAATATTTGCGCTTTATTTCAAGGAAACACTTTTGAAAGAATAGAGTTTCGGCGGGTTCTTCTATTTTTGGGAGCGTTTCGGTTTTTGTCTCGTTGTTTAAATGCCATGGAAAATTTACTCGAACTATATGTATACCTATTTTTTATAGTTTTTCTGCATCCAACTCAGGAGCGTGAGAGGTTATAGTGTTTGGCAGCTATGTGTGTTTATCTGTTTATCGATTCCCGCAAAATTTCCAAACTAATATTAATAAGATTCATATAAATGATATTGTGTGCTTAGTCCCAGTTTGGAGAGCTCCAAAACTTATTAGTATATTGTATACTATTGATCGAATCGCAATGACTTCAGAGTAAAATGGACCTAAAAAAAGAGCCTTTGGGTTCATTTTGCTCTGAAGTCATTTGTGATTCGATCAATAGTATACTTATAGTATACTTTTAGTTTTGGAGCGCTTCAAACTGAGACTAAGCACACAGCATAACATCGATCTCTAGTTTTCTACATTAATACCATCATGTAGCAACTGCTATTAAGTCCCTAATGACGTCACCAAACCGGTGTCCATTGAGACAAGATGGCGGATGACAAACGTTTCACGGGGAGCGTTTCAACGGCCGCTATGTGACGGCACCCGAGTCCCAGGAAACCGGGGCGGCCTCTAATCTCGCAATATCTTTTATTGTTTCCGTAGCCATTCATTAGCGGCCATCGCGGAAGTGTTTAGAGCGTGAAATATTACCTTTGCTGAGTTATGATTATGACTACTTATCTAGGTTTCGCCATTTGTGGAGTGTAATAAATGGACTCTGCACCTTCGCAAAGCGGGACCACTAATGGTCATCGGAAATTGTGCTGTGTTCTGAAAGAACTGGAATTACTCAAAGGTTTTGTTTTATAATTCCTGAATTGTATCATTTTAGTTTTTGTAGCATTAATTGACAAGTTAATAGTTTTTAACCATTCATTGCTTTGCAATCAATCTATGAATGGTTAAAAACTATTTGGTTAAAAACTATTTGATTGTTTATTTCGTATTCATATTCTGTTATGGTACTAAAATTATTTATAATGAGAGTTGTTGCATCATCTGCAAACATAACACAGCTATGCTCTGTTAGCTTAGGCATATCGTTCACATATATTAGAAATAATAAAGGGCCTAAGATGCTACCTTGGGGCACACCTATTAATACATTCTTATAGCAAGAGCGTACCTGTATTAGTGATTTTGATTTTTCATTAAAATTTTTCATTAAAATTGTTAGAAAGGAGATACTTTAAATATTACCGACTAATCTCTGAAAGGCTGGATTAATTTTGATGGGACTTTCACTGACGGAATTTACATTTTGATCTACCTAAACATCCGCCAGTGAACTTTTAACAGTTTTTAGCAAAGTATATGAGCTCCAAGAAGCTTAGGAAAAACAAAGAGTTCCCGCGGGATTTTTAAAAACCTAAATACATGCGGACGATGTCGCGGGCATCCTCTAGTTAGTAATATTATCTATAATATAATAAGACTGTAACAGATCCAATTCTGTACATTGAAGATATTTTGAAAATTTTTATCGGAGGGCATTCTATAATCGATACTGAAGCCAAAACTGCAATTTTTTTCATTTTTGTCTGTCTGTCTGTCTGTCTGTCTGTCTGTCTGTCTGTCTGTCTGTCTGTCTGTCTGTCTGTCTGTCTGTCTGTATCTTGGCCGCGCATCACGCCGAAACTACTGAATGGATTCGAATGAAACTTGGTACGATTTGAGTTTATACTCCGAGGTAGGTTATAGGATACTTTTTATCCCGAAATTCAGCACGGTTCCCTTGGGAGAGGGGATGAAAGTTAAAACGTGTATATAGCTGTAATTCATTAACGCGTTATTCGATTTCACTCATTCTTTTTTTGTTAGAAAGGTAGTACTTTAAGTATTGTCCCGTAAATATTTCAAGGTCATACGTTTTTTAGTTTAGAAATGACAGGCATTTTTTGGGTTCCAATAACTTGGGTCCCGGATCTTTGTACGTACGGCTTATTTTAAACTGGCGTGCGTTTAAATTTATGTTTGTCGTTCTGTCTATTTGTTCCAGCTAATCTCCGAAACGGCTGGATCGATTTTAATGGAACTTTCAATGTTATAAGGAGTAACAGGCTACATTTAGTTTAGGTACATAAAATAATTATGGGATCCGATCCGATCCTATATAAAACCTAAAAACACGCGAACGAAGTCGCTGGGGTCAGCTAGTGTAATAAATAATCAGTGTACTTAGTCTCAGTTTGAAGCGCTCCAAAACTAAAAGTATACTATTGATCGAATCACAAATGACTTCAGAGCAAAATGAACCCAAACACTCTTATTTTAGGTCCATTTTACTCTGAAGTCATTGAGATTCGATCAATAGTATACTTATAGTATACTAAAAAGTTTTGGAGCTCTCCAAACTAAGACTAAGCACTCTGTTCGCTCCTATAAAGTTTCAGGGGTATGGTGACCTCTAAAGCTAGGCTGCGTCTAAGTTAGAAGATTTTGGTCGCATTCGCAAACGCAAAATGATTTTGATCCATACTGGCACTGGTCTCACGTGAGAGTGTAGTGTGTAAAAATAAACAAGGTCGAACAATGGACAGCAAACAATGCGGGTCGCTCGGAGGGCAACCGTTGAAAAAAGCTACGCAGTCGTCCCTTGAAGCGATGTTGACGAGGAAAACAGTAAAATTGTTGTGGAAATTGTCATAAAAGCACGTAACATCATTATGTGTCCGTACGTTTCTTTGTGTTTTATGTATTTATAAACTTTTTTAACGGGAATTGTAGGCAAACGAGTTTTTTAATATTATTATCTATGCCACTTTAGAAGTCATTCAATTTGTGTGCAAGCTGTGTTTTAATACAATCTATTTTAATGTTTAACTAGTAAACCGTATGGATGACTATTATAGGTTTTAAAATGTAGTGACCTAAATTATCGTTCAAGTCTTGCAAAGCAGTGAGTGCCTCGCGAAGCTGTCACGACCAAGACCCATTCACGCAAACGCTCAACTAAGCATAGCAACTAGTAACGGTATGATTGAAGCGTTTAAAAAATAACCAGTCTTTCGCACCTCTACAGAACTACTATTAGCGGATTATAGCAAAGTAATTTTGTTTTTCATTGTACTCGTATATCATGGAATTTCGCAAAGTAACACCTGCTTCTATTCAATATAATTGTTTAAAAATGCACATATTATAAGTAACTCATCTAATGAAAAGTCAGAGTCCGATGTCTTAACCACTAGACTATCACTTCACTATAAGGCTTCATAGAAATCACTGATACAGAGAGATTTCTTTTGGGCAATTTCCCACACAAGAAAATGGCGCATAAATCTAAAACATGGTAGGAAACTAATAGTCTTCCGGCGGCCGCCATTAAGCACGAGCTACGGCCGTCATTCGAGTCAATTTCCGGGATACTATGGACGTATAAAGGGTTATACTTTTATGAAAATACTTCCAAGGATACCCATTTATTTAATTTGCGGGTATACTGAAACAAAATAATAGGTAGGTATGTATACATATACAGGGTATAAGGAGACCGCTTTTGAACACTTAGCGCTATTAATATATTACCTAAACATAATCCAATACCAATAACAATTTTTCTTATACTTGTAGTTTTATAGGTCATGTTCATGTAATTGTCATGGCTTTGAGACTCAAAGATGGAATATCGAATCGGGGAACTCAAAGAATCGGGCAATAAAAAAAATGTATCAAAAGATTTTCTAGTAATTTACCTTAATAAATTATTATTATTAAAGCGAAACGGAAAACGTAACGATGGCATTGAACAAAATTAAAAGAAAATAATACATTACAACGATTCTTATATTATTCTCTTTTGGACCTAGATTGTTCTCGGAATTTAATGAGAACTTAGTATGTATGTGTTTGTGTCCGATTTTTGTATGAGATTCTGTGTGTACCACTGTAGCGCCTAAACTACTGGACCGATTTTGATGAATGAGGTGTCTATTGATTCGTTGTTATGGTCCGGGTGACATAGGCTACATTTTATTTACGAAAAAATCGAGAAGTGACCTTCGCGCGACTTAGATTATTAAATTAGTTTCGGATAGACATAACAGATGGCGTCACTAGTTGCTTGCCCCGGCGTTTTCTGCACTCTAAATTATTATTTTATATTAAATTAAATTATTAAGCGTAGTCGGGTTTTAGTTTACGAACTTTATCTTGTTCTATGTTCCAAACTTGAAAGCTCTTTAAAGATGAGAGATGAGGCTAATAAAAGTATTGAGATTGAATATGCCTTTAAGTTAGTTGTGACACAAATACAATTCACACAATTTTTAATATTTATAAATAAACTCACTTACAAGCTAATTTTACACAAATCTACAATAGGTATAAGAACGAACTGACGAACTTTGGGCAAGGAATACCGTAAATTGTCTGAACTTAGCGATAGAAAAATTCATATTACTTTCTTGGATGAATTAAATCGTCACTGGAAAGGCAAATTTACTTAACCGCCAAATTGGGCATATTGAGTTATATACATATTCGGAATCAGCGAATTTTTCTGCATCGATCTATCTAGGTAACATTGCAATCGGATTACTTTTGTGGCGCTTCAGTAACCCGTAAAAACGAGGGAATTCTTTTGTTTTGATTACTGAAACGACACATTTTTTGGTCTTTTTTATACTATTGTCGCATAAGTCATATTAACTTACTATATAAATATAAAAATTTCAATTAAAGTAAGTATGTCTTTCTGCCGTCTGGAAAATCATGTTGTTTAAGAAATTTTGGTTTAAATAAATTGCAATACAGCGTGGCGTTTAAGTAATTTAGCCTGACTGTTATTGAACAGTTTGCGGGCTATAAACATTTTTGCCCTGCAGTAAAATTTTTGTAAAAGTCACGAATGTATTTTTTACTATTCGCCCAAATATAATTCTACATCTCTTAAGTAAATATACTGACAATAATATTGATGTCGTTGTGGAATAAGTATCGACGCGACAGTTCAAAATCGTAAGTGAACGCGCCCAGGCAGGCGGTTAAGTCAGTCGGCTCGACAGATATTTTTGGAGCCGCTGCTGCTGCTACGTGAGAATATTAGTGTGAAAATATGTAAATAATATATTTATTTCATTGATTAATTATCTATATTAAAATAATAAAGCGGAATAGTTTGTTTGTTTGAACCCGTTATTTTCTGGCAGTACCTGTCGCATTTGAATTTTTTTTTGTATTTGATAGCCCAATTTTTGGGGAAGGTTATAGGTTATTATCCCTACTAGCCTCCCTTAAGGGGGTAAAATGGGGGTAGAAAGTTTGTATGAAAGTCCTATGTTTTTAAAGTTACAGACCTGAAAATCTGTTATTTTTAAATATATAAGTAAGTTATTCTGGAAAATCTGCCATTTAGGGTGGTAAAATAGGGGATGACAGTTTTAAGGTAAGTTTTAATTATTGTTATTATTAACTTGTAAGGAAGGGAGGCTCTTTCAAGGGTGTAAGTATCAGTCTCTCAGATATCTCGGAAATAGTAATGAGAAAATTCACCTCTAAGGGGGTAAAATGGGGGTTCGAAGGTTACATGAAAATCCTATTTTTTAAAGATACATGAAAATTGACATATAAGTTACTAGCGATTGCCCGCGAATTTGCCCACGTACAATTTCTGATTTCCTATGAGATTATGTTTTCCCGCTGTAGAGAGGCGTATCGAAATCCCAAATACTGATTTTCATGAATCTCTGTTGAAAAATTACGGATTTTAATACAAACTTTCATCCCGTCGTTCTTTGGGGGTGTAAATTCTGAAAATCCTGAAATAACAGTTAATTTATCTTTAACGGAAAACTTCCATATCAATTTTCATTTTCTCATTTTTATTTTCAAATACATATATTCATGGATGGATGGAAAATTAACGCGAAAAATTATGGACCCTAATACTAAACTTCATCCCCTGTTTAACCCACTTGGGGTTGGATTTCTTTAAAACCTGAGACACGTAATTCTTTATTTAAAAGTCTAAATCGGAATCGAACGTCTAAATACGAATTTACATGGAAATAACTTGAAAAATGAAGGACTTTCATATAAATTCATATCCCCTGTTTCACTCCCTTAAGAGTTGAATATTAAAAAATCCTTTCTTAGCGGATGCTTACGTCACAATAGCTAGTTATCTGTATGCCAAATTTCAGCTCAATCTGTCCAGTGCGTTGTTTGTGCGTGTTGATAGATCAGTTAGTCAGTCCGTCAGTCAGCTTTTCCTTTTATATATTTAGAAGAAGATTAGTTGACGTAATAAATAATGGACTCTCATACAAAACTTCATCCCCTATTAAACCCACTTGGGGGTGGTATTTCTTAAAAACCTGAGACATGTAAGTCTTTATTTGAAAGTTTAAATCCAAATCGAATGTCTAAAGACGATTATTCATGGAAATAACTTGAAAAATGAAGGACCTTCATACAAATTCCCATCCCCTATTTCACCTCCTTAGGGGTTGAAAATTAAAAAAAAATCTCTCCTTAGTGGATGCTTACGTCACAATAGCTATCTGTATGCAAAATTTCAGCTCGGTCCGTCCAGTGGTTTGAATTGTACGTTGATAGATCAGTCAGTCAGTAAGTCACCTTTTTCTTTTATATATTTAGATTTATATTATATTTAAATAATAAAAACCTATATAAGTTATTTTGGAAAATCTTCCCTTAAGGGTGGTAAAATAGGGGATGAAAGTTTTTATGGGAAGCTTTAATTATTTTTATTATTCTGCCATTGAAAAAAGCTTAAATGGTGTTATGATTTGGACATCACAGTGGAGTACAATTTTCACTCTGGCTAGGAAGTCACCGAAACCCGACAAATTTCCTGGAAGTATTTTTCTGCAATTATATCCCATTTATTAGAATCAGTATACTTAAGAACCTCTACTTCATAGGGTTTCTTAAGTAGACCTATACTGATTTTAATAAATGGGATATACTTAATTGAAGATAAATACTTCAAGGAAATTTGAAAAGAAGGAAATTTGTTGGGTAAAATAAGCAAACTAAGCACTTTTACATTTTAAAAATCAACAGAATATAATATTATAGCTTATGTGAATCCAGATGCAAAAAATGAAAAAATTGAAATACTTAACGAAAAAAATTCCACTATCCAACTGAGACCATGTTACAAAGCGCTGCTGTCAGTATGTATATAAAAAGAAATAGGTATCTGGATCTCAACAAATTGTGTACCAACAAAGTCATACTAGTCATTATAGTTTCATGAAGAGTACAAAAAATTTACCTATACTAATTATTACTATTCAAGACTATTTCATTGATACAGATGTAGAGGACGAAGAAACAGCCGAATAATAGGTTAACATTCATCATCTATGTTATTGTTTTTTATTATCTGAAAGACGATTTTGGGGGTTACTGTTCCTTCCACAGAACACTTATTACACCAATACATTAAGTATAATATACAGTAGTAAAATTTTTGTGTTTTCACCGTAGAAAACTAGTTAAGTTGAATTTATTAAGTTGTGTAAAAATACAATTATTCTCAAAAGTAAGAGCCATGATTATGATTCATAAACAATAATTATGATTCTATTAGGTGGATTATAATTAACGTTCAAATTAAAAGTTACTTTGATAATTTCTGTATATTGTATGTGTATTTTATTTGAATAACTGCAACTACGTAGTAAATAAGTTGGTACGTAGGTAGATACTTGCATGCAAGGCGCATGTTTAACCTGTGTTAATTTAGCTTAGAAAAAGAGCACTTATTTGGAACTCTAATGCTAGAGATTTCAAGTATAGGTTCTAACTGCCTCATTTCAATTATATTAGAGACTTCAGTATGATAGATAGGCATCTTTTTGAATCAATAATTATGGTCTTCAGGTTTTTTTAATGTAGTTGTTCATTGTAATTAATCTTACGTAGTTTATCCTTATTATGATTACAATAAACTAGACATATGAAAATGGAAATGTATCCTGGAAGTATTTATAGTTCACCAGCATACTAGTTTAGTGATATTAAAAGAAATTTTGTCGTGCTTCTATGTCTTTATGTTATGTCTTATAAGCAAGTTTAATTTACAATTTTTTTTAACTTAACCACGTTACAGTAAATTTGACTCACTTTGCAATGAGGTACTTTTTACTTAACCGCCACTTATTTCCTGAATTAGCAGATATAGTAATCTACAGCATATGAATAAAAATAAAGCTATGAAAACGTTTTACGTATCAAGTTGTTTGATTAAAATCAGATGATAAATAAAAAAGTTATGAATTTTTTTGTTAAAAAAAAAACTTTAAATGGCTTTTTCTCGAAATGCCGTTTTGGCGGTTAAGTAAAATAGCCTTTCCAGTGACGAAATAATAATTATTATTTGTGTATATTAAATAACAAAGACATAATAATATCGCAATGATATTTTTCAGATAAACGCATCAATAATACATGTAGAAGATACCAACTAAATAATTTATTTACTCTATGGTGTGTAGGAAACATTTAAACATCGAACACATCGTTTCTCACCGTAACCGCATAGCGACGTTTGTATTTAAACTTGTGGATGTACGCCGGGATATAAAGCTGTGACAAGATTTTCAGCTTACCATAAACAATATTACTTCGAAGCACTGTCTGCGGTACACTCGCCGCCGAAATTACTTTTATGCATTAATTTTATTAACCCCCGACGCAAAAACGACGGGTGTTATAAGTTTGACGTGTCTGTGTGTGTGTGTGTGTGTGTGTGTGTGTGTGTGTCTGTCTGTTCCCCTGTGGCGCTCAAACGGGTGGACCGATTTGAATGCGGTTTTTTTTGTTTGAAAGGTGAACTAGTCGAGAGTGTTGTTAGCTATGTTTGATGAAAATCGGTCCAAGATGGCCGCCGCTATAAAATGGCGGATTAAATATTTTTTCACAACTCCCTTAATATGGGTATCAAATGAAAGGGCTTGACTAGTAGAATAGCACTATGCAAATCCAAGATGGCCGCGACCACAAAATGGCGAATGTCGGGGGTTTTTTAAATTTTCAATTTATACTTGTGTTAGTTTTTTATGGCTTGGTTACACAAAGCAAGCTAACGTGCGAGTTGTTGAAATCGTAACTACGAAACTCTCCATACAATAATTTTTTTTTTAATTTTCAAGATATCTCTAAAACTAAATGACAATTTTACGCATAGTTGAGGTTAATTTGAAAAGTAACACTAGACCCTCAGAAATCCGTGCCACGTGATCCATATAAGTTACTGTCATGAGCAAGTAGAGTAAGCAATTCAAACTTTATGGTTGTTTCGGGCAGATGGCTATTCTTTTTTTTTTATAAAAATTGCGGGCAAACGAGCAGGCGGGTCACCTGATGTTAAGTGATTACCGCCGCCCATAAACATTTCCAGTACCGGAGGAACCACTTATGTGTTGCCGGCTTTTGAGGAATTTGTTGATCCTCCCCTTGAAAAACCCTTATAATAACCTTATAATAATTCGCTTTTATCATGGTAGTTACATCGAGTAGATAACCTGCAGAGGTGAGTCGAGCAACTGACATGCTAGTTAAATACATAACAGTGGCAGACAGTCTCATGATCCCAGCAGCTCGCACTATATGACAACGCTGTTACTTCTGTGCATTAATATTGTAGTTTTATATGCGGTGAATACAGTCGCGTGCTAACATGGCTTATGCATTTTGATGCAGTCGTATTTTGGGGCTTAGCGGGGAATACACGGTAGGTATCCTAACTGAAAATATTGTTTCTAGGCATATTTATGGTGAGTTTTTAAATAAAGGCCGAAGGCTATTTTATTACGTAGATACTAGACGATAAGCGATGCCGATGTAAAAATACCGTGCGAACTATGATTTTCTGGGACAAAAGTATCCTGTGACCATCACTAGGACGCATGCTATTTCTGTACCTACCAAATTTCATCAAGATCGATTCAGCGGTTTAGCCATAAAGGCATTTAATATAAGGCAATATTAGGAAAAATAAATAGCATGAATAAAAACTGTTGTACCATAATGAATACTTTACATAATAATAATAATATATATTATATTACGTACTTCACATTATTTATTCAAATGATAAAACTAAAGGTCTGACCATCAAAATATACGTTACAACACACAGTAGACCCATAAAATTTATATTATGTATTCGTGATAACACACACTGAAATTGAGTCACTGAATTTGATACTATTTTGTTTTACTGGAGTAATCTTGGAATATATTTTTGTATGGACCATTTTTAGCATTTTAGTGTCATGTTCTAGTAAAGCTTTAAATAAGTTCTCGATTTAATAATAAAGTCATGTGCATCTGTGAGAACATATAAACATACTTTGAAGTTATTTTATGTCACAGCCATTTTTAATAAAATGTGGTGGTAGTACCAGAAGAATGATATATAAGATTTGAAAGGCAAAGAATTTTAATAAAGGATCCAAAGATCATACCGCGAAACAAAATAAAGCGTACCATACATATGCTGATCTTTTATACTCGACTGTACCCCAGTTGTATGCTATTATATTGCATATGACGAACACGTATCTCTGGCGACGTGTTTATTTTCTTCCAACAAAATATATAGGTGTATGGGGAACACCAGAATAAAGTAGTTTATTTTTTCATCGTGTTTTTATTTTAAACAAAACGTTGGTTACTGACCAAGTCAGGAACCGTGCCAAAGTAATGGCCGGTTCACATTATTTTAGTAGCATTCCAGTGATCTGATCTAGCGATATATTACTATTAATGAAAAAAACGTGGACCAAAGTTTTTATTCCAGCACTGTGCATTGAATGAAGTGAAGAACATCAGCTAATAAGACTTTACAAATCAATGGAATATTAAATCCTATAGGTACATAAGGTCAAGTAGATTAGAATTAAAATCAAGATGATAAAAATCTATCTTCTTCTATCTTCTATAATAATTATAATAAAACTGTAACAGATCCAATTCTCTACATTGAAGATATTTTGAATTTTTTTATTGGAGGGCACTCTATAATCGATACTGAAGTCAAAACTGCGATTTTTTCATTTTTGTCTGTATGTCTGTCTGTCTGTATCTTGGCCGCGCATCATGCCGAAACTACTGAATGGATTCGAATGAAACTTGGTACGTTTGAGTTTATACTCCGAGTTAGGATACTTTTTATCCCGAAATTCAGCACGGTTCCCTTGGGAGAGGGGATGAAAGTTAAAACGTGTATTTAGTTGTAATTTATTAACGCGTTGTTCGTTTCACTCATTCTTTTTTTGTTATAAAGGTAGTACTTTATATATTATACTGTAAATATTTCAAGGTCATAGGTTTTTTAGTTCAGAAATGACAGACATTACAAGTACAACCCTCAGTATTGGGTTCAAATAACTTGGGACCCGGATCTTTGAACGTACGGTTTATTTTAAACTGGTGTGCGTTTAAATTTATGTTTATCGGTCTGTCTATTTGTTCCAACTAATCTCTGAAACGGCTGGATCGATTTTAATGAAACTTTGATTGGCAGATAGGTGATATTATAGGGAGTAACTTAGGCTACATTTAGTTTAAGTACATAAAAGAATTATGGGATCCGATCCGATCCTATATGTATAAAACGTATAAACACGCTAACGAAGTCGCGGGGGTCAGCTAGTATTTCCTATAGTCAAAGTCTCTTGTCCAATTAGAGTTTTCCAGAGGCTTATAAAAAGTTTGGATAGCAAAAAAACTCGAACAATCAGTGAAGTTATAAAATGTGGTGGCAAATATCGTTACCAGACCCGGATTAAATACTGACAAAAGTTCGAAAATGAATATGAAATTGTCATTCAATAACAGTAATCTCACATCGAAAAGCGTTCAAGGATTAAGGATTTTACATCAACAATTTATTAACCCCTTTGTTCTGATTGAAAAGCTCCGCAATATTCCATATTCCATATAAAAACCTTAACATTTCAACGGTTGAAGAGGTGCACTGCAATCCGAGAGGAAACAAGTTCAAATCTAAAGTATATTAAATTCTCTACTCTTAGCACAAGTTTAGACTGCGGTTTATAATAAAAATCAGCCAAGTGCGAGTCGGGCCTCGCTCTTTCAGAGTTCCGTACATAATTATGAACAATATAATATTTTGGGTCTAAGAAATATTTAATTTCCGTGCTAGACATCGCAACAAACCGTGAAAGAAAAACCCAAAAAAATGTTCGTTTATTTTGGTCACAGCTTATAAACTATTTAATAAATCGTTGTTTTCAGTATTTGTTGTTTAAATAGAGCATATAGTACATAATATACTGAAATATCATATTCCCAACTAGTTTAGTTTTTGAGATAGCCCCCGTCACAAAAATGGTCTAAAACTGACAACTTTGATGGCCTCCCATTCCCTTATTTTTTGAGATAAAAATTAAAAAAATATATATTTGTACTCTACTTAATGAGCTCTAAACAATGATACCCCACAAGCTAGGGTAAAGATAAAATTTTTTTTTCCGGCTCCTTTTTCATGTATGGGAGCCCCCCTGAAAAATAATTTAATTCAATTTCTAATTCAATATTTGATTTTGGGTTAACGTTTCACACTAAATACCAAAATTTCAGGTTTGTAACTCATTTCGTCTGCGAGCTAGACACCTGTGACCGGCGGACAGACGGACAGACAGCCGAGTGACATTAATAGGGCTCCGTTTTTTACCCTTCGGGTACGGAACCCTAAAAATGGGCAAGGAAAGAGACGTGGCGCGGACATATCCCACACATTTAATGTCTTCCGTAGATCAAATAGTTTCTAATAGATTCGGATAGACATAACAGATGACGACACTAGCTGCTTGCTCCGCGCTTTCTGCACACTAAGTTATTATTATATAATTATTAAGCGCAATCGGGTTTTAGTTTACGAGCTTTATCACGTGTTAGTAACGTTTAGAGACCCCGCAGACATACAACTTCAAGTTGGCCGACTATCGAACAACTAAATCACGAACTTTCACAATTTAATCGGCCAACTTTTAAATTGCACGTAAACGGAAGGGAATTTCGATTCTGATACAATCGTCGTCCGATTATTTAGTTGAACGATTTAGTTGGTTATGATGTGCGGGGTGTCATAAATCTTATCAGTAGATATACTTTGCAATTTAGTTGGCCAACTTGAAATTGTATGTCTGCGGGGTCTCTAACGTGAAATGGTTACAGTTACGGCGTGATAATGAGTAGCTGACTTTACGAATGTTCATCTAGGACTGCGCAAAAAAGCTAAATCTAAAGCTAAATTTGTCTGTTTATCTGTTTGTCTGTTTATCTGTTTGTCTGTTTGTCTGTATGTTTGTGCGCGCATTACGCAAAAACTACTGAATGGATTAAAACGAAACTTGGTACGATTTAAGTTCATACTACGGAGTAAGATATAGGATACTTTTTATCCCGAAATTTAGCACGGTTCCCTAGGGAGAGGGGATGAAAGTCAAAACGTGTATTTAGTGCGGAAGCGGTGTGGCGAGTGGCGCGGCGAGTGGCGCGGCGAGCTGAACAGAGCAAGAGTAATAAAAGTAAGGACTAGTTTGGAGCTGCTTATGAATACCAGCAGCGAGTCGTGATTGATCCATTTATTTCTGCTGCTTACGTCATCGCGCCAATCTACCATATGTATTAACAAGTATAAAGTTCGTAAACTAAAACCCGACTACTTAATAATTTAATAATAAATTAGTGTGCGAAAACGCGGGGCAAGCAACTAGTGGCGCCATCTGTTATGTCTATCGGAATTACTAATTTAATAATCTAGAAAGCCGCGCGAAGATCACTTATTGACTTTTTTCGTAAATAAAATGTAGGTAGTCTATGTCACCCAGACCATAACAAAGAATCAATAGACATTCATCAAAATCGATCCAGTAGTTTAGGCGCTACGGTGGCACACACAGAACCTCATACAAAAATTGGCCACATACATACATACATACATATTACATACATACATACATACATACATACATACATACATAGACTGCTAAAATCGTGACCCTTCCTTTTGGCTTTGCCGTAGTCGGGTAAAAAGATCGTGGTCATGTCCTAACATATTTTTAAACACAACACAACAATCCATAAACAAAGCGAAATGCCGATAGATATCTAATTCCTATCTCAATATCCCATTAAAATCATATTTGCGGAGATGTCTTTCCGAACTGCCGGCGATATTTCGCCGCGTATTTTTCCAGTGGCTCCCAACTTTGACACCTTATTGCCTCTCATGCAATATGCATGGTAATACCCCATCGCGCGAAAACACAGCGGGCCCATCGCTCCGCACCCCTGTAATTGGTGAAAATCTACTCCCCATCCTCCCCCCTCAAACGTTGTTGAAAAAACGCGCGGAATAAAAATAGACTTTTCCCGCTCCACGGAAAAGTGGTAAAGAGGTACGAAATCCAAGCTTTTTAATGGAGTCTCGAGTTTCTCTACACCTACCTACCTCTCAAATGAAAATTTCTGTCTTCTTCAATATAAATTTCCTTGGGTGATTAATTTCATCTTTTTTACTCATGAACTTGAGGTGTATGATCAGATAATTATAATCTCTATTATATCGTAAGCCTCAGTAATTAAGCTAAACGCACCTAGGTACTGTTCCTTGTGCCTATAATTTATAAGAAACGGAGTAGACGTAAGAATCAAAGAATACTAACTACATATTACTGCCTAAAGCGATACCCTCTGGCAATCGTCATCCACCTTTGCCTGCAATGTAGAAGTACGCCTTGCAGTATTACATAAATAGCGCTATCTTTTTCCCGCTTGTAAAATGGAACAATAGATAACTAATGCCTGTACTATTCGATCGTCTATCTGTCTGTATCTTGGCCGCGCATCACGCTGAAACTACTGAATGGATTCGAATGAAACTTGGTAGGATTTGAGTTTATACTCCGAGGTAGGACATAGGATACGTTTTATCCAGAAATTCAGCACGGTTCTCTTGGGAGAGGGGATGAAAGTTAAAACGTGTTCTTAGCTGTAATTCATTAACGCAAATTTCGATTTCACTCATTCTTTTTTTACTAGAAAGATAATACTTTAAATATTGTCCCGTAAATATTTCAAGGTCATAGGTTTTTTAGTTCAGAAATGACAGACATTACAACCCTCAACATTGGCTGTGACATTGGGTTCAAACAACTTGGGACTCGGATCTTTGAACGTACGGCTTATTTTAAACTGGTTTGCGTTTAAATTTATATTTGTTGGTCTGTTTATTTGTTCCAGCTAATCTACGAAACGGCTGGATCGATTTTGACGGAACTTTTTATGGCAGATAGGTGATGTTATAAGAACTATGGGGTCCGATCCGATCCTATATAAAAACCTATATCTACGCCAACGAAGTTGCGGGGATCAGCTAGTGTTAAAATATGTCTGTCAATCTGTTTTTTACCATTTCACGGTTCAACCGCTGAACTGATCATGATATTTGGCACAGAGATAGATTAGATAGACCTTGAATCCTGGAGACGGACATAGGACTTTGAGTTGTTGTTATCAAAGTAATTATATGAAACTCTATTCCTCTGATGTGTGTTCCGCCTAATAGTACAGGCATTAGTTATCTATTGTTCCATTTTACATCCCGCTTACGTATAGCGTTGTCTTTGTATGAAGTGTCGGGGGTATGGTGACCGTGCTGCACCCGTCCTGTTTTCGGTCTTTTCGAGGTTGCTGACCTAATGTAGGACGGTAGTCCCTGTCATTAATAAATAATTCGCTTGTATGAAGTGTCGGAGGTGCGCCCTAGTCCTGAAGTCAGGTTATTACGCTCGACGTAGTAACGTAAACATCGGTCAAATGTGTAAGATGCTTGTACGGAATTATGTGTACACTGTACCGGCTTTACGCGACGCGACGTAAGTTTGGTGACGTAAATTCCGTCATATGTGATTCGACACTCTGTCACGAAGACGGCTTATATCTGTCTGTAAATTTAAATCAAGCAGTTAAGTTTATAAGCCGATCCTTTACATATTGCGAATATTTCCGTGTTTATAATTTGTTTGATAAGTAGGCGGTAGCTTGGAGTGTGTTATAATTTTCTGGTAAGTGACGATGCGGTCTAAGATGGAAGTGATGTAACCTGGAAGAGGTACGGCAGTTTTTATGACACCCTAACCTATGATCGGTTTCTACGCGGCATCGTACCGGAACGCTGAATCGCTTGGCAGCATGGCTTTGCCTGTAGGATGGTGACTAGCTACGGCTGAAACATCTCACCAGAACAGACCAGAGACAATTCAGAAATTCCTAAGTTCTCAAATTACCCCTGTCGGAAATTGAACCCGGGACCTCCCACTTATAAGAACCAAAGCGCTCACCATTACGCCAGGGAGGTCGTCAAAAGGATTGTTCGAAGAAAGTAGTAAGATGGATTGAGTTTGAGTTACGTTAAAGCAGGATTATAATTTAGATCAAAGTGTATATAAGGTGTATAGCCTTGACCTTTGGTAGGAAAAATGGGTATATTCAAGTCAAGCCTTGACCCTTCGAAGGAAGAATTGGTATATTCAAGGCAAGCCTCCACCATAACTTGACAGTGGGATTCACTACTGTAAAGGCAATTAAAATTTACTAGACGTTCAAGTTAATTTATAAACACACATAAAAGTAGGTCCACGAAGACGCCATGATGGAATATAATGTATGGCCCCATGTCTCCGATATAATAAGATATTACTCGCTCATCCCGCTAAGGTGTTTGCCACTTAGAGACACAGGTGTATGTACTGTACTCGTACCTACTTTATCTAACAACATTACGAAGATCACATACTGATACAATTACCTTGCATTTTTTTAAGCTGAAGTTTTGTTATCCCTCGTTAAGTTATCCCCGGCATGAATTTATTAACTGTTATCTTTTTCTGTAATGTACTATGTAAATAAAATATTATTAATAAGATTTACTAATACAATATCCATTATTGCATTGTTTTTTAGCAATCTTTAATGTGGATGTTTGTTTGCCTTTATCTCAGCTTTATTTTTATGCTACTCTTTACATACATTATGGTTTTCAAAGCCCTTCGATGAATTATTTAGATGTCCATATCCATTCAATTTTTATGTGCTTGATGAGCTTAATCTATATCTATACTAATAAATAAAATTGAAGTGTCTGTCTGTAATTTCGAAATAACTACCACATATTAAACTCATATGGTTATTTGAACGATACCATAACCGAATCACACGTTTTTAAAATTTTTGTCTGTCTGTCTGTCTGTTTGAACGGGCTAATCTTCGGAACGGCTGAACCGATTTTGACGGGACTTTCACAGAAAAGTAGAGGATTAACCAAGGAGTAACATAGGCTACTTTTTTTACCGACTTTCAAAAAAGGAGTTGTGTTGAAATCGGTAAGTACCTATGTTAAAAAACGCCCTGATAGGTATTTTCGCTGCGCGCGACGGCCGCGTACGCGGTGCGGCGGTACGCCGCCGCGCGGCGGGCGGGTGCGGTGAAGAGGGGGCATGCTCCAATCCAATTCCAATCTCCATTTCGAACGAGGGAGCTAATGCGTGCGGATGTGTACTGCGTTTGTTGCGTGCGTTTTCGTAATTTTTATTTTGAATCGGAGATTTTGTTTTTATTAGGGGTTATGATGTTTTTTATTTCTTTAGTTTGTTTTAGTCGTATGTATGTCGAAGGCAGGGTCACTGCCAACCGCGCCAACGGGCCAGTCAAACTACTGAACAGATTTGGTTGCAATTTTGAATGGAGATAAAAAATTCCCTAAGTAAGTATAAAGGTTGGAAAAGGGAGCGGGAACGGGAACCAGAAATCTACTTATCCCTCAGGATTTGTGAAAAACCGAAATTCACGCGGGCGAAGCCGCGGGCAAAAGCTAGTACTTAATATAATAAAGCGGAAGAGTTTGTTTGTTTGAACGCGCTAATCTCAGGAACTACTGGACCGATTTCAAAAATTATTTCACCGTTGGATATGTACGTGATCCTTGAATGCTATAGGCTATATTATATGTACCACGGGCAAAGCCGGGGCGGACCGCTAGTTATTAATAATGAGCTTAATCTTCTATAATATAATAAAACTGTTACAGATCCAATTCAGTACATTGAAGATATTTTGAAAATTATTATTGGAGGGCACTCTATAATCGATTCTGAATCCAAAACTGCAATTTTTTTTCATTTTTGTCTGTCTGTCTGTCTGTCTGTATCTTGGCCGCGCATCACGCCGAAACTACTTAATGGATTCGAATGAAACTTGGTACGATTTAAGTTTATACTCCGAGGTAGGACATAGGATACATTTTATCCAGAAATTCAGCACGGTTTTCATGGGAGAGGGGATGAAAGTTAAAACGTGTATTTAGCTGTAATTCATTAAAGCGTTGTTCAATTTCACTCATTCTTTTTTTGTTAAAAAGGTAGTACTTTATGTATTGTCCCGTAAATATTTCAAGGTCATAGGTTTTTTAGTTTTGAAATGACAGACATTACAATCCTCAGTATTGGGTTCAAATAACTTGGGACCCGGATTTGTGAACGTACGACTTATTTTAAACTGGTGTGCGTTTAAATTTATGTTGGTCGGTCTGTCTATTTGTTCCACCTAATCTCTGAAACGGCTGGATTGATTTTAACGGAACTTTCAATGGCAGATAGATGAGGATATATATAAGATGAAGATAGAGATGTTATAAGGAGTAACATAGGTTACATTTAATTTAGGTACAGACCTACATAAAAGAATTATGGGATCCGATCCGATCCTATATAAAAACCTACTATATCCATGCGGACGAAGTCGCGGGGATCAGCTAGTTATTATATGGTATACCTATCTAGGTAAAATATTCCGCGAACAATGCGAATTTAACTTCACAATATTCTGTTACGCTGACAAAGCTGTGGAAGAGCGCGAGTACCGGCCTACAATAGAAAGGGTTAAAATAATGAATATCTGCTCTTTTAATTTTAATATCCCCCGGCAACCCTTCCAACAATGCTCTACATTGTTCAGGTTCATGAAAAAACCTAATCAAATGAGAACGGCCATCCCTTTTGGCGCGATAAATTAAAAATGACCCGTAAATAACTTGAGAGCTCAGAGCACGGATTCTAATGAGTTAGAGAGGGGAGGACGCGGCAAAATTGAAACCGATTGCAGAAATAAGCCATTTGTATTCAAACAGGCCGGCCGACCGGCCGCATTTTAATTTACTCACTCGAATTAAAAGTGCGCGTGATTCGAATCGAATGCCCAAGTTTCGTTCGATACTTTATTTTTATCGTTGATTGAAGACACCGGCCGCCGGTGCCTTTAGTACAAGTACGCGTATTATGATTACGTTGACGTTTCAGACATCGAAACGCTATAAATTCAGAGAAATATTGATTTAAAGATCAGTGCTTTATAGTCCTTTATTCAATGTTACTAATATATTGCATTCGCAGAATTCTGCTACAATTTAGGAAATTGAAATACGAGATTTCGTCCACGTGGAGTTACGATTTTTAAAATCTAGCAGGAACTCTGATTTTCGGGGATAGAAAGCAGTCTATATCCAATACACCAACACACTTTCCAATTTATTAAATAAGTAGGGATAAAAGAAGCGCTATATCTAGGACTTAGGAGGAATAGGTTAACGTTATGCGGACAAAACACTGAAATTTTTTTCGCTAGATGTGTATCAAGTCTTATTCGGACATAATACCTATAGTGTTTCGTTACTCGATAGTCATTCAAAAAGAGAATCGGCGTGGCCAAACAGTGAACTAACGCGCTATAGTATTGTAGTTGTATTGCCCGCTAAATAAAAGCACAGCTGTAGCGCCCTCAAATTCCACGCCGATTCTCTTTTTGAACAGACAATTTGGCCAATTCTGTTGTACACAATCTCTAAACCTAAACTAAATTGACAAGTTTAAAAATATTGCTATCCCTTTCCGCAGGGAACATTGTGAAAGAGATAGGAATATATTTTGACCTGTCATTTTAGCTTCGGTTTAGAGATTGTGTACAACAGAATTGGCGACTCTATCTAACAATATTGTCGAAACATGCAAACTCGGACTAAGACTGTAGGTACACTGGACTGTTATTATTGGAGGTTTTCTTAGGATCCCCAGCTCTCCACTCGAAATTCAATTGTATATTCAACTCGGTCCGTTCCGGTATACTTTCCGAATCGCCCGGCTCAAAGCATATTTTGCAAATTGACTATAAGTCTCTCGTGATAAAGTCGATTGTCTTCAGCCGTTTATTCTTTCAATTTGTGTATTGAATCACCTCTGCAGAATTGAAGAGCTTCTGAGTATTATATCCGAGGCTATTCGCTTAAAAGAAAAATTCGAATTTCGATTAGTGACAGAATTGGATTCTCACCATAATTCCGTAATGCACACCTGTAAAAGATTTCGTTTGTATTCATTCTTATACATTTTTAATTTACTAATATACACTAGATAAGGAGATTAGGATGTAGATTTTCTAATCTATTATGCCCTTCTATCCGTCTGTTTTTAACCCCCGAAGCAAAAACGACGGGGTATTATAAGTTTGACGTGTCTGTGTGTGTGTGTGTATCTGCCTGTTCCCCTGTGGCGCTCAAACGGGTGGACCGATTTGAATGCGGTTTTTTTTTGTTTGAAAGGTGAATTAGTCGAGAGTGTTGTTAGCTATGTTTGATGAAAATCGATCCAAGATGGCCGCCACTACAAAATGGCGGATTACATATTTCTTCACAACTCCCTTAATATGGGTATCAAATGAAAGGGCTTGACTAGTAGAATAGCACTATGCAAATCCAAGATGGCCGCCGCCACAAAATGGCGAATGTCGGGGGTTTTTTAATTTTTAATTTATGCTTGTTCTATACAGCGTGTAAATTACATCTTAATGAAAACTTTGAGGTAAGGTTGCATTTAATGTGTTATGTGAAAATACTGAAATCATTTATGTCGAAAATGATTGGTTTCAAATATTGCCATTTTTGAGCGCGCAATGTATTGTATACAACGCGATCACAACGCAACAAAATTTACACTAGACTTTTATTAGTAGGCGGTGCGGCCCACGCTATAACGCCGCGCCGTCTAGTAGGTACCGACGTAAGTACCTAAGTAGGTACTTACTTATTCATTATTATTACGGAGTCAGCGCGGCATTTCCTTTGACAATGCCGCGGCCGCGAACCTCATTATAACTTCTATGCGCGTGCCGACTGCCGAATGTACCTACCTACTATGTAGGTTAGCAACCTGTACTTACTTAGGTTAGCAGTCAGCTGATCTACAGAAATCTTAAATTTGATTACATTTCTGTTTTAAGTGAAAATAATGAAATAATTACTTTTTCATTTATAATTGCATTGAGACAGATAGTAATAATGATTTTATACAGTATTCAGTTAAAAAAGAGGTAAAAAATATCGGAAATTTCATGGAAAATTCGACGAAAAATTTCACCATTAGGAAACCTAGAATCATGTACTGAATCCGTGGGACGCGTTTTGGACAACATGTCTGATTACACCCTTTATATTGCTAAACTGCTTTACAAATCTGGATGTTAGCTGTTTGACACACATAATTTACACATCAATTCAAGTACGAAGTACGAATGTTCACAAAGTAATTTAGTATGGAGACATCAAACTATGAGGTTTTCTCTAAAACTACTTTTCAAACTATAATATGACAGATTACCGCAACATCAACATTTACTTGAAAAGTTACACTCAAAGATTTCTAGTAAGTATAACTTTTTAAGTCAGCATCAAATGTGCGCCACTCTGTCAAAACTGTATGGAGATGTAAAATCAGAGTTTTTCTGAATGATAAACATTTCTTAAAGAATATACCTAGGTATTTATAGTGAAGGTTGGAATAAAGAAGTACAAAATAAAAATTTAAAAAACCCCCGCCATTCGCCATTTTGTGATGGCGGCCATCTTGGATATAGATAGTGCTATTCTACTAATCAAGCCCTTTCATTTGATACCCATATTGAGGGACTTGTGAAAAAATATGCAATCCGCCATTTTGTGGGGCAACCATCTTGAACCGATTTTCATCAAACATAGCTAAGAACACTCTCGACTAATTCACCTTTCAAACAAAAAAAAACCGCATTCAAATCGGTTCACTCGTTTGAGCCCTACGGTGGAACAGACAGACAGACAGACACACACACACACACACAGACACGTCAAACTTATAACACCCCGTCGTTTTAGCGTCGAAGGTTAATAAAAGTATTGGCCCACGCTCTACATATATTCCTTTGGAAATATTAACAGGCAAACAACAGGCAACACCGTTGTGCGACTTTTTGTTTCGGTTTTTGGTTTCCTTGCGCCGCTTTTATCGGCGGATTCGATGTTTATATTTGCACAACAATCTCGTGCAGCGCTGTCGTCGCTTTGTTGTGGTAATTTCATTAGACGGTCGCTGCCCGCTGCATATTAATTGATGGGGACGCAGCCGCGCCTCCTGCACTTTTGCTTTTGCGTCATCTTTCATGAAGCGCTTTTTATGCGGTCATTTTTAAATCCCAGCCACGAATTGGTGATATATCGGTGATATTTACAGCTGATTTATTTTGCTTCTCTGTTTTAGCAAGCACCTAGATACTTAGCAATACTTTCTGCACTTTCTCATTTGAGTCAGCTTTTAAAAAGCGTTGTTGTTGTTACAGAATTCGCTACGACGTGTTAAGATATAATTCAGATGAGTTAAAATATTACGCGATAGAAAGAAATGTGCTTTGTTGAATGTTCATCATTCATGTGGATGATGATGACGATTACGATGAGTCAGACATAGAATTTTAATTTTGTATTTTTAGTTTTATATATATCTAGTTATCTACGTTCTTTTGTTTATATATTTAACTAGCGGTCCGCCCCGGCTTCGCCCGTGGTACATAATATTATATAGTCTATAGCACTCAAGGATCACGTACGTATCCAACGGTGAAAGAATTTCTGAAATCGGTCCAGTAGTTCCTGAGATTAGCGCGTTCAAACAAACAAACTCTTCCGCTTTATTATAATAAATATAGATATGCTATGTTGTAATTTTATCGGTAATAAAAAAATCTAAAAAAATAAACGTGTTTTTATTTCTAATCACCCATTTATAAAGATACAAAAAAAACAACTATCGATATTACTCATCGACTGAAGTTATGCACAGGAGCCGTGCCATAGGGCCCGTGAGTGAGAAAGAGAGCGAAACACTCGAATAATTTATGACCGAGTAAGCAGCGAGATAATAACACGACTATAGTAGTTATACATAAGTTAAATTGGTTACACGATGGAAAAACAAGAATGAGTTGGACGACTTAATCGTCGCATCACGTGTCGTCAAATGCGTGACGAGCGGGCAAATATGGTGGTGTCGCGTTCGACACTATAATAATAAGACCGCCATTACAGCCCCGTGCAAATTAATAACGACTGTAGTTTGCCTTTTTGATTATATTCTTGAAGTTATTAAATTGAGTAGAAAGGTGAAGGAACTTTGGTATTCACACTTTTGAACAAAAGAAAAACCAGTGATAATCTAAAAGATTGAAAGTTAAGCCGACTTCACCACGCATATAACAGTCTATATCTCAGAAACTACATACCGAACTGATTTTGATGAAACTTGTCCTTCTTTCTCTAAGTTGATTCTCTAAGTTGAAGTCAATGTAAGCGAATAAAAATAATGATCACAATTGTTTCGAAAAATCCGCGGACAGACAAACATACTCATCTATGTTTTTTGGAAGCCTATTTTGAAGTTCAGAAGAATATTTTGCAGTTCCTATTTTTGAAGTCAGTTAGTAAAATGTAAAGTAAACAAAGACAAGTCGAACTAGAGAGGAGATTAAAAAAATAAGCAAAAAATCCTAAAGAAAGTAAGATTGAATGCTTTAAAGTGCAACACAAAAGGATGTTGATTTTGATGAAATATGGGAGTTTTCATAACGTAAATTTATTTCACAAAAGATTTTCACTCGTCATGAAATAAACAGCAAGAAGGAAACGTTTCTGAAATAAATAAACTTGAAAGATTTCGATCGAAAACTGTATACAAAATATAATATTTATAGTAAACACTGGCAAGACATAAAATTCTTCACACTGTACATTGTACAACCAAAAAAGGTCAAAGCCCCTATTGATTTATTAGTGACCGCGTTTCAGGAATCCTAATCAAAGGAGAATGCCCAAAAATCTATGGGCGTGTAACCCAGTCGTTTACAAGCGTGTTGTATGCAGCATTTATTGCAGGTTTATTCCTGATAACCAAACACACCATTTTAATACCTCTAGGACTTGTAGTTTTAAATAAATCTAAGTTTTAGTTTGAAAATGATTCTAGGTTATGTGTAGTTTATAATTGTTAAAGTAGTAAGGAAAGCCGTGTATCTTTCCTGCCGATTTGAACTATTTGTTTGGCGCGCACTATACTTAACATACCTGTCCAACGATATCCAATACAAAAACAATTTAAAACCAAATTAATATTGGTCTCCGCTGTCCTACAATAAACATTCAAAATGTAAACAGAGTAGACGTCACTAGCGTCACACATAACTAAAACAATGACATGTCACATTGACATCTTGAAATAAGTTTCGTTACACAAAATCAAAAAGGTTGTAGTTATATTATATTCCATTGCACAAAACGCAACGAAGTTAAAACAATATTATAAAAAAACATATATTAATTATTACTTATTTACTTAAAGCATATATTGTACGATTTACAACAAATAACAAATAAAATAATGTATTTAAATAATTAATATCCGTTCTATTTTAAATGAAATTATTTTTTTAAAAATAACAAACCTCTTTTTATTTGGGCATGTACCTATGCGTAGAATGTAATGCAAATGGCCGTCAGACTTAAACGGGAAGTTGAAAAGACGGTTTAATTCCTTTTTTATTACATTTTTTTATCGTGAAGTGTAGCATTAATAATTATTAATTTTCAAATTGTCATATATTCGTAAGATAATTTTTAATGAATTACATTTTGTGTAAATGTTTGGGTCAGGGGTGATCATTCTCCTTTTCAAAGAAAACGAGCTTAAAAAGAAAACAATATTTAGTCCATTCAAGGATTCACATAGACGTCCAATCTAGCTTGAAAAAGTATTTCAAAGTGATTGCTCTAAAGTTCAAAAAATATATAACAAATTAATGCTATGTAAGATTGCAATATTTTGCACTTTTTACAACATTAGCATTACCATGCAATGTGAAAAAATATCTACCTATATATATCTAAATCACACTGAATTTTTATTGAGAAATTGCTTACAAAAACCCGTATCACACTGAAAAAAAAAACAAACCTTTTTATTTCTTATTTTGGGAATGCTTGACAATTTGATAACGAAATAAAACTTGTATCTTCTTATGAATAACAAGAAAATGGAGCCACTTTTAGGGATTACGTGACTAAGAAACCGTGTATCTTCGGGTTTTATATCAATGAGTCCAATCAAGGCTAAACATCGCCGGGAAAGGCAATAACGTACAGAATAAATTTACCCGGCTAAATTAGGTTAGGATTTTAATTTCTTTCACTCGGTGGCGGCTCGCCTTTATGAAAATCAAGACCCGATATTAAAAAGACAATTTTTATGTCACAAAGACGGGTAATTCACCTGAGAGAATGTCCTCGGCCTTTCGCATAATGAATTGATATTTTTGAAGTGAAAACTTCTTTAGGCGCGTTGAGCACTATTTGGGTGAACAAAAATCATGGAACTCGTGTCATCGTCACTTTAAATACTGTTTAAATTTTAATCTTTGATCACTATTATCACGATTAATTGATGATTGATCACGATTAATCAAATTTATTTAATATCAAATTACAAAAGAAATTACAATGCGCCTTGATAACTGCATTAGTTATAAAACTGTGTTGCAGTTATCAGGCCTCCCAATTATAGTTACATTTTAATGAGCAGATATCCTTAAAGATTCATAAAAATTGATAAAAAAGTTAAAAATATAAAATATAATTCTTAAAATAAGCAAATAAAACTAAACATGCAATTTTTGAGAGATATATAAATTAGATATACCTATATATGTGTGTGTGTGTGTGTGTGTGCGTATGTATGTGTGTGAGTGAGTTATGTGTGATATTTGATTGTATGGGCACTGTATGGGTTTGTGGAAAGAAGGATATGTTATACTTTGTGTTATTTAATAACATTTATTAGTTCCTCTGTTTCAAAGTACGACAGGTTTTTGAGCCAATTACTAATACGCGACTAATCCAGTTTACACTTCTATCGGCAGTCCCCAAAGACAGCCTTGCATTTTTTTTCTTTTCATATTAATCAACATTGACAAGGGATGGCAGAATAAACAAGTAATCGTAGATTTAGTTGAAAACAATAGTTTTTGTACATAATTGAAGTATTATAAATGAACATGATATTACACGCAATCCAAACAGTATGAGATAAAGCGAGAAATAATATGATATCAGAGAAAATAACTTCAGAACAATAGACAAAAAATAGAAAGGTAAAGAAATAATTGAAACAACTTTAAATAAGGTGCGAAATAAAGTGTGTTAAATGAAATGGAAATAATAATTGTAGTGTAAAGGATAACAAGCAAGCAGCAGAAAACCTTTAGCTATACAGCCAAATTTTCTTTATTAGTTTAATACGAGTCCAAATATAGCTTGTTAGTTGTTAGTAACGCTAAAGGCGTGCTCGTGTATCGAGTAAGCTAAGCAATTACGCCTGACCATTTATTCACATTGAGGTTAAGGCCTGATTAAACTTTAGTCAATACACAATAGCTTTCTGCATAAAGGGAATACTGCAGATCTTTTTAGTTCGCTGGAAAAATAGGTTTTTATATGTAAAAAAAAACATGTAAGACCCAAGAGAAACGGCATTTCATTCTGCTATTTGTAAGGGTTAAAAAGCATAAACAGCAGAGCACTAACATTAAAATAAGGGACAGATAAGTTAAATTAATCTATTTCGAGTATTGAAATTTAAAATAAAATATATTGTTTAGGGTTCCACAAACTATAGAATCAGATTAGTCAGATCAGTTCAGATGTAATCTGTGAGTCAATTTGAGATGAAGGTTTTTTCGCAAACTCATTTCGATATTGGACTGTCTGTCTGCGTGTTAAGTTTCGGTCGGACGAGTTAAACAAACATTTGCGTATTCCTCCAGCAGTCTACTGCAACATGAACTGACCATCGCGTACTGTTGACGAAAAAATGACCGTCGACTAAAGGCAGTGCAGGTAATATTTGCGTGCAGGTAAATATAGTGGGCAATGTAGACCTTGGCCGGCGGCCCGCCCGACCAAAGGACTGCAGGCAAACGGTTAGGTAATGGAACATTGGGGTCCTTTACGCTCAAAGTATCAGGTTGAAAATGAACCAAAACAGCTTCGAGTGTAAATATATATTTTTTCTATTTGAATATTATTTGTTTTATTCATTTTGATTAAATCCACTAGTTACAACCATTCAATCCACCAACCAACCTACGTAGTACATTTGCTGGTATTACTGTTTTGTTTTTTGTTATTTATTGTAAGATACCTATTAATTTTATGTGATTGTAATTCGTCTACAACCTACTATTGTATCTGGCACAATCTGAGCTAGTTTAAGAGAAATGCAGTGCTCAGACAAGCCTTCAAGCGTTTAGGAGCAATATTTATGTCTATATAAATAAACTAGCTGAACCCCGCAACTTCGTTCGCGTAGATATAGGTTTTTATATAGGATCGCATCGGATCCCATAATTCTTTTATGTACCTAAACTAAATGTAGCCTAAGTTACTCCTTATAACATTGAAAGTTCCATTAAAATCAATCCAGCCGTTTCGGAGATTAGCTGGAATAAATAGACAGACCGACAAACATAAATTTAAACGCACACCAGTTTAAAATAAGCCGTACGTTCAAAGATCCGGGTCCCAAGTTATTTGAACCCAATACTGAGGATTGTAATGTCTGTCATTTCTAAACTAAAAAACCTCTATGACCTTGAAATATTTACGGGACAATACATAAAGTACTACCTTTCTAACAAAAAAAGAATGAGTGAAATCGAACAACGCGTTAATGAATTACAGCTAAATACACGTTTTAACTTTCATCCCCTCTCCCAAGGGAACCGTGCTGAATTTCGGGATAAAAAGTATCCTATGTCCTACCTCGGAGTATAAACTCAAATCGTACCAAGTTTCATTTGAATCCATTCAGTAGTTTCGGCGTGATGCGCGGCCAAGATACAGACAGACAGACAGACAGACAGACAGACAGACAGAAAGACAGACAGACAGACAGACAAAAATGAAAAAAATTACAGTTTTGGCTTCAGTATCGATTAAAGAGTGCCCTCCAAAAGAAATTTTCAAAATATCTTCAATGTACAGAATTGGATCTGTTACAGTTTTATTATATTATAGATTAACGAAAAAATCGGAACCGGTGTGACCGATAGTAAGCTAACTTATCACAACAATGTTTATTTAGTTCGGACCGTAAAGCCACTAATTCCAGCTGGAGCGTTTATTTTCATCAGAACCGAAGCGGGTATAATATCGACTGAGCCCAAATCTGTGGAGAGGATACCGATAACATAACTCAAGCGGGATTTGAGCCCGCTCGATGCGCCCGAAAACTTTGTCCATTCGTTTTTTATAATCACGTAGCTGGGCTGTTGAATTAATGATATTAAGGGTGTGTTCTGATTTATGTGAATAATTGGAACCCGGATATGCTAGGGTATCATTGTTAGTGAACAATATTGTAGAGCGTAGTATTTTTATTATTAAACAAGAGATAAAGTTCATAAACTAAAGCCCGACTACGCTTTATAATTTAATTTAATATAAAATAATAATTTAGGGTGCAGAAAGCGCGGGGCAAGCAGCTAGTGGTGCCATCTGTTATGTCTATCGAAAACGAATTTTATTATTCAAGTTTTGCCTCGTGAAGGTCGCTTCTCGATTTTTTCGTGAATAAAATGTCACCCGGACCATAACAAAGAATTAATTGACACCTCATTCATCAAAATCTCTCAATCTCTCTTTGCCGCAGTTGGGTAATAAACAAAAGCAATCGTAGGCAATTAAACTAATTGCCTACGATTGCTTTAATTATACAGTTCCGTACCCAAAGGGCAAAACTGAGTATTATTAATGTCATTCTACTGTCTGTCTGTCTGACCGTCAGTATGTCATGGATCTCTAGTTCGCAGATAATTAATTTTGATATTGGGTTCCGGGTTAAAAGGAGATGAAAAAATGTGACTCGCACTTGGCCGTTTTTATTTGATACGTTTCATTGCTATAGAAAACTTTAAACATTTCTGTAGAATTTTGGTGTGTTTATAATGAAAGCAGAATATTAAAGACTTATACATATAGAAAAAACGTCTAGCCAAATCGTTGTCTAGTTTTATCTGTGATATAATCCTATACCTCTTCGCGGCTATTCTCGATGATTGGCAGGCACAAGCCAGCATTTTGACAAATGAAGGTAGTACCAGAAACGTCCCCACTGTTGTTTTAAAAAGCAAAAAGAAAAGAAGAAAAAAATACCACTCAAATTGAATAATTTCAGCAATACGCCAAAGAGAGAGCTCTCTTCCGGCACATTTTACAGGTAAATCAAGTTACGTTATGCGAAGGTTTTATACAAAAGTCTTCGGGGACTCGCCGCCTAGTGCCTCGATATAAAAGCGCTTTGCATGCCACCTGCGAGCTGTTTACTTTACGAGGTTTTTGTTCACTCGTACGAACACCTCGCTCATTCACGATTCATCCGCATCTGGGACCCTGGCATTGTGGATGCACCGTTCCACTTTAAATTCAGGTTTTGGAACCCTATGTATAAAATAAAAACTTGACGAAAAAATAACCTTTCCTTCAAACTCGTTTAGTAACTTCCGATGTCAAACCACCACCACATCCACGAAAGCTCTTTAACATCCCACTGCTGGGCACAGGTTTTCTCTCTCATAGGAGAGAGGGATTTAAGATCTTTGACCCGCCCCGCTGCTTCAATGCAGGTTGGCGGGCTTTATCGTTACGTGATATTGATAATAAACGGGACCGACGACGGCTTAAATGGCTCTCTGAGGCACGGGGGCAACACCGCCAAGTACCAACTCCGGATTGGCACTGAAAATTTCTTGATAGGAAAACTCTAAATTACTATTACTATTACTCTCTACCTACTATTATATTACTAACAATTACTTACTATCTCGTACTTACTAATTTTTGGCCTGATTTAAGATTCGAAACCGGGTCCTGCTGCAAGACCAACGAGGCAATGCTATTAATAAAATTAAAAGAAAAAAAAAACAAAAGGTAATGTATGACGAATGAACATTCTTTATTTACGACTTTGCATGTTACAATATAATATCTCATTAATATTGAGCGTTTAAAAATGATCAAAGATGCGAACATGTAAAGTTGATATAACGGTATCAAAATAAAATTGGGATTTGTACATCCTTTGCGAATATCGCTGGGTGGGGGTCGGATGTAAGGAATACGGACGCTCCAAAGGCAGCCATCGGAGCGTGAATTCAGAACATACTTCATTACAGCCTGTATGGAGGCCGACTGTGGATATTAAAAGCCTCTTTTTGAAATCTTCAGACGTACAAACTGCTTGTAGAAACTGATTTGTTTTTCTTTAAATTAAAAATAGATATTATTTGTTTAGAATCATGTCATGTTGTTTACCTACTGGAGGCAAACATACTTCTATCCGTCCATGCTAATACTTTCGGGATTATTTATAAATTATTTTATTAATGCGAAAGTGTGTCTGTCTGTCTATCTGTCGGTTACCTTTTTACACTCCACCGCTGATCTTTTTTTGATTTTCGCACACAAATACAGATAGTGTCTTGGAGATGGAGTTGGAATACTTTTTAAAGTTTCCACGGAATTTCTTAAAAAAACCTAAATCCACGCGAATTTGTGTGCGTGTGAAGACTTTGTTGGTTTTGTTTAGGATGTACGCACTTCTATCTTTTTGGAGTCATATGCGTTTTTAACAATTAAATATCACTTGCTTTGACGGTGAAGGAAAACATCGTGAGGAAACCTGCACACCTGAAAGTTCTCCATAATGTTCTCAAAGGCGTGTGAAGTCTACCAATCCGCACTTGGCCAGCGTGATGAACTACGGCCTAAACCCTTCTCATTCTGAGAGGAGACCTGTGCCCAGAAGTGGGCCAGTAATGGGTTGATAATGATGATGATATACCAAAACACGGGTGTAACGTAAATTTTGTAATCAAAACGTGTTTATGTGACGTTTGAGGCTATTTTCCGCTTTTCCTTAGAAGTTACGAGTAAGTCACCATCGAAATAATTGAATAGATAGACCAAGCAACAAAAGCGTAACGTTAAATAAAGCGAATGCCATAATATCGGCTTACGCGACTGAAAAATGGGGTCGATGTGACAACTCCGGTACGCATAACTGCGATGTTCGCGATAAAAGCAATTTAAATTGGGACATAAAACACGTCCAGGGATTGTCAGCCGGCGGGAGAGTTGTCCCGGACAATTCATTTAAGTCTTAAGACGGCGCAGAATGTAAAGTGGAAGTTAAAAAGGATTCTGAATTGAAAAGAATCGCCGACTCATTACTTCTCACGGACTCGGCTTGCGGGCGATGAGATTTGCTCTGGGATCTTAATTTAGAACGTTTTTGTGGTAATCTCGCATAGGAACTCGTTAATTATTTTTGTGCGATTTTTGCTAAGCTTTATAATGAGTTATTTTTTTTGAAAAACCGGCGATTCAAATTGCACGCCATTGTGGAATATGACGAAAACATTTCTTTTTATCGTGCAAATTAAAGTTCATAACACACAAATAAAGACATATACTATATTTAAGTTAATTGCACGTATATTATATTAAAAAAAGTTAATAACAAATGTCTTTGTGATAGTACTTTGAAGATGTTGTGAATCATGCAAAACCTCTGTTTGAAGACCTCAGCGCAGTGGTGAGCGCTGTAGTCTAATAAGTGGGAGGTCCCGGATTCAATTCCCGGCAGGGACAATTTTGGATGCAGTCTAAGGTGGAACCTTACACACATGACAATTACCAACATATGAGATCGCAGCCAAGGGCTAACTTGTAGCTGAATAAAAAATACAGCCTTTGAGAATATAAAATCTACACAGCACAAGACCAAAATAGACACAAAGAATATTCTAACAATATAAACTTCGATTCAAAGGGATGTTCATGGAAACGTTTATTTCTAACGGAGATTAAAAGAAAAAGTTTTGCCCTTTCAAAGACCTCTCTCATTCGACATCCGACAGTGATCATGCATCCAAACAACCTAAAGCGATATACTTCACAAACCCCTAAATTAAACGGGAGAATTAATTAGAGGAATACAAGTTGCCTTTATAAACTTTTACGATTTCGGGAGACGTTGACAACCAGGACAGTCGTCGGAGCGTAAAAACTCCTTTTTAATCAGAGATACCCTACATACGGGTCCAAAGTTCATTGACAGAAACCTACCTACTTCACTTTTGTTGTTCGACTTTTGAAGAGAAATATAAAGGATCTACAATTGTAGCTTGTATAATTATTGAGTACGTATGAATCATACGAGTTCAATATGTTTTATGTCGTACGGAATTAGCGAAGATGACGACAAATGATTCGAGAACAGTGTGAGTGGGGTTAAGGATCCAAAATTTTTGGGGTTCTGATTTCATTTGTATTAAATCTGAACGGTAAATGGATGAGCGGCTTTGGAAGTCGGAGTTTGACCAATCCTTGGTTCGGAAAGCAAGCGGTCCGTCTCCAAAGTATTACAAATTATGTTAGAAGGATTTTTGAAGACTGAGCGCTGTAGTTTAATAGGTCCCGGGTTAAATTCTCGGTGGGGGCAATTCGGGATTTTATAATTTCTAAATTATCTCTGGTCTGGTTTAGTAAAACGCTTTAGCGTGGCTCTAATTACCACCTTTTCGGCAACACCGTGTCTCTAAGCGATTTAGCATTATAGCACGATGTCGCGTAGAAACCGATTCAGGGTATGGGTTTGATAAAAACTGCCACACCCTTTCCAGGTTAGCTCGCTTCCACCCTAGACTACATCGTCACATACCGTCAGGTGAGATCGCACAGATCAAGGGCTAACTTGTAGATGAAGAAAAAAAGAATCAGGAAGCAAAGCGCGTTGCCATTCCAAATAAACCGCTAATATAATATTATGATTATGGAATAGGTGATGATCTTTAGTAATGAGACTGCGACGCATAGAGATAAAGAATTTCTATATACGGAATATCTAGCGTGTTTTATCAGGTATCCGGGACAGCGGTGTGTCATTTGTACTCAGCTAATGAATAGTGATGAGACGCAGCCCGTTAATGAACAGACGACTGATCGTGAGTTTGTAATTCATTGGAGCTTTGATCTTTTACTGAATATTCGAACAATTAGCATTGTTTGTTTCCTTGAACAAAATCAAGAAGCCAGAAAATACATCAGCTTTATAATCCAATATAAATAACCTGGACCTATGAATTACAGTTTTCCATTTAACAAAGTTACGAAACGAAAATACTTGATCAGACTTAAACACTACTATACTATTAAATTGAGATCAAAATTTTAAAATGCTATCCGGTTCAGACTGTATGATGATGATGATGACAGTGATATTGATGATAATAATGTTGGTAGTAAAATTATTAACGTAATAATTTATTTGATCAGGAAAAATTACCAATCGCGATTATGAAAAAACGATAAGAAATTAAAATTCTAATTCACTTAACGTCAAAGGTTTTATTTACTTCAAAACTAACACTTGGGTCCTTATAACAGACGCTTTGAAATGGAAGCCTTTGCTCTACATTTCACCGACCGTGTGTCATTCGAACGTTGTGTCATGAATAGTAATGAAAATCAGCTCGCTAATGAATAAAGGATTGATCTGGAATCCGCAATACCTTACGCGCTTTGATCTTTTAGTGCTTGGTGAATATTTTATAAACAATTATGTTCAATAAAGTAGTGTTAAAATAACGTTAATTTTGTAGCTCTACACTAAAGAAAAGTACTTGATGAGAAGCGTTTAAAAAAGTATTAGACAATTATTTCAAGAAGTTAAGCATTCAAAGCTTCTTTTATACGAGTCACAAGAAATTTCTAAATCTAAAGTGAGCAGTAAGCAATGTATTTAAAAGAAACAAACAACATTCAAGAGCCTTTTATAATCGTCTACAACTTTTAAAACGTTGATGAAAGTAGAGTCTTTCTACTAAATAAATGTCTTTTAGCTTAATTAAAGCTTTAATTAAAATTACATATCACTAAGTATACAAGTCGGAATTAACAAAATTAAAAAATACGACTGCCCTGAAGCACTGGATATTGAACTATTGCATTATATATTTTTGGAATCTACTCATCATTTTCTAGACAATGATTATGAACTTAATCTGATTTTCAAATTTTTTTTTCAACTTTATTCTTTAATGCGGGACCATGGTCACCCCCATCATTTTTTTAAATTTTACTAGCCTATGTAACCAAAACTAAGCTAAGGATTATAACGATACCTCATTCATCAAAATCGGTTCAGGCGAATAGAAAATATGGTGGAATATAGAAACTTACATACATTAATGAACCCTAAAAATAAATTATACTCCTTTTTTAGGCAGTCGTATAAATAACTGCCTTAGGTTTAAAAGATGTGCCATGCACACGAGCAGGTTTTTTAGGGTTCCGTACCCGAAGGGTAAAAACGGAGCCCTATTAATGTCACTCGGCTGTCTGTCTGTCTGTCTGTCTGTCTGTCTGTCTGTCCGTCTGTCCGACGATCACAGGTCTCTAGCTCGCAGACGAAATCAGTTACAAACCTGAAATTTTAGTATTTAGTGTAAAACGTTAACCCAAAATCAAATATTGAATTAGAAATTGAATTAAATTATTTTTCAGGGGGGCTCCCATACATGAAAAAGGAGCCGGAAAAAAAAATTTTTTCTTTACCCTAGCTTGTGGGGTATCATTGTTTAGAGCTCATTAAGTAGAGTACAAATATATATTTTTTTAATTTTTATCTCAAAAAATAAGGGAATGGGAGGCCATCAAAGTTGTCAGTTTTAGACCATTTTTGTGACGGGGGCTATCTCAAAAACTAAACTAGTTGGGAATATGATATTTCAGTATATTATGTACTATATGCTCTATTTAAACAACAAATACTGAAAACAACGATTTATTAAATAGTTTATAAGCTGTGACCAAAATAAACGAACATTTTTTTGGGTTTTTCTTTCACGGTTTGTTGCGATGTCTAGCTCGGAAATTAAATATTTCTTAGACCCAAAATATTATATTGTTCATAATTATGTACGGAACCCTGAAAGAGCGAGGCCCGACTCGCACTTGGCTGATTTTTTGTTAATAATGTTCAATAATTTAAGAAAACATCTGCTTGAATAAAGCGATATAATTTTCCCGCACACTGTAAGAAAGCGGCATCCGATGCTTTCATACACATTAAAAGTTGCAAACAAACTTGATCGAGGGCCTTTATAAGAGTATAAAGAAAAAACTTTTATAAACACAACTAATCCACAACAAGGGCGAGTGCTTAAAGGTGCTTTTCATGAGGAAATAACAATCTTTTCCTTGGCAAACATTTAATAATGTAAGAGTCTATCCAGGCGTCCATATTTGTTCGTGTATCTATATTATTGTGTTATTGTGTACCTAGATCAGTGTACACAATCTCATTACATACACTAAAAGTATTTCTATATTTTCTGCAAGACAAAATTCAGGAGTAAAAAAGAATATAGATTCAAAATTGGTATTCTGAACACTTTTTTAAAAAGGATAGGATAGAATTACATATTAAAAAGGATAGCACAGCTTTTAGAACAGTTACATACTTTAGATTAAGTGTTGTGCAAAGTTTGACTATTTTTATTTACCTGCACTTCTGGAAAATTAGAATATGAGACCTCTGTTTGATTTTTTTCATTCGACTATCGACTACATTATTTACATGTTCCTAATAAAAACAGCAAATGAAATTTTTAATAATCAAGTCAAGCGTTTACAAAGACGCGATAAACTTTGTAAGCATTATGGTCTTACATTTTTAATAGAAAAATATGCGCGCCGCCGCGGGTCACAATTAGCCTAATGAACAACTCCACTTAGGAGTCAGCTGTAATTTGAGTCAAAAACTTAAATTGTTGCCACTGTGCCAACCTCAATTACTGAGTGGAAGCGAAGGTTACTTCAATAATAATTATTTATTATATAAAACTAAGTTGAGTACATGAGTAATACAAGTCAGGTCAGTGTGTACAGTTCAGCAGATGAAGTTATGTTAAGATAACGAGCAAGAAATATCTTGTCTATATTTAATTCGTATGTAATCTTATTTACTGGGAAATAAATTATTCAAAAATGCATTTATAGGGCAACAAAAAGTCAATTTTATAAGTTTCAGTTTGTATATTTTTTTGATTCGAAATATGAGAACTCAATGGGCGAAACATTTTTATCTGAATTTCATACAAGAGAAAATGTTTTCCGTAATAACTTTTTGAGCTGTAAACAAGAAAACCCGTGTTTCCGCATAGGCTATCGTTGTGAATTACTCGATTACAATCCAATCTCGATTGCACAGTGGGGTACAATCCTCTTGGCAAGCACTTGAAATATCAATTCGATTTGCGGGCAAATTAAAAATATACGACAACATCAAAGAAATCCATCGATTTCAAAGTTGATTCGATGATCAAGGTAATAAATAAGTTATACTCTATTTTTTATATGCAATTTTTTGTGAATTACTTAAACAAAAGCGAATTTTTGCGCATACGAAAAATACAAATATTTTCTGAAAACTGAATTTTATTCAGAAAGTAGAAGGCATTCTAAAAGCAGCCTGTTGGTGGAAAAAGTTTCCTTTAAATCTTAAGTTAAAACTCTTAACATAAGAGAACACAAAAACAACTTTTTCGATGATAAATAATTATTTATGGACTTTATTTAATATTCTAATCTCACTGATCAAAATAACAGTCCTTTACATTTCATAATCCCGTTTATGAAACAGGAGGCGAGAATTTATTAATTAAATGTCAAAAATTAAAAATACAATACATATATTTTCTGAAAACTGCATTTTTTTTTTCAGAGAGTAGAAAGCATTCTAAAAGCAGCCTGTTGGTGGAAAAAGGTTCCTTTAAATATTAAGTTAAAACTCTTAACTTAAGAGAACACTTATGTAGAACACAAAAATAACTTTTTCAACGATATTTATTTATGGACTTTATTTAATATTCTAATCTCACTGATCGAAATGACAGTCCTTTACATTTCATAATCCCGTTTATGAAACGGGAGACGTGAATTTATTAATTAAATGTCACGCCTATCTTGAGCCCTTTCATGTGCTTTCCATTTGCGAATTAGTTTACCTTTAATTTGGCTAAGCGCACCGACAATGCTCCCGATAAAAGCGTGCCGCCCCCGTCACCCCGTCACCCGCCCTTCGAATTAAATCTATAATCCGTACTGAGATTTGCAAAATCTGAGAGGAAAATTCAGGTGAGGTACAAAATTTAAATTGATTTTAATCACAAGATTCGCAAGCGCCGCGTTATATTGTAAATTTTTTTAGTTGCGGGATTAGTTGGGTTGTTTTGTCTTCTTTGACGACCTCCCTGGCGCAGTGGTGAGCGCTGTGGTCTTATAAGTGGGAGGTCCCGGGTTCGATTCCCGGCAGGGGCAATTTGGGATTTTATAATTTCTAAATTGTCTCTGGTCTGGAGGCTTAAGCCGTGGCTGGTTACCACCTTACCGGCAAAGCCGTGCCGCCAAGCGATTTAGCGTTCCGGTACGATGCCGTGTTGAAACCGATCAAGGCGTATACATACCTCTTCCAAGTTAGCCCGCTTCCATCTTAGACTGCATCATCACTTACCAACAGGTGAGATTGCAGTCAAGGGCTAACTTGTAGTTGAATAAAAAAAAAAAAAAAAAAGACCTCTCGGCGCTGAAATCATGTAATGTTTTCACCCCTTTGGTGGTCGTCTCAGTGCATCAGTTAAGAATGCACTGCATCATAATATAGTAGTAATTCAAGTTGAAAGAATCCTTATCGGATAGATATGTATTATGTTTGATACACTGATATCGTACCCGGAGAACAAAATAGGCTATTTATTTATCGACGATTTCGCTGGTAGAGTTTATTTAAAGGCTTTAAATCTGAATAAATAAATAAATCTATTCCTAAGCAGGCCAGAGTAAAATTAGTAGTACTAAAAGACTGTCAAATAAGGTAGTAAAGCACACGAATATGTTCAATGTTCCTACTACTAAAATTGAGCGCCACCAATGTTTAGTTACATGTCAACTCACACATTCAGTAACTAACTTGGATAGCTATTGATTAACGAAGGCAACCGTGTGACATACGTGATCAAAATTAGGCCACGCCGCAATCACACAACTACGCCGCCATTATTGCCGTTACATTTTAGCGCTTTTATTAAACGTCTCGTAAAATCTATAAATTCAGCGGACCGTTTGTACCGATTCCAAATATCGTGCTGCAAAGTTGGTAACCGCACGTTTGTCAGCGCGGGAGTGCGTAATCCTATGATTAGTGTACGGGATGTGCGGAATTAGGGACGATGATTTAGCTAAACTGTGTTACCATTATTTATACCGAATAAGAGGATCCTGAATCGGTAATGTTCCTATCCTATGTGTGATATATTATGTTCTTTTTAGGGTTCCGTACCCAAAGGGTAAAACGGAGCCCTATTAATGTCACTCGGCTGTCTGTCTGTCTGTCTGTCTGTCTGTCTGTCCGTCTGTCCGCCGGTCACAGGTCTCTAGCTCGCAGACGAAATGAGTTACAAACCTGAAATTTTGGTATTTGGTGTAAAACGTTGACCCAATATCAAATATTGAATTAAAAATTGAATTAAATTATTTTTCAGGGGGGCTCCCATACATGAGAAAGGAGCCGGAAAAAAAAAATTTTTTCTTACCCTAGCTTGTGGGGTATCATTGTTTAGAGCTCATTGAGTAGAGTACGAATATATATTTTTTTTAATTTTTTGCTTAAAAAGTAAGGAAATGGGGGGTCATCAAAATTGTCAGTTTTAGACCATTTTTGTGACGGGGGCTATCTAAAAAACTAAACTAGTTAGGAATATGATATTTCGGTATATTATGTACTATAATATATGCTCTATTTGTACAACAAATACTGAAAACAACGATTCATAAAATAGTTTATAAGCTGTGACCAAAACAAACGAACTTATTTTGCGTTTTTCTTTCACGGATTCTTGCGATGTCTAACTCGGAAATTAAATATTTCTTAGACCCAAAATATTATATTGTTCATAATCATGTACGGAACCCTGAAAGAGCGAGGCCCGACTCGCACTTGGCTGATTTTTTATTTTTGGTTCGGTCGAAGTTTTGAAATGAGTGATTCTCTTTATTCGTAAATACCCACGACTTTGTCCGCGTAGATTTGATATAATAGATAGATGTTTATATTAGCCTTGCAGCTTATGTTCAGGTCCTTAACTGCGCTTCGTAGCTCTGCTGCGACATGATTGAACGACAAACCAAGAAACGAACGAATAATCTTATGGTTGACTAGCTGACCCCCGTGACTTCGTTCGCGTGTTTATAGGTTTTATCGGTTTATAGGGTCGGATCGGATCCCATAATTCTTTTATGTACCTAAACTAAATGTAGCCTAAATTACTCCTTATAACATCACCTATCTGCCATTGAAAGTTCCGTTAAAATCGATCCAGCCGTTTTGGAGATTAGCTGGAACAAATAGACAGACCAAAAACATAAATTTAAACGCACACCAGTTTAAAATAAGCCGTACGTTTAAAGATCCGGGTCCCAAGTTATTTGAACCTAATACTGAGGGTTGTAATATCTGTAATTTCGAAACTAAAAAACCTATGACCTTGAAATATTTCCGGGACAATATAATATAAGAATCCATTCAGTAGTTTCGGCGTGATGCGCGGCCAAGATACAGACAGACAGACGGACAGACAGTCAGACGGACAGACAGACAGACGGACAGACAAAAATTAAAAAAATTACAGTTTTGGGTTCAGTATCGATTGTAGAGTGCCCTCCAAAAAAAATTTTCAAAATATCTTCAATACAGAATTGGATCTGTTACAGTTTTATTATACCTATTATAGATGGATAGATTGAGTACGGTATAGAGTAAAAAGAAGACACGATGAAAAATATCACGACAACGAATTGGAGAATAAGAATAACATTGAAAAAATAGCAAACAGTATATTATTTTTCATAGAGTGGAAAGCAAACAGATGGCACACAGTGCGGGATGATAATACGGAACACCTATCAGGAAGGAAGATGGAGCGATACCCATAATTGGGCGCCATCGAGTATGTTTGTTTCGCGCCAGCAGATTTATGACGTCAATTTATGCGTGGCCGCGCGCTGTGTATTTTTTCCCGTCGGAGCTAATATTTTTCGGCGGGTGTTTGTATTAATGCTTTTAGTGAACTACTTTCACGGGCCTGAATCATTAATGTAGGATTTTCACGTGTGTACGTCCTGCCAATCACGTGAGTGAGTTCATTTATGCAGCAGTGCGTTTGCTGGTTTGTTTTTGGTTTAAGCTCGTACTTTATTAAGTCGCGGCTATTTATAATATTAAGAATATCAAAATAATATAATATAGCACGACAATGTCGCACAGTATTCTATTGTAAATAGACACCTCAGACTAAGCTTTACTAAGCTATACTATTGTATTGTGTTACTTGCTATGCTTATGACGTTATAAATTAAATAAATAAGTTAAATTTATTTTATTATATAGCCTATAGCACTCAGGGATCACGTACATATCCAACGGTGAAAGAATTTTTGAAATCGGTCCTGTAGTTCCTGAGATTAGCGCGTTCGAACAAACAAACTCTTCCGCTTTTATTTAGATTAAATAATATTATAGATATTTTAAATATTAGTATAGATAGTGCAGAGTAAGTCTAAATTGATTTTAATATGTACTAGAATACAACGCAGGGTTTCATAAACAAACCTTATGATAAGAGAGATTACCGAATTCCATGTAGTATGGGATAACTACATTTTGTGATAAAATAAATTACATCATCATATATTACTTAACCAAGACAAGAAGGCTTTTACCTCTGCACAACGTTGCTTTGTGGCACTCATTTAGGAAAAAAACCGCCCATTATTGCCAACATAAAAGCGTATAATAACAACATTAAGTGGAAGTCTGCAGGAGAAAGGAAATTCTGGAAAACATTAGTGCTAGGGCTTTCAGTTGGGAGCTGATGGCTGTAATTGTTGAGGAATCAACCTTCAGAATACTAATTTCACATTAACAGATTTAACAGAAATCTTTAATTTGAGTGACAAATTCAACATATTTTTAAAACCCGAGAAAGCAAAATCAGGCTAATAAGCTGTTTACTGCTTATATATATTTTTTATTACTTAAACTAGCTGACCCCCGCAACTTCGTTCGCGTGTTTATAGGTTTTATATAGGATCGGATCGGATCCCATAATTCTTTTATGTACCTAAACTAAATGAAGCCTGTTACTCCTTATAACATTGAAAGTTCCATTAAAATCGATCCAGCCGTTTCGGAGATTAGCTGGAACAAATAGACAGAACGACAAACATAAATTGAAACGCACGCCAGTTTAAAATAAGCCGTACATACAAAGATCCGGGTCCCAAGTTATTGGAACCCAATAAATGTCTGGCATTTCTAAACTAAAAAATCTATGACCTTGAAATATTTACGGGGCAATACTTAAAGTACTACCTTTCTAACAAAAAAAGAATCAGTTAAATCGAACTACCCGTTAATGAATTACAGCTAAATACACGTTTTAACTTTCTTCCCCTCTCCCAAGGGAACCGTGCTGAATTTCGGGATAAAAAGTATCCTATAACCTACCTCGGAGTATAAACTCAAATCGTACCAAGTTTCATTCGAATCCATTCAGTAGTTTCAGCGTGATGCGCGGCCAAGATACAGACAGACAGACAGACAGACAGACAGACAGACAGACAGACAGACAGACAGACAAAAATGAAAAAAATTACAGTTTTGGCTTCAGTATCGATTATAGAATGCCCTCCAAAAGAAATTTTCAAAATATCTTCAATGTACAGAATTGGATCTGTTACAGTTTTATTATATTATATAGATAGATATATCAATATGGTCTACATCTGTTAGTCTAATAAGGTATACTATTTGTTTATATTCACAACCTTAAATGAAAACCTTATTTTATTCACCATAAACGGATCCAATATTTAAAAGTTCATATATTTCATTTATTTATTTGTTTATATAAAAACTAGCTTATGCCCGCGACTTCGTCCGCGTGAATTTCAGTTTTTCACAAATCCCGAGGGAATCGTGGATTTCCGGCTCCCTTTTCCCGCTCCTTTTTCCAACCTTTAGATATACCTACTTTCAAGGAAGTTTGCTATAGTAATCTACCTATAGCTATAACTATAGATTTAGATTTTTTCAAAATTCCGTGGGAATTGTGGATTTTTCCAAGATACAAAGTAAGTCAGAGCATAATCTATCTCCATTAAAAATTTCAGCCAAATCGGTTCACTAGTTGCGGCTTTAAAGAGTAACAAACATACACACACACACAAACTTTCGCCTTTATAATATTACATTTATATATATTTATATATAAAAATAATTATCTTCCAGCTTACCTCTAAAATCTTTGTTTTTGGATTTAAATATTGAATAATAATATTATAGAAGCGAAAGTGTTTTTTGGTTTTTACTTCAATCACGCCGCAATAGAGCGGCGTGATTGATTCTTATTTCGGTAAAAAAAATATACGCGGTATTTTTGAAAACCTGACTCTACGCGGCCGAAATCGCGTGAAAATGCTAGTTTATAATATCTAAACGGTAAACCTACTTTATTTGGTACCAGCTCCTCAACTATTATGCATTAAAGAGAGAAACAAGCACAGGAGCAGAGGAATTTACTTAGGATATTAAACGCCAGACAAAGGGGTCTCGTGGTTAAATCGGTGAGAAAGAATGAACTTTTACAACAGAAGATTGCTCTTTGGGTGAAGTTTTTTAAACTATAAATACGTTAAAAAATTTCTAAATAATTACAAGGTAGCTAATAGCTATATAGACCGAATGACCCATTTCGCAAAAAATTATAATTAAAAATAAATTGTACGGAAACAAGAGCTAACAAAATATTATTATTTAATGCACTTTATACAAACAAGCTTCTTATTTGACACGAATTGAAACAGAACGGAAACTGCTAATGGCTAACTCGGTACAATGAAAATAATGAACTTTTACAACAGTAGAATTACTCTTTGGGTGATTTTTAACATATTTATAAATAAATTCCCGAACTTTATAAATAGGTATTTAATAGCTATAGTTTCATAACCAGAATTCGAAACAATTAAAGAAAAACTTTATAATAAACACTAAAAAAGGCTGTGAAATAATTTATAAATAAATTCCTAAAAATTTATAAACTGCTAATGGCTAACTCGGTACAATGAAAATAATGAACTTTTACAACAGTAGAATTACTCTTTGGGTGATTTTTCACATATTTATAAATAAATTCCCGAACTTTATAAATAGGTATCTAATAGCTATAGTTTCATAACCAGAATTCGAAACAATTAAAGAAAAACTTTATAATAAACACTAAAAAAGGTTGTGAATTAAAATTTTCTTTTTTTTAAATAGTTTATAAAGGAAATATTTCTTTAATTGAATTTAAAATGTTTAAAGCGAAATACAGATAAAAGTAAACCGCAAATAACGAAGCCCACCTTTCGGTCAGTAGGTATTGCTTCTACAAAATCAATTGAGGTTTGAGTTTCTTGAACCCGGAATATTCGAGAACATTGGCACGGAACGATCGTGGCTCCTAATTAGTTTAGCGAATTAATTCCGATGCCCGAAACGATGCTTTTCAGATGTTGATGTAATTGAATTTTAGAGATCAATCGAAATGGTTTCTCTAATGCGGCATTATGGTATACTAGTAGGTAACTGCCCGCGGCTTCGCCCGAGTGAATTTCGGTTTTTCATAAATCCCGAGGGAATCGTGGATTTTCGGTTCCCGTTCCCGCTCCCTTTTCCAACCTTTATACCTACTTTCAAGAAAGATTGCTATAGTAATCTACTCGTACCTATAACTATAGCTATAGATTTCGATTTTTTCAAAATCCCGTAGGAACTGTGGATTTTTCCAGGATAAAAAGTAGCATACGTGTTAAGTCAGAGCATTATCTATCTCCATTCAAAATTTCAGCCAAATCGATTCAGTAGTGAGTGTGTGTTACTGAGAATTTTTACACAGAAAAACCCAATACATTTTTGGCCTGAATCGGGACTTGAGGCCGCCCAAATAAACTAAATTAACCCAACAAGCTAGTCGACTTTGATATACAAAGGCTGAAATAATACCCTTGTCTATGAAAGTAACTTGCTTTCAAAGGTGACTTTTGTTTTGATAATAATAACTAGTTCATCTATAAATCATGAAAATTATTATTAATGTTACTAAGATTTTAAGGATTGCTTTTACATGATCAAAAACTTTTGAAATCAACGACAATTATATAAAAGATAGTTACCCTAAAGCGAAGTTCAAACTTAACCAATGACATGAATATGGCGAAAACTATTAAAGTAGACGTCAGCCGAAGCAACTTTGTCTCCAGAATGAGAGCAAATTACCGAAATGCAATTCCGAAACTCGCGAAAGTTGTAAACGAAATCCACGTCGCACTAGTAACTTTAAAATTACGAATTAAGTAGTTCTTAAGTAGGTAAGAATAACGTAACTAAAGATTGTAAATGCTCTAAGTGGCTACTAAAAGAAGTTTATACATACGTATAAATTACCTAGAAGATTGCAATCATAATATCAAGACACAAGTGAGAAGTATTAAAAGTTAATTTTTTATTTTTATTTAAGTACAAGTTAGTCTTTGACGCTAAATCGCTTGGCGGCACGGCTTTGCCAGTAGGGTTGTAATCAGTCACGGCTGAAGCCTCCCCAGACCAGACCAGAGACAATTTAGAAATTATAAAATCCCAAATTGCCCCTGCCAGGAATCGAATCCGGAACCTCCCACTTATAGACCACAGCGATCACCACTGCGCCAGGGAGGTCGTCAAGTTGACGTCAGCCCAAACGTTTGAAGGAATGCAAATTATTTACGATATTACGATTTAATAAGACGAAGTTGTAGACGGAATCCATGTCTCACTCATAACAATAAAATTTACGAATGAAGTAAATAAGAACATTGAAAATTCACCGCGAACAAAGCCAACAAATTAGCCAAGTTCCCACCGAAGCATGTAAGGGCTGAATAATGAAGTAATAAATATGTCACAGTATCGCCTAGCAATTAGCAGCCAAAGTAACTGTTTACACTTTTATTTTGTAGGCCACAAGGTTGAAACAAACGAAACGCGCGACGGAAGCGGCCAATCAATAAGCAACCGCTCTCGCGACAGTCGCGTTGCTTGACTTTCAAGTTGATTGACTGGAATAGTCCACTCATGATCCAACGTACTGACACGGAACTAAACTTATTAAGCACAAAAAAATTAAAAAGTTAAAGTTCTTTATTTTTTTATTATTTATAGTTTGTCGCGGCGAACTAAAACGCGCGACTGATTCACATAACAGCGTGCGACGACGATTGCGACAGGAATAATTTCGCAATGTGAAAACCTTTACACCGTTCCTTGCATAGGCAGTGGCATATATTCTAGAGTGAGGGAAAGTAGTTACTCACGCTTATAAGCCACCAGCCTCCCAACAAAGTATTCTTGTGTGCAGACTGTGTGAAGACGGCGTTAGCCAATACGGAACGATTATGACGAAATATGACGCTGCGCCTGTCACCCTGTTACGTTCAGCGAAAACGACTTTTTCGCATTCAAAGTGATGCCTCTACATGCCCTCCCGACCGAATTTCGGCCACGGCGGCCAATCTCAACCGAAGCCAACTACGCAGGAGATATTATAGTGGACAAGTGTTTGCGTATACACACACACAGGTGCGCTCTTTATTCCCTCACTCTCATTGTCTGATGGGACGCCAATGCGACATGACCGGAGAGGGATCAAGCGCATAACCGACGACTTTACGTGCTCAAAACCTCTAAATACATGGCAATAACAATACATGTACACGTATTGGAAATATTTGACACCCTATCGTCGCGCCGCGCTGCCGCATCGCTTTGTGAATGTTTCACGCTTTATTTAAATCTCACACGCCATTAGTAGCTCTTTATCATCATTAAGTCTCTAAATAAAATTAGACGCAGTCAGCCAAACGGAAGGGTTTCCGTCTGTATCTAACTAAACAAACGAAGCAAATTAACAGCTGTTTTAGTGTTTACCGTGTATATTATGGGGCGAGTTATTTAAACACATTTTGCATTCTACACAAGAAAAGCGGCGGCTACATTTCTCGAAAATCTTATTTACCGTCGTTTCCTCAGTAGGTACTCATTCTCTCTCTCTCTTGTGATGCGATGCTATAAGTACTTACTCTTACTCTACTAAGCTTACTCTTAGTAAAATATTTCATAATGAGCCTTAACTTAAATTGCCCATGACCTTGGCTGCATCAAAAGTGTACCCAAATACGAAACCTTCAGAATATAATAGAATAGAAAAGTTTTTTATTCAAATAAACTTTTACAAGTACTTTTGAATCGTCAATTGAACTACCACTGGTTCGGAATGCCATTCCAACCGAAAGAACCAGCAGGAAACTCGGCGGCTTCCTCGAGCTCTAAATGGTGGTGAAAGCTGCATCGAAAGCAGAGAAAGTATAGAATTCATAACTATATAGAAACAAACATGATTTGCGACTGTTTTATAATATTAAGTTAAATATACTTATGAATTACTGGACATTTTGAATTTTGTTGACTTTCATAAATATATCCTTTTAAAATTAACCAGTGGCTAGTTCACTAGAGCTCTTTCAACTAAGGTCGGGTACATTGGCGCCGGTAATTACGCTAATAGCTCTAATGGGGGTCTCGTGGACCCAAATCGTAAGGGAACATGTGATGCTCTCGTGAATAAAACTCATGTGGAAGATTTATACGAGGTTTTCAGACTAGTAAACCGGTTAAGTTGTTTCTATAGCTTATTATTTAGGTGCAAAGGTGCATTTTGCAACTGCAATTTGATGATAGTAACAGAGGCAGTGCTGTTAATGAGAAAGGCCTATACCAGCGGATAAATAAACCATGCACCAGCAACCACCACTACAGCCTTTTAACGTCCCACAGCTGGGCATAGGCCTTCTCTCTCATAGTAGAGAGGAATTTAGAGATAAATATTCGACCTGGTAAGAAAGTACTGAGATCGCAAAGTTACTTCATACCGTACTAAAAATGTAGTTCCTCAAGTATATGATCCATAGTTTGTCCTATAGATTATCCATAGTTTGTTCTCAGTCACCTCATGAGAAATTTGAACTTCCGTTGCACCAGTAGTATATTACAAAATCTATCATTTTATGGTGGATTATGAGTGTGTGTATATTTTTAACGAAAATTTATTAATTTCTCGAAGGGGGAAAAAAATCGGAAAAACCAAAGGTTAAAACAAAAAATCGAAATCTGCTTTGTGGTAGGATTCTACCTCGATTCCGCCTGGCTAGCGACCACACTTCAGCCGTAATCTGTCGCAAAGCATCCGTGTGTTCCGGCAGCGAGCTGAAGAGCCAGTCCCGTTCCTCAAAAGCCGGCAACGCATTAGTCCATCCTCAGGTGCTGCTAATGTTCATGGGCGGCGGTAATCACTTAACATCAGGTGACCCGCTTGCTCGGGTGCCCACTATTCCTATAAACAAAAAAAAACCCAATAATACAGCCAAGCCCAGTCAGAAGAGTGGAAGAGTGGATCATTCTGGCAGTCAAAACATGTCACAGGTTCATTACGCGTTTTGAAGGGACAAACACTCCACATGATCAGTGCGAGCTATTAAATTTCAATCCGTTTATGAAGTGGGATATTAATTAGTTTGTCCGGCGATTATGCGGAATTAATTGGATAATCCAATATAAATTTAACGACGCGGGCACCGGGATAGTGATTTTGCATTACGCAACCGTATGTAAATGGTTTGTGGAAATTGCGTTTGTCTTTGTTGAGGTCTCGTGCGGATTTATTGTTGGTGGACATCAATGCGAGTTTCGAGTCTTTTAGTATAAGCATCACCCTGCAGTAGGGTAGTGATGAGGGCACCAGGAAAAGAAGCTAATTTGCAACTCCATAAATAATATACAATATAATAAATAATAATATATAATAAATAATAATAACACTTTTTTCTTTTATTTACTTTTAACTATTTAATATTTAAACTACAATAGGTAAATGTTAACAAAACTAACACCACAACTTTTCACTTATTTCCTCCGCACACCTCTCGAGAGTGTCCATCCTACTAATATTATAAATGTGAAAGTGTGGATGTTTGGATGTTTGGTTGTTTGGATGTTTGTTACTCAATCACGCCGCAACTACTAAACCGATTTGGCTGAAATTTTGAATGGAGATAGATTATGCCCTGACTGAAAACATAGGCTACTTTTTATCCTGGAAAAATGCACAGTTCCCACGGGATTTTGAAAAACCCGAAATCTATAGCTACAGCTATGTGTAGATTACTATAGCGATTTCCTTGATAGTAGGTATAAAGGTTGGAAAAGGGAGCGGGAACAGGAACCAGAAATCCATGGATTTGTTTAAAACCGAAATTCACGCGGGCGAAGCCGCGGGCATTCTCTAGTTTAAAGATAAAGTTGCCAACGTGAAAATAAAAATATAATCTATCTATACTAATATAATAAAGCGGAAGAATTTGTTTGAACGCGCTAATCTCAGGAACTACTGGACCGATTTCAAAAATTCTTTCACCGTTGGATATGTAAGTAATCCTTGAGTGCTATAGGCTATAATATATGTACCATGGGCGAAGCCGGGGCGGACCGCTAGTGAAATTATAAAGCTAGTTAAATTAAAATCCTAACATTAGTGAACGAAAACCTAACTACATATACTATAGCATGCGGTGATTTTAGAAGCTTCCATTTAGGAAGCGCGTTATTAGCGCGTACTAACGCGTTTAGTTCTTTTAAATAGAAAGAAGGAATATTTACGATTTGATAGTAGATAGGTAATTATTGTAAAACAAAAGGAAAATATGTAAAGTTCTTACATTATACGTACTATACTGGATTTTGTATAATGTTTTATCATGTGAGACGTGATATGGAGCAAAAAAAATCCAATTTTTTCTTACACCTTTTATGAAATAATGCTGTGGAAACATTTACATAGACAATGTTCGTTTTAATAATTGTTAGCTTAACCGAAATGAGGTAAAAGTAAAATAATCGTGTACAAAATACACAACAGCCCGGTAGGCCTTCAAAGATTCATTTAAAAAACCTTTGGTTATCATACCTAAGTATAACATAGAATGAGACTGGATTCGTTAAATAATAAAATAAGTTAAATAGTGTATGTCTTCTTTATTTATTACTAGCTTCTGCCCGCGGCTTCGCCCGCGTGTATTTCGGTTTTTCACAAATCCCGAGGGAATCGTGGATTTCCGGTTCCCGTTCCCGCTCCCCTTTTCAACCTTTATACCTACATTCAAGGAAGTTTGTTATAGTAATCTACCTATAGCTGTAGCCATAGATTTTAGTTTTTTCAAAATCCAGTGGGAACTGTGGATTTTTTCCAGGATAAAAATATATAGTATATATAGTAGCCTATGTGTTAAGTCAGGGCATAGTCTATCTCCATTCAAAATTTCAGCTAAATCGGTTCAGTAGTTGCGGCGGTAAAGAGTAACAAACACACACACACACACAAGTTTCGCCTTTATAATATTAGTGTGATAGTCTCTATTATCATAAATTAACATACATTTTCGTATAGGTACCGTGCCGTTTTCTGTGTACGACCAAGTTATTCTTATATGTACAGCAAACTTTATCTCGCAAATTCTCTCGAGTCAAGGACTCTACATATATTCAAGTGTGGGAGTACATTCTGAGTCTTTACTTGTTCCAATATAAAAGTAAACTTTATTTTATATGCCGTAAAGTTTATATTTGATGTGGTAGTGCAGGTTTAAATAGTTAAAGGAGACACGTGCAAAATTTAAATTTGAAACGTTTCATGAAAGGATACGATGCTGCTGAGGTTTTGGTCTTTTAGTGTCTCAATACGTTCCTATGTATAAATTAGATACTAGACAGTATGAAGTACTTTCTTTGACCAGGCCTGTGTCACTCCGCGTGTAGGTATTAAAAACATACCTACAGGCGGCGGCCGTTTCGATAAGGCCAATCTAGTAGGCTGCCACAAGCGAAGAAAGACGCACGCGCGCGCGCTATTTGTTCGACCACGTTCAACTTTCTCGATAGTTGCAAGATGGACACAAAACGAAAAAAAAGCAAAAAGATGTAGCTGTGCAGTATTTAATTGTTTAAATACGGATCGTGATCGAAATTTAACTTTTTTTTGGTTGCCTAAAGACGCTGACAGATAAAATCTACTTTGATTGGATTACATTATGTTCCTATTTGAAATGAAAATAATTCAAACTACAAACCATTTCTCCCCTTGTTGAACAAAGTACTATTCCAATACCCTAAAAGTATTTAAAAGTACAATAAAAAGACATTTTAGTCGTTTCTTTAGACATTTTATTCTTTTGTCTATTTAAGTACAATGAACAAAATGTGTTTTATTTTATTACTTCATTAAATTAAATCTTTGGCAATAATCGTATAGCATATACAATTATGCAGCTAGCTATGAACGTACCTACTCGGCGCTGCCTGCCCGCCACAAGTAGGAGTAAACGCTCGTGCTGTGCGCTAGATGGCGTAAGTAGTTTCTCGAAGTAAACAACCCTAGTGTCCGCGGATCATTCAAACGTATAACCACGTATAACCTATTATGAACCGTAAACCAGTGAATTAAGGCACATATTCCCTCAAAAAAAATTTGTAGGTACGTAAATGACCACATGCTCGACTGGAACGCGAGCTAAATTAAATCATATTGTTTATCAAATTGAGTACATATTTATTTAAAAACCATTGCGAAGTAAGGCTTCTGTACCTTTAGGTACTAGTTATTATTCTGTGCTTTGACTAAGTAGGTAATCTTATTCGTCAACATTTAAGTGATTGATTACTTAAATGTCGTAATCAATGCGGGCTGATATAAATTCATAAATACCTCTTATTAAACTCATAATATTATGAAATACGTCATGAAAACCAAAATACTTATTGTTTATTTATTTTTTTGCAAAATTATTATTTTACTTAAGTAAGTATTTCACAGAAAAATTGTACAACGTTTGCCAGTACAAAACACTCTTCGCTTAAAAAATTAGGCATAAAAATAAACATACAAAAAAAAAACATTAAATTCAGTCAACATAAAAAATTACAGAAAAATTAATAATAATAATGTCCTCCTGACCGAGTTTCGGCCACGGCGGCAATCTCAACCGAGGCAGAGACTAGCCATCTACACAGGAGATATTATAGTGCACAAGTGTGTGCGCATACTCAGGTGCACTCTCTATTCCCTCACTCTCATAGTCCGATGGGACGCCAATGCGACACGACTGGGGAAAGATTAGGCGCAGGACCGACGGCTTTACGTGCTCTCCGAGGCACGGGGGTGTATCTAACACCGCCAACTTCCAACTCCGGGCTGGCACTGAGAATTTCTTGACAGAAAGACCCAATACCTCATATTTTTTTTGGCCCGACCCGGGAATCGAACCCAGGACCTCGTGATCCACAGTCGAACGTGCTAACCGACAACGAGGCAGAAAAATTAAAGCGTACGCATATATCAGTCAGGTAAGAAGTTTTCTGTGTAGCCTCACCGACTGCGGGCTGTGAGGTTAAGCTGAGTTTGTACATTGCGGCAACGTTGATCGAATTTGACTATCGAAACACAATAACTTCATATTAATATAGGCATAGACTAGCTCATTTTAAGGTTTGAGTTCGCCCATACATCTACAGCTAGCGCCTCATGCAGAAATTTTGCAAAATAAAAATTGGAAGCATCAATGTACGACTGTAAAATAAGAGGCTTTGGGTCCATTTTGGTCTGATAGTGTAGTTTTTTGATATTCGAAATCTAGTAGCGTTGTCGAGGTGTGCAGACTCGGCATATACCTACTGATTTAAAATATGTTTTGACACCCGTTCCAACACTTTGGTGCAATTTGTTCCAATTTCCCGCCTTTCCTCGCCTTTTCACCGAGTTGAAATCTCGTAACCGTGTGTATGGATAAGTGGAATTGAATTATTTCGGAAAAGGTTTAAACCGCAGGCCACACTGGGAGCGAAGCGAAACAAAACGAGGTACGTTTCGTATCGCTCATGTCAAATTTGGATGTACTCGAGCGTCGTTGGGATCTATAACCCGCAGCACGTAAGTCGAGCGGTTACCTTCAATGCACAGAAGTAGGCGAAAATAAGGTATCTCGGGTGGTGAGGGGTCGCGGGGAGGGCGTGGGGATCGTTCGTAAGCACTGATTAGCTCTCGCGGATCCCTCGTACACGCTGATTGGCTCTCCAATCGTATTGTGTCCCGCTCACTCGTACGACGCTGCGCGCACTTGAAGGTCACCGCTCGACTTACGTGCCGCGGGCTATATTGCATTTTCTAGATTAGTTGATAGGAAGAATAAAAGGTTTTATAAGGTTTTCCATTTCAGCGGTGGGGAAAGCGTCTAGCTGCATGCTCTCATCTTCAATAGACGATTTTTATAATTTCGGCTTGTGGAAATCGGCTAATTATATTTTTTTGTTATTTTTGCATCATTTCCTTCAAAACTGAAAAAAATTCAACCACCCTCGAGATTCGCGAAGGTCAAGATAACATTTTTTTTTTGCAGCTTTGTAACGCTCCCACTCTCGTACGTTACATTCAAATAGTCTGATTTTCCTACGCGCTACGTTCCGCGGTACGTGACAATGAGTCATGCTTTCTCGTGCATGTAGCCGGCGTTCATCGATTTATGAGACGTTATCACGTCAAAAAATAAATAGAATTAATTAACCGCGAATTTCAATGAGTTTTAAGTTTATAGAGAAGGGGGTCCATAGTGACCCGGACGAGACTCTGGTAGCCGCGGCATCAAGTACAACTTATAAAATTAATTTAAGGTCTCTCACATTTTAATAACTTCTCATATTTTGGACTCAACCATGAAACCAGTAAACAAGTCAGACAGTCTAAAGCAATTTTCACTGAAAATAAACTGTTCAGAGAAGTTGAGTAAAGTCGGGTACCTAAAGTAAATAAACATTATTTAGACGCGGTTCGGTAAACTTAAGATATCGGGTTTGCCGGTGGCCTTGTTATGAATTATTTATGGTTAGATGCATGCTTTGGTTATTTTGATAATTTGATGAACTTAAAGAGTACTTACTATACTTGCAAATAAATAAGTAAAACTATCCAGAGACGTTTTTGAAAAAAAATTGTCTATATACCTGTTTGTTTGCTAATCTTCGGTACGACTTAACCGATTTTAACAGAATTTTCACGGGCTGAAAGATTTACACAAGGTGGCTACTTATGGCTACTTCACCGAAAATATTTAAGGTTACTGAGTAGGTAACCTTAAATATTACAAAGAAAAATTGTTGATAAGAGGGACAACATTCTGATTAATACATTTTTACGGATTACGGTTTTTCACAAATCTCGAGGGAATTGTCTTGAATCCCGTGGACACACGAGTAGATATTATACAGAGGAAAAGCTACCTAAGAACGTCCAATTTATACCTATTCTGATAGGGTTGTCACCTGTTGCATGTGAAAAATTATGGGTAAAAATAAAAATAATTATTATATACTAGTATACATAATATAGCAAAATATGTAATAATGATTGGAAAAATATGTTTTTATATTATATTACTATACTAAATATAAGTTATGTAGTTACTTAGGTAGGTAGTAGATTATAAAACCGTAGACATTTTTATGAACAGATACTTACTAAAAATAAGTGTGATAGCACGTGCGTAGATATCCCTAGTGACAGTACCTAGAATCTAGACACTTACTTACTTTAGTAAATTGAATGATTTAAGTACCTAGTTACTTAGATTGACCCGTTAGCGCGGTTGGCAGTGACTCTGCCTTCCGCTCCGGGGTCGCGGGTTCGATTCCCGCCCCGAGTCTGGGTGTATTTATAATATGTATGTATATATACCTTTATATAAAATATATATATGTATTTATATGTAAATATGTCTATCAGTTGGCTATTACCTATAACACAGGCATGAAGTTGCCTACTTTAGGAATAGACGGCCGTGTGTGTATGTGTGAGTATTTAATTATTTATTTAGATAGGTACCTTAGATAGGCCCATCCCGATGGCCCGTTGCATAGAGGATCTATAACACATTTTAACTTACAACCCGTTTACTAAAAGATAGGACCTCGCTGAGAAGTTGCTTTGACTCGCTCGCTCGCACGACAATACTAACACAGCATACCCAGAGTTTTCACAAACATTTAAGTTTCATACAATACCTAAATATTCTTAATGATGCTTTTTTGCACACCGTACCCATGCGTCGTAGTGACGTCATCGACGCCAGGTCCAATCTTTTAGTAAACGGGTTGTACCTGGCAATGTTATTACTCAATTCTATTCAGTAGAATCTGCTTTCCGAACCAGTAGTAGAGTCTTGACATAGTATCATAAGTGGCACATACTATCCTACAATAAATAAATTCATGTCATTTCAATTAATTTCATTTCATTAATTTTATTGTATAGATGTAAAGGTAGGTATACTTACTTCACTTGATCTCTTCTAGGGTACTCAAAAAAAGAGATTGGAAAAATGCGCACGACCCACAGCCCTGTCGTTTGTTTACCAACTGTCCTACCAGCGGAGCGTACGTGAACCGTTGGTGAGAGCTCGTGTGTGCGTGAGCGGCGCTATGTGTGAGTGTACCAATAGCGGGCCGCTTGTAGGTAGCTTTCTCTCTGTATAATATCTACTCGTGTGCCGTGGATTTCCGGTTCCCGTTCCCGCTCCCTTGTCCAAAATTTATACCTACTTTCAAGGAAGTTTGCTATAGTAATCTACCTATAGCTGTAGCTATAGATTTCGGTGTTTTTGAAATCTCGTGGGAACGTGGATTTTGCAAGAAAGTAGCCTATGTTTTAAGTCAGGGCATAATCTATCTCCATTCAAAATTTCAGTCAAATCCGTTCAGTAGCTGCGGCGTTAAAGAGTAACAAACATACACACACACACACACACACACACACACAAATGTTAACCTTTATAATATGAGTGTGATAATTAGGATTACACTAGCGGCACGCTATGATGGCCGGTTTGACACATTACAATAGTGATGTGGAATGTCAATTTATTCTCGAACAAAAAACAATTAAGTTTTGTTTTTGTACCTGATTAAATAGGTTTAATAAAACAAAAATGTATATGTTTATTTAATTTATTTGAACGAACTGAATATTTGAACGAAAATGAATATACATACTTTATATGCACACAAGAAACATATGAATACAAAAGATACCAAAAAAGGTGCCACAAAAGGCCATAATTAATCAGATTCGTCCATACTACTATTTTCACTGTCGTCACTGCTATCATCACATACATTAATAATTATATGTTCGTTTTCTATAATATTATCTATTTTCACATCTCTTTCATAATCTTCCCTTATTAATTTAACAGTTCTATTCACAACCTTTTCCCAGTCTCCTTTAGTCACATGTTCACAAGCTTCTTCTAATAATTTTAGCATTTTTTTGTGGTAAATGGGGGTTCTGTATTGTGTCTTGCAGCATATCCCTTAATTTGAGCCCACACCAACTCAATCGCATTATACTCACAATGGTAAGGCGGTAACCGTATAACTCTGTGCCCATGTTCTAATGCTATTTCGTCAATGACGTATCGGATCTTGGTTGGTTTGTTTTCTTTTAAAAGACGTACTAATTCCGCTTTTAACATATTCATGTTTGCATCTACGCCATTTTTACGAAGCCATGCGACGATATCAGCTTTCTTTTGGGATTGGGCAGGTGGCTTGTCAATTTGCATCGAGTGGTATGGGGCGTTGTCCATAATTATAATAGATGGTTCAGGGAGGCTACACAACATTGAGGTAAACCATTCAGTAAACTTTTCTCCATTCATGTCTTCATGATAGTCTCCAGTGGTTTTTGACGCAAAAGCCATGAGAGAACCTTCGACAAACCCGTTGATGGTTCCGGCGTGACAAATTATAAGTCGCGATCCTTTTCCTACAGGAACTTTGGAAGTAGATGCTGCTGTGTCATCGTTCCAAGAACGGCCTACAGTATGGTTAGCATTAAGCCATGTTTCATCCAAGAACACAACATTTTGCCAATTTTTGATTTCTTTCACTTGCCGTAAAAAAGTATACCTTGCCATCGCTATATCAAATCTTTCCATCAATATTTTGCGTTTGTTACATTTTTTGTATCGAAATCCAATGGTCTTCAAAATCTTCGTTAAAGAACTTTCCCCACCGAAGAATAATCCAGCTTCCTTCAGTGAATGCACCAACTTTTTTCTTGTTGGATACTCCTTCTGTAAATAGTAGCCGTAAACATGTCTTCGGATAGCATCGGCATCAAAGCTATCGATGCCTACGACTGGTTTTGCTCGTTTTCTCTTTTTTGGTGTGTGAAGTTTATTTTCTTCTGTGCCAGTCTCGCCATATTTTTTTTTAGTTATCCGTCTAACAGTTCGTTGTCCAATATTAAGCGCATCAGCTACGCGTTCAACCACTGACGTTATAGGTAAAATTGGCCCTCCATTTTGAGCTTCACGATCGAAATAGTTACGAAGGCGTATTACGAACTCACGTGTCTGACTATTTAGAACAGTTCTCTGCGTACGTTCGGTCATATCGACGAAATCCACAACAAAGGGCTTGAGCAGAGTCCAAATTAACGAGCAAGGGTCAACAGTAATGCAGTATCAATATTTGAAATCCAAAGCCAGGTCAAAACTATATCACAATCGCATTGCACTGACAGTTTATACTTTTCGAAGCAACGTCAATTCGAAACTGCTTTGTTTTGCATTGAGCATTGACGCGAGTTTGCCGGAGGTAGTAGTTGTGCTAGCCAGCGATCCTATGTGACGATCGTATTAGATTCCATTTTTAAAAATTTATTGATATTTTTTTGCGATTTCAGAGGTTTGTCCACATAGTGAAAATTGTTCATATTCACAAGTACATTCACCCCTTAAATGGTGCAAACTGATTTTTCTACACTTGTATACATTTAAGAAATCAATTTAATAAATAAATTTTGAGTCCTAAACCTAAAACTACATTCGATAAAATTTATGAATCTCTGCACATCACTATCGTCAATAAAGTAATACAATTATTTCCTTCAAAGTCGTTATCAATTAATACGGAACTTCATGAGCGGACAAACGTCAAACCGGCCATCATAGCGTGCCGCTAGGTTAGTAATATTATATTACAGAAAACAAAGAAAATAAATACCTAATAAGCATGGCAATAAAATCCAAACTGTCCGTACCAATAAATAAATAATTTGAGCGCGCAATACGTTGTATCCGCCGCGGAAATTAATTATTCGGATTTGGTTAACGAGCGGCCATACGATATTATTATATTATTCGGCGGAATTATTAGGCATTCAATCTGATATCAATTAACAATTGCTCTCCTCAAAGCATTTTAGCGATTACGCGTCAAATTCACGTAAATTGGTAAACGGGTAATGGGTGACACGTTGATCAAATACCTACTCGTATTAATTAATAGCTGTGTTCGTTTATGTCACCTACCCTAACAAAACAAGTAGTTAACAGTAGTACAAGTCACGGCAAATAAGTCGAGCAGTGATCTTCAATGCGCAGAAGTTGAAAATGAGGTATCTCGGGGTGTGAGGGGGTCGCGGGGAGGGCGTGGGCGTGGGGATCGTTCGTAAGCACTGATTTAGCTCTTGCGGATCGCTCGTAAGCGCTGATTGGCTCTCCAATCGTATTGTGTCTCTCTCACTCGTATGACGCTGCGCGCACTTGAAGGCCACCGGTCGACTTACGTGCCGGGGGTTAAAAGCAATCATAAGCTTTAGGGCAAAGTGAGTAAGTAATTTATCGACCGTTTTCTATATTCAATGTGTCTGTAACCTATCGATAAGTTACTACGCAACTTGTTATTTACTTAACATAAATTGTATATTTTGACATTGCTGAGGAATAAATCTTTTTTAATAGTCAATCTATTATACAGGAAATGGACGTAAGAAAATGTAAATCTTTGATTTCATTAATTTGTCAAAACGTTTAATAGTAAGTATACATATACTGTTTTACGATATTTTCATGCTCATTATTTTTCTAAACTATGATAAATATTTAATTCCATCGAGATCAGCGTAAGTTCGAAAACACACAGCGCTCGTGACTATGTTGTTGATGAGTTGATAAAAATTATACAAAATTTAATATCCTGAATAAATATCTGTAAAGTCTATTGATGTACGAAACTCAAGATGTAGGCGAGACTCGTGTGAAAAAGTGGCTGACAAAAAAACAACAAAGTATGGTTCGAGACTCGGGTCTGTTTTGTTATTAAGGAATCTGATCCCGCATTGAAACCTCAATTCTGCACACCTCCCGTGAAGTTACCAATCCCGCGGATTGGCGAGATTTGCGGGATCGCAAACATTTTTCCAGATTTAGAATTTTTCACTCTAGCGGATCCCGCATGTATTGTCCCACATCCCTGATCCCGCAATCGTGCGGGATAGGTGTGAAGTGTATCAATGGTGAGATCTCGAAGTTATTTATTCAGTGGGGTCATAAATCACATCGGCACGTGCACCCGGCAGGTCGGAGGAAGCGGAAGAACGAGCTCGACTCAGAAAAAACGTTAAGTTATTAATAACACGATCGTATTCCCATTTTTTGCAGCCTGATAAGTATTTACTATTTAATGTTAGTGGTAATTTATTTACTTATTTACTTTGCATTACGTAATAGCAGAGATAAAGGTACAAGAAACATTTTATACAAAAGGTTAGGTTATCCCTGTATAGATAGATCTATATAGTATACCTACATATTATAATAAAATCGTAGAATTGCCGTATCTATACATTGAAGATTTATGCAAAATAATAACTGGGGGATGTTAGAGATAAGTAATAGAACGTAAAAAAGCTATTTTTAAATTTTTGTCTGTTTGTCTGTTTATCTGTTTGTCTGTATGTTTGTGCGCGCATCACGTAAAAACTACTGAATGGATTTAAATGAAACTTGACATGGTTTAAGTTCGTACTATGGACTAACATATAGGATACTTTTTATCCCGAAATTCAGCACGGTTCCCTTGGGAGAGGGGATCAAAGTCAAAATGTGTACTTAGCTGTAATTTGTTAACGGGTGGTCCGATTTCATTCATACTTTTTTTGTTAGAAAGGAAATACTTTAAAGATAACTGGCTCATCTCTGAAAGGCTGGACCGATTTCGATGGAACTTTCACTGGCGGATGTTTACATTTTGAGCTACCTAAACATCCGCCAGTGAACTTTTAACAGTTTTTAGCAAGGCATGAGTTCAAAAGAGCTTAGGAAAAACAAAATGATTCTCACGGGATTTTTAAAAACCAACGTCCACGCGAACGAAGTCGCGGGTGTCCGCTTGTTATAGAATATACTAGGTTCGCTGAAAATTAGAAAACTTTACCTTAAGTTGCAGAAATTAGTTCAATTAAGAGCAGAAACTGACGATTTACGAGAGCCATATTTATAATAATTAACATATGGTCCAGAGTGCCTCGTTAAAAGTGTCGGCAAGTAAGTGCCTACACATATCTGGGACACGCCCCGACGTTGTATTATAAAACAAACAGGAACGTATAAAATAAATAGACGAGAAAAACTCGGAAGGGGAGCATTTGTAAAATGGAGATAAGTGCTTACAGTGAGTTCGATGGTAGATCATAATATTATACATAACAACTTGTACGAGGCTTATAATCACTTATCAATTTTATAAGCCAACATCAGTTTTATAAGCCAACGACTTTGCACATCTTGATAATGTTGATACACTTCTAGTATCGAAACAATAGAAATATATTATCATGGATAGAACGACCTTGTGGGATGAAATCGCGTGCCAAACTTGTACACAAGTTTTAAAATGACGCTGGACTCAAGAAGCATAAGTTTAATGTACTAAGAGATGTCTTCATCCTTTGGCTGAGAAGATGACTACTTTTCGAATGGTGACTTTTGATAAAGACTATTCGCCTTAACTTAAAAGCATATTTTCCCATCGCGTAGTCAGTAGCGTGAATAGTTACCCAGGCACGAGGTTAATGCTCAGTAAAAGTTTCATAAACATCGGCCGTCTGTGTGTGAAAAATGTCGCGGTTATCGTGATATGCGAGGCTTTCGTATTGTGCCTCACACACGAAACAGAATAAAAATTCAAAAGTTATGACACCATAATATGATACGAGTACTATGAATATATGTACTTGACTACCTAATTAATAGATAAAATACTTCACTAGTTTGGAGGTAACAAAGCGTCAGATGAACCTACACACTGACACATAGACAAATAAACATCTTATTATCATAACAAGCGGATACCCGCGACTTCGTTCGCGTGGATATCGGTTTCAAAAAATCCCGTGGAACTTTTTGTTTTTCTTAAGCTCCTTTGAGCTCATACCTTGCTAAAAAAAGTTCACTGGTGGATGTTTAGGTAGATAAAAATGTAAACATCCGCCACTGGAAGTCCCATCAAAATCGATCCAGCCTTTCAGAGATAGCCCGGTAATCTTTAAAGTATCTCCTTTCTAACAATAAAAGAATGAATGAAATCGGACCACAGGTTAATGAATTACATCTAAGTACTCATTTTGACTTTCATTCCCTCTCCCAAGGAAACCGTGCTGAATTTTGAGATAAAAAATATCCTATATTATTATGTTACTCCATAGTATGAACTTAAATCATGTCAAGTTTCATTTCAATCCATTCAGTAGTTTTTGCGTGATGCGCGCACAAACATACAGACAAACAAATAAACAGACAAAAATTTCAAAAATAGCTTTTTTACGTTCTATTACTAATCCCTAACATCCTCCAGTTATTATTTTGCAAAAATATTCAATGTACAGATACGGCAAATCTACGATTTTATTATATGTATAGATAGATATATGCACATCAACACTGTCTAGGGATATTTTGTATAAAGTTCTGAAACTCGAAAAATGTTAATCGGTTTTAAATTATTTTAATTAAAGCTTATTTTGTAGACCATATTAAATGATTCTAAATTTGAATTTGAAAAAATAAATTGAAAACAAAAGATTTGTGCGGCATAATTGTAGCGAAGTTCGAAAGTTTCAATTGACCTAACCCAGTTTTTGGTATATTTTTGTATCAAATGAAAGTTTCAATGAAAATTATTGGTTAATTTCTAATTTATGCAACTGTATGCATCATGCAGAGGCGCCATTTAACAAGAGACGAAATGTTAAGGGCAGTAGGTACGCTCCAAACTGGGGCTCCTCAACGAAGTATTGCCGAGGCGATTGAAACAAGAAAAAACGTGATATCAAGGTTGTGGTCACGTTATTGCACCACTGGTGAAGTAGCTGAACGGCACCCAGGCGAGAAGCGCATAACCGCCCGAAGACAGGACCGATTTTCGCAAATGACCGCGAGAAGATAACCAAATGCTACAGCCATGCAGTTGGTTTAAAGGCTCCAGTCAGACCACCATTTGCTTGTCAGTGACGAAACTGTGAGGAGAAGACTGCACGAGGCTAACCTTCATGCTCGCAGGCCGCTTCGTACTCCAGCACTACGCAGAGGAAATCGTGGACGAAGATTACAGTGGGCTCGCGAACATTTGCTCTAGGAAGATAACTAGTGGTCTGTAGTGCTGTTTACCGATGAGTCCCGATTCGGATTTCATCCTGATTTACGAAGAGTACGTGTATGTATGTCCAGCCATACCACGGCAAAACAATTATGGTTTGGGCGGGAATTCGTATCGATGGAAGAACAGATCTCGTTTGGATCAGAAACACCATGACTTCTGAAAAAATACCGTAATCAGGTGCTAGCACCAATAATCTATCCCAATCGACTGCAAATGGACCAAGTTTTCACGCTCATGCACGACAAAGCCCGTTCGCACACTGCGCGAGTGGTGACCAGCTGGCTACAAGAGCACGATGTGTCGATCTTAGACTGGCCCGCTGAATCACCAGACCTAAACCCCATAGAGCACGCATGGGACATGCTCCAAAGAAGGGCTTTGAGGAGTTTTCCTCCGAACATTGCGACTGCAAAGCAACTTTTTTTTGCATCTTAGCAGGTCCTGGGACAATATCCCACAGCAAGACTTTGATAACTTGATTCAAAGCATGAAAAGCCGTTGTAGGACCGTGGTTAACGTCCATGGGTGGTTTACTGACTACTAATTTTAAATAATTTTTCACGTAACTGCAAAAAACCTGATAATTTTGCTAAAATTATATTTTTTTCTTAAAAAGACATTCATCCTTAAGTTTACCATCATTTCACTTTTTGTCTTTATTTCAATAAAAAATTATTTACACAAAAAAACTAATTCTGTTTTATTCTAAAAGATAGTCTGATAAATAGGCTTTACAAAAATATATACATATTGTATGTTAGTTATAACCAATTTTGAATAAATTGAGAAAATCAGAATATCCCTAGACACTAGACAGTGTTGATGTGTGTATATAAACAACTGTTTATTATCCTTCCACAGTGATAAACAAACTTCATCCTATTCGTTAGAGCGTATCGCATCGGAGGCGCAGAGCTAAGTAAAAGGAAACACAATAAGAAGATATAGGATAGAAATGATATATTCGAGGGTGCGTAAGTGGAGACAATTTCCCTTGTTATTTATTGTCATTCGACCGTGTATGGGGCCGTGTTCCCGCGGCATCTGCACTTTGATAGCGACATTCCCAAGCCTCCCGATATCAATAACAGAAACCGGCGCAAAAGTTACAAAGCAGGATGCCGGTCAGTCCAAACTTTCCAACATTGTTACGGTCGGGGATTCGCTCAGTTTCTCAATAAAAGTCCCGAAGTAATTTCACCTTGGGACTGTATCTCTTTATAAACTCGAGCGGAAGCGAGTTTTATTAGTTGGACATATTTACAAATTGCGCTGCCAGTGAGGTAGAAATAAAATGTGAGTTCCGGTTTCCAGAGTTGGCTTGGCAACCTCTATCAATTATCGTTCTGGATAGGCGAACGGGCGGACTTTACAAGCTGATGATAACAAACGCTTCAGTAAATCCACAATGAAATTGCCGTCGCTTCAGAAATAAGAGTAAAGACCGAGCAAACCTAACTCCGCAACAAAGTAGATCATGAATTTAGAGCGGCTACCGTCGGATTAGTCTATGAAAACTTTCGGCGGCCCTCGGGCGAAGTTTTCATCTCGTGTTGATGTTGTAAAATAAAAAATACGCAACTAAACCCTGTACCACAGAGTACCTACAGAGGGGAAGCTTCTACAAGCGGCCCGCTGTAGGTACACTCACACATATGCGCACGTTTGTCACCAACTGTACCGGTTAGTGGAACGAGCGGGTGTCCGTGAACCGTTGGTGAGTGTGTTTGTGTGAGTATACCTACAGCAGGCAGAAGCTTCCTCTCTGTAGATTTACTACTCGTGTGCCTGTACGTACCGCGGATAAGGGATGGGGCGAGATTAGCGCCAAGAGTCGGGGCTATACGTGCCGCAATGAACTGACGAGGTCAGCGGCGGTTAAATAGAGAAATATTTTCTGCTTTAAGTGTCTATTATTTTTATGATGGAGTTTAATAGTTTTACTGAAAAAATCCTCAATACAGATTTGAATAAATATTGAATTGTGTACTTTTGCAGAGACAGTGATGAGAGAGATGTAGGCCAAGTTCTTCTTCAAGAAGAACTTGGGCTAATTTAAGTAATTTAATCTACGATAGAAAAATTGATGTGGTGGAAAGATTGATATGTCATTAAGTGAAAATGGTAACAACTTCAACTCTTAACAAGAATAAATTTCGTAAACTAAAACCAGACTACGCAAGCGAAACCCGAAATCGCGAGGCAAGCAGCTAGTGGCGCCAGCTGTTATATCTATCCGAAACTAATAATTAATAATTTAGAAAGCCGCGCGAAGGTCACTTCTCGATTTTTTTCGTAAATAAAATGTAGCTTATGTCACCCGGACCATAACAACGAATCAATATACACCTTCATCAAAATCGATCCAGTAGTTTAGGCGCTACGGTGGTACACACAGAATCTCATACAAAAATCGGCCACAAACATACATACATACATAGACTGCTAAAATCATAACCCTTCCTTTTGGCTTTGCCCTAGTCGGGTAAAACACAAACGAAATCTTTTATCAAAATTTAATGCACACACAAAGACGTCAATTTACAGTCTCCACCGCGCAATTCATCCAGTGTGGCATTACAGTAATATATAGGTATATAGTTCCCTTTTATATATTATATAAAAGGGAACTGTTCAACAATATTTGTTTAAGCGGGATGTAAATTCTCAAAAACAACTGGGAACAATATGCAAATGCTATCTGACGTTCACACTAGCGGCAGACTATGGCCACAATAGTTCGGCAACAATCCGGCATAACTCGGCATAATGAAGCTTTCTTTACTCTTGTGTGAAATTTGAACATCGTGTTCGCTTGAATCTCTTGTTTTACGGCTCATCTAAATGTTTTACGACTGTAGTTACAGTATTTGTTCTAATGTTGTTTAAATAGTTATTTCGGATTGCTAAATACCTACTTGGTACCGGCAAAGCCGTGCTGCCAAGCGATTTAGCGTTCTGGTGCGATGTCGCGTAGAAACTGATCAGGGGTAGAATAGAATAGAAGAGAAAATATTTTTTTTTTTTTTTTCAAATAAACTTTTACAAGTACTTTTGAATCGTCAATTGAATCTACCACTGGTTCAGAATGCCGTATGGTATGGGTTTAATAAAAACTGCCATACCTCTTCCACGTTAGCCCGCTTTAAACTTAGATTGAATCGTCACTTACCATCAGGTGAAAGTCAAGGGTTAACTTGTAGGTATGTGAATAAAAAAATAGTTATTTCTGATTGCTAAATTCTTGAATACTATGCTAAGTAAGTACCTTCTCCTACGACCGACAACCAGTACATATTATTTAAGCTGGGTTTGCTTTCTTTTCTATACCCTTCACTACGTGTTTATTCTTCAACCTATAGCATTTATGCAAACGACATAAAACTTATTATTATAGGCCTACCGTTTACCTGACACGGTTCTGTGGTTCTGAGGTATAGTGCCGGAGGGGTTGAGTTAAACGGTAGGTCTATTATAGATACTACATAGTATACTATCCCACAACTTATACTATTTATACCTGTACTATAAACATTAATATCCTACAATTTTATTATATGCTCATGGACTTCCGTGCCGCATTCAAGGTTATGACATCAGCTTAGTCTCAAAAGAGAATCCAGCAAATAGTTATTATTGTGGTAAATCGAAGAAACTGTAGCATTCATTATTATGCTCCATAAAAATAGTAAAGTAATTCTCAGTAGGTACCTATTGCTCATCTCTATAGACAAATAAAATATCAATTTATTTTTGCGATCGATAACCACTCATAATTTGTCTATTAAAAGCGTTACTTAGCGTATAAAAATATTGCGTTTCTACTCCAGTTAAGGTGTTACGTTTTCCATACTAATTTCATGTTACCATTCAAGAACGAATGGATTATATATTTACACTGAAATTACATCGTACAGCCTTAATATAATTTTTAATTTGCGCGAAATTATATTTACATAAAGAAAACATTACATAGACAGCTTAATTATTATAATAGCCATCTATTAAACGCTGTTTTGCCTAGCTGACCGAGATGGCTTTACTTCACTTTTAGCTGTTTATGTAATGTTTTGTTTATGTAAATAAAATTTTCCGCAAATTAAACATTAAATTAAGGCTGTGCGATGTAATTTCAGTGTAAATATATAATCCATTCGTTTTTAAAATATGCTAATAATAAATTAGTATGGAAAACGTACCACCTTAAGTAAGTTGCGATAACATTATTTCTCATGTATTCATTCCGCTCTACATCATTCCAGTCGTCTCCGGGTATATTTATTAAACATGCAACAAACATTAAGTGTAGTTGGGTAGGAACAGGAACCCAATTTGAATTTTAATGCGACCATCAAACGGCTTAAATTCGATGTGAGCGAATGTAAGCCCGAAGATCAGAAAACGCGAGACTCCTGGGGAAAATCTGATTTATTCTTGGCAGTGTGTCAAGTAGCATATTTCGTTCTCGGATGTGGAATATTGGCGAGATGATAAAGCCTTATTTGGCGTATATTGGGCGTAAACCATCGCCCCGTTTCGCGATCGAACACGAGTTAGAGGATGTACGTAATACGAGCTCGTTTCCCTTGGCGCCCCCTCATTAGTAATCTGAGATCGGTGAATCCAACTACGCTGAAACTAGCGTTAAACATATCCATGGGGGTTGAATGAATGCGATTTATGTACTTTATTTGCGCCAATTAGGATAAAGAGAAAAAGGATCGAGCGTTAAAACTATCTAATTTTAAATTATTTCAATTGAGTCTTTTAAATATTTGGAATTCGTACGAGAAAGGCTGTGGACAGATGTACAACTTTAGTCTTCCATGGGCTGTTATAGTGTAATTGTATTCTTTTTTTGATACTCGGGCTGAAATTTCAAAATTATAGCAAGAAAAGGTATGGATTTACGTCTCAAATAAAATAAGAAATAAAATATAACGCAATAAGAAAATTGAAATGAGTAATTATTTTGCGGACAGTAATCTCTTTGACAAGATTACCGCTAAAGATAATGAACCATGGCTTTCTTTCATGTGTATTTTTTAATTACGAAATCATTTTAGGTATATTATAATTAACCTTTGATATTGACGGTAGAAACCTACAATATAATTATTATAATAAATCTACAATAGCAAAACATGATAGATTTACTAGCGCACTATAGTCAATAGTTTGACGTAATTCATTGAAAAATTCTACACCAATAAATAAAAAATACTAGAACATTTAATACTTCCGAAACATAAAATACCCAAACCAGTTAAGATAGAGAGTTCATAAACAGGTTGACCCTCGTTAATCGTTGCGTTTATTCACTCGGCTAAAAGTCAAATCGTATCTGGCGGCATGCGTAATGACCCAAAAAATGTCCCTACAAAATTAAACTGTGCTTAAGCTTGTACGTTTACAACTCGGCGTACTTTATACGCTTCTACTTACATCGATAACGGGGAATTTTTAACATTTACTGTGCGACCGTTATGTTTTTATAGTTCATAAAATTACTTTTTTTTATATATCAGGACTCTTTTGTAATACATAGTGCCTATTATTCAGAGTTCTGTGTTTGTAATGCACGTTTAGGTCTTATGGTTTCCAGCGTTGTCACATGTTAATATAATATTTTATTTAGGGCCTGTTTTACCACCTTCTGATAAGTGTCGGATAGTCTAAACGTAGTTTTTGTCACTTGATGTCAAGTGACAAAGACAAAAGTTATGAATAAGCTGTCCGACACTTATCAGAAGGTGGTGAAACAGGACCTAAGTGTCGTATTTTATTTCTTACTAGAGAATGCCCGCGGCTTCGCCCGCGTGAATTTCAGTTTTAAACAAATCCCGAGGGAATCGTGGATTTCCGGTTCCCGTTCCCGCTCCCTTTTCTAACCTTTATACCTAATATCAAGCAAGTTCGCTATAGTAATCTACCTATAGCTGTAGCTATAGATTTCGTGTTTTTCAAAATCCCGTGGGAACTGTGCATTTTTCCAGGATAAAAAGCCTATAGCCTATGTTTTAATTCAGGGCATAATCTATCTCCATTCAAAATTTCAGCCAAATTGGTTCAGTAGTTGCGCCGTGATTGAGTAACAAACATCCAAACATCCAAACATCAAAACATCCAAAATCCAAACATCCAAACATCCACACTTTCACATTTAATTTATTATAATACTAGCAGATGCCAGCGACTTCGTCCGCTTGGATTCTTATAAATGTCACTTGGGGTGGAATTTCTAAAATACCTGAAACACGTAATTCTTTATTTTTAACCGACAATACAAATACCAATTTTCATTGTAATAACTTTAAAAATGACGGACTTTCATACAAACTTTCAACTCCCATTTAACCCACTTGGGAGTAGTTTTTCCAAATTTCTTTAAACTCGTATCTCTTTATTTTTAACCGAAAATCTAAACACCAATTTTCATGGATATGACTTGAAAAATGACGGACTTTCATCCAAACTTTTATCCCCTATTTAATCCCCTTAAGGGTGGAATTTGCAATAATCCTTTCTTATACGTTATAATAGGAAGCTGCTGTGAAATACTGTGCTGAAATTTCAAGTTTCTAGCTTCAGTGGTTTAGGCTGTGCGTTGATAATAATCAGTCAGGACAAGCTACTTTGTATTATTATAGATAGATTATAGAAGATAGATAGATAAATCTTGTGACGTATTTATCAATTACTTGAACTTAGTTGGACTCTGCCCTCTCTGAGGGCTCTGACTTTTTAATGCCCTTGCTTTTCAGTGGGCTTGCCCAGTTGCAGGCATACCTACTACTCGTCTTAACCGCAAGGAATAAAGATCTGCCGACTTTGAATTAATATTGTAATATGTACCAATTGTAGACTTTATCATTGAACTCCAGGTTCTTATTCCTCAATCTAATGATTAATTTGATTGACAAGGACGGAGTAATTTATAGTTAAAACAAAACTCTTTAATATTCTAGTGTTAACTTTTATTTTATTGGCTTACCTCTGTTTTTGTCTCTCAGTTACACAAAAAGATACATTTTTTATTCACTCCCTATGTAGATTGAACACCGTGTAATCTAGACCTTTAATCGAACAGAGAATTTAATCAAATCGCAAACAGGGCTGAAGTAGCAGTAAACTTTCTGTTTACGAAAACGTATTTAAGATATCCAATAGATGAAGCCGTAAACATTTTCTATTGCCATCAAAGAAGTCAACTACGGCCTTAAAAGAGTATAACGAAAAATTTTTATCGAGGTACCCAATTTTAGTTCGGATTTTATGTAGGTTCGTGTGGGCCCACTTTGGACCTGTTGGAACAGATTCGTTCCTCCGCAAACAGTCGTAAATCCCTGAACATTGTTCTGATCCGTCCTTCGGCTTAATAAAAAAATAAACTGATCTAGAGCGAGAGGGGTCGCCCGATGTGGGTTCCGTATGATCGGAGGCGAGTTTCGACTTTCGATTGGCGATACCTTGGACAAATGTCTATATCCCTACTTCGCAACTCGTATTGTAAATGCGAAAGTGTGTTTGTTTGTTGGTCCTGCGGTCACCCCGCAACAAAACTACGGATATTTTTCATGGAGTTATTGAGGGAAAGAGAGAATTCCCAGGGATGAACCGGATAGGGACTTGAATCTACGTGGAGGCAGTCGCGGGCATCATCTAGTAAAAATGAATAGATTAAAGGACATGGCCAATTTCTGTATGGGCGGTCGAACTTAGTGTACATCAATGACTTTTGGTGTTATAAATTCGTGATTACAGGCACATTAAATTGCTATAAATAAAAAACTCACCGAACTTGTCATTACAACAGACTAGACGTAAACGTCTAAGAGTATAGATTACGACAAAGAATTCCGATTACGATTAGAAAATTTAAGGCGCTTTAAAATAGCGAACAGTTACGAATTATTACGGTAAACTGATATGGTTTTAGTAATAATAGGCATTTAAACAAGGTAAAGGCACAGAGGAGAAGCTTCTACAAGCGGTCCGCTGTAGGTACACTCACGCATATGCGCACGTTTGTCATCCAACTTAGCCGGTTGGAGGACAGAGCAGCAGGGCTATTCTGTAAAGCCATTTTCGAATTATAGAGAGTGAATTCGAGATGAGTTTGCTAATTTGTACTCTGTAAAACTCGATAGTACAGGTCTTCTCACTCAAACTCACTTCACTTCGCAAGTGTGTAGCAGATGTTTACAGAATATTATCCCAACCAAGGTGAAGCGAGTTTGCTTTCGAAGCGAGTTATCTCACTTGAGTGAGCTTCGATATCGAGATGGTATTTTAGAGAATAGCCCTACAGGCTTCCGTGAACCGTTGGTGAGTGTGTTTGTGTGAGTATACCTACAGCGGGCCGTTTGTGTGAAGCTTCCCCTCTGTACCTATCTACTCGTGTGGTAAAGGCCACCTTCTTACCGGTCGTATTCCTTTTATTGCAAAGGTTGTTTACAAAGACAAAATAAAACAAAAGAGTAATAATAATTACTTATTTATTAGAGAAAATAAATAAAAATATTTTGTTACATTATAATTATAACTAGTATAACCCCCGGCTCGTAAGTCGAGCGGTGACCTTCAAGTGCGCGCAGCGTCGTACGAGTGAGCGGGACACAATACGATTGTACGATATGATACGATACGATCTACATAGGTAATACGGATGGTGAGGAACGTCCATTATGGTACAGTATGGCGGAAGTTGATGAATTTATCTTGTAATCCATAATATTTTTAAATAAAAACTGACAAGTTCAGAGAGCATAAAAACTACGCATTAATGAATCTTTCTATTTTTAATATTTAATAAATATTTATTATGTTGTGTACGTGGAATGTACTTTTTTGGCCATCTCCTTTAGTATATTTTTTGAGTAAAGTCAGTGCTTTAAAACGAAACAAAAAAAAAATTAAGCAATAAAACGTAGTTTTAAGGGAATAAATACAATCACTTACTGACACTGTAATTTCTGAAGTAAAATCTAAATTATGTAATTCTGAGAAAAAAGTGTGTGTGTAAAAGTGTAGACAACTGACGAAAGATTGATCATGTAATTGGACGCTGTCAGAAAGTTGTGTATAATAGATGCAACCCTATATCTACTCTACCATTACATTAAAAAAAAATCGTAGATTAGAAAATCTGCAAAGAATATCAAAATTGTAATATTATGTAGTGAAATATCAAGAAAAAGAACGAAGAATACACAAAAGAATACTACTTGTATTCTTTTGTGTATTCTACATTCGTATGCCGTTTTTTTCTTTGACGTACGGAATTCTATAAAAAGGAATACAAGTAAACGGGGACGGTATTGTTCGCCGCGGACGTGATTTATTTCAATAAACGTCTCGTATTGGATCGCATATAGAAAAGAGGGGATAATCTTCGGAACGGATTACTTTCGTGTACATAGATAATACTTGATCATTGCGATGTTTTTATATTAAGTTGTGGAAAAAGATTTTGATTTAGAATGTTTTACCAGATTTTCTATAAATCATTGCGTCCAACCTTAATTGTATCAGTTGGACGCAAGGATTTATAGAAAACTATCTGTTGCCCGCGACTTCGTCCGCATGGATTTAGATTTTTTAAACCCCTAGGGAACTCTATGATTTTACCGGATAAAAAGTAGCCTATGTATTAATCCAGGGTAATAATCTATCTCCAAATTTCAGCCAAATCTGTAGTGGGTATCATCATTGTCTTTTCATACTTAGAGTTTGAATGAAATATAAAGAATAACTGAAACTGTTTCACTGTAATAAGTACCTAGATATAAATATGCAGCACGCATTTCTTAGTCATGTTCTTTAAAGACCAATAATAAACAAACGACTTTTTTCTTCATATGTCGCTAAAAAATTCACAAAACTACATTTGTTCAATCCTACTAATACTAATATTATAAATGCAAAAGTGTGGATGCTTGGATGTTTGTTACTTTATAACGTCGCAACTACTGAATCGATTTGGCTGTTTATATATTATACTAGTGGACCCGGCAGACTTCGTCCTGCCCGGTGACATACCGACATCGGCGCCACCTACTGAGACCCGGTAGGTTACATGTACCTACCCGGTAATTGTGTTTTCAAACCATCCAGGAACCCATTGAAATATACACACAAAATTTGATATAAATCGGTCCAGCCGTTTAGGAGGAGTTACGTGACAAACACACGTACAGAATAATTATAACTATAAATACGGGTGAGAGGGTGAGAGAGTTTACCGTATCCACGCGACGGGATGTTTGACAGTTACGAAACCCATGAACATTTTGTATGGGAAAATGTTTTTCTTTTATTTTATGTTTTCGTCTATTTTTTTATGTTTTTAATAGTTATTCTGCTATTCGGGACGGTCCCAAATATAACAAATCAAAAACAATGAAAATCGGTCCAGCCGTTCTCGAGTTATAAGTGGTCGAACTAACACGACTTTGTTTTATATATATAGATGATAGATTATACCCTGACCTAACGTATATACTACATTTATCCTGGAAAAATCAACAGCTCCCGCGGGATATTGAAAAAACGAAATCTACAGCTATAGCTATAGGTATAGATTACTATAGCAAACTTCCTTGAAATCAGGTATACAGATTGGAAAAGGGAGGGGGAACGGGAACCAGAAATCCACGATTCCCTCAGAATTTCGAAATTCATGCGGGCGAAGGCGCGGGCAAAAGCTAGTGTTCAATAAACCATCTCTATTATTTGATATACACTCATACTTTGTTTATTTTTATGAATTTTTTAACTAAGTCTACTCGCAATATATTATTTTTTATTATCCATACTTAATGCCGACCAGTTTATTGAAAACGAGATTAAATTTCGACCCATTCCTGTCTGATTTATGATACATAATTTTTTTATAGAACAATAATGGATTAAACAGTATATGGCCGTGTAATCCAAATTTCAGGATCTTTATTGTAATTCGATTAATTCTAAAAGGGTTTGATGTCGTAACCTTTTTTTGTGTAAAAGCATTAAACGCTGAATTATCGTTAAAATAAGCTCACATAACGTCGATTCGTGTCACATCGGGTTTTATAAAACAAAGATGTGAATTAATGGCCCTCATTCTGAAAGGTCTATTGTGAAAGGCCGTCCCCAGGGTATGTCCTTCCATTTCGCAGAATTGGACATGTATCGACACCAACTTTACTTGACCCGTCGCGGCCCCTAAAAGTCATTTTGATAGGCGCTAACGAAGAGTAAATGGATGTTACCCCAAAGATCTTTGTATTGTGGATATGTCGGTTCAAACAGAATGGATACTGGGCCCGTTTATTAGATTCGTTGCTTTTTTTTCCTTTACCTTTGAGTAAGGGCTAGTGTTGTCTTTGAGATGGTAGTCCGATCGGATGCTCTTAACGTTAGGCGAAAATGGAAGCGTTAAATGTGTGGTAATACTGTGCCAATAATATAAAGTGTCGGCTATTTCTTTGAAATTGTGTTGCGATCTTTAGATTAGATCTATCTTTAGATTATATTGTGGATACCATTGATAGTGTTCTTATCTCCATTAGAATTATATATATCGATACCAGAAATTTCAATTGTCGTAAAGGACATGGACAGAACTGCCTTTTACGACAATTGAAATTTCTGGTATCGATATATAAGGTATCAAACCAAAAAAAAAAAATCCTTTCGTGGAACTCGAAACTCTACGGTACCACATCGGGCGCCAAGATTCCTATAAGGAAAATTTTTACAATGCCTAACAGAATTGGGTTAACATTATAGATGTAAATGAGGTTTGATAGCGACACACGCAAGTTATAATCTAAATACAAAAAATGCCTTTCGTAGCATGCAATTTATTATGTGATCAATATAACACAAGCGTTCGTTGTTTACGAAGTGTGTACATACAGACGCCGGTCAATTTTCGAAGCAACAATGTAAACACCGTAACCACTCATTAGGGTAATTGGAATTAAAACGCAGGCATTATCATCTGATATACAAGTTATTATATTGACAATTAATAAATCGCGTCTGTTTTAATTATTATACACGTGAATGGAAATTTATACATTTTGGCCTCAATATGCTAGTTTAGTCTATTTGATAAATTATTATTACAGAATATGTAAGTCTTTGAAAATATTGCAATGGCTAAGCAACAATGCTCTAAGCAATGGTTGGCTGGCTCCATCTTTAATCATGGTAAGAATTAGGTCATATAATATATTAGGTAATAGGGTATTTGACAACATTGAAAATATACTATTGATTGTGGTCATTTTATCAGATAATAGCCTAAAAAAGACATATTTCATTCAATCAAACTAAATTATGTAATTTTACGCGATATTTTGCACGAAATAAAACATAATAATTTTTGAAATTTTATCAGTAACGTGAACGCTCTGAGATTGGTTGTGACGTCACTATCTTAGTACACTTGACTTGGTTGTTATAATTGAAGTCTATCAAGTCAACCGAAACTAAACTTTAAACGTGAGACAATAAGATTGATATTAAAATGAGTAGGTATAACAATTTACAACATTACGATACTAGGCATATTTAAACGACTACAGCAGTCGCCTTGCGTAGCGTCTCTGTCGCACGCACCGAGTTCCGACAAGGAGCGAGCGAGAGAAGTGACTTGCATACCGATTTGTGACGTCACGCGTATCATGTGATCAGAAATGTCGTTTTTGGCGCGGTTTTCAAAACTTAAACTTTATCATTGATTTAATTCTTAATACTGTAGATATTGCGAAAAATATCAATGTAGTGTGTTTTAATAAGTAATAAAGAATAATTTAAAACAATTTCCAAAAATTAGTCAAATACCCTATTCTCACCATTAATCATCATTAATGGTGAGAATTAGGTGATAGTGGTGGTTAATATAAAAAATGCACCAGTCATTCTAAACATGACGTTTGGGATTGTATACTATAGTAGGCAACCTTCAGCTAAGTGTGACTTCCGATCTGATGGTAGAGACATTACCATACATAACAGACAGTGAGAAAATTGGACCGAAGATAAAAGGGAACAGCTGTGGATATAACGTGGGAGATATTATTATATTCAGAGCCCCAGCCACTTGTGAAACGCGGACATAAAAATCAGATGGGAACCGTTAGCTTAGGAGTTATGTACCGTAAAACACCATTAAAGGCTTTATAAAGTACTGGTGGCTCCGCGAACTCGGATGATAGACGAGGCGTTTTACAAAGTTATTGTATAAAGTTAATTCTGAAAATAGGAGTTGCGTGATATTGCGGTAGTTGCTCCCGGACGGTAATCATGCGCTCATGCCGTAGGTTGGTGAACTTGGTAGTTGTGCACGGTAAATTAAGCCTTGTTAATGCTTGTCCAAGGGTCGAGTTAACACATCGTTTCTAAATAGAATTTCTCTTACGCTATTGCGATTTTACTCAGGTGGATTTTAATATAAACAGGACTAGTGGCTCTTGGTAGTTCGTCGTCGTCGTCGTTATCAACCGATCGACGTCCACTGCTGGACATAGGTCTCTTGAAGGGACTTCCACATGCCACGGTCTAATGCCGCTTGTATCCAGCGGCTCTCTGCGACTCGTTTGATGTCATCGGTCCACCTAGTGGGGGGTCTACCAACACTGCGTTTCCCGGTGCGAGGTCGCCACTCCAGCACCTTGGGACCCCAACGTCCATCGGTTCTCCGAACTATGTGCCCCGCCCATTGCCACTTCAGTTTCGCAACCCGGTCAGCTATGTCGGTGACTTTGGTACTTCTACGGATCTCCTCATTTCTGATTTGATCGCGTAGAGAAACTCCGAGCATAGCTCTCTCCATCGCTCTCTGAGTGACTCTGAGCTTTCTTATGAGGCCCATAGTTAGCGACCAAGTCTCGGATCCGTATGTCATCACTGGCAACACGCACTATTCGAAGACTTTTGTCTTTAGGCATTGAGGAATTTTGGACGAGAAGACATCGCGAAGCTTCCCGAACGCTGCTCATCCGAGTTGGATTCGGCGGTTGACCTCTTTCTAGAAATTGGTCTTAGCATATTCGACTGCAGATCACGGACTGGTAAAAAATAAAGTCGGACAAATAATTGTTGTTTTCGCGTCAAGAAATACTCAGTGCCAGCTCGGAGTTAGTAGTCGGCAGTGTTTCACCCCCGTGCCATGGAGAGCACGTTACGCAGTCGGTCCCGGTTATTATCACTATCATGTGACAATAGTCGTTAAAGCCCGCCAACCCGCATTGGAGCAGCGTGGCTGGTCTAAGCTATAATCCCTCTCTCCTATGAGATAAGAGGCCTGTGTCAAGCAGTAGGATGTTAAAACGCTGTAGTGGTGATGGTGGTGGTGGAACTGATTTAGATTTACGTTGAGAATAATAAACCTGAGTATAATCCAGTTACATTAGTGTGGATTTTGGCTGTGTGTGTTATTGTATGGCCAATAAATAATAAGTCGAAATCTCTCAGTCAGATGAATTCGCAAAAAATATAATATAACCATAATAATGTGGCGAAATAAATTGATGGATTTACTTCATACAAAAAATTGATAACAGCGAGTATAGAGTTCGCGGGAATGTCGTTACATTTTGGCTCGAAGCCAAAGTTTAGAGCAGAATTGAATAAGGCAACGGCTCGCCCGAGCGTGTATGCAACTTTCCAAATTTTTGTTCACGACGTGCTGTCAGACTCGTGGATTTGTGGGCTATACCGAATAATGCACTCTATTTGATGCAATGACTGAATTTATTTAAATTCAGGCGCTATATATACTTAATTCCAGTCAATGGTTTACCATTTTACCTGGACCACGTCCCACATTTCATACAAGCGAACCTACTTACTGACTATATCCTAGTCAATACATAAGAAAATCGAGCGGGACAAATACAATGCTGTACGTAATACTACTAGGGTACTACTAGGTACTTTTACGTTGCGTGTGATGGCAGATGATTGTTAACTGCTCAAATTCTTCCAACCAGTCTGATCCTTTATGTTAATTATACCAGAAATACGCTTGAAAGTTTGTCATTCTTCTGGTCTATTAGAATTAGTTTTTTTAATATCACATTTATTAAAAAAACTAAGGTAAAGTAAAAAAAAATCTTTTTCCTCATACTAATAATAATTCTTAAGTATTCAAAAGAAGTGATCGATGGAACCCAAGAGAGCAAATATTATAAAACCACACAGAATTCGTATCACCAAGCGGCCAGAGATCAAAATTTGCTTTTCTCATAGAACCTTTTATCCCCGTAATGGATGATCTTTCAAAGCCAATGGATATCTGATCGTATACACCTAACACTACATAATACACTGTGTGTGTGGTATGTTTCGAAGTACAAAGTGCGTAATGGATTTTGCGGGGAGTCACAATCCCTAGAGTGTATCCATCTCTTTTTTCCGATTGATTAAGTGGTAACCGGACTCCGTGGGGTGTTGCTGAGCCGTGATCTGCGGTTTTTCACCGACTTAAAAAAAGGAGGTTCTGTATTCGACCCGTATGTGTTTATGTATAGGTATCAGAACCTACTTTTAATGGCCAAAACTTTTTGACAGGAACTTGCCCTTATTATTCACATGTTTTTTGTTTTTGTTTGGGATTAATTTTAAACTCACCGTCACTGCAGTTTCAGTGACCGTGTTCATGAAAATACTCACTGAAAAAAGGGTATTAAAGCAAAACACGCCACGATAGATTGAATTATTTATGAAACTAAATATTGAATGCCTTCGCGATGCCGGCGCGTGATTTAAGATCGCCATTTTTTAAGCCGACCATTGTGGATGGCGCGGCAATTTCTCTCAATAATGGTATTAGCGGAGAAAGGGATCAGAGCCGTTTTTATGGGATTTTATGTATCGCCAGTTGTTTCAGCAGTTTGTTGTAACAATGTAGGATTTTTCACGACTTGAAAAAGCCGTTTTATACGTAAAACTATAATGAAACTTCAGCTAGCCTGACTAGACGGCCGACTGATCGGCAATTTGAAAACCGATTAGTCGGCTAGTCAGCAAGTAGCATAGTTGGCCTATCTCTACTTATAAAAAATACCTAATATACAACATATTAGATGACTTATTATATGAGGCTTTAATTTGATTAAAATAAAGTAAGACATTTTGATTAAAAGAAAGCAAGCAATAGATAAACTTATATAAATTTTTTTGATGAAGATTTTCATTAAGCGAGAGAATATTCTTAAGCTTCTACAACAAAGAGATTTTTACAATCTGCAGTCCATAAGACTTGCGGACATTATTCAACGGTTTACTTTAATTAAAACCTTTTAAAGCAGCCATTAAGCTTTTAATATTGCAGATGATGAATCCGGGAGGTAAGCATAGACATGAAATCGTATTAAGTGTGAGAAAATATTATTAAATGGTTCTTTTAAATATGAAAATAAGCCCGTGAAAAATTTAATCTCGTATAATAACTAAATGTTAATCCGCGACGATTCTAGCATAGACTCCGGTTCCGTATTTTATATCCACATTTTGGATGCTTTTTATATGTAAGATTTAATTATTTTCATATTATACCTATCATCGCTACTTTTACAGATCGTAGAATGGCTGGTCTCTCAGTATAACAAATAATTTTCTTAAATATATTTGGATCACGTGCAGCCCCTATTTTATATTAATATTTCAACTGGCTTCCACGTAGAACTGTCTATCCCTCTTCGAGAAACGAAAAAGGCGGAACGATTAGGTCCATCGAAAGTCGGTAAGGCAACTTCGACCGCCCATTTCTGGGGCCATTCCATTTATGGCCTCCCGTAACGGTCGCAATGAGGAGAAAAAAGAACGTTGCCCAACCGAAATGAATCGTTATGGCGGATCGTATTGTTTCATTAAAAGGGGGTTATTTAATACTAATTCGCGTCAGAAAATCAGAAACTATATATTATGCTAAAAAGAAATCTCTACCATGTTAAATACAACTTTCAGGGCCTGTTTCACCACCTTCTGATAAGTGTTGGATAGCTTAAACGTAAGTTTTGTCACTTTCTTAATTTATGTCGAGTGACAAAGACAAAACTTGTGAATGAGCTGTCCAACAATTGTCAGAAGTTTGTGAAACAGGCCCTGAAACAAGTAAATTTATAACATTTAGTTCACTAGCTAAATGTTCAAACAATGCGTGCTACAGAAACGTGGGACGCTAGCTATACATTTGGTAAGAATGCTCAAAGTCACTGAATTCTGATAGACATAAATAAAAGAAGAAATTAACAGATTCATAAATGAATCAATGATCACCTACACCAGAAGACATGGCTTCGGTAAACCATCCATTAGATAGGTAGACAAAACTATACTACGGGCAATACAGGAAGACGGCAAGCGGCACAAAATCGATGACTGCAGAAATTTTTACAAAAGTCCTCTATCTATTTTATTATCTTCCATCGACAGATGCCGACGATGAGTAACCAAATAAGAGTTACAAATAACAGAAAAATTTTAAAATCAATCTGATTTTTGAAAAATACAGCAGATATTACTAGTGAGGAATGAAAGAAAAAATACTGCTTTGTTTGTGCCACATGTTGTATGATGTACCTACTTAGAGGCAAGGTAAGAAAGAAAAGAATCTCGAAAAACAAAATCGAGAGTAAATATAAGATGTTTCTAGAAAACAATAATATCATTTGTAATAGCTAATAGCTAAAGAGATAACGAAGCGTAAGATCACTTGTAACACATAACTGTAGTTTGTAGAGTTCGGTTGGTACAGAAAAAGTTGAATCAGGACAACACTAGCAATTTCTCGACGAGGACTAGAAACAGATCGTGGATATAGTCAGTAATATACCATGAGCTCGTGGGAAGTTTTGAGGACGTACTTGATAGAGTATCTTGTCTGTATACAGACACTAAATATTGTTATTTTTATTGTTAATTTAAAAAGAGCAACCGCTGAGTTTTTGCTAGTTCTTTTCAGTAGGAACGGCATTCAGAACCAATGGTAGATTCACTTGACGAGTCAAAAGTAGTTGTAAAAGTTTATTTCAATAAAAAAAATTCTATTCTTCATGGTTGATACGCGGATTTCTAGGTAAAATATTATTTATAATTATCTATTTATTTATAAGGCACGGGCTAAGTTATACCGCTGCCCTCGCGATAAAGAAACAGTGTCCAGGCTATATGTCCACATAGAAGAAACATATGACTTAGTTAAGTTATTTTAGTGTTTCCCGAGTAACTACTTGCTTTTAAAGAAATTACAAGCCTAAGTGGCTTAAGTCTGTCGCACAAAACAAATTCTTCAGGAGTGCAATTCTTCTTTAAAGCATAGTGTAGGACTTCTCCAGCCCGATGTACCAAGGTCCGAAAATAGTGGCAGGAAGTGGTTGAGGAAAACGCAGGACCGTGCATGGTGGCGCACTCTCGGTTAGGCGTGTCCTGAAGTGGACATCTACAGGCTCAAATACCTCCTAAAATTTTTACATCAGCTTTCCAACTATTAGTATTGGCCATTCTCTTTTATGGGCGACAATAAAGGGAGGAGCGATGCGCGAAAAAATCTACTTGGAACGCTGAACGAGTGCCGGATATGTTAATTTAATTATCCGTTGGGATTTCCAAATAACAGCAGTTTCTTCTTCACCAATAATAGCTAGAATTACAATGAATGGAGAGGCGTTTTATGTAGTACTCGTTTTACTATTACGATTAGCGTCATTCAAATGCCATTTAAAAAATCAGTAATAAATAAAAATACTATTTCTTTTGAACGGTGAAATAAAAGTAAGTGATTCTCTCCCTAATGTAAACATCATCATTACAGAAGCAGGATAAGGTTCAATATTAAAACTAAATCAAACTATTATTAAAATATTTTTATTAATCACCCGCACAAACTTAATTATTATCGAATCACAGATTAGTTTAACTGAGATCTCTTTTCAAATCTATTTTATACTAATTAATTAATTACACTCAGCCAAGTCCAAAATGGCAGTATTTATTCGATTAGGGTGTGATTGCTATCGCAACCCTCAATCAAATATCACGACCTAGACGCTGAAGCATCTAATAGTCGATTGAGTCTCTGGTGGAGACTGAATTCATGGCTTCGAAGTGCCCGTATTTATACCAATAATTCAAGATGGCGGTTGGCGCCATTGAACGAATCAAATGTCAGTTCATTCTAACCTATTTTCATTATGAAATTAATAATCTGTAAAAAATTCTAATTAATTTTCAACAATAATCTGACACTAATAATAATGAATGTCTCTTAAAATTAAATGGAAAAAATTTTAATCAAACGTCAATAGTCGAAACTTTGCCTCTCTAAGGAAACCTAAGTGCTAGATGTAAATAAATGGTTAAAATGAAGGTACCGTTAAGTTAAACTTGACCATTAAAAAAGAAACAATAGCAGTGGAATTAAAAAGATATGGACAGACACAAGTATCAATTAAAAACTAGAAAAAAATCCGACATTTTGTGGGTGCGGCCATCTTGGATTTGCATAGTCAAGCTCTTTCATTTGATACATATATTGAGGAAGTTGTGAAAGAATATGTAATCCACCATTTTGTGGTGGCGGCCATCTTGGACCGATTTTCATCAAACATAGCTAAGAACATTCCCGACTAATTCACCTTTTAAACAAAAAAACCGCATTCAAATTGGTTCACCCATTTGAGCGCTACGGTGGTACACACACACATACAGACACGTCAAACTTATAACACCCCGCCGTTTTTGCGTCGGGGGTTAAAAATATGTCTGCGTTAGACCAGGCTGTTACGCTAATATCAAACTCGAAGCGATACATAGACAAGCATTACTAGAATTGATCAAAACTTCATTGGAAGAAGATTTAAGCATTTGCCAGACCTGAGGTTTGCCAGACCTGAGGTTTGCCAGACCTGAGGTTTGCCAGACCTGAGGATTGACTGATCAAATCTAGGAGCTTAAAGAAATTACTAAAGTTAAGCGACGTTGAAGTATTTGGCAATTTGATTTCCGCTGGTAATGAATAACGAACAAAAAGTCCAAAACCGATATCAACGTCAATGAATTAAAAACAAAAAAAAACGCACATATAAAATCAATCTGAAAAACGTATTGCCATTAATAAAACGTTATCGTTAGGTCAGCGATCGTGCGAAATAAAATTACATAAATTGCTTATAAAACAGCCAACTGAATGGCCGTACATCCATTTCAGTTTATTGTGCCTTCAATGATCGTACTACAGCGTGCGAAATTCCGTTCTTTTTTAACCGACTTCAAAAAAAAGAGGTTCTGTATTCGACCCTGTTCTGTATGTATGTGTGTATGTATGTATGACGTATGTATGTTCGCGATTATCTCCGTAACTAAGGAACCAATTTTGATGATTTTTTCACTATATAACACATCGAGTAATCATTCTTATCTATCTGTCTGTATATTGTCTGAGATTGCCAGATCTGTTGCTGAAGTTGAACTTTTTAGTACGAACCGATTGAAGTCGGTTTTTTTTCTTTAAAAAATGATTTATTTATCGTTTAAAGAAAATAAAAAATATTAGACTGGTTGTTGTTATTCAGAGCTTCATTTATAACAAAAGTATAATGCACTTACTAGTTACTTTACCCCCACTTTACTGTTTAATTTGCTTCAATTTTCCTTTGATTTCGAAAGTCTTATTGTCAATTGATTTTGTTGTACAAAGAAAAACAAAATAGTTTTGCTATAATCCATTTTGTTTTAACGGAGTTCAGGGAGGAAATAATTTTGTTTTTTATTGTCACATTGTATTGTATATGTATAATATATATCATGGATTTTCACAAAGTAACGCCTGTTTCTATTCAACAAACAGCTAAGTTATTAAAAACGAATATAATATACCCAAAATAATATTAATCGAAACGTATTGGACGCAGACAAAAGTGGTGCAAGCGATAAAAGATAACATAAGGGTCTATTTATACAAACTGTAACTATAAAGCTGATAGTAATCGCGAAACAGCACATAAAAATCTACAGCCCCATTCAATCGGAGCGATAGCGCTGGAATTATGCTCAACGATATTCAAACACAATCATCAAATAACATTAGCGTTGAATCTAATCACACGGATGAATTGATACGGGTTATTTAAAATGATATGAAATGTTTTCACTTTTTAGGGTTTCGTATCCAAAGGGTAAAAACGGGACCCTATTACTAAGACTCCGCTGTCAGTCTGTCTGTCCGTCTGTCACCAGGATGTATCTCATGAACCGTGATAGCTAAATAGTTGAAATTTTCACAGATTTTTTCGGCTCCATTTTCATATGGGATGCCCCCCTAAAAATAATTTAATTTCTAATTATATTATCTATATTTGGTTTTGGGTCAAACATCACTTTCTACACCAAACATCAAAATTACAGGTTTGTAACTAATTTCGTCTATGAGCTAGAGACCTATCACCGGCGGACGGACAGACAGACAGACAGACAGACAGACAGACAGTAGAGTGACATTAATTGGGCTCAAAAATTTAAAAAGGCGCTAAAATTTATATGAAGATAATTTTTGTACCCTACTTACCTAAATCCGAGCAGACGAAACCGTGAATATCAGCTATAATCCAAATCAAAATATAAATAATAAAAGAAGTATTCATTAAAATTATACGAATGCTTCTGCGTATACGTAATTATGTACACTGGAGAGGCAATGAATAGGTGATCAGGATTAAAGGGAAGGAAGTTAAGGGCCACTAATCATTACCCTATTCTCGTATCATGCTTGCCGTTCAATTGCCTATTCGATTGCTGATTCGTGCCTCTAGAGCTGCTTAAAGAGGGCCAATTTACCCAACATTTGTGCGCCGAGTGCTGAGCCGGCCCCAACTTTGATAATGTTGTTACATTTCTGCAAATGAACTGATTTTACTTTTTCACTGCAGCACCAATTTGATTTAATTCTATTTTTGGTTCGAGGAATAAAATTCGTTTCAAGACCAATTTTGAGTTACATTATAAATCTATACTAATACTATACATATAATAAAATCGTAGAATTGCCGTATCTGTACATTGAAGATTTTTGCAAAATAATAACTTAGGGGATGTTAGGGACAAGTAATAGAACGTAAAAAAGCTATTTTTGAAATTTTTGTCTTTTTATCTGTTTGTCTGTATGTTTGTGCGCGCATCACGTAAAAACTACTGAATGAATTAAAATGAAACTCGGCACGATTTAAGTTCATACTACGGAGTAACATATAGGATACTTTTTATCCCGAAATTCAGCACGTTTCCCTTGGGAGAGGGGATGAAAGTCAAAATGTGTACTTAGCTGTAATTCGTTAACGGGTGGTCCGATTTCTTTCATTCTTTTTTTGTTAGAAAGGAAATACTTTAAAAATTACTGGCTAATCTCTGAAATGCTGGACCAATTTTGATGGGACTTTCACTGGCGGATGTTTTCATTTTTATCTACCTAAATATCCGCCAGTGAACTTTTAACAGTTTTTTAGCAATGTATGAGCTCAAAAGAACTTAGGAAAACAAAAAGATTACCACGGGATTTTTAAAAACCAATATCCACGCGAACGAAGTCGCGGATTTCCGCTTGTCTATACTAATATAATAAAGCGGAAGAGTTTGTTTGTTTGAACGCGCTAATCTCAGGAACTACTGGACCGATTTCAAAAATTCTTTCTCCGTTGGATATGTACGTGATCCTTGAGTGCTATAGGCTATATTATATTACGAGCGGATACCCGCGACTTCGTTCGCGTGGATATTGATTTTAATAATCCCATGGGAATCATTTTGTTTTTCCTATGCTCCTTTGAGCTTAAACCTTGCTAAAAACTGTTAAAAGTTCACTGGCGGATGTTTAGGTACATCAAAATGTAAACATCCCCCAGTGAAAGTCCCATCCAAATTGGTCCAGCCTTTCAGAGATTAGCCAGTAGTCTTTAAAGTATCTACTTTCTAACAAAAAAAGAATGAATGAAATCGGACCACCCGTTAACAAATTACAGCTAAGTACACATTTTGCCTTTCATCCCCTCTCCCAAGGGAACCGTGCTGAATTTCGGGATAAAAAGTATCCTATATGTTACTCCATAGTATTAACTTAAATCATGCCGAGTTTCATTTCAATTCATTCAGTAGTTTTTACGTGATGCGCGCACAAACATACAGACAAACAGACATACAGATAAACAGACAAACAGACAAACAGACAAAAATTTCAAAAATAGCTTTTTTACGTTCTATTACTTATCCCTAACATCCCCCAGTTATTATTTTGCAAAAATCTTCAATGTACAGATACGGCAATTTTACGATTTTATTATATGTATAGATAGAAGATATAGATGTACCACGGGCGAAGCCGGGGCGGACCGCTAGTTAAGTATAAAAGCAAGTAGTTTAAGACACTATTATTTAGAAGAAAAAAAATGGTCGTTTCATATTATGACCAATTTTGAGTTACATTGATAAAATTAAGTAGCTAATTAAGACACTAATGTTACTTAAAAGGAAAAACGTATGCATTGTACGCGTATGATATTACACTTGAAGCTTACACATATGGGACCTAAAGTAACTTAATCGTCGTCCGTCTGTATGTCACGTACGGACAGACAGACAGACAGAGATTAGAGTGACACTAATAGGACTCCGCTTTGCCCTTTAGGTAAGGAACCGATTTGGCTGAAATTTTGAATGGAGTCCGATTATGCCCTGACATAACACATAACTTTTTATCCTGGAAAAATCCAGTAGGTACCCACGGGATTTTGAAAAAACCAAAACCTATAGCTACAGCTATAGGTAGATTACTATAGGAAACTTCCTTGAAAGTAGGTATAAAGATTGGAAAAGAGAGCGGGAACGGGAACCGGAAATCCACGATTCCCTCGGGATTTGTGAAAAACCGAAATTCACGCGGGCGAAGCCGCGGGCAGTAGCTAGTATGGAAATAAAGTATTACTGCAGTCTACGACTACGAATACTGAATTACATTCGTTTTTTGATAGCAAGAAAGCGACTATAACAGAAGCCTGAAGTTATCAAAATAGATACAAGGGCCATAATATTTTGATAACTAAGTATGATAAAACTAGCTGACCCCCGAGACTTCGTTCGCGTGTTTTTCTTTGCTATAAACCTCACGGAGCCCGAGACCTTTCCAACGAATGCAAAACCGTGGAAATCGGTTCGTGCGTTCTGGAGTTATAGCGTCAGGAAGGAAAACCCGACTTATTTTTTTATAGTAGATAGTATGAAGCACTCAGCAATAAGTGAATGCAAATAGTACAGCTTGCTGATACAAACAGATCCAACGATAACGGACATAACGGTTTCATGGTGATCCAATCCATTGCCCGTGCATAGATATTTTTGTAAGTAATTATTTTTTTTTGTGAATAAATAAAATGTGTAACGTATTATAATAGGTCGTTATTTATTTGGAAACATCCTTGAATATAAAATAGTACCGATCAAAATACGCTGTTTTTGAAATAAAAATAAAATGTTATGTAATTTAATAAAAAAACCGGCCAAGTGCGAGTCGGCCTCACGCATGAAGGGTTCCGTACCATTTTATCTATAAAAACGGCGAAAAAATCACGTTTGTTGTATGGGAGCCCCCTTAAATATTTATTTTATTCTATTTTTTAGTATTTGTTGTTATAGCGGCAACAGAAATACATCATTTGTGAAAATTTCAATTGTCTAATCTATCACGGTTCATGAGATAATATAGCCTGGTGACAGACGGATGGACAGACAGACAGACTGTATGTCCATCTACTATTACTATATTCGATATTTAAATTCACAAATTTGCGTTTTTTCACCACAATATTGCCAATAAAAATTTCAAAATACAAACTTTGAACTTTGGCAAATGTACAAACTACGTAACTTGCTTATTCACGAAGTATCGGTAGCGTCAAAATATTTTAGAAGTCGCGCGTTTGAATAGCACCCCTTTGAAAGCGTAAGTTCAAGTTCTGAAGCCAAATGGAAAACTTCCGGAACCAACCCCAGCGCCAAGTAAGTCTCATATAAATACTGAGTGTGAAACATGAACTTTGAGAGGAGAAAATATCCTACTTATTATATATATTAATATTATAAATGTGAAAGTGTGGATGTTTGGATGTGTGGATGTTTGTTACTCAATCACGCAAAAAGTACTGGATGGATTTTGCTGAAATTTGGAATGAAGATAGATTATACCCTGGATTAACACATAGGCTACTTTTTATCCCGGAAAATCGAAGAGTTCCCACGGGATTTCGAAAAAAACCGAAATCTATAGCTACAGCTGTAAGTACATTACTATAGTAAACTTCCTTAAAAGTAGGTATAAAGATTGGAAAAGGGAGCGGGAACGGGAACCGGAAATCCATGATTCGCTCGGGATTTTTGAAAAACCGAAATTCACGCGGCCGAAGCCGCGGGCAAAAGCTAGTATGAAATAATATTAAAGGCCAAACTGTTCAAAAAAACCATGAAAATTAGTTTATATTGAAGTATAAAATAAAGTGTTTTTCTCTGGTGGGAGGCTTTAACCGTGGCTAGTTTATACCACCCTATACCGGCAACCTGTGCCGCCAAGCGATTTAGCGTTCCGGCACGATATCGCATAGAAACCGATCAGGAGTATGGTTTAATAAAAACTGCCATACCTCTTCCAGGTTTGCCCGCTTCCACCTTAGACTGCTACGTCCCATTCAGGTGAGATAGCAGAAGGGCTAATTTGTAGATGAATAAACAAAAAAAATTGAGAGGTGTCAAGGGACACCTATATATAGTATAAAGTTATTTATTATTATTATTTATTATGTACAAAAAACCTGTATACACTCAACAAAAATAATCGTCGCGACACCACACTGTTCAATGCGAAATAGAAAGACGAAACGAAAATATAAGAGAAAGAGAGACAGACAGAGAAACACGCGCAAGCCGCACGGCTTACAACTATAGCAAAAAGTGTCGTTACAACTTTTTCTCTTAATTTTTTCCGTCTAGCCCACTTTTGCAATGCGCGATAAGGAACTTCGTTCCAAATATATACGTTGTACAGATTCGATTGATACTCAGAAAATAAAGTGAATATTATAAAATGTTCCTAACACACATCGTTGTATGTACTTCTTAGCATTCCAAAATGTTCTGCGGACTATAATAAACCTGAAAGCATTAATATTCTGCGAAATTTGAATAACTCCCGACCGTTTCCAATTTCTAATAACACATAATACATATGCTGAATTTCACTGTTGCTTATTTCCATAAGTAATAGGCAGTAGAGTCGAGAAATATTACTTTTGACGATTCTGTTATTGTAAATCAATTTTCGTTTAACTTCCATTTATGTTTTCTATTGAATCAAATTGAAATTGAAATATGCATTTGAATATAATTAAATTACATTAGAATAAACAAAAAATACGCGTCGAATTGAGAAGCTCAACCTTTTTTTGAAGTCTGTTAATAAAATCGCAATGTCCGATATGTGCTCAACAGGAACACGAAACTAAACAAGTATAAACTTCCTTTTGGCTTTGCCGTAGTCGGGTAAAAAAATAGTTTTATTATCACCATAGAATCTAGCCAATGGCTAGAGAAGATGACAGAGGATGATGAGACAAAAGTATAATATTTAGAATGTCTAATAGATAAAACCCTAATAAATTCCCTAATAAAGACCCTAAGGTATCGCTTGATTGACTAAGCTAGAAAACATCTATAGATTCTCGTGGTAGATTCTCAGAAAAGTCGATGTTATAAAATGACAAGATTGACATGAGCGGTAGCTTCTGGTGTTAGTGGTCAAAACACATTTTTGGTCTCTGAAGTTTTATGAAGTAGTAGGTAAGTAAAACCAAAGATCATCGTACTATAAATAAAGGTGTTATATAAATAAAATACGAGAAACGCGATAGATTAAATAGTGTATAGAGCCTTTAGAAAATCTCATCGTAGTAAATGGAATACACTACACACGAGGATGAATGTACAAATAATACATGAAGCGTGAGTAAAAATGAACGCAGCACTTAACTATATTAAAAGCTCTCTAGGTATTGGAAACAAAATATCAGAAATAAGATGCGAGTTAAATATCTTAATCGAATATATCATTATATCATTTAGTTGACAAGTCTCCATTTTAGTTTTCATTTTTGGTTTATTTTTTGGCTGTGAATTGAAAAATTGAAAAAAAAAAAAACTAAATGTTAACCTAGAAGTTGGTTTGGCGAATACTATACGCAAACAAGTATTAATAGATGCCTTTTTATATTTTTATGAATTGCCACTATTAATTAGAAGATTAAATTTTGATAAAATATTGTCCGCTCTTAAAAATAGTGAATAAATAAATATACAATATATATATCAAGGAACTGTATAATATACTATTCCAAGTTAGAGTTTAATAGAGTTCTTTTATAATCTTTTAATTAAGACTAAACTAAAAAGATCAAGAAGAAACAAATGTAACCATCAGATAACATTTGCTCATTGCTCAAGAAAACAATGATCATTTCAATTATGTATCCTGTAAAAACAGACGGATCTCTGCCGGGAACGGAAGACCGTTTCGTATTCAGAATTAATCAAGAAAACAATTATCTTCATTGTTTCCTGGCACTGTTGTTGGAATTACCATTTTTTTATACTCTTCAACTTTTTTGTTTCTACATTCCACAGATTCGCCGCTTCTTCTCTCTCAACACTTAATTTTATGTAAATATTTTTGTCATCTTGAAAAATGTAGTTGTAATCCCGTCTCCCCCAAGGATTGGATTGTTTTAACAAATAAAATTACCAGGTAACAAAATTCACGTTTATAATTATCTATAAGAAGTTAATGTCATCGCTTGACTAATTTTTAGTATTTCACGCAAATATTACAAAACTGAGACTATAAAACGCAAATAAAAATGAAAAGTGACTCAATCGCATGTAGTTAGTTAACCGCCTATTATAACACTTTAATTTGAATTTAAAACAAAATCGTCTCTGCGTGACTTAGGTACTTGTATTTAATCATAATTACACGCTATTAAACGTTAAGTTTTCTTCAACGTCAAGCTGTGATAGCCTAGTGGTTAGGACGACCGACTTCTAATCGGAGGTCGTGGGTTCGATCCCGGGGCACGCACCTCTAACTTTTCGGAGTTATGTGCGTTTTAAGTATTTAAATATCACTTGCTTTAACGGTGAAGGAAAACATCGTGAGGAAACCTGCACGCCTGAGAGTTCTCCATAACGTTGTCAAAAGGTGTGTGAAGTCTGCCAATCCGCTTGGCCAGCGTGGTAGACTATGGCCAAAACCCTTCTCACTCTGAGAGGAGACCCGTGTTCTGTAGTGAGCCGGTAATGGGTTGATCATGATGATGATGATGAAACGTTAAGTTTTCTAACTAAACATAAACACGATATTAGAGTAATGATACGTATCTATCTCTATCCATTATTCATATTAGAGCGTTTATTCGGACCTTGATGTGATAAGTAAAACAACAAACATTTACAGCTAATAGTCATTTTTAAGTGTTCATTAAATAACCTCTAATTCTCTACGTTTTGCAAAACTGATCCATCCGATTTTATAAAAAAATAAGAATTTCTTTAGATACGCGACGTGAAAATTAGCGAAGACTTCCAGGCAACCAATTTAATAATGGACATAAATTTCAACATGGATTCTCATAGCAATTTTTTCCGCAAGAGCAAAATATCTCTTATTCAATATCAGCCAATACTGGAGAGTCGAAGCATAAGTTACGATTGAATTACAAAGGCAAAGGAAAAATGTACGCAAATTTTCTGCAAAAATCCGACAGAGTAACCGGCCTATCTGCGGGATAGGATTAAATTCCACTAAACGTTGTTGACGGGCACCGGCGAAAATTGCCACATTCCAGGACGGCTGCCCGATTAAAGCCTAAAGAAGCGAAAAATTTTCAGTCGAATTGAATACAAATAGTTTATTGGCGATTATTTATTATTTAAAAGTCCACTTTTATAGTATGGTAACTGAGTGTAGGTACATTGATTAAAAAAAAAACATTCTCAATATTACTGGCCCATCGCTTGGTGAAATAGTTTTGCTGGACTGAACCACATAGGTCTAAGTAAATATCGTCACATCTTAACTATATTAAAGTGTGTAAATTGTCACTATAACCATTTGCTACAGTACTGCATACTCAGCATACAGTACAGCATAACTTTATATCGAAAAGTAATATATATATCCTTAGAAAAAAGAACTATTTTGGTGAAGTAGTTCTTTTTAAGCTCTCTGAGGATACGCAAGCGATTCAATTAATACTTTACCGGATAAAATGATAAATAATAATCGACTGACATCTAATAGGAAGGCTAGAAGTTTGCTCAGCCCTCGAGAGCAGGCGTTTGTGAGTGAACGGAGGTGTATGGAAGTATTTGCAGAACTGATTGCAGGAACACGTAACAGGGAAAAATATGATTAATACAGAAGTGGAGAAATGCTTGTGTAGATGCGTCAATAGTTTGGTAGAGACAGATTCATTCGTAATTAAGAGCATCGTGTGCTTTCGTTTGTGAACATAATATTATGGTTTTAGAAGCGCCTGAAATTCTTTGTGATTCCATGACACAAATATTGATTAGTGTTTACATCCGTGGTTTACATAATACACATTAGTCCAACTGGTATTTACTTTCTATTCTATCATCGTTATTTATCACTATATGTATAACTCGTTTGTCAAGCGCCAATTTTAACGGTTAAACTAATCCGTTGAACTTGTATTGTGGGAATGAGGGGAACACTTTTACACAAGTTGAAATATGTGTGCGCGTCGACCTTTATTGTCACTTGCCATCTGTGTACTCTATATATTTAATAATTACTTTATATATTTTTTTATCTAGAATATATTGTTTTTCTACTATTTAGTATTTTTTTCTTAATTAAAATCACAAGTCCTGTTTTCCTTATCGTCAGATAATGATGAACAAAATCTATTTTCGCTTATTTCGTCGTATTAAGAAGATTTTCATACGAATTTAATTAAGCACAACAATGTATTAATTAGTAGGTAGTATAATGTTCTGTTTTCCTCCAATTTGAGATTAAATAAATATCAGCGATAAATTTTAACTCCTGAATTTGGCATATAATATCCAGCTGGTGACTAAACGAATCCGCAAGACTGAACTCTTCGATACCAAGGATATATTATGTTAACAAGTTCTAAAATTCAAAACATCAGCCAAACTTCTGTTCCGGTCAATTTCGGAGTTTTAAATGCTACCAGCTTGCTCGAACTATGTGCGGCATAGGTAGGTAATAATGTTAGCGCTGTTTACGTGTTGGAGCTTGTTGAATAACTAAGTTTATACATGAAACCGCAGGCGAAAGCCGCGCAAGTGCAGAAACATAATATTTTACAGGTAACTTCGGCAATAATGCACGATCGACTTGAAATGTACGAGTAGATGTATCCAACGGAGAGAATTCAAGTTTCGGAGAACATTTCACCCGGCAGTCGATTGTTCGAATTGAACTGTGTATTTGTTGTAGCACTGTAGTTGCACTGTATAGAAGCTGATAAACCGATTTGTTTTATTTCGCTTTTACTGTTATGTTATTTTTACCTTGCAACTTTGTAGGTATTAAAACGAGGTTTTACAAATAACTATAGGTTTTGGCTGGATTCTTTCGATACTATTATCTTCCGAAATCGGTCGAAGATTTAACTAAATCATAGGATTCAAATGAGCTTAAAAAGCCTAATGATAGGAATATAAAACAACGTCTACATAAAAAGAAGGCAGTAAGAATGAAAAATTTAATGAACAAGTTCCAAAAGTATAAGGGACCGTTCAGATAGACCGGCGCGGAGAGCATCGGAGAGCATTTCTTTTTTCACACAGACCGGCCGATCAAATTTGCTCTGCTCTCCGCGCCGGTCTGTGTGAACGGACACGCGGATGCGTTCGGAGCCGAGCGTACGCTCTTGGGCCGGACGGCAGAGCAATTCGGCCTAGGTCAGCTGTGCGAGCATGAAAGAGCACGCGAACGGAGCCGGTCGTATGCTCGAGCGCGAAAGAGGACGAGCATGGAGTAGCCGACCGGCTCGACGAGCAGCCGAGCGGCTGCTCTAAATATTTCACACAGAGCGTATTGGGAGCATCCTCGAGCATCCTCTTATCATAAAAGAGATAAAATGTAAAAATAAAGCTTATTTCAATGTCTTAAGATTCTATTTTAAATGCGATTAAAATTTGCTCTGCTCTCCGCGCCGGTCTATCTGAAAGGTCCCTAAGGATTGCTCTAGAAAACTGATTCGGAACTATAGACTTATAGTCATTTACGCAGCGTTTTTACATTTCACAGAGATTCACTGGTTAGATTAGTGTTTTTCAAAACTCTGTTCTATCTCAAAACTAGGTATTTGTTGTTGACTTTTTTCCCGTAGAATTTTTGTCTGAAATCGATGATCAAATTCCACGAAAGAAACAAGTATAGAGCATCAGGCATGGATATTATCACCAGATGACAATTTTAGATAACAAATCTCGTGATATTACACTCGTAGGTAGGCACCGCTATGTAGGTATTGCCAATGAGCCAGAATCGCGCTACTGAACGCTCAGCGCTAATCTGGCGGACTGACAGTTCATTCTTTGTCTTATAAATTGATACGTCGGGGGAGGGCCGCAATCTCGCCCAGGACTACATCCATCAGCCCGGCGGAGGACTAATGATTGATGAGATCGAACGGTTGACCGGTTATCTCGGATTTGGTGCGCAAATTTATTTTTCTATCCATTTTCCTCGCGATCTGCCGAATATTGTATTCATTTTTCTATTCAACACCTATCTATTGTCGGCGGGATATTAATAGCACTATCTTTTGCCGACGCTTTGCTTCCGCTGATACATGTAAGTATCTTTGGTGTGTAATAATTTTTATCTACACCCATGCTTTAAATCCTCTATTAAAGATTCTGAAACAGTTAGCTTATTGCCAACTTTAGAACACCCAATGTTGTAACAACCATTACATCATCCAAACGAGTGATGTAATGAAATTCGGTACAATATTACATCATCCGTTTTTAACCCCGACGCAAATACGATGGGGTGTTAAGTTTGACGTGTCTGTGTGTGTGTGTCTATTCCTCCGTAGCGCTTAAACAGGTGAACCGGTTTGAATGCAGAGGTGGGAATGGTTGTGTGGGCGTGGGCGTGGGTTGGGCGTGAGTTGGGTGTGGATGTGGTTGTGGGTGTGTGCGTGTGTGTGTGTTGTGTGTGTGCGTGTGTGTGTTGTGTGTGTGTGTGTATGTGTTGTGTGTGTGTGTGTGTCTGTCTGTTCCCCCGTAGCGCTCAAACGGGTGAACCGGTTTGAATGCGGGGGTGAGGATGGAGTGTGGGTGTGAGGGGTGGGTGTGGGTGGGTGTGTGTGTGTGTGTGTGTGTGTGTGTGTGTGTGTGTGTGTGTGTCTGTTCCCCCGTAGCGCTCAAACCGGTTTGAATGCGTGGGTGGGGATGGGGGTGTGGGTGTGGGTGTGTGAGTGTGTGTGTATGTGTCTGTTTGTCTGTTCCACCGTAGTGCACAAACGGGTGAACCGATTTGTATGCGTTTTTTTTTTGTTTGAAAGGTGAATTAGTCGGGAGTGTTCTTAGCTATGTTTCATGAAAATTGGACCGCCACAAAATGGCGGATTACATATTTTTTCACAACTCCCTCAATATGGGTATTAAATGAAAGGGCTTGACTAGTAGAATAGCACAATGCAAATTCAAGATGGCTTCAACACAAAATGGCGAATGTCGGGGGTTTAGCAGTAAGCTAACTGTTTTAGAATCTTATAGAGGATTCATAATTTATGGGTGTAGATAAAGTCTTGTATGCAACTGTTGATAATTAGGTATTAAAACACTTATGTGATACTATTATCACATGAGGCGAAGCCGAATGTGATAATAGTATCACAATTCAAAAAACCCACATTCGTGTTTTAATACCCCTTATTACACAACAGTTGCATAAATAACTATTAACCCCCGACGCAAAAACGACGGGTTGTTATAAGTTTGACGTGTCTGTGTGTTTGTGTGTGTGTGTGAGTGTGTGTTCCTCCGTAGCGCTCAAACGGGTGAACCGATTTGAATGCGGTTTTTTTGTTTTAAAGGTGATTGAGTCGGGAGTGTTCTTAGCTATGTTTGATGAAAATCAGTCCAAGATGGTTGCCGCCACAAAATGGCGGATTACATATTTTTTCACAACTCCCTCAATATTGGTATCAGTGTGCTTAGTCTAAATCGGAGCACTCGAAAACGAACTCGAAAACTATTGATCGATTTCAGAGTAAAATAGACCTAAAATGGCTTGTATTAAGGTTTGAGTTCGCCAATACATTCAGCATTCGAACAATGCTGAATGTATTGGCGAACTCAAACCTTAATACAAGCCATTTTAGGTCTATTTTACTCTGAAATCGATCAATAGTTTTCGAGTTCGTTTTCGAGTGCTCCGATTTAGACTAAGCACACAGATGAAAGGGCTTGACTAGTAAAATAGCACTATGTAAATACAAGATGGCCGCCACCACAAAATGGCGAATGTAGAGGTTTTTTTAATTTTTAACTAGAGAATACCCGCGGCTTCGCCCGCGAGAATTTTGGTTTTTCACAAATCCCGAGGGAGTCGTGGATTTCCGGTTCCCATTCCCGCTCCCTTTTCTAACCTTTACACCTACTTTCAAGGAAGTTTGCTATAGTAATCTACCTATAGTTGTAGCTAGAGATTTCGGTTTTTTTCAAAATCCCGTGGGAACTGTAGATTTTTCCGGGATAAAAAGTAGCCTATGTTTTAAGTCAGGGTATAATCTATCTCCTTTCAAAATTTCAGCCAAATCGGTTTAGTAATTGCGGCGTGATTGAGTAACAAACATCCAAACATCCAAACATCCAAACATCTAAACATCCAAACATCCACACTTTCACATTTATGATATTAGTAGGATAGTAGGAGGATTAGTAGGATAGTAGGATTAGTAGGATTGGTATTGTGATTATGTGTGATAGCTTCTGCCCGCAGCTTCGCTCGCGTAAATTTCGGTTTTGAACAAATCCCGAGGGAATCGTTGATTCCCGGTTCCCGTTCCCGATCCCTTTTCCAACCTTTATACTTTCTATCAAGGAAGTTCGCTATAATAATCTACCTATAGTTGTAGATATAGACTTCGGGTTTTTCAAAATCCCATGGGAACTGTGCATTTTTTCCAGGATAAAAAGTAGCCTATGTGTTGCCAATGCATGCAACACAGCAAACTATTGCAATAATGTGTTATGTGAACGTGATTTACCTAAGAACAGTCAGCGCCCTCTATGGCGTTTTTGGAAGATTATATCTATTTTAGTCCCACAGGAATACTTTTCCGGGATAAAAAGTAGCCTATGTTTTAAGTCAGGGCATAAGCTATCTCCATTCAAAATTTCAGCCAAATCGGTTCAGTAGTTGCGGCGTGATTGAGTAACAAACATCCAAACATCCAAACATACAAACATCTAAACATCCAAACATCCACACTTTCACATTTATAATATTAGTAGGATTTATACTTGTACCTACGAGTTATTTAAAATTTGTAACCACCCTCAAAGTCGATCTCGGAAAATGCAAATTTTGATTAAATGAATGTATCGCATCGATAGATAGACGTACTACTCTATAAACATTTCTCGTGAATTTTTTTAACGTTCGTAACCAAAATATATTATAGGCGCGGTAAGAAACTTAATTAAAATTATAAGGCGAACGCAAACGTTCAAAATAGCTCAATAAAGCCGGGATAAGGGCCAAAATGCAAATTACCCGAAATTTATTATTTCCTTGCGGTCAAAAAAAAAAATGGCGGAGCAGGACGTGATTAATAAGAGTGGAGCAATGTTTCTTAAGGAGTTTTGAAACAAAACACTCGGGTTTGTAATACTTAATAGGACTGGAGTATATACCATTGATATACAAACATTACCTATATGTATCAATCCCGGGCACTATACATAGTGGCATGCTTTGATTCAAGAATCCGTAACTATATTATTTTTTGAAAAAAAAGCTGTGATAGCCTAGTGGTTAGGACGACCGACTTCTAATCGGAGGTCGTAGGTTCGATCCCGGGCACGCACCACTAACTTTTCGGAGTTATGTGCGTTTTAAGCAATTAAATATCACTTGCTTTAACGGTGAAGGAAAACATCGTGAGGAAACCTGCACGCCTGAGAGTTCTCCATAATGTCCTCAAAGGCGTGTGAAGTGTACCAATCCGCACTTGGCCAGCGTGGTTGACTACGGCCTAAACTCTTCTCATTCTGAGAGGAGACGTGCCCTGTAGTGGGACGGTAATGGGTTGATAATGCAGCTGATGATAAAATTAACCTCAAATATGTCCCTACTTTCTACCTAGGCAGACAGAACGAACAGACTAGGCTGACAGACGAACGGACGGACGAACAGATAGGTATAATAGGTTCACTTTTCGAACTCTTTGGGTAAGGACCCATAAAATGGTGATTAAAAACAACAAAGAATCACTTCATCGCTCGTACGCTGGCTAGAGTCCAAGATTTCCGCCATTCCAAACTCTAATATGGAATATTTGAATAACGAATGGGAAATTTTCTGAATATTCTATCCGATGTCACGGCTGAAAGAGTACAATTGAATAAGCAAAATATCATTCGGTCCGTTCGACCGTGGACCTATGAACGTAACGAGAAATAATAAAACAGGACCCGGTCAAGTGGGAAAATGGTCACTTAGCCGTTTTTAGGGTTCCGTACCCGAAGGGTAAAAACGGAGCCCTATTAATGTCACTCGGCTGTCTGTCTGTTTGTCTGACCGTCTGTCCGCCGGTCACAGGTCTCTAGCTCGCAGACGAAATTAGTTACAAACCTGAAATTTTGGTATTTAGTGTAAAACGTTAACCCAAAATCAAATATTGAATTAGAAATTGAATTAAATTATTTTTCAGGGGGGCTCCCAAAAAGGAGCCGGAAAAAAAAATTTTTCTTTACCCTAGCTTGTGGGGTATCATTGTTTAGAGCTCATTAAGTAGAGTACAAATATATATTTTTTTAATTTTTATCTCAAAAAATAAGGGAATGGGAGGCCATCAAAGTTGTCAGTTTTAGACCATTTTTGTGACGGGGGCTATCTCAAAAACTAAACTAGTTGGGAATATGATATTTCAGTATATTATGTACTATATGCTCTATTTAAACAACAAATACTGAAAACAACGATTTATTAAATAGTTTATAAGCTGTGACCAAAATAAACGAACATTTTTTTTGGGTTTTTCTTTCACGGTTTGTTGCGATGTCTAGCTCAGAAATTAAATATTTCTTAGACCCAAAATATTATATTGTTCATAATTATGTACGGAACCCTGAAAGAGCGAGGCCCGACTCGCACTTGGCTGATTTTTTTACTTTATCTAAGTTTTGATATGAATAAACGTTGTGATATTTTTGCTGAATCTATACTAATAAATAAAATTGAAGTGTCTGTCTGTAATATCGAAATAACTACCTCATATTAAGCTCATATGGTTATTTGAACGATACTATAACCGAATCATACGTTTTTAAAATTTTTGTCTGTCTGTCTGTCTGTCTGTCTGTCTGTCTGTCTGTCTGTCTGTCTGTCTGTCTGTTTGAACGGGCTAATCTTTGGAACGGCTGAACCGATTTTGACGGGACTTTCACATACAAGTAGAGAATTAACCAGGGAGTAACATAGGCTACTTTTTTAACCGACTTTCAAAAAAGGAGGAGTTGTATTTTTCTACCTATGTACACCGATATCTCCGAGATTTCTAAACCGATTTGCGTAGTTTTTTTTTTAATCGATAGAGAAATATTGCGACACTGTCCTACAAAAAATTTGGATTCCAACTCCTCAATCCTGATGCTGTAGGGGATCTGATCCCCAAAACTAATGGGATTTAGGGTGGTCGGTTATTTAAATTGATATTGGGGATACCAATTAAAGACTTTATTGTTGAATGACCTCGAGTAGGTACATGTCCAACTCCTCAAACCTGATGCTGTAAGGAATTGCATTCCGAAATCGTAAGGATCCCACGGAATTTTTCCGTTTTGTGGACGGGTTACTACTTACTACAGATAAGCAACTTTTTGTTCTGGAAAATCAAAGTTCCCACGAGATTTTTACAAACCTAATAACACACGGGCGAAGCCGTGGGCATCATCTAGTTTCAAATATAAATTTTCACAGTGTGACACAGTGTAGACACAATGTTATTCTGTGTCATATTTTAGATATAGGTATATATGTGTTGTGTAGTTTGTGGTTACAATTTTTTAATTTTTGAATGAGCGTGTATCACGCTAAAATCACTTGACAGGTTTTTCGGAATCAGCAAATGAACTGTAAAACTGTTCCAACTTTAGTATCAAAATCAATCCAATAGAACCTGGGATCTTGATCAAATAATTTATTTTTAGGGTTCCGCAACCGTACTTAAGTGCTTTATTATCGTCGAGAATACTGTATTTATTCGTAGTTTGTAAGCTGTAATCTAAACTGATGAACATTGTTTAGATTTTTGTATATTCGGAACGATAATAGAGCGAAGCCCGACTCGCGCTTGGCCTATTTCTTATTCATATATGTATACTGTACGGACGCAGTCATTAGCGTGATATGCTATGCAGTTTCAGCCGCGTCCTTTGGTAACAAAATCTTTCAAAGAACATACTCGTATTAATATTTCTAGGTACGCAGACAAAAATAAATATCCAAAATATTTGCCTCTCAAATATCCGGGCAACAGCGTACAATGTACATGTCGCATTGGCACGCGAGGCACTTTCCGAGGCAAATCGGAAATGCGTATTTCGTATCTCCGGAGATAAGTGGAATACATCATATTGATTGCTTTGACGACGAAAAGTCGCGTGAAACATATGCGTTGATTAATTTTAATGTTTTACGATTAAAAAGCATTCATTCTCATAAGAATGATTGCGTGATCCTATGTAAAGCTTTCTAACAGTTGATCATCAAAAGAATGGGAACGAGAGTTGAGACAAAAATTCTGAGTTTATACTCGGTTAGCCTGAACTAGCAGTTTAAAAAGCAAAAGCACCAAATTGTCCATTGTACAGGTTGACGCGATGATTGCTGAACTTTGTCGGAAGAACCCAAAAAAATAATAATCTAAAAATCTATTAATATTGTTTTTATGCAAGATTAGCTCTCGCTTGACTGCAATGGATTCCAGTGATAAGATCTTTTTTTAATCTGATGAGATTAGCAAAGCAGTTAGCTGCTTTTCACATAACATTCTTTGAAAGCTAAAAACACAGGTAAATCTGAGCGTAACGCGTTTACGCCAAGTCTGGAGCGTGCTTAAAATGTTCGCAAATCGATCAATTGCCAAATGTCACCTAAGTCAAAGCTGACGCGGAGCGGGCGTAGTTTCCAAGTGGAAAGCTAAATAGCTGAATTCACAGTGGCTTTGTGAACATTTCACATATTTTCTCGTGCCGCCGACGGATATTGTTCCCGATACACCAGCTGAGCCAGCTGAATTGCCACAACCTGACGAATGGCTAATGAATAGTTAACGCGTTTCGGAATGGCTGCATTATATATTGCGTTTTTGTGCACGAGGCTTACTTTTCGATCGAGTGCATTGGTTGTTATTACCCGGATGTATATACCCGGATTTACAGTTTTGCGTTACGTAGATAATTACGTATATATAAGAGGCGGTAAAAGCAAATATATTCTTTTCTTTTTAACCCCGACGCAAAAACGGTGTGTCTGTCTGTTCCCCCGTAGCACTCAAACAGGTGAACCGATTTGAATGCGGTTTTTTGTGTTCGAAAGGTGAATTTGTCGGGAGTGTTGTTAGCTATGTTTGATGAAAATCGGTTCAAGATGGCCGCCACTACAAAATGGCGGATCACATATTTTTTCACAACCCTCTCAATATGGGTATCAAAAAAGGGCTTGACTAAACCCGTATTACTAATCCCCCGGAATTCTGGCAGCTGTCATTGTCATTTACAGATGAGTTATTTGTATGGAGAACAGGGTTAACATCTACGAAGTACGATTTTACCCCAAACTACATTAATTCCCTGTCATCATAAAAAGCCATATGCTGAATAATAATATTAGTCGTTTCGCCCTAAAATAGAAAACACCAAGAGTGGAAACTAGAAAGTGCACACTAACAGCAATAGAAAACAAAAAAGCACATTGAAAAAATTTATTGAAAAATGGATGTCGAATGGCATTATCACCATGAAGTGTCTGTCATGCATTTGTCATATCTACATGCGGCAGTTGATTTGTATTTGCATAAGTTTTGAATATTTTATCTTTTTTGTGGGAATTGTTTTATCTCTGGTAACATTACGAAACGTCAGAATTCCGGGGAATTAGTAATACGGGTATAGTAGAATAGCACTACGCAAATTCAAGATGACCGCCGGGGTTTTTTAATTTTTAATTTATACTTGTTTTTAAATACATAATATTATATATATTGTTTCGATATCTAAGTCTTATTAGACTGTCCACTGTAAGATATAAGTCTCATGCAAGGTTCACCACAGAACACGATCTTATGCCGCTTGTATCCAACGGCTGCTAAAGATCGTCCGTCAACTTAGTGGGGAGTATTCAAAACATGCATTTGCAGATGCGGGTCGAGCAACAGCTAACGACCCGCATCGGCAAATGCAGGCTAACGTCCGATACACGATTCTTCAAGTCCATAGCAATCACAGTCATTCGATTAGTGTTCCTACATCCATACTAATATTATAAATGCGAAAGTGTGTATGTCTGTCTGCTAGCTTTTCACGGCCCAACAGTTTAACCGATTTTGATGTTTGGTACAGCTTAGGTACATCCCATCCCGAAAACGCGGGCATCTAGTTATTCGGGCATCTATATCTAGTTATTGGATAAAGAAGATATAATATTTATGATGCTAGCATAATTGAATGTTGGTCGTCAGTTTGCCATAATATAGAGGCTTATCACAAGCAAATTGGAAAAGTTGTGCAACATGGATACAATCGTTTTTACTTAAGAGGAAACGCGGATGCTCTTTTCTCCATACAAACGCTCTCGCGTGTTTTCTCCCTGGTTTATAATCCTAAAGCAATGATTTTTTACAATAAAATAAATATCAACCTCATCTATGTCCCTATGTTTTCCTTTTTGAAAATACATTATTTTTATAAGCACTAGAACCGTTAAAAAATGCTCAAAATTGCCTATTTTAGATCGCTTTCAACAGAGGCCTAATGTACAAATTTGACAATTAATAATGAAAAAACCAAAACATAGGGACACAGTGTGGCCAATTCTGTTGTACACAATCTCTAAACCTAAACTAAAATGACAGGTCTAAATTTATTCCTATCTCTTTCACAGTGCTCACTGCAGAAAAGGATGGCAATAGATTTAGGCCTGTCATTTTAGTTTAGGTTTAGAGATTGTGTACAACAGAATTAGCCACAGTATATATCCTTTATATTCAGTTTACGAAATATCTTTTAAATTGGTCCATTATTGGAGGAGGAAACACTACAGAGCCAAACCTCGAATTATGACTTTTTACTTACGGCTATTGAGTCGGATTTGCAGTTGTCCTTGTTGCACGAATTTGAGGCGCGGGACGGTCGAACGCGACAACGATAGTTTTTTTCAAATACCTAATTTTCAAAAGTCTCTTCGACCACATTTCCTCTTAATAAAGTTTCCTCGTCATCAAGGCCAAGTAACGAAGGGTGTATCGACTTCGATATTTATTATATTCACATCTAATTCCAGTGTAATCTTCCCCGGCATAAGGACGTTCGCCAGGCGCGTCCTAACGCTGTTACTTTCACGTAGTTATACGGTTATACGGCGGAAAATTACAGGACGACCTCCATCCGATAACTTAATATCGGATCTTTGGGTCATTTTAGTTTGGCAGCGTAATATTGTATCAGTACCTACCTACATATAGCGTACAGACCACTATTTATTATAGCGGCGATTTGACACTAGGCGCGAATGGAAAATCAAACCAACTGTAATACAAGTAAAGTATAAATTAAAAATTTAAAAAACCCCCGACATTCGCCATTTTGTGGCGGCGGTCATCTTGGATTTGCAAGTGCTATTCTACTAGTCAAGCCCTTTCATTTGATACCCATATTAAGGCAGTTGTGAAATAATATGTAATCTGCATTTTGTAGCGGCGGCCATATTGGATCGATTTGCATCACACATAGCTAACAACACTCTCGACTAATTCTTCTTTCAAACAAAAAAAAAACCGCATTCAAATTGGTCCACCCGTTTGAGCGCTACAGGGGAACAGACAGACACACACACACACACACAGACACGTCAAACTTATAACACCCCATCGTTTTTGCGTCGGGGGTTAAAAATAACTTTTAATAACACCTAACTACAATTTTAATGAACTATGAATAAATCTATTGTACCCGGCATGCGTTGCAATGCCACGTAAAGCATGGTTTAGGCGCACACAGCGGACAGACATACAAACATTCGTTTTTACATAGATTTTTTTGGACCAAGAACCTTCGCGGGCGTATGCAGTACAACTCACCAAAGTTTCATCATAATCGGATGAATAATTTAGGAGGACATAGAGAACAAACATACTTACATTGATCTTTATTTCATAGATAGAGTCGTTATGAAAATCTTAATCACATTGCCTTTAGTTAAAAAATATATAATACCAAAAAGAACAACTAACTCCTTAACGCAGACAAACTAAACATTTTAAACAAAGTTATCAGACATTTGCGCGTTTTTAACCCCCGACGCAAAAACGACGGGGTGTTATAAGTTTGACGTGTCTGTGTGTGTGTGTGTGTCTTTCTGTTTCCCTGTGGCGCTCAAACGGGTGGACCGATTTGAATGCGGTTTTTTTGTTTGAAAGATGAATTAGTCGAGAGTGTTGTTAGCTATGTTTGATGAAAATCGATCCAAGATGGCCGCTGCTACAAAATGGCGGATAACATATTTTATCACAACTCCCTCAATATGGGTATCAAATGAAAGGGCTTGACTAGTAAAATAGCACTATGTAAATCCAAGATGGCCGCCACCACAAAATGGCGAATGTCGGGGGTTTTTTAAATTTTTAATTTATACTTGTTAAAACTCAAAGCATAAGCATAATAATTAAAACGGCGCTTTTATACAGTAAACCGTGTTGTATTTCGAATTCAGTCGCATAATTGTGCCGCATTACTCTTTCGGGCTGACAAAAGAGGGTAAAAGTTTTAGTCATGCTATTTTTCCGGCAGCGGTCTTCCTGCCGACAACTAATGACACGCGGTAGCGAGGTACCCGGGGGCTGAGTAAATATTTTCTTTTAAAATAAAATTATATTTCAAAAAGCGTTTTCTTGTACGTTGAATTTAATTGTTTGAATGCATTTTTTAACGTTTATTTAATTAACTTTAAAAATTTATTATAAAGTGTTTTAGAAAAAGAATTTTCATGATAATTCCGAGACAAGATTTTTTCTCATAGCAATAATTATGAAAGCTCATTTTCATTTCATGGTCGACGATAAGTAGGTACTTAAATGAGCACGTCCGTAAGAGCCCCGTCGATCCTGCGATGAGCCGCCTGATTTCTCTCTGTGTTGCATTGACATCAGAACATCGGACCATCGGACTATGAGAATGAAGGAATACGAAACACACTGCATTTGTGTTTGCACACACTTTTCTGCACGATTATATTTACTTCGTAGTTTGTTAGTCTCCGCCTCTATTGAGATTGGTCACCGTGGCTGAAATTCGGTCGAGAGGACATTATCACACATTATACCGCAAGGAATGTGGTCGCTATTATCGCAGCAATTACATAAAATATTTATAACGGTAAATTACCAGATGTGTTATCTGATATATATAGCTTTACTATTTCAGAAGTAAAATAGTTAATGCGTGGATTGAAATTCGAAAGGTCATTGGTTTAGTCCCCACCCGTGAACTCTTGTCAGACCTACATATTCGTAGTACAAAGCTTTACGTAGGAAAACGAAAAGGAAATATGAGTCATTTTCAACATACCTAATATTCTTTAAAACAAACAAATCTTCTTCTTAATTATTGCATATGCCCCGAAGCTTTGTAGTGATTAATAGACAAACTTTACTACCCACGTAGATATCTTGTATTAGAGAGCGTCATTGAAAAGTCTCATAAAACAGTAATAAAACAGAAAGGCTCTTATCACTATGCACTTCTATACGGGGCCATATAATATCCTACCGTATATTATGAGGGAGGGGGTGTGAGGTAATATGATGAGAACTCAAAGGAGTGTCGCGTCAGCCAATTTACTGGATGATATTCACACCTGTTGTTGCTTTTATGGTTATGATGTGCCCCGTCACACTTTCAACCGTGCTCACATCAGTCAAGCTACGTGAAGGGGATTTATCTATCCGAACTAACTCTGGGAGAAGTTAGTCGTATTTTCAATTTAAGGGACTCCAAACTCGTGTTTCCACTGGGACAGCCTTTAGAAGAAGGAAACAAGTATAAAGTTCGTAAACTAAACGCTTAATAATTTAATAATAATTTAGTGTGCAAAAGCGCGAGGCAAGCAGCTAGTGGCGCCATCTGTTATGTGATTACCGAAACTATTTCTAAATCTAGAAAGCCGCGTGAAGGTGACTTCTCGTCTTTTTTCGTAAATAAAATGTAGCCTATGTCACCCGGACCATTACAACGAATCAATATTCACCTCATTCATCAAAATCGGTCCAGTAGTTTAGGCGCTACGGTGGTACACACAGAATCTCATACAAAAATCGGCCACATACATACATATGTGGCGGTGTGCAACCTCATGGCAGCGTTGCAACCTCCACAGTTTTCCTGGCTGGTTTTTCTCGCCGGCCGTTTTTGTGTGTCAAGAGATTATAAGTGTTTATATTTTTCAAATGTAGAAGCTGTCTCAGCCTGCGCCTTCGATGTGCGCGGTGTAGTATTATTATTCCGTTTTTAGGGCCGGAAGGTCGGCTCCAGATTCTGTTTTAATATCATTATATTTTGTTATCCCGGTGAGATCAGACCTCAGTGATGGTCCTATAGCCTGAGACAGTTTCATTTTCCAGAAGATTAAACCTGTACTAAATAATAACTCTAAAAGTGCGAGAATACAACATATTTATGTGAAAGCTTATTTGGATTTTATTTTATTACTTTCACTGCACCTATATTTGGTGACACCGACGAAGAGAAGTCCTATAATTGTGTTACGTATGACGTCACTTAAGGAGTACATAGTGTACACGTTGTATAAGCTTGGTGTACATTGAACAACAGGAAATTTAAAAATTGAGTTGAATGAAGTGAAGAAATAAATGTTGGCGAATTATTGAAAATTTCAACGAACATTTCAAATAAAATAATAATTCAATTTAATAATTTCTGGAAGACATTCTGAATTATGAAATCATAAATATACAATGAAAATTTTCAGCGGCCATTCTGTGGAGTGAACATTAGAGACATTATTTTATTAATTTACGTTCATGTGTCATATATATATTAATATTTTTCAGGAATATTTTAAAATTTTCTAGGAACTAACATTATGGAAAGCAAATGCCAACAATTGGAAGATGAAAATAATGCTCTCAAATTAAAACTTAAAGAGTTGGCCGACAAAACTTTCCCAATTTTTAAAGAAAATGAAGTGTTACGTTCGCAATTAGCGAGTGTTTCGGATCCCCCCACGGGTCAGGAATCAAAAATTTGTAAAGTTTCAGCTAAGCTTCCTCCCTTTTGGTCTGACCGGTCGAGCATTTGGTTTGCCCAGGTCGAGGCTCAGTTCGCGATTTCAGGTATCACGGTGGATCAAACCAAATTTGATTATGTTGTGGCACAATTGGACTCGCGAATCATTGGCGAGGTCGAGGATGTTATTACACAACCTCCGGCGTCAGGAAAATTTGATTTTCTTAAGAAGGAATTAATTCGGAGATTATCCACATCTGAAGAACAAAGGGTCAGGCAGTTGGTAAGTGACGAAGTATTAGGTGATCGGAAGCCATCTCAATTTTTGCGGCACTTACGCTCTTTAGCTGGTCATGCACTTACGGATCAGAATATTTTACGGCAATTATGGATGCGTCGTTTACCGCAACATTTACAGGCAATTTTGGCAGTTCAATCGGAATTAGGCTTAGACAAAATAGCAGAATTGGCGGACAAAATTCTAGAAGTTTCGCCGAATATTCTTAATTCTTCCTCTTCGATTAATAACGCGGCATGCTCTTCAAATACTAATTTAGATGCGCTAGTCACTCGGTTAGAGAGTTTATCGAGGGAAATTTCAGAAATTAAGGAAAATAATAAAAAAATTTCGCGACATAGGAGTAAATCGAGAAATAGGTTTAGGTATAGGCGGTTTTTATCACCGTCCCCTTCTCGCAATAATTTAAATAATAGCAACAGCGATTTATGCTGGTATCATCGCAAATACGCAGCGCGTGCCCATAAATGTATTAAACCGTGTTCTTTTAAAGAATCGGAAAACGTGAGCGACAATCAGTAGCGACGGTACCTGATTTGTCGTCTCGTAGTCGCCGTCTTTTTGTAAATGATATCCGAACCAATAGACGATTTTTAATCGACACTGGTTCAGATGTTTCTTGTTATCCGGTCTCATGGTTGAATAGTCGACCCAAAATGGCCGACTATTGTATGCGTGCGGCAAATGGCAGCGATATTAAGACTTTTGGGACAATTTTATTATCGTTGGATTTTAGATTAAGGCGCAATTTTAATTGGCATTTTATCATTTGCGATGTTACAACTGCGATTATAGGTGCAGATTTTCTCGCGTATTTTAATTTATTGCCAGACTGTAGGTCAGGTTGAATTCTAGATGGTTCGACTGGCCTATCGTGCGTTGCATCAATTATTTCTCACGAACAAGCGAGTGTGAAAACTTTAGTTTCGAGTAATAATATTTTAGCTGAATTCCCCGCTCTTACTCGCCCGCCTGGTCCGGATCGGGAGATAAAACATAATACGGTTCATTACATCCGGACAACGGATGGTCCTCCGGTTTGCTGCCGTCCACGCCGACTTGCTCCACAGAAGTTAGCTATTGCTAAGAAAGAATTCGATAGCATGTTAGCTTGTGGTTATGCAAGGTCTTCGGATAGTCCATGGTCTTCGGCACTTCATTTAGCGCCGAAAGGTGAATCTGATTGGCGTCCATGTGGTGATTACCGCGCTTTAAATGCGCACACAATTCCAGACAGATATCCTGTGCGTCATATCGGCGATTTTAACCAAAATTTAGTTGGCTCAACGATTTTTAGCACGATAGATTTAGTTAAAGCGTATCATCAGATACCGGTAGCGAAAGAGGATATTTGTAAAACAGCTATCATTACCCCGTTCGGTCTTTTCGAATTTCCTTTCATGACCTTTGGTCTTAGAAATGCAGGCCAGACTTTTCAAAGATTTATCGATGAAGTTGTTCGTGGTCTAGATTTTTGTTTTGCCTATGTTGATGACATACTCGTTTTTTCAAAAGATAGTCAACAACATACTGAGCATTTGCGTATTCTTTTCAAACGTTTGGAAGAATACGGTATAGTTATTAATGAAAAGAAATGTCATTTTAATGTCCCGGAGGTACGTTTTCTGGGATATAAAATTAGCGCGGCTGGGATTTGCCCTCCTGCCGATCGCATTAAAAGTCTTCAAGAGTTTCCTCTACCTAAGACTGTACAAGGAGTAAGAAGATTTCTTGGTATGATTAATTTTTATCGGAAATTTCTCCCTAGCATAGCGCGTTTTCAAGCTCCTTTAATTGATGCCTTATCAGAAATTCAAGGTAAAGGTGCTAAACCATTTACTTGGACTGCTGATTTAGAGCGTAGTTTTAATATGTGTAAAGAAAGTTTAGCTAACGCAACACTTTTAGCTCATCCAGTCGCTGATGCTAGACTTGGATTATTTACAGATGCATCGAGTTCTCATGTCGGTGCATGTCTTCAACAAGAAGTGAAGCAGGGCTGGCAACCTATAGCGTTTTTCAGTAAGAAGCTGACTCCCAAGCAATCGTCTTGGCCGGCTTATTACCGCGAATTATTAGCCATATACGAGAGTGTGCAACATTTTAAACACATTCTAGAAGCTCAACCGGCCACGATTTATACAGATCATAAGCCACTACTTTATGTGTTTACACAAAAACGAGAGAAGCTTCCACCTATTCAGCTTAATCAACTTGTTTTCATTTCGCAGTTTACTACTGACATTCAACATGTCAAAGGAGCTGAGAATATTGTGGCTGATACCTTCTCTCGTGTGGAGAGCGTCACAGCTCAAGACATACTTGTAGCGCTAGCGAAATCTCAAGAAGCCGATGAGGAATTAAAAACACTGAGTGACACAACGTCGTTGACGTTGGCTCGGGTTACTATTCCAGGCACCAGGGTAAAAATTACATGTGACGTTTCAACAGGTAAACCACGTCCTTATGTAACTCCGCAACTTAGGAGGAATGTTTTTGACAGTTTCCATAATCTCAGTCACCCTGGGATTCGCGCTACTTATAAATTAATTTCAGATCGCTTCGTATGGCCTAGTATGAAAAAAGACTGCCGCGTATGGACAAGAGCGTGTCAGGCATGTCAATCATCGAAGGTAGTGCGTCACACTACCGCACCGTTTTCTAAATTTCCCCTTTCTTCTGAAAGATTTGCAGATATTCACATGGATATCATAGGTCCGTTGCCATTTTCGGCTGGCATGAAGTATTGCCTAACTATCATTGACAGGTTTACGCGCTGGCCTGAAGCCCTTCCCATGCCAGATATTACAACGGAAACCTGCGTTTCAACTTTTATTTCTGGTTGGCTGGCGAAGTTTGGTGTGCCTCGTAGCGTCACTACAGATCGAGGTTCACAGTTTTGCTCACATATGTTCCAGAAGGTGATCGAACTAACAGGTGCTGAGCACCACACGACCACTGCTTATCATCCTCAAGCTAACGGGATGATAGAAAGGTTCCACCGGCAGCTGAAGGCAGCTATTATGTGTCACGCTAATCCAAGGTGGACAGAAGTCCTTCCATTGGTGCTCTTGGGGATCAGGAGCGCTTGGAAGGAGGACCTAGGAGCGTCGTGTGCGGAGCTCGTGTATGGTGAGCCTCTTCGGCTACCAGGTGAATTTTTTAATCCTTCTAAGAATCATATTGACGATCCTTCTTTCTTTTTGGATAGACTTAGATCAAATTTGAAATCCCTATCTCCAACACCTGCATCTAACCATAGCAGCAAAAAGATCTTTCATATTCCAAAGGATTTACTATCTTCGGAGTTTGTTTTTGTTCGTCGAGGTCCTTTTAGCAAGGCGTTAGAGCCACCTTATGTAGGTCCTTTTAAAGTTTTAAAGAGTGGAGACAAGTATTTTACAGTAGATTTGAAAGGTAGACCTGAGAAAGTTTCAGTGGATAGGTTGAAACCGGCATATATGTTGGATCCTACGGAATTGGATGATTTGGGTAAGCCAGTTGTTAGGACCCGGTCAGGTCGTAAGGTTCATTTTAAGTTGCCACTAGCGTGCGTAAATTACATTTAAAACTTGTTTAACAATTTCTTTTTTTCTTTGTTTTCATGACTTCGTGGGGGAGCATCTGTGGCGGTGTGCAACCTCATGGCAGCGTTGCAACCTCCACAGTTTTCCTGGCTGGTTTTTCTCGCCGGCCGTTTTTGTGTGTCAAGAGATTATAAGTGTTTATATTTTTCAAATGTAGAAGCTGTCTCAGCCTGCGCCTTCGATGTGCGCGGTGTAGTATTATTATTCCGTTTTTAGGGCCGGAAGGTCGGCTCCAGATTCTGTTTTAATATCATTATATTTTGTTATCCCGGTGAGATCAGACCTCAGTGATGGTCCTATAGCCTGAGACAGTTTCATTTTCCAGAAGATTAAACCTGTACTAAATAATAACTCTAAAAGTGCGAGAATACAACATATTTATGTGAAAGCTTATTTGGATTTTATTTTATTACTTTCACTGCACCTATACATATATACATAAATAGACTGCTAAAATCATAACCCTTCCTTTTGGCTTTGCCGTTAGTCGGGTAAAAAAAAGTTCTCCTTGGTATTTGTAAAAGAGTAGGAGAGGAGTTTTTAAACTTTCTCCTGTTTTCGTACCTATATTTACGAAGTTACCAACCAACTAAAAGAACACACAGTGTGTTGCTAACGTAATCGAGCTCAAGGAATTGAATGAGTGCTTTCCTACCTAATTTAAATCGCAGTTACCTCTTCATAATTATATAAACTTTATTGCGAGCTCTTAGACAAATGATCCGTGGGTCTCACAAGTGGCGATAAAGAGCAGCGCACTGCAATTTCATATCTTAATGCACTTCCAGATGTTCGTGACAAATATCCAAGGATATCTCTTGCACTATAATACCTAAACGAACTAACCGTAAGAACTCTGCAAGCGTCATTTGAAATTACTAGGCACATGGTAAAAAGATATAATACTATAGAACTGCAAGAGCTATTGCATCCTTATGATGTTCAATCTATTCACATGAAACGTTTTCGTTCAACGTTTCTGATACTAAAAGCTAAGGTGTAGTTCTTGCTTCCTGCCACGTATTACTTGAGTAACTTCAAGGCAAGAGTGAATACTGATATCCTCACATAACCCGTCAAAACTGACTCTGAAAGCGCTAATCTTATGGCTCCAATACACATTAGCCCAATACCTCCGAATATTTTATCGTAGCTCGCCAATTGTGCCAAGATCCTTTGATGTTGATGTGCTTTTTGTGTCAGTCTATCTGTATGGTTATTAGATATTCGCAGATCCGGCGCAGCCGAATCGATTTTGATGAAAATTGTTTCGGAGATAACTAGAACTTTTTGTCAGATATATGATAATTTTAATTACACAACCTAAAATCATCAGTTAATTTATTATATTTAGCAGACGGTTTAAATTCCCATTTTGTACATAAAATACATAAAATTAATGCATTTCAAAACTGGATTAAACATCCAAATTTAATGAGTATTTTCAATATAAACGCCATTTTATTTCGCGTAAAACTGTTTACATTTCAGATTGATTTTAATAATAAAGCGATGGCAATTTTGTATAGTGAAATTGTGCGTTGGTACACGCCGATGGAGGTTGCTGCCTTGAGGTTTACAAGATATACTATCTTGAGATGGTACGAGTAGGTATATCTTGTATCTTGTATGTGTGAGATCTTGAAAAATCTTTGTAAATATATTTTTAACCCCCGACGCAAAAACGACAGGGTGTTATAAGTTTGACATGTCTGTCTGTGTGTGTGTGTGTGTGTGTGTCTGTTCCCCTGTGGCGCTCAAACGGGTGGACCGATTTGAATGCGGTTTTTTTCGTTTGAAAGGTGATTTAGTCGAGAGTGTTGTTAGCTATGTTTGATGAAAATCGGTCCAAGATGGCCGCCGCTACAAAATGGCGGATTACATATTTTTTCACAACTCCGTCAATATGGGTATCAAATGAAAGGGCTTGACTAGTAGAATAGCACTATTGCAAATCCAAGATGGCCGCCGCCACAAAATGGCGAATGTCGGGGGTTTTTTAAATTTTCAATTTACACTTGTGTAACCAGAATCACACTACAAACACCAGGCACCAACATCGTCACATTTTAGAAGTACTTATGTCACTGACGTAACTCTGTGTTCACGGCGCCTGTAATTTACATCACGTCCTACCTTGTTTACCTACGACTATTAACCTGCTACCCCATAACAAGCGTAGCTATATGAGATTGCTTGTTCACTTCAATAAAATGAGCAGGTTTCCAATTCGACGCGTATTTTATATTTCAACTTGATTCGACGATACTACTTCATAACTCCGCCAAACCAGGACAATTATTTTAGAAAGTGTGTACCATCAATTTTGTTCATATTAATTTTATGAAGATCTCCTCAATGGCTGATTATACATATATTTATAGTTTCCTCTTCCACCTACCGTCGTTATAATATTATCCAGATATTCATGTAATTCTTTATTTTTTGTCATGTATTTAAAAAATCTAGTATTCACAACAAGACTCGCTTGCCATAGCGTAGCTATATTGGTGATCTCATGTCTGAACATAAGTTACAGCCGTAGCGGTGCGTAGCTGTGGTCTACGCATTCGGTGCAGCCAGGAGATGCATGACCGAGACTAGTTACGACATATCCAAATATTTATATTACTGCTTTGTATTTTATGTATCCTTTTATGCAAAAGTTTATCATCTACAAATTGACTAGCATGCTTTAGCATAGCTCTGTCAGTGATTAAATGTCTTAATACAAGTTGTAGTTGCTCTGGGTCAGCGTACCTCGCTCTAAAATTACCTCTTTGCTACTCCCACAAAGATATATGACGAAGGTTTAAGTTGCGACCTATCCAATTATTTCGTTAACCCTGATTATACGAACTGGTATGTCCTTTGCTCCAATTTGCATAGTTGACTTTCTTCCACGTTCCTACTTAAGGTAAAGTCCCCTTATTCCGTGGTATTTTCATAAAAACTCGAAAGAACGTCAAAAATTAAGCATTTACTACACCTTTCTGAAGAACTGGCTATTTTTATCAGAAGCGTTATTTATTTAACTCTTGAAATATCCTAAAAGGACAGCAATTACAACTTGATTTAAATGTAAAATTAAATTAAATATGAAGAAAGTCAGAATGCTCCAATTCCGAGGTAAAAATCCTAATTCCGAGGCAAATGGCTCCTAATTCCGAGGGTACAGAATACAAAGGGAAACGAGTAGAATGAATTCTACATGGTGTTCAAAAATGAACTGTATTTATTAATAGATTTCAAAATCAATTCGATACGTATGTAATTGTTTAATTATGTTATATTATTGCTCGTGCTGATTCATTCACTGACTCACTCATTGATCACCTCTCCTGTAAAATTTTGTATGAAAATTATTTTTTTCACAAATGGTTTCGTATAGAGGATAAAAATTCATTCAGAACAAAAATATGGAGAGAGCTGATGATTGAGGATTTCAGAGACGAGCGATGGGCACGCTTAAGGTATTGAAGATAGGTGGCGGGTGCTCGAGCAAATGTCAGTCGAAACGTCATCCAATTGGCAGTGAGCTGAAAAAAATTCAAAATGGCGAAAATAAGATGGCCGCCATACAAATTTTGTCGGTCTCCATCTCGGAAGGTATAAAAGATAGAAGAGTGGTTTCTTGGCAGAGGATGATCAGGATCCGATGGTTTATTGGATAAATAGAAAAAAAAAATGAAAATGGCGGAATTTAATTTTCCATAGAAAATGTATGGCGAATATTGAGAGAGAGAAGTTGTTAACAATGCAGGCCTTTGATGCGGTTCTTTGGAGAACTCTCAAAGAAAAATATGGGAAGACATGATGATTGAGGGTTTGGAAGACGGTTGAGCAGCCCGGGCAGGGTATTGTAGATAGGTGGGAGGTGCTCAAACAAAAATTACTCAAAACCTCATCCCATTGGCACTGAGCTGAAGAAAAACCCAAAATGGTGGATACAAGATGGCGGCCATACAAATTTCGTCGGTGATTATCTCACTAAGTATAAAAGATGGAAGAGTGGTTTTTTTAGCAAAAGATGATCAAAACTTAATAGGAGTCAAATAGTGGCCTTGAAGTCGCGTGGCCTTTACTTCCTTTGACAGTACCGCGAGCCTCAATAAATTCAAGGCGGTGCGTACGAATGTAAGTTAACGACCTGTATGGTTAGTTCGAGCTTGCACACTTCGAAAACACTTCGATATTCAAATCTAGTACAGATTTGAATATCAAAAAACTATAATATCAGAGCAAAATTAACCCTAATGCTCTTACAGTCAAATAAGATTTTAAATTCATAATGTAGTAGGGTACTTCGAATATTTATTTTAAAAATTTCTGCTTGGGGCGTAGACGAATGGCTGAATATATTGGCGGACTCAAACCTTAAAACCAGCCAGTTTAGTTGCATTTCACTCTAAAGTCATGTTAGTCAATGTGTTTCGATACTCGAATTTCTATCATCGTTTCCCCAATGTACAAAGTCGGCATAAGGCCTCTGTACTCACTAGGTTAGCAATCAGCTGTTCGACAAAAATCTTAGATTTGATAACATGACAGGTTTAGGTATGACGGTGTGACTCTTGTTCCATGAAAGCAAAGGAGGTAGCATGGATGGGATGCCACGTGTGTGGATACACTGGCACTGTCTCACATACAGGTGACCTCCGTGGCGGCCGGAGCGGCAGCCACTAAGGCGGAAAGGGCCAAGAGGCGCAAATATGAAAATATAGAAAATAATTTCATATTTGTGCCTTTTGGGGAGGAGACCATGGGTTCGTAGGGCGAGGATGCTAGGTCCTTTTTTAAGGGCCTGTTATTCCGTCTCGTGGAGTCCACGGGTGACCGGAGGGCTGGCGCCTGGCAGTATAATATTGTACTCTGTATTACTACTGTATAATATTGCACTACTGTATATATATAATATATACTCCTACCTATCTAGAATGTGCCCCTGGCTGTGCCCCTCACCCATCTTTCAAACCTTCGATCATCATCACTCTCCGTATTTTTGCTCCGAATAATTTGTAAGGATGAGATTTCTTAAAAAAAAAACTAATTTTACATTTGTACAATCGTTTTTTTAGCTCGCTGCCAATCGGATGATGTTTCGAGTGTTATTTGTTTGAGCACCACCCACCAATCTTCAATAGGTGCACTGGCCGTGCTCCTCATCCGTCTCCTAAATCCTCAATCATCAGCTGTCTCAATATTTTTCCTTCGCATGATTTTTTGTCTTCTATACGAAACCATCAATGAAAAAAACAATTTGTACGGAAAAATAAATCCTGACATCTTGATTTATTTTCTATCCATTTAGTAGATCTAAAGATCTACTAATCTTGGTTTCTACTAATTTTTGTTGTAAAAGTTGGTTGGTTACTAATCTAGGTTTTGATTTATTTTCTATCCATTTAGTAGATCTTTAGATCTTTAGGTCTTGATCATATTTTGCCCAGAAAATACTCTTCCATCTTTTATACTTAGTACGAGACATCGCCGAAATTAGTATAGCCGCCATTTTGAATCTGCCATTTTGGGGTTTTTTTCAGTTCAGTGCCAACTGGATGAGGTTTCGTGTAATTTTTGCTTGAGCACCTCCCACCTATCTACAATACCCTGCCCGGGCTCCTCAACCATCTTCCGAACCCTCAATCATCATATCTTCCCATATTTTTTTTGAGATTTCTCCAAAAAACCACATCAAAGCCTTGCATAGTTTACAACTTGTAGTCTCTTCAATATTCGCCATACATTTTCTATGGAAAAATAAATTCCACCATTTTGGTTTTTTTTCTATTCATCGAATAGACCTTTGGATCCTGATCATCTGTTGCTAGTAAACCACTCTTCCATTTTTTTACCCTCCGAGATAGACACCGACGAAATTTGTATGGCGGCCATCTTTTTTTCGCCATTTTGAATTTTTTTCAGCTCACTGCCAATTGGATGACGTTTTGAATGACATTTGCTCAAGCACCCCCTCCTATCTTCAATACCTTAAGCGTGCTCTTCACCCGTCTCCAAAATCCTCAATCATCAGCTCTCTCCATATTTTTGTTCCGAATGAATTTTTGTCTTCTATACGGAATTATTAGTGAAAAAAAATTTTTTATACAAAATTTTACAGGAGGGGTGATCAATGAGTGAGTCAGTGAATGAATCAGCACGAGCAATAATAAGATAAACGTTTTAGAATATGAATGTTTGCGTGACTGAACGCGAATGATACTTGGTGTAACTGAAACCATACTTAAATATTGTGAGCATCCTGTATTTTATTTCTATACATACCACGTAATTAAAGGCTCATAGAACCTTATTCCGAGGTAGTATTTCTATCCATACCACATAATTAGGGGCTCATAGAACCTTATTCCGAGGTAATACCACGGAATTGAGTTTTGTAACAAAAAACACGTTTCCTAATTCCGAGTGTTAAAAAAGAAAAGATTTTTCCATAATAAACAAATAATTTAAAGCTTAATTAGATTATCTTCGTAAATATGTACAAAACTCTCACAAAATTGCATTGAAATATGTATAAATTTAATTTTCTTTTAAATTAATTTTCTTTAGCTTTCCCATACAATCTATCAATAAATTACCTAAATAGGTAAACTTTGACACAGTATAGTTAGTGATTGAGACGCCAAAGTGTACCTCGTAATTAGGACTCTGTAACCTTATTGCCTATTTAAATATTCAAAACCGAAACAAGAAGTATTTAACATAAAACGACTCTAAAAATTGAAAAAGTTATGAAGTCTATGAAATCGCAATTCCGCGGTATACCACGGCGTTAGGAACCGGCTAAAATATTTGGCACCTAACGCCGAGGTATTTTCAAAACCTATTTTCACCTTAATTTCTTTACAAATATTCACAAAAGTTGATTGTTTTCGATTGAAAATATAGTCCTTCAAATATTCAAATCTAAATAAAAACAAATAAAGCTCAAAATTAACGGATAAACACTATTTAAAAAAATGTAGGTATTTCGTGCACGAGGTCCAAAATGTATGAAACATGCGTTCGGGCCGGCTGCTAGTGTAAAACTTGCCGGTTATTTTAAAACATATACATATAAAACCAACAATTTCGTCATTTATCTATGGAATGATAAACTATCAATTGATTAAGATATGTTGCAGTAAAAAATAGCTTGGTGATCGGTAGAAAACGCTGTTTTTCTATATACCTCGGAATTGGGTGCCAATTTTAGAATACCACGGAATAAGGAGACTTTACCTTAGTTAGTGAATTTTAGATCATAGGAAAACGCCCGGACGTTGCTTCCATTCACTTATAAAATATTTTGACAGAGATTAAAATATGAGGTTTGTAATACAAATATTATAAAAGAATATTAGTATTAAATTAAATAACTAAGTAAATGTAATTCACCTTTCTCCTCCAACTAAAAGTAAACCTTGTGATTTTATTTTTAGGAATTAATATAACTTGTTACTTTAATTTTCTATCGAATACTCTAATTGACTTGAGGTGGCCACGTCATGGAATTATTCATCTAAACATTCGATTGAGCACACAAACGCTTACATGATAAAATACTGTAAGTACATGATTTATTCATGACCAATATAACGTATGTAGATATATGTTGCTTATTGAGTACGTGATAGGATTTTTTTACAATTTTAAGCGTTTTTTTTAAGCGTAGAATTCTGTTTGTTAATCGACAAAACACAGCAGATTATGACATAAACACGATTATACGCTCTGCTCAAATACATAACCGTCGGTAAGTCCGTGCTAAGGATACAATAACGCAGGGAAAACAATATCCTCCCATCCCATACCGACATAAAGCGGCGACATCCCATTCCAATATTATGCGGCGACCACTAAACCAAATACGTACAAAGGACAAGTATTGAGCGGTATTAAACCGAGTTTCTTACTCGCGTTAAAACAACAAGAAGTAATAACACTAAGTGGTCTCATGATTGTCTTTATAAAAGATCTATAGAATGGAATTACTATAGACATAATTTTAGTAAAATGGTATCTAAGTATGTCATTTACTATTCGCGATTATTAGTAATCAATAACATTTTCCGTTACATAAAAATTAGACTTACAATTTTTTTTAGTGGTAGATTCAATTGACCATTCAAAAGAACTTGTAAAAGTTTATTTGGATACAAAACTTTTCTATTCTATTCTATTTTCTCTGCTCACCATGAGTAATACGAATTTTTTGGATTTACGTTAGAATCATTGTTATTAATGTAATTTTACAATCAACAAAAATCTTTTACGAGCTGTTTCAAACGGTAGGTATATTAGTTGGTATTAAATTTAAAAACAAAACATTGTTTGTAAATCTGACAAAAATTAACTTTACAACTCGTACTAATCAGAAAAAAAATTGCAAACACAAAAGCGGAAATCCACGTCGTCGCTGGGTTCAAAAGGGAGCAAATTCAACCCTATTAACGTTACAGAAGCCGAAAGCAATAAAGGTCCACCATATTGTGTTACATAATAAGGCTCCTGCAACGTGACTGAATCGGTGTCCTTATTGAAACGTGTTAATAATTTGGGCGGATATTTCGTTTTTGTTTATAAGACTTGATCATATTGCTATGAAGCGACGATGTAATGGATCGAGCGTCGTCGGGACCTATTACATTTTGTAGATTAGTTGATAGGAAGAATATAAGGTTATATAAGGTTTTCCATTTCAGTGGTGGGGAAAGCTTCTAGCTGCACGCTCTCATCTTCAATAGACGATTTTTATAACTTCGACTTTTGGAAATCGGCTGATTATATTTTTCTGTTATTTTTGCATCATTTCCTTCAAAATAGAAAAAAATTCAACCACCCTCCAGATTCGCGAAGGTCATGATAACGTTTTTTTTGCAGCTTTGTAACGCTCCCACTCTCGTACGTTACGTTCAAATAGTCCGATTTTCTAAATATACTTTTCTTAACTCGTAATTAACCCACTAAATCTTAATCTGACGTTTCTGAGTATTACTGTCCATCATTTTTTTTTGCGCGACTCTATATAAAGGGCTTATATTATATGGTAGAGGGTACTCAGCAGGATGCAAGATGCCTCCCAATTATCTTAATCTAATGCGCTCGAGTAAATCCAAAAATCCCCTCTTGGGCTCCCCTACTATTACACGTACGGACGTGACGGACAGAGTATGTTTTATAAAGCATAACAATACCTAAGTACTAATAATATAGATTCCAGATTTAAAATGTCAACTTAAGCTGTTAAGTGTAAACCGATGTAAACTCACGAGTTCCCATGAATCTCGGACGCTGTATCTAATTGTAAGTCTTTTTTGGAGTTTTTTGGAGATTTATAAAGTTTACATTTCTACCATAGTCATCAAAGATACTGACTCCATCATTAAAAAAATAATTAATAAAGTTAGACGAAAAGAGCTTGGGTTTTCAACGTCAAAATAGAAAGTGTGGGTGGAAAAATTATTCTGAAGAGGTCTGGTACAATGCAAAGGCATGAAAAAATTTAACAAATAATACACCAAACGTAGTCGCAAAGATAGAATATTACGTATAAAGCAAGTTCTTCAGTTAAGTGTTATCAATAAACTTCCCTTTCTTTTTAAGAATATATGGTTCGTATAAAACAGTGTGCTTAGTCTAAAGCGGAGCACTCGAAAACGAACTCGAAAACTATTGATCGATTTCAGAGTAAAATAGACCTAAAATGGCTTGTATTAAGGTTTGAGTTCGCCAATACATTCAGCATTGTTCGAATGCTGAATGTATTGGCGAACTCAAACCTTAATACAAGCCATTTTAGGTCTATTTTACTCTGAAATCGATCAATAGTTTTCGAGTTCGTTTTCGAGTGCTCCGCTTTAGACTAAGCACACAGATGAGTATTAACATTTAGTTACCTAGTATCTCCCGGTATTAAACTTCAGAGCGCCTACCCCTAGTCCTAACTCACCCGCTGGCGTAGTAGAAACCTCGCCAATATTTCACGATGATCTATATCCTCTATTAGGGAGGAATTTCAAGCGAAACTCAAGACGTTACGTGAAACTGTTTAATCTTGGCACATTAATAAAAACTGAGATTCTGCTGTGGCGATGCGAAGCAGGATTTACGGGTTACTTTGCTGTTTTTGAATAAATTACAGGAGCAATTTACTCCCTCGCTGAAAACTACTCGGGCGAAAGTTATTTAACGGAACGGATTGTTCAAAAATATTGTATTGAATGTAGTATACAAATAAATAAAAGTCTGTCTCTGATTTCAAATAACGCTGTTATTACGATTACAATAAGTATGATAATCAGGGGGGTTATTCTGTAACTTAGTTAGCAACTGAAAATAGTTGCCAACGAATTAGTTCGATATACATTGCTGCTTTACTGTATGAAATTATGAAAACACTTTATAATTTCCCACAGTAAAGCAGCAATGTATATCAAACTTATTGGTTGGCAACTATTTTCAGTTGGTAACTAAGTTACAGAATAACCCAGCTGATCGTAAGCATTACCCAAACAGACGTATTTAAAATTTTTGTCCGTCTGTTTGTGCGGGCTGATCTTCGGAACGAATTGAACCGATTTTGAAGGTATAACAGGCACGTAGATAGTTATACAAGGGTTATTATTATCAGCCTACGTGTTCAAAATCAGGTTATACGCGATTCTTAAAATATCTCTACGCAGACGAAGTAACACATAGTAGAAGTTACGGGTATCTCTGAGATATATATGAATAATATTTAGGTATTAATTAAATAAGTGTTATTGAAATGAATTAGTACATAAAAAATTAATTTTATTTCATTTTATTCAACTCCTCACGTAACTATTCTTGAAGAACTAGATATCAACTAAAAATCATCTCACATAATAGCTTTTCCCCCCTTGGTTAGAGCTACTTAGGCTAGAATTTTATAACGTACAGCATAAAAGCGACATCTTATGTCTAAGTATTTCGGAAAACCTACACTTTGTAGCATAGCCGTAAAGCACGATTTTGTCGTTGCCAAAGCACTGAAATTGACACCGCATGACCCGCGGCACACAGAAACTGAGTAAAAAAAAAACAATGTATTTCGTTGGAGCATAGTCATCTTTTTACGCTTCTGACCCCAGCGACAACAACCCGGCTCTTTACTGGGGCAGATAAGGCAGACTTTCTATGCACCGACACTCATTAACTCGGCCAAAGTAAAGCCGCTAGTAAACTATGCACGTATCGTGTTTACATCTCCTTTCAGCCTTCCTGGTCCGTACTCAAGCTTAAGTTCACGCTGCCTTGCACTCGACTAAATGTTGCTTTACACTGTTCTGTAAAGGAAACATGGACACCACGTAGTGTGTGTAACTTGCATTCTCTGCATATTTTACACAAGATGACATAGCATCACGATGTGACTTGACTTGCTACATAGTACTACTATACATAGTGGCATGCTTTGATTCAAGAATCCGTAAAATTATTTTTTGATAGACGTGAGAAGATGGAAAACAAATGAACGGCATTTACTTCACATAAAGATGAAGGATATTAAAACGATACTACGAAATATAGATAGCTTCGTAAGAGTAGGACAGTCGATAATATATACAGCGACTTAAGGACAGTTGTTCCCTTTTATGGCAAAGCCATATATTTACCACGGCAAATCATAGTCTGTTGAATAATCATCGCAGTTCCTACGAAGAAAACAAAGTAGGTACTAGTTCTTAATAGTATTAAGATGCCAAGGTTACGAGTATGTGCCTGTAATAATCTTTTTGTCGTAATCAGTTGAAATAAAAACACCCGTAAAACTGTTAATAATGGGCAAACATTGATCTGTGTTACAGCCATAATAAAGCCAGTCAATAAGCTAGAATAAAATAACGCACACCGGAGACCCTCAAAAATAAAGTACTGGGTCGATAACTCCTAATTTATTACGTTCATCGTATGCTATATCTGACTTTATCGTACGAAAATTGCATTTTTGGGGAGCAATATGTTCTGTAACATTGTTCGCTTAAATATTTGCCTTACAAATTGGTTCGGCACAACGAAGCCGATCTAAATGAAGAGGGGCATTAATGGATAAAATTAAATTCTATTGCATTATTATCCGGAATATGTACCCGAAAATTACAACACCCATATCAACGTTATAAACGTTTTCGCTCGGTCCATTTTGTAACCCTATCGGCGTCCATTAGTAAGTGGGGGTTTAATAAGATTCTTTGTTGGGGGACACTCGACGCTTTCACAATTTCGCCCTGAATGCACCTTATCTCGGGGCTTGTTTGCTCACATCGTCCCTGTAAAAGACCCACCATTTTTGCGCCGGCCGCCAATTTTTCTAGCGTTAGTTGGTAATTACGAACGCAACGCGAGATAGCATCTGAAGTGGTCGCTTTGAATATGCTTTACTTTACTCGGGAGCTGTTCAGCAGCTGTGTTATGTTAAAGGCCTGGACAGGAATAAAAGCGTGATGGCACCAGCACACCGACTTCACAATAAACAAGTGCACGATTTGAAGCATAGATGAAGAAAAACGTATTACAGCCCCCGCACACTGGGCCACTAGTGGCGACAGCTAGTGGCCATAAGTCGCGGAAGAGATTTTTCATACATTTTATATGGTACCACCGCACACTGAGCGCTCGAGTGGCCACGTTCGAGCCACAAGAAAATGTATGACAAATCTCTTTCGCGACTTGTGGCAGCCACTAGTCTTCGCCACTGGCCCAGTGTGCGGGGGCTGTTAGTCTCCTTTACATTCTTTGTTAGAGATACCCATCAAAGAACTGTATGAAGCAAGTCATACTTCTTAGCGAAAAGCCGACGGCGCGCAAGGTCAGCAGCGCAATAGCTACGCACGCTCCGCAGATGGAAGACATTCTCAGAGTACCTTGTATAACTATATTGTTTAGCACTGCGTTTTTCAAGATTTTAAGGTGGAAACATACTTTTGAATGAACTTACAAACAAAACAAACTTACCTGATGAATAAAATTGAATATTATTATCTTGTCACAGAATACACACTGACGCGACGTTTCGGGTATTCTAAAGTCATAGAAAATACAACGATTTAATTAGATCGTCACGTTAAGTGGGTTGCGTTGCGAGTTTAAAGTGTGTAACCACCCTTAACTTATCCGGATGATCTTGTCGATCAAATTTCAACTTGAGCCCTTCGATAGGCCACTTCAGAGTGAAATGAAAAATTAATGGTGTGGAAGTAATACTTTTTAGGGCCCGCGCAAACGAGCCACTCACCAATGTCAGCAGTCATGTCATACGCTTCGACAGAACGGGTCACTCCTCGCTTCAGCGGTTAAAAGGATTTTTTTGTTTTTTATTCGTCAGTTTTTCGGCAAAGCGACTTCAATGTATTAATTTTTTTGATAAAGGATTATTATCTTTTATAACAAAATTTAAGATCCCATGCAATCGTTTTTGTGAACTTTTATCTGTCTGTTTATTTGTCCAGGCTAAACTACGAAATAAAATATTATATGACCACCAATACTATGTATAATATTGTATCACCAGTACTACTTAGATGCTGCAAGTGAATACAGAAATGAAGTTTGTAGCAAATAGTCGCTCCGAGCGTGGTTGATATTGTCGTGGTTTTGTTTTGACGCTTAAAAATGACGCTATAGTGAATAACGCTCCAAGCGTGGGCGACATTATTGTGAGCTAGATATTGAGCTTACAGGGAAGTGCGAGTAAGAGAAATACCAACGAAAGAGTCAATCGCGCACCATCGTAGGAGCCACATTTGGCTTTAGGTTGCGGAGCAGTGATGAGTGGCCCGTTTGCGTTACACTTTAGATAAACGTGAGATAATAGATTCTGACGGTCTTTAAAATTCCAGGGTCGATTTCGTTTTACAACGATCTTCCTGAATTAGTGAATGTGAATGGTTTGTGATCGTAAAAGTTGGTTAGACTTAACTAAAAGTTAATACCATTTTTAGTTTACGAACATAATAAAGAATAATGAATATTTAAATTATTCCGATGATACAATTAGTATAATATCATACTATGATCTTTTAATAAAATAACATGCGATTTTATTATTTTACCGAACCGGTAAGTCAAATATCAATTATATTTCTGATTCACAAGATGAAAGAATGATACCTATATTCTGCATCAGTCAATTTCTCTGACTGATGGAGTTGTATATTTTTGCTATGCAAACATCACGCGTATCGCATAATAGCGAAAGTTTATTTTCTTATTTATTTTCTTCAGTTACAACGGTGATTAGCAAAACCGACAGGAGGAGCTATTGTTTATTGGCCCTTAACCCGGCGTCATGGGGGCTGGGTCTGTGCGACCCGTCACATTTTATTTCGCTTGTAGTTCGGTTACTATGCGTGTGACGTTGCCGCTCTTCTCAATAGCTGGAGCTGTTGAGTTGTTCTATGCGTCGCAAGCAACACGTTAGTCGTGCCACAGCCGCAGTGGGAGATACAGGTGCACAAAGTTGAAAAAGGTATGTGAGACCCATCCCCGCAGTCAGTGTAACAATTTTGCGCCATTTTGTATAGATATTGTTTTACTTATTATCTGTGTTTTTATCCTTTTTATATTTGATTTTTTGTTGTTATTTACAATTATAGCTGGTTATATATAGTTCAATGTATTTTATTTGTATTTTTTGTAGGTACTTAGTAAAAATGGACCGTGAAGAGGCAGAACCAAAAAATTGGCATTTTTTGGTGAATCTTCAGAGGAACCTCCAGCAAAAAAAGGCTAATGTTCGCAAAAGGTGCCAAGTGTGTTCAGCCAAGAAAGACCGTAAAACTAACGACACCTGCGAAAGTTGCACCAAATATATCTGTGTAGAACATATAGTAACTTTCTGTGCTGACTGTACCAAAGATAATGATTCCAAGTGATTAATTGTTTTTTTTTTTCTCAAATTTATTTAGTTTCCTACAAAAAAGTGCCATTAAAACGTTAAGACTGATTGTTAATTAATAATATTATTACATTTAAGTAAAAGAGAAAATTTTTGTTGACAATTTTCGTTATTTTTTTAAAGTTCTATTAAATATAATTAAAACATAATATAACAAAATATTTGTGTTTCGTTTATTCACATAAATACCCAAAAAACTAAACACGTATAAATATAATCTTTATTATTTATAAAGTATTGGAATAATTTTGACATTAATGAACGGGTCGGTGAGACCCACCCCAACGTCCGTGTATCACTTTTCCACCCCCATGACGCCGGGTTACAATCACCACAGCAATGGTCTGTTCTCTAAAAGTTTAAAATAGTTGCCTTTAACTCCTCATCAATAGATACGTTGTCTTTCAAAGGTTTCTATATTATGTACCTACTTGATCATCGGTAGAAAGTCAGAGCAATTCACCTAGATTAAAATACACTGTCAAAGTTGAAATTTTTCAATTCCTCGAGGTTAAAAAGAAATCTCTATCTAATCTCACTTGTGCTAGGTGAAGACAAGTGATTATTGAGGCAAGATTAATATCTGCGGTTGGCCGGTGTGGAATCGCCTTAGATAGGATCGTTGCAGCATCTATAGACGCGCCAAATTCCAACTGCAATGTAGATCGCAGCCGACATGGTAGCATGACTCTGGATTAGGTTATATTTATTCTAGCATCCACAGATATCCCGACTTATAACTGCAATGCAGGCTGTGAAGGTCGACACAAAACTAAAGTCTTTAAGTTTCTGAATACTAGCTAGTCCTGTTGTTTTCGATTCCTATCAATAATAATGTGCGCGTATTTAAGATTCCAATATCTGACTCCCAGAGAAACCAAAGCGCTTCAAAATGTAGCAACCAAGAGCCAATTTCAAAGAATGATTTGGGTGGTTCAATTTCACTTACTAGGTTAGAATGGGAGAACATGTTGGCACATCTGTAGGCGGCTTTGCACGAGACATCCTTTGTGGGATGTTCAATTTATTGTTTTTTAGAGAGTATTGCTGTGTGGCAAGTGCTGCCAATATATCTGATCAAAGTGGTTTAAAACTCAACACTGGATGCGCTTTCTTGTGTATTGCTGGCTGGCAACTAATAAGTTGGGAATTGAAAATGCTTCCCACATTTTACAACGGGAGATCGAAAAGATTGATCAAATGTTAAGTGAAATATTTTAGTTCTCCCTTGTATACTGTGTGCTTTTATTTCGACAAAATCCTATGCTGATTGATTCTTCGTTCTTTAAGTTCGGACTTTAAATAATTTGTTGTGTAAAAGTAGCGGTAAATAAAGTGAATAGGGAGTCATTTTTCGGGGCAGGGGATAAACATATTATCTAAGATCCACAAAGGTCCTACGGGGCAAGAATAAAAAAAACTAGGTCTAGATTCACACTTTTAATGAAGTATCTACTGTAAGCTAAAGTTGTAGATTCATTACATTTTCACAGCTAATACTTAAAAATTACTTATTTGAAATAATTGTTAGAATGATACTTAATTTAGCGACAAAATAATAAGTTTAAATATTTATTCTAATTAAAGTAATGGAGAGTGAAAATTAAAACCTATTTGCAGATATTGCGGGGATGCTGGCTCAAAATTTTATTTCTAATACAAAATTCTATTCAACCACTCGAATTCTGAGCCTTCGGGTTTTAAGATCATGAATATGGATGAGCTATAATATAATTCAGGCAAGTGTATTGTTTAGAATTCGGTTATCAGTGAAATATTGCCTCTAAAGATTATTATTTTTGAAGCCTCTATTTAATTGTTATCATAATATAAATTCTATTATCAGCATTTACATTAGGTAGCCTCGTTTTCCAAGAACAATCTGGATTGTGAGATTTAAGTAGGTTGTATAAGGCCCCGAGATATTTCCATTATTATTATTTTATTATTTAACAAGTAGATATAAATTAAAAATTAAAAAAACCCCAACATTCGCCATTTTGTGGTGGCGGCCATCTTGTATTTGCATAGTACTATTCTATTAGTCAAGACCTTACATTTGATACCCATATTGAAGGAGTTGTGAAAAAATATGTCTTCCGCCATTTCGTGGCGGCTGCCATCTAGGACCGATTTTCATCAAACACAGTTAGGAAAACTTCCGATAAATTCAACCTTTCAAACAAAAAAAAAAACGCATTCAATTGCAGGCAAAATAAAAAAAATGTTATTCACTCATGAAGTTCAACGTACGTATAGGAGGAAAAATAAACCAGGCTCCGATAGATTTCCATTCTCCAATCCTGACGAGTGAAACGCGGTGACGCGGTATTAGCATTTAGATTATCTTCGCCAACGCACGTCGTTTCGCCCAGTATGCTTTACTCGCTTGCGAGCTGATTGGCTGAGATGTTCATCTGGCAATGTAGACTGAATCTGGCATACCTATCTAGCTATAGATATATATGTACATTATACATATACTCCCTACCGATTTTAGGCCACGGCGGCCAATTTCAGCCGAGGCGGAGGGTAGCCATCTACACAGGAGATATTATAGTGCACAAGTGTGTGCGCATACTCAGGTTTTCGAATGTTGAATGCATTGGCGAACTCAAACCTTAAAATAAGCTAGTTTAGGTCCATTTTACTCTGAAGTCATTGTGTTTCGATCAGTAGTATTTAGAATTTAGATAAAGTTTTCGAGCTGTGCAAAGTGAGACTAAGCATACAGAAGGTGTGTTTGTTGGTTTGTCCTTCGCCTAATGTGATCACAATTACACCGCAAAAGAGCTACGAATTAATGTGATTTTTGAATGGGTATAGTTGAGGTCCTGGAGTGGAGTGGGTGACATAGCCTACTTTTTACGGTGACGCAATGATATGGATTCTCAGACACGAAATTCGTGCCGTGTTCTTATTGAGTTTGCCACAATTTTTTGTGATCGTACCATACCACACCAAACGAACAAAAAAATAATGTGTAAAATACTTTTGTGGATGTTTCAGAAATGCCACAAAGCGTCGTGAACTGTTTTTTCGCTCAATCAGCAATCGTTCTTCGAGCGTAATTTGTACAGCGACAGAGGGACAAGATCGTACGGTTCACGAGCACTCCCCGAAATATATCCCCGTCAATATCCCCGCGGGAGATGGGCCCTATTGTTATTTTACTTCTTAAATTGTTATAATGCGATCGTTACAGACACGCGGCGGCGTGCCATTTGCATAAGCGGGGCTCGGCGCGGCTGCGTGAGCGATAAAACCGCTCGACCCGCGTCGAACTTATGAGCGCAATTAATGAACGGAATGATACAACAACGGAGCCAAACTCCACGGAATTACCCCTTCTGTAGCCGGGGTTAGCCCCGACAAAATTGCTCGCACAAGCGGCATCGCTTCGGCATTAATTTTCGATTAAGAGTTTTTATATTGCGACCGTAGGGCCTGGTTTACAAAGTGGAACAGAGAGGAGAGGAGATGATAACCAATCATCATCATCGTCACTACAGTTCTTTAACGTCTCACAGCTCGGCATAGTCCTCTTCTCTTAGGAGAGATTGATTTAGAGGTTAGATCCGCTATATGTGGCTCAAATGCGGGTTGGCAGGTTTAAAGACTATATATGTCACATAATAGTGACAATAAACAGGATTGATAGCTTAACGTGATCTCCGGGGTAGGTACCTACTGCCAACTGCCAACTCCAGGGTTGTACTGAGAATTTCTCGACAGAAAACCCCAATACCTTACAATTTTTGGCCCGGCCCGGGAATCGAGCAGAGAACCTAGTGATCCGCAGGTGTGAACACGCGCTAGACCAATGAGGCAATTAACAGATCAGATATCGTTATTTCTACACGGCAACTCCGCTCAGCTTCGATGGACACCATTCAAGCGGAGAGGAGATCGTATGTCTTATTTTTCTAAGCGCATGTGCAGACAGATGTGAACGGTATGCGGTGGCGGCAATGACACGTCTTTCCTCTATAACCGACTGCGCTACACTATCTCTTGGAGACAGCACATCAAGCTCTAAAGAGCTCACATTTCCGCTCCACTGCATTGATGCTTTTCTCTCCTTTGATGGAAACCGGGCCTAAACGCTTCTGCGTGCGGAGAAAAACGCTCTACGAGTAATCTGTTATTCCCGTATGCGCACCGGAACATATTGGAATATAAGTAAAAAAGATTTCGTATTAGATCTTTACGACAGCCGAGGAAAATATATGGCAGACGTGACTATGTTCGTCTCGATTGCGCCTCGGCGAATCTATTCGGCGTAAAAAAAAATTCACCACCGCAGACGTTGATTTGCATTTTAATACCCTTAAGGGAAATGAGGCTGTCATACTGTACTACCGTGGTAGGCCAGTCGAGTATTGGTAACGAATGAGCCACAAATGGCCATATCTTTTAAAAACTTAATTTAAATATAAAAAGTTTTAAAATTCAAGCTTTTATTCAATTATCACAATAATTATAAATAGTGCTCATAATTAGTACATAGTAGACTGTCCTACCATTGTTAAATAGGAAGTTTCAATTCCCATTATCTCCATCATTTTGTTGTAAAGCACTCATGAAACAAAACAAAGGAGTTCAAACTCAATTGTTCTAGCATTATGTTCTACAAACTTTAAATTCAACTGTTCAAGTATACGCAATCAAGGAATTCCAGTTTCCAGCTCGAACATCCATCATCAGACGGGCTCAATCGTACCATAAATATTTTTTATCGTCCAAACTACAATTATCTGTGGATTAGGTCGAACGGAAAGTTAGAAGTATGAGTAGTTGAAAAATCTATTACTTACTAATTTGGTTGAAAACACCACATAGGTACAAACAAAGCAAGCAAAGAAAAAGCTACTTAATTACATTTTTTGGACACAATAAAATAGTAATTCTATGTAGGTATTTATGACAGATATACGGATTACCTACACGTAAATATATAATTTACCCAGAGTTCGGTTTGATTGGTGTGCAATACGAAACGTCGGCCATTATTTATTTTTTATCCGGTCCGTCCGTAATCAAAGCCCAACATTTAATTTGGGCGAAGCCATTTTAACATCTCATTTTCATAAAGCAGTGGGAACATAATTATGCGGGCCAAGGGTACGACGGTGGGGTACTAAAAGCCCCGAGACACGGATGCGATTTTTGGTGTGAGTTTTATGTTAATACAGCCTCCCCTATGCTAATGACTGAAAACGAGACGTGTTCGTATGCTTTTTAACCCTACATACGCTTTGTTGGGACACTTCTACACATATTCGGTGTTGCGTACTTATCGACTTTTGTACAGTGAGACAAAAGATTGATCGTGTCTTAAGATGGACAAACGAATGCTCCGTTAGCGTGGATATTGGTTTTTAAAAATCCCGTGGGAACTCTTAGTTTTTCCTAAGCTCCTTGGAGCTCATACCTTGCCAAAAACTGTAAAAAGTAGCGCATCAAAATGTGAATATCCGCCAGTGAAAGTGCCATTCGGAGATTAACGGGAACAAAATATACAAACAGACAAATTCCTTTCTAACAAAAAAGAATGAATGAAAACGGACTACGCGTTAATGAATTACAGCTAAGTACACATTTTGACTTTCATCCCCTCTCCCAAGGGAACCGTACTGAATTTCGGGATAAAAAGTATCCTATATGTTATTCCGTAGTATGAATTTAAATCATGCTAAGTTTCATTTCAATTCATTAAGTAGTTTTTGCGTCATGGCATCACACGGCAAATCTACGATTTTATTATATGTATGGATGGATGGATGGATTCAGCTACACTATTCACTTGGGTGCAATATCAACAAATAAATACGGAACATCTATTAGGTATTACACGATAGAGAAAACGTTATCCATATGTGATTATAGAAAAAAGTTTGTCTTGTCAGAAGTTGCCCGATGGACACATTATTTTCAAAGCGAGGCGGTTAAGACGTGACCTGTTTTGAACACGATAATATCGTGTATGTGTGAAATACCGATTGATAGACACTCAAAAGATGTTGATTTCAACCTGCCAAGTGAAACATGTGTAGAGGCACCCTCACTTCAAGCTTAACGCACAATTACCGAGCTTAGTAAAAGGGCATTATGTTAATTTCACTCAGGCGGATTCAAAGTCGAACTAATCGATAAATCGACGTTCTTATTACGACTAGCATAGAGATCATATTTACACTAGTTTGGAAGCACTTAGAAGATTACGTCAGAAAAGTAATAAGAAAGGTACCTATTTCAATTTTATTTCTCTCATTTCGAATGGGCAAGTTTCTCTCCCATTCTAAAGCTTAGTATGCATTTTTATTACCCGACTACGGCAAAGCCGTCTAATGTAATTTAATAATTATAATAATAATTTTATGTGCCGAAAGCGCAGGACAAGCAGCTAGTGGCGCCATCTATTATGTCTATCCGAAACTAACTAATATTTTAATTTAGCCGCTCGGACGGCCTAGTAGTTTAGCCGCTACGGTGGAACACATTGAATCTCATACAAAAATCGGAGACAAACATACATACATACATACATACATAGACTGCTAAAATGATTTCCTTTTTGGCTTTGCCGTAGTCGGGTAAAAAAGCAACTTATGCGAAGGCATACACAATTCTTCGTTTTTAGAGCTATCCACTGGGAATAATTTTATTATACATACAGGTTTGTGAACATCGTGAATACCCCAGCTTTAGATGGTACCATAAATTTAGGTACGGTGAGAAATATGTATAATAATCTTATCAAATTAGTGTATTGTCATCGGTCCCCGATAAGTCTACAAAGTTTGAATGAAATCTGACTCTTACAAGTGGGTCAAAATCGCGCCCAAAGGAGTCGGTTACAAACATACAAACATACAGGTGAAGCTAATATAAAGCGTGTAAAAAAGAAAAATCTATCTAACTAGCTTTTCGATACATTTCTCATTAAAGGTGCCCAAGTAATACTTTAATGGTTAACGTTCATAAACGCGCTTATATTTATTACCATAATGTTTTGCTTTACGGCAGTTTTTAACCCCCGACGCAAAAACGACGGGGTGTTATAAGTTTGACGTGTCTGTGTGTGTGTGTGTGTGTGTGTGTGTGTGTGTGTGTGTGTGTGTGTGTGTGTGTGTGTGTGTGTGTGTGTGTGTGTGTGTGTGTGTGTGTGTGTGTGTGTGTCTGTCTGTCTGTTCCCCTGTGGCGCTCAAACGGGTGGACCGATTTGAATGCGGTTTTTTTTGTTTGAAAGGTGAATTTGTCGAGAGTGTTCTTAGCTATGTTTGATGAAAATCGGTCCAAGATGGCCGCCGCTACAAAATGGCGGATTACATATTTTATCACAACTACCTCAATATGGGTATCAAATGAAAGGGCTTGACTAGTAGAATAGCACTATGCAAATCCAAGATGGCCGCCGCCACAAAATGGCGAATGTCGGGGGTTTTTTAAATTTTAAATTTATACTTGTTTCATTAAACGTACTTGTAATTGACAGTTTATGTGTCGTAACTGCCGCCGTAAAATACTATGACTCATATGGCTGCTATTTGGGGTGATGGAGTAAATCCAATTAATTTTTGAAAGCTGTTATTATTTGTCAATTCCATGGGGGTCCAGGTTTGTACTCGTATTTTACCCGAATGCACGTCGGACCTAGAATTTTATTACTAAGATAACAAATAATATTATACCAAATATGTTGTAAGTACATTCATCCTCTAATATTATAAATGTAAAAGTGTGGATGTTTGGATGTTTAGATGTTTGGATGTTTGGTACTCAATTACGTTGCAACTACTGAACCGATTTGGCTGATTTTGAATGGAGATAGATTATGCTCTGACTTAAAACATAGGCTACTTTTTATCCTAAAAAAATACACAGTTCTCGCAGGATTTTGGATAACCCGAAATCTAAATCTACAGCTATAGGTAGATACTATAGCGAACTTTCTTGATAGTAGGTATAAAGGTTGGAAAAGGGAGCGGGAACGGGAACCGGAAATCCACGATTCCCTCGAGATTTGTTTAAAACCAAAATTCACGCGGGCGAAGCCGCGGGCAGATGCTAGTATACATATATATAGTATCTAGTGTAATTGGAACTATACCGATATGCCCATTACGTACCTATTTCGTCGAATACATGTTAAGATTGAAATACTTTAAAAAAATCTTATAAATTTTTAACTGAGACTAAAAATATTATATTCTGTAATATATCTACCTAATCACTAACCGCCAAAATTTAATTATAACTTTGATAGTACGTAATTATGATTCGTTTCGAAAGTTTCTTTTCCAACCTAATCATATTAATTACTGTGTAAATTAGGTACAAGTGTCCTTTTCCCTTGAGAATTCTAAAATAATAACAGTGTGGTACCTACCTATCACGATACCACAAAATACCAATTTTATGCTGAATGTAACTAATTATTTAGATTTAAGAAAGTCATAGTTTAGAGCAGGCATACAGTTTGGAGTACATAAATGGGCCCTAATATTTTTCTATAAAATTAGTATAAAAATACTCCCGAATTGCATTTGTGGCGTCAAATTGACCATTATTTATAAAAGAACTGTCAAACTTCGCATCAAAAGTTACAGTTACGAGGGTATTATTATATTCTGACAATATATTTTGTCCATTGATCAAATCTTGCAGGCGGATTAAAGTTAAAGCATGTTAACAGAAACGCATAACAACATAATTTATTAACAAAGATTTTTTTCAAACGTTGGCCGTGTCCGGACTGTGTAGTTGCTAGACTGTGGTAGAGTTCCGTGCCGCTAGATCGTCAGTTCGTTCTTTACATTCCAAAAGTGCTTAAATAACAACTTAATAATAGCATGCTAGTTGGTCTGGCTCCCATTTGTTTCAAGAAATTCACGATTTTACATATTTTTAAATACGTTAATACTGAAATTGATTATTATTATTTAAATATTTGAAGTATAAATTATTACAAAAGTTAAATAATATTACTTTTTAAACAAATAGTTAGGCTCCAGTTACGATCATTGTATACTTTACTTTCATAAAATTATATTGAGATAGTTAATTAATATTAAATAGTATTTTTTAATTATTAATAGTAGGTAGGTATATCTACACACTTTCAGCACTCCTAAGTAAGTCTTATCATAGCTTAGCTGACCTTATAATAAGACTGGTGGAAAAAAGCTTAAGAGCTGTGAACCTGAAGGATCCTCGTAAATCTTTGGTGGAATTTTAAACAACGAGTGTAATTCTAACACGCTGTAAACTGACTGAACAAAGAAACAAATGAGAACCATAACCTCACTAAAACTAGTTGAAACTCACCAGCAGCGTCGGCTTGAGACAGGAAGAAGAGGCAGGCGGTCAGCAGAGCGGCGGTGCGGTGGTGAGCGTGACGCCGCTCTCGCATCTTACTGGCGCCGCGCTGCGCCTGCGCCAAACACCACGTGACAACGCACCGTACCCAACATCACCGCGCGGAACATCCGCGCCGCATAACCCACCCACCAAACAGGCTGGCCCCGATCACCAAACAGGCTAGCCCCGATCACCAAATAGGTTAGCCCCGATCACTAAACAGGATAGCCCCGATCACTAAATAGGCTAGCCCCGATCACCAAACAGGATCGCCCCGTTCACTAAACAGGCTAGCCCCAATCAGCAAACACGCTAGCCCCGATCACCAAACAGGCTAGCCCCGATCACCAAACACGCTAGCCCCAATCACCGAACAGGCTAGCTAGGCTAGCCGATCCGCCCCAAACAAACGGGACCGCCTCAAATTTGTTGCCCCGAAAACTCCAAATATTTTTTACTTACTGCTTACACACTATACACATCACAACCGAGTTTTGCCACTTACGATAGACTTTTCAAGGTATTATTACAATAATTTTATTCTAACAACAATATTTTATTTATATCACAAAAAATACGACAACCGCTTCGATGATTAAAAAATTCGAAATATTAGGCTATAAGAGAGTATTGTAAAGGACAACGATTAGTAACTATATAATTTATATACAACTTTAATATATATTTTTTTTGTTTCTAATTAATAGTTCGTTTATCGTGACTTTTTGCTAGGGTTTTGTTTCGCTGCGCGTGATCATTTTCCGGAAGCACAGTTCGTTCAAGACGGGAGCGAGAGTTCAACCATATTCCATTGTTATAGGGTTTATAGTCTTCTCAACTGGACCCTTGCGAAACACAACACTTGTACGTTCGTCCGTTAACACTACAACGGAACTTCCTTTGCATCAAACACATTTTTTATTCCGTAAAATTGAAATCATAAGCGTCGCTCCCCTCGAGTCGCACCTGTAACGAGATCAACCCTAATGTTACAAATCTGCAACTTGCTTACGTTGCTGATTTGTAACACGTCAAAAAAATAAAAATAGAATTGGAACGCGCATCTTGTTACAAAAAAATAAATTGAAAGAACCAAAAGACACGTAATTTTAATTACAAAATATGCATAATTTTTTTGATTTTTAAAGTGAGATTCGATGTGTCACGACTGGCAAAGACATTTTTGCATCGTATAAAACAAAGTCGCTGCCGCTGTTTGTTAACTTATATCTTTTAAACTACGCAACGGATTTTAATGTGGTTCTCAGCAATAGACAGAGTGATTCAAGAGGAAGGTTTATAATTAGAGAAAAGCGGAGAAATTCAAAGATTTTTAATGTGATGTCGTAACAAATATATTTTTGTGCGCTTACATTGCAAACGCTAGCTAAACCTAACGATATAGATCAAGTTAATGTACTAACTACCGTACGAAACTGGAGAGGGTCGCTAGTTGAATCATAAATTGGTAGCAGTTATATCAGTAGGTAGCGCATGCATATAAGTCACTTTGTAGCAATGTGCTACGAAGTGATACATTGTTGCTACGAGTACATAATATTGCGTTATGTGCGGCCGCATAACTTTCTCAGACGTTTATGGCCTAAGCCGTAAAATGGAATATATATTGTTTTACATAAAAAAGCCTATTTATTACGAAAATAAACATTGTGTTCGTTGCATACCTTCTTGAACGTTTGGAAAAGTTGAACAGCAACGAACGATTCAAACAACGTTCAAATACCGTACAGTAAGCTTCAGAGATAATGAACTTTATTTAAATTAAAAATAATAGCAAATTCTATGATTAAAATAATATAAGAGTAGGTACAAGATTTTCAGAGAAAATTCGAAACATAACTTTTGAATATACGAAACAGTAATTTCGTGGGTAAACAACCTGGTGGGTTACGATGATACCACAAAGTAAAGCAAAAATAGCTGAAGGTGACGTAAAGTTTGGAGTAAGCAAACTTGTAATAGTTTTTAAAATAGAATTTTAAGTGGTGGGCAAGGACCTGAGGCCCGAATCTACGAAGTAATTAATATCTAATCTGTAATTGTATCATTTATCAAGTGAATCAAAATGAAATTTGCTTTGGCTTTAGGTAACTTTAATTTAGTATCGACGGGTAAAAACATAAAATAGTAGTGAGCCCATCATGACACAATTAAATATTTCCATACAACGATTCGAGATATCATACTTAATGAGTATAATATTATGCCATTTTTTGTGATCGGATTTTGCGTGTGTGCGTAGTTATTGACAATGTATGTACGTTAATTCTCTATAGGTCTGTGGTATGTTTTAATTTGACAGCTCTACTTGTCGCGTCTTCGCTGTACGTTTTTTAATATCACAATCCGATTAATAGTAGAAAGAAATGCGTATACAAGCATACACACATACATACATACACCTAAAAAAATTTGTAGGTAGGTATATTTGTTTGGAACCCATAGTAAATGTGAGTATATTGCGATTCCAAAAGTATTACATACATACATATACGTGTCGAGTTTATAACCGCCGTTTTTGGAGTCGCTCAATTAGGTCAAGAAAAAAAATAGTGACAAAATTAAAGGAAGTTTTTAGTTACTGAAACTCCCAATGGCACCTAAGTAGGGCAACGATCGCGCGGCCAACGCGAACTGTGGCTCGTGTACAATAATGAGCGAACTTTACCCGATCGAATTATTGCACTTTTAATTAAATTTTTCAAACAACAACAGTGACGTAAAATACACAGAGAGTTCGTATGAGGGGACGTTAGTAGTTGAACGGTTCGTAGCAGGTAAAATGATAATAAACAGAAAAGAGCTTTTAGAAAACAAATATGTACTACTTTATCTTTATTCTACATACTCTACATACAATGACGACCTCCCTGGCGCAGTGGTGAGCGCTGTGGTTTTATAAGTGGGAGGTCCTGGGTTCGATTTCCGGCAGGGGCAAGATTTTATAATTTCTAAATTGTCTCTGGTCTGGACTGGTGGGAGGCTTAAGCCGTGGCTGGTTACCACCCTACCGGCAAAGCCGAACCGCCAAGCGATTTAGCGTTTCGGTACTATGCCGTGTAGAAACCGATCAGGGGTAGGTATACATACCTCTTCCAAGTTAGCCCGCTTCCATCTTAGACTGCATCATCACTTACCATCAGGTGAGATTGCCGTCACGGGCTAACTTGTAGTTGAATAAAAAAAACAAAACAAAGTAGTATGTACAAACTTACATAAAGTGAAAAAAGATACCATCAAAGTTTTTGTTTATTAAGTTTTCATCCATGTAATGGTGTTTTAACCTAAGACTTTGTGTCTTAGGTTAAAACACCACCCGAAGGAATTGTCGTATCGCACAAGATTTCGCTCAGCTAGAGTTAACTAGAAGTGTGGGAATTCAGTTGCATGCTGAAAAAAAATACTTTTCACACCACTCGCTCGACAATGCCTTAAACTATTCCGGCTTTATCCCAGCGCCAATAACATAATACATTGCATTAACCCCATGTTAAATAATCTACTATTACTCTAGTTCTATAAGCCAATGATTGCGAAACTACGATAAGGTCATTTTGCGATAGCGAGCAAAGTTCTATTAAAGCTAAATAATGGAGTTTTTGCCGCACGTAAAGTAACTGTAAAAGCAACAGTATTGTTTAAATTTGTAGAAGTTCGGGCCAACACTCCCAATGGCTCTTAAGTAGCACTATGATCGTGGCGCTACTGTGTAGAATATTTTGCAGTTATTAGTAAAGTTCGCCCATTCTAAATGTTGCATTTCATAATTAAATTCTTTAAAATTTTGCTTACATTTATTTATCCCATACTAACTAATCGACTTTTGTGACTTATAATGAGAATATAAGTCACGCAATCGCACGTTGCTGTCGCATGCCTCAAAGTCTACCTTAACTATTAACATAACGAGAAACAAGCACCTGAGTCCATTATCTATGCTTATCTAATCGATCACTATAAAAGCAATTACTTAAGCTTATGGCCTCGACCGGCCAAATTGGTCAAATGTTCCCACCCAGTGGAAACGTGTGAAATTCCACTCCCTCATACCAATAGTCCTAGAGCTGGTGGGAAAATCTGAAGAGGTGCTTGATACAAACTTAATAGCAAATATTATTGTGTTGTGGTGGAGGTGGACCATACGAAGATGGTAATCAGATCAGATATATTTTATACGAAGAGAAAAACACTCGTAAAATATAGTAGACACAGTTCAGAATAATATCAATTAAAACTTTGCACAAATTCATCATTACCTTACTTCTATGTATTTGTACAAATTGACGTTCAAATAGTGTACAGTGTACCAATTTTGAATAAAGTTTATGTGAATTTAATTGAATTTTGTAGTTACAACATCATATAAAGCTATTCGAGTCTACCAAAAACGTGTTGAAAAAAACACGGACGCTTTTACTAACTAGCAGTTTAATGTAAATTAAACACAATATTTTCATTTTTAATTAAGCACCATAACTGTTAGCTTTTGTCAAGCACCTTCTTAAAAATGACTACGAGGAACTATGCTATGAGGAACCACTTTGCACTCAGAGTGAAATATGGGACCATTCAATAAAATAAATGAAAAAGTGAAAGATCCATTTTAAAGAGCACTCAATATCGGAGACTATTTCGATGACACCATAATTTATGGAAACCGAAGTTTGAAATAACTTTTACCTACCGGTTATTCAAGTTTTCTCTTCTGCTCGAATAACTGCAGTCAGCCAAAAGAGTTTGAATCCCACCTTGGAATATTCAATAAAGAATTCTCAGATTCACAGTTTAGACAGAAACAGTTAACTGTTAAGGGGTTAATCTGATCGCACATCTGTTAGCACTACTTCGTTCAGCACATAGAAAAAAATAAGTTATAAAGTAGTAGTAAGTCGTCGTCGTCGTCGTCGTCGTTGTCAACCGATTGACGTCCACTGCTGGACATAGGTCTCTTGAAGGGACTTCCACACGCCACGGTCTTGTGCCGCTTGTATCCAGCGGCTCCCTGCGACTCGTTTGATGTCGTCGGTCCACCTAGTGAGGGGTCTACCAACACTGCGCTTCCCGGTGCGAGGTCGCCACTCCAGCACCTTGGGACCCCAACGTCCATCGGTTCTCCGAACTATGTACATAGTAGTAAGTAGTAGGTGATTATTTTATGTATGTAATTCTTGATTCTTGGTTCGTACGCCCTAATATTACGTATTGTGTTGTCCGTTCGCTTTTTGAAGTGTCGGGGGTGTGTGACAGTTTAGACAGACGGATTGCATTTTAAGTGCAGACGATCATTAACAGACTTAATGCAACGGACAGTGCAATCCAATCCACTGTCCATCACAATCTGGTGGGTTATTCTGTAACATGGTTGCCAACTGAAAATAGTTGCCAACGAATTAGTTCGATATACATTGCTGCTTTACTGTGGGAAATATAAAGTGTTTTCATGAACACACACAGTAAAGCAGCGATGTATATCGAACTTATTCATTGGCAACTATTTTCAGTTGGTAACTAAGTTACAGAATAACCGCCCTGCTCTGTCACCAGTGGTGCGTAGTGACTTTATTCGAGTTTTGTCCTTTAGCACAAAGCGTGCAAGATGCTAGTTTAGATGTGCGATCAGTTTAAACTTGGAATGGAATGATAGAGAGGAATACCAGTTTGCACGACTTATAACCTGCAATAAGAGCGGAGCAGGTGTGACCGGGCGACTGAAGATATTTGCATAGTACGAAGCTGAGTGACTCGCTTTTATTTTACAGGTAAATATATTCAAGCGTGCCGAGAGCCAAATTATGATTTAAGCGGTTGCATTTGGATGTCTTGTTTACTGCGTTCATAGCGAAAGTTAAAGGATTATTTACATTGAACTGCGCAGTGATCTATCAATTATAAAATCGTAGCATGTATCTATGCGACATTTTTATGATAGTTATAGTTCATCGTCGTCATCTCAATCAATGGACCACCGTGGTTCAACACTCCTGGTGGTGTAAACACTCCTTAACATGTTTTCTGCTCTATTTTTTTTGTGTTGAACAAAAGATTTCTATTATAGATAAAAAGTTAATTTATATAATAGACAGAAGTACAACAGTGTTTTGTTTTCAGGGTTTCATCTGAAAATCTTTACAATATATCCTTCTAGCATTTTCACAGATATTAAACCCTTATCTGCATGCTACTGATGTCACTGACCAATTCAGTGATGACAAAATGCGCCTCTTGCGGCTCTCACGGGTTCTGCAGTGGTATGCGATCACCTTAACAAGACGTAGCAGCCATCTATCATGTGGCAAGTTGGGAACGTTTAATCACGTTTGATCTTAATTAACTAGGCGACCTCATTTCAACCATTAACTTTTTTGATGTGAATTATTATTACGTAAGTACCTACTTCATATTTTGTAATTAGTAATTGCCTATACCTACACATCGTTTGCCGTTAAGTATATAAAACAAGTCGGGCACAAGCCGACAAAATGGGACACGACCGTAGCGGTTCTGCAATTATGTATAGACAAGCGGACACCCGCGACTTCGTTAGCGTGGATATTGGTTTTTAAAAATCCCGTGAGAATCATTTTGTTTTTTCTAAGCTACTTTGAGCTCATACCTTGCTAAAAATTGTTAAATTTTCACTGTCGGATGTTTAGGTAGATCAAAATGTAAACATCCGCCAGTGAAAATCCCATCAAAATCGGTCCAGCCTTTCAGAGATAAGACAGTAATCTTTAAAGTATTTCCTATCTAACAAAAAAGGAATGAATGAAATCGGACCACCCGTTAACAAATTACAGCTAAGTACACATTTTGACTTTCATCCCCTCTCCCACGGAAACCGTGCTGAATTTCGGGATAAAAAGTATCCTATATGTTATTCTATAGTATGAACTTAAATCGTACCGAGTTTCATTTCAATCCATTCAGTAGTTTTTACGTGATGCGCGCACAAACATACAGACAAACAGATAAACAGACAAACAGACAAAAATTTCAAAAATAACTTTTTTACGTTCTATTACTTATCCCTAACATCCCCCAGTTATTATTTAGCGAAAATCTTCAATGTACAGATACGGCAATTCTACGATTTTATTATATGTATAGAATAGAAGATAGATTTATTATATGTATAGATATAGAAGAAGATAAAATACCAATTTATAGGCATCGTATAAGCAGCTATAAAATAAGTGACACCCTAATTATATATCATGACGAAAATAGGTCAGTGGTGGACAGTATTTTTTTTTTAAATAAAGAGTTAATGCCATGTTAAACATGACTAATATTCCCTTTTCTCTTTCTAACGAGGCGTGTGTTAGGAGTGGGTACGACGAGTAGGTAATATGAGTAGTGAACCGGGTAAATAGTGCAACAGTAAACAGTGAACCGGGTAATAAGGTACAATACACAATAACAGGTAAATAGTGCAAAGATTAATAGTGCAACGGGTTTGGAATTATTGACTTTTTCGCGGATTTCAGTTCGCTCTTCGCCCGTCGTGCAATTGAGGTTTTTGTTTTTTAACCCCCGACGCATAAACGACGGGGTGTTATAAGTTTGACGTGTCTGAGTGTGTGTGTGTCTGTCTGTTCCCCTGTAGCGCTCAAACGGGTGAACCGATTTGAATGCGGTTTTTTTTTTGTTTGAAAGGAGAGTTAGTCGAGAGTGTTGTTAGCTATGTTTGATGAAAATCGATCCAAGATGGCCGGCGCTACAAAATGGCGGATAACATATTTTTTCACAACTCCCTTAATATGGGTATCAAATGAAAGGGCTTGACTAGTAGAATAGCACTATGCAAATCCAAGATGGCCGCGACCACAAAATGGAGAATGTCGGGGGTTTTTTAAATTTTCAATTTATACTTGTATTCCCTATCTATGCACGATGGACTTTACATGATGATTGATGAATTGTTTTCGAAGGTTTCGTTGGATACATTATCTCGTGGTGGGAAACAAATGTCGGGCTGTCACCGCGCCAGCTAAGCCGACGCCTCGCTGTCAGTATTATCAGTGGCGCGTACACTGCTACAGTACAATTTGCAGAAGGTCTGAAACTTTTTTTGATAACAATTTCACAGTGGCGTCTCGTTCATACATCAATCGTTACTTACATAAGACACAAGTTACTTTTAACCCCCGACGCAAAAACGACGGGGTGTTATAAGTTTGACGTGTCTGTGTGTGTGTGTGTGTGTGTGTCTGTCTGTCTGTTCCCCTGTAGCGCTCAAACGGGTGAACCGATTTAAATGCGATTTTTTTGTTTGAAAGGTGAATCAGTCGAGAGTGTTGTTAGCTATGTTTGATGAAAGTCGGTCCAAGATGGCCGCCGCTACAAAATGGCGGATCACATATTTTATCACAACGCCCTCAATATGGGTATCAAATGAAAGGGCTTGACTAGTAAAACAGCACAAATCCAAGATGGCCGCCACCACAAAATGGCGAATGTCGGGGGTTTTTTAAATTTTTAATTTAAACTTGTTATCCCAGAAAATCATAGAGTTCCCAAGTGACTTTAAAAAAACCTATATCTACACGAAGTCGCTGGCATCAGTCTAATAAGAATCTAGTTACCTATCATAGATTTGAATCCGACGGCTAGATAGATATGTAATAAGCTCTCAGCGTTGGCGGGCGTCTAATTTAATGGTCTGGCGGTCATTCCATGCGACATTAGATCCACGTGCTCGTTACTGTTACACGATCGTGGATAATACGCTGTTCAAATTAATGCTCACGACACACTCCCGATACGATTTTGACGACCTCCCTGGCATGACAGTCTTAAGTATAAAAAAAGAAAAAAAAGTGGGAGGTCCTTCAATTCAACGTAGTGGCAATTTGGGATTTTATAATTTTTAAAATTTCAAAAATTATTATGTTTTATTTCGTGCAAAATATCGCGTGAAATTACATAATTTAGTTTGATTGAGTGAAATATGTCTTTTTTAGGCTATTATCTGATAAGATGACCACAATCAATAGTATATTTTCAATGTTGTGCTTCAGCTGTGGGTAGTTACCACCCTTCCGGCAAAATCGTGCCGCCAAGCGATTTAGCGTTCCGGTACGATGTCGCACAGAAACCGATCAGAGGTATCTATATGGGTTTAATAAAAACTATCATACCTCTTCCAAGTAAGCCCGTTTCAACCTTACTATCAGGTGAGATCGCAGTCAAGGGTTAATTTGTAGATGTATAAAAAAATATATGAAAGCTGTGATAGCCTAGTGGTTAGGACGACCGACTTCTAATCGGAGGTCGTGGGTTCGATCCCGGGCACGCACCTCTAACTTTTCGGAGCTATGTGCGTTTTAAGTATTTAAATATCACTTGCTTTAACGGTGAAGGAAAACATCGTGAGGAAACCTGCATGCCTGAGAGTTCTCCATAACGTTCTCAAAGGTGTGTGAAGTCTGCCAATCCGCTTGGCCAGCGTGGTAGACTATGGCCAAAACCCTTCTCACTCTGAGAGGAGACCCGTGCTCTGTAGTGAGCCGGTAATGGGTTGATCATGATGATGATGATGATAAAAAATATAACTATTATTAAAAAAAACTTTACATTATGTGTGTTAAGGTGTAGCGACCCTCAAAAACGAGGAAGCGAAGTAACAAAAGCGAAGCAGTATAGATGGAACGCTTATGCCACTCATAAACGTAACTTAACATTCACTCAGGTATCTAGTTTGCATGTGGTGTTTGTAGATGATGAATAATATGAAAGTCAGACCGTTATCTAAACGAGCACGTATGTGTAATGAGACATGCGTGTTCGTTTAGAGAAGTGGCTTCTTACGTACGTGGCCACAGATAATGTCACACTTAAACTTAATGAGGTGCGGCGTCTTTGTAGCGAAACTGTATCTAAAGTTCGAGTCATACAAAGCGCGCGACGGCTACGTGCCTTACACGGCTTCTAGAATTTGTTGTTTTTAACCCCCGACGCAAAAACGACGGGGTGTTATAAGTTTGACGTGTCTGTGTCTGTGTGTGTATGTGTGTGTGTGTGTCTGTCTGTTCCCCTGTAGCGACGGTTGAACCGACTTGAATGCGGTTTTTTTGTTTGAAAGGTGAATTAGTCGAGAGTGTTGTTAGCTAAGTTTGATGAAAATCGATCCAAGATGGCCACCGCTACAAAATGGCGGATTACATATTCTTTCACAACTCCCATAATATGGGTATCAAATGAAAGGGCTTGACTAGTAGAATATCACTATTGCAAATCCAAGATGGCTGCTGCCACAAAAAGGCGAATGTCGGGGGTTTCTTAAATTTTTAATTTATACCTGATAAGTCGTATATTCAGACGTATTTTCATGTCGCAAGCTTGCGGTGCTGGTTATTGATGTGAAAAAAGAAGAGTCTTAAATCAAAGCCTCTTAGGTCCTTTAACTAGTTAAAGTATACTTTATTATCCGCTCAACTGGCCAAAAGACATATTATGTCTTTTTTCAAAACCTCCGTTAACTGCTAAAAAGACATATTATGTCTTTTCGAGTTTTTAAGTTTTATTTTTTGGCATTTTAAGGTATATAATTGTTTGCAGGGACAAACAAACAAACTAAATGAAAAACGAGAACAACATACACAGCGACAGTAGATCTTGCCGTTTTTCCGTTCAAACTTCAGTCCTTTCTCAGAGCTCATTTTAGGTATACGTGGCGCGTATTATGACGAGTTGGTTAGCAGTTGACTCATATTACACAATATAGCTGCAGCAGCTGATCGGATATGTAACTTTAGTTATAGGTTTCTACGTAGCACCGTACCGGAACGCTTAATCGCTTCGCACGGCTCGGGCCTCTAGGGTGGTAACTAGCCGCGGTTAAAGCATCCCACCAGACTAGCCCAGAGAAAATTAAGAAATTACAAAATTCTAAATTGCCCTTGCTGGAAATCGAACACAGTACCTCCCACTTGTAAGGCCACAGACTGCGCCAGTAAGGTCTTCAAAAGCTCTATAATATTACAGTAACGTATCTGTGAAATTGCAAAACGTATAAATTAATTATGTACCTACTATGTCCTACTATGTCCAAAGACAGTTATTATAGGATTTTCAAAAAATATACACCATCCAAATGATCGTTTATTGGCATAGTGCCGAAGATACTGGCACTATTGACTCTTTGTATTGCCAGGCTTAGCCTTTGGGCCAACTCAAGCCAACTCTTGGGTCATCTGACGCGTGGACCAATTTTTGTGACACAACATTGACGAAATTTTTCGTGTCCGATGACCATGGGCCCCGGGTCTCACACGCAAACGCCGCAAAAACATAGTCTTTACAAATGTCTCTTAGTAAGATTGTAAAACACACCACCCGTTTTCCATATTCCGAGTAAATTTCCTCACCATCTTAACTTAATCCGGCGAGACTAACTAGATCTTAAACCGATCCCAGTGTGCGTCCTAATAGGGCGTAGTTATGATATTCTATTAGTGCAACTCTAGCGTCTAGTTTTAATGGTCTGGCGGTCGCATTATACGTCGTTAGACCATCTAAGCGTGCACATTCGACAACTGGGATGTTACGGACCGCAAGACGTCAGCTCATCTTTGAATTTGTGCGAGTACATCGATAGTGTTGGGTGGCAACCAGCTTTAGACAAGCTGAGCCTACGCCTCGCGGACCGTACAAGTATAAATTAACAATTTAAAAAACCCCCGACATTCGCCATTTTGTGGCGGCGGCCATCTTGAATTCGCAATAGTGCTATTCTACTAGTCAAATTTGATACCCATATTAAGGGAGTTGTGAAAAAATATGTAATCCGCCATTTTGTAGCGGCGGCCATCTTGGACCGATTTTCATCGAACATAGCTAACAACACTCTCGACTAATTCTCCTTTCAAACAAAAAAAACCGCATTCAAATCGGTCCACCCGTTTGAGCGCCACAGGGGAACAGACAGACACACACACACACACACACACATACACGTCAAACTTATAACACCCCGTCGTTTTTGCGTCGGGGGTTAAAAACAGAATTATGCAGCATTCAAATACTAACCGCCGGTTGCTATCAGGCTGCTTACGAGAACGAACAAATCATGTTTGATCATTACGAAATTAGGTTGCAGTGGGAGTCCCACATAACCCCCGTTCTGCCCAAAGAACGGGGGTACCTATAAAAGGTTTCCACCACGAAAAAAAAAAAAAGGTTGCAGTGGGGACCAAAATAGCTGTCACTGCTTCACAATGATAGCTATTTTAACCTTTAACTGTGGACACGGGGTCTCACAGACCTTTGGCTCTTGTTGATTTCTTAAAATAACATATTTCCCGCCACCCCACGCGAGTGACCGTTTCAGTAGCTTCGAGTTAAGGCACCAAACGCTCGACGAAGGAGGAAGTTGCGCTGTCCGGTGCCATATATGTAGGTTATACATATTTAAAGTTTAAACGGGGTCTGTCAGACCCCATGTCCATAGTTCTTATTGAAACAATATTTGAAAATCCTTACTTTTGTTTAAGATTTTAGGTTCAAAATGGTCGAAAATAATTAACCAAAGACTTCCGGTTCAAAAAGACCTTTATAAGAAACGATTGGGAAGCAGAAGACGAAAAAAAACATTGCATTTAGATGATCCGCCTGATGATGATGTTCCTCCAGATGATGTCGAAACTCAAGAAGAAGACCAAGAAAATGTAACCTTAGTCCACCAAAACTACATTAAAAAGACTGCCAACAAATGTGTGTATATCTGCAATGTCCAAACCCCCATTGAATGTTCATAATTATGGGGTAATTGACTCTTGGTCAAAAATTTTTTGTTTACAGTTAAGAATGAACTTTTTAATTTTTTTTATTAAAAATGTATTAAATTTTAATAAAAAATAACATTAACATTGATTTTTCAAAGAAAAAATTACTTTATAGAACTTTAAGTGATCTCACTGCCAATTTGGACTGAAAAGTGCCATTGTTCGTTTTTTGTAATAATTTGTATTTTGTAATAAATATTTCTAATATATTTTTAAAATCTTATTATTTATAATCCTTACATCCACTTTGACTGCTTTTTTAATTATTTTTATTAGCTATTAATATAAATGATCCCAAACAATTTAGGGGTCTGTGAGACCCCATGTCCATGCTAGTGTTACAAAAAATAAGTGTCCATAGTTAAAGGTTAAGTATCAAATGGGATACCGTTTAATTGCCGTTTTAACTACCTGTCATGCTACTGACAGTAAGTATCAATTGCAAGTCACGGGGTTAAAGTTAAAGTACCTTTAAGGTACAAAAAAATTGTCCAAAAATACAAGGTAAGTGGATTGAAGAAGTCGATATTTGTCAAATTCTCAAAGAGTTAAATAATCTTGACTAATATTATAACTGTTCAATACAAAGTAGCATTTCTTGGTAGTAAAATTTGACCTTAAACATAACCTAAGGCTTGACGCTTTAAGCTTTGACGGTAGATTTAGTAGCATGGTTTGAGTTCAGAACTTTATCTCGTTTTAAAAATTGTTTCCCGCGCAAACAGATTAACGCCAGCCCAGCCAGCTACAAGTTTTGTTTGTTCAAAAACTCGCACTCGTGGTTGGGATTTCTAAATGCATGTTAACGGACCATCCAGGGCGTAGAGCTATTTACTTTGCAATCTGCAGTCTACGGTGGACGGTCAGATGGTCAATTTGGTTTGCTATACGTATAATATTATGTTCACAATTACGTATGCATGATCGTTTAGACAACGGATAGTAATATATAATATTAGTAATTAGTAATACATTAAACTAGTTTTGTATCTTTATGGATTACATTTCAATTGCAAAGAGATCTTTCTTGCTGCTATCTATTTGTAAGTGATCTATTAACGAGACTGTGTGAGTCACACAGTGTGACTCAAATTCGTTCAGCATTTGTCAGTGTATCAGACCTGTTGAAGCATCGACCATTCAAGTCACCACCCCTCAAAATTCTTCTTTCAATGGAGATCCTAGCAAATGAATGTTTAGGTACCTACCTATTCAAATAACATGAAATATAAAATAAAATATACAAAAATGCCGAAACAAATATAAAATAAAACGAACAAGAGTTCCGAAACAAATAGATCAAAATTTACATGCAAAAGCGTAACCACTAGTTCAAACACTCCTCTGAAAGCCTTTCACGATATGATAAACTAAAATTGACAACCCATTTTATGTTTCTGTTTTTTTTATCGACACTCAAAAGTGACAACACTGTGTGCAAGTAGTTGGAAAACGGGACAATGGCAGTGTTTATTTCATAAAACACAGCGCTCGACGTAGAGTTAATATAACAAAGAAGAAGCGTAACATCGTAGAGGTGTATTCGTCGTTTTAAATTCCGCACATTTATATTTTTTAATGTATAGGTATACGTAGAGCCACAATCAAGAAGCGAAGTAAAGCCGAGGAGTATCTTTTGTTTGACGATAATAATAACAAATATAATACACAAGTAATCAACAATATGCTTCATGAAACCAGTAAGCATAAAAAGTCGATTTAACGTATCGACGACGCTAGACGAATAGAAAAGTTTTATATTCAAATAATAAACTTTTACAAGTAGGTACTTTTGAATCTACCTACAATGGAATCTACTACCTACTACTTTATTCACGCGGAGTCAGGATTTGCAAAAATCATGCCGGAACCGTTTGTTTTCCCAAAACATCCTTAACTGCGTATGTATGTTCACGCAAGAAGTCACGTCGATCCGTAAATGTGTTACGAAGTAATTTAAGGACACACCATCAAACAAACACACTCCCGGATTGATAATGTTCATAGGTATTTCTGCGTCGCTGTTCGCTGACGCTGCATCAGCGTTGAAATCAACGCTCGATGTTGTACACTTACTTAGAGAATAGCACTGCAAGTGTGCGTAGGAGCTACGAACCATTTCGCTACATTGCTATTTGTACGCATATATTTAACAGTGCATATACTGCTCGCAGTGATGCATTCACGATATGTTGCGGGGTAACTGTTATTGTTTGGTTGACAAAACAACTCGTGTGTCAAATTTAGTTGACGCCATGATATTTTGTGTTCGCTGAGAATAACAGCGACATAAACGTCGATTCTACAACCAAAGTTATAGAGTTGTAAGGATTTTTGACGCGAAGTCTAAAATTTTACAAAGCACGTACACTCTGACATCACAGCTTAATGCACTTTTTATAGAAATTAAAAAAAAACGCTTTCTGCTGAATGCACATGACTTACCTTTTTTAACTACTTATAAGTCCCAAGGCAACTATGAATGCTAGATAGATCCGTCACTAGATTTCGTCTGTCTAGATCATCTAGTGTCGAGATTCTACACAGATGAACTCATATGAGCATCGCAGCCGCTAACTTGTAAAATATATTTAAAAAATCTGTAAACTAGCCGTGAGATCGTTTATACGTACTAAATACATAATACATATAGTAATGACCTTACTAATAAACGTTGTAAAGCGTGTGAATAGTTCACAGCGATTCCTCTCTCTGACATCACTAATTTAACATTCGAAAGAAGAAGAGAAAACATTGATAGCTATACAACCGTGCCATACAACCCCACCACATCTTTTATTTATTAATAGGGTATGTCGAAATGTGGACGCGGCTTGTGGACATATTATACGTACAGCCAGCATATAAATCTCAATTCTCTGCATTGTATTTTCGCTGCATTTCTCGGGGCTCTTGAACGGATATTGAATTTTCATACAGATCGTTTGTTGTTTGGAACCGTTTTTATTTATCGGACACTTTAACTGGTGCGCCTGTTGACAGGAAATTAATGCGTCGTCGGCCGATTCAATTTGTATTAACGAATCGGAATGTGGGTCCTCTATACGTTTGTTCGGTCATTTCGCTCTCTGTGGTTGGTTATTTAGGAATTATTTATAGTTTCATGCGAATTTATATCCGTATTGAGTTTCTCATATTGTTATTACAAAGAATGGGTCAAGTATAAAAAATTGGTTGTCTGTAAAATCGGTTTACGGACGATAATTTTACGTGAAAACAAAGAGAGATAGATGAGTTACAAGCCGAACGATTAGGCCGATCGTGCCTTCTCTATCGCTTGTTCCGCGCGCTCGCTTGCACGCGGTACGTGACAATGAGTCATGTACTTTAGTGCGTGCGGCTAGCATTCATCGATTTATAAGATGTTATCAAGTCAAAAAATATGTGACGCATTAAATCCCTATTAACATCCCTGGCTAAAATTATTGCAAAGTGTGGTTGTTTGTTGGTTTTATGCCACAACAAAGCTACAGATCGATGTCATTTTTTTCGCGAGTATAGTTAAAGATATAAAGTGTGACATGGGGTACTTTCTATACCGAGAAAAGAAAGCTAAGGGTTCCCGCGGAATTTTCCAAAACCTAACTCCAGGCGGACGTTCAAAAACTATATTTGTATTTAATAAATGATGGCATTAGTTACGGCCGTGTAGACTTAATTTAACAATTAAACCTCTCAATTGTGAAGATCCAGATCCAGCGACAAATCCTGGTTTTTCGACTGGTTTTCGGCATGTTGTCACAGGAAGTAAAAGTTCTCCAAACATATGTTTAACTACCTATTAAGGACGCAGATATATACGTTACGCCTTGGAACAAGCGAAGGTACCTATGTCACGTACAAACTGAGACCCCGACAATCGGGAGGGCTCAAGAACCACGGAACAACTTAGATATTCCATCTGGATGTAAATCCGCTAACTAGATAAGTTGTCTGAATGCGAATGTTAATCAGTAAGCACAATGATTAATTGAGTAACTCTGGCGGGGACGTGATCTTTGTTATTTTAATGAATACCAGCTATTCATATGCAAACGTCTCTACTAAAGAGAGGTGTCTCACGAGGATTCTGTCAACTTCTATAGTCTCTAGAGTCTAGACTATAGCATTTTATATTCTAATCTGCTGCTTTTAAACAGTTTTTCCGTTGTTAGAGAAGAGAACACTGCCACGATAAAATTCTACTGTTTCAAATTTTAACGTTAAAAAAATTCAAAAAAAATTTCGAAATTATTTGGTGCAGGCCAACTTGTGGCTGTTATAATAAGTTGGTTTGGAAAACGAATTATGCTTTTTATGAGATAGTTAAAAGATTTTTTTTTGTTATCAAGTAAAGGATAAAGAGTCCAGTGCGCGCTCAACCAATAAACTAGAGAAACATAAACATAACATAAACATATAAACAAGATCACTTGGTGTTAAGCTGCGTGCTAGCATTGACCAACTTCTGGCCGTGGGTATTCGTACAAACATCAAAGAAAAAATATTCCACCATTTGGCCATTGTGTATAGGTATGCTAGTTAACCTGACCATCAAAAAGAGTTTTAAAAGTTAGGTTTAAAAAAACAAAAACAAAATCACAACAACATAATCAACCATCATTTTAGTGTGGCTTAAATTAATCGTTTCTATGAAGCCATTTTAATTTGGATTTTTTTTTGATTGAAATTGGATGTGACTCCAAGAGCCAATCGAAGAGTTTGAAGACTATATACCTATCAAATTTTTATTATTAGCAAAAATAATAACTTGAAATAGATATCCTAGCAAAAAGATTTCCAGAACGAACCAAAAACCACACAAACATTAATATTACCATAACGTCGACTAAGGGCGCCTTAACGACGGCTATAATATTTCTTCTCGCAATCTCCAGAATGTTATTACACGCTGGAAACTTGCGCGATCCGAACACATAATTACACTTGTTTCGGGTCGTGTGGAGATAATAATATTTTGCCTAATGGTGCTCCAAATTCACTCTCATATACTATTCTCTTTAGCATGGGAAGTTGTTCTCCTTAATGTAAGGGCTGTTCAGAATTCCTTTGCTATAAGAAAAGATGTAGGTAATTGTCTTAGCCAATTGGTTAAGGGGGGTTCCTTTATTATAACGCGTATACATTTTCTTTTCTGTAACTGACTGAAAATATAAATAAATTACAGAAAACTTTGCGATGAAAAGTGCTTTGCTCGACGTCAGTCAGACAGTCTAAAGTTTGGTTTTTTACTTGTATCACCGTTTCTTTATACTCGTAAGGACGAGGTAAGAATGTCCTGTCTCGTGAATAGTTGAATTCAAGCGGCGCAAGATCGAGGCATGTGGAAGTAACTACCAGAGACCTATATGTATGTATCGGTTGATGAAGAAGAGGAAGACACAAAGACACATTAACATAAATCGCGTGTCTTGACATGAAAGCATACATTTAGTTCCAGTGTGGATGGATGCTATATCATCATCATCATCATGATCAACCCATTACCGGCTCACTACAGAGCACGGGTCTCCTCTCAGAGTGAGAAGGGTTTTGGCCATAGTCTACCACGCTGGCTAAGCGGATTGGCAGACTTCACACACCTTTGAGAACGTTATGGAGAACTCTCAGGCATCGATGCTATATAGAGAAAACTAAATAAAAATTTGTTATTCATGGACACCACGCCATGTCGATATCAAAATTAATATCGTCTCAATCGTCTCCTTCTTAAGTTTATAACGAAATTTAAAAGACAAATTCCAGTACCATTTCACAAAGTGCAATATTTAAGTTAAACATATCAAAACGTGAACATGAAATCGTATACCTTAGTAAATAGAAATATTTGCGTACCTACAGTAAGTACATTCATTTCCATTTGCCACCGTGTTTACACATTCATAATAAATACTCCACCACGCAGTCAGATATGTAGGGCCTGCACAAACGGACCACTCGCCAGTCGTCACAGCGACAAGCGGCGGAATCACTTTTAATGCATTTTATAGTGAGTCGCCACATACCTACATGTGGCCAGTGATGTCGACCCGCTACTAGTAGCTACTGGCCACACAAAATAGCCGATATGCATCTCTCAACACCTTCTCTGCACCCAAGATTAAAGATAGATGCAGATGAAAGCACCAAACGCTGGTGCGTTATTTCGGTGTTTGCTGTCAGTTTTACTACTCATTACTGTGACTGAAGGATTTCTACCGTATATTGCGATGAAATATTTACTCAAATATCTGGATAATTTTCTATTCTATGAATCATTCAGTGAACAGAATGATTTTCACAGAATTGACTGATACATACCGTATTGTTTAATGGACACCCAGAAGTCGCGTCAGATTGCAAGCTACTTTTGGTTGAGGCGAGTGGCCCGTTTGCCCGTTTCTCGTACCTACAATTTCCTCTGAACGTAAAAATCATATTTCACAGCTTGAGTACGGACAACTGGTTCTGAAAAGTACGCGAGTAATCTAAATGTATTCAGAATTCTATGGAAAGTTGCTAAGTGAAAAATTGAAGTGTTACATTTTTAAAAAGCCACCAAGAGATTTAATTTTCAACTTTAATAAAGTCTGTTTATTATTTGAATTAATAGACTACTCAATTAAATACTAATAATACGATTTTTAACATATTGAAATATACTAAACTGAGTTTAGGTAACAAAGATTAAGAATACCTAATTAAAGTTATGTAGCTAAGTTTCGAAAACAACATTTCGTCCATTATGAGCTTTTTGTGAAATCGTATACTATATATTATCGTATCGTATACTATATATCGTATAATAAATAACTCATTCAACAAATTCTTATTAAACTTTATTATGTTAGCAAAATATTTCAGAACAAATGAAACGTTGTAGGTATACTCGTACCTACAAAAGTTACGCAAATTCCGCACCAAACCCAAGCACAATAACAAAGCTTCATCAGTCAAAATGCATTATTTATTCCCAATATCACGCTAGAGCAATTTATAGCAATACAAACGATAATTTCGCCAAAACTTTATTCAACATACGGCTGATATCACAACGCCCGGGGACCTGCGCCAACTTTGACAATTAGCGAGCGAGCGAAGCGAGTTTTGACTGAGAATTTGTCGTTCCGACTACATCGAGTACGTACGTTTTCATATTAGCCTAGATTAAACGAAACACAATCTGGGCTGAACTCCAAACCGACATCTCAGAATTATAAGATCCAGGCTTCAAGGATAAAATCATAGCTGCGCTCTAATTAGTGTCGGGTAAGACAATTTTCCGAGGCAATCGTTCTTAAGCAGCTGTTTGAAATTGCAAACTGGGATAACTGGTACACTGAAACACTACAACTACTACGAATATTAACGCACTCTCTAATTATGGAAGTGTAGAGGATGCGGGTAGTTTTATGCTTACCGAGGACGCAACGGAAATTAGTAAGTATGCGAATTCGTTAAGCATTGTGTACTTATTGCTACTTATAATGCTAGATGATTATGAAATCTTCTAGCTTTAGCTTTCAAGTGTTCCGGGACTGAATTTCTTTCAAACACCGAGGATTTCAATGCTATAAGTACCTACGGGTAAGAGTGGTCAGCGTTGATTATGTTTTACAAATCCCGCGGGTACTCTTTGTTTTTCCTAAGCTCCTTTGAACTCATACTGTTAAAAGTCGCGCATTAAAATGAAACTACAATAATGAGTATTAATTTCTTAATAGCTCTTTCCCATCACTTAAGTTTTACCAATGAAAATTCCATCAAAATCGGTCCAGCATTTCGGAGACAGCCAAACACAAATTTTAATGTACCCCGATTTTTTAATGTACATGAAAATCCGGACGTTCAAAGGTTCCTGTACAATCCGACTTCCAAGTTATACAGAATACTGAGGGTTGTGATGGCTGTAATTTCTGAACTACAAAACCGATGCCCTTGAAATATTTACGGAACAATACTTAAAGTATTTCCTTTCTAACAAAAAAAAATTAATGAAATCAGACCACGCGTTAATGAATTACAGCTAAGTACACATTTGGACTTTCATCCCCTCTCCCAAGGGAACCGTGTTAAATTTCGGGATAAAAGGTATCCTATATATTACTCCGTAGTATGAACTTCAATCATGCCAAGTTTCATTTCAATCCATTCAGTAGTTTTTTGCGTGATGCGCGCACAAACATACAAACAGACAAACATATAAACAGACAAAAATGACAAAAATAGCTTTTTTACGTTCCATTACTTATCCCTAACACCCCCCAGTTATTATTTTGCAAAATAATATCTTCGATGTACAGATACGGCAAGTCTACGATTTTATTATATGTATAGAATATACATATAGAAGATAGATAGATATCAATATTATTAACTTATTTAACTCCAAATTCCAACGCACCTTCTATATAAATCAAAACAAGCGCAGATTACTAGTACGTGTACGGCTAGATAGGGCTGAGTTCTTTGATTAAGGGCCTGTTTCACCATCTTCTGATAAGTTTCAGGTACCCTAAACGTATGTTTTGTCACTTTCTTACTTATGTGAAGTGACAAAGACAAAAGTTCTTGATAGCTATCTAATACTTATCAGTAGGTGGTGAAAGAGGCCCTTAGTATCGCTACAAACTGTGCCGGTTAATTGAGCGTAAGCGTTTGCTTTGTAATAACAATTCCACGCTTCGTTTAACCAAGTTTATTCCCATAACGGGTTTAATGACTGCAATGAGTTATTAGCCGTGGACGATTTAACTATGACGTCGTAATGAGACCTGAATAAATAGTGATAGTTACAGATCGTTCATACAATATACAATATAATAATGACCTTTGAGTCACTCAGCGAGCGATGGAGGGAGCCACCCTCGGAGTTTCTTTAAGTAATCAAATCAGGAATGAGGAGATCCTACGAAGAACCAGAGCCATCAACAAAGCTCAACGACATAGTCTAATGTAAATTACAGGTACATACCACGAACAAAATGTATGTTTGTTTGTCGATATTTCGATCGAGTTACATGGACCGTCGGGTGGCCGCGAAGAGACTGACAAAGCTCAACGATTTGCCAAACTGAAATGGCAATGGTCGACGCACATAGTTCGAAAAACCGTTTGACGTTGGAGTCCCAAGGCGCTGGAATGGCAACCTTGCAAACATCCTACAACCTGAAAGCACAGAGTTAGCGGAACCCCAACTAAGCGGATCGAACTAGTTGGGTGGTTTTCATTTAGTGATGATCACTAAGTTAGAGAATAACCCCCCGGACCCAAATGATATTCCGAATACGGGAAGCAATTCAAGAATGGACTTCGCCTTATAAATCGATTCAGCAGCTAGAGGCAATAAAGGGATCTATTCTTTAAATTTTATGATGCGCAACAATCTACATACATAGTGGACCAAGAGCTGGTGGTAAATTTCTTGAAGGCACTTAAAAATAATTCAAAATACTTATAAATTATGTATTTATCTGGTCGATCCACAATAGTCATTTGGAGTTAAAATATTATACAAATATCGTTTTCATACTTATTATATTTATCCATACTATAAATATTATTATTAATACGAAAGTGTGACTGTAACTTTTACACGGCTCATTTGCTGAACCGATCGTGATGAAATTTGGTACACAGACAGTTTGCATTCTGGAGACGGACATACCTGTTGTGTTGACCATGGCGTTTCTATAAAAGACTAGTATGGTTTATATACGATAAATAAGCGATGCTAAATATCAGCTCGACTGGCAGGATTAGATTGCTCTAATCTTAAATATTTATTTATAAGGAAAAGGTGACAGACTGACTGATTGATCTATGAACGCACAGCTTAAACCACTGGATGGGTTGGGCTAAAATTTGACACGCAGATAGCTATTATGACGTAGATATCCGCTAAGAAAGGATTTTTGGAAATTCAACCGCTAAGGAGGTTAAATAGGGGTTGAATTAGGGGTATTTGTATGAGATATATATTATGAATCCACGCGGACGAAATCGCGGGCAACAGCTCGTCAGAGTATAAGTACATACTAATAAACTTTCAGGTTTTTCAAATTTTCCCACCAGCTCTCTGACTATAGGTAATAGTTGGCCGTGATAAAGGCTACATTCGCATGCAGCCGGGTTTGACATTATCGCAAATACGATAGAATCTTGGGCGAGAAGGAAACAAACGACCGAAGTAGATGTGCCTAGATAAGTCTGACTTAGCGTCGGGGGAACCGATGTTCAAGCGTTTTATTGTCTAAAAAAGTTCAAAGCACTAAATATTTCCAGAGAATAATAGTTTGGCAACTGGCATTTTTAAAACGGGAAACAGAAGTGGTACCATTACAGCCTTTTAACATCCCACGGCTGGGCACAGGCCTCACAGGAGGGACTTAGAGCTTTGACCCGCCACACTGCTCCAATGCGGGTTGGCGGGCTTTAACGACTATTGTCACATGATAGTGATAATAACCGGGACCAACTGCTTAACGTGCTCTCCGAGGCACAGAACAGAAGTGGTAGGCCAAACAAATTATGTGCGATATCGCTTTTGTAACGCTCCGTCGCGGACCGCGGCAACGGCGATAGCTTCGTCTATTTTGTCACAACTACCAATGAACACTGAACGTGTAGGTGCGTTGCAAGAATCGCATAGCCATCTCCACCGACCATTTGATAAGCCAGCGATGGCTATTGTGTAGAGCAGGCATGAGAGAGTGTGATGTATTACACAAATTTTGCTTAAGAGTATTAATCTTCTTTTTCCGCATATACCTATAGTCTGTTCATTTTCTTAGTGTCGCTCTTTGTGTCTAGCCGCCTCCGACGCGCGGTGTTTTATCAAAGACGCCGCCGCGACTTCAAAGCATGCCGCGCGCGGTGTACAGGCACAAGGGGTTATACCGTTTTATACCTACTCATATTTTTTTATTAAAATTCTCTTTCCTTTTTCTATTTTTTTATATTCGTATTTTATTACAATATACTTATTACTACAATATACTATATTGACAACTTGTGCAACAAAATCAATAAATTTGTCTTTGCTTTACGTAGAATATCTAAAATTGCTGACCGAAGCACGGCTCTTTCGGCATATCATGGCTATGTTGTTTCCAATATTCTGTACGGAGTTTTAATTTGGGGTAATGCTTCCGAAATGAATAGTCTTTTTAATTCAGAAAAAGTGTATCCGGGCAATTTGTAACAAAGATCCAATGCAATCATGTAAGCCACTTTTTAAAACGCTGAAATTATTAACATTACCATGTAGGTATATATATATCTACGAAGTGGCGTGTTTCGTAAAGAAATTCAAAAATGAATATTTTCAAACACGTCAAAATGTTGTATCATTTAATGCCAGATATCCGAACAAAATTTACTATCCACAATGTAAAACTGCTCTGAGCTCAAAAAGTTGTTTTTATATGATGATTAAAATTTATAATAAGCTACCCTCTATAATAAAAGATTTACCATTTACAAGATTTAAAACAAAACTGCATCTTCAGCTCTGTAAAAGAGTTCCTTAATGAATAAATTAAAATTCTTATAAAAATTGTATAACTTCTGTAGCATAAGAATTAGACTAATTTTGTATGTTATTCACAACTGTAAAATCTAATTATTGCACGCCATTATAATTATGGCTGATTGTAACATGCCAACACAAAACTTTGTAACACCTACCATGTACATACTTACAATCATGCAATAAAATCTATTTATTCTATTCTATTCTATTCTATTCTATAACCATAAACATAAAATATAATATTATCATAAACATGGGTCTTCTCTCAAAATGAGAAGGATTTTAACCATAATCTACCACGCTGGCCATGTGTGGATTGGCAGACTATTCGGAGATTCTGTTAGAATAGAAAAAAAATTACAAACAGAAAAAAAATAATAAAAATAAAAGCAGAATAGTAAGAGCACCTGCGCCTGTACCGACACTATGTTTTATACCTATATTGATGGCTGCACTAAAACCGCTTAGCCTTTACGTAGCTTTTTTATTAATCTAGTGGAAACTCTTTTTTCAGTTTGATTTGCGCCACGCCGCGCGAACATGCTCATGACTAAGGGCCCCGGATGGGCTTGAAACTAGTCGGGCACACTCCGACAAAAATACACGTGTGTTAAAGCCGGTGTTTCAATTCCTTAAAATAGTGGAAACTCTTCCATTTTAAAGTTAAAAGTATCTCATGCCCATCTCGAAGATGCAAGCTACGTCTGTATACCTTTCGTCAAAATCAATCTGTGGGCGGTTAAACCGTGAAGTTAAAATCCATGCAAACGAACTCGCGGGCATCAGCTCGTTCCAAATAAATTACTACAGTAAACTAATTAAAAAAAAAAAACATTGAACTGCATAAAAGAGACTATTTCAATAAGTATACTACTAATTAAACAGGAAATATGTAGAGATACTATGTACACACCTTTAAGGTCGTGCAATAATTGTTTTTATGACTGTAAACGTTTTTCCACAAAACATATTGATTTTGAAAGACCTAGTTAGTTTCAACATACTTAGTGGATTTTTTTCGTCTCTACCGTTTCGTGTTTTACGGCCTCCATTTTCGTTTTATCCTACTAATATTATAAATGTAAAAGTGTGGATGTTTGGATGTTTGTTACTCTATAACGTCGCAACTACTAAACCGATTTGGCTGAAATGAACGAAAATAGATTATGCCCTGACTTAAAACATAGGCTACTTTTTATTCTGGAAAAATCCACAGTTCCTGCGGGATTTTGAAAAACCCAAAAATTATATCTACAGCTATAGGTAGATTACTATAGCAAACTTCCTTGAAAGTAGGTATAAAGGTTGGAAAAGGGAGCGGAAACGGAAACCAGATATCCACGATTCCCTCAGGATTTGTGAAAAATCGAAATTCACGCGGGCGAAGCCGCGGGCAAAAGCTAGTTATTAATACAAAACTTAGTCCATCCTTCGCACGGCTTACATGTATCGATAAAATTTATCGATTGATCCTGGATGGAGTTTCGGTTGCGATGCATCGAGTGTATAAAGAATTCCTTAGTGCCATAACCCACTGACGCGACACGTCGCGCGCGGCAAGCCGCGGGTTGTCGCGCGCGTTTTTATTTTCTATATAAACTCTATGCAAACGCTTGGCGCAAAACCCACTGGCGCGGCGCGATTTCGTGCCGCGTCAGTGGGTTTTGCACGGCAGTTTTACATAGAGTTTGTTTAGAAAATAAAATCGCGCGCGACAACCCGCGGCTTGCCGCGTGCGACGTGTCGCGCCAGTGGGTTATGGCACTTAAATTGCATGCAAAAATACCCAGAATATATTGAATGGAAGCAGGCGTTACTTTGCGGAATTCCATGATATACAATGAATATAAAATTATTTTGCTATAATCCGCTAACAGTGACAAATTTGTAGGCACAACACCACACAATCTTGTAGGCACAACACCACACAATCTTGTAGGCACAACACCAAACAAATTCACCACAAAACAAACTCGACGATCGTTTCGCTCCGACACCGGAGCATCTTCAGGAGATGTCGACTTCACAACGGACGATTGCAAAGTGAGTTCGTGTTCTTTTTCTCTCTCTCTTGTTTCGGATTGAGTATGCTGCATGGCCCTATTGGCCGCTACAGCGTCACCGGGGTTGTCGGAGAGCGCGAAGCTCTGCCAGGGGGGAGTAGTGAGCCCTAGGGCTCGATGAATATCGGAGGGCGGCAACGTCTTCCTAAGGGCGCCTCCTGTGAGGCTCGGACCACGGCTTAGGTTGACGTTGGGGCGAGTGGGTTCGTTGGACTAGATTAGTCCGAGCGCCCCCGAGACCGTGGTAAGGGCCCACGTCCGGGTGACGTCAGAAATCGGGGACCTCGTCTTCGCCGGCGAAGACGCTGTGCATCGGTTGTGTGATTGTGTGGCCCTAACATATAGGGTGCATTGTCGGTAGTTATTTGATCGTCGGGGTCGTAAAGGATGTGCTTAGGGCGTCTTTTATCGGGAGGGTCGTTACGATCTGGAGTGTAAGCTGATGCCCCTACCACCAGAGGGTTGGGGTGCTTAGCTGCTTTCTCAAAATAGTTTTTGGAAAGTTGTTTGAAATGTTGTGCAATAGTGGGGAGTTGGAGATCTCTATGGAGATCCACATTGCGCATGAACCACGGAGCGCCCGTGGCCATACGCATAAATCGGTTCTGTATTACTTGAAGTTTATGATACGAGGAGGGAGGGAGGTGCGCAAACACAACGCTCGCATATGTCATGATGGGTCTAATACATGTTTTGTACAAGGTAATTTTATGTCTGAGGGACATTTTGCTTTTTGCGCAAAGCATAGGATAGAGACGACCTAGCACATACGCCGCCTTGTTCCGAACTCGGCGTATGTGTGCTGTGAATTTCATCTTTTCATCGAATGTTACACCCAAGTACTTGGCTTTCTTTTGCCAGGGGATGGGACGCCCGTGAAGGGTGATTTTGAGCTGATCGAGTTTGAATTTAGATTTCGTCTTTTTGGAGAAAAGCACTGCTGCGCTTTTTTCCGGGTTAACCTCGATCCTCCAAAGGCGGAACCAGCGGCCCAGGCTGTCTACCACTTTTTGGAGTCGAGATATAACATGACGATAATTTTTATCGGAGCTATAAAATGCTCCGATAAAAATGTGCAATGCTAACGTGCGGGGATCTAGGTATGTCGCTTGTGAATAGCGCATACAGAAGGGGGGAGAGCACGGAGCCCTGAGGGACTCCTGCTCGGATCGGTCTAGGGGACGACAAGGTACCGTCTAGTCGGTATCGGAAGGTCCTATTGGTGAGATAGTCTCGTAGCAGACGTACGAGACTCTCTGGCACGCCTAGGTGGAATAGCTTGTAGATCAAGCCGGCGTGCCAAACCTTGTCAAAAGCTTTCGCTACATCAAAGAATAGGGCTCCTGTTGGGATGCCTTTCGTCTGAAAACGTTGAAAACCTAGATAGATGTGCTCCGTGAGGCGGTGCGCTTGGTGAATACATGAGTGTTTGGCTCTAAAGCCAAACTGCTCGTCGTTGAGGAGCTTTTTGTCCTCAACTACTTTCTTTAATCGGTTCAGTATAATTTTCTCGTACACCTTGGCAAGGGTGTTGAGTAAGCTGATGGGACGGTAGCTAGTGGGGAGGTTGGCAGGTTTCCCTGGTTTTGGGATGCCTATGACTGTTGCTTCCTTCCACCTGTCGGGGAAGGAGCAACCTGCCATGAGTGTGTTGAAAATAATAACCAGGAGGTTGATTATTTGCTCGGGGAGTAGTTTGAGAGTTTTGTTAGAGATTGAGTCTGGGCCAGGGGCTTTTTTGGCGTGTAAGTCCTTGATGATCTGATGAACTTCACCGCTGGTCGTGGGAGTGAGTGGTTCGCCCCCGGGGGCGGACGCGAATAGAGCGGCTAGTTCATTATCGACTGATTCTACGTGGGGCCTATCAATGGAAATTGTACTTGGAGTGCATTGTGACTCTAGGCTGTCGGCTAAGCACTCGGCCTTATCGATATCTTCAAAGGCGGGCGGTTGGTTGGGACGTAGAAGCGGAGGGGTGGCCGAGACAGGGTCGGCTTTGAGAGCTCTAGCCAGCTTGTAGTACGCTACATGCGATGGCGAAAGTTCGCTCAGCTTCCTGTCCCATTGTTCGTCACGGAGTTCGGCAAGGCGAGCCTTTACCTTCCTCTGGGCTCTCCAGAGTTCCCTCCGGTTGTCAGCGGTCGGACATGCGTCATGGGCTCTACGTTTGGCGTTTTTAATTGTGATAAGCTCTCTCGCGTCGTCCGGGAGCTGCCTACGGAGGAATCCGTTTGGCATTTCCCGGGAGCATTCGCTTAGAGCATCGCGAATATGGTTAGTAAGGTGCAGTGAGGCTGCCTGCGCTTCATCTAAGGTTTCTATTCTGTCAGGTATCTGAGAGAGGTGCACTGAATCGAGTGACTTAAGATGCTCTGATAGCTTCTTGAAGTCGATGATCGTTTTGGTCGGGGGGTCCGTGGAGGGCGGAGGTCCTAGCTGGAGTAGGACGGGACGGTGGTCTGAACATAGTTCGGATAGCACTCTCAGAGGGCTCACCTCTAGGGCGATGTTCTTTAAGAGTGCTATGTCGAGTATGCCCGGTCTGTCTGTAGTCCTGTCTGTCGTAGGGTATCGTGTCGGTGTGTCAGGGGCCATAACTATGAAGTTACAGTCTGAGCGTTCGGTCAGTCTTAGTAGTTGTAGTCCTCGTGCGTTTTGGTATCGACTATTCCAGCAAGGGTGTTTGGCGTTGAAATCTCCGGCCAAGATGACGGAGTCTCCTAGGGAGAGTAGGGCTTTCAGATCACTTTCTAAGAGATCTTTAGTCGGGGAAAGATACACTGATGCTAGTATGACCGTCGGATGGCCGGACATACTCATCTGACAGACAGAAGCTTCTATATTGGTGAGTTGTGGAGGATCGAGAGGGGTGCAGTGAAGAGCCCTTCTATAGTAAATAGCTGTGCCACCTAGCCGGTTGGTGGTTCTATCGTTACGTATTAAGTTAAAGTTCGCAATCTTCGGATCACGTCTACAAGGTTTCAAGAAGGTCTCTTGCACTAGTAAGATATCGATTTGGTGTGCACACACGAATTCGCGGATTTCATCTATTTGATCGATGAGGCCGTTTGCATTGAAAAACGCGACAGCCAGGGAGTGTGGTTTTAATCTACTTTTTGTTGTATTAGCCATTTAGAGCTTTTTGACATTTATGAATCGATAATAAGAATTGTGCGTGCTCTTGCATCGCACCTAAAAGGTTGGTTTTGGACATTTTGATGAATGAGTCTAATTGTTCGATGTCTATGCATTCGAAAATATAGCTCGTGAGGCGCCAGTTATTTGCGAAGCGTTCTGCTGCGCCGGATTCTGGGGTGGAGGGTGCGGGGGGAGGTGGGGTAGGCCTAGTCGGAGACGGACGGGGGCTAGGGGCCTGCGGGGCGGGAGGCGCCGCCGCTGCGGAGGTTGCCTTAGGGGCTTGAGGTCCCTTTGTAAGGGGTTTTTCCCAAGCATTAACGGCGGGAGCCGGCGCTGGGATGAAGGTTTGGGCGGGCTTGTCTGTTTTGGAGGCTTTGGAGGCTGCCTCAGATTGGCCTTCGATCGGTTTGACCCTTCGCTTGGGTTCCTTTGGGGCTTTGGGACACTTGCGATAGTTCGCTGGGTGCCCTTGTTCCCCGCAGAGAACACAGCTCGGGGGCTCCTCGGTCGGCTGCCTCCTGAGGCAGTCTGCCGTGCCGTGATCCCCCAGACACTTTACGCATCTAGGGCGGGCGAAACAATTCCTTGCGGAATGCCCGTATAGTTGGCAGCGATGACACTGCCCTATCCTACCTCTGCTTTTTGGATTCTGGATTTTAATACCAGACAGTCGGCAAACTGTCTTAATATTATGAATATTCTTTCCCTCTGGAGTGAGGTCAAGGACGACAAGGACCATTTCGTATGGACTCTTGGTTTTAGGATGGTACATCCTATGAACCTGTTGGACGGGGAGACCCTGGGAAATAAGGTCGGACTTAACGAGCTCTGTGTCGAGCTCCCTAGGGATGCCGCGTATGTGTGTTTGTGAAACTACTAGATTGTTGTCTTTAAGCCGACAAGGGCCGACAAGGGCAACAAGGGCAACGCAGTAGTGGTTTTAAAACGCAATGACTATGAAATTAAAGTTAACGATGTCATCTCTGGGGAGGAGTTCACTCAGTTGTCCACAGATCCAACTAAACAATTTGCGGCAAAAATTAGATTAACTGTAAATAAATCTGAGTACATCTTTCCGAAAACATTATCTAAACAGAAAGTAATTGTGATGAACCCACATACCCCAACTATGTACGGCTTGCCAAAGATCCACAAAGAAAATATTCCAATACGTCCAGTTGTTTCGTACGTTAGCGCACCGGCATATGAATTGGCTAAGCAGTTAAATAACATTATAAAATCAAAGACATCCTTTCAGCCCACATTTGCACTGAAAAATAGTATTCAGTTGGTAAATAAAATTAAAGATATGTTACTGCCGGTCCGGTGTAAATTATTATCATTAGATGTGGACAGTCTATTCACTAATGTACCAGTTAAAGATACCATAGATATTTTGACTAAATTACTTGAAATGAAACGGCTACACCCTGGTGAAATATTAGAATTGGTAGAATTAACACAAATATGTATGCAACAAAATTATTTCAAATTCAATGATAAGTTCTACCAACAAAATGATGGGTTAGCAATGGGATCTCCTCTAAGTCCATTAATGGCAGAAATTTTTATGGATAATTTTGAAAACAAACATATTGTAAAAAACAATAACATTCTATATTACTACAGATATGTCGATGACATCATTATATGTTGGACAGGGACAATGAGACAACTGGATGTATTTGTTGAGAAACTTAATAAAATACACCCCAAAATTACATTTAAGTCGGAAATAGAACAAAACAAGTCACTAAATTTTCTCGACTTAACTATAAGTCGTGTCAATAATAAACATCAATTTGGGATCTTCCGCAAGCCTACATATACAGACACAACCATACCCGCATCATCATGCCATCCTTGGCAACATAAACTTGCAGCTTTTCATAGTTATATACACAGATTAGTGTCCGTTCCTCTTACAAAAGACAATTATAAAAAAGAATTAAATATTATTTATCACATGGCGCGTTCAAATGGGTATAACCCTAATATTGTAAATAATATACTTAGAAAACAACAGTTAGTGCAGGTCAAGAAAAACCTATATCCAGCGCCATCAGACAAAATAAATAAATATAAAACCAGTTTGACCTATTTCGGACCAATATCTGAGCGTATTGCTAGGACTCTTAGATCACATGATGTACACGCTGCTTTTAGAACAAATAATACGCTCAGAAGAATTTGTAATGGTAAAGATAAATTAAATAATGGACAAAAGTCAGGTGTGTACAAACTCAAGTGCCCCGAATGTAGTGCTATATATGTTGGTCAAACTGGGCGCAATTTTGTAACTCGATATAAAGAACATATGGCTGCCTTTAGAAACAACCAGCCTCAAAGATCTCATTTCGCAAAACATCTTTTGGATAGTGGACATAGGATAGACGAGGGTCATACATTTGAAATTTTACACACATGCTGTAAAAGTTTAAGACTGTGCGTGTTGGAACAATTGGAAATAGTTGGGCACAGCGGTAGAAGTGTCGAATTGCTGAATGAGCAAATAAATGTGTCATCTTCACCGTTGCTCAACATATTTAGGGGGCGTGGCCAGAGAGAAAGAGAAAGGAGGGTAGATGACTAAGCGGGGATAGTATATATAAGACCGCTCATTCGACACGAACTCACTTTGCAATCGTCCGTTGTGAAGTCGACATCTCCTGAAGATGCTCCGGTGTCGGAGCGAAACGATCGTCGAGTTTGTTTTGTGGTGAATTTGTTTGGTGTTGTGCCTACAAGATTGTGTGGTGTTGTGCCTACAAGATTGTGTGGTGTTGTGCCTACAAATTTGTCACTGTTAGCGGATTATAGCAAAATAATTTTATATTCATTGTACCCAGAATATATACGAAAAACGTGAAAAATACAACCCTGTCTTTGTGTCGCGCAGACCGGTAATTACACTGCATTCGATATTTTATGAATACAGAAATTGAGAAAGTAAATACCAATGCAGTCTGGAATCCGAAATGGAAAGTTGGAAACTTTTTATCAATTGGAAATTAGCGAGGCAAAAAGCAATTAGAGGAGTTTCGAGAATGAATGAGCATCCCCTGCTTGGCAAAAACTGATACAGTACTATCACAAACAATAAGCAAACAAACTGTAATTGAATTAATGGTTAGTTGGTTCGACCACAGTTCGTGGCAATTCAGATTCGGTTCAAGGTTTATTGGTAGGTACTATAAATGAAGATGTAGATATTTATGCGTTTTATGGATGAAAATTAGAATACTGATAGCTATTTAAAAAGTATTTATATTGTACTTTGAAATGCAGCACTTTCGTCTCAATGAATCTATAGTGTGATTTAAGTATTTGCTTTAATTTCACGTATATTTATAACTTAATATTTTATTTTATGTGAAGAAAAATACACCACTAATTGTATGACAAATTGTATGTACCTATGTATGTATAAAAAAATTGTATTAGTTCTCTGTTTAGAACTTAGATACTGTGTTATGTGGAGTTTAATAACAGTATATTTATTAATTAATTGATTTTATAACAAGTAACTGAATCAAAAAAGCTGTGATAGCCTAGTGGTTAGGACGACCGACTTCTAATCGGAGGTCGTGGGTTCGATCCCGGGCACGCACCTCTAACTTTTCGGAGTTATGTGCGTTTTAAGTATTTAAATATCACTTGCTTTAACGGTGAAGGAAAACATCGTGAGGAAACCTGCATGCCTGAGAGTTCTCCATAACGTTCTCAAAGGTGTGTGAAGTCTGCCAATCCGCTTGGCCAGCGTGGTAGACTATGGCCAAAACCCTTCTCACTCTGAGAGGAGACCCGTGCTCTGTAGTGAGCCGGTAATGGGTTGATCATGATGATGATGATGAACTGAATCAATGTGTTTTCTCTGTTCCGAACCTTCATCTAAATAGCTGACGTCAAAAGTTTTTAAGTCGTGTAGCCAAAAACGATTAATTCAAATTGTATGAAGACGATCAATTTGCAGTCACAAACAAAATATATATCATTTCCATATAATTTGATATTTCCGCTTAAATCAATGCATTATTACTAAGTCATCAGGTTATTCTTAGCTATATTTACCTACCAGAATTAGCAACGAAAGGTTTCTTAAATTTTAATTTCAAACAAAGGTTTTCTTTCTATGGGCACTCTTCATGAAAATCTAGCCGGAATACATTTCCATTAGTGGTCACTTAGTATGGAAGACGTTAGCATAAAATAAAGTTCTTTAGTATCTCATTTTCTTTAACAGGCGCATTAACTATCTCGGTACGGTTATGTAAAGTAAAAATCGAGTGAAATCATTAGCCTAAAACGGAACGAAAGCTCTGCGTCTCGCGTTATAGTGGGACAAGAGCTCGTGGGAAATTTTGACGTGTTTGATAAACGCTGCAAGTTGGTATGAAAAAAGAAAATTGTATGAGTAAAGAAGAATCGCTTGTTTATTTTTATTATTATACTAGATGATGCCCACGGCTTCGCCCGTGTGGATTTAGGTTTTTAAAAATCCCGTGGGAACTTTTGATTTACCAGAACAAAAAGTAGCGTATCTGTAGTAACCCGTCCCCAAAACGGAAAAATTCCGTGGGATCCCTACGATTTCGGAATGCAATTCCTTACAGCATCAGGGTTGAGGAGTTGGATATGTACCTACTCGAATTCATTCAACGATAGTCTTTAATTGGTACCCCCAATATCAATTTAAATAACCGACAGTTCCTCAATCCTATTAGTTTTGGGGATCAGATCCCCTACAGCATCAGGATTGGGGACTTGGAATCCAATTTTTTTGTAGAACAGTGTCGCAATGTTTTTCTATCGATTAAAAAAAGAATTACGCAAATCGGTTCAGAAATCTCGGAGATATCGGTGTACATAGGTAGAAAAACACAACTCCTCCTTTTTTGAAAGTCGGTTAAAAAAGTAGCCTATGTTACTCCCTGGTTAATTCTCTACTTATATGTGAAAGTCCCGTCAAAATCGGTTCAGCCGTTCCAAAGATTAGCCCGTTCAAACAGACAGACAGACAGACAGACAGACAGACAGACAGACAGACAGACAGACAGACAGACAAAAATTTTAAAAACGTGTGATTCGGTTATAGTACCGTTCAAATAACTATATGAACTTAATATGAGGTAGTTATTTCGATATTACAGACAGACACTTCAATTTTATTTATTAGTATAGATTTACTAGGATACATAAATAAATACTTACGCCATTAATCATCTGTATCTGTAGAAAATGTGATTGACTGGCTGAGAAACAACGAACAGCCTAAACAAGTGGATCTAGAGACAAATAATACCTATTATCATTTCGTATTTGTTCTGTTATAGATTTTATGTTGAGAATATATTCCTCTAAATAAAACCTGAAGGTCTTCCTCCCTTCCTTTCTGAAATTCCTCATCAAATATTCCACAAGTGGTGTAAAAATTGTATGAAGAAACATTTTTTAGACATAAAATCACTTGGACGAATTCGTAGGCATCAGCTACTTAATAATTGGAAAAAAAATGTATACATAAAAAATTTCATTTTGTAGTTCATAACTCTTAAACACACCGAAACTTTTTTTATCACAAATTAGAAAACCGATAGGCGGTACTTTTAGAATTTGTCAAGCACCTCTTCAAAATTCTCCACGAGCTCTTGTCTATAAGTGTCGATGCATAGAACTTAAATGACGATAGTTCCAGTGCAGCTTTGGGGACGGTTATTAGGGGGAAAGAAAGTTGGCGTATCTATGCGCAGGCACCATTTCGCCGTCTTCCGTGCCCCTCTGAAACTTTCAACAATTTTTGAGATAAGTTTGATTTGATGAAAATTTGATTTCCTATATGAATTTTTTGTTTGGTTTCAGTAGTTATATTCTTTGTAATATGTAACGTATTTCAAATCACATTTCTACTTTAGGCATGACTTGTATAAGTGATAACATATTCAAGTCTTCATTTTTAATAATCTTTCCCTTATATGCTTCTTTTAAATAACTTCCCAAATATTTCTATTGTTTTAGTAGGTACCGAATAAGTTTAGAAAATTAATTTTTATGTTTGTCCATACTGCGACTTATAAATGGGTAAGTAACTTCGTCTGTCTCTTCTTTTCACGGCTCAACCGCTGAATGGGTTTTGGCGAAGGGCACTGAGATAGTTTCAATTTTGGAGACGGATACAGGGTTTTTTTATCCCGGAAAATCAAAGAGTTCCACGGAATTATTAAACAAGGAAGTCGCGGGCATCAGCTAGCATCTTATAACATACTCAGTGAATAAACAGTGTTACCTAAATATATAAAAAGAAAAGCTGACTGACTGACTGACTGACTGTCTGATATATCAAAGCATAACTCAAACCACCGGATGGATCGGGCTGAAATTTGGCATAAAGATAGCTATTATGACATAGGCATCCGCTAAGAAAGGATTTTTGAAAATAAAACTCCTAAGCGGGTTAAATAGAAGTTTAAAGTTTGTATGAGATTTATATTGTGAATCCACGCGGAGAAAGTCGCGGGCATCTGCTCGTAGGAAATACGTATATATGTGTCTGGTTTTATTTCAATAAGTAATCGAAAAGTATAGTAGAGTCGATATTTGGCTCGCAGCCACGCCTAAAGATCCTGCGTCCAATAATAAGCACCTGCAAGGAAGTTGCGGTTAGAATTCCATTAGTCCGCTCAGAATTCATGAAATATTTTATTGCAACTTTAATATTTAATTACTGTTATTACTTCCAGATAATTCAATCATTCCAGATACTAAACATTATACTCTTTTACTTGACAATTTATAATAAATAATGAGCATCACATTATTTTTAAATATAATTTTTTTGAAAAACTGAATTAAAAAACTAGCAACAGTAGCGTCGGGTACACGACAAAACAAGTTTTTCGCAATATTCTTTTGCTGTTAGCACTGGCAAATGGCGTGAATTCTTATTGTACAATGTACGATCTTCACTTTAATATGAACTTTTGAAGTCGGTTAAAAATATGAACCATTCGATTTCAGCCTTCCAGTTTAGGTAGCGCGATGTTCTAGAATCTAAAAAAGTAGACCTACATAGCTATCTATATCTTGTTACGAATGGTTTAGATAAAATGTTTGGTTGTTGAATTATTTCTACTTACTTAAATTAATATCTATTTGTAGAAAATAAAAGGGGTTCCTGATCAACTCGACATGTGTGTCGTATCGTATCTGTGTGTGTGTATGTGTGTGTGTGTCTGTTTGTTCCCCTGTAGCGCTCAAACGGGTGGACCGATTTGAATGCGGTTTTTTTTGTTTGAAAGGGGAATTAGTCAAGAGTGTTGTTAGCTATGTTTGATGAAAATCGATCCAAGATGGCTGCCGCTACAAAATGGCGGATTACATATTTTTTTACAACTCCCTTAATATGGGTATCAAATGAAAGGGCTTGACCTTTAGAATAGCACTATGCAAATCCAAGATGGCTGTCGCCACAAAATGGTGAATGTCGGGGGTTTTGTAAATTTTACTTTACCTATACTTTGTATTACAGTAATGTTAACTTAAATTGCCATTACACTTCATGAAATAAATTAACTTTCGATTTGGGGCATAAACATGACCGAATAAAGCATTCACCGAAAAATCACATCACATCAATAGTTTACTTTTTTTGTAATAGGTTCTGTCACGGTATTGTGTGATACAAGCTAAAGGGCGATATTGTGCAAGGAATGACGGGCATATGACGATGACAGATGCGTGTGACAGACCGTGGGGTTGGAGTTCTATGTGAAACTATATTTTCGCGTGACTCGGATTGAGTTATTGACCTGTTCCGTGATTGATATGCGTATTAATTGTAGGCTCAATGGCTCAAGAGTACAGGGTTGAAATCCGAAAGGTTTCCAACAAAACGCTGGATCATTGCCGTATGTACCTACTCATTACCATCTTCAAATGCTAGTAGTAACAACTACGGCAATTACTAAGTTCACACACAATAATATCGTTGAAAAAAAATTTTACATGAAAACTTACACTCAGAGCAACAGTGAAGTGCTTTGATTGACTATAGAATTTTGCATAATCTTTACTCATCTATTCAACAATATCGTGACTGACTGACTGACAGTGCACATCTTAAACCTGTGTAGTGTATACCAAGAGATTTACACTAAGGAGAAACTAATATTTTCATATAATAATAATATTGACTGGCTCGTTGGCGTGGTTGGCAGTGACCCTGACGTCCGCTCCGGGGTCGCGGGTTCGATTCCCGCCCCGAGTCTGGGTGTATTTATAATATGTATGTATGTTTATTAAAATATATATGTATTTATATTATTATACGTAAATATGTCTATCAGTCGGCTGTTACCTATAACACAGGCATTAAGTTGCCTACTTTATAGGAACAGACGACCGTGTGTGTATGTGTGAGTATTTATTTATTTATTATTTATTATATTCCAACCCTAATGGGGTAGATACGAAAAACCTAAATCCACGCGGACATCTCGTTCGCGAGCAATAGCCAGTCCTTATTTAAAAATCAGCACGTCAATTAGTTAGTTAGAATGAAAATTTTACTCCTAAAATAAATAAACAGTTTACGAATCTTCCATCAGACAAAAGTTATTTTGAATCGTTTCACTCTGTTATTTTAAGCTCTTTGCTTTAAGCTTATAAAGTGAAATGGATCATGCCTATTTTTGCAGAAGCAAATAATAAATGAATTAAGCGTGATGATAAATTCAGACAAAATTGAATAAAACACTGCACGTAAATAGAACGGTTCTCGGGGAATATGTTTCGCTAACGGCGAGGTAATGCCGTTATCTCGGCACCACGGCCAACTTTTCGACCAATAAAACAAACATTGGTAAGTACTTTACGAGTTGACGCCGCACAATTCAAAACGAATCGCAACTTTTATTTACAACTAAGCGTTAAAAAAATCTTGTTATAAAATACTGAGTGCTTAGTCTCAGTTTGGAGCGCTCCAAAACTTTGTAGTATACTATTGATTGAGTTCAGAGTAAAATGGAGCTAAAATGGCTTATTTTAAGGTTTGAGTTCGCCAATACATTCAGTATTAGAAAACAGCCAGCGCCCCAAGCAGAAATGTTGTAAAATAAATATTCGAACTATGGAATTGCGACTTTAAAAAAAGAGTCTTTGGGTTCATTTTGCTCTGAAGTTATTTGTGATTCCATCAATAGTATACTAAAAGTTTTGGAGCGCTCTAAATTGAGACTAAGCACTCAGTTGCTAAACCGTGTAAATTGTTTTTAACATCTCTTCTATCATTCATTATAATGTGTTAGTTCGCCCGCTGCGCCACTCACATACACTGGCGATGTACCAAAATGTTGACCTAATCCTATCTCACGGCTTACAACTATAGCAAAGTGTCGTTACAAGTTTTTCTCTTAATTTTTTCTGTCTAGCCCCCTTTCGCAATGCGCGATAAGAAACTTCGTTCCAAAAACATTCCTAAATACAACTTGCTGCAAAAAGGACGCAGTTGGTGTAGAGCTAGAGTAACGAACCTTCTGAATATGAGTGCAACTGTCTCAAGGAGTGTGCCTGAGTTTGAGATGGCACGCATATTCAGAAGGTGTACTTCTGAATATGCTCGCCTTCTATGCCCGGCCCTTGATTCAACAGCCAAACGAAAGCTTCTCGAGAATTCAACTCTGCTATTTTATTTTCTGTACGTTTAATATGCTCTGCTTTTTAATCCTTTCTTATTAAAACGTCGGTTAATTAAACTCTTCATAGACAGAGATTTGGTACGCAAAAACATCACAACAAACATACTAGAGTTTATATATTCCTTTAGAATTATTTTCTGAAAATAATCCTTTATTTATTGCATATAAAGTTGTACCTTATGTACAAATATATTTAATTAGAATTAATTTAGTGCAAAAGATATTAAATAAAAGCGAGCTGCCTCCGTCAGTTACAACCACAACTTTAAGGTTATCCCACAGAATAATAAAATAATGTGACGAAACAGCTGTCACGTACCTTGGTACATGATTTGGCTGGAAAAAAAAAATAACTTACCTCTATTCTTTTAACATTTTGTATCTCACCTCAAATATACTGACACGGAAGTTAAAATTTAATATTTATCTTCATTTTATGCTTTCGAAGTTAAATTCAGAATACGAGAGCACGTCATAATTTATTGCCCCAAAAACAAACTGAGTAATGAAATAAATATTTTATATGAAAATTTTCCGATTATTTACGGGCTTCGGTGAGATACCACCAAACCGTCGCGGGCGCTCAGTGATTATTAAGATATCTACAGATGTATCAACAAGCAAACTGCGTTCTAATCTAGTTAGAAATGATGTTGTTTGAGTCGACGGCTAAGTTGGGGCGACTAGCCAACGTAAACTATAGGTGTAATACACTTTTTCATGTTTTTATTAATAATGGAATGTTGTACATTCCGAGTGTTGAAATCTTACGTCAGAGTAAAGAGGGCTCAAGTTTATGTATGGTTCGCGTGTGTCCATACATGTAAAATAAAAAAATAAAAACACTGAAAAACGATTTTTAAACTTTTGAAGTCCATTTTATTCTAACGTTATAGTGTTTCAATACTCAAAATTTATTAACGTCGTTGATCTCAACGAGGCGACGTAAACTCATGCTAAATACCTACAGAGCACGATGAAGTCGCCCCCCGATTAAATTTGGAGGTGGAAGTTGGCGTGCCTGTAGATGCTTTTATAACGGATCAGGACAATAAATAATAAACTTTGCCAATTTGCGTGCAGAGTGGGACCCGAGGCGCGAATTATAATATTCATAATTAAATTAAAACACGACTTGTGGATTTTAAAAGAAACTAGGATTCTGGCTCAGTGACGAGGGTGGGCGCCACCGGAGACTTGACAAGAATTTAATTAGCTCGCGCCGGACCGCGGCGCGACTTCCTCGTCTAGCGACGTCAAGGAAAATATATTAAGGGGAGTTTATCTCGAGCGCGCCCCATACAAATGATGTTTTATTCTTATTTGAATATTAACCAATGAAATACAAATTTTTGTAATTTTTTTTGCCAGATTTCTGTAGAAATATATAATGTCAAAGATACAAGGGCTCAAAGATTTGTTAGCCCTTGACTATGTTTTGCTGGTGTATGGCAATATTGACAAAGACCACGGCCGAAGTCTTCCACACATACCCCCTGATAGAGCTTAAGTTATCACTCCGTAGTAGGTACCTCCCACTCCTTTTCCACAACCCACCAGCTTCACACAAGGTGGACACGATGTCAAACGAATTGCAGGGAGCCGCTAGATACAAGTAGAACAAGAGACCACGGCAAGAAAGTCTCACACATTTTTCACACCACATTTGTTCAGCACTAAACGTCTCTCGGATGGCGACATAAAATTATTACACCAAAATCTTACCACTTCACAGGATTTAGTTTCAATCGCCTTATAAAACGAGTTTAAAAAAGAAAGAAGTCCCAAATTATAATTTCAAAACAGGCAAAGTTTTTATCGGTCCAATAGGGTAGTTAATGGTGTGAGCCCACTCGCCCCCCATCCCCTCCACTTACACGCTATTAGCATAATGCTTTTATAGGTGGGGCAATATTGTTTCAAGAACATCTGGTGTATATAAACTGTTGGGGAGACACGTCAAGTATAATACGGTACACTATAATGCTAAATACCTAGTTTGGAAAGACTTGAAACGACGAAGAGATTATTTATCAATTTCTCCAACTAGAAAGCCTTAAGACATACAGATCATCTTACAAAATTGAAAATTAAGACCAAGGTGAAAATGAAAGAAGCGAATTAGCGAGGGGGGCGCGCAAGATTTCATTAGGCCAATTTGGAGTTGGTAATAATAGCTTTAATTATTCACGATTGAGAAAGCTTTCAGAGTTAATGAAACCGTCCACGCCAATGTTTGGATAAAGTTTGAATAACATCGTAAAGGTAGACTTTGAGGTGCACGACCGCGACACTTACGTACTGCTTTTCTGCTGTTTTAGCTGAAATGTGTGAAGAACATATTTTGAAGTTGCTGCTATACCGGTATTTAGAAATTACATAACATTTAGGTACTAACATTTATTAGATTTCGTGATGATTTGTTAGATGATTTCAACGCTTCCACACTGATAAAAATGTTGTAACATTGTTGCATAACATTTTATATCAGCTTGGACTTACATTCCTTGTTATAATTTATTGCATAATGTTAAATAATGTTGCATAACATGAAAACGTTTGAAAACTTATGCTATTTGTGACAAAATGTTAACTAACAATTTCTAACATTTGTTGTTGAATGACATTTTCTAACATTTTTTAACTGCGGTGTGGCTGCACCATAAGCCACCGCGAAACGCGATATTTAAGATGAACTTTGAGGTACGCGACCGCTACGTGCGATACTTGCACACTGGTTTGTATGCGATGTATGGAGTGCATTTGACGTGACTGTGGAGCTTTAGAGCTCGCGTACTAGATAACCAAGAATGCCTTTGATCGGATTGGCTGCCCCATTCAGTCTGCTAAGAGCGCGGTAGCTCTTAAGGTAGACTTTGAGTTGCGCGACCGCGACTTGCGACTGTAAGCTATAGATTGTTGATCGTGCGACATTTAAGTGTCGTCTGTTGCGGTCGCTGCTATTCCTGTTGTATAGAGACATTTGTTCTTATGAAAGTCGATTCTTTCAAATTTAAATCCAAAAATTATCAAAACTGATAATTTCAACGGAATCATTACCGAAACTTAATAAAATTTATTTCAATGCATTATATACCTATACATAAATATTATAACTGTAAAGCTATGAAATCTAGATCACAATAATGAGCAAACCAGCAACTCCGGAAACAGATAGACTGAAAATGCTACTTCAAAAAATAATATTTTAAACTAGGGCGTCTCGAAGCATTCGTCTAGGTATTGCGAAGTTTACAAATGCTTGAAACTTTATTAATACGAGACCGTATGCCGCCGTACCATTATTTGGAATAGACCTCTTTACTCACTATTTGCTCAAAGAAATGATTGTGAAGATTTTTCAGTTTCCAACGTCTTATTATAGGATAAATTGAACCATGTAGGTATCGAAAGTTTCCACGATTTTATTGTTAAAAAAATATCTTAAGTGCTTTTTTATTGCCTAGGTATATGACTATGGGGATAGAGATTTTTTTTATTCATCTACAAGTTAACCCTTGACTGCACTTTCATAAGTGACGATGCAGTCTAAGGTGGAAGTGAGCTAACTTGGAAGAGGTATGGCAGTTTTTAACCCCCGACGCAAAAACGACGGGGTGTTATAAGTTTGACGTGTCTGTGTGTGTGTGTGTGTGTGTGTGTGTGTGTGTGTGTGTGTGTGTGTGTGTGTGTGTGTGTGTGTGTGTGTGTGTGTGTCTGTCTGTTCCCCTGTGGCGCTCAAACGGGTGGACCGATTTGAATGCGGTTTTTTTTGTTTGAAAGGTGAATTAGTCGAGAGTGTTCTTAGCTATGTTTGATGAAAATCGGTCCAAGATGGCCGCCGCTACAAAATGGCGGATGATATATTTTTTCACAACTCCCTTGATATGGGCACACGAGTAGTAAATCTACAGAGGGGAAGCTTCCACAAGCGGCCCGCTGTAGGTATACTCACACAAACACACTCACCAACGGTTCACGGACGCACGCTCGTTCAACTAACCGGTACAGTTGGTGACAAACAATGCGCATATGTGTGAGTGTACTTACAGCGGGCCGCTTGTAGAAGCTTCCCCTCTGTAGGTACTCTGTGATATGGGTATCAAATGAAAGGGCTTGACTAGTAGAATAGCACTATTGCAAATTCAAGATGGCCGCCGCCACTAAATGGCGAATGTCGGGGGTTTTTTAAATTTTCAATTTACACTTGTTATTAACCCCCGACGCAAAAACGACGGGGTGTTATAAGTTTGACGTGTCTGTGTGTGTGTGTGTGTGTGTGTGTGTCTGTCTGTTCCCCTGTGGCGCTCAAACGGGTGGACCGATTTGAATGCGGTTTTTTTTGTTTGAAAGGTGAATTAGTCGAGAGTGTTCTTAGCTATGTTTGATGAAAATCGGTCCAAGATGGCCGCCGCTACAAAATGGCGGATGATATATTTTTTCACAACTCCCTTGATATGGGTATCAAATGAAAGGGCTTGACTAGTAGAATAGCACTATTGCAAATTCAAGATGGCCGCCGCCACTAAATGGCGAATGTCGGGGGTTTTTTAAATTTTCAATTTACACTTGTTAAAACCATACATACCCCTGACCGGTTTCTAAGCGACATCGTACCGGAGTCCGGAACGCTAAGTCGCTTGGAAGCACGGTTTTTCGGCAGGGTGGTAAATAACCATATTTGAAGCCTCCCACCAGACCAGGCCAGAGACAATTAAGAAATTATAAAACCCCAAATTGCCACTGCCGGTAATCGCATCCGGGACCTCCCAGTTATAAGATCACAGCGCTCGCCACTGTGCCAGGAAGGCCGTCGATACCTAGCCTCTATAACCAAGGAACTAAAATGCTAAGTCTGTTTTACATTCTAGTGGATAATAGCAGAATAGGCTTGCTGTCCTTTGTGTAATGGTCTTCCAAAAGTAACACCTGTTTCTTTTTTTAATTTAATGGACAAAAATAATTACTTAATAAACGTGTCCTAATCATATGACACATAAATAAATAAATACTCACACATACACACACGGTCGTCTGTTCCTAAAGTAGGCAACTTAATGCCTGTGTTATAGGTAACAGCCGACTGATAGACATATTTACATATAAATACATATATATTTTAATAAAGGTATACATACATACATAAATATTATAAATACACCCAGACTCGGGGCGGGAATCGAACCCGCGACCCCGGAGCGGAAGGCAGGGTCACTGCCAACCACGCCAACGGGCCAGTCGTACCACAGTCGTAACACATGTGGCTGATGTGATGGTGATGAAAGAATATATTAGCCATGTTAAACACGACCTACACTTATCCCCCTTTCCCCTCCAACTAAGCCTAAATCTAGTGCCAGGATTCGGCACGAAAATAGAAAAAAAAAAACTCCACTAAACGCACACAAAAGCTGACAAGATATTTTGAAAACTTTCCCGTACGTAGATCATTTAAAACTCTCAATCCCGTTCCCGTAGGTAGATACATATCACGGAACACAAAATCGCACTCGCGAGCTTCTAACTAAACTTTCATATTTCCGCGGAAAACTATGATATGGGTACCTACTACTAGGTACACTTCGTCAAACGAAAGCAGGAACTTCGCCGAATTCGAGCGTCTCCGACTCGCTATAAAGCTTCTTTATCATAAAGAGAATAGTACCAATGTCTTTAATACTACTCCACTGTACTGCACTCTTTATGAGCACTCTAAAATAGCTCTGTACTCGTATATAACAAAGATGTATAATAATTATGAATTCACAAGCGGACACCCGCGACTTTGTTCGCGTAGATATATATTGGTTTTTAAAAATCCCGTAGGAATTATTTTGTTTTTCCTAAGCTCCTTTGAGCTCATATCATGCTAAAAACTGTTAAAAGTTCACTGGCGGATGTTTAGATCAAAATGTAAACATCCGCCAGTGAAAGTTCCATCAAAATCGATCCAGCCTTTTAGAAATTAGTCGGTAATCTTTAAAGTATCTACTTTCTAACAAAAAAAGAATGAATGAAATCGGACCACGCGTTATTGAATTACAGCTAAATACACGTTTTGACTTTCATCCCCTCTCCCTAGGGAACCTGAATTTCGGGATAAAAAGTATCTTATATGTTACTCCGTAGTATGAACTTAAATTGTACCAAGTTTCGTTTCAATCCATTCAGTAGTTTTTGCGTGATGCGCGCACAAATATACAGACAAACAGATAAACAGACAAACAGACAAAAATTTCAAAAATAGCTTTTTTATGTTCGACTGCGCAGTGCTCTAGAACTGCACATCAACTGCACAATTTCTACAACAATTGGTACACTGTACACTTTTTGAAAGTCAATTTTAAGAACAGGTAATGGTGATAATACTTGCGAAAACTTAAAACTAAAACAACGAGGGTTCCAAACGCGCCCTGGTCTGAGATGAGCACACAACAAACTCAGCCGGGTTTTTTTTATTCAACTGCATAATAACATCACGGGATGCTTGTTTATTGTTGCCTTCATATAAACACATTCATATATGTAGAAGTTCTGCGAACCACAAATCATGCTTAGAAGCTAATTTCGAAACAAAAGTTGTAGCCCCAAAAGATTGTTAGTAAGTAGACGGAAGTTGGATGGACGGAAGGAAAAAATATCTTGCGTTTGAAGGGAAACGCCTCGAGGGAGCTGTAATGAGCTATATTGGATTCTAATTAAGTGTGCTATTCAATAAATATATTATCATCTGATTGCGGAAATACTTTCGTTCTTCTTTTTATTAACCCTCGACGCAAAAATTACGGGGTGTCATAAGTTTGACGTGTCAGTGTGCGTGTGTGTGTATATGTGTGTCTGTCTGCTCCCCCATAGCGCTCAATCGGTCCAAGATGGCCGCCGCGGCGGTCACAAAATGGCGGATTATATATTTTTTCACAACTGCCTCAATATGGGTATCAAATGAAAGGCCATGACTAGTAGAATAGCACTACTCAAATCCAAGATGGCCGCCACCTCAAAATGGCGAATGTCGGGGATTTTTTAAATTTAGATTTAAACTTGTATTTATACAGTAGGTATCGCGGGACGAAGCGCGCAACGGTAGGTATCTTCTCGTAGGTAACGCAACGGTCGTTGACCTCCAGCGACAGCTGATTTTATTTGAATTAGGTACAAAACTTAACTAAACTTCAAAAAAATACGGTAAATATTTTTATAAGTGAGCACTAGGTTCATTAAAATCGTAACTATTCACTCGGCAAAAACTCTTTCATATAATGTTTTTAAATATTTAATATATGCTCGTACATATTTCGGCATCAACAAACCATGGCGCAACTGCATTCTCCCCGATATACGCTACAAAAGCGAATATTTGCACAATAAATTCGTTATCAATGTAATCTAGTTTAATAAATGAACGTTCATATTTCGACCGGTTTCGACGGAGTTTATAAAATAAATTCACGTAACACCTACCTATGTAAATAAGAGTAATTTAGATAATACAGACCCAGTGTATGTGACAAAAATACTAGTTTATTTCCAGTATCGGAAAACGATTACCAGACTCTACGGCTTTTTACCGTATTTATACAAGTATAAATTAATAATTTAAAAAATCCCCGACATTCACCATTTTGTGGCGGCGGCCATCTTGAATTTGCAATAGTGATATTCTACTAGTCAAGCCCTTTCATTTGATACCCATATCAAGGGAGTTGTGAAAAAATATGTCATCCGCCATTTCGTAGCGGCGGTCATCTTGGACCGATTTTCATCAAACATAGCTAACAACACTCTCGACTAATTCACCTTTCAAACAAACAAAAACCGCATTCAAATCGGTCCAGCCGTTTGAGCGCCACAGGGGAACAGACAGACACACACACACACACACACACACACACACACACACACACACACACACACACACACACACACACACACACACACACACACACACACACACACACACACACACACACACACACACACACACACACACACACACACACACACACACACACACACACACACACACACACACACACACACACACACACACACACACACACACACACACACACACACACACACACACACACACACACACACACACACACACACACACACACACACACACACACACACACACACACACACACACACACACACACACACACACACACACACACACACACACACACACACACACACACACACACACACACACACACACACACACACACACACACACACACACACACACACACACACACACACACACACACACACACACACACACACACACACACACACACACACACACACACACACACACACACACACACACACACACACACACACACACACACACACACACACACACACACACACACACACACACACACACACACACACACACACACACACACACACACACACACACACACACACACACACACACACACACACACACACACACACACACACACACACACACACACACACACACACACACACACACACACACACACACACACACACACACACACACACACACACACACACACACACACACACACACACACACACACACACACACACACACACACACACACACACACACACACACACACACACACACACACACACACACACACACACACACACACACACACACACACACACACACACACACACACACACACACACACACACACACACACACACACACACACACACACACACACACACACACACACACACACACACACACACACACACACACACACACACACACACACACACACACACACACACACACACACACACACACACACACACACACACACACACACACACACACACACACACACACACACACACACACACACACACACACACACACACACACACACACACACACACACACACACACACACACACACACACACACACACACACACACACACACACACACACACACACACACACACACACACACACACACACACACACACACACACACACACACACACACACACACACACACAGACACGTCAAACTTATAACACCCCGTCGTTTTTGCGTTAAAAATATACATGTACATACATATAAGTGCATCTAACTGATCAGCTCAATTTCCTTCCTTTGTGGCGAAAAAACCGTTTTTTTCTTTCTTTAAAATCTTTCTTACACAGGCAGATGTGCAAATCTTTCTTGCACAAGCAGGATTACTTATAAAAAACTAATTTACCCATTCTTAACAATAAACCAACTCAGCTTTAGACTCTGCAGAGCTTTAAAAATAACACAATTGATTAGTGTATGTATCTCGAAAGGCAGGTTTTGTAATAACTTCTGCTTTATTTAGACTTGAGACGGTATTAACAGTCTTATTATAATACAAGCGGAAACACGCGACTTCGTTCGCGTGGTTATTGGTTTTTAAACATCCCGTGGGAGTCATTTGTCTTTCCTAAGCTCCTTTGCGCTCATACCTTGCTAAAAACTGATAAAATTTCACTGGCGGATGTTTAGGTAGATAAAAATGTAAACATCCGCCAGTGAAAGTCCCATCAAAATCGACCCAGCCTTTTAAGAGATTAGCCAGTAATCTTTAAAGTATTTCGTTTCTAACAAAAAAAGAATGAATGAAATCGGACCACGCATTAATGAATTACAGCTAAGTACACATTTTGACTTTCATCCCCTCTCCCTAGGGAACCGTGCTGAATTTCGGAATAAAAAGTATCCTATATGTTACTCCGTAGTATGAACTTAAATCGTACCAAGTTTTGTTTCAATCCATTCAGTAGTTTTTGCGTGATGCGCGCACAAACATACAGACAAACAGACAACAGACAAAAATTTCAAAAATAGCTTTTTTACTTTCTATTACTTATCCCTAACGTCCCCCAGTTATTATTTTGCAAAAATCTTTAATGTACAGATACAGCAAGTCTACGATTTTATTATAATATGTATAGATAGAAGATAGATTACGCTTTCAGAAATAATAAGGCTTCAATACACGTATCATAAACTCGTCAATGAGCAGAGTAAAGCCGAGGAGAGCCTTACACACATACTCTGCCGTATTTTATTCCGAGCTAATCTTATTTTATAGCCGTAGCAGTGTATATGTTTTCTCGCACATGTTGCCCCGACTCGTAAAGCAGATGGCCATATGGACGCCGCGCATTAGGAGATTGCCCGGAACACTGTTTGAACGCTGATCTGAGGGACCACTTACCATTAACCACGCGAGTATAGGACTGAATTAGTTATGTCCCCCTGATCGAATGTAGACTACGGCGTTCAATGTCAACAGATACTAGCGAACTACGAAATACCTATTTGTTATATAGTGCACAAGTGTGAGCGCAAACGCAAGTGCATTCTCTATTCCCTCACTCTCATAGTACGGTGGGACGGCAATTCGATAAGACCGGACAAAGATCAGGCGCAGGACTAACGCGGACGGCTTTAATTTGCGAATGACAGACGTACTATATTATTGAGATTCTATTCCTTCATAAAATATTATTTTACAAGCTGACGCTCGCTGTTATTTTATTTGTTCCCAAGAGAACTCTTTTCTTATAAAAATAATTATACATCTGTATACAGCATGCAAGCTGTGTCTGCGCCAAGTTTCAATTCAATCGGATTAATAATACGCAAACTAATAAAATACATCGTTCCCTGGGAAACTCTTTTCCGGCATGAAAACATATTTTAAGGGCAAAAATTGGGTTATGTCCTTCCTCAAGATGCAAGCTCTCTTAGCATAATTTGATCTAAATCGGTAAAGCAGTAAAGATAACAGTAAGACAGATAGATAGACAGAGAGACAGAGTATTGATTAATCTAGTTTCTCCCAGTTATATTACCACCAAAAAGCACTTCATACAAACACAAGTAAAAGTTACACATAAACAAACACAAAACTAACCGCACAACACTAACAGCGAATCAATAACCCACTAAATTAGGGTCCGATAACACTAATTACGCTTCCCTCAGGGGTGCTTCTGTCGAACGCGGAATATTTTTCCCCAACTTTCCATTTACCGGAGTTCCCGCGGGCTCGCAACTTTTTGTTTCAAAATAACCCCTGTAAACAAGATTTGTGGTCCGTATATCTCGGTTAACTAAGTGGTTTTCTATATTACATTTCGCAAAGGGAAAATGTAATAGGTAAGTATAGCTCATAGGTATAAAACCGGACTTCGTCATACAGTGGCCAAAAGCGTATAGGTACTTTTAGGAAAACTTTACCAAATATTATTTCAATACCTCAATGTAAAATGGGTTGAAAAAAGCAGTAATTGCTTTTTTTTGTGTTTGTCAAATTGGTTTAGTGATGTTTGATTTACGAGTACCTTTGTACATAATCTAGAGTGAATTATTCACTCCAGATTATGTGTGTCCACTCCAGAGTAAGTCAAACATCACTAAACCAATTTGACAAACACAAAACACTATAATGAACGGACTATACCTAGCGATAATATAAAAACAAAATGGTTCGCAGCTCGACTGCTGTGAAAATAAGCGCAAGCTTGGTGTTTCACGTTCCGACGAACGGCTAATTTGATACGCGTTGTTATTTCGTTACGCCAAATTGGTCTCCACCGCATGGTGCATTCAAATGCGTTGTTAGCACAATTTGATTTCTGTAACATACCGTTGAAAACGATAATAACGATAATATCTAATTATAAATTATCGCTTATGTCAGTATGCTGTCGGGTCGGTCCCGGTTTTTAACCCCCGACGCAAAACCGACGGGGTGTTATAACTTTGACAACTTTGACGTATCTGTGTGTATGTGTGTGTGTGTGTGTGTGTGTGTGAATGTGTATGTGTCTGTCCGTTCCCCTGTAGCGCTCAAACTGGTGAACCGATTTGAATGCGTTTTTTTTTGTTTGAAAGGGCTTGACTAGTAGAATAGCACTACTATTCAACACAATTACAATTTTACTCCTTGGATACGAAAGTCTGAAAACATCAATCAATTAAGCGTACAAATGCATTGTACAGTGAAACTCTGTGTTTTATCAGAAACGTTACACTTTTAACCGATTGACAGGAAAAGAGATTTATGCCCCACGAAGATTCCCGAAGTAAAAATTGAATTTCGTATTCGTGTAATATTCCGTATTGCAATACGATCCGTGCTCAATAACATGGGCGTAACAGCAAATGTTTATTGTATGGGTTGCATAGATGTGTATGTTCCTTTACTTGGTGTCAAGACATCGTAGCAACATGTTTATCCGTCAAAAAGCGTTCTAATAAAACGCTATAATTCCAGTCCAGCGTATTTTTACAGGTCAAAAGGGAAAAGTTATGTTTACCGAACTATGTAGAATGAACGCGCTATTTTAGATCATATTCCTTGGCCAATGTTGGACCAAACGTTACACGAATTGGCACGTTGGACGATAGTCTAGTTCGATACAATACATTGGAATACGTAACGGACACATTTATCGAGGACAGCTGACCGTTAGATTTATATGTGACGCGCAGATCTCTCAATTGAACGTTGAATTTAGATCGCTACGATTTTAGGATACCTACATTTATTCTAGCGTTTAAACTATCGTGAGTTATATATTACTACATAGTATAAAACAAAAGTTCCTCGCGACGTTTGTCTGTTCGGCTTAAACTTAAAAACTAATGAACGGATTTTCATGCGGTTTTCACCAATAGGTAGATAGAGTGTCGCTAGTCAGAACTAAATAAGAACAAGGCTAGACTCACGTGTTGTACGGCGGTGTTTGCCCGACAAGTTTCGAACCTATATTTATTTAATCAATAACAAAGATTCAGTTTGATTGTAGTTTATCTTACACATTGTAGCATAGACTATACTTAATTAATTTTTGTAAAGCGACTAAAAATGATTTTTATGCAATGTTAACTACTCGATAATTCTGTTAAATCTGAATCAATTCCGATAGTTCTTTTTTCATTAAAAAAGACTTATTGATACTCAGGAATTAAAGTTGGTGAATATCTAATGAAGAATCTCAGACGACCAGAAAGAAGCTCTAGTGTAACTTCAACTCAATGTTAACTCTGCATAAATCCGTCTTTTATTTAGCATAGAATTTAATTCTGGGATACTGAGATATACAAATACTAAATGACAGTTTTATGTATTCTGTGGTTTTACGCACGGTTAACGTTAACTTAAAAAAAAACCAGAGCCATAAATCCAACAGTCAAATAGCAGTAGCCTTTTAACCACGTATTATACCTACTCGTACCTAATAAAACAATAAATAATTATAGTCTTAATATGCTCGTAGGTTTTCAGTCGGTACATTTTAAGCACGTTATTTAAAAAAGTTAGTATTATATGGATGGACATTTATCGAATTTTGCAGCATGCCAATTTATAAAATAAACTAATACTCAGTTAACAATCAATATAACAGGATAGACTCGTGCAGACTGAAAAGCTGGTTCATCAATTATAATGAAAATGCGCCGTCACACGCCGGGGCATGGCCCCACGGCTAACTCGAATTTATTAGTCGCATAATATAATCGGGGTTTAACCATTTTATTCACTTTTCGCTACTATTTAACAAGCTATATTTTAGGAAAAAATTAAACCAAACTACAATTGAAGAGTTCCCTCGATTTCTCCAGAATGGCATCGTCAGAACTTGACGACCATGGGACAACCTCGGAAGTTATAATATATACCTACCCTTTGAAACAAACAAAACAAAAGAAGAATTTTCCAAATCAGTCCAGGCATCTTTGAGTAATCGGGAAATACATACATGAAAAAAGATTCCGATGAAATGAGAATCTCTTTTTTTAAATCGGTTAAAAAGTACTAATCTTTTAAAATAGGTTTGTAGAGGGCAGACTTTTCTAGTCAAACACTTGTTTTACCAATAGGTTCTTCGTATGACGCAGCCACACATTAGGAAAGGATTATTGGAAATTCCATCCCTAAAAATCAGTGGTTAAATAGGGAATGAAAGTTTATATGAAAGTCTGTCATTTTTCAAGTAATATCTTTAAAATGTTGATTAGTTTGTTTTTAGATTGAGAAGCATGAATTTAAGTGATTGGAAAAATAAATAGAAGCTTGACGGATCTCTGAGAAAAATAAAATCAAGATTCGTTGAGTACCTAATCTGGACGAAAGCCTTTGACCAATCGGAAATTATTTCCGTTCTAAAATCCGTCCCGTGATAACGCCCCGACGTCCACAGCTATGACCACTGTTTTCATTTTTATTTATTGCGTAATTCGACCCCTGAATGGTCGCCATCCTTTTTGCAAATGACTGGGAATTTTCTGTCACTATCTCCCGGTCTAATACGACTCGACTAAGTATACCTACGGAATTCCGACTTGGATTAAATATTAATTCATCATTATCAACCCATTACCAGCCCACTACGGGGCACGGATCTGAATGAGATCATTCAGAGAAGGGTTTAGGACCACCACGCTGGCCAAGTGCGGATCGGTAGACTTCACAGGCTTTTGAGAACATTATGGAGAACCCTCAGGCGTGCAGGTGTCCTCACGATGTTTTCGTTCACCGTTAAAGCAAGTGATGTCAAATTGCAAAAAATCCGAAAAATTAGAGGCCAGGTATCAAACTCAGTCCCCTAAAGGGACACCGAAGTCTTAACCACCTCTTTTATCCTTTATCTTTTATCCTTATATCTTTTATCCTTTTATCCATTATTTAATAGAAGAAAATTATATTTTTCGGTCTACGCGTATTTGATTAGGGTTAATGTCGGTAACGAAATGAAGCCATGGTTCCGAACATGAATTTTCCATTGTTATCTCGTCTTATCGTACACCTAACGTCACAGTATCAATACCAGGACGTTATCGCACGACAGCGCCCCGCGATTTATGCGCAAGAATCCGCCAACTCGTGTGCTTACCCCATGTGGATTGTGGATGCTACATTTGTTAACATAATTTATACTTCCCTGGTAGATAAAACTTTATTTCCATGCTTTATTTTACGGTACCTAATTATTCTGAACCCATATGAACGCCTATCGGTCGAGTTGACGACGCGTCGTCCTAATTATGTCAATTTAATTCAATTATTTCACGTAGGAATACTTTAAAGGCGCATATAAAACGCCGAATGAGTCTGTATTGACAACAGCCTGTTCAGAACAAATAGTCTACTGCGCGAACAGCTGATCAAATATTCAAATGTCTCTTAGTACCTGTTTAAAAGCTTCTAAAATATTAAGAACTCCTCACACTTTCTGTATTAACAAAATACACAAAACAAAAACATGTGAAACAAAACATAAGGCACGTAAAGATGATTTTCAGAATTCAGGGGAAAGCCACGCTTTTGTTGCCTATTTCATCGTCGCCGCTTGTATCCTGTAAGCTGCTTGATCGTGAGTCCTTCTAATAGGGGGTCTTCCATTGCTGTGTTTGCTTTGCGGTACGTACGAGGTCACCATTCGAACACCTATCTAGCGGCTGCAAGCGAGTCGCTTGTGATACTTAGTAGGTTTCGTTAGTCTTTCGAGCATCTTGGGGCCTTAATTTATAAACCATTTAATGGGGGGGTCTTCCATTGCTGCGTTTGACGGAATGAGGACGCTGTTCGATTACCCAATGTCTATCACTGCTTCGAGCTATACATAACTATGTGCCCCGACAATTGCCAGTTTATTTTCACGTGCAGACTCGGTAGCTCTGGTTCTCCTACAAATCTCCTCACAACCAGAGTTGCAAATTGCAAAAGAGAGAGAGAGAGGTAAAAATAATTTAGCTTTACATACGATTATATATACGTGAAAGTCTGTGAGCAGGTTATCGTGCGAAAGATCAATACGTCGTTTGGAAGCTATCGCCCGACAGTTCCCGGAATTTATGCACAAGAATTTGCAACGCTGTATGTGTGTTTTACTACAATTTGATAACGTTATTTATCGTTAACTTGATTTGTATGTACTGGGTTCATTTACAAAACCAGAATGCAAATACGTATAATGTATATATTTTGCCAATAAAAATATATTATATTGTTTAAAATTGTACTTATAAGTATTTTTATAAACGAAGAAAAATAACATATAATAATAAATAATATAATAAAAAATATATTGTTTACAATTGTACTTATAAGTATTTTTATAGACGAAGAAAAATAACATACTTATTCAGCTTACAAAAAATAATTAAACCTTGTTTCCTCTTTTTACTATTTGTTTCAAACTCTATGAAAATTGACATTATACCAAGTATGTTGATATAAAAAAGACAATAAAATTTAAAAAAAGCATTTATTCGATGTATGTATTTCAATAGTGTTTTTATTTTATTTTAAACAATTCAATTTAATTTATATAATATGTACCTGACATCTGATTGAATTTGGTACTAGCTAATTCAGAATCAATCTCTCCATCTCATTGTTTTACCTACGCTACGTTGTTTGTAAAAACTTTCGTACCAAACTAAACACCAACGTTCTATATTGTGAAAAATTCCGCTCGAAAACTAATTTGCAATACAATTCAGCACAAAACCACAGCTGCACTTTCCCACCCGCGTTGATACGCGTCGATGTACAACATTTAATCTAACTTTACTCGCTAAGTGCTCGCCAAAGTTTTAGTTGGACTTGTATTAGTTATTAGCAGACATACCCCTGTTCTATTATTAGGGGAAATGAGAAAGATTTCGTACTACAGAATAGCCAAGGAGCTTGCATCCTTTTCGTTCTTTTTTAAATTTCCCCCCGCAAACAATATTGTAAACAGGTATTCTGAGAAAGTTTAAAATAGAGAGTGAAGTTGCAAAATATGGACGTTGTAGGAAAACTTAACAAGCGGAATGTATAATGAGAACACTCGTTAGTCTTATAATAAAAGTTGTTGCATATAATATAATATTCTAACCTATTTTGGATTATGTACCAATAAAAATATACTTATTTCATGTACCTATAGACTTAAAAAAAATACGAAAAAATTGTGGGTATAGAAATTAGCTAAAAAGTAAAAAAAATAACGCACAAGATAAAGTATCAAAAGGGTAAGTAAACTGTAGCTTCTTTACGTAGTATAGGTAATAAATAGGTTATTTGTCCTATCCATGTGCAAAAAAAAAGTCATTATTCATCGCGGTAAGGAAGGTAAGGTAATCGATTTAAATCAATTGTAGTTGTTGCATTGCTTTGAAACCTTACAAACGTAACGCCCTTAACGAGTAGATACATATCGTTTAGCGAATACATTTAACTTTTTGGATGAAATTCTCGAAGTTCAACGAGTAGGTATAATGGGAACTACTACAACTATTTATCACGTGCCTATTCATTCATGAATTGATTCTTCAGACGCGCTAATAAAAAAAACGTATCATCGTACATACAACATATAATCTACAGGGTATAAGCTACCACTATCGAAAACGTGGGGCCTATTATTATACTACCTAAACATAATCAAATAGCAATAACCATTTTTACTTGTAGCATTAGTTTTAGCATTACTCTAGCGGCACGCTATGATGGCCGGTTTGACGTTTGTCCGCTCATGAAGTTCCGTATTAATTGATAACGACTTTGAAGGAAATAATTGTATTACTTTATTGACGATAGTGATGTGCAGAGATTCATAAATTTTATCGAATGTAGTTTTAGGTTTAGGACTCAAAATTTATTTATTAAATTGATTTCTTAAATGTATACAAGTGTAGAAAAATCAGTTTGCACCATTTAAGGGGTGAATGTACTTGTGAATATGAACAATTTTCACTATGTGGACAAACCTCTGAAATCGCAAAAAAATATCAATAAATTTTTAAAAATGGAATCTAATACGATCGTCACATAGGATCGCTGGCTAGCACAACTACTACCTCCGGCAAACTCGCGTCAATGCTCAATGCAAAACAAAGCAGTTTCGAATTGACGTTGCTTCGAAAAGTATAAACTGTCAGTGCAATGCGATTGTGATATAGTTTTGACCTGGCTTTGGATTTCAAATATTGATACTGCATTACTGTTGACCCTTGCTCGTTAATTTGGACTCTGTTCAAGCCCTTTGTTGTGGATTTCGTCGATATGACCGAACGTACGCAGAGAACTGTTCTAAATAGTCAGACACGTGAGTTCGTAATACGCCTTCGTAACTATTTCGATCGTGAAGCTCAAAATGGAGGGCCAATTTTACCTATAACGTCAGTGGTTGAACGCGTAGCTGATGCGCTTAATATTGGACAACGAACTGTTAGACGGATAACTAAAAAAAAATATGGCGAGACTGGCACAGAAGAAAATAAACTTCACACACCAAAAAAGAGAAAACGAGCAAAACCAGTCGTAGGCATCGATAGCTTTGATGCCGATGCTATCCGAAGACATGTTTACGGCTACTATTTACAGAAGGAGTATCCAACAAGAAAAAAGTTGGTGCATTCACTGAAGGAAGCTGGATTATTCTTCGGTGGGGAAAGTTCTTTAACGAAGATTTTGAAGACCATTGGATTTCGATACAAAAAATGTAACAAACGCAAAATATTGATGGAAAGATTTGATATAGCGATGGCAAGGTATACTTTTTTACGGCAAGTGAAAGAAATCAAAAATTGGCAAAATGTTGTGTTCTTGGATGAAACATGGCTTAATGCTAACCATACTGTAGGCCGTTCTTGGAACGATGACACAGCAGCATCTACTTCCAAAGTTCCTGTAGGAAAAGGATCGCGACTTATAATTTGTCACGCCGGAACCATCAACGGGTTTGTCGAAGGTTCTCTCATGGCTTTTGCGTCAAAAACCACTGGAGACTATCATGAAGACATGAATGGAGAAAAGTTTACTGAATGGTTTACCTCAATGTTGTGTAGCCTCCCTGAACCATCTATTATAATTATGGACAACGCCCCATACCACTCGATGCAAATTGACAAGCCACCTGCCCAATCCCAAAAGAAAGCTGATATCGTCGCATGGCTTCGTAAAAATGGCGTAGATGCAAACATGAATATGTTAAAAGCGGAATTAGTACGTCTTTTAAAAGAAAACAAACCAACCAAGATCCGATACGTCATTGACGAAATAGCATTAGAACATGGGCACAGAGTTATACGGTTACCGCCTTACCATTGTGAGTATAATGCGATTGAGTTGGTGTGGGCTCAAATTAAGGGATATGCTGCAAGACACAATACAGAACCCCCATTTACCACAAAAAAAATGCTAAAATTATTAGAAGAAGCTTGTGAACATGTGACTAAAGGAGACTGGGAAAAGGTTGTGAATAGAACTGTTAAATTAATAAGGGAAGATTATGAAAGAGATGTGAAAATAGATAATATTATAGAAAACGAACATATAATTATTAATGTATGTGATGATAGCAGTGACGACAGTGAAAATAGTAGTATGGACGAATCTGATTAATTATGGCCTTTTGTGGCACCTTTTTTGGTATCTTTTGTATTCATATGTTTCTTGTGTGCATATAAAGTATGTATATTCATTTTCGTTCAAATATTCAGTTCGTTCAAATAAATTAAATAAACATATACATTTTTGTTTTATTAAACCTATTTAATCAGGTACAAAAACAAAACTTAATTGTTTTTTGTTCGAGAATAAATTGACATTCCACATCACTATTGTAATGTGTCAAACCGGCCATCATAGCGTGCCGCTAGTGTAGGTTTAGTGTTTAGTATTTTTTTAAATGGCAGTGTAAGGCGTGCAAAACTCGGGGCATTCACCTCGCGAGCGGCGGCCGGCGTGCGTCAAGTTTAGGTATTTTGGCGTCAGCTTACATTACATTGCGAACTTACGAAAAATACAGGAAATAGTTTAACTTTTTTTTTTCGCGTTTTATGTTGTGTTACATTGTCAGTAATCATCTCTACTATTATAACCTGTCTTCGTTTCCGAATGCGGTCCCGGTTAGCGGTTATTTAGTTAACGTTCTTTGTCACAACATAGATTATCACAAGGTCACGATCTGTTCTGTAATTAAAAGTTTTTAATTGCTCGAGGAAGTAATTTTTCATCATATTGCCCAGTCAGTTAGCCGACCAAGTAATTAGTTTGTGAAGTTCAAGTGGGGTGAGCGAGAGCCGTGCCGAACCGTGGACAATGAGACCTCAACCTTTTGCTTATGATAATTTCACAGCGAATTATCTGAAATGCCAAAGCGTAGGCGAGACTAAATTATAAAATAACTAGCTGGTACCTACCTACGATTTCGTTGCCATGGGAATTCTTTTCAGGAATATTGTTTATTTATTTCTTATTATTTTATATTATATTGTGGCCAATTCTGTTGTACACAATCTCTAAACCTAAACTAAATTGACAAGTTTAAAAATAGTGCTATCCTTTTCCGCAGGGAGCATTGTGAAAGAGATAGGAATATATTTAGACCTGTCATTTTAGTTTATATTTAGAGATTGTGTACAACAGAATCGGCCACACTGTTTATTTATTTTATTTACAGAATTAGAAGGGATAATAGAATATGACTTGTGACATTTTGTGTATAAAATTGTAGCAAGAGTAGGTACTAAAAATAAACTTTTTTTTATATAGGAATAGCTGGCAACCGAGCAAGCGGGTTACCTGATGTTAAGTGATTACCGCCGCCCATGAACATTAGCACATCAGAATCCATGAAATTATAACATCAGCACCTGAGGAATCAGTAATGCGTTGCCGCCATTTGAGGAAGGGGACTGGCTCTTCAGCTCGCTGCCGGAACACACGGATGCTTTGCGACAGATTACGGCTGAAGTGTGTTCGCTAGCCAGGCGGATTCGGGGTAGGATCCTACCACAAAGCGGTGATACCATCCAGATTAAGTTGTGTGGTATAAGGCACAACGACCCGTAGAGGGGACTGAGAGCGTTAGGGCCTCGTTAGCATATTGGCAGGGTGCACCGCGTGCAGGTGAGGTTGACTTTGGCCACTTACACGGTCTCCTTCTCGGGACATACGTGGGCGTCGTGGACGTACCCTATTACAGACTTAAATGTATATCCAATACAGTTCTACCACAGATTATTATAGAAAACAAACCTGGCATAACCACTTTGATTATGAAAAAAATAAAAATCATAGTTTTAAAGAGGGATAAACACGCTTTGATACATGGTATTAAACATCGGACAAAATAGAAAGCCAGTAGGAAAACAGGTAACCGAAATAAAACCAAACGAACTTCTCCACATACCTAAACTAAAAGTTTATTACTATTATACTAATGATCTACGCATTGAATTGAGTTTCCTTCACACCCAGAAGTCAAATAAGGAGGACATAAAACGAAATATGTATCAAACTTACATTTAACTACCTACTTAACGAACTTTTCCACTTGTATTGTACTACGTCGATGTTACAATTCCTTAAAAAGTTTCATAAGTCTCGTCACATTCAACACTGCAACGGCCCTTGTTTATAAAATATTAAGGAAAATTTCCCACCAACTTCCCGCCTCATGAATAACGCGGGACACGCCTCACTTGTTATGTTTCAAAACTTTTTTATTTTCTACTCCATTAAAAAGACGCGTAGGATGGCGATTTGTCGTCCGACTCAATGAATAATTAAGATGATCGTATATTACCTACCAAAGTCGCTTACCTAAAGGCCTAATAAGAAAGCTCAGTCACTCAGCTAGCGCTGGGGAGAGAGATCATCATCATCATCATGATCAACCCATTACCGGCTCACTACAGAGCACGGGTCTCCTCTCAGAGTGAGAAGGGTTTTGGCCATAGTCTACCACGCTGGCCAAGCGGATTGGCAGACTTCACACACTTTTGAGAACGTTATGGAGAACTCTCAGGCATGCAGGTTTCCTCACGATGTTTTCCTTCACCGTTAAAGCAAGTGATATTTAAATACTTAAAACGCACATAACTCCGAAAAGTTAGAGGTGCGTGCACGGGATCGAACCCACGACCTCCGATTAGAAGTCGGTCGTCCTAACCACTAGGCTATCACAACTTTTTTAAAGGAGAGAAATGCTCGAAGTTTTTCTACGTGATCAAATCCGAAATTTTAAGATGCGTACAAGAACCAGATTCACCGATATAGCTCAACGTTCCTTAAGCTAAGCAAGCTGAAAGTCTTGAGCAGGGCACATAGTTTGAAGAACCGATAGGAATTTGGGTCACAAGGTGCTGGAAGAAAGACCCCATAGCTGAAAGCAGTGTTGGTAGATCCTTCACTAGGTGGACACCGGCGAACATAAGATGAGTCACAGGATACAAGGGGCACAAGAACGCGCCGTGTGAAAGTCCCAACAAGACATCGAGACGTCCAGCAGTTGATGTCTATCGATTGACGACGCCGATATTACCTACCTACTGCTCACGCCGCTATTTCGTTATTTTGTTCAAGGACAAGTTAGCCTTTATCTAAGAGCCGAACACGGCTTTACCAGTAGGGTAGTAATTAGCCACGACCGAAGCCACCTAACAAAGTACCAGGCCAATTTAGACCGATACATAAACAAACAACGCATTGGCGTTTCAATTGCCGTCATTTGCCAAAACACAGCACGTGCCAAATAAATTCACCACGGACTTGATCCGCATATCTTTAACGCGTCCGATGTAGACGACGCGTACTGATGACTTTCGTCACGTTTTCAGTAATTCAGTTCAGTTCTCAGATAAGTTTAAAGGACCGCAAAAATTGACGTTTTAGCGCCAGACCCGATGAATAATTAACAAGAATTTTTCGCCTGTCACGTCTCTAATTAATATAAGAGGGGCCCTGCGGATTTGAGAGAAAAAATATTGTTAAATAAGTCGGTGGTAGTTTTTGGGCAAAAAATTGTTTTATAACTAAGAAGTAGGCGGGACACATACCTACATAAGTAAGTTAGGTGCTATCCATCCGGTTTTTTTTTTTCGGTGTCTCGGAATTATTTCTTTTTTAACTTTTAACTTTTCTAACTTTTAAGTTACACTATAACTTCGGGGGTTAAATTTTTTTAACCCCCGAAGCAAAAACGATGCGCGACGGGGTGTTATAAGTTTAAAGTGTCTCTGTGTGTGTGTGTGTGTGTGTGTGTGTGTGTGTGTGTGTGTGTGTGTGTGTGTGTGTGTGTGTGTGTGTGTGTGTGCGTGCGTGCGTGCATGCGTGCGTGCGTGCGTGCGTGCGTGCGTGCGTGCGTGCGTGCGTGCATGCGTGGACCGATTTGAACGGGGTTTTTTTTGTTTGAAAGGTGAATTAGTCGGAAGTGTTCTTAGCTATGTTACATATTTTTTCACAACTCCCTCAATATGGGTATCAAATGAAAGGGTTTGACTACAGAATAGCACTATGCAAATCCAAGATGGCCACCACCACAAAATGGCGAATGTCCGAGGTTTTTTTATTTTTAATTTATACTTGTTCCTCGTTTGATTTAGAGACATAATAATATTTACAAACAATTTCACGGAAAACTGAAATCGGTAGCGAACCAAAATATCTATCAAACTGAATAGAAATATCGCGTAAATAAATCAAACCCGACCCAATTCGGTACTAACCCTTGGGTAAATAAAGTACACGGAGACAAACACGCATTCACGTTAGCAAAGGTTGACCCGTGACAAAAGATCGCGCCGCTATTGATACGTCCACGGACAAAGGGACCTGGCCCTGTGGAGCTTGAAAAGGTCGCCGATTATTATTATTATAAGCGTGTTATATACGTTACGGACCCGTTGTCAAATAAATCCGAAGTTCAAGCATTAGTAAAGTATGCAAATACAACCGAGAACTACCACTGGTCTAGTGGTTATTTTGTTCGGCTGCGGATGATATTAAGGTCATCGGTTTTTCTGTAACGAAATTCTCGGTAGGAGTAAGGCCGAGCTCACTTTGGATACGTTTTACGTACGAATTCCATTCGTGCAGAAACGTACGAACACGCACGAACATTCCCGACCTTCTGAGTACTATGAAAGCGCTCACACTGCGCGCGAGTTAGTCGTACGTATACGTACGTGCAAGTCCGACGTCCGAAACCAATCCGAACTTGTTGGGATTTTATTACGCGTTCGTGCGTTCGCATGTATTTTCGCATTAAAAATGTACTCAAAAGTATCTCTCCCCATGCGTGTATAATCATAAAACAGTCTGGGGTCATTATACAAATCTTGCATAATGTAATGAAATTCACCGAATTCATTTCTTTTTAAAAATATTTCGCGCACCCATTCGGTTCTACGATAACGACGACGGCGTCGCAATCTACGGTTAAGAAGATGATTATCCAAAAGATAAAGATTATTCATCGCAGCAAAGATGACTTCACGTATGCGCTAACACCGGTACTCTGTGTATTTGACGGAGAAAAACGTATTCAGTGTACGCACTCAATTCGTACGAACAGTGTTCATACGTTTACGTACGATATAATTCGCATCCAAAGTGAGCGCGGCCTTAAGTTGGCGGTGTTAGATACGCCCCGTTCCACGGATAGCACGTAAAGCCGTCGTATCTGCGCCTGTCTCGCTCGTGTTGCATTGGTATTCCATCGAATTATGAGTGAACTATACAAAATCAAAATTTATTTATTCACAGTCGGTACACTATAAACTTTTTGAACGTCAATATAAGAAGTAGGTACATGGAAGTGAGGTAATGGTGATAATTACTACGAAAACTTCAAACTAAAACTACGAGGGTTCCAAACGCGCCATGGTCTGAGAAGAGCCCACAACAAACTCAGCCGGGTTTTTTTTTTATTATCACCATCTCACAAAATGTCTAATTTGTAAATAATTTGAAATGTTGGCTTTAAGAGCAATCTATGCCCATGGTTTTTTGTCATTAAAAAAATATTTTACGCTATAATAAGATTTTTCAATTAATTAGCGTTTTATAAAAATCTTGAACTTATTGAGAGACAAATCCAAAATGTCCTCCGGCAGCCGATTATAAAAAAAGTATAGAATTACCAACAAATGATTTCCTGATTTTGTAATTTGAATTTATACAGAAAGCGTCTGTGTTTACGAACATACTTGTGCACTATAATATCTCCTCTGTAGTTAGCTAGCCTCCGCTTCCATTAAGATTGGCTGCTGAGGCCGGAATTCGGTCGGGAGAACATCATTTATTTATACTAAAAGAGCAGAATGCGTTGACCTTTATACCGGCAAAGTGGGCTAAATACTACACTGCTAAGTTGAATAAAGGGAAATGTAGTGATGAGCTTATAATACAATCGTCACTGTCGACGTTTCAACTGATACATGTCCCTGCTGGACATATGTCTCTTGCAAGGGTCACCACTCATCGTTGAGAGCGGTCTTGTCCCGTTTGCATCCAGCGGTTCCCAGTGACTCCCTTGAAATCGTTCGTCTACCTACCCCTTGAGGGGTCTTCCAACGCTGCGATTCCTAAAGTATCGTTGCCTATGACTAAAAATTTTTGAAGAAGTGATGAAATTTACTAGAGAAAAAATATAACAATTTATAATTTTCTCGCAATAGTCCACAATAGATTCAAAGATTTTTCAAAGATTTACGAAAACAGTAGGGACGAGATAAGTAGCACTCCATCATCATAGAATACTACTGCTACTGTTAGGGCTAGAATAATCAGCAAGGATTAACGACTATCATTAGGAGTAATATGAAACATTACCGGAAGATTTAGTAGCAGCCATGAACTAGGGAGCTAAATACCACCGGAGCGCAGACAAGGTTTATAGATTGCAAAAAATAGCTAGAACGAATTCACGACACTTCAGCTTTATTTATATTTTGTATGGTCGCCTCAATCAATAGACGTCCACTGCTGGACATATGTAGGTCTTTTATTTGTATACATATAATTCATTATAATTCACTTATTTGTATAGATAAAAGATACGAAAGATAAGAGACACCGGCCTCCCTTTCTGGGAGATCGAGTTCGAACCCTGAGAACGTACCTCTAAGGCCTAGGCCGCACTGCGAAATTTATTCGCGCGAATTTTTTCGCAAAATTCTGTGGAAAACATATGGAAATGTATGAAGCTGCACGCACATGCGATTTGAAATTCGCGAGAAAAATATATTAGGCCTAGGCCGCACTGCGAAATTTATTCGCGTGAATTTTTCGCAAAATTCTGTGACATATGGAAATGTAAATTTCGCGAGAAAAATATATTAAAATGCGGAATATAAACCGCGCGAATAATTTTCGCAGTGCGGCCCCGCTCTAACTGTTCGCAATTATGTGCGTTTTAAAGTACTATATGTCAATGGTTTTAAGCAATTAAATATCACTAGTTTTAACGGTGAAGGAAAACATCGTGAGGAAACCGGCATGCAGAGTTCTTTATAATGTTTTCAAAGGCGCGTGAAGTCTACCAATCCGCAGTTAGCTCTTCTAAAAAGAGACCCGTACCTTGTAGTGGGCCGGTAATGGGTTGATAAAAGATACGCATAAACTAATAAAGAGAACTAACCAGGTTAATGAAAAATTTATCACAATAGACTATCATTAGGTACATAGTACAGTAAATGCATCATAACTAGAATAATTCATAGATCCTAATTAAATATAAGGAAATGCTAATTTAATTTAGTTCCTGTGTATAGCGATGCTTTATGCGCCATGTCGAAATAATACAAACGGTATTGTTAGTTGGCATTAGTATGGCAGCCATATTGAAATAGAATCATGATCAAAGGGAATAACTAACAAAAGATAAAAAAATTACTATGTTACAATGCAACAGGTTTAATGAATTTAAATTTTCATGGATTTATAAATTTTTTATTCGATAGTAAGTTATTCAGTTTTTTTCCCCTCCAAATTAAGCATAGGTATCTAAAGCTTGTGTTATGCGTGGGTGCCGACAATAGTACAACGACCTTTCAGATTTCAGTTCGCACTTCGCCAGTTGAGATACTAAAAGTCTAATCTTAGCACTAAAGTTAGCTCTTGACCTTGATGCTAAGAGGAGATACAGTCTAAAATGGAAGCGAACTAACTAAGAAAGGGTAAGGCAGTCTAATTGAAAAATGCATTATAAGTTTAATTATTAATAGTTAGCATTATAAGTGTCATTAATAGTTATTAGAAGTTTATAGTACTTATGCATTCGTAGTGAACTAGAATTGATCATAATAATTAGAGTTTTTTAAGTGCAACAGCGAAAAATTTCAGTGGTTTTTGCAGATAAGCAATGAATGTAACCAGTAACTACTTAACATTATTGTAGGAAAAAAAAATAGTCAACTAATTTGTCCGAATTATTTCAGGTACTTATAACAGGTTGGGCTAAAAATGAACATGGGCAGACGAAAATCATGTCGAATGTTCATGTGGAAATACCTAAAAGAGATCTATGTCCAGCAGTGGGCATCTATGTTCATCTATCAGTGAATTAAAAAAGAAGAGATGTCATCAATTGAGTAAGACACAAAGACTAAGTGCCTGTTTCACCACCTTCTGATATGTATTAGATAGCTATCTACAACTTTTTTTGTCTTTGTCACTTGACATAAAGTCAGAAAGTGACAAAACTTACGTTTAGGCTATCCAACACTTATCAGAAGGTGGTGAAACATGCCGTAAGTATTACATTAAATAGTTGACTAGATTCATCAAATAAACAATACCAACAACAAACATAACTTGCAGTGTTTGTTGGCGAATAGCGTATTTGACATCATCAAGTCCAAGCCATTCAAAGAGCTAACAATAGGCTTGTAACATTGACGTCCTGTATCTTAGGTATATATTCAAACCTAATCAAGATGCGGTACACAGTACACACAAATAGTTCGAACACATTGTCTTGAAATAATACGAAATGGGTACTGTCTTTGGAAAGTATTAGTAATCTAAAATCACGTATAGGTGATAAGTTGGAATAGTTGCTTGATAAGTACAGAATGTTACTTTACACTGGATATACACAGTTATTTTTCATTAATCGAGTATATGGATATCATCTTTTTCTATTGGTAATACTTATTACGTAGGGAACATTGTGAAAGAGATGGCACTACTTTAAGAACCTGTTTAACTACCTTTACTTGGGGTAAGTGTCGGATAGCTTATTCACATATTACCTACAAGTGGAAACCCGCGACTTCGTTCGCGTGGATATTGGTTTTAAAACTCCCGTGAGAATCATTTTGTTTTTCCTAAGCTCCTTTGAGCTCATATCTTGCTAAAAACTGTTAAAAGTTCACTGGCGGATGTTTAGGTAGATCAAAATGTAAACATCCACCAGTGAAAGTCCCATCAAAATCGGTCCAGCCTTTCAGAGATTAGCCAGTAATCTTTGAAGTATTTCCTTTCTAACAAAAAAAGAATGAATGAAATCGGACCACCCGTTAACGAATGACAGCTAAGTACACATTTTGACTTTCATCCCCTCTCCCAAGGGAACCGTGCTGAATTTCGGGATAAAAAGTATCCTATATGTTACTCCATAGTATGAACTTAAAGTATGCCGAGTTTCATTTCAATCCATTCAGTAGTTTTTGCGTGATGCGCGCACAAACATACAGACAAACAGATAAACAGACAAACAGACAAACCGACAAACAGACAAACAGACAAAAATTTCAAAAATAGCTTTTTTATGTTCCATTACTTATCCCTAACACCCCCCAGTTATTATTTTGCAAAAATCTTTAATGTACAGATACCGCAATTCTACGATTTTATTATATGTATAGATTTTGTTTTTGTCACTTGACATAAATTAAGCAAGTGACATACGTTTAGGCTATCCGACACTTATCAGAAGGTGGTGAAACCGGCCCTTTTTATTAATTTAGTTTGGAATTATTGGCACCAAAATAATGTCACAATTTCGTCTCCAACAAAAGGTTACAAATTTGTAAACTCGTGCAATCTCCTTATAAAAATATTAGAAATAACTCAAATGCTCCTTATCCGAAAATATCTTAAGGAGGAAATTAAGCATACTTACTTACATTCAAAAGGAAAATGAACAAAATTTATCGAATTTTTTCGCATAATGTAAGGTACAGTAGGTAATGTCGTTTAATGCTGAGTAGGTACCTACCTTGTTTACGTATACGCACTTTTAAAAGTCTATGAAAGTTTATGAACGGGTGGAATTGTAGTAAAAATGTAAATAGCGATGAAAATGTTACTGAATTGAATAAAATATAACAAGTTGATAACATCAAACCTGTTTTTTACAGAACTGGTGATATTAACCGTGAATAAGGGGTTTAATTAACATAAAACTATAACGTGTAACGTTAATGTCAAGGTAACATGAACCTCGTCATTGATTGAAAGTATTCAAGTGAACACACTCGGCGTAAACTAAATATATGGTATATTATATACAAGAATTCTCTGTATTTTGAATTGAGAACACCATTTGGGATTGGCTTAGCACACTCAGGAGTCTTTCCTGCACTTTGCCTCGCTCTAGTGCCCGCGCTGCAATATGCACTATGTAATATTCAATGCCTTGCCGCTAGAAAACTTTTAACATCCATTTTTTAGGAAATAATGTTTGCCTTGCACTTAATGTGGGACTTATTAAATTTTTGTTGGTTTTTTTCCGACTGACTTAGATCTGGGGGTACAATTCTCAAAGCTGAAAGTTACTGTCCTCACTTGACAGTTATTGGGGGCCGCCCTATAGGATCATAATCACTAGAAGTAACCTCTGGAATTGTCTGAAGCTCATATTTCCTTCTTCAAGTATTCATCACAGATTAACACAGATAAGACATTAAAATTATAGAGTTAGATTTCACTACTACAGAAAACCTAAACATGGATACCTCAATAGAGTTTTGAGTTTATCGTAGAACATGATAGACGATAGAGACTACCAACCACAATAAAATCAATTTATTGATATAAGCTATCGAGAAAATTCTCAGGCAAAAGTTGACTCGACAGTTTACTGGGAATAAAGCGAATTGTAGAAGTTAGTATCGAAATTTTTGCAAACATAGAGATAGCTATTACGATATTAATAAAGTTAAATTTCAATATAAACAACCGAGTTAATATTAAAAACCGATATATAAACAAAGTTAATCAAAACAATAAATCATGACCGAACGTGAGCCGATATTAAAAACCAATTTAAATCCATTAAGCGAAACCGAAGTGGCAATAAACAACGCTCACGGTCGCCGCAACGTTTGTTTCCTCTAGAGATTCTATTACTACATAAATAAAGCTACAAAAAGTTAATTCGAACATATTTTAAAGGATAAAATGTTTTAAAACATCAGGTCTTTTTCTTCGTGTGGCGATGGGATTCGAAATAAGACTAATATTCCGTTTACATCATCAACTCAACTTTCAAGAGAGTGTGCGACAAAACACCTTCCCACGACCTACAACTTAGATAACCAGGACAAATTAGATAACCAGGGGAGTTATTCTGTAACTTAGTTAGCAACTGAAAATAGTTGCCAATGAATTAGTTCGATATACATTGCTGCTTTACTGTGTAAAATTATGGAAACACTTTATAATTTCCCAAGTAAAGCTGCAATGTATATCAAATTTATTCGTTGACAACTATTTTCAGTTGCTAACTAGGTTACAGAATAACCCAGCTGGTCTTAGGTAACAAGGTAATCATTTATATTACCGACAACAAGTTTATAAATTCAATCTACTAGGTAACTCGAAATGTTTCCAGAGATTGTTGGGATTGTGATCACTTCCATTAATTTATAAAGCGGGGAGGTTTATTAAGATAATAACTTAAATTCTTATAATAGAGTAAATAATGTTGCAAAGAAACCCGCACAAGGCGAGGTCAAAGAGCAATTTGAGTTAAAACGAAACGATTTCTTTAAGGCAACGAATGGACGTAGAAAAGTGACTGTGTTCGAGAAACGTTTATGGCAGTATACTGACTGTGTACGGATAATCATATAATTTTTGTGAGTTCGCTTTTGAAAACGGCAACAAGAGTTATTTATGAAGTAAATTGGTTAGTATAACGAGTATAAGAATTCATTTTAATACGTCTCAGGAATCCTAGACGTCTAAAAATGGATACTGCTCTTGAAGAGTCAAGTGGAGCGAAAGAGATGCGTTTTGATAGTAACTCAAATTCAGCTTTATTTATACTTTAACATACGATTGAAGCGGAGGAACTGCACCGCTTTTACTCTGTATGCCAAAGTAAATAAAGATGAGTTTGAGTTGTTATTACGACATTTCGCCTTCGCTTCAATACACTCTTCCATAGCAATATCATTTAAAAACTTATAAGGCACAAGTGCCCGTCGGCATTGCTCCTAAGAATACGCTTAATAAGGTTCTTTGTTGGTTGGATCTTCATCCAACAGATTGCGATTGTTAAATAGTAATCGATACTACGAGTACCTAACTACCTACTCTGTAAGTAAAATCTGTCAAGAACAGTGTAACAAATAAAGCGACCCCGGTTCAATACCCGGAAAACGTTGAGACGAAGATTTAGAACCTTCGCCGCCGCTTTCGAACGCTATAAAGGATTAGTTTCTTTGCCTTTTTAATACATAAAGTAATGGGTTCTCGGAAATCCTTTGAGTATTATTGCTCGACTATCCGCAGACCAGTTTGAGACCTGTGGGTGTTAAAATAAAATGTATATTTGCGTGACTGATGCGAACACGTTCGCGTTTTCAATGATTAAAGGCGATGCCATAGAGCGCGGTGCGGGGTTGCTTCTAACCCTGTATGGCAGTTTGTAACACAGCCATTAATCCCCAATCGCTTTCTATGGGACAAAGCAGCACTGGGACGCTAAATCGCTTGACATCATGACATTGCTTGAAAAGTGGAAACTAATCAGATCATGCCTCTCTCTAGGCAACACCTGAATCGATGTAGAATCAGAATCGACCCCGGGACATTCCACTTATAAGGCACAAATCACTGCGCCGGGAAGGTCATAAAATACAATATTGTTGGTGTATACTTATAAATTACATCATGTTAGATATTCATGTGGAGGGAAAAAAGAGTAGGGGAAAACCAAAGAAAAGGTGGATGGAGCGTATGAAACAGGATATGCGTGTAAAAGACGTGAATGATGCGTTGACGTATAATAGAAGTGAGTGGAAGAAGAAGACATGTTGTGTCGACCGCACATAGCGTGGGATAAGGACCGGAAGATGAAGGTTGTTGGTGTATATTTATGTGAAACTCTGCAGTTTCCCATAACTATGTGACGATAAAACTATATTGTTCGAAGAACTGATGGACGTTGGGGTCCCAAGGTGCTTGACTGGCGACCTCGCACCAGCAAACGTTGCGTTGGAAGACCCCCACTAGATGGACGGACGATCTCAAGCGAGTCGCTGGTAGCCGATGGAAACAGGCGGCACAAGATCGTGTGCTGTGGCGATCCTTGCAAGAGACCTATGTCCAGCAGTGGACGTCTATTGGTTGAGACGACGATAAAACTATATGTACCTACAATAAATGACGTTGTTCAACTAAACTCATAAACAAGGTTTCAGAAACTTTACTGTTATTAAGAAACTCGTTAACAAGAAACCGTGAGATTGTAAAAACAATTCTCAATAATAAAATCACGCGGTTCAATATTAAACCTAGCGCTCTCCGCACCCGCGCCAATGTGCAACTCAATTAGCAGACCGTCTATAGATATAATTTCAATTCGCACCAAAACTCGAAGAAACCCTAAAATTGGGGCGATATGATTCGCCTTTCAATTGACTCCACCGGACCTCGCGAAACTTTGAAATTTATTCCGGTTCCTCAGAGCAGTTTTGCGCCCGTCTTTGTAATTCAAAACGATATTCCGATATAAATCTCATGCTTTTTGAGAGCAATATCTCGAAAGTTGAAGTTATTCGATAAGATTGCATTGGTTTTTAACGGATACTGCTATGAAATATAAAATGTTATTAAAAAAGAAATACTATACCTACTGAGATATCTTATTTCTTAACACATTACAAAACTAGCTGATGCTTGTGACTTTGCCCGCATGGATGTAGGTTTTTAAGAAAGCTCATGGGGAACTCTTTGATTTTCGGGTCTCAGGGTCCCCCACTGTTATCTTACATTTTCACTTTTCTTGATAGACTTACGATATATCGATTGAACGTGTATTGGTCCAAGGAAAAAATTGTTAGAGAATCATTAACAGTGCCACAACTCTTAAGTAATTCTGTCAAGAGTATAACGACTAAGAAGAAGAGGAAAAGTGTATATTAAAAATCTACCTATGACCTACCTATAATTTAAAAGTGTCAGTCATGGTAAAGTTTTATTAAAACGGTGTGAAAAAATCGTTTTTCTTCCTTTGGCTAAATCATAAGCGTCTCAGAAGTGTCAATAAGACAGCCTCTCCTTTGAAAAAAAATCTTCGAAAGATGACTTCAAAAGTGGCATGCCGAACGCGTAGCATAGCATAAACACGTAGAAGACTTCAAAATCTGCGAGTAACGGAGTGATATCGATTTCATCACGTATACGAGGTATATTAAATGCGTTGCCACAGTCAGTGCGATGTATCGAGACGTGAAATCTCTCTGAGAAACGTTCCCTGTTAGCTGCCGATAACTGCGATGCCTTACTGGAACGGAGAACTCATTTCAACATAAAATATTATTCCAAGTGTAAACCAATATTTTCCTTTACTATTTCCACTTCCGTGTGCCTGTGTCTCAAACAGTTTAAATGTTTGCTCGTTATACGCCACTTATGGGTACACACATAACTTGTTAGGGAGTCTTTTATGTGAGCTAACAACGATTATTGGTATATAATAATATTTTCAGTGTTTCTGCTCGAATCATAGCTTTCTACATAATAGTTCAATGTTTATAAATAAAATGTGTTTTATTGTAACTATATCTATATATACTCAATTATATATACTACAAACTCAAAAAATATTCTAAATGAAATTTATTTAAACAACATTAATTTGATCATAACGATGATAATAACGTCCGTATATATTTCGCAAATGGGCTCTGTATAATCTGTGATGCAATTATTTTCGATAATACATCTATTTATCTATTTATCAAATCTATAATAATATTAAGAGGCATCTCCTGACTGACTGACTGACTGGCTGATCATCAACGCACAGCCTAAATCACTGAAGCTAGAAACTTGAAAGTTTCACAGCAGCTTCCTTTTACGACGTAGGCGGACACTAAGAAAGGATTATTGCGAATTTCACCCCTAAAAGAGCTAAATAGGGGATGAAAGTGTGTATGAAATTCAAAAAGAAAAATGTATGAAATAAAGAATTGCGTGTTTAAGGAATTTTGGTAAAAACTACCCCGTGGGTTAGTTAAATGGGGATGGATGTTTGTATGAAAGTCTGTCATTTTTAAAGTTACATCAGTGAAAAATCTGTATTTGTATTGTTACTTAAAAATAAAGAATTACGTTTTTCAGGAATTTCAAAAATTTATCCCCTATTTAACCCACTCCCAAGTGGGTTAAATAGGGGATGAGATTTATAAGAATCCAAGCGGACGAAGTCGCTGGCATCACCTAGTATACGATACACATACGAGTATTTTCTACATAATTAACATGAATTCTCGAGTCGGTCCGAAAAACCCCTGCTACTTATTCTTGTTACATTTATTATTACCGAAGTAGGTATTCTCGGGTCGCGCACGTCAGCCAACCCTTCATTAGCAGTGCGGGTCTTTTTCCCCCGGATCTATTTGAAAAGCGGTGTTCTCGAGACGGATCTAATTTGTTTCTTTTCAAGCACGGTTCGTCCCATCGACCGGCTGATTGCGTCAGGGTTATTTTTCACTCTTCTGACTGTATTGCCTGCGTAATTTGTTTAGGTAGGCACTGAGAGATACCCAATTTGAAAGACAAATTGTTTGTTATCTCAAATATACAACGGAGAACAACTATTTGATTCCATCGTCTGTTTGATTATTCCACTGATGATCTACTTAGAACAATTTGGAACATAATTTAAGTTAGTTTCTTTAACGTGATTTTAATGACCACAGGGTATCTTACAATTTCGGTATAGAAAAGACCACGTTGATTAGATATTTGATATAATATTCAGATTATTTTTCTAAATTAGTGTAACAATTTTGAAGCATTATGGAAGTAAAGCAATTATTTATGACAACTTAAATACTTAAATCCAAAGCCACGGCTATTTGAGAAAATATACCTTCACTGTATAACTTTCCTGCATTCTACATAGAGCTGTATAGAATAACAGACAGACAACCATTTCATGCATGTTATAATAACCATTTCATACATTTTACAAATCCATCTCATTGATATGTATTTTGGACGTTGGACTTTATAAAACCTTTATTCCGATTTTATTTTTTCAAGTGTGCCCATTCGCTTTAGAAATTATACAAAAAATGGTAATTAAAAAAAAAAACAACTTTAAAAATAAAAATGCTCGAAGCATAATAGGTATAGTATTCTGTGCTTAAAGTCTGAGTAAAAAAAGTAAAGCAAATAGCGACTAAAAGCGTCGATTCGGTATAACAGCGAACGAGTGTGTCTGTGCGGGTGTGATTCGGTCCCTGACATGTCACGACAACGCTTACCCGGAAGTTGGGACCATTAGATAAATTGTCGATCCAATAACAAACTGCAGACTGTGATAAAACTTCCCATTATTTGTACGTTTTGTTAACAACGAACGAATCAATGTACGTATTATGGTTGTTAACACAAGTATAAATTAAAAATTAAAAAAAACCCCGACATTCGCCATTTTGTGGCGGCGGCCATCTTGGATTTTCATAGAGCTATTCTACTAGTCAAGCCCTTTCATTTGATACCCATATTAAGGGAGTTGTGAAAAAATATGTAATCCGCCATTTTGTAGCGGCGGCCATCTTGGATCTATTTTCATCAAACATAGCTAACAACACTCTCGACTAATTTTCCTTTCTAACAAAAAAAACCGCATTCAAATTTGTTCACCCGTTTGAGCGCTACAGGGGAATAGACACACACACACGCACGCACGCACGCACGCTCGCATACACACACACACACACACACACACATAGACACGTCAAACTTATAACACCCCGTCGTTTTTGCGTCGGGGGTTAAAAACCCAAACAAACAATAAATAATCCCTCTCCATGATATATCACTAATGCTGTGCATTCGATTCTTCTCATTCTGAGGGGAGACCCGTGCCCTGTATTGGGCCGGTAAAGATGATGATTCGATAGCTACTACCCACAATTTATAGGCAGACTAACCTGCTCTAAGGCCACGTAGGTACAGAAAAAGAAGCGAAGGCAAACGATATGTTTGTAGTGTCAGTTCCCTTCTAACCCTTAGCTCGTCGAACCCCACCAATACTCAAAACAGATAATGTTGGGTGTGTACCCAATGGCCGAATTAAATAATAACGGCCGTTAGAATGACCGAAATTAATAACCTACCGAATCCAAAATCTACAGATAGCAGTTTAAAAATTTCATCCAGATTTGTAGTAAAACGTCAGGTGTGTATCAATTGATAAAATAGTTTGCAATCTCAAAACGTGGATTGATTATATTGATACGCTTTACCACATATCTGGACTAAAATTTCAACATTCAATCCGTGGATTCTTGATAGGATAGATCATTAATTTCGGTCGTATGTCAACTCGTATAAGAATAGAAGTAGCGAAGATCAATACATTTTTACGAGTGCTTCTCCCGGTCGACCTGAGGTAGGCAACAAAAATATTTAGAAAAAGCTTTTTCTTTTATCTAAAACCAGTTTTTCTGCTAGAGCAGTGGAAAACGGCATAGTGTACTCCCGAGAGTACCTACCGACTGCGAACATCAATAGTATAGTGATTCAACGTATTGCCCCTAAAATTTAGTTCAATGATCCATAAAATTATTATAAGACTCGCTTCGATGTGGACTCATGGAATTTAGCTTGCGGATCAGCATTTTTCTATTGAACTACAAATTAGCCCTTGACTGCGATGTCACCTGATGGTAAGTGACGATGCAGTCTAAGATGGAAGCGAGCTAACCTGGAAGAAGTATGGCAGTTTATACTAGCCACCGCTGAAATCAGACCAGACCAGAGATAACTAATTGAGAAATTATAAATTCCCATTTTGCTTCCGCCGGGAATCAAACCTAGGACCTGCTCCTTCAAGACTATTGCGCCAGAACGGTCGTCATATCAGCATGTGACTCCAATGTCAAAACAATTCAAAGAGCACAAAATTACAGCAGCAGTTAGTTTAGCCTTTATAGTGTTCAAGTTAAGACTTACCAAAAATCGCTTAAATTCCCCTCAACCTGAGCTCGCGACCTCATATTTAGATATTTGAGATCAGAAATGACAGAACTAGGAGTAAGTATATGTAACGAGCGTCTTTATGACTCTTTTGGCCATCACAGCTCTATAATTAATTATTATTATAGTCGGACAAAATGCCATGAAAATACAGGGGTGGAGAATGAATGAAATATCTAAGTAAGTACTTATATTTTAGTATAATAAACGAGCCGGCCGGTAAATGGTTGGGTCTGATCGTATTACTCTCAATCATTTCTGCTTTATTAATGCCGTATTTTTTTATTAATTTTCGGAAGCGGGGGCTTATAATGTTTCGAGATAATCTTTAAATTAATATACCGTTATTATTATAGAGAATTATATTATCCAACTATGTTAATTTTTTTTTATTGAACTTAAGGGTTTAAAAAATCTTAAAGCTGATCACACATTACGAGCCTGCATGTCTAGTGTCTACCTAAATATAAAATTCGAATTTATGAAAGAAAATACGCTATTATTGCCAAGGCTTTTTTTAAAGTTCTTGAAATTCATCTCGTAAAGTGCGATTAACTTGTTAAGTCAATACCTATACATTTTAAGATATTTTCCATATACGTATTGGAGTATTAAGCAGGTATTAAGTTATTAGTTAATTACATAATATCTCGTGTTTGGTATTTAATAAAAAATGAAGTTTGGGAACAGTGTACGTGATAAAAAAATTACTAGCTTAACTTTAGTAGAGTAGATTTTGGTGATACTTTTCATACCATTCTTTATCTCTATACACATTAGTACCTAATCCTCATTCTATTAGTGTATGAATTGTTAATACCACATCATCATCATCATCATCATGATCAACCCATTACCGGCTCACTACAGAGCACGGGTCTCCTCTCAGAGTGAGAAGGGTTTTGGCCATAGTCTACCACGCTGGCCAAGCGGATTGGCAGACTTCACACACCTTTGAGAACGTTATGGAGAACTCTCAGGCATGCAGGTTTCCTCACTATGTTTTCCTTCACCGTTAAAGCAAGTGATATTTAAATACTTAAAACGCACATAACTCCGAAAAGTTAGAGGTGCGTGCCCCGGGATCGAACCCACGACCTCCGATTAGAAGTCGGTCGTCCTAACCACTAGGCTATCACAGCTTCATTCAATACCACATATGCAGACTTTAGTTTTGATTGCGATCGTAAAAGCAAATGAGACGTTTAAATCTTAATAAAGCCGAGTATGATTTTGATAATGGCCAGAGTAAAAACGTAATAAACCTGCCATTATTACGTTCATGGGTGCCGTTAACGGATATTGCTACTATTTTCCGCCTTAGATATAGTACCTACTCGTACTTATGATATACCATAAAAACATCAATATCACCACTACACTACAGCCTTTTAACGTCCCACTGCTGGACACAGGCCTCTCTCATAAGAGAGGGGGATTTAGAGCTTAGACCCACCACGCTACTCCAATGCGGGTTGGCGAGCGTTAACGACTCGAAAGAACTCTCAGGCGTGCAGGTTTCCTCACGATGTTTTCCTTCACCTTTAAAGCAAGCTCCGAAAAGTTGTGTGCCGGTCTAGAATTAGGTCTCACCAAATACATTTTCTACGCTATCGAGGTGATTTATCCAATTATTGTTTCATTGATCAAAATATCAGTCAGAAAAGCCTCTAATTTACAGCAAGATAAAAAAAATGTAAAGTACTTACCAATCACTACATATTATAAAAAAAGTTCACCGCCGCGTATTTCAGACTATCTGTTTGCGATAAACTCAAAAACTATTGAACGGATTTTCATGCGTTTTTCACCAATAGACAGTGATTCATGAGGAAGGTTAAAGTATATAATTTCTTTAGGTTTTGTATAAATTGGTTGAATTGTGACGATAATTGTTGAAAATGTCGAAAAAAGGTACAAACCGCCTGTGAGCTTTCATAAACGGAAAACGCCGCCTAATCACTTTGAAATATAACAAAACAATGTATGGCGTGATAGTAGCGGGTAATTATTACCCGTGCGAAGCCAGGGCGGATCGCTAGACAACATAAACATCTTACATCACGTTGAATAGAAGCAGGCGTTACTTTGCGGAATTCCATGATATTATACAATGAGCACAAAATTACTTTGCTATAATCCGCTAACAGTGACAAATTTGTAGGCACAACACCACACAAATTAACCACAAAGGAGGATGGGCAAAGTGGTCTACCTACTCAACACAAATGAAACCTATTTCAATGAAAAGCTTATTTTTAGTACTTAATTTTATTATATGGAAGCAAAGCTGTAAGTCTTGGGATTCAAGAGATTTTCGAGAAAAACTTGATGCAGCCCCTTACCTTATTTTCTGTTTTATGACCGCAAGATATAGAAGCATTAGGCTACGAAGGACATAATATGCCACCTAGTAACGATAGGAATAGTTCGCAGCTTTCTAACGATAAAGCTAATAATCACACGAGTAGATAGGTACAGAGGGGAAGCTTCTACAAGCGGCCCGCTGTAGGTACACGCACACATATGCGCACGTTTGTCATCCAACTGAGCTGGTTGGAGGTTAGACGCGGGCATCGATGTAGTTCTAATACATACATCGATGGACACGCGCGTCCGTGAACCGTTGGTGAGTGTTTGTGTGAGTGTACCTACAGCGAGCCGTTTGTATGAAGCTTTCCCTCTGTACCTATCTACTTGTGTGCTAATAATCTCGACTTATTACTATTATTAGTTATGTTGGGCCCGACATTTTTGTGCCCCCTGCTTCCAACTTGACCAATGTATTTAATTCTAGACGCTACGCCACCACCACCTACAGCCTTTTAACGTCCCACTGCTGCGCACAGGCCTCCTCTCTCATAGGAGAGGGATTTAGAGCTTAAACCCGCCACGCTGCTCCAATGTAGGTTGGTGGGCTTTAACGATTATTGTCACATGATAGTAATAATAACCGAGGCCGACTGCCTAACGTGCTCTCTGAGGCACGGGGGTGAAACAGCGCAAACTACCAACTCCGAGCTGGCACTGAGAATTTCTTGACAGAAAAACCCAATACCTAACAATTATTTGCCTGACCCGGGAATCGAACCCGGGACCTCGTGAACTGCAGTCGATTATGCTAACCATTAGACCTAAGAGGCAGTTTAACGTAGAACGCTACGCACTATTAATTAAATTCATAGTAGAATTACTAATATAGAGTATTTTTAAAACATTTATTTTTTGTGAATTTTGAAAAACTCCCATATATTTTGGCATAAACGCTATACGTAATTTGATTAACTACTTATTAGCTTCTTATTTCCATAGAGGGCGTTTGTGTTGATTAGGTAGACCAACGTTCATACATTTTTGCCCATCCTCCTTTAACTCGACGATCGTTTCGCTCCGACACCAGAGCATCTTCAGGAGATGTCGACTTCACAACGGACGATTGCAAAGTTTGCAATCAGCTTCATTGTATCTTACATCACAGTCGTGTTTTACGTATATACATCTCTAGAAAGAGTAAGACGGTACGAGAATGTACCTACATTGTGCTGGTAACATTAACATTAACCACATTCCCACATTAGTGAGGCTAGAATGTCAGATTAGTGCGAGAGCGAGAGCTGCCCTACGTCTTTCAAGACTCTAACGAACACAGAAAAGGGTAAGTAAACTTATATTATGTACCTCGATGTTAGGGTTACCATAACATGACCATCAAATTCAGGAGGCTTTTTTTTTGCAAGAAAAAAAAAAAACAATTTTATAGGCGGATCGACGACATCAGACGAGTTGCAGTTCCAGAGAGCTTCTGGATACAAGCGGAAGCCACGGATTTACGTGCTCTCCTAAGCATGGGAGTAACAAGAACCCAATATTATGTGAAAATATAAAAATATAAAAATATATTATGCGCGCTAATGAAATCTTATTTCAAACTACCCACATTATATTATATTGAATTGTATGAAATGTACTTAGATAAAATATTGTGTATTGTTATTTTGTAAAATTATTATGTACTATTGTGCGTATCCGTGGAATGCCGGTGTACGGATAAGCCTACTCAGGTTTTTGATACACCGTTGCAGAAAATATCAACTTAGAAATATTTTATGTATACTTGTTTTAAATAAATAAATAAATAAATAAATGTATAAACCAACTTTGCTATTAAATTAAAAAAAAAACACCGCCAATTAACAAACCCGAGCTGGCGCTGAGAATTTATCGACAGAAAAATCACCACCTCCACTACAGCCTATTTTTTTTAACTTCCGACTGCCTCTTCTCTCATACGAGAGATGGATTTAGAGCTTAGACCCGCCACGATGCTCAATATCACATAATAGTGATAATAACCGGGACCGATAACGTGCTCTCCGAGGCACGGGGGTGAAACACCGCCAACTACCAACTCCGTGCTGGCACTGAGATTTTTTCGACAGTAAAACATACCTAACAATTATTTGCCCGACCCTGGAATCGAACCCGGGACCTAATGATCTGCATCCGCATGCTAACCACTATAACAACGAGGAAGTTAGTATCGTGTCGGTGAAATTGTCTCTAAAAGATGCGTCCAAACTTGTAACATTTCACCGAACCGAACTTTGTAACATTACCGCGAACTTGTTACGCTCAATATGGACAGCGCGGCGGACCGCGCTTGAGATGGGTTACTGCGTAACAGTTCGGCGTAACAATTGTTCGCGTAACAAACGCCGTCCACACTACCGTAACTGTTACGCGGTGTTGACACGGTTACGCAGTTCGGTTCGGTGAAATGTTACAAGTTTGGACGCACCTTTACATTTTATACTCTTACATATACAACAGTAGGTAACACTGAATATGCTGGGAGTATGTGCAACGACCAGTTTTGATCGCATCAAATGTTCTCAGTAGCAAGCTTCTTACGTGCATGTGCAAATGAGACAACGCGTCGAGGAGTCGCGGCACGGTTGCGTAACGAGCTCATTTCAGACGTGAAAAGTGCCGGCATAATATTCTCGATATGAATGCTGCTTACGAATTACCTACCACAAAAAAGAGGTATTTAGAAAGTTCATTATTTAATTCGCATATTCAAAAATTAATTAATTCCAGCAATAAAAAATCATTCATTCTCTACTCGTGAGATAGCGTAGATAATACTCATCAAATAAATTAAAAATTTAAAAACCCCCGACATTTGTGGCGGCGGCCATCTTGGATTTGCATAGTGCTATTCTACTAGTCAAGCCCTTTCATTTGATACCCATACTAAGGAAGTTGTGAAAAAAATATGTAATCCGCCATTTTGTCGCGGCGGCTATCTTGGATCGATTTTCATCAAACATAGCTAACAACACTCTCGACTAATTAACCTTTCAAGCTATTTGGAGAGATTTCCCACTAGGACTCCTTAGTATGGTGCAATAATAATGTTACAGCAACTGCGTTATTACAAAGTGTCGTATTTAGAATAACTCAAGTTTTATAAGAGACACATAATATTATAAAATCAGGAAATATTCTTAATTGCTAAGTATACATGTAAACCTTTTGTTCAAGTAGTTACTTTATCCAACCAAACGTTTGTAAGCACTTACTTGTTGCCAAAAGTTACCTACGCCTAATTACCGACACGGACTCTGGATTTTCTCGGTTTTCCCTAGGGGCGAAATTAGAAGTGATGAATGATTTATTTTGTTTCCCTCTATAGAGAGCGCGAAACTGATAGTCATCACGGTTTCAGGAAGTTTTCGGGTTTTCACAAAGTAATTTTGTTGTCATGTTAGTAACTTTTCAACTTTACTTTTTTACCGTAGGCACAATATCAGAATATGATCATAATTATTTTTACCTGCGAGTTAAAGGATACGGTACATTATATGCGTCTGGCGTTAGAGGTTGTTTGTTTGTTTGTGCGTTTTTCTTGTTACAATTTTCCTGAAACCTACTGGACTGATTTCGATGATTTTGCATTAAGTAAGTAACTACGTCGGTATGTACGTATCACTTCTGGGAAAGTTCTGAGGTATGTTTAACGCTACAGGCTACTTCACCATTTCGCTGAAAACTGGTCAGCTGATTTTAATGTGGTTTTTTACATTACATCATCTTATAGCAGATACTATGTTTAGTCTTCTCTATAGTACCTAGTACTATGCTGTTGTATAGAAAGAATACACATTCCACCAGGGATGTGCTACATACTACGAATCAGGGAAAACAAATGTAGCAAGAGATATTACAGAGGCGATCTCTTTCAGGCAACCATCTAATGCAAGAGGGAACGATTAAATAAGTTTGTCTATGGTCAGGCCATTCTAACTCTGCTGTGTTTTCCTAACTGTATATGTATAGGCACATGGGTACATCCCGCAGTCAGTTTCCACCACTACAACCTTTTAACGTCCCATTGCTGGGCTCAGGCCAACTCTCTCATAGGAGAGCGGTATTTAGAGTTTAGACCTACCATGCTGCTCCCATGCGGGTTAGCGGACTTTAACAACTATTGTCATGAAATATGATACCTAGTGATAATAACCGGGACCGACTGTTTAACGTGCTCTCCGAGACACGGGGGTGAAACACCGCCAACTACCAACTCGGGCTGGCACTGAGAATTTCTTGTCAGGAAAACCCAATACCTAACAATTAATTGCCCGACCCGAGAATCGAACTCAGGACCTCGTGATCTGCAATCGAATATGCTAACTAGTAGACCAAGGAGGCAGTCAGTTTACCATCATAATAAACAAATAAACTTGAGCAAAGAAACTAAACTATAACTTAAATGACAAGGAAGAAGATGAAATAATATATGTATTCCAATATTTCCAGACTTCTTGAGTAATCTAATGATCGCGATAACGCCTTATTATTTTATAACACGTGTTTGACATTTTTAAATGGACAGACGTTATATGAAGTGCGAGTTTAGGTCACATAGTACTATAAAAAGAATATGAATAGAGCTCAAAGAATGAAACTGACTTTATAGCTTTAATACCAAGTTTTTCACTTTATATTTTATATTTTGCAAAAATGAATCGTGATATTTACAAAAAACAGTTTCAAGAGATCGTTTGGTGTCAAAACAAATCTTCAAAGGCCTCTTTAAACGTTCCAAATAACTTTTATTGTTGATTCAGCTATGACTTTAATCTGTTTGAAAAAAATACTATCCACATTAATCAGATTACTGGGTTTCATATTTCAATAGAACTTGGAAATTCCATTAAAAATAGTATTTTTTTAACACAAAACCATCTATCATTCAACTACAAGCTGACTTCGCTCATTATAAAGATTACCTCATGGAATCAAGTTTCTAGACTAGGTCTAGAGCTGTGTAGGTACGCTCATATTATGTCAGTGAACCGTTTTCTTTTTACACGCTTTTTATTATCATCACCTGTATGTTTGTATGTATGTAACTGACTGCTTCGGGCGCGATTTTTACCCACTTTAAACGGTCAGATTTCATTCAAACTTTGTAGATTTATCGAGGACCGATGACAATACACTAATTTGATAAGATTATTCTATAAATATTCTCCATCTTCCTAACACTCTTGGCAGAGCGGTCGTGGTCATCCAGAAGTGACGTCTTTAAAGGAAGATAATGTGGCCAATTCTGTTGTACACAATCTCTAAACCTAAACTAAATTGACAGGTTTTAAAATAGTGCTATCCTTTTCCACAGGGAGCATTGTGAAAGAGATAGGAATATATTTGGCCCTGTCATTTTAGTTTAGGTTTAAAGATTGTGTACAACAGAATTAGCCAAATAATTCGTCTAACGAGCGTTCACCTCTTTTCTCTGCTGGTAAGGGACCAGCAACAGCAGACTAAAAGTCGGTCCATCGCATGGGCGACCTTCCTCGCCCTCTGGTGCCCTCGACTTTGCCCTGCACGACAAGGCGCTCGATGGAGTCACCCTCACGCCGGGAAACGAGTCCGAAGAACTTTAACATGCGACTCTATACTAACCTCATTCGAAATTCAGTCACATTCAACGAAATTCGGTTAGTGAAAATCTTATACTTTCTATACAGGATATAAGGGGATCGCTATCGAAAATTTAGCGCTATTATTATACTACCTAAACAATACCAATAACCATTTGTCTTATCTTGTAGTATTGATATTTAGTATTTTTCAAACCGGCAATGTATAGCGTGCGATGTGTAAAACTCGGCGACAACTTTATATACTAAATTTTATTTACCCAACATACGTTGACCTCTTATAGTCAGCTGATTGTAAATACGGGAAAAGCCAGCAAGTCAGTTAAAAGTACACTCAAGACATATAAATCAGATTAAAATGTTTCATATTTCAACGGAACTCGCAAATTCCATTACGAAAATGAATAAACAGTAGGCAGTGGTTACATTTCAAAAAGTTTAATTCATTTCATACAACGACCACAAAGACACTGCAAAAATCACTTGTAGCGTTTTCTCAAGGCAAACTATACAATACTTTCAATGTTTTATGTAAAGACTAGATTTTGTAATGGCTCGAATTTTTTATTTGTATCACAAAACAGGCTTATTCGATTCCCGGGTCGGGCAAAATAATTGTTAGGTATTGGCTTTTCTGTCAAAAAAATCTCAGTGCCAGCCCGGAGTTGGTAGTTGGCGGTGTTGCACCCCCGTGCCTTAGAGAGCACGTTAGCCTGTCGGTCCCGGTTATTATCACTATCATGTGACAATAGTCGTTAAAGCCCGCCAACCCTCATTGGAGCAGCGTCGCGGGTCTAAGCTCTAAATTCCTCACTCCTATGAGAGAGGAGGCCTGTGCCCAGCAGTGGGACGTTAAAAGCTGTAGTGGTGCATCAAAGTTTATCAATTTTACCGGAAGATATCACAATGACCATTTCTCTAAACTAATCTACTAATAATAATTAGTATCAGGTATATTTGTAAAACGCAAAGCCAGAAGTGTAGCTTACGCCATTTGAACCCAAAAAAACCCTACAATTACGTGAATAATTGAAATGGGTCGCAACCCTGAATAATGGGAAATACGACGTGAGAAAAGTTACTTCGTTAGTGCTTGGTAATTGTACAACTAAGCAACTTGCTGCTACATTTAGTATATTTTACTCGTAGTAAAATAAATTAACACTAGAATATGTCGAAAAATATTAAAATGTACCTACCGTAAATGTAACGTAAATGTGTGTATGTGTAATTAAAATACTATCATAAATTAATGTCATAGGCCACATACTAACAGAAATCTGACGAACGAACAAAAGTTTCTCTCAGTAAGTCCACACTCCACTAATTCATTACGCTAGCATGTGGCCAATCCCCGGGGCTTCTTAACTATAAAATCTAGTTTTCAGGCCACGGGTCTATTGTCTATCCGAACAAACCTACTTCGCTCCCCACTAATTAGGCTTTTTGTTAGTAACCTTGTTAAAATTCTATCTTCAACAACTTTTACAGCAGCTTTTCATGAGGAATGTGGAAGAGAATAAAGTTTATGATACGCTCTGTATGCTGCATTTGTTGGTTTTCTACGTTTAAATAATTTAATTTACTTTAATCACGTCAACCATTTATCACAACATTGAAATAACCTAATAAAAAGCGTTTAAAGTTTTAAATCGTGAGCATTTTTAGCTATTTCTATAATATAATAAAACTGTAACAGATCCAATTCTGTACATTGAAGATATTTTGAAAATTTTTATTGGAGGGCACTCTATAATCGATACTGAAGCCAAAACTGCAATTTTTTTCATTTTTGTCTGTCTTTCTGCCTGTACAACCTACATTACAACCCTCAGTATTGGTTTCAAATAATTTGGGACCCGGATCTTTGAACGTACGGCTTATTTTAAACTGGTGTGCGTTTAAATTTATGTTTGTCGGTCTGTCCATTTGTTCCAGCTAATCTCCGAAACGGCTGGATCGATTTTAATGGAACTTTCAATGTTATAAGGAGTAACTTAGGCTACATTTAGTTTAGGTACATAAAAGAACTATGGGATCCGATCCGACCTATATAAAAACCTATATCTACGCGAACGAAGTCGCGGGGATCAGCTAGTTCTTAAATAATTTAAAACTATTTATTTTAAATGTTATAAAATATTATTATACATACATATTTGAGACCCTCATGACAAGCCTATTTTATATGTCACACGGTGGAGTTAGCAAAACATTTTTTTATATTTTCTAATTTGTCTCCCCAAAAGTGATCCCAACATTTAAAATGCAAGAATGTATTACACATTATTGTTTGGATGTCAGAAATTCATATGATCACCAAATTACAACTTAATCGATCCAGTAGATGGGTAATTCTCACGAAAACATGAAATTCTTGTTCTTTCAGTTTTTACAAAAATCTAATAAAGATTTATTGGTAGATATTATTTTCTAGCAATCTGCATTACTGTGCCTAAGAATGTCAATTATTATTTCCGAACTATATGTATAAATAAATAAATTACATTGTATATAATGTACCAAAAATCATTCCCTCACTGTGTCCCAAGCTCCAGATTAAATTACTTTTATATTTTTAAAGACACAAAAAAATCAATTAAAAGCGATGCATGTTTGACTAATCTATTAAAAATACACCAGATTTAAGAAAATATTTCTCATTTGGTTAATAAAGTGCGGACCGGAATTTAAAAAAAATAACATACACGTGTCCCAAGAAATAAAATCATTCCCTCACACCTTTACTGACAGTCGTTTTATGAACGCATTTTTAATCAAATTCGAACGCTAAAATTAGTTTTAGATAGTTGGCAGTACTGTCGATTTTTCCATATGGCAAAATTATCGTTAGCGTGTTAGAGTTTTTGTTGTAAAAAGGTTTAGTTTATATTTTTTTAATATTTAATTTGTGACCGTCATTCCATCACATTCTATAAAAACAAAAGGTAAGTACTTTAACTATTATTAATTATATCGTGATGTGGGTTTTAGGGACTTGTTTAGTTATGCAAAAAATCTTTATTCATATAAGATTATATCACGTGATTTTTTTTAGTTATGCTTGATTTCGTCATTACCTCGCCGTCATTCCCTCATTTTAATGTGTAGTGAGGGAATGATGATTTATAAGGGAATCGTTTTCGACTGAGTCAGTTTATCTTTTTCGAACTAACCTTCAAATTTACCGATGCCATCTTGTTGTAGGATCAAATAATGCCAAGAAGAAAGAAGATTAACGAAGAAGAAGATAAATTAACACAAATTTTGCATATGTTCAATAATAATCTAAGATGAACAGTTGTAGCCAGGAAAGATGTAGTGCAGAGGATCGAGCCCCCAAAATTAATCAAAAGAGGATGTTATTTTGTGAAGAAAATAGATCAGTCAGTTGTCTAATCCCTACTAATTGTATTATATTATAAATACGAAAGTAACTATGTCTGTCTGACTGTTACGCTTTCACGCCTAAGCCGCTGAACCGATTTTGATGTTTAGTATAGAGATAGATTGGACCTTGGAGAAGAACATAGGCTAGCTTTTGTTGGTAAAAAAAGGCTGGAAGGGGTTGAAATAGGGGATGAAGATTTTTATGGGAGTCCGTCATTATTGAAGATAATAATCCTTATCTACTAAAATTATAAATATGCAAAAGTAGCTCTCCATCTGTTACCTTTTCACAGCTCAACCACTGAACGGATCTTCACGAAATATGGCACAGAGCTGGCCTGTATCCTGGAGACGGACACAGGCTACTTTTATCCCGAAAAATTCCACTTTCCCAAGTGTTTCCAGAGGATTTTCAAAAAACCTATATCCATGCAGACGAAGTCGTAGGCATCAGCTAGTTGATAATAAAGAGTTAAAGAGATTTGTTTTATTAACTTTTATACTTGAAAAAAGAGCTTAGTTTTTTTTGGCAATGAGAACTTTTTTGTAGATTTATTTTTAGTTCTTTAATTTTCAAGAAAGTATTTTTTTTTGTTTTTTTTATTTTTTTTTTGTTTTAGTAAAGATTTTATTAACTTTGATAATGAATAGATTAGAATAAGAGCTTTATTTGATTGAAAAAATACTATTTATGTTAATTTTTAAGGAATCTAAGCTTTTTTGTTTTTTTTTTATAACTGTCAATATGATAAAGTGATAAGACAATAAAATTCACAAAGATTGTCATCTACAGACTGAATACTTTATGATTATCTTCACAACAGTTCCTAGCAATGTAAGAAAATATATTTGATAAACAAATTAAAAAATTAACATCGTTGTACTGTCTGAGATTCATTAATTGTTTGTAAAAGTCATTCCCTCACCTAAGACGTCATTCCCTCATTCTAATTTTTTTAAATACCCTTATAACTTTTGTAAACAAATTTTTTTCTTGGGACCACTATATAATTTAAATTTAGTTACATAATTACAACATAATTTATAAAAAATAAATACAAATATCCATCAAAAATTTTCATTAATTTTTTGGAACCGAATTTCAACATTTCGTGAGAACTACCCAGATACGGAGCAAATTGTCCGTATAACAAACAGACAGACAGACACACGAGTGAACCTATAAGTGTTTTCGTTTCTTATTTGGACGTAAAATGAAAATAATAAAAATAAGGAAAATTTGTGAAAAAATTGGGTCGAAATATAAATAGGAGAGGCAAATGTGCCTAGATTGAAAAGTTTTTCATTTTGTTTTCGTTAGTAAAATATGTAAAATGTTCAACGGATTATACTCCACACGTGACCAAGTTCTAAAAAATGTATTCTTCACATTTTTCCAACGAAAAGGTAACCTCCGCGTAACATGTTAAGTTTTTGAGGTTTGTAGGTCATTCTTTATGGGCAAAGAGACTAAAATGTTAAAAATGTGTATTTTTCTTTTATTAGAATAGCTACATTTTTTTCGTCGAATTATTTTGCTCTCTCATCAAAATTGATAGAAAATATTGAAGACTTTTTTCGTATTTTCCAATGATTGCTATACGTATATGTACATAAATAATATAAGTACCTATTCAAATATAATATTTGAACAAAGTGACTATGGAAACTTTCGAGTGAGTTTACTAGTCCTACAAAGAGTCAAGATACCTGTTAAGTACCGTACCGTACTACACTTATGTACCAAGACATTAACAAGTATACTCCGACCGTGATAAAGATAGCCCTCCTGCATTGAAACGGAGCCCTCCCTGCGCCCCGCGCAGCGATTTGTTCATTCATAAGTTCATTGATAAATTCATTGATAAATCGGCTGCCCTAGTGATACACAAAGTAACTACATTCAGAACAATTTTACAGGACAAGCATAAACATTGAAACTCTTATTTGAAGGCAACCTTTCTACAAAATACCTACTTATTTATCTCTATAATAAATTGCAAAATAATATATTTTAACTTATAAATAACAGTATTTATTTCTAACTCCTTCGCTTTTAATTTTGTTTAAAATTAAAAATATGGTTTTTCTAATTGCAAATAAAATACAAAAAAATTAATGTTTCAACTTTAAAAAGATGTTAAGTCATTTACTTCGTTTGTATATTGCTTGATAATTTCTTCCAAAAATAATTTTTCAATTTATTACAAAGAGTTTACTATGTTATTCAGATACAAATAGTTACCCCAAAAATTAATGTTCAAATGTGCGTGTGCGTGTGCGTTTGTGTGTGTGTGATATTGTGATTGTGATATTGCGACTAATACAATTGTCCCCCCCCCATTTGCTTTAATGGGCACCCGGGCCCTCCCCAAATAACTCAAATAACTATTTTTATTATTTTTTATGTAATCACCGGCTTTAGGTCGTAATTCTGAATGTTATTCTACATATTATCGGTGAATTTGAAGTAATTCTGTTCATTAAATCAGAAGTTATAAGGCTCTGACAGTCAGACGGACAAAGCATATCCAACCTAGTTCACTCAGAGACTTAAGTTAGAGCTTATTACAACTCAAGAATCTATACCATATCTATACTTACCTACTAATATTATAAATGCGAAAGTATGTCTGTCTACTAAGTCTTCACGCACCAACTGTTCAACCGATCTTAACGAGGTATAAAGATAAGTTTCATTTTTGGAAAGGACATAAGCTACTTTTTTATCCTGGTAAATTAAGAGCTTAGACTAGAATTTCAAAAACCTAAATACACGCGGACGGAGTCGTGGGCATCATAATCAACTATGTTTATTTTGTAAAGTTATAATTTACAGTATTGTGTCTATTTTTAGTTATATTCCTGTAAAGTAATGTCCCTATTAGTTAATTATGTACGTAGGTATCTAAAATTCTGCACCTACCTTCAGTAGAAACATTTTAAAATAGTAAGTAACCGATAACAATTAAAACGATTATTTATAAGTACATAAAGTAATACCCTAAATTCCAGTCTCAGTGTGCAGTTATTTGTTTGGGCAATTCAAATTTCAGTAAACTGTTCAAGTTATTTGAAATATTATACTGTGGACACTGTGTTAAAAAACTACTCGACATTAAACTTTTGTTAATGCAAACAAGTCAATTTCACAAAAAATGTCAGTTACTTTGTTTATATCACTAGGGCAGTCGAAATCTGTCATATTGAAAAGTCACTTTGAAACTTCAAAGTTCATTGTTTACATCGTTACGAAAATTTTGTGAAATACATAGCAGTAACCAGTTCTTATGTGATAAAAAGTTGTGCTAGAAAAATTGTTATGGTAGTGCGTTCGTTTTGTGCTCAAGAATGTGAGAGAAAAGAACAAATATCTCTAAATTATATATCATAATAATAAATATGAGGCTGACGGGCAATGTCACGTAAGTGTTGTCAGCTTCATGTGAAAAATTTCCATACCCATTGAAGCCATCACGCAAACGGCCTCTCAATTATTATAAAAATACTATAATGTGGACCAATAATTTCAACACAACATTTTTAGTTATTTCGCTGGCGTTTCGAAACAAAAATATTAAATCTGGTGCAAGATGCTTTTCAAGCTGTAACGGAGGCTACGTGAAGTCACATTGTACTTAAGTTCACGTTGAGAGATTGCAGAATGACGACGATGAATTAGTGAATTATAATATAGTTATTGATAGCGACAGTGACACATCATCTGACAGCAATGCATTGAAATTTTAAGATATAGAAGAACACGTCTCGACGAATCCTAATAGTTTTTTTATCTTTGTTTTATTCCATCTCCTAACATCTCCATGCCGTACTAATCTAAACGTCTGGTTTTTTTTTACCCGACTACGGCAAAGCCAAAAGGAAGGGTTATGATTTTAGCAGTCTATGTATTTACGTGTTGTAAATAATTAAGTTGCGATTTGTTTTTATAAAGAATTGTCAACACTGATTTATTATCTGTGACTATTGATGCTACAGATCTGTTGCATAAGTTTTATCTGTGGTGTCGAAACTCGAATTGTACTTTATCTTCTCTGGCTCTCTGCTTGCTCTCTGCCTCGGCGTCCCGTCGGCCATTGGTGTAACAGTGCTAATTAAAATTAAATATATTGATCCACGGAGAATCCTCTTTTATTTCCAAGATTACGTATGTATATATTTATGTATGGATGTTTGTAACCGATTTTTGTATGAGATTCTGTGTGTACTAATGTAGCGCCTAAACTGCTGGACCGATTTTGATGAATGAGGTGTCTATTGATTCGTTGTTATTATCAGGGTGACATAGGCTACATTTTATCTACGAAAAAAATCGAGAAGTCAGCTTTGCGCGGCTTTCTGTGTGTGTGTGTGTGTGTGTGTGTGTGTGTGTGTGTGTGTGTGTGTGTGTGTGTGTGTGTGTGTGTGTGTGTCTGTCTGTCCGTCTGTTCCCCTGTAGCGCTCAGCTCAAATGCGATTTTTTTTGTTTGAAAGGTGAATTAATCGAGAGTGTTGTTAGCTATGTTTGATGAAAATCGATACAAGATGGCCGCCGCTACAAAATGGTGGATTACATATATTTTCACAACTCCCTTAATATGGGTATCAAATGAAAGGGCTTGACTAGTAGAATAGCATTATACAAATCCAAGATGGCTGCCGCCACAAAATGGCGAATGTCGGGGGTTTTTAAATTTTTAATTTATACTTGTAAAATTAGTTTCGGATAAGAATAACAGATGGCACCACTAGCTCCTTGCCCCGCGCATTTGCCCACTAAATTATTATTAAATTATTAAGCGTAGTCGGGTTTTAGTTCACGAACTTTACTTGTATTTAGTAGATGTATTAAATAAATTATTTTATTATGAGTATAATATGTATAAAATTTAAAAAATGGGGTATAAATTATATTTAATAACGTATCTTCTTCTTTCTTGGTTATGGAAAATCTTTTTTCTATATCCTGAAACGTACCTACTTAACTTTAAATGTATAGTACTAACTACTACTACTATAGAAAAGTATTGAGCAAACTTAAAGAGACACAGATGAAAGACTAAATTGCGATTACGCAAATAATAGAATAACTATGATAATTAAAATTATTATAATTATTATAAAATTTCTTTTTCCCTAATTTAGTGTCATGTCCTTACAGTAGCAATACACACACACACACTCACAGGGGCGTCAAAAATGCTTGTCATACATTATAGTACGAGCACATCCATTGATTATTAATTTATCAATGAGAATTTCCTCCCGTCCCGCATCCCGCAGACCATGGGGGATGCGGGACGATGACCATGACCAAGTTAATCATGGTCTTACTATAGGTTATGTACCACACCACACTTATATATAAGACATTAACAAGCAGGTTATGTACCGTACACACTTGTGTACCAAGACATTAACAAGCAGGTTATGTACCGTACACACTTGTGTACCAAGACATTAACAAGCAGGTTATGTACCACACCACACTTATATATAAGACATTAACAAGCAGGTTATGTACCGTACACACTTGTGTACCAAGACATTAACAAGTAGGTTATGTACCACACCACACTTATATATAAGACATTAACAAGCAGGTTATGTACCGTACACACTTATGTACCAAGACATTAACAAGCAGGTTATGTACCACACCACACTTATATATAAGACATTAACAAGCAGGTTATGTACCGTACACACTTGTGTACCAAGACATTAACAAGTAGGTTATGTATACCGTACACACTTGTGTATCAAGACATCAACAAGCAGGTATAACACCACACACTATATGGACGTTACAAGTACAGCAATAACTTTAATGGCATGTTCAGTGTTCAGATAATGACGTAGAAACTAGAAACACCACCCTGCGCTGCGTTTACACACAGCGCACTTGACATTTGCTACTGGAGCGAATATTCAAGCACTACAGTGTTTGTTGAGGAGACCATCCCGACCCTAAGCAAATAACAGAGCCTAAAACTGCCTCTATATCCGGGGTAGTGAATAAACTTATGCCGAAACGTATTCGCGAAAACGCACCATAAATTCTTTATCACAAGGCGGAGATTACTTCGGCGACCACAGATAGACCTGAGCAGTAAGAGGGATCGAATAAAAAAGATGAAAGCATTCATCATTGTAGTAGGTACTTACATAAGAACCGTTCATAATTTATATACAAAGGAGGAAGTAGCCGCATGATATTTTATGAACTACAATCGTATTTAATACAAATGTTTGATGAATGATGATACAAAGTAAAGTCCGTTCGGTAACATAGTGTCACACAGGCGCAGTTGCTCTAATTATTCTGCTTTTATTTTTATTATTTTTTACACTTTGTTATTTTTTTTTTTCTATTCTAAGAATAAAACAGAATCTCCAAATAGTCTGCCAATCCGCACTTGGCCAGCGTGGTAAGTAAACGAACGTGGTAAGTAAACGAACGTTGACCGTAAGTAAACGAAGAGACATAGTTAGTATGTGACATAATATCTATTGAATTAGCTAAGTTTCAAGTTTGATTCACATTTATATAACAAACTTTTAATATAATACTTGAAACTTAGCTAATACATACAATATTATAAATGCGAAAGTGTGCCTGTCTGTCTATCTGTCTCCTAGCCTTTCACGGCCCAACAGTGAAACTGATTTTGATGAAATTTGGTAACAGAGGTAGCTTACATCTCGGGGAAGTACATAAGCTACTTTTTAAAAATAACATGTTCCCACGGGAAGACGGAACATTTATAATGCATAAATCCGTTTAGCCGATTTTGACGAAAGGTACTAAGTTAGCTTACAGCGGGTTCGGCCATAGTCTACTTTTATCCCGGAAAATTAGTGAAATGAACAATAGAAGAAATGAAGTGCCTATTGTTTGTATCCATGTGACTACAAACACAAATAGAGCTTTTAGCAGAAAAAGCATTCAGAATCAGTGTTTGTTTCATTGGAATATCTTGTAAGCAGTTTTTAATAACGTTTTTGGGTTTATAACTTTTAGATATATGTACTCAATATGAATTAAGTACCTATATTTGCATAGAAAGGCAATATAATAACACCAAGGTGACGTTGTGGAGAACAACATGTCTCTACCGCGTCTTATATTATTTAGAAGTTTTTGTTCCTCCTATTGCAAGTAAAATTAGAACTGCGAAGACAAAACTTCCCATTAAGACCCCAGCACCAAGTCTGCAAATAACGCCTCGTCAAATCACAAAGCATCCATTTCAGCCCAATGATATCCGTAATTAAAACCCGAAGCGGACGGGGCGCGAAGAAAAATTACTCAATTCGGCGAGATATTTTACAGGTCATTAGTTCACCAGATTGGGCCCGTTACCGTCTAAAATTCATGGCTTCCAAAAAGCCCAGGGCGTTCGGAAGTCCTGTCCCGATAATTGAAAGTGGCGTTTAATTTCACGTATGATCGCCCGCGGGATTATAGAGGGCGTTTAAAAATCATAGCCGAGGGGAGCTTGAGTACACTTTGTGTTAATACCTCAACGTCCGAACAGAAGGTTAATGACAAGTATTTTCATTCGCCATTTTGTGGTGGCGGCCATCTTGGATTTGCATAGTGCTATTCTATTAGTCAAGCCCTTTCATTTGATATCCATATTGAGGGATATGTGAAAAAATATGTAATCCGCCATTTTGTGGCGGCGGCTATCTTGGACCGATTTTCATCAAACATAGCTAAGAACACTTCCGACTAATTTACCTTCCGAACAAAAAAAACCGCATTCAAATCGGTTCACCCGTTTGAGCGCTACGGGGGAACAGACAGACACACACACGACACACACACAGACACGTCAAACTTATAACACCCCGTCGTTTTTGCGTCGGTGGTTAAAAAATACAAACGATGTGAATTGTTACGAAATAAATACATCATCTAATATTATCACAAGATACATTATTAATGGCGCTGAATTCACGTAATTATAAAATTTTTGACGTAAAATATCTTTTAATTAAAGTGCATAAAGGGGAGAGTTGCCAAGACTAGGCAAAAACCACAAAAAAGGCGTGTGAAAATGTCTCGTCGACGGCATCCGTCCCATATTCAGATGAATTATGCACCAGAATAATGATAGCTGCCACAGAGGCGCTCTCTGAATGAAATTAATTGAGTTCTCTATATTTATCATGCAGCATTCTGACATTCTGAAAGCAAATAAAAATTATTTGGAAAAAATCGACTTCGAACGTCCGAGAGTCACGCGTCGGTTGTGTCGTTCCTTTTTAAACCCGTCCGACTTCAACATATGTACGTGTAAAAGCAAAAAATATTTTTAAACTTTGTAGCGATTTTTATACTTTGAAGTTATTTTTTAAATCCTGACTGAAGAGAGCAGTAGGTACCCTTTTTTTTTTTTTTTTTTTCGTGGTGGAAACCTTTTATAGGTACCCCCGTCCTTTGGGCAGAACGGGGGTTATGTGGGACTCCCCCTGTGGGTATACCCTAACTAAAACCACCACGGCTGTTCCCTCTCGCTGACTGTGCTGGACGCCGCAGTAGGTACCCTGCAGCATCAGGATCGAAGAGTAGAGATAGAAGAGAAGAGATAATTATACCTACACATGTCATTTCCACCATGTATAGAGTAAACTAGCTGACCCCCGCGACTTCGTTCGCGTGTTTATAGGTTTTATGTAGGATCGGATTGGATCCCATAATTCTTTTATGTGCCTAAACTAAATATAGCCTAAGTTACTCCTTATAACATCACCTATCTGCCATTGAAAGTTCCGTTAAAATCGATCCATCCGTTTCGGGAGATTAGTTGGAACAAATAAACAGACCGACAAACATAAATTTAAACGCACACCAGTTTAAAATACCCGGGCGGTCCGATAAGTACTTAGCCTCACCGCCTGATGGCGCCACTATTGCATAAGAAATTTACTATCGTGTAGAACATTCTCGTAGACTGCTACTGTCGAAATTTCAGCCGAATCGGGTTCGTAGTTTTGTTTAGACCGCGTGTGGAAAGAACAATATCGGTCGGTGATTCAATTCCTGTTTTTAGAAGGGAAATCGCGCAGCGAAATCAAAGAGCGCTTAGATGCTGTCTACGGTGACTCTTCTCCTTCGATGGCGACCGTCAGAAATTGGTATAAAGAGTTTCAGCGTGGTCGCACGCTCGTAAGTCGTACGTTTAAAGATCCGGGTCCCAAGTTATTTGAACCCAATACTGAGGGTTGTAATGTCTGTCATTTCGGAACTAAAAAACCTATAACCTTGAAATATTTATAGGACAATATATAAAGTACTACCTTTCTAACAAAAAAAGAATGAGTGAAATCGAACAACGCGTTAATGAATTACAGCTAAATACACGTTTCAACTTTCATCCCCTCTCCCAAGGGAACCGTGCTGAATTTCGGGATAAAAAGTATCCTATGTCCTACCTCGGAGTATAAACTCAAATCGTAGCAAGTTTCATTCGAATCCATTCAGTAGTTTCGGCGTGATGCGCGGCCAAGATACAGACAGACAGACAGATAGACAGACAGACAGACAAAAATGAAAAAAATTACAGTTTTGGCTTCAGTATCGATTATAGAGTGCCCTCCAAAAGAAATTTTCAAAATATTCAATGTACAGAATTGGATCTGTTACAGTTTTATTATATTATAGATTATGATTCGTGCATGCATAAAATAGCGGCAAATATCATGATGTACAATTCACAGTAAAATTGATTTAATACAGCGAGTACAATACAAATAATAGAAGACGAATGTCCTCGTGCATAATATTTAAAGATTTATTTTATTCTGCGTAAACTCAATGCATATATTTATTCTGAAAATATACTCTATTTACTATCAATTACGAGAGTATTGATAAAAGATTGAATAGTCAAACATAAAGCAATAAAAACAACTGAAAACCTCGGCGATATCACCGAATAAAAATAGCCCAGTAAAAAAAGAAAGAAAGAACACGATTCCCACAATCGTCCGATGTACGGGGTCGATCGCCAAACAAAATACATTTCAGAATTTACACAAAATCGAACCAAGAGCGTGGGCAAATTGAAAACAGTCGACATCGTCTCGTTACAGAGCCGGCTCCTCCATTTATCTTCATTCTACCTTTGAATGGAATTGCCGGCGACGTTTTCCGCAACTCAAACGGTGGAACTACTTATTATTTCGAGCAGTTCAAGCTTAACGATTCGGACTCGAACGCTAGTCGCACCTGTCTCCGGCCGGCCTCAGTCGTTTTGCGAGGCGGGACCATAGAGATAATAATAATAAATAGAGTTGGCATAATGTCCTATAGAAATTAGTGGATCGGAAAATAGCTCAAGCTTATCAAAATTTTCATAAGTGTGAAAGAGACAACATTACATTTTTGACATAATAATAAAACAGTTTGCGGCAGACTCGTGACTTAAGATGGCCTCCCTAAAATGTATACATGAACACTCACACACGCACAACTTGAGACATCACAATGAACACGAGCCATTTTATGTCTTCGGATTGTGCGTGTGTGAGTGTATTTTTGGCACGTTTTTAAGGTAGGTATGCCAACTCTATTTATTATTATTATCTCTATGGGCGGGACGTACCTATCTACTATCTACGGGTAGGTTGTATGTCGGATGTGCGCCATTTGAATAGAGACTGAACACAATAAATACGAGACGGACAAATGCATGCCCACCGACTCTTGAATCTATTGTGATTTAACTGCACCATTTTCTTCTGTCTCTTAAATGGTATAAAACAAAGTCGCATGTCTGAGTATTATATTATCAAGTTTCTTTTTAACCCCCGACGCAAAAACGACGGGGTGTTATAAGTTTGACGTGTCTGTGTGTGTGTATGTGTGTGTGTGTGTGTGTCTGTTCCCCTGTAGCGTTCAAACGGGTGGACCGATTTGAATGCGGTTTTTTTTTGTTAGATTGGTGAATTAGTCGAGAGTGTTGTTAGCTATGTTCAATGAAAATCGAACCAAGATGGCCGCCGCTACAAAATGGCGAATTACATATTTTTTCACAACTCCCTTAATATGGGTATCAAATGAAAGGGCTTGACTAGTAGAATAGCACTATTGCAAATCCAAGATGGCCGCCGCCACAAAATGGCGAATGTCGGGGGTTTTTAAATTTTTAATTTATACTTGTTTAGTGGCGCTTTTTTCCCAACTGCAAGGAGGATATGTATTTCATGCTTACGTATCTATGCACGAGGGATTCCGTACTCACTCGAAGCATCCCAACGGAATAGATTTTAATCAATAAGGTATCTAATGATTCATCTAAACTAAATCGGGCGATGGTTAGAGGCTAGGTTTTGTTTTTATTTTTGATTCAGTTTTTACGCGGTTGGATTTCTTGATTTTATATTAGCGAATTTTTTTACTATGGAATCGCGCGCTGATGCCCGTGATTCCATTCGCATGGATTTAGGTTTTATAAAAATTCCTAGATTGAATGATTGAATGACTCTATAATTTTCCGGGATGAAAAGTGGCCTATGTCTTTCTCCAAGGTTCAATTTCGTCAAAATCAGTTCAGTGGTTTAGGCGTGAAGGCGTAACAGACAGACAGAATTACTTTGTAAGAAATGCTTGTAAACTCCTGTTAAATAACAATGATGGTGATACAACTCAAAAAGTGAATTCCAGAAAATTAAAAATAAATCAATACCTACCATGTAAATTGAATCACCACCCAATGAATACATAATCACCACCCACTTCCCAACAATTCCCGAATGGGTCATCGAGCAAAGTTTCACTTTCAAACCGCACTTTAAATTCATTTCGAACTCATCATAATTAACGGAACTAATTCAATTTGCATTTATTCGTGGCCGGTGAAGCGAATGATTCGGGACAGCTGATAGGAATGCCACAGGCACGCCTGTTTGTGGGAAGCTAACTTATGGACCCAGCTCTGGTTTACGTAGAGATTCGTCCATATTCACCGGTACCAAATCACTGTTAAGTTATATCAGACTAGCTGATGCTTGCAACTTCATCCGCTTCTATTAAATTTTCTGGGATTATAAAATAAATCCTATATGTTATCCGCGCTATTACCTACTCCGTTTTCGCTTATAGTTTTTTCTTACTTTCTTTCTATTTTCTGGGCTTCTAAATATCGTCATTTATTATTAAATAATCTTTAATCTTTCTTAGGAATTGAGCTATTAAATGCAAAAATAATTTTCCAAATCCGACTTGTATTTCCAGAGATTAGGCAACGTATACGACGCAAGTCAGTAACTGGATATATTGTGACCATCTTTAGAGCTTGATAAATCAGATGGACAGGCGAATAAATCTGTGCAACTGTGTTTCACAACTTGCGCACTATAATATCTCCTGCGCGAAAATCGGCGCCTGTATTGAGATTAGCCGTCGTAGCCATAATTTAGTCGGGAGGACATTATTAATTTTCTAAGCTTAATTTACTATGAATTTATATGAAAAACCCCTCTAGAGAACAGACGTCGTTTAATTAAGCATTCTCTATTATACTAATGGTGTATCCATGCAAACTTGGCTTCTGACGATGGCTTCTCCCATAGGATGCAGCTCACAATTACGATAATGCAGCAGAGACAATGTGACTTCGTGGGAGGGGAAGGATGTTCGTTGTATACCTGGCGTTTTTACCTATGTCGTAATATCATGTAACTGAATAAATGAATATAATCTAATGAATTTTAAACTTATAAAACTCATAATATTATCATATTATTATTGTTAATATTATATTATTATTTAACCACTCCGCCGCTCACGCCTGCAGCACGAGCTATACATTCATAGATGTGCGCCTCTGACCTCGATACCCAATAGAGTTCGTGATACTATTCAACAGAAAGGCTTAAATACATAATTAAACATTTATCAATCTCAATAATTATAAAACTTACACTCGTATTACTAAGAGATGATTTGTAATAAGACACCCTCTTGAAACTGTAAGGTCTTCCTCTTAACCTTAAAGTTTCAAGAGGGTGTCTAGGAAAGGATGTAGGTAGGTATAGTATACCACAAAAAAAAAATCATCCCAATTTTTTGTTCAAAATAATACGATGGCGCGAATCCGTTCACGAGAAAGTCTTCAGTGGAAGGAGTGACGACACTCAGTAAGGAAATGTATAACCCCCGGCACGTAAGTCGACCGGTGACCTTTAAGTGCGCGCAGCGTCGTACCGGTGAGCGGGACACAATACGATTGGAGAGCCAATCAGCGCTTACGAGGGATCCGCGAGAGCTAATCAGTGCTTACGAACGATCCCCACGCCCTCCCCGCGACCCCCTCACACCCCGAGATACCTCATTTTCGACTTCTGCGCATTGAAGGTCACCGATTGACTTATTTGCCGTGACTTGTACAGTGAGAAGTATATAACAATATTTCTATCTCCATACTTACTCCATACTCCATATGGATTTCTTTACACGAAAAAGTTTGGCATCGTAATATTTCCTTCAGTCACCGCTTTCCGCCTATAAATTACGCACCCACATAAAGAAGGTTGGCTTTTGTCCCCTTCCTTTGTTGGTTACAGATGATCGCACGTGACTGGCGTCTGAAACACGCCGGTGTTTGGAGTCGGTTTGTCAGATCTCCGGCATGTTTGCCGTAGCGAGGCTTTTGATTGACAGCGTTTGTGTTGTGATACAGGCCTGAATTTCCCTTGCGCTGATGTTGGTCACACGTCTCCTACTATATAATATTAAAAATGTGAAAGTGTGGATGTTTAGATGTTTGGATGTTTGTTACTCTATAACGTCGCAACTACTGAACCGATTTGGCTGAAATTTTGAACGGAGATAGATTATGCCCTGACTTAAAACATAGGCTACTTTTTTCCTGGAAAAATCCACAGTTCCTGCGGGATTTACAAAAAAAACTCGAAACGAAATCTATAGCTACAGCTATAGGTAGATTACTATAGCAAACTTCCTTGAAAGTAGGTATAAAGGATGGAAAAGGGAGCGGGAACGGGAACCAGAAATCCATGATTCCCTCAGGATTTGTGAGAGAGGTTTTAAAAATCTAACGCTAAAGAGCTTGTTAGCACGATTTTGTATGTAGCGTGATGATGTCCTCCCGACCGAATTTCGGCCACGGCGACCAATCTCAACCGAGGCAGAGGCTAGCCATCTACACAGGAGATATTATAGTGCACAAATGTGTGCGCTATACAGGTGCAATCTCTATTCCCTCACTCTCATAGTTTGATGGGACGCCAATGCGACCCGACTGGAGAGAGATCAGGCGCAGGACGCCGGGCATTGCGTGCTCGCCGAGGCACGAGGGTGTATCTAACTCCGCCAACTTCCAACTCCGGGCTGACATTGAGAATTTCTTGACAGAAAAACCCAATACCTCATTTTTTTGGCCCGACCCGAGTATTTAGCCCCCTTAATAAGAGAAGGAAAATTTCAAGTTTCTATATTATCTTCAGTGGTTTAGGCTGTGCGTTAATAATCAGTCAGGACAAGCCTCTTTATATTAGTATAGATAGATAGATAGATAGATAACATTAAAGTGGTATTAATTCAAACGTACCATGATACTCGAGAGAACACAAAAGCCCCGCATTTCGCCGGCGAAAATTATTATTAAGCGTACAAACCAAATTAAAAAAGAAGCCTTTTAAATTTTAATAACGGCGTTATACAACCCGAGGGCAGCTGTACTAGCTATAAAGAATGGGATTTTAAAATACATTAAGTGAGTAAACCGAGGGAGCGCCGCGGCTCCGTAATTTGGTGTTAATAATTCCGCAGAAGGGCAAATCGCCCATTGTGTTCCGCAAGACGTGCCCAGCAAAAATCAATTAGCCACGCGTACAACTTTCTCGCAAATAACTGTTTAGCGCAAGCCACACGGTGAACTAATTTAGCTTAGCTTATGTAGCTTCGGCATCTTTTCATATTTCGGTTCGAGCTAGCTAACGTATTTTTGCCATCTTTTCATATTTCAGTTCACATCGCAAGCTACAGAGCTAAGCTAAGTGAGTTAAGTGTGGGTTAGCTCTAGCCAACGGTAACGGCTAATAGTGATCTTTATCGCCTTTCTGCTTTTCTTCAACCTCGCGCTGCGCATCGATTTGTAAGCTGTCACTACATCTTTTACTTTTCAGTCTGATCTTTGATATTTTAGCTTAGTTTCGATTAGCTTGCACGTCAAGCAACATAAGCTAAACTAAGTTAGTTCGCAATGTGGTGCTAAAGTGTATGTATCTCTCCTGCGTCGTATAGACATAGTATATACAACGTCTTGTTTGTTGGTTTTGTGTTTTTGTTTCACACGAATGCGAAAGTTCCTTCATGCCCTAACTAAGCAACCTAACAACTAAATATCTCTATGCCAAAAAGAAGTCGAATTGATTTTTGGCATAGAGATATTTAAAAGGACGGGGAGTAACATATAGGCTACTTTTTATCCCAAAAAAAAGTGTTCCTGTGGAACTTAAACAACGCCATCTATCGGCAAATAAGTTAAACTTTGGCTGTTAGGAGTGCTGTTCTTATTTTTGTGTCTAACGTGTTTTGACCGCATATTCACCGTGGGTAACACAGCGGGGCGCAGCTATAGTTACGAATAAATAAAATATATAAAAAGTCGTTCACAGTTCACGTATACAATTATTGACCTAGGTCACCGTTGCTTAACTAGCGCAATTGTCTGATACGCCTTGTCGTAGAGGTCACACCACCCTCAGGCGTAGAAGGTTATGAAACATGTAACTCCGTTACTAAGCTAATTTAAAGAAACATGTAAACAAAGCCGTGGAATGGCACGCACGCTTAATTCGATGTTAATTATGTGGCCGAAAGGCAATTGGCTATTGTGGGTCTCAAGAAAAGCCCGGCTGAAATCAATTAACCTCGGCATGCTGGGTCGCCTTCGGTACGAGCAATTTACATGCGCGCATAATACTGAAAACGCAAAAACATTACCGCCTACGCATCTACATTTTTGGATGTAACATTTATAGTTGGCAGTAGAGACGTAGTCGGATCTTGGAACGAAATCTAGTCGTAGTTTCGTTTGTCAATAGTTTGAAGTTGACCGCCCGATATAGGATCCCGCCATACAACGACCTTCACCGAGATGCTTATTTGATGAAACGTATTTTATATTTAATTTAATACGTCAATAAATATATTGCATATGGGTTGCCTAACGAATTCCAGTCCAGGATATGATTAATTAATAATTGAAAAAAAAAAAATTTTTTTGAACATTTCACTGGTTTGATTATTAGACAAATTCATAATGAAATCATCTTTAGTTTCATTTAATTTTAATTCCATAATCAGACCGGTGCAAAATGCTAGTATCGATTTACCTGTTTACACCTGGCTACCCGAGAGTTGTGACCGGAAAAGAATAAGCAACCTAACGTTTGCATATTCTATGGGCATCATACTTTCAATTGGTATAGAATTTGTCTAATAATCAAACCGGTGAAATGTTAAAAAAAAAAAAAAAAAAAATTATTTATTAATTAATCATATCCTGGACTGAAAGTTAGGCAACCCATATGCAATATATTTATTGACATGTTAAATTAAATATAAAATACGTTTCATCAAATAAACATCGCGGTGAAGGTCGTTGTATAGCGGGATCTTAGACCATAAGTTTTGGTTCTATCTATACTAATAAATAAAATTGAAGGCTGTCTGTAATTTCGAAACTACCTCATATTAAGCTCATACGGTTATTTGAACTGTACCATAACCGAATAACACGTTTTTAAAATTTTTGTCTGTCTGTGTGTCTGTTTGAACGGGCTAATCTTCGGAACGGCTGAACCGGTTTTGACAGGACTTTCACATACAAGTAGAGAATTAACCAAGGAGTAACATAGGCTACTTTTTTAACCAACTTTTAAAAAAGGAGTTGTGTTTTTCTACCTCTGTACACCGATATCTCCGAGATTTCTGAACCGATTTGCGTAATTTTTTTTAATTAATAGAGAAACATTGCGACCCTGTTCTATAAAACTCCTCAATCCTGATGCTGTAGGGGACTTGATCCTCAAAACTAATGGGATTTAGAAACTTTCAGTTATTTAAATTGATATTGGGGGTACCAATTAAACAACACGTAATTTTTAGGTTTTCTGAGTACGGGGTTTAAAATAAAGAAGCCGCAATTTAATTACGGCGTAAAATAACCCGATAGCGGCAGCCATAAATACTGTGATCTCGAATTACATTACAGTAAGTAAACCAAAGGCCGCGCCTATAATTTGGTGTTAATTATGCCCCGAGAAGAGCAATCGGCTATTGTACCCCACAAGGCGGACCGAGCCGAAATCAATTAGCCTCCGCACACAAAGAACCCACCGAACAATTTATGTGTGTGCACAACAGATTATGTGTGTGCAAAACAGATTGCCAGTGAGGACTGTTGACAGTCGAGTTCGACAGAACACTCCATATATTAAGGTAATAAAAAGGGGTGCGCGTTGAAATGCAAAACACACATTCGATTATTTTACTTTGAATTGGGTTTTAATTGTGGAGTTATTATCGACTATTATCGACTAATTTACAGCGTTAAACATGGTAAATATAATTAATGAATAACATCCCAGATCGTAGATTAATTAAAAAGTATTCACTATTTATATTCGTTGCCCAGATCATTCATATGGTCGCAGGGAGCCCATACAAGCTGCATAAAATCACGGCGTATGGATGATTATGGACAACTCTCTCGTACAGGTTCCCTCACGATGTTTTCCTTCACCGTTAAAGAAAGTAATTTACGTAGATTGCTTAAAACGCACGTAACTCTCCCCTCTCCCCGAAAGGAAAGCTGAATGTGAAAACATACACGGGAACCGTATCCGCATAAAGGCATAATCCTCTTATTGTAGAACATATTTTCCGCACCGCCGATCAGTTAATAGTCGGCGAAACTCCATATTGAGCGTATATTGAATTCCTGTTTACACGCTTCGTCTACATGTTACAATCATATCAAAACCAATAATACATACATTATTAGACTATTACATAATATAATATGTATTTTTGTTACTTGTTTACACCTAAACTACTCAAGCAATTACATTCACCTTATCGCGTTGCGTAGTGTTCATTGATCATAAATTTTGTAATAATCCACTACAGCCTTTTAAAGTCCCACTGCTGGGCACAGGCCTCCTCTCCCATAGGAGAGAGGGATTCAGATCTTAAACCGGCCACGCCACTCCAATGCGAGTTGGCGGACTTTAACGACTATATTGTCACATGATAGAGATAATAACCGGGACCGACTGCTTAACGTGCTCTCCGAGGCACGGGCATAAAACACCGCCAATTAGTTAAGTACCAACTCCAGGCTGGCTCTGAGAATTTCTTGACAGAAAACCCAATACCTAACAATAATTGTTGGTTCAACCTGGAAATCGAACCCGGGACCTCATACGAGATCTGCAGTCGAATATGCTAACCGCTATACCAACGAGGCAGTTATTTTTTTTATTTGAAAATGTATTCAGATTTACTAACTACGAATTCATACTCTAGGGAGGGTATGAACTGATTGATATATATTCGTTATAATTGGTAAGTAGGAGTATAATGTCGTAAAAATTATACGTCACATAATTCACCACTATATAGGGATAGGGTCAGACGCTATATTGACTTCAATCACGCGATCTGGGGAAAGGTGCGAATAAGACACGCGACCGACACGTCTTTATAAGACGTTATACTGAACAAAACAACACATTCGATACATTTCGAGTATCGAAACATACACAAGCAAAATGGACCTTAATTGCATTGTTTCAAGGTCCGAGTACATCCATACTACAGCCAGCGCTCCAAGCGGAAAATTAGTGAAATAAAAATCAGTAGTACCTACTGCATTTGCGACTCTAAAATAGTGGTCAATTTAACATTCGATTCATTTGTAAAACTTTTACAATACGTACGGTACGGTAAAATGTCTTTTTCAAAATTAATGTATATGATTCTTAGATGAACTGATTGTATTATTTTATGACTAGTCCGCGTGAAAAGGTTTTTTTTTAATGTATGTTTCGTTTGCAAATATAACTATAATATGAGCATGATAAATGCTTACAAATTAACTTCACACTTTGTGACAAACATCACAATTTTATTTATTAGTGAGTAACTATATTATGTAGATGTAATTTGTTATTTAATAAACCATATTTGTTTCCGTGCAACATTCAAAGATAAAAATGTAGGACATTCGGTATAACGAAAGTAGGCTAACGAAAGTGGAAAACCGTGACAATTGTAGAAACTGAAGTCATTAGAACGCCCTAAACATAGTCACTACAAAGTGGGCGATTTTATTCCAAGAATTAGTTTTTATACAAATTGGTAGCCAGGAAATTAATTTGTTTAATTTTTACATACGACGAATAAAGGAAAAAATTACGCACTAGGTATACCTACTATTTAAAAATATAATATCTACACCTGACAATATAACAACACCTGAAGCGACTCTATGATCATTCTCTCATACTTACTGATAAATCCTTAAAAACTACTTTCCACCATAACTATTGCACTCTGTACTGTTACTATAAAATTATAACGCACAGAAACATACTAAATAAATTCCTATTACGTAATAACCAACATAATTATTTACGAGTCTCTTTACATTGTAGCAAGGGTACATGGAAATGATTTTATGCTTCCTACTGCACTCATTAAAAGTAACCTCAAACGGATTGAAAATTCGAATGTATCGCCGAAATGGTCGTAACTCACAACCGTTGCTGTTGCAGTGGTTTATAAATAGAACGCTCCTATTGCGCTAACGAAGGCAAAAAATAACTAAAGTATAAGAGAGTGGATAGAAACGTACCTGCGGAGCAAAATGTCTTGGAAGAAATATAATATTTTTTGAATCTATACGAGCATTACTTGGGCACGTTTTGTTGATGCCTTTTTAGGAGTCCAGTAAATGGATAAATTTTATTTATTGCCAACTAGTAGATAAATAATAGACAATATCTATAGTTTTAAGTTCGCTGCTTTTTTTATTTAGAGGTAAACTAGTACCACTTTCTTTACTTCTATACAATCGTAAAATTGATTAATGAATATTTAACAGTACTTAGTTTAACTTTGAATTAAATCTTTGAATTTGCCAGAATGTATTGTCGGGACTTTTGAAAATAGTAATACCTATACATATATTATGCTTATGTTAGTTAGGTATATTGAATCAAGTATGCTCAACCCAACATAACTATGAATCTATACTAATTTATTAATTTATCTATACTAATAAATAAAATTGAAGTGTCTGTCTGTAATTTTGAAATAACTACCTCATGTTAATTTTATATGGTTATTTGTACTGTATCATAACTGAATCACACGTTTTTTAAATTTTTGTCTGTCTGTCTCTTTGAACGGACTAATCTTCGGAACGGCTGAACCGATTTTGACGGGACTTTCACAGACAAATAGAGCATTAAAAAGGAGGAGTTGTGTTTTTCTACCTAAGTTCACCGAAATCTCCGAGATTTCTGAACCGATCTGCGTATTTTTTTTTTAATCGATAGAAAAACCTTGCGACATTGTCCCATAAAAATTTGGATTCCAACTCCTCAATCCTGATGCTGTACACGTAACTTCCAAAACTGATAAGATTTAGAAACTCTCGGTTATAAATTGATAGTGGAGGTACCTACCAAGTAAAGACTCGTTGAACTGGAGGATCCAACTCCTCAACCCTGATGCTGTAAGAAATTGCACTCCTAAATCGTGGGGATCTCATTGATTTTTTAAAGAATCATTTGTGTCGGGGACGGGTTACTACTTTTTGTACTGAAAAATCAAAAGTTCTCACGGGATTTTTAAAAACCTAAATCCTATTTTATTTTATTTATTTTTATTTATTTAAAAACCTAAACCGAAGCCGCAGGCATCGTTTAGTTAAAAATAAAACAGGTAGGTATATCATTTTAAAGTTTTGAGGAAAACATACTAAAAACTAAAGCTTACCTGTATATTCATAGAGAATTAAAACATAAACCTTTTATCGCATTAAAGCATGGGTCATTTAAAATTAGTAGGATTGAGACCGAACACCTTTTTCAAAGTTTTAACTCGTAATAGAAGGGTTTAAAGACTATCGAACGAAGGGGTAAAAGTTTAATAAAACACGAAGTCGTTAAAAACGTTAAATCAAGGAAGGAAAACCGGAAAGTAGTGTCGTTTCCTAGGATTAGCAGTTAGTGAGGACTCGCGTGCTCGGCGTATCGACCCCGATCCCTGCAGAGGGCAGCTCGATATAGTTTGACTTTAGTCTAAACCTACCTATGTTTGATGAAAATCGGTCCAAGATGGCCGACGCTACAAAATGGCGGATGATATATTTTTTCACAACTCCCTTGATATGGGTATCAAATGAAAGGGCTTGACTAGTAGAATAGCACTATTGCAAATTCAAGATGGCCGCCGCCACTAAATGGCGAATGTCGGGGGTTTTTAAATTTTCAATTTACACTTGTTATTTAGTTACATTCTTCGGTTGTTCAGAGTAAATCGCTATTTTACAAACACTTGAATCGCCACTGACACACCGTAATTGGAGTTCCTTGCGATTGCATCTACTTGAGCCTTTGCTGTTATTACTTGAGCCTTTGCTGTTATAACTTGAGCCTTTGCTGTTATTACTTGAGCCTTTGCTGTAATAAGTATTGGCGATTTACAAATGAATACAGTTGTATCGAAAAATTATCATACGTTTCGAGTAGTTTTGTCACTAACTTTCTGGCTTACCAATACGCGAAAGTTGATGCCCAGTGACAACCAAAATCATTTAACGGCGACTCAAAGTGTCCTGTTTTGATTTAATTACGTGAATTTCAACAAAAGTTATGTTTGACTTATAATAAAAAAGACGCTTCGCTCCATTTATGGGCGTTGGCTCTGAAAACGCATTTTCCGAAAGGCATTATCGAAAATTGGAAGGTCTACTTAAATCCATGATTCACTATTTTAAATGAATGCTTTCAAAAAGATAAGTAGACGAGGCGGACAGATTTTACTTTGTATTCATCACGACTGGATCTTGACTGATTAAATACTTACTCTAAATTACGTAAATACTTTTTTTTATTCAATTACAAGTTAGAACTTGACGGGAATCTCACATGATGGTAAGTGACGATGCAGTCTAAGATGGAAGCGGGTTAACTTGGAAGAGGTATGCATACCCCTGATCGGTTTCTACACAGCATCGTACCATCGCATTGCAGCACGGCTTTGCCGGTAGGGTGGTAACCAGCCACGGCTGAAGCCTGAACCAGACCAGACCAGAGACAATTTAGAAATTATAAAATACCAAATTGCCCCTGCCGGGAATCAAACCCGGGACCTCCCACTTATAACACCACAGCGCTCACCACTGCGCTAAGGAGGTCGTCAAAATCAAATACATATTAAGTATACAGTACAGTATTAGTTATGGGCTATATTACTTAACAGTTAATAGGTATAATATAGGGACTGGTGCAATGAGCTAGGTATAAAAAAACTGTGTTTCAAGACACCAGACTCATTTCCGTAACAATCTCGTCTTACAGAAACCATAACGTCATACAACTTAAACGTAATGCTCATAATTGCTTTTATGTTTAAACAGAAAATGTTAAGCATCAGTAAGTTGTTAAGTAATTTGCTTTATAATGTAGGACGCTGGGAAGTTCGCGAAGTACCAAATATAAAAGGAATTCAAAACATATTTAATAACGCTGTTCGTTAAAGTTCCATCAAAGAATTTCTTTACCGAAATAGTTTTTGTATAACCCTCATAGCTGAATGTGATTTTTCTATTAATTAGTATTCACCTGAATGGTTTTATTTTTCGGTTTATTTGTTCGTGTGCGCATAACGCGAAAACCTGGTTTGATGAAAATCGGTTGAGTGTGCCCTGACATACACAACTTGAATCATATTTCACAAGAGCGAAGCGCTCTTAAAAAATCCATATCAAAAATTGTACTATTTATTATTGAGGCCACGCCATTTATTTTGGAATACTATGTTTCTCAATGAAATAAAAGTCAGGGCTGAGTATTATTCGTAATCCAATCTTTAGTTAATTAATAATTAAATGAAGGAATAAATTTGACAGATTTCATTTAAATATAATCTCCAAATTTATTCCGCAATCACAGATTATATTTGACGATTCGGCCTTTTCAGATTCGGATTCAGATATTATTGATATATTTTTCGTAACATTCTGCTAAGCTATAGGAAAAATGTAGCTTTTTGAAAATCTAATTCAAAATTTATAATTGATAAAATAATTCTTGGTGTAATATTTCATCTTCCACATAACAAATTGCGGGAGGAATCGCAGTTAAAATCTCCTAATAACTCATTAGAATATTCTGTATAATATTTTTTTACCTTACAAAAAATTATCTCTACAGTGTAGTCGAAACCTCTAGAATCCACGCGTACTTTAAATTATACCTACATTACCACACAGAGAGCTATCCAAAATAACTCATATACACATCGAACCTCACTTTTTGGAACCATCACATTTCAAAATAATTAAAAATAAATTTCATATATAGATAAATATTAAAAGATTTTTAACAATCACATGAACAAACAAAAAATAACTTTGTAGTAAAATAGGTTTTTAAACATGCGCTTTCCAACTCTATACGGTTATCACAATCACTTTACATGTAAGTACGTTCACACAACGTTCTATCGACTGTCGACTATCGACTACGGCGTAGCGACGACCGGTCTACGCTATGAGCGTCGTAGCACTGACGCCTCCCGTAGCCCGTAGCCGCTATGTAGCTCACTGTTTCAATTAACTGTTTTGTTGCCCCGTGGCATTGGTACAGCGATTTCGTCATAAAAACCCAATTGCATATTTGTTTAATTTAAGTCGGTTAGACTGTAGTTAAAACTTATCCTAACATTTTTGTACGCTGGTATAAAATTGAAATCCTAGCTAATATTTCATATTCAAATAATTGCTTTCTGTTAATGTCGTTGGAATAATAATTTTGTCATATAAACTCCATTGCATATAGTAAATTAAAGTCAGTGTTGCTGTCACAATTAGTTTTTATGAAAAGATTTCAGCTATCAAGTAATTAGAGAAGTTTAGTAATGGTTTTAGTGGTGGGAAATGCCTAGATTAGTAAGCACTCGAGTTTTTTTCCCTAACTTTTTAAAAATTTAAATATGCTGTTTTGTTACCAAAGCGCGTTCATCATCGTCGTCATCAACGGATAGACGTCCACTGCTGGACATAGGTCTCTTGTAGGGACTTCTACACGCCGCGGTCTTGTGCCGCTCGTATCCAGCCGCTCTACTACTAAATACTAGATGATGCCCGCAACTTCATCCGCGTGGATTTAGGTTTGTTAAAATCCTGTGGGAACTATTTATTTTCCGGGATAAAAGTTGTCATAGATGTCAATTTCCGGGATGCAAGCTACCTCTGTATCAAAATCGATTTCATCAAAATCGATTTAACTGTTGAGCCGTGAAAAGCTATCAGACAGACAGATACACTTTCAAATGGATGTAGAATACCGACAGAATGTATAATGTATACGTATCTAATATAATGTAAGTACACGTCTTTTTATAATTTCATTGTGTTTCGGTTTAACATTTATTTGCCGCATAAAACTGTGTAGAATTTGGGACTCCCCGCGAAATCCCGCCGCCTAATTCCAAAAAAACGGGCAAAAAGAACGATTTAGCTGTCCGGATGATATATAATCTCGGTGACAAGTTAAGAATTCCAAAATAAAGCCAACTTTTTGCTTATTTTGAACGTTCCCTAAAGCTTTTGTAAAAATTAATAAGATGATTACAAAAAACGTAGGAAAAAAGTACGTCTACGTAGATAATAAGTAATCATATTTATTATCTTTATCACATTTATTTCATTAGTTTAGTCAATGCAACGGATACCAAACTAAGAACAACTTGCTTTTCCTTGTTTTATTAATTTAAATATTGTCTTGTCAGTTTGACCATCACCATATACCATTAAGAAACGTCACAGAAGAGTTAGGCTCAATCTATATATTGAGGCAATCAATAGATTGAGGCAGCTCTTCGCACCAGCTTAAGAGCAGACATCGCCTCAACCTGAGGCATTGCCTTCTAATCTTTGGAATGTTTGAACAGATCTTGATGGAATTTTACCAAAAAGGTAGAAGATTATGCAAGAAGTATACTTTCTCCTGAAGTATTTAGGGTCCCTTCCTTGAAAAATGAGATTGTAAATGAAAATGGAAATTGAGAAATGAATAATAAACAATGAAAATATAACATGAGGAAGAACAGATAACCTTGATGTCCAGACCAGACCAGATGTCTTTCGACACCAAATTATCTTTGGATTTAACATAACGCTACATCATGAGACAAATTTCGCTTGGATATTATTTTGTTGGTTTCTGTCGCACTTGTTGTGTCGCATACACAGTCCAAGCCATTCGTTCAATGCATTACGGACGAGGAGACTTATCGATAAGGGCAGCATCATTTGCCTCGCATCGAGGCTGCTTGAGGCTGCTCGAATATATTCGAAGCATTGTGTATTTGATGTAGCGCGATTAACAATCCCCCGCCCCCTTTCTTCGCTATAACTTGATAATCTTGTTGTCAGTTGCGGCAAACGCCTATTCACCCGCGGTTCCGCGCTAACTGCCACGATTGAGACTTTCACACTAAATCCACGAGCCATTACCGCCCTTATTGCCACACAAATAAGAGTCAAATCAAACGTGTTTATCAAGATATGGATTTGAATGGAGCGCCCGACGTTGACCTGCCACTTTTTAATGAGTCTGTTTTGAACGTCAGTTGTCAAGAAAAATAAGGCGTTCGAAAGTATGCCTCTGTTTTGGTCGTGAGGACTTCTTAAATTAGTATGAAGTCCGATTAAAAGTACGATGTGTACCTACTTGTGCCTTCTTTCAAAGTTAAAGTCTTTCCATTAATTTGGGCAACTTTGTATTCACAATTTTGAAAAGACCCTTCCCTCCCCTTTTATAAGTCACACAGACAATGACCTGACGGTGTAAGAGGTTGACAGGAAGAGCCCTGGTAAGAAAGATCTACTATGGCAGCGCTATAATAATGCAAGCTACGCGATAAAAGCTAATGCAATGACGTCCACAAGCTAACACGAAGATGATCGTGGTTATCACACGTCTTGGTATCGTTGCAAGTTGGTTTCAGCCAGTTCCCTAAAGTATTCAATTAATTAGACACTTACAGAGTGACTTTTTGAATATAAACTTTAATGCTTACTTCAAATATTAAAGCCCAAATTAGACGGTGCCCCGTTTATCGTTCATTTCTGCGATGAACGATGCACGATACGATATTTGCTACAGCACAGTGCCTGTGATCGATGAACTGCAGGTGTTTAGACGGTTCATTTTCGATGATTCATCGATGAAGCCTCGAAAATGAAAGCAAAAATCTCGAAAAATGAACCGTCTAATTTGGGCTTCATCAATCACGTTTTATCCATATTTTATATCATAACTGCGAAAGTAACTATTTGTTACCTTTTCATATAAGCGCCATAATAATCGCTGAACGGATCTAAACGAAAGACACATAGATAGCTCTTAAAACCAAATACCCGCAGACGGACATAGGCTCCCTTTTATCACACAAAATCAAAGAGTTCCTACGAGAATTTTAAAGACCAAAATCCGAATGACCGAAGTCCCAAGCGACAAGCAATTCATTAAATTTAATCAGGTAAGTATACCAGGTAAGGGTTACCAAAATATATTACAGTAAAATATCAATAACCGGGATCTTATACGATAAGCGTATTAATTATTTCCTAGACAAGACCTTTGTAAAGGCATAAAGCAACTAGCGTGATGATAAAGTAAAATAATAAAGCTTTTCAAAGAGGCTTTGGGGAAACGGACAAGAATAAGTAACGCGCCCCCGTAGAGAGGGAGACGCTATATACAACGTCTGTATGCAAAGTATCGGCCTAATTGGACACGAAAATACAGCGAGGTTTTGTTAAAGTATGATCGATTATTGTGGATAATTTTAATGAATATTGCTCAATGCCCTCGCACAAGTTTGGTTCACGTATATTCGACTGGTTCCAAACGAGGGCACATTAAATACTCAAAATGTTGCATAGGCATTAGCCATCTTCAATTACATTTTTTAGATTTTAGATGAGACTTTTAGTATTTACTTAGTCTGTTCAAATACAAAAATCTAAACATGGCTGCTCTATCATAAACATTATTGTGAGACATGGGCCGGAGCAAACAGTGTGACAATGGGGCTACTTCTGTTTTACATAATCTCTAAACTAAACTAAAACGACAGGTCTAAATCTATTTCTATCTCTTTAACAATGCTCCCTGCGGAAAAGGATATCACAATTTTTACACGTGTCGATTCAGTTTAGAGATTGTGTACAGTACAACAGAATTAGCCATAATGCTCGAAATTCTGTTGAAAATAGATCTCAAACGGTATGACCGTCCGTGTTGCTCGACGGTAACGGCCATAAGAAACTGTTGAGACAAATAAGGGAGCAGCGGGCCGTGAAATTTCCTCCGCGGAATCCGTATAAAAATTAAACTCTGCGGCTCTTTTTCAAGGGTATTACTCTCGCATTACTCGGGCATTTCGGGTATATATTAATTGAGATTACAATAAGTCATTGTGTAAGGACCCACATTTATTTTTTCGCTACCGATTTTGAAGTAAGGGCGTTTGTAACGCTTTTTCTGAGAAATTGTATGCAACGAATCTAAAGTTTTAAAATATTTTGAAATAAGCTCTGGTCTGGTCTATCGAGAGGCAACACCGGCATCACCCTACCTCCAAACAGTTTAGCGTTCCGGTACGACGCCGCATTTTCAAAGCAATGAGGGCTATGTTTGTAGTTAACTACCATGCCCCTTTCAGCGTCTACTGTGGGCCTCATAAGGCTCTGGAGCACTCTGTGGGTGATGGAGAAAGCTATGCTTGGAGTATCCCTGCATGAGGAGATTCATAAGCCAACGAGAGTTATCGACATTGCCTATCGAGTCACAAAGCGAAGTCTAAGTGCAAGCACAGAGCGGGGAACATAGCTCGAAGAACCGATATCTCAAAGGTGCTTGAATGACGACCCTGCATCGGATAACGCCACGTTGGAAGACCTCCTATTAAATGGCTGAATGATCTCATGCGTCGCTGGACACAAACGGCACAAGATCACAAGAGACACAGTTATGTCCAGCTATCAATCTCGTTTGACACGGTGACGATATCCCCCTTTCAGATTTGGTCGTTTCCATTTCACCGTCAATTACATTCTACTATACCCAATATTAATTAAGCACTTAATAGGTAGAATAATATGCACATAATACAGACAGGTTATTAATGCTCATAATAATAACGGCGAATCAATGTTCAAACTATCTCTGAGTGCCAAATTACTACGTATTATGTTAATATGTAATGTGTATAATTATATGAACCTAATGAGTACGCAGGTGTTTGCTCAATCGATATTATGCGTATTGCGTAATACAAATACAACCAACGGGCATACAATTATTCATTATTATACCTAATATTCAAACCTCAAAGAATCGATAGAGGTTGGGGTCCCAAGGTGCTCAAACGGCGACCTTGCAACGTCAAATGCAGCGTTGGAAGACCCCCCCATTACGTCTATGGACGATCTCAAGCGAGTCGGTGACAGCCGCTTTGTGGCGATCCTTGCAAGAGAATTATGTCCACCAGTGGACGTCTAACTGTTGAAATGACGACCTATTTTAGCAAAATTATTCGGCACATTTTTCATATTAACTATCTAAGGACAAGCTGATGATGAAGAATATTTTTATTTGCGTAGTTTTTTTTGTAATACCCATGGAAACTCTTTGATCTGCAGGAATAAAAAGTAGCCTATGAATTTTTGATCCCTGACTGATTGTAGTGCCGAATTGAAAAAAAAAAAACTATTATTTTAATCACTGAATTATTATGTAGGTACATTCCTCAAAGATTTTAATAGTGTAATTAGTTATCAAAAAGTTAATTAAATTATTATCATTGGATTCTTCACGCCTACTGGAAAATTATTCAAAATAGTTGGATTTTGCGATGACGAAAAAAAAGCCGAATATTTTTTGCTCGTCGGCAAACATTTCATAATTTCCATCGTCATTAATCTTTTTTTTTTTTTTTTAAATCAAGAAGGGTATACACTCGCACATTCATAAAATATGATTTAAAACATCGTTTGCATATAATTTACATCAATTAATGTCATACAACTGTTTGTTTGTTAACACATAATATGCGAGTAAGGACATATGTTAATGTAATTAAATTGCTGTAAAAGCCCGTCGGCCTTGTCGTTGGTCAAAAACTTCTAATGATGTGTTATTTCAATTAAATTTCGACTACATTGTAGATAACTGCACAATATTTTTCATTATCTAAGTGTACCGTACCTACCCATCATAGTACAAATATTAAGTACTTAGTCCATTTCATATGGTTATGTAGAACTCAACTGAAAGGAACTGAAGATTTTTGATACAAAATAAGTGCAAATATGCTATTATATACGCAAGAAGAAAATATTTGTATTATGTAGGTCTATTGCATAGTACCTACCCGTAGTTCTCAAACATCGATGTAAAAGGATAAGCCTTTCTCATATAATTGCGTCTACGAAAATGCGCCCGAATAGTTCCTTCGCGGCACGCTTTGACGCTGATAACCTGTGAGGTCGGACCAATCACGTTCAAGGATAAGCAAATAAATTAAAATTTTATGTTTCGTAAGCCACTCCCCTTTAACCAGAACAAAGTATGAATGGAGTGGCATTTTATACATTTATTGTAAAACTTTTATTTTAATACAATTACAGTTAGTGAGCTCCAGTACCTACTTCTTCTGAATATTTCGACATTGGTATACTTAATACTTATTATTAAAAAAATAATAATAGTCTTTTATATTATGCGGATAACAAGTATAAATTAAAAATTAAGAAAACCCCTGACATTGGCCATTTTGTGGTGGCGGCCATCTTGGATTTACATAGTGCTATTCTACTAGTCAACCCCTTTCATTTGATACCCATATTGAGGGAGTTGTGAAAAATATGTAATCCGCCATTTTGTGGCAGCGGCCATCTTGGACTGATTTTCATCGAACATAGCTAAGAACACTTCGGACTAATTCACCTTTCAAAGAAAAAAACCGCATTCAAATCGGTTCACCCGCTTGAGCGCTACGGTGGAACAGACAGACAGACACACACACACACACACACAGACACGTCAAACTTATAACCCTCCGTTGTTACTTGTTATTGCGTTGCGTCGGGGGTAAAAAAGTTTTACTTCAAAAAATATACATTATCGACTCCATTCTTTCTAAAACTGAAATTCTACGTAATTTTTGAAGAACATTTTTAATTTAAAAAAAATTTAAAAATACACAGCTTATGCGCTGAATTAAATGAGGAAACGATATACTTACACGTGAAATGTAATTCCGTCTCTTTTTTGATGTATTTCGGAACGTTTTTTGCAAGATTTAACCACACAGGACGGCATTTTTCCCGAGCAAGAAACACGTGCGATACGTCGAAGCGACGGCGGCCGACTGTAAACCAAGATACTCGACTTTTTCGAATTCGAGTATGTTTGTGAGTGCGTTTTTTTTGCTCGAAGGGCCTATCCTTCTACATCGATGTTCTCAAACGGGTGGAATGTAATGTACATTCCGAGTTTATCGGCACGATTATAAGCTATGTTGGAAGAAGATCTGACTAGACCTTTAATGCTTTTTCCTAATCGGAGTAGGGATTTTAGTTGTACAAAAAATAACTATACTACGGCATCCACATGAGATTTGGCAAATTAAGCTGCATACTGCATTATACTAGCTAGTACGTACAAACAAGTACATATAAAAACAAAAAGAAGTACATACATAACTTAACCATTATCATTTGTCATATAAATGGTCAGGATCGTAAAATATGTTCACGCTCGCAGTAAATAATACGACTCTTAATCGTATAAAAACCAATTTGTGTATGTTTCTTTATGCCGCTAGACTTATTAAGGCTAAGCTTCCCTCCACCTTTAACAATACAAAGTAGGCAGTACAATACGGACAGACACAACCGGGGCAAGTGAAAATAAATTTACCTGCAATAAAAAAGCTAGGCTGCTAGGTATTTTTTCTTATTATTTAGTGGGTAGATTAGGTAGAACTGGTTTGCAAGTCGGCTAGTTCATAGTACGCTATTTATCGTATAGCTTTTATTTATACGATACGACTTTTAAAACCAAATATAATGTAAGTTTTTTGACGTCCTTACTCCTTCCTGGCTCAGTAATGAGCGCTGTCTTATAGGTCCCGGCTTTTGAAACTTTGGGAATTTATAATATCTAAATTGTCTCTGGTCTGATCCTGTGGGAAGCTTCAGCCGTGGCTGCTGCCGTTAGCGTGCCACAAAGCGATTAAGCGTACCAGTACGATGCCGCGCAGAAACCGGTTCAATAAAAACCCGGTAATCGACCCGGGATAGTACGTACCTACCTCGCGCTTCAGTGTCCTCTGTCACTGGTAAAAAATTTGAATATCCTCAACCGTTCACCATCTGTCTCACGTAACTGTCCCTAATGTAATACAATAATAGACAGGGCTACGGGGCCCTGCGCCCGAAACACACAAACTCGAAGTTATTATCAATACGAGGGTAGAAACACAACGGTGCCGTACTTCTGAGCAGATGCGACCAAAATTGTAACTACCACTTCGACAATAACAGTATCTTTATAACCGTGTTGTGTACGCTCCCATCCGACTGTTTTTATGTACATCGAGGTGCTTAAATTAGTAATAGAGTCGAATTTCGCTATTTTTAGGGATCCGTGCCCAAAGGGGTGCCAAACGGAACCATATTACTGAGCATCAGCTGTATGTTGTCTGTCTGTTACAGGTGTCTACTGCTTCAACAGTAGTATATAGCCGATTGAAATATTCACAGAATACGTGGTAGGTCTCTCTAAGGGGCCTAGGTCTAAGGGGCCTTTTTCATGGCAAATAATAAAAAATATTTGTATTTATATATAATAAAAATGCGAAAGTGTGTCTGTCTGTCTGCTGGCTAGCTTTTCACGGCCCAACAGTTTAATTTTGTACAGAGTTAGTTTACATCTCGGGGATGGACATAGGGGCCTGTCACACTATCAATACCGTATCACGATCCATGGATCGCGGATTTCAAGACCATCCGGAAATCCATCAGTATTGACGCAAAAAAGCGGCCAAACCATCAATAATTGGATCGCGGATCGCGGATCGCGTGATAATACTGATAGTGTAACACCCCCCATAGGCTACTTTTTATACCGGAAATTTTAGAATTCCGACGCGATTCTTAAAGGTTTAACCGATTTATACGAAATTTGTTTCAGAGGTACCTTGCGTCCCGGAAATTGACAGTAAACTTTTATCCCGGAAAAGCAAATACTAATTAGTTCCAACAGGATTTTGAAAAACCTAAATCCATTCGTACGAAGTCGCGGGCATCATCTATTAAAAAAAATTCCCGAAGTTAGTCCTGATGGAGGCTTAATTAGGCGCTACCTAATTAAGCCTCGAATGGCAACCCCCAGTCCCGTCCGTTACATTTATGCGCAGTGATCACTATCAGGAGCCGGCGAGTTCGCGGACGAACAGCTGTTTTAATTTCCTCGCAGATAAGTTATGAGAAGCCATTAATTTATTTCTACTTCCCCACAGTATACTATTTCTATATATTGAAACTTGAATTTTCACGGTTCCGTACCCAGAGGTTGAAGGAGCTCTTTTGTTGCCACCCTGGTGTCTGTCTGTCCATCCGTCCGTATGTCATGGATCTCTATCTCGTAGATGGAATAAGCTATAGACGTGATATTTGGATATTTGGTGTAGAATGCTGACCCAAAACCGAATATTGAATTAAAAATTCAATTAAAATAATTTTCTGCGGAGTCCCATAAAATTTTTCGAGTCTTTCTAAATTTTTTCTATCGTAGTTTCTTTTCTAATCATGTGTTTATTTCATAAAGAACTTAAATAAAAGAACCAAAAATCATATGTGAGAGTCATCGACTTTATCGTTATCAACTTAAGTATATGGGTTACAAAAAGTCGCATAAATCAATATACGCCCCAATACGCCAATATTTCGACAAGAATTTCGCACCTGCTTGGGAGAGGCGTTAAGTTACTAGCTATCCTGAATAAAGACGTACGATAATACAGAAACCTTCGTCGTGAGAGATTCAGCATAATATTGTTAGTGAAAACTTATATCTGTAACTTGGAGGCAATTGGGTGGAAGTTTTATTTTTGTTTTTTAAATTTTCAAGAGAACTAAAAAACTAATTTTATCTTATGAATCTTTACAGTCGCATTTATAAATAACACCTTGTGCTTCTACTATTTCACTAATCCCTTATGCTTAAATTCTAGGTCTAACGCGACAAGGTCTTTACACCTTTAAAAGCCTTTACTAAACGAAAAGATTTCGAAAGCAATCTTGAACACAAAGCGAAGCAAACGGACCACACACATTTAATATGAATTCAAATGCCTCTTTGATGATATGATTTACAGAACTATACATCATCGTATGCATCATCATATATTCTAAATGATACACAATATTAACACGTTAACTAAACAGATCGACGCCGCGAAAAACAAATACCTAAGGATCATTATAAAATCTAATTCTGAAAAGTAGCTATTTCTATCCATACATACATGTATGCCTCTGAGGTGAGAGAAAAAACCGTATACAGCATATTTTTGAGGTAAGCGATTCTAAACAGACATACATATATAGGATGAGCAAACTTTATACTGTACAGAGTGATTCCTAAAAGTAAATTCGAATACGAGAGAATTGCTAATTGTAGCACGCTCCAAGGCAAAATAATATAATACGCTTGCATTAAAATTTGGACAACTTTTAATCCCTCACACGACATTTATGTTACGCCATTGCGGAGATCATTGTATTAAGACGTTTAGAATAAATTAACATATTTTTCTGTATCAGCTTAGTATGGTACCAAAACTTGCTGAATATTTCGTATTAGGGATCCAATTGACAATAGCGTCAAACATGAGTGATGAACTGATGAATTATTCCATCAATCGTGTAGAGAATAAACTTCTGTCATCGCATTAGACGCTATGAGCAGGATAGATTTATTCATCACGAGCGGATACCCGCGACTTCGTTCGCGTGTATATCGGTTTTTAAAATCCCGTGGGAACTTTTTGTTTTTCTTAAGGTCTTTTGAGCTCATACCTTGCTAAAAACTGTTAAAAGTTCACTGGTGGATGTTTAGGTAGATAAAAATGTAAACATCCGCCACTGAAAGTCTCATCAAAATCGATACAGCCTTTCAGAGATTACCCGGTAATCTTTAAAGTATTTCCTTTCTAACAAAAAAAGAATGACTGAAATCGGACCACGCGTGCATCCGTGCATCCGTGGATTACAGCTAAGTACACATTTTGACTTTCATCCCCTCTCCCAAGGGAACCGTGCTGAATTTCGGGATACAAAGTAGTATGAACTTAAATCATGCCAAGTTTCATTTAAATCCATTCAGTAGTTTTTGCGTGATGCGCGCACAAACATACAGACAAACAGATAAACAGACAAACAGACAAACAGACAAAAATTTCAAAAATAGCTTTTTTACGTTCTGTTACTTATCCCTAACATCCCCCAGTTATTATTTTGCAAAAATCTTCAATGTACAGATACGGCAAGTCTACGATTTTATTATAGGTATGTATAGATGTATAGATTCTGTACCGAAAAATAAATAGCAGAATTACATTAACAAAGAAAAATCAAGACGTTATCATAAATTGTAATAATCTATACAAATAAAAACATTTCAACAAAACTGCATAACCTTTTTCGATTGTTCGTCCACAAAATTGTTTACAATCATTTACATATTTCAAAGCAAATTTTGAGACCTAAAAGCAATTATATTATATAAAAGTCACTGTTCTAATACGAGTAGTTTTCAAGTTAGAGTTCACCAAAATCGCCATAATTTCTGAATATTAGTGTCCCGTTAAATTTTAATACAAAATATTCGCGCATTTTGTGTATTTAAAAGCATCCCGAGTTTCAATACCGCGACTACACTTCAACGCCCCGCCATTAAAGCTAATGCATTTCGCGAGCTCATATTAAACGCTACTTAAGCCTCAAATCCCGGTACAGGGTGGCGGAGGTAAACAAATGGTGCAAGTGACGTGTTCTGTAACGCCCTAGAAAGCGACGTAATGCGACAAAAGTGACGGCGTCGAGCTTAAAAGGAAAATGTGGTTTGTACGTATTTTTTCGATATTTATTTCTTGTCTAATTGCAACACTATTTGTATCATAGATAGATTTTCTTTACAGTCACAGTTGTGTGTCATAGTGTCATGTAAAGTTATTTAAGTAACGAAAAAGCGTTGTCGCACTCTTGTTTCGTGCTTGTGCTACTGAAATCCCCGTATAGGATGGACGAGGTGAAGAAATAGTGCAAGTGACATGTTTTGTAAGGCTTTAGAACGCGACGTAATGCAACAAAAGTTACGGCATCGAGCTTTAAAGGAAAATGTGGTTTGTACTTTGCTTTGTCGATATTTATTTTTTGTCTAATTGCAACACTATTTGTAACGTAGACAGATTTTCTTTATAATGACAGAGTATCTCTAATACATATAATTCTTCTGTAGGTACGTGTGTTTGTCACCTGACTCGTCCTAAACGGCTGGACCGATTTGGATGAAGTTTTGTGTGTATATTTCAATGGGTTCCTGGATGGTTTGAAAACACAATTGGTCCCGGTAGATGTCACCGGGCAGGACGTTTGCCGGGTCCGCTAGTATGATGTAAAGTTACTCAAGTCGCGAAAAAGCGATGTCGTACTGATTTTAATTTGCCTGCTGATATTCCGAGACGAGATAAACAAATGGTAGTAAGGCTTTACAAATCAATGTAATGCGACAAAGTAGCGATTACAGTCTTTGTTACTTTGTCGCATTTCATTTAGGCAACAGTTAGCAGGTATTTTATTAACAATTAGTATAAATTGAAAATTTAACAACCCCCGACATTCGCCATTTTGTGGTGGCGGCCATCTTGGATTTCCATAGTGCTATTGTACTAATCAAGCCCTTTCATTTGATACCCATACCGAGGGAGTTGTGAAAAAATATGTATACCTAATCGTCATTTTGTGGCGGCGGCCATCTTGGACCGATTTTCATCAAACATGGCTAAGAACATTCCCTACTAATTCAGCTTTTAAACAAAAAAAAACCGCATTCAAATCGGTTCACCCGTTTGAGCGCTACGGTGGAACAGACAGACACACACACAGACACGTCAAACTTATAACCCCGTCGTTTTTGCGTCGGGGGTTAAAAAAGAGATAAGAAGTGTAAAAACTAAGCGCTGAAGGTGGTGCGCAATGTATATCGTTTGAGTTCTCCGCATTAAGCTGCATGGGGCGAACCTGATTGTTTGCTCGCCCCAACTGAGCCCCGCGATTCGTTCCGTTGATGTTAAAAAACCAAAGATACTGTTGTAATTCTGCTTAATTTTATATTTTTGTTACTGGGATGATGTTCTTTTAGGTGATGTACACTTCATACGTCGCCAAACTTCATTGTTCAGGACTTTTTCTTTGATCAATCTTCAATTCAAAGATATAATATACCTAGTTGGAAAAAATTATTATAAGCATAGCTTCTAAAAATGTCCGTGCCTTCTGAAATATGTACCTATCATAAAAAGACACAAGTTCAATTGGGACTTGTGGATTTTGGAAGTGGGATTTATTTGCAATCACAAAAAATACATTTTTTTTAAATTCCTTACTAAATATTTAAATTATTCTACTACATACTTCTTGTAGGTATATTGTTATTATACATTCTCGGCACAATAATTTTATTAATATTTAATGTTATCTTCAATTTTGGTACTTATTTTTCGTAATTCACGCGAATTCTTAGTTAATTTGTGTATCTATGTTCTGAAACTCTCCATTTTACACCAACATCCCGCAGGCAGGAGGTACATAATTAAAATAAACGTAACGTTAAACGTAAGTACTAAAAAATTAAAACATCGGTCCATACCCTTTCTTTACACGCAAAAGTTTTTTATTTTGTATTTGTTTGTGCCTCTTTGAATACCACGCAGCACGTTCTACAAGTTATGTAGAGAGTTTACCACCACCACCACCACCACTACAGCCTTTTAACGTCCCACAGCTGGGCACAGGCCTCCTCTCTCATAGGAGAGAGGGATTTAGAGCTTACACCCGCCACACTGCTCCTGTTGCAGAGAGTTTACATAATAATAATGATATATTTGAGTTGTATTTTCTGAGGATTGACCCCTAGCCATTAATCGCACTACTACACACTAATTAGGGGATTTTCATAGTAATTGTACGATAGCGGCGGGCTCTCAAATCCTTTCGCCACATACGACTCACTCTGCTCATGGCCAGTTGCACATGAAATGGTTAAGTAGTAGTAGTAGTAGTAATAGTCTTTATTGCAGCACAGTAACACAAAATGACAAACAGAGAATACAGAGAAATACAATAAAATTATGCTAGGCTGCAAGGGCGGCCTTATCACTAAAGTGATCTCTTACAGGCAACCCGCGCGTGTGGAGCTAGTAACGCATGAATGGAGGTTGATGCACAAAGTGAAATCAAATAACGATAAAAATAAAAATACAATACACTTACATAAACATAAATACTATAATTTACATAATATTACACATATACATAGATACTGCCAATATACATATATAGATAAATATACATATATAGATGAATATACATATATATATAAATAAAGAGATATGGATAAATAAGTATAAATAATCTAAGGTTAAGGTAAAAAGGTTAAGTAAAAGGTTAAGTAAGGTTAAGTAAAAAATATAAGGTTAAGGTTACCTTTAAGGTTAAATTTGACCGTGAAAAAAGCAAAATGAGTGCCAAATCATTTCTCGTTTTTAGGGTTCCGTAGTAAACAAGGAACCCTTATAGTTTCGCCATGTCCGTCCGTCTGTCTGTCCGTCCGTCCGTCCGTCCTCGGTTAATCTCAAAGACTATTATAGTGCTAGAAATCTGTAATTTGGCATGGGTATAAATATTAATCACGCCGACTAAGTGGTGAAATGAAATTTTGATAAATATTTTTTTTAGGGTAGCTCCCCTACATGTAAAGTGGGGATGATTTTTTTTTCTCGTCTACCTTATGGGGTATCGTTGAATAGGTCTTTTAAAAATACTGTGGGTGTGGGAACATCATTTTCCGATTTCTAGATTCGTTTGTAAAATATGATGTTTTAAAGTGCTAATTTTTATTAGAGTCAAGTGTCCCCCCCTCTATCAGCCAAATGGCAGTATATAGGAACTTGAAAAAATTCACAGCAGTAGTATATATAATCAATTTTAAAGGAAAACTATCAAGCTAAGTAGGGTTTACAGGTTAAGGAGTTATATCTGTTTTTTCGAGGATTGTGACTACGGAACCCTACACTGCGCGTGGCCCGCCACGCACTTGGCCGGTATTTACTTTTTTTTTTGAAGTTAGTTGACTGTATTCTGATTTATTCTCATGCGTGTTCAATGTAAATACTTCCTGTGTGTGTAAGCAAGGGAGTTAATTCCGCAATGCGTAATCAATTTAACTAAGACGAAAAGGTTTAACGATGTAATGTTCTTATTTATCTTATTTTCTTATGTATTATACCGCAAAGATTTTATTGCGGTACTACTTATACACGCAGAACGTGGATTCCTTTTATCATAATATATTAAACTTTTATGCGTCTAAAAACCTTTCCCAAAAACAAACAATGAAACCCCGGATTAGAATAGGTACATCCAAAGGGAGATTCGCGATAATAAACGCTCATTTTAATGAGATCCCGACGTCCAATGTTTTTTGCTTTGATATAGGTAGGTACCTATCTATAAGGGGTGCTAGCCAGGTAACCTCCAAGTGTGCCTGGGTGCTGCTGGTCCTCTTGGATACATCCGAGGGGAAGAGCAGTATTCGGGCCGGTGCGCCCCGGTAACATGGTTAATAATTTCGGGGATATTGTTAGCCATGGCCAATGACCTGGCGGAGGGAGGTTTCTCCGCGTGTCCCTCTGATTAGCAGAGGACACTGCGGATGAAACTGGGGGTGAGACACCCCGGGGCGGGGGCAGCGATGCCCATCGCGGGAGGAAGAAAACCTCGTTAAAAAATTACGGGAGGGCGCGAGCCTCTGGAGGGACAGCCCAGAGGCGAGCGGGAGCCCCAGCTGGGGCGGCTGCTGGACACCTGGGATGCATACTTTGGGTTCCCCAGGCGTCCAGCACACAGCATGAGGGTCATGCCGTGGTGGTTTTAGTGGGTATACCCGGTTGGAGTCCCACATAACCTTCGTTCTGCCGCATTCGGCCGCAGAACGGGGGTACCTATAAAAGGTTTCCACCACGTCAAAAAAAAAAGGTACCTATCTATAATCTTTATGACGTTATAAATTAGAGATTATTTAAAATATTCTTAATTACCTATATTACGAATATCGGCGAATATCAGCGCAGGACATAATTTAGTAATTTTGCCTACTCAGTGCCGTACTCAGACGGTGTCACTGAATTGTTTGTCAGGCAATTTTTGGGCCTTGATGTTGCTATGGCATTATTTTACTAGAAAAATTTATATTGTCTTATGGCACTGAAACCTTTATCCATGAGTCCGACTCGCATTTTTTACTATTTTTATCACTTGCCGTGATATAACAGAGAAGCCAAGCAAACCCGTAATCATTTTACTTCTAAAATCTTTGGAATTCCATATAAAGTGTAGGTAGCATCTGATATAACAAGTATAAATTAAAAATTTAAAAAAACCCCGACATTCGCCATTTTGTGGCGGCGGCCATCTTGGATTTGCATAGTGCTATTCTACTAGTCAAGCCCTTTCATTTGATACCCATATTGAGGGAGTTGTGAAAAAATATGTATTCCGCCATTTTGTGGCGGCGGCCATCTTTGATCGATTTTCATCAAACATAGCTAACAATACTCTCAACTAATTCACCTTTCAAACAAAAAAAACTGCATTCAAATCGGTCCACACGTTTGAGCGCTTGAGCGCTACAGGGGAAGACACACACACACACAGACACGTCAAACTTATAACACCCCGTCGTTTTTGCATCGGGGGTTAAAAACTAGACAAAATGAAGGATCTACTTTCATTTTATCTCAGCGCGAATAATGCAAGTCATAATAAGTAATGACGTCATTACACCCGTGACTGCGGCGGGTGAGCGGCTCGATTCATCTTTTAATACGTCATACGTGAAATTTTATACATTCCCTCCTCGATGTTTGCTGAGGGCAGACATATTGCTGTATGTTAAAGGAGTAATGTACCCAGTACCCACCGCATCTTGACGGTTTTTGATCCCGCTTCTCTTACCAAAGGTTGTCTGTTAGAGACCAATAATCACTACATGTTTTACCAAGTCCTTCGCAACGTCCGTCCGTCTGTTCAGGATAAACTTAAAAACTACTGAACGGTTTTCCATGCGATTTTCAACAATAGACGTAAGGAAGATTTCAGTGAAAGATTTAAGTTGAAAATGTTGGAAAAAGCGGCCAAAAATGCTTTCATCAAAAATTATCTTTCGAATCCCAACCCATCTCTCACCGTTGAATTATAGAGGTTTCATTATGATACGAGGTGTGTTTCATTTTATAACGTATACGCTGCCCAATGAAGTCATTCAGGAGTGTATATAATACGTCATAAAATGGTTTACTATTGACATGGGGTCGTCAATATCGCGTGACGGTATCCTCGCGATGGGAGGCAGTAAAACGCGTATGACCGGCGACTGCACTCGGATTATGCTGAGTCTGTACGCCTCGTCAACCCTACTAGATTTCGAATATCGAAAAACTACACTATCAGAGTAAAATGGACCCAAAGCTTCTTATTTCAAAGCCGTAGGTACATTCATATTTCAAATTTTTATTTTGCATTTTCGGTTGGGACGCCGCGCTGGTCGTAGATGTATGGACGAACTCAAACCTTAAAACAAGCCAGTTTAGTTCTATTTTTAACCCCCGACGCAAAAACGACGGGGTGTTATAAGTTTGACGTGTCTGTGTGTGTGTGTCTGTCTGTTCCCCTGTGGCGCTCAAACAGGTGGACCGATTTGAATGCGGTTTTTTTTTTGTTTGAAAGGTGAATTAGTCGAGAGTGTTGTTAGCTATGTTTGATGAAAATCTATCCAAGATGGCCGCCGCTATAAAATGGCGGATTACATATTTTGTCACAACTCCCTTAATACGGGTATCAAATGAAAGGGCTTGACTAGTAGAATGGCACTATTGCAAATGCAAGATGGCCGCTGCCACAAAATGACGAATGTCGGGGGGTTTTTTAAATTTTTAATTTATACTTGTACTTTGAAGCTATTATTGTGTTCGATACTTGAATTCGATCTACGTTGCCGTAATGTACAAACTGGGCATAACCCCACAGAGCGGCTCTCCATTACCGAGCATTACGTATTAATGTATCGAATCCACTGTCGCGTATATCGAGTGACTACTGCCCAACCCCTTAATGTTCGGTATTCATTGAAAACATACATCACTAGTAGTATCAAAAAAGTGCTACCGTGGAATGGACAACTTCAAAGCGTAGGACTGGGAAAACGTACCACTAAATTTGTAGGACTATGTGGCCATTACGTTATACAAATATTTACTAAGCTGCATACAAAAAATCAGCTGGTTATTAATAATTTTTTATGACCTCGTTATTTGAACATATTCGGAGTGGAGGACGCTGCAGTCAAACCATCAATTTTGTAGGACAATTGTTTTTCGGAGTTTGTTATCCAATAATCTCAATATTCGAGTAAAACACTTACGGTTATTCAGACAATTTCGACACCCACCAAATCGACATGTTTTATAGCTGCGCACTACATTAACTACCTCTATCGAGAATTTTCACAGATAAAAAACTTGAGCGTCTTGTCGAATCGCACCTACTCACGAAGTTTCAGCTTGTTATTAATCACTAAAAATTTTGTTCGGCGGCTGCCGCACCATAGTAGCAAGTGTCGCATACGAATATACTGGTGTTTCTTTGTTTAAGCTGTTTGCAGTATATATACTATGGGTATGGTTGGTCTAGTATAGTCAGTAGTACGATCACGGATTAGCTATCCGTGATAGTCATATTAATTTAATCTATTACTGAGGATAAGATCCTCAATAATTCCAGTTCTGATTCGATCAATAGTCCAGCAGTAAACATTCGGCGACGATGAAACGTATTAAGAAGTATAAATAAAACTGAAGAAATTCGTATCCTCAATAATTCGCAGTTGCCGTTCAATCAGTGGCACTCGTGTGAGCATAATGGTCGGACTTGCAAACTTTCCCCGCCGATACCCACAATTCGTTCCTCGTCTATTCATCGCATTGATTTCCCCTTTTCCACGGGTTCTTAATGCAGTGGCCATTAAAAAGGCGGATGGTGGCTTCAATTAGGTTACTGTATATCGTATAGATATTGAAAAATCTACTCACATGTATTATGGTAAAATGAAAAAAAAAATTACGTGTCGGAAAATTCAACAACGCCTCTACGAGTAGCAAGCTTATTTAGAAAGTCCCTCCGTTAATTAAATTCACTATTTTTTTATTATTTTTGTTACAAGTTATAATTAAAAGAAATCTCTTTCGAGCTTCCTATTGTACCTACCCCATATAAATAAAGTTTCATTCTTATTTGAATACTAACCAATCAAACTTAAAGAAATTTTGTAGACACTTTGAAACTACATAAATTTTATAGAAATCTGACAAACTCATATTAGTTTCCGAAGCAAATCTATAAAATTTAATTAACGTTGATTGGTTAATATTCAATTGCAATTGAAACTTTGTATAGAACGCGCTCGGGAGTGGTTTTGTGTATCTAGTAAATGTGTTCTTAAAACGTTAAACTTTCTTAAAATATATCAACTAAAGTTTGTATTCGTTAATTAGTTAAATAAATTGCCACAGACTATAAATATTCAAGCAGACATAAGACACGCCCCTGAGCTGCATCCGCTAACTTAAGAGCCTTAACTCGAGAGTGCTGGCACTAACTCAATTACAGACATCCGGCTTCATGAGTACCAATTCACGGCCTCTTCAGAGCAGTGTGGGGTGTTTTTATCGGAGAGTTACGATATAATAGAGGTTATATCATGCAAAACGGCTTTAACTTGACCGGCGATAAAGACCAGTATTTTAATTCAGTCAATTGGAGTGAAGCTTGAGATGTTTAGGGACCTTTCAGACAGACCGGCGCGGAGAGCGTCGGAGAGCATTTTTTTTTTCACACAGACCGGCCGTTCAAATTTGCTCTGCTCTCCGCGCCGGTCTGTGTGAACGGACACGCGGATGCGCTCGGAGCCGAGCGTACGCTCTTGGGCCGGACGGCAGAGCATATTCGGCCTACGGTCGGCTGTGCGAGCATGAAAGAGCACGCGAACGGAGCCGGTCGGATGCTCGAGCGCGAAAGGGCACGGGCATGGAGCAGCCGACCGGCTCGACGAGTAGCCGACCGGCTGCTCTCATATATTTCACACAGAGCGTATTGGGAGCATGCTCGAGCATCCTCTTATCATAAAAGAGTTAACATGTAAAAATAAAGCCTATTTCAATGTCTTAAGATTCTATTTTAAATGCGATTAAAATTTGCTCTGCTCTCCGCGCCGGTCTGTCTGAAAGGTCCCTTATACTCTGTTTTTCAAAAGCAAAGCTATGAACTCGCATGTGTACCGTTAAAGATGCCCGTAAGAAGGATATTCACCATCCCTAAAGGAGTGGAAAGGGGTGGTTGAGATTGTATGTAAGGATCGTACTAATAGTAGTGTATGAAAAGAGTTACAGAGATATATTATGTTCTTTTTGTATTGGAAAGCTATCAAACTGTGGAACGATTTAAAACAACACGCCTGTTTAAAGTTTTTACAGTAAAACTGATTGTTTGTTCAAAATATTTATTAATATAAGACTTGTTTAATATAGTGGGGATGATTAAGACTTTGTTTAATAAAATGGGGATGCTTTTTTGACGCCCGACGTATGAGCTCTGCGTATCTATGGTCTGTAACTCAATGGTTTTTATGAAACGAAATGTGATGTTGTAGTATAAATGCCTATTTTGCGGTTAATCATTAGTATTTATGACTAGCTTCTGCCCGCGGCTTCGCCCGCCTGAATTTCGGTTTTTCACAAATCCCGAGGGAATCGTGGATTTTCGGTTTCCGTTCCCGCACCCTTTTCCAACCTTTATACTACTTTCAAGGAAGTTTGCTATAGTAATCTACCTATAGTTGTAGCTATAGATTTCGGTTCTTTCAAAATCCCGTGAGAACTGTGGATTGTTCCAGGATAAAAGTAGCCTATGTGTTAATTTATCTATCGGAATTCTATCAGACTATATTCGTAGAAACCGTAGGACCTCGACAATTTTATTCATCCACGTTTCATAATTTAGTTCGAACGTGAAGTGGTGTTTTTTGAACCGTAATTATTATAAGTGCGGTTAGGGGAGCGTATATTCTACCAAGAATCTCCAAATTAGTAGGCAATTATTTTGTGTATTTTTAGGAAAATTAAAAAATATATATTATAAGAAACAATACTTGGTATACCTATGTATATAATACCTAAATAATACGCTATACTTCAGCAAAAGAGAAGGCTTTCTATCGTATAGAGTAAAAAACTTAGGCTGGTTTTTAATTACCTATGTGTAATTTAGACCTCTATCAACGATAGAAAAGCCAAACTGCTGGGTTATTCTGTAACTTAGTTAGCAACTGAAAATAGTTGCCAACGAATTAGTTTGATATACATTGCTGCTTTACTGTGGGAAATATAAAGTGTTTTCATAATTTTACTTTAGTTTAGAGCACCAATAACAGTTATTAGCTAGGATAGAGTTAACGAGACCAATATTCCATGACATTTTCACCCTTGTTGAATCCCACTTGCAGAGGGCTCCGACGAGAGTCGCGTGATTAGAGGAACATACAACAATGGAAGCCCTCCAAACGCGGGGACCGTGTGTGTAAGGGGATATTTTCAGCAAGTGAACTTGAAAACCAACACGGGACGAGTACGGCTCCCAAAGTTTGTGTGAAAATATTTATTGTAACTAAATTTGATCCGGTAAGGGTTAAACTCCTCAAACAAGCTAGCCGTGTACGGGGTTACAATTTTTATACCCCTGTTTGCACGTGTTTCCCCGGAGTTATGTGTAAAGTTTCACTCAGTGTGCTTAGTCTAAAGCGGAGCACTCGAAAACGAACTCGAAAACTATTGATCGATTTCAGAGTAAAATAGACCTAAAATGTCTTGTATTAAGGTTTGAGTTCGCCAATACATTCAGCATTGTTCGAATGCTGAATGTATTGGCGAACTCAAACCTTAATACAAGCCATTTTAGGTCTATTTTACTCTGAAATCGATCAATAGTTTTCGAGTTCGTTTTCGAGTGCTCCGCTTTAGACTAAGCACACTGTAGGCTTAGTACGAGTTTACATCGTAGTCGATACACGACGTTATCTCGAAGAAGTCGTCGTGTATCGATTTCGAATGTCAAAAGTTCAAAACACTCTGATGTAAGATATAAATTGATCTTAAGTGCCTTGTTATAAGGTTCGAACTCGTCCAAACATCAACAGCCAGCGCCCCAAGCGGACATTTTTTTAAATAAAAATTGGTTAAAGTTGAATAATTAACTTTGAACTAACGACTTTAAGATGCTTTACTCTGAGGTATTTCGATAATTGAAATCTATTAATGTTGTCGAGATATGCAAACTTGTACTAAGGGCACTGTACATACGAGTCGTAGAGGTGTCATTTACTAGAGGTAATGATGTCGCGCTGAAAGCATTCGACGCAGCCAGTGAACAAGAGGACTAGTCATGCTTTGTGTCATTCAGCAAATTGACGTTGCACCTGCCTGTCTATTCAGTAAGCGATGCATCAACAATTGCTACAATCTCAGTTATGTAAAGTGGTGATTGGCTGAACTTTGTATCTAACAATAAGTAGATATAATTATTGTTTGTTTGTGATACCATTATACCTAGAATAAATTATTTTTCTTTCTTTCTTTCTAACTTAAGTTATTCTTGCTACAGCAATGCATTTTAGCTAATAACGACAGACTGCCGCTGTGATTTGTCAGTTTTTACTAAAAATATCTACCTACCCGTAGTTTCGAAGCCATACGGGCTCGGAGATTTGTAACTAAATCTTTCATTTGTATTGGACTCGGCCCTCGGGGACTTATTATGATTTTATTATGAGGCCTGCATCTCTATGGTCTATAGCTCAATGATACGAGTAGGTTATATGTTTATATGTCCAATGTTTACTTTATAAATATTTGAGTTCGTTTACGAGGGGTTGAATATAAAATATTTTTGTAATACAAAAGTGATACGGAAGATAAATCGTAATTTATACGTAGGCAGTGCACTTCGTATATGGACTTAAAATATATCGAATCGTTTATAGTATACCTACATATCAGTTTAGTATAATTACATTTATACAAGTTTAATTGGTAAGAAAATAAAAAACCTGACTGCGTAATAATTTTTTCCCCCTTTCACATATGATCATAATATTTTTAGTCAAAATAAATATATTTTCGTAATCACCTTTTCAAACCCTATAATTTGGTTCCCCACTCGATAGGATTTGAAGAAAAATGTTTGAACCCCACATTATGGCGTCCAAAATCCGCCATATTGCATTTTTCAAATTTTTATGTTCGCGTTGACACTCGCGCTAGCACGGCGAATCTATGGACGTGGCGCTTATCAAAATCGGCCCGCGTTTTTGGTGCCACAAAGGAACAAATACACATATGTACATACATATATACTGCACATGTACATACATAGACTGATAAACACATTACCACTCCTTTGCGTCGCGCAGTCAGGTAGGTGAAGAATAATAACCAAGAATTACCAACTCACGTTGTGAACAAAAGAACTCGTATAACAAGCTGTGGGTAGCTCATATTACGAGTAGTTCATATCAAAACATCTTCTCACCCTCACTCGGAATAGCTAAACAATAAAACTATCATCTCTTTACTTTCGCGAACCGAGGAGCAACATGAAGAAAACGTCACAACGCCAAAGTCATATGACACATTCGATTTGCATATGGAAACACTGTGGAAAGTGGAAACACCGCGGCGCCGGAGGATGCTTTCTTGGAAATATCGCCGAGTGACGCCGATGATACACAAAAGTGAAGGATAATAAGTAAATTTAAATGCTTAAAAACTGAATATGGACAAGTATAAAGTTCGTAAACTAAAACCCGACTACGCAATAATCTATACATATAATAAAATCGTAGAATTGCCGTGTCTGTACATTGAAGATTTTTGCAAAATAATAACTGGGGGATGTTAGGGATAAGTAATAGAACGTAAAAAAGCTATTTTTGAAATTTTTGTCTGTTTGTCTGTTTATCTGTTTGTCTGTTTATCTGTTTGTCTGTTTGTCTGTATGTTTGTGCGCGCATCACGTAAAAACTACTGAATGGATTGAAATGAAACTCGACATGATTTAAGTTCATACTATGGAGTAACATATAGGATGCTTTTTATCCCGAAATTCTGCACGGTTCCATTGGGAGAGGGGATGAAAGGCAAAATATGTACTTAGCTGTAATTCGTTAACGGGTGGTCCGATTTCATTCATTCTTTTTTGTCTTTTTTGATTTGTTAGAAAGTAGATACTTTAAAGACTACTGGCTAATCTCTGAAAGGCTGGACCGATTTTGATGGGACTTTCACTGGCGGATGTTTACATTTTGATGTACCTAAACATCCGCCAGTGAACTTTTTACAGTTTTTAGCAAGGTATAAGCTCAAAGGAGCTTAGGAAAAACAAAATAATTCCCACGGGATTATTAAAATCAATATCCACGCGAACGAAGTCGCGGGTATCCGCTCGTTTAATAATAAATTAGTGTGCGAAAACGCGTGGCAAACAACTAGTGGCGCCATCTGTTATGTCTATCGGAATTACTAATTTAATAACCTAGAAAGCCGCGCGAAGGCCACTTCTTGACTTTTTTCGTAAATAAAATGTAGCTTATGTCACCCGGACCATAACAAAGAATCAATAGACACCTCATTCATCAAAACCGGTCCAGTAGTTTAGGCGGTACGGTGGTACACACAGAATCTCATACAAAAATTTGCCACATACATACATACATAGACTGCTAAAATTATAACCCTTCTTTGGCTTTGCCGTAGTCGGGTAAAAAGTTTCGCATGGAGTGTAATTTTTTTTCTTTTTTCTGCAACACCTTGACTGCGATCTCACCCGGTGGTCGGTGACGATGCAATCTAAGATGATTTTTTTTTATTAAAGCTCTGATTCTATGCGGTAAACGGACCAGACCAAAGGTTAAATTCCTAAATTGCCTTTTCGGCAATTGAAGCCGGGACCTCTCACTTGTAACACAGGACGTCGATAAAATTGTATGTATAAACACAATATGCATTTCTAATTATTTTTGGTTGCGTTAAAACGAAATGACGGCCCAAAATGACGTTCGTCTCAAAGTTACCCCGATTTTCGAGCAAAGCAATGAGGAGACACTTTTAGGAGTAGCAACTGTGTATCTTTAAAATTTTCTATATATTCATGCCTCTGTGTAACGCGATCTTATTTAAAAGTCACACTTTGTGCGATTTTATAAAGGAATATAAAGGTAAAACTGAAAAGTTTAAACGCGCCGATGAAAAACAATGTATTCCAGACTTGTTCCCGGGCGCGTTCGTTTCCGTATTATTATCTTTTGTGGCTTCGGGAGTCTTTGACGGATCGCTTTTTGAATCGTCCATATTTATAATGGTTGTTATTTTTTTTTTCACTATTTCTTAAAAACTGCTTAATTATTAAAAACAATGCGTACGTAATTATTACGTAATTGCGTACGTAATTATTAAAAACAAATAATTTTTTTTTTTCGTAAAGTCTTAAATTTAACTCAAAAAACTGAGCCCATGTAACTTTAAACCTACATATCTTTACAAAAATCTGACTAATCATAGACACTAATATATGTCTCTAGAACGTATCTACATACATTTATAATATTCATTGGCTGTGATTGGTTACTATTCCAATAAGGATAAAACTTATTGTATGGCCATGCTTGGCCTTTCTAGGCATACTTCTATATGCATAATTGCTTTGTCCGCAACGCCAGTTTTATTCAGTTCCATCCGGTTCGCACTGGTTAGTACCAAACAAAAAACCAGTTCTAGACACTGGCCCCGAGCGGTACGCCGATAGGTGCGCGCGACTGCGTTTCGGATTGACGTGTAATTTGTGATCGCAGACCCCTATCTATGTCGTTCTGCGTGGGAGTACTAGACAAATAGACAAAAAAAAAGGTTTTATAAAAAGTCAGCGCAGAGAACGAAATGGAACTACGACGAGGCATGTTTTTGAATCCGTCTTATCTAGGTTTACGTTTTAGCGTTATGTAGTCAAACAGTCTTTGTTTGTGTGTTCATTTTGTCTGTATGGCTGCCATTTTATTCACAGTATTATATTTAGTTATTACAATTTGTTTTATAAAGAAGTTACTAAAATCTTATAGCTGACCTAACCTTATTACTGCAGAAGACATGCCCGCATGGATTGAGCAAGAATACTGCATTTACGAATTTTATCTTCAAAGATACATAATATGCTCTATAACTGAATATGTACATATTTCTTGTTGGGCGAAATGTAATATGATAGATTTTCATAAAACTATTATGGTTTCTCTTATATGAAAAGCCCACATCAGTCTTAATGAAATAAGTACCTCGAAAATTCTAGGCTGTTTTACTAAGTAAGGTGTAGGTACTTGTTAGCATTTGATACTTCGGAAGCTCCCATAAAACACAATGTTTTTAAATCCACTCTCTCCCCAGCATTAAGTAGGAAAAGCAATTTCCCATTTTCGTCTACACCCAGCCTTATACTCTCTTTAAGTACAGACCGTACCATGAACAACATTCGTATTTTTCTATTAAAGAAGTGACATCGAGTCGAGTTGAAAATATTTTTGCACACACATCTCCAGATTAAGTGTTTAAAAGCAAAATAAACGCAGTCTGTAATAACCTACTTTAATGAGGTGATTAAGTTTACAACAGTGTGTGCAATTTTAATAAAAATTGAGAGATTAACCTCTATAAGTAACTCTAATAAACAAATTGTGGGTTTCACAAAACTTTTCACTTGAAGCTTATGATCCTTGCATTGATAAACGATATTGTTGAAACTCTTTCTCTACCCAGCATCTAACATCATCATTATCATCAACACCCCAATATGGGTCACATGGATCTCCTCTCAGAGCGAGAAGGGTTGAAGCCGTTGGTTGTCCACGCAGCCAAGTGAGGATTGGTAGACTTCACACGCCTTTGAGAACGTTATGGAAAGGCATGCTGGTTTCCTCACAATGTTTTCCTTCACCATCATCTATATTAATAACTAGCTGGTGTTCGCGACTTCGTCCGCGTGGATTCATATATATCTCATACAAACTTTCAACCCCTGTTTAACCCCCTTAGAGGTTGAATTTTCAAAAATCCTTTTTTAGCGAATGCCTACGTCATAATAGCTATCTGCATACCAAACAGTCCGATTCGTCCAGTGGTTTAAGCTGTGCGTTGATAGATCATTCAGTCAGTCAGTTAGTCAGTTATTCAGTCAGTCAGCCATTTAGTCACCTTTTCTTTTTTTCTTTTTATATATTTAGAGATAATTATTAATTATTATTTATTATCGAGTCGGTGGTAGGGGTTGGAGGCATTAGGCGGATTACACAGAACGCGCTCGACGCGCGAAATGACAACTTAAGCACCTGCTCATCGTCTTAATGCCGACGCGAAAACATATCCAACGGGGATGATGGAAGGCTATTAATAGAGGATTTAAAACGAGAAATAACGAGCCCTGTACCGATAAATGCATTTATCTATAAGTGTGAGATTATAGAAACCGCAATAAAAATTTAATAAGAGATCTTTTACCGAACACGTTCAGAAAATTCTACAGTCTGAGTGTGATTTTTGAATTTTTTGAAATGAAAGAGAAATTAATTATTTAAGTTCATGTATTTTAGCGCAAAATTTCTCACTCGAGTATGACATCACAGCGTCTATTCGGAGGTATTTTTCCATGTTTTACTTATTTTACCAATTTCTCCGAGATTACTAAACCGATTTGCGCGATTCTTTTTTGGTCGAAAGCTGAGGTTGTTTGCAAAATGGATAGATTTTTTCGAAAAAAAGATTAAAGATTATGTTTTTGAAAAAATCTATGGGACCATTTTGCAAACATTCTCAGCTGTCGAATAAAAAAAGAATCACGCAAATCGGTTATGTAATCTCGGAGAAATTGATAAAACAATTAAATTTACATGGAAAAAATACCTCTGAGCGGGTTGGATGACGTTATACGCTAGAGCGCGGCGTGAAACGAAATTAGCAACTTTAATGTTCAATAACTTTTTCAGTTTTTGAGATAATTTAAAAATTCTTTCAGATTTTTGTTTTATTTTACTTAAATTTTTATAATAAATTGAATATATGATGAAAAGTCAAAATTATTTTGCTATGATCCGCAAAACAGTCAAATTTGTATGGTACAACAAGCAGCATGTGCTATGCCCTGTCAGCCTTCCTGCTGTTAAATAAGCAGGAAAAATAAGCAACCAAGCGGACCCCAAGCACCACCACCAAGTAACACCACACAAATCCACCACCGAAATAAACTCGACGATCGTTTCGCTCCGACACCGGAGCATCCTCAGGAGATGTAGACTCTACAATGCACAACTGCAAAGTTTGCAGTTGTGCAGTTGTGCATTGTAGAGTCTACATCTCCTGAGGATGCTCCGGTGTCGGAGCGAAACGATCGTCGAGTTTATTTCGGTGGTGGATTTGTGTGGTGTTACTTGGTGGTGGTGCTTGGGGTCCGCTTGGTTGCTTATTTTTCCTGCTTATTTAACAGCAGGAAGGCTGACAGGGCATAGCACATGCTGCTTGTTGTACCATACAAATTTGACTGTTTTGCGGATCATAGCAAAATAATTTTGACTTTTCATCATATATTATGGATTTCCGCAAAGTAACGCCTGCTTCTATTCAATATTTAATAAATTGAAAAAAATATATATATTGGAAACTTGTCCATTGTCGTGATATACCTTATCTGTTTTTCGCAAACTTAATACTAAACGCCGCTTAGTTCGGGTACCTTTTAGTCCAAAAGCCGGGTTCCATTCACTATTGACTTTTAGGTTTAGACACCGACCAGATAAACGAGACATTCTGCTAAAAGCTGGATTGAAGTTTAGTAGCTATAAAATGTGGTATGTGAGTGGCACGTATATTTAATTAACAAGTATAAATTACAAATTTAAAAAACCCCCGACATTCGTCATTTTGAGGCGGCGGCCATCTTGGATTTGCATTAGTACTATTTTCCTAGTCAAGCCCTTTCATTTGATACCCATTACCCATATTAAGAGAGTTGTGAAAAAATATGTAATCCGCCATTTTGTAGCAGCGGCCATCTTGGATCGATTTTCATCAAACATAGCTAACAACACTCTCGACTAATTCACCTTTCAAACAGAAAAAACCGCATTCAAATCGGTTCACCCGTTTGAGCGCTACAGGGGAACAGACAGACACACACACACACACAGACACGTCAAAATTATAACACCCCGTCGTTTTTGCGTCGGGGGTTAAAAATAAACAGCCCTTGTGCCCCAACGTTGCCCGCAAAGGGTACTTAGCATCACCGCATTTACCTACCCACAAGAAATAATAGATCGTTATGCATAAGCAATATGTGATTTATTGGCGTGCGTTGGCGTTGCGAGTGCAATGTTATCTGATGCATTGTTTGCTGGTGTTGCAGCCAGTTCATTACGTTGTCGAAATTAAACGTCACTGCATAATATTGCGAGTGGTTTTGATTTGAAGCAATATTACCACTGCACAGTTAGCTACATGCTTCATGCACAGTATAGCCCAGTTTCACTTACAAGACTCATTATGAAGGGGTCGGACATAATTTATAACTCAATTTTTGAATAGTGAATAGTACTATTTGTTGACTCAGAATCATTGTAAAATATTAATTTCCTGAACCTTTAAATGGAACAAAGTAATAAAAAAAGGAGGCAAGGTCATGTAATCTAAAAATACCTACTATACTGATTCTATTTTTTCAGGCATCTAGACCCCCCACTAGGTGGACCGACGACATCAAACGAGTCGCAGGGAGCCGCTGGATACAAGCGGCACAAGACCGTGGCAGGTGGAAGTCCCTTCAAGAGACCTATATCCAGCAGTGGACGTCAATCGGTTGATTACGGCGATACCCTGTCAACTGAACATACACGTTTGCTACTTATGATCCCAAATCGCTGTTACACGTTGGCTCAGCGCTCAGCTCTACACATTCGCATTAGCCGCTAATAAACAGGTTCCGGTGAATCTCACCAAGAGATATTGGCCACAAGTTTCCAATTTTGGAACACAGCGTGCTCTAAATTAAAGCCAGAATCCCAGTAGCATCTCGGGGTAGAAACGCGCGGCTCTACCAGTTTTATTAAAGCGTTGTTGTGCTTATAATTTATACGTGACATTTTTAAATTCATAGCACCTTATATAACTGGCTTTAACAGTTTTATACGCTGGTCGTAAATTCTGTATATTTGACTAACTTTTGCCTGAGTATTAAGATGGTTATAAATTTTGATGCAACTTTATTCATAACGGTGCTGACTGAGCGTAGCGATTATTAAGCTCCATTCATATATATCAGTGCTTAAAGTGTCCAGCACTTAAAGTTGCTACAAAAATACTAGTACTCACATCTACCGGCAGACGACTGACACTCGCAGACGCTCTCAGACAAATCAGAGAGCGCATGTGACGCTACGGTGACTTTCATGGTACTTTCACGTTTGTCATTCACCTAGGACAACGGGTTAGTAAGACCTCGACATCTCGACAGCGTAAAGCGAACTTAAAGCAACTTATTTTAAGTTGATGTATTTATAGCCCCTTATTCTACATGGTTGTGGAAGTTTTATTTTCGCATGTAAATGAATGAAAATGTAAAGTAGATATCTACTTTCTGTATGTTTACCTGTGGCAGAACTTGTGCGTTGAAAGTTTCAAACTTTGATTCCGTTCAGTGCCGAGAACATAAACTTGAATTAATCGACGCTTTGAATTTTTTATTTTGGTTGCACTTTAACGGTTTTAAGTATCATCCGTGGATACTTCGGGCAAGAAAGATTTCCATTTTTGTTTCACCCGATTGCCATTTTACATTGGATTTTTGAAGGTTTTTGGTAAATTGCCTTATTGTGTACAAGACATTCCACCAGAATATCTATCAATGCTATTAAGTTTCAATAGAAATAGTAACGTAGAAAGTATCAATGCCATATTGCCAAAGAAAAATACAAAACGGAGGTACAAAATACGCACCCACGGCGTACTTTACGTACATTAGGAGCGACATTCCATCAAGTTTACTCATGTATTTATGTATATTAAATTACGTATTCTTACGTATTACAAAGGCATTTCGCCCTGTGTTTACTTATATGTCGCAAGAAAAGACAGTGTAACGCAAAGGCCACGAGCCGCAACGCTCGAAGCGAAACCGCTTTGCGCTACTCTAACTCTTTTAACGTTAAAATTAAATACGTGTAGGTACTTATTCATTATTATCTACAACGCCGCAAAAATGTTTCGCACATAGTAGCGATATTCGCTCTGAGTGAATTTGAAACGTCGATTGGTTCGACCCGCGTTTGTCCCGAGAAAACTCTTTGAGCGTTAAAAACATAACTAAGTATTTATTTGTAATTTATTCGTTACTAGCGGACCCGGCAGACGTCGTCCTGCCCGCTACTAGCGCCACCTACCGGGTCCAATTTTTCTAATTATAAACCTTCCTCTTGAATCACTCTATCTATTTAAAAAAACCGCATTAAAATCCGTTGCGTAGTTTTAAAGATTTATAAGCATACATAGGGACATAGAAGAGTCCGTCTTTTTGTCTATTCTATTGTGTCTGATCATCGAATATAAGACCACTAGTATCACCGGTACTATTGTCTACCTGTAAGCGGAGTGCGGAAGGAGAGAAGAGAGTACCTTACTCTCTTCTCTCCTTCCGCACTCCGCAAACCTAGATACTGCAAACGAACATAGAAATAACGCCTGTAGCGAATAGACGCCTCAAGCGGTAGCGATATTGTCGTGGCCTAGCCATAAAAGTGTGTGTAATGAAGCATCACGGAGTTGTTACGTGAATGTACTTACTGAGGCTTTCCTTGTTACGCATTGTTCACCTTTTAGTGTGCTGAAAGCTAGAGTGCATACGGACAGGGATATATCTAGCGAAAATTTTCATCGGCGTTTTGTCGCGCGCATTTGGCTCATCTGTAATGTATCATTGCATTAGATCGATTTTTCCCTGACCTAAAGGACGACGCACATGACTGTAAAACTCACAGGACACAGATGTTATAAGCAAAGGTTAACTTTTACTGCCTAAAGAGACTCACTCGCCCCCCGCCAGTCGTCATCCGCCCGCAACATTGACGTACATAGTATTACGTAAAACCTTGTCCTTGGCAGTAGTACTTGATTGGATGAAGTGTCGGGGTTGCGTTGTAGGTAAAGTTCTCAGACAACTATAGATAAACAGCAGAATTAATGCCGCATCCAGATAGACGTCCGTAGATAGATATACGTGCAATCACTAGTCGGCAATATTGATGAAATATTACGAGTAACATTGTCGTTTCGCATTTATTATGAAACTTCAAATACGAGTGCACATGCATGATTTAGGGCTTCGTTAATGTCAATAATGCACGATGTACCTAACTGCTCATCCACACGTTCGCCAACATACTGGCCCATCTTATGGCCCAATATGTTGGCTCAACGTGTAGAGCGGGAGTTGGAAGGTATTGGAACGATGGCCCGCAAGTTGGCCCGGAGCATACTGAACGACCTTCCAACGTGTGGACGCGAACACAAACTCCTGGCCCAAAACCTTCCAACATATCCGCCATCATGTTGGCCAACGTGTAGAGCCGCCTTAATATCCGCAGCACATGTTGTTATTATAAACGTGTATTAAATAAATGAGGTGCATTAATTAGTTACAAATAAATAGCACTCACTCGTACCGTTTATACGTGAAACAGTTTTTATGATCTAGGAAGCAAATAAATGCAAATAGGATCCTTATTTTCTCATAGAAAATTATTCAAACAGACATTACAGAAATACAGACTGAGCATGGAAGGTAAACGAAGGCGAATTGTGGGCGTCTACAGACAGACACCGAGCGTTCGTTCCCGTTCGCTCCACAGAAGACTGAACGGCGAAACCGAGATGGCAAGCGAAGGCTAGCGAAGGCGAGCGAGCGTGACGGGATACGCTCGCAGAGCACGGCCGAAAGAGAGCAAAGGTTCGTTTGCTTTCATTTGTACATTCTTACCTCGTTTGCTATTGTTCTATGGCCTTCGCCTGTCTTCGTTGCTTGGTCTGTACGCACCATAACTTATTTTAACACGATTGATGATATTGATTTTAACATCAAATTGTAATAAAATTATCCAGAAATTTGTATCCGATCCAACAAAAGATACTCTGCACCCACTGGTGGGTGAAGCCGGTGGGTGGACGGACCATCCATCGATATTCTGTGAATACGAAATTGACTAAAAAACCCCACGCGCACAAAGTCGTGAGCTTCGGCTGTTAACCATAATAGTGGCTTTGCAAATAATAATAATTATTAAAATCAACTCTGTAACTACAATGAGCGTTAATTTGCCGACAACGCAGTGGCTTCGCGGTTACATCGGATCAGTGGCGATGTGCGGCCCGGCCGCTCGTTCTGCAAAATGTCAACGTTTTAATATAAACTAATATGAATTTATCAAGCTCTAATCCTAAACTTCGTTCTGGTATTACTGCAACATTTCTTAGAACCACAAAAAAGTAAAAGGAAAACCCTCCAGAAACTCAAGATGTATATATTTTTTAACCCCCGACGCAAAAACGACGGGGTGTTATAAATCTGATGTGTCTGTGTGTGTGTGTGTCTGTCTGTTCCCCTGTAGCGCTCAAACGAGTGGACCAATTTGAATGCGGTTTTTTTGTTTGAAAGGTGAATTAGTCGAGAGTGTTGTTAGCTATGTCTGATGAAAATCGATCCAAAATGGCCGCCGCTACAAAATGGCGAATTACATATTTTTTCACAACTCCCTTAATATGGGTATCAAATGAAATTGCTTGACTAGTAGAATAACACTATTGCAAATCCAAAATGGCTGCTGTCACAAAATGGCAAATGTCGGGGTTTTTTTAAATTTTTAATTTATACTAATTGTTCTTAATATCGTGCCCCACATTAAGAGGAATCTCAGGAATTCCACCAGAGCAGAGCGAGGTACCTACTTAGCGAGCTAGTTTTGACCAAGCTATAATTTAATAACAAGTATAAATTAAAAATTAAAAACCCCCGACATTCGCCATTTTGTGGTGGCGGCCATCTTGGATTTGCATAGTGCTATTTTACTAGTCAAGCCCTTTCATTTGATGCCCATATTGAGGCAGTTGTGAAAAAAATATGTAATCCGCCATTTTGTAGCGGCGGCTATCTTGGATCGATTTTCATCAAACATAGCTAACAACACTCTCGACTAATTCACATTTCAAACAAAAAAAACCGCATTCAAATCGGTTCATCCGTTTGAGCGCTACAGGGGAACAGACAGACACACACACGCACACACACATACACACACAGACACGTCAAACTTATAACACCCCGTCGTTTTTGCGTCGGGGGTTAAAAATCAATAAAAAGAATGGTGACAATCCGATTTAATATAAGCTTAACTTTATAGTTGAAGCAGAGATTCGATTAAGTGTCCTCCATTAAAACTAGAACACCCAAAATAAGATACAAGAGCACTGAAAATAGTGTGCCTAAGCTGGAAAGGAATTCAGGCTAGATTGCAGCAACCGTATCATAAATTCGACGTGCTACACAACAGACCGTGTGGCCTAATGGATAAGGCGTCGGACTTCGGATCCGAAGATTGCAGGTTCGAGTCCTGTCACGGTCGATAGATAACTTTTATCTTTTGTAACATTTTTTTATTTAATTTTTTAAATGTTGTTCTAATTATTAACTTTTATTCACAAGTTTTTTTTTTTAATTTATTTTCTGAATTCTGCTCAAATCAATCTTGCAACAACTTAGTTCCATTATAATAATTCTAAATCATCCTAGGTAGTACGATTATTAAAAAAATCACATTAACTTTCACTTGGTCCACCGTCGATGTCGTCTCAACCAATAGACTCTACTATTGAACATAGCTGTCTCTTGCAAGTACCGCCACACATCACGATCTTGTGCCGCTTGTATCCATCGTCTCTCAGCGACTCGCACGACATCTTCCGTCCACCCAGTGGGGTGAAGTTAGCCATAAAGATAAGATATGAAATAAATAGGATTTAAATTTAATGCTTCAAATACATCGGAGCGAATTGCAGTTCCATAAATAGTTTGCTATCGATCGATAACAAAAATGTCCCCGTATAGTGCATCCCAATTAGAGCCGACGTTGATTCCGTCTGCAGACTCCGGACGGCTGGCCTGAAATAACCCGATCGATGTTACCCCGCTTCTGAATCTAAACTTTATGAGCTTGCAAATTCTGACCGAGAGAACAGCACTGTTATAGCGCGGATAAAGGCTATTGTGGCGCTGAATTTTATTGACTACGTCTATCTATATCTGAGGCGTATTTCTCTTTAGCTACGACGACCCTACGTGAAATTTTCTTTTCAATATTTCAAGTTGTTTTTTTAGGATGTAAGATAATGCGGTGGAAAAATATATCCTTTCGCGTGTCACTCGTCAAGTAGTTTATAAAAGTAGTTAAAATAATCTCTAAAATAAATTGATACAGACCGTAGGTACATAATTTACGTATCTTTTTCAAAATGTTCCCTGGAAATGGATAGCGTTGTATTTAGACTTGTTAGTTCAGTTTAGAGATTGTGTACAATAGAATTAAGCCCAAATTAGGCGGTGCCCCGTTCATCGTTCATTTTTTGCGATGAACGATACGATATTTGGTATGGCACGAACGTTCATCGTTCACAGGCACAGTGCCTGTGATGTGATGAACGTTCGGTATTTAGACGGTTCATTTTCGATGATTCATCGATGAAGCCTTGAAAATGAAAGCAAAAATCCCGAAAAATGAACCGTCTATTTTGGGCTTTAGCCATACTGTCTTCTTCCCGTCATTCCTAAAATAGTTTCACTGTCATTTAGCAGGTATAGTATATAGAAAACTTGAATTGTTCAACGTAGCTCCTCCTACTTATTGTAATAACAAAAATATATCCAAAGTGTAAGAAACTCATATTATGACGTACTAGTACTTTAAGTAGACGGTTAAAACCCTTAAACACTAAACAGATAAAGCCATAGCTGCTAACACAACTAAATAGTACTAAAAGTGCAATAACTGTTCAGATAAATGCAATCTCAAATGAGAACGGCACCGAAGGGACCTCTCGGGTCGTGCCCGTTGAAACTTTGCTTAAGCGAAAAGAAGTGCAGTTTACCTTAACAGTTGGGAGGTATAAAAAGCAACGACCTTCTAGCGTAAAATCCAAGTATGGACTTTTTGTTTCACGACTTTTTGTCCTACACACACGTCAAATGTTTTCCAACAAGATCCAGAAGAAAGCTAAAGCGGAATCCATACATTAAATTACAAGCCTTTTTAAAAGAGTTACCACTCAGATAAGTGCTGGCATCTTTTCGACAAACTGTTTTCCGAACTCTCTGCAGTCAGAGAGACATTAATATTTTTGTCGCAGTCTATCAAGTATTTTACAGGAGCGATGTTCACTTAAGTGGAACCTTTTTTTTTTCCTGTAGGAGGGGAAATCCTCATGGACATTCAGTACAGGATAGTACTTAAGTGGAACCTGAAAAACGACAGAAAGTAGAGTAAGGAAAGCAGAATACCGTAGGAAGAAGCAATCTCTTTGAAGGAAAATATACCCACATTATAGTGCATGATTATAATGATAACAGTAGTTCCAAAAGACGAGATGACAGAAACAAATCATCATTTCAAATGAGAACGGCATTGAATGTTAATTATGTAACAGGCGGAAATGTTAATTATTTAACAGGGACAGACCTAAGAAGTGTAACATGTATTGGTTTGTGTCATCAGCTGCCTCTAATTTCTGCCTTATCGATATACTAAAACGCATGTTAATGTCCAAACAAAATGTGAAGCAACTTTTTGTCGAGCTACAAAAACTTTTATAGTCGCAAGTGTGTTCTTACTCGCAACCAAAGGCTAATAGAGATTTGCATATCGGGGACGTTAGTGCGTTTTGTATGGCCACATATGTACCTAGTATCTGGCGGAGATTTTTTTCTTTGTAACCCCATTCAGGAAGCTTGGATCGTGGCCAGGTTTGTCTGTTGTTTACGAGATCGGTATTGATAGCGAGTTTACTATTGCAGGAGTATGAATAGACTGGTTTTCATAGTCATTTGTTTCTTAATTTGAAGGCATTTATGTATAACAATCGGTCTATTTCGGATATGGACACCTTGATCTATTTGAAGGTAAGTAAATAGCAGGCGATGATAGCAGGATATATTTACCTATAAAAGGTTTTAATGTTGTATAATATATACTTCAGCGAATCAAGCCAATCAAATAATTTATTGAAACCTTTATCGACTATAGTCTGATTTTTAATTCGGTGGAATTCTGACAGTTGTCATTTAAAAATATGATGAGTTATTTGTATGAAAAACAGGGTTACCATCTGAAGTTCGATTTTACCCCAAAGAAAAGTAGGTAGCTAAAGTATCTGTCACGCATTTGTCATGACTACATGAGGCAATTCATTTTTATTTAGGTATTATACGTAAGTTTTGAATTTACTATCTTTTTTGTGGGAACTGTTTTATCTCTGGTAACATTAAGAAACGTCAGAATTCCACGGAATCAAAAATCAGAGTCTAAGCGACGTTTGCGCCAGCGGTTAAAGCAAAGATACAGTTACCGAAGTTTGACAACCAAAAAAGCAAAATGGGTTCCCACAGTCAAGTTTTATTTAGACCAAAATTTTAACCCTTACTCTATTCTGGAGTCTGTTTAAAATTGGACAAAACTGACCTAGATTTAAAAACAAAATGTTCTTAGATTCAATGTCTATTTTAATTCAACAGACAAGTTAATATTGTTGTGACTTAAATTATGTGTCCTATTTTAACGTCTATAATAACGCGACGGTACCTATAACTATTCTTCTAGGAAACCAGAACTTGAGGGTACTATTAAAATTTTACTTATATGGGTACCCACCTGAGAGCGTTGTACCGATTACTTACACCAATAATGAATTAATCATATTCATCGCTTAACTATTAATGTATTATTATAATGAATTAATTAATTAATTATCAATATCCAATTGAATTAACAAGGTCAGGTGACAACTCAACGGATCATTACGAAATCGATGGAATAACATTAAGTTATATTTAAAGAGAATTTGCAAATAATTAAATCTTGTCAACAGCTCCTTGCAGAGGATATTCTCAAGCGTAGCGAATAAGTGGTTATCCGTTGGTCATATAATATTTATTACGTGTAGTATAAAAATGCCCTCTGTAAACCGAGGAGGTTCTTTAAGAGTATTATCATTATAATCTCAAACGATAGACATTGATAGCTGGACATTGGTTTCTTACAAGGAGCGCCGCAGAACACAATTTGCGCCGCCTGGTCACAAATGAGTCGCTGGCAACCGCTAGCAACCGAGAACCATCCACCTAGTAGGTCTTCGGGAGGTCTAGGGTGGTTCGGATGATGCAAATCTCCGTTCGAGGTCCCCTCGCTCGAACAACAAGAGACCCCAACGTCTATAACATCAGTTTCGCGATTCGATGAGCTACATACATATGTCGATACCTCTGGTCCTCCTATCTTCTTCTATCTATACTAATAAATAAAATTGAAGTGTCTGTCTGTAATATCGAAATAACTACCTCATATTAAGCTCATATGGTTATTTGAACGCTACCATAACCGAATCACACGTTTTTAAAATTTTTGTCTGTCTGTCTGTCTGTCTGTCTGTCTGTCTGTCTGTCTGTCTGTCTGTCTGTCTGTTTGAACGGGCTAATCTTCGGAATGGCTGAACCGTTTTTGACGGGACCTTCACATACAAGTAGAGAATTAATCAGGGAGTAACATAGGCTACTTTTTTAACCGGCTTTCAAAAAAGGAGGAGTTGTGTTTTTCTACATATGTACACCGATATCTCCGAGATTTCTGAACCGATTTGCGTAATTTTTTTTTTTAATCGATAGAGAAACATTGCGACCCTGCTCTATAAAAAATTTGGATTCCAACTCCTCAATCCTGATGCTGTAGGGGACCTAATCCTCAAAACTAATGGGTTTAGAAACTTTCGGTTATTTAAATTGATATTGGGGGTACCAATTAAAGACTTTATCGTTGAATGAACTCGAGTAACTAGGTACATATCCAACTCCTCAACCCTGATGCTGTAAGGAATTGTATTCCGAAATCGTGGGGATCCCACGGGATTTTTCCGTTTTGGGGACAGGTTTCTACAGATAAGCTACTTTTTGTTCTGGAAAATCAAAAGTTCGCACGGGATTTTTAAAACCTAAATCCACACGGGCGAAGCCGTGGGCATCATCTAGTAATATAATAAAACTGTAACAGATCCAATTCTGTACATTGAAGATATTTTGAAAATTTTTATCGGAGGGCACTCTATAATCGATACTGAAGCCAAAACTGCAATTTTTTTCATTTTTGTCTGTCTGTCTGTCTGTCTGTCTGTCTGTCTGTATCTTGGCCGCGCATCACGCCGAAACTACTGAATGGATTCGAATGAAACTTGGTACGATATGAGTTTATACTCCGAGGTAGGACATAGGATACTTTTTATCCCGAAATTCAGCACGGTTCCCTTGGGAGAGGGGAAGAAAGTTAAAACGTGTATTTAGCTATAATTCAATAACGGGTACTTCGATTTAACTCATTCTTTTTTTGTTAGAAAGGTAGTACTTTAAGTATTGTCCCGTAAATATTTCAAGGTCATAGGTTTTTTAGTTCAGAAATGACAGACATTTATTGGGTTCAAATAATTTGGGACCCGGATCTTTGAACGTACGGCTTATTTTAAACTGGTTTGCGTTTAAATTTATGTTTGACGGTCTGTCTATTTATTCCAGCTAATCTCCGAAACGGCTGGATCGATTTTAATGGAATTTTCAATGTTATAAGGAGTAACTTAGGCTACATTTAGTTTAGGTACATAAAAGGATTATGGGATCCGATCCGATCCTAAATAAAAACCTATATCTACGCGAACGAAGTTGCGGGGTTCAGCTAGTAATATAATAAAACTGTAACAGATCCAATTCTGTACATTGAAAATATTTTGAAATTTTTTATTGGAGGGCACTCTATAATCGATACTGAAGCCAAAACTGCAATTTGTTTCATTTTTGTCTGTCTGTCTGTCTGTCTGTCTGTCTGTCTGTATCTTGGCCGCGCATCACGCCGAAACTACTGAATGGATTCGAATGAAACTTGGTACGATATGAGTTTATACTCCGAGGTAGGACATAGGATACTTTTTATCCCGAAATTCAGCACGGTTCCCTTGGGAGAGGGGAAGAAAGTTAAAACGTGTATTTAGCTCTAATTCAATAACGGGTACTTCGATTTAACTCATTCTTTTTTTGTTAGAAAGGTAGTACTTTAAGTATTGTCCCGTAAATATTTCAAGGTCATAGGTTTTTTAGTTCAGAAATGACAGACATTTATTGCGTTCAAATAACTTGGGACCCGGATCTTTGAACGTACGGCTTATTTTAAACTGGTGTGCATTTAGAGTTATGTTTGTCGATCTGTCTATTTGTTCCGGCTAATTTCCGAAACGGCTGGATCGATTTTGATGGAACTTTCAATGGCAGACAGCTGATGTTATATGGAGTAACTTAGGCTACATATAGTTTAGATACAAAAAAGGATTATGGGATCCAATCCGATCCTACATTACATAAAAACCTATATAACCACGCGGACGAAGTCGCGGGGGTCAGCTAGTGTTTAAATAAAGTATTAATTAAGAAAGTAAAAGAAGAAGAATTATTGTATTGAAAAATTTTGCGTCTAACTAGTTAACTGTTCCAACGAAGGGTGAAAATAAAGTTAAGCCAACTTGGCTTATTAGCGCGCGAACTTTGAACAATCACAAAGTTGAACGTTTCATGCTCCATATGCCAAGTAGGAATACAATTGAATGAAGACTTACATTGTTTGGAGTAAGGGCAAGGTTAATGGATATATTATTAGCGCTTTTGTTAAACTATATGGAATGGGTTTAGGAATAACGTAAAGTGACCTTAGGAAATTGAACTAGAATAGAAATTAGCTGATATATTAAGCCTTCATTCACAACGGTGTTAAACATTTCGATTCGCTCGGGTGGGAAATCGTTCCACTAAATTTGTAGGACTATGTAGCTGATTTTTTGTATGCAGCCTAGTAAATACTTGTATAATGAAATGGCTATATAGTTGTTTAACACCTGCGCACTCGAGTAGTACTACTCGAGTGCGCAGGTGTTCCATCAGCAGGATGCAGGATTCTCGATGGAGCAGGTGGCTCCAGCGAGAATTTTCATAGATAAAAAAACTTGGTCGTTTCGTCGAAACGAACCTACTCACGAAAATTCAGCTTGTTATTAATCACTAAAAAATTTGTTCCAGGGCTGCCTGACTATTAATGATTCAACGAATCCCTCAAATGACGCAATCGACTTACACCATCAAACTCAAAGTGACTTTCTGCGGTGTTCTAATTTAACTTACGTTTACCGCGTGATGCTTAACCCATCCTTCAAAGTGCGTGCTTCAACCGAGCCACATTGTATTACAAGACGTGAATTAGATGACCACATTCAGATAGAGTAAGCCGTTGTTTCCGTACAAGTTGGTAATTTTTCAACGAGGAAGGCGGCTGGCACCTAATTTATGTTCGCCGCCACGGGGAAGGAAGGTAAATTACCATACGACGTACGACCAGCAAAGAAACTGGCAAGCTTCCTAACCGATACCGAGTGAGGCACGGCTTGGCTAGCACGCATAATTTTGATGATATCTCGGTATATGAGTGGCTCAAGTTATTATTGCTTCAGGAATATGGCAATGAGTTTTGGATTTCTACGAATTAAAATACGTAGCCTTTATAGTCTTATTACATAGCAATAATAGAGCTTGAGAGCTAAAGGACCCAGATAGTGACTTATTGAGACTCTTAAACTCTGCTATTACTATATTATTATAAGGCGATATTATTATAAAAACGCCTTATTATAATATAGTAATAGCAGAGTTTCAGAGTCTCAAAAAGTTACTATCTGGGTCCTTGGCCTACTTTGACCAATTTGTCAGATCATTCCTTCCACGCACAAGCACATTGTGGCACCAGCCCATCGGCAGTATTCCAACTACACAGGGATACTTTTAATCCCGGGTAAACGTAAAAGGACACAAGGGGTGGGAATCTTCAGCCGTGGCTAGTTACTACCCCGACCGACAAAGTCGCACCGCCAAGCTATTTGGCGTTCCGGTACGATGCCGCGTAGTAACCGTTCAGGGATATGGTTTTTATAAAATAAAAACTGTCATAACTCTTCCACGCTATCCCGCTTCGACTACATCGTCACTTACCATCAGGTGAGATCGCAGTCAAGGGCTTAATTGTAGATGAATTAAAAAAAGGGGACGAATTCGGGGGCGAAAGTTTTGGCTTTAATACGTATGGAGTTCCTACCACTGCCACGCAATGAAGAGTCCGAAATAGAGCGATAAGATAAAGAAGATAAATAAATTAGATCAGTATTTATATCCTCGACGACACTTTGAATGACTCCGTGCGAAATTATCCCCGCGGATCCGTCCGCCAGACAGACGGTCCCATTCACTTTATCCGGTCCTATTCATTCCACTTATCGAGCAATACACTGCACGCTGCCAATTATTTGCACAATCTCATTAGAAGACAGTGTCGGCTGTCGAGATTCTTCGATTCGTAATAGGACACCCCGTCAGGCATCTCATAATTTTCCCTTTTGCCCCTTTTGTGACGAAAAGAGATACTCTCATCAATAGAATTTAGCTATTCATATATTACAGATATATGCACAATAATTGTAATGCTCCGCAGCTTCGGCTCATCAGACATCTATCAGAATTCCACCAAATTAAAAATCTATAATAATATAAAACTGACTCTAAGAAAAGATTATTGCAACTTCCACCACTAAGGGGGTTACATAGGGGATGAAAGTTTGTATGAAAGTCCGTCATTTTTCAAGTTATATCCATGAAAATTGGTATTTAGGTTTTCGGTTAAAAATAAAGGATTACGTGTTTAAGGAATTTTGGAAAATCCACCCCCAAGTGGGTTAAATGGGGGATGAAAGTTTGTGTGAAAATCCGTCATTTTTGAAGTTATATCAATGAAAATCGGAATTTGTATTGTCGGTTAAAAATAAAAAATACGTGTTTCTGGATTTTTGGAAGTTCAACCCACAAGTGACATAAGAATTCAAGCGGACGAAGTCGCTGGCATCAGCTAGTCAGACTATAATTCTAATTACATCCCATAGCGAAGCATGATGGGAAAGCAGACCGCAGTTTCGTGTCATAGAACATTCATAAACCGACACCGGTCATTACTGTTGAAGCGTGCTTTATAACCCATAAATATTACACAGCGGGGCGGGTTTAAATTGTAAACCGCATTTTTGGATTTCCCGACTTTTTCATCGAACAAGAATCGAAAGCCTATAATTTCAATTCGACATAAACGTAAACAATGACGTGAAATATACGGATTTAAATTTTAACTACGTGTTATTTGTAACGTTTTGACGACCATAATATACATATGGAAACGTTACGATAAATAACATATAGGATAAGTATATAGGAACACAATTATTACAAGTTATTTGTTTACGCTTGCGCTTGTGTACCATTTGACAAGGTATATTGCACCATATACATAGGTTAAAGTTACATTACGGATACATTATTAGGATAAATGAATTGTCCTTGAAACTTAGTTCTTGTAACATAGCAATAACGAATAGACATTTAGGGCGTAAGCATTATCGAGGTAGGTACACTAAATTGGAAGTTGATATAGAATGGCCAATTGTTCTCAGCATTAGAGGGCGGAGACAAAACGGGGGGATATTTAAACCGAGAGAGCCGGTAATGTTTGTTCAGAAGGCAATAATGGGCGATGTTACCCACGACATTTGACTCCGCAAACCCGGGCCCTATTGCGGCGTAAGACTCAATTTGAATCTTTTAAATGGGGACCGAGGCAGCGACGTGATTGAATTCAACCACGAATTTTGTAATAATCATTTAATTAAACATTAGCAACATTATAAAAATCACAAGAATATAAAGTCATGTTCAATAGGTATATATGGCTAATATTTCGAATTATCGAAGTAAGATAAAAGCGGATTATTGTGGTATCTACTGCTACGAGTAGAAATGCCAATGGTCTACAATTCTAAATAATCTTCACCCTTCCAGATTTCAGTCTGACCTTCAAAACAATTGAAGTTTTTCTCTTGAACTTTTAAAAGGGTATAATATAAAACTGATTTTCGCAGGACGACCTTTGAGCTTTAGAAACTCAGATATCGTCTTTCATAATAATTTTATCGCAGCAAAATATTCTACTTAGTGATGTGCCGATTCGATTATTTTGATAATCGATTAATCGATTATATTAATCGATTATAAAATAATAATCGATTATTAATCGATTATTGATCGATTATGAAATAATTCTTAGAAAGAACTGAAAAAACAATTCTACTTTCTGGAAAAAAATCTGAACCCTTGCATTTAGTAGCAACATATATATTATAACCTTTTAGACTGTTCTGAAAAAAGAAAAACAAACACTATTTTTTAAATTTTTTGAAATTGAAATTAGAAAATTAAATAGATTACCTAATTAAAAAATGATGTAATTGATCAAAATTAAATATACATACCTATTAGGTACCTATTTATCACACTAAGGCGAAAGTTTGTGTGTGTGTGTATGTATGTGTGTATGTTTATTACTTTTTAACGCCGCAACTACTGGACCGATTTGGCTGACATTTGGATTGGAGATAGGTTATGTCCTGGAATAACACATAGGCTACTTTTTATCCCGGAAAAGTGTTCCTGAGGGACTTAAATAGATATAGACTTCCAAAAACGAGATAGGTGCTGTTAAACGCTGATTGTTCTTAGGTACATCACGCTCACATAACAAATTATTGCAATAGTTTGTTGTCGTTGCATGCATTTGTATGCTTTTGCATGAATTTGCTGACGTTCTCGTTGCTAAGTTACTCTTAGATGATTTTGTTCAAATATTTTTTATGTGTACAAACTTATTAATCACGGGTAACATCGCGGGGCACAGCTTGTACATATATAGATACTCATAGCGGCGGTAATTTCACTACAGTTGGTAAAGGCGTATCGTCGGTTCGGTGTGTTCGAAAAGTTGAGTATGTATGAAAAAGCTGTAAGCTGCATAACGCTCGCTCACAGTCGGCGGCTGACTATCCGTTTGGTGTGAACAAAGCCTAAAACTATATTGAGGGAATCCCCTTTTTGCAATGATAGGGTTGCCAAACCATATTATACTTTAGCAAGCAAATTAATAACAGAAAGCTGGTAGTAAAGTTTGGTAATTAACGTATATCTTTATAATCGATCATGATCGATTATGCAAAATCATAATCGATTGCAATCGATCATTTTAATAATCGATTAATCGATTATTGATAATCGATTCCGCACATCACTAATTCTACTAAGTCACGAAAAAGAAATTTAATATAATCGGAGTTATTATCACAAATCACAATGGACGCTCGCAGGAGATACCAGTCTGGAGTTTACTGAAGATCACTAATTTGCCGAGCAAGCAACATTATACGAGTAGTAGGGGAGCCCAAGAGGAGGTTTTTGGATTTACTCGAACCCGTCAGATTAACATAAGGGAGACATCTTGCATCCTGCTGAGTACCCTCTACCATATATTATAGTATAGAGCAGCGCGAAAACAAACGATGGTCAGAAATACTCAGAAACGTCAGATTAAGGTATGGCGGATTAATTACGAGCTAAAAAAAGTATATTTAGAAAATCAGACTATTTGAGCGTAACGTAAGGATGAATGAAGGATTTGATCAGCCGATTTCCTCAAGCCGAAGGAATAAAAATCGTCTATGAAGATGAAAGCGTGCAGCTAGATGCTTTCCCCACCACTGAAAGGGGAAACATTATATGATCTTTTATTCTTCCTATCAACTAATCTACAAAATCTAATAGGTCCCGACGACGCTCGAGTAAATACACATATAGCGTCATCGGCTCACCTACCATTACTACGTGTGTGGATTTGTGCAAATATTCTCAGTTTCGAGTTCATAGTTGCCGTGTATTTGCGTATTGTGGAGCACTATTATACATTCCACCGCATTAGCACGCTATATTACGCACAGTACCAACAATCCGACGTACAAACATTTAATATCAAAAGCGAATACCGAACAATGAGGAAGTCACGCTTATCTAAGGACGTTGACTATAAACGAGGGACCTGAACTAATTTATTATGGTCCAATTGAATCTTCATTTGACAACAATTGGGCTGTCCTTTGTGAGGGAAACCTAGAGGTATTCCGAGTCGGGATTTGTTTCATTATACAGCATCGGTGTGAACTGGGACCTCGGTGAATAAAGACCATCTAAACTTGGGGACGTGCGTGACATTTTGATATAGTGGAGATTGCCTTCAATGGATCCGGGTAACGGGTTAAGCACATAGAACGGAATAAGATTTGGAGTGATGGATTGATTTATAGACAAGCACTGACGTATATTGCGATGTGACATCGGGTAGAGAACTATCTGAAGCACAAAGGAATTAATTTATGAAGAGTCTTAAGCAAATATAATATCTAATATTAGTAACTAGTGTTTGGAGTGATGAATTAATTTATAGACAGGTAGTGACGTTTATTGCGACGATGATTTAGGCTATAGAGAGCCACTTAGGCACATTTTAGTGACGTTAATAATATAGGTAACTAAATCACATAATAATATGAAAACGGAGATTAGTGTTCTGGCCATTTCATGTACCGAAGTACAGGATTCTGTAGGCTCAATACAATTTTGTGGGCTCTTTAAATAAACGAAATAGATCTAATTTTAGTTCCTGCTCATAAAAAAATTCATAGCTACATAAAATGTTTTATGTATACAACTATGCTCTACTAAGTATACTTGCTTGGAAATGTTCCTTTATGTACATATTCTGCATGATTCATCAAATGGAATAACGATTCGCATCATTAGCAAGAAGCTTATTGTGAGATTGCCAGATTGTTACTATGTAGCAAGGTTTGTACTAAAGGTACAACTTTTGGTCTCAATTTAATAGAAAAAATAACGTATCGTCTGAAATAAATTTCGCTATTTCTGAAATCTCAGGGACGAACTGAAATCTTAAACGTCTTTGGTATCTAATTCAACCTGTAGAAGTACTCTTAGGATCTATTTCACCACCTTCTGATAAGTATCGAACAGCTATCTATAACTTTTGTCTTTGTCACTTGACATAAAGTAAGAAAGTGACAAAACTTGCGTTTAGGCTAGGTTTAGGCTGACACTTATCAGAAGTTTGTGAAACAGGTCGTTAGTGTCGTACGTTCTCTTAGCACAAGCTTTTTGGAAGGGTTAATTATATTATAATCTTATCAGATTATATTTAACATGACTTACATTCTTTAAATGAATCACATAATATGTATCAGTGTGTTTGCTGAACATATTTAAAAGACCCTTTGCAAACATGTGGTAAATTGCTTTCTAAATGGTTAGTAAAAGATCGTTTATCATTTATTTTAATTAAAGTAAACTCTGTTAATTGTTTAAACGACCTCATTGTAGTCTCGCTCTCATCTGAAGGTAAACATCCCGGACCCAATTTTAAATCTGTCCTTTTTAGGGTTCCGTACCCAAAGGGTAAAAACGGAGCCCTATTAATGTCACTCGGCTGTCTGTCTGTCTGTCTGTCTGTCCGTCTGTCCGCCGGTCACAGGTATCTAGCTCGCAGACGAAATGAGTTACAAACCTGAAATTTTGGTATTTGGTGTAAAACGTTGACCCAAAATCAAATATTGAATTAAAAATTGAATTAAATTATTTTTCAGGGGGGCTCCCATACATGAGAAAGGAGCCGGAAAAAAATTTTTTTTTCTTACCCTAGCTTGTGGGGTATCATTGCTTAGAGCTCATTGAGTAGAGTACGAATATATATTTTTTTAATTTTTTGCTTAAAAAGTAAGGAAATGGGGGGTCATCAAAATTGTCAATTTTAGACCATTTTTGTGACGGGGGCTATCTAAAAAACTAAACTAGTTAGGAATATGATATTTCGGTATATTATGTACTATATGCTCTATTTGTACAACAAATACTGAAAACAACGATTCATAAAATAGTTTATAAGCTGTGGCCAAAACAAACGAACTTATTTTGCGTTTTTCTTTCTGCGTTTCTGCGTTTCTTGCGATGTCTAACTCGGAAATTAAATATTTCTTAGACCCAAAATATTATATTGTTCATAATTATGTACGGAACCCTGAAAGAGCGAGGCCCGACTCGCACTTGGCTGATTTTTAAAGTTGCCCGAAGTATAGTCCCGGTTATTGTCACTAAAATCAGGTAATTATTTACCTTTCCTTTTTCCTTACGGATTTTAAAATAACAAAACAGCTTTCTGAAAACTTACTATACGTACTCAACCCTCGAACTCTGGAAATTCTGCGAAGAGATTATGACAATTTTTCTCAACGAGTCGGAGTTGGTAACAAATGTTAGTAGCGGCTCTTACGAGTCCACAGGGACAGTTACAGCAGGTACAATGCTGAAAATACGTTTCACTCGGAACTAGCGCAAGTTTTTAATTAGAAATCCCGCCCGATTTGCACAAAAGTGCTATTTCTGATATAGGGCTATTCATTAGGAACGTGACCGCTCAATCGTACACATATTTTAAGCACTATAAGATTGAAACACAATTAAACAAACTGTTAGTTAACTTTTACTCCTTACTTTTCCTCGACATTCTTAGCGTCTATAAGAACTTAGTACGACGCCGACACAGCCATCTGGTTTCATAAATACTAAACGACCTACATAATAATATGGTGTAATTTGTCAAGATAATAATAAAAAACGACGGGGTGTTATAAGTTTGACGTGTCTGTGTGTGTGTGTGTGTGTGTGTGTGTGTGTGTGTGTTGTGTGTGTCTGTATGTATGTGTGTGTGTGTTGTGTGTGTGTCTGTGTGTGTGTGTGTGTGTGTGTGTGTGTGTGTGTGTGTGTGTGTGTGTGTGTGTGTGTGTGTGTGTGTGTGTGTGTGTGTGTGTGTGTGTGTGTGTGTGTGTGTGTGTGTGTGTGTCTGTCTGTCTGTCTGTTCCCCTGTGGCGCTCAAACGGGTGGACCGATTTGAATGCGGTTTTTTTGTTTGAAAGGTAAAAATCGAGAGTGTTGTTAGCTATGTTTGATGAAAATCGGTCCAAAATGGCCGCCGCTACAAAATGGCGGATTACATATTTTATCACAACACCTTCAATATAGGTATCAAATGAAAGGGCTTGACTAGTAGAATAGCACTATGCAAATCCAAGATGGCCGCCACCACAAAATGGCGATTGTCGGGGGTTTTTTAAATTTTTAATTTATACTTGTATTCTAATAATACAATATTCTTATGGAATCTTAAAGCCTTTTATCATTATCATGCAAGTAGTGCAACTGGTAGGTAGAATTTATTGAAATTGTTAAAAAACATATACAGCCTTTTGTAAACAAAAATACTAGTACAAAACTGCGATTGCTTCAGGTAATAGAGTAGGATTAGAAATGGAAAATCCTTTAAGTATAAAAACAGATTATTCTTTTTTTTTTTTTTTTCGATTCTGCAATAGCTTCTTTTTTCTCAATACGCAGAATGTCCGCGATGCAACTAATGCCTCTTCTGGGGACAGTTGCAGCGCTGTGAATATGATCCTCTCGCAACTAGCGCTAGTTTTAATTAAAACTTGGGAGTAATATAGACAAAAATGTTAATCAACCTAACGACTTAATTTCCATGATAAGTGCCTTTATATTTCACGCTTATTGTTTGGATCGTTATTTTGCATAGTATAAACAGCTAAAATAATAAAATTGCAACAAAATAACTATTTAAAATGAGGTATAGTACAACTTAAGTAAGTTACTTTTACTCTTGTAGGTAGAGAGACTAGACTGGTTCACTTATTGTTCACTTGTCTTTCATTCAGTATCCGTCACTCGGAGTGAAACGTTTGAAATAAATCAGTCAACGTCGTTGAATTTGAACATTCGCCATCATTCACTCGCATTCCCTCAAGTTTAACCATATTGTCTCGAAACTATAGTGGACGCGCGCGTTGTAAAATACATATTAAAACAAAAACTTGAGAGGTGTCAAGGTTATATTGTATAAAGTTATTATTTTTTATTATTTATTATGTACAAAAAACCTGTATACACTCAACAAAAATAAATCGTCGTAATTATTGTAATATTTTGTTGTGCGCCGAACTGGATTCGCTAGTAATTTAAAAAAACAAATTCGAAAAGTAAAGTACAACGAAAAAGCGAGTGAGATTCGAACCTGCAACGCCGTACTTTACACGGTATTATAATGTGTTAGTTCGCCCGCTGCGCCACTCACATACACTGGCGATGTACCAAAATGTTGACCTATCTCACGGCTTACAACTATAGCAAAAAGTGTCGTTACAACTTTTTCTCTTAATTATTTCCGTCTAGCCCCCTTTGGCAACGCGCGATAAGGAACTTCGTTCCAATAAATTAACAATAATAATCATATTATCAATCAATAAATCGATCAATAACAATAATATTTAACGTACCAGCAACGTCATTTTCTTTATTTAATTCTTGACAAATCAAATGAATTTAAATCTTTTCGTTTCGAAGACATATGCGAGAGAGAACAAAGCACATGAATGTTAATGTTATACGTCATATTGCAAGTGTTGTGTGAACGTTGAATGAAAAAACTTTCCCTCGAGTGAACATTCACCCGAGTGAACCGTCTGATGTCACCTTAATCGACTGATTAATTTGCACAATTAAACAACAATAAAATTTTTTCATGGCTCGCATAAAATTTAAGTGCAATAAAATTTTACGAGTAAAATAGTCGTATTGGCCGGACATATTGGAACGTATTCAAAGTGCTGTAGTTAATTTAGCTTATCATGTATATATTAATGTAATAACCACAATAAATATATCTTAATTTCCCACTTAAAAAAAAGGATTGCATTAAAGTTAACATAAAACTTAATTTACGAAAATGTTGTTTTTCAGGAAATATAAGAAAAAATTGTAATATAAATAAAATATATATAAGAATAAGGAAAACATTTATAAAAAACAAGGAATACAATGTACCATCAAACAAATTTATTATAAGTTAAAATACAGATTAGGTACATTGAAGCATCTCTAGGCTAAGGTCGAAGGCTAGGCGAAGGCGTACCATTTTAGATCGCATCATCATTTTCCATCAGATGTGTTATTCAAGCGTGTGTCTATAACATATTTGAAAAACAAGAGATAAAGTTCGTAAACTAAAACCCGACGACTAATTTAGTGTGCAGAAAAACGTGTATTCAACTGCGTATACTAAAGAGAATTTGAACGGACGAAAACGCGGGGCAAGCAGCTAGTAGAGCCATCTGTTATGTCTATCCGAAACTAACTTAATATTCTAATTTAGCCGGACTCTAAAAGTCTCGATTTTTTTCGTATTTAAAATGCAGCCTATGTCACCCGGACCATAACAACGAATCAATTGAACCTTCATTCATTAAAATCGACCCAGTAACTTAAGCTGTGATAGCCTAGTGGTTAGGACGATCGACTTCTAATCGGAGGTCGTGGGTTCGATCCCGGGCACGCACCTCTAACTTTCGGAGTTATGTGCGTTTTAAGTATTTAAATATCACTTGCTTTAACGGTGAAGGAAAACATCGTGAGGAAACCTGCATGCCTGAGAGTTCTCCATAACGTTCTCAAAGGTGTGTGAAGTCTGCCAATCCGCTTGGCCAGCGTGGTAGACTATGGCCAAAACCCTTCTCACTCTGAGAGGAGACCCGTGCTCTGTAGTGAGCCGGTAATGGGTTGATCATGATGATGATGATGATGATGAACTTAGGCGCTACGGTGGAACACATAGAATCTGTTACAAAAATTGGATACAAACATACATGCATACATAGTAAGCTTAGCTTATTTTTCTTATAAACATCAGAACAAAGGGACTCAAAAGAAAAACCTTTCTACCTATTCTCATAGCTCTATTCATATTCAGCTTACACCATAGTGGTAGCGGGTTGTAAGGTGAGCGCATTAAAAGGCGATTCTCATTTAAACTTAACACCGGGTAAGCCGGGTTGAACGCACGTTAAACCCATTTTTGCGCGGTGTAGCTGTTAGAAAGAAAATGGCGAACACCGTTTATGAGTGAGCGGAAGCGTGCACTAATAAGCAGGCCTGGAGGTAGAAAACATTAGACAGGATGCGGACTGAGTAGATTACGTAGTATTTACTTTAGTTGTATTTGTCGGAGAAAAAAGGATGGTTATTAAATGCGAGAGCTGGAAATTAAACGTGAAAGCTTTTCGCACTGAAGCTGTAAATAAAACAACTTTTGTTGTTAATCATCACTAAATTGTAATTTACTTAGTGGTATTTTTTACCCGACGAAAAACAGGAGGTTCTCAAGGCACATATACTTTACTAGCGGTCCGCCCCGGCTTCGCCCGTGCTACATATATAGCCTATAGCACTCAAGGATCACGTACATATCCAACGGTGAAAGAATTTTTGAAATCGGTCCTGGAGTTCCTGATGAGATTAGCGCGTTCCAACAAAAAAACTCTTCCGCTTTATTATATTAGTATAGATAGAGTAGTCCAATTTTGATGATTATTTTTATTGAATGAGGTATACCTCAAAGTTGATCCCGTTTAAATTAGAATAAAAAAAATCCACCCACACCTCCGACGCTTCATACAAGCGACCCTCCTAATGACAAAGACAGCGCTAGATTTATTTAAATTGCGCCCACTCGTTCCTTGTCGAGGCCTACACTATACGTACAAATACTATTAGATTTTCTACATTTCAGGAGATTGCGTGAGATGATTGGTTGCTGAAGTGAATTTCGCTTCTGTACGCAGTAATAGTAATATATCAATGTACAGTTTAAACCGTTTGGTCTGTGTCTTTGTCTAGGTCTTGGTATAATATAACCGAAGCTCGACATTCTGCATGAAGTTTCTTTCTACAACGTAGATCTCCATTAAAAAAAGAAAAGGAACTAAATACCAATTTACATTTTAATTTAAACTATTTTTAATTAATATAAAAAGCTGTGATAGCCTAGTGGTTAGGACGACCGACTTCTAATCGGAGGTCGCGGGTTCGTTTTTGGGGCACGCACCTCTAACTTTTCGGAGTTATGTGCGTTTTAAATATTTAAATATCACTTGCTTTAACGGTGAAGGAAAACATCGTGAGGAAACCTGCATGCCTGAGAGTTCTCCAAAACGTTCTCAAAGGTGTATGAAGTCTGCCAATCCACTTGGCCAGCGTGGTAGACTATGGCCAAAACCCTTCTAACTCTGAGAGGAGACCCGTGCTCTGTACTGAGCCGGTAATGGGTTGATCATGATGATGATGATGAAAAATGTTCTACAGAGGAACTGCTTACAACTAAGAAGGCAGACGCTATTATTCATCACGAATTGAATAAAAATATCTAAATGGTCAATTAAATATTAATCAAGAATAATGTACCAGATCCATACTTTACCGCCATTTTACAAGCTCAGTGAGCGCTACTTACATCGACCGCTGCAATATTCAGTGCAAGCAATGCCAAGCTTTACATCTTAGTGTCCATTCAGACGGGCCACACCACAACTAGATACACAAAGCTTGCTAAGCCGAACTTCTACTCTAAGAATTTGTTGAAGACTATTTGTAGGACAATTAAGTATAACCAAAAAAAAATAATTCATACAAATCCATCCATCTTACAATTCTGAGTGTATGGTTTGCTTAACACTAAAATACATAACGTAACTAATAATGAAAGGATGGAAAACTGTGGAGGATCTAAATGAAGTTACGAACACAAACAGTACTCCTTTTCATTAACTGCCATCTTACAATTCTGAGAGTATGGTTTGCCTAACGCTAAAATAAATATCGTACATGGTACTTAATCAAAGGATGGAAAACTGTGGAGGATCTAAACGAAGTTGCAAACACAAACAGTTCTCTGCTTGTCGGGAAAATAGTTGGGAAATAACGAGTCTCCAGTGGCATTGGAAAACTTTAGAGTAATCGTGTGTGATGTTTATGAACGCCTTATATTTCGTATTGAATTGCACCCCCCGCTATCGTGATACAATTCTAGATATCTATTTCGCGAAGCGTCTCTGGCACTTTTCCCACTAAAGGTGACTGCAACGCTAGGGGTAGGTATACGTGACCGAGCATATCTTGCAACACACATCTAAATCGAATAGACTAAGTACATTGATATCTCACTACGGAGTCCTACTGTTAGGATTCTGTTACGACGCTTCAACACTTGGGAAAACAGGAATTTCCCAGTGCTAACTTTATATAAATATTTGCTTTATTGATCATAGAACGTTTCACGGAACAAAAGGAGAACCGTCTAGTTTTGACAAAGTCCCTAGACGCTTGGAAATATGTATTTCTTATTTATGACAACAATTTATAAGAAAGTCGTTTATTTCAATGAAGGGTTTAACGTAAACCCAATTTGTTATTTATACTTGTACCTGCCATCGCAACTACATAATATTGTCTACGTACCTTTTTCGGCTATTTAGTAAAAATAGCTGAAAAATAATTAATTAGGTACTTAAACAATAAATAGGTACTTAAACATGATTTAAAATTAAAAAATATTAAAATTTATTAATTCAGACACCATAAAATAAATAAATAAATAATAAATAAATATTCACACATACACACACGGTCGACTGTTCCTAAAGTAGGCAACTTAATGCCTGAGTTATAGGTAACAACCGACTGATAGACATATTTACATATATACTACAATATATTTATATAAATATTTAGTAAATGTATAAATACATAGTATATACCTACTTATATACTTTGCATACACCCAGACTCGGGGCGGGAATCGAACCCGCAACCCCTGAGCGGAAGGCAGGGTCACTGCTAACCGCGCCAACGGGCCAGTCAAATATGTTACAATAAATAAATAAAAATAAAGTTACAATGCACAGTGATAACTTCGTTTTAAAACTAAAGCAATAGTTTTATAACTAAGTTGCAGTTATCAGGCTTTCTAATTATTTTTATATCCATTACAAAATGATTGACGATTGCTTATCTCTCAATTAAAATTAAAACAAAATTTTGATCGACTCCTTCGTAAGTGGAAAGTTTCTCAAACAAAGCTTTATTTAGCAAATGTGGAGTAGAGCAGCATAAAAAAAGAATAAGTATGAACATAAATTTTCCAACATCGACATTTAAGTATTTATAGAACCGTAAAGTCACACACGTTAGTATTAAAGGAGGACAGATACTATGTGAAATATCAATTTAGGATATTGGAATACATACAACTGAGCAGACCCATTAAACAAATATTGGATATTTAAATATGAAAAAATATTATCTAAAAGTATTCTTCGAGAGAGGTTCGAATCCAAAAAGAAATGAAAATTCATCCTCAAATTTTTTACTCTAAATCTTTCAAGAAAACTTTTGCAGTGGAGGAGTTTGAAATAAGTTTTAAATAAAACAGGTTCATATAGCTTTAATTAACATGTTAATTAATTGAGTATATAAATGAATCGATAAATCATAGGTATAGGTACTTACATTGCTTCTGACTAAAATCAATTCATAACTAAAATAATCGTATGATCAGGAAAAGCTTGTACCTACTTCATTGGAAAAATGAAAACAATTTCCAAGAATAAATTCCTCATAAAGCGAATGAAGAAGCGAAGTAACAGCTCTCTATACTAAGATTTCATTTGTAAATTAATGCTTGAAGATATTTAGGTTATAATAAATCTACCCAATAACTTAAAACTTTAAAAACGGTGCACTGAACTGACTTCCTTTCGAATGTTCATCAAAAACAAAACGCCCTTGGTTCTAAATTTTGCAACAGCACAACGGACACAAGTGTAAATTAAAAATTTAAAAAACCCCTGACATTCGCCATTTTGTGGTGGCGGCCATCTTGGATTTGCATAGTGCTATTCTACTAGTCAAGCCCTTACATTTGATACCCATATTGAGGGAGTTGTGAAAAAATATGCAATCCGCCATTTTGTAGCGGCGGCCATCTTGGACCGATTTTCATCAAACATAACTTGTTAGTTATGTGTTGATAACTTGTTAGGTATGTGTTGTAGTAATGCGTTTGTTTTTGTTTGAAAGGTGAATTAATTTTAATTAATTCACCTTTCAAACAAAAAAAAAACGCATTCAAATCGGTCCACCCGTTTGAGCGCGACAGGGGAACAGACAGACACGCACACACACACACACACACACACACACACACACACACACACACACACACACACACACACACACACACAGACACGTCAAACTTATAACACGCCGTCGTTTTTGCGTCGGGGGTTAAAAACGGTGCAGTGAACTTACTTCCTTTCGAATGTTCATCAAAAACAAAACGCCCTTGGTTCTTTTTGCAACAGCACAACGGACAGAATTAGAACCAACACATTACCTAAATTAGGTAGGCCATTATCCCCGGGCCGAGCTGCGCGGTCTGGCAATACATTATAGTCATGTCCCCGCTGTAGATCGAAGCGCAGGTGTGTGCGATCACGTGGATCGTGAGTCGTTAACTAAAATTTAACCAGATAAGCCGGCGGCAACCGGAAATTCTGTCGATATATTGTTCGATATGTTATTCTATGGACGCAAAGTTCAGTTTTTAACCCCCGACGCAAAAACAACGGGGTTTTATAAGTTTGACGTGTCTGTGTGATGTGTTTGTCTGTTCCCCCGCAGCGCTCAAACGGATGAACCGATTTGAACGCGGTTTTTTTTGTTTGAAAGGTGAATTAGTCGAGAGTGTTGTTAGCTATGTTTGATGAAAAGCGAGCCAAGATGGCTGCCGCTACAAAATGGCGGATTACATATTTTTTCACAACTCCCTTAATATGGGTTTGATACCCATATTAAGGGAGATGAAAGGGCTTGACTAGTAGAATAGCACTATGCAAATCCAAGATGGCCGGCGCCACAAAATGGCGAATGTCGGAGGTTTTTTTAATTTTTTATTTATACTTGTTGTTAGGTAAATCCTGTGAGCGACAACAACACAACAAACTAACCTTGAATTGTTTAATATAGTATTTGAAACGGAGTTACCGTATGAATATGACTTTTTATGAATTGAAAATAAAATTTGTCCCTCTTCTTTTCGTGCTGGAACACCTTAAGGAGCGAGAGTTCTTTTCGAAATTCATTCAATTCTACACTCCACGATCTTGCTCCAATTGTATCCCAAAGAGTTAATTTTCAAGATCGCAATTAGGTTAAATATAGTATTTTGCGAAAATTTTATTAGTACAGATGGTTTAAGAAATTAATTATGAACAACAGTCGTTATAAAATCGGAAATAATTAAATTGCGATTACATAACAAAGTAGAATAATATCCTATCTTCCTACTGCGAATTGATCTACCCAAGAGTCCGGAATTAATGCTCCCGACCGCAACACTCCGAAAGTGTCACAAATACTTAGCTAATACGAATAGTTTATAAACTAACGGAATAAACTCATCAGTCTAAATGGGACCACGTAAGCTCATGGGGGAACTTCGAGACAGGGGGCGAACACAAATCATTATAAGTTGCAATTACTGCAGCGGGCCCGGTCGTAAATAGCGGTTATTAGTGCATAGTTGCAAAAGAGTGCGGCGTGCAACAATTCACCCCATTATTAAAGATTTGATTGGTGGCGGTGCATCGCTTGCTCTTTTTATTGCGAGTTCGCGCCGCGACGTACCTACTACCTAGTTATCCACAGGGTATAAGGAGACCGCTTCCGAAAACTTAGCGCTATTATTATACTACCTAAACACAATCTTATAGGGTAGGTATCGGCGTCGGTGCGAGCTCGGTTTCGTAGGTACCTAACGATACGTAAATAGGTCACACAAAGTTCGTTGACCTCCAGCGTCAGCTGAGTTTATTTTAATTATTACACAAGAATTACGTAACAAACTTTTAGAAAATACAGCACATAATTTTTTGTAATTACAGTTCTGTTTAACCCCCCAAAACGGGTATTTAATAAAAAGTGTAATTTTTTTTTTTTTTTTTGTAAAAATGATTTTTTTTTTCACGTTTTTTTAATGATATCTTATCAGTAATCATCAGTACTATCACCTGGCGTCGTTACCGAGAACGTTCCACTGACACCCTGTCTATAATAATTCGTAATAGTTGGTAGGACACCGTTCCAAGTTATACCGGATAGCGCAATCTTGCCAGATCTCCCACTAGACTAGTAATGTAGTAATGTCGACTACATCAGACTAGCCGCAGAGAGCATCTTGATACAAGAGGAGCAAGACTGCGGCGTGTGAAAGTATGCACAAAAGACTATTATATCCAGCAGTGGGAGTCTGTCACTTGATGATGACGATGACCTAGTTCTCTAAAAATTAATGCTTTTTAAGTAATTTATAAAATTCTCATAGAGGCATTTTGCAGTATACTCAGAAAAAGCAATTTTCGATAACTATTATCAAAAACGTAATCTTGTCGTACATTGTGACGATTTTGTTTTGACAACATACACTAGAAAAATTATAAGTAAAGTATTCACAAAATCAATATTGAAAAAATAAATAAATATTCATAAAAATATACCTACACCGTCCAATATTTACGGTATACGGCCTCGTGAGGGCGAGTATACTCGTAAATTCGCTTAATCTAATACAGAAAGACAAGGCAGAGCGAACATGCCGCGAAATTAACAAATACCAGTACCACACGTTCAGGACATACTATTAAGGAACGCATTCCCGCTCGCGAAGTGTAAAATTTCAACTGAGCGCACATTAAAGCACGCGCCTCACAGTCGCACAAGCCGCACGGCGCACACTACCAGCCTCGATAGCACAACCGTAAATGTCGACGGTTCAAACCCCACCCGTTACACTATTGTCGTACTCACTCCTAGCACAAGTTTTCACTTAAAGAGGACAGGGGAATATTCATCATCATCATCATGATCAACCCATTACCGGCTCACTACAGAGCACGGGTCTCCTCTCAGAGTGAGAAGGGTTTTAGCCATAGTCTACCACGCTGGCCAAGCGGATTGGCAGACTTCACACACCTTTGAGAACGTTATGGAGAACTCTCAGGCATGCAGGTTTCCTCACGATGTTTTCCTTCACCGTTAAAGCAAGTGATATTTAAATACTTAAAACGCACATAACTCCGAAAAGTTAGAGGTGCGTGCCCGGAATCGAACCCACAACCTCCGATTAGAAGTCGGTCGTCCTAACCACTAGGCTATTACTGCTCCTAATATTGACATGAATGGCTTCATCATCATGACTTATACTCTTTTAAAAAAACAGGTGTATTCCAAATATTTCCTTGATGTTGTAGGGACACAAATTACAGCACAATCAGCACTTTAAAGAGGGTGCATCGCGGACTTAAGCAGGAGCCACATTTGTGCAGATTAACAATCTCTTTCTGTCGCTAAGAAACATTGTTGATTGCAGTAATCGGCCCCACGATGCCGAAGAAAACTGACATTCGAAAGCAATTTAAACCGCTCAATGTTTTGGAGTGTCAAAAAGGATAAGAGTTGTAAAAAGTCAAGTCTAGCTTGCTATAGATATCGACGCGTTTAACTCGTGCCGATCTCATTCTAACTTTCAGTGCTGTATCTAATGTGCGACCAATTTTAAAACAACCACATTCCCCCTCTCGGAGTGGAAAACTTTAAACTATAACCAAGAACAATAACCACGGAGTGCATAATAGTTGAATACTGGTGCTCGTAAACTGAGACGTAAAACGAGTAACACATCAAGATCGTATTCGAGAACTTTGCATACTTGAACTACTTGAGTCAAGTGGATGATGTCTTGAGCTTTGAACTTCTGAAAATCCAGAACAAAATAATAATATTATAGTAAAGCCATTACAAACTTGCGAATGGAGTCATAAATCGTTATAGACAGTACATTAAATAGATGAAAAAAAGTTATAGTAAGGAATGGTTGACCTAAGACGACACTAATCTCAATTTCATCGAAATAAATAACAATACAATAAAATATTAAATACCATCATCCCACGATTTCCGTATTAGGACACCAAAAAAAAAATATTCTCGAAATCAATATTATTTATTTAATTAATCAAAATGCACAATAAAATCACAGTATCCGTCTAAAAAATAAAAGTAAATAATATTTTCTCAAACTAATTTGCTTGTTATATTTTCACAGTTGTCCGTATTCCTGTTATCTATAGCACCCTCCGCCAGGGTTACCAGTTCTGAAGACGATCTTTGTAACGAAATGTATCATTCAATTTAATAAACTTCACTGGCAAGTCAATTAATAACCATAATTCCAACATTCACAGGGCTAAAATTCCGGACCTATCCAGAAAATTTCTGTCGTGTAACAACCCACCAGTTTACGATGCCCCCCCCCCCCCCAATAAAACACCTCATTCTATGGAGATCCTACCTGATACGATCTGTGATGCTCCCTTTCAGTTTATTGACTAAATAATACCGCTTTGTCCCTATAATTGTTTTCCCTTTCCGCCCTTTATTTGCGTGACTGGGTCTCTATTACGCGTAAGAAAAGAATCGAATAATCAATGATAAAAAAATTGGAATTACTTTTGAGTGTGATCATTATGACTATCTTTCTTAAGTTCACAAGTTCTGCGTTTTGACGCAATTTGACCCTCCATGCCGCCTCAAGCCCGCTAATCTCTCTCTCCTATGAGAGAGGAAATCTATGCCCAGCAGTGGGACGTTTAAAGGCTACAGTGGTGGTGGCGGACCCTCAGTATTTGCAGAGTTGCTTATTTCTACTTTAGCATCATCATCGTCGTCATTGTACGACCAATTACGTTCACTGCTGGACATAGGTCGCTTGCAAGAATCGTCACAGAACACAATATTGTGCCACTAGTATTCAGAGAGTCCATCCACACAGTGGGGGTCTTCCAACGCCGCGTTTTCCAGTGCAAGGTCGCCATACTAGCACCTTGGGGCAGAACTCGAATATTAAAATATAGTGTGTGTCTGTATGTATATTTTTATTGTAAATAATTTTATAGATTCTAGGTAGTAGACACAATAAGGTGTTTTATTGCTAAAGAACGATCTCTTCCAGACAACCTTAAAGCTAGGGAGATATTTAAATAGTGAACTAATGTAGGTGTTGTTATTTATTACATAAAATATACAATTCTAATACCTAAATAAATAATAATAATAATAATGTCGCTAATCATGGCAAAGTATTAGATAGTGATTCTAGAAAGTGAGTGTGTACCTGCTAGAGACATAATACGTGTACTCAAGCAATGGTATGGATCACGGATGGACAAAACCGAACATATCAAAGTTGGTTAAAACTGCTGACATTTAATACTGAATTACAGTCGTATTCGGAGCCCCAGAGCAAGTCAGAACACGCCAGCAATTTCTCCGGCACTAATTTGACAAACTTCAACGTCTTGTTCTTATCAGCAAAGTTGCATTTTATACCCATATCTGGGACCCTTTACTAGTTCACACCGGGATTTGACAACAGGTTTTCGACGAAACCGCCGTCTTGTATGGAAAACTTTTAACCAAGTATTTTTTTTTAATAAGAAAACATCTACTAACTACAGTCAAAACCGTTTATATCGACATCGTTTAGAATAACATACCGGTTATATTAACCGTAATCAAAGGTCCCGGCTGAATGCTATATGACTGCCTTATCAAAAACATTGCTTTTTACGACATTGGTTACTTCGACATACCGCATTAAACGACCACATTTGACCAATGTTTTCGGAGAATTGTATTTCTACAGGTCGTTCTACAACGACCAGCTTATCTGTATTGTAAACTTTGAATAGGCATAGTATAATGGTCAATGGTTATTATCGTAAAAATAAACACGTGTTTAGGGTCTTTTCTAATTCTTAGAAAATAAAACACGTGCATGCCGTAGAGTCAAGGCCCAGTTCTTCTTTCTTCAGTCAGTTTCTTACTTATCTTACTTAAAACATATTGTTGAATTAATTGTGAAACTTTTAACTTGTCGTAAACAAAAAGAAAGCAAATTAATATCAAAGAAAATTCGCGTATTATTACAAAGCAAGAGAGCGGAGTTCTAAACAAAGACTTGGCAAAAGAATATGGTGTTGTATGGTGGAACCGGTTGTTATAACTATCGGTTTTTACGACTTAATATGAGTAGTCCCTTCGATGTCGTTATAACAGATTTTGACTGTATTCACAAATGATTGCAGATATTATGTTGTGATTTACCTGATTTATAAAAGGATAGATATCCTTTTATGCACGTGATAGATGGCCAAGTTATTATTACTTAGTCTGAATAACAACATCTCACATTTTGTATAGAATGCGTTATAGGTGTTGACCTTTGCCAACCCTTTAGGGCGATGATGGACAATGTGTCTGGGTGTAAAGTGGATAGGGAAGGTCAGAAATAAATGATTATTCAGAGCATACGTACAGCGTTATATACTTTTTTTTGAAAGTATAAAGAAAATAGTTATTCAAAGCAAGCATACATACATTACGCAGTACACAGATGTACAACATTAGGTACCTAGGGCTATTATAGCTATAGGGCTAGGGCTGTTAGGTAGTTTAGGCGCTACGGTGGTACACACAGAATCTCATACAAAAATCGGATACAAACATACATTCATATTAGACTGCTAAAATCATAACCCTTTCTTTTGGTTTTGCCGTAGTCGGGTAAAAATAAAGAACTAAGTAACATTACTACCGTTTCCATACAGTCGTCGATCGCTAACCGCATTCACCGCTTATCACTGAACTCCGCTAATGATCTGTGTACTCGTATCTACAGCAGACATATCATTTGTATTGTTTGCACATGCTTTGTAAAAATAACCGCGATGCATTTGTTGGGACTAGAACAAAACTTTCGATTGTGTGAATCGTAGATTTAAAAAAAAACTTTTAAGAATCAATTTTTGGCACACATTCATATCAACAATCGATTTGTGAATTTTTTAAGTGTGCGTAAATTGTTTATGTATTCCGTCACAGTGACACATATTTTTCCGATCAGTGTACACTGTACATATTAATTGCGTATGTTGGCCGCTGGGGGCCTCAAAATTTGACAGAACATATTGTTCGCGCAATCATACATTAAACCTCTAATGCCCTCTCTATTTACTCTATGGTCACAGATAGTAATTTATCCAGCTTTCAGCAAAACATTGTACAAGTTTACCTAATATTTACCTTGTACGAATGAAGTTTCATAACAAGCACAATATCGTCACTTAGAAACATCATTCTGCGCTTGGAGCCACTTAAGACTTATGCAGTCTTATATTATCAAAGTTTTCGGTAGTAGCTACACGTGAAACTTTGCGATGGATCCACAAATCTGAGTAATAATACTCTGTGTAACTGACATAGAGGACTGACATTAATATACAATTATCAGGATTAATTAAATAAATTGTTTAACTCCATAAACAGATATTCTAAGGTCTAACCCACTAAGCTAGATCTTATTACAATAGTTGTTTAACTTAATAAAAGTTAATTTAAAAGCAAAAACAATCAAAATTATTGACTTAGGCCTTTGCTTTGCATCAGGCATGATTGTCGTCAAGCGTAAGCGTATCATGCAATAAAAACAAGTATAAATTAAAAATTTAAAAAACCCCCGACATTCGCCATTTTGTGGCGGCGGCCATCTTGGATTTGCAATGGTGCTACTTTACTAGTCAAGCCCTTTCATTTGATACCCATATTAAGGAAGTTGTGAAAAAATATGTAATCCGCCATTTTGTAGCGGCGGCCACCTTGGACCGATTTTCATCAAACATAGCTAACAACACTCTCGACTAATTCACCTTTCAAACAAAAAAAACCGCATTCAAATCGGTCCACCCGTTTGAGCGCCACAGGGGAACAGACAGACAGACACACACACACACACAGACACGTAAAACTTATAACACCCCGTCGTTTTTGCGTCGAAGGTTAAAAAGGTACTAGGTGATGACCACGACGACTTTGCATACATTTATTTAGTTTTGAAAAATGTTTCTTAATACAAACTTTCCAACCAACCTTTCTGAAACCAACCCTTTCTACCCCATCAGGGAATTTCCCTGAATATATGTGGTACAAAATGTAGGAGCGTCTTAAGTCTAGAATAACTAATTAGTAATTGTTAATATTATATGAGGCTTGTAACGTACATTAACTAAGGAACTAGGCAGCATCCATTAAGTAGATGTAGATACTTAACTCGCTAACTTTTAATTAGGAGGTAAGCTGAAATAAAAATGAAACGAGTGGATACTTTTAAAAGGGGTGAAACGAAAACGAGCTGCGAAAGTAACATTTTAGTAGTTATGGTGAAAAGTGGCTGCGATAGAATTTTCTAAAGGTTCCCCGTAACGGTCTAATTTCCACGCTCTTTACAAACAAAGGCGGTGCAAAAAAAAATCAAATAGTTGCATTTTCCGCTCGTTCAAGTAGTATTAAACGCGAGACATTATTTTTAACGTACATAAATGCTAATGATAATGTGTTAGAGGAATTTATTTTGTGGTCGCATTCCAGTGTGTTATTTCTGCCTACATATATTATGTCGTGGTAGTTATTTTATCACTACCGCTATTTCTTCTGTAGACATAAATGGTCTTTCTTGTGAGTGTCAATGATGGCTTTATGTGGCCCTGGAGGCGTTTGCGTATGGTAGCATAAAAAGTGTGGCGTTCAGCTGTTTTAATTAAACACTGTCAAGTTAATCTGTCGTTAAGACGCATCTATATAAAAAATCTAGTTTGTCTGTATGTCCTCTAGACACTGCTAAACTATTTATCCGATTATTACGAAACTTCAGTGAATTGTTCTACATACGTCCTACATGCGTAGGTTTCTGGCCCAAAAAATCTATATAAAAATGAATGTTTGTTTGTTTGTTCTCTATATATGTGGTGAAACTTTTATGGGTACTTCTGTACAGGTTAGGAAGAAATCTACATAAAAATGGATGTTTGTATGTTTGTCTTCTGTGCATTCCTAAACCATACTTTACGTGGTATTGAAACACATGTTAAAATAGTTACTTATTTGTCCAAAAAGATAGCATAGTTATTTATTGTTACGAGTGCCTAGTTTGAATCCTGAGTGTAGTGAGGGATTCAAAAGCACAAGAAACAAAAAGTTTGCTATCGTGTAATACATACAACTTTTCACCTCAATAGCGAAAAAATACAAGTTTTTTCGCTATTGAGGTTACGACAAAAACTACTTTTGCTCATTGGTTTTGGCCAGCAAAGGCGCCCTTTTTGAGCTAGTGAGGTGTAAATATATTTTTCCGTTAGATCACAACCATGAAAGTGAAAAATGTACCGGACACATATAATCGTGATCCACGACGTCTCTCTGCCATCGATCACGCGCGCTATTTCCCAGCACCGCGACCGGCCCGAATCTGGCCCTCGTCGGATTGCCCCGGCGTGCTAACGTTCACTACGCTGATTTATATTCAGTTTTTTTACGCTATTGTGACGCTACGAGTACTTTGAAATGAAATAATTTTAAACTTCGTAAAATATGCGAACTTAAAAATCCCGCCCGGCAAAAAAAAATAGTTCAGTCATGACATGAAACGGACAATCTGTTAGTTCGATGCATTAGGTGCGTATTCAAACTTAGTTTCAGAGAGTTTTAAGAAAATAAGTAGCTGCTCCATGTTTGAGGGACGCGAACAATTATTTTAGATTTTTTTCTCTGACGCTACTAACGGCCATTCGTCATTTTTTTTATTTTTTTTTGTACATTTTTATTTAATTTTATTGGAATGGATGTGAATGCCTCAAATAAATTATTATTATTGGATCCGAATATATTTTTAACGTATAATTGTATCAATATTTATTTATATTTTTAACGTATAATGTAGCAAATAATATCCTTATCTTCAGTAAGGGGCTTCCGGGATGTCTCCTTAGTGTCTCCGTACACACCAGAAAGTTATTAATAAAAAAATATCTCACATATTCCGGTAAACCCTAGGGGACTCGAGCAATACGCGAAAACACTCAAAATGGTTTTATGGGTAGTTGCTCCAGCGGTAAATATATTTCTATCTAACACCATAAATATTCAGACTGGATGCGTAAAATTAGGCCATTACTTCCCATGCCTCGTAGAGGATATATGGTCTATCCCCGTTATTGGTTTAATATCATTTTAGCCCCAATGGCTTACGCGTTAACCCATAACGGCGTGCAGGGGTCAGATTGTAACCGTTCCGTACAAAAAGTTAGCAGCGTTTTAAATCAAAGAGGTTTACTCCTGCAACCAAAATGGTATTTCTATAGGATCACCATGAAATTAAAAAAACCTAATAAGTATTTTTTTAACTAATTTAATAAACCTTAGCTTAACTTTAACAGACTTTTTTACATATTGTGAATTATACAATGAACAACGGACTATTGCACTTTGCAATAGTCCGTTGTGGGGTCGACATCTCCTGAAGATGCTCCGGTGTCGGAGCGAAACGATCGTCGAGTTGAATTTGTGGTGAATTTGTGTGGTGTTGTGCCTACAAGATTGTCACTGTTGGCGGATTGTAGCAGGGTAGTTTTGTGTTCATTGTATAATATCATGGAATTCCGCAAAGTAACGCCTGCGTCTATTCAACATATTGTGAATTTTTAGTTTTATAATATTTTAATCTTGACAACTGATATAAATTATAGTCTGTTCGTTTTCTTACGCCTTTTGTGTCTAGCCGCCTCCGCCGCGCGGTGTTTTGCCAAAGACACCGCCGTGACTTCAAAGCATGCCGCGAGGGGTGTACAGGCACAAGGGGTTTTGGCGTTTTATACCTATTCATATTTTTTCATTAAAATTCTCTTTCCTTTTTATATTTTTTTATATTCGTATTTTATTACAATATAACCATAAACATAAAATATAATATTCTCATGAACACGAGTCTTCTCTCAAAATAAGAAGGATTTTAACCATAGTCTACCACGCTGGCCAAGTGCGGATTGGCAGACTATTCGGAGATTCTGTTAGAATAGAAAAAAAATTACAAACAGAAAAAAAGTAATAAAAATAAAAGCAGAATACTAAGAGCACCTGCGCCTGTACCGACACTAAGTTACTGAACGAACTATACCATTCCTTATTCGCGGTTTCCATTGGTAGCATATTTTCAGAAATCTGCAAAAGCATTAAGCATGCTCACAGAAATCTTATTTTAAGCCCACATTTAAGATTTCACGTAACGTACGTGGAGCAGCAGTTGTGTTGTGGCAATTAGGTGTTCCCAGGTGACGACTCCGAACCAACTAGGCGGAATTATCTGCTTAAGGCTCTGTACACCGACATAGAGACACTGGAAACGTATGAAATAATTGGAACGAAGTTCTTTATCGCGCGTTGCAAAAGGGGCTAGACGGAAAAAATTAAGACCAAAAGTTGTAAAGACACTTTTTGCTATATAGTTGTAAGCCGTGCGGCGCGCGCGTGTTTCTCTGTCTGTCTCTCTCTCTCTTATAGAAAGCAAGCCAGTTTTTCGTTTCGTCGTTCTATTTCGCATTGAACAGTGTGGAACTTCGTTCCTTCCGGGTGTCCCTTGACACCTCTCAAGTTTTATTATATTTTAAGGTAGGTAAAACGCATCCTTACGTTCAACGCGAAATGGCGACTCTATTAAATTTATTAAAAGAAGATTAAAAAAAAAAATTCATTCAGTGAGTCCAAAATGACAAATGGAGCTGATCTTGAACGCTTGGTCATTTGGGACATGGCACCGACCTTCCTTGCAGCGAGTGAAATTAGGATAGGTACAACTAGCATCACAAGTACTTACGTATAAATTAAAAATTTAAAAAATCCACGACACCCGCCATTTTGTGGCGGCGGCCATCTTGGAGTTGGATGGTGCTATTCTACTAGTCAAGCCCAGCCCAAGCATCATTTGATACCCATATTTAGGGAGTTGTGAAAAAATATGTAATCCGCCATTCTGTAGCGGCGGCCATCTTGGATCGATTCTCATCAAACATAGCTAACAACACTCGACTAATTCACCTTTCAAACAAAAAAAAATCGCATTAAATCGGTTCACCCGTTTGAGCGCTACAGGGGAACATACATACACACACACACACACACACACAGACACGTCAAGTTATAACACTCCGTCGTTTTTGCGTCGGGGGTTAGGTAATAAAACGATACCATCTAGACAAATATTTGAACAAACGTTATTACAGCAAATACTTGGAGCCAATGGACGTCGTGTAAATATTAAAGTTTTTTGAGAAATGAAGGTATCCAGCGTCTTTAGCGCGACAGTTTTATGTGTTATTCGCTAAGTGCCCCCCCGCCCGGGACGCTGTAAACATCTACGGGTAAAGTTTAAACGTCAGCCCTGCGAGATCACCGTCAGCCGAAGTTATTAGGGTCCTTGAGACCCTTGCAAGTGGTATTTAATTTTTGTCTCCAACTATGCGAGCCCTTTTTTTACTACTTTCATTTCCTGTCTTGATAGCGTTAATACAATACGTTTCGAGAGGATTTTTTAGGATGAATATCCTATAAGATGGTATAGATAGGTCGGTAAAGTGTGGTTTCCTAATGCTTCAACGGAAAAACTAATTCAACAGAGATGTTTAAGTGTCTACGAATAGTTTTTTATTTATTCAACCTTTAATTAAAATACGTATAATTTTTTGTTCAAAACTCACTTTTTTTATAAAAATACAAATAGAGAAAACCTAACTTTACAAACATACTTATATTGAAAAAACATAGAAGCTTGACCATTGAGGCATTAGTCTACGCCTTATGTTAATTTATTACTATTAAACTCGTTGAGTGAACTCGTAAATTTTCACTCACATACAATACATGGCCCATATATTATATACACCGATATAGTACTTATATACATGAAGACATACACGAGCATGACTCAGAAAATGGCGGCCCGTTACAAATCCATAGAAGTTTATGGATATACCTACTCGTACCTACCAAAAATAGCTTCTAAGTTCTAATTAACGTTGGCGAATTAAACCACACAGCCAACAATATCAAGATGCACTTAGTAAACCACTCCAATGCATATAGCTTATATTAATTGGGCCCAAACAAGGTTCGTCGGCGAATTAGCATAATGCGTCGTGGGCCATTGGGCGATGTTTATCAGCGTCGAGCATTTCTATGTAAATAGGTTATATCATATGTTATAGATCGTGATTGTTGCTTGCTACTGCGATTGTCCTGACTATTTGTATCATTAATTACGTCGATTGAACGGGTAAGTTCGCGCTGAGACAGTTCATTATGACAATAATAATACCTACTTGATATTATCTTACTGTGTCGTACCATTGGCACGATGTTCTAGTACCTACAGGGGTCTCCAAACTTTGATGCCCTAGGGCCATAATGATTTTTTCAGTATGTTCCAAGAACCAAAACAGTTTTAATTTTTCTGCCCTTAACTATATTTCTAGACTAGTCGCAAAGTGCGCGACCTAAGCAAACACGCATTTTTTGTATTTAAATTGCTTAAGTTAAATTTTACCTTCCAAGTAAACAAAACCGAGTAATTATCATTCTGTTTTCTTCTTGAACTTATCACAGCAATAGAAACAACAAACATTGGCTGTCGCGGGCCAGATTGATACCACTAGTCTGAAGCTGTCGCGGGCCGGATTGATACCACTAGTCTTAAGCTGTCACGGGCCGGATTGATACCACTAGTCTTAAGCTGTCGCGGGCCGGATTGATACCACTAGTCTTAAGCTGTCGCGGACCGGATTGATACCACTAGTCTTAAGCTGTCGCGGGCCGGATTGATACCACTAGTCTTAAGCTGTCGCGGGCCGGATTGATACCACTAGTCTTAAGCTCTCGCGAGCCGGATTGATACCACTAGTCTTAAGCTGTCGCGGGCCGGATTGATACCACTAGTCTTAAGCTCTCGCGAGCCGGATTGATACCACTAGTCTTAAGCTGTCGCGGGCCGGATTGATACCACTAGTCTTAAGCTGTCGCGGGCCGGATTGATACCACTAGTCTTAAGCTCTCGCGAGCCGGATTGATACCACTAGTCTTAAGCTGTCGCGGGCCGGATTGATACCACTAGTCTTAAGCTGTCGCGGGCCGGATTGATACCACTAGTCTTAAGCTGTCGCGGGCCGGATTGATACCACTAGTCTTAAGCTCTCGCGAGCCGGATTGATACCACTAGTCTTAAGCTGTCGCGGGCCGGATTGATACCACTAGTCTTAAGCTGTCGCGGGCCGGATTGATACCACTAGTCTTAAGCTGTCGCGGGCCGGATTGATACCACTAGTCTTAAGCTGTCGCGGGCCGGATTGATACCACTAGTCTTAAGCTCTCGCGAGCCGGATTTATACCACTAGTCTTAAGCTGTCGCGGGCCGGATTGATACCACTAGTCTTAAGCTCTCGCGAGCCGGATTGATACCACTAGTCTTAAGCTGTCGCGGGCCGGATTGATACCACTAGTCTTAAGCTGTCGCGGGCTGGATTGATACCACTAGCCTTAAGCTGTCGCGGGCTGGATTGATACCACTAGTCTTAAGCTGTCGCGGGCCGGATTGATGGCACTGGCGGGCCGGATTTGGCCCCGCGCGGGCCGTAGTTTGTAAACCCCTGTTCTAGTATGTTCGAAGGATCCGTTACTTATTTCGCAAAACTGTGGCTGAATGTTTTAGCTTAATTGAGAGTATTGGCACATATACAATATGTGCCAATACTCTCAAGTATTGGCACCTGGAGTTCAAGAAGTCTATACTTAGTAGGTACCTACCTACAATATGGATTCACATTCGACAGCTCCTAAATTACGGTTTAAGAAAGCAGCACCCAATACATCAATTATACACCCTACCGCATCACAATTGAAGAGTTGAGATCCGGAGTTCAATTATGACGATTATTATTTATATATTTGGTACCTACCTACAGCAATCTGAAAAAAGAATCTTGAAAAAAAAAGTCTATCGTATTACTTGAAAAAAAAAAGATACCTAAATAAAGTCGATGTAACTTTAAAGGATTGAGGGAACAAAAGACTTTATTCCGACTCTTTTTGCTGACGGGCTAGAATTATTATTGCATTTCGCAAAATCACCCAAAGGAAATCACAAAGGGAAAAATAATGTCGTCCACTGTAGTTACTATATCTGCTAAACGATTGTCGTACTCATCTCTATGTACCAGTCCAAGAAAAACGTAATGCAAACGATATGAAATTCAATTATATTAGTATGAATATTCTACCAATTTTGAACAATGTGCCGACCCCACATAGTGTGGGATAAGGACCTACTATACATAGCAAACGTCCTAGACAGTAGGTACAAAGGTTGGAAAAGGGAGCGGGAACGGGAACCAGAAATCCACGATTCCTTCAGGATTTGTGAAAAGCCGAAATTTTCGCGGGCAAAGCCGCGGGTGCTAAAAAAGCTAGTATGTATAATGTATATATAAACCTTTGCGTAACCAACGCTAAGCTTCTCAGTCCGGTTGCAGAAGCAAATCTGTATTACTCCCGAGTCCCGATACTGTACATTATAATTTAAGCAAGACACCGAACTTGTTCCTGGGGTTTAAATCACCGCTTAGCGATCGTACAGTTCAAGAACACACGTGCTTACGTAGACGCGTGTACGTGTTGATTGCGTATACAGCGTGGCCTTTTGAGGAAATGATTCACTTTAGTAATCACGAAGTAAACGCTAAATTAACGATTCGAACCTTGATTACGGCTATAGATTATTTATAGACGTTTCCCCTCTTAAAAAGTACATCGCAGCTGACATTGCTATACACAGTTTTAGGAGTTTATGGTTTATAGCATCAAGTATGCTGAAGACTTAATTGTATTTTGAAATTTCAAAAGTTTCAGATCGAATATCGAGGCTTCAGTCGCCCGCGTTGTAGGACCGTTGCCTTTCCGAATCCTTTCCGAACTGTATAATAGCTAAATTGTAATTAGCATGAAGGCTTCCGTGTTTTCAAATGTTTCTGATCGAATATCGTGGCTGCAGTCGCCCGCGTTGTATGGGCGTTTCCCAACTGTATGATAGCTAAATTGTGGTCCCGACTATCGCACAGTGAGCTCCGGGATATAAATGTTAATTTCCGAGTCCATTGTACAACTTGCCGCAATGAGTTTGCGGAATAAATTATAAACGAACGTAATACATGTGCAAAGAGCTTTAGATAACGTCGCCCCGACGCGCGACGCATTGTTCGCGCGCCCCGCTAATTAGGGCAGTAAATATTTAATTTTTAAACTAACATTAAATTCAACGTGTAACTATAGTCTAATTTTTGATTCGGGGGAATTCTGACAGTTGTCAAAAACAGGATTACCACCTGAAGTTCGATTTTACCACAAACTAATAAAGTAGGTACCAGTAGGTATCTGTCAGGCATTTGTCATATCTACATGTATGTTTCTTGTATGTTTTTGGTGTACAATAAAGTATATTTCATTCATTCATTCATTCATGAGGCAACTGATTTTTATTTTTAGGTAAGTTTTGAATTTTATATCTTTTTGTGGGAACTGTTTTATCGCTGGTAACATTAAGAAACGTCAGAATTCCACGGAATTAAAAATCAGAGTATATCGACCCATTAAGTGTCTATACCTACTTACACGTAATAGTTATAATATGTGAATGAAACTGACATCGACATTAGCCGTAGATTTTTAGGTTAGTAGGTAAACTAACACTGGATTTATGTTAACCTAAACTTGTAAGGAAATATCAAATGACGACCATACAATGTAAGTATCTAATGACATTATTTATTTGCTAACTAAAAAACTTCCATTAAGGACCTCTACAAACCTATAATATCTGTTGGTATTAAAGATAGGTACATTGGAATTGTATATTATTGATTCAATTACAAACAAGTATTTACTCGTAACTTCATTTTTAAGTGGTCGCCACAAACATAAAGTGATAGTGATGATAGTGATTTTACATTTTTGATACAAATACTAAAATTAAAAATCATTTTGGTCGGCAAGAGTGATGTTGGAAGATTATATATATATATATAAATTTCGAGGTCGGCTTGTTTGCGAAGTAAACAACTTTCATTTACGGAACAAACTAATCCAGAGTTTATGCAAGGGACGCCTTTAGTTTAAGTTAAAGGTATAATAACAGGTGTGATCAGGTTACCGGATCAACTGTTGTTCAGACTTTGGAAGCCTATATCTAGACACCTCTCTTAATATCTTCTTCATTATAATAAACTAACTGTGGTTAAGAGAGTTTGTCAAAAAAATTGCGAAAGCAACGATCGATTAATTTATTTATTTATTCTAAGGCAGAACGAAAACACGTTAAAATATTCAGTGGCCAGCTTTGAGATAGTAGGTACCTACCATATTTTGCGGGACATAATAGGATATTTATTACATTTTATCGACCTTTATTAAAATCCTCTTGCTCATAAAAATCACGAAATCTGCGCATAAATTTCGCAAAAGGCCATTTAGCGGTTTAAAGTCGACAAAAAACGAATTACGGAAGCGCACGGCACAAATTTCGACGCTAGGCAAGGCAAACTCCGTTTCGTAAATTAAAAGTAAGCAATGAACGATACGGCTCCGGCAATAAAACTTATTCCACACGCAGCGGTTGACCGGTTGCACTCGGATCCGGTTCCATAATTATAAGCTAATGAAAATTATGAATGAAAGCTATGGAATGATGTTCCATAACACACGTTACACTCCACACACGTGCCGAATGATAGCTAAGTCGGAAAATCTAAAATCTGTAACACTTTTGCTATAGTACGTATTGAATCGCAAACATTACGCGTCCTACTTTAGTTATCAAATAAAAATAATAAAATCCTAATTATAACCTTAAAAATACATTTTTAACGTAAAATTATAGCGAAACTCATATTAATCTTCGTTTACTGGCTGCGAATAGTAATATTCACATTATTCGTAGTTTTTTGGTATTTTTCCTATATTATTGAATTTAAGCAATATACCTAGTTACTATTACAGCCTTCAAATGTTGAGTTTGGTAAAACTTCCAACATTAGTTTCCCACTTCGCACAGTGACAGCGTTTTAGCCTTTCTACTTGACCTAATAGCACTTTTTTTTAAATTAAATTATTATCGCATGACGTTTTATAAACGGAGCGTAGCTTGTGGAACGACGTGTATGAAACCGGATCAGAGTGCGACCGGACTGTGTACCTAGCGCGAGATTAAACCGGTGAAATTGCCATTAATCCTGATAGTTGCCGCTCATTTGGCCGGGAAACCCTGCGGGTAGTACAGGTCTAGGTAGTCTGGATATTAATAACCTAAGCTGAATATATGGTACGACATAATTTAAGGAAAATGGTTGCGCTGCGAGATAGCAAACATTAAGTAGGTTTTTTCGAATATAATCCTAGATCTTAACCAAATGGACCTTAGTACTCGTAAATTGTTTACTTAACTTGAAATTATTTACAGGGCTATGGTAAAAAAATTAAACTTATATTTTACAGCTTTAATTAAAGCAAGGCAAAACTCCTTCTTTTTTTCTTATATAAATAAGAAAAGGTGACTGACTGACTGACTGATCTATCAACGCACAGCTCAAACCACTGGACGGATCTGTGTGGAATTCAGCATGCAGACAGCTATTATAACGTAGGAACCCGCTAAGAAAGGATTTTTGAAAATGAAACCCCTAAGGCGGTTAAATAGGGGTTGAAAGTTTGTATGAGATTTTTATATGAAGCTACGCGGATCTAATAAGTAGCTTCTATGTAAATCAAGTGTTAGCACAAATCTCTAATCCCAGCGTTTAATAAGCACAATGAGAATACAAGATGAGTCAAGGTATTCGCTATTGTGGAGAACGCCTCCTGCACTTGATAGCGCTGTACGTATTACAGTGCAAGCTACCGACCGCATTTCTGTATAGCAGTTTTTACACTAGCAAACGCCTGAATGTAACCTCGTAACAATGTAGGGAAATCTAACAACTTACTTTTACCCTCGCTTCTTAATGCAGTATCAATTTGAAACTATGCAACTCTGATTACAAATACTTACAAGTACCTAACTAGAATGATAATGGAAATAAATGCAGCTGACCGTAGTAAAAGAGTCCTTTATAACATATTGTAATTAAATAGGGTCTGATAAGCGTTTTTTTAGGGTTCCGTAGCCAAATGGCAAAAAAGGAACACTTATGGATTCGTCACGTATGTCTGTTTGTCTGTCCTTTCTGTATGTCACAGCCACTTTTTTCCGTAACTATAAGAACTATACTGTTGAAACATGGTAAGTAGATGTATTACTGTGAACCGCATTAAGATTTTCACACAAAAATAGAAATAAAACAAAAAATTTTGGGGGTTCCCCATACTAAGAACTAAAACTAAAAAAAAAAATTTTCATCAAACCCATACGCGTATCTATAGATAGGTCTTCAAAAATGATATTGAGGTTTCTAAAATCATTTTTTTCTAAACTGAATAGTTTGCGCGAGAGACACTTCCAAAATGATAAAATGTGTGTCCCCTCCCCTTGCAACTTCTAAAATAAGAGAATGAAAAAACTAAAAAAAAATATATGATGTACATTACCATGCAAACTTCCACCGAAAATTGGTTTGAACGAGATCTAGTAAGTAGTATTTTTTTTTTTATTATAGATAATGGTACGGAACCCTTCGTGCGCGAGTCCGACTCGCGCTTGGCCGGTTTTTTTTATTTCATGAAACCGCACCAGAATTTCCCGTTAGCTCGTTTCCTTTTTTTCGGTCAACGAACAAAACAAAACAGCGACGTAGGTACTTCACACGTTCACACATTCACCGACGCTACAACACATGAAACTTCCTAACTGTACTTATTTACACCTGCGCTTTGTAATTGCTATTTTAATTCTAGTTGCACGCCTAACTGGGGTGGGAATTCCTTCATAATCCTGAAATTAGAAACTGTTTCGACTGAGTTAAATTAACAAAGTTTTTTGATGTAGCGCCAAAGCATATCTGAGTGAAAGAGAGCTCCGGAGAGCTTCATTTGGATATCAAACATTCTTTCTAATTAAAATACTTGCAATCTCATTATTTGAAGTTTTTATCTTCTCTGCGATTCTCCCATAGAATGGAAAAGCTATACACGTATAGTGTGATTTTTAATTCTGTGGAATTCTTACAGTTGTCTTTAAAAATAGAATGAGTTATTTGTATGAAAAACAGGGGTTCTATCTGAAGTTCAATTTTACCCTAAACCTAAAGTACCTGAAGTATCTGTCAGGCATTCGTCATATCTACATGGGTTCAATTGATTTTTATTTATGTAAGTTTTGAATTTAAGTGTATTATCTTTTTTTGTTGGAACTGTTTTGTCTCTGGTAACATTAAGAAACGTCAGAATTTCACGGAATTAAAAATCAGAGTATAGGAGCAAAGATAAGCGAAGCCGGTTGGAGATTCATACTGACGTCGTGCCCAGATCCTTCATGCCAGTTGCCCACAGAAAGGTGGGCAGAATGGTCAGACTATTTAGTTATTAATTCATCATGATAATAAGAGAGCTTTCTTGCTGCAATATGTAACAAAGAAAATGTAATTTTATGTAAGAAGTTTCAAACCTTCTTTAAAATAACACGGTATTTATTATTTTAGATGTGGTAAAAGCAGACTTTGTCGGCGTTTGAAATTCCATTGAAACAATGTAATTTTGTATTAATAAAGCCACAAATGCGGGCGTCCCAAGGCACCCTTAAAAATAAGTGAGAGACGTAAGGGATAAGTAATAAAACGTAAAAAAAGCTGTTTTTGAAAATTTTGTCTGTTTGTCTGTATGTTTGTGCATGTATTACGCAAAAACTACTAAATGGATTGAAATTAAACTTAGCATGATTTAAGTTCGTACTACATAATAGCATATAGGATACCTTTTATCCCGAAATTCAGCAGAGTTCCCTTGGGAGAGAGGATGAAAGTCAAAATATGTACTTAGCTGTAATTCACCCGTAGTCCGATTTCGTTCATTTTTAGGGTTCCGTACCAAAAGGGTAAAAACGGAGCCCTATTAATGTCACTCGTCTGTCTGTCCACCTGTCCGCCGGTCACAGGTCTCTAGATCGCAGACGAAATGAGTTACAAACCTGAAATTTTGGTATTTAGTGTAAAACGTTGACCCAAAATCAAATATTGAATTAGAAATTGAATTAATTATTTTTTTTATTTTAATTATTTTGTAATCTCTGAACTACAAAATTGATGACTTTGAAATATTTACGGAACAATTTTTAAAGTATCTCCTTTCTAACAAAAAAAATTAATGAAATTGGACTACGCGATAATGAATTACAGCTAAGTACACATTTTGACTTTCATCCCCTCTCCCAAGGGAACTGTGCTGAATTTCGGGATAAAAAGTATCCTATATGCTATTATGTAGTATGAACTTAAGTCATGCCAAGTTTAATTTCAATCCATTCAGTAGTGTTTGCGTAATACATGCACAAACATACAGACAAACAGACAAAATTTTCAAAAACAGCTTTTTTACGTTTTATTACTTATACCTTACGTCTCTCACTTATTTTTTTGCAAATATCTTTAATGGACAGGCACAGCAAGTCTATGGTTTTAATCTATGTATAGACTAAGCACCTGCCGAGTGCACGCCTGCCTCACTGCATCTTTGTCTGTCAAATGGAATTGCGCGCGCAACACTTCTGTCACTTTCAACACTCGCACAGAAAAATTTATACCTTAAAATCCAGACAACCATGATTTAGCACCACTTTTGACCAGGCAACCAAATACAGTTCGATTGGGAATAAAATAATCTTTCATTTGACATATAATTCGTTTAAATAACAGATGAGGGTATAAATTTCTAAGTCGGGATCTCCAACTATAAGCATACTGGTAGGGACAAATAGCCCGTGGCGCCACTTGAAAGGGTCTTTCACAAGGATCGTAGAATATGGATACCCGAGTTGTGTGCATATTATCATGTTCAAATATTTCTTCGCGTAGTAAATTGAAAAATTGTGCCCACTCTTTGACTTCTTTGTGGTATAGGTATAGAGTAGGGATGGAATTTGGTCTGGATGTTTCTCGCAGCTTGAAGTTGAGCAGCAGTTGAAGCTTGAAAGTAGATATAATGTACATTGTACCTATTTGCATATTTATTAATTTCAGTCGTTTTTAATAACGACAAAAACGTTTTACAAACGACATATTATGTCGTTTTATATAATATGGTAGTTCTGTAGTAAATGTGAATAAATCTCTTGTTAGCGCAACGTTCGGAAGGTTCACTCCAATTGGGTTCAAAATTAGTCTGTGCTTTCATTCAAGGACAACTTTTTTTGCTTGAATCACGGGCTTGAATGAACAATAACGGGCACAGCTTTGATAAATTACTCTCAAGATAGAGTGAAGCGCTGCAGTCGCAACAAAAATAACAGGCCAACTTTGAAAGCGCTGTGTGCGTATTACGCACACACGTGTACGTAGGCGCGCGTGTTTAACAAGCGCGCTGATTCATGTGGGCGTGCGCTGAGTGATACCAGTTCTTGAATATTTCCCATCAAGTAGGGGAATATTATATTTTGATTTTGAGGTGCATATTATCTATTATTTGTTTTAAATTTAATTATTTTAAATACTTATTAGGAGTTTTTTTACAGTTTATTTAAACACTAGCATCTGCCCGCGGCTTCGCCCGCGTGAATTTCGGTTTTAAGCAAATTAAAAAAATAAAAGCTGATCAAGGTTTATATACCTACTATCCATGTATGTGGACGTATGTTTCAAAAACGGAAACTCTAAGTATGGACTTAAGGGAATATATAGACGCCATTTTGATTTTTTTTGTTAATGGACCGAATTCTCTCAAAATCGATATCTGAAGTTCTTTGTGATCGTAAAAAAGAAAACTTATGTCAAAATAGCAAAAAATGGACGCCATTTTGATTTTTTTGTTAATGGACTGAATTCTCTCAAAATCGATATATGGGGTTCCCTGTGATAATAAAAAAGAAAACTGATGTCAAAATAGCAAAAATGGACGCCATTTTGATTTTTTTTGTTAATGGACTGAATTCTCTCAAAATCGATATATGGGGTTCCCTGTGATCATAAAAAAAGAAAACTGATGTCAAAATAGCAAAAAAAGGACGCCATTTTGATTTTTTTTGTTAATGGACAGAATCCTTTCAAAATCGATATATATGGGGTTCCCTGTGATCATAAAAAAGAAAACTGATATCTAAATAACAAAAAATGGACGCCATTTTGATTTTTTTTGTTAATGGACAGAATCCTTTCAAAATCGATATATGGGGTTCCCTGTGATCATAAAAAAGAAAACTGATGTCAAAATAACAAAAAATGGACGCCATTTTGATTTTTTTTGTTAATGGACAGAATCCTTTCAAAATCGATATATGGGGTTCCCTGTGATCATAAAAAAGAAAACTGATGTCAAAATAACAAAAAATGGACGCCATTTTGATTTTTTTTGTTAATGGACAGAATCCTTTCAAAATCGATATATGGGGTTCCCTGTGATCATAAAAAAGAAAACTGATGTCAAAATAACAAAAAATGGACGCCATTTTGATTTTTTTTGTTAATGGACAGAATCCTTTCAAAATCGATATATGGGGTTCCCTGTGATCATAAAAAAGAAAACTGATGTCAAAATAACAAAAAATAGACGCCATTTTGATTTTTTTTGTTAATGGACCGAATTCTCTCAAAATCGATATATGGGGTTCCCTGTGATCATAAAAAAGAAAACTGATGTCAAAATAGCAAAAAATGGGCGCCATTTTGATTTTTTTTGTTAATGGACAGAATCCTTTCAAAATCGATATATGGGGTTCCCTGTGATCATAAAAAAGAAAACTGATGTCAAAATAACAAAAAATGGACGCCATTTTGATTTTTTTTGTTAATGGACCGAATTCTCTCAAAATCGATATATGGGGTTCTCTGTGATCATAAAAAAGAAAACTGATGTCAAAATAACAAAAAATGGACGCCATTTTGATTTTTTTTGTTAATGGACCGAATTCTCTCAAAATCGATATGGGTCAAAATCACCAAGGTGGCGAATTTGCAAATGTGAACTTTTGTAAAAATTATCACGTCTTAGAAATTCAAAAAATAACTTACAATGACTACGCTATTATCAATAACTACGCTGTAAAAGAAGCGCGCAAAATATACACATTTTATTTTTTTATCCAGGATTTCAATTTTTAAGTAATTCCAATCACTACCTACTACAATTTATGAATTTAATCATTTAATTAGTGTAAATTTATGAAATAAAAGTACTTAAAAGTAAAATCCTAAGAAAACATTATTTTTGAAACGGGCGTTTTCATAGTTCCCGAAATGAGTCATTTCGGGAACGTTCATGAAATGACCGTTCCCGAAATGATTTTTCCCGGTATTATTTTAAATAGTCGTAGACAATCTTGGACGCCAATATACAACACTAGCGGAAATAGAACAGCATTATTTAATGGAATTAAGACTAATTATCTTCACTTATTGTTATGTTAATAATTTTGAGCCGTTCCCGTTATGATGATTTATTGATGTACGGTACCAAAATACACAATTGAAATATTCATAACAATAAAATTATTATTGAAAACTGCCATAAAACAACCGAAAGCTGTGTACATCCAAGAGATTCAATCGTGCGACTGCACAATAGCTCCTCGCTTGACATGATTGGGCACAATTTTTAACAAAATAGAGTGCATCCACGATGTGACCTACAAACTATCGGACAGAGTTATATGTAATACTGTACTGTACTGTACTGTACTGTAATACAAGTGTATCAAGCATGATTCAACATTTTATTTTTAAATCAGTATTTCAATGTTTTGTGAACATTTCAAAATACGGAAATGCGTTTTGGGACGCGTTCCCAAATGACATTTTCACTAGTTTTATGAGGAAAAAAAATGTGTTAGAATAATTTTGCAAAAAACAATGAAGGGTTTAGATAAAATTAACTAAATCTGATAATTTAAAATAATTGTGACCCAATTATTTCAAAGCTTTATTAGGTAAAATTGTGTCAGAACCAAATTTCCCACCTTGGTGATTTTGACCCACATATGGGGTTCCCTGTGATCATAAAAAAGAAAACTGATGTCAAAATAGCAAAAAATCAAAATGGCGTCCATTTTTTGTTATTTTGACATCAGTTTTCTTTTTTATGATCACAGGGAACCCCATATATCGATTTTGAAAGGATTCTGTCCATTAACAAAAAAAATCAAAATGGCGTCCATTTTTTGTTATTTTGACATCAGTTTTCTTTTTTATGATCACAGGGAACCCCATATATCGATTTTGAGAGAATTTTGTCCATTAACAAAAAAATCAAAATGGCGTCCATTTTTTGTTATTTTGACATCAGTTTTCTTTTTTATGATCACAGGGAACCCCATATATCGATTTTGAAAGGATTCTGTCCATTAACAAAAAAAATCAAAATGGCGTCCATTTTTTGCTATTTTGACATCAGTTTTCTTTTTTATGATCACAGGGAACCCCATATATCAATTTTGAGAGAATTCGGTCCATTAACAAAAAAAATCAAAATGGCGTCCATTTTTTGTTATTTTGACATCAGTTTTCTTTTTTATGATCACAGGGAACCCCATATATCGATTTTGAGAGAATTCTGTCCATTAACAAAAAAAATCAAAATGGCGTCCTTTTTTTGCTATTTTGACATCAGTTTTCTTTTTTATGATCACAGGGAACCCCATATATCGATTTTGAGAGAATTCGGTCCATTAACAAAAAAAATCAAAATGGCGTCCATTTTTTGTTATTTTGACATCAGTTTTCTTTTTTATGATCACAGGGAACCCCATATATCGATTTTGAGAGAATTCGGTCCATTAACAAAAAAAATCAAAATGGCGTCCATTTTTTGTTATTTTGACATCAGTTTTCTTTTTTATGATCACAGGGAACCCCATATATCGATTTTGAAAGGATTCTGTCCATTAACAAAAAAAATCAAAATGGCGTCCATTTTTTGCTATTTTGACATCAGTTTTCTTTTTTATGATCACAGGGAACCCCATATATCGATTTTGTGAGAGTTCGGTCCATCAACAAAAAAAATCAAAATGGCGTCCATTTTTTGCTATTTTGACATCAGTTTTCTTTTTTATGATCACAGGGAACCCCATATATCGATTTTGAGAGAATTCGGTCCATTAACAAAAAAAATCAAAATGGCGTCCATTTTTTGCTATTTTGACATCAGTTTTCTTTTTTATGATCACAGGGAACCCCATATATCGATTTTGAGAGAATTCGGTCCATTAACAAAAAAAATCAAAATGGCGTCCATTTTTTGTTATTTTGACATCAGTTTTCTTTTTTATGATCACAGGGAACCCCATATATCGATTTTGAAAGGATTCTGTCCATTAACCAAAAAAATCAAAATGGCGTCCATATTGGGAATATTCATACTTAGAGTTTCCGTTTTTGAAACATACGTCCACGTACATGGATATAGTATATAAACCTTCATCAGCTTTTATAAAGACAATTAATTACTATTGAACCATACGGGTAAATTCGCAATCCAAACTTGACAACACCAAAAAACGACGCGTTGGTTTTGTGAAAAAATGTATCAATATATTAGTTTTGTTTTTGTAAATTACTATTAATTATGAGTTACTTACTGATGGTAGGAGATTTTGTTAGTTGCTCGTAAACGTCCTTTGTAATTTCTGCAGATTTTTATCGCGCAAGTAGTCATTTTCACCAAAATAAACGAATGCAAAAAATAAGCCGTGCGTGCGTATCCCTTGAAGTTACAATCGACACTGCGGAGCGGGGAGCGCTTTAAAGACTAGGAGTTCCCCCATATTTTTATCTACGCTGTGGAACCACCGTCGCTATATCTTGAGAGTAATTTATCAAAGGGGCACAGATAATTCAAAATAAACAATGAGTTAATATACCGCTTACGATAGTTTGTTTTAAAATTACCAGGCGATAGTTCAAAAATCGAATATCCACCGCTTAAAGGCGAGCATCGCCACATAGCTCAGACGGGGACAGGCAAATAGAATTATGGTTGCGGGGCGTCAATTATAAAACGCCGTATCTGATTTATTGTACATACCACTACAAGTCATGGCAAATAAGTCGAGCGGTGAACTTCAATGCGCAGAAGTCGAAAATGAGGTATCTTGGGGTGTGAGGGGGTCGCGGGGAGGGCTGGGGGTCGTTCGTAAGCGCTGATTGGCTCTCCAATCGTATTGTGTCCCGCTCATTCGCACGACGCTGCGCGCACTTGAAGGTCACCGCTCGACTTACGTGCCGGGGGTTATAACTTTAGCGAATGACTTCGTCTGCCTATATTTTTATTTTTAAAAGCGTGCTATCCCGCAGGAACTGGTTGTTTTATGTACTCTCCGTCTCCAGGTCCTCAAGTATACTCGTGAAATAAAAAATGCGTTGCTCTATTGCAGCGGGTTAGTCGGCAAATACGTAAAAATCTTACGGCTGAACCGATTTTGAAAGAACTTTCGCAGGAAGGTTAAGGATTAGATATACAAGGAGTGATCTGGGCTACTTTTAAATAAAGGGTCGTCTCGGTATTACAAAAACTGTCGTGGGAAAAAGCTACAATGTAAAAAATTGCGTAACTTACCTACAGTATGTACATAAGTAGTTATAACATGTCAATGTTTCCAGTGCGTATATGTACATAAGTAGTTACATCCGAAATTTAGAGTGCTAACCACAGTAATTAGTGTTTGATGTTGAGAACACTAGAATCAGCCGTATAATTGGCAAACCATATCAATCTAACAATTTGAACGGCTAAATTGCTGAACCAATCTTGAAAAAAATTAGTACAGAGATAGCTTGAATCTTGAAGACCGACACAGGACACTTCTTCAGAAAATCAAAGATCGGACAAAGTCACGGGCATCGGGTTTTCAACGGACAATTTACTGATTCCCTTGCAATATGTTATGGCCACAGAAATCCTAATAATATAAGGCACTAGAAATGCGGTGTACGCGTGACGTTGGCGCCGTGCTGAGGACGAGGTCGTCGCCAGTGCAACGACGTGGGTGGTAAGCGAACGACGCGACGCATTTGCAACCTTAACGCACTTAGTGAACTATACATAGTTACTTACTAAGTGTGTGGAGTATAGAAATCTCACCTATACATATAATAATAAACTTTTATTACGCACACATAACTGAAGTAAACCTATACAGCCATACAAAGTTAGTGTAGAAATAACATTATCTAACAATGGCGGAGTGTATCACTTAAGGTCCCTCAAGGTCATTATTAAAATGAAGGACTTACAGCAAAACTACCGGTGACAAGGGTTTCATTAAAGCTATTATGAAAGGACAGCTTATAAAAACAGATTAAAAAGGTTTCGTTAGAAACACATTTTCTAACCGGCCCCTTTTAGGTGACTTATTAAAGTTGATTTTGAACATTACCCTATGTCTCTACGATAATTCATGAACCGTCAAAAAGATTGAGGAACCGAACGTAAAGCCGAATTTACATTGCGAAATTAGTGGTGTGAAATTAGTTTCATGACATTTATTTCATGATCAATTTTACGTGTAAACGTCTAATTTCGTGTTTTACGCGATTTTGAGATAAAACTAGTGTTACGCAACTAATTTCATCGTGTAAACGCGACGTGAAACTAGTGTCGCCAAATCATTTGTGCCATGTGGAGTGCATGATTTTGTCGCCAGGAGAATTATTTCATACTAAAAATGGCAAGCCGCTGGATTTCAGAAAAGAATATAAATATAAAATTCATTAATGAATATCAAAGGCACGAGTTTCTATGGGATCCAAAACACCCTCAATAGCTAAATTGAGATTTGATGTTGACGGGGCCATGATCTAAGTGATACTGTGGATTTCACGACACTAAATTTTACTCGAAATTACTTTCAAGTATGTTGAAATTAGTTGCATGAAATTAATCTCAAAATGCATGAAAGTAGTTTCGTAATATAAATTCGGCTTTAGTAATTATTTTTTTTCAATAAAGGTTCTTTAAGATATACGTACGTTAAATATTTCTAAGGAACCACTTGCGCTATACCCGAGACTGATATTAAATTAAAAATAATAATTATGCTAGTGGTACCATAGATATCATTTAATGAAATAGTATATTTACTTGCTGCTCAGATAAAGGCTGATCACCGAACGGCGTCACAAGCTAAAGGTAAAATAAATAATAATATAAAATTGCGTCATTTTGTCAGACTACCAACATAAGATCCTGAAAAGCCTCTAAGCATCGCGCCGTAACATTGTAACAGTGCTGCCAACATTTCAGTCCAAATATGCTAAACTCCGTGACAAAACTTCAGATATTCATTCATTCCTTCAAATATATTCATTCATTTTCTAAAAATCGTAAATAAACACTATATTAAGCTTGTTCTTACCTACTTATACTGCATTTCATATTTGCACTGTTTAGTTTAGGAACCTCTGGTATGATGGAATAATGGTAAAATTTAATCTATATTTATTTATTTAGAACCACCATAACGTAGCTATAAACTACCATCAATGTAATATATTGATCAATGTAACAGCACTCATATCGCTAATGTACTTCCAACGATGTATGCAAATTCATAAACCTGTCTACATATTACAGCACGTGTGAGTGCATTCATGTTTTTATTGCGCCATCAAACTTTTATAGTCGAACGAGTGTGTTCAGAACGAAAGGGGATTCTTTATACTTTACTTTATGGCTTTATTTTTTATTTTCCACAATTTAAATTAGTGCACATAATAATAACAGCAGACTGCTGCGAGTATGATAGGCACTATTTTGTAAGCGTTATTTTTATATGAATTGATTTATTAAAGTTTGCTTATCTCACTTCTAAAGTGGACATTATATTATAGAATCTTCGATAAGGTTCAACCCTACAGTCGGAACACGTTACTCACGTTAGAAGTTAAGTACTTACTTAGCGGCTGATTCCAACAAGAGAATTGTGGCTAGCCAAGCGGATCCGGTGAGGATGTTACCATACATAAGTATATAACAAAGTGTTAGAGAGCTACGTTAAGCCGGTATATTTAAAAGGATTATAATATTTTCGTAACGAAAGAAAACTATTCACGTGGTTTTGATAGATGAGGCCTTTAGCACATCGTGGCGAACCATTGCAGTGAAACAAAAGGGATGGATGCATACTATGTGTTTAGTTCCCTTTGCTTAAGGATTTCGCGTCGGAGATGTGCTACCGATCTGAGAATATGTAATAAAAAAAAAATACAAGATTACAAAAGTGTCATGATGATACATTCAATCACAACAATCTTTTTAACCCCCAACGCAAAAACGACGGGGTGTAATAAGTTTGGCGTGTCTGTGTGTGTGTGTCTGTCTGTTCCACCGCGTTGGAACACCGTACGGTGCACCGTAGCGCTCAAACGGATGAACCGATTTGAATGCGGTTTTTTTTTATTTGAAAGGTGAATAAATGGGGATTGGTCTTAGCTATGTTTGATGAAAATCGGTCCAAGATGGCCGTCGCCACAAAATGGTGGATTACATATTTTTTCACAACTCCCACAATATGGGTATCAAATGAAAGGGCTTGACTAGTAGAATAGCACTATGCAACCCCAAGGTGGCCGCCGCCACAAAATGGCAAATTGGCGGGGGTTTTTTAAATTTTTAATACTTGTTAGACAGTTTTTCTACAATCAACAAAACTGGAGGAAACAAAAGGATCCTGAAGGACGTGCAGACCTAGAAAACATATTTTCCGAGTTGCAACATTCACACACAATGAATCGCATTTTCACATCTGTAGAATTAAAACGCCTAAATTTTCAAACACGTCTCACAAATCACGCTTGGCATGTGTCAAAATAATTCCACGTCGCGCTGGAAGGGTTGTTTGCCTTCGTATTTATGTCGTCAGGTCGCAGGGTCCCGGCGGCTCCCATACGTCCTCCAGACTGCTGTAATTCATAAATCCGGGACAATTTGTACCCCGTCTAATATGCTTAGTGTTGATATGAACCCATCATGTCCGTAATTTCGGTTGGCGCTACGGTGCGAATAAATTGAAATGAAAGCGATATTTCAATTGTCATGAACATTCGCGTTGTTGTGACTTGTGACTGATTTATTTGAGAATTCCAATTTTCTCTATTATATATGTTTATTCAAGATGCTACAGGCATACCCTAGTGCCATAGAACAAGAAATCGATATTGAAATTGATTCAACATTTGGGTTTTTATGGGCATCTAACCTATAACCTATTGTAGTCCTGATAAAGATGAAAGGAATCTGACGGAATCAAATACCTTGGTCTGATTTAATTAGCACCGCACTCTGCAGTATAAGCTTCTTAATTATGTGGTGAACGAATAAAAAGTATAAATTAAAAATTTAAAAAACCCCCGACATTCGCTATTTTGTGACGGCGGCCATCTTCTGCATAGTGCTATTCTACTAGTCAAAAGCCCTTTCATTTGATACCCATATTGACGGAGTTGAGACGAACTATGTAATCCGCCATTTTGTGGTGGCGGCCATCTTGAACCGATTTTCATCAAACATAGCTAAGAACACTCCCGACTAATTCACCTTTCAAACATAAAAAAACGCATTCAAATCGGTTACCCATTTGAGCGCTACGGACTATATTAACACACTACTAACACACAGACACGTCAAAATTATAAAACCCCATCGTTTTTGCGTCGGGGGTTAAAAATGGCGAAATATCATGCGAGAGCATCACACAGCATGACGATGCATGGAGAGTACCTTAATACATTTTTAAAAGTCCTAAAGAAGGAATCACAGACCGAATGGAAGCAAAAATCCTCCACCAGGATTGAAAAAGTAATATAAAGATGGCTTCGAAAATATTTACCTGCACCAGCGTCTATACACTCTCGTTGGAAGCCACCGCAGACTCACCTAAATTTTTAACGGACCCATCAAACTGAGTGCAATTTATGGAATAACTTGCATACAAAGTGCTTACACTGCTGCAATTTTGTAAAGTAAATATAAATGTACACTTTATATAGCGTGTTCAAAATGTAAAATCCATACAGAAAATATTGTAGAAACATTCTCCAAATATGATATTTACTTATTCGTATATGACGAGCATTCTCTGGAGATTGTGTGGACTAGGTCGTTGACTGTTGTTGATGCTGTACATACTCGTAGATCTCTTGTGAGGATTTCCACACCCTACGGTTTTATTCCACTATGCATCCAGCGTTAATGCTCTGCTAACGCTTGATATCCTAGAGGAGAGTCAATGCGCTTTCCAGTACAAGATAGCTAGCTATCTAGCGGACATTGGAACCCCAACGTCCATATGCCATAAACTATATTATACTCCGACCGTGGTAAAGATAGCCCTCCTGCATTGAAACGGAGCCCTCCCTGCGCCCCGCGCAGCGATTTGTTCATTCATAAGTTCATTGATAAATTCATTGATAAATCGGCTGCCCTAGTGATAAACAAAGTAACTGCATTCAGAACAATTTTACAGGACAAGCATAAACATTGAAACTCTTATTTGAAGGCAACCTTTCTACAAAATACCTACTTATTTATCTCTGTAATAAATTGCAAAATAATATATTTTAACTTATAAATAACAGTATTTATTTCTAACTCCTTCGCTTTTAATTTTGTTTAAAATTAAAAATAATATGGTTTTTCTAATTGCAAATAAAATACAAAAAAATTAATGTTTCAACTTTAAAAAGATGTTAAGTCATTTACTTCGTTTGTATATTGCTTGATAATTTCTTCCAAAAATAATTTTTCAATTTATTACAAAGAGTTTACTATGTTATTCAGATACAAATAGTTACCCCAAAAATTAATGTTCAAATGTGCGTGTGCGTGTGCGTTTGTGTGTGTGTGATATTGTGATTGTGATATTGCGACTAATACAATTGTCCCCCCCCCATTTGCTTTAATGGGCACCCGGGCCCTCCCCAAATAACTCAAATAACTATTTTTATTATTTTTTATGTAATCACCGGCTTTAGGTCGTAATTCTGAATGTTATTCTACATATTATCGGTGAATTTGAAGTAATTCTGTTCATTAAATCAGAAGTTATAAGGCTGTGACAGTCAGACGGACAAAGCATATCCAACCTAGTTCACTCAGAGACTTAAGTTAGAGCTTATTACAACTCAAGAATCTATACCATATCTATACTTACCTACTAATATTATAAATGCGAAAGTATGTCTGTCTACTAAGTCTTCACGCACCAACTGTTCAACCGATCTTAACGAGGTATAAAGATAAGTTTCATTTTTGGAAAGGACATAAGCTACTTTTTTATCCTGGTAAATTAAGAGCTTAGACTAGAATTTCAAAAACCTAAATACACGCGGACGGAGTCGTGGGCATCATAATCAACTATGTTTATTTTGTAAAGTTATAATTTACAGTATTGTGTCTATTTTTAGTTATATTCCTGTAAAGTAATGTCCCTATTAGTTAATTATGTACGTAGGTATCTAAATTTCTGCACCTACCTTCAGTAGAAACATTTTAAAATAGTAAGTAACCGATAACAATTAAAACGATTATTTATAAGTACATAAAGTAATACCCTAAATTCCAGTCTCAGTGTGCAGTTATTTGTTTGGGCAATTCAAATTTCAGTAAACTGTTCAAGTTATTTGAAATATTATACTGTGGACACTGTGTTAAAAAACTACTCGACATTAAACTTTTGTTAATGCAAACAAGTCAATTTCACAAAAAATGTCAGTTACTTTGTTTATATCACTAGGGCAGTCGAAATCTGTCATATTGAAAAGTCACTTTGAAACTTCAAAGTTCATTGTTTACATCGTTACGAAAATTTTGTGAAATACATAGCAGTAACCAGTTCTTATGTGATAAAAAGTTGTGCTAGAAAAATTGTTATGGTAGTGCGTTCGTTTTGTGCTCAAGAATGTGAGAGAAAAGAACAAATATCTCTTAATTATATATCATAATAATAAATATGAGGCTGACGGGCAATGTCAAGAAGTGTTGTCAGCTTCATGTGAAAAATTTCCATACCCATTGAAGCCATCACGCAAACGGCCTCTCAATTATTATAAAAATACTATAATGTGGACCAATAATTTCAACACAACATTTTTAGTTATTTCGCTGGCGTTTCGAAACAAAAATATTAAATCTGGTGCAAGATGCTTTTCAAGCTGTAACGGAGGCTACGTGAAGTCACATTGTACTTAAGTTCACGTTGAGAGATTGCAGAATGACGACGATGAATTAGTGAATTATAATATAGTTATTGATAGCGACAGTGACACATCATCTGACAGCAATGCATTGAAATTTTAAGATATAGAAGAACACGTCTTGACGAATCCTAATAGTTTTTTATCTTTGTTTTATTCCATCTCCTAACATCTCCATGCCGTACTAATCTAAACGTCTGGTTTTTTTTTACCCGACTACGGCAAAGCCAAAAGGAAGGGTTATGATTTTAGCAGTCTATGTATTTACGTGTTGTAAATAATTAAGTTGCGATTTGTTTTTATAAAGAACTAGAGAATACCCGCGGCTTCGCCCGCGAGAATTTTGGTTTTTCACAAATCCCGAGGGAGTCGTGGATTTCCGGTTCCCATTCCCGCTCCCTTTTCTAACCTTTACACCTACTTTCAAGGAAGTTTGCTATAGTAATATCTACCTATAGTTGTAGCTAGAGATTTCGGTTTTTTTCAAAATCCCGTGGGAACTGTAGATTTTTCCGGGATAAAAAGTAGCCTATGTTTTAAGTCAGGGTATAATCTATCTCCTTTCAAAATTTCAGCCAAATCGGTTTAGTAATTGTGGCGTGATTGAGTAACAAACATCCAAACATCTAAACATCCAAACATCCACACTTTCACATTTATGATATTAGTAGGATAGTAGGAGGATTAGTAGGATAGTAGGATTAGTAGGATTGGTATTGTGATTATGTGTGATAGCTTCTGCCCGCAGCTTCGCTCGCGTAAATTTCGGTTTTGAACAAATCCCGAGGGAATCGTTGATTCCCGGTTCCCGTTCCCGATCCCTTTTCCAACCTTTATACTTTCTATCAAGGAAGTTCGCTATAATAATCTACCTATAGTTGTAGATATAGACTTCGGGTTTTTCAAAATCCCATGGGAACTGTGCATTTTTTCCAGGATAAAAAGTAGCCTATGTGTTGCCAATGCATGCAACACAGCAAACTATTGCAATAATGTGTTATGTGAACGTGATTTACCTAAGAACAGTCAGCGCCCTCTATGGCGTTTTTGGAAGATTATATCTATTTTAGTCCCACAGGAATACTTTTCCGGGATAAAAAGTAGCCTATGTTTTAAGTCAGGGCATAAGCTATCTCCATTCAAAATTTCAGCCAAATCGGTTCAGTAGTTGCGGCGTGATTGAGTAACAAACATCCAAACATCCAAACATACAAACATACAAACATCTAAACATCCAAACATCCACACTTTCACATTTATAATATTAGTAGGATTGTCAACACTGATTTATTATCTGTGACTATTGATGCTACAGATCTGTTGCATAAGTTTTATCTGTGGTGTCAAAACTCGAATTGTACTTTATCTTCTCTGGCTCTCTGCTTGCTCTCTGCCTCGGCGTCCCGTCGGCCATTGGTGTAACAGTGCTAATTAAAATTAAATATATTGATCCACGGAGAATCCTCTTTTATTTCCAAGATTACGTATGTATATATTTATGTATGGATGTTTGTAACCGATTTTTGTATGAGATTCTGTGTGTACTAATGTAGCGCCTAAACTGCTGGACCGATTTTGATGAATGAGGTGTCTATTGATTCGTTGTTATTATCATTGACATAGGCTACATTTTATCTACGAAAAAAATCGAGAAGTCAGCTTTGCGCGGCTTTCTAGATTTTTAACCCCCGACGCAAAAACGACGGGGTGTTATAAGTTTGACGTGTGTGTGTGTGTGTGTGTGTGTGTGTGTGTGTGTGTGTGTGTGTGTCTGTCTGTCTGTCTGTCCGTCTGTTCCCCTGTAGCGCTCAGCTCAAATGCGATTTTTTTTGTTTGAAAGGTGAATTAATCGAGAGTGTTGTTAGCTATGTTTGATGAAAATCGATACAAGATGGCCGCCGCTACAAAATGGTGGATTACATATATTTTCACAACTCCCTTAATATGGGTATCAAATGAAAGGGCTTGACTAGTAGAATAGCATTATACAAATCCAAGATGGCTGCCGCCACAAAATGGCGAATGTCGGGGGTTTTTAAATTTTTAATTTATACTTGTAAAATTAGTTTCGGATAAGAATAACAGATGGCACCACTAGCTCCTTGCCCCGCGCATTTGCCCACTAAATTATTATTAAATTATTAAGCGTAGTCGGGTTTTAGTTCACGAACTTTACTTGTATTTAGTAGATGTATTAAATAAATTATTTTATTATGAGTATAATATGTATAAAATTTAAAAAATGGGGTATAAATTATATTTAATAACGTATCTTCTTCTTTCTTGGTTATGGAAAATCTTTTTTCTATATCCTGAAACGTACCTACTTAACTTTATATGTATAGTACTAACTACTACTACTATAGAAAAGTATTGAGCAAACTTAAAGAGACACAGATGAAAGACTAAATTGCGATTACGCAAATAATAGAATAACTATGATAATTAAAATTATTATAATTATTATAAAATTTCTTTTTCCCTAATTTAGTGTCATGTCCTTACAGTAGCAATACACACACACACACTCACAGGAGCGTCAAAAATGCTTGTCATACATTATAGTACGAGCACATCCATTGATTATTAATTTATCAATGAGAATTTCCTCCCGTCCCGCATCCCGCAGACCATGGGAGAGCCAAGTTAATCGTGGTCTTACTATAATGCCCTCATATGGTCTAGGATCCCACCTTAGAAATTTCTACCCTCATCTGTTATTTAAACGAATTATATGTCAAATGAAAGATTATTTTATTCTTAATCGAACCGTATTTGGTTGCCTGGTCAAAAGTGGTGCTAAATCATGGTTGCCTGGATTTTAAGATATAAAATGTTCGGTGCGAGTGTTGAAAGTGACAGAAAAGTGTTGCGCGCGCAATTTCATTTGACAGACAAAGATGCAGTGAGGCAGGCGTGCACTCGGCAGGTGCTTAGTCTATACATAGATTAAAACCATAGACTTTCTGTGCCTGTCCATTAAAGATATTTACAAAAAAATAAGTGAGTGACGTAAGGGATAAGTAATAAAACGTAAAAAAGCTGTTTTTGAAAATTTTGTCTGTTTGTCTGTATGTTTGTGCATGTATTACGCAAAAACTACTGAATGGATTGAAATGAAACTTGGCATGATTTAAGTTCATACTACATAATAGCATATAGGATACTTCTTATCCCGAAATTCAGCACAGTTCCCTTGGAAGAGGGGATGAAAGTCAAAAAGTCTCCCAAGGGAGAGTCTCCCAAGGGAGACTCTCCCTTGGGAGAGAGGATGAAAGTCAAAATACACATTTTGACTTTCATCCCCTCTTCCAAGGGAACTGTGCTGAATTTCGGGATAAGAAGTATCCTATATGCTATTATGTAGTATGAACTTAAATCATGCCAAGTTTCATTTCAATCCATTCAGTAGTTTTTGCGTAATACATGCACAAACATACAGACAAACAGACAAAATTTTCAAAAACAGCTTTTTTACGTTTTATTACTTATCCCTTACGTCACTCACTTATTTTTTTGTAAATATCTTTAATGGACAGGCACAGAAAGTCTATGGTTTTAATCTATGTATAGACTAAGCACCTGCCGAGTGCACGCCTGCCTCACTGCATCTTTGTCTGTCAAATGAAATTGCGCGCGCAACACTTTTCTGTCACTTTCAACACTCGCACCGAACATTTTATATCTTAAAATCCAGGCAACCATGATTTAGCACCACTTTTGACCAGGCAACCAAATACGGTTCGATTAAGAATAAAATAATCTTTCATTTGACATATAATTCGTTTAAATAACAGATGAGGGTAGAAATTTCTAAGGTGGGATCTCCTACTTTTCTTAGAAGTAGCAGAAACAAGTTATATTTTCAGTAAACAATGGAGAGATAGAAAGTCTATGGCATAATTCATTAGGTTTAGAGATCTTTATGCGTAGTTTTGCACAAAGAGAGAAAAAATAAGTTAAAGTAAAAGATAGCAGCTCTACATCCAGCGAGGGTCATCCCAACAAAGTTAAAGAAAAGACCTTAAGTTGTACAATATATCGTCCCTCGTAACTTTCGTTCTAGTTTGGCAAACTAGGTGGGGCAGGCGAGATGTTTGACTCTGGTATAAAATACGCATTGCTTAGACGGGGGAAGAATCTTTGTGTTTGGACGTGGTTTGGACTCATTCGATTTGTTTTGTTCCTGCCTAATCAATAAAGAAAGTCAGACAGACATTTACACGTTACTATATTACCAATACTATAAATAGGAAAATGTGTTTATTTGTTTGTTGATTCGTCCTTCAATCACGCTGCAATAAAGCTATGGTTCGACGTGATTTTTTTCATAAGTATGGGATACTTTTACCCCGGGAAAACAGAGTTTCCGCGGGATAAAAATATTAATTGGTACACTGACACAAAATGTATGTGTCACTACGATGGAATACATACTTATACAATTCAGACACAGTTCAATAAATTAATGATTAATGATCACGAATGCAGTCCAGAATATGTCTCTTCCAGGTTGCAGGCCAATCCTATGAATACAAAAAAAAATCGATCAATAAGATCGAAGGTGCGTCAATGTAAAGATATCATAAAGTACTCTTTTTAGGTTTCCGTAGTAAACAAGATACCCTTATAGTTTCGCCATGTCCGCCCGTCTGTCTGTCTGTCCGTCCGTCCGTCCGTCCTCGGTTAATCTCAGAGACTATTAGTGCTAGAAATCTGTAATTTGGCATGGGTATAAATATTAATCACGCCGACAAAGTGGTGAAATAAAATTTTGATAAATATTTTTTTAGGGTAGCTCTCCCCTACATGTAAAGTGGGGATGAAGATTTTTTTTCTCGTCTACCCCATAGTATGGGGTATTGTTGAATAGGTCTTTTAAAAATACTGTGGGTGTGGGAACTTCATTTTTCGATTTCTAGATCCGTTGGTAAAATATGATGTTTTAAAGTGCTAATTTTTATTAGAGTCAAGTGTCCCCCCCCCCCCCTCTATCAGCCAAATGGCAGTATATAGGAACTTGAAAAAATTCACAGCAGTAGTATAATCAATTTTAAAGGAAAACTATCATGGCTAAGTAGGGTCCACACGGACATTGTGACTACGGAACCCTACACTGCGTGTGACCCGCCACGCACTTGGCCGGTTTTTATTTTAACTGCTTTCATGGCTGTGGGTTCTAGCCTTTTTGAGCCTGTAGTCACAAAACAATTTTTTATAAAATACTTATACATTATACACAAATGAATGTACATATTCGAAAACCCGAATCAATAATCGTAGGTACTTATACTGTTAGTCGGTGAAATTAACCTCCCAAATATTAGAACAACGTTGTAATTTTATTGGAAAACCATATTAATTGTCACCGCAGCGATTCGAATAACCGTAATATAATAAATTAAAAATTAAAAACCCCCGACATTCGCCATTTTGTGGCGGCGGCCATCTTGGATTTGCATAGTGCTCTTCTACTAGTCAGACAGACAGACAGACACACACACACACAGACACACACACACACACACACACACACACACACACACACACACACACACACAGACACACACACACACACAGACAGACACACACACACACACAGACACGCATGCACGCACGCACGAACGCACGCACGGATACACACGTCAAACTTATAACACCCCGTCGTTTTTGCGTCGGGGTTTAAAAAAGGACATAAACACTATCTCAGAAATAACATAAACTAAGTAAAGTGTCAAGGTGCTAAAATGGCACCACCCAGGTGGACAACATCAAACGTGTCGGAAGGAGTTGCTAGACATGATGCCACAATTGCGTGGAGAATAGAACCTACAAGATACGAGTACACATGCCCAGCAGTAGGCATCTATTGGAAGAGGCGACGAAGAAACTTATGGCAGAATTTTGCGCTAAATAATGGTCTAAACAAATAAATAATAAAGAATTAAAAGGTGCTGAACAAGTTAAAGGGAAGCCTACTAATCCTTTATGGTAGGTAACAAAAAAAAACCGGCCAAGTGCGTGACGGGCCACGCGCAGTGTAGGGTTCCGTAGTCACAATCCTCGAAAAACAGATATAACTCCTTAACCTGTGAACCCTACTTAGCCATGATAGTTTTCCTTTAAAATTGATTATATTATATACTACTGCTGTATTGCTAATTTTTTCAAGTTCCATTATACTTTAAAACATCATATTTTACAAACGGATCTAGAAATCGAAAAATGATGTTCCCACACCCACAGTATTTTTAAAAGACCTATTCAACGATACCCCACACTATGGGGTAGACGAGAAAAAAAATATTCTCAAAAAATATTTATCAAAATTTTATTTCACCACTGTCGGCGTGATTAATATTTATAATTTTATACCCATGCCAAATCACAGATTTCTAGCACTAATAGTCTGTGAGATCAACCGAGGACGGACGGACAGACGGACAAACAGACAGACGGACGGACATGGCGAAACTATAAGGGTTCCTTGTTTACTACGGAACCCTAAAAAAGGTAAAAGTATGCCAAGCTGCTTAGTTTAATCCATTAACTAGTACTTGATCGGGACATCTATGTACATTGTACATAGAGACGTCGATGTGGGTGATCCATTTAGTGCCAATTACGACAAGCTGGTATATTCGCTTTGACACGATTATGGCACACACATCCTGACATAGTTGACATAGAATAGATTAAATTATTAATAATATTTATATATTTAAATCAACAGTTAGAATATCAATATTCTAACTGTTGATTTAAATATAATAAAGCAAGAAAAGCCGATGCTCTACCTAAATAAATCGGGTTGAGAAAAAAGTTAATGCAAAGGTTGCAAGTTGCACTCAACTAAAATTTACATAGGTCAGCTTTTCCCGTAGGGAACATCGTGAAAGAACGGCAATACTTTCAGATAAAAAGGAACATTGATTAGTAAAGTTGTCTTTAGCACTACATTAATGTACCTATACGTATAACACAGGTTATTCTTTAAATTAATACTATAAGAATAGTAGTTACTCATTTATAGACTATGGTAACATTGTTTGCAGACGAAAGTCTTCGAACGACAGATGGATAGAGAGCAAACACCGAGCAAAGCTATACGTGATCAAATAATAAATGAAGATCGTAATTCATCGTCATTCGAAATTACAAGATCGTGGCGATCCTTGCATGAGACCAGTCCAGCATTGGTTATCAGTTGAGGCGATGACAATAATACTGGTACTGAATATCTAAATAAATAAATCCGATAGACTAGAATATGTCGTGTGAGGTTGTATAACTTCGATCTCATCCACGGTATTAAATCACGAGGCTCGTTATGAAGCAAGCGCTGTGACGCAAATTGACGCCATGTGAGTATAATAGCCAGTTTGAAGCCTAATAATAGGTATACGACGGAAATTGAAGACAAGCGTTAACTATATTTTAGTACAAATAATAACATAGGTAGACCTAAGCACACACTAAAGTATATTAAGCTTAAATGATCTTAATGAGGTAAATAATACAAGACTTAAAATCATTGCTATTGAGGATAATGGAATGGATCTTTATAGTCGTAGTAGTTTATAAGTGTTAATAAGTAGTATATCTTTATAGGATAGCGACTTTACGTGTCGCTAGTTCTCATCATAATATTGATTGCACTAGATATCAGGCTATTTTGATAGGAGTTGACCTTTTCCTAACTTTCGGGTTGTTTAATTAAACACATCTCGCCGCTATAAATACAAAACGTTTTGTCTGTGAGTTAGTTAGGTGTAATTTGATGTTCTATTTTCTACAAATATAGTATCTACTCTAGAGACCGAGTCATCTAAAACAAGAACGGTATTCCAATAAAGAAATTAAAATACTTTTATAAAGACGGGAAAAGTTACGATTGCCGGAGTCGAAAGTACTTGAAATACAAATATGGAGTGAAAAAGTAAAGCATCTAGAGACAGAGCTTAAAGAAAATGAAACAAGATATTTTATCTCTCAACTTTAACGCATTCAGAACTTCAACGCGAAGACAAACTTGAATAGCCCAAATTGGTTCACTAATTCTATTTGCGCTCTTGGAAATTTGTTTAAAATCATTATATATATACATAATAATCATTATATATAACTGTATGTTGACTCCAGCATCTAACTGAACACGGTATTCGGCAAAATTTCTTAAATACATCGAAGGTATCTCTACATAGTAAAGTTATTACGCGAAATTTCTGATGACATATTATGTCCCAGATTTACTGATGACATATCATGTGCAAATAAATTAGCCAATCCTTATTAAGGGTTGGCTAATTTATTTGCACATGGAATTAATCTTGCTGTTCAGCGTTACTATGGAACCTTTCCACACAAGCATCGCTTGTACAGTAATTGGTTAACTATCCAAAATTATTATTCAGAAAAAGACCTTACTTATTAGGTCGGTGCATAAGTTCGTTCGTTTCTAATACATTACGTTTTTCATGATTTTCTTAGGTTGAAGGTCGATTTTTTCTTTGGCTTTAGCGCAATATAAAGAGCGCTCGAAAATGTACACATAGAACCTATAAGTAAATACTAAATGCACCTACTGGATATTTCACTATACGGTAGGAACCGCCACAGACTGACCAAAATTTTTAACGCAGCCATCGAACTGAGTGCAATATGTGAAATGGCTTACTTATACAAAAACCTTTGAGGAGTGATTACTGTAAAATACGACATTTATAAAATAAAGAAAATATAGTAAATATATAAAAGTAAAAATAAATAATTCATATATTATTAAAGTCACTTTAATACTGTCATTGTTTTAGGCCAATTATCACGAATAGTGATGAATTAGAATCGGTTTTATATTATGTTAGTGTAGTTAGTATCTGTGTTGGACTTACCTTTGACTGTCTGGTTTGAATTTATATAAAAGGTTCATAGTCATTCAGTTTCATCCTAAATTTAATTTCATACGTTTTCTTCTGTAACATTCATTAATCTTTATTTAGCAATTCTTTGTGTTTTAGATTCGTTGTTTCGACAAAACGCAACTTGAAACCTATAGTCTGATTTTTAATTCGGTGGAAATCTGACAGTTGTCATTTAAAAATATAATGAGTTATTTGTATGAAAAACAGGGTCACCACCTGAAGTTCGATTTTACCCCAAACTAAAGTACCTGAAGATAGTCAGGCATTTGTCATGTAATTTATTAGTTATTTATATGTAACTTTTGAATTTATTATCTTTTTTGGGCGAACTGTTTTATCTCTGATAACATTAAGAAACGCCAGAATTCCACGGAATTAAAAATCAGAGTACAAATTTTGTATAGAGTCGCAAATTCATACGAATAAGTATATTAAAATCTGACCTGTCATCTTTTTTGCGGTCCCATCACAAAGGCACCGGGAATCAAAACCGGCCGAAAAACATCCCGAGTTCGCACCCTTTGCCCTTGCAAAACTAGCCGTGTCTGAAACATGCTCTTTTTATAAACCATGGACAATGAGGGGCGGCTTTTAAACAATCATAAATCACGGGTTGATTAATGAACTAAATAAGAATGGGACCGCGTCTGATTATGTGCCCGCGGGTGTCCTCTACGCTTTTTTGTCGGTCACCGCAAAATGTTACTCGTCTCGGCCAGTTGGATAATCCTTTTGCGGTGCTTGTTAGGGCGCCGAGTGAATTTTTGGAATATTCACTGTAACAAACACAATAAGCATTTTTATTTCAAAGACATGACATGTCTTTGTATGTCATTGTATGTAAATTTTCTTCTTCATCTTCTATCGGTGTACCTATACTGCCGTTAAGCAAATGTCGTTATCTAGTTGCCTGGCATTCTTCGAACACTCTTTATACCATATCATCTATACTTATCTATACTAATAAATAAAACTGAAGTGTCTGTCTGTAATTTCGAAATAACTACCTCATATTAAGCTCATACGGTTATTTGAACTGTACCATATATAGTTACCACGGGATTAACTAACAAGACCGCACCAACCAATGCATTCAAAATCGCTACAAACTAATAACATTAACTCCCTGGCCTTGTCGTCACCAATTCGAACGTGGCCGCGCCGTGACAAATGGCGGCGCTTCGGATGTTTCCAATTTCCTACTTCTGTCGCAGCAGCCGCCTGCGAAAGCTAATAAATGACTCCGATGGCTTAGTACTGGAATCAATGGAGGGCATTATTTTTCGGAACCTACCTATTCTATAAACAATATTTATGATCAATTATACAAGTCTCCTAGTGTAGGGCCTACTCATCAATGATGAGGTTGATGATGCATGATGAGTCATCATGCATCATCAACCTCGTACATCACCTACGTGTATTGGGCGCATATATAAGCAATTATACTAAGTATGTATCCGAGATAGATGCATTTGAATTCATTGAGGTTGATGAGTGCCAGTAAACATACAAACCCGCAGCTGTCCGGCTGAGATTTGTATCTTATGTACACGTTTATGTAGTTTGTGTCGGGAGCATTACATTTCGGTCGGAAATGTTGCGTAGTTCTAAAAATTGGAATAGTTGACGATTCATACTTATTAATGACGTAATTGAAATTTAATTAATTTATTTCAAGTTATAATTTCAAGAAATATCTATTTAATTAGGTGTAAGAGTCGTAAAATATCGTTTCATCATTTAAATGTTACACTAGAGTCTTTGAAAAAGTATTTTCAACGACTCTAGTGTAACATTCAAAAGTTAACGTTAACTGTGTCATTTAAGTATGAAGATAGCAAAAGACCGATTTACGATTTGAAATAAAAAATCTGAAAAGAATTGAAAATTAAGCAATATCATTTTTAATAGGAACTTTACGGTGCAAGTAATATGCTGTGAGATCAATGGGTGAGGAGCTGCAAGCAAGCTGAATTCAGTCATTCAAATTTTTGGTTAAAATTTTTTGGAAAAAGTGGAGGAACATTAGAAAGAAAGGCATTTTAAAGCAACTAAGTGCATCAAGTTCGTAAAATAAAGTGCTCAATTAAAATAATCCTATAAGCCACCACCCAGTGGAAAACTTGTCAATTTGCATAACAAACGAAGTAGGTATACCATTAGGGAAATTAAAAAGCAATAGTGTTCGAAACATCGATCGATCCAACTGAATTAATGAATTAACTTTGATAGTAGTTATTCGTAGGGACCTTGTATTAATGATAGCGTTTATTAATTCATATTTACCAATGTCACTGCTAGGACGAAAAGAGAAAGAAATAAAAAAATTATGCGGCAAAAACACTTAACAAATAAATACGTAAGAGTGTGTATGAAAGTTAAAATATTAATTTTCTACAACAATCATCGTCATCATCAATCGCTATACGTCTACAGCTGGACATAGTTCTCTTGTAGGGACTTCAATAAAATGTTTAAGTAGTCTAAATAGTAGTAGTATATTTTCTATCTTAGTATTTCAACTGATGCTCGCACATCTATCTCTCTTTGTATATTTCTTATATTTCGCCACAAACTGCGTATGTACGAGTACATTGGGTAGATAGGTACTCACCACTTGTAAATAATAATTACCTATTAAGAGTGCCGTAATTAATAAATAAAAACCCTCTTTCAATTTGAATTGAGTAGGTACCTAATTCAAACGCGTTTTTCGTTAATTTTCATAAGCACTTAATTTGACTTAGAGTAAATCGGAGGTAAAATTAATGAAAAGTACCTACGCGACGCGACGCGACCTTTCAAAACGAAATCACGTCGAAAAATTGGGATTATGGAAAAAAGCAGGAGGGCCTGATTGGTTTTTTAAAAGGGTTGGTGATGGAGACCCGTACATACCTTCCCGTAACACGATTAAATATTCATATTAATATTGATAATATAATTAAGTTTTTGTATACTAAGATATGAGTAGGTAAACAAAATAACTTTAACATAAATCGCTAGTGAATAACAAGTATATAAATTAAACATTTAAAAAACCCCCGAGATTCGCCATTTTTTGTTGGCGGCCATCTTGGATTTGCATAGTCCTATTCTAATAGTGAAGCCCTTTCATTTGATATAGTTCTTAGGTAGGTACATCACGCTCACATAACACATTATTGTAATAGTTTGCTGTCGTTGCATGTATTTATCCTGAAAAAATCCACAGTTCCCACGGGATTTTGAAAAACCGAAATCTATTGTTACAACTATAATAGGTAGATTACTATAGTAAACTTCCTTGAAAGTAGGTATAAGATTGGAAAAGGGAGCGGGAACGGGAACCGGAAATCCACGATTCCCTCGGGATATGTGAAAAACCGAAACTCACGCGGGCGAAGCCGCGGGCAGAAGCTAGTAATCCATGATTTTCATGGCTACATGGGCGAAGGTACACAGTGTAACGACCCAATATTCCATACTAAATAAATATTATTAAAAGTATATGGTTCGATAGTACAATTTTTTTTTTTGTTTGAATCTCATCAAAATGGGTTCATTAATTAAGTATAAGGATGTACTCTCACATGGGATCATAAAAATAACAATTTTTATAAACTTTGATTTTCGTGTCTTTAGCGCTGTTTTGTAGCCGTCCGCTAGGTGAGAGGGACCACAGCGGCCGCGGCTGCGAGCGTCAATAGTGACAAGTAGTCGAGCTCGCGTATAAACAAAGCTCTGCGGACCGCAATTGAGACTAACGAATTGTACTAGTAGAAACGAGCACATGCTCAGTGAATAATAATTTACATTGGTGTGGAATAAGTATTGAAATGCTTATAGGGGCGATATACAAAATCTATAAAGTGCTATACAAATCTTACGCTTTGGCGCTATTCATTGAAGGGAGCCCTAGCACATTAAAGTGTTTTGTGAACCTTTTTTGACATGGCGACTTGCGTTCATATATCAATGCTGGGGCGATACACTATCATTTTGTTGCTGATTAGAGAAGGGGAGCCTTGGTGTCTGAGATGCTTTGTGTACTCTTTTCCTTGAGATAGCGACAGACGATCAGATATTTTAATCATATTAAATGTGTTAAACTAATTATACGCTTTGGCGCTATTCATGAGAGGAAGACTGGCATAAGTGCTTGTGCACCTCTCTGAACATGGCGACTTGCGTTCATATATCAATACTAGGGGCGATACACTATCGTTTGTTGCTGTACAGAGGAATGGAGCCCGGCGTCTGGAATGCCTTGTGAACCCTCTCTTTGAGATAGCGACAGACGATCACATATACTAATTCGAACTTGCTCCGATACATTTATTGGAGTTCGTCACCACTCCGTGGTGACAGCACTTCGTATTATTATTAACATATTTCGAACTATTTATTATAAGGTTGGGTTAGACCTGTGGACCATTTATCGCTGAGAAGCCTCGCTTGGCCTTGACGTCTGACATTCAGTTAGATGTTAGGTTGGGTTTCAGGCCGGTGATAAACGCTGCGTAGCCTCGCTCAGTCATAACTTCTGACATTCTGTTGGAAGTTAGGTTGGGTTCCAGGCCGGCGAACACAGCGAGCCTTACTCTTTCATGACAAATGATAACTACATTTGCGAGTGGTCTGGTCGATGCACGTTCAAGGCGTTATATGCTTGGGACGTGAGTTGATAGGACTGCTTGAGGAAGTAGTTGGATGTTGTGTTGAGTTCTAAGGCCTGTGTAAATAGTTCTACTATTTTACCACAGTGAGTCTTGCACTTCCTTGACTGACAAATACCAATATATACTGCAATGGATTTCGTTCCTCCTTAACTATGGACATAATACTGATATACCTCAGTAAGCTTTGCCTCGAGCTTGCTTCCATGATAATAACAAACCTACATCATACGTACCGCAGCGAATCTCGCTCTTTACTAATGACTTAACAAACATAGTGGAACTTAAACACTCTAAACAAAGGTCTTAAGTGGTGCACACCACTATAAAAAAGTCTTGTGGAGACAACCACGGTTAAAAAACAACTCTTTGGGATGATGCCTGGGTGTGAGGGGGGGGGGCCCAATGTTTGCTGGTATGTCTAGTACTTCATGCAACCACACTACAAAATATATAATGAACGAAATAATGATAATAAATTAATACTATAACTAACTCTGTATGCGATACTAGAGTACTACAAAAGGTAGGGGCTCATCGTTGTTGGCGTGACGGGAGCTAACAACCTTCATTCATATTTTTTATTGCGAAAAGTATGAATGATGCCTTGATGAACTTCTTCCTCTTTAGGGAAAGGAGTTAATCTTCATTCGAACTAAAAGTGTGTCATCCCACTATTGATTGTATGATCTCGAAATAACAAACAACGTCACTATTAACCATAGCTTGATCGCTAACATATTTTATAATAAAACTAAGCAGGAACCGACACTTCAATACACGAACTAGATTAAATCGCCTAAGTCAATTGAACTCATTACTTCTGACGCTCTAAAAGTTCTGGGTTTATACGGACACAACATTATAAAGGGTTCTACCACTATCGTTCACGTGCCACTTTAAAGAATTTATTTAAAAACTTAATCTTTAGAAAGATCTATAGGAATTTAAAGGGTATAGATTTTCATAAGGTCGTTAGTTCAGTTACAACAGCCAGGCGACCGTCTGTTGAGTTGTGACTGTATCTCCGCAAAAAGTCACCATGGGCTATGGCCCTAACTTTATATTGAGTAGGAACTGTAACTTTTAAGAAGCATCGCGCTAGGCGGTGCGACCCAAATCCAAAAAGGCCGATGACATCTCATATGTAGGTACCTACATCATAGTAACAGCCATGACCACTCTGTCATGAGTGCCCGATTTAGAAGAAGACCCTTTTAATCGTCAGTCGTCGTAGATCACCGACGACTGTCGAAATAAAAGCGGCGCTGATTGCAAACGTTTTGTTTCACGCTATTCCATTCCCAGTTTTGTGTTCCGTTGCAACTGAAAACCGTTTAGGCAACAAGTTTCATTCGCCGGGAACCGTAAATCAATCCCATAAATTGCCTCATTATACTTTTTACAATTCACACAGCACCGCGGCGCCGGACATTCTTGCAACTTTGCCAAGCCCCGCCCGGGCGGTATATCACAGGCCGTATTTAAATATATTTTTCAGGGATTCATAAATCGCGAATGAGAAACTTCGTTCGTTGGTTGTCGTTGAAATTTTTGTTTGGTAGGTATAGCTATAGGTACTACAGACATTATATAGGTAGGTAGATCAGCGATCGTGACTGTTTACTAAGAATTCACGCGTGCGAAAATAAACACTTACCTCTTATAGGAATTACCCTCTTTTTTGCCATTTATTTCTGAACTTCTGTGATTACAATTCGAAATCGCGCAAAATGGCACTTTCACGGATATTTTTTTGTGCACTAAAACAAATAAATTACGTCGAAATCTCGGTGCGTACTGAGTGTGATTTTGGAAATTTGTGCACAACTGTGCATCAATTTGATACGCGTTTTCATCTCATTTCGCTGCACTATCCTTAATAATATATTTCCGAAATATGTACCGAGTTTGTTTCGAGATGGCGGACAAACTGTACTGAATTTTAAATCGGCTTCGGGGCTCATCCTGCCTTGTGATTATCTTACGCTCTAACAATAACGTTGTTGGTAAGGGGAAATAGTTTACTATTGAGGCTTGCGTTGGTTTGTTTGTGGTATGCTAATCTGTTGTTTGGGTTGAATTAAAAGGACTTAACAATACATGTATAGATAGGTTCGTTTGTTTAAGAGGGAGGTAAAGTCAATGTGCTTACTATTAATAAGCGACTGCTAAGTAATTAATTGTCTACTCTCCAAGCTAAAGTACACAGAGCTAAGTCTCTATGTCAGCAGACAATATACTACCTTAAGATATTCATGCATCTTCCTCTGTTGCTGTTATATTAGTATACTTACATAGTACATAAATTTAAAATTAACTCTGCTCGTTACTTTCTTAAGTATTTATACAAGGAATACTACCAGGGAATTCAAAAAACATGATATCGTGAATTCTTTTAAGCAAAGATTTACAAAATGCACAAACCAACAGAAGCTAGGTAGGTACAATTACAAATGGTTTGTCAAATTACAATTGTGAAAAGAATTGAATTTGTCGTCTTAATAAGGAGAAGATCTAATCCAGAAAATCGTGTACGACCATAAAAGAACACATTAAAATTCATCGCAAGACGAAAACGTTTTATGACAAGACGATGAGCCGAGTAAAATAAAGTAGGCACAAGACAAGTATAAATTGAAAATTTAAAAAACCCCGACATTCGCCATTTTGTGGCGGCGGCCATCTTGGATTTGCATACTGCTATTCTACTAGTCAAGCCCTTTCATTTGATACCCATATTAAGGGAGTTGTGAAAAAATATGTAATCCGCCATTTTGTAGCGGCGGCCATTTTGGATCGATTTTCATCAAACATAGCTAACAACACTCTCGACTAATTCACCTTTCAAACAAAAAAAACCGCATTCAAATCGGTCCACCCGTTTGAGCGCCACAGGGGAACAGACAGACACACACACACACACACACACACACACACACACACACACACACACACACACACACACACACACACACACACACACACAGACACGTCAAACTTATAACACCCCGCCGTTTTTGCGTCGGGGGTTAATAAAATAACAGGCGGAGGTGTAAAAAACTTTAGCCAAAGCGAAGTCTACTAGAAACATAATTATGTAAATTCTATTGCATATTCGTTTGAACTAAACCCCAAGTAAAACATGAATCATGTATATACAACCTACGGAAACTATCTTTACCGGGGACTATTGTTTTTATTAACCGACGAATAAATAGAGATAGTTCCCTTCACGCATATGTATTTTTTGTCATACTAAGATGGCTAGAACATAACAGATATTGAGAAAAAAGAGAGCTAATAGAATACAGTTGTTCCCCTAAAAATCAGAAAGATATAAAATATCTAGCAAGCAGCGTTAAGGATAACTGATGCACTGCACATCAATTGTGAAGGAGGATCTATTCGGGATTGATGTTGAGAACGCTACATGTTTCGGAAGCAGGATGTGCCGGGTAATCCTCATCCGTACAGTGGTATATTGCCTTACCTCGCAACATGGCCGCATACTCTACAGGTGTATACATTTTTGTCGAATCCGAACACACACCTATTGATACTCGAATGATCGTGATTCGTGATACTTTGCATTACGATCTCTTTAAGTATCATTTTTTACACGTTTATCTACACCCATGCTTTAAATCCTCTATTAAAGATTCTGAAACAGTTAGCTTATTGCCAACATTAAAATACCCAATGTCCTAATAACCATTACATCATCCAAACGGATGATGTTATTTTGTACTGAATTTCATAACAACACTCCTTTGTTTTTTTTTTCAATCCCTTCATGCGCAAAGAGTTTCAATATACAGCCACATTCATTGCTTGATGCGCGGTATCTGTATGAATTTCAAAAAAAGAACATTTTCGTTTACACGCGTTCTGACTACGTCGCGCGCCGTAAAAAAAATTAAGTTATTCGAATCCCCGCCATTTTTCTTCGATATTTTTATTGTTACAAAAAATGAGCGTTACAGATAAATGAAACTGTAATTGTGGTCAATGTCCATAATACAAAAACCAAAACAAACCGCACATTTACTATTACGGGCAAATATTTAGAAATTTGCAAAAAATATATAGCATTGCGTCCTGATCCATGCAGCAATCCGAGTTTTTTTTTACAATACAGATCTGGAAAATGTATATCACAAAGGATGGGCATAAACACATTTAGCAGTTTGGGTAAAACAATTGCTAACTATTTACAACTTGATAATCCTGAGTTATATACAGGACATTGCTTTCGCAGAACATCTGCCACAATATTAGTAGATGCCGGAGGAGACATAACAAGTTTAAAACGGCACGGCGGATGGAAGTCTACATCTGTTGCTGAGGACTACATTAATGACTCTATAGCCAACAAAATCCACGTGTCGAATGTAATTTCGAATTCCATAGAAAATAAAAATAGTGAAGTGGTAAATATAAATATTCCGCCGAGTACATCGGGATCGGGACCTTCCAACATTAAAGAACATAATATTCAAGTGAATTTTAATAATTGCACTATAATAATAATAATAATAAAGCCCTTTATTCCATTTTACAACATTTTGTTTAACAAATTACTATCTTAATTACTAGAATTGCTCTTATGTATCTAAAAAAATCTTTCTTACTTTATAAAATGTCCCTTAAAATGGAGTGCCTGTTGGCATAGGCCTCCTCCAACTCTCTCCACTGGCGTCTGTCTTGTGCCACCCTAGTCCAATGTGGCCCCAAAGTTAGTCTGAGGTCATCCTCCCAGCGTCTAGCTTGGCGACCTTTTTTTCTTTTGCCATCTCTGGGGTACCAATTTGTCACCAGCTTGTTCCACTTTTCTATTTTCCCTCTTAGCATGTGACCAGTCCATCTCCATTTCTGCTGATCAATTCGTTTCAATATGTCTGTGACTCTGGTTCTTGCTCTTATATCGCAGTTCAGAATTTTGTCCTTTAACTTCACACCCAGCATACTTCTTTCCATTGCGCGTTGACATTTCGCTAGCTTATCTCTGTGATGTGAAGTTAGTGACCAGGTCTCACATCCATATGTTATGCATGGGAGAATGCATGTATCAAATGTCTTTTTCTTTATTTTCATTCCTAACTCCTTGCTTTTCATTATCTCTCTCAGAGACCAATATTTACTCCATCCATATGCTATTCTCTTGTCTACTTCCTTGGTCATTTGGTCTCGGGGAGATACAATTTGACCCAAGTACACATATTCATCGACAAACTCAAAACTGATGCCATCTATCTTTATGTCCACCTTTACTGAGTTGGTCATCAATTTTGTTTTGCCTGGATTCATCTCCAGTCCCACAAGCCTACTCTCTTCTTTTAAATTTTGGACCATCAATTCGAGTTTTTTGGGGTCTTCTTCCAGTAACACTATGTCATCTGCGAATCGAAGATTATTTAGACGCCTGCCGTTAATATTAAGCCCGTAGTCTTCCCAATCCATTCTTCGAAAGACTGTCTCGAGTACAGCTGCGAACAGTTTAGGAGATAGGGGGTCGCCTTGTCTCACTCCTCTCTCTATGGGGAATGAATTGCCTGTACTTTCTAACTTTATGCTTGCCCTGCTTTTTTGGTATATATTTTGGAAGATGTTGATGTAGATGTTATTGACTCCTTGCTCCTTTAGGCTTCGCCATATGTGTTTGTGATATAAACTGTCGAATGCTTTAGAATAATCAATGAACGCCATATATAATGGTTTTTGGAATTCATTGTACTTCTCCACTAGTTGTTTGATTGTGTGAATATGATCAATCGTGCTGAAATTTTTCCTAAAACCTGCTTGCTCAATCGGTTGATTCTCCTCTAGGACATTTGACACTCTATCCAATATTATTTTCGCAAACACCTTGTAAATGTTAGACATCAGACTAATTGGTCTATAATTTCCTATATCATCCATTTCCCCTTTTTTGTATAGGAGGATAATGTGAGCTTCTCCCCATTGATCTGGAATTAACCCTGTGAGTAGGATATCACTAAATATTTTCGCTAGTATTGGACCTAGTTCTTCGATTGTGCCTCTCATCAGTTCATTTGGTATCTTATCTGGGCCCGGTGCTTTTTCCAGTTTTTGGGAGTTGATGGCTTTCTCTACTTCCGATGCCATGATGTAAGGTACTACTTCACAAACATTCCCCGGTTTAGATGTTTCTTCTTGATTCATATCTTCCTGATTTGGACTGTAATTTATATTCGGATTAGCATTTGAATAGAGTCTTTGATAAAAGTTTGTGGCAATCCTTTGTATCTCGCTCCTTTTTATTTTGGTTTTTTGTTTGTGCTGTAATTTGGGGATCCACTCCTTTCCTTTTTCTCTCAGTTCTTTCAATGCTTTCTTACTGCCACCTGTTTTTTCGATATGATCTTTTAGTTTCTGGGTTCTTCTCGATCTCCTATCTTTTCTTATGCTTTCTCTTATCTTTTTACTTAAATCTGTTATTTTCTTTTGGTTTTCTTTATTTTTTGCTTTGGAGAGTAACAGCCTTCTTTCTTCTATCATTTCCATCGTACCTTCACTAAGTTTGTTTTCTGTAGTACTATTTGTTATTCTTTTTGTCATTGTTACGAGCTTGGATTCAATATTGTTGTATTTATCAATTACATTTAGTTCGGAGTCGACAATGTCTTTCATATTTAACATTTCCGATTTCTCCAGTTTACTGAATTGTTGTTCTGTTGATTTTATTCCTTTTGGTTGTATATTTATCCTGGATAATTTTGTTGGGAAGAGGTTTAATTTGCAGCGTACCATTCGGTGGTTTGTATTAAAGTTAAGGTTTTGCACTACATGTGTGTCAGTGAAAAATTTGACTTTGTTAGTAATTATATAGTCAATCTCATTTTTATACCTCCCATCTGGTGATATCCAAGTCCATTTAGTTTTGGGTTTCTTCTTGAAAACAGAGTTGAGTAACATTAAATTATTTTCGAGTAGGAAACTGATTAATTTATACCCGTTCTTGCTTCTCTTTCCTTCCCCGAATTTCCCCATTACAAATTCTTCCCCTAGTTCTCTGACTCCGACTTGGGCATTGAAGTCGCCCATGACGACTAAATGGTTGTTGGCATACTTTTCCACAATTTCTGAAAGATTGTTGTAGAAACGGTCTAGATCACACTTATCAGCTTGTTCAGTGGGTGCATATATTTGTATTATTGTCCAGTCTTTCTTGTACTTCGGGATGTTCATGTGTAGTACCGCTATTCTATCATTAATACCTTCAAATCCCTTAATTTTGCTTTTTAGTTTTATGTTAATTAAAAATCCGACACCTCTATGGCCAGCAGTCTCGCCTTTATGAAACATAATGTAATCTTTGAACTCCTCTATTCTTTCTCCTTCTCTCCTCATCTCACTTATTCCCACTATATCCCATTTCAAGCCTGACAGCGCTAATTCCAACTCTTGTAGGCTTTCAGGTGTTCGGAGTGTTCTGGTGTTCAGTGTACCTATATATAGAGAGTTATTCTTAGTTGGAGGGTGTTGGTCTATCTCCTCCTCGGTGACCAGCCGGCTTGGAGGAGGCAGCTGAGAGGCTACATCTACTAGTTTTTTGAAGTTTCTTTGCTCTGGCTATTTGATGTCCCGGCTCTAGTATGTTGTTGTTGCATATATGATGTAATATTATTGTTATTCCCAGCTTTACTTTTTTTGTAGGTGGGAGTCTGTACCGCTTCGTTGCCTTTATTTCGATTGTTTTGTACTTCCGGTGATGTTGATAAAAATCTTTTATTAATATTTTTTCCCTTCTGTTTATTGTTATTGTTTGCATATTGTTTTTGATGTCTGTGTTTCTCAATGTTGATAATTTTGTCGTATCTCAGGACTACTTTCTTTCCTTGATCGCGTTCATTTTTTAGTTGCTCTTGTAGTTCTTTGCGTTTTTGAAGTACGTTTTTTGGGAAGTCTTCTTTAATATATACCGCCAGATTATCTAATGTCTTCTTCTTCTTTAAAATTTCTATTTTCTTCCATGTTGTAGTTAAAGATATTAGTATGGGTCTGCATTTGTCATTTCTTTTACCAATTCGTTGTGTATTATCAATTTCTTCCTTTTGACAGACTACCCCCATGTCATTATTTATTATATCAAGTACCAGCTGTTGTAAATCTCTGTAGTTGTCTTCTGTCTCTTCAACTCCAAATATTAATAAATTTTTCCTCCTTACCTCCTTTTCTAGGCGGTCGATGGATATTTGCTGTTGTTCGAGTTGTTGTTCCAGTTGTAATGTTTTTGCTTCCATCATTTTAAATTTTTCATCAATATTGTTGTTTATGGCTTTTTTAATGTTCTCTTCCATTTCTCTCATGTCACTTTTCTGTTGCATCATTTCACTCTGTATTTGTCTCAGCATGTCTTTTAGGTCTTCCATTTTGATAACTAACAGTATCTCGCTTATCCTTTCTGATGATCAGTTAACAAGAGAAGTAGGGAGTTGACAGACAACCAGTGTTGAGGTAGGGACAAATGTGGAGGTGGCCTAAGCCCGGATGTGAGGGGGCAATGAACTTATTTTAGTTAATTTAGCACTTAAGGTTGAAAATTATATTGCTTACAACGTTCGGGTTGAGTTAACAATTTTCTTGATTTTACTACTCTAATATCTTTCTTACACTTATAAGGCTTTATTATCAGGCAAAAGACCCTATTTGCAAATGGGTAAAATAATTTAAATTAAAAATTAATAATAAAATTATACAATATTTCAAAATTATAAAATTACTCAATTATACAATGATACAAAATTACATAATACAAAACAAAATATGTAAATAATCTGATCTATTCAATCTTAGTTGTAATTTATAAATATCTATAAACTACTATAATGAATAATGTCAATTCAATTTATTATTAAACAATTATTCAACAATTGGATAGGTAAGTAACAATAATCAAATAAGAATAATAAATATTTGCAAATTTCACATTTAACAATGATTAGTACCTACTTATTTAAGATGCCAGCTGTTCCTTTTATCATTTAATTTCTAGATTTCAGTCACTAAAAAGTCTTTATAATTATTAACCCTAGCACAATATTTCATTAGTTACTCTTTATTCAGTTCTATAACAACAAACAGTACTTTCTTGAGTTTAAAATACTTTACTATAACATTCGAAACACATCAATACTAAATTCATAGGTACCTAAATTATCTTGTCCGTTTGTTAATACCAAAATTTAAATAATAAATTTATATTTTATTCATCAAATTATATTAATAGAATTAATGTTATAATAAGTATTTCATAATCAGTTTATTATAATATTTAATTTTTAGATATCAATCACTATACAACTATTTTATTTACCCCGATACAATATTTCATTTGTTACCCACTTACTCACTACTTTTACAAATAAACAAATAAATACTTACTAACAAACAAAATAAATAAGTCTAGTTAAGCACGTTAGTATTATATAAGTACATCTATATTTACACTGCCTAGTTTAACAGTTAATTAGGTTCATTAATGACAAAACCAACTAATTCATAGTTATCTGATTCCCGAGCCAACTAGGGAGTATATTTTACTTGTTTCAAATTATTTCAGATAAATCTTGTTACTTTTACATATTATTTTGATCTCAATGTAAAATTATAGCAATTTATTTATGTATTTTTTAAGTCAGTACTAAAACTAATTACAAAAAAAGCATTGACAAACAATAGCTCTTAATTCACTTCGCAGTGCACACATACAGCAAGATTTAAGTATAATTGACTTGATCAGGTCAGCTGTCACCAACCAATATTAATTGTATTGAGAGCTACAGGATATTAAACTATACGTTAGCACATTCATGTCCTATATACTATTTAATTAACACTAGTCATACATTAGTTTCTTATACTTACATATCACCCACTCACTAAGATTTATTTAAACCCCTTTTTAATGTTGAGTAAATGACAATGTTAAACTTGTATATAGTAGGTATGTTAAGAACTTGTCTATGTTGAACTTTAGAAGTAGCATTCAGGTACTTAAGTATTGTGTAAACTCAACGCCAAGATGTATTTTCGTTAAGTCTATATGAGTATCACTTCCAATTATTAGGTTCTTCTTACAGTCAATGGTTTGTGTCCTGCCGAGCGAGCCTGCACACGACCACTAATATTGCTGGTACACAGCAGTTTTGATTCTCACTTAGTATTAATTACGTCGAATAGCTTTGATAATATCCTGAGAGATTATTAGTCAGGTTAATCCATAAGGTTTAGCACTATTAATCAGTTATTAATTAGTTTATCCAGGCACTGGTTTGAAAAATCCGTTAGGTGCCGTTTGCCACTTGACAGTTCGGAACTTGATTTTTTTATATTATTCTTTTTTCTTTGTTTCTTCAGCAATCCCGTAGATAAAACACTGTTGTTCACTTTTAATAACGTATTGTAGCCAATTAGGTGCTGATTTTCGTAAATTTATACTTTTTTGCTATAATTTGAAACAAACTTTCACGGAGCAACAACAATCTTCACCGGTGTTGCCACCTCAATTGCACTATACAAAATGTAAATTACTACTAAAATAAATAATTCTTTCATTAATTCTTAGTTTATTTGTATATTAGTAATGGATGATATTAGGTTACTACTAGGACTGGCTGTTTTAATGTTAGCAGTAAGCTAACTGTTTCAGAATCTTATAGAGGATTCATATTATGGGTGTAGATAAAGTCTTGTATGCAACTGTTGATAATTAGGTATTAAAACACTCATGTGATACTATTATCACACTCAGCTTCGCTTCGTGTGATAAACCCACATTCGTGTTTTAATACCCCTTATTACACAACAGTTGCATAAATAACTATTCTATAACACAAGTTCAAGATTTACACGTAGGTACAATGCTCCGCTACAAAATGCTACTACTGATTTTATAGCATCCCTTAAATTGTTCACCAAAATTTTATCCAAGAATATCAACTTACGAAGATAATTATCTCATTCCAAAGACGCATGTCCGGGCATAATAAACAACTTCGTAGCAACGACGGCGCATTAAAATTCAACTTAAGCCGAAAACATTTCACGGCACGACCAAGTAAAATATGAACGGAATAAAATACTAGACGTTATCCAACGAAGGTTGATTCGAAGTCGCTAGGAAGTTAGTTAATTATGTAAATTGCTGAGCTCCCGCAAGTGTGGGATTCATTCGACCCGAGACAAAGCGTGTGAGGTGAAATATGTGTAGAGTGTAGACCATAGCGGAAAATCCTTGAGCAGAGCGTGAAAATATTATGTTGTATTATTCAGTTTCAATATTGTCAAACATAACGAAAGGTTATATTAATAAAAGGATAATATATAAATGTATAGTAGTAATAGTACAGAATACGTAGGTAATTAATTATAGACTTTAATTAATATAATTAAAAACAATTTATTGTTTTGTTTATATATAATAATTGCTGGAATAAATAATAATTAAAAATTATTTAGGTAATTTATAAAACTTAAAATAATCCCAAATTAAAATATTATTTAACGTTACCTAGATAACTAGTAGATAAATATAGGTAACACATCACAAAACTTCAAATCATTAAATCCTGAGCTGTCGAGCTATACTATACTATAACTATAGTATAGCGTATATATATTCGGAGACCATTAAAGTTAACGAAATCGAAAAGTAAACTTTTACAACTTTGATTCACGACGTTTAGACATGGTTGACGACAACTGTCACATATATTGCAAACTTCTTTATTGGAAAGAAGTAAATAAAATGAATAGGATAGAACGATTCATAGTTGTGGATACCAAAGTATCCAAATGAGAATTCCGACACAAGTTTAAAATAACCAATTAGTATTTTTCCATCCCTTATACCTCTTATTGGACTCTGAAGTCGTTAGTAGAAAGGCAGAAAGATATTTTGTATCCTGGAGATGATTCATACAGACTAGATACTTACTGAGGAATATGGGAAAATAGGAATTCAGATAGCATATTATGTATAACTAGCTTCAGCCCGCAGCTTCGCCTGCGTGAATTTCGGTTTTTCACAAATCCTGAGGGAATCGTGGATTTCCGGTTCCCGTTCCCGCTCCCTTTTCCAACCTTTATACCTACTTTCAATGAAGTTTGCTTTAGTAATCTACCTACAGCTGTAGATTTCGGTTTTTTCATAATCCCGCGGGAGCTGTGATTTTTTTCAGAATAAAAAGTAAGCCTATGTGTTAAGGCAGGGCATAATCTATCTTCATTCAAAGTTTCAGCCAAATCGGTTCAGTACTTGGGGCGTTATAGAGTAACAAACATACATACTAACTTTCGCCTTTATAATGTAGTATTAGTGTGATAGTGTGATTTCCTATATGAAGAGGTATAGAAAGATTAAAACGTCGATCTATTCAAGGGTAGTAGGAACACGGTTGGTCGGAGAAAGGGCGTAAATATCGGAGGCGATAAAGATAAAAGTTGCTCCGAGTTATCAGCCGATTCGCAGGAAGCAACGAGTCGACTAATCCCTCCCACTAGCTCGGAAGCTGAAATTGGATATAAATTAGACAACTTTCAGAGAGCAATATCCTTATTTCTTATTACTAACATATTGACTAACTCTGGGAAAGGTGACAGAGTTTAATAAAACTCAGAATGTCGTAATAGTTCCAATCAATGAGATAACGCCAACCTGCTTCAACTTGCTACAATAGTTTTAGAGAAATGTACCCACTTAAGTAAAATTCTTGGAAATGTCTTCCACTACGCTAGCAGCAATAACGAACTACATTCAAAAGCAGAAAACAAAGTGTTACGGATTAAACAGAAGGCAGCGTTTTTCACGAGCTAGTGTAAGTAATCGTTCTTACCATTTTATTTAACTTTTCTATTTTACAACAATTAAAAAGAAAAGAGCTTGGCCAATGAACACAAACACAAAATTACTTTGCCATAATCCGCTAACAGTGATAAATTTGTAGGCACAACACCACACAAATTCACCACAAAAACTCGACGATCGTTTCGCTCCGACACCGGAGCATCTCCGGTGTCCGTTGGGTATCTACGTGATCCTTGAGTGCTATAGGCTATATATCTACCACGGGCGAAGCCGGGGCGGACTGCTAGTCAGCTATATTACTCGTATATATGCGAGAAGTGTGGTGACATGCAGAATCGATTAAACCGAATGGGTACTCGACTTAATCCATTCCGCATCGATTTTGTGGCGACCCTTAATTATATTAATACTCTCAATACCCAACAGTGCCTTATTATCCTATCAGTTGGTACCTTTAGTTTAGAGAATTCCGTCTGGTGTACCAAAAAAATTGAGCCGCTCACTAAAATGTAGATAGATACTTGTATACATCTGGGAATTAGCCGACTTCAAGTTACGTGATTGGAATCCAGCGAAGTTCGTCAGCCCGACCTCTACCTCGTTCTCGTTGGGCGAGGGTTTCTGAGGCGAGACACGTAGCTGCAAAGAAGTAGCGCGGTCGTATACCATTACAATGGTTTTATCATATTATGCGCCACCTATACAAACTATGTCAGACTGATGTTTTATACTTTTTTGTTCATGCCGCTGAATATAAAAACGCCGAGTTCGTTATTAGTTCGTATCTTTTCGTTTTACTCATTGTATACTTATACAAAAGAAAAATAAGTACCTACATAGGTTCCAAGTTTACGTTACAAGTTTAAGTTTAACTCTTAAGTTTTAAGTCAGTAGTGTTCGTTATATTTTACAGCGTCCTCCACTCCGAAGATTTCCAAATAATGAGGTTATAAAAATGGTTAAAAATTATTAAAAACTAGCTGATTTTTTTTGTATGCAGCTTAGTAAATACTTGTATAATAAAATGGCTACATAGTCCTACTTTAGTGGAACGATTTCCCACCCGACCGAATCGAAATGTTTAACACCTGCGCACTCGAATAGTACCTCCATCGAGAATTTTCATAGATAAAAAACTTGGTCGTCTCGTCGAAACGAACCTACTCACGTAAATTCAGCTTGTTATTAATTACTAAAAATTTTGTTCCAGGGCTGCCGTACTATTTATTTTACAAACTGTATATATACGGTAATCACCATTTAGTGACAATTCTAGTAAACTTCCATGAATCTTATTACTAAATAGGCACCATTCACCAATTATTAGGCCTTTAAATTGATTATACTGATGCTGTTATCAACTTAGGTCGACGTTAATTTAATTCACGCAATCATCAGATGTAATAGGTCTAGTCTTACGAGATGAAACATTAACTATATCCGATGCCACACTAGGTTTTCTGGTTTAGTTTGCCCGATTATGTACGTACTAGATTTCTGTTGTAATTGCTGTTGCGCTATTCTGTAACTACACTCATTTTAAAAATAGTAATGGATTTAGAGCAGATATATCTTGTTTAAAACTTCCGGTATTACAACGGACACGAGCCAACTACGTAGGAGATAAAAAACTCAAGTGTGTGAGTAAACATAGGTGCACAGTGCACACTCTATTCCCTCACTCTCGTAATCCAATAGGACGGCATTCCAATACGACCGGAGAGAGATAAGGCGTAGGACTTACGTACTCTTCGATGTACTGGGATTTAACACCGCCAACTTCTCAACTCTAGGATGCTACTGACAGAATTTCTTGACAGAAAACTGAATAATAGAACCCATGAGTATTAACTTAGGTAATAAAGTACCTACTCTAATAGTACTACTAAGGGCCTGTTTCACAACCTTCGGATAAGTGTCGGATAGCTTATTCACAACTTTTGTCTTAGTCACTTCACATAAGTAACTTACGTTTAGGCTATCCGACTCTTATCCGGTGGTGAAACAGGCCCTTAGTCTAATATTCTCGTTACATAGTTATTTGAATATGTTATTAAGACATGATATATCAAGCTCGATAGAGAAGTATGTAGATGTTACGGCGGCAGTGAGCAGGCGGATGATTAATACAGAGGCAGCCACCCGTGGCGTTTATTCATATTGCGGTAGAGGTAGAGGTAGAGTCTTCAAACGCACTCTGTTTAATGGCAGTCTCTAGGGAGCAGACAGACAATTTAAAATGCCTTGCTCTCAAATTTGCGAAGCACCTGAAAGGAAGCCTACGGTAAAAAGGTAAACGACCACGGCAGATGAACCAAATTTATCTTTTTTTCCCCTGTCGTACCTTTTGTTTACTGCCTAGTTTCAACTCGTAAATCTATTAGATACGTAATTCAATTACTTAGGTCACTATTTTCAGCTACTGTTAAGTGTAGGTACTGTGTACGTAATGTGTCACATACACATTACGAGTAGTTGACTTGTTACCTATCATGCCCTGAGACGCAAAATTTTTACCGTTAAGTAAACCGTATTCATTAGTAAGTAATTTACTTAAGTTAACACAAATCTATTAACTAAATAGAAAGGTCTAAAATTATTGCCGTCCTTTTCACAAAGTTATCTGCAAAAGCTAAAGAGATGATTGTAATTTTATTTTACTTAAAAGTTTAGGACCTAGGACGTACAAAATAAATAAAACAAGACGTTTTCCCGATATTCTATTTTGTTGATAGCAAAGTTATACTGGTATTTATCATTTACAACCCACTGCCATATCAGTATTCTCGGCCACATCGGTACTATTTAGTGGCAGTGCAAGTTTAACCAACAACACGATTAAACTACTTTTGTATGTCGGTGAAGACGGCACCCTTGAGACAGCTAATTTAAAGGTGTGCTTACGTTGAGCGCGGAATGGCGTCTTTGTTAACCGATGTAATAATGAACGAGGCGGGATTTTCCTGAAAAGAAGACATATTTTGTCTACAACAAGTAGATAGCTCACCGCCAGAATTTCGAAATAATCTGTAAACCTTTTTGATCAAGTGTTTACCTTTACTAAATACATATATAGTCAAGATCAATAAAACTCATTGAACAATTAAAAATACTATTTACAGAGTCAACTTGCGGCTTATAGTTGTAAAACATATCTAAGAACCCGCCCAGAAGTGATATAACTAGCCATGAACGTAACTGCTAAATACAACAACCGCATTAAAATCAACCCAGTAGTTTCTCAGGAAAATGGTAACAAAAAAAAACATCAAAACAGACACAAACTAAATGCATATTACTGCTCCGTTCCGTCATTCGTAAAACACACGACACAGAACAAAAACAAAACACAAAGCTCTTAAACGCCACCAAAATAATTCATATGCAAAAGATACATAAATGTGGCCATAAATTCAAGGGCTAAGTATTTAATACCTAATAAATATAGAAAAGGTCGAACATACCACCACACGACGATCACGACTATATTACCTACATTGTAACCCTTATGTAGTAAGTAATAAAGCAGGTATAGGTACGTTTCTCCTTTTCATATATATACAGGGAGTTTTTTTTTTTTTTTTTTTTCAATCTATCTTATCATTTCAGATCTTAACGTTTAAACTATCAGTTATAACTACATAAGACAACCAGCTTATGTAGTTATAACTTCTTGATATTCGTCGGAGTATGCTCGACTAGTTTCGAACCCATCCGGAGTTCTTAATCATGATCATGTTCACACGACGCGGCACAGGTCTCATTTCAGGTGTAACTTATACATCTATTTGGGTATTCCCTCCCTTTCGTTAAATATTAAATAATCTAAGGTAAATCCCTCATATTTATAATTGCCGTAGTGATAGCTAAAATTATAAAACTTATACAAATAATATTGTCTTTACCATATTCACTTAAAATGAATTTCCCATGACACATTAAATGAAGTTTTATGAAGTGAATTAAGTTTAGGAACGTTAAACCAAAACTGTATTCTATACAATCTTTCTTTCCAATCCAAGCAGAACTTTAGTCCTATTCTCGGCTTTTTTTTAATCTTTAAAATTTTAATATTTTTTTGTAACGTTTTTGAATTTAAGATTTTTACCAAAGCACCTTGATCAGTGGAAATAAAAGCTGCTAAAAGGATCAAAAAAGCTCACCCTGTAGACACATAAGGTGGACGTTATGCTGTTTACGCTCTCGGACGGACGGTAAACAACGTTATCGCGCGTCACTCGGGCGTTTGGGCTGTTTAACGTCGAGGGCTGTAATGCGACAGGCGGCCGGACGTCTCTGTCATTACGTGACGTCACGATAATGACGTTTGCGGTATCTCGATAACGCTCCTGGCGAACCGGTGATGCGGGGTTTCGTGTGTATAGTAGGTATATTATATACAGGGTGGCGTCGAAACTGTCCATTGTTAGAAATAATTGATACTTTATGAGAACAAACTGGAGTTTTATATAAAGACATAAAATGATGATACATGACACGTGTTATGAACTTTTCTAGAATAAGAAACTATAGTTCTGTTTAATCAGTTAAGCGTAAAAAAGTAAAAATTTGTGACCTGTCAAATCTGTTTTAAAATAATTAACTAGTATCGGAAGCAAGCTATCACGAAAACCACCGTAACTGAATCTGCTTAGTTTAGTAACACAATATAGGTAACTAAAGTGGAGTTATACAATGAACACAAAATTACTTTGCTATAATTCGCTAACAGTGACAAATTTGTAGGCACAACACCACACAAATTCACCACAAATTTAACTCGACGATCGTTTCGCTCCGACACCGGAGCATCTTCAGGAGATGTCGACTTCACAACGGACGATTGCAAAAAAAAAGAGACTGCGTTGATGACTTTGGTGTTGTGCCTACAAATTTGTCACTGTTAGCGGATTATAGCAAAGTAATTTTGTGTTCATTGTATAATATCATGGAATTCCGCAAAGTAACGCCTGCTTCTATTCAACATTTAAAGTGGAGTTATATTTTTGCAACAGTTTATAAAAAATCATGGTAGGTGGAGTTGGGGCGTAATTTGAATACCTATCTACTTGTGTCCCTAGAAAAAATATTGACACGAAAAAGTTTTAAAGAGAAACGAGTCCTATACAAAATGAAAGTTCAATAAAAATCTGTACAGATACTCGCATAATCCGAGAGAATTTCCATTGTGCCGAACGCGAAAGGAAATAATCAGCGAAACAACGGATAAAACTGTCACAATCAAAACTGTGACTATCGATTAAAAATAACTAGGACACGCTGTATGATGACGCAGCGACATTAATTAATGGCTGTTATCTTTTTTTTTTCATTCCGTAATGAAGTAGGTGACCGTAATTAAAATTTGGAGTTCTCACGATCTAGCTTGACCGGATTTCAGCCCAATTTCCTCAGAAAAGTAAATAGGTAGCGTTCGGTAAAAATACTGGACCCAAAAGACGCAGGAAGTTTCCTTATTAGTATTATTATTGAGTGAAAAGTATAAAAATATATACCTACTGACGACATTGTTTCTGCTGGTTTTACTACAATTTTAACCACGGTTTAATTGCGCGAGAATTTCTATGAGACCCCAAAAAACTGCAGAATTTAATTCTGCTGCTAATGTTTTGCAAATTAAAATTTTATCTTCTATTATCTATTGCATATAATAAAATCGTAGACTTGGTGTATCTGTACATTAAAGATTTTTGTAAAATAATAACTGGGAGATGTTAAGGATAAGTAATAGAACGCAAAAAAGCTATTTTTGAAATTTTTGTCTGTTTGTCTATTTGTCTGTTTATCTGTTTGTCTGTATGTTTGTGCGCGCATCACGCAAAAACTACTGAATGGATTGAAATGAAACTTGGCATGATTTAAGTTCATACTACGGAGTAACATATAGGATACTTTTTATCCCGAAATTCAGCACGGTTCCCTTGGGAGAGGGGATAAAAGTCAAAATGTGTAGGTACTTAGCTGTAATTCATTAACGCGTGGTCCGATTTCATTCATTATTTTTTTGTTACAAAAGAAATACTTTAAAGATTACTGGCTAATCTCTCGAAGGCTGGATCGATTTTGATGGGACTTTCACTGGCGGATGTTTACATTTTGATCTACCTAAACATCCGCCAGTGAACTTTTAACGGTTTTTAGCAAGGTGTTAGCTCAAATGAGCTTAGGAAAGACAAAATGATTCCCACGCGACGTTTAAAAACCAATATCCACGCGAACGAAGTCGCGGGTTTCCGCTTGTATATACTAAATTACTTACCACCACGGGCAAAATATCTGAGAATAGTAGATTGATTAATGATTTCTTCTCCTAGGAGCAGACAACATTGGCATTTTCTCTGAAAGTCCTGGAAGGCGTTAATGATTTCATAGCGAAAATAAAAGGGACAGAAAGATAATCTGCCTGTTCGTTTGCTTATTTCTTATATAAGGAAAATTGAAAATAGGTACTAATTAAAGGCTAAACATATTATAGACAAGCGTAATACATATACAAAATCAAACAGCATTTTTCTATTCATGAAAACTGTAAAAACTATATTAAAAAAAACTATGCAACAATAGTGCATAGTGCAGGCAGTTCAGTATCTACAAACTATACCTACATGTTTTAACAGCAACAGTGGATACGCGTCTCATCAGTGTGCTTAGTCTAAAGCGGAGCACTCGAAAACGAACTCGAAAACTATTGATCGATTTCAGAGTAAAATAGACCTAAAATGTCTTGTATTAAGGTTTGAGTTCGCCAATACATTCAGCATTGTTCGAATGCTGAATGTATTGGCGAACTCAAACCTTAATACAAGCCATTTTAGGTCTATTTTACTCTGAAATCGATCAATAGTTTTCGAGTTCGTTTTCGAGTGCTCCGCTTTAGACTAAGCACACAGGATAATGGACACTTCAATATACTATACTTCAAACGCAGGTTTTGTATTCGCAGTTTAAGTGTACCTAGGGTAGGCAAGTTATTAAAGAATGTTTTAGCCCTACAGACGTTTTAAATAAAAAGATTCTATAATATTATAAATATGCACCATTCAGTACAATGTTGCTAAGCAACTATGAAAAGTACGATACGAAGTATGCGACCCGTAAATAGGGTACAGTAGGTACCTACACCTAGATAATAGCTATATGATATCATCATCATCATCATGATCAACCCATTACCGGCTCACTACAGAGCACGGGTCTCCTCTCAGAGTGAGAAGGGTTTTGGCCATAGTCTACCACGCTGGCCAAGCGGATTGGCAGACTTCACACACCTTTGAGAACGTTATGGAGAACTCTCAGGCATGCAGGTTTCCTCACGATGTTTTCCTTCACCGTTAAAGCAAGTGATATTTAAATACTTAAAACGTACATAACTCCGAAAAGTTAGAGGTCCGGGATCGAACCCACGACCTCCGATTAGAAGTCGGTCGTCCTAACCACTAGGCTATCACAGCTTATATGTACGCTTCTACTACTATCTTTTTGTAGAACCGTTAAAGGCTGACTATTGCGCTAGTGTGGTCCTAAGTCCTAACAAAGCACTAAATTACCTAATGTACGAGTATCACGCGAAATCCTGAGATATGGTGACCCTAACTGCGACAACACAGCCCGTTATACTGTGAAACGTGTCGCACAAATGTTAGGGGTGAAATATTGGCTGCATAAGAGTAGTGTTGGTATTTGCCCCAGGAGATTTTGCGATCTAAAAGACATGCAAATATAGCGCTTCGTCAGTGTTTAAGCATACCCGATGTAGGTACTTTAAAAGTTTAAACTATAATAAAAATTTACTGGGAAGAATTATAGCCGCCAGTAAAGTTCTTCTACATTACACCTTTAAAAAACCTTTATAAACATTATTTTAGCAGCAAAAGCAACCTCTTTTTCACCAATATAATACAAGACAAGTGTAAATTGAAAATTTAAAAAACCCCCGACATTCGCCATTTAGTGGCGGCGGCCATCTTGAATTTGCAATAGTGCTATTCTACTAGTCAAGCCCTTTCATTTGATACCCATATCAAGGGAGTTGTGAAAAAATATATCATCCGCCATTTTGTAGCGGCGGCCATCTTGGACCGATTTTCATCAAACATAGCTAAGAACACTCTCGACTAATTCACCTTTCAAACAAAAAAACCGCATTCAAATCGGTCCACCCGTTTGAGCGCCACAGGGGAACAGACAGACACACACACACACACACACACACACACACACACACACACACACACACACAGACACGTCAAACTTATAACACCCCGTCGTTTTTGCGTCGGGGGTTAAAAATACTGCAGTAGATACATCTTGAGGCAGGGAATGAGGCGAAAGCTCTAATGGATGAGCTAGCAAGAAATAATCGTCGGCCGTTAGCTAACGCATCTGTTGTCTAAAAGCACTTTACCATTTATTTATTTATAAAGAAACCGAAGATAGTACAGAAAGAAACGTTACACATAACTAAGACTGATCTATATTGAACTTGATTATATCGCGCTACAGAAATGTAGTCTACTGATAAATCAAGAAAAAGAGGAAAAATAAGAGTTTCAATATCGAATAATGTCACTACGCTTCTATATGAAAACCTTGCTTACTATAAGCTTTAATACTTTAATACTTCATAAATAACCCGATTATAGTCATTGAGTATTCCGTCGATTTATTAATTTCTTTGTATATGAGTAAGTATGAAGTCCAAACTACTACCTACGTAGGTAGGTACATGCATACTAAGAGATGTTAACGAGCTCATTTGTCTAACTTTATATATTTATACATATAAAGAAAAAGCTTCATTACTTATGTGTCTAAAATTCTAGAAATGCCTCACAATCTCCAGATGTACTAGTGTAGCGAAATCAAACAAGCAGCTACATTTTGAGTATAATAACGTCGTATATTTCGTGATAAATAACTTAACAATAATAACATTGAACACGAAGAATTTAATCAAAGCTTTGACCTGGGTCACAGAGGTTCTGATGTACCAGCTCGGTAGAAGAATCTGAATGGAATATTTACACTATATACACTGAATGGATAGGTTTGTCCAGCCGTGGCCTACTGGGCACGGGATGGTACAAAACGTAGTGTGTTTACGACTCGCTTGAGAATAATGATCTGCTCGTCTTTGTCTTCATGGAGAGCAGGACAATTCGAATTTTAATTTTGTTCTATTTGACAATTGCTTTTCTTCTGGTGTAGTCAGCCAGCCGTGCGCAAAGCGAGGTCGAATACCTCGACACTAGTACACTTACAAGACAAGATCACGAAGTCGGGCAGACCGCAAACATATTGACAGCTGCGTCGTGTATATGTGGCTGATGATCCGGGTATGTTTAATCGAACATTGCCACTAACATCTAAACACTGCAGCAGAAATTGTCAAGCTTACGCTAACTTAGACTAAGCGACTTGTCACAAAATCTATTCCACAGAATTTTATTGGGCACTCTTTAACAAAAGAATTTTGTGAAGACGTAGGTACCTACTATTTTGATAAATCTACTCAATAGCCATATCCCACTGCCAGCCACAGGTCTTCTCGCAGAATGAGAAGAGTTTAGGCCGTAGTCTACCACGCTGGCCAAGTGCGGATTGGTAGACTTCACACGCCTACTACCAAACAATATTATAATTCAATCAATTCTAAAGTTTCTTATTAGTAGATTGTTACACAAGGGACGTAAGTAAGCTATTACAGAACAAGATCCAATTTGGCGCCAGTGCGAGCGCAGCTCGCATAGGGCGCTAATGGATCGCGTGCACCCGAGATATTTAGTCACACGAGCGAGCGCAGCGAGCGAGGGTGAATATAGTTCGAGGGTGTAATAGCTACTTGCAACCGAGGTAAGCATTCTACTTTATATCATTCTTGCGAGGTAAATAAAACATTGGTAATGCAAAATGAAATTTTAATTAGAATAATTAGCAAATTTAGAGAAAAAATAGAAATTAGCATAGAGTAAAAACACCACAATGACGGTGGTTTGTAGCTTTTTGACAGCATATTGAAATAAGAAAGCAAAACACATTCTGCCAAAGATGTAATTCCTTTCTTTGCACGCCATTTGTTGAATTCTTCGTAAGTTTTCACGTAGCGCTCTTTGGACTTATCCGGCAAAAGGTTTTGCATCATTTGTTCTGCTTCAAGCAAACAAAAATCAGGCTCTCCTCCTTTTTCATCATCTGATGAAGTGCTTGACATTGTTGTAAATAACTTAAATCCCTTTACGAACAAACTTCACAAACTTTCAGATCAAATGAAATGCCGCCATTTCCATTTTTTTTTCGTAAATAGTTTTCCATTTTTTTTTACGGCTCTGAGTTCCAAGGAGTTTTGCATAGTTTGAAATGTATGAAAATTAAATGCCGCCATGTTCAGTGTTTTTTTTTTTTTCAGTAAAAAGTTTTCTTACCATTTTATAAGAAAAGAGATTGTTTACCAAGGAGTTTTGCATAGCTTGAACTGTAATGTGAACATTACAATTCAAGCATAGTGCGACGTAATGTTGCCTTGAATTGCAAACACCAACTTACAAGGAGACTTTCCACCATAGTAATCCCTAGTTACTGAGCAAGTATGATATAAAATTTTTTTCGCTTGCTTTCCGTTACCATCTCCATGTCTCTCTAAATCCTATAATGGCATAGGTACCGTACATAATCTGAGCAAGAACAGGGTACATATGGATTATTCAAACTAACAGTGCATTGGCTTAAATTAATACCGTCCCATTTCGTAGATTTAATCGCAAAATTATGTCGGATTATCCATTGAGATATCGAGTGAAATATCAAATTTAGCAAAACCGTTAGCCTCCATCGGCGCAAACCATCTGACGATAACAAATCAATCATGAAACTCTGCATCTATTACGTACGCTCGGAGAACTGTCCAGAGGGCAATTATGTTCGCAGCTATGTTGGATTATACGATAGAGACCATCTGAATGATGAATATCCTTGTAACGACTTCGCACTGAACGATTTCCATAAAGAGTGCTTCAGATAATTTGTTCTATGCTTTAGATTATTATATTGCGTGCCACAATTGCCGAAACAGGTAGTTAATTGACAGGGGTAGTTTGTGTAACCTCGTCATCAATTTGATACCTCTGCTGGTTAACAGTTAGAACATTAGAAAGCCATAAATCAGCTGTTGGTATAACATATTGTTATACGTAGGTACCTGAATTATATTTTTCATATTTTTTTTTCAATGCTCATTTACATTCTTTGAAACCAACAACAGGGAAGCACATAATAATAATTTATATTGGAAGAAAGTCAAATGGGTGCTTTTATACGGATATTTTTATATCGAACCACATAATATAAAATCGTTCCGTCTTCGGACGTTTAACGACTGACAACCATTGCGTGCCAAACGACACTTGAACCCACATTGCATTAATTAATTGGAAGTTTTCCTTTCATGTCCCAAACTTTCAATGTTAATTGCCTTTTCGACGGCTATTACTTCGTAGTACCCATTTCCTAAGTATGATGTTCTTTACCATCAACCGGTTTTAAAACAATGTTATCGTCCCACGTTACTTTTATATTGGCACATTTAGGAAAGTAAAGCTCTGAGAAAGTGTAATTGGCATCGTAAAAGAACGTCTTGGGAGACTTCAAAGTCACGGAAGAGATTATGATGATAAGAATAGACATAATAATGCGCAAACAACCGAACTGTGACTCGCCATCAATTTCTTGGATGTTTTTCCCAAAATAATTCATTTTCTCATCGTGAATTCGAAAACGTGTTCTACAATTCTATTTCGAGTATTCTTCAATACTCCAGGTAAATCTCAATCGTAAATCTCAATCATTTAATGATTTTCTATTTATTTTAATTATTCTGAACTCTTCATCAAGTCCTTAAAAAGCGGAGGTATAATGAGTACGACGTAGTTCCAATAGAGCAAACTTTTCCAAAATCACTTGCATATAACATCATCATTATCATTATCAACAATAAAGATTCCACAAAATAGAAAATAATTAAATAAGTTCTCAACTCTTTTTACCTCTAACACTTTTTGTAGAGAGCCTTTCAATTCATCTGGCTATAAGAGATTGATTACGAAATAAGACTGATTTGAATAAGATAGAATTGATTAACATAAAGGGATTACCTATCATTGAAAACATAATTATTTGTGAGTACATGTTTTATCCCCATACACCAATTTAACTACGGCATCATGGACATTAACAATGCGAAGTTTTAAGTGTCCCCATGACATGAATGGGCTCAGCTGTCATGTGCAAATATGAACCAAGGGGCATCCATTCAACTTTCATAAAAGGGACATTAGTGGTAGCTGCAACTAGTAATTATTGTAAGTAACTACTATTTTGCACTTAATTATTGTAAGTACTATTTTGCACATATTCTGACTTGGTGATTAACTAGAATAAAGAATAAGAGTAGATCTTTTACAAAATGGCAGATAAGATAAGAAAAACGCTCTGAAAAGAGTTTATGTCAAACAGTGGACGAATACAAATTGATGATAATGATCAAATCTGATGAATAAAAAAATAGTAACACCTTTGTTGAATTTTCAATATACAAGACTACACAAGTTCCTACCTAAAGAAATAGCATCCCAAAATTACACGCTTGCCTTAAAAATACAATGTTAGAAATTACTGGCAACTGGCATTCGTAAGAGGCACTGTATTTCAGACCAAATGCAACGCAATTGTACACATCCCCATTGTTAGCTTCCACAAACACCGCACCAGAACACAAATCACGACCATCGCTGTGATTGTGAGTGAGCCATTATAGTGGTATTGAGTAATTGCGATTTGAATTGTTTCATTTTCGAGCCAACAAAAAAATCATCGTTTCACTCACGACGTCTCTATTTAACCACGACCCGAGTAATTTTCATTGTTTTGCAAATATTAGCTCATGGTAAACCTTCCTACATGTTTTGTTAGGTCCAAAGTTTGAACTTAACAAAACAAGTATGTTTGGACAGTGGACTCCCAAAGTTACGTATTACGTAAAGTCAAAGAACAAATAATCAGGACGAATCCTGTCCAAGGAACATTTCGAATGAACAGTCTTCCCCTTGTTACCTTCAAGTTTAAATATAATTACAGCAACGAATAACTGCTAAAACCCTTTACAAATTTTCATTTACAGACTTCAGAAACTTTAATTAACTCGACCAGATCTTTTGTTAAGCGGAGGACTGTAGGTACTATCTCAGTAGGTTATTAAAATTAGATATTTCAAATAGCAAAGCCAAGCCAATTACATATTTGATTTTCTTCTTCTAGGGTAACGTTGTTCCACTTTTTTCCTATTTTAACCTTAATACTTTTGTTTCTCATTTACTACTGTTACGAACTACATTTCTGTGTGATTTCTGTCTATATCATGAAAAGAAAATTTTACTTAAAGATACGAGCGATTTTGTTTAAATTCAGAACCCATTTTTCAACTCGGATAGTCCCATTAGGACACTAAATAAAAGTACCTAATCTATCTAATAGCTCAATCTATAATATTTCAAACGCTAACAACATTCGAGCTTTATTAGGTACAGTGGGAAATAAATTAAACACACCGTCTACAACAATTGACAAATACACTTAAAGCCCCGCTTTTTTCTTTCCTGTTAAGTAACATCCGTGCAGGGCGACAGGTGTCCACGTCGTCGGCCATTTTGTTTTTTCCCCGCGCGCCATTACGCCACCGTGTTGTCTATTACCCGTACAACTTAATAAATAACCCCGGAGTACGGTTAATGTATATTATTTCATCGCGACATGCTCGCGCCGGCCGTTTGTTTTTATATAGCTCAACAAGTTTCGTACATTTTTGCCAGGAATGGTTTTAAGGTAAACGCAGCTTTTATATGAATCGATTGCCACATGAAGAACCTCTGTCACTGAAGAAACATGTAAACGAATAAGGTTTCTATTTATATCAATTCATGGGGGTTGTTCTGTAACTTAGTTAGCAACTGAAAATGGTTGCCAACGAATTAGTTCGATATACATTGCTGCTTTACTGTGTAAAATTATTAAAACACTTTATATTTCCCACAGTAAAGCAGCAATGTATATCTAACAAATTCATTGGCAACTATTTTCAGTTGCTAACTAAGTTACAGAATAACCCAGCAGGTTAGTAGTAATGTTATAGAATATAGAAATCGGGTGACAATAAACAGCATTGACAACAGCTAACGTACTATCCGATTGAAGTACCTATACCTAATTAGGTACTTACCTTCTCTCATCTTTCTCAAGGGCTTACTTCGTAGCCTACCCTTAAATCCAATTAAAATATCCAAGTCAATATTTGAAACCTTTTGATGGCCTTTACTTCAAAAGCATCGTTCTGTTATACGTAGAACAGAAAAACAACAGCATTAAATAAAAACACATCTTTTGTTTCAATGTAAACCTATACGGCTTTTAACGCCACGAAGTCCTTGAAGTTATTTTCATCTCATTTAAAATGAATGGCAAGAAAAACGGAAACCGCAGTAACGTTTCGTTTTATATGTATACCGTTGTCCTGTATGCTTAGTACGACTTTACACATCTTAACATTGATACACTTCGAGTGTCGAAACACTTAGCCCTCATACGCATTAGCGGTCAACCGCGTACGCGGCTGACCGCGCGGCTGGCCGCTTTTATATTTTTATATGCAACCGCTCATTTTGTACGCACTAAACCGCGACGAAATTCTATGAAGAGGCTAGCCGCGCGGTCAGCCGCGTACGCGGTTGACCGCTAATGCGTATGAGGGCTAAGTGTTTCGACACTCGAAGTGTATCAATGTTAAGATGTGTAAAGTCGTACTAAGCATACAGGACAACGGTATACATATAAAACGAAACGTTACTGCGGTTTCCGTTTTTCTTGCCATTCATTTTAAATGAGATGAAAATAACTTCAAGGACTTCGTGGCGTTAAAAGCCGTATAGGTTTACATTGAAACAAAAGATGTGTTTATATTTAATGCTGTTGTTTTTCTGTTCTACGTATAACATTATGACAAGTGACAAAGACAAAACACTATGACTTCAAAGTGAAATGGACTTAAACTGGCTTATTTTAAGGTTTGTGTTCGCCAATACATTCAGCCATTCGTCTACAGCCAGCGCCCCAAGCCGAAATACATCAAAGTACTAAATACGACGTTAAACAAGAGTCTTTGGGTTCATTTTGCATTACATGTTCAGTTTCTCGATATGTAGTATTTAGCAAAGTTTTCGAGGTATACTAGCTCGGAATAACCATACTGATCTGAACTTGTCAATATCAATAACGCGGCCAGAGCTGTGTGAAGTTTATATGACGTGTGACGGAAAATACGATACGCCTACATGTCTTTCTTTGAGGACTCTTTCAGTAACTTGAATTGTATCGATTTCTTCTGACGAGTAAAAATAAAAAAGCAGTCTGCTTTTTATTTTTACTCGTCAGGAGTACACATTTTAGTACAATGAATGAATGAAACAAAATCAAACCGTTTTTGATTTCGAAACATAGTTGCTGCCATTTTCTGCTGAATCACTACAATGTATTGATAAAGATTGGACCAACTTGTGTGCAAGTCTTGATGGTTACCTAGAAAGGACAGATCCACAAAAGTGATTCGATTAGATAGGTATAGAGAAACAATATGTATATTCATCTGAGGTAACAATAATATATTTGTTGAATTTTAAATATCCCAATCATCACTATCATTAGATATGTAGCATCTACTATAGCGCTAATCTCAGAAAGTCTTCTTCTTCTCAGAAAGTAGCGAATGGATTTTATGCAGGTTATGAACGATATTCTCTGCTGGTAGTTCTGTACATAGGTATACTTTAGGCCACCTGAACTTACCTATTAAGATTGAGCTTACAAGTAAAATTAAAGTTATAATCGATGGCTTACGTATGAAAACGACGCCGAAAACGTAAATCAATTTTGTAAAAGTGATAGTAGCTACTCTAACGCAACCGCTTAAAATTAAGTTTGACCCACAAAATCTGGTGTCAGCTCCAGTGACAATGAACATAAAGCACGACAGTATCAGAGCGGAGCAACAATTATCAAGTGAATAATTTAATTAAAAAGTTTGAATCAACGGCCGCGTAACACTGGCGCATGGCGGCGATAAATAAAATTATTTTGTCGCAGAAAAACAACGATGACAAACTATTGCGTCTAGGCTACTCCACTAACTGGGATTTAACGTCCATCCGGTATGTTCCATGAAAAAACTGCTGTCGAGATAAAAACTTTATCTCTTACTATCTCCATTTTAAATAGCTGCGATGATGTTGATGATAATGATAGCAACATAATAAGACCAAGATAAGAAAAGGAATGTTAAACCACAGTTTTCTATTTCTGTCTTTTTACCCTTTTTATCTTTAACCGTTGCTTTACGCAGAACAGGACAAAATAGAAGCTCTATCTTCTATTTTGTCCTGTTCTGCGTAAAGCAACGGTTAAAGATAAAAAGGGTAAAAAGACAGAAATAGAAAACTGTGGTTTAACATTCCTTTTCTTATCTTGGTCTTATTATGTTGCTATCATTATCATCAAGATGTCTTGAGCAATTGAGCACTTTAACATGGCCCCTAAAGTCATTGAGAATGACTGGAAACTCCAAGGTCGTTATTGCAAGACGCACATTTCATACTGGCAGGTATATTACATACTGGCAGGTACCTAACAGGGGAATTGAAGAACTAACAGCGCAATAAAATAACTGCTTTTAACTTCTACAAGTGAAATCTGTAAGTTTCAATATCGCGAAGTAAAGTAGTATTCTAAAAACTACCACTGCGTTGAAAGGACAATATTCCGACTGAAGCTCAAACGAAAGTGGACTTTCCGTATTTTACGTAGATAAGTTTGTCACACATGTCCAAAAAACATCAAAGCTACATGATAAAACTCTTTGTACGTATCACATAGAGTTATCATGTCCTTGCCAAAGAAGTGTGATGCTCAAAGAGAAATTAAGAAAGAGAAATTAAATTATGGTATGTTTTCCAGAGACTAAGTAAGATAGGGGCTAATTAAAAGTGTAACATTTTCCTCCTAAAAAGACAGTTAACACATTTTCGTACCCAAGAACCGTTATAACCGCAATTTGTAGATACAATCGCCTACAAGCTATAAAGGGGCTCGGTGTCCCACTCGCACCATAACCACAATAGCGTCCCCCGACCGACGGAACACTTGAAAGCGACAAAAGGCGCAATTAATACTAAACAACAGCGGAACGGCATTAAGTAAAGTCCGCTTCCATTAGCAAACCGAGTAAAAACGCTTAAACGCGCTGCGAAACGGCTAAACAATTTCACTGCAATCCCCCTGAGCGACGCGTTAAGAGCGTTGACGCACGGACCCGCTTCGCAAGTTTAGGCATTTACCTGTGATTCTTTGTTTACGTGAATGAACGGGCTGCTCCGACTGCAGTGTAGTGTAACAAACCGTTTTGATCTTTTTACCATTTTCAAACGGGCTATTATTTTTTTCAATATTCTTAGGCACCTATACCTAAGTTTTTAGTTCGTAGATTTTTAATTTTATAAAGCAGGCATAATTAATGTATAATGCTTGAAAAAGACCTTATAGAGTAGACCAGTACATAAAAATTATAATTGGAGAATATAGTACAGCTTCTGATATTGATTTTTTTATATGCCTACTCGTGTAAGGGCAAGATAGTAAAGAAAAAAGCAGATTCATTCAGAATCAAAATTAAAAAAAAATTAATAAAAGTATTTTGTTTTGTTTTCGCACCCAACCTAACGTAAAAACAAAACAGAGAGCAATAAAAGAGATAAGCACCTGCAACGCTAAAGCAGTTTTTATCACACTGACAATAGCCATCAAGGGTCGATTGCAATAAAAAAATTTCGAAAATATAAATAAAATTATCAAATAAAGTTGCTCAAACGATGACCACGTGCAAATGATAGTTAGTATCTAATCTCTTGCAGGTGTTGTGCTAGTGTAATCCATTTACCACAATAACAATAGAAAATTATTGCACGGGTAAAAAATTATCAGCCATTTTATAAAACAAAACAAAAAATTACTTTGTGCTATTGCGATAAATTGTGCGCAACAACCTAGGTATTGTGCCCAACATAGGTGTATGTATGTAAGTTTTTTTTTCATCAAAAAGTCTAAAATAACCAATGTCCATGCCTGTGATACTAAATTTCGGCCAAATCGGTAAAAAGAATAGGCCGTGAAAAGCTATCAGACGGAGAGACACACTTTCATATTTATAATATTAGTATGGATTATTTAAATAAAAAAATTATACTCTACTAGCTTTTGCCCGCGGCTTCGCCCGCGTGAATTTGGGTTTTTCACAAATCCCGAGGGAATCATGGATTTCCTGTTCCCGTTCTCGCTCCCTTTTCAAACATTTATACCTACTTTCAAGAAAGTTTGCCTATATCAGCCCGCCATGTTGATTTTGATGTAATTTCCCGATTTTAAATTTTAATAGTTACCGGACGATAGTTTTTGTATACGATAGCTATTTTCTAGTTCATTTTCCACATAATATTATGTAAGTATATGTTGGCCGCGAGTTCGTCAGCGTGGATTTAGGTTTTTAAAAATCCTGTGGGAACTACCTATGTCAATTTTCAAGACGCAAGCTACCTCTGTACCTACCAAATTTTGTATAAATCGGTTAAACGGACGGACCTTTAAGAATTCCGTGAGAACTCTTTAATTTTCCGAGATAAAAAGTATCCTATATCCATCCCCAGGATGTAAGCTAACTCTGTACCTAATTACATAAAAATCGGCAGACAGACAGACACACTGTCGCATTTATAATATTATATAGTATGGATTACTGATTTACAACTATAATCCTTAACTATAACTATAATATAATATATTACAATTATTAAAAATACGTAAAAAGTTTTAAACTATCTGTAAGAAAAAATAGCGAGCATTAAAAATATCTAGTATTGAATAGTGACAGTCGCACTACAATTTTACGTATATTCCATGTAATCCAATAAGAATTGCCGAGACAAAAAGCGTTACGTCCGTTCGCGGAGAGGCCTCGGCTCATACTAGTTTGCTAGTTCAATTTCCTACTGCCTCTTTCTGCGTTTTGGTGTATGTTTCTAAGTTATATTTTGGAAACAAATAGTAATTAATGTTGGATTTTTTTTTACTTATATTATTGCTAATATGTTTTACTTTTATATGTACTTAATTTTACTTATAAATGGCGAAAATTAATCTACTAAAATGACGGTTTTATATGTCTATAATTTACTGAAATTAAAATTTCTTTGCTTGGATTTTTATGATGTAAAAAACGCCAAATTAAAAAATGTTTTCTTCCATGTCTTTAGTTCAGGGCATTTCCTTTCATAAATATATCTTTGTGTGTGAATTGAACAAGTAACTTTTGACGTAGTGAACGTCAAAGATTCCACGAAAAATTCCCAAAATTCAAAAATAGGCTTTTGGTATTTTGGCAATAAGACAAAAACTATCAATAAATTGCAAAATGTTGTCTTCCAATTCCCTAGAACACAAAATTATCTACAATGCAGTATAAATAAGTTTTCAAGTAAATGCATAGATGAACAACATATGAAGGGTCAAAATAGCTTAAAAATGAGCTAAAACAGCGCAGAACGCATCAACGCTCTTAACGCCTCTGATTTAACTATATTTTTACCAGAATCAATGCAGCTGCATGTTTTGTTGATTTTGATGATAATCTAGAATCACTTGTTATCTAATCGTCAGTTGATTCATTAGGTGCTAATGAGAGAGATACTCATTAGGTTAGGGATTATTTAAAGTTAAACAAAGATTTAAAAGGTAAGAGATTTCTAACGAAGGATTTTAAAATATGATGCATTATGTTATGAGACACAATATTATGTTTCATCTACTCTTTTCTCTTACGAAAGAACTTAAAGCTGTAGCTGATTTAACCAAATAAACTAGTAAATAAATAATTCGCTATTAGTATTACACCGAGTCAATGACTTCCACTTGAATTACTCTATGTATGTAGATTGTAGGTATATGTAAAATTGCTAGTTTTCAAAAATCGTTTCTTCATACAAACTGTAACACCGCTTTACACATCTCTATGGAATATGAAAAACTTCCTTTCAAAAAATCCCTGAGCAATGAATAAATATTTCCTCCAATTATTCAAATCTCTAAGTCTATCGTTTTAAAGGTTATAAATAGAGATTTTTTATTAATTTCACTTTGTAAACACTCTTATTGATGCCTCTCGCAATTTTCATTTTACTCCACTTTACTCTACTTAACAAATAGCTGTCCGATGTCCAATAAAATATAAAATAACTATCCACCACCACCACTACAGCCATTTTTAACGTTCCACTGCTGGGCACAGACCTCCTCTCTCATAGGAGAGAGGGATTCAGAGCTTAGACCCGCCACGCTGCTCTAATACGTGTTGGCGGGCAAGTATGTAACATCACAATAGTTATAATAGGTAGGTACGTCGTATGGCCTACGTTGTGATGCGGGATGTAAATTCCTCGGTGCACGAGGAAACCGAATAAAAACGCTTAATCACACTACAAAACAGCTAAACAATTTCACTGCAATCCCGGTTACGTGTTGATGCGACTGATTTTTTTTTTCATTTCTACTCGCAAACAATTGTGGGAGAATGTGCTCTTTATACTATTGTGTCTAACATTTCCCGTACCTCTTCTTGCTTTAAGCAGTTGAACAAATATTAAGACAATCATATTTTGTTTATATTCATTACGAAGTAGACTAGATCAGCAATTACCAAGATGTCGATGATGGGCTTTAAAATAAAATAATTCAGATTTTTTTAATATATTGGCTTCATAACGCAATCTACCCACAACTAACATAATATCTTTAATAGGGTACTTTCGTTAGTGAAAAATAAATTATGAAATTTGATAAAAATAAAAATTTATGTAGAAATATACTTAAATATTCTGATTTTGAGTCATAAAAGCACATGATTATTTTATTAAATTAAAATTAAAAGTCGTAATTTCCCATCTGTATATCACGTGACCTAAAACACGAGCCGCCTTGTTGTGACGTCATAATGATAGAAAATACTAATATTAATCTGTGGTCATACAAGAAAGATAGAACCTATGGAATCTAAACTCCAAACAAAAAAGGAATGTTGATATTTTTTAATATAGTATTATATAAATAAATATTTTCGATATATCTATATTTTTAAATATATCGATATCGGAGTTCGATATACCGAAAAAAATATCGATATTTCGATATATCAGCTTTATTTAAAAAATCGTAAGTCACTTCAAAAATGATTACACAGTTATATTATAGTCCAGTATCTTTATCAAACAAATTAAATTATAAATATATATATATGTGTTAGGTTATAGTTCTTAGTAATTATTTTATTAAAATAAGGTACAATATGGCCTGTTCCCGACACTTATCAGAAGGTAGTGCTTCTGATAAGTGTCGGGATAGCCTAAACGTAAGTTTTGTCACTTCCTTACTTATGTCAAGTGACAAGGACTATAGTTGTGAATAAGCTATCCGACACTTATCAGATGGTGGTGAAACAGGGCCTTATACCAATATTTTTAAATGACGTTATCACGTAAAATATTCATCCGTAAGCCGACTTGACAGACAACTAATGATGTTTACAAAGATGTTTTAACATTCTGGAATTCGGCAGAACAGAAGTCTGGGTTACATGCAAAAGTTGTTGCTTCAGAGTACAATGAACTTTATGGTTTTTGTCTATATGACCATAGATTAATGATTAGTATTAACTATCATTATGACGTCAAAACAAGGCGGCTCGTGTTCAAGGTTACGTGATATACAGATTAACGATTACGACTTTTAATTTTAATTTAATAAAAAAATAATGTGCTTTTATGACTCAAAATCAGAATATTTAAGTATATTTCAATATAAATTTTTATTTTTATCAAATTTCTTAATTTATTTTTCACTAGCGAATGTACCTATTTATTACCACAGAGGTATCATCATCATCATCATGATCAACCCATTACCGGCTCACTACAGAGCACGGATCTCCTCTCAGAGTGAGAGGGCCTTGGCCATAGTCCACCACGCTGGCCAAGCGGATTGGTAGACTTCACACACCTTTGAGAACGTTATGGAGAACTCTCAGGCATGCAGGTTTCCTCACAATGTTTTCCTTCACCGTTAAAGCAAGTGATATTTAAATTCTTAAAACGCACATAACTCCGAAAAGTTAGAAGTGCGTGCCCGGGATCGAACCCACGACCTCCGATTAGAAGTCGGTCGTCCTAGCCATTAGGCTATCACAGCTTTATCACAGCTTTTTGTATCTACATTTCGATATCAAACTATCGATATATCGTCCAAAAAATATTAGTAATAAAGAAAAAGTAGCCCAGGTGAATGACTTTATCTTCACTACAATATTTAAGGCGCAAACTCCAGTGTTATATAGAATACATTTATAACCTTCTTGTATATCATTGTTACGTCATGAAATGGCTGACTTATTGGCTGACAGCGTTTTCGCGGCATTAAAAAATGTTTAAAATTTAATTTAATTTTATGGCATGAACGCGTGTTTATTTTGCCGAAATATATTTTTTGTGGCTTTTTATTAACAAAAACAACATTTTGAAGTGCTTTTTCAAACACAGTAGAATACCCTATTGCATATTATACAGTTCCTTGTTATTTAGATTATTTCCATTTCGTGTTATTTTCGTTTCTATTTCAAAACATTTTTTATACAAGAACGACGGCCTTTATTTTAATTCCGTCATAATTCTTACCTACATTATATTTTTTATCCAAACTCTTTTCTTTTCATAATTGAAACCCTTCATTAAAAATTTGACCAAACCCCGACAGAATATTCGGGATAAAAAGCCCTGAACATCTACATCATTGTTTTAAAGGCATGTTCCATTATTTTACTTTCAGGGAAAAAATGGACAGTACAATTGCAAGTGCCTAATTAATTTTGTAACGGAAAATTTAATGTTTTAAATTCAAAAAAAATTTGGATCAAAAATATCTTATGATAGTAGGGTAGGTAAATGAATTAAGGCACATTATTAAACCGTATAGTAGATAAATTATTATATTTAAATTTTCGAAGACATATTTGTTAATTTTAAAAACTGGTTACACAAAAAAAGTACCTATTACTCAAAAGAATAAAAATTTCAAAACGCGATTTAAAAAAAATGCTTTTTAACCATCATTAAATGTTGAATTTAAAGTGAACGAATCTAAAAGAACACGCCGGGTAAAGCCCCCGGCGGTGGTGCATTTAATTTTAAAGGCGTCTTGCTTTATTGCGTTCTATGGGAAGATAAAAATGGCGGCTCAATAAGTATGAAATAAGAGCTCGACGGGCTGCGGCAGTCGTATCGCGTTTCTTGCTTTATTTAGATAAACCGACTCCTATGGGACATAAAATTCTTTTAACGGAAATGTCAATGCCGTAAAGAAAATAAGCGACACTAAATTAATACAATCTATACAATAAGTTAAAAGTGACATTAAAAATATCTTTTTTAAATCCTTGGAGAAAATTCTAAAATAAAATATTGGTTTTCGCATTATAATTTTCGACAAAGCTCTACAAGTTATTGTTATTTATTAGTGTGACTGATAGAGTTTAGGTAATTTGATAATTTATTAATTGCTCAATAAGTAGTACCTATTCGTCAAAAGGAAGATAAAAGAAAAAAAAATATGATATGGAACTCGCTAAATCGTGAAATGACAGTCATATTATTATTGTAAGCAAAGACTTCTCCGAGGCATAGTAACTTACTGCGTCTCTACGTGTCCGTCTGAACCGCGGACGCTACCTCATAAAATCAAATGAAACCTTATCTATAATTTAGTAGTTTTTTAGTAGTATTTGGTAGTTAAGATAAAATATTTAGTAGTTCAATATAACCAAAATTAAATGAAAAATAAAGTGCGCCGCCAAGCTGACGTCAGGTTGGCGGGTGGAATTTTAACGGCGTACAATACTTTGAAAATATATATGTCAAATTTTAGTAGTCTTTTGGTAGTTTAATAAAATTACGTTAAATCTTATTCACGCCTTTGTTTATAGACTGGAAAATATATTTTCTTTTTCTTCATCGGAAACGCCTGTGGAAATTATCATAGCAATCTTTCAGCAGAACTAATTTAATTTCCACAGGCGTTTCCGATGAAGAAAAAGAAAATATATTTTCCAGTCTATAAACAAAGGCGTGAATAAGATTTAACGTAATTTTATTAAACTACCAAAAGACTACTAAAATTTGACATATATATTTTCAAAGTATTGTACGCCGTTAAAATTCCACCCGCCAACCTGACGTCAGCTTAGCGGCGCACTTTATTTTTCATTTAATTTTGGTTATATTGAACTACTAAATATTTTATCTTAACTACCAAATACTACTAAAAAACTACTAAATTATAGATAAGGTTTCATTTGATTTTATGAGGTAGCGTCCGCGGTTCAGACGGACACCGTCTCTACGTAGCTAAACTACGCTGAGTAACTACGTAGCGTAGTGGAAAAATGTGTGTAAACACGTTTTTCTACTACGCTAACTAATATTGATTAATTCTAAATTACAATATTTTTAAGTCTTTAAAAACCTTTACAGGAAAAAAATATTATTTAATTGAATTCGAAAGCCAACCGCTCCATCTTGCGCGGGCAAGCAATATTTCAACAAGCCTGCAATATGTAGGCGTTTTTACTCCGGAAGTAATTTACGTTAACACAAATCATGGCACAAGGACGATAGTGTTAATACTTGATTTTTAACTGCTTTACAACCTTTACCCAGCTCAAATGTGAGAACATTAATGAGATTACCAATGAAAGATACCAACATAAATCTTAAGTTATCACAGCATAAAAAGATCGTCTAATGTCGCAAAGGATTTTATCCAATCCACATTATTTTATATCGAAAATCACCACTTTTATATGCGATAACTTAATTTTGACTATTCTGTTACAAATTACAAATAGAATACACTTATATTCTAATTGGGCACTAGCATAAATTTTGGTGGCCAAACGAACGTCTACCTACTCTGATTTTTAAATCCGTGGAATTCTGACGTTTCATAATGTTAACAGAGATAAAACAGTTCCCACAAAAAACGTAATAAATTAAAAACTTACATATATAGTTAAATAAAAATAAATTGCCACATGTAGATATGACAAATGCCTGACAGATACTCAGGTAGGTACCTACTTTAGTTTGGGGTAAAATCGAACTTCAGGTGGTAACCCTGTTTTTGATACAAATAACTCATTCTATTTTTAAATGACAACTGTCAGAATTCCACCGAATTAAAAATCAGACTATAGGCACCTAACAAAAATACTGATTCTAAGTAGGTACACTAAGCACGCTGCATGGATTTTTTAACACTTTGACAAGGGTCCACGGGCCCATCATTCCTAAATTCTTTCATATATAAAATATAGATAGATCGCATGGCGCTGGGCGTTGGATTCACAACGATATTCCATTACGGGGGTGGACGTGGAATATAAAATGAGAACTGACCCCCCTGTATCGTCTGGTTGGTGCCACACACTTAGGTAACAGTCGCCGATATATATTAAAATTTACTGCGAAAGTATCCTACTTTCCCAGTATCCTTGTGAGCTATTAACGGATCGGAATGCTTGGAATTAATTGAGATGTAATACACTTTCCTTTGTTCATCAATATGGATTTTGTTAAGTGCTCATTGAAGTATATAAACAAAAACCTTTGAGCTTGTCGAGAACTTTGTATATTTGGTAAAGTCAAGATTCCATACCTACACTAACACTAACCTGTTGTAAAATTAAGTACGTCTACAAATAATATAAATTACTAGCTTTAGCCCGCGGCTTCGCCCGCGTGAATTTCAATTTTTCACAAATCCTGAGGGAATTGGTTGGTTCCTACTCCCTTTTCCAACCTTTATACTTACTTTCAAGATAGTTTGCTATAGTGCAGTAATCTACCTATAGCTGTAGCTGTAGATTTGGGTTTTTCAAAATACCGCGGGAACTTTGGATTTTTCCAGGATAAAAACATATGCGTTAAGTCAGGGCATTATCTATCTTCATGCAAAATTTCAGCCAAATCTGTTCAGTAGTTGCGACGTTATAGAATAACAAACATCCAAACATCTAAACATCCAAACATCCACACTTTCACATTTATAACATTAGTAGGATAACCATAATAAAAGTATTAATCATGATAATTATGATTACATTTGGAGATAATCAGTCACAGCGATTAAGGGACTTATCACTTAATATACGATCAACTAGAGTGAGAGATCTGGAGATTTCAGAACGGAAATTAAATGGTGTAACCCCACTAGGTAATTAAATCGACGCCATTACAGTGCAGATGCTTCGGGCTGGGGGCAAAATGGGAACTGGTTGTACCATATAAATTCGGTTGTTTTAGTGGATTACAGCAAAATTTTTTTTACCCGACTACGGCAAAGCCAAAAGGAAGGGTTATGATTTTAGCAGTCTATGTATGTATGTATGGCCGATTTTTGTATGAGTTTTTGTGTGTAGGTACCACCGTAGCGCCTGAACTACTGGACCGATTTTTTGATGAATGAGGTGTCTGTTGATTCGTTGTTATGGTGCGGGTGACATAGGCTACATTTTATTTACGAAAAACACAAGAAGTTACCTTCGCGCGGCTTTCTAGAATCTAGATTATTAAATTAGTAATTCCGATAGACATAACAGATGACGTCACTAGTTGCTTGCTCCGCGTTTTCGCACACTAAATTATTATTAAACTAGCGGACCCGGCAGACGTCGTCCTACCCGCTATTAGCGCCACCTACCGGGTCCAATTTTTCTACTTATAAACCTTCCTCTTGAATCACTCTATCTATTAAAAAAAAAAACCGCATCAAAATCCGTTGCGTAGTTTTAAAGATTTAAGCATACATAGGGACATAGGGACATGGGGATATAGGGACAGAGAAAGCGACTTTGTTTTATACTATGTAGTGATTATTAAGCGTAGTCGGGTTTTAGTTTACGAACTTTATACTTGTTTTCTTTGGTATATATTGATTTCCGCAAAATAACGCCTGCTTCTGTTCAACAACAGTGGAGTAATCATCGTCCTTGTAGCTTCGTATGAAGAAATAACCGCCTTGCGAAGCTTTAAGTTACCTATCCTATCTACACGGATCACAAGTGTAAATTGAAAATTTAAAAAACCCCCGACATTCGCCATTTAGTGGCGGCGGCCATCTTGAATTTGCAATAGTGCTATTCTACTAGTCAAGCCCTTTCATTTGATACCCATATCAAGGGAGTTGTGAAAAAATATATCATCCGCCATTTTGTAGCGGCGGCCATCTTGGACCGATTTTCATCAAACATAGCTAAGAACACTCTCGACTAATTCACCTTTCAAACAAAAAAAACCGCATTCAAATCGGTCCACCCGTTTGAGCGCCACAGGGGAACAGACAGACACACACACACACACACACACACACACACACACACACACACACACACACACACACACACACACACACACACACACACACACACACACACACACAGACACGTCAAACTTATAACACCCCGTCGTTTTTGCGTCGGGGGTTAAAAACACAATAAACGATAGGTAAAAGTTGCATGTAAAGCCGAGTAAAGCGAGTTTACAAGTCACGGCAAATAAGTCGAACGTTGACCTTCAATGCGCAGAAGTCGCAAATGAGGTATCTCGCGGTGCGAAGGGGTCGCGGGAAGCGCCTGGGGGATCGTTCGTAAGCACTGATTAGCTCTCGCGGATCCCTCGTAAGCGCTGATTGGCTCTCCAATCGTACTGTGTCCCGCTCACTCGCACGACGCTGCGCGCACTTGAAGGTCAGCGTTCGACTTACGTGCCGGGGGTTTTCGTCAAGCAAACTTTATAAATGTGTCCAAGCACCATGAAACAGATGAGAGAGTTACTTGTACGTGATAAAAATGCGTTCCTGCCTACATAAATATATCTACAAGCTTTTCAGGTAACGACTGCTTCAATATCTAGTAGTGGTTCTGCGTAAGAGGACTTTTGTTTTTGAACATAAGCCATGCTTAAAATGTCTAATATTACCTTTTCCCCTCCAACTAAGCGTAAAACTTGTGCTAAAAGTAAGTTGGGATATGAACCGTCGACCTCTCAGTTTTGAGTTCACGCCTGTTGCACTATTGGGGCTTAAAGAAATACAAAATTCAAAATCATTTATTTCACGTAGGCCAACGTGTGGCTCTTATGACATGTCAAGAATCTACCACCGGTTCGGAATGCTGATTCTGCTGAGAAGAGCCGGCAAGAAACTCAGCAGTTGCTCTTTTCAAAACAAATGTTACAATAAGTGGCTTAACTGTCTTGTGGGCCGCTGAAGCAAAGCCGAATAGAATAGACATATGTATTTTTAATTCAGATAAACTTTCACAAGCACTTACGAATCGACAAATGATTCTACCACTGGTTCAGAATGGTGCTTACAATTCTACACATGTGAAGAAGGGCAGACAAAACTAGCCCCATTTCCGACGGTACTACCATAATACCTCTAAAATCGTAATAAAATAGACGTGTATTTTTCCACATCAACTAAAAAAGCTTTATTTTGATTCAGCATCACTGAAAACGTGAGTTTTTCAATCAGATACCAATAAAGCTATACAAAAAAATCACGCTTTCACCCAAAAAAATGACCAGACAGTAAACACTGTGTAACAAAACTAACATCAAAAGCCACCCTTTTAAAATCGCATCGTATCACTCTTCAAAATAGATTTAGTGGAGCGATCGCTTCACCGAATAAACGCTGTTGCTGTTTTTGTTCGGGCCACATTCAAATCTCAACCCTTCGGTACGCGTCAATGATCAAAGGACGTAATATCGTCTGGTCCTTTCCCTCATGCCAGTGATGTAATACGATCTTCTCTGTTCGGCCGGCGCCGCGTCTTAAAGATTCAATCCCGGTCGGAGGAAACCGCAGACAAAAGTTACTGGGTCGAATGGTTACAAATCTGATCCCGCATGATCCGTCCGATGTTTCATTTGGGACAACAACAGTTTAGTTGATCCATAAAAATGCGTTTTACTTAATAGAGCAAGATCCCAGGGCCGCCAGACATCACGTATTTTCTGACGGATGAAATGTGGACGATTGAGTAGTGTTAGTATGTAATAAGATCGTATGCCTACCTGCTAGCTTGGTCAAACGGCCAATTTCCAGGTATCAGGTAATCAAGGTACATAAAAACATTACTTACTTCACGTAAATTCTCATGGCTGATTTTTATATATGTTTTCGAGTGTATAGTTAAAAATAAATTGTCAATACTCCCAGACACTTTCCGTCGGCCATATTGCTTGACAGACGCTTTAAGGGTCTCAAAATAATTAGTCAACTTCACGTAAATTCTGACGCTCCATTTTTATATATGTTCATCCGACAACTATTTTAAAAGCTTTGACAAGAAGACAGACCGATCCAAGGGGCCAATCATCCCCTAAACTAAATTTTAATATCTCTGTGAGTGGGAGCGCGAGAGCATTATCTACGCGCATGAGACTGAGTGAATTTTTTGAATCTAAAAAATTTAAGAAAACAAGGAAAAACGTTCAATAGCATTAAAGAAAAAATAACAAAACTGGCAAAAAAATTAGAAGATTTATTGCTTATCATGATGCTTTAAATATTATGACTGCAGAAGAATACAAGCAGCTTTTATAAGCACTTCGACAAAACGGACCCCTGAGTTTAGTTGGTTCAGTGGACAGAAAAAGTTTAAATAAATAAATAAACAAAATGTTTAGACAAAACCTTAAAATAAATGATCCAAATAATTACCTAATGTCTTAATTTATAACACCGACAGTAATTTTGTATTTTCATGTCCTGATTTATGAATAAATGAATCCAACAAATGTAGAGATTTGGAGTTTTTATTTAAAACTAGAGGTCCGTCCCGGCTTCGCCCGTGGTACATAATATATAGCCTATAGCACTCAAGGATCACGTACATATCCAACGGTGAAAGAATTTTTGAAATCGGTCCAGTAGTTTCTGAGATTTGCGCGTTCAAACAAACAAACTCTTCCGCTTTATTATATTAGTATAGATTCAAATCTTAGTAGCGACCCTAAAATGTCATTTAAAAAAATTGAAAAAAATACTGAAATACTTTCATAAGGTATAGAATCAAATTATGTAGTGCCCCGTGAGTATAAGAAAAAAAATTTTTTTCTTAGGAATAAGGACCACCCTAATAGGCAGTCCATGACGTCATGGGTTGTTGAAAACGCCTTGTGTAAATAAATAGCAATTTCCGTTCGCCATGGGTTGCAGTACGGAAATTGGCGCGTATTTGTGCCAAAACTCAAAATAGGTTAAATCTCGCTTGGAATTTGATGATTGTTTTTAAATAATAATAATAATATGTCAAACAAATTGTATACTTAGTCATTATACTATACAGGGTGTCTGGGAAACTCAGTAAAGTAAAGTAAAGAATTTACGTGAAGTTGACTAATTATTTTGAGACCCTTAAAGCGTCTGTCAAGCAATATGGCCGACGGAAAGTGTCTGGGAGTATTGACAATTTATTTTTAACTATACACTCGAAAACATATATAAAAATCAGCCATGAGAATTTACGTGAAGTAAGTAATGTTTTTATGTACCTTGATTACCTGATACCTGGAAATTGGCCGTTTGACCAAGCTAGCAGGTAGGCATACGATCATAGTACATACCAACACTACTCAATCGTCCACATTTCATCCGTCAGAAAATACGTGACGTCTGGCGGCCCTGGGATCTTGGACCATAAGTTATTATCAACCTCTCTATCATGGTGAGGTTTTCAAAAATAAGCGAATAAAATCGCGGGCATCAGCTAGTAAAAATAGCGGAAGTGTCTGTCTGTAACGTAAGATCGGCTTCTCGGGCCTTTGTATATAAGAACACAGCTATACGGTACCGCGATGCAAGTAGCGTACAGCGCCATCTAGATCAGGAAAAGGAAACTTTATTGTTGGATACATGAAATAAATGTTTATTTATTTATTTTATTTATACAAAATAATATATTATTGGTATAATATATAATTATTGGTATAGTCTAGATTAGGTATTTATTAAACGTATCGACAAGTCAACATTTAACAAAATTGGAGAAATATGTAGATCTTCCCTGTACCTTAACATTGAAATCAAGCGCAAACTGCTATTTATGATGCTGATTCTAATGAAAAATTTAGCATCCTTACATTAAGGACACAATTGGGGCCAAGCCCGCCCAGCCGGGTTATTCTGTGACTTAGTTACCAACTGAAAATGGTTGCAAACGAATTAGTTCAATATACATTGCTGCTTTACTATGTGAAAAAATATAAACAGTGATTTAATTTCACACATTAAAACAGCAATGTATTTCGTTGGCCACCATTTTCAGTTGGTAACTAAGTTACAGAATAACCCGGCTGGTGCTACTAAAGTATCAAGTTCCTATTACTTACTCAAATTGAAGCAACCTTAATGAGTAGTGCTCAATCATTATCTCCGGATTGAGCGGAAAATTGAGAAGAAAGATTTGAGAGCTCAGGTTTATTTAATTAAGAAAAACAGTTATCAATATTAATTTTAGAAAGGATTTTAATGAAGTGTTATCAATATTAATTTCAGAAGTGTTTTTCATGAAATCTGCAATGCCAATAATACAGTCTCCCTTATAAGGAATTTAAAGTTCTCGTTCATCTGGTTAATTATAATTCTTCCAATAGACAAAGGGTTTTGTGGAAGGCACATGGAGCGGAAAGCAGTAACAAGAGAAATTATAAATAAATTGTATTAGTTAGTAGCTTTTCCGATTTATTTATCTTCAACGCTTCAATATTAGATAAGTGTTCAAGGATCTTCGAGTTCATTTTCATCTCGCAACTCTTCCAGGAACAAGGATCGACAAGGATTCGCCCGAGGAACTTTGAGGAAGGGTATGAAGCGGGAAGGAACTGAAAAAGGAAATAAAATTAATGTTATTTATGAATTTACCATTAGGTAGTTTCGAAGGTTTTAATATGTAAAAGTTTAAGATAGCTCTAGTGTAGGCAACACCACAAAAATAATAAATCGGTTTAGCGTTCAAATTATATCAACTTTGTTTGTGCTTCAGTTCAATAACAAAAGAATTAAGTTGTGCAATAATTATTATTACTTATTTGTAATATTTATGGTAGGTAGGTAATAGCAGTAAACGCGCACTGAACTTTAACAAAATCGATACCAAAACACAAAGGAAAATCACAAAAATTACTAAAACTAAAAAGTTTTCCAACAGAAAGAATTCATTTAATTGGAATTGGCAATGAACGATGCAAATTTTGATGAAATATTTGTTGGAATACAAAACAAGCTGTTGGCTCAACAAGCACACAATAGCTAGAGCATTTGAAATTTCACAGAGGTTGCGATAAGCATTATGATATCCTAAAACGTCGGAATGACGCCAAATCTTGTTTCCTACTATGTAATTATTGCAGCGTGCGCATACTGCACAGTCAGTGTTTTAGTGGGATCTGGTGGTGTATATGCATTGGAATGGGCTAATTTACAACAAATATTTGAATCGAATGGTATCATTTAGTCCAAGAACGAAATTAGACGATTTATTGTATCATTTACTAAATTGTATTTAATTGGAATCTAAGATTATTTTTGTTAACGGTAAACTTTTGGGTAAACGTTCTACACCAAATACCAAAATGTCAAGTTCGTAACTCATTTCGTCTATGAGCTACCTGTGACACGCGGACAGACGGATACGCAGACAGATAGACAAACAGCAGAGTGACATTAACAGGGTTCAGTTTTTACCCTTTGGGTACGGGACCCTAAAAACTCACTAATGAGTCTAAACTCACTAAACTACTTCAACTTTTTTAACTCATCTACTTAATACTTATATCATTTGAGTTGCCTTTGCCTCATTTAAAACGTCATGAAGTAATTTTATTAGTGAATATTTAAAACCCAAGCTTTGATATGGTGATCCCTTCAGGATGCTTTGCTCGCTCGAATTAAATTGTGATGATGACAGCTGCGATGATAAAATTCGCGACTAGGAAAATAATTACAAATTTCAATTAGAAGGAAATTTCAAAGATCGTATACCTATACCAAGTAGAGCCCACTAAGCGGGTAAGAAGACCCTGATGTACTATGCTGGAACAAAATAATATCAAGAAAAGGATGGGCAAAATGAAACATCGTAGAGCCATTCCATTGAGGTCGAATGTTTTGTACATGTAATGAGAACATGGCAAATATCCCTGAAATTGTACGATATACAGAGTGCAATACAAAGGCATGCAGTGCGTGCCACACCCCATTCATTAGCCGCCGAGTGCTTCCGCGCATTTATCAATCTACCCCCCGGTGTAGATCTCTAGTTTTTGTGGAATAAAGTGCATTCCTCTGATAAATATATTGTAACTAAATTCTTAGATTAAACTACACATTAACTGCATTGTATTCATAAAATAGATATTTAGTAGTAATGGTCTTTTGCATTTCACGAAATACTTCTACGCCTACGATCAATTTTACATCAATCAAGAAGTAACTATACTTCGACTTTTAATTGTATGCAGTAATGTGAAGTTTCGTGGGTTGTCACTTTTTAACGAAAATAAAATAGGGATGGGGTACAGGTGATTGATTTGAATCATTCAATTATTTTATTCAAATTAAAGTTTTTATTTTAAGTAATTATTATATTTTATGTACAAAAGTTACATATATATATTTATATATACAGTATATATATAAATACGTATATCTTTAATATATAAAACAAAGTCTCGTTTGCTCGAACACTTATAACTCGAGAACGGCTGGACCGATTTTCATGGTTTTTGATTTGTTGTATTTGTCTTCGTCCCGAATAGCAGAATAACTGTTAAAAATATTGGAAAATTGACGAAAAAATAAAAGAAAAAACATTTTCCCATACAAAATGTTCATGGGTTTCGTAACTGTCAAACATTGAATGTTCATCCTGTCGATACGGAACTCTCTCACCCGTACCGATATAATTCTTCTGTACTTTTTCCTAAAGGGCTGGACTGATTTGGATGAAATTTTGTGTGTATATTTCAATGTTTATCATTTTCACTTAAATTCTTACGCGGTTTTTTTTTAATAGAAGGTAAAAATGTATCCTCAGCATGCGATGTACTTGGCTGAGCATTCATTTTTTTATTTTATTGTGCTTTACAAAACCAAATGGCAAATTTTACAAAAATAATGAAAACCAAACACAACGTTACAAAAACTTAACAATTGGTAACAAATATAACGCGCAGTAGGCAAAATGGAAATAGTCACACTCAGAACGTAGAAATGAAAATGGACAGTGAAAAATGAAAATGTCGAATGACAAACGAGAAAAATGGCGACAAAATAATATTCGCCGAGCGTCAGTGTCAACAGCGTCAACAGCAGCCTGAAAAAGCGTAACCTCGGTCATCGGTGTTTAAAAGAATCGACATAAAGAACCTTTTTAAAGGACTGCCTGAAAAAAAGGAGTATATTATTTTCAGGGTTCATGTACGTTTGTATGTTGTACCATAACTTCTATATATGCCGGAACCGATTTTGATGAATAAGGTAGGTATCTATATATATTTTGATGAATAAGAATCTTTAGCTTATTCTAGGTGACATATAGGCTAGTAAAATTTAAGAAAAAATGATGTGATGACCATGGTCCCGCATTAAAGACTAAAGTTGAAAAAAAAATAATTAAAAATTAGATTAAGTTCATAATCATTATCTATTTTTTTTATTCAACTACAAGTTAGCCCTTGACTGCAATCTCACCTGATGGTAAGTGATGATGCTGTCGAAGACGGAAGCGGGCAAACTTGAGAGAGGTATGCATACCCCTGATCGGTTTTTACACGGCATCGTACCGGAACGCTAAATCGTTTGGCGGCCGGCCGGCACAGCTTTGCCGGTCGGGTGCTAACCAGCCACGGCCCACGGTTAAAGCCTGCCACCAGACAGGACCAAAGACAATTTAGAAATTATAAAATCCCAACTTGCCCCTGCCGGGAATCGAACCCGGGACCTCCCACTTATAAGCGCTTACGAGCACGAAGTAATCAATGTAAAAATATTAATATTATGTATTGTAAATAAAATAAATTAAAAAAATAAATAAAAAAAAGACCAAAACCACTGCGCAAGGGAGGTCAAAATCATCTAGAAAATTATAAGTAGATTCCAAAAATATGTAAATATGTTATTATAATGTTAAATATATTTTTTTCTGAATAACTAGTAGGTATTCTTTTAAAAATATTTTTTTTTGTAATAAAAGGGCAGTAGCAACTTAGCATGTTAACTGTGACAGATATCGTCAACACACATAGGCTGTTATTGCAATAGAAATAGTACTTCTTACTTTTTTTTTCAATTAAAGCTCATATAATTAATTGTACCAATAGGATGCGTTTGCCACAAAAAGTCAAGATGACAAAATTGTTAATTTGGCTTTTATACGTAGGAGCCATCGATTTACTTAATAGATAAATAAAATTATGATGATAATGAAAGAGTAACTTTGAACGAAACTTTTGTGAATGAAATTGAATGAATTGAACGTATCACATCACTATAGAAATGGGGTTGGCAACATTATTTTACGAAATGACATTAGGAAACGTCAGATTACTGCAGATAATTAAAAGTTTGACTATAGTCCCAGTTTGAATCAAATCGCAGTTATTAATCGAATTATTAATGTAACATATTAAATGTATACACTATACATACATACTAAAAGAGCAATTTATTATACTATGACGATTTATGACTTAAATCTGACAAACCTCAGACATAGTTATTAGTTGCTAGAGTATCTAGAGCATTATACCTACATTACATAATTAATAAGGTCGTGGAATTTGATTCACTTTGTTTGCATGCAGTACTACAGATAAACTACTGTAAGGTATTTCGCATATTTATGGTGTGCTTATTCGATTGAAGGACAAGTAATTGACAAAGCGACTCATTTCCCCGATGGCCGCCATCACAATGGTCAAGATGGATGGATAACAAACCGGCAATTACACTATGATGAACACAATGACAATTGGATGTTTTCACTAATTGAAAAGGCCACCCGCCATCGATTCATTTGGGGCACTATATGAAATGAAATGCCGCGCGTGACGCCGACGCCGACGCCGCCGCCGGCCGATACATTAACCCCGTCCACTTTATGTACGAATGCGATGTTTTTAGGGTTCCGTACCTAAAGGGTAAAACGGAATCCTATTACTAAGACTCCGATGTCCGTATGTCTGTCTGTCCGTCTGTCACCAGTCTCATGAACCGTGATAGTTAGACAGTTGAAATTTTCACAGATGATGTATTTCTGTTGCCGCTATAACGACAAATACTAAAAATCAGAATAACATAAATATTTAAGGGGGTTCGATTCCCATACACAAAACCGATATGGGAGCCCCATACAACAAACGTGAGTTTTTTTGCTCGTTCTTGCTCGATATCGATACGGCAACAGGTAGATGCTTGAAATATTCACAGAATATTTAGTTATATATTCACTTTAAAAATAATAAATTAAAGTAAAATAAAATAAATATTTAAGGGGGTTCGATTCCCATACACAATCGTGATTTTTTTTGCCGTTTTTATAGGTAATGGTACGGAACCCTTGTGCGCGAGTCCGACTTGCACTTGGCCGGTTTTTTAAATACAGATACGCGGACAGTTAGACGAGTGTGTTTTTTTAATCGAGTGAGTGCTGATCGAGTGAGTGAAATGTCCGATTGTTTGTATTAACTGATTAATTATTATTTTGTATGTACATTATAGACACACGCTTGACCACGATCACACCGGATGGAAAGTAATGATGTGACCTAAGGTGGAACCCGTTTTCCTAGAAGATACCCAGACATCAAGTATCAGGAAACACAGATCATGGAAAGATATTTCATGCGCGTAGATGGAACGTCAATGAAGTTGGTATGAAAACCGGCTCGTTGTCTTGCGGTATGGTAGTAAAAAGGTGAAGGGAGGATCAAGATCGAAACGCTCCTGAGGGCACTCTCTGAAATATATCAAATAGAACACCAATAAAAGTACAATAACAAGTACCTACAACAAGTACGTACGTTATGAAAAAAGATTCAATAGAAATAGAAATAGAAGGGATATAGAAAGATGCGACTTTGCAAGACCTACACAGATACAACCAGTAGTGAAACTTCCTACAAACGTTCGAAACGGCTCACTCACACAAACATGCGCATCGACGAGACCATTCGGCGGCAGTCGCTACTGACATCCACGCGAAAACCCGGTAGGGGTCTCGTCGATACGCATGTTTGTGTGAGTGAGCCGTTTCGAACGTTTGTAGGAAGTTTCACTACTGGTTGTATCTGTGTACTGTGATATTAATCTAATAGCAAACAAAAAAAATATGACTGAAATAAATTTTAATTATTGCGTGATCCAGAAGCTGTAAAATGTAAATATCCACCGAGAGAGTAGGTACCTACTTCCTATTATTTATATTTTCGGCATAGAATGCCACGAGACAATAGCGACCCGCTCTCGAAATTAGTAAAACTTAAACGATAATGAGGAAATTAGCGGTTGACTTCACTCGGCAAAGAATCCTAATCATAATAACTCTTGATGTTATCGTGTGCGGCAGGCGATGAACAAAAGACGGCGGCGCGGCAACAATGGCGGCCGGCGCGGCGCGGGAGGCGCCCTAACAAATCACCAGCCCACAGATAAGTAAGCAATATTAAATCATAGTAATTTGTGGTCGCGAAACGCGGTTCCCTCTCCTAACAGACTCTCACTAGGCCGGCCGAATATTATCATTACTTTTATAGGGTTCCGTACCTAAAGGGAAAAACGGAACCCTTATTACTAAGACACCGCTGCCCGTCTGTCCGTCCGTCCGTCTGTCACCAGGCTGTATCTCATGAACCGTGATAGTTATAGAGAGTTGAAATTTTCACAGATGATGTTGCCGCTATAACAACAAATATTAAATAAAATCAGCCAAGTGCGAGTCGGGCCTCGCTCTTTCAGGGTTCCGTACATAATTATGAACAATATAATATTTTGGGTCTAAGAAATATTTAATTTCCGAGCTAGACATCGCAACAAACCGTGAAAGAAAATCCCAAAAAAATGTTCGTTTATTTTGGTCACAGCTTATAAACTATTTAATAAATCGTTGTTTTCAGTATTTGTTGTTTAAATAGAGCATATAGTACATAATATACTGAAATATCATATTCCCAACTAGTTTAGTTTTTGAGATAGCCCCCGTCACAAAAATGGTCTAAAACTGACAACTTTGATGGCCTCCCATTCCCTTATTTTTTGAGATAAAAATTAAAAAAATATATATTTGTACTCTACTTAATGAACTCTAAACAATGATACCCCACAAGCTAGGGTAAAGAAAAAATTTTTTTTTCCGGCTCCTTTTTCATGTATGAGAGCCCCCCTGAAAAATAATTTAATTCAATTTCTAATTCAATATTTGATTTTGGGTTAACGTTTTACACTAAATACCAAAATTTCAGGTTTGTAACTCATTTCGTCTGCGAGCTAGAGACCTGTGACCGGCGGACAGACGGACAGACAGCCGAGTGACATTAATAGGGCTCCGTTTTTTACCCTTCGGGTACGGAACCCTAAAAACTGAATAAAATAAATATTTAAAGGGGGCTTCCATACAACAAATGTGATTTCTTTGCCGTTTTTATAGATTTTTTTTCCGTTGGTACGGAACCCTTCGTGGCCGGTTTTTACTACATTATATAGATATATTATATAGATGTACGGCACCCTGCGTGCGCGAGTCCGCACTCGCACTGGGCCGGTTTTTTATCATTACATTTTTCCCGCGATTACGATGATAAGTTGCAGCGGGGGATCTAACAAAGGCTCTTCGCTTTTTATCTCGGACGAAGAAAAATCCTAAACACTCAATCCGAGCTCGGCAATTTCGCCGCTGAATAAATAGTTTAAATTAGTGTAAAGAACAACATCCCACTTCAGTCGGCGACCCGGCGTGAAACTGCAATTTCGCCGTTCATAAAACAGAGAAACGCGCCGCTGCAATCGCATCTTTTCACTCGCCCCCCTCCGTCATTGCATTAGCAATTCCGACCATCGCAATAGTTGCCGGGGAATTGTAATATTTAGTCTTAATAAAGCCATTCGTAACGTTGAATATCCGGAAGGCGTGCTCGCGACCCGCTCGGGGCGGGGCGCCTCGCGCCGTGCTCGAATTTACGACAAAGCCTATTCACAGACGTGTTTGGATTTTAGTCTGCAGGCTAAAGTCCTCATTCTAGTCTTGCGCATAGTAGTTCTCGACAGAGAGCGCTCAGTTTAGTTCCCAGTTCCTTAGTGAACTAGATCGCTCTTTATGTTCACTAGCTCCCGTTTTGAGCCAGAGAAAGGCAGATCTTTCGCTCACTTTATCACTTGCTCCTGCATGCGTTCCTTAAAATAGCTATCTTGTTATTTTAAACTTGTAATTAATTAAATAATTTTAAATAACATTGAACTTTTAGAATTTTAATTTTTATATGTTTTTTTTTTCATGTATTTATTAGTTTAAAAATAAAAATATTCTAATTTTGACCGATGAACTAAACGAACAATGGGAAGTAGGTACGTGCAGTAAGTCATCATGCAGTAGCTCGGACTATGCCACGCTCTCGCTCACTCTCGCTTCCAATTAGATACTCTTTGTTCGCTTCTCTAACGAACTAAGGAGCTGCGGATTTGCCAATCTTAGAACTAGGTCGCGTAGTTCACTAGTTCGTTCGCGAACTACACAAGACCACTTCATTCGCTAGGACCGTGCGAGTGTGAATAGGCGCGGGCTAAACTTCGGGCTAAACTTCGATTAATTGAAACGATAGCCCGGTTGGAAGGATCGAAACGAATATTCAAAACTCCAACCGCAATATATTCGAACTATTCGAGCGAGCCCGCGCGCCATTGTTGCCGGGACGGTAACAGCGTATAGTTTATTAATGAACCGATACACCGGGCAATATTGAAGCCGAAACGCTTTCTATAAATTAATGGTTTATCGCGCCACGGACAATGGATACGGTAGTCGGTACCCATGAGGCCGGGCTCGTGTATACAAACAACCTTTTAACTTATTTATAATTCGAATACCGAAGCGATATCTAGTTTACAAGAGAGTTCAATTATAATAACATTATGTATGTAGCTTTATGAATGATTATAGTGCAAAAATGTACCATAGCAAAATAATAATCAACCCTTATTTAAAAATAATTTAAAATGGTCTTGTGCCTACCTCGGTATTCCAAAACTGAATAGGTAGGTACCTAAGTACCTACTTAAGAGTTAAGATACAAGTTCTGTCTATAAGTAAATGATAGATTTTATAATAATTATTATAGTTGTGTTATTATGTTGCTGCAGACTCGGCCATAAATCATAATCGGACTAGAAATGTGCGGTTGTTGCGCGCGCGCAAGGCCGTTATCGATAACGGAATCATCAAGGTTACAAAACAAAAACAAAAACAAAACCTTCAAGATACCTGATGTCGAGAAGTTAGTCGATGAAGCCATTTCCAATGTCTCTGTTGAAAATTGGCAAAAATGTGTGGAGCATGCAGAATTGCTCCAAGATGAAGACTTGAGAAAAGCACATTTATGCGAAGAGTTTATCATTCATGTGGATGATGATGACGATTACGATGAGTCAGACATAGAATTTTAATTTTGTATTTTTTAGATTTATATATATATACGTTCTTTTATTTATATATTTAATATGCTATGTTGTATTTTCATTGGTAATAAAAAAATCTAAAAAAAATTAACGTTTTTTTATTTCTATCTATTCTATAAAGATACAAAAAAAAACAACTATCGATATTACTCATCGACTGCAGTAATGCACAGGAGCCGTACCATAAGGCCCGTGAGTGGGAAAGAGAGCGAAACACTCGGATAATTTATGACCTAGTCTGCAGCGACATAATAACACAACTATAATAAGTAGGTTAAGTAAGTACCTACTTACCGAAAATACTAAATTGACTATCATTACATATCAATATCTACTTACATAATTATTTTTATTAATGTAAAGTACATTAAATACACCTAACTCGTACGTACCTACTATTTAAAAAATTGCTACCTATATTAATTTCTCAGATCGATATGTATTCAACGACGACATCTATTCCATGAACCCTTAACTATATAAATACGTAATGCTGCCCTCTGCAAAGGGGTAGCAAAATTACTACGCAATCTAACCTAGCTGTTTAACCGCTGTCCATACAATACTTTTTTAGTACCTAGTTCCACAGCTATGCCATCTACTGGCTACAACGAAAACTTCTTTCAGAGAATGAAAGCAACGCCATCTCTCGGTGACGTTATAAATAACGTTAGTGCAAAGGATATCAACCTTGGCGAGCTAAGCAACACCCACATCATACAACAGATGGCACTGTAAGTTTATGGCTAATAACGGTTGTGATGTGTAGAATAGAAACATTTTTTTTAAATTATATGTATATATTATATTTTAGTAAATCATTATTCAAAATATGTTCAAAAAAACTAAGTACTCACGGTTGTGGTCTTGAAAAGCATCTTGGTCCCGCTCCGTATGCAACTAAATGTCTGCAAAAGAAAAAAGCTTTGTTAGGTAGGTAGTTTTTTTTTTTTTTTTTTGGAAAAATAAGAGTACATTTCTCAAAGCCATCCCCACGTCATTGTCATCTCATCGCGAACAAAGGCCGGACTACGCAGGAATGCACGGACCACGCTTTTGTTTCTGATCAAAGGTACTGTTTGCATAGCCCAAAAAGGAAAGTTGTAAAAACAAAACATGGTCATTGTTTAGGCGTTAGAGTGGCATCAGGCAAGTAGGTCATCAATTTTTGCTGCATGTACCTTATATTTATTCACTACCTTTTTTACTGCCTAGATCAACTACTAGATCCTACTAATATTATAAATGTGAAAGTGTGGATGTTTGGATGTTTGGATGTTTGTTACTCAATCACGCCCCAACTACTGAACCGATTTGGCTGAAATTGGATGGAGATAGATTATGCCCTGACTTAAAACATAGGCTACTTTTTATCCTGGAAAAATCCACAGTTCCCACGGGATTTTGAAAAAACCGAAATCTATAGCTACAGCTATAGGTAGATTACTATAGCAAACTTCCTTGAAAGCAGGTTACATAAAGGTTAGAAAAGGGAGCGAGAACGGGAACCGGAAATCCACGATTCCCTCGGGATTTGTAAAAAAACGGAAATTCACGCGGGCGAAGCCGCTATCAACTATAAAAAAATTATAGTTCCTAGCTTTCTCGGGTTTGAGTCCTGAGTCGGGCCAAATAAAGTTACCGAGTTTTTCTACCAATGAGTTTTCATTAGCAGCCAGTCCTCTTAAATTGGTGATGTTACATCCCCGTGCCTTAGAGAGCACGTAAATCCGTCTGCGCTGCTTCGAATCTCTTTCCGGTCGTTTCGGATTGCAATAAAATTTATTGATTGAGAAATTGAAACCACAATCACTACACGGTGGGATAGTAGCGGGTAATTACTACCCGTGCGAAGCCGGGGTGGTTCGCTAGTAAACAAATAGGTACAAGTATAAATTAAAAATTTAAAAAAAAACCCCGACATTCGCCATTTCCGGGCGGCGGCCATCTTGGATTTGCATAGTGCTATTCTACTAGTCAAGCCCTTTCATTTGATACCCATTATTTCATTAAGGGAGTTGTGAAATCTAATCTAATCTCAGGAACTACTGGACCGATTTCAAAAATTCTTTCACCGTTGGATATGTACAATGTACATGACCCTTGAATGCTATAGGCTATATAATATGTACCACGGGCGAAGCCGGGGCGGACCGCTAGTAATATATAATCCGCCATTTTGTAGCGGCGCCTATCTTGGATCGATTTTCACCAAACATAGCTAACAACACTCTCGACTAATTATTCACCTTTCAAACAAAAAACCTCATTCAAATCGGTTCACCCGTTTGAGCGCTACAGGGGAACAGACAGACACCCACACACACACACACACACACACACACACACACACACACACACACACACACACACACACACACACACACACACACACACACACACACACACACACACACACACACACACACATACACACACACACACACACAGACACGTCAAACTTATAACACTCCGTCGTTTTTGCGTCGGGGGTTAATAAAATAGAAAAGTCGCTGTTTCAGATTTCGAAACGGTACCTACCTAGCAATCCTAGCATAACACTACACATTTTTTAAATTTTTGTCTGTCTGTCAGGTTTAATTTTCACATTGGCTGAAGGCCGTTTATTATTATCCCAAATAACAACCTCAGAAAGAAAACGAGCGAACCTATTGTATGGACATTAATTAATAATACATTATTCTTATATTACTAGTACAATAGCGTCCCTGGATCATATTCGAACAATAGTAAAGCTTTGTGAGTTAGGGTCGATGAACTCTTAACGTCCTAAGGAGAACACGACTAGACTATCACAGCATTCTTGTAGTTGCCAAGAAACGCTTACGCTTAGTCTTAAGTCGATCATAGGCTGCGCACGCAACGCGGTTAAAAGCGAGCGTTTAACCACAAGTCGGAAACCGCAAAAAAATTTAACACATTGCTTTCTATACAAGCGCACGCATTAGCGACTTTTTTCAGTGACTGATTTTAAAAACGTAACTTGCTACATTTGGATCGCGGTTTGTAAACGCGGTTTTTTTTTGTGTTCCATAGTAATAGTATGGGGGCGCGCGCACTGCGATTAATCGCGTTCGGTTTTTATTCAGTCTCGAGTAGGCGAGCGCAGAGAGAGCCACAACACATGCTGTTCTCTAGAAATCCATGGTGGTACTGAAATATAATTAAACAAAACGCCAACCGCAGTGCGTGTTTGTACGCGGTTTGGCGATTTCAGCTTTTTCTAAACCGCTCGCGTTTAATCGCGGTGCGTGCTAAGCCTTATAGCCAACCGTCTATAGGGTTGACTTCAAACTTTAGAGAGCTTTGCATTCCTAACAGGGAAGATGACTGGATTTTTTTGTTTATTGCTTTACTAATCCATACTAATCACACTTCACACTAATATTATAAAGGCGAAAGTTTGCGCATGTGTGTGTGTGTGTGTATGTTTGTTACTCTTTAACGCCGCAACTACTAAACAAATATGGCTAAAAAAAAATATCCTCGAAAAATCTACAGGTCCACGGGATTTTGAAAAACAGACAAACAACAAACAAACGAAATCTACAGCTACAGTAAAGGTCGGAAAAGGGAGCGGGAAAGGAAACCGGAAATTCTCGATTCCCTCGGCATTTGTGAAAAACCGAAATTCACGCGGGCGGAGCCGCTGGCAGAAGCTAGTATCTATTATAAATACGAAAGTGTGTCTGTCTGTCTGCTTCAACAAGCCCCGTTGGTTCCGGGTCCAACAGTTTAACCGACATTGATGTTTGGTACATAGGTACATAGGTACGTACATAGCTTACATCCCGGGGACAGACATAGACTCGGAAAATTAAATACATATGTACATAGTTCTCACAGGTTTCTTAAACGTCCATCCGTTTAAGACGTTTGGTATAGAGGTAGCTTGCGTCCCGGTAATTGACATAGGCAACTTTCATCCCGGAAAATCGAATAGTTCCCACAAGATTTTAAAAACGTAAATCCACGCGGTTGAAGTCGCGGCCTTCATCTAGTAAAATATTTATAAATGAATGTGTACATATATCTAACAATGTACACTCTTCGTCAATTCGTCGTCATCTACCGATGGACGTCAAATGTTTGGACATAGGTCTCTGTAGGGACTTCCACACATCGTGGTCTTGTGCCGTTTGTATCTGGTGTCTCCCTGCTTGTAGTCTGATGTCGTCGCGTCGGTCCGCCTAATGGGAGGTTTGGCAACACTGCGCTTTCCGGTGCAAGGTCACAACCATATATGTTGCGGTCCCAAGGCAATGGAAAGAGCCTGTGGAAAGAACTTTGGGACCCCAAATATATATTGTTCTTCGAACTAAGTGCCCCGCCAATTGCCACTTTAGCTTGGCAACCCGGTGAGTTTAGTCAGTAACTCTAGTCCTGCATACTACGAGCAGGAAAAGTCGCAAGCAAATCTAGTATTCCGTAAACAAACCCGATTCCGTACAAATGGTAAGTACACCTACTTCGTTACGAAGTACGGTTACCCTATTTCGTTTAAATATCCTGGCTATTACGAACCTTCACAAACATCTATCTAGATGTGGAATCTAGCGAGGCGCAATCTCCAACTTGGAGCCTTGTTAGCTACGACCGTAGCAGGTCTACGGCTACGACGCGTCGAACTATACGTAAACGATTTCTACACGTGGAACGTAGGCAAGTACTTTAATTTTTAACCCCCGACGCACAAACGACGGGGTGTTATAAGTTTGACGTGTCTGTGTGTGTGTGTATGTGTGTGTGTGTGTGTGTCTGTCTGTTCCCCTGTGGCGCTCAAACGGGTGGACCGATTTGAATGCGGTTTTTTTTGTTTGAAAGGTGAATTAATTGAGAGTGTTGTTAGCTATGTTTGATGAAAATCGGTCCAAGATTGCCGCCTCTACAAAATGGCGGATCACATATTTTTCACAACTCCCTTAATATGGGTATCAAATGAAAGGGCTTGACTAGTAGAATAGCACTATTGCAAATCCAAGATGGCCGTCGCGACAAAATGGTGAATGTCGGGGGTTTTTCAAATTTTAAATTTTTACTTGTTGACGTGATAACGTCTTATAAATTGATGAACGACAGCTACACGCACGAAAAAGCATGACTCATTGTCATGTTCCGCGTGCAAGCGAGAGCGACTAGCGATAGAGAAGCCACGATCGGGCGCTTTGAAGTACACTCAATTTTACAGTGTATGTCGTAAAGTTAATTATTCTGTGTTCTCAGAAATTTTTCTCAGAAAAGGCCTAAGTTACGTTACGTTATACTGCGTTTCACATTCCAGTCAGTATTCCAGGTTTCGTATGGCGTACTGAATAAGGCCGTTGATTCGGAAAAAGCTCAAACACACGATAAGCGGTACACTTTTTCCCGTTTGATCTCAGTGCTGTCTCGATCGTATAAAGGATAAGGTAATTAATTCAGGGTTTTATAGTTATTATTAACCCACGACGCAAAAACGACGGGGTGTTATTGCGTGCGTGCGTGCGTGTGTGTGTGTGTGTGTCAGTTTCCCTGTAGCGCTCAAACGGGTGGACCGATTTGAATGCGGTTTTTTTCGTTTGAAAGGTGAATTAGTCGAGAGTGTTGTTAGCTATGTTTGATGAAAATCGATCCAAGATGGCCGCCGCTACAAAATGGCGGATTACATATTTTTTCACAGCTCCCTTAATATGGGTATCAAATGAAAGGGCTTGACTAGTAGAATAGCATCATGTAAATCTAAGATGGCCGCCACCACAAAATGGCGACTGTCGGGGGTTTTTTAAATTTTTAATTTATACTTGTGTACACAATAATTATGATCTCAACAAGGTCATGATGCATCGCCTTTATTCAGGGTTGCCATTGTTTGAAACAATGTTGAAAAAATTTATAAAGTAAATAATAAACACGTTCGACAGTAATAATAAGCTGTCATATCCGAACCAGTGGTAGATTCATTTGACTATTCAAAAGTACTTGTAAAAGTTTATTTGAATAAAAAACTTTTCTATTCTATTCTATTCTATTCTATTCTATTGTGTGTGAGGCTGATTTATTATGTAACCAGCTGTTCCCGGAATGTGTTGCAATGCACGTAAATTATATGGTTTAAGCTTTAGGATACTGGTTGGTTTATGGTTTTTTTTTACGGGCCTTCGAGGAAGTATATGCAGAATAACTCACCAAAGTTTAGGAGTGCATAGAGGACAAACATACTTATGTACATTGATTTTTAATTTTTATAAAGCAACTCGTCTTGACGGACTGATCTTACCTCCTGAACAATTTTGTATGGAACTTTTTCGTCAACTTTCCATGTGCGTAAAAAGCAAATATTGTAGATCGAGAAAAATATAGACCTAAATGTGGGGGGAAAAAACTTGATTTGCGATGCCGATACATGGAAAACGTCACTCTTGAATGTCTTGCTCGTAAATACGGTAAATAATACGGTAAATAAATAAATAACATAGCCACATGTTAAATATATTTTTTCAGTAGGTAGGTATAATTTTAAGTACAAACAAGAAGTTTTGTTGTTGCTCCCAAACCAGCTTACACTCGTACGTCGACGCTTAACTCTCATAAAGGGAGGGCTAAGGTAAATAAAGTGGAACAAACAAAAATATACTTAACGAAGTGAGCAAGCGCCGTACACACTCGATAAACTCTTTTGCATTTATGGTTTTGTAGATAGAAGGTGTTAGCGACGACGCAAATTAGCAAAGGTAAAATTGCATTCTACCCTCTTAACTATATAGATAAAATACCTAAGTATTGATAGACATAATTATATTATTTATATAAAAAAAGCAATGTTTGTTTGTAAATCTTCTAAACTATTGAAACTTTTGTGGGGTTTTCTGTGTACTCCCGCAAAGGTTTCTGTCCCAAAAAACATAAAAATGTACGTTGTATGTTTGTCCTGTATGCGTCCTGTATGTGTCCTAGACCATACTCCATGCTTTACGTGGCATTGAAACGCATGGACTATAGTGCAAGAGCCCACGACAGCCAGACCTTCGTTATTTTATAAAAGCTGAAAGTTTCTCTGTGTATTGTCCCCAACACAGGGAGGAACGATCAGCGACTATGAAGTTGAGATCATGGTTACTTTGGGAGATAATAGGTAATAGAGAGCAGGTCGCGGGCTCTTGGGCTAGCATTCCGGGAACAGCTAGTAGGATAGTAAGATAATAACATGATAATAAACAGGTTGGCCAAGGATCGTTTTTTTTTATTGGTCACTAGGACTATTGTCCGCAGAGGACAGTACTAAATTGCAGGACGGACGCACATGTGCAGGTGGCTTTATGATCTAAAACTCTAAAAAAACAACAAAAACAACACGAGTTCTTGTGAAGTCATTGTTTCGGCGGTATATCGCGCGAGAAAGGGCCGTAAATGAGAACCAGACGTTGGTGAAATCACTTCTGTCTACACGCGCGAGTCCCTCAAAGAGTCGATTTGTACCATGGCTTACCAAACATACAGTAGGTGCGTAAATTACGATGTTTGAGAAGTCGGCGGTATTGAGCGGTAGACATTAGACCGGTGTTTCAAAAAATGAAAAAAATTATATTTAAAATATTTTCATATATACTGTATTAAATATATATATGTATCCGTTTGCGTAAATAAATGAAAATGTATATTTCTTTCGAGCAGAAAAGGGTCTTTAATGGAAATCACACATTCTATTTACGAGGCAAATAAGCGCGCGCGCTCGTGTGGTTTGAGTTGTGAGTTCTGCATGCCATTGATCTGCAAAATTACATAAGTTACTGAACTGTATGATAGCTACGCTGTGTATTTGCTCCCCAGTAACCACGGCCGTAACGGTGCGTTATTGCAGTTATTCCCCTAGGCGCTATTTCATCATAAAATCTAGACGTCGAAGTTTAGGAGAGAACTTTAAAAGCGTTTGTTGTTAAGATAACCAGTGAACTGTAACGTAGGAAAAGTAAATAATAACTTTAAATACATATAGGTACCTACTTTCACAGTTATTATAATTGTATTTATAATCTACTATATAAAAATAAGTCGGGTTTTCCTTCCTGACGCTATAACTCCAGAACGCACGAACCGATTTCCACGGTTTTGCATTCGTTGGAAAGGTCTCGGGCTCCGTGAGGTTTATAGCAAAGAAAAACACGCGAAAGCTATATTATTTTAACCTCGTGATAATTTGCACAATCAAAATATGCGTAATCTACGTCCTGTAAGCGGATAATATATTTAGTTAATACATATTATAATTATTATAATATATGGTTCATCCCATATCTACTCAAATGAAACAAACTATTTTGCAAATGATACATGTAGTAGGCGGTATCATAATTATATTAATACTTTTTATGACTGCATAAAAACTTTAATTTGAAGGAAAAATTTTAAAAATTACTATTAAGTTGGCAAGAATCTCATGAAAACACAGCAGTTCTATGTTATCACTTATCGCATATTTTAGGTGCTTCAGTAAGTATATATAATCTCCACATCTACCACTATATCCGCAAGATTTAACACAGAGATTACTTTTTAAACACTGATTAGGTAAGTCCTTAGCGTGTCCTGTGTCGGTTTATGGCTATAATAACATCCGGTACTTCGAAAGAGCAGTCGAATAGTTTAAGTTAGGTGCCTAATTAGGAACAGCCATGAAACTCGCGACTGTTCTATGAAGTTTATTGCTCACTTAACGTATTAGAGCTTTTTTACTGGGGGCATGTGATTCGACAATCACCAGTGTAAATTCCAAAGTAACTTCTTAGCTAACTAGGGATGCGTACAAACTGTTTTGTTAACCCCCGACGCAAAAACGACAGACTGGCGACAAAAAAAAAAACCGCTACAAAATGGCGAATTACATATTTTTTCACAACTCCGTTAATATGGGTATCAAATGAAAGGGCTTGACTAGTAGAATAGCACTATGCAAATCCAAGATGGCTACCGCCATAAAATGGCGAATGTCGGGGGTTTTTTAAATTTTATAAACTTACTATTATTTTATTTTTTATACTTGTATTACTAGCAGACCTGGCAAGCAGATGCAAGGAAACAGATGGAGTCCTGCCACAGAACCTGACTAGCCATATATTTTGTTTGGTCGGATTTGAACAAAAAAACTTGATGGCGACAACTCAGCGCCACCTACAAAGTCCAACTTAGCTGAAAAGTAAGAACCATCCAGGTGACCAAAAGAAGGAGGAAGTACATAAAAACATCAGAATGGTCAAAAGTCAAAACATTTAAGAGGAGAACAATTACGAACATACGCACACCGGAATTTTAGTAATAAAATTAGTAAACTTATTTTAATTTTTATTACTAAAATCTATACATCTATGCATATAATAAAATCGTAGACTTGCCGTATCTGTACATTAAAGATTTTTGCAAAATAATAACTGGGGGATGTTAGGGATAAGTTATAGAAAGTAAAAAAGCTATTTTCGAAATTTTGTCTGTTTGTATGTTTATCTGTTTGTCTGTATGTTTGTGCGCGCATCACGCAAAAACTGCTGAATGGATTGAAATGAAACTTGGTATGATTTAAGTTGATACTACAGAGTAACATATAGGATACTTTTTATCTCAAAATTCAAAATGTGTACTTAGCTGTAATTCATTAACGCGTGGTCCGATTTCATTCATTCTTTTTTTGTTAGAAAGGAAATACTTTAAAGACTACTGGCTAATCTCTCAAAAGGCTGGATCGATTTTGATGGGACTTTCACTGGCGGATATTTATATTTGGATCTACCTAAACATCCGCCAATGAACTTTTAACAGTTTTTGGCAAGGTATGAGTTCAAAGGAGCTTAGGAAAGACAAAATGATTCCCACGGGATATTTAAAAACCAATATCCACGCAAACGAAGTCGCGGGTTTCCGCTTGTTAGTAATAAAAGAAGATAGATCTTCGACATCTTCTATTATTTAAGTAGAATGGTGGGATTTTTTTTGAGATCACAATTTGCGAAATCAGATCATTTCGCTTAGGTAGTTGTATAATCCCTATCCCTTCTGAGAGACCTTTTCCAAGCAGCAGGGCTAACATACTGTTATAAAATATAATAATTGAAAAAAAAAAAACCAATCTGTAACATTGAATGTATTTTAATAAATTAGGAGACACAGACAGACGGAACCTCTCTCTAGCAACAGGGCTATATTGTTACAGAATCTGTACAAGTATAAATTAAAAATTTAAAAAACCCCCGTCATTCGCCATTTTGTGGTGGTGGCCATTTTGGATTTGCATAGTGCTATTCTACTAGTCATGCCCTTTCATTCGATACCCATATTAAGGGAGTTGTGAAAAAATAATCCGCTATTTTGTGGCTGCGGCCATCTTGGACCGATTTTCATCAAACATAGCTAAGAACACTTCCGACTAATTCACCTTTCGAACAAAAAACCGCAATCAAATCGGTTCATCCGTTTGAGCGCTACGGGGAAACAGACAGAGACACACACACACAGACACGTCAAACTTATAACACCCCGTCGTTTTTGCATCAGAGGTTAAAACTAACAGAATTCATAACACCGAATGTATCCAAACAATTCAGGTCATAGAATACACAAGAACTGTTTCCACGGTTCTGTCGTATGCAGCGCACAGACCAAGTCTAAAAGTTTTATGTACAATTCAGTAAACTGCTGGCAGTTCTCTTGTTTTGGGTAAGTAGACTAAGTACTACTTTGTCTACAGTGTAAAATTACTTTACTAGATTTTGTAACTAAATTGTTTTAAAAGAGATTTGAAAATTCGTTGGATTTAAACAAGACATCCAATCCCGAGCACTAGTCAACTAAGCAGGAGATATCATACTGCACAAGGTGTGTGCGCAAATATTGTGCACTCTCTGTTCCCGCACTCTCATAGTCTGATGGAACCCCAATCCGACACGACCGGAGATCAGGAGCAGGAGCGACGGTTTAGCGTGCTCTCCGTTGCACAGGGGTGTTACACCACATTACTTATTGCGAGCGGAGCGAAACGAAATGAAGCGATGTTCGTTTCGCTTCTCTCAGGTCACCTACGAAAGCAAAGCGAAGCGTAGTTTAGCTCTGTAGTTCGCGGTGTGAACCAAACATGAAAAAACGCGGTGGCGACATGAGCGAAGCGAAACGAACTACGTTTCATTTCGCTTCGCTCCCTTCGTTTCGTAATGTCTTTCGTTTGGCTTCGCTCCCAATGTGGCCTGCGCTCTACGCAGACGAAGGAAGCAAGTAGTTAGAATCCCAAAGCCAACCACAGCCTGTCACTTTACAGAAACAAGAGACTATTAAATTTAACTAAGCTGCAAAATTCCAACAATTCCAACAACATTAAATTAAGGCTGTGCGATGTAATTTCAGTGTAAATATATAATCAATTCGTTCTTAAATGGTAATAATAAATTAGTATGGAAAACGTACCACCTTAAGACGCCACTTCTGGATGACCACGACCGCTCCGGTGTAACTACACTCTTGGTGTAACGAAGAAGAAGAAAAACGTAAAAATGTCTAATTTCGTTGTACAAGGTGGTACAGAATCTTTGAACTAAATTGACAGATCTAAATCTACTCCTATCAACAATGTAGTAAGAAGGAGCAGTAGATACGTACCTATAACATTCTAATAAAATGAAACACCCTCACATTTAGATTCGTAATATCTGCCATATAGAAGTTATGTCACGGATTTATCTCTGTGAACCTACACATAGTATAACCTATATAACAAAAATTAAGCTCTCGCTTCCCTCTTGTGGCCTAATTTAGCAACACACGAGTGTGAGTAGGCAAAGCTTGCTTTTTAAATAATTTCAAAGTAAACCTAGAACCCGAGCATAGGATTATGCAAATATTATCCTACAAACCTACAAATGTGGTAGAGACGTAATACAAATGTTCCATACATAATTTTGTATTAGTAAACTTAAAAAAAAAACGTAACAGCACCGATTGCCGCCTCCTTTCCATAGCTGGACCGACGAAAAACGAAATTAGTGATGAAAAAGTTTCTCGTTAAAAGTTTACGAAAAGGAACGCATCACAACTATGTTATTCATTATTAAATGGACCTAACTAAACGAAAAAAAACTAAATTATAATCATAAAAAAGACTACCATATCCATGCATAAAAAACCACATTAATCCGTAGCACAGTCCGTAGGCTCTTGTGCCGCGTGATTGAAAGACAGAACTGTTTGTTTTCCAGGGATTTAAAGTAGCCTATTTAACTCCCCAGATTCTCAACTATAAAGCGCAGGCCACACTGCGAGCGAAGCGAAACGAAACGTTATTCGTATCGCTTCGCTCATGTCGCTAAACTATGCGAGCTCGCAAGTTTGTGGACAGAAGTAGTTAAAGACGCGGTAGCGACATGAACGAGCGAAGCTAAACTCGTTTCATTTCGCTTCGCTTCCAATGTGGCCTGTGCTTTAACCAAGCGTCGATTTGTTGCCGTTGCAGCGTGATTGAAGGATAAACCAACAAACAAACTCACTTTTGCATCACTACATAGTATAAAACAAAGTCGCTTTCTCTGTCCCTATATCCCTATGTCCCTATGTATGCTTAAATCTTTAAAACTACGCAACGGATTTTGATGCGGTTTTTTTCAATAGATAGAGTGATTCAAGAGGAAGGTTTATAAGTAGAAAAATTGGACCCGGTGGTGGCGCTAATAGCGGGCAGGACGACGTCTGCCGGGTCCGCTAGTTTATTATATATAGTAGGGATATATTATGCGCCCACCGCAACAATATTATTAGTAGATAGCAAACTAATGATTCACGATTAAGATTAGGTAGGTACATAACTTTACTTACTTCCTTAGTTATTTGAATCTAGAACAACACAATCAATCCAAGAACTTAATAGTTAAGTGTCTACAGTAAATTCTCTCTAGTATTTATGATCAGAGCACATTATGTGATTACTGATTACTGAGTAACTGTCTTCTTAGTACTAAATACATGTCTACTTATTAAGATAATTATTTATAATTTGTGTATCAAATTGAGTTATTATAATTTTTATCTAAATTATCAGTTGCTACAATAATATTTACAATAATATTATCTAACCTAAACTCTCTTGACTCTTGATCTCATCAATTATCAGAGTAGGTAGTTAGGCAACATTGGGTGGGTAGGTGAGTGAGTGGGTACAGAATACTGACATACAATTTTGCTAAATTAACTGGCATTATTAGAATGAACTAAATTTGCTCTTTCCGTCAACAAATCTATTTTAGTCAGAAAGTCAGACCTGCAATAGCTAGGTAATATTATTCATAGCAGCAATTAGCTACTGTCTCAAACCCAAAATTACCATTGAATCATGTAACCGATAGATATTTTAAAAGCAAACTTAAAACGTCTGTTGCTTATCTCAAAATGCAAAATGTTAATAACTTGTGATTTCCAATATTTTTGAGCAATTTTTTTTTGATTCCAAAACATTTTTGTTTGAGTTATTTTAACTTTTGTTAGGTGTCTATTGCTGGAGAATATTGTATCCAATTGAATAAGACCATTTGAAGACCTGTGAAGCAACAGACTTTAAAGTTATTACTTTTTTGTGCACATAATACAGACACAATTTGCACACCAAATTGAAATGGCTGTCCCAGGGAAGGGATGGGGTAGTAGTTTTAGAGTGGTAATGAGTTGTGGAAGACACCCCTAAGTTATCGCTAGTTCGATCCCCAACACATTGTATACAACCCTACCATGAATATTATGCATGCATAAAATATATTAGTGAGCCATTAGTGAAGAATGTAAAAAATCCCTAATGCTTCCTATAATATTCTAAACTAGATGATGCCCACGGCTTCGCCCGTGTGTATTGTAATTGTAGGTTTGTAAAAATCTCGTGGGAACTTTGATTTTCCAGAACAAAAAGTAGCCTATCTGTAGTAAGTAGTAACCCGTCCAAAAAACGGAAAAATTCCGTGGGATCCTTACGATTTCGGAATGCAATTCCTTACAGCATCAGGGTTGAGGAGTTGGACATGTACCTACTCGAGGTCATTCAACAATAAAGTCTTTAATTGGTATCCCCAATATCAATTTAAATAACCGACAGTGCCTAAATCCCGTTAGTTTTGGGGATCAGATCCCCTACAGCATCAGGATTGAGGAGTTGGAATCCAAATTTTTTGTAGGACAGTGTCGCAATGTTTCTCTATCGATTAAAAAAAAAATTACGCAAATCGGTTCAGAAATCTCGGAGATATCGGTGTACATAGGTAGAAAAACACAACTCCTCCTTTTTTGAAAGTCGGTTAAAAAAGTAGCCTATGTTACTCCCTGGTTAATTCTCTACTTATATGTGAAAGTCCCGTCAAAATCGGTTCAGCCGTTCCAAAGATTAGCCCGTTCAAACAGACAGACAGACAGACAGACAGACAGACAGACAGACAGACAGACAGACAGACAGACAAAAATTTTAAAAACGTGTGATTCGGTTATAGTATCGTTCAAATAACCATATGAGCTTAATATGAGGTAGTTATTTCGATATTACAGACAGACACTTCAATTTTATTTATGGGTCATTCTAAGTTAACAGGTACTAAGTTATTAGGATAGGCGGCACGACAAAAATAATAGAATGTTAATGCAATTGTAGTATTTCTTTATAGAAACACATATTATCTTCATACCTGAAAAGCAGCCAGTCAATTAATTTATTATTTGTTATTTTATAATTGACCAGGGGAGATACTAAATACAGGGGAGATATAAGGCGTACAGGGTAGGATACTTTATGAACAGGGGAGAGACATTAATGTTGTTTTATGATACAAATCACAGTAGTAGTTTAAGGATCATTTATTTTTATTGTTAATTAATAATAATAACCAGACTTTTAAGTTTCTAACAACCATCAGTCATAATAAAAGTAACTTAAAACTTAGTACCTAATAATTTTGTTATTTATACTTGAAAATACAAATCTCTTATCATTAGTACAAAAAAAGTAACTCTTTAAACTTTAAACACACAAATTAACATAAAATAAAAATTAAATCAAAAACACTCCTTAGGGCTTAAATTATCATTTAAGCAGCTTTCAAGTAAACAATATTAATCTTTTTCTTTTTTGTTTTCGTACTTCTTCTGCTCTTTTATTTTCTGCTGTTCATATTTCACAGGGTCATTTTTAGGGTTCCGTAGCCAAATGCAAAAAACGGAACCCTTATGGATTTGTCATGTCTGTCTGTCCGTCCGTATGTCATAGCCACTTTTTTTCCGAAACTATACTGTTGAAACTTGGTATGTAGATGTATTCTGTGAACCGCATTAAGATTTTTACACAAAAATAAAAATAAAACAATTAATTTTTGGGGTTCCCCATACTTAGAACTGAAACTCAAAATTTTTTTTTCATCAAACCCATACGTATGGGGATATCTATGGATAGACCTTCAAAAATGATATTGAGGTTTCTAATATAATTTTTTTCTAAACTGAATAGTTTGCGCGAGAGACACTTCCAAAGTGGTAAAATGTGTGTTCCCCACCCTGTAACTTCTAAAATAAGAGAATGATAAAACTAAAAAAATATAAGATGGTAGTACCATGCAAACTTCCACCGAAATTTGGTTTGACCGAGATCTAGTAAGTAGTTTTTTTTAATACGTCATAAATCGTAAACCGCAATTACTTGCTGCTACGGAACCCTTCATGGGCGAGTCCGACTCGCACTTGGCCGCTTTATTTATTTATTCTTTGGTATCTTAATCTTTCTGCTGTACGTTTTTATTTCTAGGCGTTCTTCACGCGTAATTTTTTTCTTGGTGCGATGATCAGCTGTAAATACATATCGTAATCGTAACAAACTTGTTAGGAAGTTCTATTAGGTAAACTTAGACCTGGACTTTATTTTTTATTCTGATAGTGTTCCTGACGATCCGTGATAATTGACTAACTGACTGATTTTCCTAGGACAAAATAAATCCACCGTTAACACTCAGGCAATCGGTATTCAAATTGTTCGATGTTCCATTAAGTACCTAAGTGAAATTATAATGTTAAGAAAAGTGGAATAGAGTAAGATTATAAAATATGGATGTATTCACTAAATCATGAAAACCGTACACGTATCGGCTGTAAAAATACTCCAATACGACATATTTGTATCTCCCCTGGACAGTAAGCATCTCCCCTGGCACCTTAAGAGGCAGGGGAGAGAAGGCAGGGGAGATACTTTTCTGTTAAAAAACAGGTATAAACGTCAAAGTTTTTGTTATACGCAATTAACAAAGAAGAATACGATTCTATGCATAAATTACAGTAATTATTTAAAGAAAATAAAGTATTTAGGCTTATAATTGCGAAAAAAATTTTACCAGGGGAGAGAACACATTCACTGATTCACAACTACTCCTAGCAAGTAGTTTCACTGAAATGGCGGACAAAATGACCGCATGCTTGCGTCGTGAATGCTTGCCGCAAACTTCACGTTGAATGCTTTGTTTTGAAGGTCGCAATTTACGCAGCAAAGTAAACAGTCGTGAGTTTTAAATTAATACATAATGCCAGGGGAAGAGACGCTAAATATGAGGGACAAATGTAGACATTATAGTTAATATGAAAAAAAAAATGTTAGGTGTTGTTTTTTCTTAGATTGCATTAATTTAATTATTCTAATTTCTAAATTATTAAAGTTTAATTCATTATATAATTTAAATTTAGTTAAAACTATCGATTGACTAACATAATATGGTTAAGGGACATGGCAGGGGAGATACATTTTTCATGTTTGAGGTGCTTTTGCGACTAAATTACATACATTTAATTGGTGAATTTAAGTGACCATAAAGAAAACGGTAACTATTATGACATAACAGCGTTATTTCAAATGAATTAAATATGTATATATGATTTTTTATTGTTGCCGTTGAAAATACCTCATAACTTAGAATTACCCTTATTAGTATAGATGGCACCAATTCCATATTTAAAAGTCAAACTGAGCTAGACAGTAATAAATCACTGGCCACACATGGCAAATGAATCATAGGCTAAGGAGATGATACACATGTGGGCCAATCATAAACATTCAAATATTCTCAGCTACTTAGTATAAATAAAAAAACGTTATTGGTTTGTTTTCATAACCAAATACACATTTTTAAACATTCCGACAGTCCTATAATTAGATGAGTTCTCTCATTCAAAATTAGAAGATGTATGCATTTGTAAAAACAACTGCAATATAGCTGTTGTAAAGGGTCTAACAGGGTAAGGTAAGAAAAGTTACGAATAATTACCAAATCCCTCACGGGGGCATGAGGGATTTGGTACTCAACAACATACAGAGAACATTTTGGATATGTCTCTCAATAAGTTCAAGGGTTTTATTAAACACAAATTAATTGAAAAATCTTACTATAGCTTAAAAGATTTTTTAATGACAAAAGTCCATGGACATAGACTGCTCTAAAAGCCAACAGTTCAAATAATTTTTATGGCTATACCATATTGTAAGATGGTGATTATAAAAAAAAAAACCCGGCTGAGTTTGTTGTGGGCTCTTCTCAGACCAGGGCGCGTTTGGAACCCTCGTAGTTTTAGTTTTAAGTTTCTGTATTGTAATTATCACCATTGCCTGTTCCTAAATTGACGTTCAAAAAGTGTACAGTGTACCAAATTTTGAATAAAGTTTATTTGATTTGATTTGATTTGACATTTTGGTAAAAAATCCATACTAATATATTAAATGCGAAAGTGTGTATGTCTGTCTGTCAGTCTGCTAGCTTTTCATGGCCCAACAGTTAAACCAATTTTGATGAAAGGTACAGAGTTAGCTTACATCCTGGGGACCTATATAGGATACTTTTACCCCAGAAAATTAAAGAGTTCCCACAGGATTCTTAAAGGTTCATCCGTTTAACCGATTTATATGTTTGGTACAGAGTTATACAGTACAGTACAGTAGGTTGCATCCCAGAAATTGACATAGGCTTTTATCCTGCAAAAGCAAGTAGTTCCCACAGGATTTTAAAAATCCACACAGATGAAGTTGCGGGCATCATCTAGCCTCATATATACTGAACACTAGTGGGTTGTAATGTTATTTTTTTGGAAGCTATTTCCCCACAAAAGTGCCTCAAAAATGAAAAGAAAAATCTAGTATTTTCACTATAAGTTTAAAAATAGGTGATCTGATAAAATATACATTTATCTTCTTAAAGGCAACATTTTATTTGTTTGCTCTGAGTTGCAAATTTGCATTTTCTTCTGAATATTGTTTTTATTAATATAACAAGAAGTTTTTATTCAAGTAAGTACATACGTAAGTTAGTACCTTACTATAATTAACTGAAACATGTTAACAATCATGCCCCAATGTTACTCAAAATAAACAGCACAAAATAAATTTCAATTTAACTTTGTAATTTATACAATTATATTAAAATTGTATAATTTTTACTCACATGTTTCAGTATACAATCAATTATTTTTCATCACACACGAAATCCCTAAAGTCTAGGTCTAGTTTACGTTAAGTAACCACAAACAAGTCAGTAACTGTAGGTACCAAACGCTCTGTTCTAACTAAATTTAGGTATACAGAAAGACTTTCAACTAGACTATATGGAATAACTTTAGTTATTTACGAAAAGCTATCATCTGGTATGATAACCTACGAGAAAAGGGTCACAAGATAATACCAAAATATTTTCGTTCTTAAAGGCTTAATTAAACGGGAGTCGAGGATGACACGATAATATATGACTTAGGTCAAGATATACCGTGCTTTATCATATAAAACCTATCAATAATACCTCAAATATATACAGAAACATAGAAAATACATACCCTTATAAGTCCACTGAAGATACGAAGCTGCTTTTCAGTCCAGTCACGTAAAACATTATCACAGAAACACACAATTCACTGGCTTCACTCACATTTATTCTCTCTATAGATTTTAATTAATCCTCACCCGCGAAAACGAAAATCCACCGAAAATCAGTCTCTTATTGACATAAACACAAACTGAGCGTCCGCCATATGCAGATACGTTCCGTACACGAATTTTCAATCCGGCTCTTCACTCAGCTCTTGCAATCGACAAGTGATTTTTCGTGTTTGAAAGCTGTCAATTCTCAAGAATGGAGTCGGAAATACTTCTAAATTCAAGGTATTTTAACTGAATTTGTAGTAATTTTTTTCCCATTATATATTTTAATGCAATAGATTTTCGTTCAAATTTTAATTTTATCAAAAAAATATGTACAATTTTATGACAGTTTCACTGATACTGATGATCGGAACGTAACTTCATTTGCTACTCACTTCACTATTCCAACAATCGCGACAACTTCATGACGCTTCAATCTCGAAGAGCTTTGATTTCGATTTACGGAAGAGCATGGCGAGATGTGTGAGTAAGACAGATAATAATGTATTTTTTAAGTCAACGTCCTCTGTGAAGATACTGCTTAACTAGGCTATCATTTTGTTAAGCTGTGGTTTTCCGTAGCTTTTCCTGTAACCGCAAAATAAATTAATTAGAGATAGATAAAATATAATCTACGCGGAAAAAGGCTTTGTAATTAAATATGAGTAGGTAAGTAGTTTCAATTAATTACCCATTAAAATGCCTTAACAATTTCTAGCTCGTTCTTAACTAAGTATAGTCCGTTCGTTAACATAGTGTCGGTACATGCGCAGGTGCTCCTATTATTCTGCTTTTATTTTTATTACTTTTTTTCTCGTTTGTATTTTTTTTTTCTATTCTAACAGAATCTCCGAATAGTCTGCCAATCCGCACTTGGCCAGCGTGGTAGTCTATGGTTAAAATCCTTCTCATTTTGAGAGAAGACCCGTGTTCATGAGAATATTATATTTTATGTTTATGGTTATATTGTAATAAAATACGAATATAAAAAAATATAAAAAGAATAGAGAATTTTAATGAAAAAATATGAGTAGGTATAAAACGCCAAAACCCCTTGTGCCTGTACATCCCGCGCGGCATGCTTTGAAGTCACGGCGGTGCCTTTGCCTTTGGCAAAACACCGCGCGGTGGAGGCGGCGAGACACAAAAGGCGACCGTAAGAAAACGAACAGACTTTACCTAACTACCTAGTAGGAATTTTCAAATAGGTAGGATTTTTCAAATAGGTACCTGCTGGTTGACATGCATAGGTACCCAAGATTTAATTATTAATAATAAGTAATCGCTGATCGCAATTCATAATCAAAAGTATATTAAAATAAAATATAGTAGTATATAAGTAGGGCTGGACTCTCCCGGCTCCCCGCAACACAATTATTTATACTGTGAGCCTGAGTTCGATTCCGATTTCCGGTTCTACAAAATATCTTCTTATCACACAGATTACATTAAATTACAGGAAGCGCCGTAAACTCCTTTAACATGTGCCAAACATTAGATTGGTGTAGCAATTGAGCCAGGTGACAGACAGACACTCTTTTGCATGTATAATAAGTACCTAGTACCTATATGGACAAGTATATATTGTGTCTTTACTCTACCTGTAGACGCCATTTTGTAAGCGCACCCCTTATTACCAGCGAAAGTTTACCCCATAAAACTGTATTGCACTTGGCTCTCGATGCATTCGTTAAGGAATAAGGATAGATCCACGGGTTCTCGCCTTTATTATGCCCTTGGGAAATATCCTCAGGTACCAACCCTAGTAACTTGCAATTAACACGGTTTAGCAACCATATAGTTCAGAAAACGAAGTTCACCTTGACGACGCGACCTCTCCTTGACGACCGCGATAATATGTACATCTCCGTGATGCGTGTGCCACGCTCCGATAATATTATGGTCTCGATTTTTTAAGTGAGCAGCCAATTTTATTAGAGAAATTATGTTTTCTAAATGGGCTCAGATGAGGTGCCTCTTACTACCACCTTATGATTGAACAGAATAGAATAGAATAGAAAAGTTTTTTATTCAAATAAACTTTTACAAGTACTTTTGAATGGTCAATTGCATCTACCACTGGTTCAGAATGCTGTCCCAACCGAGAAGAACCAGCAAGAAACTCGGCGGTTGCTCTTTTTTATAAAAACAATAACAATTTTATTTTAAGCACATGATTGAATTGCCGTCTCGCGCATTGCTGAAACGAGTTAAATCCACGCTTTATTATCATTTATATGTATAATCTTCAATTGTATAATTATGCTTTTTTCATGTGCATACTACATTCCGGTACAGTGTTGGGTAGAAGCTTAGATTTGTCAGCAATGGGAGATAGAAGTGCGAGTTTAATAATTCTGCCATACCGCTTCTAGGTTCATAAATATTTACAAACCTGACCATTGGGGTTATTCTGTAACTTAGTTAGCAACTGAAAATAGTTGCCAACGAATTAGTTCGATATACATTGCTGCTTTACTGTGTAAAATTATGAAAACACTTTATATATCCCACAGTAAAGCAGCAATGTATATCAAACTAATCAGTTGGCAACTATTTTCAGTTGCTAACTAAGTTACAGAATAACCCAGCATGGGTGGTGCAGGCACTCGCAATGTATCGTATACCGTTTCTGAACTGCACTTATGATCTCTAAACTGTGGCAATACTATAAATTGAACTGTTTTGGGTGTAAACAATTGCAAGGGTAGCTCAAAGCCACCTCAAAGCAAAGCCTCAAAGTAACTAAGCATTTAAGGGGAAATGTGGGCGAAGAGACTTTTGAAAATTAGGTATTTGAAAAAACTATCGTTGTCGCGTTCGACCGTCCCGCGCCTCAAATTCGTGCAATAAGGACAACTGCAAATCCGACTCAATAGTCGTGCGTAAAAAGTTATAATTCGAGGTTTAGCTCTCTAGTGTTTCCTCCTCCAATATTGGACCAATTTAAAAGATATTTCGTAAACTGAATATAAAGGATATATTTAAGTACTGTGACCCTATGTTTTGCTTTTTTTCATTATTAATTGTCAAATTTGTACATTAGATTAGGCCTCTGTTGAAAGCGATCTAAAATAGGTAATTTTGAGCATTTTGTAACGGTTCTAGTGCTTATAAAAATAATGTATCTTCAAAAAGGAAAACATAGGGGCATAGAAGAGGTTGATATTTATTTTATTATAAAAAATAATTGCTTTAGGAACATAAACCAGGGAGAAAACACGCAAGAGCGTTTGTATGGAGAACAGAGCAACCGCATTTCCTCTTAATACGTATCTAATAATTTAGAGATTGTGTAGGTATAAAAAATTCGTATAAAAATGTAACATCAACCTTACATTAAGTACAAAATAATCATGCCCTCATGGAATGCTGCCAAACCCTATTAATGTCACTCGGCTGTTTTTCTGTCTGTTTGTCTGTCTGTCTGTCCGCCGGTCACAGGTCTCTAGCTCGCAGACGAAATGAGTTATAAACCTGAAATTTTGGTATTTTGTGTAGAACGATGACCCAAAATCAAATATTGAATTAGAAATTGAATTAAATTATTTTTAGGGGGGCTGAGAAAGGAGCCGGAAAAAAAAATTTTTTCTTACCCTAGCTTGTATACCACAAGCTAGGGTAAGATCATTGTTTAGAGCTTATTGAGTAGAGTAAGAATAGTTATATTTTTTTTTATTTTTTGCTCAAAAAATAAAGAAATGGGGGGTCATCAAAGTTGTCAGTTTTAGACCAAAACTAAACTAAGTTGTTAGGAATATGATATTTCGGTATATTATGTACCATATTATGCTGTATTTAAACAACAAATACTGAAAACAACGATTCATAAAATAGTTTATAAGCTGTGACCCAAAACAAACGAACATTTTTTGGGTTTTTCTTTCACGGTTTGTTGCGATGTCTAGCTCGAAAATTAAATATTTCTTAGACCCAAAATATTATATTATTCACGAGCGGATACCCGCGACTTCGTTCGCGTGGATATTGATTTTAATAATCCCGTGGGAATCATTTTGTTTTTCCTAAGCTCCTTTAAACTTATACCTTGCTAAAAACTGTAAAAAGTTCACAGGCGGATGTTTAGGTACATCAAAATGTAAACATCCGCCAGTGAAAGTCCCATCAAAATCGGTCCAGCCTTTCAGAGATTAGCCAGTAGTCTTTAACGTATCTACTTTCTAACAAAAAAAGAATGAATGAAATCGGACCACCCGTTAACGAATTACAGCTAAGTACACATTTTGCCTTTCATCCCCTCTCCCAAGGGAACCGTGCTGAATTTTGGGATAAAAGGTATCCTATATGTTACTCCATAGTATGAACTTAAATCATGCCGAGTCTCATTTCAATCCATTCAGTAGTTTTTACGTGATGCGCGCACAAACATACAGACAAACAGACAAACAGATAAACAGACAAACAGATAAACAGACAAACAGACAAACAGACAAACAGACAAAAATTTCAAAAATAGCTTTTTTACGTTCTATTACTTATCCCTAACATCCCCCAGTTATTATTTTACAAAAATCTTCAATGTACAGACACGGCAATTCTACGACTTTATTATATGTATAGAATAGATAACATGCGGCATGATCGAACTCAGTCCCCGAAAGGAAGACTTACTTGTAACCACTAAGCTATCACCACTTTTTTATAGTAGGAAAAGAGAAAACATAGTTTGACGACATCACTGGCTTAGTGGTGAGCTCTGTGGTCTTATAAGTGGGAGGTCCCGAGTTAATTGATTCCAGGCAGTGGCAATTTGGAATTTTATAATTTCTATATTGTCTCTGGTCTGGTCCGATGGGAGCCTTCAGCCGTGGTTACTACCCTACCGGCAAAGCCGTGCTGCCAAGCGTCTTAGCGTTCCGTTACGATGTCGTGTACAAACCTATCAGGGGTATGGGTTTAATAAAAACTGTCATACCTCTTCCAAGTTAGCTCGCTTCCACCTTAGACTGCACACGCTTATAGATCGACCAGAATCTCATGAAAAATACGGAAATTAAATTCCAAAGTTAGCAACACTACGGCTGCCCTAGCGATAAACAAAAATAACTGACATTTTTTGTGAAATTGACTTTTTTGCATTAACAAAAGTTTTATGTCGAGTGGTTTTTACCACAGTTTAATATTTCAAATAACTTGAACCGTTAACTGAAATTTGAATTGCCCAAACAAAGTAACTGCACACACTAACCCGGAATATAAATGCAAAAACCAAGTAAACAACAAGCACAACACAAAAACAAAGTAATTGGATGTTGATTACTTTGTTTTTTATTTAAAATGCAGTTGTGTGATTTTTCGTTTTTTAGAATAGAATAGAATAGAAAAGTTTTTTATTCAAATAAACTTTTACAAGTGCTTTTGAATAGTCAGATGAATCTACCACTGGTTCGGAATGCCATTCCAACCGAGAAGAACCAGCAAGAAACTCGGCGGTTGCTCTTTTCCAAATTTACAATATCAATATAACAATTTTATGTTAAGTACATGATTGAATTGCCGTCTCGCGCATTGCTGGAACGAGTCAAATCCACGCCTTTTTATCATTTATATAAGTAATCATAATTTTATTCAGATAAACTTTCACAAGCGTTTACGAATCGACAAATGAATCTACCACAGGTTCGGAATGGTGCTTACAATTCAACACATGTGAAGAAGGGCAGACAAAAGTAGCCCCATTTCCGACGGTGGCACCCGTTCACGAGCATGACGCATGATCCAGCCATTGCTTCGCTCAACCATATTCGAGGGAACGTAACAACCCGCACCACACGACACCACCACAGAAATGTTTAAAGAGAGCGTGACATACTTAGGCTACCCATGATCAAAGCATCGAATTGAACACCAATAATCAAATACTCATTTTAAGACATGAGTTAAATTTTCTTAGATTGTTTCCAAGCAACCTGTCATTGAGAAATTGCTCCATGCTTTTTTATCATTATCATTTATATAATCTTCAATTGTATAATATGCTTTTTTTATGAGCATATTTTTAATAGAGTTCTTAAACTTGTGTAAAGGCAAGTCTAAGATTGCTTGTGGAATTTTATTATAGAACATTACGCCCATTCCCACAAATGACTTTTGGACCCTCTTGAGGCGTAACTGAGGAATCACGAGCCTATTTCTATTTCTTAATTGCCTGTCGTGTAATTCGCACTTTTTAATGTAACTGTGAATGTTTTGCCTAACAAAAATTATATTGTTATAGATATATTGAGAAGCTACCGTAAGAATACCTATTTCTTTAAATTTCTCTCGAAGGGAATCCCGCGGTTTTAAATTATAAATTGCGCGAATTGCCCTTTTTTGTAAAACGAAATTTTTTTCAATATCAGCCGCTTTACCCCATAGTATGAGTCCATACGACATAATACTATGGAAATATGCAAAATAAACAATTTTTGCAGTTTCTATATCTGTTATCTGTCGAATCTTCCTAACAGCGTAAGCAGCAGAGCTGAGCTTGCCAGCAAGTGTTGCTATATGGGTGCCCCATTGAAGCTTTGCATCTAGGGTTATTCCCAAGAACACAGTTGTGTCCTCAGTTTTCAATGGCTCACCACTTATCTTTAAATTTTTGCTAGTAACCCTTGTATTGGGCAATAGAAACTCGACACACTTGGTTTTTTTTGCATTCAAAAGTAGATTATTTGTAGTAAACCAGTGTGAAACTTGAGATAATGTATTATTTACATCGTCAAAATTGTCCTTAGTCCTATCGACTTTAAAAATCAAAGACGTATCGTCAGCAAATAGTACAATATCGCAAGCATTTTTGACAAAATGTGGTAAATCATTAATATAAACCAGAAACATGAATGGACCCAGAATAGAGCCTTGGGGAACACCCATTACTGAGGCTGATCCGGACGACTTAACATCATTGATACATACTCTCTGTATACGATCACTGAGATAAGATGCAATAAGACTGAGTGCAGTTTCTTTAATACCATAGTGGCTTAATTTTCGTAAGAGAGTCTCATGATCAACGCAATCGAATGCTTTTGACAAATCACAGAAAACACCAATGGCATTCTGTGATTTCTCCCATGCATCGAAAATATGCCGTAACAGCCTTGCGGCCGCATCGGTTGTAGAACGACCCTTAGTAAAACCATACTGCTCAGAGTGAAGTAATTTATTTAAATTAAAGTGCAAAAGCAGTTGGTTGAGCATCATTTTCTCAAATATCTTGCTGAGAGTTGGTAGAATCGAGATCGGCCTGTAGTTATTTGGGTCACTTTTGCTTCCCGATTTAAATAGAGGTATTAATTTACTACATTTCATTAGGTCAGGAAATGATCCCGAGTCTATGGATTTGTTAAAAATAACAGCAAGATATGGTGCAATAACGTCAATAATATTATGGATTATTTTTACTGATATTCCCCATAAGTCTCCTGTTTTTTTGTGTTGTAAAGACTTAAATGTTTTAATAACATCATATGGGGTTACGTATTTAAATCGAAATAATACATTGCACTCAGAAACATTGCCCTTTAAAATACTATAGGCTTCTGTTGGCGAGGAATTTAGGGAACTAGTCGTGGTAACTGGAATATTTTGGAAAAACTTCTCAAAAGTATTTGCAATATCTGTATCAGAATCAATAATATGATTATTAATTTTTAACTCCAGTTTATTATTATGCACTTTATGTTTCCCCATTTCATTACTGATGATATCCCACGTTGCTTTTATTTTGTTATCAGAGTGAATGATTTTCTGTTTTATGTAAAGAGATTTTGCTTGTATGCAAACATTTCGAAATAATTTGGAATAATTTCTAACATATTCAATAAACGCAGGGGTATAGTTATATTGTTTTTCTGCATACAAGTCAAATAACTTGTTTCTACTTTTATAAATGCCAACAGTTGCCCAGTCACTAAATTTGAGATTTTTAAACAATCTTTTTTCTATAATTTTAAAGATGGAAGTAAACTGAGTGTTTATTACATCAAAAAACTTGCTATAAAGTTCATCCGGACCACCCTGCGTAAGGTCAATTGTCGATAGTGTGGTCGAAATAGTATGTTTGAATTGCCTTACTTTTTTAGTGGTAACTGGCCTATAATTTATTACTTTTGTTATATTCTGTTCGCTGTTAGGAATGGATATCATTTGACCGCAATGATCAGATCTTAGTTTGCTGATAATTGATTTTTCAATGATTTTACAATCACAGAAAATGTTGTCAATGCAAGTAGCTGAGTTTGCAGTTATCCGCGTAGGTTCGACAAAAATATTCTCTAGATTAAAGCTTTTAAAAAGATTAAGTAATCTATCGGTAACAGGAGTGGGAAGCAAAATATCAATATTAAAATCTCCACAAATTAATATTTTTTTTGATGCCCTACATATTCGCCTTAAAACTTCCTCCATGACATCCTCAAAAAGAACAAAGTCACCTGAGGGAGGTCGGTACACGCACACTATAATATATCGCTCCAGCTCAACACAAGACAGCTCAATAATGCGTTCAAGAGAAAGACTAACAATATCTTTACGTTCTTTGTAATTAATATCGTTTCGCGTAATTATTAAAGAACCCCCGCGTATAGCCGTCTTTCTAGAGAACACACTTGACAATGAATAATTTTGTAAGTGTAAAATTAATTGATATTTATTGAGCCAATGCTCAGTGAGGCATAAGATATCAATATTAAATTCTTTAATAAAAAGTTCAACCTCATGTTCTTTGCCAGACAAGCCTTGTATATTTTGATGCACAAGATGGATCTTACATTGCTTATCTGTTGTCTTACTGTTCAGTTTAAATTTTTATTACTACTATCAATACAATGATAGCTATTTGTATCTAATGTCAAAAAACCTGAATTAGTAGTACTACTAATTATATCAATATTATTTGTACAACATGTACCAATGTCAGTCAAAGAATTTGATGTCAAAATATTTAAATTAGTACTATGACTAAGTATATTAATATTATTATTTGTACAACATGTACTGTCAGTCAAGCTAAAAATAGCTGTATCTTGTATATTGTAAGCTACTAATGTAGCTATTTGTTTCTTATATCTAAGAGGCAGATACATAGTATCTTTTGTCAATTTAAAGTTTTTAATAAACTTATTTGTATCGAATAAATGGAAAGAATCTCCATGTCTATAAGTTAAGTTAAGTTAAGTTTCGTGAAACGATCCCAGGTAAGGTGTTCTGAATGTAATTACTTTGTTTATCACTAGGGCAGCCGAGTTAACCTAGTGTTGCTTACTACAAAATTTAATTTCCCTGTTTTTCATGAGATTCTGGTCAACCTATACCTCAAGTGAGATCGCAGTTAAGGGCTAACTTGTAGATGAATAAAAGTTTCTTCTATATCGTTTCCTCAACTCATGACTGAGGGTCGTGGTCATCATGAGCAGATATGCCTAAATGTCTTCCAGGCTTCTTCTTGTGAAAGTCGGATGGATGCGTGTATGGTGGATTTACACGCTTTTTAGGGTTCCGTATCTCAAAAGGTAAAAAAACGAACCCTTATAAGATCACTTTCTTGTCCGTCTGTCCGTCTGTCCGTGTGTCACCACCGATTTTCTCAGGAACGGTTGGACCTAGTAAGTTGAAATTTATACCAGATACTAAGGTTTATAGTCCCTATTAGGTGCATAAAAATTAAGGTCCTGAGTCCACACAATAAAAAGATATAGGCTTTAGATTTTTACGAAAACTTGTTAGTACCAAAATTTACCTTAATTTTCAACTTTTTTATTTTCGGAATTTTCCCTTTACTTGATCTGTAAGACCTTGCTTTTGACCAAAATTGACAAATCTAGGTCAACCGGAAGCACCCTATAGGTTTTGGGTCGAAAACCTAAATGGTAGTTCCAGTTGACCTAGAATTACGAAATTTGCCAAAAAGCCAGATCTTACAGCACAAATAAAGGGAAAATTCCAAAAACTAAAAAAAGTTGGAAATTAAAGGGTGTCCCCATACATACATATTTTAGCCAATTAAGATAGACCTCGGAGTTGTATGAGCGCTCATACAATTTAGAGGCCTAGCTTAATTAGCACTTTACCTTTTAAGACAAACTAATGAAAAACAGATTGTACTTATACTTCTGGAGTACGGATTCCCGATGCGCGAGTCTGACTCGCACTTGACCGGTTTATTTATTTAACAGTATAGTACCTATCGGTCCAGCGGGTTTAAAAGTTACTGGTGTATGTAAATGTGTATGTAATATGCAATGTTGTGTACACCTATTATAGACCTAGTGTTGTTGTTGTATCTTATAAATTAAAAAAAAAAGGTTTTAGTTAGGTACTTATATGCATATAGATATAAGTAGGTAGGTAGCAGTGCATTGGCGTGTGTGCTTCAGACGGCCGTCGTTGTCCCGCGGGACTCAACACTGCCTCATAATTGCATTTGAAGCCTTCTCCGTCGATATTGGCTCCGCTCTGTATTCCACTATCATACCTATTTGCCTTCATTTTATAGACTTCCGATCTTGTGTGTTAGTAGATAGGGAGTTGACGGCAGAAAAAAATAAATCAATACGCACTTCATCATCATCATCATCATGATCAACCGATTACCGGCTCACTACAGAGCACGGGTCTCCTCTCAGAGTGAGAAGGGTTTTGGCCATAGTCTACCACGCTGGCCAAGCGGATTGGCAGACTTCACACACCTTTGAGAACGTTATGGAGAACTCTCAGGCATGCAGGTTTCCTCACGAAGTTTTCCTTCACCGTTAAAGCAAGTGATATTTAAATACTTAAAACGCACATAACTCCGAAAAGTTAGAGGTGCGTGCCCGGGATCGAACCCACGATCTCCGATTAGAAGTCGGTCGTCCTAACCACTAGGGCCTAGGCTATCATAGCTATAATACGCACTTATATCTACTTAAATTATAGATACTAGGTAAATACCAAAGTAGATCATTTAGGACAACTTTTGCTTGTTTAAATTAATAAGTATGAGTATAATAATTTTTATTGTTCAAAAACTTACATGGATACAATACCCTACTTAAAGTAGACTGTATTAAAATAAACCAAGTAAGCCAAGCCTAGAAAGATGTCTGACCCCCAAACTAGGATCCCGTGTGCTATGTGAAGCCAGTCTTCGCACGAATTTACATCGGTATACAACCCGCATTCTTCATTCTAAATTCCTCTCTCCAATGGGAGAGGAGGCCTGTGCCCAGCAGTGGGACGTTAAAAGGCTCTAGTGGTGTTGGTGGTGGTAACGGTGCAGGTTAAAACATAACATATATTTTTCTTAAAATTAAAAAATTATCAAGGTTTTTTTTTTTTCGAAATATCGCTGGTCGCTGGTTGATCGGGTCATATTCCTTGAATGCCAGGTATTGCAGCTTGTGTCGTACGTGGCATGAAATAGATCCAATGAAGTTTAAATTTTTACCGTGTCAATGCCATTTCGGGCATTTTTTCAAAAACACGAAGGTAAAAACGTCGTGTAAGTATAACGGATGAAACATCTAATTAGCTTTAATTACCGTTCAGCTTTTTTTTTTTAATGAGATTTTTTCTTATTCGGTATAGGTAAGTACTTAACTACTTATTATGTTTGAGCTCCTATAACTCTATTCTGTTTGAGATGAATAGAAATACAAAATGAGTAATTATGGTCCTCATCTGGAGATAACACTATATAATGAAAAAGTCTATAAGAATCCTTATTAAGACATCGTCTCGGGAAAATCGATACGTCTCATCTCCAGACCTTTAAAGGTTTTGATTAGATAGCCATAGGTAGGTAGGTATATTAATAAACTATGTAGACTATGAATTTCACTGAGAAAGCTCGAATAATGTAGATATCTGTAGAAATAAGTATCTCTATTTATATAGGTCCACCTTTTTTTTTTTTTCAGAAAATAATGTATTTAAGAATTTTTATATGATTCTTAAAAAACCTTAGTCCACGCGGATGAAGTCACGGGCATCAGCTAGTAGTTTAGTTAGTAAATATATTTATAAGTAGGTACGTACCTACTTAATATTCAAATTCAAATTTTTTAAGTAGGTACGTATATTTCGACTCATGTTATCAATCCCCAAAGGCTATCGTTTTCCAGATAGAAGAATTTTTTTCGCATATCACGGTTGAATGACCTCCAAAACCTCAAACGGATGAATTTATTCGCGGTTCCCCAGCCAATAATTTAAAACGTCTTAACTCTCTATACTACGCTAAGTAAAAGTACCTCTATGCCTGTTCAAAGAGTTCAAAAAAATAGTAGGTATCTTATCATTAAAAAAAATTGTTTCCATATTTTGAAATTCGGGGCAAGTATGAACTATCGCTTGACCTTAGCATATTATGAAAGTACAAACAATTTTTATCTTTTTTATTACATGTTTTAGTTAAGTATATATGTAGCTATAGTTACATAGGTATAGCTAACTATTAGCACTTGCCCGCGATTTCATTCGCGTGCAATTTCATCATAAATGTTTCAAAAATCCGGGAAAAAGTATATTCTATACTAGCGGACCCGGCAGACGTCGTCCTGCCCGCTATTAGCGCCACCTACCGGGTCCAATTTTTCTACTTACAAACCTTCCTCTTGAATCACTCTATCTATTAAAAAAAACCGCATCAAAATCCGTTGCGTAGTTTTAAAGATTTAAGCATACAAAGGGACATAGGGATATAGGGACAGAGAAAGCGACTTTGTTTTATACTATGTAGTGATGTCACGCTCTACTTTCCATGCAAAACAATAATTTATTTAATTTTATGAAAACTAAAAATCTTTTTAATCAAAGTTAATGTTTATGTGATACTCGACAGCAGCCGTGAGATGCGGTCACGGGTTATTTCCACTTTCCCAACATTAGGTTCCTCTCCACACCGTCTTTATAAGTGCCACTTAGCCTTTGGTCTACACTCTACAGTCTACTTAGGTGTACTTAGACTTTACTTAGGTCTACCACGCCTCCAACTACTCGTAGCTCGTTAAGTTTCCCTATTTCTTTATATTCCTTCCATTTCGTTTCCAATTCCTTGTATAGTAATGTGATTATACCGATTGTACTTTTTCCAAGTCGGTTACAAATAAACAGATTCTAGAACATTTAATTGAATCCTCAATAATCTTTTAATCCGACTTTAATGGTGACACACCCCTTAATCCAGATAATGATTAAGGTAGATGCTAAACCACTTAGCGTAAAACTTCGATAGAGAGCTCTCGGCTAAATACCTGTCAGTAGTTTAAAGCTTGTTAGTCTTGATGTTTGTTTTTAATTAGTACTTACCTATTTAGTTCACATTCTTTTTAGTTCATTATGTAACGGTCTTCAGTAGGCTTATGCACATTTCGATAACGTTATGAAGACTGAATTTTTAAAAACGATATTGAATTCATTTCGATTTTCAAAATTGAAAAACGATAAAATATCTCATCATTTACGGCCTGTTTCACCACCTTCTGATAAGTATCTGATAGCCTAAACGTATGTTTTGTCACTTTCTTACTTAATGTCGAGTGACAAAGACAAAAGTTGTAGATAGCTATCTAATACATATCAGAAGGTGGTGAAAAACTCTTATTTTAAAGTCGTAGGTACATTCAGTAGGAAGGTAGGTACCTACCTACTTCCGATTTTTATTTTGGAAACTTTCCGCTTGGGGCGCTGGCTATTAATACAAGACAATTTAGGTCTGTTTTAATTTTAAGTTATTTGGTTTCGATACTCGAAATCGATCAACGTTGTTTCAATGTTCAAACTCTGCTTAATGTTCAAGCTTCATCAATGTTCGCCGCTATGTTCAAGCTTATCTACGAATATTCCATAGTGTGACTATAGCTCATAAATACATTCTTCCGTTAAAGCAAAATAAATCTTATTTCTAGAACATCAGGGTTTGTTTCCAAATCTGTGAGTTTTGTGAAGTAGGCTAGTTTTGATAAACTTAAAACGACAAATCAAACGCTTTGTTTCTTTGTAGTGCAATATATGATTATCAGTATATTTGTATGAGTTTGGCGACAGGGGTTCCTATAGTAATTTTGGTGCATTTCATTTCCCCTGCTTTTTCTCTTCCGTGGAATATTCTCATTGAACCAATTCCCGGATCGTCGGCTCAGTGTGCTGGAGATCGTTCCAGGCTGTGTGTGTGTGCTTGCCGGTATTCTATCTCCACTCCAGAACACGTTGAACCCCGTGGCCATAGTCTGCAACAGATATGACATTTACGATGACAAGTCGAAAATTATTTTGCTATAATCCGCAAAACAGTCTTTGTATGGTACAACATGCATCATGTGCCATGTCAGTTCTCCTGCTTTTAAATATGCAGGAAAAACAAGCAACCAAGCGAACATCGAGCACCACCATGTAAGACCACACAAATCCACCACCAAAACAAACTCGACGATCGTTTCATTTCGACGCCGGAGCATCCTCAGAAGTAGACTCTACAATACACAATTGCAAAGTATTATACAATGAACACAAAATGACTTTGCTATAATCCGCTAACAGTTAGCGGATTATAGCAAAGCAATTTTGTGTTCATTGTATAATATCATGGAATTCCGCAAAGTAACGCCTACTTCTATTCAACATTCAATTGCAAAGTAAATATAAAATATGACAAACATCTACAATATTAAAATTTACAAAATTATACCTAACTAAGTATAGGTATACCTATCTGCCTCATTGGTCTAGTTGTCAACATATTCGAAAATGTATATCGACGGAGGAATATTGAGTCTAATTTACGTAGGTACTTAATTACATTTTAAAATCAGTAATTTGCCATAAAACTTTTCACATGTACAAAACCTAATAACGTTGCTCAGCGTCAGAATGGCAACACTTGCTTAATAACTTCTTATAATTTGATCCAGATTTAATTAAATTCTCAATTCAAGCAAAATGAAAATGATACAAGTCCTTCAAAAGGCATCCGAAGGGCGCTGCCCTATTTATCTTTAGAAATGGACCGCTTTATGTTTTCTTATCTTCATATTATACGTCCTTTTGAAGAAATTTCTATCCATCAGAGTGCTTAGTCTCAGTTTCGAGCGCTCCAAAACTTTATAGTATACTATTGATCGAATCACAAATGACTTCAGAGCAAAATGAACCCAAACACTCTTATTTTAAAGTCGTAATTCAATAGTTCGAATATCTTCTATATCTGTACATATAATAAAATCGTAGACTTGTCGTATCTGTACATTAAATATTTTTGCAAAATAATAACTGGGGGATGTTAGAGATAAGTAATAGTACGTAAAAAAGCTATTTTTGAATGTTTTGTCTGTTTATCTGTTTGTTTGTTTGTCTGTATGCTTGTGCGCGCATCACGCAAAAACTACTGAACGGATTGAAATGAAACTTGTCATGATTTAAGTTCATACTACGGAGTAACATATAGGATACTTTTTATCCCGAAATTTATCACGGTTCCCTTGGGAGAGGGGATGAAATTCAAAATGTGTACTTAGCTGTAATTCATTAACCCGTGGTCCCGTGGATTACATTCATTTTTTTTGTTAGAAAGGAGATAGTTTAATAATTATATTTGAAAGGCTGTATCGATTTTGATGGGACTTTCAGTGGTGGATATTTACATTTTTACCTACCTAAACATCCACCAGTGAACTTTCAACAGTTTTTAGCAAGGTATGAGCTCAAAAGAGATTAATAAAAACAAAAAGTTCCCACGGGATTTTTGAAAACCGATATCCACGCAAACGAAGTCGCGGGTGTCCGCTTGTTTTTAATATTTTACAACATTTCTGCTTGGAACGCTGGCTGTTTTCGAATGCTGAATGTAATACGAACTTAAACCTTAATTTAAGCCATTTTAGGTCCATTTTACTCTGAAGTCATTGTCATTCGAACAATAGTAGGTAGATATACTATAAAGTTTTGGAGCGCTCCAAACTGAGACTAAGCACTCAGATCAGTAGAATCAGAACCAGAGCAACCGATATAGCTCAACGCACAGACAAAAGTTACTATCTGTGGCACAACTAGTCGCGAAGTTGATGCGGCAATGGGCAGATTCTGGTACATCGCCAAAGCAAAAAATTCATCAACTGATCGAATATCTCGATAGAATCTCGATCATCAATATCTCGATAGAACTGGCGTACACAAAATTCAAAGCCAGAGTAACTAATTATGCAAAATTTCTGCGAGTATTTCAATGTCAGTTTAACGCTGTTCTCTTTCTCAAATAATACCTAATCAGTGCTTTACTCAGGGTAAGCAGTGCTTTTCTGTCTTTATACTTAAATGTATAAAAATAAGCGTGCCACTGCTTAGGTATTAGTAGACATACGGACAGGAGTCGGAAATGAAAAAGTTGCTATAATTTTTATAGTTTAAGTTTAAGTAACTTAAGTAGCATGTCCAATTTCCGGGATAAAATTTTAGATAAAAGATAATATATGAAAGAAAGAGGATCTAAAAACTAGCCTACTTGTTTTCGAAGATAACGTCGTTACCTGCTTTTTGAAGTAAAGTGCTCTTATGAATATTTTCATAGAAGCTATTCTTAGTTCGGGTCTACATCGTAGAAACCCAATCAACAGCAAAGGGAAAATTATTATTGGCCCAGCCTTGATAAACGTTCCTACATAATAATATCAGAGGCGGTTCCTTTCCGAGAGAAAACCCGATATAATATATCTACTAGTTATTTCGTGTTGTTCTTTCTTCTCCAATGAAGAGCCTCAGCTGGGAATTTGTAAAATTTCAGGCTTCTTTCAGTCATAGAACAATCACTCAGAAAATAGCAAACATAACATTTAAACAGCTGAAATTGAATTAATTTTATAATAACAAAGTTGTATGGAAACAATTGGATTTGCATTCAACTGCCCGAACTTCCCTACCGGTGATAAAAATAATTAAGAGCCATAAGTTGACCTACAATTTTGAATTTTGTATGTGAAACCAATTTACGATGATGCAACATACCCGGCAGGTCCCGGACAGACACGTCATGTTCCCGCTTTCCATATTTCCCGCATAATACCTACCTATTGGCATTTATTGCAAACACATTCGCGGCATATCTACCTCTCTACAATAAATACATTCAACACACCGTTCATAGAATCCAATGCAGTTTAGCATCCATTGACTATTTGCTACACAAGCAAATCTCTTCTATCCTCACTCAACCATCAATGGACAAGAAGCGGTCCGTTATGCTCTGCTATTTAATGTACTTTGTGAGCCTCTGAAGTTGGGATGCGCTCAGGAATTGATTCACAATCACAAGACTTCGACGAGTATGATGGAACGAAGTGAACATGTTTAATCAAAGTGTTGCATCGTTTTAGATAAATTGACGTCACAGACAGGGGTAAAAGCTTTTTAAGCGACCGCCTTTCTTGTTAACGACTATCTACACCTCAATCGCCTACGCAGTACTTGTAATAAATGTAGAGTGAGCATGTAGATGACTAGATTTCGTTATGCATTAAATGTAATAAACGATATCGTAGCTTTGAAGTTTTCACTTTGAATTTCTTCATTCCTAGCATCAGCCCTTTTAGCACGTGATCAAACAAAGATGTGATCGTGGCGATCACACCAGTCGCAATTGTTCTGTTGCAAATGTGGTGTAAGTGGCCCAAATTCCACCTATGTGGCCAAAGTCAACCTCATCTGCGCGGTGCACCCTGCCAATATGCTAACGAGGCCCTGACGCTCTCTTTACGGGTCGTTGTGCCTGATACCACACAACGTAATCTGGATGGTATATCACCGCTTTGTGGTAGGATCCTACCCCGAATCCGCCTGGCTAGCGACCACACTTCAGCCGTAATCTGCCGCAAAGCATCCGTGTGTTCCGGCAGCGAGCTGAAGAGCCAGTCCCCTTCCTCAAAAGCCGACAGCGCATTAGTGGTTCCTCAGGTGCTGCTAATGTTCATGGGTAGCGGTAATCACTTAACATCAGGTGACCCGCTTGCTCAGTTACCCGCTATTCCTATAAAAATATGCTTTTATGCCAAAGGTCAGAATTAGTAAGTACCTACTATTGTCAGTCTATCAGAGAATATTGCTATCTCTACACTTTTGCTGTCAAGATAATAGTGGTGGAGTTCCTGAGAGAATATCTAAGGGGTCGTCATTAACCTAAGGACCTCCAGACGTTGCTATTTGTGATGTATCTACTTGCTTTATTGTTTCAGCTCTCCGTGGCCGCACAAGAAGCTGACGAAAACCCGGCCTTAAACAGAAAGATAACGATAGTTAGATAAAACTATTTAAAAAAATCAGTACCTACCTTTTCACACGTGACTCTTGTCACCCGATGTTATCACATATTCGTCGCAATCGTTGTCGCCATCAACTGATAGATGTCCACAGCTGGGCATAGCGCAAGGGACCTATACAGATCACACATTAAATTAATTTAATTAACATGGTTACACATCTGGCACAGTTCCTGTAATTGTACAGTTAGTTCTTATAAATGCAGTTCTCAATAATTGGCATTAAAAGGTAGTTAAGTGTAAAATAATTTATATTAAAACACTGCGAACAGTGCCATTAATATGTATCACAGTGTGACTCATACTTAATACCTATTCCTGAAGTCCTCCTATACGTCGGGAGGGGTGAAAATTTTATTTAACTACTATAATATTGCAGAACGTCATAAGGTCGTCGCATACTACGCAACTACTACTACGCATACTAAAGGGTCCGCAAGAGCCGCACGCGATACATTTTCAGTACTGAATGGGAAGTCTTGGCTCGGATTTGAATAAAATTAATTTTTAAATTGGGTCATTCCCAATCTGATGGGAACGTGGAAAGTTACGGGCAAAGTTGTGACTCCGAGTGATTTAGTATTTCGATATGATAGTTACTGTGTAGAGAGTACGAGAAACCGATTATGGGTATAGGTTTTATTAAAACTGTCAGATTAGCCCGCTACATTATCTACACTACGCTATTTAGTGCGATCGCAGTAGTTGCATCGAGTTGTCATCGAGCCGTGTACGAATCGTCGAACGAACGTCCTTGCGTCTGTTGCGACCGACACACGCGTGCGGCTCTGGCTCATCTTGCGGCAATATGCGATCACTTTTTATTACGAATGTATGACAAACAGGATGCTCCACCCCTCACGTCAGGAGCGCAGACGGGCAAGGCTTTTAGGACTTTAGGAGTGCCCTTACAATCATATTATACAGAGTAAGTAACATTTTAGGAAAGTTCAGGCAGGGGAACACTGAAATAATTAGGTACCTAACTACCTACCATACGCTTGTAACATTATTAAATGAGGCCTTTCTCTGCTCTTCTCATAGTGGAAAATTGATACTGAACGACTTTTAGACAATCTCTACTAATATAATAAAACAGAAAGATAGTCTGTTTGTTCGTTGGATTATCCTTCAATCACCCCGCAACATAGCTATGGACTGGCGTGATTTTTCACATGGGCGCATGACACAGCCTATTTACCCCGGTAAGCCAAAGAGTTCACGAAATTTTAAAAACATTAATCTAAGCGGATGAATACGTGGGACCAGTATACCTATTATGTGGTAAAAACTAAGTAGGTATTTAGTAAATATTAGAAGATTAATTCTAAAGCTAAGAAATCTTTCGAATTTGAGGTCGTTACATTTTTTTTAAATCTTTGTAAGTAAGTAATGCAGCAAACCCTGACATAATAATGATTTGTTACGTCTTTCATTTGTTTCTCTCTAGCTTAATATTTACAACACAATTTGAATTAAGTATATAACGAACTAGTACGGCGCGTGGGTGCGCGGCCCGCTAAAGCGGACCGCGAGGTTTTGTTTTCGGGTGTTTTATTGTTTGAGCAGCCTCCACCTATCTTCATCCCTCTTCCAAACCCTCGATTAGGACTTATTTTTCAGCTCACTGCCAATTGGATGAGGTTTCGAGTAACTTTTGTTTGAGCACCTCCTACCTATCGTCAACACCCTAGCCGTGCTCTTTACCCGTCTCCAAAATCCTCAATCATCAGCTTTCTCCATAAGTATTTTTCCTCCGCATGAATTTTTACTAAAAAAAGAAATTTCACTAAAAAAATTTTTGTGTGAAAACATAAATTTCGCCATCTTGTTTTTTTTTTCTGTTCATCTAGTAGATTTTTAGTTCTTGATCATATTTTTCTTAGAAACCACTCTTCCATCTTTTATACTTGGTGAGATAGACACCGACAAAATTTGTATAGCCGCCATCTTGAATCCGCAATTTTGTTTTTTTTTTTTCAACTCAGTGCCAATTGGATGAGATTCTGAGTAATTTTTGTTTGAGCACCTCCCATCTATCTACAATACCCTGCCCGGGCTCCTCATCCATCTTCCAAACCCTCAATCATCATGTCTTCCCATATTTTTCTTTGAGAGTTCTCCAAAGAACCGCATCAAAGCCTTGCATAGTTTACAACTTGTAGTCTCTTCAATATTCGCTATACATTTTCTATGGAAAAATAAATTCCGCCATTTTGAATATTTTTTCCATTCATCAAGTAGACCTTCCGATCCTGATCATTTTTTGTCAAGAAACCACTCTTCTATCTTTTATATCCTCCGAGATGGAGACCGACGAAATTTGTATGGCGGCCATCTTTTTTTCGCCATTTTGAATTTTTTTTCAACTCACTGCCAATTGGATGACGTTTAGAGTGACATTTGCTCGAGCACCCCCCACCTATCTTCAATACCTTAAGCGTGCCATTCGCTCGTCTCTGAAATCCTCAATCATCAGCTCTCTCCATATTTTTGTTCCTAATGAATTTTTGTTTTCTATACGAAACCATTGTTGAAAAAAAAATTTTTCATACAAAATTTTACAGGAGAGGTGATCAATCAGTCAGTGAATCAGCACGAGCAGCTATATATATATTAATTAACTAGTAGGGCGCTTGGCTGCGCGGCCCGCTAAAGCGGACCGCGGGGATTTCAGTATTATTTTTGTTTTAGCAGCCTCCACCTTCTATCATTTTCAGCATCTTTAACCCTGGCCGTGCTCCTCATCCATCTTCCAAACCCTCGATCATCATCACTCCAAATTTTTTTCTCCGAATCATTTGCCAGAAGGAGAGTTCTTCCATAAAAACAAATTTTGAAAAGGAACCGTATCAAAGTCTTGTATAGTTTCCCAACTTAGTCTCTTCAATATTCGCCATATATTTTGTGTGAAAAAAATAAATTTTGCCATCTTGATTTTTTTCTGTTCATCAAATTGTAGATCTTCAGTTCTTGATCATCTTTTGCCAAGAAATCACTCTTCCATCTTTTATACTTGGTGAGATAGACACCGACGAAATTTGTATAGCTGCCATCTTGAATCCGCCATTTTGTTTTTTTTTTCAGCTCAGTGCCAATTGGATGAGGTTTTGAGTAATTTTTGTTTGAGCACCTCCCATCTATCTGCCATACCCTGCCCGGGCTCCTCAACCATCTTCCAAACCCTCAATCATCATGTCTTCCCATATTTTTCTTTGAGAGTTCTCCAAAGAACCGCATCAAAGCCTTGCATAGTTTACAACTTGTAGTCTCTTCAATATTCGCCATACATTTTCTATGGAAAAATAAATTCCGCCATTTTGAATTTTATTTCAATTCATCAAGTAGACCTTTGGATTCTCATCATCTTTTGCGAAGAATCCACTCTTCCATCTTTTATACCCTCCGAGATGGAGACCGACGAAATTTGTATGGTGGCCATCTTTTTTTCGCCATTTTGAATTTTTTTTCAGCTCACTGCTAATTGGATGACGTTTCGAGTGACATTTGTTCGAGCACCCCCCACCTATCTTCAATACCTTAAGCGTGCCATTCGCTCGTCTCTGAAATCCTCAATCATCAGCTCTCTCCATATTTTTGTTCCGAATGAATTTTTGTCCTCTATACGATACCATTAGTGAAAAAAAAATTTTTCATACAAAATTTTACAGGAGGGGTGATCAATCAGTGAGTCAGTCAATGAATCAGCACGAGCAGCTATATATATATTAACTAGTAGGGCGCGTGGGTGCGCGGCCCGCAAGCGGACCGCGAGGTTTTGCTTTCGGGTATTTTGGTTTGAGGAGCCTCCACTTATCTTTCCCAAATTCCTAATCCTCGATCATTATCACTCTCCATATTTTTTCTTCGAATCATTCTGCTCATCAAATAGATCTTTAGGTATTGATCATCTTTTTCCAAGAAACCACTCTTCCATCTTGTATACTTGGTGAGATAAACACCGACGAAATTTGTATAGCCACCATCTTGAATCCGCCATTTTGGTATTTTTTTTTCGCCGTGCCAACTGGATGAGGTTTTGAGTAATTTTTGTTTGAGCACCTCCCACCTATCTACAATACCCTGCCCGGGCTCCTCAACCATCTTCCAAACCCTCAATCATCATGTCTTCCCATATTTTTCTTTGAGAGTTCTCCAAAGAACCTCATCAAAGCCTTGGATAGTTCACAACTTGTAGTCTCTTCAATATTCGCCATACATTTTCTATGGAAAAATAAATTCCGCCATTTTGAATTTTTTTTCTATGCATCGAGTAGATCTTCTGATCCTGATCATCTTTTGCGAAGAAACCACTTTTCCATCTTTTATACCCTCCGAGTTGGACGCCGACGAAATTTGTATAGCGGCCATCTTTTTTTCGCCATTTTGAATTTTTTTTCAACTCATTGCCAATTGGATGACGTTTCAAGTGACATTTGGTCGAGCACCCCCCACCTATCTTCAATAGCTTAAGCATGCCATTCCCTCGTCTCTGAAATCTTCAATCATCAGCTCTCTCCATATTTTTCCTCTTAATGAATTTTTATCCTCTATACGACACCATTATTGAAAAAAAAAAATTTCATACAAAATTGTTCAGGAGAGGCGATGAATGAGTCAGTGAATCAGAACGAACAGCTATATATATATTAATTAAAAAATCGTGAACATGTTCGAAGAGTTCTATACTCGATCTTTGCGCTGAACCAAAGCTTTAGTTTGATATTGATAGCAAGGGCGTCGCCAGGTAGGGGCAGGGGGGGGCAGCTGCAACCCCCCCTGAGAGATTTGAGAAAATATAAATATGCTATAGTTTGAAAAGAAAATTCTGATTTTTTAATATGTTGTTAGGACCACTACCAGTAGTCTCCAATTTTGCAGTTTCGGAAGACATATGTGCTAACTTTGCAGCACTTGAAAAATATGACTGGCCTATTTACACTTTTCGCATACTATAATATCATCAACTTGCCCCCCCCCCCCCCCCCCCCCCCCTTGGCCAGCGGCTGGCGACGCCCTTGATTGATAGTACTTTTTTTCGGGGGCTTTCCATTTAAGTATTCAATTTGTACAATTACGTTGCAATCTCACTGAAATATAGGTATAGATCTACGGCGTCTATTTCTTCCACAGATAAATACGAGTAGGTATCTGTGATAAATCACGGCCCGAATAAAATATTACAGTCAAAGCAAGGAAAATAATTAGAAAGAGAAGCCCCACAGCTAAATGAATTACACTAGCAATCTGTTAACGACAAACGTTTGTCGGCATTGGGTCAGACTAAACATTTCTAATTGAACACTCGCTGTTACCCCGACGCGACGGGTGTTTTATCATCGAAATGCCTTATGTAGTCTAGTCTAGTCTTTTAGCATAACTGTGACGATGCCCGACTGAGATTTTTGTGTATGACTGGCTGGCTATACTGTGTATAACTGTAGGTGGTGGTAAACTGCCTCGTTGGTCATGTGGTTAGCATATTCGACTGCAGATCCCGAGGTCCCGGGTTTGTTTCCCGGGTCGGGCAAATAATTGTTAGGTATTGCGTTTTTCTCTCAAGAAATATTCAATGCCGTTAAATCAATTAGTCGTTCAAACAATCAGTTTGTTCGATCAATTGGTTGGTATATTGATGAAAAATATTTTTACCAGCTTTTGACCAAAATATTAGGGAAAATTTTGGTTGCAAACCATGCTTTAATAACTTAGCAGTTACTTACTTATAACGTAACATTCTGTAAGTATGTAGGTATAACTTATTTGTGCAACAAATCACCTAACCAGTTTAAATGGCGTATTATTCAAGTAATATTATTCTATTTATTCAATGAGCATCGACAGACTGTTTAGACTCTTTAGAGTTTCAACAAACATTATAAACTTGTGAAACCGCCTACAGCGGAACTCCGCAAGTTCTACTTAAACTTATAATGACATTCGGATTTTCTTGTCATCGGGTCGTCGCGAGGGAGTCCTTCGGCCTCGGGGGAGGGAAAGCGTCGCGAAAATTGTTAGAAGGAACGAGGAAAATTTCTGAATTTTCATCCATTTGACGTGTAATTTAGAAGGATCTTTAAATACAGACTAAGGTGAAAAATGGACGGAGTCTCAGCGGAGTGTTCCTAATTAAAATATCTACTAATATTATAAATGCGAAAGTAGCTCTGTCTGTCTGTTACGTTTTCGCGCCTAAACCGCTGAACCGATTTTGATGTTTAGTACATAATATATAGATTATTATCTACATCTTGGAAACGGACATAGTTCCTTTACCTTTTGTCGCGAAATAATGGCTTGAAACGGTTGAAATTTAAGGTATGAAACTTTGTGTTGAAGTTCATCATTATTAAAGATAATAATCCACTAAGATATCTCTCTCCTTCTGCTACCTTTTCACAGCTCAACCACTAAACTGATCTTAATGAAATATGTATCCTGGAGATGGACGCGAGCTAGGTATCTACTTTTTATCCCGAAAAATCAAAGTGAGTTCCCACGGGATTATCAATAAACGCAAATCCACGCGGACCAAGTCGTGGGCATCAACTAGTAACTAATAATTTGTAATGAACCACATTGTAGTAATTAATAACCTAATTTTTTAAAAATAACTGTACCTACGCTTAGTACGACTTTGCACACCTCGGACAACGTTGAAACATTTCGAGTATCGAAACACTGGGATCCATTTTATTTCCCCGATCGAGCGGGCGTCATTAGAGTAGATATATTTAATTTGAATGTTTTATCGATAAGAGCCTAGAGAATTGAAGCTCGGCGGCTCGGCCGGGAGATGCCGACTTTTTTCATTAAGCAAATTGTGCGCGTAAATCTTGACAAACGCGGTCGGTAATGAGCGTTAAGGGCCGCGCTCTGAATCCTGAATTATGTGTCTCAGTGTACACGGAGCGCGATTTCCGGAGCGGTCAGCGACACCACAGAATACATACTAGTAGGTACCTACAAGGCACAGAAGATTTTTTTTTTATAGGAAAGCGGGCAACCGAGCAAGCGGGTCACCTAGGTTAAGTGATTACCGCCGCCCATGAACATTAGCAACACCTGAGGAACTAATGCGTTGCCGGCTTATGAGGAAGGGGACTGGCTCTTCAGCTCGCTGCCGGAACACACGGATGCTTTGCGGCAGATTACGGCTGAAGTGTGGTCGCTAGCCAGGCGGATTCTAGGTAGAATCCTACCACAAAGCGGTGATACCATCCAGATTACGTTGTGTGGTATCAGGCACAACGACCCGTAGAGGGGACTGAGAGCGTCAGGGCCTCGTTAGCATATTGGCAGGGTGCACCGCGCGCAGGTGAGGTTGACTTTGGCCACATAGGTGGAATTTGGGCCACTTACACCCCTAATTCACTTAATTCACTCCGTAAAATCATTTAAATAAATAGCGACTTTTGTTACGACGCAATACAGCGCAATTCCAGGTCGCAGTAGCGCTAACTACCTACCGTTATATTAACCTTATAGACTTTGCCTCTTTCTATCACGTAACTCTTACCCATTCCGACTAAGTAAGGGTTGTTGAATGGGCCCGACCAACCGGAGCGCGCTAGGTACTTGCAGCGACATACTTACAATGCGAAGTGCGCCTGGCCTGCTGACACGAGAACTGAAACTATTACGACTGGTGATACACAATATTGTAGCTCGCATTATAGTAGTGTAAGTATAAAACCATAGACGCAAACGATTATACGAGTTCTCTATGATGGATACAGTATATTTTGTGGAGGAAGGAAATAAATGATGAAACACACTTGCAATGCTATATGGTCTACGCCTGATGATGTCAAATAAATAAATACGATAGTTAACAATAGTGATATCACTATGTAGTTTTGTAAACTTTGTCATAAAATAACATGAAAGAGAGACTAATAGAGGCCGACTAAAAAGTCACGAGAACAATTATTTTCACAATGTAGATCATATCTTGTACCTACTAAGTACCTACTCTTAGCCAGGTATATTGTCATAGTATATTCTTTATACTTACTTCAAACATTTATTTACCTAAGCAAAGAGCTCAACGCAAAAAAGACCCTGCTTGGTATACTTCGGTTAGATCTCAATGTGTCAACAACATAAACAACTGGGTATCCACCCTCGGTAACAGTTACGACTTGTGCTTATTACATATGAACATACGATCAATTAAAAAACATTTTAACGAGTTCCTTGTATCCCTTAGTAATAATTTACATAAATTTAATATCATAGTACTCACTGAACCAAACATCAATTTTGAATATTTGTGTTTTTATAAAATTGAGGGATTATTGGACCCGCACCGGCCGGAGCGGGGGGGGTGTGTTGATATACGCGCGGGAGGAGCTCGCGGCGAGAGTGCGCGAACCTAAATCGGCAGCCATAATGCACTCGGCTGAGTGCGTTTCCATTGTATTTCAGCAAGGTAATGATTACGTACATGTGATTTCTATTTATAGACCACCCAAGATTAATAACCAGGATAAAATAGTTCAGTTTCTTGATGAATTACGTAATTTATTAAATAGCGTACCACATAACACGAAAGTGATATTATGCGGTGACATAAATATAGATTTACTCAATAGTCAAAATAAATATGTAAGTATGTACGAAAACCTTTTATCTGAATATGGATTTACTAAGTGTATTAATCGAGTGACGCGAAGAGAAGTACTAATGGGAAACCTGGTCGAATCCTGCTTAGATCACATTTACATTCGAGCACCTATGGCTCTTATTAAGTCGGCCATAATACGGCTCAAAATATCGGATCATTATCTTATATCGGCAGCGGTGGAGTGGAAACGCACTTTGCACGATAGTCGAAATACGGTGGTGAATCCGATCGCTCTCGCGCACTCGAAGACAAGCGCATCGCACAGAGGGGAGAGGCGGGAAGCGGGGAGTGCGGGCCACGCGGCTGCCTCCCCGCGCCCCGCGTCCTCCGCCGCACCTGGCCCGCTGCGACGACGTGTACTTGATAACCGCGCGGTAAGGCAAAAATTGTTACTAGTTAACTTCAGCGATCTGTTATTAATAGACTGCCCGATCAAACTTTATGAAGCGCTTAGAAAGGTATTCGTAGACATATATGAAAGTTGTTATAGAACCGAGATAATTTCCAATTCTACTAGTAATCGAAATAAAAATAGTTGGATTAACGATAACTTGAAACAAATGTTATTATTAAGGGATAATCTATTTAATGAGTGGAGTAATGACCCTACAAATATGATAAAACGCTTGGCTTACACGCGATATAGAAATAAGTGCAATAAGGCTATATGTAAAAGGAAAAGTGAATATGATAAGCAAAGCATTCAAAATTGTAATAATAATATTAGGAAAATATGGGATAAAATACATACTATGTTAGGGAAAAATAAACAATCATTAGACAGTGTTATATTAAATAACTAGCTGACCCCCGCGACTTCGTTCGCGTGTTTATGGGTTTTATATAGGATCGGATCGGATTCCACAATTCTTTTATGTACCTAAACTAAATGTAGCCTAAATTACTCCTTATAACATCACCTATCTGCCATTGAAAGTTCCGTCAAAATCGATCCAGCCGTTTCGGAAATTAGCTGGAACAAATAGACAGATTGACAAACATAAATTTAAACGCACACCAGTTTAAAATAAGCCGTACGTTCAAAGATCCGGGTCCCAAGTTATTTGAACCCAATAAATGTCTGTCATTTCTGAACTAAAAAACCTATGACCTTGAAATATTTACGGTACAATATTTAAAATACTACCTTTCTAATAAAAAAAGAATGAGTGAAATCGAACCACGCGTTAGTGAATTACAGCTAAATACACGTTTTAACTTTCTTCCCCTCTCCCAAGGGAACCGTGCTGAATTTCGGGATAGAAAGTATCCTATGTCCTACCTCGGAGTATAAACTCAAATAGTACCAAGTTTCATTCAAATCCGTTCAGTAGTTTCGGCGTGATGCGCGGCCAAGATACAGACAGACAGACAGACAGACAGACAGACAGACAGACAGACAGACAGACAGACAAAAATGAAAAAAATTGCAGTTTTGGCTTCAGTATCGATTATAGATTGCCCTCCAATAAAAAATTTCAAAATATCTTCAATGTACAGAATTGGATCTGTTACAGTTTTATTATATTATAGAAGATATGGGAATCGCAGATAATGTAAAAGAAATATGTAATAACTTTGCATGTGCATTTACAGAAGAAATTAAAAATATAAAACATATTTGCCAAAATAAATATCTAGAAAGAACCACATATGTAAAAGAGAGACATGTATGCATGAGATGGCAACCGGTCAATAGTCTATATGTTAAGCGTGTCATAATGAAAATGAATACAAAAAAAATCACCAGGTAGCGATCAACTGCGCATGTCTGATCTAAAGCTTATAGTAGATAGAATAAGTCCTGTAATTTCGAATCTAATTAATCTAAGTGTTCGCAATTGTAAGTTTCCTGGAAGGTTGAAAGAGGCTATTATTCGTCCAATTTATAAAAAAGGTGATCGAAAAAAATGTGCCAACTATAGACCGATTGCAATATTATCAAGTGTTGACAAAATTATAGAAAAATGTATTGTTAATCAATTAGGGAATTTCCTGCAAAAGCATAATATACTGAATAATAGTCAACACGGGTTCCAAAAGGGGAAAAGTACCAATACACTCTTATCAAGTTTCTGTAATGAAGTTAATTCGTACTTAAATGAAAAGAAGTTTGTTGTGGCAGTATTTTACGATTTTAGCAAGGCATTTGACACTTTAGAAACAGATACACTCTTAAATGCCATGGAAGAGTGTGGGGTGGCAGGGCCGCTAAATAAATGGTTTCGTGACTATCTCACCGCACGCTCTTTTATGGTCAAAGTAGCCGAGTCATACAGCGAACCAACTGCAATAAGTTGCGGCGTGCCACAAGGATCCGGGTGTGGCCCCGTATGCTACCTGATGCATGTCAACAGCCTATGCGACGCGTTGCGATACAGCTCGGCGTACATGTTTGCGGACGACCTGTGCACGCTGCGTGCTGGCACAGATCTAGAGGAAACGTGTCGACTGCTACAGCAAGATATAGATACAGTGGTTAAATGGTCCCATGACAATGGTATTGTCCTAAATGCTGCAAAAACAAACTTCTTAATCATACGCTCACCTTATACTAGACTGCCCGAAACATATCCATACATATACACTCATAGTTTTGAATGTATTCATAATAATTTAATCGGTTGTCGCTGTAAGCCCATCGAAAGAAATAAGTCAGTCACGTATCTAGGAATGAGAGTAGACGAGAACTTCTCTTGGACAGTTCATATAGATTACTTATGTTCTAAACTTAGGATATTATTAGGAAAGTTTTACCATTTAAAATTTAAAGTTCCCTCTGAAACCCTAAAATGCCTATATCATAGTCTAGTTGATTCTATACTAAGTTACGCTCTCGACTGCTATGGTCTTACTTTTAAAACTAATATTGAAAAATTAGAAGCACTACAAATTAGATTTTTAAAACTTATTGTCAATAAAAAAACCAAATATAAATGTAACGACGACTACAGAAAATTATTTAAAATATGCAAAATTTTACCAATCAGCTTAAAACACAAATACTTAATACTAGTAAACAACTATAACAGCCGAGACCGTTACTCACTAGTCACTCCTAGCCACGGTTATTGCACTAAGTCTATAGCTGCAGGCAAATACATAGTACCAATGGTAAGGAACTATTACGGCGATCGTACCCTCCAGAAGCGAATCCCATATTTATTAAACAGCCTGCCATCACACGTAAAAAGTGAAGGTAGGCAACATAAATTTAAAACGAAGCTGAAAGAGTACTTGCTCTCCACGCTTTAACTTTAATTTTAATTATATACTGGCATAACTTAAATTAAATTTATTAGTATTCATTAGTTATTAGTAGTTGCTAAGTTTTATATTGTAGGCATATTATATTATTAAGTATTGTACTTAATGAGATTAAAAGAGACTTACTACAGTCAAACCGAATAGTCGGTTTTGTAGGAAATAAGTTAGTTTGTAAGTTCATATTTGTAAAATAAATAATAATAAAAAAATAAAAAAAAATAAAAAAAATATTCCTTAACCACTCATTCAAATTTATACAACCGCATGAATTTCCATTTAAGCGTCTGAGCAATTTGTAAATGGATCGCGGTTTCATGGTTCACCACACCCCCCCCCCTGCATTGTGTTTGCGGAATAGTTATGAATTCTTTCGCTCCCTTCCTTTGTGTGCGTCGGGTAATGAGCAAGCAGGTCGCTCGGAAAGGAAAGGGTGATCACGATAAAATGTTTAAATCAATACCACAGTGTGAATACTGATAGTATCTCTTTATTAACCCCCGACGCAAAAACGACGGGGTGTTATAAGTTTGACGTGTCTGTGTGTGTGTCTGTCTGTTCCCCTGTGGCGCTCAAACGGGTGGACCGATTTTGCTATAGTGCTATTCTACTAGTCAAGCCCTTTCATTTGATACCCATATTAAGAGAGTTGTGAAATAATATGTAATCCGCCCTTTTGTAGCGGCGGCCATCTTGGATCGATTTTCATCAAACATAGCTAACAACACTCTCGACTAATTCTCCTTTCAAACAAAAAAAACCGCATTCAAATCGGTTCACCCGTTTGAGCGCTACAGGGGAACAGACAGACGTAAGTTTGACGTGTCGGTGTGTGTGTGTACACACACAGACACGTCAAACTTATAACACACCGTCGTTTTTGCGTCGGGGGTTAAAAATGGCACACTTTCAGATTAGTTTACCCCGGCTGACATACCTAGCTTAGCCTAGCTTCAATTTGAAGATGGCACCAAATGATGAATGATGATGAGTGCGCTACACTTTAAGCTGCCAAATGTCACTTGTCAAAATACACAAGTTTGCGCTGAGAGCGTAAGGACTTGCAGTTTCGCAAGCGCCATTGTAGTTCTTATAATTCGTTGGTACATTCATTTTAATGAATGGGATATCTTTTACAAAGGCGCTATTATTTTATGACTTACAATTCCCAGGGATTTTTTCATTAGCTCTCCTCTCTCTTTTGCTTTGTTACGAAAGTATGACCTATTTTCCGTTGAGTTATTGAAGGAAATATTTTGCGGGACGCTTTCGAACGGCGATGTCATTGAGTGGAGTGACTGAAGCGTTTCGATATTTATTCTTCTGGAATGCATCTAAATCGGGTCAACTTAATTTTTGACGTGATAACGTCTTATAAATCGATGAACGGCTACACGCACGGAAAAGGATGACTCATCCACGTGCAAGAGAGAGCGCGGAACGCGCTCTCGAACGCGAGCGAGCGCGGTAATAAGCGTTCAGCTTGTGACGTATCTGTCTTTGTTTTCTTATGACGTTATCACGTTAAATTATCGCCCGTAAACCAACCTTTTTTAGGAATTGCAAGTTCTGCGCATATTTATTGTGTACGACTGATAGGTAATAGCACGTAATAGGTTATTAATACAATTATATACTCTTGTTTCCGAAATCTTCCTATCTACAGATCAAACCCCAAATCAAAACCCCACAAAAATATGATATCTACCTATCTACCAGGAATGATGAATGATGATGACAAGAAATGATACAGTATATCATTTCACCGTCAAAATCAGAGTTGCCACGGGATTTTTAAAAAAACCACGCGTATAAACTATAAAGCGCACCTATCAGCTATTATGTAGCTATAGACATGGATACTATTTAATTATAGTATTAGATTTAGATCATAATCTATCTATATACTTATACTAATATAATAAAGCGGAAGAGTTTGTTTGTTTGAACGCGCTAATCTCAGGAACTACTGGACCGATTTCAAAAATTCTTTCACCATTAGATATGTACGTGATCCCTGAATGCTATAGGCTATATATTATGCACCACGGGCGAAGCCGGGGCGGACCGCTAGTATTATAATATGATACATTAATAAATTGTCACAGCTCGTATATCGTGCGCCAAGTGGTGAAGATAATTGCTTTTGGACCAATATTGACTACAACATATGCTACATTGGTGTTATGGGTCATGAAAACTAACGGTACGAAATATAATCAAACAACACAGTATTAGGACAAGGTACTTTACCTGTTACTTAGGTAATTACTAGCAGCACCTTATATACAGTTTCTAACCTTTTCTTTTTCAACCCCCGACGCAAAAACAACGGGGTGTTATAAGTTTGACGTGTCTGTGTGTGTGTGTATATGTGTGTGTGTGTATGTGTGTGTCTGTCTGTTCCCCTGTAGCGCACAAACGGGTGGACCGATTAGAATGCGGTTTTTTTTTTGTTTTAAAGGAGAATTAGTCGAGAGTGTTGTTAGCTATGTTTGATGAAAATCGGTCCAAGATGGCCGCCGCTACAAGATGGCGGATTACATACTTTTTCACAACTCCCATAATATGGGTATCAAATGAAAGGGCTTGACTAGTAGAATAGCACTATGCAAATCCAAGATGGCCTCCACCACAAAATGGCGAATATCAGGGGTTTTTTTAATTTTTAATTTATACTTGTGACGGTGAAATGATAGACATTTCTTGTCATCATCATTCATTATCATTCCTGGTAGATAGATATCATATTTTTTGTGGGGTTTCGATACTTATGTACCTAGATTGGAAGATTTCGGAAATAAGACAAGAGTAAAATTATAATTGTATTAACCTATTTTGGCATTATTTTTTAACCATTAACTACGCTTTGTATTAATTTAGTGTAGAATGAGTAAACTGAAGTTTGCAAGTAATTTACAGTTTGTCATGTGTATACAGCCGTATGTGTACCGGTGGTTGTCACCCGGTTTTGTACTTATATTAAATTGCAAAAGTTACCCTGTTTCACAAGGCAAGGTGAATCTTAATGTTATATGCTTAAAGATAATAATTACTTAATACTTATACTTAGATATATTTTTAAATTCAAAATGGCAGATAACTCTTTGGAAGATAATTCTGTAGAAACTTTTGAAAAAATGCACGACAAAAGCTTCTATTATTCACAAGTCTTCAGTATTTATTAATTCTAATGTTTACGGGAGTATCTGATGACAAACCTGTATATTTTATGGTTTCGAAATAAAACTAGTTAACTAATACAATTTTATTTTATATTAAAACAATCAATTTTATTAATTTCATCAATCTTGTAAGTAAAAAATCCGTTTGAAATCACTCTATTGTATTTTGTATCATTTTATTTAAAGGAACGGACTGTGTTCATTGGCATCAAAGAGTACCTATTTGAGGTCTAAAATTTCACTATAGCTATATCACTTATACATATTAATATGTTTCGAATCAAGAAAAAAAAAGGTTTATATAGAATTCTTTTTGATTTTAATAGTGTACCTATCTCTGTTGACAATATTTTATAAAATGATTTTCAAGCTCTCAATGGCCTACTTTCACATGAATCTAGATCATTTCAAACTGCTAAGTTCTAACAAAAGTCTACGTAAGCAAGTGGCCTACATTTTTAATATAAACATTTCATAATATAATCTCTGTTCTAGAAAACATAATGATGGGAAGATAAAACAAGTATATGTCCCACATCTGGACTAAGCCTTCCTCTCTGAAAAAAGAGAGGGATAGGTATAGAGATCCCGTTGTTTGAACGATCATCGGTATTTTTTATACACAATAGTCAATGAGGTATACCGATACGATTGTGTACATAACAAGTATAAATTGAAAATTTAAAAAACCCCCGACATTCGCCATTTTGTGGCGGCGGCCATCTTGAATTTGTAACAGTGCTATTCTACTAGTCAAGCCCTTTCATTTGATACCCATATCAAGGGAGTTGTGAAAAAATATGTCATCCGCCATTTTGTAACGGCGGCCATCTTGGACTGATTTTCATCAAACATAGCTAACAAGACTCTCGACTAATTCACCTTTCAAACAAAAAAAACCGCACTCAAATCGGTCCACCCGTTTGAGAGCCACAGGGGAACAGACAGACACACACACACACACACACACACACACACACACACACACACACACACACACACACACACACACACACACACACACACACACACACACACACACACACACACACACACACACAGACACGTCAAACTTATAACACCCCGTCGTTTTTGCGTCGGGGGTTAATAAAATAAGTAAACGATGGATGCGATTCTGCACGCAACACTCAGAACTCCGAGACAGTATCTGTATATTCTCATTTCAAGTTACCGACAGTTTATATAATGTGAGAGTAGAGCGTGAGTGTTAAATTTGCAGCCCCCGCACACTGGGCCACTATAGTACGGCCACAAGTCGTGGAAGAGATTTTTTATACTTTTTATACGGTACCACCACACATTGAGCGCTCGAGTGCTCGAGCGTTCGAACCACAAGAAAATGTATGGAAAATCTCTTCTGCGACTTGTGGCGGCCACTATAGTAAGACCACGATTAACTTGGCTCTCCCATGATCTGCGGGACGAGGGAGGGGGGGAAATTCTCATTGATAAATTAATAATCAATGGATGTGCTCGTACTATAATGTATGACAAGCATTTTTGACGCCCCTGTGAGTGTGTGTGTGTGTATTGCTACTGTAAGGACATGACACTAAATTAGGGAAAAAGAAATTTTATAATAATTATCATAGTTATTCTATTATTTGCGTAATCGCAATTTAGTCTTTCATCTGTGTCTCTTTAAGTTTGCTCAATACTTTTCTATAGTAGTAGTAGTTAGTACTATACATTTAAAGTTAAGTAGGTACGTTTCAGGATATAGAAAAAAGATTTTCCATAACCAAGAAAGAAGAAGATACGTTATTAAATATAATTTATACCCCATTTTTTAAATTTTATACATATTATACTCATAATAAAATAATTTATTTAATACATCTACTAAATACAAGTTCGTGAACTAAAACCCGACTACGCTTAATAATTTAATAATAATTTAGTGGGCAAATGCGCGGGGCAAGGAGCTAGTGGTGCCATCTGTTATTCTTATCCGAAACTAATTTTACAAGTATAAATTAAAAATTTAAAAACCCCCGACATTCGCCATTTTGTGGCGGCAGCGATCTTGGATTTGTATAATGCTATTCTACTAGTCAAGCCCTTTCATTTGATACCCATATTAAGGGAGTTGTGAAAAAATATGTAATCCACCATTTTGTAGCGGCGGCCATCTTGGATCGATTTTCATCAAACATAGCTAACAACACTCTCGATTAATTCACCTTTCAAACAAAAAAAATCGCATTCAAATCAGTTCACCCGTTTGAGCTGAGCGCTACAGGGGAACAGACGGACAGACAGACAGACAGACACACACACACACACACACACACAGACACGTCAAACTTATAACACCCCGTCGTTTTTGCGTCGGGGGTTAAAAATCTAGAAAGCCGCGCAAAGCTGACTTCTCGATTTTTTTCGTAGATAAAATGTAGCCTATGTCACCCTGATAATAACAACGAATCAATAGACACCTCATTCATCAAAATCGGTCCAGCAGTTTAGGCGCTACATTAGTACACACAGAATCTCATACAAAAATCGGTTACAAACATCCATACATAAATATATACATACGTAATCTTGGAAATAAAAGAGGATTCTCCGTGTATCAATATATTTAATTTTAATTAGCACTGTTACACCAATGGCCGACGGGACGCCGAGGCAGAGAGCAAGCAGAGAGCCAGAGAAGATAAAGTACAATTCGAGTTTCGACACCACAGATAAAACTTATGCAACAGATCTGTAGCATCAATAGTCACAGATAATAAATCAGTGTTGACAATTCTTTATAAAAACAAATCGCAACTTAATTATTTACAACACGTAAATACATAGACTGCTAAAATCATAACCCTTCCTTTTGGCTTTGCCGTAGTCGGGTAAAAAAAAACCAGACGTTTAGATTAGTACGGCATGGAGATGTTAGGAGATGGAATAAAACAAAGATAAAAAAACTATTAGGATTCGTCGAGACGTGTTCTTCTATATCTTAAAATTTCAATGCATTGCTGTCAGATGATGTGTCACTGTCGCTATCAATAACTATATTATAATTCACTAATTCATCGTCGTCATTCTGCAATCTCTCAACGTGAACTTAAGTACAATGTGACTTCACGTAGCCTCCGTTACAGCTTGAAAAGCATCTTGCACCAGATTTAATATTTTTGTTTCGAAACGCCAGCAAAATAACTAAAAATGTTGTGTTGAAATTATTGGTCCACATTATAGTATTTTTATAATAATTGAGAGGCCGTTTGCGTGATGGCTTCAATGGGTATGGAAATTTTTCACATGAAGCTGACAACACTTACTTGACATTACCCGTCAGCCTCATATTTATTATTATGATATATAATTTAGAGATATTTGTTCTTTTCTCTCACATTCTTGAGCACAAAACGAACGCACTACCATAACAATTTTTCTAGCACAACTTTTTATCACATAAGAACTGGTTACTGCTATGTATTTCACAAAATTTTCGTAACGATGTAAACAATGAACTTTGAAGTTTCAAAGTGACTTTTCAATATGACAGATTTCGACTGCCCTAGTGATATAAACAAAGTAACTGACATTTTTTGTGAAATTGACTTTTTTGCATTAACAAAAGTTTAATGTCGAGCAGTTTTTTAACACAGTGTCCACAGTATAATATTTCAAATAACTTGAACAGTTTACTGAAATTTGAATTGCCCAAACAAATAACTGCACACTGAGACTGGAATTTAGGGTATTACTTTATGTACTTATAAATAATCGTTTTAATTGTTATCGGTTACTTACTATTTTAAAATGTTTCTACTGAAGGTAGGTGCAGAATTTTAGATACCTACGTACATAATTAACTAATAGGGACATTACTTTACAGGAATATAACTAAAAATAGACACAATACTGTAAATTATAACTTTACAAGATAAACATAGTTGATTATGATGCCCACGACTCCGTCCGCGTGTATTTAGGTTTTTGAAATTCTAGTCTAAGCTCTTAATTTACCAGGATAAAAAAGTAGCTTATGTCCTTTCCAAAAATGAAACTTATCTTTATACCTCGTTAAGATCGGTTGAACAGTTGGTGCGTGAAGACTTAGTAGACAGACATACTTTCGCATTTATAATATTAGTAGGTAAGTATAGATATGGTATAGATTCTTGAGTTGTAATAAGCTCTAACTTAAGTCTCTGAGTGAACTAGGTTGGATATGCTTTGTCCGTCTGACTGTCACAGCCTTATAACTTCTGATTTAATGAACAGAATTACTTCAAATTCACCGATAATATGTAGAATAACATTCAGAATTACGACCTAAAGCCGGTGATTACATAAAAAATAATAAAAATAGTTATTTGAGTTATTTGGGGAGGGCCCGGGTGCCCATTAAAGCAAATGGGGGGGGGACAATTGTATTAGTCGCAATATCACAATCACAATATCACACACACACAAACGCACACGCACACGCACATTTGAACATTAATTTTTGGGGTAACTATTGGTATCTGAATAACATAGTAAACTCTTTGTAATAAATTGAAAAATTATTTTTGGAAGAAATTATCAAGCAATATACAAACGAAGTAAATGACTTAACATCTTTTTAAAGTTGAAACATTAATTTTTTTGTATTTTATTTGCAATTAGAAAAACCATATTTTTAATTTTAAACAAAATTAAAAGCGAAGGAGTTAGAAATAAATACTGTTATTTATAAGTTAAAATATATTATTTTGCAATTTATTACAGAGATAAATAAGTAGGTATTTTGTAGAAAGGTTGCCTTCAAATAAGAGTTTCAATGTTTATGCTTGTCCTGTAAAATTGTTCTGAACGTAGTTACTTTGTTTATCACTAGGGCAGCCGATTTATCAATGAATTTAGCAATGAACTTATTAATGAACAAATCGCTGCGCGGGGCGCAGGGAGGGCTCCGTTTCATTGCAGGAGGGCCATCTTTATCACGGTCTGAGTATAGTCGTCGCCACTAGTCGCTCAGTGTGCGGGGGCTGTTAACCTGTCAATGGACTGACAAACGGGATTTTTACATCTCCATTCCATACTTTGACTCAATACCATAACTTGGATGTTACGTTTGTTTAACATGAAAGCTAACAATGGGGGGGCACTGAACCTGGTTGCCCGTTGGAAAACAAGTCTGCGAGGCTATGTTTGGGTTTTAGAGAAAAGTGAAATCCAATAAAAACATAACATGTACAAAAATGCAAGTCTTGTAACGCAGTTGTTCTGCCGCAAAATTCAGGCTTCTAGCTTTATCCACGACGAAGTTACAGGGCGTCGAAAATGGCCTAAAATACTTCGAGAAAAGATAGTACAAATGTGACTTTGTTTTTTTATTTTGCTCGAGTTGGCGGGAGCACTGCCGTATTCCCAGATCAGAACTGGAACCCGTATCGTCTCCTTGAGGATCTATAACTAGTATGAAATACCCAAAGCTTCGGCGCATACAGTAGAAGCCAAGAATGTGATATTATCTAATAACCACATAATTCCCGAGAGTCCTAAGAAATGTGTACCACATTTCATATAAGGCGCCATCGAGTGCGACGGCCGATGACGGCCTGAAGTAGATTAGATCAGGGTATGTGTTGTATCTTTTAATTAAAGTTTCTTGCCTTTTATTAATTATATGAAGATTTTTCTTTTTATTATTTAATAGCGGTTTTTCTGTATTAGAACCACTGGTTAGATAATGTAATGTCTATGTGATTTTTACTTTTACTGTAAGTAAGTCGTTATAGTTAAAGCAAAAATTACATTCATCAAAAATTATCATTTAAAGACAAAATCCCTTATTCTAAGGGTAGCGTGTTTGAAAGGTCTAATCTCAAAAAGTAGGTACTGAAAGGATTTTATTTTTTTACCGTAATATTTAGAGTGTCTGAGTATCGGAAGATAGGACCTCATATTTAAATATGTAAATAAAAATAAATCAAATATTATTTTAACAATCAATGTAATGAATAGCGATTCCATTTATTTCTACAGTACCTACCAAACATACTACAGATTTTAATTAAACCATTTAGGATTATACGATTTGCCTAAGTGGCTTCCCGGTGAAGTGGAAGAATTTACCTATTAGATACAACTGAAATTTAATACTCTTTCAGACAATAAGCATTATAGGTATTATGAGTATTATGACACACGTGGTTGCCTTAACAGGATTATATAAATGAATATTAAACTTGCCTAAATATAGGCTTAAGACCAACTTAACACTGATCGAATAACTTTTACATGATTAGGTATATATAACGTTTCGAATTATATTTTTGTTTCGCTATTCACTTTGAATATTCATAACGCGGAACGCCGCTCGTAGGCCCTCGTAGGGTCTCGTAGACTCGTAGAGGTCCGATGATTTGACTTATCATAAGGCCAAAGTTTTATCACACAAAACATAACTTTATTGATATGGAAATCTTCAAATTATAAGGTGCATTATTAATAACTAAAAAGGAAGAAGTGTCTATCATATCTTCAAAACTATTGAACCGAGTTTAATGACACAATTGCAATGTTCCCTAAATTGAAGTAACTAAATGTAAGCCAATAAAAAATGAATGGTCATATTTCGATTAATTCTATTTCAAAAAATGCATGGACCAATTACTTACGTGTACACCTATAACATTTTGTATATTTGTTTGAAAGCCCTAGTAAGTAATTTAATCATATTATGTGAATTTAATTATTGCCGTTCCAATAATAATATTACCTACTTACATAAATACACGTCAAATTGAGAACCTCCTTTTTTCAAATCGGTTAAAAATACTAAACGTTATGTATGAAAATAAATGTACTATTATTATTTGTTGTAGTGGTTCTAGAATATTCTACTCAAACCACATAATGTTTACATTACGAGAACGTTTATACTAACTTACATACTCGTACAAGTAATGTAGCGAAAATTTTGTAGACCATATTCAGTAAGTAAATACATACTTACAAAGTATACAAATTGAGGACCATATTCCCAGCACGTCGTCGGGCTCGCCGCGCGGATGCTGTCGCGTCCCGAACTGGGTCCCGGCCGCAATCTCGTTGCGAGCGTAATACTCTTGTTGACTATTCGGCTCAGTTAGAAATATGGTTAGGAGCTGTATACACAATACCAAAGATTTGAATTATGGCGCGAAATTTTATGAAATAAGACATTTTTCCCTAATTTGGCACATATGCATATTATATTAGTAGATATTGGCTATCCATACTTCCATACTTTAATATTATAAATGCGAAAGTAACTCTGTATGTATGTTACGCTTTCACGCCTAAACTACTAAATCGATTTTGACCAAATTTGGTACAGACTTTGGAAAACGACATAGGCTATTTTTTATCCCAGAAAATCATCTAAAGTGGTTTTTAAAAAACCTAAATCCACGCGGATGAAGTATAGCATGAAGCATCAGATAGCATTACTATATTTACAATTTAATTAAACAACATCATTATCATCTTTTTACCGGCTCACTACAGGGCACGGGTCTCCTCTCTGAATGAGAATGGTTTATGCCATAGACTACCTGTGCGGTCAAGTGTTGATTGATAGACTTCACACGCCATTGAGAACATCATTTAGTGCTGGTTTCCTCACGATGTTTTCTTTAGTAAGCAAGTGATATTAAAATTACTTCATCATCATCATGATCAACCCATTACCGGCTCACTACAGAGCACGGGCTCCTCTCAGAGTGAGAAGGGTTTTGGCCATAGTCTACCACGCTGGCCAAGCGGATTGGCAGACTTCACACACCTTTGAGAACGTTATGGAGAACTCTCAGGCATGCAGGTTTCCTCACGATGTTTTCCTTCACCATTAAAGTAAGTGTCTGATTTGTAAGTAATTAAAGCAATTTTAATTACTTACAAATCAGAAAATTTGAGGTGCGTACCGAAGATTGAACTCTGTACCCCCGGAATGGAGGCCGAAGTCTTAACCTATCACCGCTTATCGCAACTCCTAGCAAGTCCGCGTGGATTTAGATTGTTTAAAATTCACACATTTATGGATGGAGCTGGAAAACTGTTACGAGAGTAATGCTCTTGGTTTATTGGGTGTGTAGAAATATGGTAAGGACTCTACATCAAAGTAAAGATGTTGATGTGTACAGATAAACTCTAGTACGCTACTAACAAAACAACGTGAGTATTAATATAGTCAAGAATGTAACTAAACCAATGTAAATAAACCATAGAAAGAGGAAAATAATTATTAGGTGATACTGAATAATAGTCATACATTAAAGTTTAAAACTCTGTTACCTACTCATTGATTTAAAATACATTACACTAAAAATCTTATAGAGAAATACTTAGTGTAACAATTCTACAAATCAATACGCAAATTGCCCACTACGTTCTTGGCCAAAATGTTATTTTTTCAGTAAAGCGTCTGGAATTTCATTTTAACAATTTATATTGTGAACGAGATGTGAGCAAATTATTATAATTACAAAACATTTATGTAGTGAGAATTGTGAGAGATGAAAAAAAGAATTTATCGATACTAAAAATTCAGATATAAGTAATATTGATATTGTAAAAAATAAAAAACATCTTAAGTATACATAAAAGTAAACAAGTTTTAACCTCACCTTGTTACGCAGCGTGGATCATATAAAAAAACAATCAAATTAAAAGATATTACTCTCCACTAAGAATACTCAATATGTAATACATTTGACCAAAAAAAACTAGAAGCTTTACTATCTTATTAAATTAAGGAATTAAGCGGCACTCACTCCGGGACGATATAAAACGAGTACCTCGCTGTGTTTGGAACACAAGTGAGAAGCGACTGACTACGTCGGACTACTCACTTCGTCATCACAACCAGTCATCATTACCAACACAGTGATTTTTAATTTCTTTTTCAAATGTAAAAATAGTCTATTTTGCCAAAAGTGCGGCTCTCTCCGACCATTTTGTTGTGAAACGTGCACAAAATGGCGACTAACTACACAGATGACATCGGTCCAGTGGCCTCGCCGTTAAAAATGTTAGTATTATCTCTAAAAAATAATATTTTTGTAAGTTCTAATTCTCCATCGATTTTTAGGGTTCCGTACCCGAAGGGTAAAAACGGAGCCCTATTAATGTCACTCGGCTGTCTGTCTGTCTGTCTGTCTGTCTGTCTGTCTGTCTGTCTGTCTGTCTGTCCGTCTGTCCGCCGGTCACAGGTCTCTAGCTCGCAGACGAAATGAGTTACAAACCTGAAATTTTGGTATTTAGTGTAAAACGTTAACCCAAAATCAAATATTGAATTAGAAATTGAATTAAATTATTTTTCAGGGGGGCTCCCATACATGAAAAAGGAGCCGGAAAAAAAATTTTTTTCTTTACCCTAGCTTGTGGGGTATCATTGTTTAGAGCTCATTAAGTAGAGTACAAATATATATTTTTTTAATTTTTATCTCAAAAAATAAGGGAATGGGAGGCCATCAAAGTTGTCAGTTTTAGACCATTTTTGTGACGGGGGCTATCTCAAAAACTAAACTAGTTGGGAATATGATATTTCAGTATATTATGTACTATATGCTCTATTTAAACAACAAATACTGAAAACAACGATTTATTAAATAGTTTATAAGCTGTGACCAAAATAAACGAACATTTTTTTGGGTTTTTCTTTCACGGTTTGTTGCGATGTCTAGCTCGGAAATTAAATATTTCTTAGACCCAAAATATTATATTGTTCATAATTATGTACGGAACCCTGAAAGAGCGAGGCCCGACTCGCACTTGGCTGATTTTTATGTTTCCCTTTTCTTAGATTAAGTATTTTAAAAATTTTAAATTTTTAATTTTTTTACTTATGTAATAAGTATTTTAGTTTTCAGTTATTTCAGATAAGAAAATTATTTTTATTTAATTCCGTATTATCGCTTATTATTTTGGTATCATAAATTGTAATTCGGGTCTGTCGATAGTTTTTTTTAGTTAAGTAAAAACTATACTTTTCCACGTGTTCTAAGTAGTTATAATAAATATATAAATAAATACTAAAGAGTGAATCTTCGAGTGGGCCTTACTTGCTAAATTAAAGAAATTTATTTCTGTTGAAACTCATTTAAAACCAATTTCAAGTGCGAATCTCTTTTGACAAACCCTCAAAACAAAAATAAGAAAATTCTCCAACCGGAGCCCCCGACTGTGAGTGCCAACAGCGAAACGAATGTAAATTGGTTAATTTAAATGACTTGCTCGTTACGAGTGAGTTTCTTTGTAATAAATATTACTGTAATGTTTTTTTTTTATTTAATAAAGTATCGATACGCAATTTCAGTTCATATAATTTGTATGAACGAAGGTAGACATTTAAAATGTTCTTACCCGAATACCTAAATACTTCATTGATTTTTATTATATTCTTAAAAACATTTTTGACAAGTTCTATGCAATAAAAACACAATAAAAAACAAAGGTGGAATCCAAAAAAAACCTAAAAAAATAATTGAACATGTACTTCATCGCAATAATTACCTAAAAATATAATACTAGTCACAGATTATGAAGTTTGAAAATATTTTATTTGTTTTCAAGGGTCCAGCAAGAAGTGGTAGAGCATATGCTCGGCTGGAACATTCCAGAAGAGCACCAGGATATGGTCCACGACCACTGGCGCAATTTCCCAGCAGTTAGCAAGTACTGGCACTTCGGCTTAGCAATAATTTACTCCGGCCTGATGATAGCTTCGTTATTAGGGAATGGAATCGTTATATGGATATTTAGCACGTGAGTTTCATATGTTATTCTTTCGTTCTCTGTTTTGTGTTTGAATTAAGTATTAAGGAGTGACTCAAATCCCTCAGAAAAGAGGAATTACTTAATACAAATTAAAGACAATGCAGAACGAGAATACATTTTACCGAAGTAAAAGTAACCTACCTTCGTCTTCAGAATGCAATCTAGTTACCTTTGTGCCATGTTGTTATCAATATCGGTTCAGAGTCTTAGTCATGAAAAATTAACAAGCAGACAGAAAAACTGTTACATTTATTAGGATTTAACTTAGGTAGTTCTAGTAATATGAGCAACTACTTACACAAAAAAATTATTTTGGGAAAAATCAATTTCGAATGCCATTTCTGATTCCAAATAAGCGGGAAAGAGCATTCGGAAGAGCGTTTGTAAAATATTAAAATTTGTTTCGTGAAACCAAATGGTAAGTACTTAATTAAGTACCTACATAATATTTATTTCTAATCGGAAGTTACCGAGTTTTACAAGTTTAATAAAACTAGGGTTTGCATGTTAGGTTTTACTAAAGGACACTTTTCTAGTACAATATGAACCAAAATTGACAGTGCTCGTAAATTCTCAAGTCAGTCCCGTATTATTCAAAATAAATCCCAAAGTGAGTATATAAGTGGCTCAAGTTGGGCTCGAGTTAATAAGCCGGAACAATTCGGCGATCGAGTGCCGTTGACTGGCGTCACTCGGCAGTGATTTAATTAAGTTTACGCACTCAGCAGTCGCCGGGACGCGCCAATGATGCTATGGAGTTATACAGCAACTCTGTCTAGTAATGGATACTCCATTTATGGATACTGATACCTCCATGTAGAGTTATTACAATAGGGCACAAGTTCGACTTTGCGTCGCCGTTGCGGCTTCCTAATTAGAAAACTCCGTGGTATGCCAGACGGTGCGCTGTCAAATGTCATTAACATTTGTCAGCACTTCAGCAGTGTAACTTAAGGCTGCTCTCCTCACACGCTTCTCTATACAAACGTATTACGCCTATTATTCTAATATTTGTAGCAATAGATCTAAAGTTAAGCCAGATATCAATTTATATCTCCATTATCCTACTAATATTATAAATGTGAAAGTGTGGATGTTTGGATGTTTAGATGTTTGTATGTTTGTATGTTTGGATGTTTGGATGTTTGTTACTCAATCACGCCGCAACTACTGAACCGATTTGGCTGAAATTTTGAATAGAGATAGCTTATGCCCTGACTTAAAACATAGGCTACTTTTTATCCCCGAAAAGTATTCCTGTGGGACTAAAATAGATATAATCTTCCAAAAACGCCATAGAGGGCGCTGACTGTTCTTAGGTAAATCACGTTCACATAACACATTATTGCAATAGTTTGCTGTGTTGCATGCATTGGCAACACATAGGCTACTTTTTATCCTGGAAAAAATGCACAGTTCCCATGGGATTTTGAAAACCCCGAAGTCTATATCTACAACTATAGGTAGATTATTATAGCGAACTTCCTTGATAGAAAGTATAAAGGTTGGAAAAGGGATCGGGAACGGGAACCGGGAATCAACGATTCCCTCGGGATTTGTTCAAAACCGAAATTTACGCGAGCGAAGCTGCGGGCAGAAGCTATCACACATAATCACAATACCAATCCTACTAATCCTACTATCCTACTAATCCTCCTACTATCCTACTAATATCATAAATGTGAAAGTGTGGATGTTTGGATGTTTAGATGTTTGGATGTTTGGATGTTTGTTACTCAATCACGCCGCAATTACTAAACCGATTTGGCTGAAATTTTGAAAGGAGATAGATTATACCCTGACTTAAAACATAGGCTACTTTTTATCCCGGAAAAATCTACAGTTCCCACGGGATTTTGAAAAAAACCGAAATCTCTAGCTACAACTATAGGTAGATTACTATAGCAAACTTCCTTGAAAGTAGGTGTAAAGGTTAGAAAATGGAGCGGGAATGGGAACCGGAAATCCACGACTCCCTCGGGATTTGTGAAAAACCAAAATTCTCGCGGGCGAAGCCGCGGGTATTCTCTAGTCTATGTCATAAAATAAAAAAAATAGTAAAATTATATTTATTTTAAAAGTTATGACGCTTAAAAAAACACTATTTTTGGGCAAATTTTGAGGCAACTTCGTGCGTAAATAAACTATATAAGAAACTAGAAAATTGAAAAACGACCGAAGTCTTATCATACGTTACTTCATAATAATTTCAAATGTCTTAAGTAGTTCATGGAAAAAATTGCCAAATATTTTCTAAAATATGCGTAATTCCAAACCTAGATTTGCATCTTTTTACTTTGCCGTTTTTCACTAAAAATCATGATATCTCAAGCAAAATTTATTTATTTAATTAATTTATTATTTTTTTATGTAAGTATATATTTTTAGTACTCTTCTTTACTGAAGACGTCTTGCTCTCTAAATGCAGAAATCACTGTTTTAGACTCCACTCACAAACGATTTGTCGCTCCCATGGAGAGGGCTCTTAACGGGCATACAATCTAATAAGCTTATAAGTATAGATTCTAGATACAATCTAACAAAATTAGAGCATGATCTGACTAGGACACTAGAGGTTGCACAATAAGGAACTAGTATAGCGCTACCAGTCGCGAAACCCACTAAATGTATTCAGCTCTATGGCGGGTACCTCATCTGGTATCCGCTTGGTTGCGTAACCAATTTGCTGGTGGCGACTGGTGTCATAGTGAGATGGTGTCCTAGTGAGATACTGGCCTTACTGAATTACGGTGTCACAACGCATCGTGTGGCATCGCTCTAACGCATAAGTGTATAGATATGAATGGGCAATCTTTCAAAAAATCAGAACTAGCCGTGTGATTGCGATTTTAGCGATTTTTTGTGTTAAATAGTATAACTGGCCTATTGAACAAAAATCAATATGTTTCAATATTTTCAAAATGTTTACAGTATGTAAAATTCAAAAAGATTATTTGAATAAAAAACTTTTCTATTCTATTTCTATTCTATGAAAAAAATGCCCAGTGCAGCACGGCCAGCTTAATAGTATAGCTAGGCTTCATTGTATAGCTATCATTGCTATACAATGAAGCCTATATTATCATCTTCCCGACGCAAAAACAACGGGGTGTTATAAGTTTGACGTGTCTGTGTCAGTCTGTTCCCCTGTGGCGCTCAAACGGGTGGACCGATTTGAATGCGTTTTTTTTTGTTTGAAAGGTGAATTAGTCGAGAGTGTTGTTAGATATGTTTGATGAAAATCGGTCCAAGATGGCCGCCGCTACAAATTGGCGGATTACACATTGTTTCACAACTCACTTAATATGGGTATCAAATGAAAGGGCTTGACTAGTAGAACAGCACTATTGCAAATCCAAGATGGCCGCCGCCACAAAATGGCAAATGTCGGGGGTTTTTTAAATTTTTAATTTATACTTGTTCCACAATCGGTTCATACTGTATTGGTGTAACGAATATTGATGTAGTTTCGTACATCGGTGTTCTGAAGAGTGTTACAAGAGAAGTTGCGAGCTGCCGCGCGAAGTTTGGAAAACGTTTCTGGTGTTCAGCGCTCTTCATCGGGCGTATTTTTACTCCCATTCCAGTTATCTTTCATTGTTTTGTATAGTACGTAATAACCACGCGGTTATTTTAGGTATGAAGAAAAGTGGATTATAATATTCGTCGAATTAAAAAGTTTGTACTCGCGTACTTAGTAGAGATTTACTGTGGGAGACAGAAAAGGGCGAGCTATTTTTCTTTATCTGTGGTAAAGGTTTTATAAATAAAATTAAATAATAATATTAATTAGGTACCTTAATATCTCCACTATTGACTTTTCTGCTCACAAAATATAGGAACATGACATTATATTTTTGGAAAAAAGTTATTTTTCATAACTTACTTAGTTAGCTCATCTATGATATAAATGCTATTGATGAAAACAACGAAAATCCAAATTTTATCTACCAATGTACAATTATTGTTACGTCAGAATCAACATAAAAGAGAGTTTTAACAAGTGTAAATTGAAAATTTAAAAAACCCCCGACATTCGCCATTTAGTGGCGGCGGCCATCTTGAATTTGCAATAGTGCTATTCTACTAGTCAAGCCCTTTCATTTGATACCCATATCAAGGGAGTTGTGAAAAAATATATCATCCGCCATTTTGTAGCGGCGGCCATCTTGGACCGATTTTCATCAAACATAGCTAAGAACACTCTCGACTAATTCACCTTTCAAACAAAAAAAACTGCATTCAAATCGGTCCACCCGTTTGAGCGCCACAGGGGAACAGACAGACACACACACACACACACACACACACGTCAAACTTATAACACCCCGTCGTTTTTGCGTCGGGGGTTAAAAATACATATCTACGAGTATAAACTGTCACTGACTAGGTACCTACGTTTTGTAAACTTTGAAGCAGTCGATAATATGCGGATTTGCTGGGAGTTCGCCTTTATTGGAATTGTTCAATGTTCACTCCAGGCCATACTTACAGGCTACCTACATTGTTCCCGCAACTTATTTTACTTGTCTATACTACTATATTAAAATAATATCTATTTTTAAATTGTTTAAAGTGGTAGATAATTGTGTATTTTTGAAGAGTCGGTTGGGTCCTGGGCTTAAATTGTAGCTCACGCTATGAACACAATTTAACATAGCATACAAATTATAATAATTTGCAATAAGTAGGTACCTATTCAAGGGCGTCGCCAGCCGATGTCCAAGGGGGGGGCAAGTTAATGATATTATAGTATGGGAAAAGTACAAAGTATTGTTGGTACAGTCCAAAGCTTTGAAGCTGGTTACGAGCTCTTAATTTATTTTCGAATTTGCCATTATTTTGAATTTGCGCCAGGTTTAATTTAGATACTTAATGCAAAATATAACATATCTATATTTTTTCAAATCTCTAGGGGGGGGGGCAGCTGCCCCCCCCTGCCCCTACCTGGCGACGCCCTTGTACCTATTGCTAAACAAAGTGTTCAAGAAATCCGTAAAATGTAATAATGGCTCCGAAAATAATTTTTGTATTCTGTTGTTGTTCTAGAATCTAGGTTTAATAAACTCAATTTTCTCTATTCATTTTACAATATTGAATATATTATAGTTACTTTGCAGCTTGTTAAGAATCTCGCTGAAAGTGTATCGAGGAAATATTAATTTAAGTTTTTTACTGGATACCTACTTAAATATATAAACTTTACGTAAAGTTATTTCATTAGAAGTTTCTATGAAAACTTTACCTACCTAGATGACGTAAGATAAGATGTTGTAAGATATAAAGTAAGATTAGAGACAAGATGGTAATAGGGTCACAAAAGAGACTAGATTATTAGAATTTGCGGGAACCTTGCGAGTCAAGTTTTAAATTATAGAGGAAAGGATCACTTTCCTTTCGGAACTTTTTAATCTCTAGATTGCTTTGCCAATTAATAAATAAAAATACCAACGCCAGTGAGGGCCCTCACTGGCTTCACTGACTGACTGTCATTTCAACGATGTCCCTGGCACAGTGGTGAGCTATGGTCTTATAATGGGAGCTCCTGAGTTTGATTGTCGGCAGGGGCAATTTGGGAATTCACTATTTCTAAATTGTCTTGAGTCTGTTCTGCTGGGTTATTCTGTAACTTAGTTAGCAACTGAAAATAGTTGCCAACGAATTAGTTTGATATACATTGTTGCTTTACTGTGGGAAATATAAAGTGTTTTCATAATTTTACACAGTAAAGCAGCAATGTATATCGAACAAATTCGTTGGCAACTATTTTCAGTTGCTAACCAAGTTACAGAATAACCCCCCTGGTGGGAGATTTTCAGCCGTGACTAGATACCACCCTACCGGCAAAGCCATGGGGAGCTTCCGTATCTCTTCCAGGTTAACCCGCTTCGTCACTTACCATAAGATGAGATCGCAGTCAAAGGCCACCACACAAGGCCACAAGGAATCCACCACCACCACGGTGCGGGTTGGCGGGCTTTAACTACTACTAGATTCTGCCCGCGGCTTCGCCCGCGTGAATTTTGGTTTTTCACAAATCCCGAGGGAATCGTGGATTTCCGACTCCCGTTCCCGCTCCCTTATCCAAGCTTTATACCCACTTTCAAAGAAGTTTGCTATAGTAATCTACCTATAGCTGTAGATATATATTTCGGTTTTATCAAAATCCCGTGGGAACTGTGCATTTTTCCAGGATAAAAAGTGCATACGCATACAGATGCATGCAACGATTGTAATAATGTGCTATGTGAGCGTGATTTACCTAAGAACAGTCAACGCCATCTATCGCGTTTTTGGAAGTCTATATCTATTTTAGTCCCACAGGAATACTTTTCCGGGATAAAAGGTAGCCTATGTTTTAAGTCAGGGCATAAGCTATCTCCATTCAAAATTTCAGCCAAATCAGTTCAGTAGTTGCGGCGTGATTGAGTAACAAACATCCAAACATCTAAACATCCAAACATCGACACTTTCACATTTATATTATTATTTCCGGGATAAAAGGTAGCCTATGTTTTAAGTCAGGGCATAAGCTATCTCCATTCAAAATTTCAGCAAAATCAGTTCAGTAGTTGCGGCGTGATTGAGTAACAAACATCTAAACATCCAAACATCCAAACATCCACACTTTCACATTTATAATATTAGTAGGATAGTAGGATTAGTAGGATTGGTATTGTGATTATGTGTGATAGCTTCTGCCCGCAGCTTCGCTCGCGTGAATTTCGGTTTTGAACAAATCCCGAGGGAATCGTTGATTCCCGGTTCCCGTTCCCGCTCCCTTTTCCAACCTTTATACTTTCTATCAAGGAAGTTCGCTATAATAATCTACATATAGCTGTAGACATAGACTTCGGGTTTTTCAAAATCCCATGGGAACTGTGCATTTTTTCCAGGATAAAAAGTAGCCTATGTGTTGCCAATGCATGCAACACAGCAAACTATTGCAATAATGTGTTATGTGAACGTGATTTACCTAAGAACAGTCAGCGCCCTCTATGACGTTTTTGGAAGATTATATCTATTTTAATCCCACAGGAATACTTTTCCGGGATAAAAAGTAGCCTATGTTTTAAGTCAGGGCATAAGCTATCTCCATTCAAAATTTCAGCCAAATCGGTTCAGTAGTAGCGGCGTGATTGAGTAACAAACATCCAAACATACAAACATCTAAACATCCAAACATCCAAACATCCACACTTTCACATTTATAATATTAGTAGGATTGTCACATAATAGTGACAATAACCGGGACCAACTGCTTAACGTGCTCTCCGAGGCACGGGGGTGAAGCACCGCCAACTAACAACTCCGGACTGGCACTGAGAATTTTTTGACAGAAAAACCCCAATACCTGACAATTATTTGCCCGACCCGGGAATCGAACCCGGGACCTCGTGATCTGCAATCGAATACGCTAACCACTAGACCAACGAGGCAGTTAAGTTAAGGCTATAACATACTTAATTAATGAAAATATAAAAAAAATATCCATTCTTGTTTTTTTTTCAGAGCGAAATCCCTACGCAGTGCAAGCAACATGTTCGTAATCAACTTAGCAGTATTCGACTTCATGATGATGTTGGAGATGCCGTTACTCGTGATCAACTCCTTCCACCAGAGGCTGGTGGGCTACCAGCTGGGGTGTGATATATACGGCCTGCTAGGCTCGCTGTCCGGCAATGGAGGCTCTATCGCGAACGTCGTTATCGCCTATGACAGATACAAGTAAGTTTTCTATAGGCAATGCTGAATATGCCGTAGGTACAGGCCTTTCCAAAAGCGTGCCTCCATATAGACCTCTGCCTTTTTAACCCCCGACGCAAAAAAAAACCGCGGGGTGTTTTTTGCGTGTGTGTGTGTGTATGTATGTTGGTTTATCTTCCACGGTAGTACTCACACGGGTGAGCCGATTTGAATGCGGTTATTTTTGTTTGAAAGGTGAATCAGTCGGGAGTGTTCTTAGCTATGTTTGATAAAAAATGGTCCAAGATGGCCGCCGCCACAAAATGGCGGATTACATATTTTTTACAGCACCCTCAATATGGATATCAAATGAAAGGGCTTGACTAGTAAAATATTACTAGGTATGCAAATGCCACTGCCACCACAAAATGTTGAATGTCGGAGGTTTTATCATTTTTAATTTATACTTGTTATCCAATTCCTTACACGCTAAAATCATTCCTTATTGCGTTAAAGCATACTAATTTTGATGTTTTATTTCTCCGCTATTTCTTGATACTGAGATTACCAAATAAAATGGACTAATTTATTAGTTTTAATTTACATTATAACTTGAATAAAGTAAATGTTAAACACTATTAAGTTTCTCTATTATATTATAGTGCTGATTTAAAATTCCGTTTAATGATCCTAGAATATCCCAATATTGGAGTTTAAATTATACTTTTTAACCCGTGTTTCCAGAACAATATCGAGCCCGCTAGATGGAAGACTGACGCGAGTACAGGCCGGTCTACTGATAGTGTTCACTTGGCTGTGGGCACTGCCATTCACCATACTGCCTATCTTCAGGGTCTGGGGAAAATATGTGCCAGGTAACCACTCTTATTTAATGTCTAGAAATTCACAAATACTAAAAATCCTTGATCAGTTTTTTTTTGGTGTAAGTGGCCAAAATTCCACCTATGTGGCCAATGTCAACCTCACCTGCGCGCGGTGCACTCTGCCAATATGCTAACGAGGTCCTGACGCTCTCAGTCCCCTCTACGGGTCGTTGTGCCTGATACCACATAACTTAATCTGGATGGTATCACCGCTTTGTGATAGGATTCTACCCCGAATCCGCCTGGCTAGCGACCACACTTCAGCCGTAATCTGCCGCAAAGCATCCGATGCGTTCCGGCAGCGAGCTGAAGAGCCAGTCCCCTTCCTCAAAAGCCGGCATAGCATTAGTGGTTCCTCAGGTGCTGCTAATGCTCATGGGTGGCGGACTTCACAGCGGACTTAACGGCGGACTTAACAGGTGTCCCGCTTGCTAAAAAAACAAAAAAAAACAGTACCAAATGGCTAGTTTAGCCATATCTCCGTCAGATAATTGACCGAATTTGATTTCACAGTATTTATGCGAAGTATTCCTCTGTATAATACAGAGCAATACTTCACTTCACTAATATAAACCTTGGTAGAAAATTATCTACTTTTTATCAGGATTATAAAAAACTACAGAATAGAATTCGAGGGAACCCTATTATTGTACCTTATTATCTTTTATTTAGGTTCCTCATGCAAGCCGGTCAGCTCTGTGAAAAAACTTAATTAAACGTGTTAAGTAAAAGAAAAAAAAATACGCGCTGAATTGAGAACCTCCTCCTTTTTGGAAGTCGGTTAAAAATGAATTGCCATTGAAAAGACAAAATAGCATTAAAGACTTACGTGGCCGAGCGTATGTAAACCAAATTAATAGCTTATTAAGAACGCCAATTGTGCAAGAAATTGTGCTCATCCGTTGAAAGAACATTATACCGCCGTCTTAAAAAAGAACTTGCTCCTTACTCATTTCATGCGCAGTTGAATACGTTGAAATTACACGACCATATTATGATGGAATCTGAATCTTTCCTTAGTAGATAGGAGATAATTTTTTACAAATAGAAATTCGGATAGTTATCTACTTTCAGGACTTTGGCATGTTTTCTCTCAATAAGCCAAATGAGACTTTCTGGAGAGATCGCATTATACATGTTATGAATCAGACGATTTCTTCTTCGTCGTGTTTCCGGAATTTAAACTTACTAATGTATCCACAGGCATACTTAATATTCTAAATGCAAAAGCGGGTCTGTCTGTATGTTACCTTTTCTCGGCTTAAACGCTGAATCGTTCTTGATGATCAGAATACTTTTTATCCTGGGAAAAGGATGAGTTCCCACGCGACCATTGAATATTAAATTTCTTCGTTTACTGCCTTCTTGATATATGAACCTACTGATATGAAAACATCAGTAGGTATTTAGACATCAGTTCCTTTTATTGCTAATGTTCCTGTGACCCTTGAACTTTAATATGCTGCAAATTTTGGCAGCCTAATCGACGCTTATGGGAAATATGGGTGGCCTGTGGCATCTTATACGTCCACACTACTACTTTACCGCGTAGAATACATACAATTTCACGTAAATTGCTCATGCCAGTTACTTCACCATATTCCCTACCGAAGCATATATAAGATTTTAACCCATTCTTTACAGAGGGCTTCCTGACAACGTGTTCCTTCGACTTCCTCACGGATGACACGGACACCAAAGTGTTTGTCATGAGCATATTCATCTGGAGTTACGTCATTCCAATGATTTTGATATGCTTCTTCTACTCTAAGCTGTTCAGTGCTGTAAGTATTGCCATTCTTCAAGGAATGATAGCAAACGATAGTCAGATAGTCGTTTATAATTTGCATTTATAATTTTACAAGAATAAGGATAAGGATTGAATCCTTGTGTCCTTTGTGTCTGTCTGTTCCCCTGTGGCGCTCAAACGGGTGGACCGATTTGAATGCGGTTTTTTTGTTTGAAAGGTGAATTAGTCGAGAGTGTTGTTAGCTATATTTGATGAAAATCGATCCAAGATGGCCGCCGCTACAATATGGCGGATTACATATTTTTTCATAACTCCCTTAATATGGGTATCAAATGAAAGGGCTTGACTAGTAGAATAGCACTATGCAAATCCAAGATGGCCGCCGCCACAAAATGGCAAATGTCGGGAGTTTTTTTAATTTTCAATTTATACTTGTTCATAATGTTCCTTGCATAAAATGATAGGCATTTTAGGCTGGTCAATTTAGCTTAATTTGGAGATTGTCTACTAAAATAATAATCAATTTATTTACTTCGGAATACACTGAGCAATGTACTTTTATATGGTACCTACCTACCTTGAATAACTCCAATTCCATAAAAGCTACTCATTTAGATCGGTGTTTGATAAAGCACTTTCCCGAATCTATATTTTTTTTCGAATCCAGCTGCTCAAAGGGTATATAAGGGGATATTCATTTGCAATAATATTGTGAAAGTGTATAAATATTCCGATTGATATTCCGGGCTTAAAGGAATTCGATGTTGAACCCTTAGCTCTTTTCTTTATCAACTGTACCTATAGGGAAAATATCCTTCTCGAGGTATGTAAATGCATAAATCCATTCAACTACTTACCTTTACCTACATTTTTTACGTGACTTGTAGTTTTAACCTATACTTATTATTATCTATACTAGTAATATAATAAAGCGGAAGAGGTTGTTTGTTTGAACGCGCTAATCTCAGGAACTACGTACTGGACCGATTTCAAAAATTCTTTCACCGTTGGATTTTTACGTGATCCCTGAGTGCTATAGGCTATATATTATCTACCACGGGCGAAGCCGGGGCGGACCGCTATATAATCATAAAAAAAGGAGTTAGAAAATATTCAACAATTCATTTATAAAAAGATAAAAATATAAAATAATTTTATTACCTTACATAAAAATATCCAAGTGTTTACCCATTGGCATGGGGTGTCCAAGACGCTGACGTTATTGCCTCTTTGGAAAGTAAGGTTATATATTATAGCCTTTGGGCTAAATAAGAGCCAGTTCTTAGGTCACTTGCTAGCTTGAGATTCAACTGTTGAAAAGTATTTTTCTGTTACTTACGTAGGTGTTACTTATAAAATCGTTGAGATATACACAGCGTTTAAGGTTATCACAAAACTTTTAGAAGATTACAAGAATTAATAGATCAGTTTTGACTTGATCCAAATGACGAAAGTGGATATTATGTTTTTTTTTTAAAGAATATTAAGTAGTTAAGTTATATTCCTCGTTCCATTGTGTTAAAACAATAACATCAATAGCTAGGTATAGTTTGTCCTATGATCTTCTTTGAATAAATTAGGATTGAAACCTCATAATACTTTTGAGATTTCAATCCATCCGCTTAATCTAAACCATTGGTATTGAGGCTGTGCTCCCACTAATAATTATTTATAAATTTAGTCCCAATTAAAATTTAAATTGATTTATGACATCCGTATTTTAGGTATAAGTACGAACTACGCTTTAATTTACACAGCCTCCCTCCCTACCCTCTAGTGGCTAATAAATCAGGATCCCAGAAATAGGAGTCCGTTATATGATTTTTTCTTGCTGTGATTTTTAATCCTTAACTTTTCACTAGTTCTACACTTGCAGTTCGTTTTTATTCGTATTCTCTTTCTTTGTTACTTAGAAAGAAATTTAAAGTAAGTTTTTAACGGAAAAAATGGTATTTGTATAATAAGTATATATATTATACTTATCTCCACTCAAAACAAACAATTATTGGTTTATCAGAAGATCTGTTCTCGTTATATTCTAGTTTCACTAGATGATGCCCGCGACTTCGTCTGCGTGGAGTGAGGTTTTTTGGTTCCCGCGGGAACTCTTTCATATTTCGGGATAAAAAGTAGCATAGGTGTTAATCCAGAGTATAAAATATCTCCGTTCCCAACAGTCAAATTTGTTCAGTAGGTACCTAGTGTTTGCGTGAAAGAGTAACTAACATCCGTACATACATACAAACTTTCGCGTTTATATTATTAGTAAGATTAATCTTTATTAAATAAGTCACTCAATCAAAGTTTTACTAAGCTTTAAGGCGTATGTACCTAAACGATAAAGATTTGTTGACTCAAGGCTTAAATGTGTCAGCGGTTTAGCCGCTGTATTATGGACTTGTCATAATGCGATAAATCAAACCGATTAGCCAACAATCTAACGCTATGGACTAGATTCCATTTTCTAAAACAAAATTAGATTTAGGATGTTCAAATAACCCATTAAGGTATCCATTTGGCCATTTGGGGTCCATAGGCCACATCATACGGACGGAATCGGTTTTCTATGAGTCATCGTAATAACTGGGTGTAAATGTATTATTTTACTAGCTTGCGTGAATTTCAGTTTTCACAAATCCCGAGGGAATCATGGATTTCCGGTTCCCTCCTTTTCCAACCTTTATACCTACTTTCAAGGCAGTTTGCTATTGTAATCTATCTATAGCTGTAGCTATAGATTTCGGTTTTTTCAAAATCCCGTGGGAACTATGGATTCCAGGATAAAAAGTAGCCTATGTGTTAAGTCAGGGCATAATCTATCGCCATTCAAAATTTCTGTCAAATCGGTTTAGTAGTTGTGACGTCAAAGAGTAACAAACACACACACAAACTTTCGCCTTTATAATATTAGTGTGATTCCTGCCGAGCCCAGCTGTGGTTGATGAAGTATCTTAATATGGAAGGAAGAATCGAAGTAACAAAGGTCGAGTTTACGTAGGAGATTTAATTAGTAATTTTATTGCGCACCGGACTCGATCTCGCTTCATTCGATTAGATGTAGAAGCCACTCAAATAACTTCGCGATAAACGATTTAACGAGTTGCTTAAGTCCTCTTTCACCTATTTGTAGTTACGAGTACTTAATGAAAACGAGAGCATGAAATGAAATATTCATAATCCTCATCACAATGATACATAATAAGGAGAAAAAAATACGCGCCGAAGAAAACCTTATCCTTTTTTGAAGTCGGTTAAATATTACGGAGTCAATGATACGAGGCGAAATTTCGTCAGCCATACAAACAGACAGATACACAATTTTGGGTTTACTATAATTAAGTGGGTATGAATTTTAAAAATAATATAAGTATAGGTACTTGCTTTTAAAATAGACACTTCCTTAAATTATGTAAAAAATATTTTGAGAGCCATTACGCATTTTAGTTTTGTAAAAAAAAGTAAATTATGGTGTCATGGCTATAAACACAAAGGCGGGTGAAATTGAACTGCCATAAAAATGGTTTTCATCGTTGACAATCGGATTCGGGGAGGTCTCGCACAGGACCTAATTTATTTCCGACATCAAAAGGGCCGCGGTTAGGAAGGCAGCGATTCTAATCGTTCTAACGAGGACGACTTAAAACTGCGCATTTTATATACGAAAATTTTATATATATACGAAAAAATTACCTTCGCAGCTTAAACTATAATATGAAGTTAGTTTCGGATAGACATAACAGATGGCGGCACTAGCTGCTTGCTCCGCGCTTTCTTCCGTTAGAATTCTCATTAGTAGGTACGCAGTTGAATAGGTAGATTCAATTGACGATTCAAAAGTACTTGTAAAAGTTTATTTGAATAAAAAACTTTTCTATTCTATTCTATTCTATTCTATTCTATTCTATTCTATTCTATTCTATTCTATTCTATTCTATTCTATTCTATTCTATTCTATTCTATTCTATTCTATTCTATTCTATTCTATTCTATTCTATTCTATTCTATTCTATTCTATTCTATTCTATTCTATTCTATTCTATTCTATTCTATTCTATTCTATTCTATTCTATTCTATTCTATTCTATTCTATTCTATTCTATTCTATTCTATTCTATTCTATTCTATTCTATTCTATTCTATTCTATTCTATTCTATTCTATTCTATTCTATTCTATTCTATTCTATTCTATTCTATTCTATTCTATTCTATTCTATTCTATTCTATTCTATTCTATTCTATTCTATTCTATTCTATTCTATTCTATTCTATTCTATTCTATTCTATTCTATTCTATTCTATTCTATTCTATTCTATTCTATTCTATTCTATTCTATTCTATTCTATTCTATTCTATTCTATTCTATTCTATTCTATTCTATTCTATTCTATTCTATTCTATTCTATTCTATTCTATTCTATTCTATTCTATTCTATTCTATTCTATTCTATTCTATTCTATTCTATTCTATTCTATTCTATTCTATTCTATTCTATTCTATTCTATTCTATTCTATTCTATTCTATTCTATTCTATTCTATTCTATTCTATTCTATTCTATTCTATTCTATTCTATTCTATTCTATTCTATTCTATTCTATTCTATTCTATTCTATTCTATTCTATTCTATTCTATTCTATTCTATTCTATTCTATTCTATTCTATTCTATTCTATTCTATTCTATTCTATTCTATTCTATTCTATTCTATTCTATTCTATTCTATTCTATTCTATTCTATTCTATTCTATTCTATTCTATTCTATTCTATTCTATTCTATTCTATTCTATTCTATTCTATTCTATTCTATTCTATTCTATTCTATTCTATTCTATTCTATTCTATTCTATTCTATTCTATTCTATTCTATTCTATTCTATTCTATTCTATTCTATTCTATTCTATTCTATTCTATTCTATTCTATTCTATTCTATTCTATTCTATTCTATTCTATTCTATTCTATTCTATTCTATTCTATTCTATTCTATTCTATTCTATTCTATTCTATTCTATTCTATTCTATTCTATTCTATTCTATTCTATTCTATTCTATTCTATTCTATTCTATTCTATTCTATTCTATTCTATTCTATTCTATTCTATTCTATTCTATTCTATTCTATTCTATTCTATTCTATTCTATTCTATTCTATTCTATTCTATTCTATTCTATTCTATTCTATTCTATTCTATTCTATTCTATTCTATTCTATTCTATTCTATTCTATTCTATTCTATTCTATTCTATTCTATTCTATTCTATTCTATTCTATTCTATTCTATTCTATTCTATTCTATTCTATTCTATTCTATTCTATTCTATTCTATTCTATTCTATTCTATTCTATTCTATTCTATTCTATTCTATTCTATTCTATTCTATTCTATTCTATTCTATTCTATTCTATTCTATTCTATTCTATTCTATTCTATTCTATTCTATTCTATTCTATTCTATTCTATTCTATTCTATTCTATTCTATTCTATTCTATTCTATTCTATTCTATTCTATTCTATTCTATTCTATTCTATTCTATTCTATTCTATTCTATTCTATTCTATTCTATTCTATTCTATTCTATTCTATTCTATTCTATTCTATTCTATTCTATTCTATTCTATTCTATTCTATTCTATTCTATTCTATTCTATTCTATTCTATTCTAATACACTAAATTGGTAGTCGGGTTTTAGTTTACAAACTTTATCCTTTGTTCGAATAATGGTTGGGGGATATGGAAGGCTACTATCATCTATCAACTCGATAAAGATAGACTCTTATGATCAAGATTATTATAAGTAAGTAGATATCTGTTATTAGTGATAATGACCGGGACAGATTGACCGATCTTATAAGTGGTCTTATAAGTGGGAGGTCCCTGGTTCAAGAAAAGAGAGGAGAGACCATTTCACCTTTAACAATAACGGGTTTAAGGGGACCTTATTCGGAAACGAAGACAAGTAGTAGTGATGATTATATTGACATGATACCACAAAAAAACGAGAAAAAAAAGTAAAATATTTCCTGTATTTTTCGTAAGTTTGTAATGTAATGCAATCAACTGATGCCTAAATACCTAAAGTTGTAGCGGGCCAGCCGCCGCTCGCGAGGTCAATGCCACGAATTTTGCACGCTTAACACTGCCGGTTTGAAAAATACTAAATAAGTACTAAGGTAAAGTCTCCTTATTCCGTGGTATTCTAAAATTGGCACCCTATTCCGAGGTATATAGAAAAACAGCGTTTTCAACCGATCCCCAAGCTATTTTTTACTGCAACATATCTTAATCAATTGATAGTTTATCATTCCATAGATAAATGACGAAATTGTTAGTTTTATATGTATATGTTTTAAAATAACCGGCAAGTTTTACACTAGCAGCCGGCCCGAACGCATGTTTCATACATTTTGGACCTCGTGCACGAAATACCTACATTTTTTTAAATAGTGTTTATCCGTTAATTTTGAGCTTTATTTGTTTTTATTTAGATTTGAATATTTGAAGGACTATATTTTCAATCGAAAACAATCAACTTTTGTGAATATTTGTAAAGAAATTAAGGTGAAAATAGGTTTTGAAAATACCTCGGCGTTAGGTGCCAAATATTTTAGCCGGTTCCTAACGCCGTGGTATACCGCGGAATTGCGATTTCATAGACTTCATAACTTTTTCAATTTTTAGAGTCGTTTTATGTTAAATACTTCTTGTTTCGGTTTTGAATATTTAAATAGGCAATAAGGTTACAGAGTCCTAATTACGAGGTACACTTTGGCGTCTCAATCACTAACTATACCGTGTCAAAGCTTACCTATTTAGGTAATTTATTGATAGATTGTATGGGAAAGCTAAAGAAAATTAATTTAAAAGAAAATTAAATTTATACATATTTTGATGAACTTTTGAGAGAGTATTGTACATATTTACGAAGATAATCTAATTAAGCTTTAAATTATTTGTTTATTATGGAAAAATCTTTTCTTTTTTAACACTCGGAATTAGGAAACGTGTTTTTTGTTACAAAACTCAATTCCGTGGTATTACCTCGGAATAAGGTTCTATGAGCCCCTAATTATGTGGTATGGATAGAAATACTACCTCGGAATAAGGTTCTATGAGCCTCTAATTACGTGGTATGTATAGAAATAAAATACAGGATGCTCACAATATTTCAGTATGGTTTCAGTTACACCAAGTATCATTCGCGTTCAGTCACGCAAACATTCATATTCTAAAACGTTTATCTTATTAGTGCTCGTGCTGATTCATTCACTGACTCACTCATTGATCACCCCTCCTGTAAAATTTTGTATAAACGCTTCCGAAAGTTTATCTGAATAAAATTATGATTACTTATATAAATGATAAAAAGACGTGGATTTGACTCGTTCCAGCAATGCGCGAGACGGCAATTCAATCATGTACTTACCATAAAATTGTTATATTGATATTGTAAATTTGGAAAAGAGCAACCGCCGAGTTTCTTGCTGGTTCTTCTCGGTTGGAACGGCATTCCGAACCAGTGGTAGATTCATCTGACTATTCAAAAGCACTTGTAAAAGTTTATTTGAATAAAAAACTTTTCTATTCTATTCTATTCTATTCTAAAAAATTTTTTTTCACTAATGATTCCGTATAGAAGACAAAAATTCATTCGGAACAAAAATATGGAGAGAGCTGATGATTGAGGATTTCGGAGACGGGTGAAGAGCACGCTTAAGGTATTGAAGATAGGAGGGGGGTGCTTGAGCAAATGTCATTCAAAACGTCATCCAATTGGCAGTGAGCTGAAAAAAATTCAAAATGGCGAAAAAAAGATGGCCGCCATACAAATTTCGTCGGTGTCCACCTCGGAGGGTAAAAAAATGGAAGAGTGGTTTCCTAGAAACAGATGATCAGGATCCAAAGGTCTATTCGATGAATAGAAAAAAAAACCAAAATGGTGGAATTTATTTTTCCATAGAAAATGTATGGCGAATATTGAAGAGACTACAAGTTGTAAACTATGCAAGGCTTTGATGTGGTTTTTTGGAGAAATCTCAAAAAAAATATGGGAAGATATGATGATTGAGGGTTCTGAAGATGGTTGAGGAGCCCGGGCAGGGTATTGTAGATAGGTGGGAGGTGCTCAAGCAAAAATTACTCGAAACCTCATCCAGTTGGCACTGAACTGAAGAAAACCCCAAAATGGCAGATTCAAAATGGCGGCTATATCGTCGATGTCTCACTAATTATAAAAGATGGAAGAGTATTTTCTGGGCAAAATATGATCAAGACCTAAAGATCTACTAAATGGATAGAAAATAAATCAAGATGTCAGAATTTATTTTTCCGTACAAATTGTTTTTTTTTCATTGATGGTTTCGTATAGAAGACAAAAAATCATGCGAAGGAAAAATATTGAGACAGCTGATGATTGAGGATTTAGGAAATGGATGAGGAGCACGGCCAGTGCACCTATTGAAGATTGGTGGGTGTTGCTCAAACAAATATCACTCGAAACATCATCCGATTGGCAGTGAGCTAACAAAAACGATTGTACAAATGTAAAATTAGTTTTTTGTTTTAAGAAATCTCATCCTTACAAATTATTCGGAGCAAAAATACGGAGAGTGATGATGATCGAAGGTTTGAAAGATGGGTGAGGGGCACAGCCAGGGGCACATTCTAGATAGGTAGGAATATATATATATATATACAGTAGTACAATATTATACAGTAGTAATACAGAGTACAATATTATACTGCTTGCCCTCCGGTCACCCGTGGACTCCACGAGACGGGATGACAGGCCCTTAAAAAAGGACCTAGCATCGTCGCCCTACGAACCCATGGTCTCCTCCCCAAAAGGCACAAATATGAAATTATTTTCTATATTTTCATATTTGCGCCTCTTGGCCCTTTCCGCCTTAGTGGCTGCTGCTCCGGCCGCCACGGAGGTCACCTGTATGTGAGACAATGCCAGTGTATCCACACACGTGGCATCCCATCCAAGCTACCTCCTTTGCTTCCATGGAACAAGAGTCACACCGTCATACCTAAACCTGTCATGTTATCAAATCTAAGATTTTTGTCGAACAGCTGATTGCTAACCTAGTGAGTACAGAGGCCTTATGCCGACTTTGTACATTGGGGAAACGATGATAGAAATTCGAGTATCGAAACACATTGACTAACATGACTTGAGAGTGAAATGCAACTAAACTGGCTGGTTTTAAAGTTTGAGTCCGCCAATATATTCAGCCATTCGTCTACGCTCCAAACAGAAATTTTTAAAATAAATATTCGAAGTACCCTACTACATTATGACTTTATAATCTTATTTGATTGTAAGAGCATTAGGGTTAATTTTGCTCTGATATTATAGTTTTTCGATATTCAAATCTAGTACCGTTTTCGAAGTGTGCAAGCTCGAACTAACCATACAGGTAGTTAACTTACATTCGTACGCACCGCCTTGAATTTATTGAGGCTCGCGCTACTGTCAAAGGAAGTAAAGGCCACTCGACTTCAAGACCACTATTTGACTCCTATTAAGTTTTGATCATCTTTTGCTAAAAAAACTACTCTTCCATCTTTTATACTTAGTGAGATAATCACCGACGAAATTTGTATGGCCGCCATCTTGTATCCACCATTTTGGGTTTTTCTTCAGCTCAGTGCCAATGGGATGAGGTTTTGAGTAATTTTTGTTTGAGCACCTCCCACCTATCTACAATACCCTGCCCGGGCTGCTCAACCGTCTTCCAAACCCTCAATCATCATGTCTTCCCATATTTTTCTTTGAGAGTTCTCCAAAGAACCGCATCAAAGGCCTGCATTGTTCACAACTTCTCTCTCTCAATATTCGCCATACATTTTCTATGGAAAAATAAATTCCGGCACTTTGATTTTTTTTCTATTTATCGAATAAACCATCGGATCCTGATCATCTTTTGCCAAGAAACCACTCTTCTATCTTTTATACCTTCCGAGATGGAGACCGACGAAATTTGTATGGCGGCCATCTTATTTTCGCCATTTTGACTTGAATGAATTTTTATCATCTATACGAAACCATTTGTGAAAAAAATAATTTTCATACAAAATTTTACAGGAGAGGTGATCAATCAGTCAGTCAGTCAGTGAGCGAATGAATCAGCACGAGCAGCTATATATATTAACTAGTAGGGCGCTTGGCTGCGCGGCCCGCTAAAGCGGACCGCGGGGATTTCAGTATTATTTTTGTTTTAGCAGCCTCCACCTTCTTCTATCATTTTCAGCATCTTTAACCCTGGCCGTGCTCCTCATCCATCTTCCAATCCCTCGATCATCATCACTCTCCAAATTTTTTTCTCCGAATAATTTGCCAGAAGGAGAGTTCTTCCATAAAAACAAATTTTGAAAAGGAACCGTATTAAAGTCTTGTATAGTTTCCCAACTTATAGTCTCTTCAATATTCGCCATTATATATTTTGTGTGAAAAAATAAATTCCGCCATCTTGATTTTTTTTCTGTTCGTCAAGTATACCTTCAGGTCTTGATAATCTTTTGCTAAGAAACCACTCTTCCGTCTTTTATACTTGATGAGATAGACACCGACGAAATTTGTATAGCCGCCATCTTGAATCCGCCATTTTGGGTTTTTTAGCTCAGTGCCAATTGAATGAGTTTTTGAGTAATTTTTGTTTGAGCACCTCCCACCTATCTACAATACCCTGCCCGGGCTCCTCAACCATCTTCCAAACCCTCAATCATCATGTCTTCCCATATTTTTCTTTGATTGAAAGTTCTCCGAAGAACCGCATCAAAGCCGTGCATAGTTCAAAACTTGCAGTCTCTTCAATATTCGCCATACATTTTCTATGAAAAAATAAATTCCGCCATTTTGAATTTTTTTCTATTCATCAAGTAGACCTTCCGATTTTGATCATCTTTCGCGAAAAAACCACTCTTCCATCTTTTATACCCTCCGAGATAGACACCGACGAAATTTGTATGGCGGCCATCTTTTTTGCGCCATTTTGAATTTTTTTCAGCTCCCTGCCAATTGGATGACGTTTCGAGTGACATTTGCTCGAGCACCCCCCACCTATCTTCAATACCTTAAGCGTGCCATTCGCTCGTCTCTGAAATCCTCAATCATCAGCTCTCTCCGTATTTTTCCTCCGAATGAATTTTTGTCCTCTATACGAAACTGTTAGTGAAAAAAAATTTTTTCATAAAATACAGGAGGGGTGATCAATCAGTGAGTCAGTGACCCAATCAGCACGAGCAGCTATATATATATTAACTAGTAAGGCGCGTGAGTGCGCGGCCCGCTAAAGCGGACCGCGAGGTTTCGTTTTCGGGTATGTTTTGTTTGAGCAGCCTCCACTTGTCTTCACCCATCTTCCAAACCTTCGATCATTATCACTCTGCATATTTTTTCTCCGAATCAATTGTCAGAATGAGAGTTCTTCCATAAAAACAAATTTTGAAAAGAAACTATCAAAGTCTTGCATAATTCCCAACTTGTATTATCTTCAATATTTGTCATATATGTTGTATGGATAAATAAATTCTGTCAGCTTGTTTTTTTTTTCTTTTTGTAAACCACGTCTTGATGATCTTTTGCCAAAAACCTACTCTTCCATCTTTTATACTTGGTGAGATAGACACCGACGAAGTTTTTATAGCCGCCATCTTGAATCCGCCATTTTGTTTTTTTTTTCAGCTCAGTGCCAAGTGGATGAGGTTTTGAGTAATTTTTGTTTGAACACCTCCCACCTATCTTCAATACCCTGCCCGGGCTCCTCAACCAACTTCCAAACCCTCAATCATCATGTCTTCCCATATTTTTCTTTGAGAGTTCTCCAAAAAACCGCATTAAAGCCTTGCATAGTTCACAACTTGTAGTCTCTTCAATATTCGCCATACATTTTCTATGGAAAAATAAATTCCGCCATTTTGAATTTTTTTTCAATTCATCAAGTAGACCTTTGGATCCTCATCATCTTTTGCGCAGAAACCACTCTTCCATCTTTTATACCCTCCGAGATGGACACCGACGAAATTTGTATGGCGGCCATCTTTTTTTCGCCATTTTGAATTTTTTTTCTGCTCACTGCCAATTGGATGACGTTTTGAATGACATTTGCTCGAGCACCCCCCACCTATCTTCAATACCTTAAGCGTGCCATTCGCTCGTCTCTGAAATCCTTAATCATCAGCTCTCTCCATATTTTTCCTCTTAATGAATTTTTGTCCTCTATACGACACCATTATTGAAAAAAAATTTTTTCATACAAAATTGTTCAGGAGAGGTGATCAATGAGTGAGTCACCCAATCAGCACGAGCAGCTATATATATATTAATAATATACATGTATTAATATTTTACACACAAACATAATTAAACAATTACATACGTATCGAATTGATTTTGAAATCTATTAATAAATACAGTTCATTTTTGAACACCATGTAGAATTCATTCAACTCGTTTCCCTTTGAATTTTGTACCCTCGGAATTAGGAGCCATTTGCCTCGGAATTAGGATTTTTACCTCGGAATTGGAGCATTCGGACTTTCTTCATATTTAATTTAATTTTACATTTAAATCAAGTTGTAATTGTTGTCCTTTTAGGATATTTCAAGAGTTAAATAAATAACGCTTCTGATAAAAATAGCCAGTTCTTCAGAAAGGTGTAGTAAATGCTTAATTTTTGACGTTCTTTCGAGTTTTTATGAAAATACCACGGAATAAGGGGACTTTACCTTAAACCACTAAAGTATATAAGACAAGTGGTATTTTTTTGTCATTGGATTAAGTTTAGGTAGTAACCTTAGATAAAAAAGTACCTTAAATATTAATATGTGCAGGTCCGTCTCCACGAGAAAATGCTCAAGGACCAAGCTAAGAAGATGAACGTTAAGTCGCTCGCTGCGGGCAAAGAGGACGCCGGCAAGAGTGTGGAGATCAGGATCGCTAAGGTGGCCTTCACCATCTTTTTCCTCTTCGTGTGCGCGTGGACGCCGTACGCTTTCGTCGCCATGATAGGGGCTTTTGGAGACAGGTAATACCGATTTTATAAAAACACAAAAATTATAACTAACTACGCTATTATGTAGGTGCTTATTTGTTTTATTTTTCAGTGTATTCGTATTATAAGAATTTCATAAATTTATTTTATTTAATTCACTCATTGTTTTTTCATCGTAGGAGTTTACTAACACCGGTTGCGACGATGGTGCCGGCGGTGTGTGCGAAAACCGTGTCCTGCATAGACCCATGGGTGTACGCCATCAACCATCCCAGATACCGGTGAGTAGGTACACCAGAGTCCAGACATACATCAGATTGAGAAGATTCCTTACTAGACATATGCGTATTTTGTCTGGTTGGAAACCTTCAGCCGTGGTTACAGCGAAGCCGTTAAGCGATTTAGCGTTTCGGTACGATGCCGCGCCGTTTACACGCCGATAAGGGATATAGATTTAATAAATACTGTCATCCATATCCTTTCTAGGTTAGCCCGCTTCCATCATAAACTGCATCATTTTAGAAATACATCACACAAGTCTCAAGATGTGAATCTTGTGTTGATAGTGTGGAAAAATAAACATATATGAAAAAAATGTAGATAAACCGGTTTTTTATTACAGCTCTTACTATTCGCAACAAACATGACTTGTTAATTCAATAGGGGACGTTCTTTTACTATAGCATTTACTCTATATATGCCTCTTTCACATTATGGCAGAGGTGGCATTTGCATCATGTGCTCCAAAGTGGGTCATTAAGCAACAGTGTGTTAGTTAGATCATCAGATCATCAATTCATCAGATTCATGTTTATCTTTATCCCAGGGCGGAACTACAGAAGCGGTTGCCCTGGATGGGAGTCCGGGAGTCAGACCCTGATAGCGTGTCCACCTCCAGTGGTGCAACCGCGCAGACGCAAAACGCTGCAGGTGACGCGTGAACTGACCACACGGCAAACTGACGACTTCCGAACTCACTACCATACAAGTGTCTAATTCCTGAAGAATTTGTTCCTCTTGTGATCACTTAACAGGTGATCAGCCTGCTCATTTCTTCGCTTTTCATATAAAAATAGTGGAAATTACAATAAAAACAAACTGTATAAGTACACCTCAAGGTATACAAATTACAGTATTGCTATAACACAATATCTACGAAAGTTACTGCGAAAGTTTCGTCCAGAATTATAGACCAGTGTGGTAGAGTTTCAAATGACTTATGGACCAATTTTTTGTATAAACATAGATATTTTATGTATAAGCAAGCGATGCAATCGAAATAATTATTAATTAAAAGCTTATGTAAAAAGTTTTTGATTGTGTCGTTTTAAAATACCTACCATATAGAAAGGGTATTTACAACGAAATATGCTTGAAATTGGACGCTGATTTATTTTTATACCCACATACTTATACAATAAGTAAGTAAACAATTGTATACAAGACAAAATATAGATATTAAGATTAGAACGTTTTTACGATGTATGTATTCATATTGTATATTTTTTTTATTCTTTTAAATTTCGTATAAGTAAGTAGATTGAACTATCAATTTAATATCTTGTAGAAAAATGTTCTTTTCGTAATATTTTTTTTTGTCAAAAGAAAATTTAAAAAAAAAATTACTTGAAAAATGGAATCGATAACGACGACTCTGGCGAACATGACTTTAGTAAAACGAATAAAGAAAGATCAAAGATATTTTGCAGTATGTTTTCCTTATTTAACACCTAAGTATATATCTACTTGACAGAATCCTTTTCTATGAGCATAACAGTAGGTACTTATATCTTAAGTTACTATTTACTACCAGTAACCGGTACCTATAGGTACCTAGTTATGAATTTCAATTAAAAATCAACAAAATAATTAATCAACGTGGTCTCGAGTCTTGACAGAATTAGATATTTTTTCATTATGAATGAATTTAACAATAAGGTAAAGTGAGTAGGTATCTCTTCTTCTTCTTCAGAATGAACCTACCTGATGTTGAAAATAAAAAAGTGACGTTTCTAAAGGCGCCTCTACACGTTGGCCAACATGATGGCGGATATGTTGGAAAGTGTTGGGCGAGGAGTTTGTGTTCGCGTCCACACGTTGGAAGGTCGTTCAGTATGCTCCGGGCCAACCTGCGGGCCATCGTTCCAATACCTTCCAACCCCCTCTCTACACGTTGGGCCAACATATTGGGCCATAAGATGGGCCAGCATGTTGGCGAACGTGTGGATGAGCAGTAATGAACTTTCTGATGCACTGATCGTAGGTATAGGTAGGGAGGTCCCGGGTTCGATTCCCGGCAGGGGCAATTTGTGAATTTATATTTTTTAAATTGCATCTGTTTTGGTTTGGTGGGAGGCTTCAGCAGTGGCTAGTTATCCACCACCACCACTACAGCCTTTTTAACGTCCCACTACTAGACACAGGCTCCACGCTGACCACGCTTAGACCCTCCACGCTGCTCCAATGCGGGTTGGCGGGCTTGAACGACTATAGGCTATTTGACTAATTTTTGGAATTAGTTTTAAATTATTCTTTATTACTTATTAAAACACACTACATTGATATTTTTCGGAATATCTACAGTATTAAGAATTAAATCAATGATAAAGTTTAAGTTTTGAAAACCGCACCAAAAACGACATTTCTGTAATAGCGCTGATCACATGATACGCGTGACGTCACAAACCAATGAGCAAGTTTATAGGTTCACACACAGAGGTCAGAGTATGTATGGGCACAGTATGGGTTACATAACCAGAAACCACAACAAAACAGCGTAGCTATCCAGTAACAATAATTAAATAGTTAAATACAAATTAAAAGTAATTAAATAGGTTAATTACAATAAATACAAAGTTAAATGCAATAAATGGAATGCGGGAGAGGAAACAAGAAAAATAACAATCTTTAATTATGTAATAAATACATAGCAAAAATATTAGCATCATCACTTTTCTCGCTCGCTCTCGGTGCGTGCGACAGAGCACGCTGCGTGATTAGTTACGACGGATGGCGCGAAAAACACTTGTGTATTTAGGTACAAATCTTTTGTTTTTGTGAGGAAATAAAGAAAAGTTATGAGTTTATCTAGTGATAATTTATTAGTGGAAGAGTTTATCTAATTATTGGTATGAAAACAATTGTGTATTGTAGAGTATATGCGCTAGAAAGTCACACCAAATAAGTGAAATTAAGAGGTTAATAATGCTATTTTAATATCAATCTTATTGTTTCAAATTTAAAGTTTACTTTCGATTGGTTGATAAACTTCAATTATATCGACCAAGTAAAGTGTACTCTCAAGTATAATAATTTCAAGTGACGTCACCAGAGTAGCAACCAATCACAGAGCGTTCACGTGTCTGATAAAATTTCAAAAATTATAATGTTTTATTTCGTGCAAAATATCGCGTAAAATTACATAGTTTAGTTTGATTGAGTGAAATATGTCTTTTTTAGGCTATTATCTGATAAGATGACCACAATCAATAGTATATTTTCAATGTTGTCAAATACCCTATTGTCACATGAAATAACTGGGAACGCATGCTTAACGTGCTCTCCGAGGCACGGGGGTAAAACACCGCCAACTACCAATTCCGGGCAAGCACTGAGAATTTCTTATAACAGAAAAACCCAATAGGTACCTAAGAATAATTTGAACAACCCGGGAATCGAACCCGGGACCTTATGATCTGCAGTCGAATATACTAACCACTAAACCAACGAGAGCAGCAGATTTAGAGTTTCGGTACGATGCCACGTAGAAACCAATCAGAGGTATGAATTTAATAAAAACATGCCATATCTCTTCCAGGTTTAGCTTCCATCTAAAACAATTTGTATCTTACCAATGAGTTGCCGATTTGATTAATTGGCAGCAATTTGATGAATTGGATACGGTACAAAAATTCATACAATTGTTATTAAGTATGTAAAAAAATAAATAAATAAAAAACACATACTTACCTAGTTATGACTAAGTATACAAGTTTTAAACATACCTTGTTACATCGCTGCGTTGATCCTATAAAAATCAAATTAACAGGAATTCCACTAAGAATACTGAACATGTAAACTGGAAGAATTACTATTTTATTAAATTAAGGAATTAAGCGGCACGCACTCCGGGACGATATAAAACGAGTATCTCGCTGTTGTTGGAACACAAGTGAGAAGCGACTGACTACGTCGGACTACTCACTTCGTCATCACAACCAGTCATCATTACCAACACAGTGATTTTTTAGTTTTCTTTTTCAAATGCAAAAATAGTCTATCTTTCCAAAAATTCGGCTCTCTCCGACCATTTTGTTGTGAAATATGCACAAAATGGCGACCAACTACACAGATGACATCGGCCCAGTCGTCTCGCCGTTAAAAATGTTAGTATTTTTTCTAAAACTTTAATATTTTTATAGGTTTTAATTCTTTATCTATTTTTATGTTATAAGTGCACTCCTCCCCTTTTTAAAATTATTTTACAAATTTTTAAAATTTTTACTTAAATTCGTTTTCAGTTATTTTATTTAAAAAAGTTACCTCGAAAGTATTTTTGTTTAATTCTCTATAAAAAGCTTGCTATTTTGGATTCATAATTATTTGGTATCATATTTGATTCTGTCAGTAGCTTCTTTTTAAATTTCCCACGTTTTTTAGATTAATATAAACAAATAAATACCTAATAATTAATGCGTGAATCTCCAAGTGGGCCAGTTTATTTATTTTTGTTGTAACTTATCTTAAAACCAATTTTACGTGGGAATCCCTTTCGACAAACCCTCAAAACAAAATAAGAAAAATCTCCAACTAGAGCTCCCGACTGTGAGTGCCATCAGAGAAACGAATGTAAATTGGTTAATTTGTACAACTTGCTTGTTACTATTTAGGTTCGTTGAATTTGAAAATACGCATTCAAATTAATATCTTGGTGTGATGTTTTTCCTGTTTTCAAGGGTCTCACAAGAAGTGGTAGAGCACATGCTCGGCTGGAACATTCCAGAAGAGCACCAGGATATGGTCCACGACCACTGGCGAGACTTCCCAGCAGTTAGCAAGTACTGGCACTTCGGCTTAGCAGTAATTTACACCGCCCTGATGCTGGCTTCTTTATCAGGAAATGGAATCGTAATATGGATATTTAGCACGTGAGTTTTACTTGATATTCTATAATTCTCAATTAGGTATAGGGGAAAGGGGCCCAAAGCGGTTATGGTGCCCAAAGCGGATTTGTCTTTTTAAATGAACGCGCCAATAGTTAGGTGTATAAAAAGCGCGCGGGTACGATGCGCTCCCCCCGCTCCCCTTGGGGCATTCGTCCGACTCAGCAAGAACGTTTACACGAGTAGGTGCAGTAAAAAATCAAAATTGGGTGCATTTCGAAAAAAAAACCGCGGTAAGTGTAGAGCGTTTTTTTTAATTTACAGTTAAAATAAGCCCTGATCAATAAATTGATCTTGACTTTTGTGTATTTGACTATGATATGAAAGTGCCGACTTGTATGTACTCGTCTGATTTTGAAGTTATTTTTGATTGTGAAAATGAACAGTCTAAAAAGGCAAAGCGGTTCGGGCAAAGAGGTTACCTAACCGCTTTGCCCACGACTAGGGTGAAATGAGATCTGTTATATCAATTGTATGTATCCTTTTAGATGGTGAATAAATACTAACGAAAAACTGCTCAAGCTGCGTGGGACGAAAAGTCCATGGCCAGTGCTTTAAAGGAAGGCCATATTTTCATCATCATTATTAATTTTTAAGATTTCTTTTATTTTGCTGAAAGGAGAGATTGAATTTGCTCTTTTTTAAATTAAAATATTTAAATTGTGCGTTTTTTATTAAAACAATAAAGATTTTATGACTTATTTTGCATTTCTTTGGTATGTCCGCTTTGCCCGATACCAAAAACCGCTTTAGGCCCCCCCTGAGGGCAAAGTGGTTTTTCTTTAAGTTTTATAAATTTCCTTGTAACTTTATTATTTATCAACCGATCTTTATCTGTTTTAACGACTTTATGCGCCATGAGACACACTATTCGTTTGTGTAAAAGTTAATATTAACATCGATTAACAAACTACTGATTTTCAAACTCAATCTTAACGTATCCGCTTTGGGCCCCTTTCCCCTATATTTTTTAGCTGCTTTAGCATAAAAAAGCTGTGATAGCCTAGTGGTTAGGACGACCGACTTCTAATCGGAGGTCGTGGGTTCGATCCCGGGCACGCACCTCTAACTTTTCGGAGTTATGTGCGTTTTAAGTATTTAAATATCACTTGCTTTAACGGTGAAGGAAAACATCATGAGGAAAACTGCATGCCTGAGAGTTCTCCATAACGTTCTCAAAGGTGTGTGAAGTCTGCCAATCCGCTTGGCCAGAGTGGTAGACTATGGCCAAAACCCTTCTCACTCTGAGAGGAGACCCGTGCTCTGTAGTGAGCCGGTAATGGGTTGATCATGATGATGATGATGATATATTTTTTAAGAATATTAGCCATGATTACTAATATTCACCTTTTCCCTCCAAATAAGCGTATAGCTTATGCTAGGACTGGGTACGACAATAGTGTAACGGGAGAGGTTTGAACTGGTGACCTTTCAGTTTTCGATCCACGCCCTATGATTGTTGCGCTATTGAGGCTATAAAGATAATGAATAAAAGTCATATCTCTCACAAATACGTCCGTCTTTAGAATATACAATCTACGTTTGTGCCATGTCCGCAACTTATCTTACTTGTCTATTTCTACTTTACATTAAAATAATAATGTATACTTACCTATTTTTAAATGGTTTCATTGTGTATTTTTAAAGAGTTGTTTAGGTCCTAGGCCCAAATTCAATCTTATGATTTTGACAGAAATTAACAATCTGCATACAAATTAATTTCAAAAAATAGTATTGGTAAAAGAAGTGTTCAAAAAATCCGTCAAATGTAACAAATACTGCGAATACTGCAATTGTGTATACCTACCTATTGCAATATTGTTCTCGAATCTAGGTTTAACTAACACAATTTTCTGTATTCATTTTTACAATAGGTATTGAATATACCTACTGAATCTCGCTAAGGGACCTTTCAGACAGACCGGCGCGGAGAGCGTCGGAGAGCATTTTTTTTTTCACACAGACCGGCCGTTCAAATTTGCTCTGCTCTCCGCGCCGGTCTGTGTGAACGGACACGCGGATGCGCTCGGAGCCGAGCGTACGCTCTTGGGCCGGACGGCAGAGCATATTCGGCCTACGGTCGGCTGTGCGAGCATGAAAGAGCACGCGAACGGAGCCGGTCGGATGCTCGAGCGCGAAAGGGCACGGGCATGGAGCAGCCGACCGGCTCGACGAGTAGCCGACCGGCTGCTCTCATATATTTCACACAGAGCGTATTGGGAGCATGCTCGAGCATCCTCTTATCATAAAAGAGTTAACATGTAAAAATAAAGCCTATTTCAATGTCTTAAGATTCTATTTTAAATGCGATTAAAATTTGCTCTGCTCTCCGCGCCGGTCTGTCTGAAAGGTCCCTAAAAGTGTATCGAGAAAACACTAATTTAACTTTTTTACTGGTTACCTACTCACTTAATCGATTACAGTTCTGATTAGCCAGTTGATATTTATGAAAATTCCCAGCCAAATAATAATGTCACCTTTAATAAATTAGCTGTCTGTTATGTATCCATTCTTATTTTTTCAGATCAAAATCCCTACGCAGCACAAGCAACATGTTCGTAATCAACTTAGCAGTATTCGACTTCATGATGATGTTGGAGATGCCGTTACTCGTGATCAACTCCTTCCACCAGAGGCTGGTGGGCTACCAGACGGGGTGTGATATATACGGCGTGCTAGGCTCGCTGTCGGGCATTGGAGGGGCTATCACGAACGTCGTCATTGCCTATGACAGATACAAGTATGTTTTTTTAAAGAATATTTTTTTTCTTTCCCCTCCAATTAAGTGAAAACTTGCGCTAAGTGGGGGTACGACAATAGTGTAACGGGTGGGGTTTGAACCGTCGACCGTACGGTCCCCGATCCGTGCCCGGCGACCGTTGCGCTATTGAGACTATGAGTTTTATAATAATGGTAATTCAATTGTTTCTACCTATAGCGTGGATAATTACTTAAACAAATAATAAAATATATTATATAAATAATAATATAAATTATAATCTTGACGTTTAATATTAGATATAAATAATTATCTTAATATTGGCATTTATTATTAAGATTAAATATATTTAATTACCTTTAGAAATTGATTTGATTTGATACGTATATCATAATATTTCATTTGTGTATAATATCAACACTATTATAAGCTTCTCTATTGTATCATAGCACTGACTTAAAACTCCGTTTAATGATCCCAGAATATCCCAATATTGGAGTTTCAATTATACTTTGTAACCCGTGTTTCCAGAACAATATCGAGCCCGCTAGATGGAAGACTGTCGCGTGTGCAGGCCTCTCTTCTGATACTTTTCACTTGGCTGTGGGCACTGCCGTTCACCTTCTTGCCTGTCTTCAGGGTCTGGGGGAAATATGTGCCAGGTAATCGCTCTCATTTTCTATTTTATTTTGTTCATCTACAAGCTAGCCCTTGACTGCGATCTTACCTGATGGTAAGCAATGGCAGTCTAAGGTGGACGCGGACTAACTTGGAAGGGGTGTGGCAGCTTTGCCTGTAGGATAGTAACTAGCTGAAGCTTTCCACCAGACCAGGAGACAATTTAGAAATTATAAAATCCCATATTGCCACGGCGGAAATTGAACCCGGAACCTCCCACATAATACGCGCTCCCCACTGCGTCAGGTAGGTCGTCAAAAATTATCGTTACTAAAAAAAAAATAATTGTCATTGTCTAGAGTGCTTAGTCTAAGTTTGGAGCACTCCAAAACTTTGTAGTATACTATTGATCGATTTCAGAGTAAAATGGACCTAAAATGGCTTGCATTAAGGTTTGAGTTCGCCAATACATTCAGCGTTCGAACACAGCGAGCGCCCCAAGCAGAAATGTTGTAAAATACATATTCGAACTATGGAATTACGACTTTAAAATAAGAGTGTTTGGGTTCAGTTTCTTAAAACGAGTGAGCAAACGAGTCGCAAAACTATTTATATGTGTAAAATCTTAGACTAACCGTATAGATCTTCACACATAAATCATAAACTATAGATACGCATATATGGGAAAAATACGGGTGGCCTGTACGCCCTCATTTCTGGCCTAAATATATATTATAATTCCACGTAAATCACTCATGCCAGTTGCTCCACAAAATTCCTTACTGAAGCATAATATGTATGTAGTATAATAAGATTTTCAAACCCATTTTTCACAGAGGGCTTCCTGACAACGTGTTCCTTCGACTTCCTCACGGAAGACACGGACACCAAAGTATTTGTCATGAGCATATTCATCTGGAGTTACGTCATTCCAATGGCTTTGTTATGCTTCTTCTACTCTAAACTGTTCAGTGCTGTAAGTATTGACTCTTCACTTATGTAGAATGTGTAAAAGTCACTAGCGAAGCTAATAAATAAAATAAAATAGAATACAAGCAAACTGATTATTGATACACGATTATGTATTTTATGCACTTATGATCATCATCAATATCAAACTTCTAGAATTTTTTTTTAAAATATTAAATAAGTTACAGGTATTATGGCAATTTTCTTGGAAAAATGTTATTGCAGCGGCTTCATGCTACATTATTTTAACAGTCACGTTCTAAACTTTACTAACTTATTGACAAAAAAAAACCATGGACATAGATTTCTCTAAAAGCCAACAGTTCAAATCATTTAGACTAAACCATAGTGTGAGAGAACCATAGTGTGTGAGAAAGCTGTGATAGCCTAGTGGTTAGGACAACCGACTTCTAATCGGAGGTCGTGGGTTCGATCCCGGGGCACGCACCTCTAACTTTTCGGAGTTATGTGCGTTTTAAGTATTTAAATATCACTTGCTTTAACGGTGAAGGAAAACATCGTGAGGAAACCTGCATGCCTGAGAGTTCTCCATAACGTTCTCAAAGGTGTGTGAAGTCTGCCAATCCGCTTGGCCAGCGTGGTAGACTATGGCCAAAACCCTTCTCACTCTGAGAGGAGACCCGTGCTCTGTAGTGAGCCGGTACTTAATGGGTTGATCATGATAGTGTGAGATGGTGATAATCGAAAAAAACCCGGCCGAGTTTGTTGTGGGCTCCTCTCAGACCAGGGCACGTTCGGAACCCTCGTAGTTTAGTAGTAATTATCACCATTACCACACTTTCATGTACTTCTTAAATAAACTTTAAAAAGTGTACTTACAGTGTACCAATTTTGAATAAATGATTTTGTATTGAATTTGGGCAAAATTCACTGGAATTAAGCAAAGCGTATTACGTGTCCGATGCGATTAAAAAACTTTATAGGAACAGACTGGACGGATAAAGAATTTAAAAAAAGAGCAAAACGTAACAGCCTCGCAGCTCGCAGGAGGTTTATCCGCGCTTATTTGTTTGTGTTCCATTCTATTCGAGTGCCTGAAATAGATACAGAATTTCTGAAACTCCGAATCCCAAAGTGCCCGTCGATTTGTAACCGTGTTTTTAAAGGTACTTTTATTTTGTATTTTGGTAGATAAGTAGGTACCTACTAAAAAATTATTAAAAATCGTCACTGAAATGATAAAAGCTTCGAAGTGGGTTGCTCTAACTCTTTACTACTTTGTGAGATGATGAATATGAACGAAAAGAGTTTCTTAGACCAGAGAGCGTTTGAAACAATCGTAGCTTGTATTTTAAAAAAGACGCAAAAAAATTCACTATCTTTTCATTATTGAGAGAAAATTAATTTATAAACCATTACAAATTAATTTACCGGCGCAATGTCGCCTGTCTATACTTATCGGTTTTTTATCGGATATACTTTGGAGAGTGTGCTCAGGAACTATTTAACCTGGTTCCTCCTTCACCATATTTTCACCACAGAACAGCGAGAAGTCGTGAACGTTGGCATCCCTATGTGGTTGACGTTCAGTCTGCCCGCACGAAGCGCTTTTGATCAACGTTTCTGATACGAACCGCTAGGGTGTGGAACGCGCTTCCGGCGTCCGTGTTTCCCGCCTCGTTCAACTTGAGTGCCTTCAAAACAAGAGTGAATAGGCATTTTCTATGCAAGCGCGTTCCAACTTAGACTTCAACATTGCTCTCCAGTCTCCAGGCATGATTGTCGTCAACCGTAAGCCTTATAATATCATACAATTAAAAAAAAATCACAAAGTCAATTTAACTCTACTATACTCTACTCTCTTTAAGTTTAGAGTTTTGCAGTTGAAACAAGAAATTAATGATGTAAAATATAACAAAACTGCATTCCATTCATGACATAGACTACCCACATATAGCTCGCAACAAGACGCGAGTAAGTAGTACTTATGACGGGTGCCCAAACTACTTATAGACGACTCGACCCTCAGTTAGTCGTGGGTACAAATATTTTACTCTGTGCAGGTCCGTCTCCACGAGAAAATGCTCAAGGACCAAGCTAAGAAGATGAACGTTAAGTCGCTCGCTGCGGGCAAAGAGGACGCCGGCAAGAGTGTAGAGATCAGGATCGCTAAGGTGGCCTTCACCATCTTTTTCCTCTTCGTGTGCGCGTGGACGCCGTACGGTGTCGTCGCCATGATAGGGGCTTTTGGAGACAGGTAATAATCACCAAATGCCATATAAAACACAATTGGTTGTCTGTAAAGTCGGTTTACGGACGATAATTTTACGTGATAACGTCATAAGATAACATTACAGAACACATCTATACTTATATACTTATCTACTAATATAATAAAGTGGAAGAGTTTGTTTGTTTGAACGCGCTAATCTCAGGAACTACTGGACCGATTTCAAAAATTCTTTCACCGTTGGATATGTACGTGATCCTTGAGTGCTATAGTCTATATTATATGTACCACGGGCGAAGCCGGGGCGGACCGCTAGTAATATAATAAAGCGGAAGAGTTTGTTTGTTTGAACGCGCTAATCTCAGGAACTACTGGACCGATTTCAAAAATTCTTTTACCGTTGTATATGTAAGTGATCCTTGAGTGCTATAGGCTACATATTATTATGTACCACGGGCGAAGCCGGGGCGGACCGCTAGTAATATATAGGCCGATCGTGCCTCTCTATCACTTGTTACACACTCTCGCTTGCATGCTCGGAACGTGACAATGAGTTATACTTTTTCTTGCGTGCAGCCAGCGTTCATCTATTTGATTTATTTTTTTATGATAACGTCTTATAAGTAAATTGACGTTATCATGTCAAAATCGGTCTGGTCTGGGTGACATAAGCTACATTTTATATGTGAAAAAAATCGAGAAGTGACGTTGGCGCGGCTGGAATATTACGTTAGTTTCAGATAGACATAACAGATGACGCCACTAGCTGCTTGCTCCGCGCTTTCTTCCATTAGTACGCAGTTGATTATACGTTTTCTGTACATTAAATTATTATTTGATACTATTAATATTATGAGTCGGGTTTTAGTTTACGAACTTTATCTCTTGTATAAAATCATGTTTTGGTCGTTTTGTCCGTAGAGTAGGTATCTATGTATATTTCATTAATTTATTGTTTTTTCATCGTAGGAGTGTACTAACACCGGTTGCGACGATGGTGCCGGCGGTGTGTGCGAAAACCGTGTCCTGCATAGACCCATGGGTGTACGCCATCAACCATCCCAGATACCGGTGAGTACCTACACATCACATTGAGAATATTACTTATTTTACCCGAACGCATTTTGTCTGATGGGATGATTTAGCGTTCCGGTACGATGCCGTGTACACACCGATTGTAATTTTTATTAAACTTATGTTTAAGGTATGGGTTTAATAGTGCCATCGGTGCGAAAGTTTTGTCCAGAATTACAGAATTACTTAATAGTAGAGTTTATATCTACAGTAATTCTGGATTAAGTATGGTAGAGTTTCAAATCACTTATGGACCAATCTTTTTGTATATCTAAACACTAAGATAGTTTTATAATATAGTCGAAATAATAATTGCTGTCATATCGTTTCTAAGTAAGCCCGCTTTCATGTTAGACTTCACCATTTAAAAAAATTGTCGAACTCTATCGTTAGTAAGGAACTTTTCTTGCATAATCTCTACAATTTCAAAACTTAATAGTTTTAAAAGTTTAAATGTCTGTTTGTGCGTACATCACGAACCACTTAATCGCCAGTAAAATGTAAATCCAAACAAAAACATTTCATGTGAATAATAAGACCAACTTCCTATCAAAAAGTTTCGGCCATTAAAAGTACTGATATCAAAAATTATGACCAAGTCCTTTGCTAGGCTCGATAAATGAAACCATACAGTTTTAGAAGGTACTTATATCTTCTTCGATCACCCTCAAGCTGTCATACCATTCCTAATGATCCTGTTAAAATATTTTTACATAATTTATGTCTTACTAATAACACTATAATATGAAGCTCATTTGGGACTGAGAATAGTTTTATTGTTTTCAACTTGACAACATTTTTGCACTCCTTTGAATTTGTTTAATTTAAAAAATGTTGCCAAGTTGAAAACAATAAAACTATTCTCAGTCCCAAATGAGCTTCATATTATAGTGTTATTAGTAAGACATAAATTATTTAAAAATATTTTAACAGGATCATTAGGAATGGTATGACAGCTTGAGGGTGATCGAAGAAGATATACCTTCTAAAACTGTATGGTTTCATTTATCGAGCCTAGCAAAGGACTTGGTCATAATTTTTGATATCAGTACTTTTAATGGCCGAAACTTTTTGATAGGAAGTTGGTCTTATTATTCACATGAAATGTTTTTGTTTGGATCTCACTCCTTTTTTCTAAGTATTTCAAAGTTAATGCAATAAGTATAATGAAGTCTTTTTTCTCTCTTACGCTTCAGTATAATTAGGAATAGAACCCTATCACATTTTACGGTCTGATTAGATGTGGTTTAATCTTCAATACATAGTATAAAACAAAGTCGCTTTCTCTGTTCTAATTGGGTGAATTTTTATTTTGTTCGTCTGTCTGTCAAAATCACAGATAACAGAAACTCCACTCCAGAGTATTTCCACTCAGTGGTCAGTTTCAGAACTTAGGACCATACGGCTTAACTAAGAGAAGATTTTGAGTATTTGACTCTCATTAAGTTTAATGAATAGTATTAGATATTAGTGATACCTAGTAGCCGGAATCAACAGGACACCAAAGTCTCCTCCAAACCTCCAAAGTCGGCCACCCATCCATTTCCTGACTTGGGTCAAGGTTGCTTATCAAAATTATTAAGAAAATCGCGCTTCTGGTTTTATTGGCAAAGATGAATCTCAAACTACTGGAAGGAACGGGCTTAGGCACACAGATAGCTATTAATGTGGCGTACGACATCCGCAAAGAAAGGATTTTTGAAAATTCAACCCCTTAGGGGGTAATATAGGGGTTTAAAATTTGTGTAGTCCACGCCGACGAAGTCGCGCCCGCGATTTCGATAAAAAAATATACCTCTTGGCGTTTTATTATTTACCTACACTTTACTTTTTATTAGAACTCAAGACCAGTAAGATTGACCCCTTGCTAGAAAACTTAAAAAGTCACATCTCCCTAAATAGTGCACCGATTTCGATGAAACAAGAACCATATATAGCTTCGAATAAAGTAAAATACATTTATTAAAACAAAATGAAAATTTGTTCAGTATTTTTTGTGTGATGTGGGAACAGACAGATTTTTATATATCTTTGAATTGGTCAGTGTCTGATGCAACTTTTGGACATTTTTCGATTTTTTCCTTCATATACACACTAAGACTCATCTTCTTACCAAATTTCAACATTCCACATACACGGGAAGTGCGTCATAATTTTGATCAGTCAGTGAGTAGGTCTTGTTTTATGTGATTTTCAAACCTCTGTATCTCAGAAACGGTTCAACTTGAAAATTTGAAACTTTCAATTTATCATCACATCCACGAGTTTAACTTATATTTCAAATTTCGTAGGATTACTATCCCGCGAACCAGAGTTATGAGGGGGGTCAAAACAGCTCGAAATGGATCGTGTAAATAACACACTCATGCGACAAGGCCGGAGGAACTTGGCCTGGCGCACTTCGTGCGCCTAGATACACATAATATAATATGCTCAGACATAAGCTGCTCTTAATTTGATTTAAATCGATCTCTTTCAATCCAAAATTCATATTGAGCCTTGAATCAAAATTTCAATGTTTGAGTTTTTGTTGAAGTTTTCAAGTTGAGAATTAAAACTAGTTTATAAAATATAAATATGAGTAGGTAGGTATGTGCACATGCAATATCATTATTATGACGTATTAGCTCATATAATAAACCACGTTGTTAGGGTACTCAAAGCCTACGGCATACCCTGTCCCAAGGCCGTCATTTGTTAGTTTGTTTACATTTAATCTTCACAAGATTGCCAATTTACAAACCCTTTACAGTAAAACCTCCTTATTCGCGGGGGATACGTTCGGTAAATATGCCGCGAATACAGAAACCGTGAATATGGAATGGCAATTTATATGGGATTAAGTATAGGGGATACGTTCCTAGGCGACGAAATAAAAAATAAATATATATAGAAAAATCAATTTAATTTAAGTTTTTGACCATATTGATTAATTATTGTCTTCAGGTTTAGGAAATGGTTTAAAGAATTTTGTAATTTTTTTCTTGCTTGGCAGTTTTTAAAAGCTCCTTCAATTCGGACTGATAAATAGATAGTCAGCAGTGGCATTAGCAATTTGCTTCTTAAAAATAAGACTGCGTTCTAGACCGATCAATTTTCATAAAAAAATCGATAGCAATAATATTTTAACAACATATTATACCGTTGTACTGTTATACCGATATTGATATACCGTTTAGATCCGCGAATAACAAAATTTTTCGCCGCGAATACAGGAATTGGGTCGCAAATTTTTAATCCGCGAATAGTGAAACCGCGAATGAAGGAAGCGCGAATAAGAAGCTTTTACTGTACTAGTTTCAGCTAAATTACTTCAGTCTTATCTACTAAACACATACACCCTTTAAATGCCAAAATTCTTTATTGCTTCAGATCTTAATTAGTGCCTACCTACACCATAAGATTACTCGCCATGATAGTGATCATTTTATGCTCAGTCATAAAAACTAAACTAAACTAAACTCTTTTTATATAAGTAGATGATGATCTTTTTAGTGCTACAATACATTGAATGACTCAATACGGGAAACGAATGTAGCGCAATTAATTCAGTCAACTTATTTTTGCAAGAAGTTTTAGCTCCTTTTAAAGTTAAAACATTCGAGATATACCTACCTATGTAGGTATTATATCCTTCTTTCACAATATGAGAGGGGTGGCATTTGCATAATGTGCCCCAAAGTGGGTCATTAGGCAACAGTGTGTTAGTGAGATCATCAGAATCATCAGATTCATGTTTATCTTTGTCCCAGGGCGGAACTACAGAAGCGGGTGCCCTGGATGGGAGTCCGGGAGTCAGACCCTGATAGCGTGTCCACCACCAGCGGTGCGACCGCGCAGACGCAAAACGCTGCAGCTGAAGCGTGAACTGACCACACGGCAAACTGACGACTTCCGAACTCACTACCATACAAGTGCCTAATTCTTGACAGAATTTGTTCCTCTGGTGATCACTTAACAGGTGACCAGCCTGCTCGTTTGTTCGCATTTGAATCAAAAGCATAAACTGTACCTACCCGCAACATAGGTAGGTATACAAAATATCTGTTTATTGCGAAAATTTTGTCCACAATTACAGACTTGTATGGTAGAGTTTCAAATCACTTATGGACCAATATTTTTGTATAAAGACTATAGGTAGTTTTATAAGCAAACGACGCAACTGAAATAGTTATTAAGAGTTTGTGTTAAAAAAAACTTTTTATCACATAGACAAAGTTTTTTGATTGTGTCGTTTTAAAAACAACAGAGAAGAGATACTACAACGAAATATGCTTGAAACTGGACTCTGATTTACTGTCTTATTTAGACAGTATAATAATATACAAAACGAGATATATACATAGATATTAAGATTAGAACGTTTTTCCATTACCTATATTAATCGACACTCATGTATAATTTTTTTTTATTCTTATAAACTTAGTGTAAGATTGAACGATCAATATACCTTGTGGAAAAACGTTATTTTTGTAATATTAATTTTTTGTGTCGAAAAGAAAATTAAAAAAAAAACTTGAAATAAATGGAACCGATAACGACGACTATGGCAAATGTGACTTTAGTAAGATGAATAAAGAAAGATCAAATATTATATCTGCAGTATTTTTTCCTTATATTTAATACCTCGACTGTAACTAGGTACCTACTTATGTACCTACTTATGGAAGTACTTATCCATTTCCATGTGCAGTACAGAAGGTATACTTACAGTTAACTTGCTATTTTTTGCTAACAGGTATTAGTATAGATATATATATATAATATTTATTACCTATAGATAAGTAGGTACTCCATTTAACAAAAGTTATTAGGGATGGGCACAGACGGATTTGGTATGGGTAGTTATCTTATTTCAATAATTATTACTTAGCCAACAACAATTATTCATTAAGGAACCGTTTTTATTCTCATCGTTAAAAAGATACCTATTTTTGAGCAATAACATTTTCTCATTGTGTAAAGAGCATTGACTTGCAAATAGCTGGAAACGTAGCAAAGCGGCTTACGTAGAGGCCCCTTTATCGGGGAAATCGCTGCCCACTCTAATGAACTTTAAGAGCTCGATAGACGTTTTTACGATAGCATTAACTGAAAGTGATCCTTGTTTTGAAACTTAATTGGTCCAAAGAAAACGGTTTCTTAATGAGTTGTCAATTTTCAGTTACTAAGTAGGTACCTACCTACTCATTAGCTATAATCACATCTGAGACAATTAATTAAATAAATAAATGCATAGGTACAGTAAATTTTCTTTATGAGCATCTTGGCTCGTTTTGTTAGTAAATTAAATTATGTTAGTACCTACCTAACACTACTTGAATAAATAACAATGATTTGTACAAGTATAATTGGCGACTCCATCTTACTCGCAAATATCTTATGGATGCTGTCTGTGTTCTGATTGTTTTGAATGGCTTGGCCACAGCTTGTCATTTATAAAATTACTAGGGGATGCCCGCGGCTTCGCCCGCGTGAATTTCGGTTTTAAACAAATCCCGAAGGAATTGTGGATTTCCGGTTCCCGTTCCCGCTCCCTTTGCCAACCTTTATACCTACTATCAAGGAAGTTTGCTATAGTAATCTATAGATTTTGATTTTGATTTTGATGATCTATAGATTAGCTGTAGCTATAGATTTTGGGTTTGTTAAAACCCCGTGGGAACTGTACATTTTTCCAGGATAAAAAATATGTTTTAAGTCAGGGCATAATCTATCTCCATTCAAAATTTCAGCCAAATCGGTTCAGTAGTTGCGGCGTGATTGAGTAACAAACATCCAAACATCTAAACATCCAAACATCCACACTTTCACATTTATAATATTCGTAGGTTAATCATATTTCATTAATAGATGTCAGTGTCCTTAATGAACTTGATAAGGGCGGTCGTTAAATATTTTGATAACTTCGCAAGCGTCCTCAAAGCAAAGCTGACTGTTGACCCTAATCTTCTTGTTTGAGTTGAGAAATGAGAAGTTAGCCAAACTCATTAGATGACAGTCGCGACGAGGACGACCATAAGCCTCGTGGTCGGAACACAAATACGTCGCTTTGAACCCGCGAGTTTTGTTTGACGTACGACCGAGCTACGCGGCGCCCGCTTATGAATTCCTAGACGTGTTTAGACATACCAACTTCCAACACAGATCAGAAGCATACTAATTGTCGTAGTTCTGTAGCGTGTACATTGGTTGGCTACTAGTTAGATCAGCAGTCAGCCCCAAGTTTGGCATCTATGTCTAGGTCTTTCATTCCACCACCACCACTACAGTCTTTTAACGTCCCACTGCTGGGCACAGGCCTCCTCTCTCATAGGAGAGAGGGATTTAGAGCTTAGACCCGTCACGCTGCTCCAATTCGGGTTGGCGGGCTTTAACGATTATTGTCACACGATAGTGATAATAACCAGGACCGACTGCTTAACGTGCTCTTCTTTCTTTCAAGAAGGTCTTTTATTCAAACACTCGTGAAGAGCAAAATTAACTAGTGTCGTTGCTTGTAGTATGTAATAGGTACGATGGAAGGCGAATGAATGATTCATATTATCCTATATGAATTTTTGATGACCTCCCTGGCGCAGTGGTAAGTGCTGTGGTCTTATAAGTGGGAGGTCGCGGGTTCGATTCCCGACAGGGGCGATTTGAGATTTTATAATTTCTAAATTGTCTCTGGTCTGCTCTGGTGGTAGGCTTCAGCCGTGACTGGTTACCACCCTGCCGTGCCGTGTCGCCCTGGTACGATGCCGTAATAGGTAAGTATTCTATATTCAATCTACCTATCTCTAATTTATAGGTTTACGAGTAGTTCCTTAGCAACGTTTTTACTATAAAACCGGCCAAGTGCGTGGCGGGCCACGCGCAGTGTAGGGTTCCATAGACACAATCCTCGAAAAACAGATATAACTCCTTAACCTGTAAACCCTACTTAGCCATGATAGTTTTCCTTCAAAATTGATTATACTGCTACTGCTACTGCTGTGAATTTTTTCAAGTTCCTATATACTGCCATTTGGCTGATAGAGGGGAGGACACTTGACTCTAATAAAAATTAGCACTTTTAAAAGATCATATTTTACAAACGGATCTAGAAATCGAAAAATGATGTTCCCACACCCACAGTATTTTTAAAATACCTATTCAACGATACCCCACATATACACACTATGGGGTAGACGAGAAAAAATATCCATCCCCACTTTACATGTAGGGGAGCTACCCTAAAAAAATATTTATCAAAATTTTATTTCACCTTTTTGTCGGCGTGATTATTATTTATACCCATGACAAATTACAGATTTCTAGCAGTAACAGTCTCAGATTAACCGAGGACGGACGGACGGACAGACAGACGGATGGACATGGCGAAACTATAAGGGTTCCTGTTTACTACGGAACCCTAAAAAAGGCCATAGAATTGTTGACAATTTAACAACGTTGCCAATTAGGTAACTTATCGTCAGATTACAGATATATATTGAACTAGTATTGCGCGTGGCTGCGCGGCCCGCTAAAGCGGACCGCGGGGTTTCGAGTAGTCTGGTTTGAACACTCCCCACCTATCTTCAATAACCTGGTCGCGGCCGTGGTCCTCACCCATCTCTGAAATCCTCAATCATCAGCTCTCCTCTCCATATTTTTCCTCCGGATGAATTTTTGTCTTCTATAAGAAAACATCAGTGAAAAAAAAAATATGTATGGAAAAATAAATTCCGCAATCATGTTTTTTTTTTTGTTCATCAAATAGACCTTTGAGGTCTTGATCATCTTTTGCCAAAAAAACCACTCTTCCATCTTTTATACTCAGTGAGATAGTCATCGACGAAATTTGTATGGCCGCCATCTTGAATCCAGAATTTTTGACTTTTTTTTCAGCACATTGTCAATTGGATGAGGTTTCGAGTGAATTATATTTCTCCATATTTTTCCTCTGCATGAATTTTTGTCTTCTATACGAAACCATCATTAAAAAAAACTTTTTGTGTGAAAACATAAATTCCGTCATCTTGTTTTTTTTTCTGTTCATCGAGTAGATTTTTAGTTTTTGATCATATTTTTCTAAGAAACTACTTTTCCATCTTTTATACTTGGTGAGATAGACACCGACGAAATTTGTATAGCCGCCATCTTGAATCCGCCATTTTGTTTTTTTTTTCAACTCAGTGCCAATTGGATGAGATTCTGAGTAATTTTTTTTGAGCACCTCCCATCTATCTGCAATACCCTGCCCGGGCTCCTCATCCATCTTCCAAACCCTCAATCATCATGTCTTCCCATATTTTTCTTTGAGAGTTCTCCAAAGAACCGCATCAAAGCCTTGCATAGTTTACAACTTATAGTCTCTTCAATATTCGCCATACATTTTCTATGGAAAAATAAATTCCACCATTTTGAATTTTTTTCTATTCATCGAGTAGACCTTCGGATCCTGATCATCTTTTGCGAAGAAACCACTCTTCCATCTTTTATATCCTCCGAGATGGACACTGACGAAATTTGTATGGCGGCCATCTTTTTTTCGCCATTTTGAATTTTTTTTCAGCTCACTGCTAATTGGATGACGTTTCGAGTGACATTTGCTCGAGCACCCCCCACCTATCTTCAATACCTTAAGCGTGCCATTCGCTCGTCTCTGAAATCCTCAATCATCAGCTCTCTCCATATTTTTCCTCCGAATGAATTTTTATCTTCTATACGAACCCATTAGTGAAAAAAAAATTTTTTATACAAAATTGTTCAGGAGAGGCGATCAATGAGTCAGTGAATCAGTGAGTCAGTGAATCAGCACGAGCAGCTATATACATATTAACTAGTATGGCGCGTGGGTGCGCAGCCCGCTAAAGCGGACCGCGAGGTTTCGGTTTTGGGTATTTTGGTTTGAACAGCCTCCACCTATCTCTCCCATATTCCTAACCCTCGATCATTATCACTCTCCATATTTTTTCTCCGAATCATTTGTCAGAATGAGAGTTCTTCCATAAAAACAGATTTTGAAAAGGAACTGTATCAAAGTCTTGCATAGTTCCCATTTTGTATTCTCTTCAACATTCGCCATATATTTTGTATGGAAAAATAAATTTCGCCATCTTGTTTTTTTCTGTTCATCAAGTAAACCACGTCTTGATCACCTTTTGCCAAAAAACCACTCTTCCATCTTTTATACTCAGTGAGATAGACACCGACGAAATTTGTATGGCCACTATCTTGAATCCGCCATTTAGGATTTTTTTCAGCTCACTGCCAATTGGATGAGGTTTCGAGTGACTTTTGTTTGAGCACCTTACACCTATATTCAATACCCTGGCTGTGCTCGTCACCCGCCTCTGAAATCTTCAATCATCAGCTCTCTCCATATTTTTTCTCCACATAAATTTTTGTCTTCTATACGAAACCATCAATGAAAAAAATTATTTGTGTGGAAAAATAAATTCCGCCATCTTGATTTTTTTTCTGTTCATGAAGTACCTAGATCTTTAGGTCTTGATCATCTTTTTCCCAGAAACCACTCTTCCATCTTTTATGCTTGGTGAGATAGACACTGACGAAATTTGTATAGCCGCCATCTTGAATCCGCCATTTTGTTTTTTTCAGCTCAGTGCCAATTGGATGAGGTCCCGATTAATTTTTGTTTGAACACCTCCCACCTATCTACAATACCCTGCCCGGGCTCATCAACCATCTTCCAAACCCTCAATCATCATGTCTTCATATTTTTATTTGAGATTTCTCCAAAGAACCGCATCAAAGCCTTGCATAGTTTACAACTTGTAGTCTCTTCAATATTCGCCATACATTTTCTATGGAAAAATAAATTCCGCCATTTTGAATTTTTTTTCTATTCATCGGGTAGACCTTTGGATCTTGATCATCTTTTGCGAAGAAACCACTCTTCCATCTTTTATACCCTCCGAGATGGAGACCGACGAAATTTGTATGGCGGCCATCTTTTTTTCGCCATTTTGAATTTTTTTTCAGCGGACTGCCAATTGGATGACGTTTCGAGTGACATTTGCTCGAGCACCCCCCACCTATCTTCAATACCTTAAGCGTGCCCGTCGCTCGTCTCTGAAATCCTCAATCATCAGCTCTCTCCATATTTTTGTTCCGAATGAATTTTTGTCCTCTATACGAAACCATTAGTGAAAAAAAAATTTTTCATACAAAATTTTACAGGAGGGGTGATCAATCAGTGAGTCAGTCAATGAATCAGCACGAGCAGCTATATATATATTAACTAGTAGGGCGCGTGGGTGCGCGGTCCGCAAGCGGACCGCGAGGTTTCGCTTTCGGGTATTTTGGTTTGAGCAGCCTCCACCTATCTCTCCCATATTCCTAATCCTCGATCATTATCACTCTCCATATTTTTTCTTCGAATCATTCTGCTCATCAAGTAGAACTTAAGGTCTTAATCATCTTTTGGCAAAACCCACTCTTCCATCTTTTATACTTGGTGAGATAGACACCGATGTTTGTATGGCCGCCATCTTGAATCCGCCATTTTGGACTTTTTTTCAGCTCACTGCCAATTGGATGATGTTTCGAGTAATTTTTATTTGAGCACCTCCTACCTATCTTCAATACCCTGCCCGGGCTCCTCAACCAACTTCCAAACCCTCAATCATCATGTCTTCCCATATTTTTCTTTGAGAGTTCTCCAAAAAACCGCATTAAAGCCTTGCATAGTTCACAACTTGTAGTCTCTTCAATATTTGCTATACATTTTCTATGGAAAAATAAATTCCGCCATTTTGAATTTTTTTTCAATTCATCAAGTAAACCTTTGGATCCTCATCATCTTTTGCGAAGAAACCACTCTTCCATCTTTTATACCCTCCGAGATGGAGACCGACAAAATTTGTATGGCGGCCATCTTTTTTTCGCCATTTTGAATTTTTTTTCAGCTGACTGCCAATTGGATGACGTTTCGAGTGACATTTGTTCGAGCACCCCCCACCTATCTTCAATACCTTAAGCGTGCTGCTCACCTGTCTCCGAAATCCTCAATCATCAGCTCTCTCCATATTTTTGTTCCGAATGAATTTTTGTCCTCTATACGAAACCATTAGTGAAAAAAAAATTTTTCATACAAAATTTTACAGGAGGGGTGATCAATCAGTGAGTCAGTCAATGAATCAGCACGAGCAGCTATATATATATTAATATATAGAAAACGGACGTAAGTTGGAACATGCCAGCCGCTGATTTGTTGGCACATCTGTAATTCTGTAAATGCTTATTCCCGAAATAGGAATCTAACGAACTGAAATAAAAATAAACCGCCCATCCCAATCCCGCTACTAAAGCTGGGATCTGTTTAAAAACTCCTACATACCTAGGTAGGTAGCTCCTACTTCCATAGATCGTAAATTGAACGAACCGATTTTTAACCCCCGACGCAAAAACGACGGGGTGTTATAAGTTTGACGTGTCTGTGTGTGTCTGTATCTGTTCCTCTGTAGCACTCAAACGGGTGAACCGATTTGAATGCGGTTTTTTTTGTTTGAAATGTGAATTAGTTGAGTGTTGTTTGCTATGTTTGATGAAAATCGATTCAAGATGGCCGCCGCTACAAAATAACGAATACATATTTTTTCACAACTCCCTTATTATGGGTATCAAATGAAAGGGTTTGTCTAGTACAATAGCACTATGCAAATCCAAGATGGCCGTCGCCACAAAATGGCGAATGTTGGGGGTTTTTAAAATTTTTAATTTATACTTATATTAGTCAGTACCACAGACAGTGCCGGATTAACCACGTAGCAAATAGCAATTGCTACGGGCTGCATTAAAATGCTTAGGTAATCAAATAACGGGTTGCGAAGCTGGAGTGGCAATGACCCGGGCACATACATAGTTCGAAGACCGACATTTAGGTCCCATAAGGTTCTGGAATGGCGATCTCAAAGCCGCGTTGGCAAACTCATTAGGTGGACTGACGTCATCAGATGAGTCGCAGGGTGCAGCTGGATATAAGCGGCGCAAGATCGATTTCAGTTGTTTCAGTTCAAAATGTCCAATTCTTTAGGTCAATATTATTAAAGAAAATACATATTTTTATTAAAAATGTTTTATTCAAGTCCGTGATCTGTATTTAGTTCAGTTGTTATTTTTCAAAATATTTACAATTATTATTTTAAATTACTAAGTACAAGACAAAATGAATGGAATGTTCAAAATTGAATCTTATTCTGTACCTACTGATAAATACAATATTGCATAGTATGTAGTTACTTATGTTTATTAACCATAAAATATATAGAGAAAAACGTTCTTTAATAAAACATATAAATAAGATGTTCATGCACAATAAATATTATAAACACAAAAATATTGATATTTATTTAGTGACAACTTGGACGTGCTAAAATTAAACCCAAGTTTTAGTGTTATTACTTAGGTTATTACAGTCCATTAAATATAGCTTGATGCCTGTGACGTTTGTCATAATGACATTTAATAGGTATGGGACGTCTTGAGAGAGAAGGAGAAAGAGATATCCATTGTAGCTGTCTTTAAAACAAAGTCTCAACGTCACAGGTATCAAGCTATATTTAATGGACTGTACCTACACTAAATTACAGTAATGTGTTTAGTTAGAATAAAACACGCATTTAAACGATTGTCAAATTTAACGTCGCTCCCGGCAACTCGAAACTTGTCTTCTTATATTTTGTCATCTCCCCCTTTCCCTTTACTATGCCAACTGTCAACTTTTTTGAACAAAAAATCGGAAAACCCCTACCTAGCGTACCTAGTAGTGCGCGCTAGCCCTAAGGGTCGTGGCATACTAGCACATAGTCGAACCGCATCGAAGCGAATTGAAAAAAAATTTAACGGCAAATTGACACCTAATATCTCTACACAACAAGGCATTTTCCATGGGAAAAAAGACAAGCGAATGCGCGCGGCTAGCGCGTTATGCCTTATTTTGTATATAAGTGCCAATATGCCATGAACATTTTTTGTTTGACGCTTCGATGCGCTTCGACTTTTTGCTAATAAGCCCCGACTCTTAAATCCCCACGTTTTCATTAATCCAAAATTCAAGTTGATCTATTATAGGTATGAGAATAAAGTTTAAGTGAGTGAACGACCTATTGTAATGACGTCATAAGTCTGATTCTGTACGCTCGAACTGCCGTATTTGAAAAAAAAATTGTCATTTTTAAATATCACTCACACTCGAGGACGGTAGCGCATTCCGCCGCGAAACCTGAATGATAGTAATAAATGAAGCGGCTAAACCTGAATGATAGTAATAAATGAAGCGGCGAACCCTGAATGATAGTAATAAATGAAGCGGCTAAACCTGAATGATAGTAATAAATGAAGCGGCGAAACCTGAATGATAGTAATAAATGAAGCGGCGAAACCTGAATGATAGTAATAAATGAAGTAATAAGGAATGAATGATACTGATAAATGAAAATAAAGCAGATGAATGATAGTATAGAAACTGGCAGTTTCGCTAAATTTTCGTTTTTGTTTCGAATGTCAAACTAAAGCGAAACTTAGCGAAGCTGCCTGTTCTAACGTAGACATTTGGCTATGCATCTATCTCTTTCATTCTGCTGCTGCTATGGTTTCGCTGTGATGATGAGCTACCGCTATAGAAACACATCATGATTGAAAACAAAAATATATATATAGGTACTCGTATATATATATTATATCTAGCTCATTCTAATCGGCAATAACACATTTCCTTACACATAAGTAAAAATAGTAAATTATATAACTAACTTATTATCTTTATAACTTACATAGTAATCTCCTAAGTGTTTTAAAATTTTAAAATAATTGTATCTTACGCAATTACTCAATCTTTACAATTCATTCTATTTTAAACAGGGTTCGAAAATATCCGATATTATAAATTATTATAAATATTAAAAATATCGGATATTTATGATATATATCGGATATATATCAAGTTTGATATATATCCATTTTGAATGAAAGCCATAATTATTATTATTTTATTGTAGGTATTATTTATGAATACTATCTGCTATGTTACTTAAACATACTAAAATTATCTAGCGATTACTTTTTTTATTAAAAATAATAGAATAATCAAGAAACACGTATTGCAATATATTATTTTAAAAAAACATTTGATATATATCGGATATATATCCATTATTGATATAATATATCATCGAACCCAGTTGGATATATATCCGATATATATCGGATATATCTTGATATATATCCATTGATATATATCCTCAAACCCTGATTTTAAATATTTACTAAGGACTTGCCACACATGGCTATTATCGCGTGACAGAAAGTAGTTCAAGTGACAGCTGCCGATGTGAGAAAAGTGGATAAATTGTTTTTTTTTTTTTTTTTTTTTAATTTAGGTAGCTAAACTAGATCCATAGAAGAGAAAAAATCATACAAATTCCGAATACATTGTTTAAAAGTTAAAAATATCTCATTGTACCTACCATCCTACTGTTAAAACTATAAGTACTTGTACACAAATTTTATTGCCATTACGAATTTCTTATAATTGTCAAAAATATACTAATATAAAATAATTTCAAAATACTTAGTTAATATAATATGATGATGTAATTAAATGATACTTTGCCTATGTTACAAAATACATTTTGTCCATTAAAAAATTATACAGAGAAAATTTATAAATTTGAATAAATTTAACTCACTCTGTTAAAGAGTCGCCAGTACCTACGAACGTCAAAATGTATAACTCCCTATTTATTGTTTTTTTTTTCACAACAAATACCAATTTCAAACCTGGATAATAAGTTTCAACCGACTTATATTAAGCGAATTCTGATACTAATCCAACATGTAGTTTCTAAATCAAAGCAAAAAACTACGTTTGTACGGAAAATCTAGTTCATTACTCGAGCTTCTGGGAGTTTCCTAAGTCACAAAAATATTTCTATTTCGTATTAAAACAAGTTAAAACTGCCAGCACAGCTTTGTCATTAACTAAATCTAATGGTGCATTTACACATTCACGCGAGAGGCGAGCCGAGACGAAAGACTAAGTATGTCTGTTCACACATTCATATCTTCTCGTCTAGCATAGAATAGAAAAGTTTTTTATACAAATAAACTTTTACAAGTGCCTTCTTTCAAGTGCAAATAAACTTTTGCAGTTTCAGTCGAGAACATTTAAATATTTATTTTAAACCCTACAGAATATAAATGTAGTACAATGGATAGTCAAGTTTTAATTACGAATTAACGTACTAATAGCCCCCGCATACTGGGCCACTAGTTGCCACTAGTGGCCGCCACAAGTCGCGGAAGAGATTTTTCATACATTTTCTTGTGGCTCGAACGCGGCCACTCGAGCGCTCAGTGTGGGGTGGTACCATATAAAATGTATGAAAAATCTCTTCCGCGACTTATGGCGGCCACTAGTCGTCGCCACTAGTCGCCCAGTATGCGGGTGCTGTAAACGTCGTTAATGGCAATGATACGTTCTACTTTCTATAGGCCCTATAGAAAAGTTGGTTAAGTCGCTATCGTTTAGGGGACAGTGTGTGGTTTAAGAATGCAGCAGGTAAGTTTGAGGGGGGGGGGGCTGGGGTAAGCTGTCGGGACACCAGTAACCTGTGTCCAACACAGAGAATGGGTGAAATGATCCTGATATATGGGAGTGATTGAGAGGACAGATGTACCCTCTATAAATATATACTAAGGCTGATTTCACAGCAGCTGTACAGGTGACTCATAAGAGTCTCCCACATAGCTGTGAAACCAGCCATATTGTACATAATCTCAATAGTGAAATAAGTTGCGTACCAATGAGATATTTGTAACATGCGTGTGTGCTAAAACTAAGAGCGATGCTTGCGGTTGATGGTCTGCATCATGCGACACCCCCACCAGTCCTCCAAGTTGAATGGCCTGAAGTTGGCCAGTTGACGCGGCGCTAGCACTTCTTGATAATATCTGGCGTCTTCGCTGCCCCTTTCCAGTTCACGTGTCACCTGAAACAAGATTATTAAATAACTAGAGAATAGAGAGAATAGTGAATTTCTGTTTTAAACAAATCCCGAGGGAATCGTGGGTTTCCGGTTCCCGTTCCCGCTCCCTTTTCCAACCTTTATACCTGCTATCAAGGAAGTTCGCTATAGTAATCTACCTATAGCTGTAGCTATAGATTTCGGGTTTTTCAAAATCCCGTGGGAACTGTGTATTTTTCCAGGATAAAAAGTAGCCTATGTTTTAAGTCAGGGCATAATCTATCCCCATTCAAAATTTCAGCCAAATCGGTTCAGTAGTTGCAGGGTGATTGAGTAACAAACATCCAAACATCCAAACTTTCACATTTATAATATTAGTAGGAAGTAGGATAATTAACAATAAGTACAAAATAAATAGAATTGAAGTGATTGTCTGTGATTTCAAAATCACAGCCCATTTATGTATTTCTAATCATATTATGATTATTTGAAATGGCAGTAATTTTTAAGTTTTTGCTATCTATCTGACTGTCTATCTGTTTGAATAGGTTTAACCGATTTTGACGGGAATTTCACAGGCAAGTAGAGGATTATATAAATTGAAAATTTTAAAAACCCCCGACATTCGCCATTTTGTGGCGGCGGCCATCTTGAATTTGCAATAGTGCTATTCTACTAGTCAAGCCCTTTCATTTGATACCCATATCAAAGGAGTTGTGAAAAAACATGTCATCCGCCATTTTGTAGCGGCGGCCATCTTGGACCGATTTTCATCAAACATAGCTAACAACACTCTCGACTAATTCACCTTTCAAACAAAAAAAACCGCATTCAAATCGGTCCAGTCGTTTGAGCGCCACAGGGGAACAGACAGACACACACACACACACACACACACACACACACACACACACACACACACAGACACGTCAAACTTATAACACCCCGTCGTTTTTGCGTCGGGGGTTAAAAAGTAGTAACTAAGGCCTCTTTTTTTTGGACAACTAGCGCCTGCCGGAAATCAAAACGGCGGCTGACGGGAAAATGATGATTTGATCACTCCAGCAATTTCTGACCATAGGAACCGGTAACTAATTATATTTTGTTCTGAAAGTATTCCACAGAAATTTAATGAATGAATAAATACAATTATGTTTACAAGACGTATGTTTATTAATTTAATTTAAAAACATGAAATATTAGGTACGCAGGTATATTTCATCTTTATGCGAAGTCCTCACCTTATTCCAAGAATCAAATATATAGTTAACAATATCATCATGCTGATTGTTGTTGTTGATGTTGTTGATGTTGCTGCTGTTGTTATTGTTGTTATTGTGACTGTTGCTATTCGTTGTCAGCGCAGGCGGACTCAGTCGTGATCCATTGTGGCCATTGCCATTGTGACGTTTGGCTCCACTCATGTGAGGGAGAGACCTTGGTCCACTGTTTACGTAGTTTGATCTGTAATATGTTAAACTGAAGTTGTAATAAGTGTAAGGTATGCAGATTTTTTTAAATTAATTATTAAGGTAAAGTTATTACATCACCGAAATGCTATAGAAAAAATAGTCACTCATGAAAATGTATACTTAAATGCTGCTATTTTTGTGCGCTTTCTAATAATACATATTATGTATGCTTGCAATACTCATTGGTTCAAGTACACCTGTTGTTAACTTGTAAGTAAAGGAGGATGGCGAGCTACTATATAGTTTCTGCCCCAGACTTGAGACCCACATTCACAAATCAAACTTCTGATAAACTTGTTCTTCAAAAAAAAAAAACATGTGCATTGATGTCACATTTTGTTCTAACCATTGGTATGCAATTTTGAATTAATAGGGATTTATGTTTATTATATCATGTAATGTATTTGTTGACTATTATTGAAAACATACATCAACATGGCTATAAGCAGACATGTTTAAACTTTAAACAGACAGACAAACAGACAGCGACTCTGTGGCTGAAAAAAACTGAAACTTCTACATAAGCAAAAGCTTAACAAAAGAAACCCAAACAGATTACCAAGTTAACTTATATTGCGTGCTTAATTTCTTTTTATAGTTGGTAAGTTTTCTAGCTTTTACTTCATAATTTTTAAAATATTTATGTGAGACTAGCGGTCCGCCCCGGCTTCGCCCGTGGTACATAATACATAGCCTATAGCACTCAAGGATCACGTATATATCCAATGGTGAAAGAATTTTTTAAATTGGTCCGGTCCAGTAGTTCCTGAGATTAGCACGTTCAAACAAACAAACTCTTCTGCTTTATTATATTTGTATAGATTTGTCATTGAAATCTGTGCACTGAAATGTCATGCAATTGGTTGTGTTGGTGTTGAAAACAGGTTTTTATTTTAGTTACCCCAAATGAGAATGCGTTTTAATTTTATGCATTACACAATAATCCACAAAGAATGTTAAGCCTTGCCGAACTTGCTAGACATACATGACATTTTCACTGTATCAATCAAAGCATACGGATGTTATTATCATTTTTAATTACTAACATCTGCCTACGGCTTCGCCCGCGTGAATTTCGGTTTTTCACAAATCCCGAGGGAGTTGTGGATTTCCAGTTCCCGTTTGCACTCGCTTTTCCAACCTTTATACCTATTTATGAGGAAGTTTACTATAGTAATCTACCTATAGCTGTAGCTGTAGATTGCTATAACAAATTTCGATTTTTTCAAAATCCCCGGGAACTGTAGATTTTTCAGGATAAAAAGTAGCCTATGTGTTAAATCAGGGCATAATCTATCTCTATTCTAAATTTCAGCCAAATCGGTTCAGTAGTTGCGGCGTTAAAGAGTAACAAACAACACAAACTTTCGCCTTTATAATATTATAGTGTTATTTATACAAGGTTATCAAATTATTACAAACATTTGTGACACGTGTAATTATGTACACAGCAGACAATATCAGTAACAACTGATTCATGCATTTGTTGATGTTTACACTGGGTCTATGGCCGTTGATAAAAATGAAAATAAAACAAATCACGTTTAAAGTGATATAACGAAACCTATTTGAAGATAATAGTTTTCTTATTTATTTTAAATAGCGATTTCAAAAAACAAATTCAAATTAGGAGTGAATGTACCTAGGCATTTAGATGTTTCGGTTTATACTTTAAATAAGAAAGTTAAAGTGGAATAGACTATAAGAAAGTGGAAATCTGGGTCATTAAAATATATAGGTACAATCTTAGATGGATTGCCGGATATTTCAGAAAGACAATTGCTACACACGTAACCAATTTCGTGAAAGTGGCTAGAGATACAGCAAGCAACAAGACAAAGAATCTTACCTCATATTATTTCTATCCATTTTATAATTAGATATTCACGACACTTATTTCTTTTACAACTAACTTATTGTAACAAACACGTACACCTAACCATTTAAAATATAGTTTGTGTTATATAAAATATAAATTATTATTAAATAAATGCAATATGTTTTATTACTAAAAAAAAGATAAATACACTTAACCCCAGAATACGAACAATAGTTTTTTTTCAATTTGCTTGTCGTTATTAATTTACCACAGACTACAAAAAATAAGCTCGTGTTAAGCTGGCTATACACTCTTTCACAAAGTGCTCTCGCCATACTTTGCCGAGGGCACTCGTGCGAGACGAGAAGTTGAGTGACGATGCAATTTTATAAATTTTATCACAAAATTATTAACTTAATGTGGTTAATTCTGTTGTACACAATCTCTAAACCTAAACTAAATTGACAGGTTTAAAAATAGTGCCATCCCTTTCAGCAGGGAGAATTGTGAAAGAGACAGGAATATATTTAGACCTGTCATTTTAGTTTAGATTTAGAGATTGTGTACAACAGAATCGGCCACATTAATTGTTTAAATTTCTATTTTTTTTTTTTCATAATACTTGACTAGCGCCATCTGTTGGGGGTGAGTAGCCTTATCGATCACTCCAACTCATCCAACTCACTCCACTCACATTCCAACTCACGAATCACGATATTTGTGAAGGCGGCTCTTCACGTTGGCGAACATTGTGGCGAATATGATGGTAGGTATTGGACCAAGTGTTTATGTTCACGTAGTTTTTATGTAACGTGTTTATGTTTTGTTTGTGTTTATGTAACGTCCACACGTTGGAAGGTGTTCAGTATGCTTCGGTTCAGGCCAATGTGCGGACAAAACTAAAATGAATATTGAGACGTTAACAGCTAATCTGAGGGTGGTTATCGATTTTCGTTCGAAACACCTTGCAAAGGCTAAAATCGCTATGTTTTATCTATTATGGAAAAATGGTTTTGATTATCTTGTTAAGACACAAACGATGCAAGAAGGCATCCTATTACAAAAGGGCTGAATGTTCAGGGTAAAAAGAAAATTAGGAAAATCCTGTGAAAAAGTCATTTATCTCCGTGTGCAAATGCCCATCTATTGAATTACATATTTTTTTTATTCAATTCGTGTGCATCAAACGAATTAGTTAATTTGTTTTTCAAATTAAACAATGATATAAGATTAGACTGTTTAATGACCCTGAAATAATCCAACTTTTAATTTTGTCAATCGCAAACGGTCATTGTCGGTCACGTGTTCTGGTAATGGAATCGCTACTTCACGACGTGTTCAAACGTGTACAGCAACGATTTACCCTCCTGCGTATCCGGCGTCTCAGTTAGTGCCGCTGCTGTTCTGTTATAGTATGGTGATCTTTCAATTAACACAAAAAAATTGCATTCGCGAGTAGTCAGAAGTATTTTGTTACGCGGTAGAGTTCATTACGTTCCATCGATTTTCAACGTGACTTAATTTTTTAAATTTTTTCTAGATTTAGTACTAGGATTTATGTTTTGTTTCTATTCAGAGTTCTATTTCGGAGATTTTATGCATTCACGTATCTCAAGTATTTTAAATTTAAAATCGATTTGGTCATTTGTTTCTAGTTCATTTATATCCATTCCGTTCCAAAAAACAAGTGGACATGAGTAAAACAAAGAAAAAACTTACAAAAGAAGAAAGTTAGCTTAAGATAGAGCCAGAAAACGCCAAAATTAAGAGAAATTAAAAAAACAATTCAGGAATTATTAAAATTAAGAAAGAAAAATAGCGAAAAAATTACCTTTTAAGAAAAGAACAGAAAAAGATTCGCAGCATCATTGAAATGTCCACTTGAGCACAACATGAACAGAAAAAAACTCTTTGAAATATAAGAAAAAAAAGAGGGGGCAAAATAAAGTTAAAGAGATAAGTATTGGTCAATGATACCCCTGAAGTTCCTCAAAAAGAGAATTAAACTGGAAATATTTCACCTGAAATTACAGAAACCAATCAAATTATTGTCAAACCTATCTCCTCAGACAAGGCGACTACTTAACTCAGTTTAGTACTACCTAACGGTTTAACAAAGATTGAGACGTAAAATTTCTGCAAGACCAGCCTCGTCAAATATAAAATTTTTAATTCATTTCTTTAATTTTTTAAAATGATTATGCTTGTTTACTGTTAATCTAAACTCAAGGTTTAGATTTTATTTCAATTTTATTCGTTTTTTTCATATAATTATTCATTATTTCATAAAATAATCAAAGAGCCCATCTTTGATTATTTTATTAACTAAAAAGCTTTTGAATTCATTTTTATCCGACGATAGGTCATTACACGCCAAGTGATTTTCATTTCTTTCCACTGGTTCATTACACTTCATTAATTTCCCGGAAAACTGCTAGAGTTACGAAGAGGCCTTGTACATGTAATTTTTTCTCATACTGTAATCTATAAGTGTATATACAAAAAATAATAATAAAAAGAAAAAATTTTTTTTTTTCAAAACTGCGAAATTAAAACGAAAATCGATAATCTCAACTGCGGTTTAATTATCTGCAGCGTGTCTGCAGCATACTGCAACTACGTGAATGTGTATACGAAAATTGTATGTTTTTATTTTTGTAATTTTATTTCTTGGGTTCCACAAACAATTTTCGGCTTGGTAGGGCTCTAGAAAACAAAAAGTTTCTTCATTGGTCATTGTCACTGCCATTTTGTGGACATTATACTAGGTAGCAAACTGAAATCGCGGCCAACGTGTGGACGCGGCGGCAGTGGCGTGCACTTCATAAAGGCAGAAAAGCACTGCACATAAGTTCCAGGTATATAAGCTATAATTAAAAAAGAAACAATATACCTACCGAAATAACCTAGGCCTTCACACTTACACGTGTTTGTCCATATTTTAAAAATTACGGAACCGATTTTGATTAAACTTGCAATTTTCCCTAATTTGAAGTAAACGTAAGCCAATAAAAAGAATGGCCACATTCCGTTTTCAACATCAACAGTTTCGGAGAAATGCATGGACAAACATATATTACATTAAGTGAATATATTGCGTTTCTAATAATATTATATCGTGTTGAAACTTTTTTTTAAGTCCGCTAAAATGATTAGTGTAGGTACTTATGCCAGCCCTGGCGAATTTCCCTATTCACCTTATTTTCGTCCCTAGTCACCCCAACTTCTGGGTAAATACAAATATGATATATATTTAATTTTACCTTTTTTTTGACTAAATCTAATTGCTAATTGCATAGTTTTATCTAAAATATTAAAGATACCCCTAAGACTCAAACATTAATTCAATCCTGCTACCTGCTACACCAATATTTCTGTTAAAATCTGCCAATTCTTCACTGTGGTCACTGCACAGAGTACTTTGTCTGGTCACTGGTCCCTATTCAGTATTCATATAGGTATATTACATTATCTTATGTATTCACCCCGTTTTACGTTACGTAGTAACTAATACCTTGTAATATTTCTTAATGAAACTAGTTTTAGTATTTATAAATTAGGTACTTTATTTCTTCAAATTATCATTATGTTTTATATTAGTATTTAATAATTATTTTTCCTGTTTAACTCTCACATATTTTCTGACAAGTCCCAAGTTCAAAGTTTTTATAAAATATCGGTCAACTACCGATAATATTAATAATATAAAAACTCTTTAGTGTCTACACACTACATCATCCCCTTTTAAACGAAAAATTAATAAACCAAAACAATATACTTTTTCTTCCTCCTTTTTTTTTAAAAAAATTAAAATTATGTTACAAAATCTATTAATATATTATATATTTATCTTACTACCCATTCAACCAGCCATTGGCAACCTTTAACTGGTGATCCACAAAGTTTATGCTGGTCGAACATGAAAAGAGGTTCTTGTATAAGTTACATTATTATAAAAAAACAAGTAGTAAATAATATTATAAAAACCATCTGATAAATCAAGCACAGAAAAGTATTTCTTATTACAAAGTTTTGATACTATCTCATCAATTGTTGGAATCAAATGATGTTCTCTTATTAATACTTTATTAAGATCTTTAGGATCTAAGCAAATTCTCAGTGAACCATCTTTCTTTTCAATTATAACCAAGTTGCTTACAAAACTTTTAGGATGATCGACCTTCGCTATGACTTTGTGCTTCACCAGAGCTTCCAACTTGTCTGCAAGGCGATCCTTAAGTGCGTTAGGCACACGTCTAGGGGGTCTCACCACAGGCTCTACGCCAGGTTGAATGCGTAGCTGCAGTGAACTCTTAAACTCCCCAATTCCCTGAAAAAGTTCGTTATTCATATTAACAATTGAGTCTTTACTCATTTTCATATTAGTATTAGTGCAACTGGTTATAACCGAATTAATATTAATATTATTATTTAAAAGTCTAAGCTGTAACAACGAGCCTAGCCCTAAGATCGGTCTTACTGGTTCATTAATAATTAAAAATTCAGTTTCAAAACATTCATTGTTATTAATATTATTTGTTGTATCCTCTGCTGTCTGATTCCAATAATTATTCTGTCTCTCAACATCCGGTCCATTTGTTCACCAAAATTGCAATTTTCTGCTAATTTTCTTATATCAGTGTAGAAGGCATCAAAATTCTTTCCCTCCTCTTGACATCTTTTGTTGAAATGGTAACTATTTATAACTTCATTTTGTTTTGGCTTAAAGTAATCTTCAAAAAATTTTATAACATCCTCTAATTTTGGTTGGTCATTCAAGTTCACTGGCCGCCATTATGCCTTCCTGTTGTAACTTCTTAGCCATTATCCGAGTTCGCTAATACGACTGCGCCATGTAATATTTCTTAATGAAACTAGTTTTAGTATTTATAAATTAGGTACTTTATTTCTTCAAATTATCATTATGTTTTATATTAGTATTTAATAATTATTTTTCCTGTTTAACTCTCACATATTTTCTGACAAGTCCCAAGTTCAAAGTTTTTATAAAATATCGGTCAACTACCGATAATATTAATAATATAAAAACTCTTTAGTGTCTACACACTACATACCTAATCTGTGGTTTTACGGCCAAGAAAGTATTTTAAATGGTTCCGTAGACAGAGAAACAGATAGACTAAGTGACGATTTCTTTCTCATTCGCACTAGAAAGAGAATACAGATAAAGTTACTAATGTGATAAACAGAGACGCAGCTATCTTATTTTCTGTCCCTCATCGTGTAACCGGTTTTTTCAAGGTTTTGCAACTTTAGTTGCAAAACAAACTGCCAGTTCGTGGTTACGTAGTGGTTATATTCTCTTTGTTCGTGGTGCCATTGTATTTTTTATTATTTATTTACCTACTTACTTGTTTTCAGAAAACGTTTGATACTCATATTGCATATCGTTTATTACAAGTATTGACTAAGTACGATGGTACGTTGTCGTATTATTTCGTGCAATAGTGATAGTGATTAGAAAATTGCCGGAATATCTTTTCACGCGTAAGTAGTGACCATTTTATTGTTTGTAATCTCATCAATATACTGTTAATGTTAATTCCATAAACCTTATTACGCGGAAACAAATTTATTGTATTAAAAATCGCTAAATAGAAGGAAATTGTAATGTTTTTATTATTCATAACCTAAATTTACTATCTAAGTGTGTTGCCACCTTTAGGTATACAACGTCCCGATTTTCAGTAAAAATGTACCGTAAAACGGGGTGAATAGGGATGCAGGGGTGAATAGGGAAAAAACCAGGAAAGTTTTTTGACACTAAAATAAATTACATAGCTCGTTACAATTTATACCATTTTTGGTAGCATGGTAGTAGAGGATTTGAAGGGCTTACGGCGACACTGAACTATGCATCACATTAGCTACAAATTGTGAAAAACGACATTTGAAAATACCATGTCAGGATACCGGTTTATTACAGCTTAAAAACTTTGCTCTCTAAAATTTATTTTGTAGAAAAAAAGGACAATTGTGAATGTTATAAGTTTCACGTGTCTGTGTGTGTGTGTGTGTGTGTGTGTGTGTGTGTGTGTGTGTGTGTGTGTGTGTCTGTTCCCCTGTGGCGCTCAAATGGGTGAACCGATTTGAATGCGGTTTTTTTGTTTAAAAGGTGAATTAGTCGAGAATTTTGTTAGCTGTTTGATGAAAATCGGTCCAAGATGTTCGCCGCTACAAAATGGGGGATTACACATTTTTTCACAACTCCCTTAATATGGGTATCAAATGAAAGGGATTGCCTAGTAGAATAGCACTGTGCAAGTGTGCAAATCCAATATGGCTGCCGCCACAAAATTGAGAATGTCGGGGGTTTTTTAACGAACGATGCACAAACGCTATTGACATAAGTTACACTGCCGTACTCAGCTTTGACCTTCAGATATAAAAAATGAGCGCAACTATGACTATCGTTTAAAGTGACATAATATCGGAAACTATTAAAGCTAAAAACTTAAAACCAATGTGAGGTTTTAGGTAAACTTTAAGAGCATGTTTTTATTTTTTCTTGATTTTTCAAATAGTTACAAATATATAAAGGGTGTAACAGACATGTTGTCTAAAACGAGTCCCACACATTTAGTACATGATGCTAGGTTCCCCATACGTCAGATTTTCATTTCATTGATCATTACAAAATAAATAAAATAGAATAATAAATATAATAGAATAATAATAAATAATAAATAAAATAAAATATGTGAAAGTCTTTCCTACGAAGCTAAATTTGGAGCCTGAAATCTTAGATTTTTCGATGGCAACGGTAAGATGGCTCTTAATTATTGGCTTTAGGGCTAATAAAATTCAGAATTAAGGCAAATTTTCTTAACTGAGGAAAATATTTTCTCTCTGTGGTATCTTTACTAAGAATTTTTTTTAAAAAGTCCTTATTGGCTGGTTTAATGGAACACAACATAGCAGCGGATTCTTCGTTTATCATATGATGAGCTTTAAATTCTCTACAATTTTCGATAGCTCTGCAGTCTTCTTTCTTCACCCGCCAGGTTTTGGATCTTAGCACAGCTAATTTCTGCTTTCTGCTTTCGGCTAGAAGGTCTCTCCTAGGCAACCTTTTATATGTTGAATAGAAGCAGGCGTTACTTTGCGGAATTCCATGATACACAATGAAAACAAAATTACTTTGCTATAAACCGCTAATAATGACATGCGAAGACATCGGAGCGAAACGATCATAGAGTTTATTTTTTGGTGAATTTGTGTGGTAGTGTGCCTACAAAGTCACTCTCACTTAGCGGATTATAGCAAAGTAATTTTGTTTTCATTGTAAACCTTTTATATGTATGCATTTAAAAAAATAAAATAAAATCAATTCAACTTCTTTTTTAGTTTTATTTAAAAATTCGGGAAAGAATTTTCCCTATTCCATCTAATACCCCAAACAGGGGAGCGCAGTTATTGTGGCAACATTAATCTATAACCTTGTCATTGACGTCATCGTTACGTCATGTTATCTCTATCTCAGTCGCGGTTACACAGTACCTAAGTCTATGTGGTACTCTGTCTACGAATTGTTCTGTGTTTTACGGGTAGATACCATAGAGATAATAATTCATGGTAGATACTAATCATTAATCTGTGTTTTACGGTACCTACAAGTCAATCACATAAGCCAATGCAGTTAAAGTAAACAAACCATACTCGTCACGACATTTCACTTTTGCGTACAATATTTTCGTTGTTGCTTATAACAAATCACTCACAATGATCTTTTTTCCCAAAGTAAAACTTATTAAGTTTATATTACACACAAAACCAATTCAATTTTAGCAGTTTACGTAAATATTTTAACAAAAATCTAGTCCACAATCGTAAAATAAAACCACAGAGTATTGACCTACTATGGAGTTTGACATAAGATATAGACTAAATGCCTAGTGCTGAAAACGAAAAGTGAACCATAGAGTGAATGTTATGAACGAGTTTAATCGATTCTAAAATTCGGGTAAAATCGGAAGTAATTTTTGTAAAGGTCAGTGTATTGTCTGTGTATTACAAAACAAAATGGGCATTTTCGTTTAATTTTGTTATCGTTATTAAGTAAGGCGCATCCGATGCCGGCATCGTTTTTTACTGGAATTCATCGATTCTACTGGAATTTGCCAAAATTAGGTACCAGCTGGAAGTCTGCGTATAGGTTCTCAGTAACGATGCCATAATGATACCATTTGCTGCCTATTTAACGAATTGACTTCTACTCATATACATTTTTAACTAGTAGACGTGGCTTCGCTTGCGTGATACCTAAACTAAGTATGAATAAGCGTTGGGAAGGACATTGGCGTCCTTTCCAACGTTTAACTATCATCATATCAATTTCACCGATACCGAGAGGGAGCGAGCGAGCAAACGATACTTTCGTTCGTCTTCGGTTTGTGGTGCCAGTGCCGAGTGCCGATGCGCCGCGCTGTCATTTCACCGCCGCTTTCCGTTGCGTGGTCAACTGTCTCGCTCGCACTGCACTGGTCTGATCGTTTGATTCGGGTGTTGCGGGGTCATTCGTTTCGCTGCTTCTCTTGATGTTGTACGTGTCGGGTGTTCTCAGGTGCTCTTTAGTTTTTATTTTCGACGACTTGGCTTGTTTATTGGATTTTTGTGAATTATTTTTGGATTTTTTTTGGATAAGCACTCCCCCCCCCCTCAAATAAAACTATTTCTTACTCTTTAGGTAATTTTTGGCTATTGTCATCAATTCATATATATTTTTATAAAAAGCTTTATGTTATTTTAAATCAGATATAACCAGATAAAACATGTAACAAAACTTGCTACAAAGCTAGTAATATTAAATGTAGTATCTGATTTCAAAGGTATTTATTTATTAAATAATATCGTTTTCAACGATAGAAGGTTGTTTTTAAAATCACTCTATTTCGATAATCGATTTAAGAATGTATTCATTCAATCGTCCATTCACAATCTGCCTGATTCTGCTTCCCATCACTATGAGTACAATGACAAATATGATCACGTGATCGGACGCCATTTCTGTTTACAAATACTGCATTGGGATATGGTATGGACTTGTACCTATTCGTGGGATTTCTACTTTGGATTTCTACTAGTTGTTCGGTCTGTGGTGGGGTGGTGGGATTGATATATTTTGTTAATTGTAATAAAATTATAAAAATAATTCCAAAATCCAAAACAAAAACACCACATGACCTCGGAGACAAAAACTGTCCACGATGTCTGAGAAAATAGGATTCGATGAACTTCGGGTTAAATACAAGGTATCTAGCTGCCTATAACCTATCTTTCTATTCGGCTTTTGCTATTTATTTTTGTAATTTCACCCTGAATTATTATAGGATGTGCTCTCCAAAGCTTTCGCGATCAACAACATGGATCTGCTGGACTCATTCTCGAAGAATGCTAATGAAGCAGACAGAAAAGCAGCGATGGACCAAGCGTTCAGAGACAAGCTTCTCGAGTTACTCGTAGAAGACCCCGAGACCCTGGAGAACTACGTCAGTTTCTGCATAGAGTCGTGTAGACGACATATGGTGACACCGACTATGCCTGTAGTTCTTCTGGGCGATATATTCGACGCGCTCACCCTTAATAAATGCGAGAAAATGTTCACGTATGTCGAAAACGGTGTGAATATATGGCGGGAAGAGTTATTCTTTGTAGCATGTAAGAATAACTTGCTTAGAATGTGCAATGATTTGCTGAGACGGTTGTCTAGATCACAGAACACGGTATTCTGTGGACGGATTCTGTTGTTCCTCGCGAAATTCTTTCCTTTCTCCGAACGGTCGGGTCTCAATATTGTTTCCGAGTTTAATCTAGAAAATGTGACCGAGTTTGGAGGTGACAATTCAAGTACATTGAAAGACGCCTTGGATGAGGAGATGGTCATTGATGAAGACAAAAGCAAACACACAATAGACTACAACTTGTACTGCAGGTTTTGGAGCTTGCAAGACTTTTTCAGGAACCCAAACACATGTTATAATAAAATACAGTGGAAAACCTTTGTTGCAGTAAGTTACCTTAGATTCCCTTTGCATAATACCTTTGTAATCTCTAACTGGAGATTTATTAACCAACTTAAAAATTAGGTTATCAATTCTTACATGTTCAATTATTGGAACTTCTAAATATTCACATAAATGATAATCTGTAAGAGCTTCCAAACAAATATACAAAAATTAATAAAAATGTTATATGAGGCATGTACAATGTACTTACATACTAAAAATTAAACTCATTTAAATTTGCCTCAACTAAAATTTTAACTTACTACACTAAATTACTATTCCAGCATTCAGGTAGTGTACTATCAGCTTTCTCATCTTACAAGCTGGAGGCTGTTGAGCTACAGAAGTCTAAGCTGAACAGACTGAAGACCTACAACTCTGATGTGGAAATGCAGGAGAGTAAAGAACAACACTACTTTGCCAAATTCCTGACCAATCAGAAGTTACTGGAATTGCAGTTGTCGGATTCCAACTTCAGAAGATGTGTCCTTATACAATTTCTGATATTATTCCAATATTTGACTTCTACAGTGAAGTTTAAAATGTATGTATCTTCTAATACTTATTTAATATTAAATAAGCTTCTTGGGTTAATTTAAGTTAGGGTTTTGGATTAACTATTTTGGGTTAATCTGAATCTTGAGTTCAAACTTCAAACAACTAAATTTTGATCAAAATCAGCTAAGTCAGTTAAACTTTGTATGTTGCATTCTTTACAACAGTTATTAAATTCAGACAAAGGCTTTCAAGCATATTGACACAATTTAACATAATATTTTACCTTAAACAGGTTATAAGGGAGCTGCTATCGAAATATATTCATTTTTTTTGCGTTTGTTTTTTTTTTGTTGTATCTTGTCAGTAATCAATAATTATCACTACTATTACCTGTCTTCGTTTTCGATCATGGTCCCCTTACGCCCCATTATACCCCTGTCCCCTACTACCATTGCGTGTGTTGACACAATACTTAATAGTGGCTATAGTGGCTTCTGACCAGTTGGCATGCTCTTAACCCTGCTCTCATTGTTGTATTAAAGGGAAACACAAGAATTAAAATCGGATCAGCAAGAGTGGGTGAAGGAAACCACATCACTGGTATACAAACTACTGGGCGAGACTCCGCCGGACGGGAAACGGTTTGCGGAGTGTGTGAAGAGCATACTCAAGAGAGAGGAGCATTGGAACAGCTGGAAGAACGACGGGTGTCCGGGTTTGTATGATTTTTAACCCCCGACGCAAAAACGACGCGGGTTGACGACCTGATGATTGTCGGATAGCTTATTCACATATTTTGTCTTTGTCACTTGACATAAAGCAAGAAAGTGACAAAACTTACATTTAGGCTATCCGACACTTATCAGAAGGTGGTGAAACAGGCCCTTAGTGTGTTCTTCTTAAACTTTGCCGATACGCTAAGGTGTGTGTTCTGTTATTTATAACTTGTGAGAAGTATCTTCTAGGTAAGCATACTCAAATCTCCGAGTAGACATCATCACTTTCCATCAGGCATGCTTGTCATGAAACTTTTTTTTTTAATGTTTCTAGTAATAATATAATTATACTGAAGTGTTTGTTTGTGTCAGAATTTCAGAAACCCAAACCGCCGGTTCAAGCAGAGAGTACGGAAGAAGTGAGGAAGACCAAGAAGAGACGGCGGCCAGTCGGTGACATTATCAAGGAATACGAGTCGCAAAACAAATTCTTTATGGGAAAGTAAGAAATATCTCTCTCTCTCTCTGCATTGCACCACATATAATGATACAAGTTTTCTTTAGAATAACAATGCAATCTGCTCACAGTAAACTTAGTATGACTTTGCAAACTCAACAATGTTGATACACTTTTGAGTATTGAATACGCTATTATACGCCAATTACGCTATAATAGCCCGCCAAACCGCATTGGAGCAGCATGGCGGGTCTAGCTCTAAATCCTTCTCTCCTATGAGAGAGGAGGCCTGTGCCCAGCAGTGGTACGTTAAAAAAAGCTGTAGTGGTGGTGGTGGTGGTAAAATAGAAATGCACTTGACAACAGTTATTTAAATTTATTTGCAGCAACGACCTCACAAAGTTGTGGAACCTGGCTCCGGACAATCTTGCCGCTTGTCGGACGAAGGAAAGGGATTTCATGCCATCATTGGGTATGTATGGATTTTTTACTTCATATTAGCTTTTGTTCGCGGCATTTACCGTTTGGTAGATCCACTTGACGATTCAATAGCATTTGTAAAACTTGTAAAAGAAAAGGTTGACAGTTAGGTGCGGGAGGGTTGACGGTTAGGTGCGGGAGGATTGACGGTTAGGTGCGGGAGGGTTGACGGTTAGGTGCGAAAGGGTTGACGGTTAGGTGCGAAAGGGTTGACGGTTAGGTGCGGGAGGGCTGACGTGTGGCGGAAGGGTTGTCAGTTGGCGTAAAAGTCGGTCACCCATCCCGCACCGCGCAGTTACCTCAGGAACCGTCTCAGTTAAACGGTAGGCCTATAGATCGAACGTTTAGAAAGAATGAATGGATGAATTCATTGAATGTACCATATTATATTCAGAGTCGTACATGCTGAGCGGCGCGGGCGACGGCTCGAGCGGCTGGGCGTGGCGCGCGCTGCGGCTGCTGGCGCGGCGCTCGCCGCACTTCTTCGTGCACACCAACAACCCCATCGGACGACTGCCCGACTACCTCGAGGACATGGTACGTTCACGCTGTATATTGCGATGGGCGATGGACGGCTGGGTGTTGACTCGAGCGGCCGGACGATGACTCGAGCGGCTGAGCGATGGCTCGAGCGGCTTGGCGATGGCTCGAGCGGCTGAGCGATGCTTCGAGCGGCTGGGCGATGGCTCGAGCGGCTGAGCGATGGCCCGAGCGACTGGGCGATGACTCGAGCGGCCGGACGATGACTCGAGCGGCTGGGCGATGGCTCGAGTGGCTTGACGATGACACGAGCGGTTGGGCGGTGGCCCGAGCGACTGGGCGATGACTCGAGCGGTTGGGCGATGGCCCGAACGACTGGGCGATGACTCGAGCGGTTGGGCGATGGCCCGAGAGACTGGGCGATGACTCGAACGGTTGGGCGATGGGTCGAGCGACTGGGTAATGACTCGAGCGGTTGGGCGATGACTCGAGCGGCTCGGTGATGATTCGAGCGATTGGGTGATGAACTGATGAGTGATGACACGAGCGGTTGGGCGATGACTCGAGCGGCTGGGCGATGACTCGAGCGGTTGGGCGATGGCTCGTGCAGCTGGGCGATAACTCGAGCGGTTGGGCGTTGGCTCGTGCGGTTGGGCGATGGCTCGAGCGGCTGAGCGATGGCTCGAGCGATTGGGCGATGGAGCGGTTGGGCGATGGTTCGAGCGGCTGGGCGATGACCCGAGCGGCGACGGCTGAAATTATAGACATTACCAGCCAGAATCTAAAAATATCTTTAGGAGGAAAATTAATTTAATGTGTATTTTAATACGATTAAAATTATATAAACAGGTGAGGCGAATATCCCGGGAGGCAGCCGCCAACGCCGCGTCGAACAATTCAAACGGAGAAGGCTATGGTGACAAAAATATTAAACAGGTAATTTTCAATTATAAACTAGCGACTGCACCCGGATTCTCATGTAGAGTATCCACAGATTGTCAAAAAGAATATCTCCACAATGCACTGTTTAATTTTATTTTTTATTAATAGAAAAAACGCTATCTGTCATAACGGGTGTAAGGGGACAGCTATCAGAAACGAAGACAGGTAATTTATAGTAGTGATGATTACAAGATACCACAAAAAAAATATTTCCTGTATTCTTTAAAAGTTCGCTATGTAATGCAATTAGCTAACACCTAAATATCTAAAGTTGTCGCCGTCCGCCGCAGCACGCGGGGCATTGACCCTGGATTGCGCACGCTTTACATTGCCGGTTTGAAAATTATTAAATATTATAATATTATAAAGAGGCTTGTCCTGACTGACTGACTGACTGATCATCAACGCACAGCCTAAACCACTGAAGCTAGAAACTTGAAATTTTCACAGTAGCTTCTTTTTATGACGTAGACGCACACTAAGAAAGGATTATTGCGAATTCCACCCCTAAGGGGGTTAAATAGGGGATGAAAGTTTATATGAAATTTCGTCATTTTTCAAGTTATATCCATGAAAATTTGTATTTAGGTTTTCGGTTAAAAATAAAGAATTACATGTTGAAGGAATTTTGGGAAAAACTACCCCCAAGTGGGTTAAATGGGGGATGAATGTTTGTATGACAGTCAGTCATTTTTAAAGTTATATCAATGAAAATCGGTATTTGTATTGTCAGTTAAAAATAAAGAATTATGTGTTTCAGGAATTTCGAAAATTCCACTCCCAAGTGGGTTAAATAGGGGATGAGATTTATAAGAATCCAAGCGGACGAAGTCGCTGGCATCAGCTAGTTAAATACTAAACCACAATACAGGTTTAAGACAAGTGGTTATTGGTATTGGATTGTGTTGAGGTAGTGTAATAATAGCGCTAAGTTTTCGATTGCAGTCCCTTTATACCCTGTATTTAAAATTCCCTCTATACACAGCAATACCTATCTTTATTAGGAGGCGGTGGATGAAGAAATGTGCGAGGAGCAAATAGAAACAGACATCATTAAGGAAGAAGACACAGCGGATATGGATGCGGTAAGTCTAAGACTTTTAGACTTATATTAGACTGGGATTTATATAGCGTGGTCTGACTCTTTGTCTGACACTGACTCAGACTTGAGACAGAGTTAGAACGGGACATAAATATGTATTTCACATAAATCTGTCTCGTTTTAACTCTGTCTCAAGTCTGAGTAGAGTCAGAGTATGCTCTATAGATCTCAGCCTAAGTCTAGGTAAGATAAGGTGGCGTGTTGCAACGCACAATGCCTTTGCGTCTTATGCCACTGTCATTAAAAAAGTCCACTGCTGGACATAGGTCTGTCTAGAGACTTCACACACATGCAACGTCGTATCGCTACACCTCGACGCCCCCACGTGGATAAATAACGCATATTTGGCTGAATAATTTAACAAAACTCATCTCAAAATATCCACAGGTGACGGATTCGACGCACACGGGCGAGGACGAAGAGAAATCTTCACGCTCCCGAGTCACCATGATAACACCGACGCAACTCGACGCACTAGCCGCCAAGCTGACCGAATGGAAGAAGCTAGCCGCCAAGCTGGGCTACAAGCCCGACGAGATACAGTTCTTCGAAACGGAGAACGCGACAGACGCGAGCCGAGCGAAGAACATGCTCACGCTCTGGTTCGACGACGACGAAGACGCCTCTGTGGAAAACCTACTCTACATCATGGAGGGATTGAAGATGGCGGACGCTTGTGAAGCTCTGAGGAGCGTTATGTGACGCTCGGTCAGAAAACACTGTAAATTGAGAAAGGAGAAGCATTATGTACGTTCGCATGTGAAGAGATTATTTTAAGTTGCTTGATTAGGACACAATGATTGCGTCACCAGCGAGTGACCACGTCAAGTCAACCATGGTGTCATAGAGAAGGGGGAAGAACATGCTAACATTGTGGTTCGACGACAACGAAGACGCCTCTGTGGAAAACCTACTCTACATCACGAAGGGATTAAAGATGGCGGACGCTTACGAGGCTCTGAGGAGCGTTATGTGACGCTCTGTCAAAAAGCACTGTAAATTGAGAAAGGAGAAGAATTATGTACGTTTGCATGTGAAGAGATTATTTTAAGTTGCTTCATTAGGACACAATGGTTGCGTCACCAGCGAGTGACCACGTCAAGTCAACCATGGTGTCATAGAGAAGGGGGAAGAACATGCTAACATTGTGGTTCGACGACAACGAAGATGCCTCTGTGGAAAACCTACTCTACATCATGGAGGGACTAAAGATGGCGGACGCTTGTGAAGCTCTGAGGAGCGTTATGTGACGCTCGGTCAGAAAACACTGTAAATTGAGAAAGGAGAAGCATTATGTACGTTCGCATGTGAAGAGATTATTTTAAGTTGTTTCATTAGGACACAATGGTTGCGTCACCAGCGAGTGACCACGTCAAGTCAACCATGGTGTCCTAGAGATGGGGGAAGAACATGCTAACATTGTGGTTCGACGACAACGAAGACGCCTCTGTGGAAAACCTACTCTACATCATGGAGGGACTAAAGATGGCGGACGCTTGTAAAGCTCTGAGGAGCGTTATGTGACGCTCGGTCAGAAAACACTGTAAATTGAGAAAGGAGAAGCATTATGTACGTTCGCATGTGAAGAGATTATTTTAAGTTGCTTGATTAGGACACAATGGTTGCGTCACCAGCGAGTGACCACGTCAAGTCAACCATGGTGTCCTAGAGATGGGGGAAGAACATGCTAACATTGTGGTTCGACGACAACGAAGACGCCTCTGTGGAAAACCTACTCTACATCACGGAAGGATTAAAGTTGGCGGACGCTTGCGAGGCTCTGAGGAACGTTATGTGACGCTCGGTCAGAAAACACTGTAAATTGAGAAAGGAGAAGCATTATGTACGTTCGCATGTGAAAAGATTATTTTAAGTTGCTTCATTAGGACACAATGGTTGCGTCACCAGCGAGTGACCATGTCAAGTCAACCATGGTGTCCTAGAGAAACTGAGTACGCGACAGATGCAAGCCGGATGAAGAACATGCTCACGCTCTGGTTCGACGACGACGAAGATGCCTCTGTGGAAAACCTACTCTACATCACGAAGGGATTAAAGATGGCGGACGCTTACGCGGCTCTGAGAAACGTGCATGTGAGGAGATTATTTTAAGTTGTGTGCTCAGGATACAGTTCGTCGTAACACAAAACGCCACAGATGCCAGCAGGGCGACGAACATGCTCACGCTTTGGTTCGACGACGACGAAGATGCCTCTGTGGAAAACCTACTCTACATCACGAAGGGATTAAAGATGGCGGACGCTTACGAGGCTCTGAGGAGCGTTATTTGACGCTCTGTCAAAAAGCACTGTAAATTGAGAAAGGAGCAGAATTATGTACGTTTGCATGTGAAGAGATTATTTTAAGTGTTTTGTGTGCTTAAGGCCAATATTTTACATGTCCTGTGGTTGCGCCACCAGCGAGTCATCCCGGTCGCCGCCACCAAATTGGTTGCGCAACTAAACAGACCAGTTGAGGCACTCTCCATAGTATAAATTTTCTTGGTAGCGTGACTGGTTGCGCCAACACTGATGTCCTATTGAGTTAGTGACCTTAGTAAGTGTGCTTGGGGACCATTGTTGTACTGATTTGTAACCATGTAACGTAGAATTAAAGAATAAAGTATCAAATAATTTCTTTGTTTACTTTTGTCTCAAACTACCCTCTGTATGATATTAATTTTTCTTAGTTTACCGTCTCGTATCGATGGTTGGCAATCATTAAGGCAATTGCGATTTTGAAAACCGTTGCTCTATAATCTATATAATGGTCTGAGAGGCTGTATTTTTCAGTTTTGGTATATCCGGGACCTAACTTACATGTCTGATGTAAGTTAGGTCCCGGATATACCTTCAGTTGAACCATCAATTCAGGCCATCTTCAGTTGAACCTAGGAATAGCATTTTTATTGAAGTAGTTCAACCTTGATAGATACAGCATTTTTATTGAAATACCTAGGTAGTTATATATACCTAGGTATATCTAGCATTTTTATATAAGTATTTAAACCTAGAGCATTTCTTCTGAAGTAGATAGGTACATACTTAGTTAAACCTAGGTATAGCATATTTTTATTGACGTAGTTAATCCTCGGCATATTTAGCTTTTTGTTATATAGATCGACCAGAATCTCATGAATAATAGGGAAATGAAATTCCAAGGTTAGCAACACTACGGCTGCCCTAGCGATAAACAAAGTAACTGACATTTTTTGTGAAATTGACTTTTTGCATTAACAAAAGTTTTATGTCGAGTAGTTTTTTACCACAGTTTAATATTTCAAATAACTTGAACCGTTTACTGAAATTTAAATTTCCCAAACAAAGTAACTGCACTCACTAACCCGGAATATAAATTCAAAAACCAAGTAAACAACAAGCACAACACAAAAAAAAGTAATTGGATGTTGATTACTTTGTTTTTGTATTTCAAATGCAGTTGCTTGATTTTTCGTTTCGTGAAACGATCCCATTCCCAGGTAAGGTGTTCTGAATGTAATTACTTTGTTTATCACTAGGGCAGCCGAGTTAACCTAGTGTTGCTTACTACAAAATTTAATTTCCCTATTTTTCATGAGATTCTGGTCGATCAATACCTATATGTTAAAATTGTGCCAACAAAACTCGCCACTCCTTGAAACATTGTTGGCACGCCCACTACTAACTCGCAGTGCTTTGAAAGCATGATATTATGATGACATACGAGCTGTAATTTGTAGCTGTGTTTCTGATTATCCTGCCAAGTTAAACACAACAGATTCATCTATCATGCGAGGCAAAATTGAGGCAATCGTCTATATCGCTAATACTCACACCACATGAATAGATAAGTACAGAGGGGAAGCTTCTACAAGCGGCCCGCTGTAGGTACACTCACACAAACACGCTCACCAACGGTTCACGGACGCCCGCTCTGTCCCCCAACCGGTTCAGTTGGGTGACAAACGTGCGCATATGTGAGTGTACCTACAGCGGGCCGCTTGTAGAAGCTTCCCCTCTGTACTTATCTACTCGTGTGCTCACACACCGATTTCCTAATCAAAATGAAGAAAGCCTAGTTGTGGACGGTGAAAGAAAACATCGCGAGGAAACCTGCATACTTAAGAGTTCACTATAATGTTCTCAAAGGCGTGTGAACTGTGAAGTCTACCAATCCGCACTTGGCCAGCGTGGTGGACTACGGGCTATACCATTCACATTCTAAGAGACCCGTGCCTTGTAGTGGACCGGTAATGTGTTGATAATGATGATGATGAGAATGATGATCAAATCGCGAGGCTGAAGTGGAAACTGGAAGCGACCTCGCACCGGAAAGCGCAGTGTTGGCAGACCTCCCACTACGCGGACCGTTGATATTATCAAACAGCCCGCAGGAAGTTGCTGCATTCAAGCGGGTGACAACGAAGAAGAAGATTTTATAAGGAAACGCGTACGGTTCAGATTTATAAAACCATCAAACAATGTCGGCCGTTCCGAAATTATAACTTGCACGCATTTCAGTGGCGTAGCGTACCTTGGCGGGGCCCCGTATAAAAATTTGTTTGGGGCCCTTATGAAGGGTAAAGAATTCTCACGAAAAAAAAATGTTTGCATAAAATTATAAGCAATATTTATTCGTCATAATTATTTAATCTGTCACTTTTTCTAAAATTTTTACAAACAATTCAAATTAAATATAGAACTAATTGCACGTCGGGGGCCCCCGTGGCTTGGGGGCCCCGTATAATTGATACGGCATATACGGCAGTAGCTACGCCCCTGACGCATTTCCTCATCGCTGCTGACTCACGGGTGTGCCTAAAACAGAACTTATTGCGTACAAACTTTACATCCCTAAAATGTCTCAAGGAACACTAGTCTTACACACCCCGACTTAGAGTTCACTCCGATTGCACTGTTAAAGTTGTAAGCCGGGAAAGCAACCAATTTCAATTGGTCCACCGAGTCTCTCCTCTCGACCGGGATTCTGGGTGGATAAGAAAATCCGATTGGCGGTTTGCAGATCAAGTGAAACTGGTCGTATTTCACCGCTGCGATGTTTACAGAATCGCGGAATAGTCGCTGCACCGAAATTAGTTCGAAACGAATACGTCAATGGGCAGACGAGGCTTAGTGTTGCTCGAGCGGTCGATCCTAAAATATTTATATTTTTATGATTCGATACGAGACTAGGTATTTTTATATTAAAAATATACGCCACCGGTCGTGACGCGCGTGCGCTGCAGCTTTGGTAGGAATTTATTGTGTGTGGGACTTTTATGCTGTAAGTAGAAAAATCTACGTTTTTGGTGTACCTACCTATGTGTTTTTGTTGCTATATTTTTTTTTTACTGTACAGTGTATTTACCTATAAAACGCCTTTCCGCGTATTTTAGAAGACTTGTCATATAAAACATCTGCTGGTATTTTAATGGGCTCTTGGTGTGTCATTCTGCCTACCTAACTGCGATGTATTTTCATGAATGTAGGAATAATAACTATCTAGTCTATTCTATCATTATTGCTTAAATTACATTTTACGATTACGTTCATCTCTATTATTTATTAACCTATGTACCTACTAATTATTAAGAAATATTCAAGAACTACAATTTGTAATCAGTGGCTCATTTACATAAAAAGGTTTATGAAGAACCTAGGTACAAGTTAAATACATCTCCAAACCTTTATTATTGTACCTACCCAAAGAGAATATCTATAATCACTATAATCTAAGCGGGATAAAACTTGAAACAATTGGGATTTGCAATGATGCCTTCCTACCAGGGGCGTAGCTACCGCCGTATCTGCCGTATCAATTATACGGGGTCCCCAAGCGACGGAGGCCCCCGACGTGCGTAAGCAAAAATTAACAAAAACTTCCCTTAGACATCGCAATAAACCGTGAAAAAAAACCCAAAAAAATGTTCGTTTGTTTTGGTAACATATAAACTATTTTATGAATCGTTGTTTTCAGTATTTGTTGTTTAAATAGAGCATATATATGGTACATAATATACCGAAATATCATATTCCTAACTACTTAGTTTAGTTTTTGAGATAGCCCCCATCACAAAAATGGTCTAAAACTGACAACTTTGATGGCCCTCCATTTCCTTATTTTTTGAGGAAAAAATTAAAAAAATATATATTCGTACTTTACTCAATGAGCTCTAAACAATGATTCCCCACAAGCTAGGGTAAAAAAATAATTCCGGCTCCTTTTTCATGTATGGGAGCCCCCCTGAAAAATAATTTAATTCAATTTCTAATTCAATATCTAATTTTGGGTCAACATTTTACACCAAATACCTAAATTTTAGGTTTGAAACTTATTTCGTCTGCAATAGAGACCTATGACCGGCGGACAGACGGACAGACAGACAGACAGCCGTGTGACATTAATAGGGCTCCGTTTTTACCCTTTGGGTACGGAACCCTAAAAAGTAACTAACATAAAAATTTTAACGGTGATAGCCTAGTGGTTAAGATTTCGGACTCCCATTCGGGGGGATTGAGTCAGATCCCGGCACGCACCTCTAACTTTTCCGAGTTATGTGCATTTTAAGCAATTAAATATCACTTGCTGTAACGGTGAAGGAAAACATCGTGAGGAAACCTGATGCAGGTTTCCTCACGATGTTTTCCTTTAGGCATGCGCCTGAGAGTTCTGCATAATGTTCTCAAAGGCGTGTGAAGTCTACCAATCCGCACTCGGCCAGCGTGGTGGTCTATGGCCTAAACCCTTCTCATTCTGAGAAGAGACCCATAGCCACCCATAGCCCTGTAGTGGACCGTTAATGGGATAATGATGATGATGACATCAAAATTAAGTATAGCCTTTTGAGTTTCTAAAATGTCTAATTTCCGTTTATTTATCAAAATCTATGTGCACTAGTCATACTTACCTACGCACAAACCATAAATGATAAACCAGGAAAGTTTATGATAAAAATCTAGTCTAGACGATTTTAAACGTGGAAATTTTTTATCAGATTTACCCATTCAGAATTATTCATAGAATCCCAAGGTACTCTAGAATATCGCGAATAGTTTCGTATATATTAGTTTTTCAACGGATTGGATACACGAAATCATAAGTACTTTTTAGAGGACATTGAGATCTCAATAAATCCTTGCGTTCGAAAACTTTGATTTTGACCTATCTAATTTTCTAGTACGAGTAGGCTACCTATCAAGAAAGAAAACGGTCAAGTGCGAGTAGAACTAGCGCGTCTGAAAGGGTTCCATAAAAAAGAGTTCTTTACACGAGTCATGACTCGTGAGTCCTTTGAGTTCTTTGAGTCAAATTGAGCTCTAAAGCGGGAGACTCCAGTCAAACCAAAAAGACTGGCATATTGAGTCTTGAATGTGTTTGTAACAAGTAAGTAGGCTTACTTGAGAACTCAAAAGACTCAGCGGGACTCGTGAGACTTAAGAGCGTTGACGCACCAACCCGCTTCGCAAGTTTAGGCATTTACCTGAGATTCTTTGTTTACGTGAATGAACAGGCTGCAGCAATTGCAGTGTAGTGTAACAAACCGTTTTGATCCTTTTACCGTTTTCAAATGGGCTATTATTATTTTTTTACCCGACTGGGTTATGTTTTCAATATTTTTAGGCACCTATTAGTTTTTAGTTCGAAGATTTTTAATTTTATAAAGCAGGCATAATTAATGTATAATGCTTGAAAAAGACCTTATAGAGTAGACCAGTACATAAAAAATATAATTGGAGAATATAGTACAGCTTCTGATATTGATTTTTTTACATACCTACCTACTCGTGTAAGGGTAAGAGAGTGAAGAAAAATGCAGATTAATTCAAAATCTCGTTTATTTACTTATTACATACTAGATTTTGCCCGCGACTTTTTCCGCGATCTCTTTTCCAACCTTTATACTTATTTTCAAGGAAGTTTGCTATAGTAATTTACCTATAGCTATAGCTATAGATTTCGGTGTTTCAAAAATCCCATAGGAACTCTGGATTTTTCCAGGATAAAAAGTAGCGTATGTGTTAAATAAAAAAAAAATTATAATATGTTAAATTACTTAGACAGCAGTCATTTCCGCGAGAGATACAAGAGAGATCAAAAACTTTTGTCAACAAAAGTATGTTGTTAGTTACCAATTTGTAATGTAAACCCCCTTCTTCATTTTGATGTCATTTCTCGATTTTACATTTTAATAGTTACCGAACGATAGTTTTTTGGATAGCTATTTTTTAGTTCATTTTCCGCATAATATTATGTAAGTATTAGATGATGACCGCGACTTCGTCAGCGTGGATTTAGGTTTTTAAAAATCCTGTGGGAACTATTTGCTTTTTCGGGATACAAGTTGCCTATGTCAATTTCCGGGACGCAAGGTACCTCAGCTGTACCTACCAAATTTCGTATAAATCAGTTAAACGGACGGACCTTTAAAAATTCCATGGGAACTTTTTAATTTTCCGAGATAAAAAGTATCCTATATCCCTCCCTAGGATGTAAGCTAACTAATGGAGATAGATGATGCCCTGACTTAAAACAGACTTTTTATCCTGGAAAAATCCACAGTTCCCGCGGGATTTTGAAAAAACCCAAATCTATAGCTACAGCTAGCTATAGGTAGATCACTATAGCAAACTACCTTGAAAGTAAGTATAAAGGTTGGAAAAGGGAGCGGGAACGGGAACCAGAAATCCACGATTCCCTCAGGATTTGTGAAAAACCTAAATTTACGCGGGCGAAGCCGCGGGCAAAAGCTAGTTATATACATATAATTCCTATATCGTATTAGGAAATGTATAAAAATAATGCTTTCTTTTGGACCACATTCTACCTAGGACCCAATAGAACCTAAGTGCCCGTCCTGCGGCTGGGCACATGGATATTTGTGTTCTAACCTTACCTAACTTCTGAAAAAAAAAAAAAGAAATAATTTTGAAAAGAATATGATTTCCGCCTAAGATAAAGTAATAAGTACCTCCTCTTACTAGCGCGATTGCCTGATCAGATGATGCAATACCCTCCCCTCGCCCCGCTATCCCCGCGTACCCATTGATATCTCAAATGTTTTACATTTCCGATTGCTATTTAGGATATGTATAGATTTCCTAGGAAATGTGTCTAATATAATTTATTTTACACTTTTCCGTGCAATTTTAGGAATTACATACATTTCCTAGGAATTGTATACAATGACGGATTACATACATTTCCGGTAACATATATAATACAATTAAAAAATGCGTCAAAAGTTTTAATCTATCTGTAACAAAAAATAATGAGCATTAAAAATATCTAGTATTGAAAAGTGACAGTCGCACTACAATTTTACGTATATTTCATGTAATCCAATAGGAATTGCCGAGACAAAAAGTGTTACGTCCGTTCTCTGAGAGGCCTCGGCCCATACTAGTTTCCTAGTTCAATTTCCTACTGCAACTTTCTGCGTTTTGTACTGGGTTTCAAAGTTATTTTTTGGTAACAAATAGTGGTAAATTTCAAATTTTTTTTTGTTTATATTATTGCAAATGTGTTTTACTTTTATAAATACTTAATTTTACTTATAAATATCAAAAAATAATCTACTAAAATGACGGTTTTATATGTCTACAATTTACTGAAATTCCAATTTCTTTATTTGAATTTTTATGATGTAAAAAATACAAAATGAAAAAATGTTTTCTTCCACGTCTTTAGTTCAGGACATTTCCTTTAATAAATATATCTTTGTGTGTGAATCGAACAAGTAACTTTTGACGGAGTGAACGTCAAAGATTACACGAAACCCAAAATTCAAAAATAGGCCTTTGGTATTTTGGCAATAAGACACAAACTATCAATAAATTGCAAAATGTTGTCTTCCAATTCCCTAGAACAGAAAATTATCTACAATGTAGTATAAATAAGTTTTTAAGTAAATGCATTAATTAACAACTTATGAAGGGTCAAAATAGCTTAAAAATGAGCTAAAATGGCGCAGGCCGCGTCAACGCTCTTAAGTCGCGACTCTTGAAAATCGAGAAAATTAAGACTAAAAAACTCGAGTCTTTATATCCCTTAGTAAGTAATGTAGTACAATAGGTATGTGAAACACTAGTTTTACATATTGTATTACATTACAATACAATATTGTTTAAGTATCTAGGTAGGTACATAATATTATGTAGATACAATATGGTGAAACACAAGTTTCACATTATTTTATGTAGGTAGCTACAGCTAAGCATGGGATGATTTTGGGATTCATCTGTAATAATAATATTTAAAATACATTTTGATTAGTTAACCGCCATATAATAATTGTAATATTGTTATTTTTATAAAAAGAGCAACCGCCGAGTTTCTTGCTGGTTCTTCTCGGTTGGAACGGCATTCCGAACCAGTGGTAGATTCAATGGACGATTTAAAAGTACTTGTTTATTTATATACCTATTTGTGCCACAAGACTTAACTTTCTACGCTTTGAACGGTTTTATCAAAGTTTCACGCGGCATTTTCTTTACATATAGGTACCAATATTTGAGCCCATGCATCTCTGAATTTTTTTTCCAGAAATCTAACAAACAACAGACCCAGATATTAGTTCGCATAGAGTGTCTACAAAACTTCCTTGACTTTGAATGGTTATTTTAAAATAAGAATCAAAATTGGTTTTTAATTCTAACGCTTTTTAAGGCGCCGCAAAAGCTTCAGTAAAACGAGGGCTTAATGATCGGTAAAAATTGCGTCCCACAGGCTTACAGGGTCACCGAGTGGTTTTGAAGAGTTCCAGTGTCTTACAATCTTTTACCATTTTGTTCGTTAGAGTTAAACCATAAAATTGAAATACGATTGCACGATTCTAGTGTAGAGTCGTCAAACATCCAGTGAGTAAGAGGCGTTAAACGTTGCTAGTGTATTTATGGTTAGTTATGTTATGGCGGTTTCACGACTTCCAAGATATACTAACTGATAATGTTATATGCGAAAAGTAGATACTATATTTACTCTTGTATCTAAGTAAGTAGGTCTGGAACATTGTGAGTCATAAATTTAGTATACTTTTAATGGTGTGAATAAGTTGGTAGAAAGATTGTCCTGAGTTTTTTAGTTCTCTCAATGCTTAGTATCTCTCTCTTATGTTTTGGCACACTTTCGAACATTTGTACAAATAAGGTAAATAGGTGCTCTGGCATTTTCTTATAGATACCAAGATGGGGACCCATTTGTTGAGGTCTTCTTGATTCTAGAAGTAGACTTTGAGGCGTGGGCGTCACCATAACGACAAGCAGGTAGGGGTAGCTGATTCTCACCCCCGTAGAGATTTGAAATTATAAATAGCCAAATTCAACTATAGTCCTAAATTAATTCACTTGATTAATAACTGTGTTTACAAGCTTTCAGTCAAGTCAAGTCAAGAGCTTGTAACAATTGCTTTATCTACTCTCTAGAGCTCTCTCACTAGAGCTTGATACGCTCTCGACTTGTACCTAAAATTCATACTTTTCCCATCCTCCGATTATAATATAAACTTACCCCCCCTTGCCCATCAGCTAGCAATACTCTTGCTTTGAGGTACCTACATACCTACGCTATCGCCGGTAGATCCCACTATCCCCATTATGAATTAGCATTCATCGTGATTGTGATTATCTCATTTCATATGGTAGATATCCAATAGATATCAGAATTCAGAGGACATCTCTTACGTAGACCGTGCATCATAGGCAGACACTTTGGGACTTTTCTACTAGCTATTTTCTGCAGATCTAATAGTAAGAAAAATGTGAAATCAGGTGTAGGTAGGCTAAATTCTAAAAATGTAAACACAGCGCTGATTTTATTTAGGTTTTATTTCAGGAATTAGGCTGATTCGGTTTACCTGTTCTAGATACACTAGATGTTGCTTCTGTTTTCTCGCTTCTAACATTAGTACCTATGTCAGTTATGGATTGTGAATTTATCGCGTCTGGACTGCGTTGGATGGTAATTTTGTATTTCAACGCTTCGTTTGAACCGCTCCGACCGTACCTATATTTCTCTTTTCACTTAGTTTCACGCCGCACCTGGAAATGGAAAGATAAGTTTAGTATAATGTGTTAGGTAGGTACATTTCATATACTTACCTAGATAGGTGCATGAGTTATTTCAGTTCTTCTTGCGTAGATACGAGTCTACTTGTACAATACATATTTTGCGAGAATCTGTTTAGTTTTCTAACTAGATTGGTAAGATGCATCCAATGGAATCACTACATAGTATAAAACAAAGTCGCTTTCTCTGTCCCTATATCCCTATGTGAAAAGCTGTGATAGATTAGTAAAAGCTGTGATAGCCTAGTAGTTAGGACGACCGACTTCTAATCGGAGGTCGTGGGTTCGATCCCGGGGCACGCACCTCTAACTTTTCGGAGTTATGTGCGTTTTAAGTATTTAAATATCACTTGCTTTAACGGTGAAGGAAAACATCGTGAGGAAACCTGCATGCCTGAGAGTTCTCCATAACGTTCTCAAAGGTGTGTGAAGTCTGCCAATCCGCTTGGCCAGCGTGGTAGACTATGGCCAAAACCCTTCTCACTCTGAGAGGAGACCCGTGCTCTGTAGTGAGCCGGTAATGGGTTGATCATGATGATGATGATGATGATGATATCCCTATGTATGCTTAAATCTTTAAAACTACGCAACGGATTTTGATGCGGTTTTTTTTAATAGATAGAGTGATTCAAGAGGAAGGTTTATAAGTAGAAAAATTGGACCCGGTAGGTGGCGCTAATAGCGGGCAGAACGACGTCTGCCGGGTCCGCTAGTTTAATTATAAATTACATTATGAAGCTTACGCTGTGACCGAAAGATATGCATCTATGTTAGTCATTACGTCTATTACGATACGGAACCCTGATAGACCGGGACGCGACTTGCGCTTAGTAAAGGTCTAGTAATATAATAAACAGGTCTAGTAAAAAACATGCCGCATTCTATTGCAAAGTGCATTTTGCCAAAAATGATAAACTAGGTACAATAATAATTGTTAACTATTAACGTTCACAAAATAGGCACTAGTTTTTTTTAACTTTCTGTAGGAAAATCCTCGAGTGGAGACCGCGAACCGGCAAGCGCAGCGTAGGAAGACCCCCGGCTCGGTGGTCCGACGACCTTAAAAGGGTCGCTGGCCGGGATCGGATGCGAAAGGCAGAGAACCGGACGGTGTGGCGCGTGTGCGTACTCCCAGCGGAATGTTGTCGAATTTCTTGATTTTAAGTATGCAGATATTTAGTGTGTTAGGACGTGTAAATGTGTGTGATAGTTTCAAATTTGTGCGTCCAACCGTTTTTGAAAAATTCGCCAAAAACACTTTCCGCCAGGAGAACGTTCTCCCAGCGGCATGTTTTTTTTCCAACGTGCGCACGAAAAAAAAATTAGTGCAATAATTAGTGCGTAGCTAGAGATAAATGTGTGTGTGTAAATGGAATTTGTGTGTCTCAAGACTCCGGAGATATTCAAGATTCCGCTGGGGGAACGTTTCGCTGTTTGCTAGATCTCGTAAACGGCTACGCGTGTAGATGTGATTTTTCGTACACATGTTGCTATGAATTTGTGTGTAATGTTTGTGAAAATAGAATTAGAAAAAAAATTGCCGTTCAGAAATTATGTGTATTAAAGTGAAATCCGGTTATTAGGTCCTAGCACTTCGAATAGGAGTTCTGAAGTTTAATTTCCAACACTAATTTGTTCTTTATGACTGTTTACAATGCCTTCTTAAGTTTCATTGGTCTACAGTAGGTAATACTTAAGTTATGATCCAATATTACTATGACTTAGCCACTATTTTGTTCGACATTCGATAAGACGAGTTTTTTATGGGTTGGCAAATGAAAAATTATTCCAATAATTAGTGTGTTGGTTCAACTATCTATTTACAAAATTTTAACTTAATACGCTTAATAATTAAAGAGATATAATTAAAAAACCAGAAAGAAACGTAATGCAGATATAAACCGACCAAGTTTGAATGGTAACAAAAAAGCGGCCTTGTCATATATGGTGCTAACCTACCGAAATTGATACTATATCATTTTAATATTTTTAGTGATTTTGTACAATCGCGAACACATTAGTCTATATATAATATCTTAATAATAATATTTAGGTGTATAATACTTATGTGCTAAATCTGTGATTTAAGAATTAGCATAGGTATAGGTAGCCCGCCAACCCGCATTAGAGCGGCGTAGCGGGCCTAAGCTCTAAATCCCTCTCTCCTATGAGAGAGGAGGCCTATGCCCAGCAGTGGGACGTTAAAAGGCTGCAATGGTGGTGGTGGTGGTGGATAGGTTCAGTTATTCCATTTGAACTTGATTTATATGCATCCAGCAACAGTCAGCATTTTTTTTGCATACAAAAAAACAGCAATATATTTGTGTTACAAGGGGCCAATGGGACGAAAAATAAAGCCAACGCTCTAAGTATCATAGTTTTTTTGATATTTATTTATTTATTAGTAATCAACAGCGTTCAAAATAATATTATATGTACATACAGTTAATGTAGAAATAAATATTACGGCTACATAGATTACAAAGTAAACAAGTATAAATTAAAAATTTAAAAACCCCCGACATTCGCCATTTTGTGGTCGTGGCCATCTTGGATTTGCATATTACTATTCTACTAGTTGGGGCTTAACCTTTAAGGGCTTGACCTTTCATTTGATACCCATATTAACGAAGTTGTGAAAAAAAATATAATCTGCCATTTTGTAGCGGCGGCCATCTTGGATCGATTTTCATCAAACATATCTAACAACACTCTCGACTAATTGACCTTTCAAACAAATAAAAAACCGCGTTCAAATCGGTTCATCCGTTTGAGCGCTACAGGGGAATAGACAGACAGACACACACACAGAGACACGTCAAACTTATAAAACCCCGTCGTTTTTGCGTCGGGGGTTAAAAATAAGTAATATTAACAATAAATCGCTACAAACAAAATTTGTTTTGCCGTTCATTAAGAAGGGATTTGTGTTAAAATAATTACTTACGTTAAATACTTTTACCCACGGTGCGCAAGTCTGAGTCTTACTTGGCCGTTTTTTACCCGACTACGGCAAAGCCAAGAGGAAGGGTTATGATTTTAGCAGTCTATGTATGTATGTATGTAAGTATGTATGTATGTGGCCGATTTTCGTATGAGATTCTGTGTGTACCACTGTAGCGCCTAAACTACTGGACTGATTTTGATGAATGAGGTGTCTATTGATTCGTTGTTATGGTCCGGGTGACATAGGCTACATTTTATTTACGAAAAAAATCGAGAAGTGACCTTCGCGCGGTTTTCTAGATAATGAAATTATAGTTTCAGATAGACATAACAGATGGCGCTACTAGCTGCTTGCCCCACGCTTTCGCATTAAATTATTATTAAGCGTAGTTGGGTTTTAGTTTACGAACTTTTTCTTGTTTTGTATCACGATGACATTTTGTATGTTGTAAAATCACAACCCTAGGTGCGAAACCCAAAAAAAAATTAAAACATTTCCTATAAAATTTGCACTGCGTTTTGCACGATATACATGGCGGGTTTGAAAAATATTAAATACTAAACCACTAATACTACAAGTATAAGACAAATGGTTATTGGTATTGGATTGTGTTCAGGTAGTATAATATAATAGCGCTAAATTTTCAAGAGCGATCCCTTTATACCCTGTACCCAGTATTAATGTGTAAGAATGTTCATTTGACAATTAAAAAAATTAAAGTATCAATAAGTTTTCTTTTTTTTTCCAATCACTTTTACGTGCTGTGAAGTGTGAGCTCCACCACTATCGAAGCAGCTGACGTTTGGAGCTGTCATGGGTTAGGAGAAAACTATTATTGTTAAAATTTTCAGTCGGTATGAAATGACTTGTTCAACTATATTTGTACCTTCCGTAGTATTAGTTTAAGATAATAATTAAACTTTTGAAAAATTTCTTTGTACATTTTTTTTTATATTTTGTTGATTTTTTCTAAATCGTATGTGGTGACTGGTAAATTTTGGAAACGCTGTATGTGGTCCCTACATTTTGCATGCATATGTCTTGAAATTGGTATAGATTTAAAAATATATTGTAAGTGACTGTTTGTGAACCTAATAAATAAAATAAATAAATAAAATTTTCACTAATTATTGTTTACGCGATTGTACAATACCAATAACGTTATTATGCTGTCAATTTCGGTAGGTTAGCACCATATATGACAAGGCCGCTTTTTTGTTACCATTCAAACTTGGTCGGTTTATATCTGCATTACGTTTCTTTCTGGTTTTTTAATTATATCTCTTTAATTATTAAGCGTATTAAGTTAAAATTTTGTAAATAGATAGTTGAACCAACACACTAATTATTGGAATAATTTTTCATTTGCCAACCCATAAAAAACTCGTCTTATCGAATGTCGAACAAAATAGTGGCTAAGTCATAGTAATATTGGATCATAACTTAAGTATTACCTACTGTAGACCAATGAAACTTAAGAAGGCATTGTAAACAGTCATAAAGAACAAATTAGTGTTGGAAATTAAACTTCAGAACTCCTATTCGAAGTGCTAGGACCTAATAACCGGATTTCACTTTAATACACATAATTTCTGAACGGCAATTTTTTTTCTAATTCTATTTTCACAAACATTACACACAAATTCATAGCAACATGTGTACAAAAAATCACATCTACACGCGTAGCCGTTTACGAGATCTAGCAAACAGCGAAACGTTCCCCCAGCGGAATCTTGAATATCTCCGGAGTCTTGAGACACACAAATTCCATTTACACACACACATTTATCTCTAGCTACGCTCTAATTATTGCACTAATTTTTTTTTTCGTGCGCACGTTGGAAAAAAAACATGCCGCTGGGAGAACGTTCTCCTGGCGGAAAGTGTTTTTGGCGAATTTTTCAAAAACGGTTGGACGCACAAATTTGAAACTATCACACACATTTACACGTCCTAACACACTAAATATCTGCATACTTAAAATCAAGAAATTCGACAACATTCCGCTGGGAGTACGCACACGTGTGGCGCACCCTGGGAGAGGCCTACGTCCAGCAGTGGACGGAAATAGGCTGATGATGATGATGATGATGATGTAGGAAAATGTGAAAAGCTACAAATCATTCGAAATAAGTATAGGTACTTAGTCTATATCGAACAAAATTACCAAGAAACTACCGTGCTTGAAACTGAGGAAGATTTATGTCATAGGACAGATACATATTTACTTACTAACTGATCCCCGCAACTTCGTTCGCGTAAATATAAGTTTTTATATAGGATGGGATCGGATCCCATAATTCTTTTATGTACCTAAACTAAATGTAGCCTAAGTTACTCCTTATAACATTGAAAGTTCCATTAAAATCGATCCAGCCGTTTCGGAGATTAGTTGGAACAAATAGACAGACCGACAAACATAAATTTAGACGCACACCAGTTCAAAATAAGCCGTACGTACAAAGATCCGGTTCCCAAGTTATTTGAACCCAATAAAAACCTTTTATCCCCTATCCCAAGGGAACCGTGCTGAATTTCAGGATAAATAGTATCCTATGTCCGACCTTGAAGTCAAATCGTACCAAGTTTCATTCGAATCCATTCAGTAGGTAGTTTCGGCGTGATGCGCGGCCAAGATACAGACAGACAGACAGACAGACAGACAGAAAGACAGACAGACAGACAGACAAAAATGAAAAAAATTGCAGTTTTGGCTTCAGCATCGATTACTTCGAGGGCACTTTAGCCCTCCAATAAAAAATTTCAAAATATCTTCAATGTACAGAATTGCATCTGTTACAGTTTTATTATATTATAGATAGACTAGCTATTCCCCGCGGCTTCGCCCGCGTGAATTTCGGTTTTTCACAAATCCTCAGGGAATCGTGGATTTCTGGTTCCCGTTCCCGCTCCCTTTTCCAACCTTTATACTTACTTTCAAGGTAGTTTGCTATAGTGATCTACCTATAGCTGTAGATTTTGGTTATTTCAAAATCCCGTGGGAACTGTGGATTTTTCCAGGATAAAATAGCTTATGTAAAACATAAGCTATTTTATCCTGGAAAAATCTAGTCAGTCAGTAAAAGTCAGGGCATTATCTATCTCCATTCAAAATTTCAGCCAAATCTGTTCAGAAGTTGCGACGTTATAGAGTAAAAAACATCCAAACATCTCAGCCGCTGCAAACGCTTCAAGTTTTCGACTTAGGCTGCTAGAGGGCGCTGCGATCGTTTTTTAAATTTTGAATAATGGCTGCTAGAGGGCGATGCGATCGTTACTTAGTTTCCAGTTTTGGCCGCCAGAGGGCGCTGTGATCACTTCAAGTTAGGCCGCCAGAGGGCGCTGTGATCGTTTTTAGTTTCCAGTTTTGGTCGCTAGATGGCGCTGCAATCGGGTTTTTAGTTTCCAATTTTGGATGCAAGAGGGCGCTGCAATCGTTTTTTTTTTAATTTCCAGTTTTGGCTGCTAGAGGGCGCTGCTATTGCTTCAAGTTTCCGGCTTAGGCCGCCAGAGGGCGCTGTGATCGCTTCAAGTTAGGCCGCCAGAGGGCGCTGTGATCGTTTTTAGTTTCCAGTTTTGGCCGCAACAGTGCGCTGTGATCGTTTTTAATTTCCAGTTTTGGCCGCAAGAGGGCGCTGTGACCGTTTTTAGTTTCCAGTTTTAGCCGCAATAGGGAGCTGCAATTGTTTTTTAGTTTCCAGTTTTGGCCGCCAGAGGGCGCTGCAATAGTGTTTTTTTAGTTTCCAGTTTTGGCCGCCAGACGGCGCTGCGATCGTTTTTAGTTTCTAGTTTTGGCCGCCAGAGGGCGTTACGATCATTTTTAGTTTCCAGTTTTGGCCGCAAGTGGGCACTGTGATCGTTTTTAATTTCCAGTTTTGGCTGCAAGAGGGCGCTGTGATCGTTTTTAGTTTCCAGTTTTAGCCGCAATAGGGCGCTGCAATTGTTTTTTAGTTTCCAGTTTTGGCCGCCAGAGGGCGCTGCAATTGGGTTTTTAGTTTCCAGTTTTAGCCGCCAGAGGGCGCTGCGATCATTTTTAGTTTCTAGTTTTGGCCGCCAGATGGCGTTGCGATCGTTTTTAGTTTCCAGCTAGAAGGCGCTGGTATTGCTTCAAGTTTCCGGCTTAGGCCGCCAGAGGGCGCTGTGATCGTTTTTTTTTAGTTTCCTGTTTTGACCGCCAGAGGGCGCTGTGATTGCTTCAAGTTAGGCCGCCAGAGGGCGCTGCGATTGTTTTTAGTTTTCTGTTTTGTCCGCCAGAAGGCGCTGTGATCGCTTTAACTTAGGCCGCCAGAGGGCGCTGCGATCGTTTTTAGTTCCCAATAAAACTTTCACCCCCTATTTTACCACCCTTAAAAGAAGATTTTTCAAAATAAAATATACAGAGTTTTATTATTTAAAACTCATAATCTAAATGCCGATTTTCAGGTCTGTAACTTTAAAAACATAGGACTTTCATAAAAACTTTCATCCCCTATTTTACCACCCTTTAGGGGAGATCTTCCAGAATAACTTATACAGGTTTTTATCATTTAAAATTTTTAATCTAAATGCCTATTTTCATATCTGTAACTTCAAAAACATAACCTTCCTACCCCCATGTTACCCCCTTAAGGGTGGATTTTCGTGAAATATTTTCTAGGCTGATATCTAAGCCCTAGAATTAACCTACCTTCCAAATTTCAAGTTGATAATAGCAAAATTATAATTAAAACTTCCCATTAAAACTTTCATCCCCTATTTTACCACCCTTAAGGGAAGATTTTTCAAAATAAAATATACAGAGTTTAATTATTTAAAACTAATAATCCAAATGCCGATTTTCAGGTCTGTAACTTTAAAAACATAGGACTTTCATACAAACTTTCAACCCCCATTTTACCCCCTTAGGGGAGGATTTTAGGGATATTAAATAGCCTATAACCTGCCCCAAAAGTTGGACTACCAAATGCAAAAAGAATTTTTCAAATCCGATAGGTACTTCCAGAGATTAGCGCGTTCAAACAAACAAACAAACAAACAAACAAACAAACTCTTCCGCTTTATTATATTAGTATAGATAGATGTTCCTTTTTGACTCAACCTGACTTTTTGACTCAACCTTACAGATCTCAACCTGAGACTCGTATTGCTTAATTAGTAGGAGATTAATTACGTCAATAATTTCTCGGTTCCATTCCAGCCATAACGACGTTTACCTAACTTACGGCCTGTTTCACCACCTTCTAATAAGTGCCGGATAGCCTAAACGTAAGTTTCGTCACTTTCTTACTTTATGTAGAGTGACAAAGACAAAAGTTGTGAATAAGCTATCCGACACTTATCAGAAGGTGGTGAAACAGGCCCTTAACGTCCGGTGGATGAATTCTGTGGTAATAGTGATGGGACTCGAGTTGCTTTTCACTCGAGTGACTCGAGTAGTTTTTATATTACTCGCACTCGAGTTAAATTTTTGACAACTTGAGTTTCGAGTGACTCGAGTCGACTCGAATTACGAGTGACTCAAGTTGACTCGTACCCCTCGAGTGGTTTATACCGAGCCGAGTGATAAATTCAACTAAGAAATTTAAGAAATTGATCAAATCATTTTTTTAAGTAGGTAGTTATTACAGCAATTTCAGTTTGTTATCTCATTGCAAATACATTACTTCTGTTCTTTTGTTGAGTTTATTTAAGTTTCATTTAAGTTAATTTTAAAGCATGTTTATTATTACCTAAACTGTATAAGAACATAATAAAACTGTTCATATTTGGATCTCATGAAAGTTCCTTGTTAGAATAAATTAAATTGGATTAGAACTTATTAGCAGTATACCCGTATTACTAATTCCCTGGAATTCTGACGTTTTGTAATGTTACCAGAGATAAAACAATTCCCACAAAAAAGATAAAATATTCAAAACTTATGCAAATACAAATCAACTGCCGCATGTAGATATGACAAATGCCTGACAGACACTTCATGGTGATAATGTCATTCGACATCCATTTTTGAATAAATTTTTTCAATGTGCTTCTTTTGTTTTCCGTTGCTGTCAGTGTGCACTTTCTAGTTTCCACTCTTGGTGGTTTCTGTTTTAAGGCGAAACGAGTAATATTATTACGCGGCATATGGCTTTTTATGATGACAGGGAATTATTAAAGTAGTTTGGGGTAAATCGTACTTCATAGATGTTAACCCTGTTCTCCATACAAATAACTCATCTGTAAATGACAATGACAGCTGGCAGAATTCCGGGGAATTAGTAATACGGGTATAGATTATAATATTTCAATTTGACTGATAGGTTATCAATAGGTTTCTTGATTATGTATGGTTTAGTTTGAAGGAAAATTCTATTTTTTACATTTTGTTTAATTTTTTTTGAGTAGCTTTTACATTAATGCGAAAATGAATACACATTTTCTATGTAAAATTAATACCTATTGTTTTATTCGTTTTAAAATTTTGGTCACTCGAGTTTTATATTCCGAGTGACTCGAGTCAATAAAAATCACTCGAGTTTTATCTTCACTCGAGTGGCATTCGAGTGAGAAAGTTACCAGTACCGAGTCACTCGAGTGAAAAAAAATCACTCGAGTCCCATCACTATGTGGTAATATTTATTTATATCTCGCAATATAAATTACTTAGGTACCCGGCGGACACATTTACGTTAATTCAGTGTGCGTCTTTCACACGAGACATAATGAAGTGATATCTCTTAATATATTTGAGTTTCAACATCTCGATGTAGCATAACGCGCGGTAATTTGTCACTCGGCAACGTGATTTGGATGCATTATTGGATTTTTGTAACTAAAATACCTAATAATTGTTTGTCAAATAACTAAGTATTCATACCTACTTAGGTATCTATCTTCTTCAGTGGAAATAATCCATACTCCATACGAATATTGCAAATGCGAAAGTAACTCTGTCTATTACGCTTCCACGCCTAAACAGCTTAACCGATTTTGATGAAATTTGGTACAGATATAGATTAGACCTTGGAGAAGACCATAGACTTCTTTTTATAGCGGAAAATCATAAGAGTTCCCAAGGGATTTTTAAAAACCTAAATCCACTCAGAGGAAGTCGCAGGCATCGAGTATAGTTTAAAATATTTGAGAGAATTTAGATTTTTTACCGCAAGTTTTTTCTCTAGAAGGAATCTTATTCCTTAACATTAGCAATTTTATAAATCGTGTTTATAAAAACACGAATAAGTAAATATCTAACATAAATAATTGAGTTAAATATTCATTTATTTTGTGCAGTTTGTTTTATAAGTAGGTAGGTATATGCAGAAAGTTTCAAACAATCGTAAATTAAATTGGCATTAAGATTCCACAGCTAAATAGAGCACTGATCAAAGCAGAACTTTTTTTGATTAGTGGTAGGTAAATGTACCTACCTATTCCATCTAACGCAGCATACCTAGCTAATTTTCTCAACCACAAACATCCGCGAATGAAAGCGGTTGCAGACCGAGTTTCAACAGTACATTTTTCAAACCATTTCCAACGTGTATTTTGGTAAAGTGGAGCGGGCTGTTGTAAACATTTCTCTATAGCAATATAAACTTGTGCACGTGAACCAGTAAACACTGAAATAGAGTCGATCCGAAATGAATGAAACTTGCCACGTTAAAATAAGACGAAATCTGTTACAGCGCCATTAGCCTCGTTTGACAGCCGCATTTATAACATCTGAATACTATCTTTCATGTGTCAAAGGGAAATTATTAGGAACGCTTGCGTTTCCCCGCGGGTTTATGCAAAGCGATCATTTCTAGACTGATTCTGCGGCCGTGACTTACTTACTTTTTGTACTTATCAATATATGAGGTTTAGGCCTTCCGTTTATCTGACTGGGACGTCTCCTAAGGTAGCTGCGCGGTGCGGGAGGGGTGGCAGTTGACAGTATAACTCAAGGCTCCAGTACACAATGACCAAACGTATTGGCGAGGGCATTCGGCCAAATAGGACACCGTTTATTTACAACGGTGATACTCTTATTCCTACCTACCTACTTAATACTAATAATTAACTTAACTAAATTAAATCAATGATTCATGGCTTATTTCGTGATTTAATGACCCAATCAAATGTATTAATTAAATAATGTAATAATTAATTATTAAATTATGTAATTTTAACACTTTAAAAAAATTTTTAGACAAAATTATTTTAGAAATATGCCTACCTATAGATAGTTAATATGCATAAAGCCAGCAATGTTTCTGGGGTTGGTACACTCAGTAAAACTATAGTAAGGAATATTTTTGAATAAAAAATAAACAATCCTACTTTCCTAGGCGGAAAAATAAAGAGTAAATGGTGAACCATCGGCAACCCTACCCTAGGCGGAAAAAATAAAGCTATTTGATTTCCTATATAAACAACTCAATCTTACTGATGTAAGCATCCGGTCGTTTATGGGAACAGGAATTCGTCAAAAAGCAAAAAATCTCAGATCCTCAACAGTTTATATTTAGAGACGTTGACGAGACTACCTACCTACACAGTTTTAGGCCCAAGCGTATTTGTAAATATCTATCATCATAATCATCATCATTATCAACCGTCCCGTCTAACAGGGCACGGGTCACCTCTCAGAATGAGAAGGCCATAGTCTAGAATCATAGAAACAAAAAATAGTCTAACCACGCTGGCCGAGTGCGGATTGGAAGACATCACACACCTTTGAGATGATTTTAGAGAACTCTGAGGCATATAGGTTTCGTCACGATATTTTCCTTCACCGTTAAAGCAAGTGATATTTAATTGTTTAAAATGCACATAAAACCGAAAATGTGCATAACTCAGAGGTGCCAGGGATCGAACTTGGTCCCACCGAAAGGGAGGCCGAACTATTCACCACTATAGACTATCACGCCTTAAATGTCTATCACTTTTCGCTAAATATCAGACACAAACAAAGTATTGAATCCAATCCTCTCTATACAATGGTAGTTTTCATCAACGGGATATTTTGAAACGGTGCCAAGATATATCTTCCAGCGTGGACTAGCGGAATTTCGTTTAATCAAAGAGGTCTTTGGAAAATCTGAAAAATTCTAAACATTTCATTATTAAAAGTTTATGCATGATTTTCTCGTAAGTGAAATAAACTTTACGTATATCTACTTACCTATCCAATGAGATTTGTCTCTATCTACGAGTATACTTGTTCCTAGTCTCTAATCTTTTATTATTACCCAACTTACACAAAACAAAAACAAATAAAGAAATTCTATTTGGTCTTCCTTAAAAACTTTTTTAAGTAGTCTGAGTTTGCAACTAAAAACAATTTTAAGGAAACTATGGTTGTGCCTTGCACATTATCCTTACTAAATATAAATGCGAAATCCGTTATCTTATAAACCAAGCTTGACAAAATATAGCACGTAGATACTTTGCAATCCGGCAGGAATGGCCACTCTTCTTTTTCTGAAAAAAAAAATATCCTATTCTTAGGCAAAAAAGAAATTCTGAAAAAACACCATCCACGCAGTCATGGTTATAGACAAAAGCTTGTATTTTATGATATATCGAAGTACTTATAAGTAACATAGTCTGTGTGCCAATGGCCGGCAGGGAAATAAGGAAATCGGCTGTAACTTTGTGAACTCATAAACTGGCGGATGAGGATGCAAGTCGCGCTATTTGGAGCGATTCATACATACATAGTTCAACTTTTATTAGAAAACTAATAAAGGGCAATGACCATCGCCAATAATAGTTGACTTTACAAACCATAATTACAATTGTAGTACAAAATACAATTGCATCTACAATTCTTATGCATCTGATAATACAATAAAATTATATTATAACTGTTATGATTATATAGGTAACTGTAAGCAAATCTGTCATTTAGTATATTATTAAGAAGAGGAGGTACTTTTACTTTAGGTATCTTAGATTATTATGGAGTTTTTAGATCATGACGTTTTCACAAATGTTCATTACTTAAAGGAATAGCCTCGGAATCTCTGTCGTTTAGCTTAAACTTTACTTTATTGTAGTTTCGTCTACGTTCTGTTGGTCCCACTGCTTGATCCACCCAGTGGGACAATCAGGCTTTCTTGTCACACCAAGAATGCCACATATGCACCACAATGCAACATATATAAGATATGTTGCATTTGCATATATATACATATATATGTAATATGTATCATACTATGTATATTAATTTCACGTAAATTTATATTTTATATTTATATATATTAATAATTAATATGTAATATATTTATTATATCTATGTATTTATTATTAATATATATATAGCTGTTCGTTCTGATTCACTGACTCATTCATCGCCTCTCCTGTAAAATTTTGTATGAAAAATTTTTTTTTCACAAATGGTTTCGTATAGAGGACAAAAATTCATTAAGAGGAAAAATATGGAGAGAGCTGATGATTGAGGATTTCGGAGACGGTTGAAGAGCACGCTTAAGGTATTGAAGATAGGTGGGGGGTGCTCGAACAAATGTCACTCGAAACGTCATCCAATTGGCAGTGAGCCGAAAAAAAATTCAAAATGGCGAAAAAAAGATGGCCGCCATACAAATTTCGTCGGTGTCCATCTCGAAGGGTATAAAAGATGAAAGAGTTGTTTCTTAGCAAAACATGATCAGGATCCAAAGGTCTACTCGATGAATACAAAAAAAATTCAAAATGGCGGACTTTATTTTTCCATAGAAAATGTATGGCGAATATTGAGAGAGAGTATAAAGTTGTGAACTAGGTATGCAAGGCGATTGATGCGGTTCTTTGGAGAAATCTCAAAGAAAAATATGGGAAGACATGATGATTGAGGGTTTGGAAGATGATTGATGAGCCCGGGCAGAGTTTTGTAGATAGATGGGGGCTGCTCAAACAAAAAATACTCAGAACCTCATCCAATTGGCACTGAGGTGAAAAAAAAAACCAAAATGGCGGATTCAAGATGGCGGCTATACAAATTTCGTCGGTGTCTATCTCACCAAGTATAAAAGATGGAAGAGTGGTTTCTTTGAAAAATATGATCAAGAACTAAAAAACAAGATGGCGGAATTTATTTTTCTACACAAAAAAAATTTTTGATGGTTTCGTGTAGAAAACAAAAATTCATGCGGAGGAAAAATACGGAAAGAGCTGATGATCGAAGACTTTGGAGACGGATGAAGAGCACGGCGAGGGTATTGAAGATAGGTGGGACGTGCTCAAACAAAAACTACTCGAATCCTCGCGGTCCGCTTGCGGGCCGCGCACCCACGCGCCGTACTAGTTATTGTAATATTTCTGAAAGTATATACCTACCTCTGCATTATCTCAGTTTTGTTGTTACCACATTTGAGGGCTCCTGGAAGAAATCTCTCTCTTAGAGATAAGTTGTCCTTGTACACATCCTTTTTATGTTCGTGTTTTATTTGTAAGTTTTGGTATGTACTAAATAAATAAATAAAATAAATAATAAATAGCAATCTCCACGTATATTGAGAGTGTATTGTCATTTGTTAGAATTTAATTGCCGTAGAACGTAGCTGAATATTATTATTAGGATGTTCGCAAAAGCGTAGACTATCTACGGCCAGTAGAGCCCCTACAACTCGTAGACCGTCTACGGCCAGTAGACCCCTACGACGAGTAGACCCTCTACACCATTTTAATCATTAATTATTATTTTTTTACCGATTCAAGTAAAACGTATGTAAAGTACCTATATTATATAGAATAAATTGTAGTGTTTGTCTTTATTACAAACACCCTTTTGGAATTGTACCCTTTATAAACTTAAATCATAATAATTGTTATGACAATTTTCTTTACTTACTCTATGAAAAAAAGAATGTCATTTTCATTTGGGTGCATATTTTTGTGGTAAGTACATTATAATAATCGACATTATTATTGCGAATAATCCCAACTGTCGTGTAAATATTTCAGCACAGTTATAACTACTGCTTGAATGTTAACAAAAATACCTGCGTTGTTTCACAAAGGGCCTAATTATCAATGAAAATAATTAACAAGCAAATCAACTAATTGCTGCAACTTCCTCTTCTTGGCTATTACGTTGGCAAAGTTGCAAAGGAAATGACGCACGCCTTCGATCCCAAAACTATAAATAGTCTATTTATAATATTCCATATTTTAGTCATTGTTTATGTTTTGCTAAACACTTTGCTCCTTCAATATCCGTTTATGTTTTTTGTTTTTACCCGACTACGGCAAAGCCAAAAGAAAGGGTTATGGTTTTAGCAGTCTATGTATGTATGTATGTATGTTTGTATCAGATACTGTGTTCCACCGTAGCACCTAAAACTACTGGGCCGATTTTAATGAATGAGGTGTCAATTGATTCGTTGTTATAGTCAGGGTGACTTATGCTACATCACTACATAGTATAAAACAAAGTCGCTTTCTCTGTCCCTATATCCCTATGTCCCTATGTATGCTTAAATCTTTAAAACTACGCAACGGATTTTGATGCGAATTTTTTTAATAGATAGAGTGATTCTTTTAATAGATAGAGGTTTATAAGTAGAAAACTTGGACCCGGTAGGTGGCGCTAATAGCGGGCAGGACGACGTCTGCCGGGTCCGCTAGTTTTATATATTATACTAAAAAATCGAGAAGTGACCTTCGCGGCTTAAACTAGAATATTAAGTTAGTTTCGAATAAACATAACAGATGGTGCCACTAGCTGCTTGCCCCGCGCTTTCTTCCGTTCGAATTCTCATTAGTACGCAGTTGAATACACGTTTTTCTGCATACTAAATTAGCAGTTGGGTTTTAGTTTACAAACTTTATCTCTTGTTTTTATGATTGGCTTTACATAAAAAATACCTAAATCAAAGTATAATCCTACAACGAGAATGCTTTGTGGCAGAAACCAAATACAAATGAAATACAAAAAAAAACTGTTTTCTGTATTTGTGGAAACTAGTTATTACCTAATTATTTTTACGTTATCATCATACGGTCTACACTTAGATAATTCCATTTTTTTTACTAATAGTCTATTAAAATTCTCATCACTCACAAATACCTACCTACGCATTTCGCGTAGATTAATGGTTATTTGAAGATCGACCTTGTTTTATTTCTACCCTCGATAGCAGATCCGAATTAAAATATTATTTCAGACAAAAAATCCTAATGTATTAGATTAGGAAAAAATCTCGGTCTATCTCGAGATTTTTTTACAGTTGTGTTTATTCATGTTATTGTCATGTCATCATATTATTGTGTTTGCCATACTTTGCGTCGCATTGCCACGCATGCCGGGAACAGCTAGTTCTACATATAAAAGGCGCTCGAGCTGACGTCAGCGCCAGCCATTGCTCAGGCTAATATATGCCTATTCTCGCCATGCTACCTCCAAAACTCGGCACCCTAGGCCTACTTTGCCTATACATACGACCAAACCTGAGCGTAGGTACATCCATGTGACTCCAACTGTTATGTAATTAGTTAAAAATTAGTCCGTCACCGCTTTCTACGTGGACACAGTGTAGCTATTGAAATATAGGTAGGGATACAAGTGTACTTACTTTGAATGTATCTAATGTTGAAGGGAACAAGAGATAAAGTTGGTGAACTAAAACTCGACTACGCTTATAATTTAATCCTACTATAATATTATAAATGTGAAAGTGTGGATGTTTGGATGTTTGGATGTTTAGATGTTTGGATGTTTGTTACTCAATCACGCCGCAACTACAGAACCGATTTGGCTGAAATTTTGAATGGACATAGAAATATTATGCCCTGACTTGCTACTTTTTATCTTGGAAAAATGCACAGTTCCCACGGGATTTTGAAAAACCCGAAATCTATTATTAGCTACAGCTATAGGTAGATTACTATAGCGAACTTCCTTGATAGTAGGTATAAAGGTTGGAAAAGGGAGCGGGAACGGGAACCGGAAATCCACGATTCCCTCGGGATTTGTTTAAAATCCGAAATTCACGCGGGCGAAGCCGCGGGTATTCTCTAGTTTAATAAAAAATAATAATTTAGTGTGCAGAAAGCGCGGGGCAAGCAGCTAGTGGCGCCATCTATTATGACTATCCGAAACTAAATAATATTTTACTTTAGCCGCCCGGATGTCGCTTCTCGATTTTTTTCGTATATCACTCGGACTATAACAACGTATCAATTGACACCTCATTCATCAAAATCGGCCCAGTAGTTTAGGCGCTACGGTGTAACACAAAGAATCTAATACAAAAATCGGCCACAAACATACATAGACTGCTAAAATCATAACCCTTCCTTTTGGCTTTGCCGTAGTCGGGTATCAATCAACATCACGGGGGCGTTGACATCACGGCTTCGTCTTCAGACGTCACGTTTCTCAAACCTGTCATTGTATTTTAAGCAAGTATGCAGTTTATTTTTTAACTCCGCATATATTTTTGGACGAGGATTTATTTGTCTGCTGGCTTTTGCTCCCGCCGCTATAGTCGTAATAGTGGTCCCATTAATATTGCTATCATTTTATTTTTATATTTCAACTTGTGAAAGCTTCAGCGATGCGTCGGGCGCAGGTACATTGGCTTAGCTTAGGGTTCGCGAATTCGAAAAGGTGTTAGAAATGCAGTTAGAAACTGTTAGAACTGCACAGTTAGAAGTTAGAAATGCGTCATACAGTTCCTTCTATGTAGACGTTCTAGTACCTACTTACATATGTACATTGTACACGCGTTTGAGTACATTCATTTTTGATTTTCTGGCGTGCAATTTCTGTCGTTTTTAAAACCCAGGTCGCTCTTAGAGCTATTTAAAAAACAGATATTGTTAGTATTTAAGACTAATCTCCAATCTGAATCGCCAGTTTTCAACAAACCTTTCAGTTATGCCTCAAAAGTTCTTGGAAGGTTTCGAACATCATTCCTAATCTTCACACAAATCCAAATACTTTTTCAAAGCTGCAGGTATGGGCAACTTCTGTATACCAAAAGGGAGTTCAAAGTTTTTCCACAGCATATGTCGTATCGAACATCTGCACAAATGTTTCAATTCCACGGGCATTAAACCACATCTTGAAGCAGGAATCAGATGATCTTGCAGTATATCACCATATTTCTCCAAAGCTAATTTTCTTTGGTAATTATAGTCGTCCGGCAATTCCAAATGCTTTAATGCTGCTTTATCAACAGTCAAATCAAGTCTTGGTACAGCTCGTAAAGTTAGTTTTAGACAAGTGACCAGTTCATAAGGATACTTTCTGTTGTATTCGTTGAGCCTTTCGAGAATAGATTCAATCGGGTTCGAAGAAACGTGATCGGATGTGATTCTGGCTCCGAATCTGAGGAGTATCATCAGTATTTCGGACGCACCCATTTGTATGACGACTCTTACCGGCGACGCTTTCCCGCAGCTTTCCAAGGGGACATCTATGAATCTGTAAGTTTTAGGCCCGTCGTTGTACTCTAAACTAGCATTGGTAGCGTGGTCCAAGAAGAACACGAGCGCGTGAACATTCTCTTCCCTATCCATAAAGTCGGATTTCCAACCGGCTAGAAAATACGGTGCCGATGTACCGAATATTGCTCCGAGAATTATCCTCTCAAATGTGCCTTCACAAGCATACAGTTCGTCCAGTAAAGCAGCCACTGTGCCGTTGTCTTGAAGACTCCAATCGAACGCTAGTTTCATAGCGACATACAGCAGGTTATGGTATTTGCCCATGAGGCATACATCGCCGTTGTCCGATTTGCATCGATTGTGGTATCTAAGAGCGCAGGAGACGAACGATTTACAAGATGCGTTGTCCGATCTGTTCTGTCCTCTCGCACATCCGGCAATGACTGCATTGAAATATTCCACAAGCTCCCTCCTTTTGAATCTCACGTTCAGGCCGTCCCGTTCCATACCGCTGAACACTTCTTCGAAATAACATTCCATAAACGAATCCATGGCGCACCCGAAATTTTGATTTAAAACCGAAAACTATGAATTAAATTTTACTGCAACACTTTTTACTGGAATAGGTATAATCGCTTTGTCAAAAAATATTAATTCTCTATGTTTAACAAGTAGACCTTCTTTCATAAACTTAAAACTGTATTTTTCAACAGCAAGTGTTTCACACGGCGGTTTGCCTATGAATAGATAAAAATCAGTAGGTGTATTACCATTTCGTTATTTTGGAAAACTTATAAGTGCAGTAATCCCCTTAACTTTGGTTACATAGTTGGGAAGCCATAAAACGTCCTGCAATACCTAAGTATTACACGCTAACCGAGCAGACAGTAGGCGGAAGTAAGTCTTGGCGTTATAAAAAATACTGTACGTGGATGACATTTCCCAGGGTGCTTGAATAGCGACCTCGCACCGGAAAACCCACCCCATTAAATACCTACTTAACGTCAAACCAAAAATAAAACTGTTAAAAGTCCACTTTGTTTCTGCCAAGCCGCAAAAAGCATCTTTCATCGGATTTTCTTGCTTACGATTAAATGTATAAAACGAAATCCTCTATTCTACGTATAACACGGTGTTGATGCGAATTCATCTGCGCATAAGATTTCAGCAATGAGTAGTATCTTTAATATATACTGAGGTACCTATTAGGTATACATATAACGAGCCCCTAATACAAAACAATAGCCCCCATAAAAATATAATAAAAATAAATAAAAACCGGTCAAGTGCGTGGCGGGCCACGCGCAGTGTAGGGTTCCGTAGTCACAATCCTCGAAAAACAGATATAACTCCTTAACCTGTGAACCCTACTTAGCCGTGATAGTTTTCCTTTAAAATTGATTATATACCCTACTGCTGTGAATTTTTTCAAGTTCCTATATACTGCCATTTGGCTGATAGAGGGGGGGGACACTTGACTCTAATAAAAATTTGCACTTTAAAACATCATATTTTACAAACGGATCTAGAAATCGAAAAATGATGTTCCCACACCCACAGTATTTTTAAAAGACCTATTCAACGATACCCCACACTATGGGGTAGACGAGAAAAAAAATATTCATCCCCACTTTACATGTAGGGGAGCTACCCTAAAAAAAAATATTTATCAAAATTTTATTTCACCACTTTGTCGGCGTGATTAATATTTATACTCATGCCAAATTACGGATTTCTAGCACTAATAGTCTCTGAGATTAACCGAGGACGGACGGACAGACGGACAGACGGACAGACGGACAGACGGACAGACGGACAGACGGACAGACGGACGGACATGGCGAAACTATAAGGGTTCCTTGTTTACTACGGAACCCTAAAAAGCCTCAATAGTAAACGGTTACGACTTACGGCGTTTTAATCCGATTCGTTGCTCTATTGTCGTACCTACAGTAGGTAGGTAGATACGATAATAGAGCTAGCACAAACTTTGGAGGGGAAAGGGGGATATTAGTCATGTTCAGCATGGCTATAATATTCTTTAAAAAATACTTTCTAAATATCAATTCCCACATACGTAGATATACCTAATTAGTTTGTTATCGAAAATTAAAATAATTCTCTCTTCCGGCAGTCGGCACTAGGTACCTACTTTATCACATTTTCCGTGACATAAAAATGAGTTCCCTGAGGAGACAGAAGCAGGTCGCATTTGTCTCCCAGATCACCGGGAGAGTTATGGTTAACATTAATTGAATTAAATTGGTCGTGAAAGTCGATGTTTTTTCTTATTGTGACTGTAACGAAATTCCGACAACATTTCTGTATTATATTTTCGGCACCTAATTAAAGAGTCCATTCCGAACAATGCATGTGATAAAAGCTTTTCTTTTCTATCTATCTCAAAACACGCTTTAGATCGTTACGGCTCGATTAAAATTATTGTTAATTGAGTTTTAATTTTAATTCTATTCTGTTGTTGTCATCCATATAACAAGTGTAGACATATTATATACGTAGGTAGGTACAGAGCCCTAGTATTTATTATTCAATACCCTAGAGTAACTTTTCAGGTTTAAAGGCTTAAAGACCTAATGACATATCTATACTAATATAATAAAGCGGAAGAGTTTGTTTGTTTTAACGCGCTAATCTCAGGAAATACTGGACCGATTTCAAAAATTCTTTCACCGTTGGATATGTACGTGATCCTTGAGTGCTATAGGCTATATATGTACCACGGGCAAAGCCGGGGCGGACCGCTAGTAAATAAATAAAATATTAAATGACATATTTACGCAAAAACATTAACGTAAAGGCAAAAAATTAAAAAAATACAATGATACGTCTACGAGCTAGAGACCTTTGACTGGCGGACAGACAGACAGACAGCAAAGTGCCATTAATAGGGCTCCGTTTTTATCCTTTGGGAACGGAACCCTAAAAAGTTACACCAGAGCCTCTGTAGAATCAAAAATAGAAAAATTTGACGGTTACTGCAGGGCGGGTGGGATGTGGGAAAATACGCTCTTATTAAAATCAGTTCCTACTTTCGTGGCGAGATGAAACTTGGTTGCAGGACAAAATAGGTAAGCAAAAAGGTAGAAAGTAGATCCAAATGATCTAGAGTTTGTATAATAATGTTTTACATAGATAAATGTGGATCCACATTTGTAACATTTCATCGTGACATAGCACAGTTGACAGTGACCTAGCGTCGTGACTTAGTTCGAGATTATGTCAGCAACGCGACGCCTGGACCATCCACATTGTAACGAGTTATGAGACCTGTAGCGATGCTACGCAGTCTGATCCGATGTACTGTCACAAATGTGGACCCACCTTTAGATATCATACTAAACCCATGTAAAATGCAGATATATTGTTTAACTTAATTATATTCCATGTAAAATTATTACAGTTAAGATACATAAATATTGTAAATGCTAATGTTTAAGACAGATATGAATATTAATATGAGCAGGAAGATTACAAAATGAAGGTAGCTCGAACAAGATTGAAGATAGCGAAGAAAGAAGCGAAAGTTCTCGATAAATTTGTCTTTTTCCGCTTTGCTGCTGATGCTTGTGGAATGTCAACAGCAAAGCGAAAAGGTCTCCTTTATCAGAACTTCCTCCGGGACCTCCTGCGACGATCCCGACATGAAAAGAGAAGATTTTTGGACTTCGGTTTAATATTACTTCTAAGCGATATCCGCGATATCATCCGTCTGGATTTAGGTTTTTAAAAATCCCAAGAAGCATGAGGGATGCAAGCTAAGCTATCTCTGCGCCAAACTCCTTCATCAAAATCGATACAGCTTACATTGTTATGTAAAAATCACGATAGGTTATCCGTCATATATAGCAGTGTATGCAAAATTAAACCTGATCCACGGGGTCTAAAGGACCCCTCGACCGACCTAAAGATAGAGCCGGAATTCATAATATTATGAATTCATATTATTATTTCAGAAAGCACGGAAATGCATACAATTTCACTGTTCCCCACACACAATCAGATTTTTTCAGATTATTAATTTTTCAGATCGAGACAGAATACATTGACGAGTGTTTTTATGACAATATGTGTGAGGCCATTCACCAGAATTCCGATTATGAATTCCGGCTGTTTGAGGCCAGCCTAAGGTGTTGAAATAAGTATAAAGAGTCGATAAGTTTCCAAATCATCGGATTCCGATTGAGTAGGATTTATTGACGGCTAACCCTGAGTCCGCCATTCACAATATAAACATTTTCAGTGCGTGGTTGTAGAAATATTCGCGGAATCCTATGGCGTAATGTTGGCCCGAATGCTCTGATTTACAGCGCGCCCGCTAATTTAAGACAAGTGCTCAATTTTACGCTCGCAACTCGTATCGCGGTTGATGTTACAGTGTTAACAGTTTTTTTTCTTTGACAGCTTTTGGTGTTATTGTCTGTGGCATGTGCACCTATAGTCCTAAGTCCTACAAACTAGGTAGGTACGCCGTACCGTACGCCGTACAAACATATCTGAGCCGGTGTCGGCGTCACTCACCCGCATATTAAATGTTGTCAATTTCACAGTGGCTTCCGTCATTCCACCGGGTCAGATAAGTTTGTAGGACTAAGGCCCAATTTATACCGCCGCGGAATGGAATGGAAACGAATTTTTTGTACAAAGCATTGTAAACTTTATGTCAATTGTATAACACACAAAATAGTAGCTATAGGGAAATTCTCGAGAATGCGCGAGAATTCCGCGGATGACTCGCGACCTTTTTTGGCTCCTATTTAATTTGTAAGTTATGCAATTGACATAAAGTTCATTTAGCTATGTACAATTTCGTTGCAAAAAGTCGCTTCCATTCCATTCCACCGCGTTGTAAATTGACGCTAAGAAGAGGAGTTTACTTATACTTTATCTTAGGTAGGACTATACTATACGTATCTATAATACACTCACTCGAGAACGGCTGGAGCGATTTTCATGGTTTTTGATTTGTTGTATTTGTCTCCGTCCCGAATAGCAAAATAACTATTAAAAACATTGAAAAATTGACGAAAAAATAAATTAAAAGTAAAAACATTTCCCCATACAAAATGTTCATTGGTTTGGCAACTGTCAAACACACAATTACCGGGAAGGTACAGGTAACCTATCGGGTCTCAGTAGGTGGCGCCGATGTCGGTATGTCACCGGGCAGGACGAAGTCTGCCGGGTCCACTAGTAGTATATAAGTATCACTAAGGACTCAACTAGTCCTTAGTGATACTTATGTGACACATGCTAGTACATGACAGACGGTTTTAAGTAAATTAAATCGAACACCAAATGAGAAGCAATGTACGTTGCCTAAGTCATACATGCATTTGTTCTGCCATTGGTAAAAAAGATTATGGGTCTTTTGTTTGTAATTTGTTTGTATATCTAATCTTGACTTGTGCAAACGAAAATGGTTTTTTCGGTGGTCTAATTTAACGTTAACCAGTACCTTGCTTTAACCGAGTAGTGTGCAACCCATCCTTTAGTAAAACGATGATCAAAGTATTAAGTTAAAATTACTATGAGATAGCTGTGAGTGCAACAGGCTTTTTGACCTGGGTTGGGTAGGTCAAAAAGTGAGTGGGTTTTGATTAAGCAGAATGACAGATGTAGGTACTAAATCTACTAAATGGAATAGCAAATCCTATCCCGACTCAAAGAGGTTGAAAGTATGGAACTTTGTTGTTGGTTTTTATAAATTGTATGTATTGATATTTATTTTTTAATTGTATGACTTGATTTATAATAGATAGATATCTGTTTATTTATATATGACGCCTTCCACCAGACAACACCGGAGACAAGGAAAGTTCCTTTGCGCCTGCCAAAAATCGAACCGGTAACTTCCCAGTTATAAAAAACGGCGCTCAACACTGCACTAGCGAGGTCGGCAAAATAGGTACAGCCCAGTTTTTATGTTTCTTAGTCATAGTCTTCATTGCGATGACGTCGGTGTTTTATTTATATTTCGACATGGATTTATAGCTTTTATTTATTATACCTACTTTGTTTGTATCAGCTCTACTTATAACTAGGTGTACATACATTACGATGTTATGTTTTTCGATTTGAAATGATTTTTCACTGATCCATATTCCGACTTGCCTATTTCTTTGTCTAATATTCTATTTGCCAAGTAGGTATTATACAGTAAAAGTAGTGTGCTTATTATGTTCTTAGTTTAATCAGGTTAGTTTTTTACCACAGTTTAATATTTCAAATAACTTGAACCGTTTACTGCAATTTGAATTGCCCAAAAAAAATAATTGCACACACTAACCCGGAATATAAATGCAAAAACCAAGTAAACAATAAGCACAACACAAAAACAAAGTAATTGGATGTTGTTTACTTTGTTTTTGTATTTAAAATGCAGTTACTTGATTTTTCGTTTCGTGAAACGATCCTAGGTAAGGTGTTCTGAATGTAATTACTTTGTTTATCACTAGGGCAGCCGAGTTAACCTAGTGTTGCTTACTACAAAATTTAATTTCCCTATTTTTCATGAGATTCTGGTCGGTCTATACTTACCTAGCGCGCTCAGGTTGGTCGGGCCCATTCCATAACCCTTACTTAATCAGACTCAGACGGTATAAGAGCTACGCGATAGAGAGGCAAATTGTAGGTTAATAAACGGTAGGTAGTTAGCACTACTGCAACCTGCCACTAGTTTTTTAACATCCCACGGCGGGGCACAGGCCTCTCACAGAAGAGGGATTTAGCTTTAAATTGAGCTTAGACCCGCCACGTTGCTTCAATGCGGGTTGGCGGGCTACTGATTGCACTTTATTGTGTTATAACAAGAGTCACTATTTATATAAATGATATTACGGAGTGAATCTTTTGTATCTTGTAGGTATAGGTCTCGCCAAACAAATATTCATCTCAGTGTGCTTAGTCTAAAGCGGAGCACTCGAAAACGAACTCGAAAACTATTAATCAATTTCAGAGTAAAATAGACCTAAAATGGCTTGTATTAAGGTTTGAGTTCGCCAATACATTCAGCATTCGAACAATGCTGAATGTATTGGCGAACTCAAACCTTAATACAAGACATTTTAGGTCTATTTTACTCTGAAATCGATCAATAGTTTTCGAGTTCGTTTTCGAGTGCTCCGCTTTAGACTAAGCACACTGAGCTTCGTGCAAGAGCGAACTCGCGCAGGTTCGCGCTAGCTCTGTCCCTTTCTGTCCGCCCCACTGATATCTATACTAATATAATAAAAGCGGAAGAGTTTGTTTGTTTGAACGCGCCAATCTCAGGAACTACTGGACCGATTTCAAACTTTCATCGTTGGATATGTACGTGATCCTGGAGTGCTATAGACTATATATGTACCACGGGCGAAGCCGGGGCGGACCGCTAGTCTAAAATATGCTATTGCGATTTGCGACGCGTCTTGCGTTTATATTCAGAATATTTGTTTGGCGATACCTATGCTATTATGTATTGTGGTTTAATGTTTTACTAAAAAAACTAAGTAAAAACAAATTGTGATGGGATTAGAATATTAAAAAACATAATAAAGTTACATTGGTTCTCTGATGTTCGATCAGGTTTCGATGCTCGAAATCCGTTAACGTTGTTGGGATGTACAAATTCATACTAGGGGTACAAGAAAGAGTTTAAGATAATATGAGCGTAGATTTTTTTTTTATTTATTTATAAGAAAATAATATTAGTGTTCATCTAAATGAGCGTAAACTCTTCTCAGTTTTTCTCTTTTGTTTTTGTTTGCGTGCTTCTTTTCCTGTTTCCAAGATTTTCCGAGAATGCCTGGACTGCCTGCCGCTCCTGATATTCTAAAACAAAAAACATTTATATTTTGAATTGTTTAACAAAATGGAATTTTATATAGTTCCCAAGGTGCTGGATTGGCGACCTCGCATCGGCAAGCGCAGCGTTGGCAGACCCCTCCACTGGTGGTGGACGGACGACATCAGACGAATCGGGGGAAGCAGTTAGATACAAGCGACACAAGATCGCGATGGGTGAAGGCATAATATATGTCCATGTGTCCTACAGTGGACATCTATCTCTATCTATCGATTCAGGACGATTTTAATTTGCTAATTCTTTTGTAAAGAATCGCTAAACTAAACTATACTCTGATTTTTAATTCCGTGGAATTCTGACGTTTCGTAATGTTACCGTGCCGGTAAAACAATTCCCACAAAAAAGATAAAAAATTCAAAACTTATGTAAATAAAAATCAACTGCCGCATGTAGATATGACAAATGCCTGACAGACACTTCATGGTGATAATGTCATTTGACTTCCATTTTTGAATAATTTTTTTCAATGTGCTTGTTTTGTGTTCTATTGCTGTTAGTGTGCACTTTCTAGTTTCCACTCTTGGTGTTTTCTATTTTAGGGCGAAACGACTAATATTGTTTCTTTTAAAATGTGTTTCTTTTGTTTAATTTATGTTTTTGGTGTACAATAAAGTATAAAATAAATAAATTATTACGCGGCATAATATGGCTTTTTATGATGACAGGGAATTAAAGTAGTTTGGGGTAAAATCGTACTTCGTAGATATTAACCCTGTTCTCCATTCAAATAACTCATCTGTAAATGACAATGACAGCTGTCAGAATTCCATGGAATTAAAAATCACAGTATAAATTGACAGGTTTAAATGTGACCCTTTTCCGCAGGGGACACTATTTTTAACTTTTAATAAATTAAACTATTATTAACACTGTCTATTTAGTTTCGTTTAGAAACTGTGGACAACAGAATCAGCAGCAATTATCAGTCTAATTCCAAGATGAAAGAGCACCGGAATATTGTCAATTATATCAAAATGGAAACCCGAATAGCCTCCCGCCGACGGCCGACGGAGCGGTTACCGCTGGACCGGAGCCAAGCGTTAATTCATAAAATTTAACTGCTTTACGAGGAGACGGCCGGTTAACGAGCGCGGGAATTACTCTCAAAGTAAATACGGGCCGCGGTAATGTGTGTACGTACCCGCACCCGGCTAGTGGCGGAATGCGAACATGTTAAAATGGCCGGTAAGCATTATACACCGGGGTAGATCCCTTTAAAAATAATAAAAAGTAAAAGAAAATCACAGTAGGATGAAACCCATTGGAAAAGGAGGAAAATATTATAAAAATAAAAGGAAAAATAATTTACGGGTGATCTGAGCTCGGGAAAAAAAAGTGGGGGGGGGTTTTAGGGTAAAAAACGGTTTTTCTCGATTTCCGGCAAAACTACAAGTTTTATGCAAAAAAATTAAATGACAAAGTTGTAGGTAATAAAAAGATCTACAACTTTTGTATTTACACTTTTTTACATAACCTCAAAATTTATGTGAAAAGTTCAAAAAACCAAGTTTTTGGTTTTTTATTTTTATCTTTTACAATAATTTTTTTTTTTCACGGAATTTGGTGAAAACTTACCTTTTGATGTCCCAAATACACTGTAATTTATTTGATTTGAAATATTTAGTTGTTCTCCTTATTTTTGACTTAATATCGAAAAAGCACCCTAATTTTCAATCGAAAATTCATCCGTCAAAATATCAGCTTTTTTCAAAAAGTAGGTGTGCGTTCTATTGCTTGAAATCTCTACTTTCCGATGATATAAAAATATATATATATCACTATAGTAAATCTTCTCAGAAAATGAAAAAAACCGGAATTCGAATTTTTTAAATCTTGTACTAAAATATCATTCAATTTTAATTTTTTAGGTTATATTATATTAAACATGTTATTTTTTAAAGAAAATATTACAATTTTTATTTTAGAGTTGCCACTTCATTATACTTATTGCATTAATAAACCAGTGTCGATAATTTTTGAAAGCAAGAAAAATCACAGTAGGATGAAACCCATTGGAAAAGTAGGAGAATATTATAAAATAAAAAAATAAAAAATTACGGGCGATCTGAGCTCGAGAAGGGGAAGGGAGAAGAAGAAGGAAAACTAAAAGTCCTATGGAAAAAAATCAAATGGCAAAGTTATAGGTAATAAAAAGATCTACAACTTTTATATTTACACTTTTTTCACATAACCTCAAAATTTATGTGGAAAGTTCAAAAAACCAAGTTTTTGGTTTTTTATTTTTATCTTTTACAATAAATATTTTTTTTTCACAGAATTTGGTGAAAACTTACCTTTTGATGTCCTAAATACACTGTAATTTATTTGATTTGAAATATTTAGTTTTTCTCCTTATTTTTGACTCAATATCGAAAAAGTAATATTATATTAGTAATAAAGTAATATTTTCTTTAAAAAATAACATGCTTAACGTAACGTAACCTAAAAAATTAAAATTGAATGATATTTTAGTACAAGATTTAAAAAATTCGAACTCCGGTTTTTTTCATTTTCTGAGAAGATTTACTATAGTGATATATATATTTTTTATATCATCGAAAAGTAGAGATTTCAAAGAATAGAACGCACACATACTTTTTAGGGTTCCGTACCCAAAGCGTAAAAACGGAGCCCTATTAATGTCACTCGGCTGTCTGTCCGTCTGTCCGCCGGTCACAGGTCTCTAGCTCGCAGACGAAATGAGTTACAAACCTGAAATTTTGATATTTGGTGTAAAACGTTGACCCAAAACCAAATATTGAATTAAAAATTGAATTAAATTATTTTTCAGGGGGGCTCCCATACATGAGAAAGGAGCCGGAAAAAAAAATTTTTTCTTACCCTAGCTTGTGGGGTATCATTGTTTAGAGCTCATTGAGTAGAGTACGAATATATATTTTTTTAATTTTTTGCTTAAAAAGTAAGGAAATGGGGGGTCATCAAAATTGTCAGTTTTAGACCATTTTTGTGACGGGGGCTATCTAAAAAACTAAACTAGTTAGGAATATGATATTTCGGTATATTATGTACTATATGCTCTATTTGTACAACAAATACTGAAAACAACGATTCATAAAATAGTTTATAAGCTGTGACCAAAACAAACGAACTTATTTTGCGTTTTTCTTTCACGGTTTCTTGCGATGTCTAACTCGGAAATTAAATATTTCTTAGACCCAAAATATTATATTGTTCATAATTATGTACGGAACCCTGAAAGAGCGAGGCCCGACTCGCACTTGGCTGATTTTTGAAAAAAGCTGATATTTTGACGGATGAATTTTCGATTGAAAATTAGGGTGCTTTTTCGATATTAAGTCAAAAATAAAGAGAAAAACTAAATATTTCAAATCAAATAAATTATAGTGTATTTGGGACATAAAAAGGTAAGTTTTCACCAAATTCCGTGAAAAAAAAATATTTATTGTAAAAGATAAAAATAAAAAACCAAAAACTTGGTTTTTTGAACTTTTCACATAAATTTTGAGGTTATGTGAAAAAAGTGTAAATACAAAAGTTGTAGATCTTTTTTTACCTAAAACTTTGCCATTTAATTTTTTTCCATAGGACTTTTAGTAGTAGTTTTGCCGGAAATCGAGATAAACCGTTTTTTACCCTAAAATCCCCCCCAATTTTTTTTCCCTAGCTCAGATCGCCCGTAAATTATTTTTCCTTTTATTTTTATAATATTCTCCTCCTTTTCCAATGGGTTTCATCCTACTGTGATTTTTCTTGGTTTCAAAAATTATCGGCACTGGGCTATTATGCTTTCACTGCGTCATCCATTTGTGAGAGCATGTGTTAACACATCAAAAAAAAATCTTATTAATCAACTTCAAAAATTGCTCTCAAAGTAAATAGTGGCGGAATGCGAAGATGTTAAAATGGCGGTGTACATGTGGATTAAAGGGTGTAAATTAGGTCTTTTTTTAACCGACTTCAAAAAAGGAGGTTCTGTATTCGACCCGTTTGTATGTATGTATGTTCGCGATTATTACCAAAACTAATGAATCGATTTTGAAAGCAGTGAAAGCATTATGTTTACTAATCGACTTCAAAAATTGCTCTCAAAATAAATACACAGACAGAGTTACTTCCACATATATATGTATAATTTAGTATGTAGTTAATTATACATTCCTATTTAATTATACGTCCTATAATAATTATTAATTAATATAATTTCTTAATTTTCAAATCCAGCCCAGTTATACCAGCAAATGCAGTTCGGACAACATTGACTGTGAACATGGGACCATAATAAATACTTGAAACTGACATTTAAAACTAATTTCAGTAATAATTCATTTTATTTTACATTATATTATTGTAATTTCTTTCTTCCAGGTATACTAGTCCCTATAGTGCGTCAAACGGTAAAAAAGGCCATTAAAACCCTGAATAAAATAATATACACAAACAATAAAGAATATTTTTTATTTCAACACAACTTACCCCAACATAGGTTTCCCTTTGACATGCGCAGTGCTTTTGTCCATTGCGAAAAAGGTTTTGTCAATTTCTGCAGTTTTGTTCCGCCAGCCCTGAAAAGAGATTATGCGTTCATATTATGTGCAAAGAATTTAATTATAGTTAAGTTGATGATTTTTAACTATAAATGACTAAAATTGTTGTAATGCAAAGCATGGCTACGGCTGACATTGTTGCTATGAAAAGTGTGGCTATGGCTAAAATATTGCATAACAAAGCATGGCTATGGCTGATGATCTTGCCGTGTAAAGTATGGCTATGGCTGGAAATGTTGCTGTGCAACGTATGGCTATGACTGACATTGTTGCTATGCAAAGCACGGCTACGGCTGAAAATATTGCAGAACAAAGCATGGCTATGGCTAATGATCTTGCTGGGTAAAGTATGGCTATGGCTGGAAATGTTGCTGTGCAAAGTATGGCTATGGCTGACATTGTAGCTATGCAAAACATGGGTATGGCTGAAAATGTTGATGTGCAAAGTACGGCTTTACCTGAAAACATTGCTGTGCAAAGCATAATATAGCTATGATATACATGTTGATGTTCCAAACTCACCTCAACAGCCCTAGCCTCCCTAGGCGTAGGTTTCCGCGCATCATTCTTCCTCTCTGCTATGAGATGGTCCACGGGTGCGGGTTCGACTCCCGGCGGCAGTTGCTCCCACTGCAAGCGACCGCTCGCCGCGTCTTTGAGGAGCAAGCGAGCTGACCGGGACTGGTCCGGTTGACCGGACGCCGTCATGAAGCCTCTGTTGACTGGAACAAAATGGAAATATAAGAGCAACTTTTTTATATTTTTTATGTTGTTAAAAAATAAATAAAATACATAAAAAAACATTTATTTAGCCAGATATTTATACATATTTTACATAAATTAAAACATTAATAAATGTGACAATGTAGACAGGTGTGATAGTGTAGTATCTTCAACTGTTTATGATAATATAAATAATTTTGGAATTAGCTTTTTTTTGAATATCAGAAAAATGCTCAAGAAGTACCGTTGGAAGCCAATAAATAGACACAGGGTCCATTTTTTAATTATACATGATGCATGTATACTGCAATTTTTAACGGAGTGACAACATTGATAAGATTTGTTTCAACATCAAATTGGTATTGGGATAATCCTAAATATTTATCCAATCTAAAAATGATACAAATTTAACGTCAGATAACTCTTTAGTGACAGACTAGATTGTTTGAAACATTTGAAAAAATATAGATATTCACAAATCTAATATTTTGTCTGAAAAACATCGATTTTGAACGAGTCTTGTGGAATACATCATTGGTATTAATCAAAGAGTCGACTCACACGCGTGCGCAGTGAGTATCTTCTTGTACTCCAGCTCACTGCCCTCGAACTCGGGCAGTAAAAGCCCGTACTTCCTCGCAAATGTGTGCCGCCCTACCAGCTCACACAGTCGGGCCATTGCCGCCTCGTGGGCGCGCATCTGGAAGAAAAAAAAATTGATTTAAGGTAAAATAAGACTTTATTGGTGGCAGGGGCAGTGTGGACAAGAACTGGGAGAGATAGAAGAAAGTGGAAAGAGTTAGAGGAGGCCTATGTGTCTGCAGGGCACACTGATTAAAACCAGAAGACGATGTGCTTTAAATTTAAATTTTGTTTAAATAATTGAAATCAGTAATTAAAGGCTATTTATTTATTTATAAGACTTTATTTATTATTATTTGCTTGGTAGTGAAAGGTTCACATGTAAGCAAAAAAGTGTTGCGTTAAAATCTGCCAGCCAGCCATTTCATGAAATACTACACTGTGTACTGTTTACAATAAGATGTGCCTTGGGCCGACCAATGATAAGAAATCATTCACAATTTATTCGCAATCCAGGTTGATTCCCATGGAAAATTCTGTAAAAAAATTCGGCTGAATTTGTTGTGGGCTTTTCTTAGACCAGGGCGCGTTCGGAACCTTCGTAGTTTTAATTTTAGTTTTCGTAAGTATTTATCATCATTACCTCACTTTTTATACTTGTAAAATTGACTTTTAAAAAGTGTACAGTGTACCAATCTATACTAATAAATAAAATTGAAGTGTCTGTCTGTAATATCGAAATAACTACCTCATATTAAGCTCATATGGTTATTTGCTAATTTAAGCTACCATAACCGAATCACACGTTTTTAAAATTTTTGTCTGGCTGTCTGTCTGTCTGTCTGTTTGAACGGGCTAATCTTCAGAACGGCTGAACCGATTTTGACGGGACTTTCACATACAAGTAGAGAATTAACCAGGGAGTAACATAGGCTACTTTTTTAACCGACTTTCAAAAAAGGAGGAGTTGTGTTTTTCTACCTATGTACACCGATATCTCCGAGATTTCTGAACCGATTTGCGTAAATTTTTTTTTAATCGTTAGAGAAACATTGCGACACTGTCTTAGGCTACTTTTTAACCGACTTTCAAAAAAGGAGGAGTTGTGTTTTTCTACCTATGTACACCGATATCTCCGAGATTTCTGAACCGATTTGCGTAATTTTTTTTTAATCGATAGAAAAACATTGCGACCCTGTTCTATAAAAAATTTGGATTCCAACTCCTCAATCCTGATGCTGTAGGGGACCTGATCCCCAAAACTAATGGGTTTTAGAAACTTTCGGTTATTTAAATTGATATTGGGGGTACCAATTAAAGACTTTATCGTTGAATGAACTCGAGTAGGTACATATCCAACTCCTCAACCCTGATGCTGTAAGGAATTGTTTTCCGAAATCGTGGGGATCCCACGGGATTTTTCCATTTTGGGGACGGGTTTCTACAGATAAGCTACTTTTTGTTCTGGAAAATCAAAAGTTCCCAAAAACCTAAATCCACACGGGCGAAGCCGTGGGCATCATCTAGTTTTGAATAAAGTTTATTTGACTTTGGTTGCCCTATGATGTGGACCCCCACAAATGAAGGACATTCAGAAATTTCATCCAAAGAAATCCGGTGTGGGTCAGTTGTCAAGATGCTTGCCTCTCACCTGATCAATCGGCAGAACAGCGGTCAACAGCAGATCGGGAGCCACCGCATACGTCGGCAACACCAGCCCGGGGCAGTCCAACAGTTCTATGTCATCGTCCAATATCAGGGACTGGATGTGCCGGGTGTGGCCTGGCATTGAACTTACACTGACCTGAAAGTATTTATGATTTTTATTACACTTTTATTATCATTACTTATTTGAAAATAAATGAAAAATAATGAAAGTGGAATTTTTTAATAAGTATTTTTAACCCCCGACGCAAAAACGACGGGGTGTTACAAGTTTGACGTGTCTATGTGTGTGTGTGTGTATGTGTGTGTCTGTCTGTTTCCCTGTAGCGCTCAAACGGGTGAACCATTTTGAATGTGGTTTTTTTTTGTTTGAAAGGTGAATTAGTCGAGTGTGTTGTTCGCTATATTTGATGAAAATCGATCCAAGATGGCCGCCGCTAGAAAATGGCGAATTAAATATTTTTTCACAACTCCCATAATATGGGTATCAAATGAAAGGGCTTGACTAGAACTATGCAAATCCAAGATGGCCGCCGCCACAAAATGGCGAATGTCGGGGTTTTTAAATTTTTAATTTATACTTGTGATTCATATGCAATTTGTTTGAAAAATAATGTATTCAATGTTTTTTTAGATTTTAATTCAATAATCCATGATACATATTTTTTTAGAGAATCAAAGATTCAGTTTTTGTTTTAAATGAAAACAGTTAAATAAAATTTATTGCTGACTTTATTAATGCATTCATATTCTTATCCTAAGTTACCTTAAAATGTAAAAATCTCTAAGATAAGAAAACATTACAAACAAGAGAAAAATAAGTAAGTAAGTAACCTACCTTTTTAGTCTGCATCAAGACATTTACAGAACTAGATTTTCCTACATTAGGATATCCAATCATTCCCACAGTTATTCTCGGAGGATTTTTCAACTTGTCCAACTTTTGCTCTTTAAGTACTTGTAATAATCGATCTCTGTCAAAAATTTCATGTGAATTTTGAACTGTGACTTTATTTTCTGTTGTTACTACTTTTTCACTGTCTTTATTATCAAGTGTATTTTCAACTATATTTTCTGTTTGACTACCAGCAGTTTTGTCTTCTGTAATTATGTCTTTATTACTTTGAAATGGTTCTATTGGTATCCCCAATCGTAAATTTTCCAATACTTTATCTAATGCCTCTTGTATTGCGTCTATTTTGTTAGCAGTGTTATTTACGGCTACATCCAGATCTTGCAGTTGTCTTTTAAAAAGTTCTATGTCATCTTGTGTGTCATTTAGAGCGTTTGGATTTTCAATATCACTTTCCGCTTCAGAATCACCTGTTTCTGCGCCCGAGTCATTATTATCCTGTTCTACTGATGGTGATGATTCCCGATCTTCAGATATTTTTCTTTCTTTGCTAACTGTACTTTTTGCGGCTGAGAAGAAGATTATAGGAATGTTCTGAAAGTAAGCATGTTCAATGTTTAAATATTTACTGATATTAGGGCAAGACCTTCTACCTTTCTGGGATTTTTCTGCAACTGGGCTTTGTCAGTCAACTTCTTGCATGATTAGGCAAGATGTTCTTATTACACAGTAATCTTACACTTGGCTGAATTGAAAGCACAGAAAGAAATCATAATATGTTTTTGCAAAGTAAATATTGAGCAAATAATGATGCTAATTTCACTGTACATGTAGCACCTAAGCTAGGTGCTAATTGTACAGTGCAATCAATGTTAACACTGTTCCACTATATGCTAAAATATATTGACCAAAAGTACTTTAAATTCTATGAAGAGAATACTCTGAGAAGAGTTAAAATACAAGTTTTGTGTTATAATTTCGTATTTTTGAGTATGTACCTACCTGTTTATTAAAGTAGTCTGCCCAACATTTGCGTACATATTCAGAAGTCAAATCTGCCTTGTTTAACAGCAGTATACATTTGCAGTTTTGTTCGGCTGCATATTTTTCCAAGTCAATACACCTGGATACAATAAATAAATAGCGAATTATAGAAATAAAATAAAAATATACAATAAAACAAATTATTTACTAACTTGAAACTTTTCTTACATCAAATTAAAAAAAAAAAAATAACAGACTGTTGACTTTAGGTAGGTTAAAGATAGGTTAAAAATAAAAGAAAGGCGAAAAAATATAAAGGTTTGAACAATACCTGAACAGCAAAGGATTCCTTGCATCCAACAAAAGCAGCACAACATCTGATTTCTCCAACGTCCGCCACAATTGTTTCCAAAGCTCCAGATTCCTCTCATAAGGTGTCACAGCGGCTCCTAGCTTAGCTTGCAGGTCGTTTAAATGTCGCCTCCAGTCTAAGAACGCATCTCTTTCTCTAGTTAACTGCTCTTCAGCTGTTATGCCTGGTTTCCAGGCTGGTCTAAAAATTACACTTGTATTAATTCATATTATAGTAACTAACCAAGGTAAAATAGGGAGTTGTGGAGAGATAAGAGGAAAAGCTTTGTGTTTGTGTGTGTATTATGTGAAAGTTCATACTAAATTAAAATGTTGAATAAAAGATTATTTTTGGGCTACTTCTTTCTATTTTTAGGAATCTTTCAAAGAACTTTAAATGTGTTTTTCAAATATAGAAAGGTGTGAAAGGGAATGGAAAAGACCTCAGGGGATTTAAAATGGTTACCTACTGAGCTATTTATTTTATTTATTGATTTAAAATGAGAGCTTTAATAAACAACACTTATTAAATATTTTATGTAACAAAAGTAAAACTCAGTCCATAAAGGCTTTATTTGTTGTGTTTTACCTTCTAGGAACAGTGAGAGGTTCATCAAAATCTGGCTGTGATGTGACAATCTCAACCTCACACGGTGTCAACTGGATGTATTTTATATTAAGTTTCTCTGCTACAAACTCTCTGTTGGCGAGCTCAGCTGTGGAGAGGAACTCTTGGAGAGATGACTCCGCTGTCACAGATTGTAGATTCAGACGGCCCCAGTCATAACCGTCGTTGATTTCAGTTGTATGAAGCTAAAAGACATACACAATGTTTTTATTAAAAATACTTTTGTGTACACTGTTCTGTAATAATTAACTTTAAGGGGCTTATTACACTATACTATTTATTTGATTCTATATCTATGACTACTAGAAAAATGATAGTGTAATGCCTTTATTTCTCTATGATCATAGATCTAGGATACTTTTTGTCAAAATGTTATGAAATTGGATCCTATTTGAGAACACAGAGTAAAGACTACGACTAAGTCAAACAATAAATTGAGAGGAATAAAAAAATAGCATCATTAGACAAAACTCGTGTTCTGTTTGAATGGAATATTGAAACCATAAAATTATTAATTACTTTATATCGTCGGTTTAGAGGTAAAACTCATTAAGTGACATAATTGATCAAATTCATTAAATTCGTGAAACGGTCTCACCAGGGCAATATCTACGCCAAGAAAAAATCATTAAGTGTGTATTGTCAGTCTTATTGGAGATCGTGTTGAAAAAAAATCCGCAAATGCGACGCATTAAAATATTCTTGGCAGGAAAAACTCATCAGTCTAAATACTGATTTTTACCTGACATAATTAACAAGAACACATGAAACAATTGCTGTCAAGTAATTCTCAGTAAGTGCTTGGTGAGTTTTATCTGGCAACATTGTCCGTCACAGATGTGTCTTGTAAACGGTGACTTTGATGTTCTTTACCTTCAAAATAGTATTCATCGGTTTTTGTCATTATTGTTACGAGAAATAGAAAGTTATTACTTGTTTATGAAAACAGTTATTGTCTGAAAACAGTTAGTAGATTTGACAAAAGCGAATAATCGTCGTCGTCGTTGTCTCAACCAATAGACGTCCACTGCTGGACATAGGTCTCTTGCAAGGATCGCCATAGAACACGACCTTGTGCCGCCTGTTTCCATCGGCTACCATCCACTCGCTTGAGATCGTCCGTCCATCTAATGGGGGGTCTTCCAACACTACGTTTGCTGATGCGAGGTCGCCAGTCAAGCACCTTGGGACTCCAATCAGTTCTTCGAGCAATGTGCCCCCGCCCATTGCCACTTCAGTTTCGCGACTCGATGAGCTATGTCGGTAACTCTGGTTCTCCTGCAGATCTCCTCATTTCTGATTTGATCTCGCAGGGATACTCCGAACATAGCTCTCTCCATCGCCCGCTGGTGACCGTGAGCCTTCTTATGAGGCCCATTGTTTGCGTCCAAGACACACTTCGAGATGTCTTTTCGTCCAATATCCCTCAGTGTCTAAAGACGAAAGTCTTTGAACAGTGCGTGTTGCCAGTGATGACTTCGAGATGCTTCGGGCGTTATACCCTCTTCGATGACGGAATTGAACAGTTGCTGAAAGATCTTAAGAACCAGTTTTCCACCTGCTTTCAGGAGTTCCACTGTGATTCCGTCATCACCTGGCGCCTTGTTGTCCTTAAGTTGTTTGAGAGCCATCTCGTATAGGCTGACGTTCGGGATATCTTCGGTATAGTGTCGGGTCAATTTGGCTCTGGGATCTGTAGCCAAACATTCAACAGGCTTCTGTGTTGACGTATACAGCTGTCCGTAGAACTTCTCGACCTCTCTCAAAATCTCAGGTTTAGATGAAATGAGACTACCACTGTCGGTCTTCAGTCGCGTCAGCTGACTCTGTCCGATAGACAGATCTCTCGCAAACACCTTTGAGCCTTTGTTGCGCTCGATGGTCTCTTTGATACGTTCGGTGTTAAAGTATCGCAGATCGCGTGTCTGTGATTTAGAGATCTGTCTATTATCCACCACCACCACCACTACAGCCTTTTAATGTCCCACTGCTGGGAACAGGAGACTCTCATAGGAGAGAGGGATTAGAGCATAGAACCGCCACGCTGCTCCAATGCGGGTTGGCGGGCCTGCTGCTATTAATCCATGTCTAATTCATGGTTTGAGTCTAAACATTCGCTCTATGAGAGATTTATATTTTGTTATTTGTATGTAAAGCAAAATTTTAATAAAAGGACTTTATTTATTTAGGAATGACAGTTCATTATCTGACTAATATAAGCAGAAATTCAAAAGAGGTAAAACTCATTAAAACATATTTTTTTTTTAATATAAAAATCTACCAACTCTAATTCTAAAAAAACAAAGCAGTTACAACAGCAACCTAATAATCTAAAAACAAGATCAAACTCAACAGGATTGCATTTAAGAACTAAGAGCAAAATGCAATCTTTTGCAAAAAATAATTAATATCGCTTATAACTCCAAACTAGTTTTTTGCATTTAATGAATTTTACCTCTAAACCGACGATATGAGGAGAATGAGCTGTTTTAAAACAATTTATTTGCGGGTATCATCTAGTATTATTATAAAAATAACAAATAGGGCCAAGATTTGTGCATTAATTTTGAAATTAAAGGTTTAAATGTTTGATAATACGGCAAAAATATTGATATTAATAATAAGTTTTATAGAGTTTTACACAGAAATATGAACAACTTGGATCACTGTGTGTAATACATTCATAGTATCAAGTTTATCATATTTCTAGGATGATGATCTATGGTAAGAAATAGGATCCTATAAATAGTATAGTGTAATATCGGCCTAACTGGTAATAAATAATATAATTAATGGAATAATAATATTTTCACAAACAATATGAGTGTAACAATAAGAGCCTTGAGCTACACAAAATGTGTCTGTACAAAAATAGTTTATTTGTATTGCAACAATAATATTAAATACAAATTGATGAGTTTTTACAATAATAAATTTTTACTTTTTATTTTATATCAATAAGAACAATACATCATGTAACAATATTTTAAAAATGTGAAAATACTACCCAAGTAACAAAAGAAATCTATACTATCTATACTAATAAAATAAAGCGGAAGAGTTTGTTTTTTTGAACGCGCTAATCTCAGAAACTACTGGTGCGATTTCAAAAATTCTTTCACCGTTGGATATGTACCTACGTGATCCTTGAGTGCTATAGGCTATATATGTACCACAGGCGAAGCCGGGGCGGACCGCTAGTAGAAACATAAAAAATAAAGTTACTTATTCAATTTGTTTACCAAGGTATTATCTTCTACATGTCTGCGATGGCGATTTTTAGAAAATCTATCTTTGATGAGCGCTCTTCCGAGTGAATCCTTATTTTTCTTTCCCATAGTAGCTTATCCAATGTAAAGTTCTTTCCACGATAATTCACAGTGAAAAATTCAAATAGATAACCAAAACAACATGTGCAAATCACCAAATTATTTATCAGATTTGTCAAAACTCAAATGTCAATTCACATTTGACAGAGATTCAAGGAAACAACATTCAGAAAATACAAAATAACCATAAAGAAATCTGGTGTGCTAGAAACAAGTGTGCTTTTCTTGCTAGTTTTAAATACCTCTTTAATGCCTCTTTATTATCGGATTAAATAGATACCTCTTTAAAGAAAACCCATTTCAGAGTAAATCAAGATTTCTCGTTATTCTAAAGATAAGAGAGGTTTTATAATTTTGATAAACAAATACGCAGAAGCGCGATTTTCTTAGTTTTAGTTGTCGTATACCGCTAGATGGCGCTAATGAAATAATTCTTATAAGTGTTTGTGGTCCTCTGTGGTGCTGTCAAAGTCAAACCACTTACCACATGTCAAAAAACTTCAAAGTTCAAGCTTATTTTTTATAGTCTGTGTAAGTAATATAAAATGAAAATTCAAGAAAAGTGAAACAACTAAATAAGATTTATTTTGCGGATTTAATTTAAAAAGGCTTGTATTTATTTTTACCAAATCAATAACACTGACTTCATTTGCTTATACTTGATCTATTTCACGAGCCCTTTTGTGGTATTTCAGTGATGATGTCCGAGTATTTCGACCATTACCATCGCTGGGAGCCTTTGGCCGAATTTCATTTCTATATCGACGAGGACGAGGAGCTTTATGACGATAATTATTTCTACTGTTTATGCAGTCGAGCGTTTATAAGGTGTGTTCTTTTATGCCATGGGTTAAAAACATAGGTTATATAGTTAATAATCAATACTTCTTACAAAATTGAAAACAATAGGTCAGTGGGAATTAATTGGATCTTTTAGGTTACAAATACTGTTCCACGATATACCTTCGCATTACAAGCTAATTAATATGGGCTAATTAATATCAGTTAATTTGCTTGTTATAAGATGTTTCATTATCAAGTGTACTTAGTAGCCGGAACTGAAGGCTTAAAATGCTCTCTGAGGCAATTGAAAGGCCACAGACTCCCAAAGTCTTCCAGTTATCTATGCAGTTAACAATCTGGGTCAGATTTGCTTACCCAGTAATATTAAAATATGTATTCTCATAGCCAATTGTCACTTTAAATACAAGATTTACTTATAGTTATTATTTCCACAATTTTGTTATAGAGATGGAGTGAAGACCTATTATGCAGAAAGAGAGGGCAGTGAGAGTGATGGTGAAATGGTATCACAATCACAGGTTGATGACCATTCTCATGTTCATTTCTCTGTGGATACTTCATATAAAATTAAGTGTGAGGTAAGTTTTCATTTATAACTTAATAGTGTTTGGTTAAAAAAAATGTTTACATACCTACAAGAAATTTCTTAAAAACTTGGGCGCTATAAAATTGACACGAAAATTAATTTACAGAAAGATGAAGGTGCCAGTTGTTATTGCAGTGCATCCCACACAGACAACTATTGTTCAACCGATGAACTTGATCCCACTCAAATACACGGTTTCCCCACCCATGCTCTACAACCTAGCGATAGCGGAGCCGACTTAACATATCAAGATTGTCATTCCGATTACACAACACATGATAAAATAGAAAAAATGGAACAAGACATTACTCAAATCAATGAAAATTACTTATCTGAGGATACATGGGAAAAGTTTTGGGCCTTAAACGGTGAGAGAATAATATGGGCCTCGTGGATTGAGAAATATAGCGACTATATCAATCCTGCGTATCTAGGAGAGAATAACGAAATATTATTGGATGAGTGTAAAATTCCTACACCACATTCTATAGAACCTATTTGTAATAAAGATGATTCCCAACTCAGAAATGAGGATGAAAATGTAAGGGAAAGGAAATTCTCCTATGATTCAAAAGTGAATCCGTATAAAAAGAAACAAAAAGGACTTAATACAGAAGAAAATAAAAATGATAAAATAATAGCCAATAAAGATGATCTATGGGTTCCTGTTAATAGAAGGAGATCTTGCTCTGAACACGAAAGGATTGTGAGTCCACGAACACTTGGTGGGACAGATTCAATGACTAATGTGACAAAGCTAACTTTATCAAGTTACAATGTAACATCAAGTCATGTCACATCAGTATCCACTCCTACCGACGATTATAGTGTATCATCGAGGTCATCAGATGATCAGTATAATGATCAAACTCGTATTGTTAATATTGAATACAATGAACCACCACAATCAGACGAAATGGATAGTGAGGCACATTGGCAGTTCCTATGGAAAAAACACTTTGGCGAACAATTTGCTTTGCACTTCGCAAATTACATTGAATCTCATGAAGTGCATAACAAACTGTTGATATCAAATGTAAATATTGAAAACAAAATAGAAGAATTAAAAATTTCGGAAATCGATTGTGAGAATAGTGAAGGTAATTCCCAAGAATTGCCATCAGTAATTGAAGTTCAGACACAAATCAATCAAATTAAATTAGATGAGAAACCGGCTAAGTCTAAGAGAAGTAAGAAATCGAGCAATCGTATTATAAGTTCAGTTGGAATGCTTTTACAGAATTTACTTAAAGAACAGAAGGAAAAAGAGGTTGAGCAACTATTTGATAAAACAGTTGATCAACCAGCTGACCAGCCAGTTGATCAACCAGTTGAGGGGGAAGATGGAAAGAATTTTAAAGCAGAAGTGGTTACATTAGAAACTATTGATAGTGTGATTAATAATGTGCAGCAAAGTAATAGTGGTACTGTTTCTAATAATTATGATGATGATGAAGATGATGAACCACCAGAAGAACGATCAGTCAAATTGAAAAGAAGGTAAGATTTACAAAATTAACTTAAGAGTATTCTTCACTATCTATACTCAACTCGGGTATTATAGTTAATACTTATTTTTCTTTGAATATAATATTGTGAAAATAATATATGTCATCTGTTCTTTGGAAACTATTTTAATAATATTTTACTTATTTAAAATTATATCTATTTTTTTCTATACTGTTTGTTTCCAATAAAGAAATGAAATATAAATTAAATGAGCACTGTCTCACATTTAACTTTATTATTACCTACATGCATATTTTGTTAATTATGACATTTTCCTCATTTTTTTGAAATTTTTATTTCTATCTTTTGGTGTACGTACAAAAAATTGTTCGAAGAAGTTTAATTATATTTGCTCTGCGGTTAATGAAGTTTTTTAATTAAACAAATATTGTGGCTAATTCTGTTCTACAGAATCTCTACACTAAACTAAATTGACAGGTTTAAAAATAGTGTTATCCTTTCCTGCAGGGAGCATTGTGAAAGAGATAGAAAAAGATTTAGACCTGTCATTTTAGTTTAGTTTAGAGATTGTGTACAACAGAATTAGCCACATTGCACTAATTTAAATTAAATTCTTAGAGAAATCAGTTCTTAACTAACATGTAAAAAATGATATTCAAAATAAAAGAATAACAATATTTAAAATAAGTCCTTCTATTTTAATTATTTGGTTTTACAGCCACGAAATGGATGAGGAAGAAATAGCAACAGAAAAGATAAAATCAACGTTCCAAATAATGGGTTTCTCCTTTGAGTCTTCACAACTACCTAAAGGTCGAGCAGTGTATAGGAAACGCTTTGTGAGACTGCGTCCCCCGAGATATCGAAAAATTGGAATGCCAAAGAAAACATACTTCGATGATGAAGGAAATCCATGCATAGATGAGGTGAGAAAAATTTGAATCAAGACCTCATTGTTAAAGCTTGTGACACTCCCTCTATCCAATTAAATTAATATAATTGAAATATTTGTCTGCATTCTTAAAATAACTGCTTTTTATAAAGCTCGCTCGATTTTATTTGAACAATAGCTGACAAATTTTTTTGTCTGTTTAACCAATTGTCATTTATGGATTTGATATGAAATTCAGAATAATTTAAATGTTAATAAAAATACCAATGTGTTCAATCTTGTAAGTTAATTTGTTTGCGATCACTATGTTTGCATCTATTTCTATCGAAATACTGACACTATTTGGATTTATATGCTGAATATTTTACAATGTTGTTTAACAGAATCAAGAATCTCAAGATGAAGGTGCGATACTGACTGATGATGATGATGAAAACGCTCAAGAAATACAATCGGACTCAGAGAAAAATAATTTAGAAAGCAGTCAAAACACTACGACTGATAAAGAAAACGTGGTCAGTGTATCGAATAATTTAATACAAGAAAATTTGGAAGATGCTGCAAACCCAGATGAACACAGTAGCGATCCTTCAGATGCCAAATATGAAGAAGATGAAGTAATGGGAAATACAAGTAAATTTCATAACTTTACTAACTTTTGGCCTCAGCACTGCTGCCCGCTCAAAATCGAGTCTACATTACAATTTCCAATTTGTGATGTATTGTTTGTAATTTTGTTTTAAAGTTTGTAATTTGAATTATTATTAATTTTTTTTTGTTAATTATCACTATCAGTTATCAAAGTCTTAAAACAATATAATTTAACTTTTTGCTCACTTGCATTAGTGCCATCTCATTATCTGAATAAATCTATCCTCACATTCTGCTAAGCATTAGGATCCATAAAATTTTGTGATGAGATTATCTTTGTCAATGTGGGATTTCTGTTTTCCTACTGTAAAATACGCTAATATGTCCCATCTCTAGGATGCAACCTATCTCTATGTCATTATGTTATAATTCATACAAACACATTAAGTATGAAACTATGAATATTCTGATATTCCAGGTCAACTAAAAAGAAAGCGCAGACAGAAAAGGTATTCCAAAGTGGAAGAGAACTACGATACATCTGACATGCCAATCGACCTTAGGGATGATCCCAAAATGTATAAATATTGGAAGAAGCGACATTCTCTGTTCCACAGGTAAAATTAATTAAATTAAATATGACATTTTTAAAAACCTCGTAAAAAATGGCGCTCTCAACACAGCTATTCTGGCGGCCATATTGGTTAAACCCATAGTTATTAGAAATATTATTGTCCTACTCAAATGCGACAGAGGCTCCAGCTGATATGACTCACAAATTATATATTAAAGTAATATTGTTATATCTTGTGAGTGATTTTTTTTCACTATTGTAATCTACATTCAGGAAGTTTTAGTAGGTTTCACACCTAGTTACCATTCTTTTGTACGAAGTTACATGTATAAATGTTATCGGAGATCGCTGGACCGAAGTTGGTTTAATTTTTTCCTAAAATGTAGCTTGTTGATTTTGCATAACTGTTTCAGTTTTAACACCATTATGGCAACCGATATAAAAAAAAAGGAACTGGTTCACACATTGTTTGCTGTTTCAGATTCGACGAGGGAATCAAGCTGGACCGCGAGAGCTGGTTCAGCGTGACGCCCGAGAACGTGGCGCGCCACATCGCCGCCAAGCACGTGTACGACGTGGTCGTCGACGCGTTCTGCGGCGCCGGCGGCAACACCATACAGTTCGCGCGCACCTCTAAGAAAGGTTTGTACTCTATGTCGCAATAGACATGGACATGTCTATGGTCGCCATAGACATGGACATGTCTATGGTCGCCATAGACATAGACATGTCTATGGCTACCATAGACACAATAAACCATCGAGACTTTAGACATAGGACATAAATCATAGACATAGACCATAGTTCAAAAAGTGTACAGTGTACCTACTTTGAATAAATGAGTTTTGAATTTGAATTTCATAGGCATAGGACATAGAATAGATATAAGTTTTTTATTCAAGTGCTTATGAATAGTCCAGTGAAGCTACCGTACCTACCGAAAAGAACTAGGAAGAAACTCGGCGGATGCTCTTTATAAAAAATAAATAAAAGAAAAGACTAATTTCAGTCGTAAAAATTCATTAAATTAATTTTGAACACTTTCAGTGACAATTACTACAGAAATGGACATATATCCGGTTAAAATAAATTACTTTTGGATATTTCCAGTGATTGACATAGACCTAGTTAAGATAACTTACGTACTTTTGGATATTTTCTGTGATAGCCATAGACATAGATCCAGTTAAGAGAAATAATATTTTTGGATATTTTCAGTGATAGCGATAGACATAGACCCGGTCAAGATAGAAATGGCGAAGCACAACGCGACAGTTTACGGCGTAGCGGATAAGATACAGTTCATAGTGGGCGACTTCTTCGAGTTAGCGCCCACGCTGGAAGCAGATATGGTGTTCTTGAGCCCACCGTGGGGCGGCCCCAAGTATTCACAGGTAAGTTGTATACAAAGAAAGATATATATGACGGAGCGCGTGGCTCCAAAGAGTTTTAAAAGATGATGACGTCAGCATTGTTGACGTTATTCCCTTGATTATTACGATGACTTCATGGTGACAGTAATTAAACTAGTGACGGCAGGAGAAGCCAGAGACGTCACTGGAAGTCATTGTTATTTATGAGGGTAGATTGGAATAACTTGCTGTAGGTATAACAAGGGTACCGGACTATTTGAGAAGCCTCTTGTTTAACTGAGGTACTAAGTAACTACCCTAACCTACCTATCGGTCTCCACCACCCCTTGTAACCGAGCCATCGCCAACCAATCTAGTCTACACGACCTACGTCGTACAACAAACTAGGACATGGCACATTTTATGAAGGAAGTGTATTCGGCGAGAGCCCGAATCGGAATGTGTCGCTGCACGCTTGTGCCCTTCCTTTTATAATAAAAGGTTGGTGGGGGAATGACGTAATTACGTCATGCTTGATTGTTTACACTACGAGACGGCGCTACCGTCAATTTACAGAGTTGTTGAGGGTATTTACAACTTGGTTGACAAAGTGATGTTTAATTCATGATTTGAGTAGTTTGACTGAGACGAATTATTTAATCTTGTCTTTCTTGACACTGCCAATTGAGGCTGAAAACGTCTTCGCTCCGACACGGCCATTCTGATAGGCGGTGCGCGCTCTGCACCAGCCTGAGGATTTGATGTTAATTCTGAAACAAAGAAATTTCTTTGAGCTTGGCATCTGTAAGCATCTAATGATGCTCAGTCATGTTTCTAATGGACCAGCACATCTTTCATGTTTTGGTCTTTAAGGATTTAGTAATGTCTCGTGGACAATTGTGAGGTCTACGTGTTAACCTACGTTAACACGTAGATCTCGTGGATTTCTCGTGGATTTCTCGTAGATTTCTCGTAGATTTCTCGTAGATTTCTCGTAGATTTCTCGTAGATTTCTCGTAGATTTCTCGTAGATTTCTCGTAGATTTCTCGTAGATTTCTCGTAGATTTCTCGTAGATTTCTCGTAGATTTCTCGTAGATTTCTCGTAGATTTCTCGTAGATTTCTCGTAGATTTCTCGGTGAGTCTCGAAGATTCTCGTATAGTCGCAATCATAAAGTCAAAGTCAAAGTAATGTTTTCTCGAAGGTTCTCGGAGATTGTCGAAAATTCTCGTAAAGTTACAGTCATAAAGTCAGTCAAAGTAATGTTTTCTCGAAGGTTCTCGGAGGTTCTCGTAGGTTCTCGAAGATTCTCGTAAAGTCACAGTCATAAAGTCAAAGTAATGATTTCTCGAAGGTTCTCGGAGATTCTCGTAGGTTCTCGGAGATTCTCGTAGGTTCTCGTAGATTCTCGTAGGTTCTCGGAGAGTCTCGAAGATTCTCGTATAGTCACAATCATAAAGTCAAAGTCAAAGTAATGTTTTCTCGAAGGTTCTCGGAGATTGTCGAAAATTCTCGTAAAGTTACAGTCATAAAGTCAGTCAAAGTAATGTTTTCTCGAAGGTTCTCGGAGGTTCTCGTAGGTTCTCGTAAGTTCTCGGAGATTCTCGTAGGTTTTCGTAAATAAACTCGTGGATAAACTCGTGGGTTTGGAGGAAGGAGTCGTGCAAATAATCTCGGAGGGTCTCGTAGATAAATTTGTGGATTCTCGTGGATTAACTCGAGTATTTACTCGTGGGTTTGGAGGAAGGAGTAGTGCTATGGTTTCATATGATCTCGGAGAGTCTCTTAGATAAACTCGTGGATAAACTCTTAGATAAACTCGTGTATTTATTCGTGGGTTTGGAAGAATGAGTAGTGCTATGGTTTCCATAGGGTCTCGGAGGGTTTCGTGGATAAACTCGTGGATAAACTCCTGAATAAACTCGTGGATTTGGACAATGGAGTAGTGCTATGCACAAGGTTTTGAAGATGAAAATCTGGGGCGGAACCTCACCCATAGATTAATAGGCACTTCATTTTGAGGTTTGGTGCCAACGTTGTTTTACTGGGGCATATCTGGAGATCGAGCTGATGGAACGGTGCTCGATCCCACTTCTGATGACGGAGCGCGTGGCTCCAAAGAGTTTTAAAAGATGATGACGTCAGCATTGTTGACGTTATTCCCTTGATTATTACGATGACTTCATGGTGACAGTAATTAAACTAGTGACGGCAGGAGAAGCCAGAGACGTCACTGGAAGTCATTGTTATTTATGAGGGTAGATTGGAATAACTTGCTGTAGGTATAACAAGGGTACCGGACTATTTGAGAAGCCTCTTGTTTAACTGAGGTACTAAGTAACTACCCTAACCTACCTATCGGTCTCCACCACCCCTTGTAACCGAGCCATCGCCAACCAATCTAGTCTACACGACCTACGTCGTACAACAAACTAGGACATGGCACATTTTATGAAGGAAGTGTATTCGGCGAGAGCCCGAATCGGAATGTGTCGCTGCACGCTTGTGCCCTTCCTTTTATAATAAAAGGTTGGTGGGGGAATGACGTAATTACGTCATGCTTGATTGTTTACACTACGAGACGGCGCTACCGTCAATTTACAGAGTTGTTGAGGGTATTTACAACTTGGTTGACAAAGTGATGTTTAATTCATGATTTGAGTAGTTTGACTGAGACGAATTATTTAATCTTGTCTTTCTTGACACTGCCAATTGAGGCTGAAAACGTCTTCGCTCCGACATATATATTTGAAATTTCTAATTTTAAGCACTATGAAAGTACAGGCAGAACAGTGTTATTACATAATTTCTCAATATTTGTTTTATTTTTTACTAAATAGAAAATAATTGATGCAAATTGCAAACATTGATTAATAATATGAAATTGACGTCAATTATTTGTGATATTGTAGTAGTATTTTTATCAAATCTAGGAAAATTTTTGTAGTGATCTTTAACAAAATTTTGTTAAAAAAACGCTATCTTTTTTTTTCTCTTAAAACCAACAAGGAATTGATACCTCCATTATTTATTGATGGTCAAAATAATTACCCTACATTTGGGGTAAATTTAAAATGTAAAATTCTGTCAACACAAGGGAATTATTTATTCAACTTAATAAAAATAATTAATGCATCATATATTTCAATATTTAGTATATGTTTTTATTAATTTTATTAGGTAAAATTACGTTAGTTTCATTCATACCTACTTCGAATATTAATTTTACAGCAAACCGAGTACGACATAGAAACAATGTTAGAACCCAAGCCAGCATCCGAGCTCATGAGGGTGGCCCGAGAAATCAACTCTAATGTCAGCTTGTATTTACCACGGAACACCAGAACTGACCAGGTGAGATCTAAATGCATATACAATATACATATAAGGATGACTGACTGGATTTATCAAGTATAAGATGTCAATTGTTATTAATTTATTATTACAAATTGTCCATTATACTTTCCAGGTACTATCGTTAGCCAAAGATGGATGCAGTTCTGTAGAAATTGAACAGAGTTATTTGGATAAGAGATTTGTAGCAATTACAGCATATTTTTACTAAAAGTAACCTATTGGTTTTTAAATTGTAACCTTACGAGTTTTGTGTAAATCTATGTGGGAACAGCATTATGATGTTATATTTTTTTAACAGTCTGTGTATTATTGATTAATATTTTGTAGTGTTGCCTCACTAGAAAGTGTAGTTTCCTACACAAAATATATTGTTCTAATCAAAATATTAAGTGAAAAAAAATAATAATAAGAATTATTATAAAATATATTCAATGTCATAGTCCTCATAATTATGTATTAAATTAAGTGTCTAGTGAATTATATTTTACTTTATTTTTAACCCTCGACGCAAAAACGACGGGGTGTTATAAGTTTGACGTGTCTCTGGTGTGTGTGTGTGTGTGTATGTGTGTCTGTGTCTGTCTATTCCCCTGTAGCGCTCAAACGGGTGGACCGATATGAATGCGGTTTTTTTTTGTTTGAAAGCTGAATTAGTCGAGAGTGTTGTTAACTATGTTTGATGAAATTCGATCCAAGATGGCCGTCGCTACAAAATGGCGGATTACGTATCACATGAAAGGGCTTGACTAGTAGAATAATACTATGCAAATCCAAGATAGCCGCCGCCACAAAGTGGCGAATGTCGGGGGTTTTATAAATTTTTAATTTATACTTGTGTACATGATCATTTCCTTACATAATTATTCCGTAGTATTTTTTTATTTTATTTTTCATAAATACTAAGCAATAATTATTTTATAAGAATAACTCGGAATGCCTTTTTTGTATAGCATTTTAAATAAAAATGACTACCTACATTTATGAATTTACTAAAATTTTATTAAATAGAAAAACAAGATATACTCACAGTGACTTCATTGCCTTACAAGAATACATTTTAAGCTTATGATATAATGTAAAAACTGTTAATATAAAGTTATTAATTATTACTACATTGTTAAATTACATATCAGGGTTGCCATGTTTCATTTAAAGAATGTCTAAAAAAACCAGTATAGTGCATCTAATTATTCAGTCATTATACAACATTAAGAAATTCATAATATAGAGGCGCCCCTAATGTCCTATAGAAAATAGTGGATCGGAAAATAGCTCAAGCTTATCAAAATTGTCATAAGTGTGTAAGAGATAACATTACATTTTACACAATAATAAAACAGTTTGCGGCAGACTCAAGGCAAAAGATGGCCTCCCTAAAATGTATACATAAACACACACACGCACAACTTGAGACTTCACAATGAACACGCGCCATTTTGTGTCTTCGGATTGTGCGTGTATGATACCTAATCTAAGCGTGTATGAGTGTATTCTTGACACGTTTTTAAAGTAGGTATGGCGCCTCCATATTATTAATTTCTCAATTTTATACAATGTCTTTTATGGTGAAAAAATAGTATATTACAAATACTTACTATGTCAGCTGCAGCGGGCAACTTGAATGCTAGCAACTAGTACTAGGGTTTAAGTCACTGGCTCACTTGTAACTTGCCCTTCTAATAAGGATCATTGGTGCCCATTCTGTGGTACATAATCTCGAAACTAATCTTGATTGAACGCTATCGATAACTGCCTCGTTGGTCTAGTGGTTAGCATAATCGAACGCAGATCACGAGGTCCCGGGTTCGATTCCCAGGTTGGGCAAATAATTGTTAGGTATTCAGTTTTTCTGTCAATAAATTCTCAATGCCAGGAGTTAGAAGCTGGCGGTGTTTCACCCCCGTGAATCGGAGAGCACATTAAGCAGTTGGTCCCGCTTATTAACACAATCATGTGGTAACAGTCGTTAAAGCCCGCCAACCCGCATTGGAGCAGCGTGGCGGGTCTAAGCTCAAAATTTTAGAGCTATTTAGTCTATAGAGATTTAGAGTCTAAATCTTTCTCCTATGAGAGAAGAGGCCTATGCCCAGCAGTGGGACGTTAAAAGGTGATATGATGATAGACAATGTTCTTTGAAGAAAAGAGAGATGATATTGAGAGATTGTATACAACAGAATTAGTGCTGTTATAAAATTATATTATGAAATGAATACATTACTATGTAATTTGATATTGTCACTTGAAGCGATGTAGCTATGTACTTGTGTGATCACTGATCATGATCAATATTAAAATATTCATTTGGAAAAGCACAGGATATACAACTAAGTACGTACTTTTTAAAGCTATTTTTATTCAATGTTTATTTCAGTAGGTATAGGTAGACCAGAATCTCATGGAAAAAAGGAAAATTAAATGTAGTAAGCAACACTAGGTTAACTCGGCTGCCCTAGTGATAAACAAAGTAATTACATTCAGAACACCTTACATGGGATTGTTTCACGAAACGAAAAATCAATCATTTTAAATGCAAAAACAAAGTAATCAACATCCAATTACTTTGTTTTTGTGTTGTGCTTGTTGTTTACTTGGTTTTTGCATTTATATTCCGGGGTAGTGTGTGCAGTTACTTTGTTTGGGCAATTCAAATTTCAGTAAACGGTTCAAGTTATTTGAAATATTAAACTGGTAAAAAACTACTCTACATAAAACTTTTTTTAATGCAAAAAAGTCAATTTCACAAAAAATGTCAGTTACTTTGTTTATCGTTAGGGCAGCCGCAGTGTTGCTAACTTTGGAATTTCATTTCCGTATTTTTCATGAGATTCTGGTCGACCTACATATATATACTTACCATTAAAATTTTTACTATATCGTAGCAGTTGTTTTAAATCTGTGGTTGGACGTGTTTTTCTTATGAAGAACAGGCAATGAGTTGTGTGTACTCATATTTTAAACGTTGTGATCTCTGTAAATACTTGTTGATGATAAATATAAAAAAAACAAGTGTAATCTGTGTTTAATTTCTATTATCAACTTTTGTCCTTTATATAATAAAACCGTCCAAGTGCGTGGCGGGCCACGCGCAGTGTAGGGTTCCGTAGTCACAATCCTCGAAAAACAGATATAACTCCTTAACCTGTGAACCCTACTTAGCCATGATAGTTTTCGTTTATAATTGATTATATCTACTACTGCTGTGAATTTTTTCAAGTTCCTATATACCTACTGCCATTTGGCTGATAGAGGAGGGGGGGGGGGGGGGGGGGCACTTGACTCTAATAAAAATTAGCACTTTAAAACATTTTACAAACGGATCTAGAAATCGAAAAATGATGTTCCCACACCCACAGTATTTTTAAAAGACCTATTCAACGATACCCCACACTATGGGGTAGACGAGAAAAAAAATATTCATACCCACTTTACATGTGGGGGAGCTACCCTAAAAAAAAAATTTTATCAAAATTTTATTTCACCACTTTGTCGGCGTGATTAGTATTTATACCCATGCCAAATTACAGATTTCTAGCACCAATAGTCTCTGAGATTAACCGAGGACGGACGGACGGACGGACGGACAGACAGACAGACAGACGGACGGACATGGCGAAACTATAAGGGTTCCTTGTTTACTACGGAACCCTAAAAACTAGCGGTTTGCCCCGGCTTCGCCCGTGGTACATATATAGCCTATAGCACTCAAGTATCACGTACATATCCAAGATGAAAGAATTTTTGAAATTGGTCCAGTAGTTCCTGAGATTAGTGTGGATGCGCTTTAGGTTGCTAAAAGCTGTCCTGACCTAGGTGTAACTAATAAGTTTATAAACCCAAACCTAAGTAGATTTAATCTCATTACAATATAATATTAAAAATTTTATCTGACCGTTTACAACTGAGTGCCGATTTGCTTATTTTTTTCTGGGAGTGATAACTATACGCTATATACAGATGTTCCTTAATACGAGACAATCCTCAAAATAATGAATGCATGAAGCATGTGGTCACAGCAGTTCACCAATTGCTCACCTTTGTCGTTTCCTAGCAGTGTTGGGACTGGGTAAATAAGAAACCAAGTGAAGTTTGTTTACCTTATATTATTAAGGTGAAAAAATCACATTTTGAACATAGTATTATTAAACTTATCCATTACCTTAAAGTACCTTATTAAACTAGTTTTTTATTTATTTATTTAAAGTAGTTTTAAATGCTGACAGAAAATTGAGATGTTATTTATAGAAATAATTGGCTCAGTCCTACATTTCCCACAATTATTTCCAATTAAGAAAGTTAAGGACTAATGGTTAAATACTGACTTATTTCTCTTACTCAAGTGTCCCAACTCCAAAATGTGACCATTTCTTGATATTTGTTGTATGGACAAAATGTGAAAATCAATCATGTTTCATTTGCAACATATGCATGTAATGTGTCATAAGGATGCTTTTAAGCAGTACTTTATTAGTATTTCAGTATTCAGCCAAGGATTTCAGTTATTAATTTGAATATGTGTTCATTTATTAGAACCCAAAACAATTTGACATAGTTTTTCTTTGAATAGTGACACGCTGATAATGTAATTAACCTTATTCTTTCATTTCCCCTTCTTCATCTTCTTCTTCAGCCCCTCTTACGTATAGTACATTGTTACATCTAATAAGGACTTCTCCAAGATTACCTAAAACAAAAATTTGAGAAATCTGATACAACACTTTAAAAATAAAGGCACCCTCATATCTCACTATTATATTAAATAAATTGAATGTATACATTAGAATGTAACCTAGGTTTCTACTCCTCAATTCTAAATCTGCTAAGTATCTGCTGAAAATAAGTCTTTAAACTCATTTTGATAAATGTTTTTAAAAATGCCAAATAAAATACCTGAGCAGGAGACGATGCTCATAACAAATGTATTTTATAGTGCGTGGAACACGCGCAAGCGACGCGTCTGGATGCAGAGGTAGATTTAAAATCGAGTTCATTGCTTTAGAGGTTATTTTATTCAAACAAACATGAAACTAACCTGTACAAGATCCGTCAACAATTTCTTCTGTATTAGCGAGCTGTAAGTTCATATAACCGTCGGCCGAAACTAATAGCCCCTTATATTCGTGTCCCCATTTTAGTTTTACTAAAACTGCCTTTCCTGTTAGGCTGTTTAGGAAGGGCTTGGGGTTGATAGGCATCGCCGCCGCCATTTTAGTAGGTTATCTGTAATTTTAGAAATCACATAAATAATGAGATTCCTTGCTAAATGGTATGGTTAATTTACATAAAATTCAATTTGTATTACTTATTTTTAACGATAAAACGAAAAAATAAGCCGCTAACCGCGTCGACTTTTGACATAAATTTATAAAATGGAATCTTAAAATGACATTGACAGTTTGGGTTACCAACCATAGACGTGCAATTTTTTAAACTGGTTTCAGAGCCTTGGGTTCTAATCTTTTGGGCTTCAAATACCGTTAAAAATATCTAAAGTCTCTGCTAAACTGGTATAACGATGCTAATATGAAAATATTTTTAATCAATTAAGCGGAATTTTAACGTTAATTACCAAATACCGTTAATTTTACCATTATATTAAAAACGCAAACTTTTGCGTTACAATGAGCTGGCTTATAAAATCTATAAACAGTGCTTATAAGCTTATAATTTGTGACCTACATCAATAGAGTGATTATAGCAAAAAATTGTATTATTTGGCGTTTAAAATAAATAATGTGGCCGATTCTGTTGTACACAATCTCTAAATCTAAACTAAAATGACAGGTCTAAATATATTCCTGTCTCTTTCACAATCCTCCCTGCTGAAGGGGATAGCACTATTTTTAAATCTGTCAATTTAGTTTAGGTTTAGAGATTGTGTACAACAGAATTAGCCACTTAATATATTAATCATATTATTATCGGGTAACTTGACAGAAATTAATTATTAACAGTTATAAATAAAATTAATAACATTATCATCATAACGTTAACATACTGTTAAAATCATTTTTACTGTTACTTAATAACGTTAAAATACTGTTATACTCCCTGTGATCCTGTGCTGTGATCCCAGTGCCATACACAAACACATTTGAACACAGCTCAGATTAAGGTTTGAACACACATTAATTGGTACAGCAGGGCGATTCAGAGCACTTCAATTACGGTTCGATTCGGTTTCGTTTTCGACAACTACCCTGTCGATACGGTTGTATTAGAGCGGGGCCGCACTGCGAAATTTATTCGCGCGAATTTTTTCGCAAAATTCTGTGACATATGGGAATGTATGAAGCTGCACGCACAAGCGATTTAAAATTCGCGAGAAAAATATATTAAAATGCGGAATATAAACCGCGCGAATAAAATTCGCGCGAATAATTTTCGCAGTGCGGCCCCGCTCTTATTCATCAAAAGTAGGTAAAGGTCGACCAGAATCTCATGAAAAATAGGAAAATTAAATTTTGTAGTAAGCAACACTAGGTTAACTCGGCTGCCCTAGTGATAAACAAAGTAGGTAATTACATTCAGAACACCTTACCTGGGATCGTTTCAGGTAACGAAAAATCAAGCAACTGCATTTTAAATACAAAAACAAAGTAATCAACATCCAATTACTTTGTTTTTGTGTTGTGCTTGTTGTTAACTTGGTTTTTGCATTTATATTCAAGGTTAGTGTGTGCAATTACTTTGTTTGGGCAATTCAAATTTCAGTAAACGGTTCAAGTTATTTGAAATATTAAACTGTGGTAAAAAAACTACTCGACATAAAGCTTTTGTTAATACAAAAAAGTCAATTTCACAAAAAATGTCAGTTACTTTGTTTATCGCTAGGCAGCCGTAGTGCTGCTAACTTTGGAATTTTATTTCCGTATTTTTCATGAGATTCTGGTCGATCTATATAAAAAGGGCTAGAAGAACCTCGTGCCCGAGCTCTAAAAAAAAAAAAATAAGATAAAAATCTGTGATAAAAATAAAAAATCAAAGGTGGTCTGTGGGTGGTAGCAGTGTTGCCAACTTAGGGGTTTTCCTTCAAATTTAGGGAGTAAAAAAATGCAGAGGAATTTTTTCATGGGAGTTATATTTTTAGGAGTTTTGACCTCTTTTACTTTTGGAATTACGATCAAAATATTGGTCGCATAAAAAATCATGAGATATTTTTTATAGAAAATTAAATTTCCTACAACTTTTGTTTAAAAACCTTTATTTAATATAAGACCAACATTTTTGCTGGGCCCTATTCATTATTCGCTTAATTATTTATAACTAGCATCTACCCGCGGCTTCGCCCGCGTGAATTTCGGTTTTAAACAAATCCCGAGGGAATCGTGGATTCCCGTTCCCGCTCCCTTTTACAACCTTTATACCTACTACTTATCAAGAAAGTTCGCTATAGTAATCTACTTATAGCTGTAGCTATAGATTTCGGATTTTTCAAAATCCTGTGGGAACTGTGCATTTTTCCGGGATAAAAAGTAGCCTATGTGTTAAGTCAGAGCATAATCTATCTCCATTCAAAATTTCAGCGAAATCGGTTCAGTAGTTGCGGCGTGATTGAGTAACAAACATCCAAACATCCACACTTTCACATTTATAATATTATTATTAATATTATTAATAATAGGATTTATTTAGTAGAATTGTTTTATTAGGGGGATTTTAGGGGTTTTTAAAAATATTTTCGAGGGTTGGCAACACTGGGTGGTGGTGGATATTTTGTTTATAATTTTTTATTTCTTCATTTCAATAATTGTCAATTTTGTAATCGGTAAATCGCACGTTTACTGATTTACTGATTGTGAATATATTGCAATTCATAGTATTCATACGAGTATCTAATAAGCAAGTAATTACGCAGTTATAATTTTGTGAACAAGGCACTTACAAGTTAACTTGGTACTATGGCTACTTTCGAAGACAAAATTCTGGGTGAGAAGTTACAGAATTATTGTAGCAGTAGCGAAGATGAAGGGTCTGAGGACGAGGACAGCCGAAGCGGAGGCGAAGACGACAAGCCTTCGAAACAATGTACAACTAGCGCCGAGCCCGCTCCAGTGAACAACTGGAACGGTACGGCCAGCAACACGGGCCCCAAAGGCGTATTGGAAGACTGGCGCAAGTTCAAAGAGCTAGAAGCGGCAAATCGCGAACAACTAGCGAAAGAACGATTCGCTCTAGCTAAAAAGCTCACCATGACTGTAAAGACCGCGCGCGAAGAAGAAGAAGCGAAAGAGATCGACGAACTTGAAGATGAACTAAACGAACTAATTGACGAAGAGTTTTTGATGAAATACCAACAGCAACGGATGCAAGAACTGATGTCACAGCTTCAGAAGGCACCTAATTTTGGCAAGGTTATAACACTGAAAACACCAGATGACTTTTTGAATGCAATAGACAAGGAAGATTCCAAAGTCACAGTGATCATTCACATTTACAATAATGGTGTAAAGGCGTGTGAAAGTATGGACGGATGTTTGAATATTCTCGCGAGTGATTATCCGGGTATTAAGTTTTGTCGCATCGCGGCTGATGTAGCTGGACTAAGTAGGCATTTTCGTATTGATGGTGTGCCAGCTCTGTTGGTCTACAAAGGAGGTCAGATAATTGGAAACTTTGTGCAGTTGATAACTGAACTGGGTGATGATTTTTATGCTACAGACGTTGAAAAGTTTCTCATAGAATATGGTATGCTACCTGAGAATTAATATAAAGGTATAATTTGTGTATAAGTTAAGATCCAGTGTATAAGTATTTATGGCTATGCCATTAAAATTAATTGAGGAGCTGGCGAACAAAACTGCATAGGTAATTACACTTCTGGTCAAAACACTTCTTTTTTAATCTGGTGGCTTGCTGAACAAGAATCTCAACTTATTTCTTTTGAAAACAGCCTAAAACTTTAAAATTAAGCTTTAAAATTGCATCTAAAGTTTGTTGGTTTCGAACAAGTCTTAGCAGCTTTGAATATGTTTTTTGCTTCTGTAAAATTTTATTTTATGTAATTATGCAGTTTTGTTCGCCAGCTCCTCATTTGTGTGTAAGTTAAGATCCATTTGTATAAGTACTATAAGTATTTTTGGTAGAATTTTATTGTAGAAGGCAGAAGTAATAATAATTATGAATTGTTAGTTTTGTGTAACAAAATGTGCTTGCACATTGTCACTGCATCCCGAATGCAGACTATCTGAATGGATAAATTCACAGATCTTAAAAAATTATCATCATTTTGACTGTATTGTATAGGATTTTCACACTACTTTACAGTTAGACTACTCTATATAAATATATAATTACTGTATGAGCTCCTGTGGATATTACATATAAATATTATTATACTATATTTTTAATTCCTTCAGTCTCCTTTTGGAACAGAGGACAGATAAAACTTGTCCATTTTAATCTGTTTTATGGAGGAAAGTGTACTTTTCACTACTAAATTAGTATGTATACATATAGCTATAACTATTAAGTAGTATTAAAATGCTTATTTTAAGATTTGATATAGTTAAAACTTGATCTTGTACATTAATTAATTAGCTACTACCTACCGGGCCTATCTCACTTTGCTGTGTAAACATAATCAATCAGAACAGAAGAACATGTGTGCCATTCTTTGTTGATGCAAATTCTGTCAATTTCCATGTCAGATGGAATAAATGATTACATGATAGAAAGAGGGCTTTGTAGGTGAATATGAATTTTAGACACTCATCCCTGTGCAAGCTAAACTGCATTTTATTGTCAAATCAGAGCCGCTTTTATTTGTCTGTGTCGTACTGTGTTGTCATCGTAAGGCTGTACTATTAAGTATTTGTACCTGTACTATTAAGTATTCTGTATCTAATTTATACCTGTACTATTAAGTATTACTGTACTGTTATTGTAAAAGTGAAAATCAGCAGAAAGCACCTTGATATTCATTTGTTGCAGGTGAAACTCAATAATAAATTACTGTTAACTTTCTCATTAACTTATGAGCAACTGCAATGATTTGCTGTCAATTGATTGGTATTTATTGCTATATTTTTTACTGGTATTTTTGTACTTGGAGTGTTTAGAATTTAAAATACATATGTACCTCATAATAAATATTAAAACTGCCTGGAGTGATATTAATGGAGCATGAACAGATCACAATTAAGTATACAGTTACATATTTATAACTTTTGAGTAATATGTATGTGTGATGGAGCATTTACAATAGCATTTATGTTTTTAATCAATGTGGTGTAATAGATTTCTATTTTTAAATATTAGTAGTTTTTAAAATGTGAAAAATATAATTTATTTAGATATTTTAAGTAAACACTACTAAGTAGGATTGTTTTACTTATACCTAAGCACTTAGTGTAAGTATTTCTTAAAACTAACAATTATTTTGTGTTCATTAATAATTTATTTTGTTTTTATGTAAGTACTTATTGTTTTCGTGAGTCTTGAAAATAAAAAAAAATCCAAGCTATATTTTTTTTATTTTATTATTAATAAATAAATAAAATATGTAATTCTATTTCAGGTTGGTGACCCAGATAAAATAAAAATAAAAAGTAGAAAAATATAATATAAAGATTAAGAACAGTCCTTACCTGCAAAAGTCATTAAAATGAAACAAATAGAACTTCATAACCATTATTTATTATCAAGAAGTAAATATTTAGCAAATTAACTTACGACAAATTGTTCTTATTTTGTATTAAGTTTGAAAATACATCACTTTTCTCTATGACAAATTATATCAATGGTTGCAGCAAAATAAATAGCATTCAAAAAATACTGAGACCTTGTACACATTAAATATGAAATAAAAAAATTTAACTGTTAGCAATACAATTTTTTTTGTAAAAGTTACACAACAAAGAATTACAGCAAACACCTTTGTTTTTATTTCAGTTTTATAAACGAAAGTTATTATTATTAAAATTATTATTATTAATCATGTGACAAAATTGAATTTATTCCTCTTCTTAACAATTGTCTTGAAGATCATCCAAATTAATACATAAATATTTTCTTCCAAGTATGAGATTTTGTATATATCTAGGCTAGTCTTTACACTATAAATCTTAATTATTTAATGATCCGAGATATAAAAGTAAATGTGGGTAGTTACATCAAACAATACTTTCACAAACATACTTAAATATTATTAAACTATAAATATACTTAGAACCATTAGGTATAAGAGTTCACCATAAACATTAACTTGCCATTCTATGCAAACAATGCTCAATATAATTTTACTAACATACTTATCTTATTAATAGTGGATTCAATTCTGGGGCCAGAAATTTTATGAGTCTTTATAAAAGTACAACTTAGGGTCAGTGCACAACTGCACACCAAGAGTGTAGCAGAGCATAGATTTTCTGAGAACACTGAATAATTAACATTAAAACTACATATTAACATACAGTTCAAAATCTGTACTCTGCTTTGCTCTGCTTTATGTGTGCGCTGACCCTTAAAAGTTACATCAATGAACTTAAACCAATAACCGCAATTCAATGATACAATCGCTCAATTTCATGCGTTACTGGCGCTATTTAGTGAATTCCCCATTAATAATAGCTTATTACTTACTTTAAGTAGATAATTTTACTCATTACATCTTTGCGTAAAGACCCTCAAATACAGTAGGTACTCATATATATGAAGGTTCCGTTTGAAAGTGTGTCAAGTGTTAGTGAATTTTGCGATATTTGGCATTTGAAATGTAATAATAAGCGAAGATTATTTACGCTAAAGGCTTGTTTGTTTACACATTTGTTCGAGGGGCGATGCGAGACGGGGTGTGAATGTGATCTGTAGGGTTATGCCGAGTTCGCATATTTCGACAATAATACTAGATTTCGACTAAAATAATATCAGAATAAAATGGATTTAAAACCTCTCATTTAAAGTCGTAATTTCAGTACTTCCGATTTTTATTATGCAAAATCTCCGCTTAGGGCGCTGGCTGTAGAATTGTAGATGTATGGACGTACTCAAACCTTCATGCAAGCCAGTTTAGGTCTATTTTATTTTAAAGTTATTGTGTTCACTCAAAATCGATCAACGTTGTCGCAATGCGAACTGGGTAATAACCCTACAGGCACTCTGTCGATGTCGCCTCACTACTCGAGCAAATGTGTAAACAAGCCTTTATGACATTGAAATCGAAAACGACACAAAACTCGACAATTCTTGTATGTATGAAAAGGGGACTAAACTAGATTTTATAAAATGCACTTTCCACACACTTTCAATGGTATTCAAATATACCACAAAAAAGAAAGAAATTCTAAAGTATATTTAACCAGGGTGAGTATGAAAGATATTACATACATAATACTAGCACAACTCAACAATTTCATTGCTCATTTCAACCTTCCTGCGTTTGGGGGGCTTAGGTGCTGGCTCCCCGTTGTCGTCCTCATCAATGATTTCCATGTCACTGTCACTGTCATCCTTAGAACGTGAGGGACCAGGCTTTGGCTCGTCGTTCTCTTTGCCGTTGGAACCGTTTGCAGTGGTCTCTTCTTTTGGTCCGAGCATCGGGGAGTCTGTATCGGTGACCAAACGCCAAGATTTCTCTTCGTCCTCCTGCTGTAATCTCACTCTGACTTCGTAGTTTTGTAGGAAATCATCAACTAATAAAGCGCAACCATCATTCAAACCAATTTCCTCTAGAGTTTTTTCATTGTTGTGGTCAGTTTCACCGGGCTCCGATGATAGTACGACGAGGCCTTTGCCTTCTACAGTTGCATCTGGTGCCTGCATATTGAGGCCCTCTTTGAAAGCACTGTTGAGATCTTTGAGTGTCAGGTGTTTCATGTTGCAAGCGAGGGCCACTTCTGGTTTCGGTGCGCATACGTAGCACTTGGGATTTGGTGCGGTCAAGGCTAGAAAGATAATTGCAATGTTTAGAAAAAAATTGGGTCAAGAAAATTTGTTCTGAGAGATGATCATTTTTCGTCTCACAATCTGTGTAAAAATAAAAATTCCAAGCAATATATTGAAAATCAAAAAAGCTGTGATAGCCTAGTGGTTAGGACGACCGACTTCTAATCGGAGGTCGTGGGTTCGATCCCGGGCACGCACCTCTAACTTTTCGGAGTTATGTGCGTTTTAAGTATTTAAATGTCACTTGCTTTAACGGTGAAGGAAAACATCGTGAGGAAACCTGCATGCCTGAGAGTTCTCCATAATGTTCTCAAAGGTGTGTGAAGTCTGCCAATCCGCTTGGCCAGCGTGGTAGACTATGGCCAAAACCCTTCTCACTCTGAGAGGAGACCCGTGCTCTGTAGTGAGCCGGTAATGGGTTGAGCATGATGATGATGATGATGATATTGAAAATATCGAATTCGATATACGATATATTATATCGATAAAAATATCGATATTTTTTGAACATTGAACATCCCTAGTCCAAGACAACATCAAAACAAATTAAAAAAAAAGACGTGTGGTACTCGGGGACTGCCGCGGTAAAGCTATTGCATAGCATTTTTTATCAACTTATGCAATTATAATTATTTATTTATTTTATTTATGCAGTATTTTTTTTATTGCATATTAAAATATATCAAAATGTAAAAAAAAGCAAAGTACAACGAAAACGCGACTGAGATTCGAACCTGCGACGCCGTACTTTATACGATACTAGCTGACCCCCGCGACTTCGTTCGCGTGTTTATAGGTTTTATGTAGGATCGGATCGGATCCCATAATTCTTTTATGTACCTAAACTAAATGTAGCCTAAGTTACATCCTTATATCCTTATAACATCACCTATCTGCCATTGAAAGTTCCGTTAAAATCGACCCAGCCGTTTCGGAGATTTGTTGGAACAAATAGACAGACCGACAAACATAAATTTAAACGCACACCAGTTTAAAATAAGCCGATAGAAGCTATGCAATAGCTTAAAAATCAGTGAGTTGCTCTAGACTTTACATTACCACTCTTTTGCGTCGCGCAGTCGGATAAAAAGTGGAAGCTGTATACACTTACTCTTCTCGGGCACAAACAGTTGGCCACGATGGTTGACCTTGGGCCGCAGGTAGACGCTGGTGCAGTTCTCGATCTCTCCCCTGAGCAGGCTCTGCGCTCGCAACACCGCCAGCCCCGCTACTATGGCGTTAGCGGTCGCTATAGCCGGTATTATGTTGCCCGCCATTGCTGTGGAACAGTACAATCTCATTGCAAATACTTTTTAATCTAAACTTTAAAAAAAGGAGGTTGTCAATTCGACGTGTGTATGTAAGTAATAATATAATAGTGGAACTGCAATATATTCACATTATTATGTGACTTTACAAAGCTATAGTTTAAGAAAAATTAAACCAACTTTAATATACTGAAACAAAGAATAACGGAAAAGGAAAAAGTGTCCTTATCTTGAAAACTACTTAGTCAACCGATTCTGATAAAAGCACTGTTTCCTAAGTTTTCCTAAGTTTTGGAGTTGTTTAAAAATTATAGCATATTTGCAAGCCCCAGACTAATAAATCAACGAATATAAGAGGAATACAGTGCTCAGACAATCCGTCAAGCGCTTATGAACACAAATAACCCAATATTATGTTTAAAACCTTTGTTATTAGATAAATAAATAAAAGAAACATACACTTGATCTCGAAGCGCGAGCTGAGCGGGATGCTGAAGATGTGCGCGCGGATGTTGGCGCACGCCGTCACGAAGTCCATGGCGCTGCGCTCGTCCTTGTCCCACACCAGGTGGTCCCCAGCAGGGCGGCGGGCCAGCTCCGCTTGCAGGGCTTTGCAGCTCTCCGCAAACACCTACACAAACAACCGGTACAAACTTTCATCCCCTATATCAACCCCTTTCAGCCTTTTTTTCGCGACAAAAGGTAAGGCGTCCTTTTCCAGAGTCTTAATTAATCTGTGTGTCTGAACTCTAAAGCAGTAACAGCCTAATGGTTAAGACCGGCAACATCAGCCTCCTCTTCATGGTCTAAGATCCCGCTATACAACAACCTTCACCAAGATGTTTATTTGATGAAACGTATTTTATATTTAATTTAACACGTCAATAAATATATTGCATATGGGTTGCCTAACAAACAGTCCAGGATATGATTAATTAATAAATAAAAAATAAAAATATTTTTTTTAACATTTCACCGGTTTGATTATTAGACAAATTCTACACCAATCGAAAGTATGATGCCCATAGAATATGCAAATGTTAGGTTGCTTATTCTTTTCCGGTCACAACTCTCGGGTAACCAGGTGTAAACAGGTAAATCGATACTAGCATTTTGCACCAGTCTGATTATTGAATTAAAATTAAATGAAAATAAAGATGATTTCATTATGAATTTGTCTAATAATCAAACCAGTGAAATGTTTAAACAAAATTTTTTTTTTCAATTATTAATTAATCATATCCTGGACTGGAATTTGTTAGGCAACCTATATGCAATATATTTATTGATGTATTAAATTAAATATAAAATACATTTCATCAAATAAGCATCTCGGTGAAGGTTGTTGTATGGCGGGATCCTATACTATCAGGGGGGCCGAGTTCAAACCTAAAATCCCATAAAAATATTACACTTCTTTTAATGAAGTCTTGGTATATTTAGCTATAACTTTCGTCCACAGAGATTCGAGTAAAATTAAACTTACTTAAAAACGAAAAACGAGTAAATTGAATTGCACAAGTCAGTATTCATACCTCCATGGTGTCAAGGTTCAAATTTTGGTGAGTAACTTTAACAGTAACCTTACTTTGAGAGTATAATTTTATTTCAGATTTAACAATTATAAAAAGTTACCTATGAAACTTTTCTGCACTAACAAATACAATTGAACTTTTAGAAGTTTTGTATGTCAATAGTATTGGCAATGACGATGGGCTGGTCACATCATTCGGAGTGAGGATAAATGGAGCAAAACAATCAGTTTGTGGTACTCCAGGGAAGGAAAGAGGAAGAAAGGACAACAGATTAAAAGATGGGGAGATGAAATAGCAGCTATAGCAGGGAAAAAATGGACCAGACGAGCAATAAACAGACACGATTGGAAAGCAAAGGCCTTTGCCAAAGGGCACATGGATAAGTGGGAAAAACATAAAAGAAATTGTAATAAGCATAATAATGTAATCTGATTGAGGCTTAATAAATATATAAATAAAAATATCAATAGTGTAGAAAAGATCTTTACCTGGGCACACTCATGTACTGACCAAACCCTCTGGTCGGGCAATCCCGAATGCTGAACTGATGGCTTGTCTTTCCCTGGCAGATTATCCCATGTCAAAGGTGTGGGCGGACGACGCTTCTTCCACAGATTCTCCATGGACAACAGATAACGGATGTCATCACCAAAGAGTTTACAGAATAACTTTTCTGGGTTGTAGTTCGTTTCGGACGCCCAAGCTCTTGTGCTTTTACGTTCCACGTTTCCAGCTTCTGTTCCTGTAAAATCAAAATTTAAAGTCTTTATTTAACAGGAAATTAAATTTTAACAATCAATTGTTTATTAAAATACTTTATATTAATTACATAACTTAATCAAAAACGGAGGCCAAACACACATAAGATTTTAAGTTTTATACATTTTCATGAGTGGTACATTATTATTTTTCTATGCTTTAGTTTTAGTATATAAAAAATGAATTTAAAATATTAAACCAACATCAACGTCAGCATAATCTGTACTTTTTTTTCTTACTACCATCTGATAATGGTTTTAATTCCATTGGCACTTTTAGAACTGCTCTTAATTGGACAGTTTTAATCTTTTCCACAGCATACTTGTAAAAATTTTTTGAAAAGCATCTCTAAAATGTCATTCCCTGATTTAATACCAAAATATTATACCTTCAGAGCTTAAAGCAGAGGCGCCTGCTTCTCCCGCAGCCTCAGGGTCTGCGGTGTCAGGGCTGACGTCTTGATCAGGGTCCTCTTCACCAAAGAGCTGGTTGAACAGGTGTTTTGCCCATACAATGCAATGGATCGGTTCAGACGGGGTGTTCCTGATTGTGCAGCCGGGGAAGGATTTTTGTGGAGCCTTCGGTTGACATTCGTAGCATTGGGTCAGGCCTTTTTTGATGAGCTCCACCTAAAAATAGATTATTTTATTTATTTTCAATGTGCACATGTACCATACTGTGTTTTTCAATACATTTGTAAGTGAAAATGTTAAAAAACAATAATAACAATCACAGTATAACAGATTTTAACCTATATAATTCTATCTATAGCTGTGATAGCCTAGTGGTTAGGACAACCGACTTCTAATCGGAGGTCGTGGGTTCGATCCCGGGGCACGCACCTCTAACTTTTCGGAGTTACGTGCGTTTTAAGTATTTAAATATCACTTGCTTTAACAGTGAAGGAAAACATCGTGAGGAAACCTGCATGCCTGAGAGTTCTCCATAACGTTCTCAAAGGTGTGTGAAGTCTGCCAATCCGCTTGGCCAGCGTGGTAGACTATGGCCAAAACCCTTCTCACTCTGAGAGGAGACCCGTGCTCTGTAGTGAGCCGGTAATGGGTTGATCATAATAAAAATAATAATAAATTCTATCTATTTGGCTGGATCATATTGGTTGGTAGTATAGTATAACCCTATTCATTCAAGAGCATAATTCAAGCATACAAACAAGTTTTGCACCTCTTGCTACCGCCACTTAAAACTTTGTGTAAAAATTTCATGTGACATGAACTAGTTTTGCAGATACAAACATTAAGTAAGCTGAGTTTTTATTTATAAGATTTTATGAAATTATTGTAATAGAATAAAGGGTATGATATTTATTTACCTGTCCAGCGTACCCAGCCGTGCCGGTTTCAATCAGTGGTACCTTAGCAGCCAAGCACATCCTGTTCACATGGTTACGTGCCACTCGGTTGTCCAGAGCATTCATCACAATATTGAATTGTGTGAAGTAACTCACTCCATAATCATTACTGAAATATTATAATATCATCATTATCAACCCATTACCATCCCACTACAGAGCACGGACCTCCTCTTAGAATGAGAAGGGTTTAGAAGCCTACTACGGAGATGAGATTACACTCTCAGAATGAGAAGGGTTTAGAAGTCTACTACGGAGATGAGATTATACTCTCAGAATGAGAAGGGTTTAGAGCCTACTATGGAGATGAGATTACACTCTCAGAATGAGAAGGGTTTAGAAGCCTACTATGGAGGTGAGATTACACTCTCAGAATGAGAAGGGTTTAGAAGCCTACTACGGAGATGAGATTACACTCTCAGAATGAGAAGGGTTTAGAAGCCTACTACAGAGATGAGATTACACTCTCAGAATGAGAAGGGTTTAGAAGCCTACTGAGATGAGATTACACTCTCAGAATGAGAAGGGTTTAGAAGCCTACTAAGGAGATGAGATTACACTCTCAGAATGAGAAGGGTTTAGAAGCCTACTACGGAGATGAGATTGAGATTACACTCTCAGAATCAGAAGGGTTTAGGCTGTAGTCCATCACTTTTACCAAATTATGGAAAACTCTCAGGCGTGCAGGTTTACTCACAATATTTTCGTTCACCATTATGTGCAAACTTTGTTTAATGCTAACTTGGTTGTCTTTAAACTAGACTGAAAGGTCTTAAATTACTGCCAGCATTTTCACAAAATTCTATGGGTAAGAGGACTGACAGAGAGAGACTGCATTTAATTTGTTTAGAGATTGTTTACAACTGAAATTAGAAGGATTAGGTATATGGTTTCACTAAGAATTTGCGCATTCATAAAAACTTCCTGTGTCGTCAATATAGGATACGCCATAGAGTTCATTTACCTTTGACGACCACGACCACAAATACTAACCTAATAACACTGTCATGATGTGCGATTATTTTCACATTGGGGTTGAAACTGAGAGCACTATCCTTTGCCACTTGCGCCTTCGACTTCCCCACATGCTCTTTGTGAAATAGGAACTGCCTGTTTAGATTGCTTACGTCGATTGTATCAAGGTCGATCTGGAATAATACGCGATTTTATCGATCTGTATAACGTTTTACACATATCAATTAACTATTACTAAGTCAACGGAGAGTGAAACTTACAATTTCTATGTATGGGAAGCCGGTGAGAACGAGATTTTTTAGAATTTCACAACCTATACCGCCGGCTCCGACGACTAAAATCTTGGAATTTGCTATCGCCTCCGTTAACTTCTCATCGAATACGCCAGCTACCCGTGCCACCATCTTCCGAAGCTTAATGTTAGATTACAGTTATCACAAATTGTTAAGATTTACGGAATTTTATTAATAATTTGCGAAGCAACAAAAACGGAAACTTTGCGACAATCGACAATTTATTGGCATTGGACAATCAACTGTCAAAAGTTGGCGTCCCGCGGTCCCGCCACAGATTAACGATAGGATTAGTAAACGTCGACCAGAATCTCATGAAAAATACGGAAATGGAATTGCCCAAACAAAGTAACTGCACACACTAACCCGGAATATAAATGCAAAACCAAGTAAACAACAAGCACAACACAAAAACAAAGTAATTGGATGTTGATTACTTTGTTTTTGGATTTAAAATGCAGTTGCTTGATTTTTTGTTTCATGAAACTATCCCAGGTAAGGTGTTCTGAATGTAATTACTTTGTTTATCACTAGGGCAGCTGAGTTAACCTAGTGCTGCTTACTACAAAATTTAATTTCCCTATTTTTCATGAGATTCTGATCGACCTATAATATAAAAGATGTGTTTCATCGATGATCGAACACTATAATAGTTTTAGTTTAACTATCAATAGAAATTTTAATTAACGTCATAATATTAAGCAATATTTATCATCGCTTTTTAATTAGATAAGTAACAGTAAGTACCTACCATAGATAAATGAATAATTTTCTGTTCCGTGGTACCTACCTATGTACAGCTCGCACGAGCACTTGGCTAGTCCTTTATAGGTACCTAGGTACCACTAGGTACTTACCTACTTTTCGAGACTTTAGCACCTGTACAGTCGCTAAGAAAACTAAAACTTTAATAGGTACGCGCGATATAAGTTATCTGGTCAGAAATTAGTCACGAGTGGCTACGTAGATACTTTAACTGTTTTACTAGTCACTGAATGCGCAGTGTAATTTTTTTAATTAATTATTAATAAATAATAAATAATTAAGTTAATTTAAGTATTTAAATATCACTTGCTTTAACGGTGAAGGAAAACATCGTGAGGAAACCTGCATGCCAGAGAGTTCTCCATAACGTTCTCAAAGGTGTGTGAAGTCTGCCAATCCGCAATTGGCCAGGGTGGTAGACTATGGCCAAAACCCTTCTCATTCTGAGTGGAGACCCGCGCTCTGTAGTGAGCCGGTAATGGGTTGATCATGATGATGATGATGATGAATGCGCAGGCGTCTCAGAGATTTTAACTTCAGGCCGGCAAACTAAGATCGCATGATCTGTAGGACATAGACGTATCTTACCCTATGACAATCCAATTTTGCTATCATCGCCGACCGTATATTAGATATACGGTAGGTATACCCTTATTAAATGCCCATAACCGTTCCGAAATGTCCATGTAACCCCGTAATTGCATATTGACCCCAAGCGAAATGAGATGTTATTGCCGCGGCCACGAAAATCAAATTAAGGTCCCGCGCGAATGCTCAACGTTTCCATTTTGGCTTAGCTCAGATATATGGGGGCTGGTTGGCAATTAAGGTTCACAGTAAAATGGTCGTTTGAAATGGGCAGAAATATTTTTGTCGGCTTCGTGGTTTGACGCCAAATGTACATAATTTTTATTCGATACTTAGCTTGTATGAATTTGGGATAGTGGCGGGTTGAAGTTGGGAAATGCACATAAAATAGGTAAGTAACATATTTTGAAAAGTGCTGCTTAGTTTAGTACGAAGAACTGATGGACGTGGGAATGGCGACCTCGCACAGGAAAGCGCAGTGTTGGCAGACACAGTAGGTACTAGGTGGACAGATGACATCAAGCATGTCGCAGGGAGCCGCTGGATACAAATGGCGCAAGACCTCGGAGTGGACGTTTATCGGTTGACGATGATGACAGTAGGTACTTTAAGCGTTAATTGATAAAATAATATCTCGTAATTAGGTAAATAGGTAAGTACTACCTACATATCACTACATAGTATAAAACAAAGTCGCTTTCTCTGTCCCTATATCCCTATGTCCCTATGTATGCTTAAATCTTTTAAACTACGCAACGGATTTTGATGCGGTTTTTTTTAATAGATAGAGTGATTCAAGAGGAAGGTTTATAAGTATAAAAATTGGACCCGGTAGATGGCGCTAATAGCGGGCAGGACGACGTCTGCCGGATCCGCTAGTTATTTTATAATTGGTAGGTAAATAAGTACCTAATTATTTTATTAAAAATCGATGAGGCGTCCGAAGGGCACTTTTGAGCCGCATTGGTATATACTTACCAGGTATATAAAGCTCTAAGGTTATAGGGTTGTAGCCCTACCTTGATCTATACTTCGACTTTTAATTGTATGCACTAATGTGAAGTTTCGTGGGTTGTCACTTTTTAACGAAAATAAAATAGGGATGGGGTACAGGTGATTGATTTGAATCATTCAATTATTTTATTCAAATTAAAGTTTATATTTTAAGTAATTATTATATTTTATGTACAAAGTGTACCTATATAATATATGTATACCTATATATAAATACATATATTTTTAATATATAAAACAAAGTCTGGTTTATTCGAACACTTATAACTCGAGAACGGCTGGACCGATTTTCATGGTTTTTGATTTGTTGTATTTGTCTCCGTCCCAAATAGCAGAATAACTGTTAAAAATATTGGAAAATTGACGAAAAAATAAAAGAAAAAACATTTTCCCATACAAAATGTTCATGGGTTTCCTAACTGTCAAACATTGAATGTTCTTCCCGTGGATTCGGAACTCTCTCACCCGTATGATGGGGTGACCAATTGACCATGGTCCCGCATTAAAGACTAAAGTTGAAAAAAAAAATCAAAAATCAGATTAAGTTCATATTCATCATCTATTTTTTTTATTGAACTACAAGTTAGCCCTTGACTGCAATCTCACCTGATGGTAAGTGATGATGCAGTCGAATACGAAAGCGGGCAAACTTGAAAGAGGTATGCATACCCCTGATCGGTTTCTACACGGCATCGTACCGGAACGCTAAATCGCTGGCCGGCACAGCTTTGCCGGTAGGGTGCTAACCAGCCATGGCTAAAACCACCAGACCGGACCAAAGACAATTTAGAAATTATAAAATCCCAAATTGCCCCTGCCGGGAATCGAACCCGGGACCTCCCACTTATAAGACCAAAGCGCTCACCACTGCGCTAGGGAGGTCAAAATCATCTAGAAAATTATAAGTAGATTCCAAAAATATGTAACACTGTTCAATTTTTTTTTCTGAATAACTAGTAGGTATTCTTTTAAAAATATCATTTTTTTTAAATAAAGGGGCAGCAGCAACTTAGCATGTTAATTATGACAGATATCGTCCTTATTTACAACATAGTGTTATATTTGTATATATTTTAGTTTTTCCTTTACTACATTTTGGCCCTTGTACATTAGTTTTTATTATATTTATTTTAAGTACTCCAAAAACAACCTAATAAGGCTAATGTGCCAAAGTGGCCGCAATATGTAATTTTTTTATATTTTTACTCATCTAATTTAGTGAAAGTTAAATTAAGTTGTTAACTCACACAATAAATATAAATTATTTACATATTTTGATAAATATGTCATATTGATACTTAACTATAATATAGTTCCAGACCAGATCATATTATGATCTGGTTTTAAGTTCTATAGTCTTCACTCTTCAAAACTTATAGTTATGGACCCGTATTTAAAACGTATTGTGTTTTCTTATGAAATACCTAGATAACAAAAGCAAGTTTTTTTAAAGATCACAGTTTAATCAATAAAATTACCTAAAGTTATTCAAAAAGTCTTTCACATTGTTTGTTAGTAAAATCACAAATTAACAAAAAAAATCGTAACTGGCGTAAAAAAAGCATCTCAAGAAACCAGTACACTAACGCTGAGTTGTACACTAATGCTGAGTTGTACAAAAGAAACTTCCATCCCCTATTCCAAGGAAATCTTGCTGAACAAGATACAGACAAACAAGAATCAAAACAAGTAGTTTAGGCTTAAGTATCGATTATATATTAATTGGAAGTTTTAGTTATTTATGTAATAACTAAAATATGCACATCAACAATGTCTAGGGATATTTTGTATAAAGTTCTGAAACTCGAAAAATATTAATCGGTTTTAAATTATTTTAATGAAAGCTTATTTTGTAGACCATATTAAATGATTCTAAATTTGAATTTGAAAAAATAAATTGAAAACAAATGATTTGTGCGGCATAATTGTAGCGAAGTTCGAAAGTTTCAATTGACCTAACCCAGTTTTTGGTATATTTTTGTACCAAATGAAAGTTTCAATGAAAATTATTGGTTAATTTCTAATTTATGCAACTGTATGCATCATGCAGAGGCGACATTTAACAAGAGACGAAATGTTAAGGGCAGTAGGTACGCTCCAAACTGGGGCTCCTCAACGAAGTATTGCCGAGGCGATTGAAACAAGAAAAAACGTGATATCAAGGTTGTGGTCACGTTATTGCACCACTGGTGAAGTGGCTGAACGGCACCCAGGCGAGAAGCGCATAACCGCCCGAAGACAGGACCGATTTTCGCAAATGACCGCGAGAAGATAACCAAATGCTACAGCCATGCAGTTGGTTTAAAGGCTCCAGTCAGACCACCATTTGCTTGTCAGTGACGAAACTGTGAGGAGAAGACTGCACGAGGCTAACCTTCATGCTCGCAGGCCGCTTCGTACTCCAGCACTACGCAGAGGAAATCGTGGACGAAGATTACAGTGGGCTCGCGAACATTTGCTCTAGGAAGATAACTAGTGGTCTGTAGTGCTGTTTACCGATGAGTCCCGATTCGGATTTCATCCTGATTTACGAAGAGTACGTGTATGGCGAGCTCCTGGTCGTGACAACCGTCTGCGACACCGTCAGGAAGTCCAGCCATACCACGGCAAAACAATTATGGTTTGGGCGGGAATTCGTATCGATGGAAGAACAGATCTCGTTTGGATCAGAAACACCATGACTTCTGAAAAATACCGTAATCAGGTGCTAGCACCAATAATCTATCCCCATCGACTGCAAATGGACCAAGTTTTCACGCTCATGCACGACAAAGCCCGTTCGCACACTGCGCGAGTGGTGACCAGCTGGCTACAAGAGCACGATGTGTCGATCTTAGACTGGCCCGCTGAATCACCAGACCTAAACCCCATAGAGCACGCATGGGACATGCTCCAAAGAAGGGCTTTGAGGAGTTTTCCTCCGAACATTGCGACTGCAAAGCAACTTTTTTTGCATCTTAGCAGGACCTGGGACAATATCCCACAGCAAGACTTTGATAACTTGATTCAAAGCATGAAAAGCCGTTGTAGGACCGTGGTTAACGTCCATGGGTGGTTTACTGACTACTAATTTTAAATAATTTTTCACGTAACTGCAAAAAACCTGATAATTTTGCTAAAATTATATTTTTTCTTAAAAAGACATCTATCCTTAAGTTTACCATCATTCCACTTTTTGTCTTTATTTCAATAAAAAATTATGTACACAAAAAAACTAATTCTGTTTTATTCTAAAAGATAGTCTGATAAATAGGCTTTACAAAAATATATACATATTGTATGTTAGTTATAACCAATTTTGAATAAATTGAGAAAATCAGAATATCCCTAGACAGTGTTGATGTGTGTATGACTTCTATGATAATAAACGTAACAACACGATAAAAAAATTATGCAGATTGGCCGGAAGCATAAACAAGTGTAAGTCTAAAATTACCATTTGTACGTTTATTTTTACGACACATAGGCTGTTATACTGCAATAGAAAATAGTACTTCTTCCTTTTTTTTTCAATTAAAGCTCCAATTAAAGCTCATATTATTAATTGTACCAATAGGATGCATTTGCCACAAAAACGTCAAGCGGACAAAATTGTTAATTTGGCTTTTGTACGTTCCTACGTATAAAAGTCATCGATTTACTAAGTAGATAAATTATAATGATAATGAAAGAGTAACTTTGAACGAAACTTTTGTGAATGAAATTGAATGAATTGAACGTATCACATCACTATAGAAATGGGGTTGGCAACATTATTTTACGGAATGACATTAGGAAACGTCAGATTACTGCAGATAATTAAAAGTCGAACTATAATTAAAAACTTAATGGATGTTACCATTATATAAAAAAATGGATTTTATCTGATAGTTATGCCAAATTAATGCCAAATGCAAAGAGTATAACAATCACCAATATATCAAGGAAGTTGTACTCTCTGATCATGCGTCAAACAACGTAATGCATTATTATGTAAATAAAAATACGGTCTAAGTTATGTTTTTTTTAAACATAACATATTAGGTACATTACAATTTTATTTACAATTCCATGTATTTCGATACCAATATACCTATACCTAACACACACCAAGTATATCATTACACCCATCAATAAAATACAAAAGCATGTAAAACCAAGCACCTAAGTTTTAATATTAACAAATATTTTACTTCAAGACCTAGCCAAGTGTATAATAGATTTTCACAATGCCACCGAAGGGTAAAAGTAAGGGCAAAGACCCATCGGCGGGGGCAGCTGCGAAGGCTATGATGGCAGCGGCAGCGGCTGGTCCCGCGCCGAAACCCAAGAAACCACCGCCACCACCTGCCTGTTTCAGTCCAGAGGATTTGGTGAAGTTCAAAGAGCTGTTCAAGGAATTTGATGAAGACAATATAGACAAGGTACCTACCAGTAATTCAATACCTACTTAACTACCTACTTAAGTAGATATAAAATTATTAATTTCAATCATTTTGTAAGACCCAGACCAATCCATAATACATGTTGCACCTACAAGTTACAGATACTAATGTAAAAGATTCAAAGTAAAACAACTTCACCATACACTTAACAGTCCATATCTTGAAAACTACTGAACCAATATTGATGTAACTTGCACTATTCCCGAAATTGAAATAATTGTTAAATAATAAAAAAAAAGAATGGTCACTATACAATTAATAGTTTAGGAGAAATTCACGGACAAACATACGTATCTCCATACAAACATACTATGAAATTCTGTAGGTATATTTGTTTCGAAGCCCACAAAGATTATCATAATATCGTACGTGTCGCATTGATAACCTTTTTTTGAAGTCGGTTAAAAATTGCAACTATTTAACCCGATTTTTGACGTGATAACGTCTTATAAATCGATGAACGCCGGCTACACGCACGAAAAGCATGGCTCATTGTCACGTTCCGTGTGCAAGCGAGAGCGCGGTATAAGCGATAGAGAAGGCACGCTCGGCCTAACCGACGCATCTCTCTTTGTTTTCTTATGAAGTTATCACGTAAAATTATAGGCCGTATACCGACCAGATTAACAATTTTTTTAATAACCCTAGGTGCCATTGGAATCAATTCCAGTGATGCTGCGAAAATTAGGCTTCAATCCAAAGGGTGCGGAGATAAAGGAACTTTTCAAAGTATTTCTCGAGGATGAACTCGTCGACACCGTAGAATACCACGAATGGTTGTTCATGATCGAAGCGAAAATGAATTGGGGCGATGATTTCGAGCTGGCGGTGACAAAAGCGTTCGCTGATCTGGGGCACGATGACGAAACGACGGGAAAAGTGGACTTTGAACTTCTACGGGAAGAACTAATGCAATGGGGCGAGCCTTTAACAGAGATCGAGTTCGCCGATTGGATCAAACTAGCTATCAAAGACAAGACTTATAACCCCGAGGATGGTTCGTTCGATTATGTCAAGTTTGTCGAGAACATGAACTCTAAAGATGAGAGGTATGTTCAGGAGCCGATTAACTTCTTCAAGTTGGACCAGAAGACGCTGGCTGCGATGGCTATAAAGAAGGCTCAGGAGGAGAAAGAGGAACAGGAGAGGAAGGAGGCTGAAAGGAGAGCTAGAGAGGAAGCGAAACGGCAGAAGATGATTGCCGAAGGTTTGTTACCGCCGGACCAAGAATAAAAGGGAAAGAGAATGTGTGACATCGACATGGATATGCGACAAGAATAAAGGGGAGTGTGTGACATGAATACAAGAAGCGTCACTTTTCTGAACTCGTTTGCTCCAAACGATTCTAATGATTCTAGTTATTTCATTGGTACTTTGTTTCTGTATCTATTGCGGTACTACCTGAAATTAAAATGCTATGCTAGTGCTAGAAATGACGCAGCTGTTTTGAGAAAATTAATTTTTATTCAGTAGTGATTTTCTTAAACCCATCGAACTCTAATTCGATCGTTTACCTAGCAATGGCCGGAGAAGAAACAATTTAGAAATTACTAATTATTCCTAATTTGTATTCTTGACGGGAATCGAATCCGGGACCTCCAATTTATAACTTATTCTGCTTACCACTGCGCCAGGGAGGTCGTCAAAAATTAAATAGGTTAAGTAGTTCGTTTTCACCGCTGCTGCGCCTGTAACGTCGCCCATGATAAAGGCACTATCTCACTAGGATACCAGTGGTCGCACAACCGGTCGCGTTACCAACAAAATGTATCTGTATATCTCTAAGGAAGGTACCTCACAATATGTTGTCCGTTTGGATGCTCAACCAATGTGGTGGTGGTGGCCAGGATCACCCGCAAGTAGCGCAACCACTAATATCTACATACTTATTGGTAAAGCTATTTGGCGTCTCGCTTACCCGACCTTCAGTGGCGCTACCAGAGTCGTACATATACGTATAGCAAAAGCACTGATAACTCTTCGACGCCAATTTTGAAACTGACGATCCCGGTGTCTGCTTTGGTGTTTCTCGTTTGGTAGCTCAAGACACCACGATGGCGAGACCGGTGGTACCACCATGGTGTCCCAGTGAGATATATCATCATCATCATCATGATCAACCCATTACCGGCTCACTACAGAGCACGGGTCTCCTCTCAGAGTGAGAAGGGTTTTGGCCATAGTCTACCACGCTGGCCAAGCGGATTGGCAGACTTCACACACCTTTGAGAACGTTATGGAGAACTCTCAATCAGGCAGGTTTCCTCACGATGTTTTCCTTCACCGTTAAAGCAAGTGATATTTAAATACTTAAAACGCACATAACTCCGAAAAGTTAGAGGTGCGTGCCCGGGATCGAACCCACGACCTCCGATTAGAAGTCGGTCGTCTTAACCACTAGGCTATCACAGCTTTTTTTGTGTGAGATATTAGCCTGTAATAATGAATTTTGGACGTTTGTCAAGCTTATATTACACGGTTCAATTTCCCGGCCGTCTCGTATGATTAAGTCGTGAGGGGTCTTGATTCAATATTTCGCTAACTCAGCATGAGAGCGAGTTAATGATGTGTGAATCATGCCTCGTCAGATTATTATTATACTTATTTCGAGACAGCTGATGCCCGCGACTTCGACAGCGTGGATTTGGACTATGAGACTGAGGGAATAGAGAGCACACATTTGCGCACGCATTTGTACACTATAATGTCACCTCTGTTGAGACAGGCTGCTATGGCCGGAATTCGGTCAGGACATTAGGTATTATCATATTTTAAGTTGACTCCAATATCCCATTGCTCCTCTTTTATTCGTTAGCGGTTTTAACCCTTAACTGGTATCGTAAATTTGACACACGTAACTGGTATCGTGGGGGCCGCGCGGCCTCCATAGTATGTTTGCTTCTAGCAAGTAAGTTTTAACTATGTACTTGAATAAATGGTTCGAAATAATAAATAATAGGCTTATTTTATGTAATCAAATAGTTTTTAATTATATAAATCTTCTTACTACAATACTAGAAGAGATCACAAAATAGTATCAACATTTTGGTAATATTTTTTTGTAAGTTACAAATCCTGCTACCAATCACTGATTCGGAATCAAAATCTTCGTGTAAGAGTTCTTCTATTATTTTATCACTCAAAGGCCGCGACATCTTGAATTAATGACTGTAAAAAATAACATCCATATAAAATTGCTATGAAAAAAAACTTTCGTAACTGGTACCGTGGGGGCCGCGCGGACCCCAACACGTGCGTACCTGGATCCCAGTAAGTACATACAGCGCCGAACGTCCGACACCCGCTGCGAACAGCGACGTAATGAGAATACTTAAAATGGCGGATGCTCACGATGCTTAGTTTATATTAGAAAACCAAGAAAACGTCATGCGTGGGGGCCGCGCGGCCCCCACGATACCAGTTAAGGGTTAAATCGCAATTCCATTATGCAAGTTAGTTGTGTAGATACTGTGCAGTACAAGTGGTAAATTGCATGCACATTGAACAAACTTGCATACAAGCTACAAATTGCGTGCGGGTAGTTTGAACTTTATAATTTTTTATTCAAATTGAACGCGCAAACGTTAGTTGCACGTTGTCCCATGATGTACTCCTCCTCAATTAGTGAACATCTTACTTATAAATAAAATTCTCGTGTCACAATTTTCGTTCCCATACTCCTCCGAAACGGCTTGACCGATTCTCATGTGAGCATATTGAGTAGGTCTGAGAATCGGCCAACATCTATTTTACATCCCCCTAAATGTTAAGGGTAGTCCACCCCTAAATTTTTTTATTTATTTTTTAGACAAAATTTTTAGTTTTTATTTTTTTATGATACAACATACAAAAATACATACAATCCTAAATTTTCACCCTTCTACCACAGAATAACCAGAAGGGAAGCTACCTAAGAACGTCCAAAATTTATACCTATTCTGATAGGGTTGTCACCTGTTGCATGTGAAAAATTATGGGTAAAAATAAAAATATTATATACTAGTATATATGTATAGCAAGATATGTAGTAATGATTGGAATAAAATGTTTTTTATATTATACTAGCTTCTGCCCGCGGTTTCGCCCGCGTGACAGTACCTAGATACTTACTTTAGTAAATTGAATGAATTAAGTACCTAGTTACTTAGATAGGTACCTTAGATAGGCCCATCGAAATGGTCCATTGTGTACAGGAGCTATTTTAACTTACCTGGCAATGTTTTACCTAATTCTATTGAGTAGAATCTGATTTCCGTACCAGTCAGGGGCGTAGCTACCACCGTATATGTCGTATCAATTGTACGGGGCCCCCAAGCCAGGGGGGCACCCGACGTGCGTAAGTAAAAATTAACAAAAACTTCCCAAATTTTTGTTTATTTCAGAAATGACAAAAGTCAAAAAATGTTGTCTAAAAAGTTGTACATAGAGGCAGAATCTTTAGAAAAACTAAAGTCATCATCAAATGATTTAATAAATTAGTTTGCCGAAAAAAGGCAAGGAGAGTATATATTTAATTTGAATTAGAAAAAGTGACAGATAAATAATTATGATGAATAAATAGGTATTGCTTTTAATTTTATGCAAACATTTTTTTTTCTTTTGTGAGAAATCTTTACCCTTCATAAAGGCCCCCAAACAAATTTTTATACGGGGCCCCGCCAAGGTATGCTACGCCACTGGTACCAGTGGTAGAGTCTTGACATAATATCATAAGTGGCACATGCTATCCTACAATAAATAAATTCATTTCATTTCAATTAATTTCATTTCATTAATTTTTTGTGTAGATAATATAATATTATGTAAAGGTACTTACTTCATTTGATCTCTAGGGTACAAAAAAAAGAAATATCCTTATTTTTTACTAGATGATGCCCACGGCTTCGCCCGTGTGGATTTAGCTTTTTTAAAATCCCGTAGGAACTTTTGATTTTCCAGGACAAAAAGTAGCTTATCTGTAGTAACCCGTCCCCAAAACGCAAAAATCCCGTGGGATCCCCACGATTTCGGAATGCAATTCCTTACAGCATCAGGGTTGAGGAGTTGGATATGTATCTACTCGAGTTCATTCAACGATAAATATCAATTTAAATAACCGAAAGTTTCTGAAACCCATTAGTTTTGGGGATCAGGTCCACTACAGCATCAGGATTGAGGAGTTGGAATCCAAATTTTTTATAGAACAGGGTCGCAATGTTTCTCTATCGATTAAAAAAAAAATTTACGCAAATTGGTTCAGAAATCTCGGAGATATCGGTGTACATAGGTAGAAAAACAGAACTCCTCCTTTTTTGAAAGTCGGTTAAAAATATGTATAAATAGCCTATGTTACTCCCTGGTTAATTCTCGACTTGAATGTGAAAGTCCCGTCAAAATCGGTTCAGCCGTTCTGAAGATTAGCCCGTTCAAACAGACAGACAGACAAAAATTTTAAAAACGTGTGATTCGGTTATGGTACAGTTCAAATAACCGTATGAGCTTAATATGAGGTAGTTATTTCGAAATTACAGACAGACACTTCAATTTTATTTATTAGTATAGATATAGATATAGATAGTGGAACTTAAACATACTGTACAATACTGAGGCATATTTGTCTAAACACCACACTTAATTTTTTATAAGTACATATAATTTACACTATTTTAAGTACACAGTTGTCTAAACTCTCGCTAATAACTCTCGCTAATAATTTAATGCGCACGCGACACGACCACACGACAGCCTTGACGTTATTCAACTAACTGTTCACTAGCGGAGCGTCCGTGAGTCGTGACAGCCCGTGTGTGCGTGAGCGGCGCTATGTGTGAGTGTACTTGCTGCGGGACGCTTGTAGGCATTGATATATTAACTAACTTGTAGGTAGCTTCCTCTCTGTTCCTTTTCTACTCGTGTGCTTCTACGATCAACCCTTATTTTTTAATTGCGATATTAGTACTTTGATGACCGGGTAGGTTGCACTGATGTCAGTATGTCACCGGGCAGGACGACGTCTGCCGGGTCCGCTAGTTTCCAAGTAAAACCTGCATGCAATTTGCACACTCCTGAAAATATGTTTCCAATGCAAGTAATTCTATGCAAATATGACGTCATACTTATATACAAGTTACCGAATACCGGGTTATAAGGATACCGGCATTATTTTCTTATATTAATATTATTAATTTTTGTTTTGAAGTATCTATGTAGGTGTAGTGGTGCCGTTACGTCAACTGCAACAGAACTCCATCCAAAATGCAAGTATAAACTCGGTTTGAAATCCAAATTAGGACGGTCTGTGTAGACCCTTACACTTAACATTTCTTAATTGCTAGTCGTATGCGTGTTAAAGAGTATCTTATGGTCCATAGAACGCATACTCACATTAGCATTAAGCGCAAGTCTGCATAATTCCCATCTAGCGCAGTAAATGGGACGGAGTTGATGGGAATTTTTCGCGTTACGTCTAATTTATGTGCGGATGATGAAAGACGCGGCCATAAATTATGTAGGCCGTGAAATTATCTTGACATTTGTTTTCATAACGCATAAGAATTTCTTTTTTAGACGTGGAGTTCACTGTTTCATTTTTTTCTTTGATCTCACATTTTTTCTGTGGCTTCACATTTACATTCATTTATGGTAGGTTTACAAAAAAAAAATATATTAAAAAAAACATCCTTCTTAAGTACCTAAGTCCCATCACGACATCCACCACTACAGCCTTTTGACGTCCCACTGCTGGGCATAGGCTTCCTGCTCTCTCATAGGAGAGAGGCATTTAGAGCACCTGCCACGCTGCTCTAATGCGGGTTGGCGGGCTTTAACGACTATTGTCACACGAAGTGACAATAACCGGGACCGACTGCTTAACGTGCTCTCCGAGGCATGGGAGTGAAACACCGCCAACTGCCAACTCCGGGCTGGCACTGAGAATTTCTTGACAGAAAAACCCAATAGGTACCTAACAATTATTTGCTCGACCCGGGAATGGAACCCGGGACCTCGTGATCTGCAGTCAAATATACTAACCACTAGACCAACGAGGCAGATTTCATTACTACATATTGTAAACTAAAGTCCCCTGCCGCGTACGCGTCTGTTTGTCTTTCTGTTCGCGATAAACTGAAAAACTACTGAACGATATTTTCATGCGGTTTTCCCCATTTTCATTGGTTCACTGATTCATGAGGAAGGTTTTTGTGTATGATTTGTTAAGGTTTTGTGTAAATTTATTGAAATATGACGATAATTGTTGAAAATGTCGGAAAAAGTCAAGACGCTTGGGAGCTTTCATTGAAAACGCTGTCTAATCCCTTTGAGATAATAATATATACCTACAATGTAGGTACAGTGGGATAGCAGCGGGTAATTACTACCAGTGTCAAGCCGGGGCGGGTCGCTAGTCACACTATCACACTAATATCATAATATTATAAAGGCAAAAGTTTGCGTGTGTGTGTATGTGTATGTTTGTTACTCTTTAATGCCGCAACTGAACCGATTTGGCTGAAATTTTGAATGGAGATAGATTATGCCCTGACTTAACATATAGACCTTAAAATATTTTCGGGACAATATATAAAGTACTACCTTTCTAACAAAAAAAGAATGAGTGAAATCGAACAACGCGTTAATGAATTACAGTTAAATACACGTTTTAACTTTCACCCCCTTCCCAAGGGAACCGTGCTAAATTTCGGGATAAAAAGTATCCTATGTCCTACCTCGGAGTATAAACTCAAATCGTACCAAGTTTCATTCGAATCCATTCAGTAGTTTCGGCGTGATGCGCGGCCAAGATACAGACAGACAGACAGACAGACAAAAATGAAAAAAATTGCAGTTTTGGCTTCAGTATCGATTATAGAGTGCCCTCCAATAAAAATTTTCAAAATATCTTCAATGTACAGAATTGGATCTGTTACAGTTTTATTATATTACTAGCTGATCCCCGCGACTTCGTCCGCGTGGATATAGGCTTTTATATAGGATCGGATTGGATTCCATAATCCTTTTTTGTACCTAAACTAAATGTTGCTTAAGTTACTTCTTATAACATCACCTATCTGCCATAGAAAGTTCCGTCAAAATCGATCGAAATTAGCTGGAACAAATAGACAGATCGACAAACATAAATTTAAATGCACACCAGTTTAAAATAAGCCGTACGTTCAAAGATCCGGGTCCCAAGTTATTTGAACCCAATACTGAGGGTTGTAATGTCTGTCATTTCTGAACTAAAAAACCTATGACCTTGAAATATTTACGGGACAATATATAAAGTACTACCTTTCTAACAAAAAAAGAATGAGTGAAATCGAACAACGCGTTAATGAATTACAGCTAAATACAGGTTTTAAATTTCATCCCCTCTCCCAAGGGAACCATACTGAATTTCTGGATAAAAAGTATCCTATAACCTACCTCGGAGTATAAACTCAAATCATACCAAGTTTCATTCGAATCCATTCAGTAGTTTCGGCGTGATGCGCGGCCAAGATACAGACAGACAGACAGACAGACAGACAGACAAAAATGAAAAAAATTGCAGTTTTGGCTTCAGTATCGATTATAGAGTGCCCTCCAATAAAAATTTTCAAAATATCTTCAATGTACAGAATTGGATCTGTTACAGTTTTATTATATTATAGATAGATAGATTTATTTACGACTTTAGTAGGTACCTATTATTAAAGGTGCCTTAAAAGCAAACAATAAGTAACGTTCAAGGATAAAAGTAAATCAATCTGACCCGAAACCCCGCGGTGTTTCATCCGTCTTCATCTATATTCATAAACATCCCACCTACTTCATTTAAATGTGAGAGAAATTTTCTTGCCCAGTTGCGATTTACGAGGACTACATACAGTGGCGGGGCAAGACCTAAATTTTATGTGGGCAAGATATATTTTGCGAGGCCCTCTGAAATTTTTATTCATACAAAATCATAGTAGGCACCTGCCACCTACTATACTATGTACTAAGTAACTTCCGAAGCGCGAGGCAGTCCGGAGCGCGAGGCCGTGGGCCTGGGCCCACGTCGCCCACGCCTTCCGCCGCCTCTGACTACATATGCCATTTGGTAAACCTGACGTCCCACGCCCACCACTTTGCTCCATTAACAGACCATGATTACTACAAGTATAAATTAAAAATTTAAAAAACCCCCGACATTCGCCATTTTGTGGCGGCAGCCATTTTGGATTTGCATAATGCTATTTTACTAGTCAAGCCCTTTCATTTGATACCCATATTAAGGGAGTTGTGAAAAAATGTGTAATCCGCTATTTTGTAGCGGCGACCATCTTGGATCGATTTTCATCAAACATAGCTAACAAAACTCTCGACTAATTCACATTGCAAACAAAAAAAAAACCGCATTCAAGTCGGTTTAGCCGTTTGAGCGCTACAGGGGAACAGACAGACACACACGCACACAGACACGTCGAACTTATAACACCCCGTCGTTTTTGCGTCGGGGGTTAATAATAAGTATGCCTATAAAGTACTCATCGTAATCAATGAGCCTAAATAATATATCTGATAGGTATTGGGTAGTCTGCAGATTGTAGTAGGTATGTGCTTACTAAGTTTTTATTTAGCAGAAAATATAATTACCTACTGGAGATTTTCTTTGGTACTTATCTACATAAAATGTATTAATGTACTATAACATAATATTTCTGATTTCAGTTCATAATATCTAAGAAGTCGATAAAGATACCTGCCTGGACAGCTAAACTATCGAGACGTTAATAATGTATCTTTTTCCGATAAGAAATACTAGATATTTCAGGAATATATGGATCTCTACTTCAGTACGAAATATCTACCTATTGCCTACTAGGTGACTCGCCCCAGTCGCTCGCTACTAGGTCAATGTCCAACATTAGGTTATAGGTACTAAATTTTGGTTTTTCTCAACTAATTTTGTGCTACCGTTCTCTGGATAAGATCTTCCTTGTGATAGGATAAACAACGAGAAGGGCAAATGAGATCTTAGAAAGTTAAATGAGTTTGCGACATTTTAATAAATTTTTGATTTTAGAATTAACTTTTCTTTAGCGATGTCTTTAGCATAAAGCTATATTAATTTACTTATGAAATTATTTTTATGAACGGCTTGTTTTCGCTACATTTTCGTACCGCCACGCCATACCGTATTAGAATCCTTTTCTTATAAAATCTTTCCTAATGTTTTCTTTTGTTAAAATCAAATTATTTAATTATTCATAATAATATATAAATTAGGTAGTAGGTACGAATATTCTTTTTAACGAAAAACTGTATAAATAATTAAAAGGTAAGTATCTTCGGGATTACAAAAGGATAATTACTTGTTAATTACCCTATTATTATAATATAAATTTTCCACTGAACTTATTTTCATCTCTTGTTAAAAAACGGTGCTAAACCTTTTCGAAAATAAATTACAATTCAAGAAAATAAATTCTACGTGATTTCAGATTTTTCCTTTTACCAAGTTTCGCTGCACTTTTATAGGAATTGATTGTAATCTTGGGAAAACCCGCAAGAAGAATAAAGTTGTTTAGCATGTTGTATCATTGAATGCGCTTAGGCAGGATGTTATCTTATGCCTTATGCCTTAGCTAAGACTTAAGTTATCTTTAGGATGCGTCATGCTGCTTCGTCTATAACATCAAGCGGAGATGCATACCCCTAGCTTATGAGTAGTTCATTATGAATTTAATTGTAAAATTAGGGATTTAATTTAACATCTGTGCTACTCTGTGCGCAGTTGCATCAAGATTGGTTCAGTGGTTGAGTCATGAAAAGGTAACAGACGTACACACTTTGCAATTTATAGTAAGTATCTACGGATTTCGGGCACTACCCCCTAAATCCTAATCCATCAAAACCAGTCACTTTTGGGAGCGAACAGCTCTTTACTGTTTTTTTGTGCACATTGTTACTGACATATTCTCTTTGAAATGGTTGTCTAAATTGCAATTTGCATGGCTTTGTGCGGGACTTTTATTGAAGGCAAAATAAGAACACTGCTGTGGAGCCAAAAACTAGGTTTATTGAGAGTTATTGAGTTTAGCTATGTTTTGGTCTGCGGTAAGAGCGAAAGAGATATATGCCACATAGTTATAGATTTTTTATTTTCATGTGACATCTCAATTATGCGTTTGTTAATTTAAATTTTCACTTCAATCAAAAAGGAAGTAGCCGAAAAAAACGCAGCACAAGAATAAAGCAAGCTAATAAAAAGCTTGTGCAAAAGACGATCTCTTTCTTGTAAGCCCTAATAAAATTGTCGAGGAAATCCAATAAAATTCAATCAAAGACACTAATCCTGAAGTTCTGTATTTGTCACGATTTATTACTTTCGTTTCGTTGAGAACAGCGCGCTTATCTCAATAGCTTGACTTCAAATAACTTTCCAATACTTTTGTGACAAATATCACACTTCACAGTTACTTACCTAATCGTGATCACATTATTATGCTACGTGCTACATATTGACAAAGGGACAGATTTTCAATAACTTTTTAGAGATATATTTAATATTGAAAATTTTCAAGAAAGAAAATGAAAAAATTTAAACCTAAGATTAAGTAAGAGAGATACCTACTTAATCATAGATTTAAACTGTGAATCGTCGAACTGTCGGATTTCAGAACGCTGCTTGAGCGTTGAGCTATTGGGCCTATTTTCTGCTCAAAGTAGGTATATCTATTACATAACTTCGATAATTAATATTAAGTAAGTTAGAAAGCCTTAGAGCAAAGAAGAATAATATAGTAGGTACCTTAAAAGGAAAATAACATCGTCAATTTTTGATTGCAAAAGATTTTTAACTTTTTAACAAGTCATTTTATTAAAAGTTTCGTATACAATATTCTGATATTGTTGGCAGATAATGTTTCAAAAACCGCCAGAAGTGATTTAAAAATCCAAGCAGACTGTAAAAATATGAAAGGAATTAAATTTTATCTTAAGTATATCTTTTACAGTTCGGAAGGATTTTCGTTCTTCCTACTAGAGACATGACCTTACGTTGCAAGTTAAGTTAAAAATAACGCACATATCAAAAAAGAATATTAGCCATGATAAACATACCTAGTACTTATTCCACTTTTACGTCCAAATAAGCGTATAGCTTGTGCTAGGAGTGGGTACGACAATAATGTAACGGGTGGGGTTTGAACCGTCTTTCGGTTTTTGATCCAAGCCTGACGACCCTTGCGCTATTGAGGCTATAAGAGGCTATAGGCTGTGCTATAGGTATATGAGGCACTGCTGGGCAAAAGCTCCTTTCATACATGTTTGGGTGCAGGAATTTGCTCTAATTTCTTCGAAAACTCGAACGTTTCAAGACTTGAACGTTAATTATAGTTCATGCATTTCGGTTCACACTAATTTTAAAGTTCTTTGACTTTGAAAGCGCACTCATGCAGAGTTCCTTGAAACCGGAGTCAAAGGATGCAAAGGAGAAAGCTTCACATCAGTGTGTAGTAAATGAATAGCCACGATGAGCTATTAACTAACGATCCAGAGTGCTTAGTCTAAGATCGGAGCACTCGAAAACGAACTCGAAAACTATTGATCGAATCACAAGTGAATTCAGAGCAAAATGAACTCAAACACTCGTATTTTAAAGTCGTAATTCCATAGTTCGAATATGTATTTTACAACATTTCTGCTTGGGGCGCTCGTTGTGTTCGAATGCTGAATGTATTGGCGAACTCAAACCTTAATATAAGCCATTTTAGGTCTATTTTACTCTGAAATCGATCAATAGTTTTCGAGTTCGTTTTCGAGTGCTCCGATCTTAGACTAAGCATCATCATCATCATCATCATCCAATAAATATATAAAATAAAATATATAAATGTTCCACAATGTATTTCAACACATAGAAAACTCAATAGAGTCCGTAGATATTTTTTTGATAAAAAATCTACAAAGAATATTTTATATTAAACTAGCTGATGCCCGCGACTTCGTACGCGTTTTTAAGAATCCTGTAATCTATAATTTTTCGGAATAAAAAGTAGCCTATATCCTTCTCCAAGGTCTAGTCTACCTCTATACCAAAATTTCGTCAAAATCGGCTCAGCAATTCATGCGTGATGCCGTGACCAAGGAAAATACGGTTTAATTTTTATATGGTGTGTACTATAATTTATAGATTCTTAAATAAAGTGTGAGAGATCGCTCTAAGGAGGCTCTAAGTGATAAAGATCGCCTTTGCTCGCGAAACTTTAGTGCCTAAGCTTTATTAAACTGTTATTTTTCTGTGTGTGTGTACAAAAAGTATCCTAAATAAATATAAATACTACTTATTTAGGGCTCAGTATAACAGTTTAATAAAGCTGTGATAGCCTAGTGGTTAGGACGACCGACTTCTAATCGGAGGTCGTGGGTTCGATCCCGGGCACGCACCTTTAACTTTTCGGAGTTATGTGAGTTTTAAGTATTTAAATATTACTTGCTTTAACGGTGAAGGAAAACATCGTGAGGAAACCTGCATGCCTGAGAGTTCTCCATAACGTTCTCAAAGGTGTGTGAAGTCTGCCAATCCGCTTGGCCAGCGTGGTAGACTATGGCCAAAACCCTTCTCGCTCTGAGAGGAGACTCGTGCTCTGTAGTGAGCCGGTAATGGGTTGATCATGATGATGATAATGATGATAATATTGTCCCTAGCACGCAGAGTAACTAATTACTTAAAAAAAACACAATTCATCTACTGAAACCTGACAGGAAACATTCTCCCTTTTGAAAAGAAATCCTTCTGAAAGGAGAAATCATAAAGAACATCAGGTCATTTCTATCAACTAACGACTAAATAAATAAACGCATCATTATCTCAAGGAAAACTCGAACATTATGTGATTAACGGTTGGGGTCTTCTACAAAAAACTTTCAGTAAACCTCAAATCCTTATTGGATCATCAAATCAAATCCACTTGTTCGCTCACAAGCTCACAAGGGACGGCAATGACGCTCCACCCTTTGAATTGAACATTATTTCCAACAAATACCTATTTACCCGCATTACTCGCTGCGTGTGACCGAAATATTAATTCTTCGCCTCACACATTTGTACTACAGAAAATCAAAAAACTTTGCCAATAAATGTGTAGGTTCATTTGATACAGCATTTAGGGTCTTAATAAGTTTGTGACTAGCATTACTTTTAATGTTTTCTCCATTCACACCACATTACCTATCACAGGGGCAACCAGAGGCGGACTTTTTGAATAGGGAAAAAAAAAAAAAAAACAATAGCATAATTATTTACATATACTTATATTATATTAAAAGTCTCTATCACAGAATATATTTTGTTATTAATAGGTAACTACAAAAATCTCACTCCACAAGAACATTTCAATTAAAAGTGACTCTTAAAAGGAAATGTGGTCGAAGAGACTTTTGAAAATTAGGTATTTGAAAAAACTATCATGTCGCGTTCGACCGTCCCGCGCCTCAAATTTGTGCAATAAGGACAACTGCAAATCCGACTCAATAGCCGTAAGTAAAAAGTCATAATTCGAGGTTTAGCTCTCTAGTGTTTCCTCCTCCAATATAGGACCAATTTAAGAGATATTTCGTAAACTGAATATAAAGGATTTAAACTTACTATGTCCCTATGTTTTGCTTTTTTCATTAGTACATTAGGCCTCTGTTGAAAGCGATCTAAAATAGGCAAAATTTTGAGCATTTTGTAACGGTTCTAGTGCTTATAAAAATAATGTATCTTCAAAAAGGAAAACGTAGGGACATAGAAGAGATTGATATTTATTTTAATGTAAAAAATCATTGCTTTAGGATCATAAACCAGGGAGAAAACACGCGAGAACGTTTGTATGAAGAAAAGAGCAACCGCGTTTCCTCTTAATTCGACACAATAAAGTGCCAGTTAAGGTGTTACGTTTTCCATACTAACTTCATGTTACCATTCAAGAGCGAATGGATTATATATTTACACTGAAATTACATCGCACAGCCTTAATGTAATTTTTAATTTGCGCGAAATTATATTTACATAAAGAAAACATTACATAGACAGCTTAATTATTATATTATAATAGCCATCTATTAAACGCTGTTTTGCCTAGCTGACCGAGATGGCTTTACTTCACTTTTAGCTGTTTATGTAATGTTTTCTTTATGTAAATAAAATTTTCCGCAAATTAAACATTAATTTAAGGCTGTGCGATGTAATTTCAGTGTAAATATATAATCCATTCGTTCTTAAATGGTAATAATAAATTAGTATGGAAAACGTACCACCTTAAGCTCGCACAACGATGAGTGCCACTGCCTACACTTTATATCCACCTACAAAGCGCTTCTCTTTACCTCTCTTTCTATCGCGTAATTGTATCATTTGACAATCAATTTGCACCAATTTAGACAATCCAATAATAAGTTCCACAAAAAATTGATAAAGTTATTGGGACGCAGGTGTTACATTTTTGTACGCAATCTGTAAAATTGGTAATGAGAAGGCAAATTATCATATTTATCATATTATTTTTTGCCATTTTCAGCGGAGACCCAAAGGCCTGAGGCTGGCGTGTATTGCGAAACTTGTGATTTACAAGTACTGTAACGTTCTGTAATTTTTTGAAAGAACAGAAGGTTCCTTAATATAATAATGATTATTATTATTAAAAAAAATAAGATATTATAATGTTCAATAAACTTACCACTACTTTTTCATGCTAGACCGTTCCAGGTCCGTACTCTGCTCAGTTGAAAGCTGTGTTAGCCTAGTGGTTAGGACGACCGACTTCTAATCGGAGGTCGTGGGTTCGAGCCCGGGCACGCACCTCTAACTAGTTTTTAAGTTATGTGCGTTTTAAGTATTTAAATATCACTTGCTTTAACGGTGAAGGAAAACATCGTGAGGAAACCTGCATGCCTGAGAATTTTCCATAACGTTCTCAAAAGGTGTGTGAAGTCTACCAATCCGCCTGGCCAGCGTGGTAGACTATGGCCAAAATCCTTCTCACTCTTGAGAAGAGACCCGTGCTCTGTAGTGAGCCGGTAATGGGTTGATCATGATGATGATGATGATGACTCTGCTCAAGCTATTGATTCGATCGCGGTGAAAGTGTGGCGTTGTGTTGGCATCCACTGTTGAACATAGGCATTAGGTAGCGTTCGCTACTTCTTTATTTCATCAGTCCATCGCGCTGGACGGTGCCCTGCGCTGATTAGATGCACTCTAGGATTTTGACTCCTACGCCCATTATTCCTCCGACAATCATGACCTGCCTACTGACACTTCAGCTAGCTCATATTGTTATTTATGTATAGGCTTTGTCACTAACTTTTTTATTTAAATTCAGTATAGAAATACGCTTGACCAATATCACACCTAATGGAAAGTCATGATGTGGCCTATGCTACTTTGAATCTCTTTTGGGTTCTCTCTTCTGATCGTATATTATATCGTTCAGCAAAATTTCTAACATACACGGCGTAGCGTAAATCATCTTAATTAGAGCACAATTGCGCTCATCTTCATTGCGTCCATGCATATTACCAGTTCTTTCACGTTAGTTGAAACTTTTACAATAACAATTTATGTAGCGTATACCGCGTATACGTCCAAGCTGATAAATTACCTAATTTGCCATAAAGTTCTACGAATAAAAGCTTTTAAACATGCCTGGATGAATGCCAGAGTGCCCTAGTATTCCGGTTTGCACGTGATTTTAAACTTAAAACGTGAATCGCCTGAACTTCCGGCGCAATGAGACTGAAGCATTCGTGTATTGCATAAGGATTTTAAGATGCCGTCGTCGTCTCAACCAATAGACGTCCACTGCTGGACATAGGTCTCTTGCAAGGATCGCCACAGAACACGATCTTGTGCCGCCTGTTTCCATATTTAAGGGGGGGTAAGGGAGTGCACCTCCATCTCAGCACTCCAATTGTCAACCTCACCTGCACGTGGTGCCCCCTGCTAATCAACAGACGAGGCTCTGACAAATGGCGGTATAACCATTCCATATCGGCTAGACTACAGAAATGACAAGGGCCGATGTCGGGCAGCAGCGACATCGGTACAATAGTCTAGCCCTGCGATCGCCAACCCGCCTGCCCAGCGTGGCGATTATGGGCATAACCTTGCAAATGGATACAGAAATTTTAAGATGCAAGGGCGTTTATTTTCATGACGCTAAGGACATTATTATCATGCCTTGTATGGCTACTTATACATAATACGTACCTACATGATTGATAGTCAGAACTACTCCCAAAACGTAATCTGGCAATTAAACTGTTGCAGTCTGGTGAACCGTAACTTTGTATTATACAACATTGCTGCACTATGGCTGTGTTTCGACAGCTAACCTTGTTTCTGTAGGATTGGGAAACTTTGAAACAATATTGAATTTTACACTTTGTATCGAAGCAAAACAACCCTCAAGGGAATCCGAACGTCTACTTCCATTGGCTTTAAAATTGAAGGAGCATAGAATAGATTTTTCTCACCTAGCGCGCCGTTATTGCACTCATTTGTTGTGCGGGTACGTTTTAAACCATCTCATTTTTCTTAGTTTCCCACTAATAACTTGAAACACGTTAGGTAACTACTTACTGCAGTCTAAAAATGTAGCAAAGAAAGAAGTTTTACGGTTTGTTTTGGCAGAGTTTCACTTATTAACAAAATAAAAATCGCACTTTTCAAGCTGGTCGAAGTAGTTACTAAGTGCTTTGGTAGAGTCTTGAGATGTCATTGGCCTCTAACGGCCTATTAATGGGTAAGCTATGGGCACACAAAATGAGTTGATTCTTGTGCCGATTATAAGCGCGGAGCGCCGCACTGAAGGTAATGGGAACTAAATTTGAAATTTCCTAATACAAATCCATACTAATATTATAAATACGAAAGTGTGTCTGTCTGTCTGCTATCTTTTCTCGGCCCAACAGTTTAACCGATGGTGATGAAATTTGGTACAGAGGTAACATACATCTCGGGGACGCACATAGGCTACTTTTTATCCCGGAAAATTAAAAAGTTACCACGGGATTTTTAAAGGTCCATCCGTTTAAGCGATATGAAATTTGGTACAGAGGTAGGTAGCTTGCGTCCCGGAAATTGACATAGGCAACTTTCATCCCGGAAAAGCAAATAGTTCCCACAGGATTTAAAAGCCTAAATCCACGCAGAATAAATGGCGGGCATAGTAGTTCATAATTATTAGTTTCGGATACCTTCTCCCTCAGTTTTCTCAACAATTAGCGCTAAAATGGCGATAGTCAAATTGCTACAATCCAATTAAATTCAATTCAGATGCCTGCTTTATAGAAGTCAGTGCATAATAGTCACATCCCTGTGAAATGTTTGTAGGTATGTTGGTTTGTCCTTCAAACACGTTGCATTAGATCTACGGAAACTGGAAAATCGGGAAAATTCCGGAAATACTTAACTCCACATTAACGAAGTCACGCGTTTAAATATTTTTAATTAATTTGAATCGCTCGAGTGAAATCGTATTAAACTGTAAATTGCTAAATTAAGTATTATAATTTAAACCACATGTTATTTTGCTTGTAAATATTAATTCATCATAAGTTATTAAGTCGGCATCACGCTGTTCTCGACAAATACCCGCTTCGAAAGCAAATAATTAATTAATTAACTCTCACATATGTAGGTAATAGTTAGTTGCACACAGTCACTCAACTGAAAATCCTCGTGTTTTAATTTAATAATATCACATAGGCATTCGAATCTGCAAAGAACAGTTCATGTACCTAAATAGTTAAATACCTATTATTTATTAATCACGTATGTGACCGGCGGCGGCGCGACGGGGACAACAAAACTTTTGAACCCGCTATAGTCGCCTATGCCCTTTGCTTCTCAAAACTGGTGACCCCACTAGAAGTCGCCTGTGCCCTTTGCTTCTCAAAACTGGTGACCCCACTAGTAGTCGCCTGTGCCCTTTGCTTCTCAAAACTGGTGACCCCACTAGAAGTCGCCTGTGCCCTTTTCTCCTCAAAACTGGTGACCCCGCTAAAGTCGCCTGTGCCCTTTGCTTCTCAAAACTGGTTACCCCGCTAAAGTCGCCTGTGCCATTTGCTTCTCAAAACTGGTGACCCCGCTAAAGTCGCCTGTGCCATTTGCTTCTCAAAACTGGTGACCCCGCTAAAGTCGCCTGTGCCATTTACTTCTCAAAACTGGTGACCCCGCTAAAGTCGCCTGTGCCATTTGCTTCTCAAAACTGGTGACCCCGCTAAAGTCGCCTGTGCCATTTGCTTCTCAAAACTGGTGACCCCGCTAAAGTCGCCTGTGCCCTTTGCTTCTCGAAACTGGTGACCCCGCTAAAGTCGCCTGTGCCCTTTGCTTCTCGAAACTGGTGACCCCGCTAAAGTCGCCTGTGTCCTTTGCTTCTCGTAACTGGTGACCCCGCTAAAGTCGCTTGTGTCATTTGCTTCTCAAAACTGGTGACCTCACTAAAGTCGCCTGTGCCCTTTGCTTCTCAAAACTGGTGACCCCGCTAAGGTTGCCTGTGCCTTTTGCTTCTCAAAACTGGGGACCACGCTAAAATCGCCCGAGCTCGTTGCTGGCGAAAAAATAATGCATGTATCCATTCCTCAAGAACAATTGCTCCATTAAACAACATCTATTGCTCCTCCGAGTAATGTTTACACGCCGCTTAAAACAACTGCAGTATTGTCTTAGCACGTAGCGTGTTTGCCCCGGGGGCATTGCGATCCTATTGCCGAGGCGAGCTATCAGTTTAATGGAATCCGTAATAGAATAACGGAATTGTATCCTCGTGGTTACGGGATACGGGCGTAATTGGAGCTTAAGAAGAGTCTCCCTCCGCTCCATACAAATGACGTTTGAATCTTATTTATTTACCAGTGGACCCGGCAGACTTCGTCCTGCCCGGTGACATACCGACATCAGCGCCACCTATATCGAGACCCAGTGTATTACCTGTACCTACCCGCTAAATGAAAAATGATTAAATTACTAAAATGACTATCAAAAAATAAGGGTTAAACGTAGAAGGGTGAAAATTTAGGATTCTATGTATTTTTGTATGTTGTATCATAAAAAAATAAAAATTAAAAATTTTGTCTAAAAATTAAAAAAAAAATTTAGCGGTGGACTACCCTTAACATTTAGGGGGATGAAAAATAAATGTTGGCCGATTCTCAGACCTACTCAATATGCTCACAAAATTTCATGAGAATCGGTCAAGCCGTTTCGGAGGAGTATGGGAACGAAAATTGTGACACGAGAATTTTATATTTATTTATTAAATACCGCTGGTTGGGGCACAGAGTACCTACAGAGGGGAAGCTTCTACAAGCGGCCCGCTGTAAGTACACTCACACATATTGTGAGTATACCTACAGCGGGCCGCTTGTGGAAGTTTCCCCTCTGTAGATTTACTACTCGTGTGGTTGGGGTATGTGGTCGTTGCCGCTGGTATTTATGATGCCCGCCGCAGATGGTCATCTGTAAGTATAACCGTATACGTATAAGATTAAGAAGTCCACCACCACCACCACTACAGCCTTTTTACGTCCCACGGCTGGGCACAGGCCTCCTCTGAAGTCACCTAACAATATATTCATATATAAACTAGTGTTGCGCTCGGTGCGCGAGCTGCAAGCAGCTCGCGGGCCTTGTAGTCTCTTCAATATTCGTAAAATAAAGAAATGGGAGGCCATACCAAATACCAGAATATTCTGGAGAGTCTCTTGAAAGATAGAAAGAAATATTGGTATCACGTTTTGTATCTTTTCTGAATGGACACTAATGAGTTCTATGCTGCATGCGTTTAGTGGGGAAAAAAAAGATCTAAGTATACAAAAATGTTCTGGAGAGCCACTTGAAAATTAAAAAGAAATTTTGTATGGACACGAATTTTTTTGTTCCGTAGCTATCTTTTTTTTACTGACTCACCAAAGGGCCTAAGGTCTTGAACATTTTTAGTTTCAGAACCATGCCTCTATGATTGATAGTTTTTGAGGGCCGTTAGGGTACTCTGGTAATTTTTCCTCATTCACTACGTTTTGTATTTTTTGTGAAAAAAAAATCTTTAAGTTTTATTTACTTATACGTGTATTGGGGGGGAAAAGTTTCATACAAAAATGTCTAAGAGAGCCTTTCGAAAAGAACCCAAAACTTTGTATGGAGAGAATTTTTTTTTGTTCGGCGGCCATCTTTTTTTTTACCCGTTCACCCAATGGCCCAAGGTCTTAAACAACATTTGTTTGGGACCATGCCTGTATGACTGGTAGTTTTGGAGGACCCATGAGATACTCTGGTAAATTTTCCACATTCATGACGTTTCATAAATTTCTGAAAGAAGACCCATAAGTTCGACATATATAAATAGTTAAGGGAAAAGGTTCCATACAAAATTGTTCTGGAGAGCCTCTTGAAAAGAACCCAAAAAATTTGTATGGAGAGAATTTTTTTTTGTTCTGCGGCCATCTTTTTTTTACCGGTTCACCTAATGGCCCAAGGTCTTTAATAACATTTGTTTGGGACCATGTCTGTATGACTGGTAGTTTTGGAGGACCCATGAGGTACTCTGGTAAATTTTCCACATTTGATGACGTTGCATAAATTTCTGAAGGAAGACCCATAAGTTCTACGCACATAAATAGTGAAGGGAAAAAAGTTCCATACAAAATTGTTCTGGAGAGCCTCTTGAAAATTACCCAAAAAAATTGTATGGAGAGAATTTTTTTTTGTTCGGCGGCCATCTTTTTTTTACCGGTTCACCTAATGGCCCAAGGTCTTTAATAACATTTGTTTGGGACCATGTCTGTATGACTGGTAGTTTTGGAGGACCCATGAGGTACTCTGGTAAATTTTCCACATTCATGACGTTGCATAAATTTCTGAAGGAAGACCCATAAGTTCTACGCACATAAATAGTGAAGGGAAAAGAGTTCTATACAAAATTGTTCTGGAGAGCCTCTTGAAAATTACCCAAAAAAATTGTATGGAGAGAATTTTTTTTTGTTCGGCGGCCATTTTTTTTTACCGGTTCACCTAATGGCCCAAGGTCTTTAATAACATTTGTTTGGGACCATGTCTGTATGACTGGTAGTTTTGGAGAACCCATGAGGTACTCTGGTAAATTTTCCACATTCATGACGTTTCATAATTTTCTGAAGGAAGACCCATAAGTTCTACGCACATAAGTAGTGAAGGGAAAAAAGTTCCATACAAAATTGTTCTGGAGAGCCTCTTGAAAATTAGGAAATTTTTTGTATGGAGACGAAATTTTTTTTGTATGGTGGCCATATTTTTTTCACCGGTTCACCCAATTGCCCAAGGTTTTGAACATTTTTTGTTTCGGGATGGTACCTTTCCGACTGATAGTTTTCGAGATCCCTTAGGGCACCCTAGTCAGTTTTCCACGTCCAACTCTCTCTATAATTTTGTAGACCTTAAATTTTTGAATTTTACACACACGGAAAGTATGGTGAAAAAGTCCCAAACAAAATTGTTCAGGAGAGGTGATCAGTACGTAACTTCAAGTAGCTTTATATATATAATGATCGACTTCCAAAAAGGAGGAGGTTCTCAATTCGGCGCGTATTTTTTTTTTAAATCTTACACAAGGCTCAAAAACTACACGTTCTTAACCCAACCAATTCGAGAAATTAAATTTTTTTCTGGTTTAATTTTAATATACGAAATCCTTTACCTAATTCAAACATTTCCATCGGCGTAGAGGTTTAGTCATATTTTATTACGCCTGTTCCTCATCCCGTTACTCTGCAAATGAAAGGCGGTAATGCCAAGCGTGAAAATTATTATTGGATCCTTTTCATTGTTAGCTTTATTATGATATATTACGGCCCCTATTCATTTATTTGCATTACATTTTCGATGTTATTAGGTTCGTTCAAGCTATTTTTAACCCCCGACGCAAAAACGACGGGGTGTTATAAGTTTGACGCGTCTGTGTGTGTGTATGTCTGTTCCCCCGTTGCGCTCAAACGGGAGAACCGATTTGAATGCGGTTTCTTTTGTTTGAAAGGTGAATTTGTCGGTAGTGGTCTTAGCTGAAAATGTTGGATGAAAATTAGTCCTAGATTGCCGCCGCTACAAAATGGCTGATTATATGTATATTTTTCACAACTCCCTCAATATGGTTATTAAATGAAAGGGTACTTTGACTAGTAGAATACCACTACGTAAATCCAAGATGGCCACCACCACAAAATGGTGAATGTCGGGGGTTTCTTAATTTTTAATTTATATACTTACTTGTTTTTTGTGTGGATCACAATGTCGACTAACTACAGTATATGAAGTACCTACCTGAGTGTTATATCCAGCTTATGAAGTCTTGAGGGTCTAGATAGACGGACCGCAAGCCAATTAAAATATTTCATTTAGGATGGAGTTCTATTGCAGTTGACGTTACTTCATTGCAACTGCCGACCAGTGTTGGAGTCCGTGGTACTAGAAACGCTGACTGGACGCTAACGGCACACTGTTGAAACAGAAGTAGAAATGTTTTTGACGTGATAACGTTTTACAAATCGATGAACGCCGGCTACACGCACGAAAAAACACGACTCATTGTCACGTACCGCGTGCAAGCAAGAGCGGGGAGCAAGCGTTAGAGAGGCAAAGTTTTCTTAGGGACCGTTCAGATAGACCGGCGCGGAGAGCAGAGCAAATTTTAATCGCATTTAAAATAGAATCTTAAAGACATTGAAATACGCTTTATTTTTACATTTTATCTCTTTTATGATAAGATCCTCGAGCATCCTCTTATCATAAGAGATAAAATGTAAAAATAAAGCTTATTTCAATGTCCTAAGATTCTATTTTAAATGCGATTAAAATTTGCTCTGCTCTCCGCGCCGGTCTATCTGAACGGTCCCTTATATGATGTTATCAAATAAAATTATCGTCCGTAAACCGACATTTTTATTCAAATGAACTTTTATAAGTTCTTTTGCCTTTTGAATCGTCAAACGAATGAACTGGTGCGGAATACCGTTCCTACCGAGTATTTGCTACTTACCAAGAAGTTGCACTTTGTGTATATCAACTGCAAAAGAACTGAATCCAAAGATTACAAGATTGCGGTCCGAAATCCAAGAGGCAGCTTGCAATCCGTCTGTCTAGTTAGAACATTTGAAATGAAATACTTTGCAGAGGAGTCAAAGCTTTATGACGTCACTTCCGTTTCAACAAAGAGTAAAGGACCCGGCGTGGACTGTAAATCGAAAGGACGACAATTTGAATCCCAACCGTTGCACTATTTCATACTTACTCTTAGCATAAGCTTTATACTTAAGTAGAGAGGAAAGGGGAATACAAGAAATATAGATAGATAGATAGATAAAAGATTTTATTTGTTGACGAAGTACACAATTAATTATATACGCTTACAAAAAGTAAGTAAACTATTATCTAAATAAATAGTTCGTCGAACAAATAAGGTTCCCCACTCAGCACAAAGCCGCAGCGAGCTGCAGCGCTGGTTTTCAGGGGGAACCTTAAAGTGGCCATCGACGTGCCTCCGACAATTTTAACTTATGTAAATATATCCTAGAATATATCTACAGTTTATCAAACAAATTAAACTGAAACTAAAAAATAAAGATAGCAACAATAACAATAGCAACAATGATTACAAGTTAACTATTATATATTATTTAGTGAGAACAGAAAAAGAACAATTACTGCCTGACTGACTACAATTACTTTTTTTATTTTTTATTTTTATTTTTTATATACAGGGTTAAATAAAAAATACCAGAAAGCTCTCGACACGTAATTGTTATCATTGAAACTAACAACTTTTGTTCTACGACTTTTCAAAATTCCGCACTAATTTTTTTCATACAAAATAATTAAAACAATATGTTATTTCTCTAAAGTGACATTACTCTGTGCGCACAGAGTCGAGACTCGAGACCAAGACACGTGACGTGCGTTCGTGCGGCGTTGCCGATGTTACAGAGTAGCTACAAGGAGAGAATCTATGTAAACTATTGAATATTAAATATTTCACAAAATATCGAGTTAAAAAAAAAGTCGTAGAACAAATGTTGTTAGTTTTAATGATAAAAATTACATGCCAAGAGCTTTCTGGTATTTTTTATTTAACCCTGTATACAACTACCCCCTCTCAAATAGAACTTCCTTAAATAAAAAAATTAAGCCTATTAGTAGTAGTGTGAACTGCGCTACAGTGAAATATCAAATTATTTTACCCCCATGCTGCTAATTTAATAATAGATAGATACCTATTAGGTATATAGATATGGATTTTTTGGTCTCCCAACGCTGGTAACGCAGTTTTACTTCAATAAAGAAAGCGACCCTCCTTTAATTAATAAGATGAAGGTGTTCAGCTTAAATTGATCCTTTATAATTAAGTCACGTTGAATCCTTTGTTTCCCTTAACTTTAATTCTTGTTTAACTGATGTTCTAAACAAGCGACTGACAAATCTCATTTACCTAAAGAGGGTGTTAGAGAAGATTCTCCCTAGCACGTTCCATACAAACGAAGAAATTTATTCTTACTTATTTTAAAATCAAACAATGAAAGGAGATTAATAAGATTGGTTTTCAGTGTTACGAACACTGAAACAGGCACTGAAAATTTTGAGCCCGTGTAAGATTGAAACTATTAATTTTTAAGGAAATCTGACGACACAGTCACATATAACTTTCTAGGCATCGTCTACCATTGAATTTGATTTGATGATATTGAAATTCGAACGAAAATTGAACTACGTTTATATGGGGTGCGCTCGAGAATGACGTTTGCCATCACAGGTTAACGTTTCCTTTGATATTGTTAAAGCAACTCATAGATAAAATGTTAATATAAACCAGGGGGGTTATTCTGTAACTTAGTTAGCAACTGAAAATAGTTGCCAACGAATTAGTTCGATATACATTGCTGCTTTAATGTGTGAAATTATGAAAACACTTTATACTTGCCACAGTAAAGCAGCAACGTATATCAAACTAATTCGTTGGCAACTATTTTCAGTTGCTAACTAAGTTACAGAATAACCCAGCATGAGATGTAGCAGTTTATAGCCGCAAGCCCTTTGCAAATTTTATTAATGCTTAGAGGAAGATAAAACTCGGGCGTGCCTTTGTAAACAGCGTCCTATATCACTGAGTATATAAAAATCTTGAACCCCCCGACGGTGAAATGTCGGCCTTTTTAAGTGGATTTACAAGCAGGAAGGCCTGTTTACGGCTTTAAAACTATGCAGTGTGTTTTATTTAACTAAGTAGTACTTACAGTATGGAGAATACTTAAATACAAAGTAGTACAATAAAAAAATAAAAAGAACACTTACCTATTTTCCATTAAAAAAAAATTGAGTAAGTAGTTAAATTTTTTGGTAGTTTAATTTTAAATGAAATATTACGCGAAGTTTCTTTTTTCAAATTTTATTTAATTTGGACCATTGAACTTATGATTAAGTATTACCTTCTTAGTTTGCTATGCTTTATATTGATCTATGTGATCAAATCTACGAGATATACTTAGGAGATCTCTGATACTTCTACTGAAGTAACCCACATGGCTAAACGAGTCGCGAAGATGAATAAACTGGCAATGGGCAGGGCACATAGCCAAAACCCCAATTACTTTTTTCGGTCCAATCCGACTCTAGAACCTAGTACCTCATGCTAGCTATTAAATAACTAGCTATTAAACAGTAGACAGTTGCAAAATATACTGGCAAATGCTGACCAGAGAAATGCCAAAAAAAACTTTCATTGGATTATTATGGTTCTACCGAAGTGTTACCACCACCACTACAGCCTTTTTTAACGTCCCACTGATGGGTACAGGTCTCCTCTCTCATAGGAGAGAGGGATTTAGAGTTTAGACCCGCCAGGCTGCTCCAATACGGGTTGGATTAGGTACTGTCACATGATAGTGATAATAACTGGGACCGACTGCTTAACCTGCTCTCCGAGGCACGGGGGGGACCACAGAGCTGTGTCTGCTCTGTGGGGGGGACACACCGCCAACTACCAACTCCAGGCTGGCACTGAGCATTTCTTGACAGAAAAACCCAATACCTATCAATTATTTTCCCGACCCGGGAGTCGAACCCGGGACCTCGTGATCTGCAGTCGAATATGCTAACCACTAGACCAACGAGGAAATGTTACCGTTTCAGTAGAATTTGTCAAAATATATTGGCAAATACTGACCAGATAACTAGCAAAAAAAACTTTCATTGGGTTATGGTCGAAGAGTTTCCACCGTTTCAGCAAAAATTGTGTGAATCTTGGCACGTCGATAGTCCCGATGGGAAGCCATTCAAGCGTTCACGCGGCTGCAATGCGATATTTCAGACGACATTTTATAAAAGACATTTTAGTTCTTGAGGTAGTTGTGTGATCGGAAGTGTTCTGGAAGTTGCACAAATCTAATATAGAGTTTACAGAAGTCGTAAATAAAAGAGGAATTTAAGTCACTATGTAACGGAAGTTCCTTTTTCTTATTGTTTGCTAGATTGCTTGTTTTTTCCTGCTTATTTAGCAGCGGGTTACAGTAAAATAATTTTGTTTGTCATTGCTTTCATATTAGACTGCATTGTTACTTACCATCAAGCTACATAACTTTCAAGGGCTAATAATTTATAATTTAAATAAAAAACAAGTTGTACACATTTATAGTAATTTCAATCTGTCTCTTTAGATGATGTAAACTTTTACTGCAAGATTTCCAATACAACTTTTATTTTATCAACCCTCGTTTAGATACTACAGTTCGATCTGTGGCTGTGGTGCTTTTTGGAATCCGTCTGGCTCGTAAGCGGTCAACGTCGACGCCCGCAACAGTCGACCGGCAAATCCTTTCCAAATCATAAACGATTTAGAAACGCTGCAAATAAAATTGCAGCGTCTGTAATCCATTTCAAGTGGATACTTACTCATTTTATCTTCAAACACCGTTAATCTGGATCGCGATCCACTATCAAAATCATAGATCACATTGGACTCCCATAAGACCTCAAACTGCCCTAGAACAAATTGCGCCGTATGATTCTGGCTAGTGATTGGCTGCCCGTTATGAGTCGAAATCGCACTGCCAGAGTTGAATGCGGAAGGATTCGGAAGCCCAATTATTTTCCCAAGAAATCCCCATGTGAGAGTAAGGGGGTTTCAATTCTCTGTAATGAGGATTTGATGCAGAGATTGTATCTTTTATGTGAGGCAGCATTAATCCTACTAATATTATAAATGTGAAAGTGTGGATGTTTGCTACTCAATCACGCAAAAACTACTGGATTTGGAATGGAGATAGATTAACACATAGGCTACTTTTTATTCCGGAAAATCCAAGAGTTCCCACGGGATTTTTAAAAACCCGAAATATATATCTACAGCTATAGGTAGATAGTAAGTATAAAGGTCGGAAAAGGGAGTAGGAACGGGAACCGGAAATCCACGATTCCCTCGGGATTTGTTCAAAACCGAAATTCACGCAGGCGAAGCCGCGGGTAGAAGCTAGTATAATATAACCAATAATATTATTTTATTCAAAAGCAAACTAAGCCTTTAAAATAAATGAGATTTTTTTGCAACACTGAGACGTTAGTGGAATTATCCAGGTATTTTGTCATATTGAATAGAAGAAATTTAATTTAAATTTTATACCAAGTGCTTTCAATCGTCAAGTGAATTTACCACTGGTTCGGAATGGTGTTATTCCAACCAAAAAGAACTAGCAAAAAACTTGACAGTTGCCTTTTTAAAGAAAATTCAAATAGCGGTGTATGATATGTTATATGTAGAATAGAATAGAATAGAAAAGTTTTTTATTCAAATAAACTTCTTTTTTTATTCAAATATCTGTATATTAGCCCTCATACGCATTAGCGGTCAACCGCGTGTGCGGCGTGTGCGGCGCGGATAGCCGCTTTTATATTTTTATATGCAATCGCTCATTTTGTACGCACTGAACCGCGACGAAATTCTATAAAAGCAGCTAGCCGCGCGGTTAGCCGCACACGCGGTTGACCGCTAATGCGTATGACGGCTTATTGTTAACTACATTATTGAAAACAAAAAAACCAATTGCAGTAAAGCTAACAATTTGCAAATGTCTATTATGTTTTATTTTGCCCCATTTCAAATGACGTCCACAACCATAATTATGTTTGTGACAGGCTGAAAATGTTATGAAAACCCGGCGTCGCGTCGTAACGAAACACTATTGAAAAACGTTTGAATATTAGAGCTTACGCCAGCGTTAGATACCAAAGGACTGTAGATAAACCGTAATTCATAGGTTGTAACCATTACATTAATAGGTAGGTACTTACTATACTTACGTCTCTTTTCTAATCTCTATCGGTCCGACAAAAGTGGATGAACTGCAAGTATAAATTAAAAATTTAAAAAACCCCCGAAATTCGCCATTTTGTGGTGGCGGCAAATCTTTGATTTACATAATGATATTCTACTAGTCAAGACCTTTCATTTGACACCCATATTGAGGGAGTTGTGAAAAAACACAGACAGAAAAATCCAATGACTTTATGAAATAACCCAGTCGGGTAAATAGAAAGAAATGTTATGGGCACGACCCTAAAGGGAATGAATTGAAACTATTGTAGCATACGCTTCAGTATACGTTTGTAAGGGTAATGTCACGAACTGTATTATCGTGGAAAGTTTGCTCTCTAAATATAGAGAGATTTGATATCGAGATAAGATCTACTGTCGAGAGCCCTGAAAATGGAGGATTGGATTAACACGCGACGCCTTGTTTGCTTTGAACAATATTCTGTAATCGAATCATGTGCACACAATAGGGTAGGTAGGTACTGTGGTTTATAGTTTCGTTCACTTTTTTACTCTTCCGTATCTTGGAAGTTGGAAGATATCTAACAGAATATTATAGTAATAGTTGTTGTCCGCGACTTCGTTCGCGGTATTAGATTTTTCAAAAGTCCCACGGGAACCCTTTGTTTTCCCGAAATAAAATAGTAGCCTGTCACTCTCCAGTAGGGCTATTCTCTAAAATACCATCTCGATATCGAAGCTCACTCAAGTGAGATAACTCGCTTCGAAAGCAAACTCACTTCACCTTGGTTTGATATTCTGTAAACATCTGCTACGCACTTGCGAAGTGAGGTGAGTTTGAGTGAGAAGACCTGTACTATCGAGTTTTACAGAGTACCAATTAGCAAACTCATCTCGAATTCACTCTCTATAATTCGAAAATGGCTTTACAGAATAGCCCTGCTGGTCCTCAACTAAAAAAATGGGACTCGACTTCACAAAAAAACTTTCATCCTCTATTTTACCACACTTAAGGGAAGATTTTTCAAAATAAAATATACAGGTTTTTATTATTGTAAAAGTTTATTTGAATAAATATTATTTTGCTTAATTTAAAACAATAAATACTTAAAAATAAAAATTACAAATCAAATAAAACATCCAAATCACTGTAACGAGGCAAGGTGCCCAGAACGCTGGCTGCGTTACCTCGTTGAATGGCCAGACTATGCTGACCGAGGTAACTGCCAGCCCTCCGGTCACCCGTGGACTCCACGAGACGGGATGACAGGTCCTTAAAAAAGGACCTAGCATCCTCGCCCCACGAACCCATGGTCTCCACCCCAAAAGGCACAAATATGAAATTATTTTCTATATTTTATTATTTAAAACTAATAATCTAAATGCCGATTTTCAGTTCTGTAACTTCAAAAGCATAGGACTTTTATACAAATTTTCTACCCCCATTTTATCCCCTTAGGAGAGGATTTTAGAGATATTAAATAGCCTATAACCTTTCCCTAAAAGACTACCAAATGCAAAAAGAATTTTTCAAATCCGACCGGTACTTCCATAGATTAGCACGTTCAAACAAACAAACAAACAAACTCTTCCGCTTTATTATATTAGTATAGATTATTATATCTATATTAAGTAATAGATATTAGTATTAGCATAGATTAAGTTCATTTATACCTTACCATTTTTCAGAAAGGGAGAAGGTTCTTAACTCAATGTCAAATTCTCAATTCTGGTTCTGCTGAGGCATTGTGGCTAATTCTGTTGTACACAATCTCTAAACCTAATATGTTTCAAGGCTGTGCCTAAACTAAATTGACAGGTTTAAAAATAGTGCTATCCCCTTCAGCAGGGAGGATTGTGAAAGAGACAGGAATATATTTAGACCTGTCATTTCAGTTTAGATTTAGAGATTGTGTACAACAGAATCGGCCACATTGGCCACCTAAACTTTGGATATCGCTCGCTTGAGATCATCAGTCCTCAACCATACCTGCATTTTCCATAATATACCTAGTTACTTGGGTATTTTTGTAAAATCTGTTTGTGAGAGTTAACTAACAACAAAAGTTATCAAACTTTATATGTAGACTTTATAGTGAAACTTTATATTATGTAGCCTTTTTATAGTGCATTCCATAAAATAATTTAATACAGAGGTAAATAAAACAGAGGAATGTAGTCGTCATTTTCCAGTTGTTTATTGCCAATTAACACGGTTCAAAAGAGCTCCGCGGACTTTTCCGCTTTTTTATGTTACTGGTTCATTTTATTGCTGTGCTTTATCGCTATGGAAGACCCATTTTTTCTTTTACAGCAGTTATATTATCGAACAACAGTTTCTTCATGATAGGTTAGATTAGATTCATAATATGCTACGTTGGTACCTACCTACTAAACCAAAGCTATTAATTTTTAACCCCCGACGCAAAAACGACGGGGTGTGATAAGTTTGACGTGTCTGTGTGTGTGTGTGTGTGTGTGTGTGTCATAGAAACACTTATAACTAAGTAAGTATGAATTTAACAACTTGTATACTTAATTAAAAAGTTAAAAAACCTCCGACAGTCGCCATTTTGTGGCGGCAGCCATCTTGGATTTGCATAGTGCTATTCTACTAGTCAAGCCCTATTTGATACCCATATCGAGGGAGTTGTGAAAAAATATGTGATCCGCCATTTTGTAGCGGCGGTCATCTTGGATCGATTTTCATCAAACATAGCTAACAACACTTTCGACTAATTCATCTTTCAAACAAAAGAAACCGCATTCAAATCGGTCCACCCGTTTGAGCGCAACAGGGGAACAGACAGACAGACACACACACACACTCCGACAGTCGCCATTTTGTGACGGCGGCCATCTTGAATTTACATGGTGCTATTCGACTAGTCAAGCCTTTTCATTTGATACCCATATTGAGGGGGTTGTGAAAAAACATGTTATCCGCCATTTTGTATCGGCGTCCATCTTGGACCGATTTTCATCAAACATAGCTAACAACACTCCCGAAAAATTCACCTTTCAAAAAAAACAACCGCATTCAAATCGGTTCACCCGTTTGAGCGCGCGCACACACACACACACACACACAGACACGTCTAACTTATAACACCCCGTCATTATTGCGTCGGGGGTTAAAAACTAACGTTGCACTAAATCAGCAGTAGGTATGTGTGTAGGTGTTAAATCATTTCTAATTATACTTCTATTGTTAGCAGAAATGACGAACATATTAGGTACTATGTAAATTACAAAATAACTACTTACACTATATAATAAAATTAATACAATAGGTTCAGCAGAAATAATGTCAAACTAAACTCATTAAACAAAAACCTCTGTTTAACGAGCTCCTGTATAATAAAATACACAATGTAGTTGTGATGTTTTCGGGCTCATAATTATAATGTAAAATAATACCTAATGTCATTACATACAATGAGGGCAACTTTTATCTTAATTAAATCTGTTAACACACATACCTAATAAAAGCTGGTAAAAAGTTTAATTTTTATATTAAAAAAATGTAGATGAAAGTATTTCATGCGCCTACTTAAAATTTCAGTAAGCTTTAATTTTTAAGAGCTTTTAGTTTATTCGGGGCAATGACGAAACCTAGGTACCTACCTACCTATTTCATTGGGGCGAATACTGAAATGTATTTCAATACTTAAGAGTGCTCAAAACGACTGTTTTTTGACATAATAATTTATTGTTTTAGGATATAATATTATCAGCCACATAATACAAAACTGAATACTAAAGACGCTTTTTTTTTGTATTTGACCGTAATCTCCGCTTTTCTGTATATGCTTGTCATCTATATAAGCATTTATATGTAAACATTTCCTTTTGCTTTTTATTTCTTGTACTTATTCGTATTTATCACAAACTCTAAATTAAAAAAAATAGTTACATCAACTAATCAAAATGAACACAATATTATTATGAACATCTTCTTATGAACATCTTCTTATAAACTAGCATTACATTTACAATTTTCTACAAAAGTTTCAAGTAGGTACGAATTTTCACTAGAATAACATTTTACATTATGTTTGTACAGCAAGTCGACACAAAGGCACCGGCTCGCATCCATTGCAGCGTGGCGGTTTGTACGGTACACAGTTCTCCTCACCGATGCAGACATGGTTTTTGCACACGTTCAAATCTTGGAGACAGGACCTGTAGGCTGAAAATAAATTCAGGTCAGGCAAGGATAATAAGCATATCTGTGATAGCCTAGTGGTTAGGACAACTGACTTCTACTCGGAGGTCGTGGGTTCGATCCCGGGGCACGCACCTCTAACTTTTCGGAGTTATGTGCGTTTTAAGTATTTAAATATCACATGCTTTAACGGTGAAGGAAAACACCGTGAGGAAACCTGCACGCCTGAGAGTTCTCCATAACGTTCTCAAAGGTGTGTGAAGTCTGCCAATCCGCTTGGCCAGCGTGGTAGACTATGGTCAAAACCCTTCTCACTCTGAGAGGAGACCCGTGCTCTGTAGTGAGCCGGTAATGGGTTGATCATGATGATGATGATGATGAAGAATAATAAGAAGGATGTCGTGCATAATCGACGTGCTGCAAGATTCCCTTCGGACGAGTGTTGGCCTGTTGGGTATGTGTTGTCTGATCCGGGATGTTTCTGTTATTGTTTTTTATAGACCGATGTTTTTTAATATTTACTAGAAAATAGTGAAATTGTTTTTAGTATTCTTGTCTTCCATATAGCTGCATTACTCAACTTAATTTTATTTACCTTCTTTTGTTTGTTTTTGCTTTTTTATCCTTCTACGAATGAGCCCTTGACTACCCATCTCACCTGGTGGTACTGGTAAATGATGATGCAGTCTAATTAATTAAAGTTGCCACATCTCTACCTAATTAGCCCTCATTCATAAGAGGGCGAATTAGGTAGAGATGTGACAGTTTTTATTAAATCCGTAGGTACCAAACTAAATCGTTTAATCGTCTTTTCCAATACCGTGGTACCTAATCAGCCACGGGTGATCTCATCAGACGAGATCAGAGACAATTTTCAAGTTATAAATTCCTAAGCCCCTGCCGGGAATCTAACCCGCGACCTTATAAGGTCTGATCTTACCACAGCGTAAACCATTGCTGAACTAGCCTTGATTACTTACTGTCTATACATTCTCCATCGAAACAGCATCCACCGCAACACTGCTCGTGATGTCCACACTGAAATAAACAATAATATTAATACCACTACTTCTGGAGTTGAGCTACAAATGAATCTCACAGTCGGAATATACGAGTAATTATTATGTGTGTATATTTATTATTATTAATTTATTTTTACCCGCGACTGCATCACGAGTTAGTTTTTTTCGAAAATCCCGTGGGAACCTTTTATTTTCCCGGCACAAAAATATCCTGTCACTCAAGTCTATACTTAGGTTTTTAAATGTATCTATTACCTCTCGATTCGTAGCGTTGTTGCAGCGTGATTGAAGGACCAATCCGTGAAAAACCTACCTCGGTTTAATTTTTTAACCTCCTTTTTTTGATGTAGGTTATACATATAAAAATTAAATTGACTTTAATATACCGAAATAAGGAATTGCCCATATCTTAAAAACCACTGAACTGATTTTAATGAAACTTGCATTGTTTTCTAAATTGAAGTAAATGTAAGGTAATAAAAAAGAATAGTGATAATCCAATTAATAGTTTCGGAGAAATGCGTGGACAAACATAGAGAATATTACTTATGGAAAACTCTTAGCCATGCACGTTTCTTCACGATGTTTTCCTTTACTATTAAAGCAATTGATATTTTTTAGCTTAAAACGCATCGTAAAGTGCACGGGTGCAAAGTGCCGGGGATTGAACTTGGTCCCCCAAGAGGGAGGCCGAAGTCTTAACCACTAGGCTATCATCACGATCAACGCATTACCGGCTCACTACAGAGCACGGGTCTCCTATCAGTGTGAGAAGGGTTTTGGCCATAGTCTACCACGCTGGCCAAGCGGATTGGCAGACTTCACACACCTTTGAGAACGTTATGGAGAACTCTCAGGCATGCAGGTTTCCTCACGATGTTTTCCTTCACCGTTAAAGCAAGTGATATTTAAATACTTAAAACGCACATAACTCCAAAGTTAGAGGTCCGTGCCCCGGGATCGAACCCACGACCTCCGATTAGAAGTCGGTCGTCCTAACCACTAGGCTATCACTAGGCTATCACCGTATTTTAATTTATAAAAAAAAGGTAAAAAAAAAATAATATCTACCGATTTCCCTCTAACCCTGCAGTCCTGACACATCCCGTCCAAGACCAGAGCAAAACAGACAAGCATCAAACGCAAATTATACATCACTAGTGTTCACCGAGCTTTGGGAAGCTACGATATAAATCTATAGACACACTAGGTACATATATATTATAACTACACACTGAACAATTTTCTGTTACAACTGTTATTTGAAACTGCACTTCCATCAAAGAACATCTTAGAAACTAAGTACTTAGCGCTCGTACAAATCTGTGCAGCTCACATGACCGCGGCGCTGTCATTTTGACTACTGTTCATTTCGTAACGCGAGTTATGAAGTTGTTGACACACTTGAGACTGTCGCAAAATAATTATTTAACTGGTTTCGTTAATCGTTCATGTGGTTTTGGTAATCAGGAATCAGGTAATCAGGTAATCATGTGGAGTTGTGAAAAAAATATAATCTGCCATTTTGTAGCGGTGGCCATCTTGGATCGATTTTCATCAAACATAGCTAACAACACTTTCGACTAATTCACCTTTCAAACAAAAAAACTGCATTCTAATCGGTTCATCCGTTTGAGCGCTACAGGGGAACACACACACACACACACACACCCAGATAGGTCAAACTTATAGCACTTTTAATTTTGGTTAATAAAAATACAAATTACAGTGTCGTCTAAAGTGTGCGCAAACTGAATCTATTGAAAACTGTTACGGTTTGGTCACGCGTCGCATCGCACGCGCCGACGGCCTCGCCCGAATGCCCGAGTTAGTTCAGGTGCATTCGAATACATCCATCTACGTACTTTAGTTAAGACGTAGCTTCTAAATCCACCTACGTACTACATAGCTTCTATAATATTATCCATCTACGTAACTAAGTACTATGATATATGTACGGGTTATTTTTTAGCCGTTTAAAGGCTAAAAATCTATCTATCTATTCATATAATAAAACGTAGACGTGCCGTATCTGTACATTAAAGATTTTTGCAAAATAATACTGAGGGATGTTAGGGATAAGCAATAGAACGTAAAAAAGCTATTTTTGAAATTTTTGTCTGTTTGTCTGTATGTTTGTGCGCGCATCACGCAAAAACTACTGAATGGATTGAAATGAAACTTGGTACGATTTAAGTTCATACTACGGAATAACATATAGGATACTTTCTATCCCGAAATTCAGCACGGTTCCCTTGGGAGAGGGGATGAAAGTTAAAATGTGTACTTAGCTGTAATTCATTAACGCGTGGTCCGATTTCATTCATTCTTTTTTTGTTAGAAAGCAGATACTTTAAAGATTACCAGCTAATCTCATAAAGGCTGGATTGATTTTGGTGGGACTTTTACTGGCGGATGTTTACATTTTGATATACCTAAACATCCGCCAGTGAACTTTTAACAGTTTTTAGCGACGTATGAGCTCAAAGGAGCTTAGGAAAACAAAATGATTCACACGGAATCTTCAAAAACCAATATCCACGCGAACGAAGTCGCGGGTGTCCGCTTGTACTCTAATAAAATTTATTTTCCCGGTCAAATTTCACAATTTTCACATTCGAATGTAGGTAATCTTATCATATTCGTTAAGATCAGTTAAGCGCGGCGCGGCGGTTAGACCGTGAAAATGTATTCAATATACGAGTATGTATAATTATTTTATACCTACCTATCTAAGTATGTAATATTAGCCTTGGCTTTTATTGTTTTATGCAGGAACTTAAAATATATTAGTGGGATCACTCCTTGAACTATCCTTTATCTGTTTGTGAAAATACCATCAAAATCAGTTCAGTCGTTCCGAAGATTATTAAATCTAGGGAAAACGGAACCTTAACCCTAAAGTACAGTCACGCTCGATAGTTCGAGAGGTTCCTCTTGATAGTATTACGAGACATTTTTTAATGTTTTCCGCCATTCACCAGGCATACCATATGACAATAAAATAACCTAATATTTTATTCTTAACCGATTTCAAATAGGAGTTTCTGTATTCGACCCCTATGTATAGGTATTATACATACGGGTATTATACATATATTTATATGTTTGTTATTATTTCAAAAACCTTTGAGACTATTTTCATGAATTTTTCAGTATCGTAATCTAAGTATACTTTTAGAAAGGTTTTAGTCTAAAACACACCAAGTTATCATTTTTATGTACATGACGTTACACGCATAATAATGAACCCATATTATGTCACTAATATTCAATGCTAATATTTTTGATTGGTACACCGATTTCTATAACATTGCTGAACCGAGTCGGTTTAGTTTTTTCTAAAATATAGTGTTGTACTACTTTGTACCGAGATTGTATCCATTGAACCTTAATTTAATATTAATGAACAAAAAGTAACAACATAATTAAACTGATCTATAAAATTGTAATAAAAGGCCCTTTGGTTATTGTGTGAGACCGCCGATCCTATAGTGGAAAATCAGTCGACTGTGCTTGTTTTATAAACGCACAAAAAGGGGCCAGGATGTATCTACTAATCGATATCGTCTAGAGTCTAGACTGATTAATGGCCTAATAAATACTGGTATCTTTCCAAGAATAATATAGATTTCTTGTTCCTGTGGTAATAAAATAAGTAGCATCCCGAAATTACGAGTAGATACGCAGTACATAATATATTGTAGACCTTATCTAAACGAGTTTAGCTTTCAGCATTTCTTACCTACCTACTTGTCAAGAATAACTGAGTCAAGAAGGTCCTTGTTCCTAGAGAAGATCGTGATAAACAAACAGAAACGACTTGAGAAACCTATGGATGTGAAGGCCAGTAATCACACTTCACACTACTTAATATTATAAAGGCGAAAGTTTGTGTGAATATATGTATGTTTGTTACTCTTTAACGCTGCAACTGATGAACTGAACCGATTTGGCTGAAATTTAAGACATACATAGCTTATAAGCTGGAGTAACACATAGGCTAGGTATACTTTATCCTGGAAAATTCTACAGTTCGAGCGGAATTTTGAAAAACCGAAATTTGTTATAGCAATCTACAGCTACACTACAGCTATAGGTTAAATAATATAGATTACTATAAATTCCTTGAAAGTAAGTATAAAGGTTGGAAAAGGAAGCGGGAACGGGAACTGGGTATCCACGATTCCCTCGGGATTTGTGGAAAACCGAAATTCACGCGGGCGAAGCCGCGAGCAAAAGCTAGTGTTTCATAAATATTAAAAAAAAACTTTTTATAGCACTATGAAAATCCAAAATGGCCGCCGCCACAAAATTGCGAATGTCGGGGGTTTTTTTAATTTTTTATTTATACTTGTTAAATATGTAAATAAGACAACTATCATAAAGTTATATTTCATCAGTCAGACAAATTGTAATGACCAAACATCCACTAGGTAATCACAAAAATTATTATTCAACCGTGAGTATGAGCGCGAGAGCAGTTACCTTTCACACTTGATATCTCCATAAGTACCCCAGTTACGAACTCCACAATTACGCAGTTATTCAAAGCAAATGAGACACTACTGAGAGCCTAAGGTTTCATCTTTCCGAAAATAAGTTATGTCAGATCGCATCGGGATCTTGGTCTATTACGTACCTACATAGATATCTACAATCTACATAGATACTTGAGATTTAAATATTCATTTACTTGATCCTTAAAGCAGCTCCTGCGAAAAAAGGCCTTGCCGCAAGCAGTGACAGACAGACAGATGGACTACAAATTGCTCCTAAAAGGGTATTCCTTTTTCCATTATGTTTCGTTCAAGTTTTTACGCGGCTCTTGGTTTGGTCTTTTGAATAAATCCATTTTATGGGAAAAATGAAGAGCTTCATTCTCTAGCCGTATACAGATTGCATAAATCAGAAAATTGAATAGAATATGCCTGGAATATGCCCGTACGTGCATATGCGGAGGCTACGTACAAGGAAGTAGGTAATACCTACTTCCTATGCGAACATACTATGTTCGCTATCACACGTCTCACGTATCGGGGCTTTCCAAACCAGTGGAATACGTAAAAGGTAAGACGCGATCAGATCACGGAGACTTGCGTTGCAGAAAGCATTAAAAACTTTATAAATTTACGAATTTGTTTCAAATTAGATTTTTGTCTTTCATGATATCAATAGTGCCTCTATAAAAATGTTAATGTCATCCCCTGCGACCTTGATGCTTCGCAGCGAGACAGTAGGTAATTAATAGAATAATTAATTCACGTTCACGCTTCGTAGATTGACAATTAATTCAAGCTAACGCGAAACATATTATAATACGTATATCTATAGGTTATGTACAAATCAAATGCAATAACATAAAGCAATAAAAGAGGAAGTAATTGCACTGCATGGTGATTTTTCATGTGACTTGCCCCTTTGGCTTTACTTGGCCTCTACGACATTTGCTACGTTTTATACCTACATAATATAGATATACGAACTGCTAAATTGCTGAAATGTACATTCAACGTAAGCATTTCTGAAACTAACATTTTCTGAAGCATTAACTACGTTCGAAGTAGTTAGCCAAGTTCCGACAAAGTCGCGGCGAGAAAGTTGACAAAGTGTGACGGTCTGTCGGTCCGTCTGTCTGTCTGCTAGCTTTTCACGGCCCAAAAGATTAACCGAATTTGGTACAGAGGTAGCTTATATCCCGGGGAAGGACATAGGCTACTTTTTATCCCGGAAAACTAACATGTTCCCACGGGAAGACAAAAAATTTAAATTCCACAATCCGTTTAACTGATTTTGACGAAAGGTACAAAGTTAGCTTAGCCTGGGGTCAGCCAGTGGTCTACTTTTCATGTCAAAAATTAAAGAGTTCCCACGGGATATTTGAAGGTTCATCCGTTTAACCGATTTATACGAAATTTGGTACAGGGGTAGCTTTCGTCCCTGAAATTGATATAAGCAACTTTTATCCCGGAAAAGAAAATTGTTTTCACAGTATTTTAAGAAACCTAAATTCACGCGGACGAAGTCGCGGGCATCATCTTGATGATCATCATCATCGGTTCATATGTACCTATGTCGTTGCTACGTTGGCGTTTAATGTCGGATTGAATTTATACTTGACCAAAATTTGTAATTTCGTGTTTAATTGATTAATAACATTCATTTTCTGTTCCATTACCTACTATGGGAACAATAATTATCGGAAATAATACGCAATACGCTTGGGAGATAATCGGCAAATATAATTAATAGGCGGGTGCTTACGCAGCAAACATTTGTTCCTTTCAATTATTATAAATAGACGTCTATATAATATTATACTTGAATAGCTGATTGTTACATTGCGATTGCGTAATTTGGGGATACAATTGAAGATAGATTCTATTAAGTAATATGTGTAATTAAACAAACTTTAGTGACCAGATAATTCAAAAAACCCCCGACATTCGCCATTTTGTGGCGGCAGCCATCTTAGATTTGCAATAGTGCTATTATACTAGTCAAGCCCTTTCATTTGATACCCATATTAGTTAAGTGAGTTGTAAAAAAATATGTAATCCGCCATTTTGTAGCGGCGGCCATCTTGGACCGATTTTTATCAAACATAGCTAACAACACTCTCTTATCTAACTCACCTTTCAAAAAAAAACCGCATTCAAATCGGTCCACCCGCTTGAGCGCCACAGGGGAACAGACAGACAGACAGACAGACAGACAGACAGACAGACAGACAGACAGACAGACAGACAGACAGACATACAGACAGACACACACACACACATGCACACGCACACGCACACGCACACGCACACGCACACGCACACGCACACGCACACGCACACGCACACGCACACGCACACGCACACGCACACGCACACGCACACGCACACGCACACGCACACGCACACGCACACGAACGCGCACGCGCACATGCACGCGCACACACAGACACGTCAAACTTATAACACCCAGTCGTTTTTGCGTCGGTGCAAGACATCTTTTGGAACACAAGTGCAACCTTGCGATACCTACTAGACCTTACTTTGAAATTAATGATCCTGCATTTCGCTAACCTCTACCGTTTTTTGATGTATTATGGTAAAAATACCGGCCAAGTGCGTAGCGGGCCACGCGTAGGGTTCCGTAGTCACAATCCTCGAAAAACAGGTAGGTATAACTCCTTAACCTGTGAACCCTACTTAGCCATGATAGTTTTCCTTTAAAATTGTATACTACTACTGTGAATTTTTTCAAGTTCCTATATACTGCCATTTGGCTGATAGAGTGGGGGGGGGCACTTGACACTAATAAAAATTAGCACTTTAAAACATCATATTTTACAAACGGATCTAGAAATCGAAAAATGATGTTCCCACGCCCACAGTATTTTTAAAAGACCTATTCAACGATACCCCATAGGGGGTAGACGAGAAAAAAAATATTCATCCCCAAAATTTTATTTCACCACTTTGTCGGCGTGATTAATATTTATCGTTCGTTCGTTCGTTCGTTTCAACCAATGGACGTCCACTGCTGGACATAGGTCTCTTGCAAGGATCGCCACAGCACACGATCTTGTGCCGCCTGATTCCAGCGGCTGCCAGCGACTCGCTTGAGATCGTCTGTCCAACGAGTGGGGGGTCTACCTGCGCTGCGTTTACTGGTGCGAGGTCGCCATTCAAGCACCTTGGGACCCCAACGTCCATCGGTTCTTCGAGCAATGTGCCCCGCCCATTGCCACTTCAGCTTTGCGACTCGATGAGCTATGTCGGTAACTCTGGTTCTCCTGCGGATCTCCTCATTTCTGATTTGATCCCGCAGGGATACTCCGAGCATAGCTCTCTCCATCGCCCGCTGAGTGACCCTGAGCCTTCTTATGAGGCCCATTGTCAGCGACCATGTCTCAGATCCGTAAGTCATCACTGGCAACACGCACTGTTCGAAGACTTTCGTCTTCAGACACTGAGGGATATTGGACGAAAAGACATCTCGAAGTTTCCCGAACGCTGCCCAGCCGAGTTGGATTCGGCGGTTGATCTCTTTCTCAAAATTGGACCTACCTAACTGGATCGTGTGTCCTAGGTATATGTACTCGTCTACAATTTCGAGTGCAGAGTTCTCAACGATTACCGGGTGGAGCGGAACATGAGCGTTAGACATGATCTTCGTCTTACTCATGTTCATTTTTAGGCCCACTTGTTGAGAAACTCTGCTGAGATCGTTGAGCATTGTATCGAGGTCTCCCAGAGTCTCTGCCATCACGACTATATCATCGGCAAACCGTAGGTGAGTGATGTACTCGCCGTTTATGTTGATGCCAAGTCCGTTCCAGTCCAGAAGCTTAAAGACGTCTTCCAGTGCAGCGGTAAATAGCTTCGGGGAGATAACATCTCCCTGACGCACTCCTCGCTGTAATTGGATTGGCCTCGTATTCTGATCCTGTATACGGACTGACATAGTGGCGTTTTCGTACAAACACTTCAGCGCTTGGATGTACCGATAGTCGATCCGGCATCTCTGCAGTGATCTCAATACAGCCCAAGTTTCCACCGAATCAAAGGCTTTCTCATAGTCCACAAACGCTAAGCAAAGTGGCCGGTTATACTCTTCGGTCTTCTGTATAACCTGCCGCAGCGTATGGATGTGGTCTATGGTGCTGAAGCCTTTTCGGAACCCGGCCTGTTCGGGAGGCTGGAAGTCGTCGAACCTACGAGCGAGACGATTCGTAATGACTCTCGAGAACAACTTATAGACATGGCTCAGCAGCGAGATGGGTCTATAATTCTTCAGCAGGGTATTATCGCCCTTTTTGAAGAAAAGAACCACCACGCCTCTGTGCCATGCCTCTGGCGTTATGCCCTGGTCGATGACGGAATTGAACAGTCGCTGAAAGACTTTAAGGACCGGTTTTCCACCTGCTTTCAGGAGTTCCGCTGTGATTCCGTCATCACCTGGCGCCTTGTTGTCCTTAAGTTGTTTGAGAGCCATACTAATCTCGTATAGGCTGACGTCCGGGATATCTTCGGTATAGTGTCGGGTCAATTTGGCTCTGGGATCTTTAGCCAAATCTTCAACAGGCTTCTGTGTTGACGTGTACAGCTGTCCGTAGAACTTCTCAACCTCTCTCAAAATCTCAGGTTTAGACGAAATGAGACTACCGCTGTCGGTCTTCAGTCGCGTCAGCTGGCTTTGACCGATAGACAGATCTCTCGCGAACACCTTTGAGCCTTTGTTCCGCTCAATGGTTTCTTTGATACGCTCGGTGTTAAAGTATCGCAGATCGCGTTTCTGTGATTTAGAGATCTGTCTATTAATCCGCCGATAAGCAAGGGCGTCTCCTGAAGACTGCAGTCTCATTTCATGTCTCTGTTCCATGAGATTGAGAGTATGGTCTGAGAATTTTTTGGTTCTACTTCTACGGTGGGTCTTAAAGAACCTAGACCCGAACGCATGGACAGTTTCCACCAGCCTGTTGTTTAGTTCGTCCACAGAATCGCAATCTGCCAGGCAAGCGAATTGGTTTTGCAATTCGAGTTGGAAGCTCTCGGGGTTCTGGATATGGGCGCGAGAAGGTCGGAGCGTTGACTTCATCAGTCTGGCCCTTTCGAGCTTTATGTTCAGATTCAATGTGCCTCGTACCATACGGTGATCGCTGCCGGTTTTTACCCTATTGATCACAGAGACATCATTGAATACATGCCGCTTGGTAGACATGATGAAGTCGATCTCATTTCTCGTAGAACTGTCGGGGCTCATCCAGGTCCACTTCCTGTGTGGCCGCTTTTCGAAGAAAGAGTTCATCATAAAGAGGCCCTCTTTCTCCATGAAGTCGGCCAACATTTGGCCCCTATGGTTCCGTCGCCCATAGCCAAATTGTCCCACTTTCAACTCTACACCGCTTCGCTTACCCAGCCTTGCGTTGAAATCCCCCATCACAACACTGTAGTAGGTATTAGAGGCATGCATGGCTTTTGATATGTCCTCATACATGACCTCTACTTCCTCGTCGGTATGTGTCGATGTCGGTGCGTAGACCTGTATGACCTTCAGCGAATACCGTTTGGTTATTCTGAGTATAAGGTACGCTACCCTGCTCGACACACTTTCGACTTGCACAATGTTGTTAACGAGGGACCTGTGGACGAGAAACCCGACACCACCCTGGGATTTTTGATCGCCCTCCCGGTAGTAAAGCAAGTTGCCGGATTTAAGGGTTATCGAGTCCTCCCCCTCTCTTCGGACTTCAGATAACCCTATGACACCCCAATTCAACTTGCTCACTGCTTCTTCCAGCTCGATGATCTTTTCGTCGGTCCTCAAAGTGCGTGCGTTATATGTTGCCAGGTCCAGTCGTCGGGGTTGGCAGCGGAATCTCTTCCGGAGATTCTTGACACCCCCTGCCCCGCCGTTACCGTAACCGCTGCCAGAGCTAGGAATAGCGGGGCCGCCGGGGACTAGGGGCTGTGGCTTTATTGTGCAATCCATATGCAAAGGGTTATGCCCTTAATCGCCACGCTGGGCAGGCGGGTTGGCGATCGCAGGGCTAGACTATTGTACCGATGTCGCTGCTGCCCGACATCGGCCCTTGCCATTTTGTAGTCTAGCCGATGTGAAATGGTTATACCGCCATATAATATTTATACCCATGCCAAATTACAGATTTCTAGCACTAATAATCTCTGAGATTAACCGAGGACGGACGGACGGACGGACAGACAGACAGACAGACGGACGGACATGGCGAAACTATAAGGGTTCCTTGTTTACTACGGAACCTTAAAAATGTAGGTATGTGGTAATTAAATAATCCAAACTAAGTAATATTGTAAATGCGAAAGTAACTCTGTCTGTCTGTTTTTACGTTTTCACGTCTAAATCGCTGAACCAATTTTGATGAATTTTATTATAGAGATAATATTAGGTCCTCGGAGAAGAAAATAGGCTATTGTTGCGAAAATAACTTGAAGTGGGTAAAACAGGAGTCCATGAAAGTTTGTATGAAAGTCCGTCATTTTTCAGGGTAGGTATATCTATAAAAAATGCTTATTAGGAATTACGGTTTAAATATAAAATATGATGATTTAGGAAGTTATACCCCCAATGGGCAAAATATGTATAGTAAATTCCGTGAAAATCCATACTACCGATTAGTATTCTGTGTTCATACTAATATTATGAATGCGAAAGAGGCTCATGGCTCAATCGAAATAAAAAAATTAGAATTCTACGCCATGACTGTTTGTATACTTTTCATTTCTTTTTTTTCTTTTAGCTCCATCAATACTGTGTAAAAGTTTCATTAGAGTTAACACTTAACGCAGACGATCCCTTCTCGACGAAGACCGATTTTCCTTTTCCGTTAATTCGTCATCCAACCGACTTCAATTAGAAGCTGTGCTTTTATTATTTATTTAGTTCTTAGAATAAATAGGTAAAGAAAGGCAGTCGTCGACGCGGCGATAAGCCGTTTTTAACGGACCCGTCTATCGTCGCATCAGTACTCAAGGTACTCATGCGCTTGTGTGCGTGTCGGCAAATGTAATTACAGGGCACACATGGGTTGGTTTATAGCTTACGTTTCGAGCGGAAATTTGTTAGAAACTTCCATTCTAAGCGTAATAGTTCGATGATTTAGTTATTGCTTATTCTTCTCTTGGTTAAAAATGCGGCAATGTAAAGCATGTACAACGTTAAGAACTTTAAAAAAATACAGGACATATTTTAATTCTTTTTTTTTTGGGGTATCTTGTCAATCATCATCGCTACTATTACTTGTCTTCGTTTCCCATATTGGTCCCCTTACACCGAAATATTAATAGTGAGCAAGGTGGGTTACCTGTAATTTAACCGCCCATTAACATCTGCAGCAAAGAAGAACTGTCTATCCGTCGTCGGCTCCAGAGGAATTTGTTTAGCCGCCCCTTGAATAGCCCCATATTGTAGTTTTCATGGAACACGGTGTGTGGAAGCTGGTTCCAGCCGCGTTGCTAATTCTCGGTCTGCGTTAAAGAAGTAAATGTCCCGTGTCGTAGGTACATAAATAGATTTCTGCAGACTTTTATCGGATCGACTATTGCGGGTCGTCTGCGATACCTTTAGATTTCTTTCAAAAGAAAACACGTACGCAATCTAAGTAAATAGTTTAAATTTAGTCTGATTTGTTTTGCAGATTGTCACTCGTCTGCGATTTATTTTGCAGATTTGGCAAACTTGCGACTGTATTGGCATCATGTAGGTAATTTTATTTTATTTATTTTTATTTTTGACCTTAAAATTGGGTGGTCCCGGGATCGATTCTCACACTGGTCAATTTGATAAATTAAAAACTCAAAATTATGAGAAGTTAAGCGAAATTAAAAGAACTGCAAATCGTTCCAGTGGGGTGTTATGAACATACACGCTTACACGCACGCACGTGAACTCGCATAATTACGCACTCACATTCGCAAACACGCACTTACGCACTCACGTTCTCACACAAGCAAACACACAATTGTAAAAAAAAGAACATTGAAAATATTTGTAAGATCAAGATTATTGATAAATAATACCTATCCCTAAGGCCTAGGCATATGGCCTAGGCCGCACTGCAAAATTTATTCGCGCGATTTTTTTCGCAAAATTCTGTGACATATGGAAATGTATGAAGATGCACGCACATGCGATTTAAAATTCGCGAGAAAATATATTAAAATGCGGAATATAAACCGCGCGAATAAATTTTGGCAGTGCGGCCCCGCTCTAAGGCCTAGGCCGCACTGCGAAAATTATTCGCGCGAATTTTTTCGCAAAATTCTGTGACATATGGGAATGTATGAAGCTGCACGCACATGCGATATAAAATTCGCGAGAAAAATATATTAAAATGCGGAATATAAACCGCGCGAATAATTTTCGCAGTGCGGCCCCGCTCTTAAGCGATTTATTTCATAGACATGATTTATGGAGGAAATATTCCTTGAATACCCAAGAAGTTGTTTTTTGAACGGATGGGATTTTTGAACTTCTAACCCTAAAGTGAATTTAAAAATAACATAGAACCACGCGGACGAAGTTGCGGGCATCAGCTAGTAATAATATAAACAAACTTTAAAAGCATCTTACCTAGTCTTGAGTATATCCCATACAATTTGTCACTTGTCGGAAGCTTGTCGGGGAGGAGATCAAATAGGTAAATTTTTGAAATAAAATAAGAACACACTCATGTGAAAAAATGCTTGCTTACCCGATGAAGGATGGTTAATGTTTTGAAAAACGCAAACACTACAGAGCAGGCTACAGTACCTACAGGCTACAACATTACACAAAACTGGAATAATGTTCAAACAAAATAATCCCTTATTACTCTCCATTATGGATGAAAGTAGCTTGGGCTATTTTAAATCAACCAAGTACTTTGGCGTCTGAATAGCGTTGTGTTACTATAAGTTTGAAGCAGATGCTTTTATATTTTTCGCGTTTTTATTTCATGAGTTTTATGGCCCTTTGGTGTACAGGAATGATCGAGTGTTGAAAAAGACAGTGGACACTTTCACAGCCTTTGGGTGTAAGGGCGACATTTGCGCCATTTACGAATATCAGATCTATATTTATCTTCGCGAAAACGTTGTCTTCTCGATTAGCAAAGGTATTTTCGTATAAAATATCACGCGTTAATCGATTATTTTGCGACATCGATTTTAACACAGAAAATCTAGAAAATTTGTCTTAAATAAAATTAATCGATTACAGTGTTTATTGCACACAAAGTAGGTTAATGATTTACAATACAATATAGACGAGAACAAATTAGATACAGCTACAAAGTATGCAAAGGCTCGCTTGTATAAATATTTTACTTTATTTACATTTACTGATATGACAAAACGTGTAAATTAATGGAAACGTGTTTTGTCAATGTTTCAAAAAGACAAAATGTCGTTGTAAAGATAATCACTTTGGCTACGATACATTCGTAAATATGTACTATCGCCCTAAGTTTTTGAATAAACATAATTTTTAACCCCCGACGCAAAAACGACGGGTGTTATAAGTTTGACGTGTCTGTGTGTGTGTGTGTGTGTGTGTGTGTGTGTGTGTGTGTGTGTGTGTGTGTGTGTCTGTCTGTTCCCCTGTAGCGCTCAAACGGCTGACCGATTTGAATGCGGTTTTTTTTGTATGAAAGGAGAATTAGTCGAGAGTGTTGTTAGCTATGTTTGATGAAAATCGATCCAAGATGGCCGCCGCTACAAAATGGCGGATTACGTATTTTTTCAGAACTCCCTTAATATGGGTATCAAATGAAAGGGCTTGACTAGTAGAATAGTACTATGCAAATACAAGATGGCCGCCGCCACAAAATGGCGAACGTCGGGGGTTTTTTAAATTTTAAATTTATACTTGTATTTTGTTGGTCGAACATGGAGTTTGAAAACGTATTAAGTAGGTATATCTGTATTAGCCATGAGTGCTGTTCACTTCCCCGTATGTAATAATATTGCACATGTTTTTGGAAAAAATCACATTCGACTTTTGGATGTATAATTTTTATTATCATAATTATGTAATGTAAGTTACGTTGTACCTGATTTTTAACCCCCGACGCAAAAACGACGGGGTGTTATAAGTTTGACGTGTCTGTGTGTGTGTGTGTGTGTGTGTGTGTGTGTCTGTCTGTTCCCCTGTGGCGCTCAAACGGGTGGACCGATTTGAATGCGGTTTTTTTTGTTTGAAAGGTGAATTAGTCGAGAGTGTTCTTAGCTATGTTTGATGAAAATCGGTCCAAGATGGCCGCCGCTACAAAATGGCGGATGATATATTTTTTCACAACTCCCTTGATATGGGTATCAAATGAAAGGGCTTGACTAGTAGAATAGCACTATTGCAAATTCAAGATGGCCGCCGCCACTAAATGGCGAATGTCGGGGGTTTTTTAAATTTTCAATTTACACTTGTGCACTTTGTCTATACTAGTGCTGTGTAAACTCTACGTGTATTTGCTGCTGCACTAGACTATCTTTTCAAATTAATGTTACCTAGTACGATATTCTTTTATTGGTGTGGATGTGTTTTAAAATATGACCGTTTTTTTAGATCGATATTTTCAGAGCTTTGTGCGTTGCGACAGCAGTTGAGTAGGTAGGTACATATAGAAGACTGGATTTTATTTTATGTGAGGAAATATAAAAGATATACAACTTTCTTTGTGAACTTTCTACAAGATAGCGTTTTCAGACAGCCTTTGAAACAGTGAAATACATTGCGAGACGTTGCAATTTCTTGTAAACTGCATGCAACAAAATTAAACGTTTATTTTTCACTGGAGGCAGCTCGATGGTAAAGATTAAAAGAAAAGAATCTGCTTCGAGGATTTTCTTAATTGGATTCTTTTTAATTAGTTACTTTTAATGGTTTTCTATTAAATTCTTGAGAACAAAAATTTGACGGATTCTCATAAGCTAAATTATGAGCTCTAAGTTAATTTGATTATAGCAGTGTGCTTTGCGCTGAACGTAGTTTTTAACCCCCGACGCAAAAACGACGGGGTGTTATAAGTTTGACGTGTCTGTGTGTGTGTGTGTGTGTGTCTGTTCCCCTGTAGCGCTCAAACGGGTGAACCGATTTGAATGCAGTTTTTTTTTGTTTGAAAAGTGAATTAGTCGAGAGTGTTGTTAGCTATGTTTGATGAAAATCGGTCCAAGATGCGCAAGATCGGCGCTACAAAATGGCGGATTACATATTTTTTCACAACTCCCTTAATATGGGTATCAAATGAAAGGGCTTGACTAGTAGAATAGCACTATTGCAAATCCGAGATGGCCGCGGCCACAAAATGGCGAATGTCGGGGGTTTTTTAAATTTCTAATTTATACTTGTAATTAGTTACTTTTAATGATTTTGTATTAAATTCTTGAGAAAAAAAATTTGACGGATTTTCATAAGCTAAATTATGAGCTCTAAGTTAATTTGATTAGCAGCGTGCTTTGCGCTGAACGTAGTTTTACCTGCAGCCTTTGAACATGTATTTTTTTTACAGAGAAATGCAGGAAAAAATCGAAGTTCGCTTTGTGGTAGGATTCTACCCCGAATCCGCCTGGCTAACGACCACACTTCAGCCGTAATCTGCTGCAAAGCATTCGTGTGTTCCGGCAGCGAGCTGAAGAGCCAGTCCCCTTCCTCAAAAGCCGGCACGCAGTGGTTCCTCAGGTGCTGCTAATGTTTATGCAGGGCGGCGGTAATCACATAACATCAGGTTGCTCGGTTGCCCGCTATTCCTATAAAAAAAAAGGATTGAAGCTTTCGAGATTCAAGAATTAAACACAGAAACGCTGTCTACTCATTCACTCTGACAGTGTAATATTATAATTTCAGAGCTTAGATCTTATTGTGAACAAACAAATATTTCGTCTCGACGAATTGTATGACGAAGCATGATTATTATTATATTATACGCGTTTTCTACAATTTTGAAATCATTATTAATAATTAATTATACGTAAGCAATTAACCCATTTAATGGATGAGTGAAGGGTCGTGTCCTTTGCTACGTAATTAAAATGATAACAGCCGTGTAACGCACAATTTATACAGAAATTAGTTTAGACCTGGTGGGTTATTCTGTAACTTAGTTAGCAACTGAAAATAGTTGCCAACGAATAAGTTTGATATACATTGCTGCTTTACTGTGGGAAATTATAAAGTGTTTTCATAATTTCACACAGTAAAGCAGCAATGTATATCAAACTAATTCGTTGGCAACTATTTTCAGTTGCTAACTAGGTTACAGAATAACCCCCCTGGTTTTCCGCCTATTCTGTTGACTAGAAACTAACTGTAAACGAGTGGGCACAAGTTTGCATTAACTCTTTATTTTTATACCTATATACGATATACATAGGTATTAGGTACTATACAAATTACGTTAGTAACAATTAGTGTAAATTAATAGTTATTTATGCAACTGTTGTGTAATAAGGGGTAATAAAACACGAATGTGGGTTTATCACATGAGGCGAAGCCGAATGTGATAATACATGAGTGTTTTAATACCTAATTATCAACAGTTGCATACAAGACTTTATCTACACCCATAATATGAATCCTCTATAAGATTCTAAAACAGTTAGCTTACTGCTAAACCCCCGACATTCGCCATTTTGTGTTGAAGCCATCTTGAATTTGCATTGTGCTATTCTACTAGTCAAGCCCTTTCATTTGATACCCATATTGAGGGAGTTGTGAAAAAATAATATGTGATCCGCCATTTTGTGGCGGTCCAATTTTCATGAAACATAGCTAAGAACACTCCCGACTAATTCACCTTTCAAACAAAAAAAAAACGCATTCAAATCGGTTTACCCGTTTGAGCACTACGGTGGAACAGACAAACAGACACACACACACACTCACACACCCACACCCACACCCCCATCCCCACCCCCGCATTCAAACCGGTTTGAGCGCTACGGGGGAACAGACACACACACACGCACACACACACGCCCACACCCACCCCTCACACCCACACTCCATCCTAACCCCCGCATTCAAACCGGTTCACCCGTTTGAGCGCTACGGGGGAACAGACAGACACACACACACAACACACACACACACACACACACACACACACACGCACACACACACACACCCACAACCGCATCCACACCCAACTCACGCCCAACCCACGCCCAACCCATGCCCACGCCCACGCCCACACCACCATTCCCACCTCCGCATTCAAACCGGTTCACCTGTTTAAGTGCTACGGGGGAATAGACACACACACACACACACAGACACGTCAAACTTAACACCCCGTCGTATTTGCGTCGGGGTTAAAAACAGATGATGTAATATTGTACCGAATTTCATTACATCACTCGTTTGGATGATGTAATGGTTGTTACAACATTGGGTGTTCTAAAGTTGGCAATAAGCTAACTGTTTCAGAATCTTTTATAGAGGATTTAAAGCATGGGTGTAGATAAAAATTTAAAAAACCCCCGACATTCGCTATTTTTTGGCGGCGGCCATCTTGGATTTACAATAGTAATATAAAATCGGTCCAGCCGTTTGAGCGCCACAGGGGAACAGACAGACACACACACACACAGACACGTCAAACTTATAACACCCCGTCGTTTTTGCGTCGGGGGTTAAAAACTACAATAATAAAGAAATGAGCCTTTTATCGGAAATGGGATATGGGCTATGAAAATATCATCATTGTGATACATTATTAGGTTAAATAGGTATTTTTAGGGTCACAGGACCTGTTGTTAAGTAATAGGTTACGTAATTGTTGTTTAAAAACTTTTTAAGCCTCAAGCTAAATGGTCGTTAGATGTCCATTGACCTTTGACATTCGGAGTGAAAATAACCAATTCTGCGCCTTGCCGAGTTTAGGTTACGACCGTCCTAATGGGCCACCCGCTGCGATTCGATATTAAACTTATAAGTCAAATTAGTGACGTAAAAATTAGCAAAATGTAGATGATGAAAAACGAGATCAAATTATTTCAATCTAATCTTGTTTGACTGGGTTGGTCTAATGGTTAACATATTCGAATGCAGATCAGTCCCAGGTTCGATTCCCGGGTCGGGAAAATAATCGTTAGGCATCGGACTTTTCTGTCAAGAAATCCTCAGTGCTAGCCTGGAGTTGGTAGTTGGCAGTTTCACCCGCGTGCCTCGGAGTGCACGTTAAGCAATCGTTCCCGGTTATTGTCACTATAATTTGTGACAATAATCGTTAAAATACGCCAACCCGCATTGGAGCAGAGTGGCGGGTCTAAGCTCTAAATCCCTTTCTCCTGTGAGAGAGGAGGCCTGTGCCCAACAATGGGCCGTTAAAAAAACTGTAGTGGTGGTGGCCTAGGTTGATACTGATACGTGGGCAGCGTCTCTCTAAAACAGTTGATATAAGGGACATGGCTAATTCTGTCGTACATAATCTCTAAACTAAATTGACAGGTTTTAAAAATGATGCTTTCCTTTTCTGCATGGAGCATTGTGAAAGAGATAGGAACAGATTTAGAGCTATCATATTAGTTTGGTTGAGAGATTGCAAGGAACTAGTATACATAATTGTTCCTAGAGAGATTGTGTACAAGTATATATTAAAAATTAAAAAAAACCCCGACATTCGCCATTTTGTGGCGGTGGCCATCTAGGATTTGCATAATGCTATTCTACTGTCAAGCCCTTTTATTTGATATCCATATTAATGGAGTTGTGAAAAAATATGTAATCCGCCATTTTGTAGCGGTGGCCATCTTGGATCTATTTTCATCAAACATAGCTAACAACACTCTCGACAAATTCACCTTTCAAACAAAAAAAACGCATTCAAATCAGTTCATCCGTTTGAGCGATACAGGGGAACAGACAGACACACATACACACACACACAGACACGTCAAACTTATAACACCCCGTTGTTTTTGCGTCGGGGGTTAAAACAGAATTAGAACACCTCGACGTATTAATTGCTGAACCGATCTTGTCAAAAGGTATAGAGAGTTCCCACGGGATTTTTTAAAACCTAAATCTACGCGCACGAAGCCGCCTGCAACTGCTAGTCATGCAAGAATGTAACAAACTGTAGTCATCAAGTAATATGTATGGCCAGTCAGGACGATTGATGCTCTACGCTCGAAGTAATCCCCTAGTGATAGAGTTATACTAAATATTTATAATATGTAAGAAACTTGAAAACAAACTTACTAAGCTACAACCAAGTCTTGTTTCGAACATAGAAAGGCTTTTACTTAGTTTAGCCACGGTTAACTTTGGCGCTCATCAGTTATTATAATAATTTACAAGTATAAATTAAAAATTTAAGAAACCCCCGACATTCGCCATTTTGTGGTCGCGGCCATCTTGGATTCACATAGTGCTATTCTACTAGTCAAACTCTTTCATTTGACACCCATAATTAACGGAGTTGTGAAAAAAATATAATCTGCCATTTTGTAGCTTCGGCCATCTTGGATCGATTTTCATCAAACATAGCTAACAACACTCGACTAATTCACCTTTCAAACAAACAAAAAAACCGCGTTCTAATTGGTTCACCCGTTTGAGCGCTACAGGAGAACAGACAGACAGACACACACACACACACACACATACACACACACACAGACACGTCAAACGTATAACACCCCGTCGTTTTTTCGTCGGGGGTTAATAAACGAAAGAGCACGAATTCATTAGTGTTCTACGTGAATTTTAGATACGATGTAAATTAGCATACTTTATTATGTAAAGCCTATAAAAGTCTGAATATAGTTTTTGTCGTGGACAGTCTAGCTAGACCCTAGAGTCTAGACTTTAGGTAAATTAATTTGTCCATTAACTTATTAACATTTTATACCTCATCTGTATAAACCACTAAAATTCTCATACCTACTTACTTCATAGCGAAAAATTTTCCAATGAGTAGGTATCTAAGCTTTAAAACAAATTTTTAGTTCAGGCTCAGTAAAGATATTCTTAGTTTGCGCACCTCCAAAACTTTACCAAATACTACGTGTCGAAAAACTAATAATTATGTAATGCAAAATGAACCCAAAAACTCTTAGGGCCTGTTTCACCACCTCCTGATAAGTGCCCTTAAAATTTAAATGGTGTATGCCCCGTTGACCAACTGGCTTGAGCAACCAGTTAGTCAAAGGGGAATTCGTAGAGCCTAAGTTTTGTCACGTTTTTACCTTATGTCAAGTGATAAGGACAGAAGTTGTGAATAAGCTATCCGACACTTGTCAGAAGGTGGTGAAACAGGCGCTTAAAGTCGTAATTCAATACCTTGAATATTAATTTTACAACATTTCTGCTTGGGGCGCTGACTGTAAACGTATTCTGAATGTATTGGCGAACTCAAACCTTAAAATAAGCCAGTTTAGGTCCATTTTACTCTGAAGTCATTGTGTTTCGATCAGTAGTATTTATTAAAGTTTTCGAGCTGTGCAAACTGAGACTAAGCATACTGTAGACTGTTTACTTATTATTATTTTTAATTATTAATATTTTACATTTCCACTGATGACTGAACCTTTGACTTATTCAGATAATAAGTTGTTTTTGTATTGTAAGATTAGGTAATATTATATTATTATTAAAAATAAAGTAGAAGAGAGACTTGTTGGTGGCTTATAAGTAAGAATAAGAAAATCCAATTGCCGAATTTGATTACGTTCCATTGTATAATATACAAAAATCAAAGTTCGTGTGTATGGAGCGCACTCTGAAGAAACTTCTCTTAACGCAATTGAAGTTTCCGAGTTCCTTATTTCTAATAGTTCTTACTTCTTTGATTGAGCCCTTTATGAATAAATCTATTTGTTCGCTGTCGACCGACAAAAGGTTCTCCACATCAAAGCTTCCTTTTGTGCTCTCGCTATGAAGTTAGCAAACAAAGCGCTTTACGACAAACCCACTTTAAGACTTCTTATTATACGTATCTAGAATTAATATAACACCACCAAGAGATCAAAAACTTTAACAGTGATCTCGCACCTTTAATGTGTTTTAATGTGCTTTCTGCTTTGTTATTTACATTAGGTTATTGTTGGCAACACGTCATATAGGTACAAGTATAAATTAAAAATTAAAAAAACCCCCGACATTCGCCATTTTGTGGCGGCAGCCATCTTGAATTTGCATAATGCTATTCTACTAGTCAAGCCCTTTCATTTGATACCCATATTAAGGGAGTTGTGAAAAAATATGTACCTAATCCGCCATTTTGTAGCAACGCCCATCTTCGATTGATTTTCATCAAACATAGCTAACAACACTCTCGACTAATTCACCTTTCGAACAAAAAAAAAATCCGCATTCAAATCGGTTCAGCCGTTTGAGCGCTACAGGGGAACAGACAGACACACACACACACACACACACACAGAAACACGTCAAACTTATAACACCCCGTCGTTTTTGCGTCGGAGGTTAAAAATGCACAGGAACTTAAAGCAGTTAGAGTAACTAACCCTTAGGAACACATAGTATATTAGTTTCTCGAGTAACCCTAACAATGACAGTTTAAGCGTAAAAGAGATGCAGCTATGTGAGAATGTAAGAGTGAGGCGACACACAGATATTAATTATACGTATACAAAAAAAACAACCAACTTAAAATATATCGTAGCGTAATATGTGTATTACCTATGTATACAGTACTAGTGGACCCGGCAGACTTCGTCCTGCGCGGTGACATACCGACATCGGCGCCACCTACTGAGACCCGGTAGGTTACATGTACCTACCCGGTAATTGTATTTTCAAACCATCCAGGAACCCATTTAAATATACACACAAAATTTCATATAAATCGGTCCAGCCGTTTAGGAGGAGTTAGGTGACAAACACACGTACAGAATAATTATAACTATAAATACGGGTGAGAGGGTGAGAGAGTTTATCGTATCCACGCGACGGGATGTTTGACAGTTACGCCGTGAACATTTTGTATGGGAAAATGTTTTTTCTTTTATTTTATGTTTTCGTCTATTTTTTAATGTTTTTAATAGTTATTCTGCTATTCGGGACGGTCCCAAATATAACAAATCAAAAACAATGAAAATCGGTCCAGCCGTTCTCGAGTTATAAGTGGTCGAACTAACACGACTTTGCTTTATATATTTAAGATTGAGTAGTTCTGTGCGGTAATAGTATCATAACATCAGTTTTCACATGTGGTGTAATAAAAGCTACAATACGTTACGATTAAATTGACAGGGAAAGTTTTGCAGGTGCTCACTAAAATTTAAAGATAAATGATGAAAGTTTACAAACACAACGAAGCAAGCACTGGCTTAAATTGGAACTCCGAACAGGCTTTTGGATAACAATAGAGCTATATGGATTATATTGAAATCCGTAATCCATACATAATGAAAATTAATCTCTGTTCAAAAGTTAAGTAAGAGCGATACCACACGGCGAGTTGGGTGTCGCTGCGTTGCTTCTGCGGTTTCCTACGTAGAGTAATAATCCATGGTATGCCACACCAGCGCTGCTGCACCTCAACGCTTTGCTTCTACGGTTTTCTACGTAGAATAATCCGTGGTATGCTACATGATACGTTGTTGTACCTCAACGCGTTGCTTCTACGGTTTTCTACGTAGAGTAATCCGTGGTATGCCACACGATACGCTGTTGCACCTCGACGCGTTGATTCTACGCTTTTCCATATAGAGTAATCCGTGGTATGCCATACGATATGTTGTTGCACTTCGATACGTTGCTTCTACGGTTTTCTACGTAGAGTAATCTGTGGTATGCTACATGATACGTTGTTGTACCTCAACACGTTGCTTCTACGGTTTTCTACGTAGAGTAATGCGTGGTATGCCACACGATACGCTGTTGCACCTCGACGCGTTGATTCTACGCTTTTCTACATAGAGTAATCCGTGGTATCCCACACGATATGTTGTTGCACTTCGATACGTTGCTTCTACGGTTTTCTACGGAGAGTAATCCGAGGTATGCCATACGGTGTGCTGTTGTACCTCGAAGCGTTGCAGTATCGCTGCGTTGCTTCTGCGGCGTGTTAGGCAGAAAAATACGTAGTATGCCACACGGTGCGCTGTCAAATGTCATATTTTGTCACATAAAAACTGCTGCAGACATTACAACTGCACCAGCAGTGTGGCGTAAAATCCGTCAAAATCCTGCGGCGCCGCGCCGCATCACGTCGTGTGGCATCGCTTTTACGGTATACGAGTTACCAACTCGTATACTGTTACTTAGCACTTGTTACATTGAAATTAGCTTTTCACCGCGATTTCCTGTGGCTTCGATCAGTCAACGATACACATATCTTCCATTAATAATAATGTTCTCGTGATCGAATTTCGGCCACGGCGAATTACTTGCTTTTCGAAGCACGAAAATTTCCGAAAATATCTCGATTAAAAGTAAGCCTTCGAACAAAAAAACCGCATGGAAATTGATCAATTGATTTAAAATGGAAACAAAGCGCTTTTTATTGCTGATTCGGTTTTCGGTACGGTTTTTTTTTTGTACACAAAACTAAAACCAGAACTGAATTGACAGGTCCAAAAGTTATACCTACCTACTAACCATTGTAAGGAACAATAATTATTGTGAAAAGACTATTTTTCAAAGAACATTTTCTCATAATGTCACGTATTATTGTACCTAGTTCCTAGCATACATAAATTGTTTGCAAGTCATCGTACTTTATCGGTGTAGGGTTACTTTTTAATCACCCTGTTGTTTTGATGCCGAGATCATGACGCGTGTGAGCTTGAAAAATCTAAATCTATTTTTATATATTAAGTTTTATACTGTATTATAATCATATTTACATAGCTTTCTTTAATTTATCATAATAGCGCCCACGGAAAATCAGTAGATATCAGACTGCTAGGTATGCTTTTGTAATTTTTGTGTAACCATTAAAATGTGCGTAAATCTGTCATTTAGTATGCGTATGTATATCAAACTAGCTGACCCCCGCGACTTCGTTCGCGTGTTTTTCTATAAAACTCACGTAGCCCGAGACCTTTCCAACGAATGCAAAACCGTGGAAATCGGTTCGTGCGTTCTGGAGTTATAGCGTCAGGAAGGAAAACCCGACTTATTTTTATATAGTAGAAGATTATGATGCTTTCCCGAAGTTAATTTCCATACTAAAATGACAAAGTGGATAGTTAACGTTAACTTGAAAAGTTACTTATTTCAGGCCAATTTTAAGCCAATACATTCAGCATTCGTTTACAGCCAGCACCTCAAGCAAAAACGTTGTAAAATAAATATTCGAAACATTGAATTACGACTTTAAAATAAGAGTCTTTGGGTTCATTTTGTATTAATTAAATAATATAGGTAACAGTTTTTCGATACGTAGTTTTTTGTGAAGTTTTTGAGGTGTTCAAACTGAGACTAACCATACTGATGTCAGAGTTATTAACTAAAATACCTATACCAGTATATCTATTACCCAACCGGATATTAATGCACTCAGAAACTATTGTTTAAGAGCCCTCTTCATGGGAGCGACAAACCGTTGGTGGGTGGAGTCTAAAACAGTGATTTCTGCATTTAGAGAGCGAGACGTCTTCAGTATGGAAGAGTACTAAAAATATATACATAAATAAATAATAAATTAATTAAATTAATTAATTTTGCTTGAGATATCATGATTTTTAGTGAAAAAAACGGCAAAGTAAAAAGATTGTTTGACAATTTTTATTAAAAAGATTATTTGGCAATTTTTTACATGAACTAAAGACATTTGAAATTATTATGAAATAACGTATGATATGACTTTGGTCGTTTTCCAATTTTCTAGTTTCTTATATAGTTTATTTACGCAAGAATTTGCCTCAAATTTTGTCCAAAAATAGTGATTATTCAAGCGTCATAACTTTCAAAATAAATATAATTTTACATTTTATTTTATTTTATAGCATAGATAATGGAGATATAAATTGATATCTGGCTTGACTTTAGATCTAGTGCGACAAATATTAGAATAATAGGCGTAATACGTTTGTATGGAGAAGCGCGTGAGGAGAGCAACCTTAAGCAATGTTGTACCTAGGTACTGCATAAAGTGAAGCGATTGATGCAGTCATTTCATAGATTAATGACTGCAGCAGCTTTGCAAGTCCATGAAGGAGAGCGAAATTAAATTAGGTTTGGTTTGGTTAAACCCACTGATTTATTACTTTAAGTTATAATATGAATCGAGTAACCTACTTTGTACCTACTCAGTAAGAATGATTAATACCGTGATACTCTGAAATCAGTATGTGCCTAGGTATCTGTAAATTTTCAGGTAGATCGGAAACTTGGAAATGATTGAAGATTTTTCAACAACAGCAGGTTAAGTTTGTAATAGAAAACAACTAAAAATTCTCATAAAAATTAAAGTGTTTACTTTTGCAAAGATTCTCGTAAATATTTGGTGGAGAGTTTGACATGTGAATTTTAAAAGGGGCCCTAAAATAACTCTTCGGCCTTATTTTTATCTGGGCTGTCAAGGTAGATTTCCTATCTTAGTCGGTATAAAAAAGTTCATCCTGATAAAAATAATATAAGATTTCAAAATCCGTACAACGCTGAGACTGTCACGCTCGCTCGGTAAACAAACCCGGGCATAGATTGAAGGGAACGTCCCTCTTCTAGTAAATATACAATTGTTTCTATACAAATAATACTAGTTCCGTCAAAGGTTACCTCTTTTTTTAATTTATTTATTCAAGTACAAGTTAGCCCTTGTCTGCAATCTCACGTGATGGTAAGTGATGATGCAGTCTAAGATGGAAGCGGGCTAACTTGGAAAAGATATTATATCTATGCATACCCCTGATCGGTTACTACACGGCATCGTACCGGAACTAAATCGCTTGGCGGCACGGCGTTGCCGGTAGGGTGGTAACCAGCCACGGTTCAAGCCTCCTACCAGACCAGACCAGAGACAATTTAGAAATTATAAAATCTCAAATTGCCCCTGCCGGGAATCGAACCCGGGACCTCCCACTTATAAGACCACAGCGCTCACCAATGCGCCAGGGAGGTCGTCATCTCACCTCTCTAGTAACACCTCGAAGCTCTAGAGTAAATCAAGTTAAAAACACAGTACACAGATACAACCAGTAGTGAAACTACCTACAAACGTTCGAAACGGCTCACTCACACAAACATGCACATCGACGAGACCATTTAGCAGCAGTCGCTACCGACATCCACGCGAAAACCCGGTAGGGGTCTCGTCGATGCGTATGTTTGTGTGAGTGAGCAGTTTCACTACTGGTTGTATATGTATGTGTACTGTGTTAAAACTGCTTTTGTTCATTGTGTGATATTTATACGCTTGACGACAATCAAACCTGACTGAAAGCAACATTGGAAGTTGGAACGCGCTTGCCTAGAAAATGCCTATTCACTCTTTCCTTGAACTACTACTTAAGCAAGATGTTAACACGTTACACAGTTAATGTTACTCTGGAAAATGGTGATGTCAAATCGTAATGATGAGAATAGTCCTCCTGACTTCGTGGCAAATCTAAATGAAGACGGAGAGTTGCCTTCTATGCAGGGGATATTATGGTGCACAAGTGTGTGCGCAATATATGTATACAAACAAAGTACACTCTCTATTCCCTCACTCATAGTCGTTAGGAGTGCAAAGAAATAGTTGAGCTCTAGAACCGACAGCTTTGCATGTCCTTCGAGGAACGGGGATATGTCTACGCCAATTACCCAAGTCCAGGTAGCTATTAAGAATTTCTTGAAGAAAAACTAAATAACATTCATGATCTGACCTCATATATTTCGAGTATCAAATTCAAATTCAAATTTCATTTATTCAAAGTAGGCACACTGTACACTTTTAAACGTCAATATATAAAGTACCTACATGAAAGTGATGTAATGGTGATAATTACTACGGAAACTTAAAACTAAAACCACAGAATATATATACCTAAGTAATAGTACTACGTACTAAAACTACGAGGGTTCCAAACGCGCCCTATCAAAACACTATTAACGTCAAAGTAAAATAGGCTTAAGTATAACAGAGACTTACAGGCAGAAGTATCTTATTATTTTTATTTTTATAAAATACCTTATTTTATTTCCGAGCGCGTTGTAGCTAGCAAGGCAGCTTCTTATTTTCACGAAAATTCAATTTCCTTTCTAAAGCAGGTTAATCTTGTTAACAAGGAAAAGATTGAAAACCCTGCGATGTTCCTAAGCAATAAACAAAATCTGCGGGCAAGCAATCATGTTATGCAAATCGTTTATTTATAACCAAAATAATGAGACCCCTCGATTCATAGACACGTTGCCCTTATACTTGAACTTTGTTGTTCAAAGAGCGGGGTGAGGTAGTTCTTGTTAAGTGGTCGCTATGATGCTGACAGGACATGATCTCAATTGATTAAGCCTCTAGGAGTAATTTACAAAATTGTGTTATCGTTTCATGAATAACCTCCCCTTTGATATGAACAAGCCGTTTAGAATTTAGATTAAGGATATATTTTTAGAAAGTATCGCAAGCAAGTTTATTAACATAAAGTTATATTCTATCCTTTATAAAGTTATTCATCTATCCTTTATAAAGTTATCCGCTCCAGAAAATAGAAAATAGAAAAATGTCTAGGATCTACACAATATGTTCCGTATAATGTATAAATTTTCACCTAGAATTAAATGCATATTATTATTTATTTATTTAGTTATCTGCCTAAGTTTGCAAAGTTATCGTAGATACTTTACAGCTTTAGGAAGGTAAAAAATAAGTTATGCAATGTCGCTATCCCGGTGTTACACATCCCTAAGGATGTGAAAAAAATAATCTATTTTTAAAATAATCGATTTTTTTCACATCCCTGATGTAGATATACTTACTTAAAGTATTTTTTTCGAGATCTCTAGTTATGGTTTGAAGTTATAGTTCAATAATAAATAAATTGGTAGGTACCGTAGATTTAAATTCATACACGAAGCATAAACTTTCTCAAAGAATGTTTGATCATAGAAGAGATACAATGGAGTTCCGTTAATCTTTTTACCATTAATATCGGATATCCCAAATAAAAGAATCGGAAACCGTAACGAAATCCCATATATATCCCGCTTATAAGGCACATAAAAATGTTTCGAATAAATTCGGATAGGGGATTTTCAAGCAGGGACACTTCTAATATTATGATTTATGACCGGTTTTCGCCGGGGGTCAGCTCTGCTTGGACATTTGTTTTGCAATATATTCTGTTTGCCCGATTTATAGACTAACTAGCATTCGCCCGCGATTTCGTCCACATAGGGGTTTTCCTGCGTTTGCACTATACTATTTACAAAGTCACTTCAATCCGTAGTTCTGTAGGGATAAGCCAACAAACAAACATACTGTTGCCGTTTACAATATTATGATATCACTAGGGATATAGGTAGGTATATATAGTAAAAACTATTTGTAACTATCGTACTTGCAAAATAATATCATTATTATCCGTATTTATAACTAAAACCTTAAAATATCATATCCGAAGCCTCTTATTCCAAAAAAATGATTATCAACATACTTACTCTATGAACTGATTATAATGTTAATTATTGGTAATAATGTGTATAATGTTAAGTGTATAGTTTGGTATCAACGCAGTTTTAATTTGAAGTTATTGTTTAAAGGAGGAAGCGAGTAACGTAGGTACTATAAAGCCAATTTATTTGTTCTTAGCTTCAAAACAACAAAATATGGAGTGTCAGAGATATAATTAACACAAGATTTGAAAGGAGGCTATAGAATTCTAACGTTATTTATGACTATTACCGAAACAGCGAATTAGGTTTATAAAGTAAAAGTAAGTATATACAGCAATTGTAATCAAACGCAATATTTTTATGATAGAGATATTCGAATAAATTTTTTTTTTTCGTTTTAGGCATGACTAATCAAATCAAATATCTACAATATTACTTCATACCCATCCAATCGAGAAGAACCAGCAAGAAACTCAGAGGTTGCTTATGTGAGTGTTATTATAGTTTCTAAATCTTTAATCATGCGCACATATCATGCGTCTAAACTGATATAAGAAGGCACCAAAAGAGCAGGCCACATTAGGAGGCAAGCGAAGTGAAACGTTTTGTTTCGCTCATGTCGCTACCGCGTCTTTTCATACTAGGAATGGTTCACACTTCACACCGCAAACGATTACGGTTCACTAAGCAAAGCCAGCGATACGAAATTGCGAGCTCTCACAGTCATGAGCGAAGCGAGACGAGGTTCGTTTCGCTTCGCTCTCAATGTGGCCTGCGCTTTACTGATGAACATTCTCGTATCGAGACACATCTCCAATCTTGCCTAATAATATAGCTGCCGAAGCCATACATCAACTTGGGTAGCTCAACACCTCATCGGGTAGTAGAATAGAATAGAAAAGTTTTTTATTCAAATAAACTTTTACAAGTACTTTTGAATCGTCAATTTGAATCTACCACAGGTTCGGAATGCAGTTCCAGCCGAGAAGAACCTGTAAGAAACTTGGCGGTTGCTCTTTTTTATTTAAAAATAAAAATAACAATATAACAATTATTTATGTACATGATTGAAATGCCGTCTCGCGCATTGCTGGAACGAGCTAAGTCCATGCTTTTTTATCGTTCATACAATCTTCAATTGTATAATAAGCTTTTTTTATGAGCATACTTTTAATAGAGTTCTTAAACTTGTGTAAAGGCAAGTCTAAGATATATTTTTTACTCAGATAAACTTTTACAAGTGCTTTTGAATTGACAAATGAATCTACCACTGGTTCGGAATGGTGCTTACAATTCTACACGTCAAAAAGGGCAGACAAAAGTAGCCCCATTTCCGACGGCGGCACCCGTTCAGGAGCATGACGCATGATCCAGCCATTGCTTCGCTCAACCATATTTGAGGGAACGTAACAACGTAACGAACGTAATAATGGTAGAAGGGTGACGTAGCTACGTAATAAAATTTCGTCACTCCTACATAATTCGCATTATATGAACGTGAGTCATTAATCAACTCATGAAATTGATATCGCTGTGAAATTCACCTAAAAGCATCAACAAGTTCATTTTACACCCTTTACTCCTAAATTTGTTCAGACTATCCAAAGTAATTGCAATCCTTTCAAAATAGATTTTTTTTAACGAAAACGAATTAGTAAAGTAGCCTTCAAAAATCACGGAATGTTTCTTTGTTAGTCTGAGTTCAGTGTTCTGCTTTTCGTAGTCACTTTTGTAAGATAAATTAACTAAACCCTTCTCATTCTGAGAGGAGACCTGCTCAGTAGTGGGCCAGCGATGGGTTGATCATGATGAATGTACACCTTTTAACTGTATAGAGATCAAAACTGTGGCATACAGTGTATATCACATATCAAGGGCGTCGCCAGCCGATGGCCAAGGGGCAAGGGGGCAAGTTGATGATATTATAGTATGGGAAAAGTACAAAGTATTGTTGGTACAGTCCAGAGTTTTTGAAGCTGGTAACGAGCTCTTAATTTATTTTCGAATTAGAATTTTTCATTGATCTCGTTTCCATTTGCGCCAGGTTTAATTTAGATACTTAATGCAAAATATAGCATATTTATATTTTTTCAAATCTCTAGGGGGGGCAGCTGCCCCCCCCCCCTGCCCCTACTTGACGACGCCCATGTCACATATGCCACAGTTTTTGGCACATTTGAATGAATTGAACAAATCTTTCAGCCGTGCCGTTATGTACAATTAACTTCATACTAATTGGTTGCTTTCTTTTCCTGTATGTACGCAAGAGGCGATTTATTGCTCATACTTACGTCTATTACTTATCTACTGCACATTGTACCATATAGATTTATCTTCTTTACCAATTTCTAGCAAAATAAGCTTGTTAATAAGTCAGTACAAGTCACGGCAAATAAGTCGACCGGTGACCTTCAATGCGCAGAAGTCAAAATGAGGTATCTCGGGGTGTGAGGGGGTCGCGGGGAGGGCGTGGGGATCGTTCGTAAGCACTGATTAGCTCTCGCGGATCCCTCGTACCTAAGCGCTGATTGGCTTTCCAATCGTATTGTGTCCCGCTCACTCGTACGACGCCGCGCGCACTTGAAGGTCACCGGTCGACTTACGTGCCGGGGGTTATAATCGGAAAAAATAATTTTCTCACGATATTAAAAGTAGATAGGTAATTCAACTTGTCGTTTTTGAACCCACGTCAGAGATCTAATCAACCATCAGTGATAATGATGGATGAGCTCTAATCCAGTAGGTACTTTGACAATTATTTCATAAAATAATAAAATTTTATTTTTCCTACCTACCTAAAAAAGTTTACGTCCACTAACTTTTGAAGATTAATTTAAAAATAAATGGAATTTTTTAGATGGAATGATGGAAACACAGAAACGAGAGTTAATTATTCGGGTCATAACGCAAGCATGTTGGTGTGTTCAAATTATCGGAAAACGTTTCGTAAAACAAATGACTACGAATAGGTATCTTAATATGCTGCGTAACGTTATTTTACCCATTTCTCTTGTCTGATGTGTTTTTTTTCTCCTTTGGGACATAATACAAAATGCCATAAGTAGGTACCTCTTCCAAGTTGGTCCGCTTCCACCTTAGAGTACATCGTCACTTACCATCAGGTGAGATCGCAGTTGAGGGTTACTACAAGTAGATGAATAAAAAAATTTGGTTGTCTGTAAATTCGGTTTACTGTCGCTTGTTCCGCGCTCTCGCTTGCACGCTCGGCTAGGCGGAACGTGACAATGAGTCGTGCTTTTCCGTGCATGCTTCTGGCGTTCATGGATTTATAAGACGTTATCACGTCAAAAATCTCTTCGTCTCTGAAGTCGGTTTAAATGTAGGTACATTTATTTGTACTCAGAAATGTTACGTCAAGACAAAACAAGTCACCTGTCTCCTGTCAAACAGTCGTAGGTAAGACAAGGGTCTGTGTGACAGTAACTTCGTAATTTATTTATTACAAGTGGATAAGCTTGAACTTCGTAATGGAATAATAATCAAGGATATGTCATATTAGCAGAGGAGGAAATCTTTTCTTTGCACGATAGGCACGCTTTTGTGAAAATGGTGGCTGGTGGAAAGCAAAGGAAAAGGTGACTTACTGATTAGAATAGAATAGAGTAGAATAGAAAAGTTTTTTATTCAAATAAACTTTTACAAGTACTTTTGAATCGTCAATTGAATCTACCACTGGTTCGGAATGCCGTTCCAACCGAGAAGAACCAAAATCCGCGGTTGCTCTTTTAAAAAATAACAATATAACGACTTATGTAAGTACATGATTGAAATGCCGTCTCGCGCATTGCTGGAACGAGTTAAATCCATGCTTTTTTATCGTTTATATAATCTTCAATCTATACTAATACTAATACTAATACTAATACTAATACTAATACTAATAATACTAATACTAATACTAATACTAATAATACTAATACTAATAATACTAATAATACTAATACTAATACTAATACTAATACTAATACTAATACTAATACTAATACTAATACTAATACTAATACTAATACTAATACTAATACTAATACTATACTAATAATAAATAAAATTGAAGTGTCTGTCTGTAATATCGAAATAACTACCTCATATTAAGCTCATATGGTTATTTGAACGATACTATAACCGAATCACACGTTTTTAAAATTTTTGTCTGTCTGTCTGTCTGTCTGTCTGTCTGTCTGTCTGTCTGTCTGTCTGTCTGTCTGTCTGTTTGAACGGGCTAATCTTTGGAACGGCTGAACCGATTTTGACGGGACTTTCACATACAAGTAGAGAATTAACCAGGGAGTAACATAGGCTACTTTTTTAACCGACTTTCAAAAAAGGAGGAGTTGTGTTTTTCTACCTATGTACACCGATATCTCCGAGATTTCTGAACCGATTTAAGTAATTTTTTTTTAATCGATAGAGAAACATTGCGACACTGTCCTACAAAAAATTTGGATTCCAACTCCTCAATCCTGATGCTGTAGGGGATCTGATCCCCAAAACTAATGGGATTTAGGCACTGTCGGTTGTTTAAATTAATATTGGGGATACCAATTAAAGACTTTATTGTTGAATGACCTCGAGTAGGTACATGTCCAACTCCTCAACCCTGATGCTGTAAGGAATTTCATTCCGAAATCGTAAGGATCCCACGGAATTTTTCCGTTTTGTGGACGGGTTACTACTTACTACAGATAGGCTACTTTTTGTTCTGGAAAATCAAAGTTCCCACGAGATTTTTACAAACCTAAATACACACGTGCGAAGCCGTGGGCATCATCTAGTATAATATAATAAAGCGGAAGAGTTTGTTTGTTTGAACGCGCTAATCTCAGGAACTACTGGACCTATTTCAAAAATTCTTTCACCGTTGGATATGTACGTGATCCTTGAGTGCTATAGGCTATATATTATGTACCACGGGCGAAGCCGGGGCGGACCGCTAGTTGTATAATAAGCTTTATTTATGAGCATACTTTTAACAGAGTTCTTAAACTTGTGTAATGGCAAGTCTAGGATTGCTTGTGGAATTTTGTTATAGAACATTACGCCCATTCCCACAAACGACTTTCGGACCTTTACAAGTGCTTACGAATCGACAAATGAATCTACCACTGGTTCGGAATGGTGCTTACAATTCTACACATGTGAAGAAGGGCAGACAAAAGTAGCCCCATTTCCGACGGTGGCACCCATTCACGAGCATGACGCATGATCCAGCCATTGCTTCGCTCAACCATATTCGATTGACTGATCTATCAACACTCAGCTCAAATCACTGGACGAATTAGGCTGAAAGTTGGCATGCAGATAGCTATGGGGCTGTCCATTAATCACGTGAAGTTCGAAAGGGGGGGGAGGGGTTCGACAAAAATCACGAAATATCACATCACACGAATATATCGGAGAGGGGGTATAATAAGATATCAAGACGTGTACTTATTTTTTCGTTAAACGCGTGATTTTGAAACCGAATTAATTTTCTAGAATTAAAGATTAGATTATACTTTATGCCGGTACTTAAAAATAATATTGTAAAAATTTTAAGATTCTTTGTAGGTACTAAACATACACGTGATTTTTGGTGGGCGGTGGGGGGTAGGTAGTCTTAATCCTCACCACGTATCACCATGGGGGAGGGAGGGGTTAAAAAATCTTAAAAAAAACATCACGTGATCAATGGACAACCCCTATTAAGACGTAGGCATTTGCTAAGAAAAGGATTTTGATTTGACCTCTAAGAAGGGGCTCCACCACCACCAACTACCGGTTACAAAGACTGGCACTAGTTAATTGATTTAATTAATTATTATCGATCTCTTTTACATAATATTGTGTAAGTATATATTATGATCTATCTGAATAAATGATAAATGTTTATAGGTATAAAATATATTAAAAAAAACCGTCGCTTGTAAAATGTACTGAATTAAACACAAGTATAAATTGAAAATTTAAAAAACCCCCGACATTCGCCATTTTGTGGTGGCGGCCATCGTGGATTTGCATAGTGCTATTCTACTAGTCAAGCCCTTTCATTTGATACCCATAATGAGGGCGTTGTGATAAAAAATGTAATCCGCCATTTTGTAGCGGCGGCCATCTTGGACAGATTTTCATCAAACATAGCTAACAACACTCTCAAATAATTCACCTTTCAAATAAAAAAAACCGCATTCAAATCGGTCCACCCGTTTGAGCGCCACAGGGGAACAGACAGACACACACACACACACACACACACACACACAGACACGTCAAACTTATAACACCCCGTCGTTTTTGCGTCGGGGGTTATAAGTTTGACGTGTCTGTGTGTGTGTGTGTGTGTGTGTGTGTGTCTGTCTGTTCCCCTGTAGCGCTCAAACGGGTGAACCGATTTGAATGCGTTTTTTTGTTTTTAGCTATTGTTAGCTATGTTTGATGAAAATCGATCCAAGATGGCCGCCGCTACAAAATGGCGGATTACATATTTTTTCACAACCCCCTTAATATGGGTATCAAATGGACTAGTAGGATAGGTGCTTGACTAGTAGGATAGCACTATGCAAATCCAAGATGGCCGCTGCCACAAAATGGCAAATGTCGGGGTTTTTTAAACTTTTAATTTATAGTTACTTGTCATTTGATTAAAATTGTCCGAACGTTACCTATATAGTAACTACTCGCGACAACAACCAAAAACACAACTAAATGTCTGAAAGTCAATTTGAAGACATTTTGCGAGACATTACGTGACGCTCTAATAAACTAACATCTCTTTGGGAATAAAATTATCTAAAATTATCGTATTCATGTTTAATCTATTAGCTCGAAAACTCGAGATCTATAGTCTATTCACGGAGTGAACCAAGCAAAGCGCTTTCTCTGTCCCACATTTGCATACAAATGATAAAGACAGAAAACTGTCTAGCTCCGCCCAGGAGCGCTTGCGACCCGTTTGAAATCATAGGGCGCGTTCATATTGTTAATGCTTTAGTAAGGAATTTTTATACCTATTATTTATTGATAAGTAATTTGAAACAGAATTTTTTGTAAATGAAATAAGAGCTACCATGTGATTTGGTCTTTATTTGTAATAAAATAAAATCAACATTAAAGCAATATAAATTAAAAAATAATAAAAATTATTCATTCGCTTTCACTTTCCAACATAGCACTGTCATTTCCTACATTAATAATAAATCTTTCACTTAACCCTTCCTTCCGCCATATTCACAACAACCAATAAACTCGCCAAGTCGTTGGGTAAGCAATCAAACGGAATCCAGTATACAAGCCAAGTTTACACAATGAGCACAAAACAACAGTCCGAAAAACAAGCCAGGTCAAAGATAAATAGATTGATCGCAACGAAGCAGGTATGCGGGAGACGTCTGAACGGTACGGAGTGTAACGACAGACTAATTATGGCTTGCATTGTGATCACGGCCTAAGCGTCCCTATCTGCCAACAAACAAACCAATCACGTGGAAGTCCAAATTCTCAGTGCTTGGTTCATTCGGTGAATAGACTATAGCAAACTGTACTTAGCTAAGTCATCCCACCTTTGCACCGTGCACGGGTAACTAATTTACTCGTAGTGTCTGCAGTTTGTCCGATTTCCATAAAAATGTAGTTTGAAAGTTACACGGGCTCAAAGATTTGTATGTAAATCTTTGCGCTCAATATTGAGCAAATACCTATAACTTTTATTCGCTACATCGTAACATATTTACTCACTAGAGGATACTCTCGACTTGGTCCGCGTGGATTTAGGTTTAAAAAAATCCCGCGGGAACTCTTTGTTTTTAACCCCCGACGCAAAAACGACGGGGTGTTATAGTTGGTGTGTGTGGCGCTCAAACAGGTGGACTGATTTTAATGCGGTTTTTTTTGTTTGAAAGGTGAATTAGTCGAGAGTGTTGTTAGCTATGTTTGAAGAAAATCAGTCCAAGATGGCCGCCGCTACAAAATGGCGGATTACATATTTTTTCACAACTCCCTTAATATGGGTAAAAAATGAAAGGGCTTGACTAGTAGAATAACACTATTGTAAATCCAAGATGAACGCTCCCACAAAATGGCGAATGTCGGGGGTTTATTAAATTTTTAATTTATACTTGTTCCTAAGTTCCTTTGAGCTCATACTATTAAAAGTCGCGCATTAAAATGGAACTACAGTAATGACTATTAATTTTTTAATAGATCTTTCCAAGTTAAAAGTTCCATTAAAATCAGTCCAGCATTTCGGAGACTGACAAACACAAATTTTAATGTACCCCAGATGATAATTCGGACGTTCAAAGTTTCCTGTCCTTCGAGAAAATTATTTCTAACGAGCGGATACCCGCGACTTCGTTCGCGTGGATATTGATTTAAATAATCCCGTGGGAATCATTTTGTTTTTCCTATGCCCCTTTGAGCTTAAACCTTGCTAAAAACTGTTAAAAGTTCACTGGCGGATGTTTAGGTACATCAAAATGTAAACATCCGCCAGTAAAAGTCCCATCAAAATCGGTCCAGCCTTTCGGAGATTAGCCAGTAGTCTTTAAAGTATCTACTTTCTAACAAAAAAAGAATGAATGAAATCGGACCACCCGTTAACGAATTACAGCTAAGTACACATTTTGCCTTTCATCCCCTCTCCCAAAGGAACCGTGCTGAATTTCGGGATAAAAAGTATCCTATATGTTACTCCATAGTATTAACTTAAATCATGCCGAGTTTCATTTCAATCCATTCAGTAGTTTTTACGTGATGCACGCACAAACATACAGACAAACAGACAAACAGATAAACAGACAAACAGATAAACAGACAAACAGACAAACAGACAAACAGACAAACAGACAAACAGACAAAAATTTCAAAAATAGCTTTTTTACGTTCTATTACTTATCCCTAACATCCCCCAGTTATTATTTTGCAAAAATCTTCAATGTACAGATATGGCAATTCTACGATTTTATTATATGTATAGATGTATAGAAGATCTCTTTTCTGTCTCATAGCGAATTTAGATTAAAAACTCAAAAACATAGTTAAAACGAGTAGGTATGTAGGGCCATTATATTATTCATCCCATATATTCATCCCCTTCTGACAAGTTTCGGATAGTCTAAACGTAAGTGTTTGTATCAAGTGACAAAAACAAAAGTTGTAAATAAGCTATCCGACACTTATTACAAGTTGGTGAAATAGGCCCTAAGATATTTAAATAAATATAAACTAGCCCTTCGCTCGCGTGAAATTCAAATAACGAATCCCTTATCCGGTGGGAATTTGAAAAATCCGTACTCGTTCTTTGTTCTACATTATAAAGGGAACCTTTGTGCAAAATTTCATCTTGCTAGGGTTTGAGCTGGGTTCTGATGAGTGAGTCAGGATTTTTCTTATATATCACATGTTATATTACAATTTTGATAGATTTAAGTTGTGGCTTACCAAAAATCGCTTAAATACTGAATATATACAAAAATAAATTTTAAGTAGGAATTAAAGAGTAGGAGCTTCGGAGCTTTTTTCTTGGATTTGGATCAGATTGCTGCAATAAATAAATAGTACTATAAATATTCACACATACACACATGGTCCTCTGTTCCTAGTGTTATAGGTAACAACCGACAAGTATACATATATACGACAATTTTACGTATATATACATGTTTACATATATTAATTAATAAATGTATAAATACATAACATATAGATACTTATTATATACTTACATAAATACACCCAGACTCGGGGCGGGAATCGAATCCGCAGCCCCGGAGCAGACGGCAGGTCACTCCTAATCGCGCCGAGCAGCGGTCCAGGCAAATGGATGGCGCCCCAGAGGTAACATTTGGATGTACTTACTTATCAAACGAATAGAACGTAAAGTGACTTCTCCCAAGTCGCCAGCTGTTCGCATTCAGTGACCTGACCTTAGGGATAGTAAATTAAGTCATTACCGTCCCCCGAGGCTCGGGGAGCACATAAACCCGTCACTACCGAATTCCCGTTAATCCCGAAATACCGTTAATCCCTTAAAGATGATTGTCTTAATTACTTAGTGGAGCGTTTAATCTACAAATATTTGACGATCTCCCGGGCAAAGTGGTGGGTGCTGCGACATATCCCCGACACTTCATTATAGCGTAACTTCACATTGACAAATATAGTACGCTGTATAGATCAACCAGAATCTCATGAAAAATAGGGAAATGAAATTCCAAGGTTAGCAACACTACGGCTGCCCTAGCGATAAACAAAGTAACTGACATTTTTTGTGAAATTGACTTTTTGCATTAACAAAAGTTTTATGTCGAGTAGTTTTTTATCACAGTTTAATATATTTCAAATAACTTGAACCGTTTACTGAAATTTAAATTGCCCAAACAAAGTAACTGCACTCACTAACCCGGAATATAAATGCAAAAACCAAGTAAACAACAAGCACAACACAAAAACAAAGTGATTGGATGTTGATTACTTTGTTTTTGTATTCAAAATGCAGTTGCTTGATTTTTCGTTTCGTGAAACGATCCCAAGTAAGGTGTTCTGAATGTAATTACTTTGTTTATCACTAGGGCAGCCGAGTTAACCTAGTGTTGCTTACTACAAAATTTAATTTCCCTATTTTTCATGAGATTCTGGTCGATCTATACTCGAGGCATAGGCATAAATCGAGCGGGAAAAGGACAACGAACGAAATTGTGGGCAACAGCTAGTTATTATTTTACATATTTTTAGCAGCAAATGTTAACACGAATAGACAGAAGATTGAAATAAAAACTCGCAGGTAGGTATATTGTATTAATAACAATTAATGTTTCCTTTGTACATTGAAGTTTTAGAGCGGATAAGATTTTAGAGCGGATCGTCAGTGTTAATATTTATATCTGTCAAGCCCCGGTGAGATCAAAGCGTTTATGATATTTATGAACTTCGACGAAATAAAAATGAAAGAACGATATTTTTAATCTACTTGTAACTTGTGTATTAAGTATATCTAAAAATATTATATAATCATGTTTTACGTATAATTTATTCGTCAAGGAAAATGGATCAAGTAAATAGGTACTTAATTAAAATACAAAATATTATTATTCAAAATTAAAAATTCTATTTATCATATTCTTTTTAATTTTTTTTCAAGTCCCTAATAGAGACCTTGTATTAATAAATAGATATAGGTCTTTAAAAGGGACTTGCACACGCCGCGCCGTGTTTTTGATATTCATTGTCATTTTACTACAGTCTAAAATAAATTGCTTGATAAATTAATATTTAAAATCGGTGACCCTCCATGGAATATCCCTATATAAACACCTTTTAGAAACACCCAAAGGTACTGTCCTCACGTTCTATAATCCGACGACCCTTTTAAGGATTTATTTTGTGTCAAAATTGCCTGTACAATGTATGATTTGTTAAATTTTAAATAAGTATATTGTACTCGTTATTTCCAATTTCATTCAAATACCATTTTCAGAGATAAAATATCGCAAGGGTCCTTACCGTCGATGGCCTTTGTATTTTTATTTTATCAAAATGTTGTAAAACCATGCACTGCCATGCGTAGCTACGCGAAGGCATAGGGAGCCATGCAGAGCAAATTGGAGTCACACATATTACCGTCAAGCACCTAGGGCTGTCACCATAATATGGTCTTGGTCTCCGCACAGCCATGCGGAGGCGAGCGCTGCTTCAGAGCAGTAGGTGCTTATCTGCTCTATGTGCGGTTCCATACGTAGCGAGCGATGCACAGCTGTGCGGAGCCATGCAGAACCTAGAGAATATTATGGTGACAGCCCTAGGTGCTTGACGGTAATAGGTATCGGCTGTTCCACAAATACATAGAAGACATTGTCACGATATTTACGCTGAGATCGCTGGGCATATACCGCAACAGTTGTAGCTGCCGTATCCGCCGAAAGCAATATTTTTACTCGAACCCGGGACCTCTTAGGCCCTTTGTTAACACGCCGTTGAAATAACGTATGGGACCTCTTAGGCCCTTTGTTAACACGCCGTGGAAACTCACGTTTTGTATGGATAAAACGTGGCGTGTTAACAAGAGGCCTTACCCTCAGAAGTCGAACAAGTTTATTTGGCTGCAGATTGAGATATTGGGCCCGGAGTCCAAGGTCGGGCCAAGAGATTTACTGGGCTTCCTGTCAAGAATTTCTCAGTAGCTGCTCGGAGATAGAAAGTTGGCGATAGTCACACCTCCGTGCCTCTAGAGCACTTAAAGCCTTATGTCCTTCTCAGTAATGTCAGATTCATCAGTTTTCTATGAGAATTAGGGAAAAAGAGTGGACTTGTGTCTGTGTAAACATTAGCGTACGACGATATCCCCTACGTGGTTGGCTATAGTGTATTGCCGCTTTATGGCCTTTATTCGTTCCGCTCGTTGTTTCCCTCGTTTATATCTCAAATTGTGTGATACATTTCTGTTAGTTTTATAGATGTTTTATTGGGCCCAGTTTACGACATCTCGTACTAACTGAAATGGTTTCCATTCACTATAAAATGCGAGTACATTTTGGTGTACAATGTAGGAAATTACTTATGTCGTTTTGATAATATTTTACGAATTGGAACAGAAAATAAATCCTACCTTTAACGTAACTATAGTATCTTTCACTTCTAATATTTCAAACTTTTTTATCTGAGTGGATTTAGTGTTTTAAGAATCTCGTGAGAACTCTTTGATTTATCGGGATATAAAGTAGCCTAGATTAGTCCTTGGATGATGTGCTAGACGTCCTCTGGGTTCGATTCCCGGCAGGGACAATTTGGGAATTGATAATTTTTAAATAGTCTCTTAGATAATTCTTAAAAGCTGTGATAGCCTAGTGGTTAGGACGACCGACTTCTAATCGGAGGTCGTGGGTTCGATCCCGGGAACGCACCTCTAACTTTTCGGAGTTATGTGCGTTTTAAGTATTTAAATATCACTTGCTTTAACGGTGAAGGAAAACATCGTGAGGAAACCTGCATGCCTGAGAGTTCTCCATAACGTTCTCAAAGGTGTGTGAAGTCTGCCAATCCGCTTGGCCAGCGTGGTAGACTATGGCCAAAACCCTTCTCAATCTGAGAGGAGACCCGTGCTCTGTAGTGAGCCGGTAATGGGTTGATCATGATGATGATGATGATGAAATAGTCTCTGGTCTAGTGTGGTGGGAGGCTTCAGTTGTGGTTAGTTGCCACCCTAACGGCTATCACTCGTTGCCAATTTTAGGTTACGATATAACACAGAAATTTCGCCACTTTTTCTTCTATTAGAATTTAAAGAAACCTTATTAACCTTATCAAGATTATGCCGAATTTGCACATTGCATCAAAGTTGATCGAATTCGAGTATCTAAATACAATAACTTCAAAGTAAAATAGACCTAAATTGTTTGTTTTAAGGTTTGAGTTCGTCCATAAATCTACAAATCAGCGCCCCAAGCGGAAATTTTGCAAAATAAAAGTTGGAAGTACCTACTGAATGTACGACTTTAAAATAAAAGGCTTTAGGTCCGTTTTACTCTGATATCGTAGTTTTTCGGTATTCGAAATCTAGTAGCGTTGTCGAAATAGTAAACTCGACATAACCCTACTGAGCAAAACATCGAGTAGGCAGATAACAATTTAGTGAAACCTAACGACCTTAATTGAGTTGATTTGGGTACGATCAAATTACTTTGTTAGTTTATATAAGTGCACCACGGGGAAGGAAGGTCTCTTGAATGAGGTAAAGAGGCTACTCAAATTAGGTCGTGCGACCTACCCATTTAATTAGTCTCACCACGTCCCATACGGTCGAAACCGCTTGATTTAGACCGAAGTTCTTTAGCAGAGTGTGAATAATTTTCAGACACATATTTTGTTACTAAAGAGGCTATTATTAGAATAGAATAGAAAAGTTTTTTTTATTCAAATAAACTTTTACAAGTACTTTTGAATCGTCAATTGAATCTACCACAGGTTCGGAATGCAGTTCCAGCCGAGAAGAACCTGCAAGAAACTCGGCTGTTGCTCTTTTTTTTTTAAAATAACATTATAACAATTATTATTATTAATGTACATGATTGAAATGCCGTCTCGCGCATTGCTGGAACGAGTTAAATCCAAGCTTTTTTATCGTTTATATAATCTTCAATTGTATAATAAGCTTTTTTTATGAGCATACTTTTAATAGAGTTCTTAAACTTGTGTAAAGGCAAGTCTAAGACATATTTTTTATTCAGATAAACTTTTACAAGTGCTTTTGAATCGACAAATGAATCTACCACTGGTTCGGAATGATGCTTACAATTCTACACGTCAAAAAGGGCAGACATAAGTAGCCCCATTTCCGACGGCGGCACCCGTTCACGAGCATGACGCAATTACAAGCACAAATTGTCTTCAACATAGATTTAAAACTCTAGGAATCAAGATTCTTGAATATTGAATAGAAGCAAGCGTTAATTTGTGGAAATCCATAATAGGTAGGTATATGATGAAAAGTCAAAATTATTTTGCTATAATCCGCAAAACAGTCTTTGTTTGATACAACATGCAGCATGTGGTATGCCCCATCAGCCCTCCTGCTGTTATGTGCAGGAAGAACAAGCAACCAAGCATACTCCAAGCATCCCTATTTCATATATTATGGATTTCCACAAATTAACGTTTGCTTCTATTCAATATTCAAGAATCTTGATTCCTAGAGTTTTTAAATCTATGTTGAAGACATTAGGTATGCAGACAAATTTATTAGTTAGAAAGTACCCAGGACTTTAATTGCTGGCAACACTGCACCTGATAAATCCTTAAGTCTTAATACAAATAACGTTTCCAAGTTTGCCGGCACTGGAGTCTTATACATCCATTAATCTGTCCAAGTTGTTGTCCCCAGAGTTGAACACGTTGATACTGAGGGGACCTGCAGATGTCACTAATTAGAAAGTTCCGACTTTGATTTAATTAGTAACTTTGTCAGTAACATGTTCGGATTCCAAACATTGCTTTATTCTATTTATTACACTGTGGAGTATAGACGTATGCTATGTTGTTATGTTATAGGTAATTTTATATTACTCTATCTTTCTCTACCTAATATATTGGTACTGCCGGGAATAGAACCTGAGACCTACCACTTATAAGACCACAGCGCTCACTACTGTGCCAGGGAGGTCGCCAAAAAGTTAGTATTTAATAGAGTTACATTATAGAATAGTGTTACATTATCGCGCGGTTTATCGCAGGTAGCCAACTGTGTCGCAACATTTTTATTGTAAGTACTCGTACGGTAATAATCTACTTTATAATTAATTTAGACTTTTCGTTTTTGTAATAAGAGCTATTCATATCCCTAAAGAACTTAGTTCAAACAGCGGTCAAAATCATGCGGTTCAAACTATACAGGACGTGGTAAGACTAATATTTTTTTCTTAAATTAAACACGAGGTAGGTAGTTCCCATGACTTAAATTGAGTATCCTCTTTTTGAGTAGACTGTACCAGATACTTACGTCGTCGAAACCTTATCCGAGTGCCTAGTGCCTGCTCCGGAACCGTAGAAATAGCGACATCTCAAAATTCAGGCTAAATACCTTTCATTCAATGGTATTCAGTATTCACATTATCTCCAAATAGGCTTTAACAAGCATGTTTTGAATTCTCAAAGGTCGTGGACTGGTTATGAATAGTACCTACTTACCGTTTCACGGAATGTTAATTCTGAAATGATGCCGGCAAAAACTCGGGAGTTATTAGGTATACTTATAATAAGAAACCTAATCACATCTCATTTTTACCATCTATCTTCTATTCTACTTATATCTATTCTATCTATACATATAATAAAATCGTACATATAATAAAATCGTAGACTTGCTCACTTGCCGTATCTGTACATTTAAAAGATTTTTGCAAAATAATAACTGGGGGACGTTAAGTAATAGAACGTAAAAAAGCTATTTTTGAAATTTTTGTCTGTTTATCTGTTTGTCTGTTTGTCTGTATGTTTGTGCGCGCATCACGCAAAAACTAATGAATGAATTGAGATGAAACTTGGCATAATTTAAGTTCATACTACGGAGTAACATATAGGATACTTTTTATCCCGAAATTCATCACGGTTCCCTTGGGAGAGGGGATGAAAGTTAAAATGTGCACTTAGCTGTAATTCATTAACCCGCAGTCCGATTTCATTCATTCATTTTTTGTTAGAAACGAGATACTTTAAAGATTACCAGGTAAACTCTGAAAGGCTGGATCGGTTTTGAAGGGACTTTCACTGGCGGATGTTTACATTTTGATCTACCTAAACATACGCCAGTGAATTTTTAACAGTTTTCATCAAGGTATATGAGCTCAAAGGAACTTAGGAAAAATAAAATGATTCCCACGGATTGTTAAAATCCAATATCCACGCGAACGAAGTCGCGGGTATCCGCTTGTATTATAATATGTATATAGCTATATATTTTTGACTTAGTTCGGGAAATTGGACAACCCCGAGTCGGGCCTCGCTCTATTAGGGTTCCGTACATGACGAGTCAACGCAAATTAAAAAAAAGTCGTTTGTTTTGGTCACAACTTTATAAATTGATATTTTTAGTATTTAAACTGCAAAAGTTTAAATACAGTATATTAATATGGCACATAAAATATGGAAATAGAGCCCTTACCAAGAATGGTCTAAAACTAACAACTTTGAGGGCCACCCATTTTTTCATTTTTGGATACAAAAAATGAACAAAAAATAATTTTTTTGCACTCTACTCAATATCACTCACATACATGGGTAAAAAGAAAATTTAGGCTTCTTTTTGTTGTAAGGGAAAAATAAAACTCAATCTAATTCTAATTCAATATTCGTTTTTGTTTCAACTTTCAACATTCTACACCACATATCAAAATCTCCAGTATAGAACTCATTCTGTCTACGGTCTAGATATCCGTGACATACGGACGGCCAGATATTCCATTTTGCCCTTTAGGTACGGAACCCTAAACAGTGTGGGTGTATCTGAAAAGTATTAAATGTCAAATGAATTTTCCACCATTAAGGATATAGGTACCATCGTTATAATTTTCCGAGTCAAAGCCTATTGAATATCACTCTTTGACGATTTGCAGCGTCTATGATTTCGAATACCCACACTTTATAAGGGCGATATCACACATCATCACCCTAATTTCGCATCTTTGACTCGAATAACTTATTCCTATCAAAATGCTATTTGGATATATGCAGGACTCAAACCAGGAGACGAACCGCATGACGAGCAGTAGGCGCAAAAGCAGCGATCAGAAGCAGGATTCGTCCGCATCAGGTGCATTGAAGAAATACTATTGACGTCCGCAGCGCTCAGCAGTGACGTGACCTCAGCATAACGGCACCGCTGATTCACGCTCATTTTTAACCCCCGACGCAAAAACGACGGGGTGTTATAAGTTTGACGTGTCTGTGTGTGTGTGTGTGTGTATGTGTGTGTGTGTGTGTGTGTGTGTGTGTGTGTGTGTGTGTGTGTGTGTGTGTGTGTGTGTGTGTGTGTGTCTGTTCCCCTGTAGCGCTCAAACGGGTGGACCGAATTAATGCAATTTTTTTTTGTTTGAAAGGTGAATTTGTCGAGAGTGTTGTTAGCTATGTTTGATGAAAATCGATCCAAGATGTCCGCCGCTTCAAAATCGCAGATTATATTTTTTTTCACAACTCCCTTAATATCGGTATCAAATGAAAGGGCTTGACTAGTAGAATAGCACTATACCAATCCAAGATGGCCGCGACCACAAAATGGAGAATGTCGGGGGTTTTTAAATTTTCAATTTATACTTGTCAGTACGAACACGAACATAAAGTGTCTTACGAACGCCTGACTTAACTTTCTTTCCGTGTTCTTTATCCCTTTGTCGTCAATACATAGGCTGGAAATACATAGGTCTCTTGTAGGAAATTCCTCAGAATCCTCACACTGCGGTGTTGTGTCACTTGCAATGGCGGATTATCCTTAAGGCAAACTAGGCACGTGCCTAGGGGCGCGAGATAACAAGGGGCACCAAAATTAAGTAAGCAGGTGCTGCAAAGTTAGCACAGGTCTTTCGAAGCTGCAAACTTGGATAAGTACCTATATCTACACGACTTTTATTGGTCCTACTCTAGCGGCACGCTATGATGGCCGGTTTGACGTTTGTCCGCTCATGAAGTTCCGTATTAATTGATAACGACTTTGAAGGAAATAATTGTATTACTTTATTGACGATAGTGATGTGCAGAGATTCATAAATTTTATCGAATGTAGTTTTAGGTTTAGGACTCAAAATTTATTTATTAAATTGATTTCTTAAATGTATACAAGTGTAGAAAAATCAGTTTGCACCATTTAAGGGGTGAATGTACTTGTGAATATGAACAATTTTCACTATGTGGACAAACCTCTGAAATCGCAAAAAAATATCAATAAATTTTTAAAAATGGAATCTAATACGATCGTCACATAGGATCGCTGGCTAGCACAACTACTACCTCCGGCAAACTCGCGTCAATGCTCAATGCAAAACAAAGCAGTTTCGAATTGACGTTGCTTCGAAAAGTATAAACTGTCAGTGCAATGCGATTGTGATATAGTTTTGACCTGGCTTTGGATTTCAAATATTGATACTGCATTACTGTTGACCCTTGCTCGTTAATTTGGACTCTGTTCAAGCCCTTTGTTGTGGATTTCGTCGATATGACCGAACGTACGCAGAGAACTGTTCTAAATAGTCAGACACGTGAGTTCGTAATACGCCTTCGTAACTATTTCGATCGTGAAGCTCAAAATGGAGGGCCAATTTTACCTATAACGTCAGTGGTTGAACGCGTAGCTGATGCGCTTAATATTGGACAACGAACTGTTAGACGGATAACTAAAAAAAAATATGGCGAGACTGGCACAGAAGAAAATAAACTTCACACACCAAAAAAGAGAAAACGAGCAAAACCAGTCGTAGGCATCGATAGCTTTGATGCCGATGCTATCCGAAGACATGTTTACGGCTACTATTTACAGAAGGAGTATCCAACAAGAAAAAAGTTGGTGCATTCACTGAAGGAAGCTGGATTATTCTTCGGTGGGGAAAGTTCTTTAACGAAGATTTTGAAGACCATTGGATTTCGATACAAAAAATGTAACAAACGCAAAATATTGATGGAAAGATTTGATATAGCGATGGCAAGGTATACTTTTTTACGGCAAGTGAAAGAAATCAAAAATTGGCAAAATGTTGTGTTCTTGGATGAAACATGGCTTAATGCTAACCATACTGTAGGCCGTTCTTGGAACGATGACACAGCAGCATCTACTTCCAAAGTTCCTGTAGGAAAAGGATCGCGACTTATAATTTGTCACGCCGGAACCATCAACGGGTTTGTCGAAGGTTCTCTCATGGCTTTTGCGTCAAAAACCACTGGAGACTATCATGAAGACATGAATGGAGAAAAGTTTACTGAATGGTTTACCTCAATGTTGTGTAGCCTCCCTGAACCATCTATTATAATTATGGACAACGCCCCATACCACTCGATGCAAATTGACAAGCCACCTGCCCAATCCCAAAAGAAAGCTGATATCGTCGCATGGCTTCGTAAAAATGGCGTAGATGCAAACATGAATATGTTAAAAGCGGAATTAGTACGTCTTTTAAAAGAAAACAAACCAACCAAGATCCGATACGTCATTGACGAAATAGCATTAGAACATGGGCACAGAGTTATACGGTTACCGCCTTACCATTGTGAGTATAATGCGATTGAGTTGGTGTGGGCTCAAATTAAGGGATATGCTGCAAGACACAATACAGAACCCCCATTTACCACAAAAAAAATGCTAAAATTATTAGAAGAAGCTTGTGAACATGTGACTAAAGGAGACTGGGAAAAGGTTGTGAATAGAACTGTTAAATTAATAAGGGAAGATTATGAAAGAGATGTGAAAATAGATAATATTATAGAAAACGAACATATAATTATTAATGTATGTGATGATAGCAGTGACGACAGTGAAAATAGTAGTATGGACGAATCTGATTAATTATGGCCTTTTGTGGCACCTTTTTTGGTATCTTTTGTATTCATATGTTTCTTGTGTGCATATAAAGTATGTATATTCATTTTCGTTCAAATATTCAGTTCGTTCAAATAAATTAAATAAACATATACATTTTTGTTTTATTAAACCTATTTAATCAGGTACAAAAACAAAACTTAATTGTTTTTTGTTCGAGAATAAATTGACATTCCACATCACTATTGTAATGTGTCAAACCGGCCATCATAGCGTGCCGCTAGTGTAACAACATATGTATTAAAAAATCAGAACTAGCCGTTAGTTCAGCCAATCAGGGGCGCCGATGAGGTGATGCCTAGAGCGTTGTCGATATCTAATCCGCCACTGGTCACTTGTATGCAGCGGCTGCCTGCGACTAGTCTGATGTTTTCAATTTGCCTAGTAAACAATGCGTACCTATTACCTATCCTATTCTAGTACCTTGGGAGCCCAGCGTATATAGAATTACAAGCATAACTCTCTCCAATCTCCATCGCCCGCTGAGTAACTCTGAGCTTATTCCATTGTTCAAATGAATTTTCCACCATAAGAAATTTCGTTATAATTTTACGAGTCAAGGCGTATTGTAAGAGGGATATACCTACATACCTTTTTACAAAAGTTGCCGCGTCTGCGATTTGGACGCTCTGTAATTTGGCGTCTTTTACGACGTAATTTTACGCGCCTAACTTTGATTATTACCAATACAGTAGATATTTCGGCTTGCTCGTAATATTTTAACGATGTGGCAAAGAAAAGTAATTTCCTGTCTATTCTGGTTTCCGATTTGAACATCAATATATTTTTTTCATATCTATACTAATATAATAAAGCGGAAGAGTTTGTTTGTTTGAACGCGCTAATCTCTGGAAGTACCAGTCGGATTTGAAAAATTCTTTTTGCATTTGGTAGTACAATTTTCTGGGAAGGTTATAGGCTATTTAGTATCCCTAAAATCCTCCCCTAAGGGGGTAAAATGGGGGTAGAAAGTTTGTATGAAAGTCCTATGTTTTTAAAGTTACAGACCTGAAAATCGGCATTTAGATTATTGGTTTTAAATAATATAAACCTGTGTATTTTATTCTGAAAAATCTTCACTTAAGGGTGGTAAAATAGGGGTTGAAAGTTTTTATGTTAAGTTTTAATTATTGTTATTATCAACTTGAAATTTAGAAGATAGGTTCATTCTAGGGCTTAGATATCAGCCTAGAAAAGATTTCACGAAAATCCTCCCCTAAGGGGGTAAAATGGGGGTAGGAAGGTTATATGAAAGTTCTATGTTTTTGAAGTTACAGATATGAAAATAGGCATTTAGATTATAAATTTTAAATAATAAAAACCTGTGTAAGTTGTTCAGGAAAATCTCCCCTTAAGGGTGGTAAAAAAGGGGATGAAACTTTTTACGTGACATTTAAGTTATTGTTATTATTAACTTGAAATTTGGAAGTTAGGTTCTTTCTAGGGGGTAGGTAGGCATAAGCTAAGAAAAATTTGACGAAAATCCACCTCAAGGGGGGTTTCCTTTCAACATATTATTATCATTGGACATTTAACTACAGATTGACGTGATTTTTTGCAGTCGCATTTTTTTAGTTGAGGACCTGGAAAGTGACAGACTACTATTTTATCCCGGGGAAACAAAGGGTTCCCGTTTAAAATTGTTTAACGCGGACGAAGTCGCGGGCAACAGCTAGTAATAAATAACACGGAATTTAGGTTGCACCCGTGGTATAGAAATATTGTAGAAGATACTCGTGTCAGTTAAAAATTACAAATCCACTTAGTCTAATCACGCTTTAATGTGCTATTAGGTAATAAATAATTTAAACTCTCGCTAACATACTTAAAACTGTATGAAAGTTTTAAGTGTGCTAGCGAGAATTAAAACTGTATGACAGTTTTAAGTATGTTAGCGAGAATTAAAACTGTATGACAGTTTTAAGTATGTTAGCGAGAATTAAAACTGTATGACAGTTTTAAGTATGTTAGCGAGAATTAAAACTGTATGACAGTTTTAAGTATGTTAGCGAAAATTAAAACTGTATGACAGTTTTAAGTATGTTAGCGAGAATTAAAACTGTATGACAGTTTTAAGTATGTTAGCGAGAATTAAAACTGTATGAAAGTTTTAAGTTTGTTAGCGAGAATTAAAACTGTATGACAGTTTTAAGTATGTTAGCGTCATGAAATTTTTTGAATTGCAAAACAAGTTATTCACATTTTACCATCTCCATTTTCAACTTCAAAATCTATCAAACAATCGATAACGTTATTTCACTTTGTAGTCTGTATTTTCGATAAGCTTTTGACTAGGTAGCAATACAGTACTAGAAAGTTGACCTACGACTTTGTTCATGAATGGTTACAGTTGTAGTAGGTACTACAGCTGTTGTAGTGTGTACGAAGTATGTGTATTGAAGTGAAACTTCTTTAGGATTGCTGTGCATTTGAAAATTCGATGAAACGAAAAAACGACACCATTTTAGCCGGCAAAGTCAAAGCCAAAGTTAAAGTTAAGGTTAAGCTTACTTATCTGAAGTTTCACTTCTGCCGTGTGTTAGTAAAAATAAAACAGTGTGTGCGTGCAACACACACTGTTTTATTTAATACTAGCCGACCCCCGCGACTTCGTTCGCATGGATATAGGTTTTTATATAGAATCGGATCGGACCCCATAATTCTTTTTTGTACCTAAACTAAATGTATCCTAAGTTACTCCTTAACATCACCTATCTGCCATTGAAAGTTCCATCAAAATCGATCCAGCCGTTTCGGAGATTAGCTGGAACAAATAGACAGGCCGACAAACATATATTTAAACGCACGCCAGTTTAAAATAAGCCGTACGTACAAACATCCGCGTCCCAAGTTATTTGAACCCAATAAATGTCTGTAATTTCTGAACTAAAACACCTATGACCTTGAAATATTTACGGGACAATACTTAAAGTACTATCTTTCTAACAAAAAAAAGAATGAGTGAAATCGAACTACGCGTTAATGAATTACAGCTAAATACACGTTTTAACTTTCTTCCCCTCTCCCAAGGGAACCGTGCTGAATTTCGGGATAAAAAGTATCCTATGTCCTACCTCGGAGTATAAACTCAAATCCTACCAAGTTTCATTCGAATCTATTCAGTAGTTTCGGCGTGATGCGCGGCCAAGATACAGACAGACAGACAGACAGACAGACAGACAGACAGACAGACAGACAGACAGACAGACAGACAAAAATGAAACAAATTGCAGTTTTGGCTTCAGTATCGATTATAGAGTGCCCTCCAATAAAAATTTTCAAAATATCTTCAATGTACAGAATTGGATCTGTTACAGTTTTATTATATTATAGACTAGCCGACCCCCGCGACTTCGTCCGCGTGTTTATAGGTTTTATATAGGATCGGATCGGATTCCATTATTCTTTTATGTACCTAAACTAAATGTAGCCTGAGTTACTCCTTATAACATCACCTACCTGCCGTTGAAAGTTCCGTCAAAATCGATCCAGCCGTTTCGGAAATTAGCTGGAACAAATAGACAGATCGACAAACATAAATTTAAACGCACACCAGTTTAAAATAAGCCATACGTTCAAAGATCCGGGTCCCAAGTTATTTGAACCCAATAAATGTCTGTCATTTCTGAACTAAAAAACCTATGACCTTGAAATATTTACGGAATAATACTTAAAGTACTACCTTTCTAACAAAAAAAGAATGAGTTAAATCGAACTACGCGTTAATGAATTACAGCTAAATACATGTTTTAACTTTCTTCCCCTCTCCCAAGGGATCCGTGCTGAATTTCGGGATGAAAAGTATCCTATGTCCTACCTCGGAGTATATACTCAAATCGTACCAAGTTTCATTTGAATCCATTCAGTAGTTTCGGCGTGATGCGCGGCCAAGATACAGACAGACAGACAGACAGACAGACAGACAGACAGAAAGACAGACAGACAGACAAAAATGAAACAAATTGCAGTTTTGGCTTCGGTATCGATTATAGAGTGCCCTCCAATAAAAATTTTCAAAATATCTTCAATGTACAGAATTGGATCTGTTACAGTTTTATTATATTACTAGCTGACCCCCGCAACTTCGTTCGCGTGGATATAGATTTTATATAGGATCGGATCGGATCCCATAATTCCTGTACCTAAACTAAATGTAGCCAAGTTACTGCTTATAACGTTGAAAGATCCATTAAAATCAATACAGCCGTTTCGGAGATTAGCTGGAACAAATAGACAGACCAACAAACATAAATTTAAACGCACACCAGTTTAAAATAAGCCGTACGTTCAAAGATCCGGGTCCCAAGTTATTTGAACCCAATAAATGTCTGTCATTTCTGAACTAAAAAACCTATGACCTTGAAATATTTACGGAATAATACTTAAAGTACTACCTTTCTAACAAAAAAAGAATGAGTTAAATCGAACTACGCGTTAATGAATTACAGCTAAATACATGTTTTAACTTTCTTCCCCTCTCCCAAGGGAACCGTGCTGAATTTCGGGATAAAAAGTATCCTATGTCCTACCTCGGAGTATAAACTCAAATCGTACCAAGTTTCATTCGAATCCGTTCAGTAGTTTCGGCGTGATGCGCGGCCAAGATACAGACAGACAGACAGACAGACAGACAGACAGACAGACAGAAAGACAGACAGACAGACAGACAAAAATGAAAAAAATTGCAGTTTTGGCTTCAGTATCGATTATAGAGTGCCCTCCAATAAAAATTTTCAAAATATCTTCAATGTACAGAATTGGATCTGTTACAGTTTTATTATATTACTAGCTAACCCCCGCGACTTCGTTCGCGTGTTTATAGGTTTTATATAGGATCGGATCGGATCCCATAATTCTTTTATGTATCTAAACGTAGCATAAGTTACTCCTTATAACATTGAAAGTTCCATTAAAATCGATCCAGCCGTTTCGGAGATTAGCTGGAACAAATAGACAGACCGACAAACATAAATTTAAACGCATACCAGTTTAAAATAAGCCGTACGTTAAAAGATCCGGGTCCCAAGTTATTTGAACCCAATACTGAGGGTTGTAATGTCTGTCATTTGGAAACTAAAAAACCTATGACCTTGAAATATTTATGGGACAATATATAAAGTACTACCTTTCTAACAAAAAAAGAATGAGTGAAATCGAACAACGCGTTAATGAATTACAGCTAAATACCCGTTTTAACTTTCATCCCCTCTCCCAAGGGAACCGTGCTGAATTTCGGGATAAAAAGTATCCTATGTCCTACCTCAGAGTATAAACTCAAATCGTACCAAGTTTCATTTAAATCCATTTAGTAGTTTCGGCGTGATGCGCGGCCAAGATACAGACAGACAGACAGACAGACAGACAGACAGACAGACAAAAATAAAAAAAATTGCAGTTTTGGCTTCAGTATCGATTATAGAGTGCCCTCCAATAAAAATTTTCAAAATATATTCAATGTACAGAATTGGATCTGTTACAGTTTTATTATATTATAGATAGATTTACTAGCGGACCCGGCAGACGTCGTCATGCCCGCTATTAGCGCCACCTACCGGGTTCAATTTTTCTACTTACAAACCTTCCTCTTGAATCACTCTATCTATTTAAAAAAAACCGCATCAAAATCCGTTGCGCAGTTTTAAAGATTTAAGCATACATAGGGACATAGACAGAGAAAGCGACTTTGTTTTATACTATGTAGTGATTTATTTTAAAATGTATATTTCTTCGTATCACGAAAATAGTCCTTAAAATAGATGAATTTCCTTTCTCATACAAAAAAAATATATATTTCTTTCATACTTAATTAATAATATTCTGCTGCATATTCTACTTACTTACTCGAACTCGTACTTATATCTTTTGCATGGCCATTTGTTGTTATTTCTTTTTACGACTTCGAAGCTTCCTAAGAATGGATATAAGGGAAAGTGCAAAGAAAACAAGAACAAATAAGGAACAGTATTATATTCATCGCCGGATTCTCCCAAGTTGGACATTATTTTGTAAGTTCCGCAATAATATTTGTCTCTCTCCAAAGATTAGAAAAGGTCTCCGAAGCACTAGGTATGATTGAAAAAAAAAAAGGCTTTATTTTTATTATAATTTTCGTAGAGATACCTATTTCTTAAGGGAAATTCGTAGGAGATTGTAGATAAGTATAAATAAAATAATAGCCCAGAGGATTGTCATGTTGAAGTAGCAGTGGGCGCTTCGATTAGACATGCTGTCGGCCTTCAAAACGTTAGAAAATAATTTCTCACCCACAATTGCGAACTTATTTTCAATAAGAAAACCAATATTAACACGCCTTAAAATGACGCAGTATGTTCATAAAAGTTTTAATACTTACTTCATACAATTAAACTGTATAAGCCTATAAGATTTAGTGCCTGTTTCACCACCTTCTGATATGTATTAGATAGATATCTACAACTTTTGTCTTTGTCACTTGACATAAAGTAAGAAAGTGACAAAACTTACGTTTAGGCTATCCAACACTTACCATAAGGTAGTGAAACAGGCCGTTAAAGTTACTTAATACATTACAGAATATTTTTTTCTTTTTTCTTGCAGGTGAAAACATATTTTTCAGGCACACTTTTTCGATTAGATTATGGTAATACCTTTTAATCGGTGATGTCGAGGTGTCAAACCTCTTCTCTTGCGCATACAGGCTGGGTACACCTAAAGAAGAACAATTTGTCAAATGGAACGAATTTAAATTCAAATTGTCCAGCCTCCGTTCAGAGTTCGCTGCGACGAGACCATCACAGATTAATGATTAGGAGACCATTCTACTTCTGTTACTCCATGTATCCATAACACTGGTATTTGCTGAGAAGATGGCCCGGGTCCTCAGTCGTTGTAAAATCGTCAAGTCAAGTTCAAAGTGCATTGTCAAATACTTAATCTAGGTATATCTATACATACATACATATAATAAAATCGTAGAATTGCCGTATCTGTACATTGAAGATTTTTGCAAAATAATAAATGGGGGATGTTAGAGATAAGTGATAGAACGTAAAAAAGCTATTTTTGAAATTTTTGTCTGTTTGTCGGTTTGTCTGTTTGTCTGTTTATCTGTTTGTCTGTATGTTTGTGCGCGCATCACGTAAAAACTACTGAATGGATTGAAATGAAACTCGGCAAGATTTAAGTTCATACTATGGAGTAACATATAGGATACTTTTTATCCCGAAATTCAGCACGGTTCCCTTGGGAGAGGGGATGAAAGTCAAAACGTGTACTTAGCTGTAATTCGTTAACGGGTGGTCCGTTCATTCTTTTTTTATTAGAAAGGATATACTTTAAAGATTACTGGCTAATCTCTGAAAGGCTGGACCGATTTTGATGGGACTTTCACTGGCGGATGTTTACAACACTCAAATGTAGCTGAGAGTTTTAATTCCCTACAGTGGCTACTTAGGCAAGACTGGTCATATAGACGGGCATTTGGATAGCCTAGCCATCTGCAAAATTGCAGTTTCGAATGCAGACTGCAAACTTGCAGTTTGTAAAGCTTAGTGTAAAATGACGTCATTGTAACGGTGACTTTTGAAACTCGGCGGCCGCTACGTGACGGGTCCACTATAAACATCGGCACGTACATCAAACACTGAAGGAAAGTGGAGGGGGTAAGCTATTGTATTACGTGCGTGACAGTTCCCATACGCAGCTATCCCCTCCACGTTTCGTTCAGCGTTCGATGTACGTGGCGCGGGTTATATCATAGATGAAGAATCAGAATAATCGACACAGCTCAAAGAGTTGCGAAGCTGTAGCAATCATTTTTTTTGACAATCATCGCGTTGATGCTTCCACTTTTTTGACTGGCCCGTTGGCGCGGTTGACAGTGACTTGGCCCTGCCTTCCGCTCCGGGGTTGCGGATTCGATTCCCGCCCTGAGTCTGGGTGTATTTAAGTAAGTGTATATTGTTACCTTTAACACAGGCATTAAGTTGCCTACTTTAAGAGCAGACGACCTTGTGTGTTTGTGTGAGCTTTTATTTATTTATGAAAAAAAAAAAATCCAGCACATCTTTGGTACAGTTTATTAAATGTATGACAGCGAATTGCACAAGTTTCCCATCCATTGACGTGTTAGTTACTTACAACAAAAGCCATTCTACACTTTTACACTACCTCTTCATGGGTCTGAAAAAATATCTTACACAAATAATATTTTATTTTAAAGTTTGAAATCTTAACTATATTAAGCTTGGAGAAAAGCAATTTCAACAATGGGCTCAAAGTTCTAAAGAACGTTATTGTCGCAAGTGCTTTTCTTTAATATATTTACACGAATGAAAAGATTTAAATATAAGGTAGGTATATACAACTTTTACAATTTAAATTACTTATAATAATTACAAAAATTAAATGATCCTCTACATTTGCAACTTTAAAATTTATTTCTCCACTAGATGATGCCCACGGCTTCGCCCGTGTGGATTTATCGTTTTTAAAAATCCCGTGGGAACTTTTGATTTTCCAGAACAAAAAGTAGCCATCTGTAGTAACCCGTCATCAAAACGGAAAAATTCTGTGGGATCCCCACGATTTCGGAATGCAATTCCTTACAGCATCAGGGTTGAGGAGTTGAATATGTACCTACTCGAGTTCATTCAACGATAAAGTCTTTAATTGGTACCCCCAATATCAATTTAAATAACCGACAGTTCCTAAATCCCATTAGTTTTGGGGATCAGTTCCCCTACAGCATCAGGATTGAGGAGTTGGAATCCAAGTTTTTTGTAGGACAGTGTCGCAACGTTTCTCTATCGATTAAAAAAAAAATTACGCAAATCGGTTCAGAAATCTCGGAGATATCGGTGTACATAGGTAGAAAAACACAACTCCTCCTTTTTTGAAAGTCGGTTAAAAAAGTAGCCTATGTTACTCCCTGGTTAATTCTCTACTTGTATGTGAAAGTCCCGTCAAAATCGGTTCAGCCGTTCCGAAGATTAGCCCGTTCAAACAGACAGACAGACAGACAGACAGACAGACAGACAGACAGACAGACAGACAGACAGACAAAAATTTTAAAAACGTGTGATTCGGTTATGGTACCGTTCAAATAACTATATGAGCTTAATATGAGGTAGTTATTTCGATATTACAGACAGACACTTCAATTTTATTTATTAGTATAGATTAACATTCTTATATTATTACCTATTTATTTATTATAATATTATGTACAATAAACAACACGCTTAAAGCTGTTTAAATTATGTGTTTCATCCTATTTTGGCTGAAGCAGTGATTTCTCGTACCTGTAACAAGGAAGCATTTTGTTAGATAAATATACAAGTTAGTTAGTTTTGTTGTTGATGTGTGAAGTCAGCAATAATACAAATATAAAATAATTGAGATTCTGTCTGTGATTTCTATATTTAACTAACTGCCTTTTATTGAGCTCATACCTTTACGCTAAAATGGAGAAGGTTCTCCATACTGCGCGCAATTTTTTTTCCTTAAAATTACTATGTACATATTACTTACTAGATGATGCCCACGGCTTCGCCCGTGTGGATTTAGGTTTTTAAAAATCCCGTGGGAACTTTTGATTTTCCAGAACAAAAAGTAGCTTATTTGTTAAGTAACCCGTCCCCAAAACGGAAAAATCCCGTGGGATCCCCACGATTTCGGAATGCAATTCCTTACAGCATCAGGGTTGAGGAGTTGGATATGTACCTACTCGAGTTCATTCAACGATAAAGTCTTTAATTGGTACCGCAATATCAATTCAAATAACCGAAAGTTTCTAAATCCCATTAGTTTTGGGGATCAGGTCCTCTACATCATCAGGATTGAGGAGTTGGAATCCAAATTTTTTATAGAACAGGGTCGCAAAGTTTTTCTATCAATTAAAAAAAGAATTACTAAAATCGGTCCAGAAATCTCGGAGATATCGGTGTACATAGGTAGAAAAACACAACTCCTCCTTTTTTGAAAGTCGGTTAAAAAAGTAGCCTATGTTACTCCCTGGTTAATTCTCTACTTGTATGTGAAAGTCCCGTCAAAATCGGTTCAGCCGTTCCGAAGATTAGCCCGTTCAAACAGACAGACAGACAGACAGACAGACAGACAGACAGACAGACAGACAGACAGACAGACAGACAAAAATTTTAAAAACGTGTGATTCGGTTATGGTACAGTTCAAATAACCGTATGAGCTTAATATGAGGTAGTTATTTCGAAATTACAGACAGACACTTCAATTTTATTTATTAGTATAGATTATAAAACGCAGAAGTTCCCCGCCGCGTCTGTCTGTCTGTTTGCGATAAACTCAAAAACTACTGAACGAATTTTCTTGCGGTTTTCACCAATAGATAGAATGATTTATGAGGAAGGTTTAAATGTATAATTTCATAAGAATTTGTGTAAATTGGTTGAAATATCACGATGATTGTTGAAAATGATGGAAAAAGTCAAGCCACCTGGGAGCTTTCATCGAAAACGCTGCCTAATCCCTTTGTTGAGATATAACAAAATAATGTATGGTGGGATAGTATAGGTGGGTAATTACTACCTATGCGAAGCTGAGCCGGGTCGCTAGTATTATACAAGCATTGGAATTTCACGCTGAAACTTTCGCAACATTTCACCAAACGCTACATCTGTATATTACGGTACATTGACATTTACGGTACATTTACAACAACCGCCGAGTTTCTTACAGGTTCTTCTCGGCTGGAACTGCATTCCGAACCTGTGGTAGATTCAAATTGACGATTCAAAAGTACTTGTAAAAGTTTATTTGCATAAAAAACTTTTCTATTCTATTCTATTCTATTGATCCGAAATTGTCCGAATTTCATAAACCCCTGTTGTAGCACCTGTTTTAAAAATAAACCCAATTTTTATGTTGACTCTTTATATTCGTAGCCCGTGTTGCGATTTGTACGATCGATATTTTATTGGGTGCTATAAGTTATGACTCACTCCAGCGCGCTAGAGCGTTAAAAGCACATGATGAGTACATATCCCTACAGAGGGGAAGCTTCATACAAGCGGCCCGAAGTAGGTACACTCACACATAGCGCACGTTTGCCATACATGATACAACTGAGTGCTTAGTCTCAGTTTGGAGCGCTCCAAAACTTTATAGTATACTATTGATCGAATCACAAATGACTTCAGGGCAAAATGAACCCAAATATTCTTATTTCAAAGTCGTAATTCAATAGTTCGAATTTTACAACATTTCTGCTGCTTTCGAATGCTGAATGTATTGGCGAACTCAAACCTTAATACAAGCCATTTTAGGTCCATTTTACTCTGAAGTCATTGTCATTCGATCAATAGTATACTATAAAGTTTTGGAGCGCTCCAGACTGAGGCTAAGCACTCTGAGCCGGTAGCGCCGCGTCCGTGACCCGTTGGTGAAAGTTCATGTGTGAGTGTACCTACACCGGGCCGCTTCTATGAAGATTCCTCTCTGTAGGGATATCTACTCATATGCTAGAGCGTTAATAGCTGGAAATCAATGCCAAATGCTGACTTCTTTATTACCTACTACACTTGCGAGCAAACTAATCGACTCACATTCTGAACGAATGCGCTTAGAACGTGATTCGATTGGATTGCTCTCAAATAGTGTGAACTGTGTGCAATATGTTCAACTGGGGTTCGCGAAGTCCTAGTTTCGATTTCCGGGTGGGGACATAACTTGACTTTGAGTAATTTTCTATGACTGTGACAAATTTCAACCTTCCAGCTTTGGTACTTTCTGAATTAAATTATACATTACTAGCTGATGCCCGCGACTTCATCCGTGTGATTCATATTATGAATCTTCTTAGCGGATCCCTACGTCACAATAGCTATCTGCATGCCCAGCTCGATTCATCTAGTAGTTTAGTGCGTTGATAGATCAGTCAGTCAGACACCTTTTCCTTTTATATATTTAGAAGAAAAAGATTTAATTTGCACATTTATTATTTTACAAGCGGAAACCCGCGACTTCGTTCGCGTGGATATTGGTTTTTAAACATCCCGTGGGAATCATTTTGTCTTTCCTAAGCTCCTTTGAGCTCATAACTTGCTAAAAACTGTTAAAAGTTCACTGGCGGATGTTTAGGTAGATCAAAATGTAAACATCCGCCAGTGAAAGTCCCATCAAAATCGATCCAGCCTTTTGAGAGATTAGCCAGTAATCTTTAAAGTATTTCCTTTCTAACAAAAAAAGAATGAATGAAATCGGACCACGCGTTAATGAATTACAGTTAAGTACACATTTTGACTTTCATCCCCTCTCCCAAGGGAACCGTGCTGAATTTCGGGATAAAAAGTATCCTATATGTTACTCCGTAGTATGAACTTAAAAAATGCCAAGTTTCATTTCAATCCATTCAGTAGTTTTTGTGTGATGCGCGCACAAACATACAGACAAACAGACAAACAGATAAACAGACAAACAGACAAAAATTTCAAAAATAGCTTTTTTACTTTCTATTACTTATCCCTAACATCCCTCAGTTATTATTTTGCAAAAATCTTTAATGTACAGATACGGCAAGTCTACGATTTTATTATATGTATAGATAGATAGATGTATAGAAGATATATGTAGATAGATTTCTTCAAATTATGTTATACCTTTCATTACTGAAGGTCGCGTCTTTGACAGTCCCGTGTGGTGGTTGTCTTTCCATCTCGGTTTTCAACTTCTTTTAATATATTATATATATTTTAACTTACTCAAATTATAAATGTATATTTAATTCTAAAAACGAACTGGACGAAATTATAAAGGTGCCTACCGAACCCTAAAATAAATATCAATAGCGAATATATACAAAAATCAGAGAAATTACAAATAACGACTAAAAATTAAATACAATTTATGTAACGAACAACGAAGTGAAAAATAATAACGGATCAATTATTTTATTGTTGTAAAATGTGACAGATAACTTTTGATGTTAAATTTTCACTAAAACAATAGACGTTATGAATAAAACACAGAAATTATTATGTTAATTTTAAAAGGGTCGTCAACTTTTACTAAATTTGAACCGAACAAAGCATAACTCCGTGAAGCTTAAAGGTTCTGTTTTTACACTCAAAATAAATTAAACAATGATCCGTTATTATCGCTCATAATACTACGGGAGCTCGATGACCAATTGAAAAAGTCATTTCATACCGACTGGAAATTTTAACAACAATAGTTTAGACCGAACCCATCACAGCTCCGAACGTCAGCTGCCGCACCAGTGGTGGAGTTAAGAGTGAGAGCATGTGAAAGTGCTTGAAAATCAAAGCGCTCCGAGTGATTTTATCCCGGACAAAAATGGTCTTAAATCATTGTTCCAATCATTTTTGATACAGAAACAATCGTCAGCTGCGGCGCCGAGGGTGGGTTATACGTCCGCTACGCGCATGAAGTGCATTAAAATTTTGGCAAATAAAGTTATTTTATACCTTATGAAATTTATGCAGCAGAATTTTCACACTTTTAAAATAATAAAGAAAATCGTCAGCTGCACTTCTGGTGGGGGAAAGACCGTCAGTCAGCGTGATAAACATTTTGCGCGTACAGTACATTTAGCCTAGTAAATCTAGGAAAAATATCCTATAGTTTCAAAAATTAGCCAAATGTATTCTTTGGGCCTTCTTTTTGAATATATCCAAAAACCCCACATGGGGGATGCATAACCAGCCGCCATTTTTAATTTTGTCCTTTTTTTCGGTTTTTTTCTCATATCACGAAAATCTCTACGAATAGCAAAACTGAAAAAGGGACCTCAGATATAAACTTAAACACCCTATAACTCCTAAAGTAGTAAGCTTAGCGTAAAAATTACCATGACTGAATTTGTACAAAATTTTATGTAAAAACTTTTACAGGAGTAATTATAATGCTATTCGTAGAGATTTTCGAGATATGAGCAAAAAATTAAAAAAAGGACCTCAAATATTAACTTAAACATCCTATAGCTCTTAAAATAATAAACTTAGAGTAAAAATGCATGGAACCAAATTTGTAGAAAATTTTATACGAAAACTTTTATCAGAAATAATTATAATGCTATTCGTAGAGACTTTCGAGATATGAGCAAAAAAAACGAAAAAGGGACCTAAAATACCCTATAGCTCCTAAAGTAATAAACTTAGAGTAAAACTGCAAGAGACTACATTTGTGGCAAATTGTATGTTAAAACTTTTGTCAGAAGTAATTATGATGCTATTCGTAGAGATTTTCGTGATATGAGAAAAAAACCGAAAAAAAGGGCAAAATTAAAAATGGCGGCTGGTTATGCATCCCCCATGTGGGGTTTTTGGATATATTCAAAAAGAAGGCCCAAAGAATACATTTGGCTAATTTTTGAAACTATAGGATATTTTTCCTAGATTTACTAGGCTAAATGTACTGTACGCGCAAAATGTTTATCACGCTGACTGACGGTCTTTCCCCCACCAGAAGTGCAGCTGACGATTTTCTTTATTATTTTAAAAGTGTGAAAATTCTGCTGCATAAATTTCATAAGGTATAAAATAACTTTATTTGCCAAAATTTTAATGCACTTCATGCGCGTAGCGGACGTATAACCCACCCTCGGCGCCGCAGCTGACGATTGTTTCTGTATCAAAAATGATCGGAACAATGATTTAAGACCATTTTTGTCCGGGATAAAATCACTCGGAGCGCTTTGATTTTCAAGCACTTTCACATGCTCTCACTCTTAACTCCATCACTGGTGCGGCAGCTGACGTTCGGAGCTGTGATGGGTTCGGTCTAAACTATTGTTGTTAAAATTTCCAGTCGGTATAAAATGACTTTTTCAATTGGTCATCGAGCTCCCGTAGTATAATATTTCCTAATACAGATAATTTCAGTATTATCTTATCATATTAATTTAATTTATTAACAAACAAATATCTTTAGGGAAAGGAGTGCACGAGCAATTTTTACCTGTGCAAAGACTGTGTATGTTTTTCACGGCTATGATGAATATACGGGGGATTCCGTATGCCCTTGGAGCATTCCAACGGCTTGATGAATTTTAATAAACGAATTGTTTCATAACTCAGGTAGGTTACCTACCCTTTTAAAAACAATTTTCGAAAAATATCAATTTACGTCAACCACCATTATGACATAATAATAAATTAATTATCTCTCCAATGAATGACGATGTAATTAATATCCAAACAAAAACATTTCATGTGAATAATAAGGCCAACTTCCTATCAAAAAGTTTCGGCCATTAAAAGTACTGATATCAAAAATTATGACCAAGTCCTTTGCTAGGCTCGATAAATGAAACCATACAGTTTTATAAGGTATATCTTCTTCGATCACCCTCAAGCTGTCATACCATTCCTAATGATCCTGTTAAAATATTTTTAAATAATTTATGTCTTACTAATAACACTATAATATGAAGCTCATTTGGGACTGAGAATAGTTTTATTGTTTTCAACTTGACAACATTTTTGCACTCCTTTGAATTTGTTTAATTTAAAAAATGTTGCCAAGTTGAAAACAATAAAACTAATCTCAGTCCCAAATGAGCTTCATATTATAGTGTTATTAGTAAGACATAATTATTTAAAAACTAGTATGGCGCGTGGGTGCGCGGCCCGCAAGCGGACCGCGAGGATTCGAGTAGTTTTTGTTTGAGCACGTCCCACCTATCTTCAATACCCTCGCCGTGTTCTTCATCCGTCTCCGAAATCTTCGATCATCAGCTCTTTCCGTATTTTTCCTCCGCATGAACTTTTGTTTTCTACACGAAACCATCAATAAAAATTTTTTTTGTGTAGAAAAATAATTTCCGCCATCTTGATTTTTTTCTGTTCATCAAATTGTAGATCTTCAGTTCTTGATCATCTTTTGCCAAGAAACCACTCTTCCATCTTTTATACTTGGTGAGATAGACACCGACGAAATTTGTATAGCCGCCATCTTGAATCCGCCATTTTGTTTTTTTTTCAGCTCAGTGCCAATTGGATGAGGTTCTGAGTATTTTTTGTTTGAGCAGCCCCCATCTATCTACAAAACTCTGCCCGGGCTCATCAATCATCTTCCAAACCCTCAATCATCATGTCTTCCCATATTTTTCTTTGAGATTTCTCCAAAGAACCGCATCAACCGCCTTGCATACCTAGTTCACAACTTTATACTCTCTCTCAATATTCGCCATACATTTTCTATGGAAAAATAAAGTCCGCCATTTTGAATTTTTTTGTATTCATCTAGTAGACCTTTGGATCTTGATCATGTTTTGCTAAGAAACAACTCTTCCATCTTTTATACCCTTCGAGATGGACACCGACAAAATTTGTATGGCGGCCATCTTTTTTTCGCCATTTTGAATTTTTTTTCGGCTCACTGCCAATTGGATGACGTTTCGAGTGACATTTGTTCGAGCATCCCCCACGTATCTTCAATACCTTAAGCGTGCTCTTCAACCGTCTCCGAAATCCTCAATCATCAGCTCTCTCCATATTTTTCCTCTTAATGAATTTTTGTCCTCTATACGAAACCATTTGTGAAAAAAAAATTTTTCATACAAAATTTTACAGGAGAGGCGATGAATGAGTCAGTGAATCAGAACGAACAGCTATATATATATTAATATTTTATCAGGATCATTAGGAATGGTATGACAGCTTGAGGGTGATCGAAGAAGATATACCTTATAAAACTGTATGGTTTCATTTATCGAGCCTAGCAAAGGACTTGGTCATAATTTTTGATATCAGTACTTTTAATGGCCGAAACTTTTTGATAGGAAGTTGGCCTTATTATTCACATGAAATGTTTTTGTTTGGATCTCACTCCTTTTTTCTAAGTATTTCAAAGTTAATGCAATAAGTATAATGAAGTCTTTTTTCTCTCTTACGCTTCAGTATAATTAGGAATAGAACCCTATCACATTTTACGGTCTGATTAGATGTGGTTTAATCTTCAATACATAGTATAAAACAAAGTCGCTTTCTCTGTTCTAATTGGGTGAATTTTTATTTTGTTCGTCTGTCTGTCAAAATCACAGATAACAGAAACTCCACTCCAGAGTATTTCCACTCAGTGGTCAGTTTCAGAACTTAGAACCATACGGCTTAACTAAGAGAAGATTTTGAGTATTTGACTCTCATTAAGTTTAATGAATAGTATTAGATATTAGTGATACCTAGTAGCCGGAATCAACAGGACACCAAAGTCTCCTCCAAACCTCCAAAGTCGGCCACCCATCCATTTCCTGACTTGGGTCAAGGTTGCTTATCAAAATTATTAAGAAAATCGCGCTTCTGGTTTTATTGGCAAAGACGAATCTCAAACTACTGGAAGGAACGGGCTTAGGCACACAGATAGCTATTAATGTGGCGTACCGCGTACGACATCCGCAAAGAAAGGATTTTTGAAAATTCAACCCCTTAGGGGGTAATATAGGGGTTTAAAATTTGTGTAGTCCACGCCGACGAAGTCGCGCCCGCGACTTCGATAAAAAAATATACCTCTTGGCGTTTTATTATTTACCTACACTTTACTTTTTATTAGCACTCAAGACCAGTAAGATTGACCCCTTGCTAGAAAACTTAAAAAGTCACATCTCCCTAAATAGTGCACCGATTTCGATGAAACAAGAACCATATATAGCTTCGAATAAAGTAAAATACATTTATTAAAACAAAATGAAAATTTGTTCAGTATTTTTTGTGTGATGTGGGAACAGACAGATTTTTATATATCTTTGAATTGGTCAGTGTCTGATGCAACTTTTGGACATTTTTCGATTTTTTCCTTCATATACACACTAAGACTCATCTTCTTACCAAATTTCAACATTCCACATACACGGGAAGTGCGTCATAATTTTGATCAGTCAGTGAGTAGGTCTTGTTTTATGTGATTTTCAAACCCCTGTATCTCAGAAACGGTTCAACTTGAAAATTTGAAACTTTCAATTTATCATCACATCCACGAGTTTAACTTATATTTCAAATTTCGTAGGATTACTATCCCGCGAACCAGAGTTATGAGGGGGGTCAAAACAGCTCGAAATGGATCGTGTAAATAACACACTCATGCGTCAAGGCCGGAGGAACTTGGCCTGGCGCACTTCGTGCGCCTAGATCTATACTAATATAATAAAGCGGAAGAGTTTGTTTGTTTGAACGGGCTAGGAACTACAGGACAGATTTCAAAAATTCTTTCACCGTTGTATATGTACGTGATCCTTGAGTGCTATAGGCTATATATGTACCGCGGGCGAAGCCGGGGCGGACCGCTAGTGTAATAATAATTTTGTCCTCCCGACCGGATTTCCGCCACTGCGGCCAATCTCAAACGCGGCGGAGACTAACCCACTACGCAGGAGATATTATAAAGCACATCACTTGTGCAGTGTCTCTCCTGTCTCTGTCTCAGTGTCTCTCTCAGCATCTCCTGTGTAGTTGGTAGTACTACTGCGTAGTAGGTAGTCGTGGGTTGGTATTTGTGTAATATCTCCTGTATATGCGACACAGGTGCACTCTCTATTCCTTCACTCTCATAGTCCGACGGAACGCCAATGCGACACGACCGGAAAGAGATCAGGCGCAGGACCGCTGGCTTTACGTGCTCTTCGAGGCACGGGGTATATCTAACACCGCCATTGTCCAACTCCGAGCTGGCACTGAGAATTTCTTGATAGAAAAATCCAATGCCTCATAATTTATTTGGCCCGACCCGGTAATCGAACCCACGACCTGGTGATCCACAGTCGAACGTGCTAACCTCTAGACCAAGGAGACAGTCTTACTTAATATACGTAGGTACTGTGGCTAATTCTATTGTACACAATCTCTATACCTAAACTAAAATGACAGGTCTAAATCTATTGCTATCCTTTTCCGCAATGAGCACTGTGAAAGAGATAGCGATAAATTTAGTCCTGTCATTTTAGTTTAGGTTTAGAAATTGTGTACAACATAATTGGCCACACTATGTACCTAAATAAACATCCACTCTCTATATCTACTATGTTTAGATTAATAGATTACATATGGCAGTTAAATAAAAGAGTTGGTATGCGATATGGCTCAAGGATGTACGATCTATCTCTGCGATAGGTTTAGTGTTGGAGTAGTATAATATGGAATGTGTTTTTCGCTGAAGCCATTGTATCGAAATACATTTACGAGTGTTATTATTTTAAACTACTTAGCATTTCTTCGCGTTTTCGTCGGCATAAAGTTTACAACTTTTTTAATGGAACTATATTTTTGAAACATTTTACGCACAAGTATAAATTAAAAATTTAAAAAACCCCCGACATTCGCCATTTTGTGGTGGCGGGCGGCGGCCATCTTGGATTTACATAGTGCTATTCTACTAGTCAAGCTTCATTCATATTACCTAGTCAACCTTTCATTTGTTACCCCTATTGAGGAATTTGTGAAAAAATATGTTATCCGCCGATGACCGAGTTCAGTCCCCGGCACGTATCTTTAACTTTTCGGAGTTAAATTTGCGTTGTAACTTGTAATCTATTAAATACAACTTCCTTTATCGGTGAAGGAAAACATCGTGAGGAAATCTGGATACCTGAGAGTTCTTTATGATATTTTCAAAGGCGCGTAAAGTCTACCAATCTGCACATGTCCAGCGTAGTGGAATACGGCCTAAACCCTACTCATTCTGAGAGGAGACCGGTGCCATGTGGTGGACCGGTAACGGGTTAATGATGAAGATGATTGCATAAAGAAGCGACACTTCCCTCAGGAGTCCGCTATAATCGTTACCCGCAATGTAGAAGTACACCTAGTAGTATTACGTACGTAGGTACAGTGATTGTCCTTGTGCAGTTCGACACAAAGTACAAACATATCTGACCCGGTGATATCCTTTCTCATCGCGTATATTAAAATATGTTGTTAATTTAAAATTGATTCCACTTTTTACCTGACTATGGCAGCTAAAAGAAAGAGATGATTTTAGCAGTCTATGTATGTATGTATGTATGTATATATGTATGTTTGTGGACGATTTTTGTATGAGATTCTGTGTGTACCACCGTAGCGCCTAAACTACTGGACCGATTTTGATGAGTGAGGTGTCTATTGATTCGTTGTTATGGTTCGGGTGACATAGGCTACATTTTATTTACGAAAAAAAATCGAGAAGTGACCTTCGGACGGCTTTCTAGATTATTAAGTATTAGTTTTGGATAGACATAACAGATGACACCACTAGCTGCTTACCCCGCGCTTTCGGGTTTTGCTTGCGTAGTCGGGTTTTAGTTTAAGAACTTTATACTTGTTAACATATATTTTCCGTGGGTAAGAATAGTCAGATATGAAGTATAGCCATGTGTTTAGCTGTTGACGTCATTAAATGATGATCATTCATTGATCTGGCCAGGCCGTATTGTGGCCGACCATTGAAACGGTTCTTTTTCATGAAATGATCGGCCACAATATCATGAAGTGATCAATTCTAAGATCTGGCCACGACATATCTATAACGTTGTCCTTGTCAGTAGTAGAGTGGTAGTAGATTATTATTAGATCAGTAGTAGAGTAGTAGATAGATTCTAGAGGGCTAAGCCCTCATACGCATTAAGCGGTCAACCGCGTACGCGGCTGACCGCGCGGCTAGCCGCTTTTATATTTTTATATGCAACCGCTCATTTTGTACGCACTAAACCGCGCCGAGTGATAGCCTAGTGGTTAGGACGACCGACTTCTAATCGGAGGTCGTGGGTTCGATCCCGGGCACGCACCTCTAACTTTTCGGAGTTATGTGCGTTTTAAGTATTTAAATATCACTTGCTTTAACGGTGAAGGAAAACATCGTGAGGAAACCTGCACGCCTGAGAGTTCTCCATAACGTTCTCAAAGGTGTGTGAAGTCTGCCAATCCGCTTGGCCAGCGTGGTAGACTATGGCCAAAACCCTTCTCACTCTGAGAGGAGACCCGTGCTCTGTAGTGAGCCGGTAATGGGTTGATCATGATGATGATGATGAAACCGCGACGAAATTCTATGAAGAGGCTAGCCGCGCGGTCAGCCGCGTACGCGGTTAACCGCTAATGCGTATGAGGGCTAAGTGTCATGGGGTGCGGTATTGAGCAAAGAGTGGCTTCGTTTTTATCGTCCCAACAACGACAGCTATCGCCGTAAAATTCGCAACATACGCCGGCCACACTCCTACTCAAGTAGTCGCAAATTAGAACCATTATACTACCCTTCGCATTAAGCACAATTAGAATGGAAGTTGCTACGTCACCGGAGGGCGACTAAAAGCTTGATGACAAAGTTACATTCCAACACGTTTGGTGAAAACTAGGGCACATTATATCAAATTATTCTGCTGAGTTCATCAAAATAATAAGTGTGTAAATTGACGACCTCCCTGGCGCAGTGGTGAGCGCTGTGGTCTTATAAGCGGGAGGTCCTGAATTCGATTCCCGGCAGGCGTAATTTGAGATTTTATAATTTCTAAATTGTCTCTGGTCAGGTCTGGTGGGAGGCTTAAGCCGTGGCTGGTTACCACCCTACCGGCAAAGCCGTGCCGCCAAGCGATTTAGCGTTCCGGTACGATGCCGTGTAGAAACCGATCAGGGGTCTGCATACCTCTTCCAATGTTGAATGGAAGCAGGCGTTACTTTGCGGAATTCCATGATTTACAATGAATATAAAATTATTTTGCTATAATCCGCTAACAGTGACAAATTTGTAGGCACAACACCACACAATCTTGTAGGCACAACACCACACAATCTTGTAGGCACAACACCACACAAATTCACCACAAAACAAACTCGACGATCGTTTCGCTCCGACACCGGAGCATCTTCAGGAGATGTCGACTTCACAACGGACGATTGCAAAAGTCAAGTCCTTTGCAATCGTCCGTTGTGAAGTCGACATCTCCTGAAGATGCTCCGGTGTCGGAGCGAAACGATCGTCGAGTTTGTTTTGTGGTGAATTTGTGTGGTGTTGTGCCTACAAGATTGTGTGGTGTTGTGCCTACAAGATTGTGTGGTGTTGTGCCTACAAATTTGTCACTGTTAGCGGATTATAGCAAAATAATTTTATATTCATTGTACCTCTTCCAAGTTAGCCCGCTTCCATCTTAGACTGCATCATCACTTACCATCAGGTGAGATTGCAGTCAAGGGCTAACTTGAAGTTGAATAAAAAAAAAATATTAGCCTGCTAAAGCCTTCCCTATACAGAATACTAATTGACATATTAACGAAAACTTTGAGATAAGTTTGCATTTATTGTGTTATGTAAAATTACTGAAATCATTTATCTCTGAAATAATTGGTTTCAGATATTGCTATTTTTGAGCGCGCAATGTACTGTACTTATACAAAAAAATGTCCAAGCGCGTGTAGAACCAGAGGGTTCCAACCAAAAACTAAAATCAAATACAAAGATAGAAAATCAAGTAATCAACTACCTACCTAACTAACAAACTTAACTGCGATTGAAATCGGAAATTTCATGGAAAATCCGACGAAAAATTTCAACCCCTTGTCCCTTACGCCCTTTATAGATGCGTCCTTACATCCTTGAGTCCTGCAATTTAGCGATATATCTGTATTTACTTGATCTATCTATATATCTTCTTCTATACATATAATAAAATCGTAGACTTGCCCTATCTGTACATTGAAGATTTTTCAAAATATTAACTGGGGGATATTAGGAATAAGTAATAGAACGTAAAAAAGCCATTTTTGAAATTTTTGTCTGTTTGCCTGTATGTTTGTGCGCGCTTCACGCAAAAACTACTGAATAGATTGAAACGAAACTTGGTACGATTTAAGTTCATACTACGGAGTAACATATAGGATACTTTTTATCCCGAAATTCAGCACGGTTCCCTAGGGAGAGGGGATGAAAGTCAAAACGTGTATTTAGCTGTAATTCAATAACGCGTCGTCTGATTTCATTCATTCTTTTTTTGTTAGAAAGGAGATACCTACTTTAAAGATTACCGACTAATCTCTAGACTAATCTCTAAAAGGTTGGATCGATTTTGATGGGACTTTCACTAACGGATGTTTACATTTTGATCTAACTAAACATCCGCCAGTGAACTTTTAACACTTTTTAGCATGATATGAGCTCAAAGTAGCTTAGGAAAAACAAAATGATACCTACGGGATTTTTAAAAACCAATAGGTATATTATATCCACGCGAACGAAGTCGCGGGTGTCCGCTTGTCAAATAATATAGTTTGCCAGAAATTAATAAGACTATAGACAACTACAAAATATAACAAACTTTTCTGCTTCGTATCAGGTGGCTGTGCCATGTTTCGAAATACCACTCTAACCACTACTATTCTCTTTGCGTACACTTGTTAGAATATTCAAGAGCCAACCGTTCATTAGTATAGTCCTTTTATGACGAGAATAATTTATATAAAATAATATGATGGTCCCCACTGCTGCTCCCAAATGACGAGCATTAAAACTCCCTTAAAATGGAAATTGCGACATTACTGATCTAAGAGCTTTAATCACAAAGTTGCTTTCAAATGTTTGATGACGATTTAGGCACATTATTTAAAATTACTCTGCTGAGTGCAGTGAACGACCGAAGTTAGATGAAGCAGTTTTATAAACAGTAATTTAGTCCCTATTGTTGACTGTGTGAGAGAGATTTTTTATGTTTCTTTCGGCGCTTATCCCAGCCTTTCATAACCGTCACTTTAAAATTGTGTTCTCTGTGATCTGATATGGTATTTTTGTGTTTGTTTTGGCAAAACACTGACCTCTATGATAATTAGTTTGCTGGACAATCTGTAGATGAGGTCAAAATGATGAAATTTTAATATTATATGTCGCCATTTTGGCTCTGATTGCTAACAGAAACATGAGTGAGAGTATCATAGAGGTCAGTGGATTAATGATTTAATGGTTCTATCGACCTTCTTGCGACAGTTAATATTTGAATTTTGTTCATTAGTCAAAACAAGCCTATCTATGTTATTATGTATTTTGTGTACAACTAATAAATACCTAATTTAAAAAAGAAATTCATTTTAAGCGGTTATTGTAGTCGTATAGTGTTTGTAGGATAAATTAATTCTATATCACCGTTTATAGCATTAATTATTATTAAAATATATAAGATATATCATATAAGTAAACTTACCATATAATTAAAGTGCCGATACAATTGGCTCCTTATCCGACGAAACCACGGATTTATCTACAAACATATACATTTTAACGCAGTCTTCATTCGGACTAGGGTTGTCCTCTGGTTTCTCATCGGGACTTATATTCTCTGCATCGGTCTCATAAACTTTTAATTTTTCGTTAAATTCTATTTTATATCTAACTGAAGGTTTCGTCACAGTGGATGTTAACAGCGACTCTTGAATAGTGTCGTTTCCATTGCACGTCTTTTCTGATCGGTACATTCCTGTCCTCTCAGACTGGTTGAAATTCCTCTTGGACTTCTTTGTGACGAATGCCCCCAAGCACGGGAGAATTTGCTTGAATTCTTTGCGGAAATTCTCGTTGAGCCATGCATACAGAAAGGGATTATAACAAGTGGAAGACATCGCTATGAAATGCGCAACGAAAAACAGAACCATGAAGTACCTCCAGTCCTCGGCTAAAGAGTAGTAGTCGCTACTTATGTTTATCAAATTCAGTGGCAACCATGACAGGCCAAATATCGCCACCATCGCTATTAGCATTCTGTTCGTTCTTCTTTTCCTTTCCCTCTCCGCGTCTTCCTTTTTACTATTTTTACTACCTGGTCTAGTTTTAAGACGATCGTTTAATTTTACACTGACGCACGTGTAACAAAACGCCATCACTATGAACGGTACGACGAACTGCATGATCGTCGTCACAGCCCCGAACGCTTTCCGGAACTGATCCGATGGCCATTTTTCCGCACAGTAAATATCTTGGAGGGCCATGTAATAACCGTAAGGAAATGTCACAGACAAAGAGAACACCCAAATGAGGATAATAAGTCCGATGCACGTTTTTATTTTCATTCGAGGCTTGAACGGGTATATTATGACGAAGAATCTATCGATGGCGATCGACGTGAGGGTCAGAGTGGAAATGTAGACGCTGCAGCCTTGAGCGTAGGGCATGATGTGGCAGAGCAGGCTGCCGAAGACCCATCTGCCTAGGAAAGTGTAGAGAGGTGTAAATGGGACTGCAAATACGCAGAGCAATATATCAGACAAGGCCAGGTTCGTGATGAACAGATTAGTGACTGTTTGCATGGCTCGGTTTCTGATTACCGCATAGCAAACAAGAGCGTTACCGAAGATGCCTACTACGAAAATAATCGTGTACGCCGTGCAGAACGCTGCTTGGATCGCCTTGTCTTCGATCGGATTCGTATCATTGTCATGGTTGGAAATATTCTCGAACGTGACGTTTTCATTGTATAAAGTCTCGTTTGAAGGCCATGCGTTCTGCATAGTTTTTTGTTCAAATTAGTTCACCATCATAAACTGTTTAGGTATGTTATTGGTGTTATCATGGTTGTGAGGATGGTACTTTTTGTGGTTCTTCTTCTTTGTTTGCAAGGGTTCACTGGTTATCATACTGTCTCTGAGGATAGTTGTAATTTTTTTCTTAACCGCAGTAAAGTCCACCGTACGTCATCATAAGTGGCACATCATTATTTCTTCTGGTGCTATGAGGGAATCTGAAACAAAGAAATTTTACATTTGAATACAATATTAGACTATCATTACTAAGAGACCCTTATTAAGAGACCCTTAAGAACTATATACATAGATAACAACAGAACTGACAGAACTTTGGTTCAGATTTTACCATTATCAGTTAACTAGTCAAATGAACTCAGTCTAAAGACTACCTATTAGTCAACCTATAGAATCAATACGGCTTTAACTTTGATCATTATAGATCTCGAAAATATATAATGAAATATACACACAAAATTTCATACAAATAAAACTCGTAAAAATATATAATGAAATATACACACAATTTCATACAAATCGGTCCAGCCGTTTAGGAGGAGTTAGGTGACAAACACACGTACAAAATAATTATAACTATAAATACGGGTGAGAGGGTGAGAGAGTTTACCGTATCCATGCGACGGGATGTTTGACAGTTACGAAACCCGTGAACATTTTGTATGGGAAAATGTTTTTTCTTTTATTTTATGTTTTCGTCTATTTTTTAAAGTTATTCTGCTATTCGGGTCCAAAATTTCAAGCGAGCGCAGACAAGGGTAGAAATAAGTTGAAAATTTAATATAAAAGTTAACTATCGCAATTTGTTACAATAATATCGTAACAAAATATCATTGTCATATAACACGACCGAACAAAGTGCCGTCCATTATTCAAGTGGTGTAAAATATCGTAGGAACATGATAATCCTCAATAAATTATGGGGCTTAAAGGCCAATTAAGGCACAATTAATTATCTTTCGGCCTTAGATAAATGTTATTATCATCCGATGCACTAAGTGACCCATCCATTATCAGTTATTAGCTAGCTGTTACTGTGACTATAATGTGCTCGCGTGCGACATTGTTTACTTAAGCTATTATACCTATGGGTATATACATATACAGTATATAAACTACACAAATATTGTACGTTCAGCTACATATATTTTTTACAAATAAACAAGTGGAAATCTATGTGCTTATAATAAAAAAATATTTATGTGAAATAATATATTTTTTCAATATTGTGATAGTAAAGTTTGTTATTTGTTATTTGCATAATCATCAGTTCATTCTAGTGCTGGACCAGAATGGATGGCCGCCTCACTGGAATGTCGTTTACATTGTTTCAGTAGCAGTAAAACCACTGTCTTCTATAATAATCTAGACTACTGTCTATAGATTATTATTGAAGGCTATAAGTTCTACTTTTACTAAGTTCTATTGAACTTAGTAGAAGTACTAGACAAGCCATATAAAATGAGCTGATTCTTGTTCCGATTCAAAGCGTCTCACCGAAGGTACTGGGAACTTTTTACATTTATTTATGTAGCCAATACAAATTGATTACAGTTCACATTAGTTCCGGGTACCTCTCATCTCACACTCTTAGGGCGTTTGTGCACTTACTCGTTTTCGATTCGTTTTCGATTCGTGTTCGTTTTTTTAATGAACATCATAAAAACGTATACGAAATTCACGAATGACATTTGTGCACTTAATCGTGATTTCACTATACGTTTTAAGCATTTCGTAGATAAAACCGTGTTCATAATGTGTGCTGCATTTAATCGTCGTCAGCTTTTCGCACTTCTCTTATACATTCGTAGGCGATCATCACTTAATGACATGACATGACATCATGAAAAAACTTTTTTTAATTACTATCGAAAGAATGTTGCTACTTTCGATTTCATATTGTGTCATATAAAAAAAGATTCCTCGGCAAGACACACGTTTTAGAGAATGCATAACTCCAGAAAAAATGCTGGCAGTAACACTAAGGTAAGTGATTATGAATATTTCACACGGTACGGTTAGTATCAAAATTATCTAAGCATACGTCATATATTTTGTGAACATCCCAAGTGGACATTACGCTCTTGTAAGAAAACAGTAACAACTAAGTATCAGAAATGATATTTTTTATGAAATGTTCATATTTTGCTGATAGTTTTTGACTACCAACCACAGGTATGGAAATTTTGATTATACTTACTACAATATTTAGGTATTTTACTCGAAGTAAAACTAATTTGAATGAAACAAACGATTTATTTTAATGCCAAACTAAGTAGGTATTAACTTTTAATAATAATCAACTGCTTTGAATCATGCTTTGTTGGAATTCAAGAAATGCAAATACCTATGTTTTCCAAATACCTCACAACATCAGGACTCATCTCTGCCCTCTTTCCACACACCATTCCACTCGCGTCCTTATTTTAAAACGATTCGATGTGAAGAATTCACGAATATATAAACACGAAAACGAATCGAAAACGAGTAAGTGCACAAACGCCCATACAGTTATAAGGAAGGCTATGTCGAATCGTGTTTTCACGAAACACGAAAACGAATCGGGCGTTTGTGCACTTATTCGTTTTCGATTCGTTTTCGTGTTTCGTGAAAACACGATTCGACATAGCCTTCCTTATAACTGTATGGGCGTTTGTGCACTTACTCGTTTTCGATTCGTTTTCGTGTTTATATATTCGTGAATTCTTCACATCGAATCGTTTTAAAATAAGGACGCGAGTGGAATGGTGTGTGGAAAGAGGGCAGAGATGAGTCCTGATGTTGTGAGGTATTTGGAAAACATAGGTATTTGCATTTCTTGAATTCCAACAAAGCATGATTCAAAGCAGTTGATTATTATTAAAAGTTAATACCTACTTAGTTTGGCATTAAAATAAATCGTTTGTTTCATTCAAATTAGTTTTACTTCGAGTAAAATACCTAAATATTGTAGTAAGTATAATCAAAATTTCCATACCTGTGGTTGGTAGTCAAAAACTATCAGCAAAATATGAACATTTCATAAAAAATATCATTTCTGATACTTAGTTGTTACTGTTTTCTTACAAGAGCGTAATGTCCACTTGGGATGTTCACAAAATATATGACGTATGCTTAGATAATTTTGATACTAACCGTACCGTGTGAAATATTCATAATCACTTACCTTAGTGTTACTGCCAGCATTTTTTCTGGAGTTATGCATTCTCTAAAACGTGTGTCTTGCCGAGGAATCTTTTTTTTATATGACACAATATGAAATCGAAAGTAGCAACATTCTTTCGATAGTAATTAAAAAAAGTTTTTTCATGATGTCATGTCATGTCATTAAGTGATGATCGCCTACGAATGTATAAGAGAAGTGCGAAAAGCTGACGACGATTAAATGCAGCACACATTATGAACACGGTTTTATCTACGAAATGCTTAAAACGTATAGTGAAATCACGATTAAGTGCACAAATGTCATTCGTGAATTTCGTATACGTTTTTATGATGTTCATTAAAAAAACGAACACGAATCGAAAACGAGTAAGTGCACAAACGCCCATACTCTCATTTTTCTTGGCAATTAGCGCCAAAGTGGCGATGATTCAACTGCTCTTTATTGAGTTGATAGCAAGTCTAGTATGTATTTATTGCAATAGCGCCTTAATAGCGCAACAGTCGTCGGAGGCGGATCGGGAACCGTAGGGTTGACGGTTTAAACCCCACACGTTACCCGTTAGAATAGAATAGAATAGAAAAGTTTTTTATTCAAATAAACTTTTACAAGTACTTTTGAATCGTCAATTGAATCTACCACTGGTTCGGAATGCCGTTCCAACCGAGAAGAACCAGTAAGAAACTCGGTGGTTATTGTTGTACCCACGCCTGGCGCAAGTTTTCACTTAATTGAAGGGGAAAGGGGAACATTAGTCATGTTCATTATGGCATTTCATTGCAGGTTCATACATTTGAATAATATAATGAACCTGCTATGAAAATGAAGAAGTTAAAAAACCACAGGACTGGATTGTTGCAATAGAATGGCATTTGAATAATGTGTGGTAGCTATGAAAATGAATAGTTATGCTGAAAACAACGATTTTCTTGGCATAATTTCGACTAGGTTTCGACGTTATGAAACCTGTATATTTCCGGTCCGATTACGCCACATTACTGAAATTGCAGCCGATAAGAGCAGCTAATCTGTATGAGTGTCGTTTTACGAGGTACGGATTAAACGACTATAAAGATACCGAGCTATTTCGTTATGGGAATCTGTAGTCGGGGACACTATTTGATACATTTTAAGTAATTTGATCGTTCACCCATTGATTTTTAACGCAAAAACGACGGGGTGTTATAAGTTTGACGTGTGTGTGTGTGTGTGTGTGTGTGTGTGTGTGTGTGTGTGTGTGCGTGCGTGCGTGCGTGCGTGAGTGCATGCATGCCTGCCTGCCTGTCTGTCTGTCTGTCTGTCTGTCTGTCTGTCTGTCTGTCTGTCTGTCTGTATGTCTGTATGTCTGTCTGTCTGTCTGTATGTCTGTCTGTCTGTCTGTCTGTCTGTCTGTCTGTCTGTCTGTCTGTATGTCTGTCTGTCTGTCTGTCTGTCTGTCTGTCTGTCTGTCTGTTCCCTGTCCCCTGTGGCGCTCAAACGGTTTGAATGCGGTTTTTTTTGTTTGAAAGGTGAATTAGTCGAGAGTGTTGTTAGCTATGTTAGATGAAAATCGGTCCAACATGGCCGCCGCTACAAAATGGCGGATCACATATTTTTTCACAACTCCCTTAATATGGGTATCAAATGAAAGGGCTTGACTATTAGAATAGCACTATTGTAAATCCAAGATGGCCGCCGCCACAAAATGGAGAACGTCGGGGGTTTTTTAAATTTTTAATTTATACTTGTGTATGACTAAAAGTAAAGTAAGGTACCAGGTAAGTAAGGTGTTTTAGAAGTAATCAAAAAAATTAAAATAAAAACTTAAAAAAAATTCAAGCAACGAGATAGAAATACAAAAGTGAAAAATAAAACAAACCTTTTAAATATTAATAATTAAGCTAATAAATTACGTAGGTACTTACCTAACTAATTTTGAGTAGGCACCAAACAAACAAACAGATGGCCAGATGCGCGGTGGCCTGTTTATTTGTTTGGTGCTGACTCAAAATTAGTTTATAGGAGCTTAGTCATAAAGATTTTATGTGAGCTTTTATTGCTAAATAAATACTTCTCTACTCGTAAAATATTCAGTAAAATAGACAGTTCTAATTTTAACTTAATTAAAATTACATAAATTTTGACCACTTGGAACGGTACCAGGAATCTCAGCTGTATTTCGTTACTAAATCTCATCATCATCATCATGATCAACCCATTACCGGCTCACTGCAGAGCACGGGTCTCCTCTCAGAGTGAGAAGGGTTTTGGCCATAGTCTACCACGCTGGCCAAGCGGATTGGCAGACTTCACACACCTTTGAGAATGTTATGGAGAACTCTCAGGCATGCAGGTTTCCTCACGATGTTTTCCTTCACCAAATTCAAATTCAAAATTCATTTATTCAAAGTAGGTACACTGTACACTTTTTGAACGTCAATTTGGGAACAGGCAATGGTGATAATTACTTACGGAAACTTAAAACTAAAGCTACGAGGGTTCCAAACGCGCCCTGGTCTGAGAAGAGCCCACAACAAACTCAGCCGGGTTTATTATTTTTTTTATTATCACCATCTTACAATATATGTTAATACATCTTATAATTTTTATGACTATACCATAGTCATAAAAATTATTTGAACTGTTGGCTTTTAGAGCAATCTATGTCCATGGATTTTTGTCATTAAAAAAATCTTTTAAGCTATAGTAAGATTTTTCAATTAATTTGCGTTTAATAAAACCCTTGAACTTATTGAGAGACATATCCAAAATGTTCTCTGGCAACGTATTATAAAAACGTACAGAATTACCAACAAATGATTTTCCAACTTTCCGCAACCTAGTAGTGGGCAACACAAGTTTATTTTTATTTCTAAGATTAATGTTATGACATTCACTTTTTTTCTTAAATTTATCGATATTTTTGTGCACATATATTAAATTTTCAAAAATATATTGATTATAAACTGTCATAATTTTAACTTCCTTGAACTTATTTCTTAGTGACTCTCTGGGTCCCATATTATATATGGCACGAACAGCCCTCTTCTGCAGCACGAAAATGGAATTAATATCAGCAGCATTACCCCATAAAAGTATGCCATATGACATAATGCTGTGAAAGTAACTAAAATAAACTAACCTCGCAGTTTCAATATCAGTTAGTTGGCGAATCTTTTTAACCGCATATGCAGCAGAACTAAGTCTGTTCGATAAGTTATTTACATGAGGGCCCCATTGGAGTTTAGCATCTAACGTTATCCCCAGGAAAACAGCCGTATCCACTAGATCTAATTCCTCATTATTAAGCTGTACAGTGGTTTCAACTTGTTTAACATTGGGTAAAGTGAATTTAACACACTTTGTTTTTTTCCCATTAAGTAATAAGTTATTAGCTTCAAACCACTGTACCACTTTTGTGAGAGAATTGTTTACTTCGTCAGGAATTCTTTTGTATCGATTAGTTTTAAACAAAAGTGATGTATCATCAGCAAACAATACTATCCCGTGACTATCCTTAGCAAGATAAGGAAGGTCATTAATATAAATAAGGAATAGAAAGGGCCCGAGAATGGAACCCTGTGGAACTCCTATTTCTACAACTGACCCGGCAGACCGCTTTCCGTTCACATCTACTTTTTGTGTTCTATCATTTAGGTAAGAACTCATTAAATCCAGTGCTGCTCCCTTAATTCCATAATGGTGTAGTTTTCTGACCAATGTTTCATGATCAACACAATCAAAAGCCTTGGACAAGTCACAAAAAACTCCAAGTGCATCACGTGACTCCTCCCAGGCTTCAAATATATTCTGTATTAACTCAACACCAGCATCAGTTGTTGAGCGACCCCTTGTAAAACCAAATTGTTTTGTATGTAATATATTATTCATATAAAAATGTTTAAGTAATTGATTAAGAATTAATTTTTCAAAAATTTTACTAAAAGTGGGTAGTACCGATATTGGTCTAAAGTTAGTAGGGTCACTAGTACTACCCGATTTAAATAACGGAATTATTTTACTATGTTTCATTAAGTCAGGAAACACACCACAGTCAATACAATTGTTAAATATTAAAGCTAACTCGGGTGCAACAATATCAATCAATGATTTAATAACGTTAACGGAAATGCCCCACAAATCATTTGTTTTCTTATTGTTGATTAATTTGAAGGCCTTAATAACGTCAGAGCAACTAACGTGACTGAATTTAAAAGTTTGATTGCATTCAGGCACATTATCCTCCAATAAAGAGAGAGCGGCAGCTGGTGAAGAGCTCAATGATCTTGTAGTAGAAACAGGAATATCCGTAAAGAAGGCCTCAAAGGCTGAAGCGACCTCGGAGTCCGACGTTACAGATTTGTTATTCACAATAAGTTTAAAGTCACTAGTTTTTTCTGTTGCTTTCCCTGTCTCTTCGTTAATTATCTTCCAAGTAGATTTTATCACATTGGAGCTGTTTTTTATTTTAGTCTGTATATATTTTGACTTGGCCACAATGCAATCCCTTTTAAAAGTTTTGGAAAACAATTGAACGTACTGTTTGAACTCATCACTAGTATTATATTGTCGCTCCGCATACAGTTCATATAATTTTTGCCTATTTTTATGTAATTCAGTTGTTGCCCACTCACTAAAGACTTTTGTATCAGTTATTAAGACTGATTTACTAGTAAAAATATCATTAAAAATTGTGTGAAAGGAATGGAAGAATAAATTGTACATTTCATTAGGGCTTAACATATTTGGTAAAAATGGAAGGTCTTTAACTAGCCCTATTCTCATTTTCTTTATACGGTCCGACGTTACTGGTACATAAGTTATTCTACGTTTAGAAAACTTTTCCTTCAAACTTTTAAACTGAATTATTTGTCCGCAATGATCTGAATCTAATTTACTAATAATGCTTTTACTAATAGGATTTATATCAGTAAAAATATTATCTATACAAGTGGCGCTTATTGAAGTAATTCTTGTTGGTTCCATAAACATTTTGGATAAGTTGTACGACATAAACAGATTTAATAACTTTACACTTAAAGGGCTACTTTCCAAAATGTTTACATTAAAGTCTCCGCATACAAGTAACTTTTTTTTTGAATTTGCGATTTTAAATAATACTTCATCCATTACCTTCTCAAATAGTTCAAAATTGGACAACGGTGGTCTGTAAACAGACACAACAATAAATTGCTCTAGTTCGACTGCCGCTAGTTCAATTGTCCGTTCAACAGACAGGCTCACAATGTCATCTCGATTTTTGAATTTTAATTTTTTGTTCAATAATATTAATGAGCCCCCATGAATAGATTTTGTTCTGGTGAACGCACTGCCAACCTGATGTTCACCAAAATTGAACATGTATTCATTTTTTTTTAACCAGTGTTCAGTTATACATAAAATGTCAATATCAAAATTCTTTAAAAATAATTCTATCTCCAAATCCTTCTTTTTTATTGACTGAATATTCTGGTGAACAAGGTTGATAATATGACATTTTTTATTCTTTAAGTATGGTATGTTGCAACCCTTATTATAATTTGATTCATTTAAGCAAGAGGAAATCTCTGTTGTCTCCTTATCTAGTTTAAAGTTAAATTACTTGGATTGATATCCAAGATAAAGTCAGAATTAGAACACTGCTCAATAGAAGCAGTTTGTTTAGCCAAATTCTTGGCTGTTATTGAAAAAAAATATGATAGCGAAATAGCTACCTGTCTTTTAGAATAGCAAGATAGTGTATACTTATCTTGGTTCAAATTATAATAAATTTTACCACATTTGGCAATGTCAATAATTTTAAATTTATTATTGTATGTACATAGGTTGTACAATGTCACATTTAACCTATATCTATGAGTATTTTCTTGGTGTGGCAGATTTTGACAGTAGGGGAATGTATAAATAACAATATTATTTACATTTAATTTATTTAGAGTTTCATAAGAATATTCCAAATCTTTTTTGTTAACAGTACCTCTGTTTCCAAAAAAGATTATCAAATTTGTATTTTCATCAAAACTATTTCTATTTTTGTATATTGAATTTACAACAGACATAAATTGCGCATTAGGGGTACAGCAGTTCAATACAGTATGTCCCTGTAAATGTAAATTAAGTAGTATGCCCATATTACTACCAATTCCGTCGCTAAACATGAATGTTTTTGTGCTGGATTTTGTATCTCTGAAGGAATTATTAGCATTTTGAACCGGGAACCTGTCACACATATGGCTCGACTTCGAGGACAATGAAGCCGGGGACACAGACTGTGGATGACCCGCACCTTCATTAGTACAGTTATTTACTGAAGAATTTATGTGTTGAATATCTAATTGTGTTTCATCTGAAGTCTGTGTGTATTCCGACCTCATATTTTTTTGACAAGAGTCAAGCTGGGCTGCCAGAGTATGTAAGGAAGTCTGTAATCTGGCAATTTGAACTTCTAATATATGTGTGTCAGATTCATAACTCATTTTACTGCATTCTAATTGTGCACTATAGTTTTTAATCTTTTGTAACAATTGCAATCGATCCTGTTTAGGTTTTAACATTTTATATGAGTAATTATGTATTTTTAATAATTTTTGAGTTTTCCTAATATACCGGTTAATTTTTATATATTTTTTTAGTTTTTTACTGCTGCAGGGATAAACCATTGAAGGATTTGTAAACACCGTTAAAGCAAGTCATATTTAAATACTTAAAACGCACATAACTCCGAAAAGTTAGAGGTGCGTGCCCGGGATCGAACCCACGACCTCCGATTAGAAGTCGGTCGTCCTAACCACTAGGCTATCACAGCTTTTTCACTAAATCTCATAAATGTTTGAAATACCTGCTAAAATTGTCTTCAAGAAAATTCTTCAAGAAAATTTTACTAAGGTACATTTAAGTGATATAAAAGTACCTATTACATTTTTGGTCTCTTCTTCCTTAAATCATGTGGTATGGTATTTTTCAGTACCAAATAAAATGTGTTAATTTAATATATTTATACATACATACTGAAAAATACCAGGGAGGGAGATCGTGAAAATACAACTTTGCTAGGAAGGTATCTCAAATAGCGAGATGTTTAGCTGCCTTGTTCAGCTACTTATCCTTTTTCGGGCCTAATCTGGTATTAACTTGGAGATAAAGAATTTGTCGAACCATTTTACGATGTAAGTATTCTCGAAAAAGATTTTTGCTAATAGAAAGCTTATGCCTGCTCAAGTTTGGATAAGTTCAAAACTTTAACATGGTCACTTAATTCAATATTAATATGCTACCAGCATCATAGAATTTTCTGCAGTAATAATATCACTTTACCGAGAAAACGAGGTTTGATTTGGGCCGACTTTCCTTTACATTACGTGTTTCTTTATAATATTAACAGGCATAAGTTGAAGATATTGCAGTAAAAGTCAGCGCCTGTTACAAATATGCTCTGCAAATTCTATGTCTCGGTTCTCGAGATTTAATTTATTTAATTTAATTTCCGGTGGTGAACATAACGATAAATACTTTAACCGAATTTCAGTCACATACTCTTAGGTATAATACCTTTACGGGTACGATGGAATGAACAAAGTTAATTAAAAGCAAATACTTTCTACTAAGAGCTCTATTCTGTTTTCCATGATACTTAATATTATATTATTAAAAAAATATTCATACCCGAGTAGTATTATACACTCGTAAAAATAATAATGTCAAAAAGTTTATTTTACGAAATGTACTAAGTACTTATAGCAATTTTATAAGAAATACCTACACGCTTAGCTAGCATCAGATAATGGGAAAAAGTTTCAAATTAATTTCAATTAAAGCAACTGTCTTCAAGTACTTATCGTAAACCTTTTCAGTTTAGAATTTAGATAATACCTATCAGAAACTTTTCAAGAAATAATTCACTTCGTTTACTTAAATTTTTTACGCTGTTTTATTCGACTGCCAAGAAGGGCTAAGTTTTTCGTGCATATCTATATACTGTACCTATTATTTATTTATTTGTTATATATTTTTGATTAATTTGTATCATCCAAATGGCTGGATAGATTTCTGCAATTAAAGGTATCGTTAGATTTGGATTAGCAACCGAAGTGTCCTAGAATAGGATAGCTATCGGCAAAGGTATTTGACTATTAATACGAATTATTTCTAACTATGCTTTGTTGAAAACTATACCTTTAAAGCAATTAAGTATCACTGGTTTTAACGGTGAAGGAAAACATCGAGAAGAAACCTGCATGCCTGAAAGTTCTCCATAATGTTCTCATGTTGACTATGGCCTAAACCTTTCTTACGCTGAGAGGAGACCCGTGCCCTGTAGTGGGCCGGTAATGGGTTAATCATGATGATGATGATGATGATGATGATAATGATAATTCCTTGTTAAGAGTGGTTATACGTATGTGTTTCATAATTTCTATTAACTTAAATTAATATAATAAATGTTCGTAACAAGTATAAATTAAAAATTTAAAAAACCCCCGACATTCGCCATTTTGTGGTGGCGGCCATCTTGGATTTGCATAGTGCTATTCTACTAGTCAAGCTCTTTCATTTGATACCCATATTGCGGGCGTTGTGATAAAATATGTAATCCGCCATTTTGTAGCGGCGGCCATCTTGGATCGATTTTCATCAAACATAGCTTACAACACTCTCGACTAATTCACCTTTCAAACAAAAAAAAACCGCATTCAAATCGGTTCACGCGTTTGAGCGCTACAGGGGAACAGACAGACACACACACACACACACACACACATACACACACACACACACAGACACGTTAAATTTATAACACCCCGTCGTTTTTGCGTCGGGGGTTAAAAAATAAAAGTGGTCCCTGATAAATTCAAAGTGTTTTACTACAGTAACGCTGAAAATTGTACCTAACTTTTTAGCAGTCATGCCTAATAAAGTGGGGCCACAGCACTCAATGTTGAATGCATTACCTGTCTGTGTACACAAAAATGTTTTGCGCGATAAGATAGAGCTTGGACGAGGAACGTTCACTCACAAATGTTCGGGGCATTTCGAGATGACAACGGGCCAGGGCTTTTAGTTTTAATGCCTTCAGTTGTCTCAAGAGAATTCCTTATGAACGAGATTTTCTGACAAGTTTGTCTGACAAGTTGGTATAGTTTCATTGTGTATGACATAATATTATATAAAGTAGGTATATGTGGTTTTCACCATCATTAAAAAATCTACGAGGAAGATTCCCATGAATAATAAAAAGAAATTGAAATCTTTAATTTAGGTACTAATTGCCAATTAAGTTTTTATTTTCAAACCATAGAGATTTTATTTTGAAAATGAATAATAAGGATTACATCGAAATGTTAATAATTTAATGTTACTTTTCTGAATTTGTGAAGTACCTATCTACCTACGTAGGTGAAAAATAAAGAAAAGTAAAAAAAAAAATACTAGTGGCATAAAAAGACATCAAATTTCGGAAAACAGAGAACCTACACTTTCAGACCGACGATACTCCCGTTAAAATTTAACTGTAGATATTACAATAATATATTACACAACACACAAAAGTTAAATGACTTCGCGCTGGAAAAGCGTGAACCCAGAGAGTTGCTACATTACTAGAGTCAGTGTTGTCCCGATAAAATCAGCTTGACTTAATGACTGTTGTACACAATCGTGGGTTTCATCATTTATTAAATTAGCCCTAGACCTTTTAATCTGTGTGTCAATAATTTATCATATCACGTAACTATAAGGTAATCAAATAAGAAAAAAAGAGATACATAGTTATGATTATTTTAAATCTTTAGCAGTTATTCTCGCAAAGCGCCTCAATTATAAGAAGTAATTTTTTTTATAATATGTTTTAAAAAATCATGCTCAAGGGCAATAATACTAACTAGTATTTATTATTATTATACTTAGAAGTGACACTCACTCTCACCTGCCAGTCGTCAACCACTATCGCCCGCGACGTAGAAGTACTTATAGGTTAAAGTTCGGCCGTTCAGAGAATGCGTTCCTGACACGTCGCGATTGAACTGACGACGTAGCTTTGTAATGGCGTTGCAGTTACGATAAAAATATTTTTGCTGGTTGTTTACCGTTTTAACAATTGATGAGCATTAAAACAACATTATTATATCAATAATCAATAAATGTTATAATTTTGTGCCAAACTGAGTGTCAAATAACTTGGTAAACAATATTTTTCTAAATCTATACTGCGCTATTACAAGGTTATGTCAGCGCTTTATATTTGTATAATAGTGCTGTGCTAAAAATAACAGGCAAGTATCGTAATCTGTTCTTATACAGTTATACTTATAATATAAAATAATACGCTTTGTTTTTCTTTTTAAGAATTTGAAAATAATGGACTATAAGATAACTTTTATGAAATATAAAAATAAAACTATGACCAAACTTTGTAACAAAGAATAAATAAAACAATTTTATTATATGAATATTACCTTTTTTTGGTTTCTACTTAAATAACTAAAATATAAATTTTAAATGATTCCGCCAATTTAAAACGAAAATAATCTTAAAAAATAATGCGCCGATTCATTTTGGAGGAACGGTAACGAACTCAGTGTTATGTTGTGCCCATCACTAGTCGTGACTAACTGATAGGTGTCAGGAACGCATTCTCTGAACGGCCGAACTATAATACCTACTACTAGGTACTTGTCACGCTCTCCTTGTCCCGCTCAATTTACGTATAGCGTTGTCCTTGTCGGAAGTAGGTTCGCTTGTATGAGGTGTCGGGGGTGTTGGAGGGGACAATGGTGGTAAAAAGTTGGTCACTTTTATTTTGTCGATGTATGAGATTTGTTGCTCCATAGCTAGATATTTTATCTCAATGCGATAACTGGCTAGCGTAATACAATATTCATCCGACCTAAATCGAGTTTCAGCTTAAACTATTTCTGCAAAATCTGTGAGTAAAATAGCTTAATTGATGAAACCTTGGCTAAGGAAAACTAATTTGCTTGCACTATCAATACAAAGTTACCTCAGATATATTGATCAACTAGCGGATTCCCGCGACTTCATCCGCGTGGATTTAAGTTTAAAAAAAAACTGTGAACTTTTTTATTTATAGGAGAAATATAAATAATACAGTTAAAAAGTCAGTTGCACCATAGGCGGTATAAGTTACATTACGGCAACCGTTAAAGTTTGATCATCAAAAAAGCAAAATGCGTTCCTAAGTATAGTCTGGTTTCATTAACTTTAGACCAAAATTTTACCCCTTTACATAATAAATAGTATGATTTTATTAACTAGTCCAGGCTATTTTGCTTCTTGTTTTTGGTGGTCAAACTTTAAGAGTAACCATACATTTAACCACATATTTCAACTGACCCGTAGGGTAGGAGCGAGCGGTTACATGACCAGCTGTCAAATAGCTGCCTCGTTTGGCCTTATTGAGTGCGCTTACAGGCGGCAATTTTGGCGTATATTAAATCTACTAAACAATTTGACCGCCGGTCATTTTGCCCATACGTGGAACTCGTAAAGACATGAATCTTAATGTTCCTTCAAAAGAATGAACTTATAACCTATAGAGGCAACCTTATTTCTTTTACGGCCTCATAATGGCTTTCCATCAGGTGAGATGGCACTCCTGACACTCAAAAGCTTATGGCAGTAAAATGTATTTTAAAGCTTTTCGCATACTGGTTAAAACATGCGGTCCGCACCGCACGCACCGTACGCAATAAATTTTTTTTTTGGTGCCTGTCCATGGAGCAGTGTGGAGTTAGGTTGTCTACTGAAGTTATCATTGGACGTATAGATTCAGCGCCCGGCGCGCGATTTCATTGGGTGTACGGTTGCTTCGCCTGCGTGGCTCCGTAACCCCAATGTTCTTGCTAGCGGACCATCCTCATGGGACCGGGCGGGTGGCGGGTTGCGGATAGCTTGAAGCCTACGGGCCCCGGACAAGAGGTCTGCCCAGTGACACTCCCAACACTGGGCAGATTTCCACAAACCCCTATCCTATGAGCCTATTCTTTATCCTAATCCTAATACCTTATCCAGCCTTGTTACGTCCCCATCTGAAACATGCATTTACACACAACACGTTCACATACAAAGACTACACAAACATACTGACAACTACTACTACTGAACTATGGAAGCGGCTTCTGACAATACATTACCCCAGGAGGGTACCATCCCCAGGAATGGGGAAGGAGAATCCCTCCCTGTGGCCCGGGCTTCTGTCATTGACGGAGCCCGGGCTGCAGGCTGCCCCTCGTATTCTGGGGGGGGCACAGACCCGCTCAGTGCTGTGCACACCCAACAACCTGGCGCACATAAACGGACCTCGAACCAACGACTAACAGATAGACCTGGCTATGACAAACGGACTCAACAAATACACACCTCCACACCACACAAACACACACATGCACGGACACACGCAGGTACACACACACATATAACACACACAACTTTGTCAGCAGCAGCGGCCATACACCATAGCTGTGTGACCGCTGCGGCTGAGGACGACACCCGAACGGGGACGTCAAGGGCGCAAAATGCGCAAACCGGCCAGCCCAGTGACGGCACACCCTGGCGATCGACCACCTGCCCTATGGGCGGTGGGCGTGGACAGGGGAGTCGAGCAGGTGCGGGCGTAGAAAGGGTCCCAGGGGGTGACTTAGGGCGCGCCATGAAGACTGTGGACCGGGAAGGGGGGCTCCTGTACCTGGGTGGCGGAGCTAGCTCTGACTCCGGGCCGCGGGGGACCGTCAACCCGGGCTATGGTTGGAGTGGTGCACCTGAGGAACCCGCAGGGAGGAAAAAAGGTAAAAGCGGGAGCCAAAAAAGAAAAAGGGCTAAGAAAGGCAAGGTGCAGTTTGAGCGGCCGGGGGTTGGCGATTCGGCTCTGGGACCGGATAGCACTGCTACTCCGGGACCGAGTGGTGTCGCCGCCCCTGGGCCGTCCAAGCGCGCCAGAGAAGTGAGTTATGAGACTGTGGCTGGGGATGCAAAGCGTCCCAAGACGCAAGTCTCATATAAAAGGGCTCTGACAGACATGAAGATGGCTATCATAGCGGAGGACTTCCCGAGGGTCAGAGTCACGCAGGACATGGTGCGGGATATACAGGGACTCGCATATGCCATGCTCGAGATAACGCCACCGCCACTGCCGGTCATTGACATGCACTACGCGGTGGCCGGCGTTATCTACGTCATATGTGAGGGGGCGATGTCCGCTGAGTGGCTCCAGAAACTCAGCGGTAAAGTTGTCAAAGGCGTCACGCTGAAAGTGGTTGACGCAAAAGATCTGCCGAAGCCTGTAAAGATGGCCTGGAAAACCAAGGACATCTACCATGAAGACAGTGCTGGGAGCCTCCGGTGGTTACAGTTGTACAACCCGGAGTTGCGAACCAGTGACTGGAAAGTGGTGGATGTCCGGTTTGAAGGCGGGCACTTTCGGCGGATTGTACTCATGGACAGGGTGTCGGCCGACACGATAAAGGCGGCAGGATACGTCCTTCAAGCTGGGGTGGCCAAAAGCTACTTCAAGCTGTTGGAGGACGCTGAGGCAAAGGCGGAACCAGAAGGGGGCGCAGAAGGACAGGTGGTGGAGGATGAGTTAGGTGGGGCTGGTCTGGGTTTTGAGGAGTGTCGCCCGCCCCCCTCGCCGGCAACGACGGGGGGGACGGATGACGTTTTGAGGGACCTGGATGGGCTGGACCTGATGAGTCCTCAACCCCTGTCGGAGATGGAGGATGGAGGTGAAGGAGGCCCTACCTTACAGTAGGGCCACCATTTGTATAGCAGGAAAGAAAGAAGGAGTTTTTCAAAATAAGGTGCGTACAAATTAACCTTCACCATTGTAAGGCTGCTACGGCAGTTCTGGCGAGGATGCTTGTCAAAAACGCCATAGATATTGCCCTTATACAAGAACCATATATTTACAGGGGCAAAGTCGTTGGCATGGGTGGAACAGGTGGACAAGTATACTTCAACTGCTCTACTAACGATGTAAGGACATGCATTTATGTTAGAAAAGGCATAAATGCCATGCCCTTACATGATTTCTGTTGCAGGGATCTGACAACTATTAAGGTCCAAGTGGAGGGAGACACAGGCAAAAGAACGGTAATAATGAGCTCGGCCTATCTCCCGTACGAGGACGATCAACCGGTATCAGATGTAATCAGAGAACTGGTTGACTACGGCAGCCGAAGGGGTGAAGATCAGATCATCGGCTGCGATGCGAATGCACACCATGTGATCTGGGGCAGCTCGGACACCAACACAAGAGGAGTAAAGCTAATGGAGTATTTGGTAAGTACTTCTTTGCAATTACTCAATAAAGGAGACAAACCTACCTTCAGAACCAAGACAAGATCTGAGGTGATTGATATTACTCTAGCCTCAAATAGGACAGTCTCAAGGATAACTGGATGGCATGTGTCGGATGAAGTTTCTTTGTCTGATCATAACTACATATGCTTTGGGTACAAAACTGACCTATCTAGGGAAGTGGTACGTAGGAGAAATCCGAGAAACACGAACTGGGCCAAATACAGGGAGGACCTGGAGGTCAATCTTGGATCTCATAAGGGTGACTTAAACTCCGCTGTGGATGTTGAATTTACAGCTGATGAAGTGATGAGGGCGACTACGCAAGCATGGAAGGACAACTGTCCTGAAAAGGAATGTCAGGTGACGAGGGTGCCAGGCTGGTCACCGGAATTAGATGAACTCCGGAAAAAGACCAGGCGTGTCTTTAATGAGTGTAAAGCTCGCAAAGACTTCACTGAGTACTCAAAGGCCCTAACTAGATATAGTTCAGCGGTAAGAAGGGCTAAACGTAGAGCCTGGAGGGAGCACTGCGAGAGTATGGAGACACTCCCAGAAGGAATGAGGCTCTCCAAGGCACTATCGAAGAACAAGGTCAATCCACTGACGACCATACGGAATGGCGAAGGCAAACTGACGGAAAGTGGTAAAGAAACGTTGGAAGTAATGTATCGGACACACTTTCCAGACTGCAAAATCATCCTGGAGGATGATGAGGATCCCATCGGCCCTGAACTCCTTTCAGTTCGGACTGTAAGAGCTGACTGGGATATAGCAAGGGAGATAGTAAATGAACAAAGTGTCACGTGGGCTATTAACAGTTTCCAACCCTACAAAGCCCCGGGACCAGACGAGGTTTATCCTATCTTACTGCAGGCTGGTGTACAGAAGCTCACACCGCACCTGTGCAGGCTCTATAGAGCGAGCATTGCTTTCGGGTACATACCTAAAGTATGGAGGAAGGTAAGGGTGATTTATATTCCCAAACCGGGTAAGTCAAATTATGAGGAGGCACGATCATACCGGCCTATAAGTCTACAGTCTTTCTTCTTAAAAGCTTTGGAGAAACTGATAGACCACTACATCAGGCAGGGGCCACTTAAACTAAACCCCCTGCATCCCCTGCAATGTGCATATCAGCCGGGTAGATCCACAGATACTGCTTTGCACTATGTGGTGAACCGAGCGGAATGTGCACTTGAAACAAAGGAATTATGTCTGGGGGCTTTCCTTGACATTGAGGGAGCGTTTGATCGCACCACCTTCGAGTCAATGAGAGCCGCTAGCGAATTGCATGGAGTGCCACTCACCATCTGCAGATGGATAGAGTTTATGCTCAAAGGTAGGCGAATACAGTCGGATCTACTAGGGGACAGTCTATCTGCAACCACAACCAAGGGATGCCCTCAGGGTGGCGTCCTCTCGCCCATCTTGTGGTGTCTGGTTGTGGACTCGCTGATTGTGGAGCTTAACAGGGGACCGCTCTACACAGTTGGGTATGCAGATGATCTAGTGATACTAATTAACGGGAAGTTCCCGAGTACAGTATCTGATACTCTACAGATGGCCTTGGACCGGGTGGAAGGCTGGTGTGATAAAAATCATCTGTCTATAAACCCCAACAAGGCAGTGGTAATTAATTTTACGAGGAAAAATGATCTAACAGGTTTGACGACTCCTAAACTATATGGACGCGAACTAGCTTGGGCCACGGAGGTTAAATATCTAGGCGTAATACTAGACAGACAACTTACGTGGGCTTCACATGTGGCCACGACCATAACCAAAGCTTATAGAGTTTTGGCCATGTGTCGTGGCTGCTATGGGAGGACTTGGGGTTTGAAACCAAAAGTAATGAAATGGATCTATGAGTTGATGGTGTTGCCGGTTCTAACGTACGGCGCCATTGTATGGTGGCCGCGGACAAAACTGGCAACATGCAGAACAGATCTCCTAAAGGTGCAACGGGTAGCCTGCATAGCCATTACGGGAGCTTTCAGAACGACACCAACTGAAGCTCTTGTGAGACTGCTAGGCCAGGAGAAGTTGCATATTGCTATAGAGAAAAGTGCTAGGAAAGCTCTACACAGACTTTCCCTAACTAACTGCAGAGAAGGGTCACTGCCAAGAACTAGTCACATGGTTCTGAGCAGGGACAGAGACCTAGACAGGATACTAGACATGAAATGTGATAAAATTATCCCAGTGCTAGTATTTGAAAGGAATTATGACATACATGTCCCAACAAGAGAAGAGTGGAAGAGGGGACTACGCCCACTAGGGAAGAACAGCCTGGTCTGGTATACTGATGGCTCCAAGATGCGGTCAGGTACTGGAGCAGGTGTTTATACGGAAGGCTACAAGGCAAGCTATAGCCTTGGGCAATATGCTACAGTCTTTCAAGCAGAGCTTTATGCGATAAATGCTAGCGTACAGGAAATGACGCGTCGGAAATTCGCTGGGAAAGAGATTCTCATTCTCAGTGATAGTCAGGCTGCGCTCAAAGCCCTAAGTGCTAGCAGAGTCACGTCCTCCCTGGTACTAGAGTGCATGGGAGGTCTGAACTGCCTGGGAAAATCAAATTCTGTTAAGCTGATTTGGGTACCAGGTCACGTTGGTATACAGGGAAATGAGATAGCTGATGAGCTAGCTCGGAAAGGTTCAGTACTAAAATTTGTTGGTCCTGAACCATGTGTAGCGCTAGCACCCTGTGTGGTAGGCATGGCGCTTTCAACATATGCCGAGAAGATAATGTCGGCAGAGTGGGATAAGATGGGAGGCCTAAGGCACTCTAAGAAGTTTATGGAAGCTATAAAGGCTGGTTTTCTTGCAAAAGTAAATTTACTGAGCAGGAAACAGCTAAGATATGCTGTAGCGGCGTACACGGGTCACTATAGTACAAAGGCCATGTTATGCAAAATGGGCATTACAGAGGACCCTATTTGTAGGGCCTGTAATGAAGAAAATGAGTCCATGGAACACATCTTGTGTGAGTGTGACGGACTGGCTAGAAAGCGAATGGATCTTCTGGGGGTAGCTTATCCGCAACCGGAGGATTATGGTCCCTTGAACCTAAAGGCGACAATCAAACTCCTAGAATGGGTGTTTGAGGAGGTCTAGGGGATAAGGAAGGGGCGAGTACAAAAGATCCATAAGGGTCGAAGTGCATCCGCTTTTTAGCGGGCCCCATCAGAGGAAGATAAGATAAGATATAGATTCAGCGGAGACGAGATTAGGTTAGGTTAAGTTAGTTAGGTTAGGCTTAGGAGAGGAGAGAGATTTTGATACATTTCAACCACGGAATGTTTGCAGAGCTGTGTAGTGGAGCGAGGCAGCAGAGCGAGGCAGTAAATATTTTGATGTTTATAATATGAAAACCCCACAAAAGTTGCCTAGCTGGAAAATATATCAGCCCGGAAAATATACGCCATCTCTTTTACACGTTTCCTTTGACTAGTAGCTTTGAACAAGCCCATTGGTCTGATACGTATTAGGTTATACACGTTAGCTAGCACTCGCTGAATGCGATATGCCAACGTGAATTGGACAACAAATAAAGCTTGACAACAAATCAGGTGCCATCAGTGCATACAGTGTTTACTTATGCACTGATATTTATGATATAGGTATATGCGCAATTTTGCGTGACTATCCCGCAAAATTCCGTACGGCTTTTGCTACTTGGTGTGCGATCAACTTAAGAAGATATAAAGCTATCGTTCCATTTTCGTTAGAAGTTCAGATACGACCTAATCTACACGTATTCTTGCAAACTGAATAGAAACTACCCTACCCTGGTTAATATTAGTTTTTATTGGTGAGCAAAGGTCGAATTGGAGATAACCCTCGCATACCGAATTACTTTATCTTCTTAAAGGTAAATTGTCACAAATATGTGCTCAACGTAGATAACATGTCATTTAGGTGGTTATTAATTTATATTATAAAATTACTATCACAAAAGAAATTTATTGAAATACGTAACTAATATAAAATTTCCTTGTACCCTTAGTTAGCACTGAGAGATTTTTGAAATACCATCTCTAAAGAGGCGAAAACGGTGTAAAGTTTGTATGAAGAAATACATAATATTATGTAGGTAAGTACGAGTAAAAAAAATATACGAGTAAGAAGTCATGAGCTTGTTATAAAATAAATTATGGAAGTAATAGAACTAATGAATAGGTATATAAATTATTATTGTATGTCAAAAAAATATACAGAATACCATTAATAAAGCGAGAAGGTAGATACTCTCTCAATTTAGTTGTTATTCTAAAATATTGGGAAATTGCAACCAAGATTAGTTTACCTATTATTCTATTAGTTACCTACTTATCGGGTACCTAATAGCAATAATTTTTTAACTCGAAAACCACTTCTTCTTCATGAGAATTAGAAAAATTTTGCCCCTCTATAAATTACTAGAGAATGCCCGCGGCTTCGCCCGCGTGAGTTTCGGTTTTTCACAAATCCCGAGGGAATCGTGATTTCCGGTTCCCGTTCCTGCTCCCTTTTCCAACCTTTATACCTACTTTCAAGAAAGTTTGCTATAGTAATCTACCAATAGCTGTAGCTATAGATTTCGGTTTTTTCAAAATCCCGTAGGAACTGTGGATTTTTACAGGATAAAAAGTAGCCTATGTTTTAAGTCTAAAATAATCTATCTCCATTCAAAATTTCAGCCAAATCGGTTCAGTAGTTGCGGCGTGATTGAGTAACAAACATCCACACTTTCACATTTATAATATTAAGTAGGATATTAACATCGATACCGTAACATCAATGATCAAACTATCGACCAAAACCTGTAGGTATAGTCAATGGAGCACAGACGCCGCCGTTGCATGTGTACTCAACAAAACAGCCGTAAATCTTATAATATACAACCTTACTGGTCATAAAATTGAGTCTTTTTCGCAACGCGACACGGTACGGTTTTCCTATAAATCTCTAGCTTGTAGCGGTTTCCGGAAAATATCAGAAAATGCCTGCGCTTGTCACGGGCGTATCTGTTAAGATTTATGCGGTTACACAGAGAGATGTTATATTACTAGAGCGTGCAATGTTACAATTTTCGCAAAATGGCCTAAACCTGACCGTGATGTACACGGACCAGTGTTTGTGGGTCCTTCTCAGACCAGGGCGTGTTTGGAACACTCGTAATTTTAGTTCTAAGTGGTCGTAAGTGATTTTCACCATTGTCTTACTTCTATGCCCTTGTAAAATTGACATTTAAAAGTGTATCAATGTCAATCAAATGTATGAAAAAGTCAGTGTATGAATTTTGAATTAATAAGTTTCATTTGATTTGACATCAGCCGTGTCCAAATCAAAGCCATGCGGCAATCTATTGGTGTTAATGACAACCAATAGATTGGCGCAGAACCTGATTTACTCTAGGTAGGAATGTATAGGACGTGTAGGTGATGATAGGGCTTAGGACGCGACGTACGACTCGACGCCTGATGTGCTACGTTTGTTACTCCAGTAATATGAACTCCCTGCTGTTGCCTATCGAAACCTTTTTTAGTGGAAAGAAGGTGAGAAAGTAAAGAAAGATAAAATAAGAAAGAGAATGTTTGATTATGTAAGCATTTCGAGTCAGTAGGTAGTAGATTAATGATCGATTGACGATTCAACAATGCTATAATGTTGAAGTTTATTTGAATATAAAGGTCTCTATTCTATTTTATGGGCTGATCGCACGTAATAAGTGAATAATGGAACCAATAAAATTTTAAATCGGAAGTTCTTAAGTGGATGGTACAGCTTGGAGTCAATGTCGATATAACCTAATTTTTACTCTACGGACCGAAGTACACGCGAATACTGTCAACCATAAAGAAATTAAGAATTCATACTAACACTAGCTGATGCTCGCGACTTCGCCCGCGTGGATTCATACAAATCTTATACAAACTTTCATGCCCTATATGGGGGTAGAATTTCCAAAAATCCTGAAATACGTAGGTAATTCTTTATTTTTAACCAAAGCCAAAATACATACACATACATAAATTCATTGATATAACTTCAAAAATGACGGACTTTTATACAAACTTTCATCCCCCATTTAACCCACTTAGGGGTAGTTTTTCCAGAATTCCTTAAATACGTAAATCTTTATTTTTAACCGGAAACCTAAATACCAGTTTGCATGGATATAACTTGAACAATGACGAACTTTCATACAAATTTTCATCCCCTATTTAACCCATTTAGGGGTGGAATTTGCAATAATCGTTTCTTAATGTGCGCTTACGTCATAAAAGGAAGCTACTGTGAAAATTTTAAGTTTCTAGCTTCAGTGGTTTAGGCTGTGCGTGGATCAGGCAATCAGGACAAACATCTTTATATTAGTATAGATAGATTATAAATGGGAATTATTCTACTGAACGGATATTGATGGAATTTGGCACAGATATAGCTTGCATCTTGGAGACGGATACAGGCTACGCTTAGACAGGAAAATCAAAGAGAGATTAATAAAAACCTATCGCTGTATGGATTTTGTTATTTGGCTCCAAGAATCATGAATTAATATTATGCTGTCTTCGATTTTAGAACACTTTTTAGAGCCAGTAATGTACATATCCAAACAAAAACATTTCATGTGAATAATAAGGCCAACTTCCTATCAAAAAGTTTCGGCCATTAAAAGTACTGATATCAAAAATTATGACCAAGTCCTTTGCTAGGCTCGATAAATGAAACCATACAGTTTTAGAAGGTATATCTTCTTCGATCACCCTCAAGCTATCATACCATTCCTAATGATTCTGTTAAAATATTTTTAAATAATTTATTTCTTACTAATAACACTATAATATGAAGCTCATTTGGGACTGAGAATAGTTTTATTGTTTTCAACTTGACAACATTTTTGTACTCCTTTGAATTTGTTTAATTTAAAAAATGTTGCCAAGTTGAAAACAATAAAACTATTCTCAGTCCCAAATGAGCTTCATATTATAGTGTTATTAGTACTTAATACATAAATTATTTAAAAATATTTTAACAGGATCATTAGGAATGGTATGACAGCTTGAGGGTGATCGAAGAAGATATACCTTCTAAAACTGTATGGTTTCATTTATCGAGCCTAGCAAAGGACTTGGTCATAATTTTTGATATCAGTACTTTTAATGGCCGAAACTTTTTGATAGGAAGTTGGCCTTATTATTCACATGAAATGTTTTTGTTTGGATCTCACTCCTTTTTTCTAAGTATTTCAAAGTTAATGCAATAAGTATAATGAAGTTGTGATGGCTTATAATCGAGTCTTTTTTCTCTCTTACGCTTCAGTATAATTAGGAATAGAACTCTATCACATTTTACGGTCTGATTAGATGTGGTTTAATCTTCAATACATAGTATAAAACAAAGTCGCTTTCTCTGTTCTAATTGGGTGAATTTTTATTTTGTTCGTCTGTCTGTCAAAATCACAGATAACAGAAACTCCACTCCAGAGTATTTCCACTCAGTGGTCAGTTTCAGAACTTAGAACCATACGGCTTAACTAAGAGAAGATTTTGAGTATTTGACTCTCATTAAGTTTAATGAATAGTATTAGATATTAGTGATACCTAGTAGCCGGAATCAACAGGACACCAAAGTCTCCTCCAAACCTCCAAAGTCGGCCACCCATCCATTTCCTGACTTGGGTCAAGGTTGCTTATCAAAATTATTAAGAAAATCGCGCTTCTGGTTTTATTGGCAAAGACGAATCTCAAACCACTGGAAGGAACGGGCTTAGGCACACAGATAGCTATTAATGTGGCGTACGACATCCGCAAAGAAAGGATTTTTGAAAATTCAACCCCTTAGGGGGTAATATAGGGGTTTGAAATTTGTGTACTCCACGCCGACGAAGTCGCGCCCGCGACTTCGATAAAAAAATATACCTCTTGGCGTTTTATTATTTACCTACACTTTACTTTTTATTAGAACTCAAGACCAGTAAGATTGACCCCTTGCTAGAAAACTTAAAAAGTCACATCTCCCTAAATAGTGCACCGATTTCGATGAAACAAGAACCATATATAGCTTCGAATAAAGTAAAATACATTTATTAAAACAAAATGAAAATTTGTTCAGTATTTTTTGTGTGATGTGGGAACAGACAGATTTTTATATATCTTTGAATTGGTCAGTGTCTGATGCAACTTTTGGACATTTTTCGATTTTTTCCTTCATATACACACTAAGACTCATCTTCTTACCAAATTTCAACATTCCACATACACGGGAAGTGCGTCATAATTTTGATCAGTCAGTGAGTAGGTCTTGTTTTATGTGATTTTCAAACCTCTGTATCTCAGAAACGGTTCAACTTGAAAATTTGAAACTTTCAATTTATCATCACATCCACGAGTTTAACTTATATTTCAAATTTCGTAGGATTACTATCCCGCGAACCAGAGTTATGAGGGGGGTCAAAACAGCTCGAAATGGATCGTGTAAATAACACACTCATGCGACAAGGCCGGAGGAACTTGGCCTGGCGCACTTCGTGCGCCTAGATATCATTCATCATTATCATGTCATCATTATTACCTACCCTTAATGGGTTAATAATGATGACGAATGATATATGTACATAAGGTGCGTGCCCGGGATCGAACCCACGACCTCCGATTGGAAGTCGGTCGTCCTAAGCCTAACCACTAGGCTATCACCGCTTTTAAGTATGTAAGTATGAAAATATATCATACTAGCTTTTTCCCGCGGATTTGCCCGCGTGAATTTCGGTTTTTCACAAATCCTGAGAGAATCATCGATTTCTGGTTCCCGTTCCCGCTCCCTTTTCCAACCTTTATACTTACTTTCAAGGTAGTTTGCTAGAGTGATCTACCTATAGCTGTAGCTGTAGATTTGGATTTTTTCAAAATCCCGCGGGAACTGTGGGATTTTTCCAGGATAAAAATCATCTAGATTATTTATCAAAATTTCAGCCAAATCTGTTCAGTAGTTGCGACGTTATAGAGTGACAAACATCCAAACATATAAACATCCAAACATCCACACTTTCACATTTATAATATTAGTAGGTTTGAACTTGAACTAGGAGTGCCAATAAACGTTCAAATATAAAAACCATCAGTCCAGTGTGCTTAGTCTAAATCGGAGCACTCGAAAACGAACTCGAAAACTATTGATCGATTTCAGAGTAAAATAGACCTAAAATGGCTTGTATTAAGGTTTGAGTTCGCCAATACATTCAGCATTCGAACAATGCTGAATGTATTGGCAAACTCAAACCTTAATACAAGCCATTTTAGGTCTATTTTACTCTGAAATCGATCAATAGTTTTCGAGTTCGTTTTCGAGTGCTCCGATTTAGACTAAGCACACTGTTGGCAAACGTAAAGTGGGACAAGACACTCAGAGTTGAATGCATTAGCTCGATACATTAAACGTTTTCAGTGATAAGATAGTCACGTATATTCGAAATGGTACAAATGTCAGGAGGTTTCGAGATTACAGTGTTTCGAAGCTTTTAGATTTAATTCGGAGATATGGAGAGTTTAACTACGTGAGCGTTGAGTGCAAATATTACGCTACTTACCCGTAGTACTACCGGTGGTACTGCTGGTAGTACCACGGGAAATTTTCATTACCCGTGTTACTACCAGACACGACGGTAGTACCACGGGCAATTTATTTTATCCATGGTATTACTCGTACATTTTATATAACAAGTATAAATTAAAAATTTAAAAAACCCCCGACTTTCGCCATTTTGTAGCGGCGGCCATCTTGGATCGATTTTCATCAAACATAGCTAACAACACTCTCGAATAATTCACCTTTCAAACAAAAAAAACTGCATTCAAATCGGTCCACCCGTTTGAGCGCTACAGGGGAACAGACACACACACACACACACACACACACACACAAACACGTCAAACTTATAACACCCCGTCGTTTTTGCGTCGGGGGTTAAAAAAGAACACCATGTTATCTACCTATAGGTACTTTTAAATAATTAAAATTGATATGTCTGCCTATATCTAACGCAGCGGTTATGATGCTTTTACAATAATTAAAATTCAGAAAAGTGTGAAATAGATAATAATCTACTGTAATATATATTATATTATATTATATTAATAATAAAACTGTAACAGATCCAATTCTGTACATTGAAGATATTTTGAAAATTTTTATTGGAGGGCACTCTATAATCGATACTGAAGCCAAAACTGTAATTTTTTTCATTTTTGTCTGTCTGTCTGTCTGTCTTTCTGTCTGTCTGTCTGTCTGTCTGTCTGTCTGTCTGTATCTTGGCCGCGCATCACGCCGAAACTACTGAACGGATTCGAATGAAACTTGGTACAATTTGAGTTTATACTTCGAGGTAGGACATAGGATACTTTTTATCCCGAAACTCAGCACGGTTCCCTTGGGAGACGGGATGAAAATTAAAACCTGTATTTAGCTATAACTCATTAACGCGTAGTTCGATTTAACTCATTCTTTTTTGTTAGAAAGGTAGTACTTTAAGTATTATCCCGTAAATATTTCAAGGTCATAGGTTTTTTAGTTCCGAAATGACAGATATTTATTGGGGTCAAATAACTTGGGACCCGGATCTTTGAACGTACGGCTTATTTTAAACTGGTGTACGTTTAAATTTATGTTTTTCGATCTGTCTCTTTGTTCCAGCTAATTTCCGAAAGGGCTGAATCGATTTTGACGGAACTTTCAATGGCAGATAGGTGATGTTATAAGGAGTAACTTAGGCTACATTTAGTTTAGGTACAAAAAAGGATTATGGTATCCAATCCGATCCTATATAAAAGCCTATATCCATGCGGACGAAGTCGCGGGGATCAGCTAGTATAATATATACTCTCCTTATTAATTAAGAGGAAAAGTGACTTTTTACATTAAAAAATTAATTTCACCGAAAAAGCTCTTGAAGAAAATATAGTTAAAGTGCTTTTTAAAGTTGAGTGATTAAAGAATGAAAGATAACTAAAACGTCATACTAAAAAATGAATATTTTACTAAATGCGTAAATCTCTATTTATACATATAATTAAGTAGAATTTTGAAGCTGATAAATATTTTTTGGTGTCGTAAGAATTGTTGGAAAATGTACGAGTGAAGCACAAACTTTGAATAAAGCGCAAGTATGAAGCATCTGACTAATTAGTGGGTCAATTATATAAAAATTACGGCAAAAGTGAGACGATCGCATTCACTTCTGATTGGCCGATATCCTCTCGCTATTGGCTAAAATGCATTGTCGAAGCAAGAATACCATAAATTTAGCAAATCATCACACAATAGAATAGAATAGAAAAAGTTCAAATAAACAATTGAGAATTACTATTGAGATTATAGCAATGATTGATTCAGCTCTAAAGACAATCATGGGGCAGTGCGCAGTTTGCTCTATAATTTAGATCCACCACAACCACCACTACAGTCTTTTAACGTCCCACTGCTGGGCACAGGCCTCTCTCATAAGAGAGAGGGATTTAGAGCTTAGACCAGCCACGCTGCTCCAATGCGGGTTGGCGGGCTAACTTAGATCCTCACTACAAGAAAGGTATATTTTCAGAAATTTCAGAATGAAGGTGGTATCCAGGCTGGTTTACCTCGAAAAAACCACTATCATGCCACCATCTGTATCGACGATATTTTTTTTTTTTTTTTTTTTTTATTGCGAAATAGGCCTACGCTTGACGACAATCATGCCTGAACAGAAATGATGAGGTCTAAGTTGGAACGCGCTTGCCTAGAAAATGCCTATTCACTCTTGCCTTGAAGATAGACTCAATGCTACCAATGCAAAGACAAAACACTATTGAAACAAGCTTCTACAAGTAGAATGTACCAAAGAAATTTTCACAATATCGTTAAAGGAACCAATTCCGAAATCAATATTCTATTAACATAATTCGTCTCGCTCCAATACAGATCAGGTCAACAAAAAACAGTCTGTTGAGAATACAGACATTGTTTTTTTTTTGTTTGTCATTCCAATTAAACTTATTCGCATGAATAACGCTTTCCATAACAATAATGCAAGTTCATACAACCATGATACAGCTACTTTGACGTCAGTGTACTGACAACAAACGATGCCAACAAAGCACATTCACAATGTGACACGGATCGTAAGCTTACATACAACTCGAACGTCTTTATTGTCTTTGAAATAAGGTTTGTTTTGCAGGGGATTCAAATTTTTGTGCCTCTGCCATGAATATACAGCGGCGGACGTCGAGAATGGAAAAATATTTGCGAATGCCTATTGCCCATGTTTGCCACATTATGTACATGATTTACATATTATTGTGGCTCGTCGTAGTTCTTCTAAGGGCGATGCTACATGGAGCGTTGCGGTGTATTTGCGTTACTTCTGCGGCGCCGATGCGGTGTTCTATATGATACAGCTCTAATTCATTTCTGCGTAAAGCGCAGGTTCAATTGGGAGCGAAAATAGGTGCGTTTCGCTTAGCTTACGCCGCTACCGAGTCTTTTTAACCCCCGACGCAAAAACGACGGGGTGTTATAAGTTTGACGTGTCTGTGTGTGTGTGTCTGTCTGTTCCCCCGTAGCGCTCAAACCCCATTGGGAGCGAAGCGGTTTTGCTGCGCTCATGTCGTTAGATAATGAGAACTTCGCTTCGCTCTATTGTTCGCAGTGTGAACCGTAGTATGACAAGTATAAATTAAAAATTAAAAAAAACCCCGACATTCGCCATTTTGTGGTGGCTGCCATCTTTGATTTACATAGTGCTATTCTACTACTGAAGCCCTTTCATTTGATACCAATATTGAGGGGGTTGTGAAAAAATATATAATCCGCCATTTTGTAGCGGCGGCCATCTTGGACCGATTTTCATCTAACATAGCTAACACCACTCCAGACAAATTCACCTTTCAAACAAAAAAACCGCATTCAAATTGGTAACGCGCTCAAGTGTACGATGTTGCAAAGCATAACCTTAATGTGGATTCCAAACATTGCATAATCACTTATGTATTGATGTCAGGATGAGCTAACTATCTCTGTGCAAAATTTCATCAATATCGTTTCGTGATAATTTCTAACGGTTTTTTTAATCCAAGAACCCTACGTATTTTCGCGAAAAAAAGTAGCCTAAATCACTCCCTGTATAAGAACTCTACCTGTGAAAGTTTCGTCAAAATCGGTTAAGCCGTTCCGAATGTAAGCTCGATCAAACAGATTCATCACCATTACCAACCCATTTCCGGTCCACTATAGCACACGGGTCTCACCTCAGAATGAAAAGGGTTTCGGCCGTTAGTCCACCACGCTGGCCAAGTGCGGATTGGTAGACTTTACACGTCTTTGAAAACATTATGCAGGTTTTATGTATTTACTAGCGGTCCGCCCCGACTTCGCCCGTGGTACATAGTATATAGCCTATAGCACTCAGGGATCACGTACATATCCAACGGTGAAAGAATTTTTGAAATCGGTCCAGTAGTTCCTGAGATTAGCGCGTTCAAATAAACAAACTCTTCCGCTTTATTATATTAGTAAGAATAAGCATTAGGTTCATTTATTAGGCATTCAGGTTTCCTCAAAATATTTTCCTTCACCGTCAAAGCAAGTGATATTTAATTTCTTAAAACGGACATAGCTCCGAGAAGTTCGAAGTGCGTGCTGTCGATCGAACATGGTTCTCCCGAAAGGGAGGCCAAAATCTTAACCACTAGGCCGCTATTACCGCTTTTTGACGTGATAACGTCAATCTATCGTCAATAATCAACGTGATATCGATGAACGCCGGTTACACGCACGAAAAAGCATGAGCTATTGTCACGTACCGCGTGCAAGCGAGAGCGCGGATCAAGCGATAGAGGCAATGTTTTCCTATGACGTTATCACGTAAAATTATCGTCCGTAAACCGACTTTACAGACAACCAATTTTTTTACCTAGACCTAGTAACAAATTATTTATTTATACTATACATACCTAATCAATTTAAGATGTAGGCACAAATATCAAAAGAAAATATCCAGTTTCAAAATTGAAACGTGATTCGCCCGAGCCAATCACATTCATGTATTCCGCTGGTTTATATATTTCAATGAATATTTTTGCTCTGATCTTTCGGACGTCATAGGTGTTTGTATAATATTCTTATGATCTTATGTGCCTCGTATAAAATATTTCATGTAGGTATTTACGGTGTTGTTTTGCCTCTCTGCGTCGCATTTCTCATTCCTGTTGATCATGAGTCCTTTCCATTACCAATGTTAGGGGTTTTCTTGTAATCACTACATAGTATAAAACAAAGTCGCTTTCTCTGTCCCTATATCCCTATGTCCCTATGTATGCTTAAATCTTTAAAACTACGCAACGGATTTTGATGCGGTTTTTTTTAATAGATAGACTGATTCAAGAGGGAGGTTTATAAGTAGAAAAGTTGGACCCGGTAGGTGGCGCTAATATCGGGCAGGACGACGTCTGCCGGGTCCGCTAGTTATCTATACTAATAAATAAAATTGAAGTGTCTGTCTGTAATATCGAAATAACTACCTCATATTAAGCTCATATGGTTATTTGAACGCTACCATAACTGAATCACACGTTTTTAAAATTTTTGTCTGTCTGTCTGTCTGTCTGTCTGTCTGTCTGTCTGTCTGTCTGTCTGTCTGAACGGGCTAATCTTCGGAACGGCTGAACCGATTTTGACGGGACCTTCACATACAAGTAGAGAATTAACCAGGGAGTAACATAGGCTACTTTTTTAACCGACTTTCAAAAAAGGAGGAGTTGTGTTTTTCTACCTATGTACACCGATATCTCCGAGATTTCTGAACCGATTTGCGTAATTTTTTTTAATCGATAGAGAAACATTGCGACCCTGTTCTATAAAAAATTTGGATTCCAACACCTCAATCCTGATGCTGTAGGGGACCTAATCCCCAAAACTAATAGGTTTTAGAAACTTTCGGTTATTTAAATTGATATTGGGGGTACCAATTAAAGACTTTATCGTTGAATGAACTCGAGTAGGTACATATCCAACTCCTCAACCCTGATGCTGTAAGGAATTGTATTCCGAAATCGTGGGGATCCCACGGGATTTTTCCGTTTTGGGGACGGGTTTCTACAGATAAGCTACTTTTTGTTCTGGAAAATCAAAAGTTCCCACGGGATTTTTAAAAACCTAAATCCACACGGGCGAAGCCGTGGGCATCATCTAGTAATATAATAAAATGGGTTAGTAGACGGCTTAACCTCCTTCTCAACTTCTTCCGTGCTCGAAATTCGAATCGAAAAGGTGTAATTCGGACTTCCAAATTCGGTTACCCATCCAGTTACCGACTTCGGTGGACGTTGTTTAACCAGCGCAATCAAGTGATATGCACTGCTAGACAAGTTTCTATTCTACGAGAGAATGTGTAATTTTTCATCATTCATAATTCCAAGTTCAAACTTACATAAAGAACGCAAAATTGTCCGTCTATAATCTTTGTAATTTATAAAAAATAGTTCTCAAGGGAATAAGAAAAAAACCCAAATCTATGATGACGAAATTTTTCTTCTACTTTTCTCTCCAATCACAATTCTAATAATACCTACACTGTTGTGTTATTTCCTATTATGCCCTTCTTTCATGAAAAGCCGCAATCATCGGCGTTGAAATATTTCGTAAGAGGAACACCTAAGGGTCTGTTTCAAATCACAACCTTCTGATAAGTGTCGGATAGCTTATTCACATATTTTGTCTTTTTCACTCGACATAAACTAAGAAAGTGACATAACTTACGTTTAGGTTATCCGACACTTATGAGAAGGTGGTGAAACAGGCCCTTATTCTTTCAAAGTTCAAAGCTGATTTCTTGTGTTTGCGCTCAAAATGTCTATCATGTAACATGAGTACTCAAACAAGACAGCGTATGACATAATTAATTACGAGGTGGGTGGGTCAGAAGCAATTACCATGATGTAATGTTGTTATACGGCTTGTTTGTCAAGTCTCTGGCATTTGTCTGTTGCTGTGTTGAACAATGTTTCACTAATATACCTAATAATAGAGCTACTAGTTTTATGCTTTAATCGCGCTCCAGCAATGTGCAAGACAGCCATTTAATTATGTTCACACCATAATATTGTTATTTGACCTTTTTTAAAGAGTAACCGTTAGATAAAAAGCTTTTCATTTCCATTTAAACTTCTATTTCTACTCCTACTTCTATTTCTATTTCTATTTCTATTTCTACTTCTATTTCTACTTCTACTTCTAATTCTATTTCTATTTCTTTTTATTTCTATCTCTATTCTTATTTCTATTACAGACTCGGTTGCTTTTTCACTTCCACAAACAGTGAACCATGGTCCTTAATATGAGCCCGCCTTCTACTCTAAGTTCTTCATCCATTTTTGACGCGCGATAGTTTTTTAAAGAGCAGGTATTCTCTAGTGAGTGAACAATGGAACATTTTTTTTATTCACCTACAAGTTAGCCCTTGACAGCGATCTCAAGTGACGATGCAGTCTAAGGTGAAAGCGGGCTAACCTTGAAAAGGTATGTCATTTTCTATTAAACCCATACCCCTGATTAGGTTTCCACGCTGCATCGCTCCGGAACGATGAATCGCTTTGCGGCACAATTTTGTCGGTGGGGTGGTAACTAGCCTCGGTTGAGCCTTCCACCAGACTAGACCAGAAATAATTTAGAAATCTGTTGCCCCTGCCGGGAACCAAACCCAGGGCCTCCCACTTTAAGACTAAGACGTTCACCACAGCGCCAGGGAGGTTGTCAAAACATTCATATACATTTTTATTTTTCAGGTAACAACAATAATATCTATTCATAAATAATATTGCGGTCTGCGTAGCCTATTACTCCTATTGCTCTGGGCTCAAGTCACGTCATTTGGGATACTTCTCGACAACCTGGCAAATAACAGCAGGACACGCAAACATACAATTCGGGATCCGCCGGGACAAATGTTGAAGAAAACAAATGGAAATGTTTGTAACATGGAATGGGTAACGGATGCTAGGGAAAAACGCTTTTATGCTGGCTAGCGAACAGCGATTAGGGCTGAAACCAAATTCGTCGGCAGCGATTCGCATTTGTATCCATTGAAATTCGCTGTTTTGTGTGTGAAAATGCATGTACACACAGTGGCGTAACTATAGGGTGGCATGTCGGCAAAATGACACGGGCCCCCAGTCAGAAGGGGCCCCTGGCCCGAGAGGACCGTGAGTCAAAGTCAAACAGGAGTATCCTAACATTATTATTACATCAATTTATCATCAATGATCTTTAATTACCTAATTTAAATTACCTACGTGCATCAGAATTTTCTTCGAAGGTTGAAAATGTCAAAATTAACAATGTTGTAGGGGCTGACATGTAGATAGCTATAGAAGCCCTTAAATAATTAATAAAGAAAAAACAACAATATTGTAATGTCTGTAAATTGACGGACAATCTCATCACTGGACATCTCCTTTCATACGACGAGACTTTCACCTTATGTTATAAGGAGAGAAGCTAGTTTTATTTTAGAAAACACGGATGAAGTCGCGGGCATCTGTTATTTGAGCTTCTTTATATTGGGCAGGAGAGGCCCCATTCGATTAATTTGCCACGTGCCCCAATCGGTATAGTTACGCCACTGTGTACGCATCAATTCTCCATTCGGCATCAATTCAGTTTACGCATTGTTACTTTTTCAATGCGGAAAAGTGTGTCTCTCTTTTACATGTTAAGGGGTGCTTACGCCTTAGCGTTCCGGTTTAATGTTTATCGTAATACAGCATAAAGCCATGAGAGTATTGCTAATTATACAATACAATAGCGTCTACTTATAATTGATCTAGAATATTATGCTCTGTGATATCGACCTCTGCCTCTATCACGTAACTTTCAATTTGACAGCATTATTTGATTGAAGACTTGAGATTGAAGCAAAGCGCCTCTTCACTAAAGCTGAGATCTATAGAGCGTACTCTGACTTCACTCAGACTTGAGACAGAGTTAAAACGAGACAGATTTATATCAGGGATAGTCAGTTTATGTCCCGTTTCAACTCTGTCTCAAATTTGAATAGACTCAGAGTACGCTCAATTTTTTCCTGCACGCCACTTGGTCCGCGTTGATTTATGTCTTTAAAGATCCCTTGGGAACTCTGTGATTTCGGTCGGTCTATCTCTGTGCTGATTTCTTTTGTCTAATTTCATCAAAATCGGTTCAGCGGTTTAGGCGTACACACAAAACAGTTACTTTCGCATTTATAATATTAGTATGGATAAATCTCAGCCTAAGAAAAAATCAACAGTAAAATTATATTATCTTCTAGCAACTTAAACGTCCCACGATAATAACAAAAACTGTAGGTTCACAAAACTGAAGGCATTAAATATTTCTTCGGCCGAAGTTTTTCCTAAAAGATCTCTCGAAGATATAATGTCTCCCCTTACAAAAAGCGTTCTTTGTCTTTTATTTCGTAAAAAGAGTATCATTACTTTCGTAATATTCAAAGAAAATATTACACACTATTTTACGTTTTGAAAATGAGAACATAACAAGTATAAATTAAAAATTTAAAAAACCCCCGACGTTCGCCATTTTGTGGCAGCTGCCATCTTGGATTTACTACAGTGCTATTCTATTAGTCAAGCCCTTTCATTTGATACCCATATTAAGGGAGTTGTGAAAAAATATGTAATCCGTCATTTTGTAGCGGCGGCTATCTTGGACCGATTTTCTTCAAACATAGCTAACAACACTCTCGACTAATTCACCTTTCAAACAAAAAAAAAACCGCATTCAAATCGGTCCACCCGTTTGAGCGCCACAGGGGAACAGACACACACACACACACACACACAGACACGTCAAACTTATAACACCCCGTCGTTTTGCGTCGGGGGTTAAAAATAGCAAAACACATTTTAGAAAGTATAAAACATATAATATATGTATATTAATTCTACGTTGATGCGAAGTCATTCTGAATTTTGTATTCTTGGCACATTCAATAGCAAAACCATATACTTATTAGGTACATTGTCTTAGGCCAAACCGCTTCTTGACATATAACCTGTCTTATTTGGGTACTTTTTAGACTTCCGTTTGCGTAGTGTCTGATAAAATACTAAAAAACACATCGTTTTTTCGAGATTACCTATTTCATTGGTTGAAACAATTGATTTAAAAATGTCCGTAAGTTAAAACCCGCCAACCCGCATTGGAGCAGCGTGGCGGGTCAAAGCTCTAAATCCCTCTCTCCAATGAGAGAGAAGGCGTGTGCCCAGCAGTGGGACGTTAAAAGGCTGTAGTGGTGGTGGTCGTAAGTTTAAAACAAATATTTAGGATTGGTTGCTGGTACATTTTAGGTAAAGTTATGAACGGCGTTAAATTATACCAAACTGTAATAACCATTACCGAGTTTTGACGACTGTCCCACAGTTAAATTGCATAATTCGTTCCAAGCTGTAAATGATGACAGTCATCTAAACTACGAGCGTAAGTTTCTGCTCGAAAATTAATAACTAGAGTTAGTTTGAAACGTCAATAAGTAAGTTACCATTAAAATTAGTACATTTTGTGACATGACATCGTTTACCATATAGAATTGCCGGCATTGTATCTTCATGAGTAATTTCACCGAGTATTATGTCATGTGAATGAACTAGTAAGACATGTTTGTGAAGCAAACGACCCTAATGATCTCTATTAGTAGGTATTTATTGAATACATATTGTAATGAAATGTATGACATGTAATATATGAAACTATTTTTATTTATTTATTTTACTATTTATTATTGATAGTCATGGTACAAGATGTTTATATGATTGGTGCCACATATTCGTCAGATAACCCCGATAAATATTGTAATAAAATCATGACAATTAAAGCACACGAGTAGATATTATACAGAGAGAAAGCTACCTACAAGCGGCCCGCTGTAGTACACTCACACATAGCGCCGCTCACGCACACACGAGCTCTCACTAACGGTTCACGTACGCTCCGCTGGTAGGACAGTTGGTAAACAAACGACAGGGCTGTGGGTCGTGCGCACTTTTCCAACTTCTTTTTTTGTGTACCCTAGAGATCAAGTGAAGTAAGTATACCTACCTTTACATATAGTATATACAATAAAATTAATGAAATGAAATTAATTGAAATTACATGAATTTATTTATTGTAGTATATTGTAGTGTATACTAGTTTGTAGTATATTGTATTGTATTTGTATGTGCCACTTATGATACTATGTCAAGACTCTACTACTGGTTCGGAAAGCAGATTCTACTGAATAGAATTGAGTAATAACATTGCCAGGTACAACCCGTTTACTAAAAGATTGACGGACCTGGCGTCGATGACGTCACTGCGACGCATGGGTACGATGTGCAAAAAAGCATCATTAAGAATATTTAGGTATTGTATGAAACTTAAATGTTTGTGAAAAACTCTGGGTATGCTGTGTTAGTATTGTCTTGCGAGCGAGCGAGTCAAAGCAACTTGTCAGCGAGGTCCTATATTTTAGTAAACGGGTTGTAAGTTAAAATGTGTTATAGATCCTCTATGCAATGGGCCATCGCGATGGACCTATCTAAGGTACCTATCTAAATAAATAATTAAATAAATAAATAATTAAATAAATACTCACACATACACACACGGCCGTCTATTCCTAAAGTAGGCAACTTCATGCCTGTGTTATAGGTAATAGCCAACTGATAGACATATTTACATATAAATACATATATATATATATTTTATATAAAGGTATATATACATTCATAATATTATAAATACACCCAGACTCGGGGCGGGAATCGAACCCGCGACCCCGGAGCGGAAGGCTCTGCCAACCGCGCTAACGGGTCATTCTAAGTAACTAGGTACTTAATTCATTCAATTTACTAAAGTAAGTAAGTATGTAGGTACTATTGCTAGGGATATCTACGCATGTGCTATTACATATACTTTTAGTAGGTACCTACTACCTACCTAAGTAACTATATAACTTATATATAGTGTAGTAATTTAATATAAAAAATATATTTTTCCAATCATTATTACATATCTTGCTATATTATGTATACTAGTATATAATATTTTTATTTTTACCCATAATTTTTCACATGCAACAGGTGACAACCCTATCAGAATAGGTATAAATTTTGGACGTTCTTAGGTAGCTTTTCCTCTGTATAATATCTACTCGTGTGATTAAAGCTTAACACAAAACATTGCAATGAGATACAGAATCAGTTGTTGTTAATCATGTCAGATATTTATTTAAATACAAGCGGACACCCGCGACTTCGTTCACGTGGATATATACGGCAAGTCTACGATTTTATTGTAATGTATAGATTAATGAAAAATAAAAAAATTAAGTAAAATAAAAAGTTAAGTTTACCCTAAATAAGCTGTTTTAACTATTGGAAAATTAAAAATAAAAATATTAGGGGCTGCGATTTCTTTATAAAATCAAGCCTCTTAAAAATAATACCTCAGTTATTTTAAAAACCTTGCCTACGCAAAAGGAAAAATAATATTATTGTTCAAGAAATTCATCAAAGCGCTGGTCTTTTAACAATTTAATTGCCCTCCAGAATACGAAGTTAACTCTGTAGCCGAGTTGGTAACTTTATTGTAAAGTGGAACCAACTCGGTCTCACAACAGAAATAGTTGAATTGTCCGAATTAACGGAATTTTTATCCTCTTCGCTCGACATTATGAGTTTATGACATTGAATGAATTGACCGCGTGAATTTCGGTTTTAAATAATTCCCGAGGGAATCGTGGATTTCCGGTTCCCGTTCCCGCTCCCTTATCCAACCTTATATATACCTACTTTCAAGGAAGTTCGCTATAGTAATCTACCTATAGCTGTAGCTATAGATTTTGGGTTTTTCAAAATCCCGTGGAAACTGTGTAGTTTTCCAGGATAAAAAGTAGCATATGTGTTGCCAATGCATGCAACACAGCAAAAATTGCAGTAATTGTACCTAAGAACAATCAGCGCCTTCTATGGCGTTGTTGGAAGTCTATACCTATTTATATCCCACAACACTTTTACGGGATAAAAAGTAAGTAGCCTATGTGTTAAGTCTGGGCATAATCTATCTCCATTCAAAATTTCAGCCAAATCGGTTCATTAGTTGCGGCGGTAAAAAGGAACAAACACACACACACACACACAAACTTTCGCCTTTATACCTAGCATTATTGTGATTGTGATTTTTTCTAGCGTCAGAAAGGAGGTAGTGTAAATACCCTAGGTAGGAGGTAGCGGCTTTTATAAAAAATCCGTAGACAACCATTTTCGTTGTAAGGTTAGTATACGTACCTAACGGCCCACGTAAGCTGTTATTATTTTTCTATTATATTTAGAAACAAGCAGCTTCGTTCGCGTGGATATTGGTTTTTAAAAATCCTGTGAGAATCATTTTGTGTTTCCTAAGCTCCTTTGAACTCATACCTTGCTAAAAACTGTTAAATGTTCACTGGCGGATGTTTAGGTAGATCAAAATGAAAACATCCGCCAGTGAAAGTCCCATCAAAATCGGTCCAGCCTTTCAGAGATTAGTCTTAGCCAGTAGTCTTTAAAGTATCTACTTTCTAACAAAAAAAAAATGAACGAAATCGGACCACCCGTTAACGAATTACAGCTAAGTACACATTTTGCCTTTCATCCCCTCTCCCAAGGGGAACCGTGCTGAATTTCGGGATAAAAGGTATCCTATATGTTACTCCATAGTATGAACTTAAATCATGCCGAGTTTCATTTCAATCCATTCAGTAGTTTTTACGTGATGCGCGCACAAACATACAGACAAACAGATAAACAGACAAACAGACAAAAATTTCAAAAATAGCTTTTTTACGTTCTATTACTTATCCCTAACATCCCCCAGTTATTATTTTGCAAAAATCTTCAATGTACAGACACGACAATTCTACGATTTTATTATATGTATAGAATAGATGTATGTATGTATTATGTATAGATGTAGTCAACTAGTGGCTTGTATCTAAATGACGTGGCGACCCTTCCGACCCTTACCTCTAAATCCTTGTGAAAATATTTTGCGAACGGGAATTAGGTATATTATTAAAGTACCTTCGCCTATTATTCGACTCAGTAAATTCCTAACATAGATAGAGAAAAGTACTCGTATTACCTTCCTTGTTATCCTTACTCATACACATGCTGCTTGACAGGCACTTATATTTTTACGAGAGATTTGGTAAACACTATGCGTAGCTACTGTTTCGATTCGCATTTACAGATCCATCTTATTTATTTTAAGAATATAAGTATTTAGGTACATGGTATAGTTCTTTTTAGGGTTCCGTACCTCAAAAGGTAAAAAAAGGAACCCTTATAAGATCACTTTCTTGTCCGTCTGTCCGTCTGTCCGTGTGTCACCACCGATTTTCTCAGGAACGGGTGAACCTGGCAAGTTGAAATTTATACCAGATACTAAGGTCTATAGTCCCTATTAGTTGTATAAAAATTAAGGTCCTGAGTCCACACAATAAAAAGATATGGGCAAATTTAGATTTTCACGAAAACTTGTAAGTACCAAAATTTACCTTAATTTTCAACTTTTTTATTTTTCGGAATTTTTCTTTTACTTGGTCTGTAAGACCTTACTTTTAATCAAAATTGACAAATCTAGGTCAACCGGAAGTACCCTATAGGTTTTGGGTCGAAAACCTAAATGGTAGTTCCCGTTGACCTAGAATTACGAAATTTGGCAAAAAGCTAGGTCTTACAGCACAAATAAAGGAAAAATTCCAAAAACTAAAAAAAGTTGGAAATTAAAGGGTGTCCCCATACATACATAGCCTAGTTGAGCCAATTAAGATAGACCTCTGAGTTGTAATGAGCGCTCATACAATTTAGAGGCCTAGCTTAATTAGCACCTTACCTTTTAAGACAAACTAATGAAAAACAGATTGTACTTATACTTCTGGAGTACGGAACCCTCGGTGCGCGAGTCTGACTCGCACTTGAGCGAATTATTTCTGTATGTATTCCTTACTGAATTATTTTCTGAATTATTTTATTACTGAGGTTATTGGGGTAATGCGGTGCCTTTCCGGCTCTTACGTTTACGATCACTCTTCAGGTATCTTGTAGGAACTGTCACACGACGCGGTCTTGCGCCACTTGTAATTAGCTGACCTTATATATGACGGACATCACACGTGCCACCACAAGACCTGTTAGTATTACCTATGTATAGCGTCGTCTTTGTCCCGCTCGATTTGCGCATAGCGTTGTCCTTGTCAGTAATATTTCGCATGTATGAAGTATCGGGGGTTGTAGTCGTAGTGCAAATTAAGTTAGCTACTTGGGATTAAGGAGAACTTCGCTTCTATTTCGCTATAAAGAGACCTAATCCAATTTATGGAAAAAAAATTCCATGATTGAGCAAATTCAACATGAGTTTCCTCAGAGGAATCAAACAATATTAAGTTTTATAATAACAATTTTATGCCCCGAGGTATTTTCTCATTGATTAGTTTTCCGTTGACTCAACTATTCTACCGATAGGCATTTTAATTTGTTCACGTATTCTGTACCTAAATGGTGTCAAAACAAATGTATGAGAATACGAAGGTAATTACTATGATGAAGTATCACTAGAAGTAAAAAATATACCTACCTACATACACACAAAACTGCTTTCCGTAGTCGCAATTTTTCTAGCTGATGTCTTTTTGCGTTTATAAAACGAGTAAAAACATAAAAATCACTAGTGTGGGGAAAATTTTCCGCGCATATCATAATGTTTAGAGATGTTACACCATCGGAACTAACGGCGGTACGTGCTCTGCCACCATGGAGGGCAGAAAGCCAGAGAGTTGATGTTACTAGAGTTTGAATTTGTCTCGCAAAACTGCCTCAACATGACTGCAGGTGCAAGGAAACCGTTGCATTTTGCAATTCAGTAAATTTGAGTTGGGCCTAATTTCACTGTGTATGAAAATATTATCGTTCTATTGTAGATATTATTATAATTTATTAGTGTAGATATTTTTAATTGACTTTTTGTTATGCTAGCTGCTTATCTAGCAAACCCGCATTTGCACGTTTGTTTATATGCATGTTTGCCTGTAATTGGGTGCACGCCTGAAATGTTTCATTAGACTTAGTTTGATTTTTTGTAATTTATGTGTACGAACGCCTGTTGGCAAACCAATAAAAAAAAAACAATTTCCGAAATCACTGTGACGTGAATAAAGATACAGATAGTTATACCTAATAAAACTCCTCAAATGCGAAGTATTTACTACAGACATTTTTGATTAAGTACTTATCAGTTCAGATAAACAATTATAATACGGAAATACAATCAATTTGTTTTTTCAGTTCCAAACTACACTGTTATTTTTATATATATAAACAGAATCTTTCATTATTTACATACGTTACCTTTTCAAGCAACATAGTTCTTATACTTATAATGGGCCTAATTCTGTTGTACCCAATCTCTAAATTAAATTAAACTGACAGGTTTAAATGGATTCCTATTTCTTTCACAATGCTCTCTGCTGAAAAGGGTAGCACTATTTTTAAACCCCTCAATTTAGTTCAGTTTAGTGTAGAGATTCTGTACAGCCACACTGTTAACTAAAATGTATATTAGGCTACACTCTCTGGAGCGTCTTTCTTTTAATTAGGCAGGGGCTTTTTTTGCGGTTGATGTATGAGTTTTGCTTCTCCAGTAACGTGACATCTCTTTGAAATTCTCAAACGAACCACGACATTTGCCGTAAGTAAATTCACAAACAACAGTCATGGATGGTTGCCATTCTAAATAAAAGGGACTCGAAGTTATTACTTTGAGTAAAAAGTTGGACCGGGAAAATTCTGTGTATTTTATTTTAACACGGTTTTCATAAATATGCCAACTTTGCTCAGTTCTTGTTTTTACACCGTTCGCGTTGTGACTTATTGCTAGAGTTTATTAAATATTTAAAAAATATTAAACCTAATGGATTCGCATAGTAAGTAAGATAACGTTAAGTTATTAAAATACGTAAATATTATTAAGAGCGCCATCTCGCCGACAAACTGTATGGCGAGATAATAATTATTATCTTAAGAAACTTTTTTATATTCAGATTAAATAAATTTTAAAAACATATTAGCATTTTTTGGGTAACAATTTATTTTCGTAGTTCATAGATACTAATGTTCATTGTCTTTTTAACCCCCGACGCAAAAACGACGGGGTGTTATAAGTTTGACGTGTCTGTGTGTGTGTGTGTGTATATGTGTGTGTGTGTGTGTGTGTCTGTCTGTTCCCTGTGGCGCTCAAACGGGTGGACCGATTTGAATACGGTTTTTTTTTGGTTGAAAGGTGAATTAGTCGAGAGTGTTGTTAGCTATGTTTGATGAAAATCGGTCCAAGATGGCCGCCGCTACAAAATGGCGGATTACATATTTTTTCACAACTCCCTTAATATGGGTATCAAATGAAAGGGCTTGACTAGTAGGTACAATAGCACTATAGCAAATCCAAGATGGCCGCCGCCACAAAAGGGCGAATGTAGGGAGTTTTTAAAATTTTTAATTTATTATCAACTGATACACATCCAATGCTGGACATAGGTCTTTTGCAAGTATCGCCACTGAACGTTGCAATAACACGTAAAGTATGGTTCGGAAACGCATAGAAGACATATTATTATATACACAAAAATTGATTTTTATTTATATAAGACAGGACATTTATTTATTGGATTGGATATATCTCAGTCAAGATTGTTCTTTTGAATGGACGTGCTTTCGAGTTAGCTCTATAAAACTTTTTATTACGCGCATAAAAACAGAGACAGTTTTATAGCGATTTTAAAAGCGGGTCAGATCTTTTGTATAACTCAAATACTAGGTTGCTACATATATTAAAGTTTATGAATTATTTTCTACTAGTATCTGCCCGCGGCTTCACCCGCGTGAATTTCGGTTTTAAACAAATCCAGAGGGAATCGTGGATTTCCGGTTCCTGTTCTCACTCCCTTTTCCAACCTTTATACCTACTATCAAAAAAGTTCGCTATAGTAATCTACCTATAGCTGTAGCTATAGATTTCGGGTTTTTTTAAATCCCGCGGGAACTGTTGATTTTTCTAGGATAAAAAGTAGCCTATGTTTTAAGTCAGGACATAATCTATCTCCATTCAAAACTTCAGCCAAATCAGTTCAGTACTTGCGGCGTTATAGTGTAACAAACATCCAAACATCTAAACATCCAAACATCCACACTTTCACATTTATAAAATTATAGTAGGATTTAAAGCAGGTTATTTACTCACTTGCGAACCGTAACCAACCAACTAAAAATCAGCCAAGTGCGAGTCGGGCCTCACTCTTTCAGGGTTCCGTACATAATTATGAACAATATAATATTTTGGGTCTAAGAAATATTTAATTTCCGAGCTAGACATCGCAACAAACCGTGAAAGAAAAACCCAAAAATATGTTCGTTTATTTTGGTCACAGCTTATAAACTATTTAATAAATCGTTGTTTTCAGTATTTGTTGTTTAAATAGAGCATATAGTACATAATATACTGAAATATCATATTCCCAACTAGTTTAGTTTTTGAGATAGCCTACGTCACAAAAATGGTCTAAAACTGACAACTTTGATGGCCTCCCATTCCCTTATTTTTTGAGATAAAAATTAAAAAAATATATATTTGTACTCTACTTAATGAGCTCTAAACAATGATACCCCACAAGCTAGGGTAAAGAAAAAAATTTTTTTTCCGGCTCCTTTTTCATGTATGGGAGCCCCCCTGAAAAATAATTTAATTCAATTTCTAATTCAATATTTGATTTTGGGTTAACGTTTTACACTAAATACCAAAATTTCAGGTTTGTAACTTATTTCGTCTGCGAGCTAGAGACCTGTGACCGGCGGACAGACGGACAGACAGACAGACAGACAGACAGACAGACAGACAGACAGACAGCCGAGTGACATTAATAGGGCTCCGTTTTTACGCTTCGGGTACGGAACCCTAAAAATCATAGTGTAGTATTACATACATATATATCCTGGTTCGCGTGCCTATCTCGTTTTAACTCTACCTACTCTCATATTTCTCTGGCACATAATCGTAACTAACATAATCGTAAGTTAACTGAATTACCTGCAGAGTCGTGATTTTAAGTCTCTCAAATAGAACCAGGCGTTACTTTGCTAAATTCTGTGATATACAATGAAAAACAAAATTGTTTTGCTGTATGATATAATCTCCGCCAAAAGTGACAAAGTAGGGTACAACACAACACTTTAATTGTAGCAAAATAATTTTGTTTTTCATTGTAAAACTCTCTGAGTCCAAGGGTTATTAGTCTTAAGGCACATTGGCGCAAATTCGAAGAGAAGCGACACGTCTCTTTTAAAATGGACTAAAAGATATCATGATTTTAAGACAACTCAATTTGTATAAATGCCTTAAGGACTCAGAGTCCTTCATTTATACCTACAAGGTTTATTAAGCTTAAGGCACATTGGCGCAGAGTCACAGAATATATAATAAATAGTACTACGCAGAGTCGAAGAGAACTGACATATTGTCTCTTTTATTATTAACTAAAATATACCTACAGTTTATCTACTCTTCGTGTTAAGTTTGTAATTTGCAGGTGATATTTTATTTTATTTTTATTTTATTTTATTTTACAAGGAAAACTTACAGCTAATTGTAAAAAAAGTAGATAGATAAAAACAGTAGAAAAATTATAGCTAGTAACAAGTTTTCACAAATAGAATTTACATAAGAAAGAGGGAAAATTAAAAACTCACATGGGTAAACAAAATAGATAACAGAAGTAAGGGGAAAAAAGGTAAACATCAATATTTAAACGAAGGTTGGCAACAAATTAATTAACTGTAGGTGCATGGGCGTTAAAAAAATTGTTGACAATAGTTTTACGGATAGTGGTAGCAGTGTTGCAAAATGAATCTATATTATTATTATTAGCGTATATTTTATTTAAAAAAAAGGCGGATCGTAACATAAAAGAATTTTTTCGAAATTCGGTATGCATATGCGGTATTTGGAAGATTGACAAAATTCTAGGATGAGTATTAGTGGGAACTTTAAATAATATCTTTTCAAGAAGCGGCGCACAATCTATTTTGCTTTGTGCTATATTGATGAGGTACGAAATGTCGCTAATTTCTCTCCTTATGGCCAGTGGCAGTAAGTGCAGCCTGGCACATTGATCCTCGTAACTTGTATTAGAATTTAGATTAAATTTATATTCAAGGAATCTAATGAATTTTTTCTGGATTCTTTCAATACGCTGAATGTACGTTTTGTACCGAGGATTCCAGATTTGCGATGCGTATTCGAGGTTGCTCCTTACTAGGGCACAATATAGGACGACTATTGTTTTTAATTTGGTGAATTCTTTGGATGATCGCATTAGGAAGCCCAACATTTTTGAAGTTAAGTGCATTGCAACAAATAAGCTCAGTTACTACGCTTCGCATAATGTGTATCAGCTTTCAGCAATAACCCTCCTTTGGGCTTCACCGCAGTCGGGTAAAAAATTCAGCAAAAAGGTACTAAAGGTTGGTAAACCTTTAGTAGGTAAGTATCTTTTTTGCTGAAGTTTTAGGTACTAAAAATAATAATATGAATGAAAGTAAAAATGTTTTCAGAAGCCAAAAAGTGATTGTTATTTTAATTCAAACGCCCCAGGCTATTCATAGGTATGATCAAAGGATCAGTATAAGGTTTCGATGTTTTCTTTTCCATTCTAATGAGAAAATTTACCTTTGTTTTTTCCATTACTTCATAACTAGCTGACGCCTGCGACTTTGTCGACGTGGAGTTTATGTTTTTTTTTATAAATCTTGTAGGAATTTTCGAGATACAAATTGTCCTATATAGATATACCTAAACCCCGGCACGTAACTCGACCGGTGACCTTCAAGTGCGCGTCAAGATCAGCGTTTACGAGGGATCAGCGAGAGCTAATCAGTGTTTACGAACGATCGCCCTCCCCGCGACCCCCTCACACCTCGAGATACTTCATTTTCGACTTCTGCGCATTGAAGGTCACCGGTCGACTTATTTGCCGTAACTTAAATTCGTCTTCAGTATTATGGTTATTCCAAGCTTGCACACCTCGAAAACTTTACTAAAATTCGAATATGGAAACATAATGGCTTCAAAGTGAAATGAACCTAAACTGGCTTTTGATGTAGTTTACCTATTAACATAATAGGTAACGTATTTAATAATTTATAATAATTATTATCAAAGCTTTTGCCCGAGGTTTAAAACAATTTCGGGAGGAAAATATGCGTAGATATATTACGCGACATCCCATCGATAACCAAACCACGCGGGGTATTTCCTAATACAATGTAGTCAGAAATAATCATTAGGTAGGTATATTTACAGGTAAAACGCTTTTTGGATTCCATACCCGAAAGGCAAAACGGAGCTTGATGTAATGTCAAGTTCTGTCTGTCTGTCAGTCAGTAGGTAGACGGAATAAGCTACAGGTCTAAAATTTGATCAAGGGTCCGTGGTCCCACCGATTTGTCCTACTATTGTATACTTGGTGTAGAATGTGGACTCATAAAACAGAATATTGTATTAGAAATTCAATTGGGTTATTTTTCAGTGGGGTTCTGTCCCACACTTGAGGAAGTAACTGAAAAAAAATATTATTTATCTCAAAAAATAAATAAATGAGGGGCGGTCGTAACGTCTACAATCTACATGGATTCGTGTAGTTTGTAAGCTATGACCGATACAAAGGAACATTTTTTAGTTGCTCATGAGCACCCTGTTAGAGCCAGATCTGACTCGGACTTGGCCTATTTTTATACATTGTACACGACCTATTTATTTACTTCATATGATTGATTTTTTTTCGGCAGCATCATTGACATACATATAGTACCTACTATATGTCAATGGGCAGCATCTAAAAAATTCTTATCGCAGTCCTGCCGAAATCTAAAACACTATAATCCGAACTCAGATAACGTGTGACACAGTCATCGTGGAATAGTACCGACTATTAATACTCCGCATAAAATAAAATGTACAATGTACATTCATTGTACATGTAGTTTCAAAGTTACACGAGCTCAAAGGTTACGCAAACGTATTCTATGAGGACGAGACCTCGTACAGCGTACTGTGGTACTGATGACAGTCGCGTACTTCGGTCGTACGATGACGTACGAATATACACATTGTACATTGCCACGCTGATGTCAGTTTCCGCGTGGCAATACAAAATAGGATTACCATGTGTACCCTATATTGCTGTCGCTGGTGACCGACATTAGATTAGATTAGGATTAATTTCGCCCTTAGATACCTATACAGCCGCCGCATACTGGGTCACTGGGCCACTGATTTTTCATACATTTTCTTGTGACTTGAGTCGAGCGTGAGTCGAGCGCTAAGTGCGCGGTGGTACCATATACCTAAAATGTATGAAAAATCTCTTTCGCGACCGGTGGCCGGCCATTAGTCGTCGACACTAGTGGCCCGGTGTGCGGGGACTGATAAAGTACCGTCATTCATCATATTCATCTTATAGACCGTATGTATATAAAATTCTCGTGTCACAATTTTCGTTCCCATACTCCTCCGAAACGGCTTGACCGATTCTCATGAAATTTTGTGAGCATATTGAGTAGGTCTGAGAATCGGCCAACATCTATTTTTCATCCCCCTAAATGTTAAGGGTAGTCCACCCCTAAATTTTTTTATTTTTATTTTTTAGACAAAATTTTTAGTTTTTATTTTTTTATGATACAAAATACAAAAATACATACAATCCTAAATTTTCACCCTTCTATCACTAACCCCTATTTTTTAATTGCGATATTAGTGCTTTGATGACCGGGTAGATTGCACTGATGTCAGTATGTCACCGGGCAGGACGACGTCTGCCGGGTCCGCTAGTATTTATGTATAATCTCAACGCGGCAGATGTTCACTGGCTGGACGTGGACATAGACCTCTTGCAAGGATCGTCACAGAGCACGTTCTTGTGCCGCTTATATCCAGCGCCTGCTGCGATCGTCTACCCAACAGTGGGGAGTTTTCAATCGCTGCGTTTTCTGATGCGGAGTCGCCATTCCAAAGTATAGTAAATATTGATTAATTAACGTGAATTAGTTCATTCTTTGTTACCTCGAACAATCTATCAAACTGTAATATTATATTAAACAACACTGAAGTATGAAGAACTTCACTCGCCTTTTGTCAGCCGCTTTCATGTTAAACTTTGTTCTATTTAATATTTCATGAAACTCTACTCATAACTGTACAGTTTTGCGGTGAGCTCTATTGTTCGGCGGGTTTCTTTGAAATGTAATTATACTTCGTCAGTTACCTTTCAATACAATTGTATTGAATGTTGATTGATATCCATCTAAATAGGATCATTTATTTTATTCCCAACCATAATTATTGTTAATTTAATTAAATCATTGTTCAATTTACTGATTGACAAAACCACGGTATCCTTGTATCAACCTGGGGGGCAATTCTCTAACTTAGTGATCATCACTAAATCATAGCCACCGAATAAGTTCGATATACATTGCTGCTTTAATGTGTGAAATATAAACAGTGATTTCATTTCACACAGTAAAGCAGCAATGTATATCGAATTTATTCGGTGGATTTCATTTAGGTACTGTTGATAACTAAGTAAGAGAATAGCCCCACAGGTCGAGGCCATTTTACGTGTCATTGCACGTTATAGTATTACGAGATAATAATTATCTCTGTTGTAAGTAGATTTCCAAGAAATCAAAATCGATACGAAATATTTAGCAAGGGTCAAGTGCGAGCGATAAACTTTGATTGCTCATTGGCTTGCTGCTCGATGGATTGAACTTTTGTCAAGAAATACTTATTCGTAGGCGAATAATTTTATATTATGCCTTATGGGCATCGACTGCCTTTTCAATATTGAAAGTCAGATTTTAATTTGAAGGGGGAATAAATAATTCATGATGACGTAATAAAGTGAGACGATTTAGGAACTGCCCCCTGATTGTGTAACTTTTGACGATGAAATGGAATACCATTTCATCTCATTGATGGCTTAAGACCATTAAAGTAAAATATACCTTGAACGTTTTGTTTTAAAGTCACAAATTCAGTACAACTGATTTCAACATGGAGCGTTATGGATCGTATCGTACATACCTAAACGTATAAGAATGGATAGACGAAATTGAGCTCTATTTCAATGATTTTATGGTTTATTTTACTTTGATGCCTTAGACCATCAAATGAATACCATTTCATCGTCAAAAGTTACACAATCAGGGGGCTGATTGAGGTCACAATTCTGCACCCGATTTTAAACTGAGGATTTTACTTCTAATAAAGATTTACTTAATTTAGGCAATCTCTTGATTTGAGTTGGTATGCTCCGTTTATTTGTACGGTACCGAAAGTTTATCGAACGCTTTAATTTCCACTTCCTAGGAATATCGAATGAATCTATTTCAACTACCCTTGTATCACAGCATTCATGCTGCATGTTGGAATGGACATGAATTAATAACTTCAATTCAATTCAATTCATTTATTTATTACAAAAAATACACGTGCAATTGTGTTACAATTATTATATTATTATTATTTATTATTTATTATTTATTATTTATTATTTATTATTTATTATTTATTATTTATTATTTATTATTTATTATTTATTATTTATTATTTATTATTTATTATTTATTATTTATTATAATATTATAAAGCTGAAGACTGTGATAGCTTAGTGGTTAGGACGACCGACTTCTAATCGGAGGTCGTGGGTTCGATCCCGGGGCACGCACCTCTAACTTTGGAGTTATGTGCGTTTTAAGTATTTAAATATCACTTGCTTTAACGGTGAAGGAAAACATCGTGAGGAAACCTGCATGCCTGAGAGTTCTCCATAACGTCCTCAAAGGTGTGTGAAGTCTGCCAATCCGCTTGGCCAGCGTGGTAGACTATGGCCAAAAACCCTTCTCACTCTGAGAGGAGACCCGTGCTCTGTAGTGAGCCGGTAATGGGTTGATCGTGATGAAGAGTTTGTTTGTTTGAACGCGCTAATCTCGGAAACTATACTGGACCGATTTCAAAAATTCTTTCACCGTTGGATATGTACGTGATCCTTGAGTGCTATAGGCTATATATTATGTACCACGAGCGAAGCCGGGGCGGACCGCTAGTATAATATATCTTATAGGTAGTCTTCTATGAAGATGCATTCTGTAGATAAACAAAAAATTCAAGGTTATACTGTAAATACCTACTTAGATTTCATTGACGGCTGCTTGTTTTATCTCGCTAACCACAGTTTATCACAATTCACAGCACTATACTTATCACAAATGTAAAATGTTTGTTATTGTACCTACAGTATCTATTTATCAAATTTTTTTTATTGACTTACTTACCTAATATAACATTTGGTGCCTCGGAGGTCTAGCAGTTGGCGTGGTCGATTTAGGATCACGAGGTCCTGGGTTCGGTACCCGGGTCGGGCCTAAAAATTATAAGGTATTGGGGTTTTCTGTTGAGACATTTTCTATGTCAGCGCGGAGTTACAATTATTTTGATCGAACTTCATTTACAGGTCATGATCAACCCATTACCGGCTCACTACAGAGCACGGGTCTCCTCTCAGAGTGAGAAGGGTTTTGGCCATAGTCTACCACGCTGGCCAAGCGGATTGGCAGACTTCACACACCTTTGAGAACGTTATGGAGAACTCTCAGGCATGCAGGTTTCCTCACGATGTTTTCCTTCACCGTTAAAGCAAGTGATATTTAAATACTTAAAACGCACATAACTCCGAAAAGTAAGAGGTGCGTGCCCGGGATCGAACCCACGACCTCCGATTAGAAGTCGGTTGTCCTAACCATTAGGCTATCACAGTTTTACAGGTACGTTTCTTTGATCATCACTTTTTATGTAAAGACAAGCGGACACCCGCGACTTCGTTCGCGTGGATATTGGGTTTTAAAAATCCCGTAGGAATCATTTTGTTTTCCTAAGCTCCTTTGAGCTCATACCTTGCTAAAAACTGTTAAAAGTTCGCTGGCGGATGTTTAGGTAGATCAAAATGTAAACATCCGCCAGTAAAAGTCCCATCAAAATCGATCCAGCCTTTCTGAGATTAGCTGGTAATCTTTAAAGTATCTCCTATCTAACAAAAAAAGAATGAATGAAATCGGACCATGCGTTAATGAATTACAGCTAAGTACACATTTTAACTTTCATCCCCTCTCCCAAGGGAACCGTGCTGAATTTCGGGATAAAAAGTATCCTATATGTTACTCCGTAGTATGAACTTAAATCATGCCAAGTTTCATTTCAATCCATTCAGTAGTTTTTGCGTGATGCGCGCACAAACATACAGACAAACAGACAAACAGATAAACAGACAAACAGATAAACAGACAAACAGACAAACAGACAAACAGACAAACAGACAAACAGACAAACAGACAAAAATTTCAAAAATAGTTTTTTTACGTTCTATTACTTATCCCTAACATCCCCCAGTTATTATTTTGCAAAAATCTTTAATGTACAGATACGGCAAGTCTACGATTTTATTATATGTATAGATAGATATAGATATACAACGATATTTTTGTAAATGTCTATTCATCAATAATAATTTCATATCTACGTTTTTTTGTATTAGAGAACTGAAGCTCCAATTAATGAATTTAATAAAACTCATCATTCTTTTGACCGTCTTTTTATCGTTAGGAGTTTTTAATTGCGAATTTAATTAATTAATTAAATAATTGCGCAAAAAACTGTTTTTGAACTGTCATGCATATTTATTATTTAAAGTTTATCTTATTATAGAAAAACAATTGATAAGCACGGAGATGTCAAACTACTAGAGCATATAATGTACAGAAAAATGGTCTCAACTTGATTGGTGTGTAAGGTCACCAGTCGTGCTTTTCATCATTCTGTAAATTAGCACAGTACGTTCCTTTAATCTGTATGTCGAAAAATTGACTATTTTTATTTTAATCGAGTAAAACGCAACTTTGATGATAGTGCACTGACCTCTATTAAAACAATTAGTTCTTACGCTTGACGTGCTATGAACCACGTGATAATGAAGCAAATTAATTGTCAACATCATAGATAAATGAATAAGAGGAGATATGGCAAGGGAGCGTGGTTTGTGCGAACTCTTCTGGTGTTAAATACACTTGACAACCGTTTCTACGTACGACTGGCTCGTTGGCGCGGTCTGCAGTGACCCTGCCTTCCGCTCCGGGGTCGCGGGTTCGATTCCCGCCCCGAGTCTGGGTGTATTTATAATATGTATGTATGTATACCTTTATTAAAATATATATGTATTTATATGTAAATATGTCTATCAGTCGGCTGTTACCTATAACACAGGCATTAAGTTGCCTACTTTAGGAACAGACGACCATGTGTGTATGTGTGAGTATTTATTTATTTGTTTCTGTCTTTAGTCGAATGTCGTCCAACGATCGCTTCACCGCTCTCGATTTTTAACAAAATGCCGTGTTGTTTAGTGGTTGTTTGCAAAATATCAAGCAAAAAAGTGAATCACACCAAAGATGGCATCTCATTTCACACTTAAGTACAAATTATTGTTGTTATTTTCCATAAAAAAACAAGAAAACATTATTTTGTATATTTACATTATGCTCAAAATGTGTTAAATTGAGAAGTCTATATCTCATTATGAACAAAAGCCATTGCTTGCTTAGTAGAAATCAAACATTCAATCGGTTGGTCTTAGGACGCAATGGTACTTGTACTATATAAATATAATTCTTTCACTAAAACGTTAGACCTTTCATGGAACGGGCACCTTTACTCAACATCGACAATGTGTGATGCACGGTGATTGAAATTGAACGCTGTGTACTAAACGATAAAGCCTATATTTGCTGGTGCTGCTTGCACTGATCTATCAGTATGCAATATAGCATTTTGTAGCAAGTGATAGGGACAAACTAACGGCAGCAGGTTTCCATACAATTTGATGTAAAGGCCAATTCTCCTCTTATTCATTACGAGCGGATACCCGCGACTTCGTTCGCGTGGATATTGATTTTAATAATCCCGTGGGAATCATTTTGTTTTTCCTAAGCTCCTTTGAGCTTATACCTTGCTAAAAACTGTAAAAAGTTCACTGGCGGATGTTTAGGTACATCAAAATGTAAACATCCGCCAGTGAACGTCCCATCGAAATCGGTCCAGCCTTTCAGAGATTAGCCAATAGTCTTTAAAGTATCTACTTTCTAACAAAAAAAGAATGAATGAAATCGGACCACCCGTTAATGAATTACAGCTAAGTACACATTTTGCCTTTCATCCCCTCTCCCAAGGGAACCGTGCTGAATTTTGGGATAAAAAGTATCCTATATGTACTCTATAGTATGAACTTAAATCATGCCGAGTTTCATTTCAATCCATTCAGTAGTTTATACGTGATGCGCGCACAAACATACAGACAAACAGACAAACAGATAAACAGACAAACAGATAAACAGACAAACAGACAAACAGACAAACAGACAAAAATTTCAAAAATAGCTTTTTTACGTTCTATTACTTATCCCTAACATCCCCCAGTTTTTATTTTGCAAAAATCTTCAATGTACAGATACGGCAATAAAATAAATTTATTTCATATGCACACTATTATTAATTTATATTTATTAAAATTTATTTTCTATTTTTTAGTTTGTTTTTCTAAAAAAGCGTGTTTTTTAGTTTTTTTAAACTATTATTTATTTTCTACTTTTTAGTTTGGTTTATTTATAAAACAAAAAAAAAAATCATGTCACTTAAAATACAACAGATATTAATTATTAATAAATTATTTTATTTGTTTTTTATTGTAAATCGTACAATACTGCCGTCCTAAAGCTAAAGTGTCGTTAACTACCAAAACCAAGTTTCGAGATATGATCGAAAAAGCGGGAATTTATTAAGAAATGATGCCATTTGATAATTACTAAACGTACACAAAACTTGAAACTATGAAAATGTAGATCTAATAGAGCACTTTCGAATATTTGTATTTTTAAGTTCCTAGAGTAAATAATAATTAAAGCAGGAGAGTTTTGGCTTTATAGTCTAGCATTTTTTCTAATAACGGCTTGTATTTACATAACTTAAATGTCGTTAGGTTACCCTTTGAGACATTTATGGCTTGGATTGCGTTTAATTTTTTTAACTTTTTACGAAACTTTAAAAAATTATATAATTTCTAAACTAAAACGACTCTAAAGACTTTAACGACATTACAGGTTAGCTTATGATATTTAAAATTCTCAATAACGTTACACTTAAATGCGGCTCTTGTCATTTAAACACATTTTAGTCTAGAAATATAGAAATTATTTGTTTACAGTAGCGTTTTTTGGGGAGTATTGCTAAACTATAATGTGGCTTATTGCAGATGATTCAACCATACCGACGTTTTAGGTTAGCATAGTTTAATATACATTTGAGGTTTTCCAATGAAAGTGTCGGTAACTAAAACAATTGTAAGAGCAACTTCAGTCTGAAAGTAGTCTTTTTTAAAAATCTATAAAATCATACAATTTTCCTTTTTTCGTCATAGCAAGAACTTGATCACAGCTCATGAATTGACCAGGTTAAAAGTAGTAGAGCGTCAATGTTTCTGCACAAATCAAATCGCTGTTTATCATGTTACACATGAATAACGAATAGAGCAGCCAATTTTTATTGTGAGAGCCGAAGTTATCCAGCCATAGATGAATATGCGCAACATCCCTAGGGCGCAGGAAGAAATGATAAAAAGCTGTCATCTATTTTTGGATCCTCATAACTTGGGTTTGAATTATACTGGATAAACAAAATTCTCGGCATATGATGTCAATACTGCCCTCGTAATTGAAAACACAGTAACTTCAGTTACTGTGTTTATACTTGTTTTAGTTCTTTATAATCACGAAAACAAGCGCTTTTTGGGAAAATTTTTGATCTATTTTTAGCTAATATAGTTTTTGAGATATGATAGATAAAAACACAGTATTTCAATTACAAAAAACACATTTTTAATAAAAAACACAGTAAGTTAGAATTTTTAGCTTTGAACACAGCAAATTGCTGTTTACTGTGTTATAATGTTTATTTATGTATGTTTTGAATTCTTTTTTGCTTGGCTATATCACGGCTTCTTCAAATACTGTGTTTTTGTGTAAAATGTTCGTTAAATTTAAGTGACGTTATACATAAATTAACCACCGTATATCAATTACTGGGTTTAAGATGCCTGCAGTTTTAATAATTATTTCGAAAAGACATAGCTTGACCACAGTAACTATTGATTTACTGGGTTTTAAGCTAACCTTTTGCATGAAAAAAATTGTAATATTAAGAACTACTTGATACCCACGACTTCGTTTGCGCAGGTTTTTAAGAATCCCTTGACAACTTTTTGATTGTCCTGGATAAAACGTAGTCTATGTCGTCAGGATGCTGCAAGCTATCTCAGCATTTACAGATGATGCCCGCAAGCTTCCGAAACCAAAAGTAGCCTTTGTCCTTTCCCGGGATTCAAGCTATTTTTGTACCAAATATCATCAAAATCGGTCAAATGGCTGAGCCGTGAAAAGTTTGCAGTCTGTCTGCTAGCTTTTCAAGGCTCATCCGTTGATAAACATCTAATATTAGTATGGATTATTTTTAAATTGTCTTTTTGTGTATTGAATAAATATTGATCCTATTTGTTGCATTTATATAAAGTAGAAGTTTGTTTTTGATTTAGTCTATTTTTCCTTTGTTTAAAAATAATAATGGTACTCAAAATGAGTAAAATACTTTGATCTCCTATCTATGTCTTGTCATTGTAATAAATCATGAAGACTGCTACAATTAAAAGAAACTGATCTCATTTTTAGTAATTAAAACTAATTATAAGTAGGTATCTACGTGGTTTTACTATAAGTTGATTCCAAAAATAATAAATAATAGTTTAAAAAAACTTAAAAACACGCTTTTTACGCTAGAAAACCAAACTAAAAAATAGAAAATAAATTTTAATAAATATTTAAATTAATAATAGTGTGCATATGAAAAAAATGTATTTTATTAAAAAATACCGTGGGGTGCATGGGTGTATAGAGGATTATCATTTCGATAATATCTTAAAAGCACCCCACGCTTTTTTTAAATAAAATACATTTTTTTCATATGCACACTATTATTAATTTATATTTATTAAAATTTATTTTCTATTTTTTAGTTTGTTTTTCTAGCGTAAAAAGCGTGTTTTTTAGATTTTTTAAACTATTATTTATTTTCTACTTTTTAGTTTGGTTTATTTATAAAACACTAAAAAAATCATGTCACTTAAAATACAACAGATATTAATTATTAATAAATTATTTTATTTGTTTTTTATTGTAAATCGTACAATATGATTAAAGTAAATAAGTACTAATTAATAATATTATTATTTTATTTTAATATTGTTTTATCTTCGCATTCGTGCGTTTTGTGCTTAGGTTTTAGTTGTGTGTGACATCTATTCTGTTTACCCTAGTTACAGTTAGTTACCGTGCGATTTTGAATGTTTATTGTTTTTCCTTACCGACGACTTTTGATAAATGAACACAAAATCTTATTTTCCAAATTGAATAATGAAATAATCTTATCAAATTAGTTTATTGTCATCGGTAAATCTACAAAGTTTGAATGAAATCTGACCGTTTAAAGTGGGTCAAAATCGCGTTCAAAGAAGTCGGTTACAAACATACATACAAGTGAAGCTAATATAAAGCGTGTAAAAATATAAAGACGTTGTACTGTTTCATTTTGTATTTTGTATTAAAACGGGAGATTCATTATTTTTTTAACTAATAGTATTATATAATTATATACAAATGAAAAAAGGTTAACCTAAAACAAAGTATATTTAGATACTATAATTGCACCTCAGAGTAAACCTTGTTATAAGCTAGTCTTAAATACAGGATATTCACTTACTACATAATGATCTAAGTGATTCACGTTTACTATTACTAAGTTTCAACCCAGTATGTGTAAAGTTACTGTTATGTGATGACACTAATGTTGGTATATATACATGGTTAATACACAGTAATCAATAAAATTAAGTTAGATCACAGTAACTAGAGAGTTACTGGATTTTAATTTAAAAAAGCAATAATTTATAAATTATATTTGTAATTTATAACACATTATCTAATTTTATTAATTACAGAATAATAATATATTATTTAAATATACACAGAATTAAAGCTGTAGCATTTTTTCATCATTAAAAAATATAATTTTCAACCGAACTCACATAGTTTGTTCATTACAAAACAATTTATGTATTAAACTTTAACCGCGTTTTTTACGAAACGTGATTTTTGAAGTTACTGTGTTTTCAATTACGACGGCAGAATAGTGGACTTATTAAACATTTATAAAGTTTCAATTGAATAGCTCTTAAGACTTTATTGATATCTAAAAACTACGATTTTGTCACTGATGATCATCAAATTCTTAAGGTACTTCCGTCCTAGAAAGCTAAAATTTCGTATGTTAGCTAGTATATAGTAACAACAAAAAAATTCTAAAACTTAGAACTTTTACCCTCCGACCCCTTAAACTAAGAGATGGAAGTTTGTATGAGACTTCCACAAATTTTGATGCTAGAGGTCTAAAAACTGATACAGGGACTCCTTTTATAAATAATAAAATAAGTACATATTTCAGGATTTTTAGTAAATCACTTCCCATCGCGAATTAAGCGCATTCTCTTGTGGGCAGGCTTACGTAGCATTCTCTAGAGAGACAAATTTGCAAGGTAGGTATTCACTGACTTTAGTAGTATTAAAGTACAAAAGTCAGCTATAGTCGAATATAATCGTCTAAAAGCTAAGTATCGTAACCCAACAAACCAACAAAGAACAAACAGTAAACCAACAAAGAAAAACGGCAAAAATAGAGAATCATCATCATCATCATCATCATGATCAACCCATTACCGGCTCACTACAGAGCACGGGTCTCCTCTCAGAGTGAGAAGGGTTTTGGCCATAGTCTACCACGCTGGCCAAGCGGATTGGCAGACTTCACATACCTTTGAGAACGTTATGGAGAACTCTCTGGCATGCAGGTTTCCTCACGATGTTTTCCTTCACCGTTAAAGCAAGTGATATTTAAATACTTAAAACGCACATAACTCCGAAAAGTTAGAGGTGCGTGCCCGGGATCGAACCCACGACCTCCGATTAGAAGTCGGTCGTCCTAACCACTAGGCAAATAGAGAATGGGCTATGAAAAAAGGAACCTCTGATATACATGAAGTACCCGAAAAAGAAAGAAAAAATTAACTAAATAAAAAAATATTGTTATATTTTAAACAACTTACAAAAATAAATGAAATCCCACACAACATTTTCATGTAAAACGTTGCCAAGACGAGACCATATGGCTTACACTGTCTTAAAGTTATTAGACCTCATGTATAGAGACAAGCTTCTAGCTCTACACGCCCTAACTCCTAACTTCACAAACTCTACACCTAAAACTATGTAAAACACTATTAATGTACCTACCTATGCCAAGCCACATATTATTTTGACTAAGGTGTAGAGTTTGAAGTTAGGAGTTAGGGCGTTCAGAGTTAGAAGCTTGGCTCTACGTAAGATATAACTTTTGGACAGTGCGAGCCATAATATGGTCTCGTCTTGGCAACATTTTACACGAAAATGTTTCTAGTGGGATTATATTTTTCATGATGCTGGGCCCATTCTACACAATCAGTACGCAACACATCAACAATCTGCTGTTTGGCGTCATGTGATTTTTGTTTCTTATGCAGGTTTCATGTCTCGCATATCTCGCATTCCCCATTACCGAGACGGGTAAAACTTATAAAATAATATAAAAAAATTATAAAATTTATAGTTTTTAAGTGTTGCCCTTATAGTTTGTACGACACTTTCTTTTCGGGATATTTTTCGCAGTAATCATTGAGCATTTATTAGCCACAGCCTTGCGAGATGCGGGAATAGTTAGAGACATTTAAGTTATGTATTGCGGGATAGAGTCATTTCAGTTTAGGAAACAATATTTTTTTGCAAAATATCACTAAACTGTAACGCATTTATGTGTCATTAAAGACATTTTAGTATAGCATTTTCGTTAAAAGACATTTAAGTTATGGAATAGTGCACCGTAATTTTGGAGAAAAGCTAAATAAAAAAATGAACAAAGTGACTTTAAAGACATTAAAGCTAAGAAAAATCCACAAACGACATTTTAGTTAAGGAATTAAAGAAAAAAATCTCATAGAAATGAAAATTAACACCGCTTTGAGACATTTTAAACTGGCAATGTTAGTTAAATACGTTTAAGTATTGTTATCATATAAGTAGGTAGCTATTTAACGACGTTCTTCATATTGCTATATCAAATCTACAGCAGCTAGGAAAATAAGGGTTAGATTGATCGATAGAGAAAAAAATTCTAAGTAAGATAGCGTTAAAATATCGGATTTGGCCAAATGTTGGTTAACGACGTTATAGCTTGAGGAGGGCAGAATATGATTAAAGTAAAATATAAGTACTAATTAATAATATTATTATTTTGTTTTAATATTGTTTTATCTTCGCATTCGTGCATTTTGTACTTAGATTTTAGTTGTGTGTGACATCTATTCTGTTTACCCTAGTTACAGTTAGTTACCGTGCAATTTTGAATTTTTATTGTTTTTCCTTACCGATGACTTTTGATAAATGAACACAAAATCTTATTTTCCAAATTGAATAATGAAATAATCTTATCAAATTAGTGTATTGTCATCGGTCCTCGATAAATCTACAAAGTTTGAATGAAACCTGACCGTTTAAAGTGGGTCAAAATCGCGTTCAAAGAAGTCGGTTACAAACATACATACAGGTGAAGCTAATATAAAGCGTGTAAAAAGCTTGTTTGAAGTTTTTGCAATTTAACGGGAGAGACATTTTTTTTTTGGATTCAGTATGGTCTGGCTCTGCTGATATTGGTCTAAAGTAATTCTCCTTTTCATGAAATAATACACTATAGTTATTTTAGGCATCATGCCTACAAGAATTATTATAAACGTTTAGTTTTTTTTTAATAATTTATTTGCTACTATCTTCTGCCCGCGGCTTCGCCCGCGTGAATTTCAGTTTTTCACAAATCCCGAGGGAATTGTGGATTTCAGGTTCCCGTTCCCGCTCCCTTTTCCAACCTTTATACCTACTTTCAAGGAAGTTTCCTATAATACTTAATCTACCTATAGCTGTAGCTATAGATTTCGGTTTTTCCTAAATCCCGCGGGAACTGTGGATTTTTCCAGGATAAAAAGCCTATGTTAAGTCAGGACATAATGTATCTCTATTCAAAATTTCAGCCAAATCGGTTCAGAAGTTGCGGCGATAAAAAGTAACAAACATACACACACACACACATAAACTTTCGCCTTTATAATATTAGTGTGATGGGAGGTGTACAATTGTGCCTTTGTTCTACAAAATGTGCGATAAGTTGATAAGCTAATATTTAAGTGCCGCCGCTAATTCCATTGATTCCTCATTCATAGCGATTCTGTTGATGTTAGCGGCCGCCGCGAAGGCCGGATTAGCGCGATAACGAGATATTAATAATGGCGGCGAGACAGACAAGTGATTGGCTTAGCCCAGCGCTAATCAAATATTCAGCGCGCTACTTGTTTGATGATAGCAGAAACTTGATTATGAATTAAATCAATATCATGTTTTTTAATAATAATAGCGGGCAAACGAGCAAGCGGGTCACTTGATGTTAAGTGATTACCGCCGCCCATGAACATTATAGTAGCACCTGAGGAACCACTAATGCTTTGCCGGCTTTTGAGGAAGGGGACTGGCTATTCACCTCGCTGCCGAAACACATCGGACGCTATGCGGCAGATAACGGCTGAAGTTTGGTCACTAGGCAGGCGGATTCGGAGTAGAATCCTACCACAAAGCGGTGATACCATCTAGATTACGTTGTGTGGTATCAGACACAACGACCCGTAGAGGGGACTGAGAGCGTCTGGGCCTCGTTAGCAAATGAAGCCTGTCAGGCGGACAGCGGATGCCTCAGTTCCAAGATCTCACATCACCCGCACCCCGGAATAAACGCACAATTCAAACAACTGTGTTTTCTGACATTAATTTGCAACTTTATTGAAACCCTTGAGATTAAAAAACTCGTATCCTGCTAATGCGTTTGAGCATATTTGCAGAGCTGTGTTTCGCATGCATACTATATTATAGAATATAATATCATAAAAGTGTGTCTGACTGTTACCTTTTCACGGCCCAACCGCTTAAACCGATCTTGACAAGATTTGAGACAGTTTGCATCCTAAAACGATAGTCATGGAGATGAACTGCAAACATACAGGATTAAATACAAGGATTAAAATTTAAAAGCAACTCAAACAAGAAGGATTAAATCATTAAATACAGTTAAATTAAGAGTTAACAATTTCTAATTTCCTACCCTAACATCATATGAATCCTATCCTAAATCCATATGAATAAATTAGATGTATCAAGGATACACCTTTCAAAAATAGCGAAGTCCTCTTCAATGGACTCCGGACATTGAAGAAACAAAATACGTGTCTAAGTCAAAATAAATCCTATATAACCTCACTACCACCACAATTGTACTGAGGGCTAAAATTCATTCAGCGCCATCTATACTTACGATGTAAAACTATATCTGGACGAATACTGTATTTTTTCTGCGCCTGGTAGCAAAATTGGTGCCAAAATTGGTATTTGGACTTTCCATAAAAAATAAAAAATATGAATTTCAGGATTATTGAAATTTCTATCCGCAAGTGGGTTAAGTAGGGGATGAAAGTTTAAATGAGAACCCGTCACGTTTTCGGCATTTATCAAGTTATATATATGAAAATTGGGATTTAGATTTTCGGTTAAAAATTAAGAATTACGTGTTGAAGGAATTTTGGAAAAACTACCCCTAAGTTGGTACAATGGGAGATGGAAGTTTGTATGAGATTAAGAATTCACGCAAGTGAAGTCGCGAGCATCTCAGTAAGTAATGTACCTACAGAGCTGGTTCTGGTCTTAAATTGTAGCAATTTTATTCTACTTTAAAAACGCCCTGAAAAGGTAGTGTCAAGAACTACACTAGCGGCACGCTATGATGGCCGGTTTGACACATTACAATAGTGATGTGGAATGTCAATTTATTCTCGAACAAAAAACAATTAAGTTTTGTTTTTGTACCTGATTAAATAGGTTTAATAAAACAAAAATGTATATGTTTATTTAATTTATTTGAACGAACTGAATATTTGAACGAAAATGAATATACATACTTTATATGCACACAAGAAACATATGAATACAAAAGATACCAAAAAAGGTGCCACAAAAGGCCATAATTAATCAGATTCGTCCATACTACTATTTTCACTGTCGTCACTGCTATCATCACATACATTAATAATTATATGTTCGTTTTCTATAATATTATCTATTTTCACATCTCTTTCATAATCTTCCCTTATTAATTTAACAGTTCTATTCACAACCTTTTCCCAGTCTCCTTTAGTCACATGTTCACAAGCTTCTTCTAATAATTTTAGCATTTTTTTTGTGGTAAATGGGGGTTCTGTATTGTGTCTTGCAGCATATCCCTTAATTTGAGCCCACACCAACTCAATCGCATTATACTCACAATGGTAAGGCGGTAACCGTATAACTCTGTGCCCATGTTCTAATGCTATTTCGTCAATGACGTATCGGATCTTGGTTGGTTTGTTTTCTTTTAAAAGACGTACTAATTCCGCTTTTAACATATTCATGTTTGCATCTACGCCATTTTTACGAAGCCATGCGACGATATCAGCTTTCTTTTGGGATTGGGCAGGTGGCTTGTCAATTTGCATCGAGTGGTATGGGGCGTTGTCCATAATTATAATAGATGGTTCAGGGAGGCTACACAACATTGAGGTAAACCATTCAGTAAACTTTTCTCCATTCATGTCTTCATGATAGTCTCCAGTGGTTTTTGACGCAAAAGCCATGAGAGAACCTTCGACAAACCCGTTGATGGTTCCGGCGTGACAAATTATAAGTCGCGATCCTTTTCCTACAGGAACTTTGGAAGTAGATGCTGCTGTGTCATCGTTCCAAGAACGGCCTACAGTATGGTTAGCATTAAGCCATGTTTCATCCAAGAACACAACATTTTGCCAATTTTTGATTTCTTTCACTTGCCGTAAAAAAGTATACCTTGCCATCGCTATATCAAATCTTTCCATCAATATTTTGCGTTTGTTACATTTTTTGTATCGAAATCCAATGGTCTTCAAAATCTTCGTTAAAGAACTTTCCCCACCGAAGAATAATCCAGCTTCCTTCAGTGAATGCACCAACTTTTTTCTTGTTGGATACTCCTTCTGTAAATAGTAGCCGTAAACATGTCTTCGGATAGCATCGGCATCAAAGCTATCGATGCCTACGACTGGTTTTGCTCGTTTTCTCTTTTTTGGTGTGTGAAGTTTATTTTCTTCTGTGCCAGTCTCGCCATATTTTTTTTTAGTTATCCGTCTAACAGTTCGTTGTCCAATATTAAGCGCATCAGCTACGCGTTCAACCACTGACGTTATAGGTAAAATTGGCCCTCCATTTTGAGCTTCACGATCGAAATAGTTACGAAGGCGTATTACGAACTCACGTGTCTGACTATTTAGAACAGTTCTCTGCGTACGTTCGGTCATATCGACGAAATCCACAACAAAGGGCTTGAACAGAGTCCAAATTAACGAGCAAGGGTCAACAGTAATGCAGTATCAATATTTGAAATCCAAAGCCAGGTCAAAACTATATCACAATCGCATTGCACTGACAGTTTATACTTTTCGAAGCAACGTCAATTCGAAACTGCTTTGTTTTGCATTGAGCATTGACGCGAGTTTGCCGGAGGTAGTAGTTGTGCTAGCCAGCGATCCTATGTGACGATCGTATTAGATTCCATTTTTAAAAATTTATTGATATTTTTTTGCGATTTCAGAGGTTTGTCCACATAGTGAAAATTGTTCATATTCACAAGTACATTCACCCCTTAAATGGTGCAAACTGATTTTTCTACACTTGTATACATTTAAGAAATCAATTTAATAAATAAATTTTGAGTCCTAAACCTAAAACTACATTCGATAAAATTTATGAATCTCTGCACATCACTATCGTCAATAAAGTAATACAATTATTTCCTTCAAAGTCGTTATCAATTAATACGGAACTTCATGAGCGGACAAACGTCAAACCGGCCATCATAGCGTGCCGCTAGAGTAGTCCTTTTGGGTTATAATCGCCAAAATCTGAAAAAAATCCCAAATTTTCGCGGTTTTTTCGATTTTTGACAAAGTTGCGTTCGTCGCTCGAGGTCACAAACTTGGATTAATCATTGGGTCAATATCATAAACAAGTCTGCAAAAAATCAGAACTACCCGATTTAACGCAAGGTACCCCATACTAGCAAATCCTAAAGTTACTGGACTATTTGATAGGATTTTGATAATTTTGATTGGAGGAAGCTTTATTTTCGACATATAGCCCAAAATATTTTTGTTATTATTTTTTCTTTTTTATTATTTTTGTTAGTCTGTACATATAGCCCAAAATATTTTTGTTATTATTTTTCCTTTTTTATTATTTTTGTTAGTCTGTCTGTATGCCCATCACGCTGAAACTGCTGAACGAAGTTGAATGCAAACGAATGTTACAATGTGCCAAGTTTCAACATTGCGGCAACGTTGATCGAATTCGAGTATCGAAGCACAATAACGTCAAAGTAAAATAGACCTAAACTAGCTTTTCTTAAGGTTTTAGTTCGTCCATACACCTACAGCCAGCGCCCCTGGCGAAAACGCAAAATAAAATTTGGAAGTGAATGTACGACTTTAAAATTAAAGAATTTGGGTCAATTTTGCTCTGAAATTGTAGTTTTTGGTATTCGAAATCTAGTATCGTTTTTGAGGTGTGCAGACTCGGCATAACCCTACATATCGTGTGTCGGTCGGTTTAAAGTAGAACTGCATTAGATCATTAGCAATTTATTAAACTCGACACCCCTTGTGTTACGTGTGTGATGGGTTGTGCCTAATTGCGGATTTCGCAATCATTGAAATGGATGGCTTTAATCACTCGTTGGCCGCGTTGACCGACGCGATGTTCCTATAAGATTGCCTTGACACAGGCGATTTTGCGAGAAAATTTGGTCAAATTTTGGTAATTTCGAATATGTGAAAATATTATGTGGATGTAGGTAAACTTTGAGGACTGCTGATGTGTTGTTTTTCTGTTCTATGTATTGCGTCACAGGGACATATTTTTTTAATCAGTACATACTATTGTATGATGACGACGGACGGGGGACCTCAATGGCAGAATTTTCTAGTACGTAGGTATATCACAAGTTGAGATGCAGGGAGTTGAGGTGAAGGTATAATATTATCACGATTATTCACGACTTGAAGGTAAACAGTATTAAAATTTTAAATTCAAATCTTTTTACACATCATCTCTCTTTCGGTGTTTCTCCAATGAATACAATTTGGCCAAGACCGAATTTTTCAGGTCCCTATAAGAGACCTATTATGTCCAGCAGTAGACGTCTATTAGTTATTATAGAAGAACAAGCTATAATTTAAAAATTAAAAAAACCCGACTGCCATGCTAAAAAACGAACTAAAAAATTAATAAACTACCACCGAACCACTTACAGTGTAGTTGTTATTTATTTTGTTTTTCATGATTTGTCACTCCAAATTAATTTAAAACATATAGATTGTGTATATTTTCGTACTCGCCTTTTAAAGCCCTTTATTTTGATACCCCACTCGAGGGTCTTGAAGAAAAAAATTTTTTTCAGCCCGCACATTAAAGTGCATAACATTCGCCATTTTGATTTTTTATGAATTTTATGTAGCCAGTAACATTTGCGCCGTCAAGACAAATCTAATGACGTATAATTTATCAAAATAGGTTGAGCCGTTAAGTAGTTACGAACTGACATAGGAAACGGTCATTTTCTGTGATTTATCACTCCAACTTATTTTCAAATATATAATTGTATACATTTTTGTATTTGCCTTTTAAATCCCTTCATTTTGATACCCCACTCGAGGGTCTTGAAGAAAAAAATTTTTTTCAGCTCGCACATTAAAGCGCATAAAGTCCGCCATTTTAATTTTTTTTTAAATTTAGGTACCCTATAACAGTCGCGTCATGAAGACAAATCTAATGACGTATCATTTATCAAAATCCGTTGAGCCGTTGATTAGTTACACGCGGACATAGGAATGGACATACATACACACAGGTGAAACACATAACCCAGTCGGGTAAAAAGAAAAGAACGGCTATTTACTAGAATCGGGCAGTTTGTTGATTATATAAAGTCGATTCAAGAGATTGGTGTTACAAAAACATTGAAAAAGGACTCCTTCCCACTAGTACCTACAACCAATTAGTTCAACGGTTGAACTAGTGAGACTTTTTTCCCAATAGTTCAACTGCATCTTTTAAGAATTGAACTACTGGGAAGGAAAAAGGACACACCGATTTGAGAACCTTCGAACTTTAAAAATCCTTTAAAAGCACAACATTTAGTTAACCTTTAAGTACCGACATACTATTTTAGTTACATAAGTACCGACGTGAGGTCTGCTAGACCACCATAGTTTTCCAATCGAAAACTTTTGTGTTTCTTATTATTCTTCTAAAAAAAATGTTTCTATGTATTGTTAAATATCTACTTATTGTATAAATAAAACAAAATTTAGAAGTTTTCACGTTTATTACTAATTATAAGCAATAATATAGCATTTATAGATTCTTTCTTTGAAAAAATTAACTTTTATCTTAATAATTCATATGTATCAGTAATACTATTATTTTTCTTAAAAACGATTTTTTTCTTAAAGATTAATAGCTAGATAAATAATAAAAAATAAAAAAACCTTAATAATCAACCGTTTTCTCAAAAATCACAAAGTTTCAAATTGCAGGAAATATCAAAGTTTACAAACAGTCATTGCATAGGCTTAATGCATTGTAGGCACACGTGTTTCATACAAGTATCACAGCCTGGTCAGGTGCTGAATTATGGTCACTCTCCAGCAGTAAAATTTGGGTAGATAACCTCAGATTCGGACTCTGAGCTCTCATTTAACCATTTCACTAAACGTACTTGGTGGTCTTTATATTGAAGCAGCGTTTGATATCTTTTTTTACCTACAGGAACACTTTTATATTTATTTATGGCTACCCGTTTCATGCCTGAAGAACCTGGCTGATCCATTGTTATAACTGACTGAAAATATAAGAGAAAACAATATAATCTGAAAAAAGTCGCATCCAAAAAATGTTACATAAGTACCGACGAGTGGTCTGACAGACCACTCGTGATCTTATAAAAATCAAAACTTACCAAAATCGTACGCGCCAACACTGCCACTCTGCAGGAACGCTGCTGGGCGACTTCCCGAGGGGTACAGAGAAGCACAGGAGGATACTTTTTCGCTAACATAGGTAATCAGACTTTTCGACCTCTCGAGGTGTCTGTCAGACCACACGTCGGTACTTAAAGGTTAATACTCTGTGAGCCCGAGGGCCGCTCCTTTAAATAAACTAGAAGAGAATTATAATCATAACATAAGCTTTTCATACTCATTTCCTTACCAAAAATATAGGATTGTTATTTTTTAATTATCTTTCTTATGTACGGATGTAAAATAAAAGAGAAACAAATCAATTCATGGAAAAACGTCTTGCCAAAAGAAATGGAAAAATTCCTTTTCTTTATAATATTTATTAGTTTGTTTACGTTTTCTATCATTGTGATAAAATGAAACGACTATTACCTACTGCCGTTACCGTAGAAGAAATCTTTACGGAATTATTTCTATTGTTTTCATAAAAAATAACACATGTAGTTATAGTAAATGATTAACTAATATAGATTATAGAGACATAAAGTAGGTCTCAATTATGTATGTCTAAAAATGATCAAAACACAAGCAACCTTGGGCATAGTCTTGGATAACAAATCAGAAATTCAAAAGACAAATCAATAAAAGCGTATATTTTCCACGCTGTACTAGACTCTTATAAAATCGTAGGCATTTTTTTTATTTAGGCATTAAACGTGTAGTTTCGTTATTCGAAATTTTCAACAGATGATACTAATATATATTATATACTAATATATATATAAGCATATATAATAATGTGGTGTACGCGAAACATTCCCTCGATGTTTCGGATAGATTATAGAATATCGCGTAGTTACTTACTTAATAATCCAAATAGTTAAAATACCAATAACGCAATCTATTGAACCTGTGGTATTTTGTAATCTGATATTGATAGAAGTATATTTTTGAAGCAAACAAATGTTTAACATTCTGCGAAAGATTTAAGTACCTAAATTAGATAGACCTAATTTTAATAATTTTTTTTTTATAATTTTCAATAATTTTAATTAAAATTACTTACCTAAATGTAACTCGTTGTCCTAAGTGAACGACAAAAGCGAAAATGCGCCTTAGTACGTGGCTCTTTGGTCTCAACTGCCTCGTTGGTTTAGTGGTTAGTATATTCGATCACGAGGTCCCGGGTTGAATTCCCGGGTCCCGGAAAAAAATTGGTTGTTTGTTACGTGAAACGTCATAAGAAAACAGAGTGCTTAGTTTGGAGCGCTCCAAACTTTATAATATACTACACGTATACTAATGATCGAATCACAATGACTTCAGAGTAAAATGGACCTAAAATAAGAGTCTTTGGGTTCATTTTGCTCTGAAGTCATTTGTGATTCGATCAATAGTATACTTATAGTATACTTTTAGTTTTGGAGCGCTTCAAACTGAGACTAAGCACTCTGAGATAGATGCGTCATAACTAACTTCGTACCTAATAATATTATTGTTACTATCGTAACTAATAATATTATTACTATTATTATTAGTTCCGCGCTATGTGCTACGTTCCGCGCTACGTACTACGTGCTACGCGCTACGTTCCGCGGTACGTGACAATGAATCATGCTTTTTCGTGCATGTAGTCGGCGTTCATCGATTTATAAGACGTTATCAAGTCAAAAAATGTAAGTAGAGAGCTAGACTAGTTCATCACTAGTCAGGGCACACACACATCTAAGGTGTGTGTAAAGGTACCTTTGCACAAAATGTTCCCCCAGGAATGAATACTCACAGATCCATTTTAAGTTCCTGTAAATAACCCGACGTCTTTGTCTTGAAAGAATTGTTTGTGTTGGACGCTGATCAAACTTTACTGTATAATCTGTAACGCGACGCTGTCAAAGTTTGAAATTCTCATTGTTTGCGGTGTGAGAAACTCTATCTTTGAAGTTTCAACTTAAAACTAACTTAAAAACACTTTTTGTATCGAACTTTCGCGATGAAGTGACATTTTTTATATATCTGCGAAGTCTTTTCTGCAGAAACGCTGTAGTTTCCAAGTTATTTGCATTGTAATTAAAAAGAGTTGTTAAGAGTGTATAAGGCCTGTACGATAAATATACTTAAGTTATCTTTCAGTTAGTGGAAATAATGTGTACGAAGAGTAAGTTTTAACTGCAAAGCCAGTTTTTGATTTGTTGTATTTGTCTCCGTCCCGAATAGCAGAATAACTATTAAAAACATTGGAAAATTGATGAAAAAAAATAATAATAGAAAAAACATATTCCCATACAAAATGTTAATGGGTTTCATAACTGTCAAACATTTAACTGTCATCCCGTCGATACGGTAAACTCTCACCCGTACCTCTCATACAGTAGGTACGTAATATATCTTCTGTGCGTGTGTTTGTCACCGGGCAGGACGAAGTCTGCCGGATCCACTAGTTAATTATAAAGAAGAGCATCGAGCCCGCAAAGTGTGTCAACTTGTAAACAAAATTTTAATTTCGAATTTCAAATTAAAATTTTCCACCTGCCTGTCACGATATTACTTTTTACGACACGATGTAAAAGACAGCCTGCAAAATATAAAAATAGTCACTAAATAAGCGTTACATATACCTACTTTACAAGCATAATAATTCGTGAAAAATTACAATTATTAAATAGCTGCGATATTTTTTCCATTTATCTATAGGCTCACTGCCATATATGTACCTAAATCCATAAATAACATTTCTACGACAAAATTATCGCGCGATTATAAGTCGCATTGCGCGCGTGCCCTTCCAATAGAAGGCAAACAAGGGAAAAGAAACTCTGTGTATTGCTATATAATGCACCTAGTTGCTCTGTGCAACTAGGTGCATTATAGCAAAATAAGTTTGTCTTTCCTTATGTACCTAAGTCCGCAATATGACTTCCGCAAAGGAACGCCTGCTTCTAAAGATAGGCTCTGTAACAGACATTCCGTCAGTCATGAGTGATAAATGTCTAATGGAGCAGAGAATTACCAACACCTACATATTTTGCCATACCATTGATCAGTCATTGCATAAGGGGTCAATGTGCCAATAATTCAACCAACCGCCAACCCGCATTAAAGCAGCGTGGCGGATCTAAGCTCTAAATCCCTCTCGCTTATAAGAGAGGTCTGTGCCCAGCAGGACGTTAAAAGACTCTAGAGTGGTGGAAGTCAAGATATTTATAGAAAAATAGCTGATGCGACCCTATCCGCTTGGATTAAGGTTATTTGTTAATCCCGTGGGAACTCTTGATTTTCCGAGATAAAAAATAGTATTGGGAATCCAATTTTAGCCCGGAAGCGATAATGAGGGATCGGTTCATCGATTGAGCCGTGAAACGTAACAGACACATAGAAGCAGCCAACGGAAAAGGGAATAGACAGATAGACGGAAGACAGTAGTTTTATTTATAATTCTCTTTGTTCTTATGTTTTTGTTTACTTCATCATCTCTCTTTCCACACTGACAAAGATAAACTGTAAAAGGATAATTAATATAAATAAAATAAATAATTACTCATACATATACACACACGGTCGTCTGTTCCTAAAGTAGGCAACTTAATGCCTGTGTTATAGGTAACAATCAACTGATAGACGTATCTACATATATATGTAATACTAGCCGACCCCCGCGACTTCGTCCGCCTGGATATAGGTTTTATATAGGATCGGACTGGATCCCATAATCCTTTTTTGTACCTAACCTAAATGTAACCTAAGTTACTCCTTATAACATCACCTATCTGCCATTGAAAGTTCCATCAAAATTGATCCAGCCGTTTCGGTAATTAGCTGGAACAAATAGACAGATAGACAAACATAAATTTAAACGCACACCAGTTTAAAATAAGCCGTACGTTCAAAGATCCGGGTCCCAAGTTATTTGAACCCAATAAATGTCTGTCATTTCTGAATTAAAACACCTATGACCTTGAAATATTTACGGGACAATACTTAAAGTACTACCTTTCTAACAAAAAAAGAATGAGTTAAATCGAACTACGCGTTAATGAATTACAGCTAAATACACGTTTTAACTTTTATCCCCTCTCCCAAGGGAACCGTGCTGAATTTCGGGATAAAAAGTATCCTATGTCCTACCTCGGAGTATAAACTTAAATCGTACCAAGTTTCATTTGAATCCATCCAGTAGTTTCGGCGTGATGCGCGGCCAAGATACAGACAGACAGACAGACAGACAGACAGACAGAAAGACAGACAGACAGACAAAAATGAAACAAATTGCAGATTTGGCTTCAGTATCGATTATAGAGTGCCCTCCAATAAAAATTTTCAAAATATCTTCAATGTACAGAATTGGATCTGTTACAGTTTTATTATATTATAGATATATACATATTATATTTATATATATTTAATAAAAGTATGAACACATACAATACTTTTATATTTCCGCAACCCCGGAGCGGAAGGCAGGGTCACTGCCAACCACGCCTATTGGCCAGTCAAAGGATACCTTTACCTTTAGTATAAGTTCGCTGTAAGTAGTACCTACATGAATATGCAAGAGTGTAGTGGATTCAGCTTCAGGATGGGGTAATAAAAATAAAGTAAATAACTAAAGCCGTCCAAGTGAGAGTTAGGCAATTTTGCTTATTACCTCTTTATTTTTCAGATTTTTTTGCTTTGCAAAGTTTTGGTACCTACTAGAGAGAGGGATGGAATGAATTGTGTTGACTGTTGTGCGACTGTGCGAGTGTGATTGAAAGTGTATACCTTTTTTTTAACGGGGGGGAAATCTCCCTGAGATACCCGACTGCTTGGGGGAGGAAATCGAGTTATGTGTGGTTTTTACCCACTAAAACCCCCGCGGTGGCCGTACTCTGCGCATATAATCGGAAGGCTCCGAGATCTCTTACTAACACCCCGTGGTTAAAAATAGCTTTCTTTCGGATTGATCAATCAAAGAGTAAAAATTAAAAGCCATAGATATTATTTCGGGTGACACGCGCGGTTATTTTTACAGTGTTCGGTCACAGGTTCGGTTACTCATTACTTCACCTCTGCATCAGTGGGGTTATGTTTATGAGTTTGAAGTTGCGGCAACGTTGTTCAAATTCGAGTATCGAAACACAATGACTTCAGAGTGAAATCGACCTTAAAAGGATTACTTTAAGGTTTGAGTTCGTCCGTACAGCCAGCGCCCCAAGTGGAAATTTCGCAAAATAATAATTGCAAGCATTAAAAGTACGACTTAATAATAAGAGACTTTGGGTCCATTTTTCTTTGATATTCGAAAGTAGTTTTTCGATATTCGAAATCTAGTAGCATTGTCGAGGTGTAAATACTCGGCATAACCATCTGTCGTGCGGACAGCGAGCCTCAGTTTCAAAAGGTCGTATCCCATTCTGAATCTACGCGGATTATAATACTATTCCTTATAGGTATGAATATGACTAAGTATTTATTAATGCTCGAATGTTTTGCACTTGGGTATAATTGGCTAAATTAATGTAGCCGGCTCCATGCTATATTAAGACAGAAATTCAGTATTTACCTACGAAGCCTAAGAGTTTGTTTGCTCAGACAGACTAAGTTGGTCTAGGATTTCATTACAAACATGGAATAGTTAGAGGCTAGACAGGCAATCAATCTACACTTGTGTGTTAGTGAAACGCCCTCTAAGGGACCGTTCAGATAGACCGGCGCGAAGAGCGTCGGAGAGCATTTTTTTTTTCACACAGACCGGCCGTTCAAATTTGCTCTGCTCTCCGCGCCGGTCTGTGTGAACGGACACGTGGATGCGTTCGGAGCCGAGCGGACGCTCTTGGGCCGGACGGCAGAGCAATTCGGCCTACGGTCGGTTCCGCGAGCATAAAAGAGCACGCGAACGAAGCCGGTCGGATGCTCGAGCGCGAAAGAGCACGAGCATAGAGCAGCCGACCGGCTGCTCTTAATATTTCACACCGAGCGTATTGGGAGCATCCTCGAGCATCCTCTTATCATAAAAGAGATAAAATGTAAAAATAAAGCTTATTTCAATGCCTTAAGATTCTATTTTAAATGCGATTAAAATTTGCTCTGCTCTCCGCGCCGGTCTATCTGAAAGGTCCCTAATATCTTTATGTCATTAAGCAATCGCTTTAAGTGACAAAGGTCATTTATCACTTACGGTTAAGTACTTATGCATAAGATGAAATCGCAATCAAGTACTATCTTGTAGGTGAATTAAAAAAAATTGTGCTAAAATATACTTACCTAGTGTGTTATGAAAATCTAAAATAGGTAAACTAGTTACTAGACTAAAATTTAATCTAGAGATACCACACCGAAGATTAAAAATAAAAGCAAAGAATTAATTTTTTTTTAATTATTCACCTACGTTAGCCCTTGAGTGCGATCTCACCTGATGGTAAGTGACGATGCAGTCTAGGATGGAAACGGGCTAACCTGAAGGTAATGGTAGTTTTTATTAAACCTATACTCACGGACGGTTTCTATGCGGCATCGTACCGGGACGCTAAATTGCTTGGCGGCACGGCTTCGCCGGTAGCGAAGCCACGGCTGAAGCCTCCCACAACTTAAAGCTTGATTTAGACGATATAACATAATGATTACGTAACAACGTAGCATAAAGACACCCCGCAGATACAATTTCAAGTTGGCCAACTAAATCGCAGACTATACTGATAAGCACATTGCCTTATGACACCCCGCACATCATAAACAACTAAATCATTCAACTAAATAATTGGACGACGATTGTATCAGAATCAAAATTCTTCTCCGATTACGTCCAGTTTAAAAGTTGCCGATTAAATTGTGAAAGTTCGCGATTTAGTTGTTCGATAGTCGGCCAACTTAAAATTGTATGTCTGCGGGGTCTCTAAGGCAAAGTAACGTTACGTCCTAATTAGATAAATTAATTATGTTTGCGCATGCCTTTAGTTTGTATTAACAATTAATCTGTAATTTATATCCTGTTAATTACTGCGTATTGACGATGCAATTACTGTTACTACGGGAGGTCGAAGTTCAATTTAAAAAGTCATTTTATAGCGACTGGAAATTTTAACAACAATAGTTTAGACCTAACCCATCACAGCTCCGAACTTCAGCTGCCGCACCAGTGGTGGAGTTAAGAGTGAGAGCATGTGAAAGTGCTTGAAAATCAAAGCGCTCCGAGTGATTTTATCCCGGACAAAAATGGTCTTAAATCATTGTTTCAATCATTTTTGACACAGAAACAATCGTCAGCTGCACCGCCGAGGGTGGGTTATACGTCCGCTAAGCGCATGAAGTGCATTAAAATTTTGATAAAAAAAAAGTTATTTTATACCTTATGAAATTTATGCAGCAGAATTTTCACACTTTTAAAATAATAAAAAAAATCTTCAGCTGCACTTCTGGTGGGGGAAAGACCGTCAGTCTTTGACCTTGGGGACTTTGGGGAAAGACCAATTGTAGAAAATTTTATACTTAAAATTTTGTCAGAAGTAATTATAATGCTATTTGTAGAAATTTTCGAGATATGAGCAAAAAACTGAAAAAGGGACCTCAAATATTATCTTAAACACCCAATAGCTCCTAAAGTAATAAACTTAGAATAAAAATGAAAAAGACCACATTTGTGGCAAATTGTATATTAAAACTTTTGTCAGATGTAATTATAATGCTATTCGTAGAGATTTTCGTGATATGAGAAAAATACCGAAAAAAGGGACAAAATGAAAAATGGCGGCTGGTTCCGCACCCCCCATATGGGGTTTTCGGATATATTCAAAAGGAAGGCCCAAAGAATACATTAGGCCAATTTTTAAAACTATAGGATGTTTTTCCTAGATTTACTAGGCTGAATGCACTGAGCACACAAAATGTTTATGACGCTGACTGACGGTCTTTCCCCCACCAGAAGAGCAGCTGAAAATTTTGTTTATTATTTTAAAAGTGTGAAAATTCTGCTGCATAAATTTCATAAGGTATAAGATAACTTTTTTTTTTTTCAAAATTTTAATGCACTTCATGCGCGTAGCGGACGTATAACCCACCCTCGGCGGTGCAGCTGAATATTGTTTCTGTATCAAAAATGATTGAAACAATGATTTAAGACCATTTTTGTCCGGGATAAAATCACTCGGAGCGCTTTGATTTCAAGCACTTTCACATGCTCTCACTCTTAACTCCACCACTGGTGCGGCAGCTGAAGTTCGGAGCTGTGATGGGTTAGGTCTAAACGATTGTTGTTAAAATTTCCAGTCGGTATAAAATCACTTTTTAAATTGAACTCCGACCTCCCGTAGTATGTGTGACGGAAATGAATACAATTAACATGTAATCATCTCACATATTGCACACAACTCATATTGCGCTGATTTTCACAGCTCATAAAGTTAGTGGAGACCATCGAGATAAGCACGTAATGGAGCAACAGATCTTATGGGGCACTTCTCCGAAATTGTGGCAAAAAGTGTCGAGGTTGAAAAAAAATTTTTTTTTTCAATTTTTGATTATTTAAGGATACCTTCTCAAAGGGGTACCTAAATTGATCTCGGTGATGAAGAAGGCCTTTATCGTACCCTGGTTTCCTAGGAGATATAACGAATTCGGTAATTATGATGGTCATGGTAATGATAAATTGCGATATGGTAATTATCTCTGGTATATGGCGATTAGAATATGCCTATGGTAATTTGTTATTAATTATGGTGATGAAAAACTCTAGAAAGCCATAGAAAAGTATCCGAAAAAGGTGTTTGCTTAAAGTCTAGGAAATCGCTGACCAACAAAACTTAGGACCTCGAGCGTTACAACCATTAGTATTCAGCCAAAGAACCTTGAAAGTCACTTTAGGTAGCTTAACAACTGAGGTGTAAATTCCAGAGCAAACCTGTTCTGGATGTTTGTGTGGACGAGTTTCATGTTGAAATCCTCTGAAAAAGACTTTGAGCTGCTGAACGCAATGAGTGTGCAGCTTTGAAGACCTAAACAGATAATTTTAGACCCAAAAAGGCGTGGTGTGAGCATTATTGAGAGTGAACAGGAGCATAATTTTTTTTATATTTAAAAAAGAGGACAGAACACATTCTCGATTAAGAACTATATACCACGAAGACTCCACGATGTTATTGATTTCGAGAAGGGTACTTATAACAACAAAAAATTTGTTGATAGCAGATTAGCTTGAAATGGAAGTGTTAAGATGTATATTCAAGAAAGCTTCCATATCTGTTTGAATGCAGACAGTTAGACAAAACGGTGAAATCTAGGTGGGGTTGGACTTTCCAAGAAAATTTCTACAAATTGCTTCTCTCTGTTCCGTGGTAGAACGGTGGAGAAGGAACAATTTTGTAAAGTTCCTGAGAGCACATTTCAAATTTTATCCAATAAAAGACCGATACAAGCAACTTTGAGTCAGTGCCATAAACAAAGTAATTTTGCCTGTATTAGTGATTGAGCCAATGACTCTTCAAACACAAAAATGTACCAAGTTTGTTGAATCGGTCTGGTATTCGGCAGAGCCATCACATAGCTAGTTACGGTGCTCCATGGTAGTTCAAACGGCATGCCTGTTAAAAGTGCGAGAGGCAGAAAACCTTTGCAAATTTGATACTGGATACGATTTTCATATCCAAGATCTCATTCGAATCGATAACGGATATACTTTTCAAAGTAGGAACTACGGTAAACATGCCTGTGTATTCGCTTTATTGCAATCTGAAATAAGTTAATGCAATCCACCAAAGAATCTCTTTGCTCAAAATGTGCTGGAAGAATACTTTAAGATGCTTGATTATTAGAAGGGACAGAACATAAACTTTAACAAAGTTCACACCGTCTTTTTGCTGATGATTTTCTTAGACTTTTAATAGCTTCAGCAAATGCTCTATAACTTTTATGTTGCCTCCGAACATGTAGGTCTCCGAATAAACTTGTGGCTAATAAGATGACAAGTTAGTTAGTTGTACCTAGAATCAGTTTCAAGAAGAAGTTTAAATCAAGAGTGTATATTATAATTTTTTTTCTTATAATAAAAAGCATTTGTATCCACAACAGAAAGGAAACGCTATATACGTTTGAGGAGAAAAATTGTATATGTTATTTTTTTATGTGTTTATATGTTTTCATTTTCCTCAAATGGTGCTGGGCGGATTCAAATGCAGTTCAATATTCGTGACGTAGATTATAAATTATCTCAAAGCATATTTTTAGATATATTTTATGATTCTAGTATAGACTACCAGAAGCATAGCAGGAAATGTTTTTCTGTAAAACTGTGAGCCCAATTTTTTCGGAAACTACCAAACCGATTTGGATGCAATTTATGGCATTATGTAGATATTGCATCAGAGCAAGTTTCTTAGTATTTTTATACTGATATAGGTCTCTATTTTTTTTTAATCATTAATTTTCCATTTTTTACTGTCATTACATTGTATTTTTTGTTGTCATGTCGTTATTTAAGTCCAAATATATATTTTTTTCATGTATTTTCATAGCAAGTAAGGTAGTTTTTCTATTATTTTAAATATCACACTTGTATTATGCTTAATCTTCTTATAAACTCCTTTTTTTTCAGTATTTTTGTCATTTTTGACTTTTTTTTCAAATTTCTATAATTTAAATTGTTTAAACATCTGAAAATTCTAAAAATAATTATATAACGTCATTTTTATCAAAATCATTCATAAATTATGATAAATGAGAGAGATACCCCCCATTTACTATTAAAATTAATTAAAAAAGTCATGGTAATTATGGTAATTAGGACCATGGTAATGAAAATTTGCTAATTAATAATTAATTAAAAAATTTAGAAACACAGTAAAAATGTTGTAGGCTATTCGTGTGAAAAAGAAACACATTTGACATGACAAGAATAAATAACAACAAAATATAACGCGTACTTTAGGCCTGGCAAAATATCTATGAATGAGGAGGACTAAATGACAAAGTGCATTTTTACAACATTATTTCCCTTTATCTTCTCAACGTTATGAAGTACGCTTTTTCTTTTAAAACATATTGCTAAAATGACCAATGCTCTGTTAATTGATCTTATCATGATCGTTGTACTACGTATAGTATCATTGTTGTGATAGTGTTTGTGTCAGGTCATGGCAATTATGAAAAAGTCGTGTGACAGACTTTACTACCTTGTAATTTATTTATTTTTAGTTATATTTTCAGACTGATTATTTTATTCTAAGGGGTAGTTATCCATTAATTGACCATATTTTTTTAAGAATTTTTTAACAACTCAATTTCGAATTAAATGGGTTTGTATCCGACGACCCAAGCAATGTGACAGTCATGGTAGTGAGAAATTAGAGGTTCAAAAATTTTTTTAACACAGATTCCATCCCATTTATCTTCTTTTTCTTGATGGCAGGTATAGAAGACACTGTCTAGTATCTACAAAAAAATTTACATAACCCTGGGTATTTATTAACCTACGTTCTCCAGCTTGTGACATGCTTTTGCCAGAATTTGGGAGAAGTGCCCTATGATGGTTGAAACGGCAAAAGTGACATTCACTTGACGATTCGAAAGGATTTGTAAAACTTTAGTTGAATAAAACACTTTTCTATTCTATCCTATTCCAGTGTTAATTTATGGATTGACAATAAATCGATGTGGATATGAATAAATCCGCAAAGTAAATAAAAAATGGTGCATATAAAATTAACTTGATTTGAAAAAAAATATTTGGTCCACAGTTGGCCGCACTCAAGGAATTGATTGTGTTTATGGTTAAATGTTTTTGGATAATGATAAGATCACGTCGTTGTGAATAATTAAATCTTGTAAAAAAAATTCAGAAATACATAGTACAGTGATGTATATAAGACTTACATTTCAAATTTAGCTAGTTAGATAGACTAGATAGATTAGACTATGACATATTATAACTAGTGGATCCGGCAGACGTCGTCCAGCCCGGTGACATACCGATATCAACACCACCTACTGAGACCCGGTGGGTTACCTGTACCTACCCGGTAATTGTGTTTTCGAACCATCCAGGAGCCCATTGTTAACAAGTGTAAATTGAAAATTTAAAAAACCCCCGACATTCGCCATTTAGTGGCGGCGGCCATCTTGAATTTGCAATAGTGCTATTCTACTAGTCAAGCCCTTTCATTTGATACCCATATCAAGGGAGTTGTGAAAAAATATATCATCCGCCATTTTGTAGCGGCGGCCATCTTGGACCGATTTTCATCAAACATAGCTAAGAACACTCTCGACTAATTCACCTTTCAAACAAAAAAAACCGCATTCAAATCGGTCCACCCGTTTGAGCGCCACAGGGGAACAGACAGACACACACACACACACACACACACACACACACACACAGACACGTCAAACTTATAACACCCCGTCGTTTTTGCGTCGGGGGTTAAAAATGAAAAATGTGATAAATGAAGAACCGCTCGACCGATTTTGTGCAAACTTCACATAAACCATCTACTAAATAGTCCGAACAAAGCCTAAACATTTAATTTGGATAGGTGAGCCCGTTCTCGAGTTATAAAATTACAACGAAAAGTGGCATTGATTTTTATATTATACTAGCTGACCCCCGCGACTTCGTCCGCGTGGTTATACTATAGGTTTTTATGTAGGATCGGATTGGATCCCATAATCCTTTTTTGTACCTAAACTATATGTAGCCTAAGTAATGTGGCTAATTCTGTTGTACACAATCTCTAAATCTAAACTAAAATGACAGGTCTAAATATATTCCTGTCTCTTTCACAATCCTCCCTGCTGAAGGGGATAGCACTATTTTTAAACCTGTCAATTTAGTTTAGGTTTAGAGATTGTGTACAACAGAATTAGCCACATTATAATAATATATAATATGTATATCGATGCAAGAAAACGACTGCTTTTCTTGTTCAACACTCGCATAGAGGCCGTTTTTTGAAACATTGCACGCTCTAGTAATAATATGATAGTTTATCTCCGGTGGGAACTAGCCCCGTGCAAAACCCGTCAGCGATATGAAAATTCATTTCAGCAGCAATAAGGCTTGCATTTATCTCCGAATTTTGTATCGATCAAATACAGCCCGCACAGATAAACGAGGAGTATGTAAGTAATCTCTCCGTAATCTCACTGATGAGATACTCGCGGTCGCATTTTTCAAACGCGCGATAAGTAGGTAAGTACGCGAGTGTGCAGTGGATTTTAAACAGGTGATACACAATAGGTATTCGTCGCCGCCGTCGTCGTCGTCGTCGTCGTCGTCGTCGTCGTCGTCGTCGTCGTCGTCGTCGTCGTCGTCGTCGTCGTCGTCGTCGTCGTCGTCGTCGTCTCAACCAATAGACGTCCACTGCTGGACATAGGTCTCTTGCAAGGATCGCCACAGAACACGATCTTATGCCGCCTGATTCCAGCGGCTACCAGCGACTCGCTTGAGAATGAGATCGTCTGTCCATCGGGTCGCGCGTCTACCAACGCATCGTTTACTGGTGCGAGGTCGCCATTCAAGCACCTTGGGACCCCAACGTCCATTGGTTCTTCTAGCAATGTGCTTCGCCCATTGCCACTTCAGCTTCGCGACTCGATGAGCTATGTCGGTAACTCTGGTTCTCCTGCGGATCTCCTCATTCCTGATTTGATGCCGCAGAGATACTCCGAGCATAGCTCTCTCCATCGCCCGCTGTATTATTGTATACCTACCATATTATTGTATACCTACAATAGGTATTGTAGGTATACATTAATAATAAGTGGTGATAGGTTTAATACCTTCAAGTCGGTGGTTTTGCGATGGGTTCTCCTAAAGCATCTGTTGCGGCTAATATTTTTAATGGAATGAACGGAGGGAGAACTAATAGAGAAAAATGCACACTAAACTGACTGACTGCTGACTGCGTTATGTGAATGACGTTTTCGACATTGTAGAAAAGAAAGACCTGGCAGAGATGTTCTTATGCTTTGCTAAATCGTTGATCCGATTGCGATGAAACTTTTGTGGGTCGTTCTGCATACTCCCGTGAAGGTTCCTAGTGCAAAAAATCTACCATTTCCTAGGTAACTCGAGTAAAACAATCTTGGTTTGTCATTTTATTCACAAATAGTTTTCAAAATAAATATAAATTAACAAAACTATCATTTATAAACACTCATCTTTTATAAATCTCAAAGATTTAACTAGTTACTACAGATTTCTATTTAAATTTTTTATTGTTAATGTATGTAAATTTTAGCAGTTTGCGTTTAAAATATGTATTTATTTTATCTACATACGTCATTTTATTTACCAGACGACTTAATAATTAATACATATTAGAGGTACCAGTATTACATTTTTGAATATCTAGATTCTAGGTATTATAGTTCTATTGAAAAAATATTCGCCTAAGTACACATAGGTAGTTTCCATCCTGTATATTTTAAGCTTATAATATGCAGGAAAATCCTTTTGATACTTTTGATCATTTTGTTTTCATTTCCATAACAAAGATTTATAAAGAGAATTTATTTTACATTTTGATGGCAGTTTATAAAATTGCAGTGAATAAATTAACTTACCGACTAATCCAAATCCAGCATACGAAAACTTTTTGTTTTTCAAAAACAAAAGAAAGCTCAAAACTTTTTTTATTATAAGTAAATCCAAAAAGAGTCTGGCAAACTTAAATATTAATTTTTAAAAGTCATACAGCGCAACACTCGTCTGCGTTTTTGGAAACTTTTGTAAACCTAGCGTTAACTTTTCTTAAATTTTCGCGCGTGCAGACTAAAGAACAGCGCACCGTGCGTCCACAGCGGTGGGTTGAAATGGACTGACGTCGCGCCTCCGATGATACCATGGATTAATTTTAATATATATTATCTTTTTATTAATAGTAGCATGTCATAAAATTGAATTTTATAGCGTAATTTACATTTTTATCTAAACACTAGCCGACCCCCGCGACTTCGTCCGCCTGGATATAGGTTTTATATAGGATCGGATTGGATCCCATAATCCTTTTTTGCACCTAAACTAAATGTAGCCTAAGTTACTCCTTATAACATCACCTATCTGCCATTGAAAGTTCCATCAAAATTGATCCAGCCGTTTCGGTAATTAGCTGGAACAAATAGACAGATCGACAAACATAAATTTAAACGCACACCAGTTTAAAATAAGCCGTACGTTCAAAGATCCGGGTCCCAAGTTATTTGAACCCAATAAATGTCTGTCATTTCTAAACCAAAATACCTATGACCTTGAAATATTTACGGGACAATACTTAAAATACTACCTTTCTAACAAAAAAAGAATGAGTTAAATCGAACTACGCGTTAATGAATTACAGCTAAATACACGTTTTACCTTTCTTCCCCTCTCCCAAGGGAACCGTGCTGAATTTCGGGATAAAAAGTATCCTATAACCTACCTTGGAGTATAAACTCAAATCGTACCAAGTTTCATTCGAATCCATTCAGTAGTTTCGGCGTGATGCGCGGCCAAGATACAGACAGACAGACAGACAGACAGACAGACAGACAGACAGACAGACAGACAGACAAAAATGAAACAAATTGCAGTTTTGGCTTCAGTATCGATTATAGAGTGCCCTCCAATAAAAATTTTCAAAATATCTTCAATGTACAGAATTGGATCTGTTACAGTTTTATTATATTATAGATTTTGTCGACGTAGATTTTCACCGGTAAGCAATTTGTTTGGATAAGCTGCAAAAATGACTGCTTTGATTTAAATATCTATTAGGTAACTTAGTGAACTAGTTTTACTTTAATAGCTAACATAAAAGTTAATTAATTTGTAGTGAGTTCACAAAATACTTATACTGTTGCTATAATTATAAATTTGATAACATGAACAAACTGCGGTTAGGCTGGCTGGTCATTGGCTGATTTTTCTTCTGATAACTGAATCTGGTTAATTTTTTTTTTTGCAAAAGTGAGCCAACGCAAATATGAACGTCATTTTCGTGCTGAAATTAGTTCAGTGCAAAAATTCTGTCAGTATTCTTGATGCCATATAACGAGGATGTGACTAATTGTAAAGTAAGTAAAGTACGAGTAATTAGGTCGGATCGCTTGGTCAGCTATAGGTTTGATAATAATTTATTCGCAGACAAACAAAAACTTCTTGTATAATAGATAACTTCTCTATTTGTTAGAGAATTTATTGTAACAATTTTATATTATTAATAATTAGGTATCAACCTATCATTACCAGCCTACTACAGGTCACGGGTCTCCTCTTGGAATGAGAATAAGGCCGTAGTCCACCACGCTGGCCAAGTGCGGATTGATAGACTTCACACGCTTTTGAGAACATTATGAGAACTCTCAAGCATGCAGGTCTCCTCATGATGTTTTCCTTCACCGTTAAAGCAAATTCTCCGAAAAGTTAGAGGTCCGTGCCAGCTATCGAACTCGGTCCACCCGAAAGGAAGGCCAAAGTCTTAACCACTAAGCTATTACCACTGTGAACGTAATTTTGGTTACAATTCGAAGTTTACTTTCCCTATTTTGTTAGCAGTTTGTTAGTTATATTATGCTGCAAATCGTATGATAAGGAAATAAATATCTTCCTTATTTATCTTAAGTGCATTGTTTATCACGATATTGATATTGTTGAGTAACAGATCTGAATCTGTCGGTGTTTTGAAAAGTATTTTTTCCTTTAAAGGTACCTTTTTGGAATCTGTGGATATCGCAATGTTTTTGTTTTCCAATTCATATCCGATTACTATGAGAGGAAAATATTATCATACAACGTTAGTTTTACTTTGCGCAAAAACCGAAACACGTGTCAAATATTTTTACATTAAGAATATTTATACAAAATTTCAAAAAAATATAATGAAAAGTAACGAAGTTATAAGCTTGTTATGTTGCGTCGTTGTCCTCGAAAAAAATGGTCACCGCAAGCCGTCGCCGCAGGGACTAGCGATCGACGCGAGTTGAATGACGGCCGCTGTGTGCCGACCGTCAGCTGATGCGCGGTAAACCATTGTGTCTAAGCTCGTAAGATTTCAAAATATTTTTGGACAAAAATATAACAGTACTAGTAGGGCGCGTGGGTGCGCGGCCCGCAAGCGGACCGCGAGGTTTCGCTTTCGGGTATTTTGGTTTGAGCAGCCGCACCTATCTCTCCCATATTCCTAATCCTCGATCATTATCATTCTCCATATATTTACTTCGAATCATTCTGCTCATCAAGTAGATCTTTAAGTATTGATCATCTTTTTCCAAGAAACCACTCTTACATCTTGTATACTTAGTAAGATAGACACCGACGAAATTTGTATAGCCGCCATCTTGAATCCGTCATTTTGGGGTTTTTTTAGCTCAGTGGCAATTGGATGAGGTTTCGAGTAATTTTTGTTTGAGCACCTCCCACCTATTTACAATACCCTGCCCGGGCTGCTCAACCGTCTTCCAAACCCTCAATCATCATGTTTTCCCATATTTTTCTTTGAGATTTCTCCAAATAACCGGATCACAGCCTTGCATAATTCATAACTTGTAGTCTTTTCAATATTCGCCATACATTTTCTATGGAAAATTAAATTCCGCCATTTTGAATTTTTTTTCTATTCATCGAGTAGACCTACGGATCCTGATCATCTTTTGCGAAGAAACCACTCTTCCATCTTGTATACCCTTCGAGATTTGAATGGCGGCCATCTTTTTTTCGCCATTTTGAATTTTTTTTCAGCTGACTGCCAATTGGATGACGTTTCGAGTGACATTTGCTCGAGCACCCCCCACCTATCTTCAATACCTTAAGCGTGCCCGTCGCTCGTCTCTGAAATCCTCAATCATCAGCTCTCTCCATATTTTTGTTCCGAATGAATTTTTGTCCTCTCTACGACACCATTATTGAAAAAATAATTTTCATACAAAATTGTTCAGGAGAGGTGATCAATCAGTCAGTCAGTCAGTCAGTCAGTGAATGAATCAGCACGAGCAGCTATATATATATACTAGTAGGGCGCTTGGCTGCGCGGCCCGCTAAAGCGGACCGCGGGGATTTCAGTATTATTTTTGTTTTAGCAGCCTCCACCTTCTTCTATCATTTTCAGCATCTTTAACCCTGGCCGTGCTCCTCATCCATCTTCCAAACCCTCGATCATCATCACTCTCCAAATTTTTTTCTCCGAATCATTTGCCAGAAGGAGAGTTCTTCCATAAAAACAAATTTTGAAAAGGAACCGTATCAAAGTCTTGTATAGTTTCCCAACTTATAGTCTCTTCAATATTCGCCATATATTTTGTGTGAAAAAAATAAATTTTGCCATCTTGATTTTTTTCTGTTCATCAAATTGTAGATCTTTAGTTCTTGATCATCTTTTGCCAAGAAAACACTATTCCATCTTTTATACTTGGTGAGATAGACACCGACGAAATTTGTATAGCCGCCATCTTGAATCCGCCATTTTGGACTTTTTTTCAGCTCACTGCCAATTGGATGATGTTTCGAGTAATTTTTGTTTGAGCACCTCCTACCTATCTTCAATACCCTGCCCGGGCTCCTCAACCAACTTCCAAACCCTCAATCATCATGTCTTTCCATATTTTTCTTTGAGAGTTCTCCAAAAAACCGCATTAAAGTCTTGCATAGTTCACAACTTGTAGTCTCTTCAATATTCGCCATACATTTTCTATGGAAAAATAAATCCCGCCATTTTGAATTTTTTTTCAATTCATCAAGTAGACCTTTGGATCCTCATCATCTTTTGCGAAGAAACCACTCTTCCATCTTTTATACCCTCCGAGATGGAGACCGACGAAATTTGTATGGCGGCCATCTTTTTTTCGCCATTTTGAATTTTTTTTCAGCGGACTGCCAATCGGATGACGTTTCGAGTGACATTTGCTCGAGCACCCCCCACCTATCTTCAATACCTTAAGCGTGCCCGTCGCTCGTCTCTGAAATCCTCAATCATCAGCTCTCTCCATATTTTTGTTCCGAATGAATTTTTGTCCTTTATACGAAACCATTAGTAAAAAAAAAATTTTTCATACAAAATTTTACAGGAGGGGTGATCAATCAGTGAGTCAGTCAATGAATCAGCACGAGCAGGTATATATATATTAACTAGTAGGGCGCTTGGCTGCGCGGCCCGCTAAAGCGGACCGCGGGGATTTCAGTATTATTTTTGTTTTAGCAGCCTCCACCTTCTATCATTTTCAGCATCTTTAACCTTTAACTGTGGACACGGGGTCTCACAGACCTTTGGCTCTTGTTGATTTCTTAAAATAACATATTTCCCGCCACCCCACGCGAGTGACCGTTTCAGTAGCTTCGAGTTAAGTCACCAAACGCTCGACGAAGGAAGAAGTTGCGCTATCCGGTGCCATATACGTAAGTAACACGTATTTAAAGTTTAAACGGGGTCTGTGAGACCCCATGTCCATAGTTCTTGTTGAAACAATATTTTTATATTCTTACTTTTGTTTTAGATTTTAGGTTCAAAATGGTCAAAAATAATAAACCAAATACTTCTGGTTCAAAAATGCCTGTATAAGAAACGATTGGGAAGCAGAAGACGACAAAAACATTGCATTTAGATAATCCGCCTGATGATGAAGTTCTTCCAGATGATGTCGAAGCTCAAGAAGAAGACCAAGAAAATGTAACCTTAGTCCACCAAAATTACATAGAAAGACTGCCAACAAATGTGTGAATATCTGCAATGCTCAAACCCCCATTGAATGTCCATAATTAAAGGGTAATTGACTCTTTGTCAAAAAATTTTTGTTTACAGTTGAGAATGAACTTTTTTATTTTTTTTAATAAAAATTTATCAAACTTTAATAAAAAATGACATTAACATTGATTTTTCAAAGAAAAAATTATTTTATAGAACTTTAAGTGATCTCACTGCCAATTTAGCCTGAAAAGTGATATTTTTCGTTTTTATTGTAATAATTTGTATTTTGTAATAAATATTTCTGATATATTTTTAAAATCTTATTATTTATAATCCTTACATTCACTTTAACTGCTTTTTTAAATAAATTTTATTACATATTAATATAAATGACGCCAATCAATTTAGGGGTCTGTGAGACCCCATGTCCATGATAGTGTTACAAAAAATAAGTGTCCATAGTTAAAGGTTAACCCTGGCCGTGCTCCTCATCCATCTTCCAAACCCTCGATCATCATCACTCCAAATTTTTTTCTCCGAATCATTTGCCAGAAGGAGAGTTCTTCCATAAAAACAAATTTTGAAAAGGAACCGTATCAAAGTCTTGTATAGTTTCCCAACTTAGTCTCTTCAATATTCGCCATATATTTTGTGTGAAAAAAATAAATTTTGCCATCTTGATTTTTTTCTGTTCATCAAATTGTAGATCTTCAGTTCTTGATCATCTTTTGCCACGAAATCACTCTTCCATCTTTTATACTTGGTGAGATAGACACCGACGAAATTTGTATAGCTGCCATCTTGAATCCGCCATTTTGTTTTTTTTTCAGCTCAGTGCCAATTGGATGAGGTTTTGAGTAATTTTTGTTTGAGCACCTCCCATCTATCTGCCATACCCTGCCCGGGCTCCTCAACCATCTTCCAAACCCTCAATCATCATGTCTTCCCATATTTTTCTTTGAGAGTTCTCCAAAGAACCGCATCAAAGTCTTGCATAGTTTACAACTTGTAGTCTCTTCAATATTCGCCATACATTTTCTATGGAAAAATAAATTCCGCCATTTTGAATTTTTTTTTTCAATTCATCAAGTAGACCTTTGGATTCTCATCATCTTTTGCGAAGAAACCACTCTTCCATCTTTTATACCCTCCGAGATGGAGACCGACGAAATTTGTATGGTGGCCATCTTTTTTTCGCCATTTTGAATTTTTTTTCAGCTCACTGCTAATTGGATGACGTTTCGAGTGACATTTGTTCGAGCACCCCCACCTATCTTCAATACCTTAAGCGTGCCATTCGCTCGTCTCTGAAATCCTCAATCATCAGCTCTCTCCATATTTTTGTTCCGAATGAATTTTTGTCCTCTATACGAAACCATTAGTGAAAAAAAAATTTTTCATACAAAATTTTACAGGAGGGGTGATCAATCAGTGAGTCAGTCAATGAATCAGCACGAGCAGCTATATATATATTAATTAATATAAAAATGGTTGGATTCGATTTTGTTACTGATTCTGAACAAACTACTTTCAGGTTTTGCGTAAAGTAAAACTAACGTTGTATATTTTAGCCTAGACATTTGTGAAAATAATTTTTATTCAATTTCACATTTGCATAGACAGTCTATGTAAACTTCTCTAATTAAGCTTGATACAAGTGTAAATTGAAAATTTAAAAAACCCCCGACATTCGCCATTTTGTGGCGGCGGCCATCTTGGATTTGTAATAGTGATATTCTACTAGTCAAGCCCTTTCATTTGATACCCATATTAAGGGAGTTGTGAAAAAATATGTATGTAGGTAATCCGCCATTTTGTAGCGGCGGCCATCTTGGAAAAATGCGTGGACTAACATACATAAATACATATTACGTATAAAAAATTTAATTATAAGTAGGTATATTTGTTTGGAAGCCTTACTAGATTATGATATTGTGAATAATCTATCTATTCTATACATATAATAAAATCGTAGAATTGCCGTATCTGTACATTGAAGATTTTTGCAAAATAATAACTGGGGAATGTCAGGGATAAGTAATAGAACGTAAAAAAGCTATTTTTGAAATTTTTGTCTGTTTGTCTGTTTATCTGTTTGTCTGTTTGTCTGTTTATCTGTTTGTCTGTTTGTCTGTATGTTTGTGCGCGCATCACGTAAAAACTACTGAATGGATTGAAATGAAACTCGGCATGATTTAAGTTAATACTATGGAGTAACATATAGGATACTTTTTATCCCGAAATTCAGCACGGTTCCCTTGGGAGAGGGGATGAAAGGCAAAATGTGTACTTAGCTGTAATTCGTTAACGGGTGGTCCGATTTCATTCATTCTTTTTTTGTTAGAAAGAAGATACTTTAAAGACTATTGGCTTATCTCCGAAAGGCTGGACCGATTTTGATGGGACTTTCACTGGCGGATGTTTACATTTTGATGTACCTAAACATCCGCCAGTGAACTTTTAACAGTTTTTAGCAAGGTTTAAGCTCAAAAGAGCATAGGAAAAACAAAATGATTCCCACGGGATTATTAAAATCGGTATCCACGCGAACGAAGTCGCGGGTATCCGCTCGTGTTTCAATAATATTATAATTATACATACATACGTGTCGGATTGGTGACCTCCTTTTTTTTGAATTCGGTTAATAATATTCAAAAGAGTTTCACTTTCAGTATAATCTATACTTCTATACCTACTAATATACTAATATACTAATCTATACTTAATATAATAAAGCGGAAGAGTTTGTTTGTTTGAACGCGCTAATCTCAGGAACTACTGGACCGATTTCAAAAATTCTTCACCGTTGCATATGATCTACGTGATCCTTGAGTGCTATAGGCTATATATGTACCACGGGTGAAGCTGGGGCGGACTGCTAGTAGTTTTATAAGGACGAACTTTAATTATACTGTGATTAAAGAAATTTATTATAATTGATAGAAGATCATGATTGGTGTGGTGTACCTAGATGTATTGGTATACCAACAGGCAACGTGGCCGTACCAGCATGATCGTGGATACAAATCCGGGGAACCTTTGCCGCTACAGGGGAACAGACAGACACACACACACACACAGACACGTTAAACTTATAACACCCCGTCGTTTTTGCGTCGGGGGTTAAAAAGACACACACATTCAATACTGTATTCATTTAGCTTTGTATAAACGAACGTAACCGCAAATTTTGTTAACAACTGCAACCGATTTTCGGGCCGTATAGACTGAGAGCTATCGGTGCAAGTTATGCAAGATGTGAAAACCCAAAAGAGACTAAATAGACAGAATAAATAATACCTACTGAACACAGTACATAGTACCTACATAGTAGTAGTAGTAGTAGTAAGCTATTATAGTTTATTAGTTTTCTAATTATAAATTACTAGCGGACCCGGCAGACGTCGTCCTGCCCGCTATTAGCGCCACCTACCGGGCTCAATTTTTCTACTTATAAACCTTCCTCTTGAATCACTCTATCTATTAAAAAAAACCGCATCAAAATCCGTTGCGTAGTTTTAAAGATTTAAGCATACATAGGGACATAGGGATATAGGGACAGAGAAAGCGACCTTGTTTTATACTATGTAGTGATTACAACGTGTGCAGCCTACTGTACCTACCTAATTGCTATTTGGTCACCATTTTGTTCCGTTTCTCATTAATTATTTTCTTATTTGTTTTATTAACATTATAATAATTATTACAGACTAGAGGATGCCCGCGACTTCGTCCGCGTGGATTTAGGTTTTTGAAAATCCCGCGGGAATTCTTACTTCTTTCTAAGCTTCTTTGAGCTCATACGGTTAAAAGTGGCCCATTAAAATGGAACTATAGTAATGAGTATAATTTTTTTAATAGCTCTTTCCCATCACTAAAGTTTTCCCAATGAAAGTCCCATCAAAATCAATCCAACATTTCGAAGACAGACGAATACAAATTTTAAATGATTATTCAGACGTTCAAAGGCCCCTGTGCAATCCGGGTTCTAAGTTATGTGGAATACTGAGGGTTATGATAGCTGTAATTTCTGAACTGCAAAACCAACTTTGAAATATTTACGGGACAATTTTTAAAGTATTTCCTTTGGCAGAAGAAAAAAAAAGAATGAAAGAAACCCGTTAATGAATTACAGTACACATTTTAACTTTCATCCGCTCTTCCAAGGGAACCGTGCTGAATTTCGGAATGAAAAGCATCCTATAGGTATGTTACTCCGTTGTGTGAACTTAAATCATGGCAAGTTTTATTTTAATCCATTCAGTAGTTTTTGCGTGATACGCGCACAAATATACAGACAAACAGACAAACAGACAAAAAAAATTACTTTAACGTTTAAATTAACGTTCTATTACTTATCCCTATAACGTCTCGTCTAAAATGTACAGACACGGCAAGTCTACGATTTTATTAGTTTGCATACGATTTATTTTGCTGTCAGTTTTACTATATGTGACTCACGGATTAAATACCAGAAAATCAATATCTGGAGCATCTTCTGCTCCCAGCTTATATTCATTGAATCAGAATTTTTAGTACATTTTCTGTACATCAAATAGATCCATTGACAAGTAGGTATAAAGTTTGTAAACTAAAACCCGACTACGCTTAAAATAATTTAATAATAATTTAGTGTGCGAAAACGAGGGGCAAGCAACTAGTGGCACCATCTGTTATGTCTATCCGAATTACTAATTTAACAATCTAGAAAGCCGCGCGTAGGTCGTTTCTTGACTTCTTAAATAAAATGTAGCCTATGTCACCCGGACCATAACAACGAATCAATAGACACAACATTCATCAAAATCGGTCCAGTAGTTTAGACGCTACGGTAATACACACAGAGTACAAAAATCGACCACAAACATACATACATTCATACATACATAGACTGCTAAAATCATAACCTTTCGTTTTGGTTTTACCGTAGTCGGGTAAAAATGTATGGACTCTTAGACTAGTGCCAACTGTCGAATTGTAACTGTAAACTCGATGTAGTTATATTTCACAAATTGGTGGAGCGTGGAACAGTTAAAGTTTGTAACCGAGCAAATGCTGCTGCGGTTTTGAGAAACGACGCTGCACTGGTGAAATTGGTGCAGTTCTACTGTTTATGTGTTCATATTATTAAGTATTCCAGTTTATGAAAAAAGACAAGGATTCAAGTATTTGTTGATTTTTTCGTTGAATAATTGATTAACAAGAGATAAAGTTCGTTAAGTAAAACCCTACGACGGCACGGCTTTGCCGGTAGGATGGTAACCAGCCACGGCTTAAGCCTCCCACCAGACCAGACCATGTAGACAATTTAGAAGTTATGAAATCCCAAATTGCCCCTGCCTGGAATCGAACCCGGGACCTCCCACTTATAAGACCACAGCACTCACCACTGCGCCAGGGAGGTCGTCAAAATTGATACTTGATAATGACAATGATAGCTTGCATTCCGGAGCAGACATAGACTACATTTCATCTCGTACAAGTATAAATTTAAAATTTAAAAAAACCCCCCGACATTCACCCTTTTGTGGCGGCGGCCATCTTGGATTTGCATATTGCTATTTTACTAGTCAAGCCCTTTCATTTGATACCCATATTGAGAGATTTGTGAAAAAATATGTAATCCGCCATTTTGTAGCGGCGGCCATCTTGGAACGATTTTCATCAAACATAGCTAACAACACTCTCGACTAATTCATCTATAAAACAAAAAAAAACCCCCGTCGTTTATGCGTCGGGGGTTAAAAATTAAAAAGTTCCGATGGAAATTAGAAAACCTACATCCACGGCGATCAAGTCGCGGACATCAGCTAGTCGTGTATGAATTATTTTATTAAGAACTTTATTTCTGTCTTCACTTGCAAATTACAATACGAATAAAAATACACACGACCCGTTGTGTTATCGACGTGTGTACGAGTAACGAGAGGAAATGCAGCTGAATCATCGAGTAGCTGCTAAGACTCAAACAAAATATATTCAGAAAACTAGCTGATGTTTGTGTGGATTGTTTTTTTTTTAATCCAGTGAATCGTGAAAACAGACAAAAACGCCAGAAAGAGTCGTAGCCTGGAAATAGGAAGTTGTTTGTCGGTTTGTTCAGTGAGTGTTTTGTGTGGTTCTGCTGCTGTTCGATGAGTCTGTTTTTCTATTCTAATTTTGATGTTAAGTTGAACTATTGCCCTATTGATGTTGATATTGGTTAGGAGGTCGATGTCGTCAGATTGGGCTGGTGTGGTTCGGATGGCTATGAGGGGTTGGTGAAGGCCAAGCTAGGTAGGGCTCCACTCGAGTTAATTCCATGTTCTTAATGTGCCACGGTTCTTCCTACAAAGGTTAGTGAATTTTTCATAGTACCGATATGGATAAGGGTTGCGCCCAATAACAAATGCATAAGAATCTGTCATTAACACTTCAAAATTCAAAGATGGATACGGTACAACCTATCTGAAAACTCTTGACAGTTAGTAAACCTATCGCATCTGGTCGCGCTTAGTAGGAAGGATGCCTGTCATCTGATGGTGCTTGACAGTTAGGATGCCTGTCATCTGGTCGCACTTCGTAGTAAGGATACCTACCTGTCATCAGATCGCGCATGACAGATAACAGATATCTGATTGCGCTTGACAGTTAAGATGCCTGTTATCTGATAGCATTTGACAGTAAGGATGCTTGTAAACTGATCGTGCTTGTAAGAAAAGGTGCCTGTCGACTGAAGCGGAGCGGAGTGGAGCGGAGTGGAGCGGAGTGGAGCGGAGTGGAGCGGAGTGGAGCGGAGTGGAGCGGAGTGGAGCGGAGCTGGAGCGGAGTTTTGATTAACAGACTAGGGCCTGTTTCACCGCCTTCTGAGAAGTATCGCATGGCTATCTACAACTTTTGTCTTTGTCACTTGACATAAAGTAAGAAAGTGACAAAACTTACGTTAAGGCTATCCGACACTTATCAGAAGGTGGTGAAACAGGCCGTAATTAGATTATTGTTAGATGATGCACACCATTGCCTTCAGTTTTATGAATACCTTAAGTCCGTCTATTTTTTCTTTTAGTCTGAATAATGGAACGTAAAAACCCGCTGAAAGCACTCATTGATTTGTACTTTATGCGTTTTTTCGCATGAGTAAACAAAATTATTGTAAATTTAAATCATGGTATTTGAATAAATACATGATTCGGCGAGGAACCTTGTATTTAATCAAATTTCCTTTTAGAACAAGGAAAATCAGTTTGTTGGAGTCAAATATTAAGAGCGTTTTTTTTAAAGCAACCTATGTTTTGTCTGTGGTTTGTCTTGGCCGTGTCTAGTCATACCTAGGCTTGTAGTTTGGGCACTGAAAATTGGACCTCGAATTTTAAATTCACCACGTAAGTATAACTATAATTGCCGTGAACTGAAATTCAAAATGCGTCGATGCAATAATGTAGGTACCTAGGTCCCTTGTACCTTTTTTTTTTTTTTTTTTGACGCTGGGAAATGCATTTACGCACACCCTCCGGAAACCTTACAGCGAACTGCAATGCTTCCGGAAGGTAGTGTGGGACTCAGGCAGGCCAAGAAGTGGCCAGAATACCCACTAAAACCCAGCGATGTTCCTCCGTGTCGCCTGGTGGCTGGGTTACGGGTACACTTGCGCAATCATCCGCGACCCAGCCGGCGCCGTCCGCCGAGGCAGACCCTCCACCGGGGGGCCTAAAGGCCCCCTAACACCGTATGAGGCGCACCAGGAACATAGTGGTGCGCCTCCCGACCCGAGGCATCTCAACGGGCGACGGATACGCCATTCCATCACCCGGAGTTCCTCGCCAGAGGCAACCCTCAAGAGGGCCACACCCGCAGGCGACCCTCAAGAGGTTCACCCCTCGTGTAATTTTTTATAGAGGTTTTCTTCCTCGCGGCCCCTCGCTCAGTGCGTGGGGCCCCCGGTTCCGCTCAGTGCGGATTACGGGTTGCCCGACGGTGGCCGAAGCCAGCGCCCACCGGCCAAAAAGACCAGCGGACCCGCCGCGCAGGGCGTTTCCACCCCCTCCTGTAATTTTTTAACGAGGTTTTCTTCCTCACGGCCCGAAAGCCTCCCCCCAATTGTCGCCGCCCGGAGTCTCCACAGTCCACTCTGATGAACAGAGAAGTACCAGGATCCTCCAAGCGGCAACCCCCTGCTGGTTTTGGTCCGCGCCGGGTTTCCCCGGTACCTCCCATATCTGGGAGGCGTTCCCCCATCCGCCACCGGGGGGACGCGCCCAATGGGGGACCAGCAACCCCACACGGGAGCTCCCTTGTACCTACCATAAACAGGTCAAGCTCTAGTCAGCGTATAACAGCGTTAATTACTGGACTCAACCTTGCTTGTGTGGCAAGTGATATTTAAACGTAAATTGTCTCGCGGTAATGAGACAAGGAACAAAAGAAGAGGCCTAATTTGAACAGCCAAAGTCGGTCACCCATGCAGTCACCGACTTTTTTTTTTTTTTTTTTTTACGCTGGGAAATGCATTTACGCACACCTTTCGGAAGCAGCGCAGCGGACTGCGAAGCTTCCGGAAGGTAGTGTGGGACTCAAGCAGGCCAAGAAGTGGCCAGAATACCCACTAAAACCCAGCGATGTTCCTCCGTGTCGCCTGGTGGCTGGGTTACGGGTACACTTGCGCAATCATCCGCGACCCAGCCGGCGCCGTCCGCCGAGGCAGACCCTCCACCGGGGGACCAAAAGGCCCCCTAACACCGTCTGAGGCGCATCAGGAACATAATGGTGCGCCTCCCGACCCGAGGCGTCTCAACGGGCGACGGATACACCATTCCATCACCCGGAGTTCCTCGCTAGAGGCAACCCTCAAGAGGGCCACACCCGCAGGCGACCCTCAAGAGGTTCACCCCTCGTGTAATTTTTTATAGAGGTTTTCTTCCTCGCGGCCCCTCGCTCAGTGCGTGGGGCCCCCGGTTCCGCTCAGTGCGGATTACGGGTTGCCCGACGGTGGCCGAAGCCAGCGCCCACCGGCCAAAAAGACCAGCGGACCCGCCGCGCAGGGCGTTTCCACCCCCTCCTGTAATTTTTTAACGAGGTTTTCTTCCTCACGGCCCGAAAGCCTCCCCCCCAATTGTCGCCGCCCGGAGTCTCCACAGTCCACTCTGATGAACAGAGAAGTACCAGGATCCTCCAAGCGGCAACCCCCTGCTGGTTTTGGTCCGCGCCGGGTTTCCCCGGTACCTCCCATATCTGGGAGGCGTTCCCCCATCCGCCACCGGGGGGACGCGCCCGATGGGGGACCAGCAACCCCACACGGGATCCAGTCACCGACTTGGATCAACGTTACTTAACCAGCGCATCCCTCAAGTCAACAGGAACTAGAGTAAAATATTATGATATTATGATAATTTTAATTTATAATATTATCATATTATTTGTTCCAACTTCCAAACTTATTGCACTTTCAGTGCACTTTCAGTGGATATTAGTGGTGCCTTTTTGACGCCAGTATGCTTAGTCTCACTTTGCATCCAAAACTTTATAGTATAGTATTGATCCAATGACTTCAGAGTAAAATGGACCTAAAACAGCTTATATTAAGGTTTGAGTTCTCCAATACATTCAGCATTCGAAAACAGCCAGCGCCCCTAGCAGAAATGTTGTAAAATAAATATTCGAACTATTGAATTACGACTTAAAAGAAGAGTCTTTGAGTTCATTTTGCTTTGAATTCATTGTGTGTCGATACTCGAATTTGGAACATCGTTGCCACTATGTAACAAGTGTAAATTAAAAATTTAAAAACCTCCGACATTCGCTATTTTTTGGCGGCGGCCATCTTGGATTTGCAATAGTGCAAAAAATATATACTAGTCAAGCCTTTTCATTTGATACCCATATTAAGAGAGTTGTGAAAAAAATGTGTAATCCGCCATTTTGTAGCGGCGGCCATCTTGGATGGATTTTCATCAAACATAGCTAACAACACTCGACTAATTCACCTTTCAAACAAAAAAAACTGCATTCAAATCGGTCCGCCCGTTTGAGCGCTACAGGGAAACAGACAGACACACACACACACACACACACACACACACAGACACGTCAAACTTATAACATCCCGTCGTTTTTGCGTCGGGGGTTAAAAAGTGGGACTAAGCATACTGGGTTATGTTCGCTGCTCCATGGTTATAACTCAATGCGCTGCCGGATTTAAAAGCTGCTAGGTGTAATTTGCCAGCGTGTTTTAACATTTTTAGCCGACTTCGAATTACTGCGTAGCGTAATAGCAAGGGGGGGAATAAAAAGCGCGCAGTGGTAAAAGTAATCACGTTTTTAACCCCCGACGCAAAAACGACGGGGTGTTATAAGTTTGACGTGTCTGTGTGTGTGTGTGTGTCTGTCTGTTCCCCTGTAGCGCTCAAACGGGTAGACCGATTTGAATGCGGTTTTTTTGTTTGAAAGGTGAATTAGTCGAGAGTGTTGTTACCTATGTTTGATGAAAATCGATCCAAGATGGCCGCCGCTACAAAATGGCGGATTACATATTTTTCACAACTCCCTCAATATGGGTATCAAATGAAAGGGCTTGACTAGTAGAATAGCACTATGCAAATCCAAGATGGCCGCCGCCACAAAATGGCGAATGTCGGGGGTTTTTTAAATTTTTAATTTATACTTGTAGCCGACTTCGAATTATACTTCGCATTTCTCCCAAAGATGATTATGGTTTACATGCAGCAGACGCTAGTCTGTGCTGTCCTTTATCACACTTTTAGAGTTATTTTATAATAAATTGTTTTTTCTTTTTTTTTACGTTGGTCACACACACTGAGTAGGTACCCTCACCCCACCGCCCTCGCCATGCCGATCCGGGTCGTCATTACGTTATTTTGTGTTGTCCGAGTCACACGTCGTCCAAACAAAATTCAAAAAATAAAAAGTGAAACGGGAAAAAGAAAAAGTGATTTAGTTGAAAAAGTTGAAGTGTATCACCCGCGGATTTTAATCATCAGTACCAGGAATCGCTAGCGACAATCATCACCGAGCGAGCAGAAAAATTCAAGGTAAGACTAGATTTATTCACTAGTAAGAACATTTTTACCCAGTGAACAAAATAATTATTGTTTACTGTTCATTGTTTTTATCTGCGTACCGTCTTCTGTTTATGTTAACGGTTCAATTGGAAATCTCAATGAGTTTCCCGTTAGACAGATAAAAGCTGTGGAATTTGCGCTCCAAACAAAAAGTTGAACAAAGAAATTTTTCCCTTGTAAAGGGCTGGAAGTTGCTTTGTCCCATTCTCACCTACTTAAATAGTGTGTGAGGTATATAAAAACTAGAGAGAAAGAATAGCCTAGGTGAATGACCTTGTCTTCACTAAAATATTTAAGGCGCCAGCTTCAGTGGCATATAGAATACATACTTATAACCTTGATTTCCTGTATTATTGACATGTACCTTATCCCGACAAAATGTGTGTGGAAAATATACATCCCGACCTATATGGTGTGTGGATAAAAATATAGTGATACCTGTCAAATAAATATAACTATCCCGACGTAAAACGTTTGTGGAAAATATATGTATATCCCGACCTATATGGTGTGTGGAAAATATATGTTTATCCCGACCCTTATGGTGTGTGGATAAAAATATAGTGATACCTGTCAAATAAATATAACTATCCCGACGTAAAACGTTTGTGGAAAATATATGTATATCCCGACCTATATGGTGTGTGGAAAATATATGTATATCCCGACCTTTATGGTGTGTGGATAAAATATAAGTATACCTACCATCCAGTCAAATACTCCGACGCATAGCGTGTGTGAGTTTTCTGTGTAGGGTCATAAAATAAATACCTACCTACATAAATTTCATCTTACCTTATTCTTATTGACATCTGATTCATAAGAATGACGAATTAGATCTTGAGATTTTACAATTATTATTGGGCTCAGACCCAACAAGAAAAACTATTCGGAGATTTGCCCATAAAGATTTGGCCACACGATGGAAACATTATACCCATCTATGTATTATTTTTGACTAACGGGTTGCTTATGGAAGATCGATATTCCAAAATAATATTTACCAAAAAGATCAGCGTCAAAGACGGTTGCTATGCGATACTCATTACAGAAGCTTAGCAAACAAAAGCGAGATATATATTCAAAAATATAAAAATCGACACCTTTGGTTCGGTTTAAATCTGTCGGAGTATCTGAAATCATCTAAGGCCACTTCAACCTCCGCTTCAAAGTTGATATCTAACCAGTTCCGCTCACAGCCGAGTACTTCTGTACCGGAAAACTCTAAACGTACGGGGGGCATGTGCACCTGCCCGAAAAGCGAGTATAATACGCATACCGGGCTGACATCAGCACCCGCTACCGCCACCGCACCGCCAAGTGGCCGTGCCGTGAAATTATGACTGAGCGCTTACGCTTACGCACTTAAGCTTACGACTCAATGCTAAATGTCGCACGCGCAATCGTGACAATGCTACATAAAGCTAATACATGCTATGACATGCTAGCTGCTTCGTCACCGGTACATAACACCGATACGTTTTTACGTATCATTGGCAGATCAGTTTTTCTTCACGAGTGGCTTCATATTTTTGGGCCAAAGAAAAACAATTTATCTCACCAATTTTTGCACTAAAGGAAAACATCGTTTTATTTTGAATTTATATGAATCAAACTTTATTTGTGTCAATAACTTCAAACATATGGAAGATATAAAAATACCACATTAATATTAATTAAAATGTACTGTACTGTACTGTATGACAACCGGTCTAATTTTTGATTCCGTGAAATTCTGACACTTGTCATTTTAAAAATACAATGAGTTATTTGTATGAATAACAGAGTTAACACCTGAAGTTCGATTTTACACCAAAATTAAAATGCCTGAAGCATCTGTCAGACTTTTTTCATATCTACATGTGGCAATTGATCATTCATTGATTCATTTATATGAGTTTTAAATTCATTATCTTTTTTGTGGGAACTGTTTTATGTCTGTAAATTAAGTCATTTTATGTCTGTATAACAGTAAGAAACGTCAGTTTCGCGAAATTAGAAATCCTTAGTAGAAATCAGACTTTAAAAGATGCATATTTTTTTTTTTACTGCCAGTGGCCGAAAGTAATATGCAGAAGCAAGTAAATAGAACGGTAAAATTTCTGAAGTCAACGTTTTACCATTTGGACTTTGCAACGTCTATGCCTATACAAAGGTTTTAAAAACCAGTCCTTCACATTTATGTATGTTCATCAGTTTATTTATCAGTTAATTTTCTTGACGATTTATTATGCATCAGAAATTCGGTTACAACTGTTTGGATAATGTAGAAGCGATTAACAATTTACTTTTGAAATTAAGATTTTTGATCAAGGATCACTCTTTACCCACAAAAAAAAAAAAAAAACAAATACAGAAAATGTATGAGAAATCAGAAAACTACCTAGTTATGTTGGTTTGTCGATGGCGGCGTGCCCGGCCTTCGACGACGGATTGGTTTATACGAAAATGTATGGATTTTCAAAGTTCTGGAAATTCTTGGCAATTCACTACTTTGATAATCGTAAGAAATATATGATCTGTATTGTTAACAATGATTTCATATGCTGGAGGAAGTGGAGAAATTATATTGATCCTGCAAATTGTTCATTTAAAATATGAAGAATATTCACTAGTACCTAGTGTATAGTGATGCGTCACGTTCGGGCTGTGGTGCAACCTGTAACGATGAGACAGCTTACGGATCACTCGCAACTGTAATTGCTTCACTCAAGAACCTTGGGACTCCAAAGTCCATCGGTTCTTCAATTTACTTGCAGCCTTTTATAACCTCAGTCTTTCACGACTTAGAAATTATAATATTTTATCAAAAATAAACAGCTATTGCCTATATCAATGTTTACAAAATTTCGCATCATATATTTATGTGATGCGATTGAATGATGAATGAAATACAAACATTAGTTGCAGATTTTGAATCTCGTCGAAAGTTCAACATGAACACAGAAAGGGAACTTACTGTTAGTGCATATCGTCAGATATAGGTTTATTCCGACAGATCTGACTTTGGTTTATTTGCCAGTAATCAAAATAACAAAATGTCAGAGGTACGCATCATGGAAGTTCTGAGATTGTTGATGCACTTACATCCAAAAAAAAAAAAAAAATTATAAGCCTTTCCATACTTTAGCCTTATTTCAAAATTTGCCACAAAATTAAATGTTACATGGCAAAGGTCGTTTTTTTTCTAACTCCAACGCATCGCTTAACATAGCAATGGTTTTTTCTCTAATAATTCTATGAATCAATATAACACATCTTTAAAGTCAAAATGACTGTTCTGCAAGAAAAAAGGTTATAATTATTGTGATTCCAATATTATACAGCAAATTGAATTTTTCACATAAAAATTCAGATGCAAGTTAAATTTCTATCATTCTCACTATCCATCATAATTTAGGATTAAATTCAGTATCAACAATGATTTAATCTCACAAAAAGATCTATCTTTAAAAAATCACCTTTTTGGCATTAACATCTCCACAAAAATACAGACACTTGGTCAATAAATACTTTATTGGAATCCGATAAAACTAAAATAGATGATCACAACTTCAAGATCAAATGTTTTTTTTTTCAACCAAATTATTGTGTTGCCATATATTAAAGAAAATCTTTAATCTCTGTCCAAGCTTATTTCAGAAGATATTTAGAAAAAATTGATCCCTTACGTGCCCAATGAGATTTTTCAAAATCAAATCAAAATCAATTTATTTGTTGAAATAGGTTAGTACAATGATAGTAAAGTTGTTAAATATAGTGTTACTATTTCATGCCCTTGTTTTAGGGCATACACATATTCTTGTTATTTAATAACCTACTTATTTACTTAATATCTTTGTTCATCAGTTTCCAAAAACCACTCTTTATATCCCATTGAGTTACATCAATTCAATGGCAAACATAGCACGCGACACGCGTTGACATCAGCTGCCCACAATGTAGGGCTAAAACTTAGAAATTATTTGAGAAAAAAATAGTTTGGTCTGAATCTTCAAATGTATTTTTAAAGAATCTTTTATTATAAAGATTTATTAAAATCAGATCAAAATTGTGAATATATTATTTTGAAGCTAAATTTTTTTTTATGCCTATAAAAATCTATATTCTATTCTATACAAGTACGATTAGCATATCTGACATGCTACTTAACAAAAAATTAATTAATTAAAAATAAATAACAAATCGCCTTTAAATTATGATTTATGAAGAAATATTGACTTTGTTTAATCACATATTGTAAGTGATTATTTTCCTTTTTCCCTGTTATGCCTTGCCTTAATTTTATTTTTGAATATTTTTATTGTACACAATAAATAATATTGTAGTATTTTTTTCGATGCTCTAAACATCTGCATGTAAACCATAATCATCTTTGGGAGAAATGCGAAGTATAATTAAGAATCAAACGAACTTACCTTGTGAAGTTTGATATCTAATTATACGAGCGTTTTGACCAAAGATGATTACAAACCCACCCACCCTGTTTTTGTCAAAATCCCTAAACATATCGAAAAAATAAAGCTCTGAAAAATGACGACCCGGATCGGCGTGGCGAGGGCGGTGGGGTGAGGGTACCTACTCAGTGTGTGTGACCAACGTAAAAAAAAAGAAAAAACAATTTATTATAAAATAACTCTAAAAGTGTGATAAAGGACAGCACAGACTAGCGTTTGCTGCATGTAAACCATAATCATTTGGTCAAAACGCTCGTATAATTAGATATCAAACTTCACAAGGTAAGTTCGTTTGATTCTTAATTACTAGTGCGTAATAGCAAAGGGGGAATAAAAAGCGCGCAGTGGTAAAAGTGCGTAATCACGTTTTAATAACTTCGCCCCTTTTATTGTAATTTTGTACAATCAAAAAAATCTCTCGCAACTTCGTTCGTGCGAAAAAGAGTTTCAAAGTTTTTGAGGACCTCCCTGTCGCAGTGGTGGGCGCTGTGGTCTTATAAGTGGGAGGTCCCGGGTTCAATTCCCGGCAGGCACAATTTAGGAATTTATAATTTCTAAATTGTCTCCGGTCTAGTCTGGTGGAAGTTACCACCCTACCGGCAAAGCCAAGTGATTTAGCGTTCCGGTACGATATCGCGTAGAAGCCGATTAGCGGTATGGGTTTAATAAAATTGTCCAAGTGCGAGTCGGGTCTCGCTCTTTTAGGGTTCCGTACATAATTATGAACAACATAATATATTTTTGGGTATAAGAAATATTTAATTTCCGAGCGAGACATCGCAACAAACCGTGAAAGAAAACCACAAAAAATGTGCGTTTGTTTTGGTCACAGCTTACAAACTACATTAACAGGGCTCCGTTTTTACCCTTTGGGTACGGAACCCTGAAAAACTGCCGTATAAATTATCTTCCAGGTTAGCCAAACTACATCGTCACTTACCATCAGAGAGATCGCAGTCACGGGCTAACTTGTAGATGAATGAAAGAAGGCACTATTAGAAAAAGAATATAAGTACGCTGGTCTGGCTATCGACTAAAGCAGCTTGATAATCGCCATTTTTGCGCTGCTTGCTAAAAAAAGTGAGAGCGGAGGTACTCGGAACTAATGTGAATTGTAGTAATTTTTTTTTAAAGAATATTGTATAGTTCGTTCGGTAACTTAGACCTTGTCCAGAAGGAGCGAATTCGCCGCGAAACGTTTCGCGCGAATTCATTAGCGCGTTACCGAGATACTAGGCGCCAATACATCGCGCCCACAAGCATCGCGCGAATTCAAAATACGCGCGTAAATCGCGTGCACTACGCCAGACTCTCGACTCGCGCGTGATTCGCGCGTAATGCGCGCGAGTCGAGATACTAGGGACGCCTTGTTGCGCCCAGTTATCGCGCGAACTCCAGAGCGAATGCACGTATCCAGGGAAATGGAGCGCCAAAATTTTGATACGGAATTGTTTATGGACGAAATAGAAAAACGACCGGCGATATGGGATTTGGAATCACCTGATTATGCCAACAGAATTCTAAAATGTGTCTTCGTACCTGTATCCATCTCTTAACCTGACGTAATTATGAAGAACACAACTAGCTTTAATTTATTTTGTACATTGAGTGGTGTGAAATATTCGCCATTTGTTTACCAGGATTCCAAAACAACACTCAATATAACGTCTAGCTCTAGAGACGGTAATTAAATATTCGTTTTTCTTTGGTTAAATTCTTACCGCAATATGGTCGCATAATATTTTCTGATAAGCTAAAAGCCTCATCTCCAACTATAACATGAGGTAAATACAATCTATTTTCCCTCCGTTTTTTCTTTTCCAGCGACGGTAAGCTAACCACAACGTGACCGCTTCGTTCAACTCCATTTTTCGTACTGACTAAATCCGTCCCCGAATGCTCGCGCGTAGGTACGCTCTTTCTGGGCGAAACGGTCGCGCGTGATACGCACGAGAGAATCGCGGCGAACACGCTCCTTCTGGACAAGCTCTTAGTGTCGGTACAGGCACAGGTGCTCTTAGTATTCTGCTTTTATTTTTATTACTTTTTTTCTGTTTGTAATTTTTTTTCTATTCTAACAGAATCTCCGAATAGTCTGCCAATCCGCACTTGGCCAGCGTGGTAGACTATGTTTAAAATCCTTCTCATTTTGAGAGAAGACCCGTGTTCATGAGAATATTATATTTTATGTTTGTGGTTATATTGTAATAAAATACGAATATAAAAAAATATAAAAAGGAAAGAGAATTTTAATGAAAAAATATGAGTAGGTATAAAACGCCAAAACCCCTTGTGCCTGTACACCCCTCGCGGTATGCTTTGAAGTCACGGCGGTGTCTTTGGCAAAACACCGCGCGGCGGAGGCGGCTAGACACAAAAGGTGACCGTAAGAAAACGAACAGACTATATGTATGTCATGTTGTACATGACTAATGTTCCCCTTTCCCCTCCAAATAAGCGTAAAGTTTGTGCTAGGAGTGGGTACGACAATAGTGCAACGGGTGGGAATTGAACCTTCGATCGCTCAGTTTTCAGTCCGCGTGACCGTTGAGCTATTGAGGCTGATTGTATTGAGAAGTATCACATTTAGTTCCTAGTATCTTCGACTAGCGGTCCGCCCCGACTTCGCCCGTGGTATAATATAGCCTATAGCACTCAAGGATCACGTACATATCCAACGGTGAAAGAATTTTTGAAATCGGTCCAGTAGTTCCTGAGATTAGCGCGTTCACACAAACAAACTCTTCCGCTTTATTATATTAGTAGGTATACTTAGATGCGGGTGCTTTGAATCAGCTCGCTTTGTATGCCCCCAATCTGTCCATTATCAGATAAGTTTATATATAGAGTTCAATGTGACGGTATTATATTCGGTTATGATTTTAGCAGTCTATGTATATGTATGTATGTATGTATGTATGTATGTATGTATGTATGTATGTATGTATGTATGTATGTATGTATGTATGTATGTATGTATGTATGTATGTATGTATGTATGTATGTTTGTGGCCGATTTTGTGTTGTTGTGTTGAATAAATGAGGTGTCAATTAATTCGTTGTAATGGTCCGGGTGACATAGGCTACATTTTATATACGAAAAAAATCGAGAAGCGACGTTCGAGCGGCAAAAGTAAAATTATATTTAGTTTCGGATAGACATAATAGATGGCGTCAGTAGCTACTTGCCCCGCGTTCTGCATCCTAAATTATTATTTTATATTAAATTAAATTACTAAGCGTAGTCGGGTTTTACTTTACGAACTTTATCTCTTGTTTACAAAGTCGAGTAAGCACCACTGCGCCAGCGAAGTCGTCTTAATCTCTGGCAAAATTGAATTGTACTGTAAAGGATTGTAAATTCCTTCAAGTTAAATCTAAATGAGATAATTCTCCAAAAACAAAGATTTCATGTCGGCGTTTTATTTGATACAATTACCTAACTCCAAGTGTAAGCTACGACCGACCCGCCTGTGGAATTGAATGGAATTAATCTCGAGCACGCGCTATACAAACGAAGTTTGAATATTATTTGAGTATTAGCAAATCTAACTCAAGAAAAATTCGTAGAAACGCTCTAGAAACTAATATTTCCGCCATTTTTCTGACGCCAAGTGGAGAATTTATAGTTAATAGTTTATTTTCTAAAATTCCGAAGTTAAATACCTACGTATTGTACGAAGCTATTGGTTTTGTAGGCAGTAGATTTAATACTGTGATTTAATAGTAACTAGGTACTAGATTTAATAAATAGAGTAGGTAAATGGAGTCACCTTTCGATCTTAAGCGATTATAATTCTATCAAAATTTGAAATCTTTCGGCCACCCACATGCGCAATAAATATGTACTTACACTGACAGAATAATAATTATATCTACGAGATAATAAGTACATAAACAATTTACTCTTAGTTACATGAATATATTCATACCTAATCATTGATCATGATCACTACTATAATATACTAGTATAAATACTGACGATTCATAAAACTAGATATAAGTTCGCTAATGTAAACAATTTTCCAGATTTACATTTCGATTCACGTAAAAATCACTAATCCTAATATGAATAGGCAGGCTACATTGTGCGAAATACATAAGTGGCGGGCGGAAAGATTTAGTTGGTAAATTATGGTGATCTAAATTGTATTTCTTGTACGATTGCGTACTTTGGTTGGAATGTAGAGGTAATTTATTTACTAATTAAATTAAAAAGCAGATGCGTGTGTTTGATGGCTTACATCATCATCAGAACAAAGTGAATTCAGCTCTCAGCGTCTGACTGTTTGGGAGGGTTCCTTAGGTAATATAACATCCCTTATGGTAGCGGTATGTTATCATTGCTTATTTTGGATGTTAGTACTTATGTGCGCGCTCATAAGTACTAAAGCCAAGTCGTAAAGCCAGGTAGGGTTAAAATAATGTAAATCTAATTTTTATTTCTTATTTTTAGACTTAAGAAAGAATATAACGTCATTCAGTTATCAGACTAACAAAAGAGATCAAGGTTAAATTAGCACGTATTTTTGGACAACAATTTCTCCGAGAACACTGGATCGGTTTTCGTGAATTTCTTTTGAAAATAGAGTAGAAGTTTGAGAGATGGTCCCACAAAAAATTCTGGTTCCAATGCCTCAATCAACTCATTTTACTCTTTGATTGTCTTAGTACCAATGGCCGAATCTATACAACTAGAGTATGTTCAAAAAGAAAATCGGCGTGGGATTTGAGGGCGCTGCTGTGCTTAATTTCTTTTTTTGTTTAGCGGGCTATGCTATAGCGCTTTAGTTCACTGTTTAGCCACGCCGATTCTCTTTTTGAACAGACTCTAGTTCTCGTCAACTTTCATGAACATATTTTACGTGTGCCGAGAAAAGTGGAATACATTCATTGGGAAATACTCACACTGTTAATAATATAAACTCTTTCGATTCGCTTCAGGGATGATATCTGACAACGTAAATAAATTGTGTGCGCGGATCGTACATCATCCTGAAAGCTTGTAGGTGGAGAGCCAGCGGACGGTTAGACGTAGGAATAGAAAAGTTTTTTATTCAAACAAACTTTTACCAGGAGTTAACTCTTGTAATGATTTCTGTGACAACGATGACAATCATGATATTATTATGCATGATGAACGGCATTTCAACCCGGAGTATTCGGAGATCGGACTTTGCAAGAGACAGTAAGGCATGATTTAGATTTATTTAACACGTTCACTGCGAGCCAAAATTTAGAGAACTTTCAGCTGGTGCGGTTGAGGTCGATTTAGGAAACCTGGAACTCTATTTCAGTGCGGTTGACGCTTTTTTGGCCTCGTGCTGAATGGTTTGATAAATATGTCATAATTTGACCAGGAACGTGACAAGCTGTTTAGATTTGTGCTAAAATAATTTATGTGTTAATGTTTTAACTAAAACTAGCTTCGCCTGGGGTTCTGACCCTTGGTTTAAGAGAAAATACCGAAAATATTGCCGAGGTCACTTTAGATCCCGCGCCGCACCTAATTTGGGTTGCACTAGTGACGGGAATAAATTTCTCTGGTATAATATCGATGAATATCGAAGTCAATGTTATGAATGATTTTCATGAACTTTAGTATGCAGAGGCTTTCGGAGGCTAATATCATTAGAATACAAAGGTAAATTTTGCCACTATCTATAAGGTTATAATAGCTCAGGTGAGAAATCGAGCGGTTCTGAAACCAATCTTGGATTTGCATAGTGCTATTTTACTAGTCAAGCCCTTTCATTTGATACCCATATTCAGGGAGTTGTGAAAAAATATGTAATCCGCCATTTTGTAGCGGCGGCCATCTTGGATCGATTTTCGTCAAACATAGCTAACAACAATCTCGATTAATTTACCTTTCAAACAAAAAAAAACGGCAATCAAATCGGTTCACCCGTTACAGGGGAACCGACACACACACACACACACACACACACACACACACACACACACACACACACACACACACACACACACACAGACAAACACACAGACACACACACAGACACACACACAGACACTCACACTCACACTCACACACACACACACACACACACACACAGACAAACACACACACACACACGTCAAACTTATAACACCTCGTCGTTTTTGCGTCGGGGGTTAAAAACAAAGACAGATTCATCACAGTCCAAACTCTTAGACCAATCGTGCCTTGCTATCGCTTGTTCCGCGTTCTCGTTTGCACGTTCCACTCCGGCGGAACGTAACAATACTCACGGTTTTTCGTGCTTGCAGCCGGCGTTCATCGATTTATAAGACGTTATCACGTCATCAAGTTAACTTACTTAAACACGTTAAATAGTCAACTTATACCCGAGGAAGCACTGAACACATAATTAAATGTATTTCGAAGTCATGATGTGGACTCAGGATATCGACTCCTGCGTAAAACACGTGCTCCGGTATCGACTATGGTCGCGGCACTAACATTTACTGAATCATTGCCGCGCCGCCTGCACCATGTACCGCACGAGGACTAAATCAGCGTCGTCCCGCACTGAATTAAATAATTTTGAACTCAGTGCGCACGACGCTTATTTTGATCTCGTGCTATTTTTTTATACCAACAAGTCGAGGCTTTGAAGACATAAAGAAAACTATATTTGTCTTTGTCATACGTCTTACGGTTGATCGTAGACAGCTCCCGCACAGGCGAGAAAACACGAGTTTTGCGCGCCGCACCAGACGAAAGTCTACTGCGAGGCCGATATCGACCTCGCCCGCAGTGAACGTGCTGCCGAAAAATTTCTCACGCCTGTGAGAAAATAAATATTCTTCGGGGACAAAGTTGCGGACAACAGCTACGTTACTAATACATTGCATAGATCTTCGATTTGTAGATTTAGCAGTCGTATAAACTGCGTCAGTTTAATGGTCATTGGCTCTCGGCACATCAATCATCAGTTCTTATGGAGCCATGTAAATAAATAAAATCGACTACTTACGAATCATGCTTTTATTTATTTCACGGGTGCTTATGTCAGATATGAGACACTGACTTATTCAGTTCAAGTCCTTGAGTTTGCCCTAATCTCTTTTGATACAAGTAGATACAAAGCTGGACCTGAGGCTGTGCCACATAAAATCACAGTTCTATTTAGTGCCGGTTCAAACCGCTCCACCGAGCGTACCGGGAACTAAAGACATTTCCGAATCCAACTTATCACAAAAATGCGATAAATTGGGTGGAAATATTCCTTGAGAAGGTACCCTAACAGTGCACTAAGGAAGAATTTTTGAAATTCCTTCCTTGCAAAGATGGAAAGAGTGGTAAAGTTTGCGTGAATTTTTAAAAAACTTAAATCCACGCGGGCGAAGTCGTGGGCATCAGCTAGTTGAATAATATAAATGAAGATTTACAGAGCTGAGAGCAAAGTTCCTTTAAAAAAATATAAAATCTTACTAATATAATAAAGCGGAAGAGTTTGTTTGTTTGAGCGCGCTAATCTCAGGAACTACTGGACCGATTTCGAAAATTCTTTCACCGTTGGATATGTACGTGATCATTGAGTGCTATAGGCTATACCTATATGTACCACGGGCGAAGCCGGGGCGGACCACTAGTACTTAATAATAATAATCATCATCATCCTTTCATCATCATTAATAACCCATTACTGGCCCACTACAAAGTACGGGTCTCCTCTCAGAATGATAAGGGTTTAAGCCTTAGTCCACTACGCTATTAGTATAGACTTTAAAACTACCATAACTACATAATGTTCTACAAGGCGTGAGAAATACTTTGAGAACATTAAGATGGAGAACTCTCAGGCATGCAGGTTTTCTCACGGTTTAAAATAGTTTTATCATATAAATCTGTTTCAGTTATGATCCTGCCTGCTCGTAATTTAAATTAACATACATTCAGCGACCTCCAAAGTTCTTAATTGAAATAAAAACAAAATACTCTTGACAGCGAGCTTGATTCGAGAACTGAGAACGTTTTTTGTGAACCCCATTTTACTACGTAGATATATCACGTTGTACACGGGATTACCAATAGATGGCACTATATTGTATTAAACCACGATGTTAAACACTAAAACATTATTTTATATCGTTTTTTTTTTTGCTGCAAAATAGGATAGTACCATATACCAAATACTAAAGTAAATTAACTGATAAGACGTATAAAGGTAGATCAGAATCTCATGGAAAATAGGAAAATTAAATTTTGTAGTAAGCAACACTAGATTAACTCGGCTGCCCTAGTGATAAACAAAGTAATTACATTCAGAACACCTTACCTGGGATCGTTTCACGAAACGAAAAATCAAGCAACTGTACCTCATATTAAGCTCATACGGTTATTTGAACTGTACCATAACCGAATCACACGTTTTTAAAATTTTTGTCTGTCTGTCTATCTGTTTGAACGGGCTAATCTTCGGAACGGCTGAACCGATTTTGACGGAACTTTCACATACAAGTAGAGAATTAACCAGGGAGTAACATAGGCTACTTTTTGAACCGACTTTCAAAAAAGGAGGAGTTGTGTTTTTCTACCTATGTACATCGATATCTCTGAGATTTCTGAACCGATTTGAGTAATTTTTTTTTAATCGATAGAGAAACATTGTGACCCTGTTCTGTAAAAAAATTGGATTCCAAGTTCTCAATCCTGATGCTGTAGGGGACCTGGTCCCCAAAAGTAATGGGATTTAGAAACTTTCCGTTATTTAAATTGATATTGGGGGTACCAATTAAAGACTTTATCGTAAAATGAACTCGAGTAGGTACATATCCAACTGCTCAACACTAATGCTGTAAGGAATTGCATTCCTAAATCGTGGGGATCCCGCGGCATTTTTCCGTTTTGTGGACGGGTTACTACTTACTACAGATAGGCTACTTTTTGTTCTGGAAAATCAAAAGTTTCCACGGGATTTTTGAAAACCTAAATCCACACGGGCAAAGCCGTGGGCATCTTCTAGTTTTAAATACAAAAACAAAGTCATCAACATCCAATTACTTTGTTTTTGTGTTGTGCTTGTTGTTTACTTGGTTTTTGCATTTATATTCCGGGTTGGTGAGTGCAGTTACTTTGTTTGGGCAATTCAAATTTCAGTAAACGGTTCAAGTTATTTGAAATATTAAACTGTGGTAAAAAACTACTCGACATAAAACTTTTGTTAATTCAAAAAAGTCAATTTCACAAAATATGACAATTACTTTGTTTATCGCTAGGGCAGCCGTAGTGTTGCTAACTTTGGAATTTCATTAATTCTGTATTTTTCATGAGATTCTAGTCGACCTATACCTGCTATAATTAATTATTTTATGAGTAATTTATAAGTTTGTACCTATAGTATATTCCCTTATCCAATGAATCGTGGAAATCCTTTCCATGACAAAAAAGAAACAACTTATTTAAGTAAATTAAAAATTTAAAAACCCCCGTCATTCGCCATTTTGTGTGGCGGCCATCTTGAATTTGAAATTTATATAAGAGTTGTGAAAAAATATGTAATAGGGTCATTTTGTGGCAGCTCAGTTCATCAAACTTAGCTAAGAACACTTCCGACGTCACCTTTCAAACAAAATAAACAAAATCAAAATCGGTTCATCCGTTCGGGAGCTACGATCCCAGAGATAGACATACACACTCACACACAAACACACACACACACACACACACGGAGAGGCACGTCAAACGTATCCCGTCGTTTTTGCGTCGGGGGTTAACTAGGTAGGTAAAGACTAGGACCTAGGTATATATTAATAAAACCGCCTGTCTTTTCAAAAATTTTGTTTTCGAATTCTAAATAACTGTGATTTTAAGATTTCCATTAGTAAGTATTCGTCGGTATATAAAGTAAACATTCCTGTTTATACAGAAACGTTTGTTTTGACATCGAAGACATTTTCCTACCGAGTAATAAATACTATTTGTGTTGATTTTACTACAACATTTACTGCATCAACTGAAGCGATTGTTGTTCTAATTTAAAGACCTCCTTTGAATATGTCATATCATGTATTTAATCCGGTATTCTATACAATACCTAGGTATTCCATTCCATTCGCGTTCGCATTCCATTTCCATTCCACGTTCAGGCAATGTATAAAATAAACTCAATTTTATGCTTGGCCAGGTATTTTAAACGAATGGAAACCATTAAGGGTAAGCAGTAGGTACATAAAATATAAGAGAGGATGCGTCTTGAACACAAAAGTTATCGCATAATAGCCCAGAACGAAGGTCGATTGTAGCTCAGAAGTCTGGTCACCCCGACTCCACGCAATCTTGTCGGTTCTACTCTGACAATTACAATCTGATTACAATATATAATTAATTTTTCTAGCTTATTTGGTGGGATGAATACGTGAAAGTAACAAGAGATATAAAATTCGTAAACTAAAACCCGACTAGGTACTAATTGAGTGTGCAGGAAAACGTGTATTCTACTGCGTACTAATGAGAATTCGAACGGAAGAAAGCGCGGGGCAAGCAACTGCTGCCATCAGAGTGTTTAGTCTCAGTTTGGAGCGCTCCAAAACTTTTTAGTATACTATAAGTATACTATTGATCCAATCACCATGACTTCAGAGTAAAATGGACCTAAAATAAGAGTCTTTGGGCTCATTTTGCTCTGAAGTCATTTGTGATTCGATCAATAGTATACTTCTAGTATAGGTACTCTTAGTTTCGGAGCGCTTCAAACTTAGACTAAGCACTCTGTTATGTCTATCCGAAACTAACTTCATATTCTAGTTTAAGCCGAGAAGATCACTTCTCGATTTTCTTCGTATATATAAAATGTAGCCTATGTCAACCGGACTATAACAACGAATCAATTGACACCTCATTCATCAAAATCGGCCAAGTAGTTTAGGCGCTACGGAGGAACACACAGAATCTGATACAAAAATGTATGTTCGTACATACATATATACATACATACATACATACATACATACATACATACATAGACTGCTAAAATCATAAGTTAACCCTTCTTTTTGGCTTTGCCGTAGTCGGGTAAAATCTTGTACGTATGTAATAGGTACCTATCTATTTATCTATCTATACTAATAAATAAAATTGAAGTGTCTGTCTGTAATTTCGAAATAACTACCACATATTAAGCTCATATGGTTATTTGAACGATACCATAACCGAATCACACGTTTTTAAAATTTTTGTCTGTCTGTCTGTCTGTTTGAACGGGCTAATCTTCGGAACGGCTGAACCGATTTTGACGGGACTTTCACAGACAAGTAGAGGATTAACCAAGGAGTAACATAGGCTACTTTTTTAACCGACTTTCAAAAAAGGAGTTGCTATGTTAAAGAACGCCCTGATAGGTATTTTCGCTGCGCGCAACGGCCGACGCTCACGCTGCACGGAACTCCCCGCGCCGCCGCGCGCCGCACCGCGCGCCGTACGCGGTACCGCGGTACGCCGCCGCGCGGCGGGGGGCGGGTGGACCAGAAATCTACTTATCCCTCAGGATTTGTGAAAAACCGAAATTAACGCGGGCGAAGCCGCGGGCAAAAGCTAGTACTTTTTAATAAATAAAATTGAAGTGTCTGTCTGTAATTTCGAAATAACTACCTCATATTAAGCTCATACGGTTATTTGAACTGTACCATAACCGAATCACACGTTTTTAAAATTTTTGTCTGTCTGTCTGTCTGTCTGTCTGTCTGTCTGTCTGTCTGTCTGTCTGTCTGTTTGAACGGGCTAATCTTCGGAACGGCTGCACCGATTTTGACGGGACTTTCACATCCAAGTAGAGAATTAACCAGGGAGTAACATAGGCTACTTTTTTAACCGACTTTCAAAAAAGGAGGAGTTGTGTTTTTCTACCTATGTACACCGATATCTCCGAGATTTCTGAACCGATTTTAGTAATTCTTTTTTTAATCGATAGAAAAACTTTGCGACCCTGTTCTATAAAAAATTTGGATTCCAACTCCTCAATCCTGATGCTGTAGAGGACCTGATCCCCAAAACTTATGGGATTTAGAAACTTTCGGTTATTTAAATTGATATTGCGGTACCAATTAAAGACTTTATCGTTGAATGAACTTGAGTAAGTACATATCCAACTCCTCAACCCTGATGCTGTAAGGAATTGCATTCCGAAATCGTGGGGATCCCACGGGATTTTTCCGTTTTGGGGACGGGTTACTTAACAAATAAGCTACTTTTTATTCTGGAAAATCAAAAAGTTCCCACGGGATTTTTAAAAACCTAAATCCACACGGGCGAAGCCGTGGGCATCATCTAGTCTATTCTATTTTCCGCTACCTTACGATTTGGCTAGGTCCTATAATAATAACATTATGATTTAAAACTTCGAAAGTTCCATGAAAGTATATTATAATAAATAGAAGGTACCTAATAATTTGATAAGTAGTAAAGAAAAGAAAACAATTATTATTTACATAGTTACCCATGTACATAATTGTTTGTTATAAATTCCTATTAATTTTGGTTAATAATATTACTACCTACGCCCTAAACGCTCGTGGTGTAATAAATTGTTAATTTATGAGACCGCTTCTATCTCGTGTTACAGTTAATAAGCAAGTGATTGATTGTGTTAGGAGTATTAATACGTGTCAGACAATGTTGTTATGTGAGAGCGTTGAGGGCGAAGCGGTAATGAGGTCGCTCAGTGGAACAATACGTACCTATCTAAAACAATCAAAACAACAATTTATTATCTATACTTACTAATAAATAAAATTGAAGTGTCTGTCTGTAATTTCGAAATAACTACCACATATTAAGCTCATATGGTTATTTGAACGATACCATAACCGAATCACACGTTTTTAAAATTTTTGTCTGTCTGTCTGTCTGTTTGAACGGGCTAATCTTCGGAACGGCTGAACCGATTTTGACGGGACTTTCACAGACAAGTAGAGGATTAACCAAGGAGTAACATAGGCTACTTTTTTAACCGAGTTTCAAAAAAGGAGTTGTGTTGAAATCGGTAAATACAGATGTTAAAAACGCCCTGATAGGTATTTTCGCTGCGCGCGATCGCGACGGCCGACGCGGACGCTCGCGCTCCCCGCGCCGCACCACGCGCCCCTGCGCCCTGCGCCCGCCGTACGCGGTACCGCGGTACGCCGCCGCGCGGCGGGGGGCGGGTGGACCAGAAATCTACTTATCCCTCAGGATTTGTGAAAAATCGAAATTCACGCGGGCGAAGCCGCGGGCAAAAGCTAGTTATAAATAAATTAAACATTTAAAAAACCCCCGACATTCGCCATTTTGTGGTGGCGGCCATCTTGAATTTGCAAAGTGCTTTTCTACTAGTCAAGCCCTTTCATTTATACCCACATTGAGGGCGTTGTGATAACATAATATATGTAATCCGTCATTTTGTAACGGCGGCCATCTTGGATCGATTTTCATCAAACATAGCTAACAACACTCTCGAATAATACCTTTCAAACAAAAAAAAAACGCATTCAATTCGGTTCACCCGTTTGAGCGCTACAGGGGAACAGACACACACACACACACGCACGCACGCACGCACGCACACAGACACGTCAAACTTATAACACCCCGTCGTTTTTGCGTCGAGGGTTAAAAAATTGAAACCGACATCAATATACCGAAATAAAGAATAACTGGTAAAGGAAAAGTGTCCATAGGTATCTTGAAAACTACTGGACTAATTTTGATGAAACTTACATTGTTCCGTAGAAGTTGCCACTGTAAATGAAAGTCAATAAAATGAATGGTCACAATTTCGGAGCGATGCGTGGGCAATTGTGACAAAACTCGCAATTTTACGAGTACTCAGTAAGTACATAGAAGTGAGGTACCTAATGGTTATGATTACTTATGACACCTTAAAAGTAAAGCTACGTGGGTACAACAAAAAAGAGGGTCTTAGAAGAACCCACTACAAATTCAGCCGGGTTTTTATTATCATCACCTCATAGTATCATTTTCTGCAAATCGATATCACAGTTTAATCTAATTGCCCCGAAAGCATAGCCGCAAGCTTCGAGATAGCTTCGTTACACGTGCCTCAATTCTTTTTTACCCGACTACGTCAAAGCCAAAAGGAAGGGTTATGATTTTAGCAGTCTATGTATATATTTATTATGTATGTGTGTATGTATGTATGTATGCATGTATGTACATGTATTTATATATGTTTGTGTCCGATTTTTGTATCAGATTTTGTGTGTTCCAGCGTAGCGCCTAAACTACTGGACTGATTTTGATGAAAGAGGTGTCGATTGATTCGTTGCTATTGTCCGGGTGACATAGGCTACATTTGATATACGAAAAAAATTGTGAAGTGACCTTCGCGGCTTAAACTAGAATATTAAGTTAGTTTCGGATAGACAAAACAGATGGCGCCACTAGCTGCTTGCCCCACACTTCTTCTATGTTGAATATACGTTTTTCTGCACACTGAATTAGTTGTCGGGTTTTAGTTTACGAACTTTATCTCTTGTATTATTAACACAATATCATCATCATCATCATCATGATCAACCCATTACCGGCTCACTACAGAGCACGGGTCTCCTCTCAGAGTGAGAAGGGTTTTGGGCATAGTCTACCACGCTGGCCAAGCGGATTGGCAGACTTCACACACCTTTGAGAACGTTATGGAGAACTCTCAGGCATGCAGGTTTCCTCACGATGTTTTCCTTCACCGTTAAAGCAAGTGATATTTAAATACTTAAAACGCACATAACTCCGAAAAGTTAGAGGCCCGGGATCGAACCCACGACCTCCGATTAGAAGTCGGTCGTCCTAACCACAGCTAACACAATATCATTTTCTGCAAATCGGTTAACACAATTAATCTGGTTGCCTCGAAAGCATAGCCGCAAGCTTCGAGATAGCTTCGTTACACGTGCCTCAGTTGAACTTATAGGTACCTACCTAGATCTTGTAACTTCAGTATATCAGTTTCCATCGAGTCTCAAACGCTACAATTTCCCGACAGATGACTGCTCACACCAAAGGAAATTATACTCCATTGGGCATCTAACTTTAACAAAGATCGCTACGAAGATACTCGTGCTTAGGTAAGGTAAAGTCACCCAATTCGGAGGTATTCTAAAATTGGCACCCAATTCGGAGGTATATAGAAAAACAGCGTTTTCAACCGATCACCAAGCTCTTTTTTACTGCAACATATCTTAATCAATTGATAGTTTATCATTCCATAGATAAATGACGAAATAGTTGGTTTTATATGTATATGTTTTAAAATAACCGGCAAGTTTTACACTAGCAGCCGGCCCGAACGCATGTTTCATACATTTTGCACCTTGTGCACGAAATACCTACGTTTTTTTAAATAGTGTTTATCCGTTAATTTTGAGCTTTATTTGTTTTTATTTAGATATGAATATTTGAAGGACTATATTTGCAATCGAAAACAATAAACTTTTGTGAATATTTGTAAAGAAATTAAGGTGAAAATACGTTTTGAAAATACCTCCGCGTTAGGTGCCAAATATTTTAGCCGGTTCCTAACGCGGAGGTATACCGCAGAATTGCGATTTCATAGACTTCATAAGTTTTTCAATTTTTAGGGTCATTTTATGTTAAATACGTCTTGTTTCGGTTTTGAATATTTAAATAGGCTATTAGGTTAAAGAGCCCTAATTATGAGGTACACTTTGTCCTCTAAATCACTAGTTATACCGTATCAAAGTTTACCTATTTAGGTAATTTATTGATTGATTGTATGGGGAAGCTAAAGAAAATTAATTAAAAAGAAAATTAAATTTATGCATATTTCGATGCAATTTTGAGAGAGTATTGTACATATTTACGAAGATAATCTAATTAAGCTTTAAATTATTTGTTTATTATGGAAAAATCTTTTCTTTTTTACCCGACTGGGTATATGTGTTTCACCTGTGTGTATGTATGTCCATTCCTATGTCCGCTTGTAACTAATCAACGGCTCAACGGATTTTGATAAATGATACGTCATTAGATTTTTCTCAATGACGCGAGTGTTATAGGGTACCTAAATTTAAAAAAAAATCAAAATGGCGGACTTTATGCGCTTTAATGTGCGAGCTGAAAAAAAATCTTTTCTTCAAGACCCTCGAGTGGGGTATCAAAATAAAGGGATTCAAAATGCAAATACGAAAATGTATAAATTTATACATTTAGAAACAATTTGGAGTGATAAATCGTAGAAAATGACCGTTTCCTATGTCAGTTCGTAACTACTTAACGGCTCAACCTATTTTGATAAATTATACGTCATTAGATTTGCCTTGACGGCGCAAATGTTACTGGGTAACTAAAATTCATAAAAAATCAAAATGGCGAATGTTATGCACTTTAATGTGCGGGCTGAAAAAAATTTTTTTCTTCAAGACCCTCGAGTGGGGTATCAAAATAAAGGGCTTTAAAAGGCAAGTACGAAAATGTATACAATCTATATGTTTTAAATCAATTTAGAGTGACAAATCATGAAAAACAAAATAAATAACAACTACACTGTAAGTGGTACGGTGGTAGTTTATTAATTTTTTAGTTCGTTGTTTAGCATGGCAGTCGGGTTTTTTTAATTTTTTAATTATAGTTTAACACTCAGAATTAGGAAACGTGTTTTTTGTTACAAAACCCAATTCCGAGGTATTACCTCCGAATTAGGTTCTATGAGCCCCTAATTATGTGGTATGGATAGAAATATATATTTTAATATAATATGTATAGCTGCTCGTGCTGATTGGATGACTGACTCACTCACTCACTCATTCACTCATTGATCACCTCTCCTGTAAAATTTTGTATAAATTTTTTTTTCAAATGGTTTCGTATAGAAGACAAAAATTCATTCAGAGGAAAAATATGGAAAGAGCTGATGATTGAGGATTTCGGAGACGGGTGAGGAGCACGCTTAAAGTATTGAAGATAGGTAGGGGGTGCTCAAGCAAATGTAACTCGAAACGTCATCCAATTGGTAATGAGATAAAAAAAATACAAAATGGCGGAATTTTTTTTTTCCATAGAAAATGTATGCCAAATATTGAAGAAACTTTGATGCGATTCTTTGGAGAACTCTCAAAAAATATATGGGGATACAATATGATGACTGAGGGTTTGGAAGATGACTGAGGAGCCCAGGCTATCTATCTATCTATCCGCCATTTTAGTTTTTTTTCAGCGCAGTGCCAATTGGATAAGGTTTCGAGTAATTTTTGTTTGAGCACCTCCACCTATCTACAATACCCTGCCCGGGCTCCTCAAACATCTTCCAATCCCTCAATCATCATGTCTTCCCATATTTTTCTTTGAGAGTTCTCCAAAGAACCGCATCAAAGCCTTGCATAGTTCGCAACTTGTAGTCTCTTCAATGTTCGCCATACATTTCATATGGAAAAATAAATTCCGCCATTTTGAATTTTTTTTCTATTCATCGAGTAGATCTTCTGATCTTGATTATCTTTTGCTAAGAAACTACTCTTCCATCTTTTATACCCTCCGAGATGAACACCGATGAAATTTGTATGGCGGCCATCTTTTTTTCGCCATTTTGAATTTTTGTTCAGATCACTGCCAATTGGATGACGTTTTGAGTGACATTTGCTCGAGCACCCCCCACCTATCTTCAATACCTTAAGCGTGCTGTTCGCTCGTCTCTGAAATCCTCAATCATCAGCTCTCTCCATATTTTTCCTCCGAATGAATTTTTGTCCTCTATACGAAACCTTTTGAAAAAAAAAATTTTTTTTCATACAAAATTGTTCAGGAGAGGTGATCTATGAGTGAGTGAGTCAGTGAATCAGCACGAACAGCTATATACATACGTATCGAATTGATTTTGAAATATATTAAATAATAAAATAAATACAGTTCATTTTTGAACACCATGTAGAATTCATTCTACTCGTTTCCCTTTGTATTTTGTACCTCCGAATTAGGGGCCATTTGCCTCCGAATTAGGATTTTTACCTCCGAATTGGGGGATTCGGACTTTTTTCATATTTTATTTAATTTTACATTTAAATCAAGTTTTAATTGTTGTCCTTTTAGGATATTTCAAGAGTTAAATAAATAACGCTTCTGATAAAAATAGCCAGTTCTTCAGAAAGGTGTAGTAAATGCTTATTTTTTGACGTTCTTTCGAGTTTTGATGAAAATACCTCCGAATTGGGTGCCTTTACCTTACTACTTAATATACAGTAACGTCAGCCTATTTGTCCGTTTACAAGTATAAATTGAAAATTAAAAAACCCCCGACATTCGCCATTTTGTGTCGCGGCCATCTTGGATTTGCATAGTGCTATTCTACTAGTCAAGCCCTTTCATTTGATACCCATATTGAGGTAGTTGTGAAAAAATATGTAATTCGCCATTTTGTAGCGGCGGCCATTTTGGACCGATTTTCATCAAACATAGCTAACAACACTTTCGACTAATTCACCTTTCAAACAAAAAAAACCGCATTCAAATCGGTCCACCCGTTTGAGCGCCACAGGGGAACAGACAGACAGACACACACACACACAGACACGTCAAACTTATAACACCCCGTCGTTTTTGCGTCGGGGGTTAAAAATACTCAACAATTAAATTAACATAATAATACTTAAAAACCAGATAATGCCTGTGTTCCTTAGATGTAGGTTTTTGAAAATCCAGAGAGAACTCTTCAATTTTCCGGGATAAAAGTGTCCTATGTCCACCTCCGGGAAACACGATATCTCCGTGCGAAATTTCGTCAACATCGGTTCAGTAATTGGTCATTAAAAATTTCACTATACATTTTTGGAGTTATACTTATTGTGTTTTAAGCAATAAAATAAATTGCTTTAACAGTGAAGGAAAACATCGTGATGATACCTGCATACCTGAGAGTTCTCCATAATGTTCTGAAAGGCGTGTGAAGAATACTAATCGGCACTCGGCCAGCGTGGTGGACTACGACCTAAACCCTTCTCATTCTGAGAGGAGATCCGCGCCCTGTAGATGCCGGTAATGGGTTGATACTTGATACCTAATGATAATGATGATTATCAGCAGATGTTTGAAAGAGAAACAAGTATAAATTAAAAAAAACACATTCACCATTTTGTGGTGGCGGCCACCTTTAATTTACATAGTGCTATTCTACTAATCAAGCCCTTTCATTTGATACCCATATTGAGGGAGTTGTGAAAAAATATGTAATCCGTCATTTTGTGGCGGCGGCCATCTTGGATCGATTTTCATCAAACATAGCTAAGAACACTCCCGACTTCATCTTTCGAACAAAAAAAAACGCATTCAAATCGGTCCACCCGTTTGACCGCCACAGGGGAACAGACAGACACACACACACACACAAACTTATAGCACCCCGTTGTTTTTGCGTCGGGGGTTGACAAGAGAAAACGACACATTTCATTTTTTTTTTTTAAATCTGCGGCGTAAATTCAAACGAAGATGCCAGCCAGTAATTAATAACGAACGATGACGTAAAGGCATCGCGAGTGAAATCGTCCGCGCTGGGTAATGGCGGGTGTCGTGAACGTGGCGCCAGCAAAAAAAAAAAATACGAGGTAGTCTTTCTGTTCTAGTCGGGCCTGCCGATAGAAACGAAAACTGGAAAACGAAAGTCGGGAGTGTTCTTAGCTATTATCACAGTTTAACGAAATATAGGTAATATATTTCAAGGCTGTGCTATTATATTATATTAGTTTGATAAAAATCGGTCCAAGATGACCGCCACCACAAAATGGCGAATGGCGGATTTTTTAATTTTTAATTTATTAATTATTACAAGCATAATCTATATATACAAAAGAAAGTCGTGTTATTTACACTATTTATAACTCAAGAACGGCTTTACCGATTTGGACGAAATTTGGTGTAGAGGTAGTCAAGGCCTTGGAAAAGGACAAGGAAGGAGGTACTTTTTATCCCGGAAAATTAAATAGTTCCCAAGGGATTTTTAAAAAATATTTTCCCATACAAAATGTTTACGGGTTTCGTAACTGTCAAACATCCCGTCGCGTGGATACGGTAAACTCTCTTACCCGTATCTACATATATTATTATTCTTCTGTACGTGTGTTTGTCACCTAACTCCTCCTAAACGGCTGGATCAATTTGGATGAAACTTTGAGTGTATATTTCAATGGGTTCCTGGATGGTTCGAAAACACAATTACCAGGTAGGTACAGGTAACCTACCGGGTCTCGGTAGGTGACGCTGATGTCGGTATGTCACCACCGCCGGGCAGGACGAAGTCTGCGGGATCCACTAGTATAATATAGGTATCGCCAAACAAATATTCGCCTCTGAATGTAACCGCAAGACGCGTCGCAATAGCATATTTAGGTATCAGTGGGCGGACAGAAAGGGACGGAGCTAGCAATAATCTGCGCCAGTTCGCTCTCGCACGAAGCTCAGAGGCGAACATTTGTTTGGCGATACCTTTTACAATAGTCATAAAAGCTCATCAATCCCTTTCTCCTATAAGAAAGAAAGCCCACGCCCAGCAGTGGGACGTTGTAGCGGTAGTGGCTTCATATTGTTATAATCGCAAAAATCTGGAGCATCTTCGTAATTATGTGTTTACGACGCTCCATACCTATTTAGTAAATGTCGTAAATTATTCGAACATTTATTAGCCCCCAACCGTTATTATTCCATTATTACTATTTCGTATGGGGGCAATGAGGCATATCTTCTGAGACACTGGAAAAACAATTGACAAATATTTCTTTCAAAACGAAGGACTGCAATTTACTGAATAGGGTAGTAAGTAGTTTTTTCTATTTCTAGAGCTAAGGACAAATAAAATTAAAAAAATCATAATGAAAATTTTCTGGGTGTTTAAAACTTTAAATAGTGTACAATATTAGATACTTATTATTTTATTATTACTATTACTTATTACTATTATTTTCTCATTTTCTATTAGTTATTTCATATTTGGTAATATTCTGAGACCTAAAATGTATCATGAAACTAGTGAATCGAAATCTATTTTTCCATTTCACTGAACTAGAAACAAATTAACACTATTACCTTTTCATATAGATGAAAATGAAAATCAATTTCGTTATTTTATTAAAGTTGGAATAGGGATAGAAGCGTACATTGACTACACGTAGGTACATAATATGTCGCACTAATTTAACGCTATACGAACAACATAATCTAGGTAAATGTCATGCATGCAATAGCATCAGTCTGTTACGAAAAAGCGACTGAGGGTGAAAATTAACCGCACGCGATGCATTTGATTTGATGCATTTGATGCACGTACCATACCGTATACCTACTATAGATCGACCAGAATCTCATGAAAAATAGGGAAATTAAATTTTGTAGCAAGCAACACTAGGTTAACTCGGCTGCCCTAGTGATAAACAAAGTAATTACATTCAGAACACCTTACCTGGGATCGTTTCACGAAACGAAAAATCAAGCAACTGCATTTTAAATACAAAAACAAAGTACTTAATCAACATCCAATTACTTTGTTTTTGTGTTGTGCTTGTTGTTTACTTGGTTTTTGCATTTATATTCCGGGTTAGTGAGTGCAGTTACTTTGTTTGGGCAATTTAAATTTCAGTAAACGGTTCAACTTATTTGAAATATTAAACTGTGGTAAAAAACTACTCAACATAAAATTTTTGTTAATGCAAAAAGTCAATTTCACAAAAAATGTCAGTTACTTTGTTTATCGCTAGGGCAGCGGTAGTGTTGCTAACCTTGGAATTTCATTTCCCTATTGTTCATGATTTTCTGGTCGATCTATATCTTCGTCAAATATTACAAAATACTTCCAATTCAATTTTATGTAGAACGAGTTGATGCCAACGGATTCATCCATGTGGATTTAGTCCTTATTCACCCCTTAGGGAAGAAATTACACAAAAAAAATCCCTCATTAGTGCACCGGTAATATTTTTAAGTAGTTACTCAAGTAATATTTTTCCGATTTTCAAATTTCTAGTTCCACTGGTTAAGCTGTGATTTACCTACCGCTCAGCTATGGTACTGTTCTATAATTAGTACTTATAGATGCTTTGACTTATTGACTATAATATATCTACTACCTATATCACAAGTAGTAAACAGTAAAATCATCTAAATCATCAAAGGGATGAAAAAGGATTAGAGTTGCCGTTCGCTAACCATACTATCTACACTACTTTAGATAAGTTTAAACTTGTGAGTCGTTAAAATTGTGTTTTAAAACATTTTCAAATTCTAAAATCAAAGCGAGCAGAAATCACTCACAACCAAAGTGGAAATCATGCACATCTGTACATAGGTAAATGCGGAACGCATCATTATGACGTGTATTTTCTAAAGAGAACGTGGACGATAAATGAGAGATGCTTGGTAAAATTTGTAACGATTTACATGTATATAGTTGCTTTACCTTCCTTGAACAAAACTTTCGGTCACAGCGGTCAATCTCCACGGAGATATGAGATATTATAGTGCACAAGTTTATGCAAAAACACGAATGTGCTTTCTATTCTCTAACTCACGTAGTTTTATGGGACAAAAATCTGACACGGCCAGAGAGAGATCAGGACCGACGGCTTATCAGTCAAATCTTTAACTTTTGCAGCGAAAAAATAAATTAGAACATTTTACATAATATAAGAACTTTATCTGTTTATTATGTACGGTATTACAGTATTTAATAGGTACAAATACTGTATTTAAACAACAAATACTGAAAACACTACTTCATAACGTAGTTTTTAAGCTGTGACCAAAACAAATGAACATTTTTAATTGACCAATTTTATAGCGAAGCCCGACTCGTATTTGGTAGGTTTTTATTATAATTCTCGTAAAAAAACTCACTAAAGATTGATTTATAATCCTCGAAGAAATGTATTGGGCTTGCTCTACGTCCTTAGGCACGCCACTGGTTATACATGTTACAAGGTATTGATCAAGCATCTCCTCATAACGTCCCACCAGCTCTCTACTCTCCAACTACGAGTATAATGAAAGGGAAGCGACGCGACGTGCAATTGACAACGTCAGGTAGCGGGAGCTTTGAGGATTCGCAAGTGCGGGGAGGTAAAAGGGATTTGTATAAACGACATTAGTAATTCAAACGGTAGCACTCGTATGTCTGAGTGCAGGAACTTAAATCGTGTTTACACGTCATGTTTCATATTCGTTACCTGTGGTGGTTAAAAAAGATATAGGTCGACCAGAATCTCATGAAAAATAGGGAAATGAAATTCCAAAGTTAGCAACACTACGGCTGCCCTAGCGATAAACAAAGTAACTGGCATTTTTTGTGAAATTGACTTTTTTGCATTAACAAAAGTTTTATGTCGAGTAGTTTTTTACCACAGTTTAATATTTCAAATAACTTGAACCGTTTATTGAAATTTGAATTGCCCAAACAAAGTAACTGCACACACTAACCCGGAATATAAATGCAAAAACCAAGTAAACAACAAGCACAACACAAAAACAAAGTAACTGAATGTTGATTACTTTGTTTTTGTATTTAAAATGCAGTTGCTTGATTTTTCGTTTCTTGAAACGATCCCAGGTAAGGTGTTCAGAATGTAATTACTTTGTTTATCACTAGGGCAGCCGAGTTAACCTAGTGTTGCTTACTACAAAATTTAATTTCCCTATTTTTCATGAGATTCTGGTCGATCTATACCATGCTTATCGTCAGATAACCAACTCTATGGAGACAAGGCGTACGATTGTGTAAGAAAACCGTTTTCATTCGACAGCATAAACTGTGGATTCATTTAGAAATAGAAATAGAAAAGTTTTTTTTGTTTACCAAGTGCTTTTGAATTGTCAAATAAATCTACTTTATTTGTCCAACGGTTAAATATTGCGAATTGTGTATTGGTTTCATAGATCCTTTAGGATTTGGATCGTTGTTTTAAATCATGAGTGTATGATGAATAATTAATTTGAGCAATCTCAGAGAAATCGGTTTAGGTACTACCAATTAACGATATTAGTGACATGGTGATATTAGTGAACCATGAACGATATTAGTGGGTACATAATTATGCATGTAACTTCGTACATAAAAATGATAACTAGGTGTGTTACATACTAAAATCTTCCTGAAATTATGCAAATTACGATAGTGAAAAAAATCATCAAAATCGGTTAATTGGTTTTTGAAATAAACGCGAACATACATACATTCATACGGGTCGAATAAAAAACCTCCTTTTTTGAAATCGGTTAACAAAATGTTCCTTTAGATATGCATAAAAATGTATGGAATTGGGGAAAAACCAAAAAAACGACAATTCATAAACATAAGAGGTCATAAACGTGGATCCGAGATCAAAATTAGCGGATAAAGTTTATACGCAATCACGGGGCTCATAAGATAGCACTCTAAGTGGGTGGTCCTCTCGCTCATAACGCGCATCCCAGCGCGAAGTGTGCGTTATTGTGGTATATTACATGTGGGATTAGATAACCATACCTATTATTATATAGACACCCTAGGGGTCCTAGTGATAAGAGCTTTTAAGATTGACGCAAACATTTGGGTGTCTGGTGTCACCCTGGTGCAGTGGTGAGCGATGTGATCTTATATGTGGGAGGCCTCGGGTTCGGTTGCCGGCAGGGGCAATTTGAGATTCTATAATTTCTAAATTGTCATTGGTCTGGTCTGAAGGGAGGTTTTAGCCGTGGATAGTTACCACCCTACCGGCAAAGTGGTGGCCAAGCGATTGAGCGTTCAGGTACGATGTCGCGTAAAAACCGATCAGCGGGGCTATTCTCTAACTTAGTTGCCTACTGAAAATGTTTGCCAATGAATTAGTTCGATATACATTGCTGTTTTAATGTGTGGAAATTAAATCGCTGTTTATATTTCACACAGTAAAGCAGCAATGTATATCGAACTAATTTGTTGGCAACCATTTTCAGTTGGTAACTAAGTTACAGAATAACCCTGCAGGGATATGGGTTTAATAAAAACTGCCATACCTCGTCCAGGTTAGCCCGCTTCCACCTTAAACTGCATAGTCGCTAACCACCAGTTGAGATCGCAGTCATGGGCTATATGTGTAACAAGGTAGACAATAATACTGTGATAGCCTCGTGGTTAGGACGACCGACTTCTAATCGGAGGTCATGGGTTCGATCCCGGGGCACGCACCTCTAACTTTCCGGAGTTATGTGCGTTTTAAGTATTTAAATATCACTTGCTTTAACGGTGAAGGAAAACATCGTGAGGAAACCTGCATGCCTGAGAGTTCTCCATAACGTTCTCAAAGGTGTGTGAAGTCTGCCAATCCGCTTGGCCAGCGTGGTAGACTATGGCCAAAACCCTTCTCACTCTGAGAGGAGACCCGTGCTCTGTAGTGAGCCGGTAATGGGTTGATCATGATGATGATGAGACAATAATGTAGTCTCCATACGTGTAAGCTGTGACCTATACCTTGCTCATACAACGCAAATGGCACATGCTCTACAATTTCTCACGGTGCCAGTTTCACTTTGTTTTCATTTACCCTTTTTGGCGAAGGAAAACAACGCGTGATGTATTGTAAATATCAATTAGGGGCAGATTGGTTTACGTGTGAAATATAGCTGTGATAGTGGGATTTTGCAACGGTTTTATTTTCTTGGTATTTGACATTTTCCCAACAGTATGACATCAATTCTGTACCTAATAATACTTTCGACGATATACCTTCTCGGTACCTAAAACTTTTGACAACCTTCCTGGCGATAAGTTCCGAGTAAGTTTCCCGGCCATTTCATCATCATCATGATCAACCCATTACCGGCTCACTACAGATCACGGGTCTCCTCTCAGAGTGAGAAGGGTTTTGGCCATAGTCTACCACGCTGGCCAAGCGGATTGGCAGACTTCACACACCTTTGAGAACGTTACGGAGAACTCTCAGGCATGCAGGTTTCCTCACGATGTTTTCCTTCACCGTTAAAGCAAGTGATATTTAAATACTTCAACCCGGCCATTTGGGAATTTATAATTTCTAAATTGGTCCCCATTTGTTCCTCTGGGAGGCTTCGGCTGTGGCTAGCTTCCGCCGTACCAGAACAGCCAGACTGCCAACCGATTTAACATTCCGTAACGATATCCCGTAGACAGCCCCGGATCTTCAGTTTTTTCGAGGGGGGGCAAAAACTGAAAAATGCCGCCCCCCACCAATATTTTCGGTATACACCAGTAGGTATCGGTCACCAGTATAAACTATGCATTTTTTTAAATATTTTCTATAGTTACATTTTGAAAGCAGACTAAAATTGTTTTTTTTTTCTAAAAAAGTGAAATTTTAAGATTTGGACAATTTTTGACCGCGATGTTGGGGATATTACTCATTTTACGGGTAGAATTATAGAAAAAATGGTGTACCAAATCTAATTAGCTTTATTTTAAGGACAAAACGATGTCTCTAGGCCATATAGGTACTTAGTTTAAAGTGTGAGGAGGGAAAAGTATACTTTTTTACATTACATTAATCTCTAGGGGGGGGGGGGGGGGGGGGGCAACTGCTCATCTTAACGTCTATACACGTCAATGTATTTTTGGAAAAAATATAGGCTACACAGAAAAAGAGCAGCTTTTTGCTCGGCACTCTATAATGTTCTAATTATTTTTTTTTTATAAATAAATAACATTACAAATACTTAATAGTAGTTTAAACATACATATATTTGGTGGATGTATATGGTTTTTTTCTTTCAAACTATCTTCAAAACAAACTAAAGTGAAAAATGCAGTTTTCTTATTTTTTGAATTTTCAGGATTTGTAAATAAAATATATGGCCTAAAAATTTCGTTTTATGTTTAAATTAAATTTAATTATATTTACTACAACATCTTTTCATATAACTTAACCTGTAGAATGAGTATTTTCCCCGATATCGGAGTTTAAAATTGACCAAATCTTAAAATTTAACTTTTTTGGAAATAATTGTCAAGTTTTGAAGAGCTGTATCTCAGTAAATATTGAATTTTCAGAGCTGGTTCTTGTCTTAAATTGTAGCAATTTTAGTTTACTTTAAAAAACTATTGACATTTTTACATTTTTTTTAAAACGCATAGTTTAGGACTTATATTGAAAAATCCAAAAAAGTGCCAAAAATTTTGCGGTTTTTCGAGTGCTGCAAACTTAGCACAGGTCTTTCGAAGCTGCAAAATTAGATTAATAGGTACTACTGGTAGTAGTCCTAACATCATATTAATAATTAAAAAATCAAAACTTGCCGTTTGATTGCGATTTTAATGTAAGATTTGACTGACCTAGTAGATTCGGCGTTGGCCAAGATTATAGACAGACAGACAAAAATGAAAAATTACAGTTTTAGGTTCAGTATCGATTATACAGTGCCATCCAAAAGAATTTTCAAAATATTTTCAATGTTTTACAAAATTGGACCTGTAACAGTTTGAAATATGTACTTACCTGATACCAAAGAATTCCTGATTAACAGTGGCGGATAGATGTCGACAGCGCTCTAGGCAGCACCTCATCGGCGCCCCTGATTGGCTGAACTAACGGCTAGTTCTGATTTTTTAATATGTTGTTAGGACCAATAAAAGTCGTGTAGATATAAGTACCTAGGTACTAATCCAAATTTGCAGCTTCGAAAGACCTGTGCTAACTTTGCAGCACCTGCTTACTTAATTTTGGCGCCCCTTGTAATCTCGCGCCCCTAGGCACGTGCCTAGTTTGCCTTAAGGATAATCCGCCATAATTGACCTATAGATTATTTTACTACTATACTGCGCGTTCAATCATCGTAAAGTTGCGATAATGCTGTACTCAGCATTTGAATTTGCCGCCCTCTGATTCTGCCGCCCGGGGCACGGGCCCCGGCCTGCCCCCCCCTAGATCCGGGCCTGCCCGTAGACACTCTAATAAAACTGCCATACTGCAATCAATTAGCCTGCTTCTATTTTAGACTGCATCAGACTTTTCATCAGATGAGATAGCTTGCCTTCGAAAAAAATACCTATTCAGTAAACTTAAAAAAATAAGAGTAAAAAGAAAAAAAAAACCCATTTACTTACCTAATTATTTAATGCTTTTGAATGCTTGTCTAATAATAGTTGTGATAATTAGATGTATTTTAAAAGGAAGCTATTCTTAGACCCAATGTATAAATATTTAAATGATAAAGCTTATTCCCGACATCGAAGATAAATTTCCGAGACGATAAATTGAACCTACGAGCTGAAATTCCCACTTAAAATAATAATCTGTATATAACATGTTGAAGTATTTGAAAGCGCTATCCAATAAAATACCGACAGATTTATAGCGCTTCATTAAACGTGGAGTTATTGCAGACGACCGATTAAATAAAATAGTTGTCGTAAATAGAACATTTAATAATTTTACGTAAATAGAACATTTAATAATTTTAGGCTACGGATAAATCTAGCGCATTTCGCTTGCGGAAAAACCAAAGCCGATCTTTGCCGGAAGCGGAAGCGTTGAAGCGGAAATTCGGCACACGGAACTTCGTATACCGAATCTCCAATAGATTTTTCTCTAGCATTGCTCTACAAAACTCAACGACTTGATCCGATTTTTGACCATACAAGAATATATAGTCCGTTTCAATAGAGCTGAGCTAAAATGTAAACCAACACACCTTTTTGCTAAAAAACTACAGAATGGGTTGAAGTGAAACTCGGCACGATTTAATTTTATCTACAAACTTAAACCGTGCCAAGTTTCATTTCAATCCATTCTGTAGTTTTTTAGCAAAAAGGTGTGTTGGTTTACATTTTAGCTCAACTGTAAAATGACTATACATAGAAATATGTCGACCTGTGATAGACTTGACTTATCACAAGAGCCAGGAGTTGATCTAACTAGTTGAATTAAACAGAACAAGATAATATTTTATTTGACTGAATACGCTTTAAACATAGAACACTGAGGGCATTGAGTTGGAGTTAAATTATCGCTTCTCATTAGTGTATCTGAAAAACGGAAAACATATTGAAATACATATTAGTACAGCAGAGAACTGCCGCGCATAGTATTCTTATTTTTTTCATTACATAATAATATGTCCTTGGCTTAAAAACTGTTCTTGTCTGTTGTCTGTTGAAAGCGGCCTCAAATTAAAAGCGGTCGTCTGCGTTATCACTTTCCAGGATATTGACATCAATTAAAAAATAAGAAAGTTATGATATTGTCTAAAACTAGGTCTGGCCTACGTTTTCATTTGAATGAAAAATAGCAATATGTTTGAAAAACTATTTTTAGTAATAAATTAGAACTTAGAAAGTCCATTATTTCAAAGTATGCTGACATTGCTGGGTGCAGCATTTTATTCATGTGAATTATTCCCCTTTTCCCTCCAAATAAGTGAAAGTTTGTTGTTGTACTACAACATTGTAACGGGTGGGGTTTGAACCGCCGACCTTTCGGTTTTCAGTCCGCGCCCGACAACCGTTGCGATATTGAGTCTATGAGCATTACTTTGTCTTTGCGTCCACATTAATAACACTTGTATCGACTTCCAATATCTGAGCAAACGCCTATCTTCACGACTTTCAAACACAAACTCTCAACCAGCACTTAGCGTCTAACTTTTAGCTCAAGACGGCAAGTTATGACTAACTTCATACAACTCCATACAAGTGGCCGTCCATGTGTTTTCTTCATTACCAACGATGCGACGTAACGGAGATTTTTTTAAAAAGAATATTTATTCTTCATGCTGAAGCATACCTTAAATTTCCTTTTCCCCTCCAACTAAGCGTAAATCTTGTTATAGGAGTACAACGGCTGAGATTTGAACCTTCGACCTTTAGGTTTTATGCGTTAGATCATAGGTGTGTGTGTGTGTCTGTTATTATTTCTCCTAGGCCTAAGAGCGGGGCCGCACTGAGAAAATTATTCCGGTTTATTTTCCGCATTTTTTTTCGCAAAATTCTGTGACATATGGGAATGTACGAAGCTGCACGCACATGCGATTTAAAATTCGCGAGAAAAATATATTAAAATGCGGAATATATACCGCGCGAATAAAATTCGCACGAATAATTTTCGCAGTGCGGCCCCGCTCGTACGTACGTATCACTTCTGAGCAAATTTTAAGATATGTTTTTCAGTAGGTCACAAGGGAATGCTGAAATCGTGTCTAAGTTTTTAACCCCCGACGCAAAAACAAGGGGTGTTATAAGTTTGACGTGTCTGTGTGTGTCTGTTCCCCTGTAGCGCTCAAACGGGTGGACCGATTTGAATGCGGTTTTTTTGTTTGCAAGGTGAATTAGTAGAGAGTCTTAGCTATGTTTGATGAAAATCGGTCCAAGATGGACGCCGCTACAAAATGACGGATTACATATTTTTTCACAACTCCCTTAATATGGGTATCAAATGAAAGGGCTTGACTAGTAGAATAACACTATGCAAATCCAAGATGGCCGCCGCCACAAAATGGCGAATGTCGGAGGCTTTTTAAATTTTTAATTTATAGGTACTTAATCTTACTATTAATACTTACCTAATATGTTACCATCATCCTCTGAACCGATTGAAATGCGTTCTTTTATCACACAAATATCACTTCAGAGCACTGGAGATATTTATTTCAAAAAATTACCACTTTTTTTTAAAAAACCTTAATGCATGCCGACGATGTTGCAGCCATGAACTAAGTAGGTAATCTTTATGCTTCTTCTTTGTGAAAAAAATTCACTAACCTAGCCAACATGTGGCACGGAAGGAACATGGAGCCCTACCTAAAGTATGTCCTCCGACCTTGCATTTTAGTCGTACCAGCACCACCAGACGGCCCCACAATGGGCAATACAAAATCACAGTTTGCCATAATAAAATTGTAAAGCTCTCACCCAACATTCAGCAAAACCGCAGCTCCTTCTACACTCACTGAACAAACCGACATGGTAACGACAATGATAGCCTCAAGCTTCCAAGCCTCAACCAGCCAGACTGCTGCTTGAACCGAATATGAGTTCACCCAAAAGTTCTTTTCTAAAAAAACAATCTAAGAAAATGATTCACTACTACCACCAAGCGGCCACAGACAAAAACCACATGAGACTTTATGGCACAACAAATGGCAACTCATTTAACGTTAACGGATACGATATTTTAACGATCTCAACGCTATATAAAATCACGACTTAAAAAAAACCGTAATTATTATTCTATTCCAGAAAAACATCCATTAGTTCTAATAAAACTTACAACTTCCCTCTAATAGAAGCTAACATTTGTTTGTTTACACTATCTGACGAATCATCTATTCATCATATGGAGGGTCTAAGCTTAGATGGGTCCAAAACGTGAATCGTTCGATCGATCAGTGGAAAGCTGAGCAAACAAGGGCAACCTCAATTTATGCATCCGCTACATTAACATTTGCATGAGCAAGTTCCCCCACTTCCTGCAGTACTTAAGTGGCTTATTCAGGCTTTGGGTTTTCTTGGAATATTCATATTGTTCGTGGAATAATCCTTGCACAAATAAATACCAGGCCTGTATTTATCTAATTGCTATTTACAATCGTTTTCAAGCGGCGTTAGATTACTCTTTGCTGCGCTAACGGTGTCACTTATTAAAAATTTTAGTATTTACTTTAACTGTAACTAGTGGATCCGGCAGACTTCGTCCTGCCCGGTGGTGATATACCGACATCAGCACCACCTTCCGAGACCCGGTAGGTTACCTGTACCTACCCGGTAATTGAGTTTCCAAACCATCCAGGAACCCATTGAAATATACACACAAATTGATCCAGCCGTTTAGGAGGAGTTAGGTGACAAACACACGTACGGCAGAATTATATTATAGGTACGGATGAGAGAGTTTACCGTATCCACGCAACGGGATGTTTGACAGCTACGAAACCCGTGAACATTTTGTATGGGAAAATGTTTTTTCTTTTATTTTATTTTTTCGTAAATTTTCCAATATTTTTTAATAGTTATTCTGCTATTCGGGACGGAGACAAATACAACAAATCAATAACCATGAAAATCGCTCCAGCCGTTCTCGAGTTATAAGTGTTCGAACTAACACGACTTTGTTTTATAGGTATATATAGATTAGGTCCGTGACATATGGCAAAACTTAATTTAAAGTTAAAATATTAAATTGAGCCGGTGATATTTTAACACTGACCCTAGGCCGTGTGGCTTATAGGTGGTCTGTGTATTTTAACAAATCTTTACCATGATGGATATTTTAACTAAATATTGTGGATAATTCACATTTTCTAAACTAAACTAAATTGACGGGTTTAAATGGAATCCTTTTCCGCAGGTAGCATTGTAAAAGAGAGGAATAGATTTAGATCTATTATTTTAGTTTACTCTAAACTCTAAAGACTGTATAAAATAGCTTCATTGTACAATTACTTTTCCAATAGCCTAACGATATACTTGAAGATTTGAGCGTTGGCATCCTTAGATATTCTTCTGTCTAAGGATCTAAGGATTACATAACAGTGTGTGGTTGAAATCCAATCAAGTCCCAACGTTTTCGTTCGACGTTTCTAATAAGAACCGCTTAGGTGTGGAACGAAGTTCCGGCATCCGTGTACCTTTAGCCTGCCAATTATAACTTGAGTACCTTCAATGTAAGAGAGAATAACCATTTTCTAAGTAGTTTTTATTCTCAGGCATGATTGACGTTAAGCGCTAGGCTTCTAACTTCTTACAAAAATAACAAGTGTAAATTTAAAATTAAAAAAAACCCCCGACATTCGCCATTTTGTATCGGCGGCCATCTTGGATTTGCAATAGTGCTATTCTACTAGTTAAGCCCTTTCATAAGCCTTTACCCATATTAAGGAAGTTGTGAAAAAATAATATATAATCCGCCATTTTGTAGCGGCGGCCATCTTGGACCGATTTTCTTCAAACATAGCTAACACTCTCGACTAAATCACCTTTCAAACAAAAAAACCGCATTCAAATCGGTCCACCCGTTTGAGCGCCACAGGGGAACAGACAGACACACACACACACAGACACGTCAAACTTATAACACCCCGTCGGTTTTGCGTCGGGGGTTAAAAAATATTGACGATCGTATTCACCTCCGATTTACACTCACACCTCTGATTCACAATCTTTAAACTGGTCGATACTCTCTCGCTATTGGTTAAAATGCATTGTTGCAGCAAAAATATCTTTTTAGCCAATCACCATAATTGAGATGTAGCAATGATTTATGCGGGCTGTGAATATTATGCCAATGCACCTTAGTGCATGTTGTAGGTAATGAATAAAGCAAAAATGGCGCCATTTGCTCAGGTTTTTAATATTTCTGGTCGGTTTATAGCTATCTATCTATGCACCAAATATATGTATAGATATTGGATATACCTATAGAAAATGTTGCTTCTTTATTTTATTGGACTCTCATGAATTCAATTACGACAGAACAACAAAAGGAAACCAAATGTTAGCAATAACAAAACCTTCAGCAAGCAAACAAAATTAAGCTCGTAAAAATAATATATGCGTTCATTTACGAGTCGAACAACTCTAGGCTACCATAGACCTACATGATTCCGTATTACGGGTATCAAGTAAACAAAATTCTCTCTCTGAGTACCAACATAAAATTGACAATAAAATATTGGTATTCTGTCTCAATGAAAAAGGACCACAAGTATAAATTAAAAATTTAAAAAACCCCCGACATTCGCCATTTTGTGGTGGCGGCCATCTTGGATTTACATAGTGCTATTCTACTAGTCAGGCCCTTTCATTTGATACCCATATTGAGGGCGTTGTGATAAAATATGTAATCCGCCATTTTGTAGCGGCGGCCATCTTGGTCCGATTTTCATCAAACATAGCTAACAACACTCTCGACTAATTCACCTTTCAAAAAAAAAAAACCGCATTCAAATCGGTCCACCCGTTTGAGCACCACAGGGGAACAGACAGACACACACACACACACAAACACACACACACACACACACAGACACGTCAAACTTATAACACCCCGTCGTTTTTGCGTCGGGGGTTAAAAATGGGCATGCAAAGAGTTGTTAGCAAAATAAATTGTTATTTTGCTAACAGGTGGACAGACTATGTTCTGAAACACCACTTCACACGGACAAAGCATATTTTGAAACAGCACCTCATTTTGACATTCGATTATTTTCTTGACAAATTCGGTTTTTATGCACTAACTTTTGCTAAGTTAGTTACTCTTGCATTTTAAGGCCATATATAACGAAATCTCTTATTTTGATTACTATGGACAAAATACGATTTGAAACAACGCTCCTCATATTTTTTCACAACTCCGTAAATATGAGTATCAAATGAATGAGCTTGACTAGTAGAATAGCACTATGCAAATCCACGATGGCCACCACCACAAAACGGCGAATATTGGTTTTGTTTTTTTAATTTTTAATTTATACTTGTCTATCAAGTTTTCAGTAGCAGTCAGGAGTTGAGAAGACGGCGGCGTTACACCGTTTGTGCAATGTGCATGAGAAAGAACGTAAAGTCCGTTGATCCTGCGCTTGATCTCTTTGCGGTCATGAAGGATTGAGAGTGAGAGTGAGGGAATACAGCACTTTAATATCTCCTGCGTAGTTGGATAGTCTCGTTAAAATAGGGCTCTGTCGCCAAAATCCGTGCAGAAGAACATTGTTTTATAATAATTTTATTATACCCCTCCAACTAAGCGTTTTCGTGCAAAAAGTAACTATACTAGTAGGAGACCAAAGCTAAGATATTACGGATTTCAGAATTCACACTATATCTATCTATTGAGGATTAACTGAAATCATCACGGCTTTTCATAAGCTAGGTAGGTACCTAAATAAATATTATTTTTGCGTTACAAAATGAATACAAATCCTACATTTATTTCGATTTCCGACAAAATATAAAAAAGCAATCAAAACGCGGCTCCAACTTTATTAATTTCAGGTTCAAGAGTGATTTTCAAATTCTCACAGCGTCAAAAGCTTGCCGCTATCAGTCTGTATACAGATACCGGACGGTACGAACGTCAGTTCGCCCTTATCTACGAAATATACGTAAACTCTTCAAAGTATCCGAACTTGCCGCAACACTACAAACATAAACCTCAGCTGTATTCCTATAAACCTTTGCTTAGACACATCACAAAAAACAATTAAATTTAAAAAGTGAACTTATTCAAACTTCAAACACGAAAAAGTGCGTCACCATTTTCAGTTCTTTCACTATAGTTTGAGAACTTTAGTCCACCGTGAATATTTTTCAGAACTGAATATTTCTTAGCAGTTTGTAGAAAATTGTTAACGAGACCCTCGCATGGAAAGGTGAGTAAACTTTGACTTATATTTTAATTTATATAACGTTATCTCAATGTAGGTATGCATTTTTCTCAACGTAGCTTATATAAATGTGTAACTATACTTATTTTTAAGATATTTTCCTGCATACATACATCCTGGATACATGCTACAAGAATTTTGCACCAAATCTTTATCACAACGATTTAGTACCTAGAAAAAAATCCGACTTCAAATTTCGATTTGCTCTTATTTATTGATGAGTTCCATTCTTCATCTCCGAAGATATTCATCAGATCTTCACCAAATTAAAATGGGGCCAATCTTACGATAATATGTTTTTTCAAATAAAATAAAAAAATACTGAAATCGGTTCAGATTTGATGGAGTGATGGAGTAACATCGCCAAAAAAAATACGGGTCGAATTGAGAACCCCCTATTTTATTTGAAGTCGTTTAATAAAAAGTTAACATGGAGACAGACTTTGCATTTGTAATAATAGCGCGGAACTTGTGTTTTTTCTTTTTTTTAAATTTGAAATTTTTTTATTAAGTATTTAAGTACTAGTATTTATGTATTAAAAATTAAATTTACCATGAAAAAAAAAAACTTTGTCAACGTTGCTTACCAAGCGCGATCGCACACGCCGTGGCAGCTTTTATGGCTTGTAGGCAACAAATTGTACGGAAATTTACCGTGTTCTAATCCTGCATCAAAGTTTTCTTGACACCGTAATAAACATACTCCAAAACATTCTACTCAAGTCGCGTTGTTTCCCTTCGACGCTGCCCAAATATGCCTTGAGCCTAAAGGTAGACTTTGAGGCACGCGACTACGACATTTTGGCCATCGACTTCTTTGTAGTGCCAAAGGTTGAGAGTTCTCCATAATGTTCTCAAAGGTGTGTGAAGTCTGCCAATCCGCTTGGCCAGCGTGGTAGACTATGGCCAAAACCCTTCTCACTCTGAGAGGAGACCCGTGCTCTGTAGTGAGCCGGTAATGGGTTGATCATGAGGTCGCGCGTCCCACTTGCTCATCTAACATGCTCTCCAAACATTTCTGTACTTTTTTTAGTTTTTTTTTCAACTTTTTCCAGTGTAGTATGTCGCAGTCGCGTACCTCAAAGTCTACCTTAAGCTTTCGCGTCATTAATCATTTTGAAATTCACAACGGAGCGCCATCCATTAGGCAAACAACGTGGGGATTTGTGTAACCTGCCAGCATGCAGGTTAGAGGTTAGGGGTAAGGTTTTACCATAATATCTCTCGGCATACAGAAAAAAAATTTTTCACCCGACTATAATGGGAGGGTAAAGCAATTAGCAGTTATAATTGACCCGTTGTAGCGGTTCGCGGTGTCACGGGTCACGGGTTTGATTCCCGCCTATAGTCTGGGTGTATTATGTATATAAGTATGTATTTATATATTTATTTAAAAAATATATATGTAAACTAGAGAATGCCCGCGGCTTCGCCCGCGTGAATTTCGGTTTTGCACAAATCCCGAGGGAATCGTGGATTTCCGGTTCCCGTTCACGCTCCCTTTTCCAACCTTTATACCTACTATCAAGGAAGTTCGCTATAGTAATCTACCTATAGCTGTAGCTATAGATTTCGGGTTTTTCAAAATCCCGTGGGAACTGTGCATTTTTTCAGGATAAAAGTAGCCTATGTTTTAAGTCAGGGCATAATCTACCTCCATTCAAAATTTCAGCCAAATCGGTTCAGTAGTTGCGGCGTGATTGAGTAACAAACATCCATCCACACTTTCACATTTATAATATTAGTAACTGTATAATATATCGGTCGGATGTTACTATAACACAGGCATTAAAGCGACAAACGTCCGTGTGTGTGTCTGAGAATTTATTTATTTATGATTGTGTTCGGTTTATCAGCTCCCTAACTAAGTATTGCGAAATTACTCATTCGAATTTGGTAAATGCGGTTTCGTCGAGAGTAAACGAGAGGTAACATAATGGCTTATGCCTGATGATGATGATGATGAAGCGATTATGTTACTAAAACTTGTCTTCACTAAAATCTAGAATCACAAGAGTTTAGATCGTAGTCCACCACATACAGATTTCCTCACGATGTTTTACTCCAACGTTAAAGCGAGTGATATTTAATTGCTTAAAACGCACTTAAGGCCGCTCTCTTCACGCGCTTTTCCATACAAACGTATTACGCCTATTATTCTAATATTTGTCGCAATAGGTCTAAAGTTAAGCCAGATATCAATTTATATCTCCATTATCTATGCCATAAAATAAAAATATTAGTAAAATTATATTTATTTTGAAAGTTATGAGTTCATGTAAAAAATGCCAAATATTTGCTAAAATAGGCGAAATTCCAAACCTAGATTTGCATCTTTTTACTTTGCCGTTCTTCACTAAAAATCATGATATCTCAAGCAAAATTTATTTATTTAAGTAATTAATTTATTATTTATTTATGTATATATTTTTAGTACTCTTCTTTACTGAAGACGTCTCGCTCTCTAAATGCAGAAATCACTGTTTTAGACTCCACTCACCAACGATTTGTCGCTCCCATGGAGAGGGCTCTTAAAACGCACAAAACTTCGGAAAGTTGAGGTGCGTGCCGGGGACCGAACTCGGTCCCTCCGAATGGGAGGCCGAAGTCTTAACCATTAGGCTATCACCACTGAACACACATCAAAATTAACATGCCCCATTTTGATGTCTCGGATTGTGTGTGCGTAAGATAACAAAACATTCGAGGAAATAAAATAAAACCAATAATAGAACAGTGTCAAAAAAATAATTGAATTAACTCCCCAAAGATAATTCGTTTTGATGTTCATTACATTTCGATGCTCATTTCGATCATTCCGAATTTTATTTTATCGGTCAGTAGCTAATAAATACAAAAACCCAATATAAAAAGACATTATATACCAACTCTATAGAGTTAAACTGTCGAACTGAATAACTAAAATTGTGATAGAAAAATTACACTGGGTAGAAGTTTTTATTTCGGTGTTTGAAATTTTCGAAATAGTTAGATTGACAAATCTATCAAAAAACCCGGCCAAGTGCGAGTCGGGCCACGTTCTTTCAGGGTTCCATACATAATTATGAACTACATAATATTTTGGGTATAATAAATATTTAATTTCCGAGTTAGACATCGCAACAAACCGTGAATGAAAAACCCAAAAAATGTTCGTTTGTTTTGGTCACAGCTTACAAACTACTTTGTAAATAGTTGTTTTCACTATTTTTTGTTTAAATACAGTAAGTATATTATGGTACATAATATACCGAAATTTCGTATTTCTAACTGGTTTAGTGTTTAAGATAGCCTCCTTGACAAAAATGGTCTAAAACTGACAACTTTGCTGGCCCCCCATTTCCTTATTTTTAAAGAAAAAAATATAAAAATAAATATTAGTAGTCTACTCAATGAGCCTAAACAATGGGTAAGAATTTTTTTTTTCTAGCTACTTTTTCATGTATGGGAGCCCCCCTGAAAAATAATTTAATTCAAATTTCAATTCAATATTTGATTTTGGGTCAAAGTTGTACACCAAATATCAAAATTTCAGGTTAGTAACTCATTTCGTCTGCGAGCTAGAGACCTGTGACCGGCGGACGGACAAACAAATAAACAGACAGACAGCAGAGCAACATTAATAGGGCACCTTTTTTACCCTCTGGGTATGGAACCCTAAAAAGGTTACTTATTGCTATAATATAATCTAGTAACTTTAACGTTTGCTAGTATAATCACCAAATCTGGAAAAAAAAATCCGAAATTTTCGCGGTTTTTTTGATTTTTGACAAAGTTCCGTTCGGCACTCGAGGTCACAAACTTGGATTATTCATTAGGATAACATCATGAACAAGTCTGCAAAAAATCAGAAATACACGATTTGACGCAAGGTCGGATTATTAAAGTTACTGGACTAATAAGTACATAGATCACGTACTCAAACATTACTTTTATTCAGTTAGTACCTACGAGTATGGAATAATTCATCTAATCAATCCATGATTACAAGCCATTGAACAGATACAGCCTGCTCTTGGATTTTCTTGAATTTCTTTTAAAAATCTTTTGTTACAAATGACTGTAATTTTTTAAATACCGTTAATTACAGATCTTTACTGTGGTACTACCAATGGTGCTACTGGTACCTAGGTAATAACTAGATCCACGGGAGATTTTTTTTGCCTGTAACCGTTAAGAATACCACCACTACAGCCTTTTTTATGTCCCACAGCTGGGCATAAGCCTCTTCTCTCATAGGAGATGGATTCAGAGCTTAAACCCACCACGCTGCTCCAATGTGGGTTGGTAGGGCTAACCGTTAAATAATACGTTTGTGGACAATTAAATCCACCCTCGAATTAAAAAATGCATTATAATACCTCCCTCAATTTCAGTGCTGCCTGCACATACTGCTGTGTATCTGTATGTCTGTCTGTTTGTGCGCTATAGTCATCACACTATGGAATATAAATAGCATGACTCTTTTCTAGAATTTTACCATTTTACGTGTGTGAAGTAGAGAGCTTGTGTACTTAACTATAAAAAGTACATCAGTAATTAGCGTTTAAATGACACATTTTTAGGGTTCCGTAGTAAACAAGGAACCCTTATAGTTTCACCATGTCCGTCCTGTCCGTCTGTCTGTCCGTCCGTCCATCCTCGGTTAATCTCAGAGACTATTAGTGCTAGAAATCTGAATTTGGCATGGGTATAATTATAAATATTAATCACGCCGACAAAGTGGTGAAATAAAATTTTGATAAATATTTTTTTACATGCTTTATTTAGGGTAGCTCCCCTACATGTAAAGTGGGGGTAAATATATTTTTTTTCTCGTCTACCCCATAGTGTGGGGTATCGTTGAATAGGTCTTTTAAAAATATTGTGGGTGTGGGAACATCATTTTTCGATTTCTAGATCCGTTTGTAAAATATGATGTTTTAAAGTGCTAATTTTTATTAGAGTCAAGTGTTCCCCCCCTCTATCAGCCAAATGGCAGTATATATAGGAACTTAAAAAATTCACAGCAGTAGTATTGTATAATTTCATTAATCAATTTTAAAGGAAAACTATCATGGCTAAGTAGGGTTCACAGGTTACTTACTAACCTGTTTTTCGAGGATTGTGACTACGGAACCCTACACTGCGCGTGGCCCCGCCACGCACTTGCCCTGTTTTATATTTACTGAATGACTTTATTTCTACTTTCTTATCTAATATAGATAGATACATTTTTACAGTTTTGTAGTAAATTACTGCTATTTCTTATGCAGTTTCATTTGTTTGATTTGCTAGACCTGCACACGCCTCGATCTTGTGCTGCTTGTATCCAGCGGCTACCTGCGACCCGTTGGACGTCGTTACTTACGTAATTGGAGGGTCAGCATACTGCACCTCGCATCAAAAAGAGCAGCGCAATGATTGCATAGTATAAAAGAAATCTACAATCGTGAATACTTTTATTCACCTCAAAGAAAATATAATGGCCTTTTCCAGGGCGCGAAATTTCTTAGAAAATAAAATTCCATTGTAAAACTCGCTTTATGATCACGTTATTGTTCCTCTGATTTAATATTGGTGAACGTTGAGGAATTATTCCTGTTCATAATATTGTATCCGGATGAAAGCCCAATTAATTAGGTACCTACTGTTTCAGGGAAATGAACAATTACTGATACCTAATTAGATACAATTTGCTAATTATTACCAAGAATAGAAGCATATTACAAATAATTCGAAACGAAATTATAATTAGTATAATAAGTATTAATTATGTTCTTTTATGACTGAATTTCTATTGCGGTGGTCAAAAAGAAATGTTTATATCTAAGATAAAGCATCTGTCTTCTTCTTAGGTTTATATGCTGTGAACTGTCAGCGTGTCAAGGATTTTAAGCATCCGAAAGCAACGTTAGGGACCTTTCAGATAGACCGGCGCGGAGGGCGTCGGAGAGCATTTTTTTTTCACACAGACCGGCCATTCAAATTTGCTCTGCTCTCCGCGCCGGTCTGTGTGAACGGACACGCGGATGCGTTCGGAGCCGAGCGTACGCTCTTGGGCCGGACGGCCGGCAGAGCAATTCGGCCTACGGTCGGCTGCGCGAGCATGAAAGAGCACGCGAACGGAGCCGGTCGGATGCTCGAGCGCGAAAGAGCACGAGCATGGAGCAGCCGACCGGCTCGACGAGCAGCCGAGCGGCTGCTCTTAATATTTCACACCGAACGTATTGCCTCAAGCATCCTCTTATCATAAAAGAGATAAAATGTAAAAATAGAGCTTATTTCAATGTCTTAAGATTCTATTTTAAATGCGATTAAAATTTGCTCTGCTCTCCGTGCCGGTCTATCTGAAAGGACCCTAAATCTAATTGTAAGGCTATTTAAATACGTCTTTTTTTACAATAACGTACCATTTAACTGAGACAGTTCCTGAAGTAGTGGCGTGGTGCGACAGAGTGACAGCTAACGTAACTGTAATGTCGCCATCACCCAGGCTGTGGCTATACCACCACCACCACTACAGCCTTTTAACGTCCCACTGCTGGGCGCAGGCCACCTCTCTCATAGGAGAGAGGAATTTAGAGCTTAGACCTGCCACGCTGCTTCAATGCGGGTTGGCGGGCTTTAATGACTATTGTCTCATGATAGTGGTAAAAACCGGGACCGACTGCTTAATGTGCTGTCCGAGGCACGGGGGTGAAACACCGCCAGCTTCCAACTCCGGGCTGGCACTGAGAATTTCTTGACAGAAAAACAGCTAACAATTATTTTGTGGCCATACACAATAAATTAAAAATTTAAAAAAACCCCGACATTCGCCATTTTGTGGCCGCGACCATCTTGGATTTGCTACAGTGCTATTCTACTAGTCAAGCCCTTTCATTTGATACCCATATAAAGGGAGTTGTGAAAAAATATGTACCTAATCCGCCATTTTGTAGTTTTGTAGCGGCGGCCATCTTGGACCGATTTTTATCAGACACACACACACACACACATACACACATACACAGACACGTCAAACTTATAACACCACGTCGTTTTCGCGTCGGGGGTTAAAAATGAGCTACTTCTTGTGCCGATTCAAAGCCGCGCACCGAAGATACTGGGAACTTTTGATACTTCCCAATACGATCAGTCACAATTCACATTAGTTCCAGGTACCTTCACTCTATCTTTTGTTAGCAATCAGCGCCAAAATGGCAATAATCAAATTGCTTCAATCAGTTCTGTCTTATACAACTCAGTGTCGTCATCGATTCCGCACTCTTTTTTTTTATTATAGAATAGAATAGAATTTTTTTTTTATTCAAATAAACTTTTACAAGTACTTTTGAATAGTCAAATAAGTCTACCACTGGTTCGGAATGCCATTCCAACCGAGAAGAACCAGCAAGAAACTCGGCGGTTGCTCTTTTCCTTTACAATATCAATATAACAATTTTATGTTAAGTACATGATTGAATTGCCGTCTCGCGCATTGCTGGAACGAGTAAAATCCACGCCTTTTTATCATTTATATAATCTTCAATTTTATTCAGATAAACTTTCACAAGCGCTTACGAATCGACAAATGAATCTACCACAGGTTCGGAATGGTGCTTACAATTCTACACATGTGAAGAAGGGCAGACAAAAGTAGCCCCATTTACGACGGTGGCACCCGTTCACGAGCATGACGCATGATCCAGCCATTGCTTCGCTCAACCATATTCGAGGGAACGTAACAACCCGCACCACACGACACCACCACAGAAATGTTTAAAGAGAGCGTGACATACTTAGGCTACCCATGATCAAAGCATCGAATTGAACACCAATAATCAAATACTCATTTTAAGACATGAGTTAAATTTTCTTAGATTGTTTCCAAGCAACCTGTCATTGAGAAATTGCTCCATGCTTTTTTATCATTTATATAATCTTCAATTGTATAATATGCTTTTTTTATGAGCATACTTTTAATAGAGTTTTTAAACTTGTGTAAAGGCAAGTCTAAGATTGCTTGTGGAATTTTATTATAGAACATTACGCCCATTCCCACAAATGACTTTCGGACCCTTTTGAGGCGTAACTGAGGAATCACGAGCCTATTTCTATTTCTTAATTGCCTGTATTCATCTACAAGTTAGCCCTTGACTGCGATCTCACCTGATGGCAAGTGACGATGTAGTCTAAAGTGGAAACGGGCTAACTTGGAAGTGGTATGGCAGTTTTTATTAAACCCATACACCACTGTCCGGGTTCTACGCGACATCGTACTCTGCAGCCACCACAGAAACCATCTCAGTGTAAAGTGAATTTAAAGCATGCTATTATAAAAATAAATAGAAATATAGAATATAGAAGCTGTGATAGCCTAGTGGTTAGGACGACCGACTTCTAATCGGAGGTCGTGGGTTCGATCCCGGGCACGCACCTCTAACTTTTCGGAGTTATGTGCGTTTTAAGTATTTAAATATCACTTGCTTTAACGGTGAAGGAAAACATCGTGAGGAAACCTGCACGCCTGAGAGTTCTCCATAACGTTCTCAAAGGTGTGTGAAGTCTGCCAATCCGCTCGGCCAGCGTGGTAGACTATGGCCAAAACGCTTCTCACTCTGAGAGGAGACCCGTGCTCTGTAGTAAGCCGGTAATGGGTTGATCATGATGATGATGATGATGATTATAAAAATATGGTTTATATGAATAAGGATAAGTAACTGTAAGTGCTGGTAGTACTTGACCTTCTTTTAATTATATTCATAAAAGTCTGATGGCACGGAATATCAGACAAAGCCTTAATATAATAATCCCGTGTACGCGATACTAAGTCACACAGAATCCGGCGATTAGATAAACGAGGGGACTAATGCTGCTGGCAGTAAACCGTGATAATGACCAGAAGTAATGGCCCTTTATACGAGAATATTATATTAATAGACGGTAACAAATGGGCTGGATTCTGAAATTTCATTATACTGGTGCCCTTGGGAAAATTGGGCCGAATTAGTGGTTGAATCGCCAGATTTTAGACTCCTCGTGTTTTCGATAAGAATTTCTACGCCTAATTCAGACGACCGCGTTTTGTATGAGAGTGATTTCTATTTGAAAACGGCTTACTTAAGACAATGAGAAGCGGAGTCGGGTTTTAAAAGCCACTGGTTAAAACCTTTATTTTCAGATTATATATACAAATGCAGTCACGCAAATCAGCCCCAGAATGGGAGAGTTAAAAAAAATTGGTATGCATTAATACGAATTGAATTAAGGAGATATCTACTGAAGATCTACTTACTGTATGGACTGACGATATCAGATGAGACGCAGGGGGGCGCAACGCAACATCGTCGCGTGTGGGAGTCGCTACAAGAGACTATATATATCCAGCACGACACGTCTATTGTTCGATGACGATGACGACGAATTAAGAAGAATCCTCCTTTTTGAAAGAATGTGTTTATTAACAACTAATAATCACAGCCAAAAATTAATCCGAAATACTTTGGGTAGAAAAATATCAAAAAAATTTATGGTGGTCCAAGAATGAGCTTTACTCAGCCTGTTAATTGAAAGTGGTTACAACTGACGACCCTCAGCATATTAGTGATAAGATGTAGAGCAAACACAGGTGTAGCGCTAGTCTGCCGCATTAATTTCATTTAGAATTCAACTGTTTTCTCACTTTGCTTAATTAAACAAGTGTAAAGTGGCTCATATTTCACGTTAGTTGCCCGTTCTAACGCCAGCATTAACTTGCTGATGGCGTAAGCTTATGCCATTTGGCATGCAAGGTTTTGGCAACACTTTGCCTGCTTACACTGTTTACTATCGTTTGTTAGAGACTTCGTCCGGGATTTCGGGTCTTTAAAAGCATGTGATAACCTGCTTTTAAAAAACCAAAATGAATTTATTATTTCCATTATATATTACAACATTATACAATCCATAATTTCATACATAATTTACACGCAATACCGTGGAAATTATTCATTTTCGGGGACAAGAAGTAGTTTATCTCACTTTTCAATAATTATACCCATGCAAAGAATCAAGTCGATCCGTAGATTTCAAAATGCATGATAAATAGCAAGCTATCCCGCAGGAATACATGAGTAATTTGTTTTATACTTACTATTAATATTCGTACCTACCTGGGAAGTAATTTTAGTTTGCAATAAAACCAAACATTTAGATAGTTGAATGGAAAAAGAGATTAGTGTTTCTACGTACGTTCAATTCCCCGCAGTTTTGGCAGCTGTATCTGCAAATACAGTTTGAACATTAATACGTGACGCTGCAGAAATAGGTACATACAATGTACCGATAACTGTGGATATAAGAGTACCTTTATGTGGCCAGCTGTTGCAAGACGATTACTCAGTTTGGACTGTAAATTGAATGAATGAATAAATACAATGAATATAAAATTATTTTGCTATAATCCGCTAACAGTGACAAATTTGTAGGCACAACACCACACAATCTTGTAGGCACAACACCACACAAATTCACCACAAAACAAACTCGACGATCGTTTCGCTCCGACACCGGAGCATCTTCAGGAGATGTCGACTTCACAACGGACGATTGCAAAGTGAGTTCGTGTCGAATGAGCGGTCTTATATATACTATCCCCGCTTAGTCATCTACCCTCCTTTCTCTTTCTCTCTGGCCACGCCCCCTAAATATGTTGAGCAACGGTGAAGATGACACATTTATTTGCTCATTCAGCAATTCGACACTTCTACCGCTGTGCCCAACTATTTCCAATTGTTCCAACACGCACAGTCTTAAACTTTTACAGCATGTGTGTAAAATTTCAAATGTATGACCCTCGTCTATCCTATGTCCACTATCCAAAAGATGTTTTGCGAAATGAGATCTTTGAGGCTGGTTGTTTCTAAAGGCAGCCATATGTTCTTTATATCGAGTTACAGATAAAGAACATATGGCTGCCTTTAGAAACAACCAGCCTCAAAGATCTCATTTCGCAAAACATCTTTTGGATAGTGGACATAGGATAGACGAGGGTCATACATTTGAAATTTTACACACATGCTGTAAAAGTTTAAGACTGTGCGTGTTGGAACAATTGGAAATAGTTGGGCACAGTGGTAGAAGTGTCGAATTGCTGAATGAGCAAATAAATGTGTCATCTTCACCGTTGCTCAACATATTTAGGGGGCGTGGCCAGAGAGAAAGAGAAAGGAGGGTAGATGACTAAGCGGGGATAGTATATATAAGACCGCTCATTCGACACGAACTCACTTTGCAATCGTCCGTTGTGAAGTCGACATCTCCTGAAGATGCTCCGGTGTCGGAGCGAAACGATCGTCGAGTTTGTTTTGTGGTGAATTTGTGTGGTGTTGTGCCTACAAGATTGTGTGGTGTTGTGCCTACAAGATTGTGTGGTGTTGTGCCTACAAATTTGTCACTGTTAGCGGATTATAGCAAAATAATTTTATATTCATTGTATATCATGGAATTCCGCAAAGTAACGCCTGCTTCCATTCAACATTTGAATGAATAAATGTATAGTTTTACTATATACTAGTGTTGCGCTCGGTGCGCGAGCTGCAAGCAGCTCGCGGGCCTTGTAGTCTCTTCAATATTCGTAAAATAAAGAAATGGAAGGCCATACCAAATACCAGAATATTCTGGAAAATCTCTTGAAATATAGAAAGGAATATTGGTATCACGTTTCTGAAAGGACACTAATCAGTTCTATGCATGCATTTAGTGGAAAAAAAAGGATCTATACAAAAATGTTCTGGAGAGCCACTTGAAAATTAAAAAGAAATTTTGTATGGACACGAATTCTTTTGTTCCGTAGCTGTCTTTTTTTACTGGCTCACCAAAGGGCCTAAGGTCTTGAACATTTTTAGTTTCAGGACCAAGCCTCTACGATTGATAGTTTTTGAGGGCCGTTAGGGTACTCTGGTAATTTTTCCACATTCACTACGTTTTGTATTTTTTGTGAAAAAAATCTTTAAGTTCTATTTATACGTGTAGTGGGGGAAAAAAGTTCCATACAAAATTGTTCTGGAGAACCTCTTGAAAAGAACCCAAAAAATTTGTATGGAGAGAATTTTTTTTTTTGTTCGGCGGCCATCTTTTTTTTGCCGGTTCACCCAATGGCCCAAGGTCTTTAACAACATTTGTTTTGAACCATGCCTGTATGACTGGTAGTTTTGGAGGACCCATAAGGTACTCTGGTAAATTTTCCACAATCATGACGTTTCAGAATTTTCCTGAAGGAAGACCCATAAGTTCGATATATATAAGTAGTTAAGGGAAAAGGTTCCATATAAAATTGTTCTGGAGAGCCTCTTGAAAAGAACCCAAAAAATTTGTATGGAGAGAATTTTTTTTTGTTCGGCGGCCATATTTTTTTTACCGGTTCACCTAATGGCCTAAGGTCTTTAATAACATTTGTTTGGGACCATGTCTGTATGACTGGTAGTTTTGGAGGACCCATGAGGTACTCTGGTAAATTTTCCACATTCATGACGTTTCATAATTTTCTGAAGGAAGACCCATAAGTTCTACGCACATAAATAGTGAAAGGAAAAAAGTTCCATACAAAATTGTTCTGGAGAGCCTCTTGAGAAGAACCCAAAAAATTTGTATGGAGAGAATTTTTTTTTGTTCGGCGGCCATCTTTTTTTTACCGGTTCACCTAATGACCCAAGGTCTTTAATAACATTTGTTTGGGACCATGTCTGTATGACTGGTAGTTTCGGAGGACCCATGAGGTACTCTGGTAAATTTTCTACATTCATGACGTTTCATAATTTTCTGAAAGAAGACCCATAACTTCTACGCACATAAGTAGTGAAGGGACAAAGTTCCATACAAAATTGTTCTGGAGAGCCTCTTGAAAATTAGGAAATTTTTTGTATGGAGACGAATTTTTTTTTGTATGGTGGCCATATTTTTTATACCGGTTCACCCAATTGCCCAAGGTTTTGAACATTTTTTGTTTCGAGACGATACCTCTCCGACTGATAGTTTTCGAGATCCCCTAGGGCACTCTAGTCAGTTTTCCACGTTCAGCTCTCTCTATAATTTTGGTGACCTAGAATTTTTGAATTTTACACACATGGAAAGTATGATGAAAAAGTTCCATACAAAATTGTTCAGGAGAGGTGATCAGTCCGTAACTTCAAGTAGCTTTATATATATAATAATAACGCAAAATATATAGAAAATACAGGTAAATGGGACATGACAGGTAGAAGGTACAATTAATAATCCGGTGAATTTAGACTTTCAAGGTTACAATAATTCATGTGAAATCAAGTGAAGTCAATGTGAAAAGTCCTCATCGATCCGACATCTGCATGAAATTAAGAATATAATTATTATTATTATATAAATAATTAATTAATTAATTAAGAATATATAAGTATGCCCATTTAGATAAATAAATACAAATTACAAGTCACTAGAGTCCATTTTCATTTTTGACTTTGTTACCAAACCTCGAATAGCACTCGTATTTTAATCAACAAAACTTTACTCGACTTAATGAAAAACGGTGGTTGTTGTTTCTCGATACCAAAAACAATTTTGTTAAGAGGTGAAAGTTATTTAAGATATTGCCCAGCAACTCGACTTATCCCAATAATGGATGTATTGGGTATAATATCTCGAATTCGTTAATCGAAACTTTGTTTATTATTTGCTTTTCTAAGTGGGTTCAATCAAGCTTCAAACTCAAATAAGTTGCCATCCAACGTCTTTCTAAGGATTCAGTAATTTTTATTTGTGCGTAGAACTTTCGAATTTACGTTTGGTAGGTATAAGAAGTAGTTTGAAGTTTTGCAATTATCGAACCTCTTCTAGGTCTTCTAGCTTGCCATTTGATCAAGTCTTTGATAAAAACCTGTTCAGCCGTTCAAGGCTAATTAGCTTTTTTCCTAGCCGCTGCAGGAATCACAGTTATATAATTGATTACTTCCACTGATCGACTTGAAATTAATAATACACAATTTACCCGATGACACCGCAATAATGTAAACTTTGACCTGAAGCTGCAACTCAAACATTTGTACTCATAGTCAGGCCTAGAGTGAACGGACTACCCAACTCTTGGATATCTGGGCTGGATTTTGGTCCCGATAAGTAGTTGGCTCATAGACAGTGACCAGGGTCTGATGATAGAGCAGGACGTGATCACAGGAGCTTGGATCTATTAAACGTAATCACCGAGTTTGTATTCGCTAGTCTTGACCAGTACTTTTGTAGATAAATCGGACGATGGTGTAGGCAGGTGATGGGTAACAGAATGGATATAGTCTGTTCGTTTTCTTACGGTCGCCTTTTGTGTCTAGCCGCCTCCGCCGCGCGGTGTTTTGCCAAAGACACCGCCGTGACTTCAAAGCATGCCGCGAGGGGTGTACAGGCACAAGGGGTTTTGGCGTTTTATACCTACTCATATTTTTTCATTAAAATTCTCTTTCCTTTTATATTTTTTTATATTCGTATTTTATTACAATATAACCATAAACATAAAATATAATATTCTCATGAACACGGGTCTTCTCTCAAAATGAGAAGGATTTTAACCATAGTCTACCACGCTGGCCAAGTGCGGATTGGCAGACTATTCGGAGATTCTGTTAGAATAGAAAAAAAAATTACAAACAGAAAAAAAGTAATAAAAATAAAAGCAGAATACTAAGAGCACCTGCGCCTGTACCGACACTAAGTTACCGAACGAACTATACCTAGGTATATCATGAAATCGGATGTAGATTCATAAATCTTAGATTTATAGATTTCAGATTCATAAATCTATGTAGATTTAGGTATAGATTTCACATAAATGGGATTCTTTTAATTTCCACTTGTTGTATCGATTCCTTAAGGCAATAAAGATGTTCACGCTTGAGAGCGTTTGATTCCGTTTAAAACTATTCAAAGTGCTTGTAAATGTGTCCTTTAAAACATTTATTGAGCTCGTGCCTCTTAATCGACATTCCATTAACGCGTACTGCCAGACTCGTGACAATCTAGAAAATAACTCTTCCAGGATTTAATTAAAATTACCAGGATCGTGTCAGGTTTTATGCTACATTTTCCTTAACGCAATTAGCCGACGCTTGACGCTCGTTCTTGCGATCGCTTTGCATAAATGAAGGCAAATATATAAAACTAGTAGGGCGCGTGGGTGCGCGGCCCGCAAGCGGACCGCGAGGTTTCGCTTTCGGGTATTTTGGTTTGAGCAGCCTCCATCTATCTCTCCCCTATTCCTAATCCTCGATCATTATCATTCTCCATATTTTTTCTTCGAATCATTCTGCTCATCAAGTAGAACTTAAGGTCTTAATCATCTTTTGGCAAAAATCACTCTTCCATCTTTTATACTTGGTAAGATAGACACCGATGTTTGTATGGCCGCCATCTTGAATCCGCCATTTTCGACTTTTTTTTCAGCTCACTGCCAATTGGATGATGTTTCGAGTAATTTTTGTTTGAGCACCTCCTACCTATCTTCAATACCCTGCCCAAGCTCCTCAACCAACTTCCAAACCCTCAATCATCATGTCTTCCCATATTTTTCTTTGAGACTTCTCCAAAGAACTGCATCTAAGCCTTGCATAGTTCACAACTTCTCTCTCTCAATGTTCACCATACATTTTCTATGGAAAAATAAATTCCGCCATTTTGAATTTTTTTTCTATTCATCGAGTAGATCTTTGGATTCTAATCATATTTTGCTAGGAAACCACTCTTCCATCTTTTATACCCTCCGAGTTAGCCGAAGCCGAAATTTGTATGGCGGCCATCTTTTTTTCACCATTTTGAATTTTTTTTCAGCTTACTGCCAATTGGATGACGTTTAGAGTGACATTTGCTCGAGCACCCCCCACCTATCTTCAATACCTTAAGCGTGCCCCTCACCCATCTCCGAAACCCTCAATCATCAGCTCTCTCCATATTTTTCCTCTTAATGAATTTTTGTCCTCTATACGACACCATTATTGAAAAAAAATTTTTTCATACAAAATTGTTCAGGAGAGGTGATCAATGAGTCAGTGACCCAATCAGCACGAGCAGCTATATATACAGGGTGACTGGTAACAGGATACATTCCTTGCAGGGGCTTAAAGTAGAGCTCATTTGCAGTAAATTTTTTCATATAATGTCCTATCCGAAACTTAGTCGTTTCCGAGTTATTGAAGATTTAAGGTTTTTAGCAAAAAATTCCAGTTTTAAAGTTAAAATTAGTTGCTGAAGAAAATCATACCCGGTTTTGTTAGTTTTTTTGTTGTTTTCTGATAGAAAAACGTTCAGAAACTCAATCAAAATCAAAATAAGCTAGAAAATACCGTTAACTTTTCAGTTAAGGCCTAAAAACCACGTATTATTTTTAAGAAAAAAATCGAATTTGATGAAAAGCAATAGTATTTCTAAAAAAAAATGTATGGAACGTTACGTACAAATTACTGAAATAACTTCCTTGATTCATTAGCTATCCAAAAAGGTACAGATGTCTACAACTTTTTTCAAAACCTCGATTTTATTAACAAAATTCTGAGAACTGACGAGTCTCAATTTGACCGGGATGGAATCACAAAGTATCATAATTTACATTATTGGGCGGCAAAATGAGAAAACCTAAAAAAGAAAAAGAAAGGGCACATCAACGGAGGTATTCTGTAAAAGTATGGATAGGATTAATCAATTAAACATCTAATTGGCCCGCATTTTTCCCTCAGAATTTAAAAAAAACGAATTAGGTGAAAAGAATATTAATTCAAAAAAAAAAATGTATGGAACGTTACGTAAAAATTACTGAATTACCTTCTTTGATTCATTATCTATCTAAAGAGGTAAAGATGTCTACAAAAAACTGCAATAACGATAGGTGAACCTATTCCTTGTCCAGATTTAACGCCTTGAAACTTTTATCTTTGGGGCCACATGAATGATTTGATGTACGCTTACCCCATTATCACAGATGAGCTTCGCGAGTACTCTTCGTGCAGCTCATGAAATACGTAAGAATTAGCCAACAAGAGTCACTGAAACGGAAATACGAAAAAGGTTTTGGGCTTGTATCAGACAAAGAGGTTCACAGTTAGAGCAAGTTTAAAATTAGATTTAGATTAAGATTAAGATTAACACTAAGATTTAGAATAAAATAAAGATTAAAATTTAGATTAAAATCATAACTAGTTTTTCTTTTGCGAACCTAAAATATGTAATTACTAATAATTATTAGTTAGTTTATTGTTATTCCTAAAATTAATCAATTAGTCATTAAACTACTACAAGTTTCAAATTGAATTAAAAATCGTTCTTGCAGTTTTTTGTAAATATCTTCACCTCGTTGGATAGCTAATGAATCAAAGAAGTTAATTTAGTAATTTTTACGTAACATTCCATACATTTTTTTTTTAGAAATAATATTATTTTCACCTAATTCGTATTTTTTAAATTCTGAGGGAAAAATGCGGGCCAATTAGATGTCTAATAGATTAATCCTATCCATACTTTTACAGAATACCTCCGTTGATGTGCCCTTTCTTTTTCTTTTTTAGGTTTTCTCATTTTGCCGCCCAATAATGTAAATTATGATACTTTGTGATTCCATCCCGGTCAAATTGAGACTCGTCAGTCCTCAGAATTTTGTTAATAAAATCGAGGTTTTGAAAAAAGTTGTAGACATCTGTACCTTTTTGGATAGCTAATGAATCAAGGAAGTTATTTCAGTAATTTGTACGTAACGTTCCATACATTTTTTTTTTAGAAATACTATTGCTTTTCATCAAATTCGATTTTTTTCTTAAAAATAATACGTGGTTTTTAGGCCTTAACTGAAAAGTTAACGGTATTTTCTAGCTTATTTTGATTTTGATTGAGTTTCTGAACGTTTTTCTATCAGAAAACAATAAAAAAAACAACAAAACCGGGTATGATTTTCTTTAGCAACTAATTTTAACTTTAAAACTGGAATTTTTTGCTAAAAACCTTAAATCTTCAATAACTCGGAAACGACTAAGTTTGGGATAGGACATTATATGAAAAAATTTGTTGCAAATGAGCTCTACTTTAAGCCCCTGCAAGGAATGTATCCTGTTACCAGTCACCCTGTATATTAACTAGTAGGGCGCGTGGGTGCGCGGCCCGCAAGCGGACCGCGAGGTTTCGCTTTCGGGTATTTTGGTTTGAGCAGCCTCCACCTATCTCTCCCATATTCCTAATCCTCGATCATTATCACTCTCCATATTTTTTCTTCGAATCATTCTGCTCATCAAGTAGAACTTAAGGTCTTAATCATCTTTTGGCAAAAACCACTCTTCCATCTTTTATACTTGGTGAGATAGACACCGATGTTTGTATGGCCACCATTTGGACTTTTTTTCAGCTCACTGCCAATTGGATGATGTTTCGAGTATTTTTTGTTTGAGCACCTCCTACCTATCTTCAATACCCTGCCCGGGCTCCTCAACCAACTTCCAAACCCTCAATCATCATGTCTTCCTATATTGTTCTTTGAGAGTTCTCAAAAAACCGCATTAAAGCCTTGCATAGTTCACAACTTGTAGTCTCTTCAATATTCGCCATACATTTTCTATGGAAAAATAAATTCCGCCATTTTGAATTTTTTTTCAATTCATCAAGTAGACCTTTGGATCCTCATCATCTTTTGCGAAGAAACCACTCTTCCATCTTTTATACCCTCCGAGATGGAGACCGACGAAATTTGTATGGCGGCCATCTTTTTTTCGCCATTTTGAATTTTTTTTCAGCTGACTGCCAATTGGATGACGTTTCAAGTGACATTTGCTCGAGCACCTCCCACCTATCTTCAATACCTTAAGCGTGCCCGTCGCTCGTCTCTGAAATCCTCAATCATCAGCTCTCTCCATATTTTTCCTCTTAATGAATTTTTGTCCTCTATACGACACCATGAGTGAAAAAAAAAAATTTTCATACAAAATTGTTCAGGAGAGGTGATCAATGAGTGAGTGAATCAGCACGAGCAGCTATATATATATTAACTAGTATGGCGCGTGGGTGCGCGGCCCGCTAAAGCGGACCGCGAGGTTTTGCTTTTGGATATTTTGGTTTGAGCAGCCTCCACCTATCTTTCCCATATTCCTAACCCTCGATCATTATCACTCCCCATATTTTTTCTCCGAATTATTTGTCAGAATGAGAGTTCTTCCATAAAAACAAATTTTGAATAGAAACTGTATCAAAGTCTTGCATAGGTACCAACTTCAATATTCGTCGTATATGTTGTATAGATAAATAAATTCCATCATCTTGTTTTTTTTTCTATTTATCAAGTAAACCATGTCTTGATGATCTTTTGCCTAAAAACCACTGTTCCATCTTTTATAATCAGTAATATAGACACCGACGAAATTTGTATGGCCGCCATCTTGAATCCACCATTTTGGTATTTTTTTTTAGATCACTGCCAATTGGATGAGGTTTCAAGTAATTTTTGATTGAGCACCTCTCACCTATCTTTAATACCCTGACCGTGCTCCTTACCCGTCTCCAAAATCTTCAATCATCAGCTCTCTCCATATTTTTCCACCGCATGAATTTTTGTCTTGTATACGAAACCATCACTAAAAAAACTTTTTGTGTGAAAACATAAATTCCGCCATCTTGTTTTTTTCTGTTCATCTATTAGATTTTTAGTTCTTGATCATCTTTTGCCAAGAAACCACTCTTCCATCTTTTATACTTGGTGAGATAGACACCGACGAAATTTGTATAGCCGCCATCTTGAATCCGCCATTTTGGTTTTTTTTTTCACCTCAGTGCCAATTGGATGAGGTTCTGAGTATTTTTTGTTTGAGCAGCCCCCATCTATCTACAAAACTCTGCCCGGGCTCATCAATCATCTTCCAAACCCTCAATCATCATGTCTTCCCATATTTTTCTTTGAGATTTCTCCAAAGAACCGCATCAATCGCCTTGCATACCTAGTTCACAACTTTATACTCTCTCTCAATATTCGCCATACATTTTCTATGGAAAAATAAAGTCCGCCATTTTGAATTTTTTTTGTATTCATCGAGTAGACCTTTGGATCCTGATCATGTTTTGCTAAGAAACAACTCTTTCATCTTTTATACCCTTCGAGATGGACACCGACGAAATTTGTATGGCGGCCATCTTTTTTTCGCCATTTTGAATTTTTTTTCGGCTCACTGCCAATTGGATGACGTTTCGAGTGACATTTGTTCGAGCACCCCCCACCTATCTTCAATACCTTAAGCGTGCTCTTCAACCGTCTCCGAAATCCTCAATCATCAGCTCTCTCCATATTTTTCCTCTTAATGAATTTTTGTCCTCTATACGAAACCACTTGTGAAAAAAAAATTTTTCATACAAAATTTTACAGGAGAGGCGATGAATGAGTCAGTGAATCAGAACGAACAGCTATATATATATTAACTAGTAGGGTGCTTGGCTGCGCGGCCCGCTAAAGCGGACCGCGGGGATTTCAGTATTATTTTTGTTTTAGCAGCCTCCACCTTCTTCTATCATTTTCAGCATCTTTAACCCTGGCCGTACTCCTCATCCATCTTCCAAACCCTCGATCATCATTACTCTCCAAATTTTTTTCTCCGAATCATTTGCCAGAAGGAGAGTTCTTCCATAAAAACAAATTTTGAAAAGGAACCGTATCAAAGTCTTGTATAGTTTCCCAACTTATAGTCTTTTCAATATTCGCCATATATTTTGTGTGAAAAAAATAAATTTTGCCATCTTGATTTTTTTCTGTTCATTAAATTGTAGATCTTTAGTTCTTGATCATCTTTTGCCAAGAAACCACTCTTCCATCTTTTATACTTGGTGAGATAGACACCGACGAAATTTGTATAGCCGCCATCTTGAATCCGCCATTTTGTTTTTTTTTAGCTCAGTGCCAATTGGATGAGGTTTTGAGTAATTTTTGTTTGAGCACCTCCCATCTATCTCCGATACCATGCCCGGGCTCCTCAACCATCTTCCAAACCCTCAATCATCATGTCTTCCCATATTTTTCATTGAGAGTTCTCCAAAGAACTGCATCAAAGCCTTGCATAGTTTACAACTTTTAGTCTGCAATATTCGCCATACATTTTCTATGGAAAAATAAATTCCGCCATTTTGATTTTTTTTTCAATTCATCAAGTAGACCTTTGGATCCTCATCATCTTTTGCGAAGAAACCACTCTTCCATCTTTTATACCCTCCGAGATGGAGACCGATGAAATTTGTATGGCGGCCATCTTTTTTTCGCCATTTTGAATTTTTTTTCAACTAACTGCCAATTGGATGACGTTTCGAGTGACATTTGCTCGAGCACCCCCCACCTATCTTCAATACCTTAAGCGTGCCCCTCACCCATCTCCGAAACCCTCAATCATCAGCTCTCTCCATATTTTTCCTCTTAATGAATTTTTGTCCTCTATACGACACCATTATTGAAAAAAATTTTTTTCATACAAAATTGTTCAGGAGAGGTGATCAATGAGTCAGTGACCCAATCAGCACGAGCAGCTATATATATATTAATGAGGACGCATTTTGCATTAGCAATCAGCAGACTGAATACATAGTTAGTAACACCCATGGGTAACACCGTCATCGATACCCCAGACAGATATTAATTTTGTGCATCAAATTTTTTTGGCAAACTGTTCCAAATCCTACTGTCACAAAAACTAGGTAAATGGTATTAGGTGCAAGTAAGACTGCATCACCACAACAGGTAAGTTAGCAGTAAAAATACAATATAACATACATGATTATTCAGAGGTTTTTCCGTGTAAGGCCAAATCACGAAATTCTGCTGTAATATTGAAATATGAGGGGCGCGTTATGGCGCACGGACAAAAGCTGAAGAAAATTTGTTTTTGCACGTGGTACCTACGAGTATTATCCCTGACCTAATATTTAGTTCAGGTGGAATTAGATAGAGATAGAAAATCTGCATGTAAGTAAATGATTGGGTACCATACCCCCATATACCTACCTATGAACTTGTTTGTCTCTAGACTGATACAAATAAGTAGGTACCTATCTATGCGAACAAGATGCTGTAAGCAATCATGTGATAGCCGCGGAGTACTGCTTTAGTGCTTAATCTTGTTCCTAGTTTCATAACGAATCTCACCTACTTATTTCGCTGGCTCCGTGATCACAAAAGGATCTTAGCTTCCGATCTTAATTCTTACATTTCACTTACAATTAAATTTCATTTAGGACCTGTTTCACTACCTTCTGATAAGTATCGTATAGTTATCTAGAACATTTGTCTTTGTCACTTGACATAAAGCAAGAAAGTGACAAAACTTACGTTTAGGTTATCAGACACTTATCAGGCGGTGGTGAAACAGGCCCTTAGTAATCATTTTTTATGTAGCAACTAGCATCTGCCCGCGGCTTCGCCCGCGTGAATTTCGGTTTTAAACGAATCCCGAGGGAATCGTGCATTTCCGGTTTCCGTTGCCGCTCCCTTTTCCAACCTTTATACCTACTATGGAAGTTCGCTATAGTAATCTACCTATCTATAGCTGTAGCTATAGATTTCGACTTTTACAAAATCCCAAGGGAACTGTGCATTTTCCCAGGATAAAAAGTAGTCTATGTGTTGCCAATGCATGCAACAAAGCAAACTATTGCAATAATGTGTTATGTGAGCGTGATTTACCTAAGAACAGTCAGCGCCCTCTATGGCGTTTTTGGAATTTTATATCTATTTTAGTCCCACAGGAATACTTTTCCGGCCTATGCCTATGTGTTAAGTCAGGGCATAATCTATCTCGATTCAAAATTTCAGCCAAATTGGTTCAGTAGTTGCGGCAGAGAAGAGGAACAAACATACACACACACACACACACACACACACAAACTTTCGCCTTTATAATATTATATTGTGATATTGTGATTAAATAGGTAGGTACTTATTGAATGAAGGTTCATGAACTTACGTCACCCGGAACTATTGCACAGTGCACACTGCCACAAAGTATGCTTTAAAGGCATTATAAACCCAGATCGCTGGTACACGTTACTGAAACATCGAGCCCTTGAAACATTTCAGGGCGCGTGCCTCTTTATAATGAAACCGCGGAGCTATCGAAGTTTCATAATTAAAACGTTCTGTCACAATCCCTATTATAAAGCTTGTCATAAACTATTTTAACTACAAATAATTAATCTATTTGTTCTTTTTTAGACCAAAAGTACGTGCCGAATTGAAAATTGGAACTCGGTAAAAATACTTTATTTTTATTAAAAAACATTCAATACAAAAATTTATTTTATCAGCCACTTCTTCTCAAGCTTTCAAAAACCACATAAGTCAGTAATGGGCAGAATTTTTGTTCCAATAGCCCGAATCGCACTTCTTCTTTTGCTTCTTTCTGGAATACATCACGCGGCGTTGGAAGGAACCTGAAATAAAATAATATAAAATAAACTATTGTACCTAATTATGTAAAATGACGTAAAAGTTGTTGCCAGTTTCAGTCTACATATTAAAAAAATACCAGAGATTATCTTTCGAAGGAAACGTCCCCGAAACCCATTTGGCCCTCTATATCAGTGTGCTTAGTCTAAATCGGAGCACTCGAAAACGAACTCGAAAACTATTGATCGATTTCAGAGTAAAATAGACCTAAAATGGCTTGTATTAAGGTTTGAGTTCGCTAATACATTCAGCATTCGAACAATGCTGAATGTATTGGCGAACTCAAACCTTAAGATCAATAGTTTTCGAGTTCGTTTTCGAGTGCTCCGATTTAGACTAAGCACACAGATGTAATTAGTTCTCGCTTAGACAACTACGGCTGCCTAAGCACTGCCTGATGCTAGGTTTATGGGTCAACACGTTCAATCAGACCGTCCTTCTTTCACATCCGGGCTTAATTCTGAATTTTATCGAACACTATTAGTACTACAAAAGCTGTGATAGCCTAGTGGTTAGGACGACCGACTTCTAATCGGAGGTCGTGGGTTCGATCCCGGGGCATGCACCTCTAACTTTTCGGAGTTATGTGCGTTTTAAGTATTTAAATATCACTTGCTTTAACGGGGAAGGAAAACATCGTGAGGAAACCTGCATGCCTGAGAGTTCTCCATAACGTTCTCAAAGGTGTGTGAAGTCTGCCAATCCGCTTGGCCAGCGTGGTAGACTATGGCCAAAACCCTTCTCACTCTTGAGAGGAGACCCGTGCTCTGTAGTGAGCCGGTAATGGGTTGATCATGATGATGATGATGATTAGTACTACATACTTATATCGTGATCTCTTGGCCTCCCGACCGAATTTCGGCCACGGCGGCCAATCTCAACCGAGGCGGAGACTAGCCATCTACACAGGATATATTATTAAGTATATCGAATCAAATCAAATTAAATAAACTTTATTCAAAATTACTGGCTACACACTACACTTTTTGAACGTCAATTTAGGAGCAGACAATGGTGATATGACGGAAACTTAAAACTAAAACTACGAGGGTTCCAAACGCGCCCTGGTCTAAGAAGAGCCCACAACAAACTCACAACAAACTAGTGCGCATATACAGGTGCACTCTCTATTCCCTCACTCTCATAGTCCGATGGGACGCCAATGCGACACGACCGCAGAGGGAGAAAAGCGCAAGACCGACGGCTTTACGTACTCTATTTATATTCTACTTGTATACACAAATTAAATTCAGGCTGTGTTGCTTTACGTTTAGATCCTAATAATATTATAAATGTGAAAGTGTGGATGTTTGGATGTTTAGATGTTTGTATGTTTGGATGTTTGTTACTCAATCACGCCGCAACTACTGAACCGATTTGGCTGAAATTTTGAATGGAGATAGCTTATGCCCTGACTTAAAACATAGGCTACTTTTTATCCCGGAAAGTATTCCTGTGGGACTAAAATAGATATAATCTTCCAAAAACGCCATAGGGGGCGCTGACTGTTCTTAGGTAAATCACGTTCACATAACACATTATTGTAATAGTTTGCTGTGTTGCATGCATTGGCAACACATTGGCTACTTTTAATCCTGGAAAATATGCACAGTTCCCATGGGATTTTGAAAAACCCGAAGTCTATATCTACAGCTATAGGTAGATTATTATAGCGAACTTCCTTGATAGAAAGTATAAAGGTTGGAAAAGGGAGCGGGAACAGGAACCGGGAATCAATGATTCCCTCGGGATTTGTTCAAAACCGAAATTCACGCGAGCGAAGCTGCGGGCAGAAGCTATCACACATAATCACAATACCAATCCTACTAATCCTACTATACTTATATACTTATACTCATTACTTAACTTAACTTATAATGTTATAAATGTGAAAGTGTGAAAGTGTGGATGTTTGGATGTTTAGATGTTTGGATGTTTGTTACTCAATCACGCCGCAACTACTGAACTGATTTGGCTGAAATTTTGAATGGAGATAGCTTATGCCCTGACTTAAAACATAGGCTACTTTTTATCCCGGAAAAGTATTCCTGTGGGACTAAAATAGATATAGACTTCCAAAAACGCGATAGATGGCGTTGACTGTTCTTAGGTAAATCACGCTAACATAGCATATTATTACAATAGTTGCATGCATCTGTATGCGTATGCACTTTTTATCCTGGAAAAATCCACAGTTCCCACGGGATTTTGATAAAACCGAAATATATATCTACAGCTATAGGTAGATTACTATAGCAAACTTCCTTGAAAGTAGGTATAAAGTTTGGAAAAGGGAGCGGGAACGGGAGCCGGAAATCCACGATTTCCTTAGGATTTGTGAAAAACCGAAATTCACGCGGGCGAAGCCGCGGGCAGAATCTAGTTTGAAATAAAACAGCAAGAGCCTTATACTGAGAATGAGACTGGAGATGGCATCAAGCGTAGACCTCGCACCGGAAAGCGCAGTGTTTGCGGACCCCCTACTAGGTACCAAGACCGACGACTTCAGAGCAGTCGCAGGGATCGTAACGTGTAGGTACGTCTCTACAAGAGACCTATGACCAGCTGTAGTAGACGGTTGATCACGATGACATAATGCTATTATGATGGGCCATATATAGAGGGCGTAGTGGCGTTTGATGGCTTATGGCGCGTGCGATGGTCTTGGGATGGCGTCGGTGTCGGTTTTCGGCCGCACATCAAAGGATATATTGGCCAGGTATGGCGGTACGCATCGACACTTGGTCCACTACTCATTGTATGTCTGAACGTGACCGAGTAGGTACTGATGTGGTCAAACAACGAAACTATAAGGTTTATTGAATTGTTTCTTACTTAAAGCATAATAATATGGAGTCTCAAATCGTTTTAAGTATTTAAATATCACTTGCTTTAACGGTGAAGGAAAACATCGTGAGGAAACCTGCATGCCTGAGAGTTCTCCATAACGTTCTCAAAGGTGGGTGAAGTCTGCCAATCCGCTTGGCCAGCGTGGTAGACTATGGCCAAAACCCTTCTCAATCTGAGAGGAGACCCGTGCTCTGTAGTGAGCCGGTAATGGGTTGATCATGATGATGATGATGATGATGAAGATGCCTGTGCTCAGCAGTGGGATTATAAAGTGATGGTGGTGAAATATCTAGAATAGCTTAGATTCGTAGGGTATGCAGTGATTATTCGCATATGTCAGCCAGGTTAGTTCGTGTTTGGTTCATCGCCTCTAGTATATCAATGACATTTCCATGTTCTAAGTCGTATTCCTCAGCCACGATTGGAAAACAAACTAATGAAATATCTTGAGAAGTAATCCGCGTTCGAGTTCAAAGAGAACTTCGATATTGCCACGACTCTATTTATAAAGGTTTCGCTTTGAATGTTATGCAGGAGGTATAAAGTAAAATCACACTATAGTATAATATATAAAAACGAAAGTTTGTATGTATGTATATATGTATGTATGTATGTATGTATGTATGTATGTATGTATGTATGTATGTATGTATGTATGTATGTATGTATGTGTGTGTGTGTGTGTGTATATTTGTTACTCTTATTGTACTACTCGGTATTGTACCTAAAGGTACAATACAAGTTCCCTAATTAAGCCCGCATACATTTTCGCAACTCGCACAATATCGTGTGGTTTAATTACTTGCTAATTTTGATATGAGAGTTTAACGTCAGAGATGATTACGAGGCCTTTTGGGAATTTGTTGTTTGCATTTCAAACTAATTTTGAATTTTGACCCTTTTACGATTAAAGTTTTTAATGATTATTATTTTCGTATGCATAATAATGTGCGAGTTATATCCTACATGTAGAGTCGAAAGGTTATAAAAATTACACAAGGATTTTGAAATAATTAAACAGGCTTGCATCGTCAAAAGTCTTGCAAAAGTTGCAAAAAGTCCACAGCTGGACATAGATCTCTTGTAGGAACCACACGCCGTGATCTTGCGCCGCTTGTATCCAGCAGCGCTCTGCGATTATTCGGATTGTGACCATTCTTATAATGGCTCACATTTATTGCCACTTAGGGAACAGTACAAGTTTCATCAAAATCGGTTCGGTGGTTTCCGAGATATGGACTGTTAAGTGTGTGGTGAAGTCAGTTTAACTTTCAATGTTTCAGATTATCACTTGTTATAAATTATTTAAAAAACATGAGACTACATTAAGCCTAAGTTCATGAGACTACATTAAGACTACCAAGCGTTGTGCCGCAAGAGTCGGTTCTTGATTTTACAATAGATACAAACACGACGCATTTTACAATAGATACAAACACGACGCATTTTACAATAGATACAAACACGACGCATTTTACAATAGATACAAACACGACGCATTTTACAATATATACAAACACAACGCATTTTACAACAGATACAAACACGACGCATTTTACAATAGATACAAACACGACGCATTTTACAATAGATACTGAGAGAGAGCGAGCGTAGCGCGTCTGTTTTGTCGTTTTTATGTCATTTGTGTACAAATAAAGGACATACTCGCACATGTGCAACTTAAAACAATATTTTTTATAATTTGTAGTTTTTTAGGAATTTTTAGTCGGTTTAAAATGCGCCTCTTGAGCTTTCTGCGTAGGTATTACTGATAGTTCTGCGATAGTATGCGATCTCCCTTACAGACGTAAAGAATAGCGTTCGCTTGCTGCGAAACTGGAACAATAGACTTTTGATGTCGTGATTCCATGTTAGGCCGTAATTACAAAATACTAATTACGATGGTACAATTATTCTAGGCATTTACTATAAACTAATATAGTACGTATGTTTTCATAATAAACTAGGTACTTTTGGAGATGTCTCTCACAAGTTCAAAGTTTTATTTGAGTGGAGTAGGTAGGTAGGTACACAGTTGGCAGATTTTGTATAAACAGAATAAGTTAAATATGTAGGTACTCATTCTGTCTACGGATAGAAATACAGACAGACAGCAGAGTGATATTAATAGGGCTCCGTTTTGAACATGGGTTACGGACCCTAAAAACCTGTATTTCGCTCAAATCAGTGAATTTCTCAACCTGACAGCCTACAAATGATGCTTCAGCGAACATGAAAGTTTTATCATTATCATCAAAGTCAACTTTCATGTTCGCTTAAGCATTGAACAATGAAATAGTAGTTTATAAAACGGTTGCATAATAAAGGCTATTAAAACAAGAGTGTTAGTTTAAAAAACGAGCCGCAGGTGAGTTTTTTAATAGTATTACACTCGAGTGTTTTAATACCTAATTATGTAGAGTTTCATACACTACTTTATCTAAACTCATATCTTAAAATCCAAACCATAAAATGTTGGTAATATTTGTCGTGAGTTTTCCTTGATTTTGCTGGCAAAAGATTGTTGGTCGGTGGTCAGCAGGGCTATTCTGTAAAGCCATTTTCGAATTATCGAGAGTGAATTCGAGATGAGTTTGCTAATTTGTACTCTGTAAAACTCGATAGTACAGGTCTTCTCACTCAAACTCACTTCACTTCGCAAGTGCGTAGCATAATATGTTTACAGAATATCAAACCAAGGTGAAGTGAGTTTTCTTTCGAAGCGAGTTATCTCACTTGAGTGAGCTTCGATATCGAGATGGTATTTTAGAGAATAGCCCTACAGGTGGAGTTAAATTCTCTTCAGTATCACTGCTAGACATTTTTCCGCGCAACACAAATCACTTGCAAAGGTTTGGGTTACAAAAACAATAAATAATAAATTAAAAATTTAAATAATAGGCGCCAAAATTCAATTGTCAATTTCGCATGTGCGGTGCGGTCTATGGTCAATTATGGTAGCACCACACTCTGTCCTCTGGCCGCATCTTGCCACCGCCACACTTTCGCCTCACAGGCCGCCGCGCCATTGCGTCGGCCGAGATCCAAAAAGCCAGGAAGAAATGTTATGTATTTTAATAGTTTGAATAATATCTAAAAATATTACAAGCTCACAGATTAAACCAGCTTTATACCAGTTGGTTCTCTGTGGTTTTGATTATTTAACGTTAAAATAACAGTAAAAAAGTAAAAGTTTGTAACGACTAAAAATATTTCAAAAATTCATAATTAATTAATCATACAATTATTCTCAATGGCTGTTATTTATTTTATACAACAATATAATATTTTACTATAATAAATCAAAAGAACACATATATTTAGCAGTAAAACGATATTCCAAAGTTTAATCCACAATGAATGTCACACAGCATGGCCGTCGACCAAGCCCGTCCGTCAAATAGGGTAACTTTGATAGCGGGATAATAATTGTAAGTAACAAATCTAAACACCCGCCATGGCTCAAAAATACCAGAACCCAGTGCCTGTACTATAATGTAGAAAAAATTATTTTATAACATTGTTTTGCAATAATTTCCTAACAAAGTAGTGTTATAATGAACTTTTTTAATTTTTTAAAAAAAATTATAGATGTATGTGAATAAAGTAGTCCAATATATGACACATTTTGATTTCTTAATCGGGATTTTAAGATATGAGAGTAGATAAACAAAATTACTTTGCTATAATAATCCGCTAACAGTGACAAATTTGTAGGCACAACACCACACAAATTCACCACAAAATGAACTCGACGATCGTTTCGCTCCGACACCGGAGCATCTTCAGGAGATGTCGACTTCACAACGGACGATTTTGATAATGATGGAATTAAAATTTGATTTTAACGCTCACAAAGCTGAGAGCAAAAATGATATTAAACGGAGTTTCATGAAATAGAGATCGTTGTAAAACCAAATTATTCTGATCAACTCTCATAAACTTAAAATATTTCAGAGCTCGCCTTTTTAATTGATAGTGCTTTATAAAAAGCGTTAGTGTAGTCAAGTTTCAAATTAAAAAACTTGATTTATTATTTTTATATTCGCTGTGATGGATTTTCTCAACAACTTTGCCCGAAACAAAGACAAGCAAGATACAGCAATGGAATTGAGTGCAGTGGCGCAGCATAGTGATACTGACAACAATTCAAATTCAGCTTTATTTACGTTGATATACGGTTGATATCTGACGTACAATTAATATACGAGCAACGTCTCAGTATGGAAAATCACCCAGGACAGAAAAGGCAATATGGCTGAAAACAAACACAAAAAAATCGGCCAAGTGCGAGTCGGGCCTCGATCTTTTAGGGTTCATAGTTATGAATAATATAATATTTTGGGTCTAAGAAATATATAATTTTCGAGCTAGGCATCGCAACAAACCGTGAAAGAAAACCCAAAAAAATGTTCATTTGTTTTGGGTCACAGCTTATAAACTATTTTATTAATCGTTGTTTTCAGTATTTGTTGTTTAAATAGAGCATATGGTATATAATATACCGAAATATCATATTCCTAACTAGATTAGTTTTTAAGATAGCCCCCGTCACAAAAATGGTCTAAAACTGACAAATTCGATGGCCCCCCATTTCCTTATTTTTTGAGCAAAAAATTTAAAAAAATTATATTCTTACTCTACTCAATGAGCTCTAAACAATGATACCCCACAAGCTAGGGTAAGAAAAAAAAATCTCATGTGTGGGAGCCCCCCTGAAAAAGAATTTATTTCAATTTTTAATTCAATATTTGATTTTGGGTCAATATTCTACATAAAATACCAAAATTTCAGGTTTGTAACTCATTTCGTCTGCGAGCTAGAGACCTGTGACCGGCGGACAAACAGACAGACATCAGAGTGACATTAATGTGACATTAATAATTTAATCAGTGGTAGATTCATTTGTCGATTCGAAAGCATTTGTAAAAGTTTATCTGAATAAAAAATATGTCTATTCTATTCGGCTTTACTTCAGCTGTCCACAAGATAGTTAAGCTACTTCTTGTAACAATTTTGTTTTGAAAAGAGCAACTGCTGAGTTTCTTGCCGGCTCTTCTCAGCAGAATCAGCATTTCGAACCCGTGGTAGATTCTTGACATGTCATAAGAGCCACACGTTGGCCTACGTGAAATAAATGATTTTGAATTTTGAATAGGGTGCCGTTTTTACCCTTTGGGTACGGAACCCTAAAAACGCGATCCGATTCGCCTGACGTATGATTGCGTAAGTTTCATGTTTGTTTTCATTAATACCAATTTCAACTGTATTGAAAAGTAAATAAAGCTGTTTTCATTTATAAAACGCTGCACCACGATGGCCAATAATGTTCCTTAAGGAACTGAATGAAGTATTTCACACTACAGCACGCGAGCACAGAAACGTGGGTCCATACAAGCAGTAAGCAGTAAAGCCCCGCCATAGATTTCCTTGTATTGTAACTTCGAGGAGGCACATCGGAAACGTTACCGTCGCGCCCCGCTCCCATCGCAATTTGTGTGTTTCAGGCTTAAATTGCCCCAGTTGCTTAAAAAATAAAGATTTATTATTATTAAATTCTGTCATCAATATTGCTGAAGCGGCGATGAAAACTTCTCTGTCTCACCAACAAAATTTGTGAACTGTTCGACTCCTTTGTCCTGTCATAAGAAACAAGTTTCATAAAAATGTAGGTAATTTTTTCATGTTTCATGTCGAAATTCGAATAAAGTTTTATAACTTTGAACTTCGGAGACACATTTTGGAGCTAGTTTGTGCTTTTTGATTACCATCGTTACCATCCTATCATTTAAAATTTTATTAAGTTACAAAACTCCACTGTTTTTCCAATGTGATTAAAGTTTCCAAAAAGTCGCGGAATATTTTATTTTATGAGTTAAAAAATATATGGAATGGAATTATCGCCTAACAGTTTTATAACCAGTCGATCTCAGAAGGGTATTTACTCTGAAATGCCATTAACACCAGTGTAAGATTGTGATAACGTGCCATGATCATTGGTATTAAGAGATTACGTCTTATCATTGTTATGTGACTTTATTTTATACTTTTTGGAGGTCGAATAGAATCTGTTATCATCAAAGATAATACTTCATTGAGAATTTTTCTACAAACTGATTAATTATTATCAATCGATTGTGTATGTGTAACTACCGGCACAATACTAAATAATACTTAATAGTACTTTTTTATACAGGTACAGACTTCATAGACAAAGACCTATACAAAGCGGAAACAATAAATGTGCACAACCGAATATTTTCTTTAATATTACAGGTATAACAAGTATAAATTACAAATTTAAAAAACCCCCGACATTCACCATTTTGTGGCGCCGGCCATGTTAGATTTGCAATAGTGGTGTTTTACTAGTCAAGCCCTTTCATTTGATACCCATATTAAGGGAGTTTACTCCAAAAAATTATATATTATTTGAGTTAGGTAATTTAATCGTCAATCTAAATGAATAAAAAATTATTTTAAACTTTTTAGTTCGATTCGTTTGAAGTCGGTTCATTTTTCTTTGAAAAAAATTATTTTATGCTTTTTAGTGATTTGTTTTCTTTATATTAGGTAATAATAATAATAATATAAATGAGAACTATGTAAAATAGATAATGACCTATATATTATTAATTATTATTAAATATCCTGTGACATATACATTTTATGTGTCATACTATAGGTGAGTGGTTTTATTATGTTCTAACCCAACCTAACCTAACTTCTGATCTATACACGATTAGTTTGTATGCGTACAACTCTTGTATAATTTGGATAGACCGTAATTTACAATCTATACGCGACTAGTTTCACACCCTTGCGGTTTGGCTTTGTATAGAATGGAAATACACGTAACCATGCACAAACTCCAAGGAATCACTCTATATGCAACTGTACTGACTTCGGCCCAAAACTTTTTGCAAAAGGTCAATGTTACGTAGGCGTAGCAGAGTGAAGTCTTTGGACAGAATAGCTATATCAGACTTCAGCAATAGGTCTGGCAATCTCAGAGAACATATTATTAGTGACATATGTGTACATTTATGCTTATAACTTCGTAGGTAATAATGATAACTCGATATGTTACATACTAAAACCTTCTTGAAAGTATGTAGATAACGATAGTGAAACAATCATCAAAATCGGTTCATTAGTTGCGGAGATAATCGCGAACATACTTACATACATACATACATACATACATACATACATACATACATACATACATACATACATACATACATACATACATACATACATACGGGTCGAATACAGAACCTCCTTTTTTTGAAGTCGGTTAAAAATAATTTCAAGGTCTCAATGGGTTAATTTCAGTGGTCAAACTTTCGGCCAATATAAAATATGATAGCAGAGAGATCACGACGTGCCCTGCAATTTGGTTTCGGCAGGGTTAAAATGATCTGCTTCGATATAAAACATGATCGAGGCTAATGACCCCAAAGTGACCCCAAAAGTGACCCCAAAAAAATAGCCAATGAATATAATGACTTTTTGATTTCTATGTCAAATAAAAGCAATCATAATGTACAGATGTGTAGTCATACTAATAAAATAAATCAGAATAAATCCGGAGATAGTTTATTTCTCAGACCTCTCCTGCAAAAAGAAGTACACAAAATTATAGTTTCACTAAAAAACACTAAGTCAGAAGGATATGATGAAATTTGTACTAAAGTCTTAAAATCCTGTAGAAATGTGTTGGTACCAATTTTGACATACCTAAGAAACTTATCATTTGTAAATGGAGAATTTCCTAACGATTTAAAATGTTCAATAGTTAAGCCACTATACAAAAAAGGTGACAGGAAAATATTGAACAATTATCATCCCATAACATTGGTACCAATACTATCTAAAATTTTTTAAAAAGCAATCTATGACCAACTCATAAACTTCTTCACAAAACACAATATCATAAGGAAGGAGCAATATGGTTTTCAAAAGAATAAATCTACCACGTTAGCAGCTTTTGAACTTTTACGAAAAATAAATAAAAGTATAGACTTAAGAAAACTCACTTCTGTCATATTCTTCGACATGACAAAGGCTTTTGATTTTGTGTCACATGATATTCTGTTACATAAACTTGAACAAAATGGTATTAGAGGGCCTGCATTAGATTGGTTAAAATCGTACCTATATGATCGAAAACAATGTGTTGAGGTAAATGCGGTCAATGACACTTCAACTATAGTAGGATACAGATCAGAATATAAATATAACCGTTACGGTGTGCCTCAGTATTCTTGGACCCTTATTATTCTTAGTGTACATAAATGACCTACCCACTGTGGTTCAGAATGACTGCTTTCTGTTTGCTGATGACATATCAATTATAATGACATCAAATAAAAATGATAAAATTGACGAATATGAAAGTGACATTAATAATGAAATTGTAAATATAGTAAATTGGTTGGAAATGAATAACTTACAAATAAATATTAATAAAACGTCATATTTGCAATTCTGTATTAGTAGTATTAGTAAACATAAATTACAACCTAAACTAAAGATAAATTACAAAGGGGCACAAATCGAGGAATCCCAACACATTAGATTTTTAGGCATGCAACTCGATCAATATCTCAATTGGAAAGAACATATCGATATGGTGTGTAAAAAAATAAATCGCTATGTATATGTTCTACGTAGATTACGAAAAGTAGCACTACCAAACACAGTTCTCATAGCCTACCACAATTACATTTCATCCATCCTACGTTATGGACTGATCCTATGGGGGAACTCCGTCGACATGAAGAGGGCATTCATTGCTCAAAAAAAATGCATTCGTGCAATGACTGGTATATCTTATATGGATTCATGTAAACCACAATTTAAAAAATTGCGTATTTTGCCGCTACCCTGCCTTTACATCTTCGAAATTTGTGTCTTTGTTAAGGGTCATGAAAAACTTTTCACGAGGGCTTGTGAATTAAAACAGAGAAATATAAGAAATCCGGATCGTCTGGTCATGATTCATCATCCTAAGAGTTGTCACTATAACAAAAGTAGTGATGCAATGTGCATAAAAATTTATAACAAACTACCAGCTGACTTAAAAAAGTTATCCCTAAAACCATTTAAAAAAAGCCTATTTAAGTGGCTCCTGGATAAATGTTTCTACTCCACTAATGATTATTATCTTTATTGACTCACATATTTTAGTAAGAAGTTTGACACAAATTAAAATAATGACTTAAGCTTTATAGTGTATAATGATTTTTTTTTATTTTTAATAATTTGATGTACTTATAATTATTCAATATTCTTAAATCATAAAGTATAATATAACTACATAATCATATTTAATTTTTAATATTAGCAACACCCTTATATAGGGTCTCATGTTCATGTATACTAGTATATTTTTAAGCTATAATTATGTATTAGTAAGTAAGGCATGCACATGAAAGCTATAAATAAATAAATAAATAAATAAATAAATAAATAAATAAATAAATGATTGGGGAAAATTGAGGCTTTGTATATGTACAATTTTCCCTCATTTATCTCGTCCGTGATTTATTGATACAGATTAGTGAATAGGAGTAAATAAAAAAAATTTGTACATAGTGAGATTAATGTTGGTATAAAATATGGTATTAACAGATCACCAAGTTGCTAGAACTTGGTTTCGATACGTTGAAAATACCTAAGTACTTTAAATTTAAAAGCAACTTCAGCGTTCGATACGTTAAAAATACTAGATTAAAAATCAACTTTAGGGTTGATTTTTCGCAAAGGCTAACTTCTGTGAACTCTTGAAGAATCTTCATAAAGTTTTTATGGTAATAAAAACTAAACGAAACCTATTATTAACTATCCGATGAGATATTTAAATATCAGATTCTTGGTAATATTTAAAGTTTCCAAGTTTCCTAGAAATTAAAATACCTTAAAGTGTAACCAGATAATAATTTGCTTTTGTATTTTAATTATGTGTGCTGAATTTTAGAATAGTTGTTATAATTACTGTTGAGATTGAGAATCATCCAGTAAAAAAAATGGTTGCTATAAATTCGGTTTACGGACGATCATTCTACGTGATAACGTCACAAGAAAACATTGCCTCTCTATCGCTTGTTCCGCGCTCTCGCTTGCAAGCTCGGCTAGGCGGTACGTGACAATGAGTCATGCTTTTTCGTGCGTGCGGCCGGCGTTCATCGATTTATAAGACGTTATCACGTCAATAACGTGCCGAATTAAAATTCCTCCTCTTTGAAAGATGGTTAAAAACATGTTCTAAGTAAATCAGTCACAGTTCCGTTAATGTGATGCATGAATAGAGAAGATAATTTTCCAGATATTTGTCATGCAAACATACACCACTACCCACCACTACAGCTATTTTTACTACTGGTAGTGATAATAACCGGGACCGACTGCTTAACGTGCTCTCCGAGGCACGGGGATGTGACACCGCTAACTACCAACTCCGGGCTGGCACTGAGAATTTCTTGACAGAAAAACCCAATACTTAAAAATTATTTGCCCAACCCGGGAATCGAACCCGGGACCTCATGACCTGCAGTCGAATATGCACTAGACCAACGAGGCAGTATGCCAACATCACGCAACCCTAATAACGGAATTGATGATGCAGCCTATCATCCAATGAACCCCCTAGGCGTCCATTACATGAAAGATCTTGCTTAGTCACCAATGACATGATTTGCATGACCAATATTTGGATAATTTTCTGCTCCATCAATCATTCATGACTTATAATTGGTGAAATTGATTGATGCATAACCTGCCGTAAAATAAAGAAAATAATACGCAAGATAGAGCGGAACATAGAAAGAAAAGTCATCAAAAAGTTATACACAATTTCATTGGACCGGTTTCTTTCTTCATTTCTTTTTCATTGGATCATCTGAATTTATGTGCAAACAAATAAAAATGACATCGACTTGGACGGTCATTTATATTACACTCAAATATTTCAAACTTAAGATTAGCAAGAAAATTAGAGCTACATTGATTTATGGATTATTAAGATTGAAAAATTATACCGACTACAATGCTTTTGAGAGCCTCAGTAAAACAACGGCAAAGAGCGAAGTGAAATCCATAAGGTCAACGGTTCAAACCCCATCCATTGCATTATAATCCTTAACCACTCCAAACACAAGTGATACGCTTATGGTGAGTTTACCACGATTCTTATATGAATTATCGTATCAAGGCCAATGAAATTTTGAAGAAAAACTCTAAAAACTAATATTTGTCACTGTGGTTTGTCAGATTTCCCTGAAAATATGTAGTTTCAAAGTAACACGGCATCTCACGGCATTCAGTTTACATGAAGATTTGTAAAGTCTTGTAGGTATGTAAACTGAAATAAACTGGCTTCAATTTGCTATCAACTATGCTGCCTTTTTAAACCATTACTGCTGAGTAATGGTTGAAAAAGTGTATTGTTTACTAAACTATAACTGTACTGACAGGAGTACATGTTAATTGAGAAACTCTGAACTTCATGATCGAAGATTTTCACCTTGAAGCTATAACGTCAATATAGATTAAGATTTGTGTACTTACTACACTTAAAATCGAGCCGGCATTGATATTAAATTGTATTGTAGTTAAAATGCTTTTAAAAGTATCTAATGAATCTTGTTTTTCTCCGAAGATAAAATGTGTGCCATTAAAAGAGTTTAGAGTGCTTGCAAGGCGAATTAAATCACTATGAACGTTTATTGGCGGTTAAAAGTTCGAGCAGCGAAGATAGCGAACACACGGTTAGTAATGGCCGAAAAACAATAATAATTTCTCAACAGGGATTCACTATTTTTCTACAAAATGTTTTCCTTGAAAGCTAGTTTTTTTCTCTCTCTAAATTTTGCAGAATCCAATGGCAGATTTTCAGAAAATTAGTTTATTAAATCTAGACCACTCGTTGTCACTCTTATTACAGGTAAAGACTCTGCCACCGGTTCGGAAAGCAAACCTAGCGCAAGATCTACGCTCAATGAGAAGGGAAAGTCATGTTGACGTGGCTAAATTATATTTATAAAAATATATTTTATAAATATTATTATTATTTTTATATATATATATAAAGCTACTTGAAGTCAGGTACTGATCACCTCTCCTGAACAATTTTGTGTGGGACTTTTTCACCATAATTTTCATGTGTGTAAAATTCAAAAATATAAGGTCTACAAAATTATAGAGAGAGCTGAACGTGGAAAACTGACTAGGGTGCCCTAAGGGATCTCGAAAACTATCAGTCGGAAAGGTACCGTCCCGAAACAAAAAATGTTCAAAACCTTGGGCCATTGGGTGAACCAGTGAAAAAAATATGGCCACCAAACAAAAAAAAATTTCGTCTCCATACAAAAATTTTGCAAATTTTCAAGAGGCTCTCCAGAACAATTTTGTATGGAACTTTTTTCGCCTCACTATTTATATGCGTAGAACTTATGGGTCTTCCTTCAGGAAAAATATGAAACGTCATAAATGTGGAAAATTTACCAGAGTACCTCATGGGTCCTCCAAAACTACCAGTCATACAGACATGGTCCCAAACAAATATTATTAAAGACCTTGGGCCATTAGGTGAACCGGTAAAAAAAAGATGGCTGCCGAACAAAAAAAAATTTTCTCCATATAAATTTTTTGGGTAATTTTCAAGAGGCTCTCCAGAACAATTTTGTATGGAACTTTTTTCCCTTCACTATTTATGTGCGTAGAACTTATAGGTCTTCCTTCAGAAAATTATGAAACGACATGAATGTGGAAAATTTACCAGAGTACCTCATGGGTCCTCCAAAACTACCAGTCATACAGACATGGTCCCAAACAAATGTTATTAAAGACCTTGGGCCATTAGGTGAACCGGTGAAAAAAAGATGGCCACCGAACAAAAAAAAATTCTCTCCATACAAATTTAGTGAGTTCTTTTCAAGAGGCTCTCCAGAACAATTTTGTATGGAACCTTTTCCCTGCACTATTTATATACGTCGAACTTATGAGTCTTCCTTCAGAAAAATTCTGAAACGTCATGATTGTGGAAAATTTACCAGAGTACCCCATGGGTCCTCCAAAACTACCAATCATACAGACATGGTCCCAAACAAATGTTATTAAAGACCTTGGGCCATTGGGTGAACCGGTAAAAAAAAGATGGCCGCCGAACAAAAAAAATTTTCTCCATACAAATTTTTTGGGTTCTTTTCAAGAGGCTCTCCAGAACAATTTTGTATGGAACTTTTTCCCTTCACTATTTATGTGCGTAGAACTTATGGGTCTTCCTTCAGGAAAATTATGAAACGTCATGAATGTGGAAATTTTACCAGAGTAGCTCATGGGTCCTCCAAAACTACCAGTCATACAGACATGGTCCCAAACAAATGTTATTAAAAACCTTGGGCCATTGGGTGAACCGGTAAAAAAAACATGGCCGCCGAACAAAAAAAATTCTCTCCATACAAATTTTTTGGGTTCTTTTCAAGAGGCTCTCTTAGACATTTTTGTATGAAAAATTTTCCCCCTACTACACTTATAAATAGAACTTAAAGATTTTTTTTCACAAAAATCACAAAACGTAGTGAATGCGGAAAAATTACCAGAGAACCCTAACGGCCCTCAAAAACTATCAATCATAGAGGCATGGTCCTGAAACTAAAAATGTTCAAGACCTTAGGCCCTTTGGTGAGCCAGTAAAAAAAAGATAGCTACAGAACAAAAAAAATTCGTGTCCATACAAAATTTCTTTTTAATTTTCAAGTGGATCTCCAGAACATTTTTGTATAGATCCTTTTTTTCCACTAAATGCATGCATAGAACTGATTAGTGTCCTTTCAGAAAAGATACGAAACGTGATACCAATATTTCTTTCTATCTTTCAAGAGACTCTCCAGTATATTCTGGTATTTGGTATGGCCTCCCATTTCTTTATTTTACGAATATTGAAAAGACTACAAGGCACGCGAGCTGCTTGCAGCTCGCGCACCGAGCGCAACACTAGTAAAATATATATTTATAAGTATCACTTCACTACATAGTACAAAACAAAGTCGCTTTCTCTGTCCCTATGTCCCTATGTATGCTTAAATCTTTAAAACTACGCAACGGATTTTGATGCGGTTTTTTTAATAGATAGAGTGATTCAAGAGGAAGGTTTGTAAGTAGAAAAATTGGACCCGGTAGGTGGCGCTAATAGCGGGCAGGACGACGTCCGCAGGGTCCGCTAGTATTTTATAAAAATAAATACCTAGATCATTTAAATGGAAGACGATGAATAATGAACAGTCAACGTGTAGACGCCAGCTTCGCAATAAAGAACGCTTCATCGATGCGGTTAGACCAATAATAATGGATCGTCTAAATCGCAGAAAACATTGAGATCGAAGCGAAACGAAACGAGGTTCGTTTCACTTCCCTTATGTCGGTACCACGTCTTTTCATGTTTCGGTTCACATCGCGAACTACAGAGCTAAACTAAGCGATGTGAACTTGCGAGCTGGAGATCTCATATAGTCGACATGAGCGAAGCGAAACGAGCCTCCTTTCGTTTCGCTTCGCTCCCAATGTGGCCTGCGCTTTATTCCGGCTTTACTCTCCATGGCTACATATTACTTTTTATATTTTTTTGTTTACACAACAGATGATTTATGACATTAAAGTGGGGTTATTATAATGTAGCATATTTGGTTATACTCGCAGGATGGTCTGTCAACAAAGAACATCTGCGACTTAAAAGGGTTTCCGTAGGTAAATGTCTACTCGTTTTTGCTTAAGCAGAAACCTTTTAAGTTATCCATTACAATGTGACAACCCTAATCTAACACAAAAAATGTATGACAAAAATGAAACGTGAAATAATTTGGTTGGAATTTATTTGATGTTACCTATTTGTTTTGTTTGAGACAACTTTTCTCTCCGCTCCCACAATTGCTCGTGATTGAGTAAAGTTTTTATTCTAGACTAATATTGGTTTTTTAAGACGTAGAAAACTGTAATGTTAAGTTGAATTATGCACCTAAGCATATTATGTTTTAAATGACGTTGGGACGTTGGCATCCTAAGGTGATGAAATGACGACCTCATGTCTGAAAGCAGAGTAGGCATACCTCCACTAGCTGGTGGCATGTCCACTATGTGGATAGATAACATCAAACAACTTGCAAAAAGCTACTATCTACTTCTAAAGTCCCTTATATGAAACCTATGTTTGTTGCAAGCAGCAGTTGATGACGATGAGAACAAAGTTTTCTGTATTTTGTAAATTAAGTACATTACTGCAAAAAAAAACAACTTTTGAATTAAAAAACTCAGGTAAATGCAAGTTGTTTTCGCACAATCACTGTTCCATAATAAGAAACTTCTTCCCGTGAACGCTAAAATTATTATAAGTAAAGTTACATCTATTTTTTTTTGTTACTATGAAGTTTGTACCAAGTTGACTGCAAAATTATCTCAGTCACGAGCTCATAGCTCGTCATAGCTCATAACGGTCTCTATAATTTTTGCCCTAACTATTTTGCTACAACAATGTAGATTTCTTTTGGGATTTTTCAATAGTTTGTATAGGAGCTAGAGGTCGAGTTACGCGACTACGTGACAATTTAGAGCACTGTTTTTCAAAAACTTTAAATACATATTTTCTAAGACCTGTTACATAAAGCTCATGAATTCTTACCCACAGAGAAATATTCGGCTGGTCTGTGTTCTTACCCTACCGCAGTTGGTCAAAGGGGAAATATGAATTCCCCTTTGACCAACTGGTTGGTCAAGCCGGTTGGTCAACGGGGCATACACCATAATGATATAATTGATTAGATCACTATTTGACTAGGCGAACTTAAAAGGGTACTAAGTAACCAATAATGCAAGTTGAGAATATATTTACACAAAATTGTTGATTTCATTTATTCATTATACGATATGCATATAAATTTTTCTTTGACCCAAATTGCGGTTGTATGAAGTGATCTCACGTACATGATTCACTGCGTTATATTTTATCATGAACCCAATCGTCCCACGTGTCAACATTAATCTATTTTAAAGTGGGCTTTGACGTTCCTTCGTAAATCTTCTTGGAAATGGGCCTACATGATATATTGCTGTAAGCTATAGTGACGCAAAATGTGAAGAATTATGAGGACATGTTTCCATTTAAACGAGCTATCAAAACAGCCTGGTACTAATTTACAGTTGTAGCTAGTGCGTAAGTGATAATTAATCGTTAACTTAGGTCATCAAAGATTAGAAATCGTTGAAAAGGATCAATCTAAACAAGAAACGTAATTATTTTACACACTGAAAAGAAACTTTGGGTCAACCGGACAAAAAATGAAAGCCGGCAAGCCACCGGCTTCACATCGTTATGAAAAACGGCCACCAACTTTTAATTTATACAACGGAAAATAATAATTGAAAGGATAGTCGGCTTTGGTATTGAGCTAAGACCCTTGTTACATTTTTACGTCCTTGCAACCTGGTTGGATTACCATATTATCTATTTTAGTATAATACGAGCGGATACCCGCGACTTCGTTCGCGTGGATATTGATTTTAATAATCCCGTGTGAATCATTTTGTTTTTCCTAAGCTCCTTTGAGCTTATACCTTGCTAAAAACTGTAAAAAGTTCACTGGCGGATGTTTAGGTACATCAAAATGTAAACATCCGCCAGTGAAAGTCCCATCAAAATCAGTCCAGCCTTTCAGAGATTAGCCAGTAGTCTTTAACGCACCTACTTTCTAACAAAAAAAGAATGAATTAAATCGGACCACCCGTTAACGAATTACAGGCCTATGTACACATTTTGCCTTTCATCCCCTCTCCCAAGGGAACCGTGCTCAATTTCGGGATAAAAAGTATCCTATATGTTACTCCATAGTATGAACTTAAATCATGCCGAGTTTCATTTCAATCCATTCAGTAGTTTTTACGTGATGCGCGCACAAACATACAGACAAACAGACAAACAGATAAACAGACAAACAGATAAACAGACAAACAGACAAACAGACAAACAGACAAAAATTTCAAAAATACCTTTTTTACGTTCTATTACTTATCCCTAACATCCCCCAGTTATTATTTTGCAAAAATCTTCAATGTACAGATTCGGCAATTCTACGATTTTATTATATGTATAGAATAGATATTGTATTAGGACCAATGCGATAGTCTGCTATTATTATACACTGCTGCTATATATGTTTGAAAAGATATCGAAATAACGCATTGCGATACTACCGACCGATAAAAACTTATCTGTGTAGAGAAGCTTTTTTTTTAAAAAAAAAAAATACTAGCCATGATGTAGCACATGACTAATATTCCCTCCAATTAAGTGAAAACTTGTGCTAGGGGTGGGTACGACAATAGTGTACCGGGTGGGGTTTGAACCATCGACCTTGCAGTTTTTGATCCGCGCCCTACGACCGTTGCGCTATTGAGGCTATAAAATAGTACCTACAGACAGATAGGCAGTTGGATACTTTTATTCATAAAAGTTCCACGGTCTCCTTTAAATATCCCTACAAGTGTAAATTTAAAATTTAAAAAACCCCCGACAATCGCCATTTTGTGGTGGCGGCCATCTTGGATTTGCATAGTGCTCTAGTGGTATCAAATGAAAGGGCTTGACTAGTAGAATAGCACTATTGCAAATTCAAGATGGCCGCCGCCACTAAATGGCGAATGTCGGGGGTTTTTTAAATTTTCAATTTACACTTGTTCAATCAATTGGATACATCTTGGATCGATTTTCACCAAGCATAGCTAACAACACTCTCGACTAATTCACCTTTAAAACAAAAACAATCGCATTCAAATCGGTCCACCCGTTTGAGCGCCACAGGGGAACAGAGAGACACACACACACACAGACACGTCAAACTTATAACACCCTGTCGTTTTGCGTCGGGGGTTAAAAATGGAGCACGTGTGTAATTACTTACGTTCCGTTCGCTGGGCGGAGATCATCATCAATATTATATTATCACTAAGGGGAGACATGGAGGTACATAATCCTCTTATTTAATAGAAAAGAGGGAACCGTAGGACGTCAACCTTGACATTTTGAAAGGGCACGGACTGGGAACGAGCACACTCTTCGAAAAGGGCAAACAATTATAAATTCATAGTATCAATAAATGTTAAGCAGCAAGTAATTATAACTCACAATTTTATATTATTGCTATGACTAGGTAAGTGCCAAATTACGGGTACTGTGAAAATTACCTTTACATTTTCTTTAACATCAAGTGTTTTTAAATTTTCACGCGGGAAGACTTAATAATTAAGGGGTAAAAAGTGACCTTGATCACTCTTATTATTATTGTCTTCTTACCTGTGAAAGTCTCGTTGAAACAGGTTCAGCCTTTCGGAAGAGTATCTTGGACAAACAGATGGACAGGCAGGCAAAAATAAGAAACTGTTTATAGTATGTTTGGGCACGGATTTAATTAAAAGCTGTCATACTCCTTTCAAGTTAGCCCGCTTATATCTTAGACCTAAGAAAAAGAAATCTATGTTCCTAAGTTCAACAATACAAGCAATAGCATTGTAACTGAAAATAATAATACATTTTCCTTTCATTATTAAACCCATTATTACGTAGCACAGACTGTAAATGCAGATCCGTTTGAGCTGCAAAGTTGTAAAAGTGCCAACCCAAGTCATTTCACCGCAGCCGGGTGTACGCGAAATTAGATTTCATCTCCGGCTCAAGACAAGTGGAGTTTAATTCCGGTTCCTATTGAGTTAGGTGTCTTCAAAGACTTGCAGCTATTAAATTTTATACATGCTACTCGACAGAAAGGCGATACTGTAATAATATTTACTTTGATTCCACCGCCAACGCGGTGAGTATAAGGGATTTTATAACATTAAGGAAGGGTTATGTTGACTCAATATTAGCAGATATTAATTTTCTCGTCCTGTCTAAAGAGCTCCGGATATTATCAATCGCGATTGTCAATGTTTACATACTTGTTCCTAGATGTTTATGTGATTCATGTTCATTGTCGATACCGATTGATCGTTTATAGATCGACCAGAATCTCATGAAAAATAGGGAAATGAAATTCCAAAGTTAGCAACACTACGGCTGCCCGAGCGATAAACAAAGTAACTGTAATTTTTTGTGAAATTGTCTTTTTTGTATTAACAAAAGTTTTATGTCGGGTAGTTTTTTACCACAGTTTAATATTTCAAATAACTTGAACCGTTTACTGAAGTTTGAATTGCCCAAACAAAGTAACTGCACACACTAACCCGGAATATAAATGCAAATACCAAGTAAACAACAAGCACAACACAAAAACAAAGTAATTGGATGTTGATTATTTTGTTTTTGTATTTAAAATGCAGTTGCTTGATTTTTCGTTTCTTGAAACGATCCCAGATAAGGTGTTCTGAATACGTTCTTACTTTGTTTATCACTAGGGCAGCCGAGTTAACCTAGTGTTGCTTACTACAAAATTTAATTTCCCTATTTTTCATGAGATTCTGGTTGATCTATACCAAGGATCAATCGCAACCTTAGATCGCAACAATCTCTTGGTAAACGATCAATTGACAATCGCGATTGATCGTTCCCGGGCCTCTTAATGATCGTGTGTTTTAGCAGGACCTGCAAGTTTGTAAATAATGTGTTTTCGATGAGAGGTCGAAAAATTTTAAAAACACCTAAATTCACCACATCTTAATAACCAGTTGATTTCGTCCTCTTGTTGACTGGACTCAATTGGTTCCAAATGATCCCAAGAATAATCCCTTTCAATATCGAATAAATAGATCACCTTCTACAATTCGAAGCACCATACAATCCGAGCTGGTATCTTTGCACTGGTTACACTAATCAGGCTAAGGCACTTGTATTGCATGGGACAGGCTAAGGCTATTTGTATTGAGATTTGTATGGCACTAGCATACCAATGGATTACCGGCTTGCGTAATGGAAGCTTTGTTTTGATCCAGAAATATCCCTGCGCTGTTCTATTCGTTATTGAACGGAAAAGGAAGTTTATGCTTCTGAGTTGTGTAACAGGCAATACAAACTTACATCTCTATAATCTGCAAGGAAATACCTGACTCACAACCTTCCACAATGTTAATATTACGTATTATATAATGTGTACCTATACACAAATAGTCTTACTTATATGCACATAGTTGTAACTTATCTGTTAAAAAGGGTAAGTACGAATCCATATTAGTAATGCTAGCAAATCTTTTCTTAAACGCTTATCCAAAATCTATAAACATCAAAAATCGCTGGTCCCTAAAGTGAACGGTTTGATCTCTGCTTTGATGGATCCAGTCAGTGATACACTCTTATATAAAAAGATAATAAAACACGAGTGCGAAGATTCAGCACTCCTAAAACACATTTCGTCCAGTTTTACGCGACATAAAGCGTGACCCTATCACATAATTCTTTGAAATTGTCTAGCATATATGGATTAGGGTAAAATGTTGGAAAATAGTATAGGTATATCCACGTTTGAAAATAAGTCTTAGAAAGTAGGAAAGTTGTGCTTCAAGTAAAGTGTTTTAGATACAATTGTAACTGTTCAACTTTTTCAGGGTGACTTACAAAACTATATGACGGGGTAATAGATAGACAGATGGACTGACTTGAATTTTGCATTAGCATTTGTACTGTGTGTGGATGTTGATTTAAAAAGTTGTGCTGGTTCCGCAAGTACATGCTCAGATGCTCGATACAGAAGTTCATTAGTCATTAGAAGCCGGTGGATGATTTCTAAAACTAATAATATCATAATGGGACACATTTTCATTGATCGATATAGAAGGCGTGTGCAGTGCAGAATATTTTAAAGATGCTGGTGATAACTATCCCCAATGAGTACCTAGCAACAAAAAAAAACAATTATATACGTTGTATTCAGCGTCTACAGTCAGTCGTCCATCAAAACTTATGACTGCTAATGAACAGAGTGCTTAGTCTCAGTTTGAAGCGCTCTAAAACTAAAAGTATACTGTAAGTATAAGTATACTATTGATAGAATCACAAATGACTTCAGAGCAAAATGAACCCAAAGTCTCTTATTTTAGGTCCATTTTACTCTGAAGTCATTGTGATTCGATCAATAGTGTACTGTGAGTGTACTATAAAGTTTTGGAGCGCTTCAAACTGAGACTAAGCATTCTGAAGCTAGCGATAAATTACAATAGAAGATCCCAAACATCAGTTTTGATACATCTTAATCTATTTATCCATGCTAATTTTCGAAATGAAATAATATGACCACTAATATCACTGCTTCTAATGATATATATCTACAGAGAAACTCCTGGTCCTGCACTCTGCAAAACGTAGACGCTGCAGGTGAACATAGAAATGACGCCCCAAGTGTTGTCGATATTTTCATGACCTGGATATAAGTCGACCTTCAATTGGGAATTCTTTTGGGATTTCGATTTTGGGATTTCCGCCAGCTAATTTTACTAGCCCTACAAGAAGTTCCCACATGTTGTGTATATCAACCACGTTATCGACTGATGAATATTAGTCATCGTAGAGCATAATATTCTTGAATGCTTAAAAATGTTTTAGGTATGAGAACATTTTGAAATTAAAGCAACGTAAAATTAAACTTAGGTATAATTTCTAATTTCTATAAAAAATGGACCTACGAGGCTTCGAAGGCGAGAACGTGAAATCTGACACAATAGTTGATAAATGGCCATCCATCTATCTTTCGGAGACAAGTTTTTCAACGGGAACGTTAGAGCGGACCAGTCAAATCACGTTTACTTAGGTATATGTAATTTATCACACCATTACATTATTATAGTAGATACGCGACAAATGATAAATTGGACCTGTCCTCTGAGCAACGATTCCAAATATCAGATATTTCACTAAAAATTAAATTAAGAATTTATTTATTCATGCACCTTAAAAATGTTTACACATAAATTACAATGTACCTTGATAACTGCATTAGTTACAAAACTGTGTTGCAGTTATCATACATATACACAAGTTGCGTACGCGCACGTCATCGATCTGTCCTTTTCTTATCCGTGGCGTCACTGATCAGCAGAGTTCCATTTGATAAGACGGCGCATGCGCATGTCATGAAGTGCAGCTGTCCTCTTCTTGATGTTTAGATAAAGAGTACTGACCACATATGAGAGATAAGGACGGGATGAGTCGGCAATCGTCTGTAGCTCTGTCGATGCTATGAAGCCCTGGTACTCACGGAGAATTTCTCACATTTATTAAAATTTTTAAAGACTTTTTAAAACAAGTAGCCGCGGTTTAGACACGTCTGCTCCGTTCGGAGGTTCCGGGGGGAGAGGACTAAATCAACGTCCATCTTTATGGTCTTATTATTTTAATATTCTTATTGAACTTAATGCTAACTTAGCTCAAGTAATTCTTATTAGCAGCCTTACAGCCCAGGGTAAGGAAGTTCGTAGTGTACCTACCTACTACCCCCGTGGTTTGGAAAACACGTAAAGCAGTCTTGTGCCTGATTTTTCTCCGGTTGTGACAGATTGCCGTCCCATTGGACAATGAGAGTGAAGGAATAGAGTGCACCAATGTTTGAGTATACACTTGCACACAGAGTGCTTAGTCTCAGTTTGAAGCGCTCCAAAACTAAAAGTATACTATAAGTATACTATTGATCGAATCACAAATGACTTCAGAGCAAAATTAACCCAAATACTCTTATTTTAGGTCCATTTTACTCTGAAGTCATTGTGATTCGATCAATAGTATACTTATAGTATACTATAAAGTTTTGGAGCGCTCCAAACTGAGACTAAGCACTCAGTGCTCTCTCGTAAATCTGGGGTGCACTCGGAAGAGACTAACTAAAAACTCAAACTCAAACATTTTTTCGAAGTATACTTACTTACTTACTTTTGTACACTTTTTAAAATCATAAACTCGTTTTAAGACCCTTCGTTTCAAAAGGAAAGTCTATAAAAATAACTTCAAATCTGTCGACAAGATATATCACGAACTTCAAAACTTTTAAAATGCCCGGCGGCAATGCAGCTGCACTTTTAAAGTATTTCAATGTTAGTCTAGTCTAGTTCATTGTTCAGTCTAGGTAGTTAGGCCAACTTTATTCTGTATTCACTAGTACAGTATTATAACTTTGTATTCAGTCTAGTATTATGTAAAAGTAAACTCAAAGAAGAAACAGTACATTGTGATGAAAATAGGAAGTAGATTATTACAAAATATGTAGTTGACGTTTATAAGCCCGAGCCTAAGGACAGGGTTTAAAACGTAAGAGTTTGTGCAAACGTGTTTCAGATAATATATTAATAGAAAACCCGTTGTATTACCACCTACCTGTTTCGAGATTTTGGCTGCAAAATATAATTTTGCGTTAGCAATTTAGAACACTTTATGACTTTAGAATATTTAATAAGACTTAACGAAAAGATTCACATACTTACTTACCTAATAATATTATTATGCTCATTCGCAAAAAAAGTCCTCAAGCCATTTCCTTTCTCTATAAGTTTTTACGAGAACATTCACCGATATATTACGAGTGGATTCTCTTGTGGATGGAGGATATCATTGAAGTAAGAAAAAATCTAGGACGGTATTGCGTACAATGGACTAAGTATCTATTGGACTAGTACTTACTCAAAACTAAACTTTATGCGTCTAATCTTTCATTTATCAACTTATCACGAACACTTAGAAGTTAATCTGATGGTAATGGTGATAGAATAGAATAGAAGAGTTTTTTTATTCGAATAAACATAATTATATACAATTGCTTTTCAATCGTCAATTGAATCTACCACTGGTTCGGAATGGCCCAGCCCCGGATCTTCAATTTTTTCGAGGGGGGGCAAAAACTGAAAAATGCCGCCCCCACCAATATTTTTGGTATACACCAGTATAAACTACGCATTTTTTTAAATATTTTCTATAGTTACATTTTGAAAGTAGACTAAAATTGTTTTTTTTTTTTTCTAAAAAAGTGAAATTTTAAGATTGCACAATTTTCGACCGCGATGTTGGGGATATTACTCATTTTACGGGTAGAATTATAGGCAAAAATGGTGTACCAAATCTATTTAGCATTATTTTAAGGACAAAACGATGTCTCTAGGTCTTAGTTTAAAGTTTGAGGAGGGAAAAGTATACTTTTTTACATTACATTAATTTCTGGGGCGGGGAGGGGGGGAGGGCAAGTGCTCGTCTTAACGTCTATACACGTCAATGTATTTTTGGAAAAAATATAGGCTACACAGAGAAAGAGCAGTTTTAGACCGGTTATGACTTATATTGCTCGGCACTCATAATGTCCTTATAATGCATCATAAATCTTAAATTATATCAATAATATCTAATAATAATAAATATTTTTTTTTTATAAATAAATACCATTATAAATACTTAATAGTAGTTTAAACATACATATATTTCGTGGATGTATATGGTTTTTTCTTTCAAACTTATCTTCAAAACAAACTAAAGTGAAAAATGCAGTTTTCTTATTTTTTGAATTTTCAGGATTTGTAAATAAACTAAGTATGGCCTAAAAATGTTTAAATTAAATTTAATTAAGTATAATTACTACAACATCTTTTCATATACTTAACTTTACCTGTAAAATGAGTATTTTCCCCGATATCGGAGTTTAAAATTGACCAAATCTTAAAATGTCACTTTTTTGGAAATAATTGTCAAGTTTTGAAGGGCTGTATCTCAGTAAATATTGAATTTTCAGAGCTGGTTCTAGTCTTAAATTGTAGCAATTTTAGTTTACTTTAAAAAAGTATTGAAACATTTTTTAAAACGCATAGTTTAGGACTTATATTGAAAAATCCAAAAAAAGTGCAAAAATTTCGAACAGGTCTTTCGAAGCTGCAAAATTAGATCAATACTACTGGTAACTAACATCATATTAAAAAATCTGAACTTGCCGCTTGATTGCGATTTTAATGTAAGATTTGACTGGCGTAGTAGATTCGGCGTGATTCGTGGCCAAGATTATAGACAGACAGACAAAAATTAAAAATCACAGTTTTAGGTTCAGTATCGATTATACAGTGCCATCCAAAAGAATTTTCAAAATATTTTCAATGTAATACAAAATTGGACCTGTAACAGTTTGAAATATGTACGAGGGGTGTTCAGAAAATAACGGGAATCTTTAAATTTCGCGGGTTTGGAGAATCCGATTGTCAATTTTTTTTTAATTATTATGTTGGTATACATGCCCCTGAAGTATGAAAATATTTTCAGTCGTATACATTATTTACTTTGTCTTTGGCAGCCGCTAAGGTTAGACGTGTTTTATGAGCTCGGCGATTTTCGTTTATTAAAAGAAATGGATCAAAAATTATTTGTATCAAATTTTGCATAAAAAATTAAATGTAGTGTAACAAAATGTGTGCAATTTTAATAAAGGCCTATGATGAGTCTGCTATGAATAAATCAAGAATTTACGAGTTTACGTAAAGATGTTGAAGATGATGAACACCCTGGACGCCCCAGCACATCAACAACCGATGAAAACCTGATGAAAACGTAGAAAAAGTTAAAGAGATGGTCATGAATTCTTGCCACAAGGTCCAACGGTCAATAAGGAGTACTACCTACAAGCTCAACGCCGTTTGCGTGAAGTAATCCAAAAGAAACACCCGGATTTGAGGAAAGACATTTCATGGCATTTGCACCACGATAATGCACCTGCACACATTTCATTGCTTGTTCGCAAATTTTTGACCAAAACCAATACTGTACGAAGCCCCAGCCTCCATATTCGCCAGACATGGTTCCGTGTGACCTTTTCCTATTTTCAAAAATAAAGAGAACCTTAAAGGATCGTCGTTTTACAGGCATAGAGGACATTAAAAGCGCATCGCTGAAAGAACTAAAGGCTATCCCAAAGATCGAGTTTGAGAAGTGTTTCGAGGATTGGAAGCAGCGCTGGCACAAGTGCATAATATCTAATGGGGACTATTTTGAAGGCGACAATATTAATATAGACGAATAAATAAATATTTTTTTCAAAAAATGAAAATTCCCGTTATTTTCTGAACACAGTGGTATGTACCAATACAGTGGCGGATTTCTAATCTGCCACTGTATTGCTGTCGACATCTATGTCGACAGCGCTCTAGGCAGCACCTTATCGGCGCCCCTGATTGACAGAACTAACGGCTAGTTCTGATTTTTTTATATGTTGTTAGGACCAATAAAAGTCGTGTAGATATAGGTAGGCACTAATCCAAGTTTGCAGCTTCGAAAGACCTGTGCTAACTTTGCTTACTTAATTTTGGCGCCCCTTGTAATCTCGCGCCCCTAGGCACGTGCCTAGTTTGCCTTATGGATAATCCGCCATAATTGACCTATAGATTATTTTACTATTATACTGCGCGTTCAATCATATTTTTTTCGCAAACTTTCGATAATGCTGTAGGTACTCAGCATTTTGAATTTGGCGCCCTCTGATTCTGCCGCCCGGGGCACGGGCCCCCCCCTGCCCCCCCCTAGATCCGGGCCTGCGGAATGCCATCCCTACCGAACAGAACCAGCAAAAAACTCGGCGGTTGCTCTTTCTATAAATAAAAAAACAAGTAACAAAATTATGCTATGTACAATATGATTGAATTACCGTCTCGCGCATTGCTGGACGAGTCCAATCTATACGCTTTTTTATCATTTTTATGATCTTCAATCTATACTTAATAAATAAAATTGAAGTGTCTGTCTGTAATTTCGAAATAACTACCACATATTAAACTCATATGGTTATTTGAACGATACCATAACCGAATCACACGTTTTTAAAATTTTTATCTGTCTGTCTGTCTGTTTGAACGGGCTAATCTTCGGAACGGCTGAACCGATTTTGACGGGACTTTCACAGACAAGTAGAGGATTAACCAAGGAGTAACATAGGCTACTTTTTTTACCGTCTTTCAAAAAAGGAGTTGTGTTGAAATCGGTAAGTACCTATGTTAAAAACGCCTTGATAGGTATTTTCGATGCGCACGACGGCCGCGTACGCGGTGCGGCGGTACGCCGCCGCGCGGCGGGCGGGTGCGGTGAAGAGGGTGCATGCTCCAATCCAATCCAATTCCAATCTCCATTTCGAACGAGGGAGCTAATGCGTGCGGATGTGTACTGCGTTTGTTGCGTGCGTTTTCGTAATTTTTATTTTGAATCGGAGATTTTGTTTTTATTAGGGGTTATGATGTTTTTTATTTCTTTAGTTTGTTTTAGTCGTATGTATGTCGAAGGCAGGGTCACTGCCAACCGCGCCAACGGGCCAGTCAAAACTACTGAACAGATTTGGCTGCAATTTTGAATGGAGATAAAAAATTCCCTAAGTAAGTATAAAGGTTGGAAAAGGGAGCGGGAACGGGAACCAGAAATCTACTTATCCCTCAGGATTTGTGAAAAACCGAAATTCACGCGGGCGAAGCCGCGGGCAAAAGCTAGTTGTATAATAATATGCTTTTTTATGAGCATACACAACAGAGTTCTGTGGAAAGGCAAGTCTAAGATTGAGTGTGGAATTTTGTTATAGAACAATAGATATTATGTATGCTGGATACAAGCGGCACAAGAGCGTGTTATTAACAATCCATGCAAGAGACTAACGTCCTAAGTCCAGCAGTGGATGTCTATCGGTTGATACAGCGACGAGTATAATGATTGACGTTTGCATGACCACCACTACAGCCTTTTTACGTCCCACTGCTGGGCATAGCCCTCCTCTCTCATAGGAGAAAGGGACTTATAGCTTACACCCGCCACGCTGCTCCAAAGCTTTATGTTGGCGGGCTTCAACGACTATTGTCTCATGATAGTGACAATAACCGGGACCGACTGCTTAACGTGCTCTCCGAGGCACGGGGGTAACACACCGCCAACTACCAACTCCTGGCTGGTTCAGTCTGGTGATCTGCAATCGAATATGCTAGCTACTAAACTAACGAGACAGTTTGCATGATCTTATGGCATGACCAATATCTGAAACATTTTCTTCTCCATCACTCATGATTGATGAAACCTATCGTCCAATGGAACCCTACCCTAAGAAACTCAGCTCAGGCTCTCTCAAATCACGTGCTTCGCTTTCATGAATTTTTCCCCGAATTTTAATTGGAAGCTAAAAGCTCACGTCGAATCAAAATGAACGACAAAATGCTCTCGCTTTTAGCTTTGTCCCATGTTATGTCACGTTGTTATTGCTACACGTGTATGTTCGTATTTTTAACCCCCGACGCAAAAGCGACGGGGTGTTATATGTTTCACGTGTCTGTGTGTGTGTGTGTCTGTCTGTTCCCCCGTAGCGCTCAAACGAATGAACCGATATGAATGCGATTTTTTTGTTTGAAAGGTGAATTTATCGGGAGTGTTCTTAGCTATGTTTGATGAAAATCGGTCCAAGATGGCCATAACATAACATATTTTTTCACAACCCCCTCAATATGGGTATGAAATGAAAGGGCTTGACTGTACAATAGCGCTATGCAAGTTCAAGATGGCCGCCACCACAAATTGTGAATGTTGGGGATTTTAAAATTTTTTAATTTATACTTACTTGTATTATTATGACACACAATATTAGTTTTTAGAGCGTATTCACATTTCATTGAATTTGAAATCGAAAATCGTTTCAGTGAAGCGCGTTCTGTACCGCTCGAGAGTGACTTCTTTTAAAGCCTTTGACTACTTTACAATATATTATTTTGAATTATTTTGAATATCAGTTACACAAAAAGCCCTTTTAATTAAAAAAAATGTTGGTTGTCTGTAAATTCGGTTTACGGACGATAATTTTACGTGATAAAGTCATAAAAGTCATAAAACAAAGAGAGATAGATGCGTCACAAACCGAACGCTTAGGCCAATTGTGCCTTCTCTATTGCTTGTTCCGCGCTCTCGCTTGCATGCGGTATGTGACAATGAGTCGTGCTTTTTCATGCGTGTAGCCGGCGTTCATCGATTTATAAGACGTTATCAGGTCAAAAACGTGATCATTGACGATACGCAGTATTTTAAACTGGGTCAGTTACATTCCCCAGCTCTCGGAGCTCTAAGACCAATAATAAAAGTCCACATCCGTTTGCATAGCTTACCGTTAGTTCGGAAACGTCCTACTGCATGCTAGACTGAATTTTCGGGTCACCTCACGACAATAATTACTGTCGTGAGGTGACTCGGAAATGCTGTCACGAAAAGTACAACGAACATAATATTATGTTCCTTTTCTTTCCCAGTATTCTGAACTAAGTTTAATACTGTGGTCCGTGGCAACTTGTGTTGCACAATTTGTGTTTGCACTGAAATGAGTTTTGGCGGAGTAACCTGTGTTAATAATTAAATAGCAGATTTGGAGGAGCGTTATTTAAACACAATACGGAAGTGGTTAGGTATTCCCTTAACATTAGGATGGCTATAATTATGTGGATATAGATATACGAGTATCATCCTACTTCCTACTTACTTACTTAATATTATAAATATGAAAGTGTGGATGTTTGGATGTTTGTTACTCTATAACATCGCAACTCCTGAACCGATTTGGCTGAAATTTTGAATGGAGATAGATTATGCCCTGACTTAAAACATAGGCTAACTTTTTATCCTGGAACAATTCACAGTTCCCGCGGGATTTTAAAAACTCGAAATCTAAGTATATCTACAACTAGCTAGATTACTATAGCAAACTTCCTTGAAAGTAGGTATAAAGGTTGGAAAAGGGAGCGGAAATAGAAACCAGATATCCTCGATTCCCTCAGGTTAGTGAAAAATTGAAATTCACGCAGGCGAAGCCGCGGGCAAAAGCTAGTGGTGAATATTTAATGTTCCTTGGGTTTCTTGTAAAATTTTCTTAAAGCTTCCCCCACATCAATCACATAAGTGTTTCCTCATAGATTAGGCGCATTATGAAGTTAAAGATTTCTTAACCGAATAATTTCCTCTTTTATTCAAAATATTGTGCCTCCAACGGTGTCCCAATGGTTTTTGTTAATAAATTGGAGTGTAACTAATGGAATGCAATTAATGAAATAATTATGACAGATGCATCCATGCGTCCTGCGATATTGCGATATCTATTAGTTTATTTTGTGTTATAGAACGCATGCGACCTTACAAACAAATTGCTGCGATAATAACGATTCGATGGAAGTATTCTCTAACTCAGTGGCTATTAAAAATGAAAGCCACTGAGCTTATTTGACATTGAAGATTTGCTATGAAATATTATTTTTATGTCATACAGTAAAGCAGCAATGTATAACGAACTAATTCAGTTGCTTTCATTTAATGATGGTCACTAAATTAGAGGATTACTCCAGTTATCGACCAATGAGATCGTATTGTGAAATGTTAGCATAAATTCTCTGTAAAATATTTTACTAGAAAGCAGCCTACATAATATTTCCTTTCGACAGTAATACGAGTAAGAATTGGCAACACGAAGGCGCAAGAATGCTTTCACGACGGAATACAGGTACCTACAGTATTCCTTTACTATTTGTATTGAGAGAGATTTAGAAAAAGCATTCCTTACTACAAGAAGGCTCACGTTCCATCTCCACGTACCCAGTGGTCCGGACGTTTCAAAGATGACCTCTAAAAATATGACACGTTTTCTATGCAAGCTAGACGCGTGTACAACTCGAGTCCAAAAACTGAATACAATTTTCGCCGTTGCTAAGTATCTTATCGAGAGGATTACGTATAATAATAATAATGTCTCCCAACCGAATTCCGGCCACAGAGGCCAATCTCAACCAAGGCGGACACTAGCCAACAACGCAGGAGATATTATTATGTACAGATATTACGTATTCTGTATTCCTTCACTCTCATAGTCTGATGGGTCGCCAATGCAACACGATCGGAGAGAGATCGGGCGCAGGACCTATGACTTTACGTGCATAAACAGAGAGATCAAATACCATCATATTCCCCTTCATTAGTATCACTCCCGTAATACAAGGAAGTGCACAAGTCACGCCAAATAAGTCGACCGGTGACCTTCAATGCGCAGAAGTCGAAAATGAAGTATCTCGGGGTGTAAGTGGGTCGCGGGGATCGTTCGTAAGCACTGATTAGCTCTCTAATCCCTCGTAAGCGCTGATTGGCTCTCCAATCGTATTGTGTCCCGCTCACTCGTACGACGCTCGACTTACGTGCCGGGTGTTATATGTAGGTGTTAACACTACGGGGCGTGCGAAAAAGCCGCGCTGCTGCAGTCGCGCGCGTTCGCCTTCCCGCGAAGCCACACGGTGAACTAAACGAGACTAAACTAAACGTAGAAGTACACCTAGTAGTATAACGTTGTCATGATCCCGCACGATTTACGTATAGCATGTTCATAGCAGTAGTAGTAGTAGGATCGCTTACCTATATGAAGTCTCGGGGTTGTGAGTAGTGGCACAAAGCTCCATTGAGCGAATAAATTGAACGTCTAGGAACTAGGGTTTTAGATTTATAGCCGTAATAGGGTGCTATTGAGTCGTTGGTGATGAACTGATGAGTACGGCCATAATAATACATAAGGACGCTAGTATATTGAAGGGACACGTGTCTAAATCACATATCGGTTGGAATCGAGCTACGAAATGGGATTGTCGTATTATAATATAGCTCAATGAATGGAATTATGACAAAATCTCTCGTGATATAGGCTGTCGCTCATTTTCTAGGCTAGGTCAGTTTATCACAAATTGGCTTGAGTCTGGTCTTGTGGGATGCTTTGTCCGTGAGTGTTGCAATTGAAGCCTGAAATTCAGGCAGCCTCGCTAAAACTTGTTTTCAAATTAGTATTTTGGAGAACTTTCAAAGGTACATACCTACCTACCTACGAGTTTTTCTTTTGTTCCACTAATTTCAGTCTCTCTTTTGTTTATTAGCACGAAACAAAAGAGAGGCTGAAATTGGTGGTTCATTTACTTTCATTGAACCGTACCTTGTATCCATTCCGTATTTAAATTATAACAATGAAATTCATCGCGACAAAAATACAATACAACCAAAATCTATTTGCGGTTAGGTATTTGACATCTCTCTAAGCCTGTATAGACCAGGGTAGAAGCCTTTAAAAATAATAAAAAGTAAAAAAAATCACAGTAGTTTGAAACCCATTGGAAAAGGAGGAGAATATTAATTGTAAAAATAAAAGGAAAAATAATTTACGGGCGATCTGAGCTCGGGAAAGGGAAGGAGGGGAGTTTTAAGGGTAAAAAACAGTTTATATAAACTTTATATAAACGAGATAAACTGTTTTTTACCCTATGGAAAACCCTATGGAAAAAAGTCAAATGGCAAAGTTATAGGTAATAAAAAGATCTACAACTTTTGTATTTACACCAATTCAAAATACACTATTACTGAGAAAAGCCGGAAAAAACTCAGCAGGTGCTCTTATCAAAACTCAAAAAACTGTGGCTCCAGTAGGTACCTACACTTTCAACTTAAACTTAGTCAAGTCAAGTCAAGTAACGTAAACTAGCGGAAATCTTTCATTTAGTTTGGAAAGTAACTATTGGAAAAGGGTCACGATTTGAAATGTCCATACTACGAGTAAATGATAGATTTATACGCAGTTAGCGTTAAGGCTGCTCTCCTCACGCGCTTCTCTATACAAACGTATTACGCCTATTATTCTAATACTAGCCGACCCCCGCGACTTCGTTCGCATGGATATAGGTTTTTATATAAAATCGGATCGGACCCCATAATTCTTTTTTGTACCTAAACTAAATGTATCCTAAGTTACTCCTTAACATCACCTATCTGCCATTAAAAGTTCCATCAAAATCGATCCAGCCGTTTCGGAGATTAGCAGGAACAAATAGACAGGCCGACAAACATAAATTTAAACGCACGCCAGTTTAAAATAAGCCGTACGTACAAACATCCGCGTCCCAAGTTATTTGAACCCAATAAATGTCTGTCATTTCTGAACTAATAAACCTATGACCTTGAAATATTTACGGGACAATGCTTAAAGTACTATCTTTCTAACAAAAAAAGAATGAGTTAAATCGAACTACGCGTTAATGAGTTACAGCTAAATACATGTTTTAACTTTCTTCCCCTCTCCCAAGGGAACCTTGCTGAATTTCGGGATAAAAAGTATCCTATGTCCTACCTCGGAGTATAAACTCAAAACGTACCAAATTTCATTCGAATCCGTTCAGTAGTTTCGGCGTGATGCGCGGCCAAGATACAGACAGACAGACAGACAGACAGACAGACAGACAGAAAGACAGACAGACAGACAAAAATAAAAAAAATTGCAGTTTTGGCTTCAGTATCGATTATAGAGTGCCCTCCAATAAAAAATTTCAAAATATCTTCAATGTACAGAATTGGATCTGTTACAGTTTTATTATATTATAGAAGATAGAAGATTTGTAGCAATTTGTAGCAATAGATCTAAAGTTAAGCCAGATATCAATTTATATCTCCATTATCTATGCCATAAAATAAAAAATAGTAAAATTATATTTATTTTGAAAGTTATGACGCTTGAAAAATCACTATTTTTGGGCAAATTTTGAGGCAACTTCGTGCGTAAATCACTACATAGTATAAAACAAAGTCGCTTTCTCTGTCCCTATATCCCTATGATTAAAGATTTATCTTTAAAACTACGCAACGGATTTTGATGCGGTTTTTTTTAATAGATAGAGTGATTCAAGAGGAAGGTTTATAAGTAGAAAAATTGGACCCGGTAGGTGGCGCTAATAGCGGGCAGGATGACGTCTGCCGGATCCGCTAGTAAACTATATAAGAAACTAGAAAATTGAAAAACGACCGAAGTCTTATCATACGTTACCTACTTCATAATAATTTCAAATGTCTTTAGTTCGTGAAAAAAATTGCCAAATACTTGCTAAAATAGGCGTAATTCCAAACCTAGATTTGCATCTTTTTACTTTGCCGTTTTTCACTAAAAATCATGATATCTCAAGCAAAATTTATTTATTTAATTAATTTATTATTTATTTATGTATATATTTTTAGTACTCTTCTTTACTGAAGACGTCTCGCTCTCTAAATGCAGAAATCACTGTTTTAGACTCCACTCACAAACGATTTGTCGCTCCCGTGGAGAGGGCTCTTAACTTGAAAAGTTACACATGACAGAAACGTTTAGAACATAAAAGAGCGCGAAAAGAAAAATGACACTGAATTTGGATAACGACCAATAAGGGTCGTCAGGGCAATATCACTTGTGAGTCGTAAGTAATAGACAATTGGTCTATGAAATAGATTCCAGGCGCCGGGTGTTTCAAGTTTATGGCCCATAATGGACGCCTAGGGTACCTATATTTCGCTATACATACGGACAGTAATTGAAATTAAGCTACGTCAATTAAAGTTACAGTTAATGTGGCTAATTCTGTGTGCACAATATCTATAGTCTGATTTTTAATTCGGTGGAATTCTGACAGTTGTCATTTAAAAATCGAATGAGTTATTTGTATGAAAAATAGGGTTACTAGGTAGGTGAAGTTCGGTTTTGCCCCAAACTAAAGTACCTGAAGGCATTTGTCATATCTACGTGAGGCAATTCAAATTTATTTATATGTATTTTGAATTTATTATATTTTGTGTGGGAACTGTTTTATCTCTGTTAACATTAGGAAACGTCAGAATTCCACGGAATTAAAAATCAGAATAGGTATAAACTAAATTGACAGGTTTATAAAAAGTGCTATCCTTTTCCGCAAGAAGCATGGTGAAATAGATAAGAATAGATTTAAACCTGTCAGTTTAGTTTACTAGTTTAAAAAGAGTATGTAAAGTAGGTACTAGTGTAAAACAGAATTAGCCCCAATGATAATTATGTTACGTAGTACACTAACAAAAAATCGGCCAAGTGCGAGTCGGGCCTGGCTCTATTAAGGTTCTGTATATTATGTGACCAAATAAATAATGTTTATATTATGTTCATTTGTTTTGGTCAAAGAATCGGTGATTTTAATATTTGGTGTTTAAATACAGTACAATACACAGTTCTGGTACATAACATACAATAATTCCAAATTCCTAACCAGAAACGAGACAGAATGGAGACAGCCCCATTCAAAGAAAATATAAAAATACATTTAATCAAAAAATTCAATCATAAAATATGAAGATTAAAGGAATATCTCACAGAACAAAATTATGATGAACTACTTATTTATAACAACCCAGCGCCGTAACTCAATATCCGCTGACTGCAAATGGTGTTTGTTTAGTCTTAAAACGTTTTTATTACAAAAATACTTTCCGACCTTCGCGGCCGCCCATCGCGTCGGTCGAACATAATCTCCTGAGTGCTTAGTCTAAGTTTGGAGCACTCCAAAACTTTGTAGTATACTATTGAACGATTTCAGAGTAAAATGGACCTAAAATGGCTTGCATTAAGATTTGAGTTCGCCAATACATTCAGCATTCGAACACAGCGAGCGCCCCAAGCAGAAATGTTGTAAAATACATATTCGAACTATGGAATTACGACTTTAAAATAAGAGTGTTTGGGTTCAGTTTCTTAAAACGAGTGAGCAAACGAGTCGCAAAACTATTTATATGTGTAAAATCTTAGACTAACCGTACAGTTCCTTTACAGAGAACAGAAACGGATATTCAGTGTTATTAACTTTTCGTCCATAAATAGACGAATAATAAAGTAAATCTAACCATTCTACCATCGCTAACACTTAGAAGATAAATCTGGCATCTTATGGTTACCGACGGTAGATAGTAATGTACGGTCTATACTCTATACTCTACAGATTGATGGATTGAAACGGCGGATCACAAAATTATTTTATGTTTATCTACAATTCTACACCCATGCTTTAAATCCTCTATTAAAGATTCTGAAACAGTTAGCTTATTGCCAACATTAAAACACCCAATGTCATGTGATAAACTCAAACTCATGTGATAAACCCACATTCGTGTTTTAATACCCCTTATTATACAACAGTTGCATTTACACTATAACTATTATCGGGTTAAAGAAATTTATTGTCTCAAAAAGAATATTACACATATTCGCTTAGACGAGACTTAAAGGCTAACAGGTTCTACAAAATTAAATAAAATTATTGCAATACGGAGCGTACAAGTACAAAAAAAGTAAAATAATTTTAATAAAAGTGGGTAGGTTTCAAATACTTAGTATAGATCGACCAGAATCTCATGAAAAATAGGGAAATGAAATTCCAAGGTTAGCAACACTACGGTTGCCCTAGCGATAAACAAAGTAACTGACATTTTTTGTGAAATTGACTTTTTGCGTTAACAAAAGTTTTATGTCCAGTAGTTTTTTACCACAGTTTAATATTTTAATATTTCAAAAAGCTGTGATAGCCTAGTGGTTAAGACGACCGACTTCTAATCGGAGGTCGTGGGTTCGATCCCGGGCACGCACCTCTAACTTTTCGGATTTATGTGCGTTTTAAGTATTTAAATATCACTTGCTTTAACGGTGAAGGAAAACATCGTGAGGAAACCTGCATGCCTGAGAGTTCTCCATAACGTTCTCAAAGGTGTGTGAAGTCTGCCAATCCGCTTGGCCAGCGTGGTAGACTATGGCCAAAACCCTTCTCACTCTGAGAGGAGACCCGTGCTCTGTAGTGAGCCGGTAATGGTTTGTACATGATGATGATGATGATGAATATTTCAAATAACTTGAACCGTTTACTGAAATTTAAATTGCCCAAACAATGTAACTGCACTCACTAACCCGGAATATAAATGCAAAAACCAAGTAAACAACAAGCACAACACAAAAACAAAGTAATTGGATGTTGATTACTTTGTTTTTGTATTTAAAATGCAGTTGCTTGATTTTTCGTTTCGTGAAACGATCCCAGGTAAGGTGTTCTGAATGTAATTACTTTGTTTATCACTAGGGCAGCCGAGTTAACCTAGTGTTGCTTACTACAAAATTTAATTTCCCTATTTTTCATGAGATTCTGGTCGATCTATACCATCACAACAGAATCGACTCGAGCCGCGGCTATGTTACTGAATCATCAATTCATAGATAGCTCATAACTAGATGTGTCATGTGATCCAAAATGTAAATTCAATATTCTTAATTCGTAAAAAGTATTATGTTTTAAGTTTCACAAAATGGTTTTTAAGCAATTTTTTAAAAAGATGTATTCTTTTACATTCTTTTATATTTTTAGGCAGTTTATTATATATCTGAGCACTTTCAAACGTAATGTTTCTCTTACCATAGTTAGTTCTTGGTGGACGTAAGATTATGTTATTAGCACTTCTCAAAAATTGTAAATGCGGATATTTGTTTTTTCTGGTAAAGGTTATGTTTGAATGTATTTCTTTTGACAAAATTTTTCGTATTAAAATGCAAGTGTAATATTTGTAAGTATTTGTTATGTTCATTAATTTTGTTTCTTTATATATTTTTTCTGTTGATGTTAGACCGGCCGGCCGCAACGGCCACATCCCCCCGCGTCCCGTTCTGCCCCGCTATCGTGCTACGTCGGTCGAAGCCGTGGTGTCGCCCCGTGCCATTCGGAAAGTTGCAATGTCCTTCTGCCGGCACCGACTCCAAAAATAACTGATTAAATAAATTGTAAATAGGTATATACCTAAGTATCAATAATTTCGTTGATTGTCCTATTATTATAGTGCTCTTTGCTTAAGTAGGTAATTAAAATATTATTTTCTACTTTTTAGTTTAAGTATGTAGGTAGGTACATGTAGTTAGGAATAGTCTTGAAGTCGGTTTTTAATTTTTTAAATTAATTTTATTTTTAAATTTTTAGTGGGAAGTAATTGTATTTCGTATTATTTTATACTTTTAGTTTTACATGTAGGCATAGTCTCAAGTCAGTAGTCAAGTCGATTTTGTTTTTCTTAAATAATTGAGTGATGATGCACTCTAATCTAATATGGAAGTGGGCTAACTTGGAAGAGGTATGCATATACCACTGATCGGTTTCTACACGGCAGCGTACCGGAACGCTAAATCGCATGGCAGCACGGCTTTGTCGGTAGGGTGATAACCAGTCACGGCTTAAGCCACCAGACTAGACAAGAGAAAATATAAAAAAGTTGGTATAGAAATTATAAAATCCCAAATTGCCCTAGCTGGGAATCGAACTCGGGACCTCCCACTTATAAGACCACAGCGCTCACCGCTGCGCCAGGGAGGTCGTCAAAAAATAAGACTGATACATTTTTAATTGGGCAGCATTATATTTCCCGCAAGGACTACGCGCGTCGCGCAGGGACCACGGGCAATAAACGTAGCAGTGCGTTTATCTGTTGATATCATTAAACGCTGATCATTCTTTGATCTAGCCAGGCCATTACGATGAAATACGGAAAATAAACCGTGTTGTACAAATATAAAGAAAATTAAAATATCTTTTTATAACCTTAGCCATAAGAAAACATACGAAATTAACAATCGAGATTTGTCCACGTCCATTTTTAGGGTTCCGTACCCAAAGGGTAAAAACGGAGCCCTATTAATGTCACTCGGCTGTCTGTCTGTCTGTCTGTCTGTCTGTCTGTCTGTCTGTCTGTCCGTCTGTCCGCCGGTCACAGGTCTCTAGCTCGCAGACGAAATGAGTTACAAACCTGAAATTTTGGTATTTGGTGTAAAACGTTGACCCAAAATCAAATATTGAGTTAAAAATTGAATTAAATTATTTTTCAGGGGGGCTCCCATACATGAGAAAGGAGCCGGAAAAAAAATTTTTTTTCTTACCCTAGCTTGTGGGGTATCATTGTTTAGAGCTCATTGAGTAGAGTACGAATATATATTTTTTTAATTTTTTGCTTAAAAAGTAAGGAAATGGGGGGTCATCAAAATTGTCAGTTTTAGACCATTTTTGTGACGGGGGCTATCTAAAAAACTAAACTAGTTAGGAATATGATATTTCGGTATATTATGTACTATATGCTCTATTTGTACAACAAATACTGAAAACAACGATTCATAAAATAGTTTATAAGCTGTGACCAAAACAAACGAACTTATTTTGCGTTTTTCTTTCACGGTTTCTTGCGATGTCTAACTCGGAAATTAAATATTTCTTAGACCCAAAATATTATATTGTTCATAATTATGTACGGAACCCTGAAAGAGCGAGGCCCGACTCGCACTTGGCTGATTTTTCCACCTAACATCTAAATGTTAATGACATTTAACCTAATAGCCTGAAAGAATACAACTATCGGTTCAATTATGTACCTACCTACTTATAATTTTAAAATAATTTTCTTTCAACTCCTAACCATTGAGGAGTTGTACCTTCCATCATTAGCTTATCCACATGAGATGATGATTACCAGACGCAAATACTTGAACAGCTTTAGAAAATATATGAAAAACGTAATAAGTGCCTATACAATTTGAGGTTTAACCCTCGATTTCCCTTGGATCCCATCATCAGACCCTGACTCCTCCTTATTTTGGAGTTGGTTAACAAAACAATCAATCGTCTATAAATATTTATTCACAACAATTTATTTGTACACTCAAATAATATTCCTTTCCTGGTTTTGGAAATTTATGATACGTCACCATCATAACTTCCGCACGTATTCTGTCATAGTTCGCACATCTTCTATGATTATTTTCAGACATTTGTATAAAAAATTAAACCCATCACACTACACGAAATCAAACTAAACTAATTCCTTACAGCATTAGGGTTGAGGAGTTGGATATGTACCTTCTCGAGTTCGTTCAACGACATTGACGTGACATCGTTTAAATAACCGACAGTTTCTAAATCCCATTAGTTTTGGGGATCAGGTCCCCTACAGAATCAGGATGGAAGAGAATTGAAAGGAAAGAAGATTGATTGATTGAATGAATGTTTCTCTATCGATTAAAAAAAATACGCAAATCGGTTCAGAAATCTCGGAGATATCGGTGTACACAAGTAGGTAGAAAAACACAATTCCTCCTTTTTTTGAAACTCGGTTAAAAAGTAGCCTATGTTACTCCTTGGTTAATTCTCTACTTATATGTGAAAGTCCTGTCAAAATCGGTTCAGCCGTTCCGAAGATTAACCCGTTCAAACAGACAGACAGACGGACAATAATTTTAAAAACGTGTGATTCAGTTATGGTACAGTTCAAATCATCAAATCAATTAAATCAATCAATCAAATCATATTTGAGTTTAATATGAGGTAGTTATTTCGAAATTACAGACAGACACTTCAATTTTATTTATTAGTATAGATAAATATAACCGCCGGTCTTGTAGAAAAACGTCCTGTCGTACCTAAACACTAATTATATTTATCAAAATGTCCTTTGGTAAACTATAAACACTGCTATGGCGGAAAGTAATATAATATTGAGCAGATTTAATCGCAGTGGATTATGAACACATCCGTGTATAGCCTTTAGCCATTATCTTCTAGCACATAAAATTTAAACATATTATTGTGTAAACATAAAATACCGAATTTTATTTTTCATTGACAACTCACAATCAACAACTTCTGTAGTCATAGCAACCAAAACTGTGGTTGCTATGACTACAAAAATGTAGTCGTAGCAACTGTCATTCTAGATAGCAACCAAAATTGTTTGTTGTCAACCAATACAAATTACCTACTCATCGCAAGCTATTTTCTCTTATCCATTGAGGAGTTTTGTTCTCCATCTCCGAAGATACTCATCAGATCTTCACCAAATTTAAATGGGACCACCTCTAAAGTATGATTTATCGAACAAAACAAGAATCATTAAAATCGGTTCATAATTGGCGGAGAAATCGCGTAACAAACATACAAAAAAAAAAACATACAGTCGAATTGATAACCTCCTCCTTTTTTTTAAATTCGGTTAAAAAAGAAATAGGTCTCATAACTTCCTGGTCCGCTAATAAGGGATTTTGCGAATCTACTGCTAATGCTACTACTAATACATAGCTACTTTTACTACCAAATAATAAATACCTACTATTTAGTAGTTTTGTAGTTACGTAACGTACAGGCAATAGCTATATGACATTGATACCAGCGTTAATGTAAAAATACTATGTTATTAGCGGGCAAACCTAAATGTGGGTTACGCGATCATAATTAGCGGGCGGTTTTGCAATTAACGCCTGACCTTTGGTGTTGGACATCAGCATGAAATTGGTGGCATTAAGTTACAAATTCAATAACCTGCAATACAGTATCGTGACTGACTGACGGATAGACAACGCAGTTTAAGCTGGTGGACCTCAAGATTTGAAATTAGATGGAAATTCCTTGAGTAGCTCGCCAATCCGCATTGGAGCAGTGTGGCGGGTTCAAAACTCTAAATCCTTGTCTTCTATAAAAGAGGAGGTCTGTGCCCAGTTGTTGGACGTTTAAGGGGTATAGCGGTGTATTGTTTGGACGAAATTTTGGACGAAATTTCTCAAAAAGTCATACACGGCAATACGCGTGCAGTACAATGATGCTTTTCGCATATTGATGGGATTGCCTAGGTACTGCAGTGCCTCGGGTATGTTTGCCGAATCGAGGGTGCCTGATTTCTATGCTGTTATGAGAAAAAGAGTTGCTTCCTTCTGGGATAGACTCCGCAAATCTCAGAACCGCATTCTCCAAACGGTTTGTGACGGGATGCCTAGCCAGTGTGACCACATTTAAATTGGTCAATCTACTTCTGTAGCTTAGAAAAACTACCGAAATATACCACAGTCTTGGTAAAACTACCACAAATCTACCTCACTAATTTGATAAAATAGAGATGAAATAAAACTATATTTCATTACAGTCTGGCCAACGAAAGTAGAAAATCATAAAATGCCGATAATTTTAAATGGCAGCACCAATTTTATGTCAAACTTCTGATAACTGTCACTCATTACTGTCAGATATGTGACTGTCAATTGTTATTATTATTTTACGTAGGAAAGTACCTACATACCTTAGGAAGTTAGGTGTTCCAGAAATTACTTTGAAGTTTTTTTGGTGTTTAGCTGAATTTTCATGTTCCTTAAGAGACGCTATCCGTGGAAGAATATTGCAATTGCAGGCTTTACAAAAGGCGTTGTCTCCTTCCGATGATTTAGTCAACCACTTTGAAAATCAAGGGTTTTGCTCCCACTCCGTACGATATTGCCTTCTGCAGGGGCGTAGCTACCACCGTATCTGCCGTATCAATTACACGGGGCCCCCAAGCCACGGGGGCCCCCGATGTGCGTCATTATTGTCCATAGAGGCAGAATCTTTAGAAAAACTAAAGTCATCATCAGCTATTTACCAAACCCCCCAAACAAATTTTTATACGGGGCCCCCGTCAAGGTACGCTACGCCACTGGCCTTCTGTATTTTCTTTTCATGATGATAAAATAATTAAATTACAAAACAAAGAAATCGCTCTCGATATGTGCTCTTCAGCTCATAATATTCGTAATCTCGTGTTAAGTCGTATATATAGGTACATCAAGTTAAAAGTTAACGTAGACGTGCCTGCTTGCAAACGGGCAAAGAAGATAAACGAAACAAGACTAGTTATGGTCTGTTATGGACGGGGAAACTCCGCCCCGAAAATCTTACTAAACAGAAGGTTTCCATATACTTGATCCAAAATCTACCAAATCTACCGGGAAAAAAATCAAAAATGTGTAATTATACCATAATCTACCCAACAATTTTTAACTACCACAACAAGCCTTAAATCTACCAAAAAAGTAGAAATCTACCACATGTGGTCACGCTGTGCCTAGCAATATTTTTACATATTGGCTATCTGTGCATCAAAATAAAAATAGAAAATAAGGTGCCTTGACCAAGACGCCTGGGAAGAGTTTTTTAACCTTCCCAGATAGTTTATAAGTTTTATGTATATTTTATTTTTTATCTTTATTTAATATTTATATTTTAATATCATTGTACTTGTTCTGTATCTATACTGGGTATTTTGCCTTCAATAAAAACACATTATTATTATTATTATTATTGTGGATTGTGGATAGCCTAGAAGAATTACACTGAGCAGGGATTTTTTTTTTAAATTCTTGTTGGGGTAAAAAGGGGTGTTAAAGTTTTTATAAAGAAACATTCCTTTCAAAACTAAATCCACGTGGACGAAGTCGTGGGCATCAATAAGTATCTGACACCAGAAAAATCAATAGTTCACAGATACTGCTTCGTTCCCGTGAAATTTAAGTGAAACATGGAAAATTTATTTCAAGCAGAAGCCATTTTATTCTAAAGGCTCCAGTACACATTGGCCCAAGTCGTTCATAGAGTGTCCAAATGCTGTTCAGGAGCTCAAACGCCTGCCATTGTAGTAATGTCGCACCCCGCAATCATCTTAACACAAGTTTACGTTACGTACTTTTAAGTTTTTCAGTTTACAAGTAACGCTTACTTAGGTACTCGAATTTTTTGTCAGCAAGACAATTATTTTTTAATGTATTTTCGCTCTAATTTGACGGCAAATTAGTAAAGGTCATGTTTAACGTTGCCAGAATATAAAAAAAATTGACATTTAATTTTACTGTTCACAGAATATGAAGTTCAACTTACTTAGTAACACAACATAAAATAAAAATGTTTTTCCATATTTTTTGTGTCTGTTTTCATCCGAAAATGTCACGCTTAAATTATGCCTAATTAGGGTATGATATGAGATCTTCATAGAGACATACCTACTTTCGTCAATTAGCTTTTAGCTCTGCCTACGTAAATTTACCTAAGAACATCAAAGATAGTCGTAAGCAGAGAAAAAAACCTAACTAAAAATATAATATAAAAAAAAAAAGAAAAAAATAAAGCTGTGATAGCCTAGTGGTTTGGACGACCGACTTCTAATCGGAGGTCGTGGGTTCGATCCCGGGGCACGCATCTCTAACTTTTCGGAGTTATGTGCGTTTTAAGTATTTAAATATCACTTGGTTTAACGGTGAAGGGAAACATCGTGAGGAAACCTGCATGCCTGAGAGTTCTCCATAACGTTCTCAACTTTGTGTGAAGTCTGCCAATCCGCTTGGCCAGCGTGGTAGACTATGGCCAAAACCCTTCTCTGAGAGGAGACCCGTGCTCTGTAGTGAGCCGGTAATGGGTTGATCATGATGATGATGATGAAAAATATAATAATAAAACACAATATAACTCAGTCGGGTGAGTACCACAAACAAGAGTCATCCCACTCTGCGAAAATACAAAAAATATACAAACAATATTCATATCTGAAAGCGACACTGATCATACAACTCAATCATCCTGATAATACGTAGTCATTTCAGTTTGGCTCGCATATCAAAAGGGCAACTCATCAGGCATAATTCACGCGCGTCAGTACTTTAATTGGGCGTCTTTCATACATTTACTTATTTACAACAAATGTTGAGCTATTCTTATGCTCTTATTAATCTATACTAATATAATAAAGCGGAAGAGCTTGTTTGTTTGAACGCGCTAATCTCAGGAACTACTAGACCGATTTCAAAAATTCTTTCACCGCTGGATATGTATATATCGACCAGAATCTCATGAAAAATAGGGAAATGAAATTCCAAAGTTAGCAACACTACGGCTGCCCTAGCGATAAACAAAGTAACTGACATTTTTTGTGAAATTGACTTTTTTGCATTAACAAAAGTTTTGTCGAGTAGTTTTTTACCACAGTTTAATATTTCAAATAACTTGAACCGTTTACTGAAATTTGAATTGCCCAAACAAAGTAACTGCACACACTAACCCGGAATATAAATGCAAAAACCAAGTAAACAACAAGCACAACACAAAAACAAAGTAATTGGATGTTGATTACTTTGTTTTTTGTATTTAAAATGCAGTTGCTTGATTTTTCGTTTCTTGAAACGATCCCAGGTAAGGTGTTCTGAATGTAATTACTTTGTTTATCACTAGGGCAGCCGAGTTAACCTAGTGTTGCTTACTACAAAATTTAATTTCCCTATTTTTCATGAGATTCTGGTCGATCTATACGTGATTCTTGAGTGCTATAGGCTATATTATATGTACCACGGGCGAAGCCGGGGCGGACCGCTAGTATTAAATAGCTTATGATAGGAATTTGGGTGACCTTTTCCAACATGTATGGAAATTCTAAACGGCAATTAACAGTTGCGATTCTTTCTAGGCCTAAGGCCTAGAGAGGTGATGATATTTTGCGTAAAGAATATTCGTTTGCTAAAGTTTATATTATTGGTTTATTATTGTTTATTAAAAACTAGTGGATCTGGCAGACTTCGTCCTGCCCGGTGACAAACACACGCACAGAAGATATATTACGTACTGTATGAGAGGTACGGGTGAGAGTTTTTTACCGTATCGACGGGATGACAATTAAATGTTTGACAGTTACGAAACCCATGAACATTTTTTATGGGAAAATGTTTTTTCTTATATTTTATGTTTTCGTCAATTTTTTAATGTTTTTAATAGTTATTCTGCTATTCGGGACGGTCCCAAATATAACAAATCAAAAACAATGAAAATCGGTCCAGCCATTCTCAAGTTATAAGTGTTCGAACTAACACGACTTTGTTTTATATATACATTTAAGATGTTATATCGTCGTGATCAACCGATAGACGTCCACAGCTGGACATAGGTTTCTTGTAGTGACTTCCACACGTCAGACTCGTTCATATCGCTCTAGGTTAATTTATAATATGCACAAGTAATAAGCGAACTTCGATTGCGAAGTTCGACCAAATAAATTACGCAACTCGATCGTTGTAATCAGTCACTGTCGACCGCCAATCAAATAATATATTGATTATATATATGACTAGTATAAATGATTAATCAATGATCACTAAGATTTCGCTCTCGGCTGAACAATGCCAGACGAAATCCGGCGTAAAGTCTGAGACACGCTCATCGCGGTACGGACACTGCGCAACAAGAAATCACGATGAATACGCGTTTAAGGCTGGTTTTTAACCCCCGACGCAAAAACGATGGGGTGTTATAAGTTTGACGTGTCTGTGTGTGTGTGTGTCTGTCTGTTCCCCTGTGGCGCTCAAACGGGTGGACCGATTTGAATGCGGTTTTTTTGTTTGAAAGGTGATTTAGTCGAGAGTGTTGTTAGCTATTGTAGCCACAGCTTCAGGATTATTGGGAATTATTAATTAATATTCTTCTCAATAGTTTTTATACATTCATTTATTTCAAACTTTTACAATAATTATTGAATGGGTATCTACCGTCCGCCATCTTACATGCTAATCTAGTAGCCCATGCCTCTGTATATCCATAGACTATATTATTATCATAGATGTATCTACCTAATTCAAATATTCGGGCACAGACTAAACAACTTATCATGTAATTCTCTTGAATACATCTATGAGACCTCATAAAACAATCAATAGGCTTACAGCTCGGCCTTCCTGTAATGAGCGAGTCCCCTCGCTCCGAGATGCGAAATGTACAATTTATGTTAATAAATAATTAAGACATAATACAATCTACTATAGTAACTTATTCTAACAAACAATTTAGAAGTATTTTAATTTAAATCTTTCTTATTTTCTTTTTAATTTTTACTTAAATACAATTTAATTAATCTACTTGACATAGTTTTATTTAAGATTTACACTAATATTAGTACTAGAAATATGTGATATTTTATGTTATTTTTATTTTTTTATTGTTTTACGAATGAATTTAATTAAAATCTTAAATAATTTCGCGCTATATCCATGACTTACAACAATCAGTTAGCAGGGGAATATATTTAATGATACATTACCAAAGTTTAGGAAAGAAGTGATAGGATTGTTAAGATGTTAAATTATTAATAACTATTTATATTAATTACTATTATTATTATAATACATGTATAGTTTACGTACATATGAATAATTATTTTCTATTTTTATATATTTTTTTTTAATTGAAAACATTAATTTTAAGTTTAATATAATTTTTTATAGAGACTTTTTAATAAATTGTTTATTTAACTATGTATTTTGTGTGATTAACAATTATTGGTTGTCCCCAATAAATAAATAAAATCTTTGATTATTTGTAGTGCTATACAATTATTATAATACAGATATTGTTATTATTTTACAATCTTTATAATTATTACACTATAATATTAAAATTACCATATTGTCATAATTATTCATTATCAGAATCATTCTTTTAACTACAGCTCTCTAATCTACTGCATTCTTGTTTAGGGAGGTTTTGCAAAAACTAGATTTATTGAGGCTGAATGGGCTCAGCAGTAGGTATATACAAAAGATTATGCACTTTAAACCCTTTCGAAACGCGACATACATGTTATTCTCAATAAGTAAAGTACTTTTAGTAAGACAATCAGGTATATCAGGTACCATCATAAAGTTACATCTTATGACCCAACGTTTTTAGAATTAAATAACTAATAACACTGTTGTCTCTCCACACAAAAATTGTCGCCGCTTCATATCAATAAAAAAAAAAAAAAAAAAAAAAAAACAATTTATAGTGTTTATATAACAAAGTTAACAAAATCCTGGGACCTAATTTACTTTATAACATTTTACGATGTAAAAGAACACTTAATACTTGGTTAAAAAAACTATCTTTTGATTAATCAGAAGCTCTCCTGCAGTCGATTCTCTAGATATATTAGGTTATAGCAATATTCTAGAAATATTCTTAAACACAGCTAAAATAATATTTCATGAAAAAAATAACATTTTGTAATAACAGTCATAATATTTTCTTAAAATATTCTTATAAATATACACAGACACATTCACGTATACACATAATTATGCATACACAAACTTACACTTGAATTTACATATGTAACTTAATGCAATTAGTGCATGCATATGATACATTTATAGTAAATAAACGAAATCTATTTTCTCATTTACTATGTTTAATTGAATGTTCAAGTATATGAGCATGATGTATTAAGTAAGTGTGCCAACACTTGTGTATTTCATATTTATACTTTTTATGATGGTAATGTGCTTAAGGTAAGCAAGATTATATTTTTGTTTACCTAAAATATTATGTGAGTATAGTTTTATTCAAAAAAATACTAGACGTCAATAACATAAATAATTTTACAATGCAACTTATTATTCGTTAATACATCAAAGAAACATTGTTAATAGATTTAAAATATAAGTAGGTTGACTATCATAGAGTTTCTCAACTCAATTTTCATGTTATAGTATACAGATAACTAGGTACTTTATTGAGTTACAAACTTGTTTCAAGTATAGAAAACTATTTTCATAATTATATTTTATTCACGTTTTACTGTACTTATGAACAAGTGTACTTCATTTGACTTATAACTTTTGTGTAATTTTCTTAAATATGTAAGCAAAAACTAAATATTGATGGTTACATTAATTTTTATTTGTAACTATAAAATTATTAGAAACTCAGTTTGATTGCTTACTGTGAGCAAAACATTGTGGACAGTTTTTATTCAACAAGCCATTCAACCATAAGTATCCTTATTGTACTTGTATATATATCTGATTGTTATATTCACTGTATTAATTTCTATGTGAAACTCTATTTTTAATTGTATAATTTTTGTGTACACACTTTATTTGGATAGGCCTATCTTATGAATCAATGAATAATAATATACAGAGCATTAAATTTTAGATGCCGTTTCATTCCTTTTCTTTACTAGTTTTTCTCGAAATAGGTAAATGTTCACGCGTAAAACGAAACGCTACGTGGATCGCTATTGGTCCACGTATGCGCGCCAAGGAAAACGTCATGAATGTACGCGATATAACCATATAAGGAGATTTTGGAGGACAAGCGCGAAAAATATACGATTTGTAACCGCTGTACATTATACGCAATTTAAATTTGTAAAAATTCGCAAATTAAACGATTTGAAGAACGCAAGATTTATTTATTATCCACGAAAACTAAAGCGCCAACATAAAGTGGACCTTCGAGCCGAATAAAGAAACTATGGATCAATATAATTGAAGACTCAAGAATCGCAATTGAGCAACTGTTCCTGGTTCCTGGTTGAGGATTCCTGGTGTGGCAGCCATCCGACAAGACGCGCATTTCGGTACGGTCAACCCATCCACGAATCATCAATCCTTTATTTCGCTTGTGTAATATTGTGCTGTTCATATTTCAGTGATTTGGTTCTGTGAAACTCATAAAACCGTCGCAACGCATGCAGACGGGCTGCTAACTGTAAGTACTCCCAATTCTCACTTTCCCTCCAGAATGGCAAATCGCGATAGATCTCCACAGTTAGGGCTTAGTGATGACAAATTAGAATCACTAGTTCGTGAGCTAATTAAGAAACGTGGCACTCTCAAAGGTAGATTAACTAAATTCGGTACTTATATCAACAATTTTGATGCAAAAGTCGCAACTTCTCAAAACAAAATCGATTTAAAACTACGCATTGAAGGTGCCACGAATCTTTTTCGTGAGTTCAATAGCATTCAGACTAGAATAGAAGAATGTGTCAGTGAATCTGATCTCGATGATCAATTGACGCAACGAGAGCAGTTCGAGGACTGTTATTACAGTACACTGTCACAGGCTGAGTTGTTATTAAATAGGAGTGGTAGCAGCTGCAGTAGTGAGGTCACAACCTGTTCAAAATCATGCGCAAATAGTCAGTTACGCTCTGTAAAATTACCTACGATAACGTTGCCATCTTTTGATGGGGCATACGAGCACTGGTTGGAATTTCGGGATACATTTCAATCATTAGTACACGACTCAGACGAAATAACCAGTATCCAGAAATTCCACTACCTGAAGTCTTCACTGAAGGGCAGTGCCGAGCTGGTTATCGACGCATTAGAATTTACATCACACAATTATTCTGTCGCATGGGAACTTTTACTCAACCGCTATAATAATTCCAGATTACTAGTGCATAATCACGTCAAAACAATATTCAATATTCAAGCGTTGAGTAAGGAGTCCTCTGCATCGCTAAGAAACCTTAGTGACACAATTCTTAAGAATTTACGCGCTTTAAAGATCCTAGGCGAACCTGTAGACTCTTGGGATACACTAATTATTTTTATCATTGTGTCTAAGCTCGATAAAATCACCGAACGCGAATGGGAGCAATATAAAGGCACTTTGATGGCGAATAATACCGATCCTAAATCAAAGTTAAAGATCGAAGATTTAATTAACTTCCTTAAAAATCGGGCGGACATGCTAGAAACATTGCAAAGTTCACATAATTCACAAAACAATAAAGACACAAAAGGAACGAAAAATAATGTGAAGATACCCACAAATTCTCACTCAAAATCCAATGTTTCTACCACCAAACCGCACGAACGACACTACGCGCCTAGAAAGTGTTTTATGTGTGACGGAGACCATCTACTTTACGCGTGTTCAAAGTTCATTAACTCTGACTTAGAATCGAAACTAAAATTTCTTCGCGAAAAGAATTTGTGTACGAATTGCATGAAAAGCAGCAACCACACGGCCGATATTTGCAAATTAGGTGGGTGCCGTTTATGTTCTAAGAAACATAATTCGGTCATCCACCCCCTAACTAATTCGAATCATCCCCAAGATGATACAAAAACGGCAAGTAACACTATCGGTTCCCTAGCGATGCACTCGACATTCAACAACCAGCAACTAATGACCGATGGCGCGAGCGCAGGTATCGCGTCGTCCCCCGCCGCGCTCCTTTCCCCCGCAGATGCAGCAATTAGCCATACGAATAATGCACACTTGAATGACAAACGCACACGTCATTCTTTACGACCTGTTCTGTTATCTACTGCATTAGTCCAGGTACGGACTCGACGTAATGATTTTATACTCGCGACTGCTTTATTGGATAACGGAAGTGAACGCAGTTTCGTAAGCGAATCCTTTTCAAAAAAATTAGGATTAGATTTAATACAGTCCACTCACGAGATTAGGGGTGTAGGTAACTCTGTGACGCAATGTACTACATCATGCGACATTGAGATAAAATCGCGCATATCTACTTACACCGCTAAACTACTTTGCTTTGTATTGCCGCAAATTTCTTCTACGTTGCCAGCAGTACATTATGAACGCGCTAAGTTTATTATTCCCGATAGCGTACAGCTGGCAGATCCGCATTTTTCTCGGTCCCGACAGATCGATATTTTGATCGGGGCTGAAAAGTTTTGGGAATTGATAACCCAAGGTTGTATAAGGTTACCTACCGGACCTTATCTACAAAATACGCTATTAGGCTGGATAATATCAGGTCCGATCGTCCAGAATACGTGTAACGATGGTATCGTACGGTGTAACTTTTCACAGTCCATCGATGCGCAATTGCGTCAATTTTGGGAGGTCGAAGAGCTGACTCGGGATCGGGATGCACGCACGGATGCTGAGGTTGCTGGCGAAGACTTGTTCACTCGTACTACTACGCGCAATGAAGAGGGACGGTTTGTCGTTAGCATTCCATTGAAGACATCTGCCGATCTTTTAGGCGAGTCATTATCACAGGCGGAGCGACGCTTTCTAGCATTGGAAAGGCGGCTACAACGCGCACCCGCCTACAAAAGGCTATACGTCGATTTTCTTCGCGAATATGAAAACCTAGGTCACATGACTCGCGTTCCGACCTACGGAACCCCTCACTATTTTATGCCGCATCATGGCGTGTTCCGTGAGCACGCCTCAACTACAAAATTGAGGGTGGTTTTCGACGCTGGGGCCGTGACGAGCACGGGCATAAGCTATAATGATCTCCAGCTGGTAGGGCCTCCTATCCAAGGCGACCTACTTTCAATTATTTTACGCTTCAGACAGCATCGGTACGTCGCGTGCGCAGACATCGAGAAGATGTACAGACAGTGCCTTGTCAATGAAAATCAGCGCGATCTTCAGCTAATTCTTTGGCGTGATGAACCCACGCAACCTCTCGGAATTTATCGCCTCAACACGGTCACTTACGGAACCGCGTCCGCGCCATTTTTAAGTGTTCGTTGCTTGAAACAACTGGCCATAGAATCGACTAATCCAGAGGTGTCACGAATAATTAACGAAGATTTCTACGTCGACGACATGATTACAGGTTCCGATGATAAAGAAATTCTACTTAAATTATGCGAAGAAACAAGTACGACGCTACAAGCGGGTTGTTTTCCACTACGCAAGTGGACATTTAATTTCACATCGGAGCCTGCGATCACGTCGTTGCCGTGCGCTCCCAAACAAATAAGCGGTGATAACACGAATCACAAAACATTAGGTATAGGTTGGCTTAATGACAGCGACGAATTTTACTTTAATACGGAGTTTAAGCCTGACAGTAATCAACCTATAACTAAGCGCATAATTCTATCATACGCATCTCAAATTTTCGACCCTTTGGGTATTTTAAGTCCATACATTTTAACTGCGAAAATGTTATTACAACAGCTGTGGTTGTTAAAATTGGAGTGGGATGAGTCCGTCCCTGTCGAGATTGCGCGGCAATGGAACCGGTTTCTCGCGTCTCTGTCGATACTGAAAACAATTCGCGTACCTCGGTACGTTATGGATTTCAATTCTACCCTCACAGAGATGCATATTTTTACCGACGCTTCGCAAACCGCCTACGGTGCGTGCGTTTATATTCGGACACTAAACGCAATTAATCATACCGTCAAAGTACGCTTGCTTTGTTCTAAAGGGAAGGTTGCGCCGCTAAAAACCATTAGTATTCCACGTTTAGAACTTCTAGGCGCCCTTCTTGGTGCACGGTTGTATGACAAAGTTCGAAATTCACTTCATTGCAATTTTAATCAAATAATGTTTTGGACGGACTCCACGATAGTCTTAGGTTGGCTACGCATGTCGCCAAGATTATTAAAAACTTTCGTTCAAAATAGGACGGTAGAAATTCACGACTTGACGAAGGAGCTCCCGTGGCGTCACGTTAGCGGTAAAGAGAACCCAGCTGACCTCGTTTCGCGAGGGGTTGTGAGTCTGCAGGAGCTCTCTTCTTCTAACTTATGGTGGCAAGGGCCAGCCTTTTTACGCGACAGTTCATTTGACTGTGCAAACGTACCTCCCTTTTACACGCAAGAGGGTCAGTCAAATGAATTGCCTGACACAAAGGGTAATGATGTAACCGCACTTGTAGCCCGAGATAGATCGAACTCTGAAGACGGATCTATTATCGATTTTAAACGATTCTCCCAGTTCAGCCGGCTAAGACGCTCAACTGCATATGTTTTACGGTTTTTATATAATACCCGCAATAAATTGAATAAGCGCTCGGGTGTTCTTACCGTCAATGAACTGAGAGAAGCCGACAAATTGTTGACTAGGCTGTCTCAACTGGAATCGTTTCCAGTCGAGTACAAGTCGATAGTCAACAATCGCGCACTAAACAAGAAACATAATTTAAGCAAATTAAATTTGTTTGTTGACGATGATAAAATTTTGCGAGTCGGTGGCAGGTTGGATTATTCTTCAGAGTTCGACTACAATAAAAAACATCCGATATTACTTTCAGGCAAACATTATTTCACGCATCTTCTTTTCCGCCATGAACACAAAACATTATTACACGCAGCCCCACAGGCGCTTCTTTTTCACCTTCGTGAAACTTGGTGGCCGCTTGCAGGCAGGAATCTCGCTCGAAAAATAGTTCACGAATGCGTTGTGTGCAAGCGCCTGCGAGGTCGAACGCTCACTCCTCTTATGGGAAATCTTCCCAGTGAGAGGATCACACCTACCTTTCCATTCTATCGTTGCGGCGTTGACTATGCCGGCCCAGTGCTCATTTTGAACAGGAAAGGTAGGGGCGCTAAGACTTCCAAAGCATACATTTGTATATTTATTTGTTTCGTTACGCGCGCTGTCCATTTGGAGCTGGTTACTGACCTTACTACTAAAGCCTACTGCCTCACCCTAAATCGCTTTGTCTCGCGCAGATCAAAACCGGCCGAATTATGGTCGGACAATGGCCGGAATCTGGTAGGTCTTAGTAACGAATTTGCTCAATTTCTAGAACGCTGTAGCTCCGAAATTATAGATTATGCTAATCAGCAAAAAATTAAATTTAAATTTATCGTACCATACGCTGCCCATTTTGGAGGATTGTGGGAGGCAGGAGTACGCTCGTGTAAGTACCACCTTCGTCGTGTGGTAGGTAACGCGCATCTCACCTACGAAGAGTTCAGCACGGTATTAGCACAAGTCGAAGCTGTCCTCAACTCTCGTCCTCTTACCCCAATATCATCCGATCCTAACGACTTCCTACCTCTTAGTCCTGCTCACTTCCTGGTTGGCCGTACGCTCACCGCACCTGCCTACGACAACCTAGAAGATACGCCAATGCATAGACTCGATCGATATCAGCGGGTGGAACAAATTCGGCAACATTTTTGGAGACGCTGGTCGAAAGAGTACATCTCCGAGCTGCAAACACGGACAAAGTGGAGGGAGAACACGCAAGATCTCAAACCCGACACTATGGTCATCATCAAAGAGGACAACTTCCCTCCCTTACGGTGGCATCTTGGGCGAGTCGTCAGAAGCATACCTGGAAAGGATAACATCGCAAGGGTAGCCGAGATCCAGACTGCAACCGGGCTTGTGAAGCGAGCTTACACGAAGATTTGTCCATTGGTCGATCCTGATGAAACAAGTATTGGAAGCCAGGGCTTCCAAAGCCGGGGGCATGTTCACGCGTAAAACGAAACGCTACGTGGATCGCTATTGGTCCACGTATGCGCGCCAAGGAAAACGTCATGAATGTACGCGATATAACCATATAAGGAGATTTTGGAGGACAAGCGCGAAAAATATACGATTTGTAACCGCTGTACATTATACGCAATTTAAATTTGTAAAAATTCGCAAATTAAACGATTTGAAGAACGCAAGATTTATTTATTATCCACGAAAACTAAAGCGCCAACAGTAAACTTATTCTTGAATATCATACAAATTTGTTTAATTTAATATGAGGTTAAATTCCTTTGTCTTAATAGTTGTGTTTTAATAGAAAGGGATTCTATAAAATTAATTTCCTTCTTATCGATATTTTATCAAAACAATAAAAGTGAGTAACATTAAACACATACATAACTTATAATAACCAATTTAGTAATTGCTGGAATCTAATAAATTGTGGCAATACTTTCAGTAATTTCAAGCATGCATGTCTTAAGCAATGTATCATTGGAAGAGACCTTTACCAGTAACTATTAAAATACTTAACAGAGGGTTTCAACCACACAAACAATACACAGATTAATTAAGTACATTACCAAATAGGTAAATGCTACATAAATAATTGTCAATTTAAAATAATAGTAAACTGTAATTTGCTGTGGTTTTAATAAATATGTGTATTTAACTGTCTACCGACAATACTGTACCCGTATTATAATGCCAGAAGTCTCTTTAGAGATAGCTGTACTTGTATCTAGTGGCATGCACAGAATTTTCGTATAGAGTGTGCAACAAGTAAACATGTTTTGAAGATACAAAAACAAAAGGTCACTATTGAATAGCCATAGGCACATTGGTGTGTGGAATAAAAGTGCGTAATATTAAATTCCTATGTTGGTGTTCATTAACTTTTATTTAGAGTACATTGATTATTTAACGATGGTACACAAGCTATATTTCTATCACCCGATTAAAACAACAAATTGCATTAGAAGATATTTTAAACTTTACAGATTAGGGACTTTATTTAGTTTTCGCGAATAGAGAAAGAAGTGATGTTGATACAATCTCATTCCATTAAATTTTGTAGGTACCTAGAATAAACCTCGGCAAGATCTCACATGAATAACTAATTAACACTTCCATTGAATCAATAAACCTCTCACAATCACTAAACTAATTACTTATTTTTATCATATTTTTTTTTAAACTGTTTGTTGGTTGGATAAAAATGTTTGGGTAAATTTTATAATAGAAAATATTAAATGAAAACATTAAAAACAAATTAAGCTGACGCTGACAATAAATGCAAAGTGACCAGTGTTGCCAGCACGGTCATGTCAAAAGTTACCTAAAATAAATAAAAAAGTAACCTTTTAGTGTAAAAAATAACCTTTCATTTTTTTTGACGTGATATTAACGTCATAAAAATAAATGAACGCCAGTCGCACGCACGTTAAAGCATGACTCATTGTCACGTACCTACCGTGCAAGCGAGAGCGCGGAACAAGCGATAGAGAGGCAATGTTTTCTTATGACGTTATAATGTCCGTAAACCGACTTCACAGACAGCTATTTTTTTTTCTTGTAGAAAATTGTATTACAAGTTGATAGAATTGATGTTGCTTGTAAATAACTTGCACAAATATTCATTCAGACTGCATTCAGACATTGGTCGAGATCGGTCAAGAATTGAGATGAAACGAGTGTGAAAGAGAAACTGATGAGAAGAGGTGCAATAAGAACCTCAAATGACAGAGTATTTATGAAGATTCGAAAAATCACCTAAAAGTAACCTTTTGAATAGTGTAACCTAAAAGTAACCTGACCGAGCTAAAAATCACCTAAAAGGTTACAAAAGTAACCTTCTGGCAACGCTGCAAGTGACAACTGACAGTTTTGACATTTGACATTAAAGTCCGTTAGGTAATATAGCGTCACACAGGCGCAGATGCTCCTATTATTCTGCTTTTTTTTTTTTTTTTTTACACTTTGTAATTTTTTTTTCTATTCTAAGAATAAAACATAATCTCCAAATAGTCTGCCAATCCGCACTTAGCCGCGTATTAAGTAAACGAACGTGGTAAGTAAACGGACGTTGACCGTAAGTAAACGAACAGACCATACCACAGTTTATTTCTCTTTGATTTTCCTACTCTCTGATTGACCAAAGCTAGATGCATATTCCAAACCAATTTTCCAATGATCTGAGACCTCTAAAGCTATGTGTGTTTCTATAATAATAATACTGTACATACTAGCTACAGTGTACTAGTACGGTATATGTGTTACGGAAAATGTATAAGTATGACTCGGTAATTAAGCATCCGATCGCCGATCCTATTTTGCGCGGTAGTCAGCGCACAAGCATTACAACCGACTTTTATTGTTCTGAATGATCTCAAGAAACAATACTTAGATTATCTTAGATATCGTGAAGGAATAGAAAATTATAAAATAGATTACGTTCATTGAAGATACATATTTTTTTTTTACACCGCTTGCTCTAGAATGCCTTATTACAGGGTCTGTTATCCACAGATAAAGTACGTCATTACATTCCTATGACTTAGCCGGGTTGTAATGTTGTACTGAAATCCATTATATCAAGGGTTATAATGTGATTTGAATTTAGAATCATCGCGTATCTGAAGAAAGTTCTACACATTCCAAACAAATTCCAAAGAGGTTTTAGTTCATTGAAATCTCTCAAGTATTGCTGTCTCACTTCAACAAATAATGGCATCCCTTTTACTTGCTATACCACAGAGTATAGATTATTACTGAAAACTTCTATCTCCAAGAATTTCTCCGCCATAGGAACTCTTTTCATTATTGACGCTCTCCGTCAGCTGCTTATCCTTGTTATTCTCCACTTCGGTATGACCACTCGCCATACCCTTAGTTGCTCCGCATAATCATGTAACCTGACCTGACCCAAACCTGGGTCCGACTGGCTCGCATGACTAGTTGTACATTGCCTTAGGTCTAGTGCATGACCCTGACCCTGGAACCTCTCGAACCTGGGGTCATCTAAGTCTGCACTAAACCTACGGGCCTCTCTCGTCTCGACGGTGCTACCCTGACCCTGGAACCTCTCGAACCATCTAGGTCATCTAGGTCTGCACTAAACTTACTCCTCTCATCATCTCTCTCTTTCATCATCATCATCTCAATCCATTGTTCCAAAGCTGAAACTGACAAATTTTAGCTTAGAAATCTCGTCCACAACACTAAAATATTAAAACTAATAATATGGTTTCTCATTCGTAATATTAAGTTTTGATATCACAGACATAGTAGGTATCGATATTTTATATCGTCACATCCTCCCTACACTATGGTATGGTATAAATACTCTTTGAAAATCCAAAAATTAGACAAAATAGATTTATAAGTACTCAGGATATTTACGAAATATTTAAATATTTGAACAAAATTAATAAAGGTATTTAATTAACTTGGTTAATATGAATAGTAGGTTTCTACTAATAACTAAGTAATAGAGTTGAATAATTTCAGTAACTCTTATTACCTATGATACTTTTGTGTTTGATACTTCTCTCGTTTCCTTGAATGAATAATACGCGATACTTTATAATTTAATTTATAATATACAATAATAACAAAATATTATTACATTAAAGTGGTAGTGGAGACAATGGTTACCACTCAAAAACTTTTCTAATAAGTTTGAATTTGGAATAATATTTGTTGCTGAATGTCGTAGTGTATATTACTATTTTCTCTTTAGCATAAATAGTTTGAATTCGGAATTCTACCGAATTGCGTTTCTAGCGCTCACAACACAGCACGGTTACCCGTATCGATTTTCTTACAGCGCTGCTAGCGCCGCAAATGCCACTCGGAACAACAATAAAAAAAAACTTTTGTTTTTTGCCTTCGTATTAAAAGGCGCGAATTGATTGTTCCTTTTAAAATAAATTATTTCTTGAACAAGTTACTTACTCGATAAAATGAGTTCAAATGAGAATAGTATGGAATTTGATTACAGTATAAAATCGAGAGGCGAAGAAAAAAAAATAACAAATCACGTATGAATATACGCGTTACTTACACTCTCACGTTGTTGGCGTGGAACAGAAAAATAATAATTTCCCTGTTATCCCACTTCTGAAGCTGTAGCCACAGCTTCAGGATTATTGGGAATTATTAATTAATATTCTTCTCAATAGTTTTTATACATTCATTTATTTCAAACTTTTACAATAATTATTGAATGGGTATCTACCGTCCGCCATCTTACATGCTAATCTAGTAGCCCATGCCTCTGTATATCCATAGACTATATTATTATCATAGATGTATCTACCTAATTCAAATATTCGGGCACAGACTAAACAACTTATCATGTAATTCTCTTGAATACATCTATGAGACCTCATAAAACAATCAATAGGCTTACACTATGTTTGATGAAAATCGGTCCAAGATGGCCGCCGCTACAAAATGGCGAATTACATATTTTTTCACAACTCCCTTAATATGGGTATCAAATGAAAGGGTTTGACTAGTAGAATAGCACTATTACAAATCCAAGATGGCCGCCGCCACAAAATGGCAAATGTCGGGGGTTTTTTAAATTTCTAATTTATACTTGTAGATAGATATAGTCTCCGCGCCAAGCGTCTTTGTGGTAGGTATAAGGAAGTTCAAGCAGTTAAGAGGCCGGTACCCGGATTCGTAATTTTTTACGAACTTTTGAACACCACAGTGCTTTAGATATAATGATTACTTTAAAAAAAAATATCAAATATTAAAGATCAATCCTTTTTTAATGGAATGTTGGGAATAAAATATTAATTTTATTAAAAAATATTATTCAAATCTTAATTCTTGCGGAAGACGTTTACTGATTTTACGCTTTTGAGTGAAACTTTCGTCACACATATAAGTACTAAAAATTGTAGAAAGCGACTGAAAAAAAATACTAATAGTATGAACACACTCTCAAAATTGGAATGTTGGAATTAGTTTTTGTATGTTTTATACAAAATTAGTAAATAAAAAAATAAAAACCGCACGTACGATTTATGAAAATTTAAGCATTAGATTAACCCCAATTTCTTTAATTTATCGCAATTTCACTAATAAAAAAAAAATATAGCACGAAAGTTTAGGATTCATTTAGTTATAATTGTAAAAAAAAATAATCCAGAAACTATTTATATGACCAAAAAAAATTGTCAAATTATCCTAAAATTTACAAATAAAATGGCACAGCAGACAGTACGAATGCCATACCGAGCTTAGCGCTCTTCGAGGGAGGACGTGTTGTTGCCCGACGCAGCTCACGCACACATGCAAAGCTGTGTAATGACTTGTCGTAAAAGTTACGTAAAAGTTATAGCGCAACCGACTCAGTTTGATGATTTGTGCATAGGTTTTAATTTCATTGGTGGTCCGATCTGATCAATGCTGAGCTAATGCTATGTTTTGGTATAAGTATGTGTTGATATATGTATATATTGAATTGAAATATTTTTTGTATGACATAATATTAAAATCTCATACTCGAAGTATGACGAAACTTTTGGGACGAAAGAGGGGTTAATAGGGATGAGAATGAGGTGAATAGGAACGACTTATGGGTGAATAGGAACAGTTTTGTAGGGTTGTCACAAAACAGGAAACTGTTACTATAACTTAAAAAAGTCGACGCCATTTTGAAATTCTTTGTTAATTGACCGATTTCATTCAAAATCGATATTTAGAGAACCCTGGGATCACAAAACAGGAAACTGTTACTAAAACTTAAAAAGTCGACGCCATTTTGAAATTCTTTGTTAATTGACCGTACATTTCAGAAATCTTTTAGCCACCTAATAAAGGATGAACTTGGATATTTACACGGCTATCTACGGCTATCTACGGCAAGACTAAAAATTTAAAAAAACCCCCGACATTCTCCATTTTGTGGCGGCGGCCATCTTGGATCGATTTTCATCAAACATAGCTAAGAACACTCTCGACTAATTAACCATTCAAACAAAAAAAAACGCATTCAAATCGGTTCACCCGTTTGAGCGCTACCGGGGAACAGACAGACACACACACAGACACGTCAAACTTATAACATCCCGTCGTTTTTGCGTTGGGGGTTAAAAATAATCCGAATTATTTCTAACAATTTTTTGCTGACTTTCCTCAGTGATGACCCGCAGAAAAAAGATATGGTTTTATCGTGCACTCCGTGGGGAGTATCCGAATTTTAAGTACTGGGAATAGCTGTATTAAGTACTTCATACTGCAACTGCCTCTTAAATGTCCGCTGCGCGTATATGGGCTTTAATAAAGGGATACTTTTAGCCCTATCAATTTAACTTCGTTTAAGTTTAATGGACATAACTATATACAATCAAGGATTTAACGTCAATCAAGATTTATCAACTTGAAACTTGGTAGAGATATTTCAAATTATATATGCGTTTTAATCGATTTTGTAATTTTAGTTTCACAGTGGAAATTGACACTGCCGGTTTTTTTCTCCTATGAAAACCGTCAATCCCTCAAGCAATTCAAATAAAAACAACCTTTATTATAAAAATTTGACTCATTAATTATACACTTAACAAACTTTATAAATTCACTGACAAAGGTACGAGTATTGGCAAAAATGGTGGCGTATTTTGTTGTAAATTGTAATATATTTTGTATAATCAGTAAACATAACAAGGCTTGTTAAATAAAACAGTTTGTTAAATAAAATAAGTTCAGGGAACACGAATGTAAATCATTCTTCTATTTGCCCTGAAATAATTTAATATTCATTATGTTAAATAAATCAAAATGAATTGCGGAATGGAATGAAATTATTATTCAAATAACCGATTTCCGGTTCGTTAATCGAAGATAGGAAATACCAAAGCTAATAAATAAGTAGGTATAGGAAATAAATCTAACTTAGACATGATTTGTATAGTAATAATATCAGGCTGATAGGCTGGGAAAAAAAAGTATCTATAGTCGGCCTATTAATTCATAAAAAAAGTGACGTTTCATGGATTGCTAGTTTTTAACGGAAAAAAATAGGGATGGGGTAAAAGTAAATGATGCGAATGATTAAAATTCACATTATCAAATCATCAATTATTTCATATTATCTTTATTTACTACAGTACAACATTTATAAGAGGTCAGAGGATATAGTAGATAAGTATTAATGTTAGATATATTATGTAATAACTTTCTAAAGAAGTAATTTTAAAACTTTATGGAACTAAGTTTATAAAATTGTAGTCTGTTAAATGTTAAATATTGTATGCCTGTTACAGGTAGATTTTCCAACTATATACAGTAATTTTAAGATTTTATTATGTAACAATTGATTATAATTATAAATGAAATTAAATGAAGTAAACCTATCACATCACTATTGAAATTAGGTTGACAACATTATTTTACGAAATTACATTTTGAAACGTCAGTTTACTGCATCGAATTAAAAGTCGAAGTATACTTGGTCTGGTCCCCGTAGAAATAGACAGAGAGGCAGGCCACTAAAGAGATGGTCAGATGAAGTTACTGAATTTACTGAAGAAAACTAGGTTGTTAATGATTCAAATAGAAAGATGTGACAGACTTCAGATATAAATGTAGGTACTAAAAGCCGATACACGTGCTACTCACTTTCGGTTGTAGGTAGTAAAAAACATTCAGAGCTCGAAATAATTCGTGTTATTCAGTGTGCTTAGTCTAAAGCGGAGCACTCGAAAACGAACTCGAAAACTATTGATCGATTTCAGAGTAAAATAGACCTAAAATGGCTTGTATTAAGGTTTGAGTTCGCCAATACATTCAGCATTCGAACAATGCTGAATGTATTGGCGAACTCAAACCTTAATACAAGACATTTTAGGTCTATTTTACTCTGAAATCGATCAATAGTTTTCGAGTTCGTTTTCGAGTGCTCCGCTTTAGACTAAGCACACAGGTCATGTAATACTTTTAGTATTCGATAAAATATGGGTGTTCCGATTAGATAAAAATGATGATAATAATATTTGAACATCAATATTACTTCCGAGTGCTTCTCTATTTATGCACTATCTTTTGAAATATGGTCACTGAATTAATTATCCAGATAGGTACTTAGTAAATATCTTTGTCATATCTAGTCGTCGTCTCAACCAATAGACGTCCACTGCTGGACATAGGTCTCTTGCAAGGATCGCCACAGAACACGATTTTGCGCCGCTTGCTGCCAGCGATTCGCTTGAGATCGTCTGTCCATCTAGTGGGGGGTCTTCCCACGCTTCGTTTGCTGGTGCGAGGTCGCCAGTCAAGCACCTTGGGACCCCAACGTCCATCGGTTCTTCGATCAATGTCTAGTCTAGGCTAGTCTAATCTAGGCTCATATCTAGTCATTGTGCGCCAATATCTGTAGATACCTATAGTTGAATAACATAAAAGCTCATTTTCGTTGGTCTATAGAAAGGGGTGAGGGTAATTTCTAAAAAGCATGCATTAAGATCCATATTTCCGGAACATTTTAATGCACGATAGGAAAATGTATTTGAGTTGCGGGTGGTTACTAACAAGCATGCTATAAGGTCAACATTCGCGGAAAATTTTCATTAGTGGAGAACGAATTTAGGAGTGATTTCTTAAAAGCATGCTATAAAGTCCATTATTCCTCCTAGCCTAGGTCATCATCACTTCCAATAATTATTAGAATGACACTACTAATGATGATTGATGAAAGCACCAAATAAATATTCAGATAAAATAAAAACGTCCGTCAATATGTCGATTGAGGATGGCTGCAAGCCCGGCAAGCGTTTTATTGCTTCAAGCAATTTATTATCGGAATAAAACGGTACACTTTCACTAACAGGTGACTTCTCCGCCCCTTTTCTCGAGCGGTAGCGATAGTCAATATTTACTTTGATCAAAAACTGGAAACGTTAAAATTATGTCTTTAATTGACTTCCGCAATTTTACTTGAAGAATTAATAAATTACTTAAATGCTGCTATATTAATTAAATTAGCTGATACCCACGCCTTTATTTCCAGGATAATGGTATTCTAGGATGAAAAATACTCGAAACCATAAAATACCAACAGACAGAGAAACTAATTTAAACTAAGAAACTTCGTGTTATATTATTCACAGTCACAAAAACTTAAAAAATCAGTATTAAAAAATAGAAAAGCTTAAAGCTTTCAACTTAAACAAGCTACGAATTGTTAATGGCAACACGAAAACATTTGGAGTCGTAAAAAGTAAATTAATGTTGTCGCAAATTAATGGAGAGCCTACGGTTCTTACGCACAATTCAATTTACGCGATTACCTCCATTATGAATTCGGTGGACGTACAGTGAACAGCAATAACACTTTGTTTTCTTAAGAGGATTCCGAATAGTATTAATTTCAACCTGAATGTACCTTTCGTGTCTAAACGTGTTCTTTTTCTTTACAGATGGACTGGCGAGTGATCCTGCAACTGAACGTAGTACAGCTCTACTGCTAAGATGCTGTCTTATGATGATTTCTACGATGATATTTTAAGCGGCAAGCATGTTTCTACTATGAATTTGAACGGCTCATCCTTCGCGGGGGGAGTTTTAATTTTGACCAAAACACTGACAGGAGAATCGGTGGAATTGCTAGAAGAGCCAAAGTCAAATAGGACAACTGATATCATTGACGTGAAGATCGTTCAGGTGGCTTTTTGTATCCTCTACTCTATCATCTTCGTGCTTGGAGTTTTCGGCAACGTATTAGTCTGCTATGTGGTGTTCCGGAATCGAGCGATGCAAACTGTTACCAATCTCTTCATTACAAACTTGGCTTTATCGGACATATTGCTGTGTGTCTTCGCCGTACCTTTAACACCTATGTACACGTTTCTTGGAAGATGGGTGTTCGGAAGACTCCTTTGTCACCTCATGCCCTACGCGCAGGGCACGAGCGTCTACATATCTACCCTCACTCTGACATCTATAGCCATAGACAGATTCTTCGTCATAATATACCCATTTCATCCAAGAATGAAACTCAACACGTGCGTGTTCATTATAATTTTCATATGGGTATTTTCCTTAGTAGTCACCTGTCCCTATGGACTGTTCATGGGGATCCAGATAACTAACAACAGAACTTATTGCGAGGAGAGTTGGCCCTCAGACAAATCGAGAAAGATATTTGGCGTATTCACAACTGTTTTACAATTTCTAATACCGTTTTTAGTGATAGCAATTTGTTACACGTGTGTTAGTATAAGATTAAACGACCGCGCTCGGTCAAAACCGGGTGCTAAGAATACCAGAAGAGAGGAAGCAGATAGAGATAGGAAAAAAAGAACGAATAGAATGCTAATATCAATGGTGGCCATATTTGGTATATCATGGCTGCCGTTGAATCTTATAAATATATTTAACGACTTCTACGCCCAAATGACTGAATGGAATTATTACTATGTCTCCTTCTTCCTCGCTCACTCTATGGCAATGGCGTCGACTTGTTACAATCCATTTTTGTACGCATGGTTGAACGAGAACTTCAGGAAGGAATTCAAGCAAGTTCTACCATTCTTCGAAGATTCCGGTGGAGTGAGGAACAGTTTTCACTCAGGTCGGATGCCCACGCATAGGGCTGACAAAATATGCAACGGAAATGAAACTATACAAGAGACTTTGTTAGCGTCTTCCTTCAACCGAGGCCCCTCAGTAAAGCAACAAATCCTAGAAGGTAATGACAAGAAGGACAGCGTAGTTGAGATTGAAAACATTCTGCTAGAAGAGAAAACCGTATCGGCTACGTTTCATACAAAAAATGAGAATATAAACTTACAGTTAATAGACGAGGAATCGCAGTTCAGTGACACCAAAGATGTAAAACCAATATAAAAGTAAGTATCACATAAATTCGAGTAGTACATGATAGTATAAATCTATACATCATCATCATCATCATCATCATGATCAACCCATTACCGGCTCACTACAGAGCACGGGTCTCCTCTCAGAGTGAGAAGGGTTTTGGCCATAATCTACCACGCTGGCCAAGCGGATTGGCAGACTTCACACACCTTTGAGAACGTTATGGAGAACTCTCAGGCATGCAGGTTTCCTCACGATGTTTTCCTTCACCGTTAAAGCAAGTGATATTTATATACGTAAAACGCACATAGCTCCGAAAAGTTAGAGGCGCGTGCCCGGGATCGAACCCACGACCTCCGATTAGAAGTCGGTCGTCCTAACCACTAGGCTATCACAGCTTTTTTATTATTCTATACATAGTATAAAACAATCTAGCTCCCGCTGTTTATTAACTTAAGATATATCTTTTATGTTAAGCTACACAACGGATTTTAATGCGGTTTTCAGCAATAGATAGAGTAATTCAAGAGAAAGGTATCTAATGTTGCTTTAAGCCCGTGAAATTTTCACATAAGAATTTTATGGAAATCTGACAAACAACAGATACAGATATTCATTTCTAGGGCAAGTCTACAACATCTCATTGAGTTTGATTGATTAATATAAACACATAGCGCTCGAGAGAGACTTCTTTTGTTGAGTGATAGATTACAAAAGCTTTTTAACGCAAAGCTTATGAAACTGCCAGTCGGTTGTAAAGTTTAGTTTCATGTTTTGAACTAGCTAATTGTTTAAGTGTACTTAAAGACGAAATAGACGAACTTAGCAGGCTTGACTTAATATCAAAGTGATCACAAAAGTAGCTTAGAAACTTAGCTTAAACATGTTTTCCTCAGACAGCCTCTTAAAAATTATACATTGCCTGTCCATAGATTAAATACATTACGGGTTCTGTCTCGTTAGTTTAGTCCAAGAAGGTTGAAGTATAGGTATATTATATTATTTTCTAGGTTCAGTCACTAGTGGATAGTGTAATCGGCAGTGGATTATGAAGTCCCGGACTTGAGTTAACAGTTATTAGGTTTATTCTGTCAAGAAATTGTCAAGTAATTATCCATAGCCACCCGGAGGTGGAAAGTTTCATCCCCGTTCCTCGAAGTCGAGAACACGTGATGCCGTCATTCTTGAGCTTAATCTCTCTCCGACTGTGTCGAATTTTAATGGATTAAGAGAGTGAGGGATTAGAGTGTGCATCTCTATGCATACAAACTTGTCCTCTATAATATCTCCTGTTTAGTTGGCTAATCTCCTCTAAGGTTGGCCTGCGTGGATGAAAAACGGTCACGAATCGACACAATCGACGACACTAGACGTATGGTGCGCTAAAATTATTTTTAGCAAAATTTTGAGATCACATAGGCAGTTAAAATCTACACTGACGGAAAAATTATGTGTCACTACGACGGAACACAAACAATTTCATAATTATTGATCACGAATGCGTGGCAGAAATTTACGTTGCCTAAGTCTCGTCCATTTTTGGAAAGATATTTTTTGTCCGTACATTAAATTCATATATTCTTAATATCCATATTTTCTGAGCAGGATGTAATATTTTATTAGAAGGTAATTATTATAGGTATGGGTATAATTAATGGGGGTGCTTCAAATATCATTTGCCCAGTATGCTTAGTTCTACTTTGACACAATGACTTCAGAGCAAAATGAACCCAAAGACTCTTATTTTAAAGTCGTAATTCAATAGTTCGAATATTTATTTTAAAACATTTCAAGCACTGGCTGTTTTCGAATGCTGAAAGTATTGCCGAACTCAAACCTTAATGTGAGCCGTTAGGTCCATTTTACTCTGAAGTCAATGTGATTCGATCAATAAAAGTGTGTGTACATATGTGTGAATATTAAAAAAAAAATAGTATAGGTACTATAAAGTTTTGGAGCGCTGCAAAGTGAGACGTATAAGCATACTGATTCAATTAAAGTTTAAATCTTATGTAAACAAACTTTTTTATTTACCAAAGTAAACGATTCCGTCGGAAGTGTAATAGGAAACTGGGGTAAACCGATCAACAAGAATAACAAGTTCACTCCTCAATAAAACTAGCAAACAGCAAAGTTTGAATTTTCGACATTTTAACTCAATTCACTCTTTGACGTCAAAACCCTTTGTTCTGAAGGAAGTTTAATCATTTAGACACCTGCGATCAATAATGTACACAAGTATAAATTTAAAATTTAAAAAACCTCTGACATTCGCCATTTTGTGGCGGCGGCCATCTTGGATTTGCATAGTGCTATTCTACTAGTCAAGTCCTTTCATTTGATACCCATATTAAGGGAGTTGTGAAAAAATAATAATTCTGTGCCTCCTGTGATGAGTGATCTAAGTCGAGTTGTACCCTTTTTGAGATTTTTACATAGAAATGATCAGAAAAAAATTAGCTTTTTTTTTGGTCTAACCCACGTTCTTCTAACTATTATAGTTTCGGAGATAATTTTGTGCAAAGTGATATAAGTGGCAGCATTTTTGCAAAAATATCGTGCATATAGATATATTTCAAGTTGTAACCTCAATAAGTAATTTTCTGCATGCATTATTTTTCGTGCTTCGTGGTATAAGTGCAATTATATTAATTTTCACATTTTATTTTTAGTATATTTATCGTGAATATTGATATAATTAGAGTTATATCACTTTGAACAGATTTTTTTCAAAACTGATTAGGGTACAATTATACATATACCTAATAATCACAATCTAAATTTATGCCTAATTTGTGATCAGTGATACATCTCGACTTGTATCATTGTGCACAAATCAACATTATCTGTGTAAACGAATATAAATTGAATTGTATCTAAAACTCAAACCAAATCTAGAAAAAATGTATGAAGAAGGAGACGTGCTAAATGATACAAGTGAAATCGTCAAGTCATACTCTTATGGAGATTGACACCAACCATGCGTTAATTGAGCGTAAGTAAGAAGAAGAAGAAAGAACATGAGTATGGTTATTCACTTGCAAAGAGATTGGTACCAACTAGTGCGTACAGCTTCAAACAAAACAGCAAAGTTTAGGTAGGTACTGTTATCTAAATGACTTGTGATTCAACATGTTTTCAAGCAATTTCTTACTCTTGCATTGGAAAGTTGATGTGGTGTGATGTTCGATCTGTTTTGCATACCAAACAAAATATTCCCCGTTTTCTTACATAAAATGAATTCAAGGATGATGAATACAAGACTATGGATTGTTTGAAACGAGGTAAAGCTTACGCTATTACGATTACAATAAAGACAGTACCAATAGCCTACCACTTCAAGATTACTGTTTCAACCGATAAGAAGTAATATCTGTTTTGCTATGCTTTATTCAGGAGCGCGATCATGAGTTTTACAGAGTTTAAATATTAGGACTTTGTTATTGAATTGTTTTCCTTGCAAGAAATTGACTAAATTCCGAAAAAAGTAGTAATCTGTTGAAGCAAACTCCCGGGGAGAGTGATGGGTGTTGGAGATATTTCAATCGCAGCACCTTTAATTTAGCGACTGTCTGTTGTGAAGTATGAGGTCTAGCGTTGGTCTAAGTTAACAGCATTGGGCAAGAGAAATGAGCAGTTTCGGTTGTTTAACTGCTGACGTTTCCATCATGGTTTGAAATTGTTGATCTATCTTTATTGTCTGGCCAGATCTTAGGAAGCCATAGTGTATGATACCAGCACTGGTCCACCAAACACACACCAGCAGTTTTTTCTGAGTCAACTTTCGTTTGGGACAGTTTCACCAGTTGGGTTTCGCCAGTTCTCTTGGATTCAACCACTGTGATGAGCATTTCTGACTGTCGTACACCATTTTTCATCACTGATAACAATACGATTCAAAATTCCGTCGTTATTGTGACAATTGAGTAATGTAACGCAGCACTTAATGCGTGTTTGTCAGTGTGCTCCACTCAATTCATGCGGTAGGTACCTATTTCTCGAGTTTTTCACTTTTCAAATTTGGTTTAAGTGAATTAATATTATTATATCACTCACATCGAAGCCTGCCACTAACTCTAACATAGTTTGCGATAGATCCGCTACCACAATCATCTTTAATTCTTCATTGTCAACTAGGGTTTCCAGCCGTCCACGGGGTTTGTTTTTAGGTCAAAATTTCCAGAACAAAAACGTTGGAACAAAAATCGTACCATGCTTTCTTTTACAGTAAGGGTTTCCCCATACTCATCATTAATCCTTCGAATTGTTTTTGCAGTACTGGTGCCACTGTGGAACTCGTATTCGTAAAAAATGCGATAAGTTTTCCATTTTTTGAACAGATCGATGTCAAAGAAAAATCAAATTGAGCGAAAACAAATGAATCACTAGATTCAAAAAACAAATACATAAACCACTTTTGAAATAAATTTAAATTTGGAATACGCCAAGATATATGAGATCATAGTAGCCAGTTCGATAAAACGCCAGTTTCATAATATGTAAGGACTTAATCCATACTAATATTATAAATGCGAATGTAACTCTGTCTATCTGTATATTATGCTTTCATGCCTAAACCGCAAAACCGATTTTGATGAAATTTGCAACAGAGATAAATTAGACTTTGGAGACCAACATAAGTTATCTTTTGTTGCGAAATAAAGGCTTGAAGGGGTAGAAATAGGGGTTAAATCTTTGTGTGGGAGTCCATCATATTGAAGATAAAAACCTTTATATTTTTGCAGTTTACATCCTGGAAATCGATATAAGATACTTCTAAAAATACACCCGAAATGAAGTTGTGGGCATCAGCTAGTATTTTATTAGTGAATTATTGGTTTAGAAGAAGTTTCACAAACGTTGATTTATTTTTGTAAAACTTGTATTTATTTGCACCATAAAAATGCATTTTAGTGAGGGGTATAACATGAGTTGTATTATTTAACACATTTTTCAGAAGACCAAAATTTTAGCAAACTGATACAATTCAGCTAAATTGTTAAAATAGGGGACTGATAAGTAAAAAAATCTCATCTTTGAGATATTACATTTATCCTTTGTTTGAGCACCATTGGGTTGGGAATATATTCTAATGAGTTATTAGATATTTTTACTTTATGTATATCAATTTACACGAAGACAATATATAGGTGTAACGTAACTTAACTGTACTTGTATCATTTATCACGTAATTTTAGCATCGATTAGAAATTAAAAAAGGTACAACTCACAGGTTTTCCAAGAATTACTTTAAAACTATAATATTTACCGCAAAAATTTAAATACACGGTGAAAGTGAATGTTTTTATCTACAAAAGAAAGCACTCAAGTTTAACCTAGCTCAATTAGATCGCGAACTAGAATTTTTTTAATCTTGTTTTTGCTCTCCTGTAAAATGGTGATTTTTGACTTGTATCACCTGTCACAGGAGGCACATTATTATGTAATCCGTCTTTTTGTAGCGGCGGCCATCTTGGATTGATTTTCATCAAACATAGCTAACAACACTCTCGACTAATTCACCTTTCAAACAAAAAAAACCGCATTCAAATCGGTCCACCCGTTTGAGCGCCACAGGGGAACAGACAGACACACACACATACATACACACACACACACACACACACACACAGACACGTCAAACTTATAACACCCCGTCGTTTTTACGTCGGGGGTTAAAAATATTACACTGTCAATCATCAAATTCTCGTCGACGATTAATAGTTATTTTCAGTGAGAAAGACAATGAGAAAAAGCATCGCGATGGAGTAGTGTGTTTTTGAAAGTCATAAAAATACTTACACAAAATTTGAGATTTATAGTTTAAAATTATATTTTTTCCTTATTTCGCGTAGGTGAAAATTAATTTTTGCGGACTCTTTTTCAATTAGGTATCTACCTAATTGACAAGTATAAATTAAAAATTTAAAAAACCCCCGACATTCGCCATTTTGTGGTGGCAGCCATCTTGGATTTACATAATTCTATTCTAGTAGTCAAGCCCTTTCATTTGATACCCATATTAAGGGAGTTGTGAAAAAATATGTAATCCGCCATTTTGTAGCGGCGGCCATCTTGAACCGATTTTCATCAAACATAGCTAACAACACTCTCGACTAATTCACCTTTCAAACAAAGAAAACCGCATTCAAATCGGTCCACCCGTTTGAGCGCCACAGGGGAACAGACAGACACACACACACACACACAGACAGACACGTTAAACTTATAACACCCAATGATTTTTTTCCTTATTTCGCGTAGGTGAAAATTAATTTTTGCGGACTCTTTTTCAATTAGGTATCTACGTTAATTGAAAAAGAGTCCGACTTATATATATTTTTATATTATTTTAAATCTTATTATAATAGTGTAGATACTATTTATCAAAGTTCAACCTTTATTTTATTAGATAAAATAAGCATCTGACAACCAGATTCGATAATTTTGTCTTATTAAATAGATTCAGTTAGTAGAGCATGAAAAATAATGTGTCTAATGTCTTGGAGATATTAAATTTTCACGCGACAGTATTCTGACACTAATAAAATTCTACGTTAAAGTTCTACGTAATGAAGAACAACGTATAAATAACTAGTATGGCGCGTGGGTGCGCGGCCCGCTAAAGCGGACCGCGAGGTTTCGGTTTTGGGTATTTTGGTTTGAACAGCCTCCACCTATCTCTCCCATATTCCTAACCCTCGATCATTATCACTCTCCATATTTTTTCTCCGAATCATTTGTCAGAATGAGAGTTCTTCCATAAAAACAGATTTTGAAAAGGAACTGTATCAAAGTCTTGCATAGTTCCCATTTTGTATTCTCTTCAACATTCGCCATATATTTTGTATGGAAAAATAAATTTCGCCATCTTGTTTTTTTCTGTTCATCAAGTAAACCACGTCTTGATCATCTTTTGCCAAAAAACCACTCTTCCATCTTTTATACTCAGTGAGATAGACACCGACGAAATTTGTATGGCCACTATCTTGAATCCGCCATTTAGGATTTTTTTCAGCTCACTGCCAATTGGATGAGGTTTCGAGTGACTTTTGTTTGAGCACCTTACACCTATATTCAATACCCTGGCTGTGCTCGTCACCCGCCTCTGAAATCTTCAATCATCAGCTCTCTCCATATTTTTTCTCCACATAAATTTTTGTCTTCTATACGAAACCATCAATGAAAAAAATTATTTGTGTGGAAAAATAAATTCCGCCATAGGGTAAAACCCGGATAGATGCCGCAGTTGGATAGATGCCTCAGTGTCAAAAAACCTGACTTCCCAAACTCGCGACTAAAAATTGATAGTTTAAATAAGAAGCGCAGGCCCCCCAAACCTCAGGCCCCTACATACATTTGTATTAAAACAATTTGTTTCGCTTGTGCGTGTGATTATCTCCGCAGCGAACGCGGCAAATCCTTCAAAGTTTTAGAGGCGAGTATTTGCCGTTGTATAACTTTTGAAGTAGTAGAAGATTCTGTTATATTTTTTATTATGTCAATACACTGGTTCAATAAGTGTACACCTAAGTGTAAATAATCGCTCTTTAGTTTTTAGTTTATTTAATAAATAAAAGGGCATCTATCCATATCAAAAAGGATAGTTGCCTCGATTTTTCGAGGTATAGGTGCCCTTAGAGGCATCTATCCCCTAATATACCTATAGATATATCAAGTATTTTTTTAATATTTTTAATGTTCTTTTATATTTTTATTTCTTTTTTCAATAAATTCCTGATAGTTTTAATATACTTCGGGGCATCTATCTCTTTCAGCCCGATCTGTCCAGTGGTTTGAGCTGTGCGTGGATAGATCAGTCAGGCAGTCAGTCAGTCAGTCACCTTTTCCTTTTATATATTTAGATAATAAAACCTTATGAAACTATGTATTTTGCTTATTTTTTTTCATAGGGCATCTATCCTTTTTAGTATTTTCATAGTGGGGCATCTATCCACATAGGTAGGCATCTATCCCCAAAAAAAAGGGTCTGCGAAAAGTTAAATTCTGCAAAATCTGTAATCGTTAGGACAATAAAAACAAGTCATAATGGAACCCAAAAGATTAAACTAGCTATATTCATAAATATTATTTGTGATAAATTAATATTTTAAAAGTTATGAGGCCATTTCAAAAAGTGGGGCGTCTATCCGGGTTTTACCCTATTGATTTTTTTTCTGTTCATCAAGTAGATCTTTAGGTCTTGATCATATTTTTCCAAGAAACCACTCTTCCATCTTGTATACTTGGTAAGATAGACATCGACGAAATTTGTATAGCCGCCATCTTGAATCCGCCATTTTGGGGTTTTTTTCAGCTCAGTGCCAATTGGATGAGGTTTCAAGTAATTTTTGTTTGAGCACCTCCCACCTATCTACAATACCCTGCCCGGGCTGCTCAACCGTCTTCCAAACCCTCAATCATCATGTTTTCCCATATTTTTCTTTGAGAGTTCTCCAAAAAACCGGATCACAGCCTTGCATAGTTCACAACTTGTAGTCTTTTCAATATTCGCCGTACATTTTGTATGGAAAAATAAATTCCGCCATTTTGAATTTTTTTTCTATTCTTTGAGTAGACCTTCAGATCCTGATCATCTTTTGCCAAGAAATCACTCTTCCATCTTTTATACCCTCCGAGATGGAGACTGACGAAATTTGTATGGCGGCCATCTTTTTTTCGCCATTTTGAATTTTTTTTCAGCTGACTGCCAATTGGATGACGTTTCAAGTGACATTTGCTCGAGCACCCCCCACCTATCTTCAATACCTTAAGCGTGCCCGTCGCTCGTCTCTGAAATCCTCAATCATCAGCTCTCTTCATATTTTTCCTCTTAATGAATTTTTGTCCTCTATACGACACCATTATTGAAAAAAAAAATTTTCATACAAAATTGTTCAGGAGAGGTGATCAATCAGTCAGTCAGTCAGTCAGTCAGTGAAAGAATCAGCACGAGCAGCTATATATATATTAATTAAAGCCTTAGTTAGTCAAATGCAATTTACTGCCTGGTTTAACACATAGGCTACTTTTTATCCCGGAAAATCAAAGAGTTCCCACGGGATTTTGAAAATACTGAAAATTATAGGTATCGGTAGATTACTATAGCAAACTTCCTTGAAAATAGGTAGGTATAAAAGTTAGAAAAGGCAGCGGGAACGGGAACCGGAAATCCACGATTCCCTCTGGTTTTGTGACAACCGAAATTCACGAGGGCGAAGCCGCGGGCAGAAGCTTGTTAACTATAAATTCTTCGCGTTAATCCAATCAAATATAAATTAACATGTAGGTATATTGCTTAGTACATAGTATGTAACATAGTATGTATAGCTCTGATAGCCTAGTGGTAGGACGACCGACTTCTAATCGGAGGTCGTGGGTTCGATCCCGGGCACGCACCTCTAACTTTTCGGAGTTATGTGCGTTTTAAGTATTTAAATATCACTTGCTTTAACGGTGAAGGAAAACATCGTGAGGAAACCTGCATGCCTGAGAGTTCTCCATAACGTTCTCAAAGGTGTGTGAAGTCAGCCAATCCACTTGGCCAGCGTGGTAGACTATGGCCAAAACCCTTCTCACTCTGAGAGGAGACCGGTGCTCTGTAGTGAGCCGGTAGTGGGTTGATCATGATGATCATGATGATGACATAGTATGTAAATCTGCCAAGCCCATTTCAGGTAGGTAATGTGTACAAGACGTACTGCTATTACAACATAACAACATCCAGTCAAAACGGCTTAAGGGAGTTCCCTAAACTTGTGTTGGCTTTAAGCTTGCATATTAATGGTATTAAGTCAGACCTACGCATTATAATTATGTTTATGTTAATTTTCTATTACACAAACAAGGGCTCGGGCAAAGTTGCCAAAGCTCTGGGAACCTGTTTAACAACTTACTGTATATAAATATATACTTTTTAAATTCAATTTCAAGTTAGCCCTTTACTGCGAACTCACCTGTTGTTAAGTTTCGATGTCGAAGATGGAAGCGAGTTAGCTTGGAAGACAGTTTAATTAAACCCATACCCCTTTCTACGCGTTTCTTTTCTACGGTTTTTACGCGGCAACGTATCGAAATTCTTATTCACTTGACGGTACCTGTAGGGTGCTAGGTGACACGGCCGAAGCCTCCTACCGGACAAATCAATTGTGTAAAATCGTAAAGGATGCTATAAGCTTTATAGAGGAGAACTGGGAAAACCACTCTCCTTTTTTTCATTAAAACCAATTTCAACCATATTATGCTGAAGCTGAGTTTCAGTTATTAATATATATATAGCTGTTCGTTCTGATTCACTGACTCATTCATCGCCTCTCCTGTAAAATTTTGTATGAAAATTTTTTTTTTCACAAATGGTTTCGTATAGAGGACAAAAATTCATTAAGAGGAAAAATATGGAGAGAGCTGATGATTGAGGATTTCGGAGACGGTTGAAGAGCACGCTTAAGGTATTGAAGATAGGTGGGGGGTGCTCGAACAAATGTCACTCGAAACGTCATCCAATTGGCAGTGAGCCGAAAAAAAATTCAAAATGGCGAAAAAAAGATGGCCGCCATACAAATTTCGTCGGTGTCCATCTCGAAGGGTATAAAAGATGAAAGAGTTGTTTCTTAGCAAAACATGATCAGGATCCAAAGGTCTACTCGATGAATACAAAAAAAATTCAAAATGGCGGACTTTATTTTTCCATAGAAAATGTATGGCGAATATTGAGAGAGAGTATAAAGTTGTGAACTAGGTATGCAAGGCGATTGATGCGGTTCTTTGGAGAAATCTCAAAGAAAAATATGGGAAGACATGATGATTGAGGGTTTGGAAGATGATTGATGAGCCCGGGCAGAGTTTTGTAGATAGATGGGGGCTGCTCAAACAAAAAATACTCAGAACCTCATCCAATTGGCACTGAGGTGAAAAAAAAAAACCAAAATGGCGGATTCAAGATGGCGGCTATACAAATTTCGTCGGTGTCTATCTCACCAAGTATAAAAGATGGAAGAGTGGTTTCTTTGAAAAATATGATCAAGAACTAAAAAACAAGATGGCGGAATTTATTTTTCTACACAAAAAAAATTTTTGATGGTTTCGTGTAGAAAACAAAAATTCATGCGGAGGAAAAATACGGAAAGAGCTGATGATCGAAGACTTTGGAGACGGATGAAGAGCACGGCGAGGGTATTGAAGATAGGTGGGACGTGCTCAAACAAAAACTACTCGAATCCTCGCGGTCCGCTTGCGGGCCGCGCACCCACGCGCCGTACTAGTTAATATATATATAGCTGCTCGTGCTGATTCATCCACTGATTCATCACCTCTCCTGTAAAATTTTGTATGAAAAAATTTTTTTTCACTAAGGGTTTCGTATAGAGGACAAAAATTCATTCGGAACAAAAATATGGAGAGAGCTGATGATTGAGGATTTCAGAGACGAGCGAATGGCACGCTTAAGGTATTGAAGATAGGTGGGAGGTGCTCCAGCAAATGTCACTCGAAACGTCATCCAATTGGCAGTGAGCTGAAAAAAAATTCAAAATGCCGAAAAAAAGATGGCCGCCATACAAATTTCGTCGGTCTCCATCTCGAAGGGTATGAAAGATGGAAGAGTGGTTTCTTAGCAAAAGATGATCAAAATCCAAAGGTCTACTTGATGAATAGAAAAAAAATTTAAAATGACGGAATTTATTTTTCCATAGAAAATGTATGGCGAATATTGAGAGAGAGAGAAATGTGAACTATGCAAGGCGGTTGATGCGGTTCTTTGGAGAAATCTCAAAGAAAAACATGGGAAGACATGATGATTGAGGGTTTGGAAGATGGTTGAGGAGTCCGGGCAGGGTATTGTAGATGGATGGGGGCTGCTCAAATAAAAAATACTCAGAACCTCATCCAATTGGCACTGAGCTGAAGAAAACATCAAAACGGCGGATTCAAGATGGCGGCTATACAAATTTCGTCGGTGTAGATCTCACCAAGTCTAAAAGATCGAGGAGTGGTTTTTTGACAAAAGATGATCAAGACCTAAAGGTCTTCTAGATCTAAAGATCTACTTGATGAACAGAAAAAAACAAGATGTCAGAATTTATTTTTTCACACAAAAAAAAATTTTTTTCATTGATGGGTTCGTATAGAAGACAAAAATTGATGCGGAGGAAAAATATGGAAAAAGCTGATGACTGAAGATTTTGAAGATAGGTGAGGAACACGGCCAGGGTATTAAAGATATGTGGAGGCTACTCAAACAAAAACATTACTCGAAACCCCGCGGTCCGCTTTAGCGGGCCGCGCAGCCACGCGACCTACTAGTTATCTAAAAAGCCGCTACATCTCCACTCTGTAAATGTGACATTTAAAGTTAACCAGTTTTCTTAGAGACTTGTTACTCAGTACACACTACACAGATACAACCAGTAGTGAAACTACCTACAAATGTTCGAAACGGCTCACTCACACAAACATGCGCATCGACGAGACCATTTAGCAGCAGTCGCTACTGACATCCACGCGAAAACCCGGTAGGGGTCTCGTCGATACGCATGTTTGTGTGAGTGAGCCGTTTCGAACGTTTGTAGGTAGTTTCACTACTGGTTGTATCTGTGTACTGTGTGCTTAGTCTAAGATCGGAGCACTCGAAAACGAACTCGAAAACTATTGATCGAATCACAAGTGAATTCAGAGCAAAATGAACTCAAATACTCGTATTTTAAAGTCGTAATTCCATAGTTCGAATATGTATTTTACAACATTTCTGCTTGGGGCGCTCGTTGTGTTCGAATGCTGAATGTATTGGCGAACTCAAACCTTAATACAAGCCATTTTAGGTCTATTTTACTTTGAAATCGATCAATAGTTTTCGAGTTCGTTTTCGAGTGCTCCGATCTTAGACTAAGCACTCTGTGCTTGTTACATGCGTAGTTATGTGAAATTATAATTAACTTAAACTCTTGTTTCAGACGTGGCAATAACGAACAGAAAACCGCAGTTTGGTTCATAAAACGCAAAATGTACACCCGTAAAGAGTAACAACGTTCTACATTCACAGCTTAATTACGAAAATTACTGGAACAACTGATGTTTGCGATGAACCCTTTGTGACTTTATTGTTATGAATGTGCCTACAATGTGCTTTTGTACACGTTACGATTTAATTGTTAATCAAATTGTTCCAAACATTCCCGATGCGTACTTGTCGCAAGTGTGCGTTATAACAAACTACACGACGCCACATACATAAATATTATATTATATTATGTTGAGCTGAATCTTCAAGACATTTTGAGACAGGAATGTTAATGTTCAAAGTGTGGTCTCGTCCAATTGATCAGCCCAATTTCAAATCAAGCCCATCAAAATGTGCGATTTGTTTCATTGACATTTATCAGTCTAAATCTCAAAAATAGTGGTGTCGATGAACAGTTATTCCCTTTTTACGGCCATTTTATATTTGAAAAGTCAAAGATAAAATGAAAACAGGAATTGGATTTGACATCACGTTCATACGGCATACCCAATTGAACATTACACAATAATTAAATCGTGTCATGTGAAAAGGGTTTAAGTGTATTATTTTTTATAACGACTGCCTCGTTGGTCTAGTGGTTAGCATATTCGACTGCAGATCACGAGGTCCCGGGTTCAATTCCCGGGTCGGGCAAATATTTGTTAGGTATTGGGTTTTTCTGTCAAGAAATTCTCAGTGCCAGCCCGGAGTTGGTAGTTGGCGGTGTTTCACCCCCGTGCCTCGGAGAGCACGTTAAGCAGTCGGTCCCGGTTATTATCACTATCATGTGACAATAGTCGTTAAAGCCCGCCAACCCGCATTGGAGCAGCGTGGCGGGTCTATGCTCTAATCCCTCTCTCCTATGAGAGAGGAGGCCTGTGCCCAGCAGTGGGACGTTAAAAAGGCTGTAGTGGTAGTGGTGGTATTATTTTTTCACTCAGGAGTTTTTGCAAACTAAAGCTGACGTGTACGATACAACTGACAAAAGAATAATGCTCTCACCGGATTATTTCATTTGCGCAAAAAAAATTGGCTGACGTCGCTCGGGTGTAATAAGTTAAGCTGAAGGTTGTCAGAAGTAGGTAACGCATTTATCTCTGGCAAAGTAGGAAAATGGGTGTACGATTTCAAAACATCATGTTTATACTGTTTGTAGATTAGAAAATTATGCCGTTCTAAATGTACCTACGATTTTAATGTACGTAATATAATATGAATCACTTTTAACATTTATTATTCTGAGAGTAGGTATTTCATTTAAACGGGTTGACAATGATGATGATGATTCAATTGTTCGTTATAAATGTACTTTATCATTATATTGAATAATATTAGGTACATATTTATTAAATAAGATTATCGAAAAAAAATATAATGATAAAGATTTTTCTAATTAAAAGTAAATAAGTAATTAAAATATTACAAGTAGTAGCTGGTACAATACCGAAATTAGATAGATATAGAAATTTGCTTTGCTTACTGTTATTGAAGAAAAGTTGTTGAATAACATTTATATTTTTGTAAATAATTATAATTAGATAAATATGTTTTGTTCTAATAATGTAGGCAAGTAGGTATCCAAGAGGCCTATTCGTTAAGAACGATTTCAACTGTTAAAAAAACGTTATGTAATTAACTAAGTAATAATAATAATAATTAGTCTTTGTGTTTCTTGAATAAAATTTTGAGCCCGATTTCAAACTTAGTCGTATATTCAGTAAAATATTTAATTTAAAATTGGTAAGTATATATAAAATTACTAGTATAGTAATAAATAAATAAATAATTGATGAGATGTTTTTTTTAATTAGGGATTTATTTTTTTTGGTTTTTTGATAAAACTATAATAATTTTTAATTTTTATTTTATTATTCTATAATACGAATGAAGTTTGAAATTAAATGTTTATTAAGAAACATAAAAGACATAATTATATTATATTAAAATGTTTTTAATTTATTTCAATAAGATGTGTAGTAATTTTAAGTGTACATATACAACCCAATTAATTATAATATATGTACCCAACTGGAATGTACATAATATATCATAATAATTTTAATGAATAAGTTTCTAGTTAAAAATTTATTCACATAAAATCTGTGTAGAATTTGAGTAGAATACGAATAGTTGATAGAAATATCTGTTAACAACATTATAAGGAATAAAGGGCATTGTTTTAATAATAATAATTTGTATTTTTTGACGAGCTCCTTGGCACTCCTTGGCGCAGTGGTGAGAGTTGTGGTCTTAGTGAATGGTCCTGGATTGGATTCCCGGCAGGAGCATTTTGCGAATTTATAACTTCTAAATTGTCTCTGGTCTGGTCTGGTGGGAGGCGTTGTGGGTGGGTGGCTCCGGATTCGATTTCCGGCAGGGGTAATTTGGGAATTTATAACTTCTAAATTGCCTCTGATCTGGTCTGGTGGGTGGCGTTGTGGGTGGATGGTCCTAAATTCGATTCCCGGCAGGGGCAATTTGGGAATTTATAACTTCTAAACTACTTCAGTCTGGTCTGGTGGGAGGCGTTGTGGGTGGGTGGTCCCGGATTCGATTCTCGACAGGGGCAATTTGGGAATTTATAACTTCTAATTAATTACGTCTGGTCTGGTCTGGAGGGAGGCGTTGTGGCTGGGTGGTCCCGGATTCGATTCCCGGCAGGGGCAATTTGGGAATTTATAACTTCTAAATTGCCTCTGGTCTAGTCTGATGGGAGCCCTCAGTCTTAGTTACCATCCTTTACCATCCTACCGGCTTAGCCGGTATTTACGATGCCATGCCACCATTTACGAACCAATTCAGGGCACCACCAATACCATTCTAAATGACATGTGATGATGGTATTAATGTGATATCTCTTTTTCGTCTATCACTATACGAATTTAAAATTTACCCTGATCTGCACATTGCTAAAAATCAGTTTCGCTGACCCCTTTTAAGTTTATTCAAGCAAATTCGTACGTGTGGAACCAATATAATTTGTTGGATGTATGTGACCTAGCTTGAGACTTGACTAGATAATATAGCTATTAGCTAGCAAGAGCCTATCTACAAAGAGGATAGAACTAACTTAATTAAATGCATAACTAGATATAAGTCTCATAGCTTTGTACGTACGATAGGCTATTATGGCCTATTGGTTGCTTACGTTGCATAATTGCCTCATTGGTTTAGTGGTTAGCATATTCGACTGCAGATCACGAGGTCCCGGGTTCGATTCCCGGGTTGGGCAAATTATTGTTAGGTATTGTGTTATTCTGTCAAGAAATTCTCAGTGCCAGCCCGGAGTTGGTAGTTGGAGGTGTCCCCCGTGCCTCGGAGAGCACGTTATGTAGTCGATCTCGGTTATTATCACTATCATGTGACAATAGCCGTTAAAGCCCGCCAACCCGCATTGAAGCAGCGTGGCGGGTCTAAGTTCTAAATCCCTCTCTCCTATGAGAGAGAGGAGGCCTGTGCCCAGCTGTGGGACGTAAAAAGGCTGTAGTGGTGGTGGTGGTTGCTCACGCTGGTCTATCAAATGTACTATATAAAAATAAGTCGGGTTTTCCTTCCTGACGCTATAACTCCAGAACGCACGAACCGATTTCCACGGTTTTGCATTCGTTGGAAAGGTCTCGGGCTCCGTGAGGTTTATAGCAAAGAAAAACACGCGAATGAAGTCGCGGGGGTCAGCTAGTTTTATATAGTATCTTAGGCTTACAGACCGAATTCACTCGTCGAGCGAAAATCAGCTTGCAACACGAAATTCATGATAGGGCACTTAAAAACTGTAGTTTGCCTGTTTATTTGTTTGATTGCGCATCATGCAAAACTAGTCTGATTGTGAGGGAATTTTCACAATTTCATCATCCAACTTTGATTAAATCGGTCCACTGGAATTCGGAAACGTTTAAACGAGCAGCTCAAACTAAATTTCTCGCTTAGAAAGCCGAGGCCAAAAGCTGGTAAAATGTCATAGGTAAGTCGTTTTCACATACATTCAACTTATTTTAAAGGAAAAATAGAAAATCTATATTCCGTTTTCCGTTTGAATGGACTCGAATCCATGGCGAAAATACGTTACAAGTATGAAAAGAACGTGTAAGCGCGAAAATTCATAAGGCAAAATAGTTTAGTGCACTGAGCTCACATGAACCGTATAAGGGTGTTAACCAAGCGATCAATCGTCGATCGACGGCATCGGTCAACGTCGATAGAAGTTGATCGACTGGTCTAGTAGCTTTAATTGATCGACGGATACCGTTCGACTAACCAATCGATCGATTGCCGGTCGATGGCACTGGTCGACGTTGATCGATCTAATCAAGTAGCTCGATCAACGTCGACTAATCTATTCTGCCATCGGTCGATCGTCGATCGACAATCGATCCGTTGGTCTGATAGAAACTATCGATCGACGCCGACTAATCCATTCTACCATCGATCGATGCCGTCGATCGACGATGGATCGATTGGTCTGGTAACACCTTAAGGCTTCTTGTTAACACGCCGTGGAAACTCATGTTTTGTATGGATAACGCACCAGACGGCGCGCCGTCTCCGGCCCCTATGGGTAAAGACTTTACCCTATGCCTAATACTTTGCCCATAGGGGCCGTAGGAAGCTCAAGAGCATGAAATAAAAAGGAACAGGAGGCCTGCCAGTTGAGGTCCAGTCGGCACTAGCTCCTGCAGATCATCGACGTGGCCGATGCGGACGGATCTTGATGCCAAAGTCATGCGTTTTGCACACCTCTATCGCTTTTTACAAAAGCTACAAAAAGATTGTTATGTACCTTCTTGACTTATTATATTCTAAATGGTCATAACTTCGGTAAAGATCTCCGAAATGGCTAATTCTGAGTTCATATGATAAAAATCACCTCTCTGATGCCGAATATATCAGTCTGCCTGCGCTAAATGGTTGAGTTTCTTTTTATGCCATCTGACAAGTAAGTTAGTGAGTCTTTCGTTCTAATTATGAACGGACCAAGTAGGTACTTCTTTCATTAATACAACATCCGGAATAATTTATGAATACCTGAAATAAGAATATGATAAAAAAGTAATTTTTGTGTAATGAACCTCTGTTCAACTATTGGTATATAGTATTCTGTATACAATGCGGTTAGAAAAAACCCGCAACATTAATAAAAAACTATATGCACAAACTACAATATTAAAACCAATTTTAGTGGGTCGTGTTAATTCTGAACGGTCGTTCATAATTAATTAAGATTTGAAAGACCATTAAATGAACGCTCTATTTCTAAAAAACCTAATTGAAAAGAAAATATTTTTGTTGATTAATATTAATTAAGATAATAATATAAGTAGTTTACCGTAAAATATTTGGTTGAGACTTATGAAAGTAGTAGACTCACCTTAGCATGTACAAAAACTTAAAGTCCGGCTTTCGTGTGCACTTATTGAGGTCCAACGGGGTTACTGATTACTTTGGCAACCGCTTGTTGATTTAAAAAAGAGCGTATAGTGTTTCCACTTCGAGGAATAAATAAATAAAAAATACAACAAAAGCCGTAGTTAGTGTCTAATTCTTACAATTAAATAAAAACTGAGATTTGTTCATCTACTGGTTGCCGGTCAACTATTGGTGCAACCACCCTACTAGAGTCTACAAGACAGTTAACGAACTGTGCGCGGTACATGGTTATAATATCGTAGTTTGATTGTGGTCTGCAACCAACAGTAGTTCCCTATCCGTACCTAGTTAGTTCACAGGAAATTAATTGGCTGGAATGCTATCGAATTATCTTGCGTCAGGTATTTCAATTATTGATGGTCGATGCATACCTGTTCGCTTTGACTTCAATACTAGAAGCTAATAGTGGAAACAAAATCGTAGTTTGTTTACGTTAAAACGTAAACAACTACTCGTAGATGGACAAAGTATTTGTAACCTACAAAATATAGGTATAAACTTTGTTCAAACTATGAATTAGAAGAAATGTTTGTTTCAGGTCGTTTTTAGTAAAAATACAAAATCCTTGTTACTTGAACAAGTTATTTCTTATTGTAACTAATGTAGCCAGTATTCTTGACACCAATCCACGTGGCCATGATTTATATAGTAAGTAAGCTAGCTATAAATGTTATTGTAACATTTTAATAAAATAAAGTAAAAAGTTTGGCAAATATAGTTTGACAGAGCTCGAGTATCTGAGACTCTAGGAGGAGGTACTTATACTTTATCTTAGCTGAGACTCAATAGCGCAACGGTCGTCGAGCGCGGATCAAAAACCAGAAAGATTGATGGTCCAAACCCCACCCGTTAGGTTACACTATCTGTATTGTCGTACCCACTCCTAGCACAAGTTTCCACTTAATTGGAAAGGAGATATTAGTCATCTTCATCATCTTTTTTCTTTAAAAAAAAAAGTAAAAAAATTGACAAATATAGAAGCACGAGTAGATATCTGAGCATATTGCGCAATTCCAAATATGAAGTAGGTACCTACTTTAACTCATCATACAAGGGGAAACAAAAGGCAAACGAAGACCTGGTATCTAAAAGAAAAATATCATAGGTTGATCTCCAGGTAACAAAATAGTAGCAATAAAAGTTTAGGTGATAAGTAATTAATAATTATAAAATACTGCATCGATGAATAAAGTAAAACATTGCCATAATGTTGCCAACTTCACTCTTCAGCAAGGAGATGGCACTGGAATTGGTTACTAAATTACATTTTAGATTTCAGTCGATTTAGAGTGGTAGATTCAATTGACGATTCAAAAGTACTTGTAAAAGTTTATTTGAATAAAAAACTTTTCTATTCTATTCTGTTTCAGTAATTTAAAAGCTACAATAGAGCCTCAGTTTACGCCTCACTGACTGCTCTCAAAATTACATCCTAAGTATATATATAAAAGAGATGAGAATACGTTTAATCGATAAACATGTAATTATTTGCCGAATTTGTTCTAATACGAGCGTGCTCACCCACGCTCATGTTGTCGGTCGGAAACGGCCTGACGCCTGCTGCCTCCCAATCGTTTCGCTTATCTGATTCCCCACAAATCACTCTGCCAATATGTTATTTCCTCTAATTTTCATATGAGTTAATGTTAACTTCGTCCGGAAAATTACCTACTGTTAACGTTAACTCGTAAACCAACATTCCATGTTTTTGTTGTTGTTTGCTCCTTTATGGTATTATGTATTGCGATTTGGTCCGTGATTCCACCAGTATCAACGTCGTACAGAACTAACTCAATCTTAAATTAGCAACGGGTTGTATGCCAGTCGGTTAAGGTAACGTTAAATTTAAATCTTAGCACCAAAAATATAAAAAACTAGCTGCACCCACGACTTTGTCTGCGTAAATTTAGGATCTTTTAAACCCATTGGAACTCTGATTCTCTGGATAAAAAGTATCCCATGTATTCCGTCAAGATATTATGTTAAGCGGTTAGAACGTGAACAGGTGACAGTCAGATAGACAGACGAACATACTTTCGTATTTATAACATTATATGTAGGTATGGATAGAAGAAGTTTGGGATCATTACAGTAGACCGCATATTTATTAAAACTTTTTGTTTACATAAAGAAAAAAGGAACAGTTTATTAATTAACAAATTAAATTAGTATTCCCAGCTAATAACTTCACCAAAAGGTAAAGTTAAAACTTTATTAATGTATTTAACCAGGTAGGGTAAAACCCGGATAGACGCCCCACTTTTTGAAATGGCCTCCTAACTTTTAAAATATTAATTTATCACAAATAATATTTATGAATATAGCTAGTTTAATCTTTTGGGTTCCATTATGACTTGTTTTTGTTGTCCTAACGATTACAGATTTTGTAGAATTTAACTTTTTGCAGACCCTTTTTTTTGAGGATAGATGCCTACCTGTGTGGATAGATGCCCCACTATGAAAATACTAAAAAGGATAGATGCCCTATGAAAAAAATAAGCAAAATACATAGTTTTATAAGGTTTTATTATCTAAATATATAAAAGGAAAAGGTGACTGACTGACTGACTGACTGACTGATCTATTAACGCACAGCTCAAACCACTGGACAGATCGGGCTGAAAGAGATAGATGCCCCGAAGAATATTAAAACTATTAGGAATTTATTGAAAAAAGAAATAAAAATATAAAAGAACATTAAAAATATTTAAAAAAAATACTTGATATATCTATAGGTATATTAGGGGATAGATGCCTCTAAGGGCACCTATACCTCGAAAAATCGAGGCAACTATCCTTTTTGATATGGATAGATGCCCTTTTATTTATTAAATAAACTAAAAACTAAAGAGCGATTATTTACACTTAGGTGTACACTTATTAAACCAGTGTATTGACATAATAAAAAATATAACAGAATCTACTACTACTTCAAAAGTTATACAACGGCAAATACTCGCCTCTAAAATTTTGAAGGATTTGCCGCGTTCGCTGCGGAGATAATCACACGCACAAGCGAAACAAATTGTTTTAATACAAATGTATGTAGGAGCCTGAGGTTTGGGGGGCCTGCGCTTCTTATTTAAACTATCAATTTTTAGTCACGAGTTTGGGAAGTCAGGTTTTTTGACACTGAGGCATCTATCCAACTGCGGCATCTATCCGGGTTTTACCCTAAAAGTTTTAATTCTCACGAAAAGCTAACGCACGCTCAGACTACTAAGTAAATCGTTGACCTGCAAATGTTGAATTTTTAATAACATTTAAATTAGTATTCAAAGTTTAACCACTGAGTAAATTAAACATGAGACGCTAAACTCAAAAGGTTCCTTTTGATTTTTTTCGAATCTTAACGTTAAGCTGATTTAAGTTTATTTTCTTGTAACTTAAAAGTTTATTAACCTTTAAGTACCGACATACCATTTTAGTTACATAAGTACCGACGTGAGGTCTGCTAGACCACCATAGTTTTTCAATCGAAACCTTTTGTGTTTCTTATTATTCTTCTAAAAAAAATGTTTCTATATCTAGTTATTGTATAAGTAAAACAAAATATAGAAGTTTTCACATTTATTACTAATTATAAACATTAATTTAGCAATCATAGATTCTTCGTTAGAAAAAATTGACTTTTATCTTAATAATTCATATTATGTATAAGTAATACTATTATATTTTTTTTTAATATTTATTTTCTTAAAGATTAATAGCTAGATAAATAATAAAAATAAAAGAACCCTTACTAATCAACCGTTTTCTTAAAAATCACAAGGTCTCAAATTGTAGGAACTATCAAAGCTTACAAACAGTCTTTGCATAGGCGTACTGCATTGTAGGCACACGTGTTTCATACACTTATCACAGTCAGTTCAGGTGCTGAATTATGGTCACTCTCCAGCAGTAAACTTTTGGTAGATATCCTCAGATTCGGACCCAGAGATCTCATTTAGTCATTCCACTAAACGTTCTTGGTGGTCTTTATATTGAAGCAGTGTTTGATATCTTTTCTTACGTACAGGAACACTTTTATTTTTATTTTTGGATACCCGTTTCATGCCTGAAGAACCTGGATGATCCATTGTTATAATTGACTGAAAATAAAAGAGAAAACAATATAATCTGAAAAAAGTCGCATCCAAAAAAAGTTACATAAGTGCCGACGAGTGGTCTGTCAGACCACTCGTCGGCACTTATGTAACTGTGTGATCTTAAATGTGATCTTATAAAAATCAAAACTTACCAAAATCGTACGCGCCAACACTGCCACTCTGCAGGAACGCTGCTGGGCGACTTCCCGAGGGGTAGAGAGAAGCACAGGAGGATACTTTGTCTCTAACATAGGTAATCAGACTTTTCGACCTCTCGAGGTGTCTGTCAGACCACACGTCGGTTAAAAGGCCTAAGAGAGATGAAAATTTTGGGGCTTCGAATTTAAGTGATACCGATTAAGTAAGTAAGACTTAGGGAGTCTTGTTGTGTGCCTAAAGGTATGAAAAAAAGTTCATAACACATAAAGAAAACCTCTCGAAAGTGTCCAGGAATATTTTACCTCAAATTTATGGCTGGTATTATTCTAACCCAGTAGGTAAGTTAATTCCCGCACTGACCTAGAAAGGACGGCATGTCGTCTGTATGCTTAGTCTCACTTTGCACAGATCGAAAACTTTAATAAATACTACTGATGAAAACAGAATGACTTCAGAGTAAAATTGACCTAAACTGGCTTATTTTAAGGTTTGAGTTCCCCAATACATCCAGCATTCGAAAACAGCCAGCGCCCAAAGTAGAAATGTTGTAAAATAAATACTTATTCAAAGTATTGAATTAGTACTTTAAAATAAGACTATTTGGGCTCATTTTACATAACATAATATTACAGTTTCTCGATACGTAGAATTTGGTAATGTTTTGGAGCTGCGAAAACTCAGAATTCCTATATTGCATTATACCATTTATTATACTGGGACTCGCTATATTTGCAACATAAATTGCAAAGTACAAAGCAATTCAAAACCTGCTTTATTCCTACGATTCGCTCAAGCCATTTGAGACCAAAATTATTTTGTTATACAACGTTAGTTTTACTTTGCGCAAAAACCGAAACACGTGTTTACATTAAAAATATTTATACAAAATTTCAAAAAAATATAATGAAAAGTAACGAAGTTATAAGCTTGTTATGTTACGTCGTTGTCCTCGAAAAAAATGGTCACCGCAAGCCGTGGCCCGCAGCGACTTGCGATCGACGGGAGTTGAATGACCGCCGCTGTGTGCCGACCGTCAGCTGATGCGCGGTAAATCATTGTGTCTAAGCTTGTAGGATTTCAAAATATTTTTGGACAAAAATATAACACTATATAAAAATGGTTGGATTCGATTTTGTTACTGATTCTGAACAAACTACTTTCAAGTTTTGCGTAAAGTAAAACTAACGTTGTATAAACTTGATCCGTTACTTTGCGTAGGTAGGTACGTACTCTTTTGCAGTCTTTAATATTTTAATACAAATATCCAAGACTTTAAGCAAAGAAAAGTCGGTTTTCTAGTGCAAACGATATATTCGCTATAGCCATGTGTAATGCAATAAGGTCGTAAATACTTACGATTCTGCGAACCAGGTTTCCAAGCTGATAAACGATAGGTACCTACGCGAACAAACTTTATAGAGCATCTGTAATTCTCTAGCCGTCGCATCACTCAATATTCGAGCCTAAGAACGCCGCATATACATATACATACGTGGACACAGGGTACCTAGCATAACTTGACCGAACTTACGCGAAAACTTGTTTGTTTATTTTCAGCAAAATTTCTAAAAAAAATTAACAGTATAGCCTTCTGAATTTAGTTTACGCTCATACATAATAATATAAATGAACTATTCCAATACTTAAAAAAAAAACCCCTATTTCATTAAAAAATATTAGGAATTTCAGTTTACCAGACCGTAAGAAATAAAATGTTTCTTTTCTTTTTGAAGTCGTTTAAAAGCCCGTAAGATTACGTACCGCTTCAGTTTGCTTTACCCCTTGCTACTTCCATGAACTTTACGCTTTCTCGGAGGTACAAGTGGTAACGTAATTTAAAGCAGCTACATATTATGTACTTGAAACAATAATATTTTTATACATCTCTTGCTAAAGCTGGTTTCAAATTGGCTATGACTAGCTAGATCTATAAATACAAACGCGCTAAAAAAGAAAGAAAATCAACAAAAGCATATCAGGAGCTATTTTGTGCGTCAAACATATCGTATTTATTTGATCTTTTTTGGTATTTCTATTTTCTGCTCATATTTCAAAGAGCGACGTATCAACGACGCTTTCCTAGATAAATTCTCTGCCTTTCGTGTTATGATTTGTAGAACTCGTATTTTCTGATAAATATTTGAAGAATAGTTTTCTTCTCTAGAACACAAAATAACGCAAGATGGGTACAATACATTATGATACAATGATCTATATCTTCTATTCTATACATATAATAAAATCGTAGACTTGCCGTATCTGTACATTAAAGATTTTTGCACAATAATAACTGACGGATGTTAGCGATAAGTAATAAAAAGTAAAAAAGTTATTTTTGAAATTTTGTCTGTTTGTCTGTTTATCTGTTTGTCAGTTTATCTGTTTGTCTGTTTGTCTGTATGTTTGTGCGCGCATCACGCAAAAACTACTGAATGGATTGAAATGAAACTTGGCATGATTTAAGTTCATACTACGGAGTAACATATAGGATACTTTTTATCCCGAAATTCAGCACGGTTCTCTTGGGAGAGGGGATGAAAGTCAAAATGTTTCCTTAGCTATAATTCATTAACGCGTGGTCCGATTTCATTCTGAATTCTTTTTTTTTGTTAAAAAGTAGAAGCTTTAAAGATTACCGCCTAATCTTTGAAAGGCTGGATCGATTTTGATGGGCTTTCACTGGCGGATGTTTGCATTTTGATCTACCTAAACATCCGCCAGCGGCCAGTGAACTTTCTTAGCAAGGTATGAGCTCAAAGGAACTTAGGAAAAACAAAATGATTCCAACGGGATTTTTAAAACCAATATCCATGCGAATGAAGTCGCGGATATCCGCTTGTGATATAATAATATCCACCGCCACTACAACCCTTTAACGTTCCACTGCTGGACTGTGTGGTGTCACACAGGCCTCCTCTCTAGGGATTTATGCAGTTCAAGATCCGCCACGCTGGTCCGATGCGGGTTCGCGGGCTTTATCAAATGATGGTGACACTGACGAGAACTGACTTCATTAACGTACTCTCCGAGGCAAGTCACGGCAAATAACTCGACCGGTGACCTTCAAGACCGCAGAAGTCGAAAATGAGGTATCTCGGGGTGTGAGGGGGTCGCGGGGAGGGCGTGGGGATCGTTCGTAAGCACTGATTAGCTCTCGCGGATCCCTCGTAAGTGCTGATTGGCTCTCCAATCGTATTGTGTCCCGCTCACTCGTACCACGCTGCGCGCATTTGAAAGTTGGCACTCGACTTACGTGCCGGGGGTTATAACCGGTTGATGAAACAGCATCTGCCAATTCCGGGCTCGCACTGAGAATTTTTGACAGAGAAAAATAGGTACTTACAATTTTTAGCCCGACGCAGGGATTGAACCCAGGAACTCGTGATCCGTAGTCGACTGTCGAACATCATAACCACTAGACCAACGAGGTTAAGGCAGAACTATAATATAAAATATGAGTATCATATATAAATATTATGTGGGTACATAATAATATATCTGTATATGAGATATACAGTTATATACACTCACATTTTAGGTCTTAACTGAATTTCTTCAGCTTGACCTGTATACCAACTTCACTGAGGTGTTAATAATACTATTATGGCCTGCCGTTTGGTTTGTCACTTTCTTACTTTATGTCAAGTGACAAAGACAAAAGTTGTAGATAGCTATCTGATACTTATCAGATGGTGAAACAGGCCCTTAGTATTTTATCTTGTATACTCACTCTTATCCTCAGGTCAAAGAGATACCCCACTGGAGGTGAGATCGTGGGTGCAGATCTCTTCAGATTTGGAACGGAGCAGGGGATTCACGAACAGGAATGTCATCATCATCATCATCATCATGATCAACCCATTACCGGCTCACTACAGAGCACGGGTCTCCTCTCAGAGTGAGAAGGGTTTTGGCCATAGTCTACCACGCTGGCCAAGCGGATTGGCAGACTTCACACACCTTTGAGAACGTTATGGAGAACTCTCAGGCATGCAGGTTTCCTCACGATGTTTTCCTTCACCGTTAAAGCAAGTGATATTTAAATACTTTAACAGGAATGTAATTAATAATAATTCAGCAGCAGACATGCCTGGCGCCAATCCTTATAGATCAATTTATAGATAACCTATTTCGACTCGCTACGTGTTGGAAAACTAACAGCTCATCCTGAGAGAATTAAGGCAGACTGCGTATTTTTTTCTCTTCCATAAGGGGCGTCCTCATAAATAAAAATTTTGCATATCACGACGCCTCGTGTTCGTACAAAATTATTATTGTGTAAATTTTTTTAAATGTGTGAACATTTTACGTGGAAAACTATTCGAATTTGCGACGAAAATATTTATGTCACAAAAAATTATTATGTAACTAAGTAGGTATGTTACTTTTAAAAGTGTGAACATTTTTCGTGGAAAACTATTCGAATTTACGGCGAAAATATTTACGTAACAATATGAAAAGTTCAACATACAATGCAAATGTATATTTAAGTATACGGATTCCATTTTACCTATGGTGTTTTCAACTTATTAATAGACGCAATTCTTAATTAAAATGATGAACTTTCTGAATATTAAGAGTATATATTATCATTTAAAATAGGTAAGTTGCGTTCTTTACCTGTATTTAAAATATATTATGTAGCTCATATTATAACGTAACTATACTGTAGCCAAATGAAAGGCTAACGATCAGGATTAGGGGGGGGAGTAATGAACTATATTTTGATTATCACAAAACTCTTTGCGAGCGATATATTTCACGCGGTGTAAAAGGTTTTTTATTGCACATAAAATTATTTTCGTACGTTACGCCGACGATACTGACCTATGTACGCTACTGTGTAGTAAATTCTGACCGATGAAAAAGCGGCAAACGAGACGCCAGACTATGTGACCGATCTGGGGAAGCCGATTTCGATAAAAGAAGCTGTGTGTAGTTGTGATTATTGTAGTTATTCTGCTCATTATCTGAATTTAGAATGCTTATGCTATTTTATTAGATTGAGAAAAGCTTCATGTTATACATTCAAGCAGCAACGCAAGCAACGTCTAATTGAGGCAAATTAAGGGTACTCGTCCATCGCCACTAAATGCACGATCTGGCAGAGCTTTTAGCGCGACTAAACACCGACAAAGTATGGTTCGATGAAGTTGGCCTGATATAATAGCTTCGCATGTCTTAAGAGTTAGTTAGGCATCTGCTTCAAGTGATTACAAGTTGAATAGATGAAGAGTGTCAGTCAACTGAAGGATTTCTGTCATTATGATTGTTGTCAAAGTATTCGCGGATCATGAAGCAGTGATATTAATATATCAATACCTATAACAAGATTGTAGGTAAGTACTTTAATATTACTTGAAAAGTGTGCAAAGTTTTGTCTATTTATTACATTTAGTCTGTGATATACACGATGTAATAGGACGAAATAGTTTTTCATATACCTACTAGTAGGTAATCTAGGTGCCATGTTGTGTACCTATAGTGGGAAAAGCGATTTATAGTCCCAAGTCCTAAAGGTGCCTTAACAATTCTATTGTACTCCTGAGAAACACTTTAGTTTTTTATATATTTGAGTTAAGTATGAAGATTCTATTAAGTGATCTGAGACCACAATCATTTTTTTGCTTTTTAACATAATACCCTAAAAGGTACCTAAAAGGTACCCTACCCTAGATAATAGGAAAATCTATTTTTGACAGTAAAATGTTAAATGACTACTCTGTTTACTCTACAGCAGATTACAGATACCATTTCTATTCCCTTATTTAGAATTCTGTGGAGTAAATTTAGTTTACCGTGGCACCTAGCGGTCTAGGTTTAACTGATTCTAGACTAACTAACTCTATTTACTGTTCGGCGATAGAGTTTAGTGTTCATTGTAGCGACATAATTGGGTTAGCCCAAATACGTGTCTCAATCTTACGACTTTAGGGCGCATACACAAGATGTTCTTGATTAAGTCGCATGTACGTGACTGGGTAGTCATTGGTAGCTTACGAAAGTATTTTTTTATCTGTGTGCTCGAGGCTTTAATCTTTTCTTTAATCAATGGCGTGCACTTCATAGAGGCAAAAAATCACTGCTTACACTGAGAAAAACACTCCTTAGGTATTTATTGTACAAGTAATAATTTTGAGAGTGATTAGATTAATAATTATTGTTCAATACGTTTGCTCGTAAAGTGGCTCTCATTACACCGCTATCCACGTACCGTAGTTTTACCGTACAAGAGTGATTAAAATATATTATGTCATATTGAAGTATGCCACAGTATGCAAGGTGTTTTATACTGACATATAAGTAGGTAAATAAAGGTAATACTGGTGATCATATTATTATATTATTTTTCCCATTTTTATTAACCGACTTCCAAAAAGGAGGAGGTTCTCAATTCGGCGCGTATTTTTTACAAATGTATTGAAAACCGTTGCAGGATAACTCTTTAAATCGTCGCCTGCGGTTCGGCCCTCGGGTATTTACGACTTGACTGTAATTTTCTACTTACCGTACTTATAACATAAATAAACATCTTCATAGCACTAACAATTCATACACACATAGTGATAGGTAGGTACATTGATAGACACATTACCTATCTCTTCGCATTCAGGTACCTAAGGATAGCCCGCCGCACACTAATCTAATACCGGCTTTCAAATGACACGCCGTGCCGCCGCGCGCCGCCTGGAGCAAACTCAATAATATTATAAATAAAACCGGTCAAGTGCGTGGCGGGCCACGCGCAGTGTAGGGTTCCGTAGTCACAATCCTCGAAAAACAGATATAACTCCTTAACCTGTGAACCCTACTTAGCCGTGATAGTTTTCCTTTAAAATTGATTATATACCCTACTGCTGTGAATTTTTTCAAGTTCCTATATACTGCCATTTGGCTGATAGAGGGGGGGGACACTTGACTCTAATAAAAATTTGCACTTTAAAACATCATATTTTACAAACGGATCTAGAAATCGAAAAATGATGTTCCCACACCCACAGTATTTTTAAAAGACCTATTCAACGATACCCCACACTATGGGGTAGACGAGAAAAAAAATATTCATCCCCACTTTACATGTAGGGGAGCTACCCTAAAAAAAAATATTTATCAAAATTTTATTTCACCACTTTGTCGGCGTGATTAATATTTATACTCATGCCAAATTACGGATTTCTAGCACTAATAGTCTCTGAGATTAACCGAGGACGGACGGACAGACGGACAGACGGACAGACGGACAGACGGACAGACGGACAGACGGACGGACATGGCGAAACTATAAGGGTTCCTTGTTTACTACGGAACCCTAAAAATGTAGAAGTCACTCGAAGGGCTTAGAAAAGTGAAATACAATATCGTAATAGAATCTTATTTTACGATATCATGTTAACTTGCAAAACCGTACGCCTCCTACAAAGGAACGACAAAACAGTCGCAATCACAATGCTGTACCTACCAAGAAATTACGCATCAACCAGGCAAAGTAAAAATAAAAACAAAACAAGTACAGGCTGCGCAAGTGTTCATAATACGATTTTGAAATCATAACCGCACAACTGAATATAAAAAATCTCTTCAAAATAGTAGACGCATCCGTGCGGTTATTAATTACGTAGTTTCAGTCAATACCCACTTTGCTGGAAGGCAATACCAAAAGCAATCGACTTATCTATATAACAAATTGAATAAAATTTTAAACATATACGATATGCAGCTATTTGACTGCAAGCAAACTTTAACTAATTGGCTAATAAAGTTAAATTATGATGATACCGAAAATCGACTAAAATTACAAATTTAATAATTACTAGCTGATCCCCGCGACTTCGTTCACGTGGATATAGGTTTTTATGTAGGATCGGATCGGATCCCATAATTATTTTATGTACCCTAACTAAATGTAGCCTAAGTTACTCCTTATAACATCACCTATCTGCCATTGAAAGTTCCATTAAAATCGATCCAGCCGTTTCGGAAATTAGCTGGAACAAATAAACAGACCCACAAACATAAATTTAAACGCACACCAGTTTAAAATAAGCCGTACGTTCAAAGATCCGGGTCCCAAGTCATTTGAACCAAATAAATGTCTGTCATTTCTGACCTAAAAAACCTATGACCTTGAAATATTTACGGAACAATACTTAAAGTACTACCTTTCTAACAAAAAAAGAATGAGTTAAATCAAACAACGCGTTAATGAATTACAGCTAAATACACGTTTTGACTTTCTTCCCCTCTCCCAAGGGAACCGTGCTGAATTTCGGGATAAAAAGTATCCTATGTCCTACCTCGGAGTATAAACTCAAATCGTACCAAGTTTCATTTGAATCCATTAAGTAGTTTCGGCGTGATGCGCGGCCAAGATACAGACAGACAGACAGACAGACAGACAGACAGACAAAAATGAAAAAAATTGCAGTTTTGGCTTCAGTATCGATTATTGAGTGCCCTCCAATAAAAATTTTCAAAATATCTTCAATGTACAGAATTGGATCTGTTACAGTTTTATTATATTATAGAAGATATACATATATGGGTACCTACTAAGCCATTTTAACAGACACACACATAGACACACACACGCACACATGCACACACACTCATCCACACATAAACACTCACAAAACACACACACACATACATTCTCTCATATCTTAATTCATTGCATGCTTATTTTATTTTGTTGTTCTTCATTTCTTTTATCTTGTTCTTATGTTTTATAATAATGTGCACACACGTAATTGTATGCGGAGGAAGAGCGGGGACCCTGAGACACAGGTTTTATCTAAACTTAATTCAGGATTCCCGACACGTGTAAATTAGAGATAAGTTTTTATGAATAAATTGTCATTTCATTTTCATTTCATTTCATATGAAACGACGGAACAGATTTTCGCTTCGGCCTGCCAACCCCGCCCTTTCAGGTGCGAATTCAAGTCCGCACAGTCTATCCACATGAGTAGATATCCCTAGTTGATATCCCTACAGAGGGGAAGCTTCTTAACAATGTCCAAAATTTATTCCTATTCTCATAGGATTGTCACCTGTTGCATGTGAAATTAACATACTATTAACTGTACAATGGGTTAGGCATTTTTGTCTACTCTAAATACAACACATTTTTAGGGTTCCGTACCCGAAGGGTAAAAAACGGAGCCCTATTAATGTCACTCGGCTGTCTGTCCGTCTGTCCGCCGGTCACAGGTCTCTAGCTCGCAGACGAAATGAGTTACAAACCTGAAATTTTGGTATTTAGTGTAAAACGTTAACTTAAAATCAAATATTGAATTAGAAATTGAATTAAATTATTTTTCAGGGGGGCTCCCATACATGAAAAAGGAGCCGGAAAAAAAATTTTTTTCTTTACCCTAGCTTGTGGGGTATCATTGTTTAGAGCTCATTAAGTGGAGTACAAATATATATTTTTTTAATTTTTATCTCAAAAAATAAGGGAATGGGAGGCCATCAAAGTTGTCAGTTTTAGACCATTTTTGTGACGGGGGCTATCTCAAAAACTAAACTAGTTGGGAATATGATATTTCAGTATATTATGTACTATATGCTCTATTTAAACAACAAATACTGAAAACAACGATTTATTAAATAGTTTATAAGCTGTGACCAAAATAAACGAACATTTTTTTGGGTTTTTCTTTTACGGTTTGTTGCGATGTCTAGCTCGGAAATTAAATATTTCTTAGACCCAAAATATTATATTGTTCATAATTATGTACGGAACCCTGAAAGAGCGAGGCCCGACTCGCACTTGGCTGATTTTTATATAATTTACACTATTTTACCAATGTTAGGTACAGATATGTTATGTGCCTAGTAAACCATCCGATAAAAACGTTCCGAACCTGTATGCTTCGTCCCACTTTTTACATAGTGGCAACCGGATGATCGAAAGAGTATCGACACACAATTACTTTAAAGCAAAATGAACCCAAAGGCATTAAAGACATTATTTTAAAGTCGTAATTCAATAGTTCGAATATTTATTTTACAACATTTCTGCTTGAAGCGCTAGCTGTTTTCGAATGCTGAATGTATAGGCGAACTCAAATATATAAGCCGTTTTAGGTCCATTTTGACTCTGAAGTCATTGTGTATACTATAAAGTTTTGGAGCGCTGCAAAGTGGAACTAAGCATACTGTCTGAACCCTGCCCCGCGTGCGCCCTCTCAGCGGCTGCATACATGCACATTTTAATGTTTCACTTACATTTCGTTACAATACCACTACCACACACTACGGACTGAGGAGCGGCGAATTGCACTCCATTCGACGCTTCAGTTTTGGAGCTGAAGTAACATATAGGTCACTTTAATATAAGAATCATTGTATTTTACACAATCACTAAACTGTCGCCAAACAATTTATTGTCAGTATTAATTTAATTAATTTAATAACCCATGACACTTGTCGTTTGCCTCCCGACTGAACTCAAGCGGAGCATCCACGAACCGTTGGTAACAGCTAATGTGTGCGTGAGCTGCGCTATGTGTGAGTGGTACCTACAGTGGGCCGCTTGTATGAAGCTTCCTCTCTTTAGGGATATCTACTCATGTAGTCTCTCTCTCCGAACTATTTGCTCAGCTTCACAACTCGATTAGCTATGTCGGTCACTCAAGTTCTTCTGCGAATCTCCTCATTTGTGATTTGATCATGTAGATAAATTCCGAGCATCGCTCTCACCATTTCTTATTGAGTGCCTAACTTATGAGGCCCGTAGTATCTTACCACACATTGATCGAATACTTTAGTCTTCAGCCATAGAATAATTATTGCGAAACTGCAACAGATATTCAGTTTTCTTATGGCTGAAGATCCAATAGGTCAGCGCATGGTGTATATGATATTTTATATGGCTTTTCATTTAACAAGAAATAACCTTGTATAAAATGGAATAATTTCAATACCTAGGTGCCATAACATTAGTATGAAGACGCCATATACACAACTTGATAATAAAATATGCGCGCATTTATGAGCTCGCCCTTGCCTGAGATATTGGCCCTCTTAGTTATTACAGGCGTACGAAAGAAATTTAAACTTCGTCGTAATGTCATCGTGTGCCAGATGGTGCGACCTAATAGTAGAACGGTATCACGCTTATAAAAATACTATAGGCATCTCGATAGACGTCCACAGCTGGACATAGGATGAGGATTGTTATAGCACGCAATTCTGGCACACCAGTGGCGCTATTCTGTAACTCAGTTACCAACTGAAAATAGTTGCCAACGAATTAGTTTCATATACATTGCCGTTTTAATGTGTGAAATGATAATATCACTGTTTGTATTTCACACAGTAAAGCAGCAATGTATATCGAACTAATTCGTTGGCAACTATTTTCAGTTGGTAACTGAGTTACAGAATAGCGCACCAGGACAGAAATCTTGGGAATGTCCATCAGTTCTTCAAGCTATGTACCCCGCTCATTAACACTTCAATGTCACGACTCGATTGCCGATTTCCTAATGTATATGACTGCACACTAAAATGCAGACAATAGATACAATTAATGTTGTACTGGCCACGGTGGTGTCATGAAAAGCTGGTGCTGTCCTTTCTCATATTTGCATGCCAGCTTAGCGGCTGACTGAATAGTGATGTAATTTGTACGATAATAATCAGTCACACCGCATATTACATATCCTAGCTGAACTCTAAGTGGTCTGTGGAAACATAGGTATTTCCTGAGTCGCAATATGAATTTTGAAACTCGCCCAATACCGAGAAGAATGGCGTGCACATGAGGAGGCCTATGTCCAACAATGGATAAATAAGGGCTCACAAAGATGAAGAAGAAGATATGAATTTTAAATTTAATTAAGTATTATTAATTCTAAAATAGACCAAATTGTATTTATTACAAAGACTTCTACATGGCGATAGGTAAAGGATGATTCATTGGGACTTAGCTTTTGAGATGTCAGTTAATATGATGAGATGAATGATGATACGATGTGGAGCCCATCCTAGTCTCCAAAAGTTTACAGTGATATTCCGAGCATAGCTATCACCAGCGCCAGCTGAGTGACGCTGACTTGCAGTACTTGTACAAAGTTAAACTTAGGACGAAGTTAAGTAATTGAGTCAGTTGCTTCCTTCAGGCAGGCTCTTGAAGTGCCGTTATTGCTGTTTAACTCAACGACCGAAGTTCGAAACTTGAGTCGATTCAGTTTTATTAATTAATGTGTGAACTTTCAGGCGGAGCAACTTATCTTTGGTACAGGTACATTTTGTAACTTTGATTTTCATCTACCGTTGCTTCAATTAACTAATTGCTGTTGGATCATTTTAAAGTTTCACTCAATACTATCTAGTTACATATTAGTTTGACAGTATTTGCTCCTTAGAAATGCACAATTTTACATCCCTTTTCCTTGGATTTATTAATATTACATCCCTTTTCTTTGTACTAGCTGATGCCCACAACTTCGTCTGTGTGAATTTAGATTCTAAAAAAGTGGGTACCACCCCCTTTCACTCCTTCATGGAACTGCAATAAATCCATCTGTAGTACAGTATTTCAAAACAAATAAGCTGCGCACGCACCGCGGTTAAACACGAGCGGTTAACCGCAAGTCTGAAACCGCAAAAAAATGTAACACATTGCATACAAGCGCACGCATTAGCGACTGTTTTCAGTGACTGATATTAAAAACGTAACTTGCTACATTTGGATCGCGGTTTGTAAACGCGGTTATTTTTGTGTTCCATAGTAATAGTATGGGGGCGCACGCACTGCGATTAATCGCTTTCGGTTTTTATTCAGTCTCGAGTAGGCGAGCGCAGAGCCACAACACAAGCTGTTCTCTAGAAATCCATGGTGGTATTGAAATATAATCAAGCAAAACGCCAACCGCAGTGCGTGTTTGTACGCGGTTTGGCGTTTTCAGCTTTTCCTAAACCGCTTTTCCTAAACCGCGGTGCGTGCTCAGCCATAATGGGCATCGGCTAACTTCGTGTTTCCGAAAATGACCTTCCGACCGCAACGAGGCAATACAGACATTTATTTGTTTGTGATAAAATTTAAATTACGAGTGGTTTTTGGAATAAATTACTTTCATTAATCTTGTTTGATAAGTAAAATACGATTGTTTCCAATGTTTTCCGATTCCCATTATTTATTCTGACGTACTGTATTATCATGTTAAAAATACCTCTAGAGAACTCGAGAACTTAATTACATCGTCTTAGCGAGAACTATTTCATCCAAAAATTAAACTACTTAGGTCCACTGTTATAGGCTGTGCAATGTCTTTGAGTCAGTCAGTCACAATACTTTTGTAAAAAAACATAATATTATTTGGTTCGACTGTAGTTTACTAGTTAGCAACTACCAGCATGGATCACTAAAAGAGTCAGTCGTGGTGATTAATTTTTAACTTTATATTTTACTAGCGGTCCGCCCCGGCTTCGCCCGTGGTACATAAAATATAACCTATAGCACTCAAGGATCACGTACATATCCAACGGTGAAAGAATTTTTGAAATCGGTCCAGTAGTTCCTGAGATTAACGCGTTCAAACAAACAAACTCTTCCGCTTTATTACATATATTAGTATAGATAAAAAAAAAATTCTAATCTATATTGAGCCGGAACCAGATTGTTATTTATTGAGTAAATATTTTCATGTATTAAATCGTATTGCCAAATTAACTAATATGAAACAAAATTACGCACCTTGGTGCTTTTGAAAATACTCGTAGATTTATTTAAGTATTTAGACAAATTACCTACGAATGAAACCAACCAATAAAATGATATTTTCTCAACAATTATGATTATACTTACTATGAGAAAAAAATATCCAACCACTTGTCCAAAGCAAATATTAACTTGGCAGTTGTATGGTAGGGTTTTTCTACGATTTTCTCACTTGACCTATTCTTGAGTGCTCTCGATGTTAGGGCTCAAGCCGAGGCCAAGAGCGATTGTTCTCTTTCCAATATTAATAGGGTTAATACTTACAATAGGTTCTCTTCAATCTTTTAAAGTATAGACCCTACAAATACTAGTATAATAAAAATATAGGCTATACTTAAGTGTACTAAAAATATTTAGGTATAGGTATAATATTATGTACGAGTTTTTTATACACCCACTTTTCCAACCAATACCGGCTCAAGAGACGAGGCACATTACTTAACTATTCTAATAAAATCCATAATAATTTGTACATTATGAATTGGAATTAAAGTTGAGTTTAGCACTGGATACTCACGTTTACCAACTTACTAGCTGCTGTGAAAAACTGTAATTACTCACATAAAATACATGATTTACTTGAGGTTCAATTTCAAATTAAAGGGATGCTTAATCATGCCAGTGTCCAATTTTGATCTATAGAAAATAAAAGATTTAACTAAAACTTGCTGATGTTCGCGACTTGTTTCTCTTTTTAACCTCTGAACCGTCTTCAGGATGCAAGCTATCTCTCTGCCAAGTTTCAGCTCAGTCAGTGGGCCGATTATGTAAAAATCACAGTTACTATGTGACGATCGTATACACATCTGATTGGCTGATGCCCTCTCGCTAGTGGTTAAAATGCATTGTTGCAGCGAGTATACCATAAATTCAGCCAATCACCACAATTGAGATTTGAGATTGTAGCGATGTACCTAGCTGCTCATATTTTAAGAGGCGGATGAACGCGATCGCATCTATCTATAATATAATAAAACTGTAACAGATCCAATTCTGTACATTGAAGATAATTTGAAATTTTTTATTGGAGGGCATTCTATAATCGATACTGAAGCCAAAACTGCAATTTTTTTCATTTTTGTCTGTCTGTCTGTCTGTCTGTCTGTATCTTGGCCGCGCATCACGCCGAAACTACTGAATGGATTCGAATGAAACTTGGTACGATTTGAGTTTATACTCCGAGGTAGGACATAGGATACATTTTATCCCGAAATTCAGCACGGTTCCCTTGGGAGAGGGGATGAAAGTTAAAACGTGTATTTAGCTGTAATTCATTAACGCGTTGTTCGATTTCACTCATTCTTTTTTTGTTAGAAAGGTACTACTTTATATATTGGCCCGTAAATATTTTAAGGTCATAGGTTTTTTAGTTCAGAAATGACAGACATTACAACCCTCAGTATTGGGTTCAAATAACTTGGGACCCGGATCTTTGAACGTACGGCTTATTTTAAACTGGTGTGCGCTTAAATTTATGTTTGTCGGTTTGTTTATTTGTTCCAGCTAACCTCCGAAACGGCTGGATCGATTTTAATGGAACTTTCAATGTTATAAGGAGTAACTTAGGCTACATTTAGTTTAGGTACATAAAAGAATTATGGGATCCGATCCGATCCTATATAAAAACCTATATCTACGCGAACGAAGTTGCGGGGGTCAGCTAGTTTATAATATTTTTATGCAACATAATTTTCCCATTTCCTTTCCAACTAAGCGTAAGACCCTTCCCTTCCTTGACCGATGAGCGTTTGAGGCTTCAAAGTGCAACTATATTATTGGCGATATAAGTAAACTAGTGTTGCGCTCGGTGCGCGAGCTGCAAGCAGCTCGCGGGCCTTGTTGTCTCTTCAATATTCGTAAAATAAAGAAATGGGGGGGCCATACCAAATACCAGAATATTCTGGAGAGTCTCTTGAAAGATAAAAAGAAATATTGGTATCACGTTTCGTATCTTTTCTGAAAGGACACTAATGAGTTATATGCATGCGTTTAGTGGGAAAAAAAAAAGATCTATACAAAAATGTTCTGGAGAGCCACTTGAAAATTAAAAAGAAATTTTGTATGAACACGAATTTTTTTTTGCTTCGTAGCTATCCCAAAGGGACTAAGGTCTTGAACATTTTTAGCTTCGGGACCATGCCTCTATGATTGATAGTTTTTGAGGGCCGTTAGGGTACTCTGGTAATTTTTCCACATTCACTACGTTTTGTATTTTTTGTGAAAAAATCTTTAAGTTCTATTTATACGTGTAGTGGGGGGAAAACGTTCCATACAAAAATGTCCAAGAGAGCCTCTTGAAATGAACACAAAAAATTTGTATGGAGACGATTTTTTTTGTTCGGCGGCCATCTTTTTTATTACCGGTTCACCCAATGGCCCAAGGTCCTTAATAACATTTGTTTGGGACCATGCCTGTATGATTGGTAGTTTTAGAAGACCCATGAGGTACCCTGATAAATTTTCCACATTCATGAAGTTTCATAATTTTCCTGAAGGAAGACCCATAAGTTCTACGTATATAAATACTAAGAGGAAAAAGTTCTATACAAAAATGTTCTGCAGAGCCTTTTGAAAATTTAAAAAAAAAATTGTATGGACACGAAATCATAGCTGTAGCTTCCTCTGAGGATTCATTTTGAGCTAAAAGTACTAGCCTGAATCCTTTGCGGAGTACATTATTTCCATATCTATTTTCCGTCTCATTAAATCAGGATTTGGACAATCTACACTCGAATCCCGATTTAATAAGCCAATTAGTTTACTTATTCGTGTTCCGTCCGCAGGTACAGTCGAGTTGGCTAAATTATATATATCTATTATTAAGCCAGCAAAATCAATGAATATAAATTCGCGATAAATTCGCAAGATTGCTCGAAGTTATTACGGGATAGATTACGGATGTAATCCTATTATGGGGACGTGATTGTATTACTTATTGGCACTTAAAACCACGCCCGCACGTCGGTCTTCTCTGGGGATATGGGCCTTGGGACCTTTAGCTGCACATACTTTTTAACCCCCGACGCAAAAACGACGGGGTGTTATAAATGTATGAGTGTGTGTGTGGGCTGTCTGTCTGTTCCTCCGTAGCGCTCAAACGGGGGAACCGATTTGAATGCGGTTTTTTGTTTGAGAGGTGAATTAGCCGGAAGTGTTCTTAGTTATGTTTGATGAAAATCGGTTCAAGATGACCGTCGCCACAAAATGGCGGATTACATATTTTTTCACAATTCCCTCAATATGGGTATCAAATGAAAGGGCTTGACTAGTAGAATAGCACTATGCAAATCCAAGATGGCCGCCGCCACAAAATGGCGAATGTCGGTGGTTTTTTAATTTACACTTTTTAATGAAAGCTAAGTAGTTAAAAAAAGTTCATACAATAAAACTGATAAATTGTGAGCTATAGTCTGTTCGTTTTCTTACGGTCGTCTTTTGTGTCTAGCCGCCTCCGCCGCGCGGTGTTTTGCCAAAGACACTGCCGTGACTTCAAAGCATGCCGCGAGGGGTGTACAGGCACAAGCGATTTTGGCGTTTTATACCTACTCATATTTTTTCATTAAAATTCTTTTCTTTTTATATTTTTTTATTTTCGTATTTTATTACAATATAACCATAAACATAAAATTATAATATTCTCATGAACACGGGTCTTCTCTCAAAATGAGAAGGATTTTAACCATAGTCTACCACGCTGGCCAAGTGCGGATTGGCAGACTATTCGGAGATTCTGTTAGAATATAAAAAAAATTACAAACAGAAAAAAAGTAATAAAAATAAAAGTAGAATACTAAGAGCACCTGCGCCTGTACCGACACTAAGTTACCGAACGAACTTACTTATACACGAAAAGTGTAAAACCAAACAAGCGAATCAACCGTAGACTTATATGTATATTTTATATCGATGGAATCAACAGTCGACGCTCGTGTAAAAGCTCTCGATCGCTCAACTTTATTGGCCAGCTGAATAAATTACAGCTTTAATTGAGTTCGGAACTCGAAACGATTTTCAATCTCGTCGACAACTAGACCTCGTATTAATACTCGCAGAGCCGGTGAGCGAGTTGACATACCAAAACTACCACCACTACAGCCTTTTAACGTCCCACTGCTGGGCACAGGCCTCCTCTCTCATAGGAGAGACGAATTTTGAGCTTAGACCCGCCACGTTGCTCCAATGCGGGCGGGCTTTGACGACTTTTATCACGTGACAGTGATTATAACTGGGACCGATTGCTTAAAGTGCTCTCCGAGACACGGCGGTGGAACACCGCCAATTACTAACTCCGGGCTGGCACTGAGAATTTCTTGACAGAAAACCCCAATACCTGACAATTATTAGCCCGACCCGGCAACCGAACCCGGGACTTCGTGATCTGCAGTTGAATATGCTAACCACTAGCCCAACGAGGCAGTTGATATACCGTGATCTTTTTAATACTGGTTTTTACTGTATACCTACTTACCGTTTACTGCCTTATTGGTCTAATTGTTCTTGTTCGGTGGATCATGGGGTTCCAGGTTCCAGTCGGATTCAGGCCATGACAATAGTAATTGGGTTTATGACATCGTCATCCTCACCATAAACGTGAATGTTATTTGTGTAAACATCATCATTACAGAAGCAGGATATAATTTAATATTAACCTTTAAGTACCGACATACTATTTTAGTTACATAAGTACCGACGTGAGGTCTGCCAGACCACCATAGTTTTCCAATCGAAAACTTTTGTGTTTCTTATTATTCTCCTAAAAAAAATGTTTCTATGTATTGTTAAATATCTACTTATTGTATAAATTAAACAAAATGTAGAAGTTTTCACATTTATTACTAATTATAAGCATTAATATAGAAATCATAGACTCTTCGTTGGAAAAAAATAACTTTTATCTTAATAATTCATATGTATCAGTAATACTATTATTTTTTCTTAAAAACAATTTTTTCTTAAAGATTAATAGCTAGATAAATAATAAAAAATAAAAAAACCTTAATAATCAACCGTTTTCTCAAAAATCACAAAGTATCAAATTGCAGGAACTATCAAAGTTTACAAACAGTGTTTGCATAGGCTTACTGCATTTTAGGCACACGTGTTTCATACAAGTATCACAGTCTGTTCAGGTGCTGAATTATGGTCACTCTCCAGCAGTAAAATTTACGTAGATAACCTCAGATTCGGACTCTGAGCTCTCATTTAGCGATTCCACTAAAAGTTCTTGGTGGTCTTTATATTGAAGCAGTGTTTGATATGTTTTCTTACCTATAGGAACACATTTATTTTTATTTATGGCTGACCGTTTCATGCCTGAATAACCTGGCTAATCCATTGTTATAACTGACTGAAAATAAAAGAGAAAACAATATAATCTGAAAAAAGTTGCATCCAAAAAAAGTTACATAAGTACCGACGAGTGGTCTGACAGACCACTCGTGATCTTATGAAAATCAAAACTTACCGAAATCGTACGCGCCAACACTGCCACTCTGCAGGAACGCTGCTGGGCGACTTTCCGAGGGGTACAGAGAAGCACAGGAGGATACTTTTTCGCTAACATAGGTAATCAGACTTTTCGACCTCTCGAGGTGTCTGTCAGACCACACGTCGGTACTTAAAGGTTAAAACTAAATCAAAAATTATTTAAATATCTGCGTTTATTACTCGCACAAACTTAATTATTATCGAATCACAGATTATTTTAACTGACATCTCTTTTCAAATATATTTTATAGTAATTAATTACTTAATTACACTCAGCCAAATCCAAAATGGGAGCATTTATTCGATTAGGGTGTGATTGCTTTCGCGACCCTCAATCAAATATCACGACCTAGACGCTGAAGCATTTACTAGTGAGTTGAGTCTCTGGAGGAGACTGAATTCATGGCTTCGAAATGCCCGTATTTATACCAATAATTCAAGATGGCGGTTCGGCGCCACTGAATGAATCAAATGTCAGTTCATTCTAACCTATTTCCATTATGAAATTAATAATCTGTAAACCATTTCTAAAAATTCTAATTGATTTTCAACAATAATTTAAAAAAAGTTTGTAAATACTTTGAGTAACAAGTATAAATTGAAAATTTAAAAAACCCCCAACATTCGCCATTTTGTGGCGGCGGCCATCTTGAATTTGCAATAGTGCTGTTCTGCTAGTCAAGCCCTTTCATTTGATACCCATATTGAGGGTGTTGTGATAAAATATGTAATCCGCCATTTTGTAGCGGCGGCCATCTTGGATCGATTTTCATCAAACATAGCTAACAACACTCTCGACTAATTCACCTTTCAAACAAAAAAAACCGCATTCAAATCGGTCCACGCGTTTGAGCGCCACAGGGGAACAGACAGACACACACACACACACACACACACACACACAGACACGTGAAACTTATAACACCCCGTCGTTTTTTCGTCGGGGATTAATAAAAATAAAAGACAACAAATTCTCAGTAGAAGCCCTAAGTAGGAAAGTTGGCGGTGTTACACCTCTTTTCACCACCTTCTGATAAGTGTTGGACAGCCTGAACGTAAGTTTTGTCACTTTCTTACTTTATGTCAAGTGACAAAGACAAAAGTTGTAGATAGCTATCTAAAGGTGCGTCCAGACTTGAACATTTCACCGAACCGAACTGCGAACATTTCGGCAAACTTGTTACGCTCAATGTGGACGGCGCGCTTGGAGCGCTTGAGATGGGTTACTGCGTAACAGTTCGGCGAAAGTTTCGCCGAACTGTTACGCAATAACCCATCTCAAGCGCTCCAAGCGCGCCGTCCACATTGAGCGTAACAAGTTTGCCGAAATGTTCGCAGTTCGGTTCGGTGAAATGTTCAAGTCTGGACGCACCTCAATACATATCAGAAGGTGGTGAAACAGGCACTTAGTTTTGTTAGTTCACCAGCTCTTCGCCTGCTCGCCGTGATTCGGACCTATAATTATTTATAGCCCTGATATTGAATAGTTTCACCGCTAAATTTTATAAGTAGGTATAACTAGTTAAACACTATTGTATAATAGATGTTCTTGATCTTCCCTAATTATACATAAATATTTAAACAAGTATAAATTGAAAATTATAACCAAAACCCCCGACATTCGCCATTTTGCGGCGGCGGCCATCTTTGATTTGCATAGAGCTATTCTACTAGTCAAGCCCTTTCATTTGATACCCATATTAAGGAAGTTGTGAAAAAATATTTAATCCGCCATTTTGTAGCGACGGCCATCTTGGATCGATTTTCATCAAACATAGCTAACAACACTCTCGACAAATTCACCTTTCAAATAAAAAAACCGCATTCACATGACATCGCAGACACATACACACACACACATACACACACACACACACACTAACACACACACACACACACACACACACGGGGATTAAAAATAATGCCATTCAGTGTTCGTTCGTCGTTCGTACGCTGTCAGTTGTCTGAGTTCATCGATTTTAAAAATTCCCGTGAAAATTATTTGATTTCCGGAGAATTTTCCTTTGTCAGGCGGTTTTAAACAAAGTTTTAATACCTACCGTAATAACCGAAAAAGAAAGCCATTTCATAAACGCGTTACACAACCACAATCTAAATAGGTACATTGAACCATTCAATGGAGGCGTCTATAGACTTAGCAATTGTGTGGTGCAATTTCAGCTATAACCCGCGCCACGTGCATCGAACGCTGAACGAAACGTGGAGGGGATAGCTGCGTATAGGAACTGTTGCGCACGTAATACAATAGCTTACCCCCTCCACTTTCCTTCAGTGTTCGATGTACGTGCCGATGTTTATATCTGTCTTTTTTTTTAACTAAACGGGTAATATTTATTTAATTAAGGTCTAAATAATAATAGAGAAGAACAATAATCCTAAAACTAAAAACCTTAAAAAATATAATATAATGACTAAAATATATTATTAAAAGTCTATTATAGGCGGTCCCTATATCTGTCTGTATTCTGAGCGAGGTAACAAAAGACGGAAAAACATACAACAGCAGATATTCTAAAAATGGTACACAATAAGCGACTTAATATCTCTTTTATTAATAACTCGTAATAAATTTTACTAACTTACCTACCTGTGATATCCCCCATTCTTTATAGCGATGTACGGAGAAAAATCTTCAAAGCACCTCCTTAGATCCTATTTTATTAAAACTCTCTCCTTTATAAGTGTAGTAATCTTCAGGAGGATTTTCCTTTTCTACTTATATTTTTAAATGGCCGTCATAAAATGTTTCGGTACATTTAATTAAATTTTACTGCGGTGTGTGGAGCCTTCTGCTCGCATTATAAAAGCAGTTAAAAAGAAAGAAAGATATATATTTTGAAGAAAATTGGGAAAGATTATTTGGAACAAACTACATAGACGTCTACCTTGTTCGGCCGCGGCTAATAAAGCCCTGGGTTTGAATCCCGGGTCGAGCCAAGAGAAGATATTGGGTTTTTCGTCGACAAGTATAAATTAAAAATTTAAAAAACCCTCGACATTCGCCATTTTGTGGCGGCGGCCATCTTGGATTTACATAGTGCTATTCTACTAGTCAAGCCCTTTCATTTGATACCCATGTGAAATAATAATAGTATGCTCATAAAAAAAAGCTTATTATACAATTGAAGATTATATAAACGATAAAAAAGCTTGGATATAACTCGTTCCAGCAATGCGCGAGACGGCATTTCAATCATGTACATTAATAATAATAATAATTGTTATAATGTTTTTTTTAAAAAGAGCAACCGCCGAGTTTCTTGCAGGTTCTTCTCGGCTGGAACTGCATTCCGAACCTGTGGTAGATTCAATTGACGATTCAAAAGTACTTGTAAAAGTTTATTTGAATAAAAAACTTTTCTATTCTATTCTATTCTATGTAATCCGCCATTTTGTAGCGGCGGCCATCTTGGAGCGATTTTCATCAAACATAGCTAACAACACTCTCGACTAATTCACCTTTCAAACAAAAAAACCGCATTCAAATCGGTTCGCACCGAGCGCACAAAATATGTTAGCAATTAATATTTATTTAGAACTAGTGGATCCGTCAGAAGTCGTCCTGCCCGGTGACATACCGACATCGACGCCACCTACCGAGACCCGGTAGGTTACCTGTACCTACCCGGTAATTGTGTTTTGAAACCATCCAGGAACCCATTGAAATATACACACAAAATTTCATCCAAATCGGTCCAACCTTTTAGGTAGAGTTAGGTAACAACACATGCACCGAAGAATGATATAGGTAGGTACAGGTGAAATAGTTTAGTGTAACGACGGGATGAAAATTAAATGTCTGACAGGTTACCAAACCCATGAATATTTTGTATGGGAAATGTTTTTTCTTTTATTTTATTTTTTCATCAATGTTCAAATGTTTTTAATAGTTATTCTGCTATTCGGGACGGAGACAAATACAACAAATCAATAACCATGAAAATCGCTCCAGCCGTTCTCGAGTTATAGTGTTCAAACAAACCCGATTTTGTTTTATATATTATTAAAAGATATATTAGCTGGTGTATGCTACATATGTACATACCTACTATTTTTTTGCCTTATAGAAGTTACGAAGGTTAAGAGCATACTTGAAATTATCATAGACAAAAGAACAATACACTGAGACCTTGGTAGAGGACTAACTAGCATAGAGAGCCCTCCGTAAAAGGTTAAATGGGAAATATGGGGAAAATGTTATCACACTAATATTACAAAGGCGAAAGTTTGTGTGTGTGTGTGTGTGTGTGTATGTGTGTTTGTTACTCTTTAACGCCGCAACTAATGAACCGGTTTGGATGGAGATAAATTATGCCCTGACTTAACACATAGGCTACTTTTTATCCTATAAAAATCCACAGTTCCCACCCACGGGATTTTGAAAAAATCTTAATCTATAGCTACAGCTATAGGTAGATTACTATAGCAAACTTCCTTGAAAATGGGTTTAAAGGTTGGAAAAGGGAGCAGGAACGAATATAATTATAATATTAATTAATGTTGTGTTTAAAATATACTCAAAATCTATCCAAAATTCCACTTCGATGTGACAAAATGGCCAAAGAAAAATTCGTGGTTAAATATTCTGTTTTAATTTTAAGTATATCTATCTTCTTTTATCTATAATATAATAAACCTGTAACAGATCCAATTCTGTACATTGAAGATATTTTGAAAATTTTTATTGGGGGAGGGGGCACTCTATAATCGATACTGAAGCCAAAACTGCATTTTTTTTTTTCATTTTTGTCTGTCTGTCTGTCTGTATCTTGGCCGCGCATCACGCTGAAACTACTGAATGGATTAGAATGAAACTTGGTACGATTTGAGTTTATACTCCGAAGTCCGAGGTAGGACATAAGATACTTTTTATTCCGAATTCAGCACGGTTCCCTTGGGAGAGGGGAAGAAAGTTAAAACGTGTATTTAGCTGTAATTCATTAACGCGTAGTTCGATTTAACCCATTCTTTTTTTATTAGAAAGGTATATATAAGCTATAAGTACTTTAAGTATTGTCCCGTAAATATTTCAAGGTCATAGGTTTTTCAGTTCAGAAATGACAGACATTTATTGGGTTCAAATAACTTGGGACCCGGATCTTTGAACGTACGGTTTATTTTAAACTGGTGTGCATTTAAATTTATGTTTGTCGATCTGTCTATTGGTTCCAGCTAATTTCCGAAACGGCTGGATCGATTTTGACGGAACTTTCAATGGCAGATAAGTAGGTGATGCTATAAAGAGTAACTTAGACTACATTTAGTGTAGGTACAAAAAAGGATTATGGGATCCAATCCGATCCTATATAAAAGCCTATACCACGCGGACGAAGTCGCGGGGATCAGCTAGTTAAAAATACTATTCCTCGTTATTTAACTGCTCAAGGATACTCAGTCTCTCCTTTTACCTTGTGTAAAACAGCATTTGCAAGTACCGAAGCCACCCACATGCCTTGACTGGGTTTATAAATAGAATAATCACAGTTTATTGTAACCAAACAAAACAAAACAACCCCGGAGTGTTCTGGACAGGTTCAAATAAGACTACACAACTAGCTTTTATTTCTTAGGCATCTTGAGAATGACAGGGCAATAAATATTAATTAAAACAAGCGCCTATCTAAAGGTCTCTGTAGATGGTCTGTCTGCGTTTAGACCGCAAGTAGATTGCAAAAAATGCAGTTTGGATGTGCTTTTAGTACAATTGACACAACTGCAACCGACCGACAACGCAGTCCGTGTGCAGTTTACACACGCCCATACTGGAACTGCAGTTGTGTCATTTCATGTAAACTGCAATTTTGCAGCTCAATTCCAAGACGTCATCACCATCTTGTGCGTCATAGAAATGCGTCAGCTAATAGCCGCAGACCACATAGGTACTTATCTGCTAAAATCATCAATATAGAAACACACTATAAGTATTGGTATGATCCCGGTATACCCGTAGTAGGTATACCCTTTGAGACTTAAAGTTTTATTTCTGGTATGATATGAAATGAAAACTGTACGTCTATATTCTATTCTTTAAACTACTTTAACCAAACTGTTTGAAATGGATGTATAACATAAACAATCAAACAAGATCACGAAGATAAATATACCTATAAGACTTTTGACCTCTGCTCGGACTCGCCCAAATACCGGCTACGTATTTACTCAGAGTTCTTCAACCCCATATGAAGTTAAGTCCGGCTAAGCCGGAACAAAAAAGGTCGCCGTAAAAACACGCCACAAATTCGCACTTTCACCCCTTAAGCATCTTCCCGAATGTAGGCTTTCCCTTTTTGATAAGAATAAGAATAATGAAACATATATATAAAGTCTTATATTATATGAAACTAACTACCTCGTTGATCTATTGGCTAGCTTAGTCATCTGCAGATTATGAGGTACCGGGGAAAAGTCCCGGGTCACTGCAAAAACATTACTCTACTCTATTTATAATATGGTTTTGGAAGATAATATTATAATGCATGCAAATAATTTGTGTTCCCAAATAAACATCCCGTGGGAATCATTTTGTTTTTCCTAAGCTCCTTTGAGCTCATACCTTGCTAAAAACTATTAAAATTTCACTGGCGGATGTTTAGGTATCCGCCAGTGAAAGTCCCATCAAAATCGATCCAGCTTTTCAGAGATTAGCCGGTAATCTTTAAAGTATGCCCTGTCTAACAAAAAAATAATGAATGAAATTGGATCACGCGTTAATGAATTACAGCTAAATACGTACACATTTTAATTTTCATTCCCTCTCTCAAGGAAACCGTGCTGAATTTCGGGATAAAAAGTATCCTATATGTTACTCCATAGTATGAACTTAAATCGTGCCAAGTTTCACTTCAATCCATTCAGTAGTTTTTGCGTGATGCGCGCACAAACGTACAGACAAACAGACAAAAATTTCAAAAATAGCTTATTTATGTTCCATTACTTATCCCTAACACCCCCCAGCTTATTTCGCAAAAATCTTTAATGTACAGATACGGCAATTCTACGATCTTATTAAATATAATTATGTATAGATAGATGATTATTATTGTTCTGTTTTAGGCCGTGTCCCCATTAGACGAACAGTGGGCGGCTAACTGTTTGCTTCCAGTTAGTCTCCCTATAGTTTTCAGTGTCCAAACAGCGCGTAGGTAATGTTCGCAGTTTGCGGCGTTTCTCTTGCCAACTTATTCAGTTATTTCAGTGAGCGGCTGATTTGCCTCCAACTGCTTTCAAAATTCTGAGAGATTCAGAGCTATGAGTTGCGACTAATACGCCGCTCAGAGTTCGCCAGCGGACAGTCTCAGTCAGTCAGAATCAGACTCACTGTTCGCCTAATGGGGACACGGCTTAATACATAATAGTTATGTGTTATTGTTTCGTCTATTTTAAACATTCCTACTGTGAAAATATTATACATTTTCTCACACAATGACATCGAATAATCTTCTGCTCCTTCGCACATGCAAATTTTCTTCGCTATTATAATCCTCATACCTTTATCAGCAGTAAGCACTCATATTTCGGCTTACACGACGTGTACAAACGCCACTATGTATTCTGAAACGTAAACATGATATTTAAATACAACCTCTATTTACCTATTCAATAAAGGTTAAAACAGTGTGAATGTTATGTAGTTACACATCTTTAATACTCGTTTTTCCTGTTAATCGCTCTGGTGGAAATACGTTTTTTCACAAAGTGACTGTAAAAGATGGTATTATGTAATATTGAGAATTGCTAGATACTAAGCGTTCAGGCGCTCAGAATTAATTATTAAATACTCCTCAATCATAACTGTACACCTGTACACTTGCAAGATTTAGGGCCTATTTCACCATCTTCTGATAAAAAATATGTTTAGATAGCTTATTCACATATTTTGTCTTTGTCAATTGTCACTTGACATAAAGTAAGAAAGCAAGAAACTGATAAAACTTTTTATCACTTTAGCATTTCGATACGATAGCGTGTAGAAAACGATCAGGGGTATGCATACCTCTCCCAAGTTCGCCCGCTTACATCTTAGACAGCATCGTCACTTACCGTCAGGTCACAGGTGAGATTGCATTCAAGGGCTAACTTGTAGTAGAATGAAAAAGAAATAGTTTTAAATTCGAATCAAATATTTTATTTTATAATTTAGTTTTAATTGGAAATGTCTTATTTGATATTATAAATGTATCATGTAGTAACACTGTAATGTAATGGATACAATGGTAAAGTCCATTAGTTGCATAAATACATCTTATAGTAATTGGCTTTGGTTACTACGTGACGATGAATAATTCGATTGACTTGATTACGTGAGCGAAGTGATCTTAATCCAAGATGGCCGCACTCAATCGGGAACTTTTGGGATTAACTTAAATGAAAAGTTCGAACGAAGGTTCCTTTCGTATATTTGCTACCTGCGATAGCAGCAGAAGAATTAATTGAATTCCGAATTGAATTTGTATTGATGTCGCTTATAGAAGCCTACACAAATGGAACAATTTTACTTAATATACATCTTATTGTACTATTTTTTCACGACAAGGTAGCCGTTGAAGGCTTTACTGCGATCTTGCCTGGTTGTGTGTGACGATACAGTACGATAAAGATGGCTAAATTGAAATAAAATGACTGGCGGGCTAATCTGAAAGTTGTATGACTGTTTGCTAAACCGAAAAATTGACCCTTAACATTGTGACACAGTGATTATTTCTAACTTAGTGATCATCATTCTGATTCATTACCGCTTGCTGCTTTAGTTGCGAAATAAAAATAAAACATGGCAAACCTTCAATGAATAAAAAATATACTTGGGACATAGCTCAATGGCTTTCATTTTTTCATAGTTACTGAGTTAGATAATAGGGGGTCAGGTTAGCTCTCCACCGTCAATTCTAAATTTGATTTGACATGGTCACAGTAGGTACTTAGTAGAAAAAAATTCACCACCCAACACCTAAATATAATTTTCATCATCATCATCATGATCAACCCATTACCGGCTCACTACAGAGCACGGGTCTCCCTCTCAGAGTGAGTAGGGTTTTGGCCATAGTCTACCACGCTGGCCAAGCGGATTGGCAGACGTCACACACCTTTGAGAACGTTATGGAGAACTCTCAGGCATGCAGGTTTCCTCACGATGTTTTCCTTCACCGTTAAAGCAAGTGATATTTAAATACAAGTGGAAACCCGCGACTTCGTTCGCGTGGATATTGGTTTTTAAACATCCCGTGGGAATCATTTTGTCTTTCCTAAGCTCCTTTGAGCTCATACCTTGCTAAAAACTGTTAAAAGTTCACTGGCGGATGTTTAGGTAGATCAAAATGTAAAAATCCGCCAGTGAAAGTCCCATCAAAATCGGTCCAGCCTTTCAGAGATTAGCCAGTAATCTTTAAAGTATTTCCTTTCTAACAAAAAAAGAATGAATGAAATCGGACCACCCGTTAACGAATTACAGCTAAGTACACATTTTGAATTTCATCCCCTCTCCCTAGGGAACCGTGCTGAATTTCGGGATAAAAAGTATCCTGTATGTTACTCCGTAGTATAAACTTAAATCGTACCAAGTTTTGTTTCAATCCATTCAGTAGTTTTTGCGTGATGCGCGCACAAACATACAGACAAACAGACAAACAGATAAACAGACAAACAGACAAACAGACAAAAATTTCAAAAATAGCTTTTTTACTTTCTATTACTTATCCCTAACATCCCCAGTTATTATTTTGCAAAAATCTTCAATGTACAGATACGGCAAGTCTACGATTTTATTATATGTATAGATTAAAAAAAATTTAAGTATTTAAATATAATTTTACATGGCATAAAATCAAAAGCTCGTACCTAATTTTACTTACTCAGCTTTTCCAATGAAACGTTTTAAAACCATTAACGTAATCACGGTGCCCCAAAATTTCTACTTACTGCCTTACATGGCTGAATGATTTTCTTCAAATTGGAAGATACGGCGCGAAAGAATGAATACCTGATGGCTGATAATAATACCTAAGAGAGAGAGCGTTGCATTTTTGGCAGTTATAACGATCAATGTCTAGTCAATAATAAACATTTGCTAAGGTAAGTATTGTAACAAAGAGTCAGGCTTCACAGCTCACCCCAATTACAGTGGATTCAGAGTGGATGGATGGACAGTATTAGTTTCAGTCCAAAACAATGTACAATATCGCGCTTAGCAGTCGCGACACGCGACTTAACCCGTTGTCGTTGGATTTTGAAAAAATTGCTATAGCAATCTACAGCTAAGTACATACGTAGATTACTATAACTTCCTTGAAAGTAGGTGTAAAGGTTGGAAAAGGGAGCGGGATCGAAAACTGGAAATCCACGATTTTTGAAAAACCGAAATTCTCGCGGGCGAAGCCTCAGCCAAAACCTAGTGTTGCATAAAGTTATCAGGACAACATAAGCTACGGTTAGGTACATTAATCTGTTTACCAATCAATTTGTTCCACATGTGTTTCAATATAGTTCACCTCTCAAACACAAGCGACTATTAATTATTATTATTATTTATTGTTAATTATAAATCCTGTTTAAAGCGCGATCAGCGAAGTAATTACTGTTATTAATTTACAATTAGTTGCTACATAAAAGGCGTCAAATTATATTTGCAACTCTCAATCAATTGGTATACGCTGTATTCGCGTTTTGACTCGATAATTACAAACTTCCATCGAACACAAACTTCTGTTGTTCTTCTTCTTCTGTTCTATGTTTGATGAAAATCAGTCCAAGATGGCTGCCAAATTACTTAGCTATATATATTCCATTAAAATCGAAAAAGACCTTTTTTCCTGACAAAAACTAGTAATTTGATTTCTCGTATTTGTTACTGATAAAGATTCTTCGTAACGTAAAAACTTATAGTCACGCAAAGTCTACCAAACATTCTTTAACAAACAATTTAACCAAAACCTCAAAACCTTTATATACCTAAGCTTTACTTATTCAATTCTTTGGTAACAAGTAAGTATAAATTAAAAATTTAAAAAACCCCCAACATTCGCCATTTTGAGGCGGCGGCCATCTTGGATTTACAATAATGCTATTCTACTAGTCAAGCCCTTTCATTTGATACCCATATTAAGGGAGTTATGAAAAAATATGTACCTAATGCACCATTTTGTAGCGGCGGCCATCTTGGATTGATTTTCATCAAACATAGGTAACAACACTCTCGACTAATTCACCTTTCAAACAAAAAAAACCGCATTCAAATCGGTCCACCCGTTTGAGCTCTACAGGGGAACAGACAGACACACACACACAGACACGTCAAACTTATAACACCCCGTCGTTTTTTGCGTCGGGGGTTAAAAAGCTAGAACTTTGTAGAATTTTAATTACACACCGTGACTTTAATCTACCCAAAAGTGGATTCCCTCTAACAAAGGCATCCGTTTGAGAACATATCAAATTAGGGATTAAGAGACGTAGTGAAGAGCTTAGGACGAACTGCAGCATAAAAATTAAGAACGCTAACCGTCTTCATTTTAGGTACCTACTTAGTAAGGAATCTAAAATGAAGAGCTGGCAATTTATTAGTGTTCTTTTAAACCGACATACTCGTATTATTCAGAATTTAAGCGAATTTTGGTAATTATGTATTAGGTACCTATTAAAGTATATTATTTGTATGTAATTATTATTATTATATAGGTATGCAATCACACTATCACACTAATATTATAAAGGCGAAAGTTTGTGTGTGTGTGTGTATGTTTGTTATTTTTTAACGCCGCAACTACTGAACCGATTTGGCTGAAATTTTGAATGAAGACAGATTATGCCCTTATCACATACTACTTTTTATCATGAAAAAATCCACAGTTCCCACGGGATTTTGGCTATTGTGATGCCCCGTCTAACAGTACAAATCACTTATTTTATTGTTGTTTATTATAAAACAAAGTCCCCAGCCGCGTCTGTCAGTCTGTCTGTTCGCAATAAACTCAAAAACTACTGAACGAATTTTTGTGCTGTTCTGGCCAATAGACAGAGTGATTCATGAGGAAGGTTTACGTGTATAATTTGTTGAGGTTTTGTGTAAATTGGTTGAAATAGAACGATAATTGTTGAAAATGTCGGAAAAGTCAAGTCTGGCAGCTTTCATCGAAATGGCTTGAAAAAGTAAGATAGATGTACTACCTGTGCGACGCTGGGGCGGGTCGCTAGTGTTAAATAAACACGAATATTTCATTTGTACTTTCATAAACCCCCGACGCAAAAACGACGGGGTGTTATAAGTTTGACGTGTCTCTGTGTGTGTGTGTGAGTGTGTGTCTGTCTGTTCCCCTGTAGCGCTCAAACGGGTGAACCGATTTAAATGCGTTTTTTTGTTTGAAAGGTGAATTAGTCGAGTGTGTTGTTAGCTATGTTTGATGAAAATTGGTCGCCGCTACAAAATGGCGGATTACATATTTTATCACAACGCCCTCAATATGGGTGTCAAATGAAAGGGCTTGACTAGTAGAATAGCACTATGCAAATCCAAGATGGCCGCCACCACAAAATGGCAATTTCGGGGGTTTTTTAAATTTTTAATTTAAACTTGTCATTACATTTTTGCGTGAGTATGTACCTACCTACTCAGAAATTACAGACGCGATGGGTCTTACAAAAAATATTAATCAGCACCAGAACTGAGGCTGACCGGGGTCGGATGTTAATCAAAAATGAGGTTAAATAGTGTAATTATCTCTCTACCAAAAAGAACAGATGAATAACAAATGAAAATGTAAACAAAAGCTTCAGGTAAATTTTTAAACAACTGTCGTCCTTTGTTTTTTAAGAGTTCTGTTTAATTAGAAAACACAATTTCTACTCGAGGCCCGCATATTACTTACGATAATTAATTGTAATTGTACTTTTAATTAATAAAGTAAACGTTTACTTAAATTATTCTTTACCCGACTATGGCAACCGACTGGTTTGAGTTTAGCAATCTATGTTATCTATGTTATGTATATATGTATGTTTGTTTGTATCAGATTTTGTATCGGATTCTGTGTGTCCCACCGTAGCGCCTAAACTACTGGACCAATTTTGATGAATGAGGTGTTAGTTGATTCGTTGTTATGGTCCGGGTAACTTAAACTAAATTTTATACGAAACAAATCGACCTGACGGATGTACCATCCAAAAAACTGGGGATCTCCAAAAATTTTGTTTTGCTATTGTATCTAACGGGATGTCGAATCATCATGATCAACCCATTACCGGCTCACTACAGAGCACGGGTCTCCTCTCAGAGTGAGAAGGGTTTTGGCCATAGTCTACCACGCTGGCCAAGCGGATTGGCAGACTTCACACACCTTTGAGAACGTTATGGAGAACTCTCAGGCATGCAGGTTTCCTCACGATGTTTTCCTTCACCGTTAAAGCAAGTGATATTTAAATACTTAAAACGCACATAACTCCGAAAAGTTAGAGGTGCGTGCCCGGGATCGAACTCACGACCTCCGATTAGAAGTCGGTCGTCCTAACCACTAGGCTATCACAGCTTCCGGGATGTCGAATGAAAGAAGAAAAAAATCTATATTTTAATTGCACATCTATATCTATACATATAATTAAATCGTAGACTTGCCGTATCTGTACATTAAAGATTTTTGCAGAATAATAACTGGGGGATGTTAGGGATAAGTAATAGAACGTAAAAAACCTATTTTTGAAATTTTAGTCTGTTTGTCTGTTTATCTGTTTGTCTGTATGTTTGTGCGCGCATCACGCATAAACTACTGCATGAATTGAAATGAAACTTGGAATGATTTAAGTTCATACTACGGAGTAACATATAGGATACTTTTTATCCCGAAATTCAGCGCGGTTCCCTTGGGAGAGGGTTAAAATGTGTACTTAGCTGTAATTCATTAATGCGTGGTCTGATTTCATTCATTCTTTTTTGTTAGAAAGGATATATTTTGTAGATTACAGGCTAATCTCTGAAAGGCTGGATCGATTTTGAAGGGACTTTCACTGGCGGATGTTTATATTTTGATCTACCTAAACATCCGCCAGTAAACTTTTAACAGTTTTCAGCAAGGTGTGAGCTCAAAGGAGCTTAGGGAAAATAAAACGATTCCCACGGGATTTTTAAAAACCAATATCCACGCGAACGAAGTCGCGAGTATCCGCTTGTACAAAAATATAAGCAGCAGGTACAGATAGCTATTAACATGATAATTAATCGATAGACAGACTGTCGGAAAATATGAACGAAATTAAAATAATATAATATCTACTATCAAATAATATTGTATTTCAAATTAATTTTCCATTCTAAATTCATCTGAGCTGTGGGGAAAAGGAGACTAAGTAATTTATTTAGAGGTTGCTATTGTATTACACAAAATAAGACCATAAGTACCTACGTAGATTGATTGAGATTATCGTTTCATTTATTTTTAATCGACTTCAAAAATGGAGGTTCTGTATTCGACCCATGTATGTAGTATGTTCGCGATTATTTAAAAAACCAATGAACGGATTCAGATTCTTTATTCAAAATTGGATACAATTTACAAATGACACTGAGGTATAGCTTGCTCCCTGTTTTTTGAATTTTCCGTCTCCGTCTATATGATCAGGGGACCAGTTGCGAGTGAACTAGCTGGTACTCCAGGCCCGGCGCACATCGCTGGAAGCGCGGCGGAGAGCATTTTCCTTGAGGAGCGCACGGCTCTCGGGCGGTGCGCAGCTACTCCTAGCGCACCCATGTCGTGAATTTAATTATTCAATGTTCTCAGAAAATGTTCTGTTCTGCGCTGCGCTCTGTGTGCGCCGGACTTTGGAATGCAATTATTGACCGTACTAAGTCAATAATCGTAAAAATTTAATAATATAATCTTATTAATTGTTCTCAGAAAATGCTCTGCTTTGCGCTGCTCTTGGTGTGGGCCTTCGGCCTCGCACCTTCGGGCCTTCGGCCAAGCTCACTTCAAATTAAAAGCAACCCACCCAGGTCAATGTAGTTAGTATTTCACGGAATATCACTGAGGAGCTAATGCTTCGCGTTGGTTGGATACACTATTAGTTACATTTCGATTTCGACTTTTTTATTCTGTAAGTAATTTTAATTGTGAGTAAAATTTAATGCCAATTTAAGGGTAAATCGAATCAAAGTTTGATTCGATTTACGCACGTTATCGAAGTTGCAAATTAAACACGAAACTGATGACATACACTTTTCGAGATCGCCCGATATAGGCTGCGCTAAATCTGTTTCGAGGTGTGTGCAGCAGTGGGCGGCACGCCCGTTTGTGTACCCTCGTCTATCTATAGACGCTATCTATAGAGTCGAGGTTGCACGTTTGTTGTTTTAAAATTATCCCCACGGCCACTAATATAATTTACCCCCGACGCAAAAACGACGTTTGTTACGGGTGTTATAAGTTTAACGTGTCTGTGCGTGTCTGTGTATGTGTATGTGTGTGTGTGTGTGCGTGTGTGTGTGTGTGTGTCTGTCTGTTCCACTTTACCGACTTTACAGACAACCAATTTTTTTCCACTACTATTTAAAGTAGGTTTTTACGCAAAACTAGATAGCCACACTTTCGCATTCATAATACAAGTGGGAATGTTCTTTAAAATCGTTTTTTCCGCTATCCTCCTACTCTTTGAAATAAGTATGTATTTACGCAAAAATGCAGGTGCTTTTAATCACGTTGTAGTATCGTCGACACTTGTCATTTATACAACTCTCTGGGCGGGATTAATGCCAGACACGATCTAACAAACGAGCGGCGTTCACCGGGCGGTAGGTAGATAGAGTTACCGCGAGTGCATTTTTCATGTTTTTTAGAATTATACCGTGAGGAATTTAATTTATTGTTAAGTTATGGGAGCCTACTTTGTGATGACGGAATTTCTATTAAGAAAAATTCAATAACGACTCAGGCGAAAAAAAAAATATTTTTTTTTTGCCCAAGCCGGGACTTACCCCAGGACCTAGTGATCTTCTGCCAAACAAGCTAGCCACCAAACCTATCAGATATTATGTACATATTATAGTGCATCAACAAACAGCCAGATGATTCGATCTGAACCGCGCCCATTGGGAAATCGCTACGAAATACCTTATTAGTGTAGCAAATTGGGATGCGCGTCCCAGCTGCTACGTATGTGCTACGAGCTACGTATGTGCTACGAGCTACGTAAATATTGTTGTTATTTGTGACAAAACCAGGCCTGTCTCACTTCGCTGTGTAATCATTGAGCTGGAAGTAGGTACATCGGCGCAACCCATCATCGGTCCAAATTCATATGTCCTACAGTGTCTAATGAGATATAACTATACTAGGTATAACAAACAAAAAAAAATTAAACCTATGAAAAAAGAAACTGAAAAGCGAAAAATAAAACAAACCTTTTTAATATTTATATTATTAACTCCTAAACTAATGTAAGTAAGTAATTTTGAGTCGGCAGCAACAGTAAACGTGCGCAGTTCGTGCTTTTTTTTTTTCAAACGTACAGCAAAGTAAATGGCTAAAAAACTGCGATTTGGCAACACTCCATTGTTGCGCCTTGTGCTGAGGTACACTCTTCCATATATATTTTAGTTGTTAATGTATGTTAAATACGGTAAACAACCAAACACGTGTTCATGAATCCGTCATTCAAAATGCATCTGACACGTCAACATTGTCGTCGGAATCTACGTCAAAGCTAAGTAGTATGAGAAGAAACGCAATAGGCGTAAAAGCCGTAAGAGCCGCAATATTTAATAATTATAAAATGCGTTTTAATTCAGCAGCAAGATACTCTGCTGACGTCTGTGGGACTGAAAAATGGACTTGCCTCCCTTGCGGCTCTTGTGCTACCTAGGACTCTTTAAATGCGACCATAATATTATGCAATCTCCTTTATCTGGATTTGCAATCACTATCAATTTATGATAAAATAGGCAAAGGTACATATTTTAAATCTACTATCTACCTAATTTATGGAAAATGAGATAAAGTTTTATTATTAGAATCTTGAATGAATTAATGAATGAAATATACTTTATTGTACACCAAAAACATACATTAATTGAAAGAAACATACATTTTAAAAGAAATAGGTACAAATGGCGACCTTATCGCTTAGAAGCGATCTCTTCCAGGCAACCTCGTTGAGGAGAATATAATAACTAGTGAGAAGGGTCTAAGGGTGTACGCTAATATAAGAGGAAATTAAAAGTATATATATGAACAATAGACGTATAAATACTTACATACGAAAATACATAAAATATACCTACATACAATCTTTTTTTTTTCAAATTTTTCTTGATTATCCTAATGACTGCAAATTATAGTTATACCTAATAGTGTTATATCTTCGCCAGTGATACATTTTTTCTGAAGGAAAAACATCACGAGGAAATCTAAGATAGCTAGATAGCTACTATCTAAGATAGCTACTCGTATCTCGGGAAAGATCTGAGATGTTACATTACACAGGCTGGCGTGTCGGAGACACATTCACATTCAAACAGTGGGACTTCTTTGTGAGCCATCGGTCCGTGAGAGGGCTACAAAAGGAACAATGTACGCCCTTTGTTTTATCCGACACGCAAACGCACGGCAGTTGCCTAAGGATCGTTCGTGAAAATTGGATTCCCGTTACGACTACTGTCGCCATAGAAATAGACAATCAAGGATAAAATTATAAAGTGGAAGGCAAACGCATGCCAAATTGATGCGCAGTTGTGCACAAATTTTCAAAATCACACTCAGTACGCGTTGAGAGATTTCGACGTAAATTATTTGTTTTAGTTCACAATAATGTAAAATGCCATTTTGCGCAATTTTGAACAGAAGAGATCAGAACACAGAAGTTCAGAAATAAATCGCAAAAAGCATGTATTTCCTATCACATGAACGTAAAATGTTTATTTTGGCACGCGTGAATTCAAACTCTTACGAGTGAAGACCGAGATTTTCTCGTCGAAGACTATATAATAGAGTCTTTATTGTCTTCGACGAGGAAGTGTACACATAATTTTCTCGTGGGTCACCTGCTAGTGCAACAGGGTACATCAGCTTGTGAAACGAAACATTTCTGACTATAATCGATGTTGACAGAATATAATAGCAGATAGACAGATAACCAGATAGTATAGGCATTAGGCCTCTTTGACAATTTAGTGGCTTCAACCGTGGCTAGTTACCACCCTATCATATTATATTATATACAATGAACACAAAATTACTTTGCTATAATCCGCTCACAGTTACTGTTAGCGGATTATAGCAAATAGCAAAGTAATTTTGTGTTCATTGTATAATATCATGGAATTCCGCAAAGTAACGCCTACTTCTATTCAACATACCACCCTATCGGTAAAAAACATGCCACCAAGCTTAGAATAAATAGGTAAAGAAAGGCAGTCGTCGACGCGGCGATAAGCCGTTTTTAGCAAGCCTAAAAGGCTATCGTCGCGTCGTGCTCAAGGTACTCATGCGCTTGTGTGCGTGTCGGCAAATGTAATTACAGGGCACACATGGGTTGGTTTATAGCTTACGTTTCGAGCGGAAATTTGTTAGAAACTTCCATTCTAAGCGTAATAGTTCGATGCCACCAAGTGATTTAACGTTCAAGTACGTTGCCGCATAGAAAAACGATTGGTTTATTAACTTATAGTTCATCTTCATCTTCATCTTCATTCTGGGCAGGTGTCCGCACATAAACCATACAGGTCTGTTGTGCGTGATGTGCCTCTTGCGTTGAAGTCTTCACTCCAGCCATCCGAGGTCACTCCAGAAGCCTAGCAGGCCGCCCAGGTTGCCGAGGACTTCTTGGAGTGAGGCTGGGGATCCTAGATGAATCCTGCGTTGTTCGGTCACGCCCGTGCACTCTAGGAGCACGTGCGCTGGTGTTTCATCTGTCTCCATGCATGCTCTGCATAGAGGACTGTCTGTGACACCTATAATGAAAAGGTGTTTGTTTAGTGGGCTGTGCCCTGTTATGAGTCCCACCACCTTCCTGAGTTTACCTCTGTTTAGGTGCAGTAGTTTGTTAGTTAGTTGTTGGTTCAGAGTAGGAAAGGCTTCCTTTGTCTGACGGCAGTCTGTGGTATTGTTCCAGAGTGTTGAATGTTCCTTGCGTGTTAGTGCATGCAACCAGGTCTTGTACTCACTGAAAGGAATAGGTACCATAGGTTCCGGTCCTGCAACTTCCAGTGTCGTGGCCTTACGTGCTAGTTCGTCAGCTGCTTCGTTGCCCGGGTCTCCCGCGTGTCCTTTGATCCACCGTAAGGTGATATCATTGGAGACGGAGAGTTCTTCCAGGGCTTTATGGCAGTCTTGTATGAGTAGGGATGTTGACGTGGTACTAGCCAAGGCTTTGAGAACGGCTTGGCTGTCCGAGTTAATGTTAATTTTAAAATTTGTTACCTGTCTGTTGGTCATTGCTATGACTGCTGTTGTGATTCCAGCACACTCTGCTTGGAAAACGGAGTTGTCCTTACCGAGTGCGTGGCTTATCTGAATGTTGAGTTCTTGGCAGTAGGCTCCAGCTCCTGTGCCAGTTATAGTTAATGGTAACTTATAGTTATGGGTTTAATAAAAACTGCTTTACCCCTTCCAGGCGATTGTAAAACAATAGAATAAGCACGTGGCAAAAGTTCCTTCTGGAACTTAGCAGGTAAATGCGATTCACTGGAGTCTCAATATATCCGATTGCTTAGTAACTCTACCGTCTACTGAAAAACGTTTGATTGACAGTAGATTCATGGTGAATACACACGTGTTTGATTTATTTTGCGAAGCATTGAGGTGAAATGCTGAGCTTGAATAAATAATGATGGTCACATCGATCATATAGGTACCATCGCGTCGTATCAGGGTGCCTATGAGACATAGTCAGTAGAAAATTATGCATGTTAGTTTCACACAAGTATAAAGGGTTTATTTACTTCAGTGCATCATCATCATCATCATGATCAACCCATTACCGGCTCACTACAGAGCACGGGTCTCCTCTCAGAGTGAGAAGGGTTTTGGCCATAGTCTACCACGCTGGCCAAGCAGATTGGCAGACTTCACACACCTTTGAGAACGTTATGGAGAACTCTCAGGCATGCAGGTTTCCTCACGATGTTTTCCTTCACCGTTAAAGCAAGTGATATTTAATTACCTAAAACGCACATAACTACGAAAAGTTAGAGGTGCGTGCCCGGGATCGAACCCACGACCTCCGATTAGAAGTCCGTCGTCCTAACCACTAGGCTATTACAGCTTTTTTTTTTCTTCAGTGCATTAGTAAGAAAATTTGTTATTTTGTCATCATTAACACCTTATCCAATATTGTACCTACTCACAAACAAATAAATTGAATATAATTGAGACTCGTACACATTGGCCCATTGAAAAACCCAATACCTAACAATTATTGCGTGAACCGGGAACTCGTGATCTGCAGTCGAATATATGCTAACCACTAGTGACTAGACCAAGGAGGCAAAAAATATGCGCCGAATCGAAAACCTCAGCTGTTTTGGAGGTCAATCTAAAATAACGTCCGAAACTCTGGCACAACATTTGTGTTAGATACGTTCTAATTATAACTATCTAAGTAATTCTAACTAGTTCTAATTTATACTAGCACAGTAGTGAATTCGTGGAACTTATTTCTAAGTTTTCAATTTGCTCCGCCACAACTACCTAGACCAAAAGTTGTTTTCCCTTATTTTCAATCGCGAAAACAAACCGCCGCTAAATCTAACCCCCGTCCGTCGTTAGTGACCGTAAGCTCGATAAATTCAAGACAAGAAAGAAAGAAAACTCATCACGCGTCAGCCGCAGCCGCTAGGCATGAATGCCGAACGTAAAGCTAGGTGTACACTTTTATTTTTCCGACTGTGAATTTGTTGCATCATTCTATGTTCTACATATTTCCTTTATTTTCTTTATCTGCTAAGTAGGTATAGATCGACCAGAATCTCATGAAAAATAGGGAAATGAAATTTCAAGGTTAGCAACACTACGGCTGCCCTAGCGATAAACAAAGCAACTGACATTTTTTGTGAAATTGACTTTTTGCATTAACAAAAGTTTTATGTCGAGTAGTTTTTTACCACAGTTTAATATTTCAAATAACTTGAACCGTTTACTGAAATTTAAATTGCCCAAACAAAGTAACTGCACTCACTAACCCGGAATATAAATGCAAAAACCAAGTAAACAACAAGCACAACACAAAAACAAAGTAATTGGATGTTGATTACTTTGTTTTTGTATTTAAAATGCAGTTGCTGGATTTTTCGCTTCGTGAAACGATCCCAGGTAAGGTGTTCTGAATGTAATTACTTTGTTTATCACTAGGGTAGCCGAGTTAACCTAGTGTTGCTTACTACAAAATTTAACTTCCCCATTTTTCATGAGATTCTGGTCGGTCTTTATTCCTTTTTGCTCAATGTTAAGAACATCTATTAATCACACAATGATAGAGGTTTTCTTAGGTTAAGTGATAATATAGTGCAAAGTGAGTGCAAACGACTATAGTCTGATTTTTAATTCGGTGGAATTCTGACAGTTGTCATTTTAAAATAGAATTAGTTATTTGTATAAAAAACAGGGTTACCACCTGAAGTACGATTTTACCCCAAACTAAAGTACTTGAAATATCTGTCAAGCATTTGTCATATCTAACATGAGGCAATTGATTTTTATTATGTTTTGAAATTATTTATTTATTTAAGTTGTGAAAATATTATCTTTTTTGTGGGTTTTATCTCTGGTAACATTAAGAAACGTTAGAATTCCACGGAATTAAAAATCAGACTATAACTAGTATTAAGTATTTACTAGTATAGTATTACGTGTCGCATTGTTCTTGTCAGTAGTAGTTCACTTGTATGAAGCGTGAAGAGTGTAACTAGATACAACCAAAATCGACAGGAGTGTAACTAGATACAACCAAAATCGACAGTTTAACACTCCAACGGACAAAGAAAATGAACATACATACAATACATACAATACACACACAACATACAGCAGTCAATAACGACTCAATTACAAAAGTAGGTGTTCTACATTGCCATTTGAGTCGCTTGTGTTGGGACTCAGGGCCACTTGAATACGAAACCACGAGTAGAGATAGTCCTATATTGTATTATTAAACCAATGTTTTCAGCTTTAAGTAAATAAATGTGTTATATTAATTACAAACGTCAATACTCCGTATTATCTTAGGGCATGTTACAATATATCAATTCTCAATATTGTCACGGGAAACTTAGTCTATGTGTGTATACACAGGTGAAAGGTTAATTAAATGTTACAATTCCCAGAGTGTATCCAACCCCTTTCGCGTGTCAAACACAAGTGAGCGAGCACCAGATCTCTGTTAGATATCCGGCCACGACTGAACGAAAACAAATAGGAAACTTGATAGTGTTAAAGGGATATTCGATACAATATTTTCCTTGGGGCTATGGCAAATTTTCGGTCATAAAAATAATAAAGGCCGTTGCCAAAATGTTTAATCTAAGCAGATAAATCAGAGGTACGATTGTGTAAAATTGTATTTGGATTATCTAAATCGTACAGCATCTTCATAGATGCTGTATGGAGTTTGTGTATGCAAATTGTGTATGAGCTCATACCCCATAATATATACAATTCGAATTAGCCGTTTGTACATTGATGGCCGTTTGACAGATGAAACCTTAAGATTTATACGTTGAATAAACCGTACGTTAAATGAATACGATTTTTATAAACAATCGCATGGCAGGAATTAAGAGATTCGTAGAAGAACGTGTTTGAGTAGTTTAAAGTATATATTTATATACTTTAGTATTTATATAGTTCGCGTGGATATATATTAGTTTTTAAAAATCCCATAGGAATCATTTTGTTTTTCCTAAGCTCCTTTGAGCTCATATCATGCTAAAAACTGTTAAAAGTTCACTGGCAGATGTTTAGGTAGATCAAAATGTAAACATCCGCCAGTGAAAGTCCCATCAAAATCGATCCAGCCTTTTAGAGATTAGTCGGTAATCTTTAAAGTATCTACTTTCTAACAAAAAAAGAATTAATGAAATCGGACCATGCGTCATTGAATTACAGCTAAATACACGTTTTGACCTTCATCCCCTCTCCCTAGGGAACCGTGCTGAATTTCGGGATAAAAAGTATCCTATATGTTACTCCGTAGTATGAACTTCAATCGTACCAAGTTTCGTTTCAATCTATTCAGTAGTTTTTGCGTGATGCGCGCACAAACATACAGACAAACAGATAAACAGACAAACAGACAAAAATTCATTCAAAAATAGCTTTTTTACGTTCTATTACTTATTCCTAACATCCCTCAGTTATTATTTTGCAAAAATCTTCAATGTACAGATACGGCAAGTGTACGATTTTATTATATGTATAGATATAGATGTATAGATTTAACCAGTTTTGGACTGTCCTTATAAATAAATAAGATATAAACAATGTTTACTGCCACTGATGAAATACATCTCTGAGATATGATCACTTACTAAGCCTTATAAGAATCATTCAGCGGGCGATAGAGAGAGCGATGCTCGGAGTTTCTCTACGTGATCAAATTAGAAATGAGGAGATTCGCAAAAGAACTAAAGTAACCGACGAAAGCTTCAAGAGTCGTGAAGCCTGAAGTTCCAATGGGCGGAGCGCATATTTCGACCGTCATATGTCGTTCTAATTGGCTAACGACCTACGATCAAACGATGAGATTTTATCGTACGATGAGATTTTGTCGTACGATGAAAATTAGTACTGCGAACGCGACTTCAATTCACGCTTAAAAAATAAAATAAAATAAATAAATAAATAAATACTCACACATACACACACGGTCGTCTGTTCCTAAAGTAGGCAACTTAATGCCTGTGTTATAGGTAACAGCCGACTGATAGAGATATTTACATATAAATACATATATATTTTAATAAAGGTATACATACACAAAAAGCTGTGATAGCCTAGTCGTTAGAACGACCGACTTCTAATCGGAGGTCGTGGGTTCGATCCCGGGGCACGCACCTCTAACTTTTCGGAGTTATGTGCGTTTTAAGTGTTTAAATATCACTTGCTTTAACGGTGAAGGAAAACATCGTGAGGAAACCTGCATGCCTGAGAGTTCTCCATAATGTTCTCAAAGGTGTGTGAAGTCTGCCAATCTGTTTGGCCAGCGTGGTAGACTATGGCCAAAACCCTTCTCACTCTGAGAAGGAGACCCGTGCTCTGTAGTGAGCCGGTAATGGGTTGATCATGATGATGATGATATATGAATATACATACATATTATAAATACACCCAGACTCGGAGCGGGAATCGAACCCGCGACCCCGGAGCTTAGAGGATTCATATGTCTGATTCGGTCGTACGACATCGCATCGTTTGATTGTAACGATCGATAACCAGTTATGCCAGCGGGATAGACGTTGGGGTTCCAAGTTGCTGGAATGGCGACCTCGCATCAGAAGATAAAGTGTTGGCAGTCTGCCTCTAGGTGCACGGACGATATTAAAAGAGTTGCAGGGAGCTACGATAATTTTTATTAAAAACTTTACACACTAAACTAATTCAAACGTTTTGGCGTAGCTACTAAAAAAGCAAAACGAAATGAAAACAATTTGTGCAAGCACTTAAAAGTTTAAGCTTTATTACAGTGCTAGAGTTTAAAATTTAGTATTTCGCATACTTAGTATGGAAATAAAAACAATTTAAACTCGCCTGAACTAACATAGTTTACGTACGTTTTATGAAATATTTAAAACGGGTGTTTTAGTTTCACACGGTACAAAATCATTCGAGAAAACGGCAGGATTATGCTACCTCAAGTCTTTTAATTTATGTATTTAAAAATAACAAATAACAGCTTACAAAAAAAAACCGACTGAATTTAGTCCCACGTAGAAACATAAACCAAACAATTATTATACTATAGATCAAACAATTATTATATTATAATACTAGCTGACCCCCGCGACTTCGTTCGCGTGTTTATAGGTTTTATATAGGATCGGATCGGATCCCATAATTCTTTTATGTACCTAAACTAAATGTAGCCTGTTACTCCTTATAACATTGAAAGTTCCATTAAAATCGATCCAGCCGTTTCGGAGATCAGCTGGAACAAATAGACAGAACGACAAACATAAATTTAAACGCACGCCAGTTTAAAATAAGCCGTACGTACAAAGATCCGGGTCCCAAGTTATTTGAACCCAATAAATGTCTGTCATTTCTAAACTAAAAAACTTATGACCTTGAAATATTTACGGGACAATACTTAAAGTACTACCTTTCTAACAAAAAAAGAATGAGAGAAATCGAACAATGCGTTAATGAATTACAGCTAAATACACGTTTTAACTTTCATCCTCTCTCCCAAGGGAACCGTGCTGAATTTCGGGATAAAAAGTATCCTATGTCCTACCTCGGAGTATAAACTCAAATCGTGCCAAGTTTCATTCGAATCCATTCAGTAGTTTCGGCGTGATGCGCGGCCAAGATACAGACAGACAGACAGACAGACAGACAGACAAAAATGAAAAAAATTGCAGTTTTGGCTTCGGTATCGATTATAGAGTGCCCCCCCAATAAAAAATTTCAAAATATCTTCAATGTACAGAATTGGATCTGTTACAGTTTTATTATATTATAGATAGATCTTAATTAGAATCGATAGATCACCTAAGAACCCTAACAACTTACTAGTATAAAACAAGCCTGATAAATAAAAATAAAAACACACAAATTTTTTTTATAGTTCTGGGCTTACATTGTAGGGAACATGATAGGCCAAGGAAACCGATACAGACAATACCTCAGACCTTGCTCATCATTACGGAATTATGCAAACAATAGAACTTGTTTGTCAGCAAAATGCAAATACGCCAGATAGGCCTCGACTCGTCGGGAAAACGTCTCGATTTCCCCGCGCATAAACAACAATCCAACGCGGAAGTTATGGCTGTTTGTGTATTTATTTATTTCACTGTTTCAGACCCTATTCAGACCTTGTTCACGCGGCATTTACTTCACATGTTTTTTGTATGAGGCTTCTTACCTCACGAAGTCATGACATAGTATATTGTGTATCTATACCTAACTATACTTAGAACAGTTTGCACGTAAAACGCTGTGTAAGTTTTTTGCAGTACTTGAATAACTTCTGTTAGCTACGTCAGAATAAGTACAAGTATAAATTAAAAATTTAAAAAACCCCGACATTCGCCATTTTGTGGCGGTGGCCATCTTGGATTTGCATAGTGCTATTCTACTAGTCAAGCCCTTTCATTTGATACCCATATTAAGGGAGTTGTGAAAAAATATGTAATCCGCCATTTTGTAGCGGCGGCCATCTTGGATCGATTTTCATCAAACATAGCTAACAACACTCTCGACTAATTCACCTTTCAACCAAAAAAACCGCATTCAAATCGGTCCACCCGTTTGAGCGCCACAGGGGAACAGACAGATACACACACACACACACACACACACACACACAGACACGTCAAACTTATAATACCCCGTCGTTTTTGCGTCGGGGGTTAAAAAGGAATCGGGAAACATTGGAGACAATCGTATTTTTAACAGATTTCAAAAAAGGAGCAGGTTCTCAATTTGTCGGAAGCTTTTTATTTAGAAGCGATTTGAGCACTACATCTCTTCTTCATTTACTGCCAAACCACATTGTACCGCAACGCCAGAAAAAGTTAGCAGTAGAAGATTACAAAAATATAATGACTAACATCCCCCGCACACTGGGCCACTCGTGGCGACGGCTAGTGGCCGGCCACTAGTCGCGGAAGAGATTTTACGTACATTTTATATGGTACGCACCGCACACTGAGCGCTCGGGTGGCCGCGTATGAGCCACAAGAAAATGTATGAAAAATACGTGTAATAGCCGCGACGTGTGGCGGCCAATAGTCGTCGCCACTAGTGGCCCAGTGTGCGAGGGCTGTTATACGGAAAATATTAATCACGTTCAATATTATTGTTTTAAAGCTGTGATAGCCTAGTGGTTAGGATGACCGACTTCTAATCGAGGTCCCGGGCACGCACCTCTAACTTTTCGGAGTTATGTGTGTTTTAAGTATTTAAATATCACTTGCTTCAACGGTGAAGGAAAACATCGTGAGGAAACCTGCACATCTGAGAGTTCTCCATAACGTTCTCAAAGGTGTGTGAAGTCTGCCAATCCGCTTGGCCAGCGTGGTAGACTATGGCCAAAACCCTTCTCACTCTGAGAGGAGACCCGTGCTCTGTAGTGAGCTGGTAATGGGTTGATCATGATTATTGTTTTATAATTAAGGTCGTGAAAGGAGTAAGTGCAGTATTACAAAGAGCCCTTTGAATTTGTTGACCTGTAAACCCACCTCGCAGCCCTCGTCACAGGAACGCGTATTTTGCTTTACGTGTTCAGTACGTAGGTACGTTTTGAATAGGCAATTAAAAAATAGTGAAATCGAATGTAAACCTACTCGGGAAATAATATTCAGGCCGCGTTCAATTACAATTATTCACGCTCGGCAAATAGTGACGAGACAAATGCGTCGTCAATTAATTATTTACACCCCCTTCGTTGTTTGTCGACAAACAACTCTCAGGCCAGGCCAAGCACAGTGCGGTTTAGCTTTCTCACGGCTTTTGTATTTTTTTAATTTTTTAAGTTTCTTTTGGCGTGTTATGAAAAAATGATGAGAGTGAATTTTTATGACGCGCGCGCACAGGGTGACATGAAAAACGACATATTGAAGTTGCTCGCTAACCTCTTGACTGTCAGACGCTTCGCTAACAAACATGGCCGTCTGTTGCGCCATCTAGTGTTGTAATTAATTGTTAGTATTTGCATGCAAATTATAACTTTTTACGCATGTTTGCGTGTACATAAGTAGGTAGGTAAACACTTTTTTTTTTGGAACGAAGTTCCTTATCGCGCGTTTCGAAAGGAGGCTAGACGGAAAAAAATTAAGACCAAAAATTGTAACGACACTTTTTGCTATAGTTGTAAGCCGTGCGGCGTGCGCGTGTTTCTCTGTCTGTCTCTCTCTCTTATAGTGTGGAACTTCGTTCCATCCGGGTGTCCCTTGACACCTCTTAAGATTTTTTTTTTAAATTTGATAACAAGTTAAGCCGCCGATCGTGATCATCTAGTGATGAGCCGTGAGTAATAATGCAGTTTAAGATGGAAGCGGGCTAAACTGGAAGGGGTATGGCACTTTAATTAAACCCATTCGTCTAATGGGGCCTGTCACACTATCAATACCGTATCACGATCCACGGATCGCGGATTTCAAGACCATCCGGAAATCCATCAGTATTGACGCAAAAAAACGGCCAAACCATCAATAATTGGATCGCGTATCGCGGATCGCGTGATAATACTGATAGTGTAACACCCCCCAATGGGTTTCTTCGTACGTGCGGCTTGGCGGCACTTGTTTGCCGTTAGGGAGATAATTAGCCACAACCAGACCAGACCTAAATAGAACCATTTTAATTTTAACAAGAAATAATTCAGAAATTATAAATTCTCAAATTGTTACTGCCACACTGTAAGAAAGAACAGCGCTCAAAAAAAAAATGTATCGACAAACAGTTGCAAAATCCGCGGGAAAACGCTAAATACAGACTGTTTATTGTTGTTAATTGAATATTAATTGTTAACTGTATCTGTAACAGTTGGTGTTACAGGTTATTAGGCATACAAGAAACAACAATCCCCCATACAAATGGGTAACCTATAGATACAAATTTTTTGAGAAACATTGTCGCACTGATTGTGCTCGAGCTGCTGGGTTATTCTGTAACTTAGTTAGCAACTGAAAATAGTAGCCAACGAATTAGTTTGATATACATTGCTGCTTTACTGTGGGGAATATAAAGTGTTTTCATAATTTTACACAGTAAAGCAGCAATGTATATCGAACTAATTCGTTGGCAACTATTTTCAGTTGCTAACTAAGTTACAGAATAACCCCCCTGGTGTTACGGATGTTATACAGATACACCTACACCTTACACGGTACATTCACCCATTGATGTTTTCTGAACCGTGATTTAAGATGAGACGTTTTTATTCTTTAATTGCTCAAATCGTCCTACGAACATGTTCACACGCCCACGAGTCCTAAAAAAATATGAATCCAAAAGAATTATTTTATTGTTAATAGCGAACTGTGAACAGAATAAATCGTTAAGCGTACATCTTTTGATGTATTTTTAAATTAAATTCCAAAACCAATCAAGTCTACTGTCGGGATGATTGCTTACTGGACTATGTGAGTAGGTACCTACTTGCTATCGAAATCGACAATGGACAAGTTTCCAATATTTTTTTAAATTTATTATATAAATTTAAGTAAAATAAAACAAAAATCTGAAAGAATTATTAAATAATCTCAAAAACTGAAAAAGTTATTGAACTTTAAAATTGTTAATTTCGTTTCACGCGGCGCTCTAGCGTACGTCATCCACCCCGCTCAGAGGTATTTTTTCCATGTAAATTTTCTTGTTTTACCAATTTCTCCGAGATTACTGAACCGATTTGCGTGATTCTTTTTTTAATCAACAGCTGAGGATGTTTGTAAAATGGTCCTATAGATTTTTTCGAAAAAAAGATTTATTTTTTTATTTTTTTTATTTTACAAAATAGTAAACATGGAATAAATAGCTCCGAATAGACGTGGTGACGTCATATACTCGAGTGAGAAAAAATTTGCGTTGAAATACATGAACTTAAATAAATAATTAATTTCTCCTTCATTTATCGATGAATTTCAAAAATTTTTTGACTGATTTATTAGTTTTAATGTATATTTTAATGCCATTGTCTTCGATGTGATATTTTCAACTTCAGGAAACTTCCTCATTACATAAAAATTAAAAATATGTATATAGGGTGAATGTTCTATAAGTCGGCACTTTAAGCGTCGTGTCATGTTTAAAAATTCGTAGACGTGTCAAACGAAGCAATTTCAGTACAATGTTTTTTTCTTCTAATACTTCATGCTTTTGACTTTTAGAATAAATTTTTAATACCCGCTTTTTGCATAAAGAAGTATTTTTTTTAATTTATTTTAAAAAAAAAGTACTGATTTGCGTAAGCTCGGCACCTTTGTCCCTCTCTCCGGCATTTGTGTTCTCAAAGTCGGCCCTCATTTTTTTATTAGAAAATTAGCTTTTACCCCCGATATTGTCCGCTACAATTTATGTTTTTTTTAATATTTATAGTAACTCTTTCCTCGTTTTCATTTTATTCATTTTCCCGCCAAAAAAAAAATACACTTTTTCGAAATTAATAGAATTTTTGAAGAAATAGATATATAATTTTTTTTAACAACCTTGACAAACAATCAGACAATTTTTATATAGATAATATTAAGTTTATTCAATAGGGGCCGACCTTAGGAATAACCCAAATTCTTAAGTCGGCACCCCCTGCCGATCTCAGGCACCTCATACTACTGGTTTTCCTTAGCCCGGCACCCCTGTTTTTTCTGTAACTACGCAAAATAATTGAGTTAAATCACTATAACACGATGTCAAATATTACGCAAAACAAATTAAATCGCAACAACAAGTCTTAAATATTATAATACGTAATTTATTTCTTACCAAACGACGTTCGGAAAGTAGCAATTTTGTAGGAAATTCAGCGATTTACGCACTCGCGCTCGTTCTAAGCGAAAATTGAGGGAAAGGGGTGCAAAAAAAGTTCTGCCTTATTTTAGAACTATTTCCCCATTGGAGCAATACTAAATAAAAAAAATACCCATTGCGATTAAATGACACCAAAACGATAATATCGACAGAAATATAACGAAGTGCCGACTTAAGGGGGGGTGCCGGCCTAAGGAGCGTCCATCCTACCTACCTAATTACTTAGTTACATATTTATCATCAACCGGCCTTGGCTTCGGAATGTGTGAGTAATTATATTGTATCGAATAATTCCTTTTCTTTCTCTTAACATCATTATTCCTTGTCTACATTAATAGGGAAACTCTGTGCCAACTTGATGCAAACAAATTTTTATGTTGCGTAATTTTACGCCATCAACGTAGACGGGGGCGGGCAGTCGTCAATCTTTGAGTTGTTTTAGCAAATAATTACGTTTTGTTTTGTAAATTATGGGGCCTCATTCATTTCAGTAATAATAGACTGAGAAAGATGAATTTGGTAGATTTAAGGTCCGGAGGGCTATATTCGGAGTATCCCTGCGGGAGTAAACCATAAATAAGGGGATCTGTAGAAGTGGCGAAGCTGATGTTTCAATGGACGGGGCATTTAGTTAGAAAGTAAATAAATGTTGGGATCCTAATAAGCTGGAATGGAGACCCCTACAACATTAAATGAATTACAAGGAGCCGCGCTGGATTCAAACGGCGCAATTTCGATTCGTGTGGGAGTCCCTAGACAAGAGATCTATGTCCAGATGTGGATGTCTGTCGGTTCAAGGTGGTTCAGGTGTCGGTCAACCGCGTACGCGGCTGACCGCGCGGCTAGCCGCTTTTATATTTTTATATGCAACCGCTCATTTTGTACGCACTAAACCGCGACGAAATTCTATGAAGAGGCTAGCCGCGCGGTCAGCCGCGTACGCGGTTGACCGCTAATGCGTATGAGGGCTTAGTTAAATGTAACAACGTTGCAATACGGGTCACACGCGTGACCAACGCTTATATCATACATCTGAGAACTCATGAAGAACAGGTTTTGTTAGCGGCCTTAGAGCCTTTTCAGAGATATATCTCTGAATTCTATAGAATTATTAGCCCCGCAGGTGTGAAAACTACGGTCTCCACGAAGCCTACGTACGGAATGTTTTATGAAACAATATGATGCGTAGAGCTTGCTTGCGGGGCTATACGCGTGCGTGACGATATACTCTCCAAAATCTCTTAAATGGAAAACGGTATAAAAAAGTCAGCATTGCTTTTCAAAGTATAATTAGCACCCCCGAAATATATTTCCTAAATGCGACACTACCGCCCCGCTGCGCAGAATAAGTCGTAATTTATGAAACAAGGCCAATTTCGAATTCCGTCGAATCTATAGGCTACTTAACAACACAAAGTGGTAATAATGACAAGAAACGAGATAATGGCAACAAGAAGCTTCCTAATGAGCGCGAGAGTAAATACGCGTATATTTATTATTGTACGAGTGTGTGATGTATTGCGTTAACATGCGTGAAGTGATTGACTGAGGGCGAACATTGACATGGATAGAACAGCGTTATTTATTTGATTCTAATTGGATACTCTACTTTTGCTCGATCTTCGTGATTAAGCTTGGAGCAGAAACAAAATAAGTGTGGGGTTATTAAAGGGGCGGATAAATAAACTTAGAAACCACCAACGCATTAGCAACTCCTTGGATTCTGCAATAATCACTGAACATCACTGTTAACCCACCTACCTACTAGTAACCGTTGGTTTCCTAAGTTTTTTATCAAAAAAAATCTGATTTATTACTTCCTAGCTGATGCCCGCCACTTCGTGAAAACAGGTTTTTTTTGAAATCCCGTGAGAACTCCGGGATAAAAAGTAGCCTACGTTCTTTTCTCAGGTCTAGTCTATCTCTGTACCTTTCGGCAAAATCGGTGCAGCGGTTTAGGCGTGAAAACGTAACAGACAGACAGAGTTACTTTCACATTTATAATATTAGCATTAGTTATGGATAATATGGATATGTAAGATATTATATAGGTAGGTATTATCTTAGGTATTATTATAGGGTGGATGGTATACGACTCGAGCTCAATACTATTCCAAAAGAAAACTTTTTAATTTCAACGTACATTTGCTGAGCCCTGAGGCACTACTAACTATTCTTACCCCGAGGTTTCCTGTGTAACTGTCCGTATAAATCGGCCATTCAGTATGTAAATCAACTTCACAACAAAACGTCGTGATGTGAAATCCACATACTCTGTTATTTAACAGATTTACGCTCGTACTTAACGTTAAATTAACGTAACGTACTTAACGTTAAATTGAACTAATATACTTAGCTCTTCTAATTCGCAATTGCTTTGTGAAGTATGAAAAAGCTTTCATTAATTTAAGCTTGAATTAACTTCAGATATTTGATTAAAGAGAGATAATCACGCTTTGATTAAACTATAGAACGCCTTTAGATTTGATTGAAAATTGAAACAGGCGTCAGCTGTTGCAATTCAGTGTGACTCAAGTAAGCTTGAGATTAGCAGCGCTTGTGTACCTTAAAATTCAAGGCCAATGTTCTAACCACGAGGCTTTGAAACTAATCGCAGATTAAAAGGTTAGTTGTAAAGTTCGCGAAGTTGATAAGAACTATAATTACTAGCGAGAGTAGGGCTATTAATATCGATAGTTACGATTAAAATTATTAATGTGGATAATATTAGGTATGTTAAATTAGAGAGAGTCACATCTGTGACATAAATATATAAAACCATCGGACCGTGACCCTTGCATGATATTATAATTTAACTAGCTTCTGCCCGCGGTATCGCCCGTGTAAATTTCAGTTTTTCACAAATCCCGAGGGAATCGTGGATTTCCGGTTCCCGTTCCCGCTCCCTTTTCCAACCTTTATACCTAATTTCAAGAAAATTTGCTATAGTAGTCTAACTATAGCTGTAGCTATAGATTTCAGTTTTTTCAAAATCCCGCGGGAACTGTGGATTTTTTCAGGATAAAAAGTGGCCTATGTGTTAAGTCAGGGCATAGTCTATCTCCATTCAAAGCATATCTTCATATCTCAGCCAAATCGGTTCAATCGGTTCAATAACTTCACCCACACTTACAGTACAGTACCTAGCGCCAATTTTAACAACGTCTTTCAGTGTGTGTATTAATTTACAAGGCATCTCCGCTACAACGCATCTAATTTAAAGGCGTCCTCCTTCGCAACCCTTTATAATAAATTTTAATGACACTCTATTAAATAACAACGTTCCTCTTTGTCAAAGCTCTCCCTTCACTCGCAAGTACGTGTAGCCTGTAGGACGTAGGTGTTTATGAGTGACGGCACTAATTAGTTAACAATGTACAAAGTGCTGTTTACACACCTCCTTTAATAAAGTTATCTTGCTTGACTGTGTACCTTTTGAGGTGAACGTTCATAATTATTTTATATTGTACTAGCTGACTCCCGTGACTTCGTTCGCGTGTTTTTCTTTGCTATAAACCTCACGGAGCCCGAGACCTTTCCAACGAATACAAAACCGTGGAAATCGGTTCGTGCGTTCTGGAGTTATAGCGTCAGGAAGGAAAACCCAACTTATTTTTATATAGTAGATATTATGCGTATTGTTTTTTTAAACGACTTCAAAAAAGGAGGTTCTGTATTCGACCCGTATGTATGTGTGTATGTACTATGTATGTATATGTATGTATGTTCGCGATTATTTCAAAAACCAATTAACCGAATTTGATGATTTTTTTACTATCATAATCTACTTAGATACTTTCTAGAGGTTTTCATTTAAAACAAACCTAGTTACATGATTCTTATACATATTATATTATTATGAAGTTAAACGAATAATATATTGTATAATATTTGTGATTGATACACCGATTTCTCTGAGATTGCTGAATTTTTCCTAGAATATAGTTTGTTTTATTCATTTACAAGGCCTTGACTACGATCTCACCTGATGGTAAATTATGACGATGCAGTCTAAGGTCGAAGCGAGCTAACCTGGAGGAGGTAAGTATGGCAGTTTTTATTAAACCTATACCCCTGATCGATTTATAAACCTACTGAAAAACACAATTTTTGAAGATTTGAAGATAGGTCATGCCACGGCCGAAACCACTCCTCTATATTTGTCATAAAAAAAACAATGACTTTGTGTAATATTTTAATTATTACATCAAATATCCACGATTTATATTCATAAATACATAATTAAGTATATTACAATACCAATTTTATTAATTCCTACAATAAATCTCAAAATTTTAACACGAAATCTTTCAAATATTGCTATAATTGGAATCATCACATTCAAGTTATTTTTCAGTAGAGGAAGGTACAATAAGGTACAAGAAGAAGTTCACAATTTATTGCAAGAGCCGCAAGAGATGCGAGAAGTGCATTTATCTGTACTGAAAATGAGAGTGACGTCAGCATCGGGCGTGACAAAGAAATGAGTGGGCAGAGATCACATCAGTGCAGCGCCCACATCTAATGATATCACCGGCATTCCTTCGATGCGTTGGATACAGCCGGCTCTTGCTGTATGCGTCCCACGCATTTTCAGATTTTATTTTTCTCAGTGATGTAAGTAGGTGCTAGGGTGATTTTAGTATGGTGCACAAATCAGTCGCCCTTTTGCTTTAGGCCTAGGCCGCACTGCGGAAATTCGCGCGAAGTTTTTCGCAAAATTCTGTGACATATGGGAATGTATGAAGCTTTTTCTCGCGAATTTTAAATCGCATGTGCGTGCAGCTTCATCAATTTTGCGAAAAAATTCGCGCGAATAAACTTCGCAGTGCGGCCTAGGCCTTAAGGTTCGATAAGGTAATTACAGTCGCATTATGAATTAGTCCAATAGACACAATTTCAAAGAATATAAAATTTTTACAACAGTATACCTATTACGTGCTAATTTAGTAATTTCTTTTTTTAGTATAAGTAGGTATATAAATTCTTATTAGGGACTAGGTGGGGATCTTATTTTACACGTGCCTCATTAATTATTATGTTTTTCATTTAGAGCACCTTTTTGAAAGTCGGTTAAAATAGAATAGCTATGAAAGCATTTTCCGTGCTCATAAAAAATGATATCGAATTAACATCGCCAATAGAAACTGATGCGTCAGAGTTAAAATAATGAATATTGCGTTTGTATGCCATATTCATTATTTTAACTTGCTTCGTCGTTCTTTTGTAAGAACTTCCATTGTACAATTACAAAAAAAACGCCATTTAAAATGAAATTCACAATTCCATTATTCAGTCACAAAACACTAACATACGGTTTAAATTTATCAAATTATGTTGAAAAAGCTTTTGTATAAAAAACGTGTAAAATCATATAAATAAAATTAATAAGGCATGCGTAAAATTTTCGATAAATAGGTATAGGTATCTAATGATATTAGATCTAGATCGATTTATATTAGGTAGGTATAAGTTAATTAAACGATAACACATGCGATCTAACTCTTCAAGGTAGGGACATTTACAAATACTTTTATAATAGATTATTACTTAATATTCATAATCACCAACTATCACTAATAATACCCTCTGTGCGTAGATGAAAAGTGTCTATAAAAATTATTTTTTACCGACAGTAGTACTTAACCAATTCTTCACATTAAACCTGTTTTAATACAATTTTTAAATTTTCTTAAAAATGTTTCAATTTGCTAATCTATTAAAATGAAGTAAGTATAGATCGACCAGAATCTCATGAAAAATACGGAAATGAAATCCCACACAACAAAATAACTGACATTTTTTGTGAAATTGACTTTTTTGCATTAACAAAAGTTTTATGTTGAGTAGTTTTTTACCACAGTTTAATATTTCAAATAACTTGAACCGTTTACTGAAATTTGAATTGCCCAAACAAAGTAACTGCACACACTAACCCGGAATATAAATGCAAAAACCAAGTAAACAACAAGAACAACACAAAAACAAAGTAGGTAATTGGATGTTGATTACTTTGTTTTTTTATTTAAAATGCAGTTGCTTGATTTTTCGTTTCGTGAAACGATCCCAGGTAAAACTTGTCTATGTTTGAGATCACCTTTACTTTATTTAAGCAATACTTAAAGAATATTCTATTTACGACTAATACACTATAATACACTATATACGACAGATTCGCTGTCGTAAATAGTGTATAATTAAACGCTCTGTCATCTGTCAGTTTTGCTGTGCGCCTGTGTCAAAAGCTTTCAAACGGTTGACGAAAACATAGATCAAACATAGAAACTGGAATTTTCTATTGAACAGACAGAATAACATTTAGAATAACGGCTTTGCGGCTTTCTTTCGGCGCCGGCTTTCTTTTTGTAGAAAGGTTGCCTTTAAATAAGAGTTTTCAATGTTTTTGCTTGTTCTGTAAAATTGTTCTGAATGTAATTACTTTGTTTATTGCTAGGGCAGCCGAGTTCACCTAGTGTTGCTTATTACAAAATTTAATTTCCCTATTTTTCATGAGATTCTGGTCAACCTATAAGTACCTACATTTGTAACAATTTTTCATTAAAAAACAATCCTTATCTATTATATTATTAAAAAAAAGTTCTTATCATGAACTAAATGCAAGAATTAGAAGAGACAAAGACATCAAATCAAATCAAATTTTTAATTGATTTAATTTGAAATCTAACAACAATTAGTCGGGCAGCCCTGCAGGCCTGGAACAAAATTTTTAGTGATTAATAACAAGCTGAATTTTCGTGAGCAGGTTCGTTTCGACGAGACGAACAACTTTTTTATCTATGAAAATTCTCGATGGAGGTAGCTAATCGAGTGGGGAGGTGTTAAAAATATCGATTTTCTCGGGTGGGAAATTGTTCCACTAAATTTGTAGGACTATATGACCATTTCATTATACAAGTATTTACTAAGCTGCATACAAAAAATCAGCTGGTTATTAATAATATTCTACAGTGTCCTCCACTCCGAATATTTCCAAAAAATGAGGTTATAAAAATGATTAAACATTATTAATAACTAGCTGATTTTTTGTATGCCGCTTAGTAATTACTTGTATAATGAAATGGCTACATAGTCCTACAAATTTAGTGGAACGATTTCCCACCCGAGCGAATCGAAATTTTTAACACCTCCCCACTCGATTAGCTACCTCGATCGAGAATTTTCATAGATAAAAAAGTTGTTTGTCTCGTTGAAACGAACCTGCTTACGAAAATTCAGCTTGTTATTAATCACTAAAAATTTTGTTCCAGGGCTGCCCGACTAAATAACAATTGAGATTATAATTGCTATTTTTATATCTATCGAATTTATATAATCGTAGATTAAAACATCACTTTTACATATTTTACTTTATTATAAACTTCATAAGATAATATTCATAATTTTTTTAATAAGTAGTATGCGTGTATTAATTATTATTATATACTTTCACCGAAGATACTCTTTAAAACTCTAACAATAGAAATAGACAATGTTTCATAAGACGTGAAAATTGTTACCTGAATGTTTCGTATAGAATGTTTTAATATTTGTACGTTTGTCATTTAATTTATGACGAAAAAATGAGTAAAAGAGGGAAAGTACGCCTCAAATTCTGCCTTGCCCAAATAAAAGAATATCATCAAAAAATACTTTTCATTTCCAATGCTCGTAATTCTTGTTTAAGCGGACTAAGACTGCTTTATGTAGTCTTGTGCATAAAAGTTTTAGTTTGTTCAAAAAGAGAATCGGCGTGGCCAATCAGTGAACTAAACCGTATTGCCCGCTAAACAAAAAAAGGTAATTAAGCACTACAGCGCCCTCAAATCCCACGCCGATTCTGTTTTTGAACAGACTCTAATAAAAGCCTGAATCTGATGGCAAACGAAAAATAAAAATTGTATCAAATTTCTATAGTGACACAAACATTTTCCATGAAACATGCACTTAATGATATGAATCTAGATGAGGCAGTATTAGGTCTTATGCCAGACTAGACGATTTCACTATTATTAATAAAGAAACATTTATTTACGTTATTGCTGTTTCATTTCCTCGCAATCGAAGTGAAAAGCAGAGTGTTTTTCGTCTATTTATTCTAATCTATTACTCTTATAATGTTAGTTTATTTTAAGATAACGAACAATACAATTTTTGTGCAGTTCCTACTTAAATCTAAAGTGCGTTTAGACATTACTTAATAGTCTTTCCTACCAATTGATGTATCATTATAGTAGATGCCAATATAAGTACTTCATGATAATAATATCATAACTACCTAGTTAGTAATTCTACGACAATCTTAAATAAGTACCTCTATTTGGACAAGATATTAAGGCTGATGTTCACTAGGTCGACCAATCGAAACGCAGTATTTCGCCATTATTTTTTATTTTTTAGGCGGCGCGCCTCGTTTTCTTTCTAATCGACACAAACTCAAAGTATAAAAATAATTTAGTGAGGTGAATCATTTGCAATTCGATTCGGTGCCCTAATGGACGTTAGTCTTTTTATAGGGCAAAGTGGCAGTGGTGCTATTCGGGTTATCTAACTTTCGTGCTACTTATCAATATTTTACATACTATTTTTAAAAGGATTAATACTTCTTCCATAACAAGAGATCATATAAAATGTATAAGCGTATCGTAGTTTCATAGTCATCCAAATCAGCTGTGAGGATTCGTACAAAAAATATTTTCCAAAAATACTGGGGCCTCTCAAACAATCTTCACAGCTTTCTTCACACTTGGGAACGTCTAGACGAGCGCACCTGGAATAACGTCATAATTATAATCATCACCATCATCATCATCATCATCATCATCAACCGATAGATGTCGATGCTTATTGGTCTCTGTGACCTCCACACGCCTCGGCCTTGCACCGTTTGTATCCAGTGGCTCCTTCCGACTCATCTGACGTTGTCGATCCATAATAATTAATTAATTAGAATATTTTTTTAATTCGGATAACGCTTATCGCAGACGATTATTTTTATTGCTACATAATATTTGTATCCCATTGATAGGCTCTCACTTATCCCTATTCCCTATCGTTTTGAGCCAGCCGTTCAAACGCGGAAACCGAAAAAGGAAACAACATATTTATATATTAGCTTTTGCTCGCGACTTTGTTCGCGTGGAGTTACTCGTAGGTTGACCCGGTCAAAATCCCGCGGGAACTGTTTGATTTTCCGAATTAAAAGTAGCTGACGTCGCTCTCCAGGTCCTCAACGCATGCGAAAATTTGAGAAAATATGACCAACCTTCGCCAGCTCGATCCGATTTATGAAAGAGAGAAGCATAAGACATGCTCTAACGCAGACGACAGCATGCGTTGAGACAGCGTAAAATCGGACATAGACAAAAAGCGCTTCACTGCGTTAGATTGGTATTGTCTGATATTTATACTATTATATTTTTATTACTATATTTATACTATTATATATTTATACAATTAATTCCTTAAAAAATCGATCTGAACCAAACTGGAAGTTATACCTAGGTTCCAAGATCACAAAAAACGTTCGTTTAGCTTACCCATGATATCAACCGTTAGAATTGACTCTGCGACGGACCGCTATCGAAGGATTCCTCGTTGATCAATCTCAGTTTCACGGAATCCCTTCTCAAGTTGTAGTTCGTCGATATGTGGCAATGTTTCACGTCAACGTTCAACAGATCCTCATTCAGCTCTACGCCACTCCTCTCCACGTCGGCCGCAGCGCTCGGCTTCCTCTTGTGTCGAAACGAAGGAGCTCTCTGAGAGCTGGAACCCAGGCTGTCGGTTGCCGTGTTCCCGTTGAAAGTTTTCTCCGCCTGCAGCACACCGAATTGCTCCAATGGAATGTTGCTCCGGATCTGCGCGGACTTGTCGATACACGGTATCAACAGCTTGAACTCCTTCCTGAAGTTCTCGTTCATCCACGCGTAAATGAACGGATTGTAGCACGTGGACAGCATCGCTGTCACGTGACAAATGAAGAATACCAGAAAGTAGTATTTCGAGTGGATCGCGTACACGTAATAGTCGTTGTACAGATTTGTCACATTCAACGGTAGCCACGACAAACCGAATATAGTGACCATTGTTATCAGCATTTGATTCGTTCGACGTTTCCTATACTTATCGAACTCTTCTTTGCGAGAATTCCTGCTCGCGGCTTTAGCTTTCGCCCGATCGTTCAATTTGAAACTGACGCAAATGTAACAGAACGCGATCACGGTGAACGGCAAGACAAATTGAAGGACAGAAGTTATCGTACCGAAAATTCGCCTCAACTCTTCGGTCGGCCATGATTCCTCGCAGAATTTGCCTATCCCCTCTATATCGGAATACGACATAAACACCGCGTACGGTAACGTGACCGTTACAGAGAACGTCCATATCATAACGATGACTATGATGCACGTTTTGATCTTCATTCGCGATCGGAACGGATATATTATCACAAAAAATCTATCGATCGCTATAGACATAAGCGTTAAAGTTGATATGTATACGCTGCAGCCCTGAGCGGAAGGCATCATGTGGCATAACAAGGTACCCCAACTCCAAGTGCCGCGGAAGGAATACAGAGGAGTGAACGGTACCGCAAAAATACAGAGTAGTATATCGGACAGTGCTAAATTACTTATGTAAAGGTTGGTGACCGTTTGCATCGCTTTGTTTCTAATGACGACATAGCAAACTAGCATGTTACCGAGTAGACCTAGGACGAATATGGTTGTGTATATGAAATAGAAAACAACTTGAACCCATTCGTTGTCAATGATGTTATTTTCGTAGCCTGGTGTGTGCGGTTGCAACGGATTTTGCGTGTCGTTCCTTAACCTCTTCGAAACGTTTAGTAAATCGGGGTAGCTCAATGTGCTCCCATTCATTCTCCTGAACAATAAGTAGCTGGTGTTCTAAAAGCATAGATTTCCACCGCTTGTCAGTTTTACGAACTTCGTTGAAATATAACGTAGCTCCTGCAACAAAATAAAATTCAATTTAACGTTTCCACTCCGCTGAGATTTTGTATTTTACCTATTTCGGTACACAAAAATGGCAATTTCATGTAACGGAGTCAAAGGTTAAGTTATTGATTAGCATCTTTCTTTCCGTAAGAAAATTCCGTTCATTTATAAGTATTTTCTTACGCGTAGATATTTGTTCAGTTCCACACTGATAAGAGTCATAAAATACTACCTACCTATCTATCCTGTGAGAGTCAGTTACACGTCAGGCAATAGTTAAAGTTAAATTACCATTGAAGTTAAACTTGCCCACCAAAAAAAAAAATCAGTATTCGTCCTCTATGGTTCCAGTTAAGGTATGATTTTTTGTAAAAAATCATACCGTTTGAGAAAAAATTTCAAAAGCGAATTAAGTAAGTACTCTGTTTATTGACCGATTTTAATTATTTTTTAAGCTATTGCATTCTGTTTAAACATTAAATATAGTGATACTGAATATTTACCTATTTTCAATAATAGTCAACTATTGTACATATTTGGTCTGTAAGTAAGTACTTAATACTTAGTAGTAATTAATACTCGCTGACTATTCCCAAAATCTCAGTAACTACCAACTTAAAATTTGCAGGCAGTTTGGGGTCCAGTTTTAGACAAGACTTTATAAATCTGTGGTATTTCGCGAGAACGCAATTCAAACACTCATATTTCAAGCCAGAATCTAACCGCATGTTCGTAAGGCGGGAGGCATAAATATTAATAAGCTACGTGCTAAATAGAGTTTCCGTACCATACAGTTTCTCATAATATAGGTGTGAGCAGTGAGATGTTTATAACCAGAGCAAGCAATGTCCCGCAAAATGACCTCGCTTAACTGGTATCGAGATACACCAGTTGTGCTTTGACATTTAATAAATTAACATTGGACAAAATTTAACAGCCACTGTGTGATGATCGCAACCACCTTTAACTGTCTCATACTTTCTCGCTATTGACTGGAATGTTAAGTTGCAGCAATAGTGCCATAAATTCAGTCAATCACGACAATTATCGTATTGTGAGGATTAACTTCCGTATTATCTAGACGGCACATTTTCCTTTCGCTATAAGCTTTAAACAAAGTCGCAGAAAGCGTTTACAGTACAATTTGACTCTGAGTCTATCTCTTTCCCACGCGATTGCGGTGCTTTACTCATACACCAGTCACATCTCCAAGTGCGGTTACGTTACATTTGTTTTGCGGTGGAAGTTTCCTCGGGAATCGCCGAAATCGTTCGGACAATAATTGATACATCCATAGCCAAATCTCTAGTGTTGAAACCCGTGGTTGAGACAGGCAATTTTGATTCTGTCATACAATAGACAAGTTAGGTCGGAGGTGGTTTCAATATAATACTTATATCTATTTCGCACGGAAGTCTGCTAAATAACTTATTCAACTACTCTTGATCATAATAATTATTACACAAGTATAAATTAAAAATTTAAAAACCCCCAACATTCGCCATTTTCGCCATTCGCCGCATTCAAATCGGTTCACCCTGTTTGAGCGCTACGGGGGAACAGACAGACACGCACACACACACACACACACACACACACACACACACACACACACACACACACACACACACACACACACACACACACACACACACACACACACACACACACACACACACACACACACACACACACACACACAGACACGTCAAACTTATAACACCCCGTCGTTTTTGCGTCGGGGGTTAAAAATGCAACTCTTACAGTCATGCACTTAGCAAGAGTAAATGAGATAATTATCATACAACAAACTTCTAAATCGTGATCTTGTAAACACCGTTTATTTTTATTTTCATTGGATACGTGTCCAGATTCACACAGATAGGCCCGAATGACGCTTTTTATAACGCCCGCCGGTTGTACGAAGTTTGTTCCTCCACGATGTTGATATCATCTCACTGGGTAGGTCTAGTAGGTGTGGCATACTTTTATAAACGTGAACGTGCCGGCAAGTATATTAAAATATCCTTTCCAGGGAACTCTTATTTTATGATACATCATAGTACAACGTCACAAGGTAATACATTCGCATTATATTAATGTCTCCCGACCGAATTTCGGCCACGGCGGTCAATCGAGGCGGAAATTAGGCAACTACGCAGAAAATATTATCTCTATTCCTTCACTCTCATAATCAGATGGCACGCTAATGCTATACGATTTGAAAGATCGGGCGCAAGGATTTACGTGCTCTCCGAGGCACGGGGGTGTCTAACACCGTCAACTCCGGGCTGGCACAGAGAATTTCTTGACCCAATTCCTCATAATTTTTTAGTTTTAATTTTGACCTGGGAATCGAACCCAGGACCTTGTGGTCCGCAGTCGACCACGCCAACCGCTAAACCACCGAGGCATTATTCATTACGCATTATAATTCGCATTACACTATACATTACGTAAAGCATTTGTACAAGCTTGCAAGGAATAAGGATAGCCACACAACACTATCTTGTGCCATTTGTGTCCACTGTTTTGAGGGGGGCTTCGCGGTTTCCCGTGAGGAATTGCCATTCAAGCACCTTGGAACCCCAATGTCTATCAGTTTTTCGAGCCTCGTCGCATCAAAATCGTCATCGCCTTCAAAATCGTGATCTTAAGTACCACAACCTAATGATTATGGGAATTTGATATTAGGTCTCTAAATAATCGCAATTTAAATATATAATTGTTTTCTGGCCCTATCTTGCATGCTAGGAATAGTCTCTAGTGTGTTCCCGTCCTAATATTAAATTTCATAGATACAAGTAAAACAGATTTATATGGTAATTTAGTTATTTTCCCTCTTTGATTACATAGGGCTTTCGTTAGTCAAAGTAATAAATGGGGAAAACACGGACGATAGCATAGTAATAAATGGGGTAAATACGGACAGTAATTGTCTCCTTCCATCGAAGATTCCCTCCGAAGAATTGCGTCTTGGAGAAGTCGATAGCTAATCAAATTTATGGTATTCGTAATAAAGTAATAACTATAGGGTACAGTTCAACCGACAATTTACGTAACGATAAATGTCTTTATTCAGTCGTAATATAATTGGCGACATGCCAGTTTTCAAAGCTTCGATATTTAAGAGCCCTCTCCATGGGCGCGACAAATCGTTGGTGAGTGGAGTCTAAAACAGTGATTTCTGCATTTAGAGAGCGAGACGTCTTCAGTAAAGAAGAGTACTAAAAATATATACATAAATAAATAATAAATTAATTAAATAAATAAATTTTGCTTGAGATATCATGATTTTTAGTGAAGAACGGCAAAGTAAAAAGATGCAAATCTAGGTTTGGAATTTCGCCTATTTTAGCAAATATTTGGCAATTTTTTACATGAACTAAAGACATTTGTAATTATTATGAAGTAACCTATGATAAGACTTCGGTCGTTCTTCAATTTTCTAGTTTCTTATATAGTTTATTTACGCACGAAGTTGCCCAAAATTTGCCCAAAAATAGTGATTTTTAAAGCGTCATAACTTTCAAAATAAATATAATTTTACTAATATTTTTATTTTATGGCATAGATAATGGAGATATAAATTGATATCTGGCTTAACTTTAGACCTATTGCGACAAATATTAGAATAATAGGCGTAATACGTTTGTATGGAGAAGCGCGTGAAGAGCGGCCGGCCTTAAGTAACCTACTAGTAAATATTGTCGGTAGAGTTTTCTATTCAAAGTCAGAGGCATTTGTAAAATTTTATTTGAATAAAAAATGTTCATAATACGAGTATGGATTCATGTCTCGTCAAAGTTCACAATACGTTCACTCGAAACTTTTCACTGGGTGAACCAATTTCAACGATTCTTTTTTTTATTCGATAGGATATAAGTACTTTCAGTATAAATAGAGGACCGTGGGGTAGTTTGGTTTTTTTGGTTTTGATTGAAAAAATGCGGAAAAGAGGACAGAACTCCCAAATAATTCGTAGGTACCTAGATAGATAAATAAATAATCAGTGACATAGTAGTACAATTCTTAGCTATACTACATAGTTCGTTATTAGCGTATTGAATTAAGTTTTTTGACTTATAATAGGGTATTCTACTGTGTTTGAAAAAGCACTTCAAAATGTTGTTTTTGTTAATAAAAAGCCACAAAAAATATATTTCGGCAAAATAAACACGCGTTCATGCCATAAAATTAAATTAAATTTTAAACATTTTTTAATGCCGCGAAAACGCTGTCAGCCAATAAGTCAGCCATTTCATGACGTAACAATGATATACAAGAAGGTTATAAATGTATTCTATATAACACTGGAGTTTGCGCCTTAAATATTGTAGTGAAGATAAAGTCATTCACCTGGGCTACTTTTTCTTTATTACTAATATTTTTTGGACGATATATCGATAGTTTGATATCGAAATGTAGATACAAAAAGCTGTGATAAAGCTGTGATAGCCTAATGGCTAGGACGACCGACTTCTAATCGGAGGTCGTGGGTTCGATCCCGGGCACGCACTTCTAACTTTTCGGAGTTATGTGCGTTTTAAGAATTTAAATATCACTTGCTTTAACGGTGAAGGAAAACATTGTGAGGAAACCTGCATGCCTGAGAGTTCTCCATAACGTTCTCAAAGGTGTGTGAAGTCTACCAATCCGCTTGGCCAGCGTGGTGGACTATGGCCAAGGCCCTCTCACTCTGAGAGGAGATCCGTGCTCTGTAGTGAGCCGGTAATGGGTTGATCATGATGATGATGATGATACCTCTGTGGTAATAAATAGGTACATTCGCTAGTGAAAAATAAATTAAGAAATTTGATAAAAATAAAAATTTATATTGAAATATACTTAAATATTCTGATTTTGAGTCATAAAAGCACATTATTTTTTTAATAAATTAAAATTAAAAGTCGTAATCGTTAATCTGTATATCACGTAACCTTGAACACGAGCCGCCTTGTTTTGACCTCATAATGATAGTTAATACTAATCATTAATCTATGGTCATATAGACAAAAACCATAAAGTTCATTGTACTCTGAAGCAACAACTTTTGCATGTAACCCAGACTTCTGTTCTGCCGAATTCCAGAATGTTAAAACATCTTTGTAAACATCATTAGTTGTCTGTCAAGTCGGCTTACGGATGAATATTTTACGTGATAACGTCATTTAAAAATATTGGTATAAGGCCCTGTTTCACCACCATCTGATAAGTGTCGGATAGCTTATTCACAACTATAGTCCTTGTCACTTGACATAAGTAAGGAAGTGACAAAACTTACGTTTAGGCTATCCCGACACTTATCAGAAGCACTACCTTCTGATAAGTGTCGGGAACAGGCCATATTGTACCTTATTTTAATAAAATAATTACTAAGAACTAGAACCTAACACATATATATATATATTTATAATTTAATTTGTTTGATAAAGATACTGGACTATAATATAACTGTGTAATCATTTTTGAAGTGACTTACGATTTTTTAAATAAAGCTGATATATCGAAATATCGATATTTTTTTCGGTATATCGAACTCCGATATCGATATATTTAAAAATATAGATATATCGAAAATATTTATTTATATAATACTATATTAAAAAATATCAACATTCCTTTTTTGTTTGGAGTTTAGATTCCATAGGTTCTATCTTTCTTGTATGACCACAGATTAATATTAGTTTTTGCTTATATGACCACAGATTAATATTAGTATTTTCTATCATTATGACGTCACAACAAGGCGGCTCGTGTTTTAGGTCACGTGATATACAGATGGGAAATTACGACTTTTAATTTTAATTTAATAAAATAATCATGTGCTTTTATGACTCAAAATCAGAATATTTAAGTATATTTCTACATAAATTTTTATTTTTATCAAATTTCATAATTTATTTTTCACTAACGAAAGTACCCTATTAATCAGTTAATTAACTGAACGAAGCCATTAAAAAAGCAAAATCGTATACAAAAATACAAAGTGTATCTCAATAAAAAAAAACAATCGAATAAAGCTTATTACTGTAAAACGCTATATTATCTCAAAGACACTAATTCATAGTAAATAATAATTGTCCCCAAATATAATCAAGTTTGTAGATATATTTTAGGTTAGAATTATAAAGCATAAACTCACATGTATTCGTATAAGTGCCAAAGGTCGGGGTTCACACGAATCAATACACTTGCACATAAAATATTTAGGTTAAATAGAAGTATAAATGTATAGATTACTTTTAAAATATAAATACTACAAGGTATATGTAAAAATCTGTATTATTATTTACTAGGGACCTCGCCGTGCGGCGCCATGCGCGGTCTAGGGCTGACACATGCGCAGAAGGGATGCGTTCACAGGTAATAATTTCCTTTGAATTTCCTCGGGCAGCCCTGGCTTTAGGGCTTGGCTTTAGACGTATCGAATTGTCGTGACGATGCGGATTTGAAAAGGATTTTTGGCCCATTTTTATTAATTGCTCGCAAACATCAAATATTGGGGTGCGGGCGTTACTGGGTAAAAGTTAAAAATAATGGGCCCACTCAGAATAATAAATTGCCTGGTTTTGGTTGGTGGAGTTTTTGTATTAGGTATATGACTTGCTGACCAAATTATTTCGATGCAGCGCAATTGCAAAGAGTATGAGCAGGTACCTAGATAATGTTACTTTGAGATCCTCAAAAACGTAAAAAATATTATGATGTCTTTAAAATTATACGTGGAAGGAACGAGCAAAATCGAATGCTATTCCGGCTTCGACATTTATATATCAAAATAACCTAAATTATTATTTGTGATGGTTGTCTGTCTCTGAAGCAAAATACTCGTGTTCTGAAAATTGTGCATGTAACTACAAGCATAAATTTAAAATTTTAAAAACCCCCGACATTCGCCATGTTGTTGCTATCTTGGATTTGCTTAGTGTTATTCTACGTGTCACTCATTTGACACGTTCGTCACTTTGCAATCGTCCGTTATGAAGTCAACATCTCCTGAAGATGCTCCGGTGTCGGAGCGAAACGATCGTCGAGTTCATTTTGTGGTGAATTTGTGTGGTGTTGTGCCTACAAATTTGTCACTGTTAGCGGATTATAGCAAAGTAATTTTATATTCATTGTATATCATGGAATTCCGCAAAGTAACGCCTGCTTCTATTCAACATTTGAAATTAGTGTTATTCTACTAGTCAAACCCTTTTATTTGATACCCATATTGAGGGAGTTGCGAAAAAATATGTAATCCGCCATTTTTATGATAGAGGCCATCTTAGACATCAAACATACATAGCTGAGAACACTCCCGAGTCCCGACTAATTCACCTTTCACCAAAAAAAAAACTCACGCATTCAAATCGGTTCACCCATTTGAGACGCACACAGAGACACGTCAAACTTATAACACCCCGTCGTTTTTGAGTCGGGGGTGTTAAAAACAGGGTTTGCGACAAAACCCTCATAAAACCTATATCGACAGGCGTCCTCCCTCACAATGCATAATTGTTTCCATACCATTATGCAGCGGACGCGGCGTGGAAACTGTGACAAACTATGTATATTCCGACGCGATAAGCCTTTGTGTCGCGATGGCTTTATACTTTTACGAACATATTTCCAACAACAAATTTTAATATACACGAGCGGATACCCGCGACTTCGTTCGCGTGGATATTGATTTTAATAATCCCGTGTCAATCATTTTGTTTTTCCTAAGCTCCTTTGAGCTTATACCTTGCTAAAAACTGTAAAAAGTTCACTGGCGGATGTTTAGGTACATCAAAATGTAAACATCCGCCAGTGAAAGTCCCATCAAAATCGGTCCAACCTTTCAGAGATTAGCCAGTAGTATCTACTTTCTAACAAAAAAAGAATGAATGAAATCGGACCACCCGTTAACGAATTACAGCTATGTACACATTTTGCCTTTCATCCCCTCTCCCAAGGGAACCGTGCTCAATTTCGGGATAAAAAGTATCCTATATGTTACTCCATAGTATGAACTTAAATCATGCCGAGTTTCATTTCAATCCATTCAGTAGTTTTTACGTGATACGCGCACAAACATACAGACAAACAGATAAACAGACAAACAGATAAACAGACAAACAGACAAACAGAAAAAAATTTCAAAAATACGTTCTATTACTTATCCCTAACATCCCCCAGTTATTATTTTGCAAAAATCTTCAATGTACAGATACGGCAATTCTACGATTTTATTATATGTAATAGATGTATAGAATAGATTTCACACACGAGGTTCGCGTTAATAGCTCTAGCGTTGAATACCTCCCTGGTGCAGTGGTGAACGCTGTGGTCTCGTAAATGGGAGGTCCTGGATTTGATTTCCAGCGGGGGCAAATTGGGAGTTCATAATTTCTAAACTGTTACTGGTTTGGTGGAAGATTTCGGCCGTGGCTAGCTACCACCTTACTGGCAATGATGTGACACCAAGCGATTTATTTTCAGGTACGATGCCGAGTAGAGGCCGACTAGGGGTATGGGTTTAATTAAACTGACATACCCTGTTTCAGTTAACCTGCTTCCATCTTAGACTATATAGATACTTAATATCGTCATTAGCTGGGTCCACACCAGACGATCCGTCGCGCTCGGATCGCACGCGGCAGGAGCGCGATCCAAATGTGCAGGCGGTGTGGACGTGCCGCGCGCGATCCATGCGCTTGTATTGTATTGTACACCGCCTGCACATTTGGATCGCGCTCCTGCCGCGTGCGATCCGAGCGCGACGGATCGTCTGGTGTGGACCCAGCTATTTACCAGCAGAGGACGTACCGCAAAACATCTGTCCCTTTCCTGTTCTATACGAAATGACAGATTTACGCACAGTTATTAAAAACTTACACTATGCCCTCAGGTGAGCTATTATAGTCAAGGGCTAACTTGTCGCCGAATAAAATAAAATAAAAATCTTTTTGAAACTTTGTTCGCGTCGATTTAGGTGTGGTATGGAATACCATATAAAAACGTTTTGTTTTAAGTAAGGCAAGTAAGTATATCCAATATATCAGGATGCAAAGTATCTCTGCAAAATTTCGTCAAGATCGATTGACGTGTGAAAATGTAATACACAGCAGGGGTGTAGCTACCGCCGTATCTGCCGTATCAATTATACGGGGCCCCCAAGCCACGGGGGCCCCCAACGTGCGATGCGTATATATTTAATTTGAATTGTTAGTAAAAAAATTTGAAAAAGTGACAGATAAATAATTATGATGAATAAATATTGCTTTTAATTTTATGAAAACATTTTTTTTTTCTTTTGTGAGAAATCTTTAACCTTCATAAGGGCCCCCAAACAAATTTTTATACGGGGCCCCGCCAAGGTACGCTACGCCACTGATACACAGACAAGACACGGAGCAAACAATGAGTATATTCATCGGAATATACCTCGGTATTCATAGATTTACAGCGGCAAAACTTTTAATGTGTCGCACCAATTTTAATGATAAGTAGGTTTATAAACTTCAACAATGGATACTATCACGAAATTTTTAACAACAATTTTTTTACTTTGTATACATTTTTAACCCCCGACGCAAAAACGACGGGGTGTTATAAGTTTGACGTGTCTGTGTGTGTGTGTGTATGTGTCTGTCTGTTCGCCTGTGGCGCTCAAACGGCTGAACCGATTTGAATGCGCGTTTTTGTTTGAAAGGTGAATTAGTCGAGAGTGTTGTTAGCTATGTTTGATGAAAATCAATCCAAGATGGCCGCCGCCAAAAAATAGCGAATATCGGGGGTTTGTTACATTTTTAATTTACACTTGTACATAAGATATAACCAATTATAGCCATGTGACGCTAGCTTTAGGCCGCGATTTCGAACGCTTCTTTAGCTTTTATTAAAAACCCTGTGGGAACCGTTTGTTTTTTCAGAATAAAAGTGAACTTCATCTTCATAATTTGAATGCGTAGTAAACTAGGTTATGACACCAGGAACTTAACGACACCGTATTCATCAAAACCTAATGATCAGTTCGGATGTTACGAGGGAACTAATGAATCGTCAATCACACAAATGCCTACAAGATAAAAAGCTTACCCACCACCACCACTACAGCCTTTTAACGTTCCACTGCTAGACACAGGCCCCCCGTCTCATAGAAGCGAGGGATTTAGAGCTTAGACCCGACACGCAGCACCAATGCGCGTTGGCGGGCTTCAACGCGTATTGTCTACATGATAGTGATAAAAACCGGGACCGACTGCTTAACGGCGATTTTAATACCGACGTGATGCAAAAAAATAGCAATTCTCTAACACTACTCGACCTAATGCTAGAACATAATTTTTCTCAACATGTAAATTTACCCACCAGAGAAACAAAAACCAGTTCGACATGTCTGGATCTAATTTTCACAAATTTGCCTAAAAAGAGTTTTGAAATATGTATAAAAGAGTTTGGCTTTTCAGACCACAAAGGTACGATAATAAAATTAGGAAAACTAGAAAACAACAGCACTAAAAAAATTTGGAAAACAGAAAAAAGAATATTTAACACTAAAAATACTAATAAATTTAAACTTGAATTAAAAAATATTCAGTGGCATGAAATAATAAAACCAAATAAAACAACCGACGAAAATTATAACTTATTTAATACAATAATCGAATCATCTCTGAACCGGTGTACCTATACCTAAAAAAATAATTAAAATAAACTCAAAAGTTAAAAGCTATTGGTTAAGTAAAGGTCTAAAAATATCTTGTAAACATAAAAGATTACTAAAAATCATAGCAACTTACTCAAAAAATCCGATATTAAAGAAACATTATCGATTATACGAGAAAACTCTTAAAATATTAGTAAATACGTCTAAAAAAATCCAAGATAGTAAACGTTTAAAAAAATCCAATAATATTATGAAGTGTACGTGGAACATAATTAAAGAACGAACCAACAAAAAAAAATCACAACGTTATAATAATATAGAACTGTCGATCCATAATAAACCAACGTCTAATCCAGTGCACGTTGCAAACGCGTTCAACCAGTACTTTGCGTCAGTAGGTAGATTAGATAGTGGGGACAGCCGGCCACGGCCGGTCCCGCGCGGCCGCCCAGTGCTATACCCTACGCCGAACACCATGTTTCTGCGGCCGGTAGACGCTCACAAAGTACGCCGTCTCCTACGAAACCTAAAAAATAAAAACAGCTATGGCATAGATGACCTACCACCCTCCCTAGTAAAAAAATGCTCTGACGAATTAACTACACCCCTGACACAATTAATTAACCAATCGTTTTCCGAAGGGGTATTTCCCGATGCGCTAAAAATATCGTTAATTAAACCAATACATAAGAAAAATAAAAAAACTGACCCTAGCAACTACCGCCCCATTGCCCTGCTACCCTCCATATCTAAAATATTTGAGAAGGCGATGTGTAATCGGGTATATGACTTTTGCGAAAAATACGACATATTTGACGACTGCCAAAATGGCTTCAGGAAAAATAGATCAACCGTTCTCGCGACATATAAATATATTGACGAAATACTAAATACACTAAATGACAGGGAATACGCGATAGGTATATTACTTGACATGACTAAAGCATACGATAAAGTAATGTATGACATACTCTTGAACAAACTGTACGACGTAGGTATTCGTGGGTACGCACATAAATGGTTCGAATCATACCTAAATAATCGCAAGCAATACGTAGAAATCACGCATCACAACTATAAATCGGGCGAAATAAAAAAATTTCGATCGGATGTGGAGTATATTAACAACTCAATACCACAAGGAAGCGTACTCGGATGTCTCCTGTTCCTGCTATACATTAATGATCTCCCGAAGATCCTGCAGGACCCGTGCGTATTGTTTGCAGACAACATCTCCATCCAAACCAGATGTAAAAACGCTGACGGTTTGGATTCTAAATTAAATGATATTCTTTATAATGTTAACAGTTGGCTAAGCGACCATAACCTAGAAATAAATTTCCAAAAAACAAAAATTATGCAATTTCGACCATACCAAAAAACGCCGCTAAATATAAATAATTATTCGTTCAATAACTATACATTAGAGTGTGTAGACTCATTCACCTTACTCGGAATTGACATTGATAGCCACATAAGCTGGAAACCACATATCCAAAGAATAAAAACTAAATTATCTAGATTTATATACGCGTTGAGGGAATTAAAAAAATCCACAGATACGGAAGCGGCACTTTTAGCCTACTTCGCATATGCGAATGCATGGTTAAGCTACGGCATCTTATTGTGGGGCAATAGCACTGAGGCACATCAACTTTTCGTGCAACAAAAAAAATGCGTCAGAGTGATATCTATACATATAATAAAATCGTAGAATTGCCGTGTCTGTACATTGAAGATTTTTGCAAAATAATAACTGGGGGATGTTAGGGATAAGTAATAGAACGTAAAAAAGCTATTTTTGAAATTTTTGTCTGTTTGTCTGTTTGTCTGTTTGTCTGTATGTTTGTGCGCGCATCACGTAAAAACTACTGAATGGATTGAAATGAAACTCGGCATGATTTAAGTTCATACTATGGAGTAACATATAGGATACCTTTTATCCCGAAATTCAGCACGGTTCCCTTGGGAGAGGGGATGAAAGGCAAAATGTGTACTTAGCTGTAATTCGTTAACGGGTGGTCCGATTTCATTCATTCTTTTTTTGTTAGAAAGTAGATACTTTAAAGACTACTGGCTAATCTCTGAAAGGCTGGACCGATTTTGATGGGACTTTCACTGGCGGATGTTTACATTTTGATGTACCTAAACGTCCGCCAGTGAACTTTTTACAGTTTTTGGCAAGGTATAAGCTCAAAGGAGCTTAGGAAAAACAAAATGATTCCCACGGGATTATTAAAATCAATATCCACGCGAACGAAGTCGCGGGTATCCGCTCGTATAATATAAAAGACAGGCAAAGCTGCGCGCCATACTTTAAATCATCTAAAATTCTGACCCTGCCTAGTATATACATACTCGAATCATGTAAATTCGTTAGAAAACATCCCGAATATTTTAAAAAGCTACAAGACATGCCGCGGCAGAATAAATTGCGAGACGCGCGAAAACATAATTTAGCCATCCCAACCTCACGTTTAAAGATTCATGGCACTGGCCCGAACTCCATGTGCACAAGAATATACAACAAACTACCGGGGCAAATAAAGGAAAAAGAGAATTTAAATATTTTTATTGACGCTGTGAAAGAATACTTACAAGAAAAAGCATATTATAAAGTACACGACTTCTTAAACGAATGATAAAATAAGTCCGCCTCCCACTAAAATGGTAACGGCGCCCTTCCAGGGTTCCATTATTTTGTTCAAATGTGTATATACTTATATATGTGTATATGCGAATGTAATGATGGATATTGTTACCTATTATAATAAATAAATAAATAAATAAATAAACGTGCTTTCCGAGGTACGGGGCTGAACACCGTCAGCTTCCAACTCCGGGCTGGCACTGAGAATTTCTTGACAGAAAAACCTAATAGGTACCTAATAATTATTTGACTGACCCAGGAATCGAACCCGGGACCTCGTGATCTGCAGTCGAATATGCTTAACCACTAGACCAACAAGGCAGTTGGAAAAACCCTATAGGAACCTTATATGTTTTTTCGCAATAAAAGTGAACTTCATCTCCATAATTTGTCATAAACAAGCTAGCTTATGACATCAGGAACTTAACGACATCGCATTCATCAAAACCTAATGATTAGTTCGGATATTACGAGGGAATCGTCAATCACATAAGGTAGGTAACCTACGTGTCGATCCATCACAAAAATGCGGCGCGATTCATTTTGAACTACTCACATTATTATTCAATCAATACCAGAAGTGAATGGAATGTTGTACCTGTTGTATTAGTACGACTTTGCACTCTCGACAACGTTGATAGGTGATACAGGTGATATAGGTGGTACATGTTTAAACAAGTTGAAACCACTGTACAGCTTAATAATGAGGAATTAGATCTAGTGGATACGGCTGTTTTCCTGGGGATAACGTTAGATGCTAAACTCCAATGGGGCCCTCATGTAAATAACTTATCGAACAGACTTAGTTCTGCTGCATATGCGGTTAAAAAGATTCGCCAACTAACTGATATTGAAACTGCGAGGTTAGTTTATTTTAGTTACTTTCACAGCATTATGTCATATGGCATTCTTTTATGGGGTAATGCTGCTGATATTAATTCCATTTTCGTGCTGCAGAAGAGGGCTGTTCGTGCCATATATAATATGGGACCCAGAGAGTCACTGAGAAATAAGTTTAAGAGGCCGGTACCCGGATTCGTAATTTTTTACGAACTTTTGAACACCATAGTGCTTTAGATATAATGATTACTTTAAAAAAATTTATCAAATATTAAAGATCAATCCTTTTTTAATGGAATGTTGGGAATAAAATATTAATTTTACTAAAAAATATTATTCAAATCTTAATTCTTGCGGAAGACGTTTACTGATTTTACGCTTTTGAGTGAAACTTTCGTCACACATATAAGTACTAAAAATTGTAGAAAGCGACTGAAAAAAAATACTAATAGTATGAACAACCTCTCAAAATTGGAATGTTGGAATTAGTTTTTCTATGTTTTATACAAAATTAGTAAATAAAAAAATAAAAACCGCACGTACGATTTATGAAAATTTAAGCATTAGATTAACCCCAATTTCTTTAATTTATCGCAATTTCACTAATAAAAAAAATAAATAGCGCGAAAGTTTAGGATTCATTTAGCTATAATTGTAAAAAAAAATAATCCAGAAATTATTTATATGACCAAAAAAAAGTGTCAAAGTATCCTAAAATTTACAAATAAAATGGCACAGCAGACAGTACGAATGCCATACCGAGCTTAGCGCTCTTCGAGGGAGGACGTGTTGTTGCCCGAAGCAGCTCACGCACACATGCAAAGCTGTGTAATGACTTGCCGTAAAACTCATAAAAGTTACATAGCGCAACCGACTCAGTTTGATGATTTGTACATAGGTTTTATTTCATTAGTGGTCCGATCTGATCAATGCTGAGCTAATGCTATGTTTTGGTATAAGTATGTGTTGATATATGTATATATTGAATTGAAATATTTTTTGTATGACATAATAATAACATCTCATACTCGAAGTTCTTTTGGGACGAAAGAGGGGTTAATAGGGATGAGAATGAGGTGAATAGGAACGACTTATGGGTGAATAGGAACAGTTTTTTTAGAACAAACTGATACCAAAACTTAAAAAAGTCGACGCCATTTTGAAATTCTTTGTTAATTGACCGATTTCATTCAAAATCGATATTTAGAGCTCCCTGGGATCACAAAACAGGAAACTGTTACGAAAACTTAAAAAAGTCGACGCCATTTTGAAATTCTTTGTTAATTGACCGATTTCATTCAAAATCGATATTTAGAGCTCCCTGGGATCACAAAACAGGAAACTGTTACCAAAACTTAAAAAAGTCGACGCCATTTTGAAATTCATTGTTAATTGACCGATTTCATTCAAAATCAATATTTAGAGCTCCCTGGGATCACAAAACAGGAAACTGTTACCAAAATTTAAAAAAGTCGGCGCCATTTTGAAATTCTTTGTGATTGTACCGATTTCGTTCAAAATCAATATCTGAGGATCCCTAGGATCACAAAAGAGGAAACTGTTACCAAAACTTAAAAAAGTCGACGCCATTTTGAAATTCTTTGTTAATTGACCGATTTCATTCAAAATCGATATTGAGAGCTCAATGGGATCACGAAACAGGAAACTGTTACCAAAACTTAAAAAAGTCGACGCCATTTTGAAATTCTTTGTTAATTGACCGATTTCATTCAAAATTGATATTTAGAGCTCCCTGGGATCACAAAACAGGAAACTGTTACCAAAACTTAAAAAAGTCGACGCCATTTTGAAATTCTTTGTTAATTGACCGATTTCATTCAAAATCGATATTTAGAGCTCCCTGGGATCACAAAACAGGAAACTGTTACCAAAATTTAAAAAAGTCGGCGCCATTTTGAAATTCTTTGTGATTGTACCGATTTCGTTCAAAATCAATATCTGAGGATCCCTAGGATCACAAAAGAGGAAACTGTTACCAAAACTTAAAAAAGTCGACGCCACTTTGAAATTCTTTGTTAATTGACCGATTTCATTCAAAATCGATTTTGAGAGCTCAATGGGATCACGAAACAGGAAACTGTTACCAAAACTTAAAAAAGTCGACGCCATTTTGAAATTCTTTGTTAATTGACCGATTTCATTCAAAATCGATATTTAGAGCTCCCTGGGATCACAAAACAGGAAACTGTTACCAAAATTTAAAAAAGTCGGCGCCATTTTGAAATTCTTTGTGATTGTACCGATTTCGTTCAAAATCGATATTTAGAGCTCAATGGGATCACAAAACAGGAAACTGTTACAAAAACTGCTGTTGATGAACTTGAGCTTTAAAACAAGGCTATTAAGGTTCATTTTACTTTAACGATAAAGTTTGTGTCAGTCCGATTCTATCAGAGATGCAAAATCTCATCATAAGTACCATACTGAATACATTTCTCTTTCAAAAATCCGAAAACTATATCTATAGCTATAGGTAGATTACTATAGCAAAGTTTCTTGAAAGTAGGTATAAAGGTTGGAAAAGGGAGTGGGGAACGGGAACCGGGAATCCACGATTCCCTCAGGATTTGTGAAAAATCGAAATTCACGCGGGCGAAGCCGCGGGCAAAAGCTAGTATATTATATAATATTGAATATTTTTTTAAATCTTGAATGTCTATTTTGATCGGACTAAATAGAGGGAGATAAGTTATCTCACAACTAAATTTAATTAAGTTAAAACAGTTAGGGCCTGTTTCACCACCTTTGGATAAGTGTCAGATAGCTTATTCACAAGTTTTGTCTTTGTCACTTGACATAAAGTAAGAAAGTGACAAAACTTACGTTTAGTCTATTCGACACTTTTCAGAAGGTGGTGAAACAGGCCCTTACATACCTAAATTTTAGATAGTAATGTCTTTAATAATAAACAATAAAATAGAGTTCTATGAAAAATAAATTATTTTCCAGGATAAAAAATAGCCTTTGTCCACCTTCGGGATGTAAGCCATATGTGTACTAAATTGCATCAAAATTGGCTAAACGAAAATGTGTAAATCCTGGGCGAGTCAACTAGTACAAGAAAAAAGAATATAATAAAAACATCACGGTTTGAACACGAACAAATATTAGTTTAGCAAGTCAAGTCAACTCATCAAGTCTTTGGTAATAAAATATTATAGGTACTCGGGCCATTCTTGACAATAAATTCATTTCATTTCATTAGCAACTGCATAGTAGATAATTGCACACCTGAGAGAACTTCTTTATCAAAACAACCTGTATACCTTAAATAACCAGATTAATCTATTGACCAATATAATAAGCATTGATCGTATAATCTTTTGTTTCGTTGCGGCGTGATTGAAGGAGAAACCAGCAAACCAATAAACTAATAAACAAACACACTTTCGCATTATAATATGGGTAGTGATATAGCTGTATTTAATTCTTACAGGTGTCATGTGTAAGTATAAACGATTACACAACATCTTGATAATAATTATATACTTACCTAAATCGAACATTAAAAAAAAAGGAAATATATTAAAATATACTAAGATCTAAAATTTTATTTTATTAGCGCGTTGAATTTGGAACGCAAAGTATCAATATAGGTTAGTCCGACCGCTTTTAAGTATACCATGTCTTTGTGTGAGTGCAGCTTACGGTGCCATTGTGAGGTACACGCACACATTTAAAACTCGGGCCGAAACTCGTTGGTGCGGCTGGGAATACGGCCTCTTAAGGAAGTTAAAATTATGACAGTTTATAACCAATATATTCTTGAAAATTTAATATATGTACACAAAAATATCGATAAATTTAAGAAAAAAAGTGACTGTCATAACATTAATCTTAGAAATAAAGATAAACTTGTGTTGCCCACTACTAGGCTGCGAAAAGTTGGAAAATCATTTGTTGGTAATTCTGTACTTTTTTATAATATGTTGCCAGAGAACATTTTGGATATGTCTCTCAATAAGTTTAAAGGTTTTATTAAACGCAAATTAATTGAAAAGTCTTACTATAGCTTAAAAGATTTTTTTAATGACAAAAATCCATGGACATAGATTGCTCTAAAAGCCAACAGTTCAAATCATTTTATGGCTATTATACCATAATGTAAGATGGTGATAATAAAAAAAAATAAACCCGGCTGAGTTTGTTGTGGGCTCTTCTCAGACCAGGGCGCGTTTGGAACCCTCGTAGTTTTAGTTTTAAGTTTCCGTAAATAATTATCACCATTGCCTGTACCTAAATTGACGTTCAAAAAGTGTACAGTGTACCAATTTTGAATAAAGTTTATTTGATTTGATTTGATTTGATTTGATACACTTCGAGTATCGAAACCCTATAAATAAAATATAAAATAAAAAAAGCCTTTTATTTCTTCAAGTAAACTTAACTAATAATTTAAAACTACAATTACTAAACTAAAACTTGAACTTAAACTAAATATGTTTTTGAAAATAAATAATAATTAATCATGAAATTTGAGCAGCTGCTGCAGCCCGAACTGTTGAAGAAGGTGTGCATTGATGAAGCGCAGTTTGGCTTCCGTCCCGGTGTCTCAACAGACTCGGCCATTGTCAGCCTTAAGTACGCGGTTGACTATTATGTCAGCCGTGATACATCTGTCTATGCATGCTTCTTAGATCTGAGCCGCGCTTTTGATCTAGTGAATTATGAAATCCTCTGGAGCAAACTGCGCGGCTCAGGAGCATCTGAATCAGTGATAGAGTTGTTGAGATACTGGTACGGTGGACAGACGAATCACGTAAGGTGGGGTGACACGGTCTCTGACGCCTATAGGTCAGAGTGCGGGGTTCGCCAGGGTGGGCTAACCTCTCCGGACCTTTTCAATGTCTATGTCAACGATCTGATTGGTGGGCTGAGAAGCACCGGAGTCGGATGCCATATTGATGGTGTTTGTTTTAACAATTTAAGTTATGCGGACGATATGGTGCTCCTCAGTCCATCTGTCAAGGGTCTTAGAAAATTACTGTCAGTCTGTGAGAGTTATGCCAACTCTCACGGGCTGAAGTATAATGTTTTGAAAACTGAGATGCTCATTTTTAAGGCAGGAAAGGGTCCGGAGAGGGTGCCCGAAGTGTGTCTGAACGGAACTGCAGTTCGGGTTGTTAGGCAGTTCAGATACCTTGGCCACATCGTCACTGACGACAGTAAAGACGACTTGGACATGGAGCGGGAAAGGCGGGCATTGTCGATCCGGTCTAACATGCTCGCGCGCAGATTTGCTAAAAGCAGTGATGAAGTGAGGGGCACCCTCTTCAGGGCCTACTGTCAGTGTTTATATACCTGTCAGTTGTGGTACCGGTACAAGAGGGTGTCCTTCAGCACCATAAGGGTGCAGTATAATAATGCATACCGCATCCTTATGAAGTTTCCTAAATACTGCAGCGCGTCGGGCATGTTTGCCGAATCGGGGGTGCCCGACTTTTTTGCTGTTATCAGGGCACGTATAGCTTCCTTCTGGGAAAGATTGCGTAACTCTGGTAACAGCATCCTACAGGTAGTGGGGCAGGACTTGTGTAGTCCAATGATGGCTCATTGGATCTCGACCCATCGAGATCCAAATAGGAAATAACTCTGCACACCTTCAGTGAGCAGCGTTAACTTAATACATATTTATATTTATTTATAATTATAGTATTTATATCACATATTGTATTTGGTTTTAATTTAATTTTTTGAGAATGTATATATATATATATATTTGTATTTTTATACTTGGGTTTTCACCTCAATAAAGAAATTTATTATTATTATTATTATTATTATTATAAATATTGAAGAACCCTATTCAGGTCAAAGCTTCTATCCAAGTCCAGACTAATCCATTTCGTTCTGTCTTTGGCTTTTAATATCCAATTATTGGTTCCAGCCGCTTTTATGTCGTCATCGACCCTATAACGTCAGCGTAAAGCGAACTTAAAGCCCCTTATTTTGGATTTTAGTACGACTGATTTTAATTTCGCTAATTTTCCGCTTGGTTGTAGATGTATGGATGAACTTGGGCCCTAAAAGGTTGTAGTTGAGGTCCATTTTACTTTGACGCCAGTGTTTCGATACTCGAAGTGTATCAACATTGTCGAGACGTGCAAAGTCGTACTAAGTATAATGAAATGCTTTTGTATTACATATTGTCAAAAACAAATATTTCTATTGTCCCTGTGACAGGATTTGGACTCATGCAGCAAAACGTGAAACCTCCACAATAGATTTTGGTGCGTAAACGTGATTCGGAGTGTCCCATGTCAGCGTCTATGTAATATAGTAAAATGTGAATTGCATTCAGCCATAATAAAAATACCCTTTATTTTTGAAGTTATTCATTAAGTTCTTTAGGCGCGTTATGAAAAAATTATGACAGTTAATTTTTATGATGCGCGCGCACAGGGTGACATGAACAACGACATGTTGAAGTTGGCAACTTCTCGACTATCAGACGCTTCGCTAACAAATGTGGGGCCCCCATAGAGAAAATAATAATAAATAGAGTTGGCATAACTACCTTAAAAACGTGCCAAAAATACACTCACACACGCACAATCCTGTAACATAAAATGGCGCGTGTTCATTGTGATGTCTCAAGTTGTGCGTGTGTGAGTGTTCATGTATACATTTTAGGGAGGCCATCTTAAGTCACGAGTGTGCCGCAAACTGTTTTATTATTATGTAAAAAATGTAATGTTGTCTCTTTCACACTTATGAAAATTTTGATAAGCTTGAGCTATTTTCCGATCCACTAATTTCTATAGGACATTATGCCAGCTCTATTTATTATTATTTTCTCTATGGGGGCCCCGTAGATAGTGGCCCCGTCTGTCGTGCCATCTAATGTCTGACATTAGTAATTACCGACGACCGAATGTTGTAATTATTTATTTGCATGCAAAGAAGTATAACTTCTTAAGGTGCGTCCAAACTTGAACATTTCACCGAACCGAACTGCGTAACATTACCGCGAACTTGTTACGCTCAATGTGGACGGCGCGCTTGGAGCGCTTGAAATGAGATACTGCGTTACAGTTCGGCGTAACAATTGTTCGCGTAACAAATGCCGTCCACACACTACCGTAACTGTTACGCGGTGTTAACACGGTTACGCGTTTACGGTTCGGTTCGGGGAAATGTTCAAGTTTGGACACACCTTTACGCGTGTACATAAGTACCTACAATCTACATACACCTTTTTTTAATATCAATATACATAAAATTGAAATGTCGGTCTATCATTTCTAAAATAAAGTCTCTAACATAAAGAACCTATAGGCAACTCAAAGTGGTGACACTTTACCTATAAATCTAGCCATTATGCACTAACCAGGTCACTGTTTAGGGCCGATAAAGTTTATGTGTCCGTTTTCATGAAATCTCCATTAAAATGCATGCTTTCTCTATCTTTATGGTGTGGGTACTTTATTTCACTCACCGCGTATTAAGTTTACTATCTATTCAATCTTACGCGGGTTTCTTAAAGGGGATATTGCAAAAGACCAAGTTAAGTCAGAGCGATGGAGTTGTTCTTAAACATTTTTTGCTCGTGTCTATGCATGTACCTATAGGAGCCATTTTTGTTATACAGGATGTCCCAGAAATCAATGTCAAGCCGAAAATGGGTGATATAGATCGACCAGAATCTCATGAAAAATAGGGAAATGAAATTCCAAGGTTAGCAACACTACGGCTGCCCTAGCGATAAACAAAGTAACTGTCATTTTTTTGTGAAATTGACTTTTTGCATTAACAAAAGTTTTATGTCGAGTAGTTTTTTACCACAGTTTAATATTTCAAATAACTTGAACCGTTTACTGAAATTTAAATTGCCCAAACAAAGTAACTGCACTCACTAACCCGCAATATAAATACAAAAACTAAGTAAAAAACAAGCACAACACAAAAACAAAATAATTGGATGTTGATTAGTTACTTTGTTTTTGTATTTAAAATGCAGTTGCATGATTTTTCGTTTCGTGAAACGATCCCAGGTAATGTGTTCTGAATGTAATTACTTTGTTTATCATTAGGGCAGACGAGTTAACTTAGTGTTGCTTACTACAAAATTTAATTTCCCTATTTTTCATGAGGTTCTGGTCGATCTATAAGCTGTGACAGTTTAGAAAAATTAAAAAATTTTGGCCATGTACTTTTCGAATTATAAAAATAAATCGGAAAAACTGACAGTATGTGAACAAATTTCTTTTAAATTATTAAGCTTGTGTTCTAATCCACTAAACCAGAAGTAAGTAAAATCTGTAGGTATGGTATAACGTGGGTATAACGTAGGTACCTACATCACGCGCTATGCACTCTGCGAATAATAAACCCAACATTCTCTTACCATCTTCTTGCTCCATTATCAGGCACAAAAGCCTTCTAAGACACACGCTACGCACTTTTCACTTACACGGACAACGGAGTAACATCTCCTGAAAATGCTGCAGCTATTTTTTCTATATTATATCATAGCTTTATAGTCAAGTAATCTAAAAATACTTAGTACAAACTGCGGATTGGAATAAAAACAACACGGCTATCAAGATTACGGCCTGTCATTCCGAATTGAACGGCTTAGAAGCTTAAAGACGGCGTTAAACTAAATGACATTTGAAGCTCTAAAACCGTCAGTTTAAAGCCTTCTTTAAGTGTGGAATGGCAGGTCCATTTTAGATCCTGCCCACACTTACCTACTTTTAAAACTTCCTGACGCAATACAATTCTTTATACCTCTTTATACAGTCAAGATAAGTACTTTAGTCTAATTTTTAATTCGGTGGAATTCTGACAGTTGGTATTTAAAAATAGAACGAGTTATTTGTATGTAAAACAGGGTTACCACCTGAAGTTCGATTTTACCCCAACCTAAAGTACCTGAAGTATCTGTCAGGCATTTGACATATCTACATGAGACAATTGATTTTTATTTATGTGAACTTTTGAATTTATTATCTTTTTTGTGGCAATTGTTTTATTTCTGGTATCATTAAGAAACGTCAGAATCCCATCCCTTTTAGTGAGTACAAGACCGGGTTGTATGAACTAACAAGCAAGGAGCATTCTACACTTTGGAAGGATGCTACCGACTGCCGTCAGACTAACGAAGCCTTTCCTACTCTGAACCAACATTTAACTAACAAACTACTGCGCCTAGACAGAGGTAAACTCAGGAAGGTGGTGGGACTCATAACAGGGCACTGCCCATTAAACAGACACCTTTTCATTATAGGTATCACAAACAGTCCTCTATGCAGGGCCTGCATGGAGACGGATGAAACACCAGCGCACGTTAATGGAGTGCACGGGCGTGGCAGAATAACGCAAGACCCACCTGGGATCACCAGCCTCGCTCCAGGAAGTTCTTGGCAACCTAGGCGGCCTTTTTTTTTTTTTTTTTGACGTGGTGGAAACCTTTTATAGGTACCCCCGTTCTGCGGCCGAATGCGGCAGAACGAAGGTTATGTGGGAGTCCAACCGGGTACCCACTAAAACCACCACGGCATGACCCTCATGCTGTGTGCTGGACGCCTGGGGAACCCAAAGTATGCATCCCAGGTGTCCGGCAGCCGCCCCAGCTGGGGCTCCCGCTCGCCTCTGGGCTGTCCCTCCAGAGGCTCGCGCCCTCCCGTAATTTTTTAACGAGGTTTTCTTCCTCCCGCGATGGGCATCGCTGCCCCCCGCCCCGGGGTGTCTCACCCCCAGTTTCATCCGCAGTGCCCTCTGCTAATCAGAGGGACACGCGGAGAAACCTCCCTCCGCCAGGTCATTGGCCATGGCTAACAATATCCCCGAAATTATTAACCATGTTACCGGGGTGCACCGGCCCGAATACTGCTCTTCCCCTCGGACGTATCCAAGAGGACCAGCAGCATCCAGGCACACTTGGAGGTTACCTGGCTAGCACCCCTTGAAGGATGAACCTACCGGGTTCTCCCACCAGCGGGTCCAAGGGAATCAGAGGCCTTTTACGTAAGTACAACCGATTTTTATTAGCGCAAACCTAGGCGGCCTGCGAAGCTTCTGCAATGATATTGGATGGCTGGAGTAACAACATCAACGAGAGAGGCACATTATGCACAATAGACTTAACATGGTTTAAGTGCGGACAAATGCCCAGAAAGAAGAAGAAGAAGAGGAAACGTCAGAATTCCACGGAATTAAAAATGAGAGTATATATACTCGTAGCATACTAGGTTTTATGTTTTTAATCTTATCAAAAAGCAACGTTTTCCGGGTGTCTCTTTGTCTTACTAGGGAAAAAAAGCCTTAGGCACTGCAATGACAATTCGCTGATGCCCGCAACAATGTCCGCGTTGTTTAAGATTTTATGAAAATTTCGTGAACTATTATTATGATTAAAAGTATTCTATCTTAAGACTGCATTGCAAGCTATATCTTTGTGCCACGTCAAGTTAGCTTAACCGTCTGGATCATGTGAAGATAACAAACAGGCGTAGGTACAAACTTTTTCTCATTTGTAATATTATAATATGTATGTGGGTGTAGATTTGAACAAGTACCTACCTTCCAAAATTTCGAGCGCTAAATTACCTCCCAAAAGAGAGTGAGGCAAATTCAAAGTTGAACACGTCCCTAGACATTCGTTATCAAATTAGCAGATAAAATGTAAAGAGACGTTAATTTGTACTTATACATATAATAAAAATGCAAAATTATGGATGTCTGTCTGTTACCTTTGCACGGCTTAATCGCTAAACCGAAATGAGCCTTGCGTCCTGGAAATAGAAGCCTTGAATGAAATAAAAGAAATGAATGTGGTTTGAATAATTTATTAAATGGTTCCCACACGACATAGGTATTTTAAAAAACGATATCCACGAACGAAGTCGCGGGCAAAACTAGTTTTATAAACAGTACCGTTGTGGTTTTATCATTCCTTTACATTTGCCAAACTCTACAATGATGGAGATGAATAATATAATGGTCTAAGTGAAATTAAAAGAATATTTTACGGTAAATTATAACTGTTAAGACTTAAGACGAAAATTTTAGATTTGACTAATAACGTCAGATTCTGACAATGGACATACTTTTGTGCTAATATTTACCCGAAAAAGAAAGAGATGTTTTAACAAATTAAAAAAAAGAGAAGTTACAAAGTTTTTAGACGATAGACTGTCTCTGAACTGAATACCGTGACCAAGCTGTGACCCATTCGTATACTATTTACTCGTAACCTGTGTGCTTAGTCTAAAGCGGAGCACTCGAAAACGAACTCGAAAACTATTGATCGATTTCAGAGTAAAATAGACCTAAAATGGCTTGTATTAAGGTTTGAGTTCGCCAATACATTCAGCATTCGAACAATGCTGAATGTATTGGCGAACTCAAACCTTAATAACTCCGCTTTAGACTAAGCACACAGGGGACCTGTGCCGGGGACCATTTATGGCAGATAGGTATATGACAAAGAGAAGTACGTCTAAAAATGGGGTTGTAACATTGAAATATCTATTGAAATCTATCGAGTTTAGCAAACGAAAAAGCTCTTTGTGTAGATTTCGAAAATATTAATAACTTGTAAGTTGTACCTAACTCTAGGTAAGGTACTAACTCTATTAATGAAACATTAGTAAAGAGTAAAAGTTGTGAAAACTGACCAATCAAGTAATCCTACTAATATTATAAATGTGAAAGTGTGGATGTTTGGATGTTTAGATGTTTGGATGTTTGGATGTTTGTTACTCAATCACGCCGCAACTACTGAACCGATTTGGCTGAAATTTTGAATGGAGATAGCTTATACCCTGACTTAAAACATAGGATACTTTTCCGGGATAAAAAGTATTCCTGTGGGACTAAAATAGATATAATCTTCCAAAAACGCCATAGAGGGCGCTGACTGTTCTTAGGTAAATCACGTTCACATAACACATTATTGTAATAGTTTGCTGTGTTGCATGCATTGGCAACACATAGACTACTTTTTATCCTGGAAAAAATGCACAGTTCCCATGGGATTTTGAAAAACCCGAAGTCTATATCTACAGCTATAGGTAGATTATTATAGCGAACTTCCTTTGATAGAAAATATAAAGGTTGGAAAAGGGAGTGGGAACGGGAACCGGGAATCAACGATTCCCTCGGGATTTGTTCAAAACCGAAATTCATGCGAGCGAAGCTGCGGGCAGAAGCTATCACACATAATCACAATACCAATCCTACTAATCCTACTTTCTATCCTACTATCCTACTAATATTATAAATGTGAAAGTGTGGATGTTTGGATGTTTAGATGTTTGGATGTTTGTTACTCAATCTACTGAACCTATTTGGCTGAAATTTTGAATGGAGATAGCTTATACCCTGACTTAAAACATAGGCTACTTTTTATCCCGGAAAAGTATTCCTATGGGACTAAAATAGATATAGACTTCCAAAAACGCGATAGATGGCGTTGACTGTTCTTAGGTAAATCACACTCACATAGCACATTATTACAATAGTTGCATGCATCTGTATGCGTATGCACTTTTTATCCTGGAAAAATCCACAGTTCCCACGGGATTTTGATAAAACCGAAATATATATCTACAACTATAGGTAGATTACTATAGCAAACTTCCTTGAAAGTAGGTATAAAGTTTGGAAAAGGGAGCGGGAACGGGAGCCGGAAATCCAATATTCCCTTGGGATTTGTGAAAAACCGAAATTCACGCGGGCGAAGCCGCGGGCAGAATCTAGTGTCAAATAAATGCTTATTTGACCGTTGGGATCAAATAGATTTATATGAATGGCAAATATCCAAGCCATCGTACTTAGAGTTTACAGTGAATGCAGAACTTTGACTCATGACGTGACCGTAATAAGCACGTGCACCTCGACAGGTCACGCTCGCGGTAGACTCAGCGTGACACTTTTCATTTCCGAAATACTGAAGCAGGACCAACTGCCAACATACTCGAATTTCAGCGACTAATATTTATTTTTAAGCTGTATTAAAACGAGGCTGTGTGATTCAATATTAATTTACTAGCTTCTGCCCGCGGATTCGCCTGCGTAAATTTTGGTTTTTCACAACTCCCGAGGGAATCATGGATTTCCGGTTCCCGTTCCCGCTTCCTTTTCCAACTTTTATTTATTTCAAGGAAGTTTGCTATAATAATCTACCGAAAAAAACCGAAATCTATAGCTACAGCTATAGTGGGAACCGTGGGAACTGTGAATTTTTCCAGGATAAAAAGTAGCCTATGTGTTAAGTCAAGGCATATTCCATTGAAATGTGTCAAATGCTCCAAATTTCAGCCGAATAGGTTAAGTAGTTGCGGCGTTCCAGAGTAACACACACACACACACACACACACAAACTTTTGCCTTTATAATTTGTTCAAGTATCAACATAAACGAGTAACTACTTATATCATAATATTTCATCGTAAAGTTTATTGTATCTTGATAGATCACGTTAACATGTTCGTGATTTTCATCACCAATGTCCAATATAATAGGTACCTAAATCCTACTCCTATAGTTTTGAAACCTATAAATATAACATGTGATTTAACATTTGCATCTGTTGCATAATTTATACTTCTAGTACAATACAATCTCAATATTACGAAAATTTCATTGGTATTCTGTATTGGAGTAGAATATTGGGCATTATTCTGTACAACGCTGGGTTCAACGTTAAATACGCCTTTGTGACTTCGTCGTCGTCGTCGTCTCAACGATAGACATCCGATGCTGGATAGGTCTGATGTAGGGCACTCCACGATCTTGTGCCGCTTACATCGAGGGACTGTGTACTGGGTAATTTGGAGTATAAGTAGAAAATCCTACTAATATCTACTGTACTTTTCACTGCGGAGTAAAGCGCACTACTTGTAATTTACTTATAGTAAAAATCACGAAAATTAAAAAACAAAAATAAAGTGCCTTGATGATGCCATCGACATTGATTGGCGAATTTGAATTTCGAATCCAGTTAGCTCGTTTTTGCTGTAATGTCCAATGAGCATTAATTAATAATTTACTACTGTCTTGACTACTGTCGACTATACCTTCGGCAACTGTTAGACATCAGATTCTGCTGTTCTTGGCAAACAAAAACTAACTATCAGACTTATTTTTGATTCAAAATGTACCATAGGCGTCGTTTTATGAAATATTTAAAATCGACCTAAGACTGTTTCATTTCATCGCTGTGTCAGCATTGAAATTCACACTAGAGAATAGCTTACTTGAACCACAGCGTCAAATTTCCACAGTGCAATGCAACCAACAATAAGATATTTGCATTTTCATTTTTCTAAAAAGACTTTTACTATTCTTTTGAAACTTCCGTATCATTGAGATACCTACTCGTAGAAGGAATACGTACTGCACATTACGAATGAATAAGTGAAAGAACATATTTGTATTGTACAGTAGAATATACAAAATAATATTATAGGAACACTAGAGAATGCCCGCGGCTTCGCCCGCGTGAATTTCGGTTTTGCACAAATCCCGAGGGAATCGTGGATTTCCGGTTCCCGTTCCCGCTCCCTTTTCCAACCTTTATACCTACTATCAAGGAAGTTCGCTATAGTAATCTACCTATAGCTGTAGCTATAGATTTCGGGTTTTTCAAAATCCCGTGGGAACTGTGCATTTTTTCAGGATTAAAAGTAGCCTATGTTTTAAGTCCATTCAAAATTTCAACCAAATCGGTTCAGTAGTTGCGGCGTGATTGAGTAACAAACATCCATCCACACTTTCACATTTATAATATTAGTAAGATTACAGTTGCATCTGAAAAATACCCTTTGTAACTTTTTATATAATATACTTTGTTATTTTTTTACGGCTAGAACGTAGCATTGATTTTTATGAAATTTGACATGTCGGAGGCCTGCATTATAGACATGAAAATACGCTATTTTTTAACTGAGGAAAAATACCTATATTAGTCGTACTTGAACACAAAAACCGCCCCTATGAATTTGAGAGCCCGTAGTAAAATAGAATAATAATAGTAAAATATGTACAATATTATGTAAAGCAAGATTGTACAATTCCCAACAAACATATTATTATCTCCATATATACGCTGATAGAATGTATATAAGGATCTGACAAATGAAAATATGAACTGTTTCCACCTACTATTTAGTAAAAAGTGCATACCTGATATATAAACTCAAGTCTGCAATCGAACAAAAATCTTCGAGAGAGTTATTTATAAGCTGATGCATTCAGACAGGCAAACTTGGTGGTTTTCCATTACAAGAATTTCATCTTAGAACTGCAAAAACGTCGATGGAGCTCTTATTGAACTTATCTACTGGCTCAAATGCCGCTTCGCAAACAGAACTTTACGATCAGGGCTTGGTACAAGTTTCAATGCTCAGAGTACCTTTACGTGAAAAAATAAAAAAAAAGAGGAAATTTGTAGAGGAACTAGAAACACGACGAGTCGCGAAGCTGAAGTGTCAATAGACGGACCACATATCCATGGACCTTTGAATACTTTGGGTCCCGAGGTGCTACCCCGGGGTGTACCCGTATCTCATTGGTAGACCTCTCTCGGTCTACAAACTGGTCTACTTCAAATGAGTCACAAGAAGCCGCACAAATCCTCACAAGAGACCTATGTATGTCTCACAAAAGACGTTAAGAGCAATATTTACAAAAGCATTTAATGGATAAGACCTTTTTTCTCGACTACGACAAAGCCAAAAGGAAAAGTTATGATTTTAGCAGTTTATATATGTATGTATATATGTATGTATGTATGCATGTATGTTTGTGGACGATTTTTGTATGAGATTGTGTGTACCACCGTAGCGCGTAAACTACTGGTACGCAGTACTATTATATATTCTGTGCTACTGGATCGATTTTGATGAATGAGGTGTCTATTGATTCGTTGTTATGGTCCAGGTAACATAGACTACATTTCATTTACGAAAAAAAATCGAGAAGTGACCTTCGAGTGGTTTTCTAGATTTTTAAATTAGTTTCGGATATACATAACAGATGGCGCCACTAGCTGTTTACCCCGTGCTTTCTACTAATTAAATTATTATTAAATTATTAAGCGTAGTCGGGTTTTAGTTTACAAACTTTATACTTGTAACTAATTTCGATCAGGAGCCGTCAAGATGCGTACCAAGGGGTGTGTGTAAAACCCGCCAATTTTTGTTCTATTCCATCAATCGAACCAATAACAGTGTTTATACATATTACTTAGCACGCACATCCCTGGTAGAAACATAGCTTTACAAGCTTTAGGGCCTTACCATCTTCACCACCTTCTGATAAGTGTCGGATAGCTTATTCAGTTGTGTTAGTCAAATAAAGTAAGAAAGTAAGTAATATAACTTACGTTTAAGCTATCCGAAACTTATCAGAAAGTGGTGAAACAAGCCCTGACCATTTTTTTTTTAATTTCTTTTCATTAAGTAAAGTAGGTTCAACGAAGAACTCTCAATAGAGTAAACATTTAAAACGATATTTATTTTTGTGCATTATTTTGCAAACAATGAGGTATTTCGATCGATTATCGATAAATATTGATAGAATAGAATAGAATAGAAAAGTTTTTTATTCAAATAAACTTTTACAAGTACTTTTGAATAGTCAACTGAATCTACCACTGGTTCGGAATGCCATTCCAACCGAGAAGAACCAGCAAGAAACTCGGCGGTTGCTCTTTTCCAAATTTACAATATCAATATAACAATTTTATGTTAAGTACATGATTGAATTGCCGTCTCGCGCATTGCTGGAACGAGTCAAATCCACGCCTTTTTAGCATTTATATAATCTTCAATTTTATTCAGATAAACTTTCACAAGCGCTTATGAATCGACAAATCGATAATAATCGCTAAGCTTATGACTTGCGCCAATCTACAATCTACAATCAACAACTCATACAAAGAGAAAGAAGTTTAAACCCTTAAACAAACCTAGCACATTACCCGTTGTTTGTGTTACGATTTGGGTACTTTCTTTTGCGTTATGTCAATATGGATTGAAACAAAATAAAAAGAGAGAAAGTTGTAGTCAAAATATACTTGTTGAAATAACTCTAAAATTAAATTAAAAACTTAGATGTCTTAAATTATTACTTGCTCGTACTTAGGTACTAGTGGTTACGTTAATATAAGTAAATATTTACGGGTACAAACATTATATTTAATAATCTTTGATAAATTAAGGAAAAAGTAAATTACCCTTTTCTGGTGCAAAAACAACGATTTTAGAAGCCTGGCAACGAGCTTTATATTTGTCAGACTACATTAGTAGAAAAGCACATGACGCGAGCAAAGTTTCAATTTACAAAATTTTATATTCTTCATTCATAAGAACATGCGTATATTTTACAAAATATTTAAAGAAAACACGTAGCCCGCAAAAATCTCGAAAAATGAACCGTCTAATTTGGCCTATGAGGCATTCGAAGAAAACATTCTACGTTTACAACAACAAGATATTTCATTCCTGGGTTCTCGGAAATGAAACAAAAGCAATCGCTGAAGAAAATAATTCCGAACTACTATTAAAATAAATACTAACTAATATGGTATCTCATATTATACTTGTCAGATAGTATCGCTCGGTTCGCTGCGCCATGTATAATCCAATATCTCCGTGCCCTGCCGTGTTACGGCCGAGAAAATATGAAACAAAAGCTTTGATTTCATCGAGGGCCATAGAACTAGCGTGAATCTGTTGCCGTATAGTCGTATTTAAAAAAATTGGTTGTCTGTAAAGTCGGTATACGAACGATAATTTCACGTGATAACGTCATAAGATTTATTCGTCAAGACGTCATTGATGAAGCCGAACGCTTAGGCCGATCGTGTCTCTCTGCCGATCGTGCCTCTCTATCGCTTGTTCCGCGCTCACGCTTGCACGCTCGACTCAGGCGGAATGTGACAATGAGTCATGGTTTTTCGTGCATGCAGCCGGCGTTCATTGATTTATAAGACGTTATCACGTCAAAAACAAACTAAACGACTTCTATTAAACTAAGCTCTTAAACGGTTTTTATTTCAAAAAATATTTGCTATGATCGTTACCCTAACTGCAATAGCATGAATTCTTTATCGAATCTCGTTTTCAAGTCGTTACGTGGGTTTATGGCGAGGTTGAGCATTGCGAAAACGTTTTATTTCGAGAATCGAAACATAATAGTTAACTTCAAAGTAAAATAGAGCTAACATGTCTTGTTTTAAGGTTTGAGTTTGTCCGTACATCTACAGCCAGCTACCGTAGCAAACTTCGCATAGCCCTATTGTCCGTAGCCTCGGCCTACGACGATTCGTATGTGCTACGATTGCTACAAATTGTTACCACTATGGCGTTATGCATTCCGCTTAGTTGCAATGTTATTACAGTTCTTGTTAAATGCAAGATAATGGAAGCCAAATTAAAAACTATGCCTGCCTATGTTCCACGTGTGTAAAATATGCCTGGCTATGTTCATAAATAGGTAGACATTTTTTTTAATGAAAACAAAAGGACTAGGAAGGCACCGAAGAAAATTTTTAAAATGCTAGATACAAAAGTTATAATTTTTGGTCTATTACAAATCATTTGCAATAGACCAAAAATTTGAACAGGCAGCATTTGAAGCTGCTTGAATCTGTTTGGAATCTGTTTGAAACCCTAGTTTCGTAGCCCTTTCAGGTACACGCAAATTAAAAAAAAAAATAGGACCTCTTTAGAAATCAGATCCGGAGAGAGATCAATTTCAGAATATTTTATGATTAGATATGTTTTTAACCCCCGACGCAAAAACGACGGGGTGTTATAAGTTTGACGACGTGTCTGTGTGTGTGTGTGTGTGTGTGTGTGTGTGTGTGTGTGTGTGTGTGTGTGTGTGTGTGTGTGTGTGTGTGTCTGTTCCCCTGTGGCGCTCAAACGGGTGGACCGATTTGAATGCGGTTTTTTTTGTTTGAAAGGTGAATTAGTCGAGAGTGTTGTTAGCTATGTTTGATGAAAATCGGTTCAAGATGGCCGCCGCTACAAAATGGCGGATTACATGTATTTTCGCAACTCCCTCAATATGGGTATCAAATGAAAGGACTTGACTAGTAGAATAGCACTATTGCAAATCCAAGATGGCTGCTGCCACAAAATGGCGAATGTCGGGGGTTTTTTAAATTTCTAATTTATACTTGTTAACACCTTTACTGGTACCTTCAGTATTAAAAATAAATACAATTAATTTATCTGTCTAGTTATAATATCAAAATAACTGAATTTACTGAGCTCTTAATATGGTTAACGCAATCGAAAACCAAACAAACAATCCTGTCTGCTTGTATAACCTAATCTTTGAAATGGTTGAACCAATTTTGATTGTACTTTACTTTGATTAGCATGATACATTATTATGAAAGGACTGATCTAGTCTAGGTTTCATAAAATTATTTTTTTTTTCGAAAAAAGAAAATTGCGATCTAAAGCTACAATTTGTGATCTAAAGTATCATATATATTTTAAGCAGAGTTTTTAATATTATGTATGTTACTTTATATCTATAATATAATAAAACTGTAACAGATCCAATTCTGTACATTGAAGATATTTTGAAAATTTTTGTTGGAGGGCATTCTATAATCGATACTGAAGCCAAAACTGCAATTTGTTTCATTTTTGTCTGTCTGTCTGTCTGTCTGTCTGTCTGTCTGTCTGTCTGTCTGTCTGTCTGTATCTTGGCCGCGCATCACGCCGAAACTACTGAATGGATTCGAATAAAACTTGGTACGATTTGAGTTTATACTCCGAGGTAGGTTATAGGATACTTTTTATCCCGAAATTCAGCACGGTTCCCTAGGGAGAGGGGAAGAAAGTTAAAACATGTATTTAGCTGTAATTCATTAACGCGTAGTTCGATTTAACTCATTCTTTTTTTGTTAGAAAGGTAGTACTTTAAGTATTGTCCCGTAAATATTTCAAGGTCATAGGTTTATTAGTTCAGAAATGACAGACATTTATTGGGTTCAAATAACTTGGGACCCGGATCTTTGAACGTACGGCTTATTTTAAACTGGTGTGCGTTTAAATTTATGTTTGTCGATCTGTCTATTTGTTCCAGCTAATTACCGAAACGGCTGGATCAATTTTGATGGAACTTTCAATGGCAGATAGGTGATGTTATAAGGAGTAACTTAGGCTACATTTAGTTTAGGTTCAAAAAAGGATTATGGGATCCAATCCGATCCTATATAAAACCTATATCCAGGCGGACGAAGTCGCAGGGGTCGGCTAGTAATAATATAAATAAATATATGAATAAAGTTGAATTGAAGAATGACTGGAAATGATAGCAAACGTAACCCGGATTGAGATACCATTGAAAATTCTTATAAACTATCAGTGCTTTTCACTCAATTTGCTTCGTGCAGGAAAGTCGTCTTTCTCTCTCCCGATCTCTCTCTATCTCGACGGCCGACGCCTATATCAAGCAGATAGGGCGATTTTCCTGACAGACACAGACAAATTGCGTCGAAATTCACCATCGAATTGCTGTCCGGAAACTCATAGGTATATTGGCAACGCGAACTTTTCTAACAAAAAAATATACTAACAAGGGCTAACATTCAAACTTGATAAACAATAGTGTGTTTCAAATCTGGAAAATGTAATATTCTCAAAAACCATTTCCTATAAGAAAATCGTAATCATTTGATCAATAGCTACTTTTTATCAGAGACTAGTGGACCCGGCAGACATCGTCCTGCCCGGTGACATACTGACATCGGCGCCACTTACTGAGACCCGGTAGGTTACCTGTACCTACCGGTAATTGTGTTTTCAAACCATCCAGGAACCCATTGAAATATACACACAAAATTTCATCCAAATCGGTCCAGCCGTTTAGGAGGAGTTAGATGACAAACACACGTACCTACGGAAGAATTATACTGGTGCAGGTGAGAGTTTACCGTATCCACGCGACGGGATGTTTGACAGTTACGAAACCCGTGAACATTTTGTATGGGAACATGTTTTTTCTTTTATTTTATTTTTTCGTCAATTTTCCAATGTTTTTAATAGTTATTATGCTATTCGGGACGGAGACAATACAACAAATCAATAACCATGAAAATCGCTCCAGCCGTTCTCGAGTTATAAGTGTTCGAACTAACACGACTTTGTTTTATATATATAAGAAGATAGTATGTCAAAGAACTTTGTCTTTCGTACCCATATCCAGCGAGTTTCAGAACAAGATGGATAATCCGGAAAAATTCTGATAGTCCGACGCGCGACATAATTTTTTTCTGACAGACAATTTCTCAAATATACAACCGGCCTTAAACGAAGAGTCTATTATGACTGTATGTCATAATGCACTGGATGAAAATCATTTTCTGGTCTTAATAACCGCATCACCATGATCATGTCCTTGGTAGATATGCTCTGTGTTCTTAGCACTGAAGACAAGTTGCAAAAAGCTTGTCTTCGGACTCTTCGATGCCACAATTATGTAACACGGAAACCACACCAAAACTAAACCAAAGTTAAGTCGGTAGGTACAGACGCCTCAACACCATCATCCAATATCTGAAACTCGCGACCACTAGTAAAACAATGTGAAAAACAGATTCGATAGCTTACAGACTTAAAAGAACTGAAAAATCGAGCGTAGCAATACATATTTGTTGCATCGGAACAAATATTCTGAATCCATAAAAACTATTATCATCATACAAGTTTGTATCGGCACGTAAAGGATTACTTTGAATATAATATGTACTATTTCCACTCTCGGAGAATGTGTTTAAGATTTTACTAGGAAAAGTTTAGATTGAACCGGGATTGCATCGTTTTCTCCCACGTTTTTCGTTTCGATAAAGTAAACAGGCTCGTACCAATCTCCTGTCTACTATTTTTTTACCCCCGACGCAAAAACGACGGAGTGTTATAAGTTGGACGTGTCTGTGTGTGTGTCTGTCTGTTCCCCTGTGGCGGACAGATTTGAATCCGGTTTGTTTTGTTTGAAAGGTGAATTAGTCGAAAGTGTTGTTAGCTATGTTTGATGAAAATCGGTTCAAGATGGCCGCCGCTATAAAATGGCGGATTACATATTTTTTCACAACTCCCTTAATAGATATAGGTATCAAATGAAAGGGCTTGACTAGTAGAATAGCATTATTTCAAATCCAAGATGGCCGCCGCCACAAAATGGCGAATGTCGGGGGTTTTTAAATTTTTAATTTATACTTGTTTAAAACAGAATTACAGAACATTACTGTGCCTTCATGTGAATAAAGGCGCAAGTGACATACGATTTAGGTTATTTAATGACACCACATAACAACTGTTAATTAATCTAAAAGTTTGAAAGTTAAACTGACTACACCACACACTTAACAGTCCATAATATTATCTTGAAAACTACTGATTTTAATGAAAATTGCATTGTTCCCTGAGTTGAAGTATTTATTACATTTGTAAGCCAATAAAAAAATGGTTATAATCTGATTTTTAGATTCGGAGAAATCGTGAATAATTTGCAATTCCAATAATATTATACATGATACTGTCGAATTGACCTACTTTTTTGAAGTCGGTTAAAAAAGCCATTTCAAACACAAGTTAAATAAAAAAAAACTACTACCCACACTACCATCACACCTACCACACCTAATATCGATGACCATATCGATGACACGTTTATGACTTAAGAAAATCTTACAATCGTCAAAATTCCAATTTTACGCAAAATCCCATTTTTCCCAGGTTTCCCGTCCATACAAAATGACAGAATCATCCCAACCTCTCGGTAGAAAGTAGTATATATTCCTTGATCCCAACGCTCATGTCATGAGTAAGCTTAAAAGTTCGCAAAATTAATGAACTAACAGTCTTCCAGCATATTTTCAATTAAATAACTGTTTTGTTTCAACAAAATAAAAAGTCTCACTGAGTTAAAGCTCGATAGAGTTTACGAGAACCGCGTCCAACATGTGTGGGATTGAATTTTTACTTTTTGTTAATTAAAATTTTACGAAGCGTACGGCGACAGACGTTTGCGTTTTTTTTAATTCACTTGTAATCCTATTCACTGGTTAAGCGTTTTTAGAAGTTTTTGGGTCAAACGCAAACGAGAGGTATTCGGAGCTTATGTTACGTAATCAATAAACCAAGTATTTATTTTTGTTTAAGGATACAACCTTCAGTTATTTTAAGTATATGTTTATTTATTACCAACAAGATAATTATAAATAATCAATACGTAAGAAAAGTAGGAAACAGTTGAATGAGAAAACATCACTATTACCATATATTACACTATTACACTATATATACCACTACCAAAGCAATGCTGGTTGACATATACATAGTTGGCATATCTATGTACTTAAATCGATGGTTCAGTGACCCAAAAAGGATCTTACCCTCCGACACCAGAAGCTATTACTCATGCTTAAATATGCAGGTCGTTTTTTTAAATCCTTCTACAAGCTGTTATACTTTGACTGCGATCTAACCTGGTAAGAGTAGATCAGAGACAGAGCAGTTTTTTTTTTATTTATTCTCGGGTAGCACAAGGGAAGTCGTCATTCCTATTTTCTAAAGAATTGTCCTAGTATGCTTTTCTTGTAGTACGATATATTATTTACTATTGCTTAATTATGTTCACCATGTCTTTTGAAGTATAAGTACATTATTTTTTATAGCTTTAAATAATGAAAATTACTGTAATCAACCAAAAAGATTTTGGCAACCTTAGGGCAAATATTATGTTGCGCTCTTTTCTCCCTCACTCTCATAATCCGAGATGGCCTTTTAATCAATCATTAGTAGTAGTAGTACGTAGTACGCCTCACCTCTCCATAGATTGGATAGGATAGGATCATCAATAAAAACACGTAATGTAAATAAAGTGAGGCAAGTTTATCCCGACACTAAAGTCGTATGAATACCAATGAACAGAGCCGGGGCGATAGCATCTAAACACTTGCAAAGAATTTAGTATTATTTCCGCTACCAAGCGCACCTGAGCTTTAATGCATAGCGAAATATATTGTGATTTTATCCGTTTTTAAAGCTTTAAATAAATAAATCTAACAATAAGTTTTACAAAAATAATATCAATATGTTTCACACTTATTATAAGGACCATAGAATTCTAAATAAAGCTAATAGAAAAGGTATCTCGGCTTCGTTTTTTTATCGGGACAGCGCGATGGGTCGCCAATTTTTAATCGGTTTCTATAAACACCACCGAGCATGAGAAGAAACGACGAAAACGACTCATGGAGCTCGCTCGAAATCTACATAGTTTTACAAACAAAAATTATTTTACACTTTGTAATAGTGTTGGAATTCGTTTCTTTCATAACAACTATTCAGAAACTAACAATCACGATCTAAATTAAGTACATAACATAAAGCGCAGGCCAACAGAAGCGACCGCGCCGCGGGACTTATTACAGCGGGATTCAGATCTTGGCTACAGCTTCTAAGGCCGGGCTCGCATTTCGAAAATACGCGCGGTTCATTTTCCATATATTTTTTCGCGAATTTTAAATCGCAAGTGCGTGCTTCATACGTTTCCATATGTCACAGAATTCTGCGAAAAAAATCGCGCGAATTTTCGCAGTGCAGGCCCGGCCTTACTAGTAGGTACTACGACCGAAAACGCAAAGTGAGCGCTTGTGTCACAGAGGAGTGGTCGTTTTATAGACTCGGGAACGCATTTGCACGTGTATCTATTCTATTTTTACCATCCTATGTAGAACATATTTTCACGATAAAAGTTAATGTACCTTACCATGATGCCCGCAACTTCGTCCGCTGAATTGTATTTAGGTTTTTTAAAAATCCAGTGGGAAGCCTTTTATAATCTGCATTCTGGAGTAGCGCACTCACACAGTCGTACTCTTTTTTTTTATTCAAGTACAGGTTAGCCCTTGACTGCAATCTTACCTGATGGTAAGTGATGATAGAGTCTAGCGGGCTAACTTGGAAAAGGTATGCATACCCCTGATCGGTTTCTACACCGAACGGAACGCTAAATCGCTTGGCGGCACGGCTTTACCGGTAGGGTGGTAACCAGCCACGGCTGAAGCCTCCCACCAGGCCAGGACCAGAGAGAATTTAGAAAGGTAACAGACAGACAACAATTTCGCGCTTAAGTCTATAGAATAGATAACCCCAAGTAAGTATACAGAAACTTAGAACAGAGAACCTGGGCGTTTCAGTTAGTCAACAAATTGACTGTAAATTGCGCGACAGTCAGACAATAATTGGGAAAATTTTCCAATACCTAATTTAATATTTCCAATATTAATTTGAATATCTCATAGTGAAATGAAATAAGATCTTGTTCTCAATCTTCGGTCGTATCTCCGTCTAATCTCCAATATGGATTGGAGCGATGATTGGAACTTGCAAATAGAATTTGACTACTGATTTCGAAGGGCGCCAACACGACAAGCAACATTTCTTATTGATGAAAACTGATAGCTTCCTTTTGTTTATTGGTTGCAAGTGTAATGGAAAAGATTTAGCGATTACTGATCTTTCTTATTATTAGATTATTGGAAAATAGACTTTAGACTGCATAATATCATCATCATGATCAACCCATTACCGGCTCACTACAGAGCACGGGTCTCCTCTCAGAGCGACAAGGGTTTTGGCCATAGTCTACCACGCTGGCCAAGCGGATTGGCAGACTTCACACACCTTTGAGAACGTTATGGAGAACTCTCAGGCATGCAGGTTTCCTCACGATATTTTCCTTCACCGTTAAAGTAAGTGATATTTAAATACTTAAAACGCACATAACTCCGAAAAGTTAGAGGTGCGTGCCCCGGGATCGAACCCACGACCTCCGATTAGAAGTCGGTCGTCCTAACCACTAGGTCATCCTAACATCACAGCTTTTTTACTAGGCTATCACAGCTTTTTTGGACTGACTTTTTTAGACTACATACGTATCTATGTAAAATCATTAAGAGCGTATGACGACAGTTTGAATTATTTTACTAAGAAAAATATTCCGATTTACTGTTGAAGTATCCTAATTCTATATCTCAAATTAAATCAAAAATTAAAATAACATAGCTAATGTAACAAAGTAAAAGCTATACCTATTGAATTTTAAAATTAAACACAAACTTTACACCAGAATAGTTTCACTTTTTTTTTTAATGTTTAGATTATACCTATAAGCATTGGAAAGGTTAACGCTCGCACAGGCTTAATGTTAAGATTAATGACGATGTCCGAATACATTAATCAATCTACAAATTGTCCCGGTGAAATTATCTTCAACCTGACATCTAATTTATCAGCGCTATACTTTGTGGAAATACCTAGATATTCGATTCTTGCCCGTCACAATATATATAACAGGTACTTCATCATCTGATAGTCTATATTTTATCTTGAGCAGCCGTCTGTGAGACAAAATATTTAGTGCCTGTTTCACCACCTTCTGATATGTATTAGATAGCTATCTACAACTTTTGTCTTTGTCACTTGACATAAGGTAAGAAAGTGACAAAACTTACGTTTAGGCTATCCAACACTTATCAGAAGGTGGTGAAACAGGCCGTTAATATTCTTTTTTTGTTTTGTTGTGCTCCCCGTGCCTGGGAAAGCATGTAAGCCTTCGAGCCAGATCATCATTTGTGGGATTCGGCCTGGGATAGCCTCGCGATTTGACTCAAAGAGGATTTCTTGTGGTTTGGAGGACCGTGGCTAGTGCCTCATGCGCCTGAGATTAATCAGCCACTTTGTTACACAAATCACAACCTCGTTCACTAATCTCAAGTCACCACTAACCAAAGTTTAGCGTCACCCTTAACAACATAGGCAGTAACAAATTATTTTGCGTCGTCATGCACAAACCGAACTTCAGCAGTGTTTACCAACCGACTTCAAATTAAGGAGGAAGTTCTCAATTCAACCTTATTTTTTTTCTGTGCATGTTACGCGATAACTTCGCTGATTGTAAACCGATTCAATGATTTTTTTGAAGAAAATATTCAACCTCTAATGGTTGAAAACGTTAAGGGATGAATTTATTGAATTTCGAGCGTTTGAAGTCGGTTTTTTAAAAAATATTTTTAATATCTATCTATAATTTTTTCACGACTCAAAACACGAGTCACAACTAACAAAATTACTTTCGTTTGGCCTCGCCGTGACTTTGTAAGTTAACTCTAGTTTTGCATGAACCTAACGTATAATATTGAGCTGGGCGCACGTTATCCCTCTTAAGCACATTATACTTCTGAGTAAATCTGTTTTGGCTAACTTCCAAACTTTTGTTGGACATTCAACGGAATGCCGAATTTTTACAGAAAAATGCTTTTAACCTAAGTATATTTATTCTATAAATTAATAAAATCAACGCATTTGACCGTTTGTACAGAGGTAGACCACGTTCAAATTCTAACTCTGAATGTAACAAAGAATAGCAATTAAACAACACCAGCACCCAGAAAACAAAACAACGAAGAATAAGTCACGAAACAAAAGCAAAATCTAACCAAATAAAGACTTGTCCCCCAAGCCGGCTGGTCCCCGTGGGGGTTAATGACCACAGCCTTCCAGCACAGTACAAAAATACTAATAGAAAACAAACAACAAAAAAGATGTATATTGCAACCTTAAACTGCTTATCGTTGAGAACACAAGATAAACTTACGGAACTAGAAACAGCCCTATCAACATTAAAATGGGATATACTAGGTCTGAGCGAAGTAAGAAGAATAGGCGAATCAATTGAGGATCACAACGAATATATTCTCTACTACAAAGGGATAATTCAAGGAAGCTACGGCGTAGGTTTTATGGTAAAAAAACATTTAGCAAAACATATCGAAGAATTTAAGGGTATATCAGACAGATTAGCAGTCCTCAACATAAAGCTACCCGGGTACGATACAAAATGGTCAATTATACAAATATATGCACCCACTGAGCAAGCAGAAGAAAACATTAAAGATAACTTCTATGACGAACTGTCACTGACTTTGCAGAACACACACAAAAATGTCGTAGTCATGGGTGACTTTAATGGAAGAATTGGTGAAAAACAAACCAGTGAAGAGATACCTATTGGAAATTTTGGACATGGCAAAAGAAGCAAAAACGGAAAGAGAATGATCAATCTAGCCCTAGAAGGAAATCTGACATTTATGAACAGCTACTTCAAAAAAAATCCGAATAAAAAGTGGACATGGTTATCTCCAGATGGTTTGCACAAGAACGAGATCGACTATATTGCAACAAATAATGTAAAGGCTTTTCAAGACGTCAGTGTCATTAACCAATTAAATTTCAATACCAATCATCGCATGGTACGAGGAATAATTCATTCAATTGAACAAAAAAGAAGCAGACCTAAGTTCATAAAACAAAAAGTGGCTAGCACTTCGGGACTATATAATTACAATTCCAATGGAGAACACAACCAAATACAACAGAAATATAACAAAGAAATCAATGAAATATATAGTAAGCTTGAAAATAAACTAAAAACTAAGGGCAACTTTTTAAAATCTGAAACGAAAGACCTAATAGAAAAAAGAAAGAAACTAATTAAAGACAAAAAAGATAGTAAAACTCTAAAAGAGATTGCTGAGTTAAGTAAAAACATTAGTAACAACATTAAAAAAGACAGAATAAGAAGGCGAGTAGAAGTAATGGAATATCACATAAGAAAGACAGGAGGAGTCCGAAAAGCACTGAAGATGCTTACGGAAAATAAAGACTGGATTCCAGAAATGAAAAATGAAACAGGGAAACTACAGAAAACAAGACAAGGAATCCTTGAAGTTGCGACACACTTCTATAAAAATCTGTACTCTGATAAAGAACCATTAGAAAACGTTAATTTGGCTCCTGAAGAAGATGAAACCATACCAGAATTTTTAAAGTCAGAAGTAGAACTAGCCATAAGAACTCAGAAGAATGGAAAGGCCCCTGGACCAGACGGCATAAGCAATGAAATGTTAAAGATGTCGATCTCAAACAACTCAGGTAATTTAGAAAAACTGACCGAACTCTTTAACACTATCCTCACCACAGAGTATATTCCTTCTCAATGGTCTAAAAGCGTTATCATACTCATCCATAAAAAAGGAGATTGCAGCGCTATTGGAAATTATAGACCAATAAGCCTACTCTCAAACATTTATAAAGTCTTTTCTAAACTAATACTCAATAGAATAACAAAAACCTTGGACGAACAGCAGCCGATAGAACAAGCAGGTTTTCGTACGGGGTATTCCACAGTAGATCATATACATGCTTTGAAGCAATTGATAGAGAAAAGCCGGGAATACAGGAAACCCTTATACATTGCTTTTGTTGATTACAACAAAGCATTTGATTCACTAAAACATAATCTCCTATGGAAGACTCTTTTACAGCAGGGAGTACATAGAAAATACATAAGAATCATAAAAAACGTGTATACTAACAGCACTGCTCAAATTAAGACAGAGTCGCTAGGAGAAGAATTTCTAATATCTAAAGGAGTGAGACAGGGAGACCCGTTATCCCCAAAACTCTTTTCGGCAGCTCTAGAAGGAATATTTAGAAAACTTGATTGGGACGATTTCGGGATAAATATAAACGGTGTGAAACTAAGTCACCTAAGATTCGCAGATGATCTTGTTTTGATATCTAACAACAGTTCAAATATCCGAATTATGCTCCAACAGCTTGCCGAGAAGAGCAGAGAAATAGGTCTAACCATGAACAAGTCAAAAACAAAGATAATGACGAATAAAGAACAGGAAGATATAGAAGTAGATGGAGAGAAGATAGAATATGTCACTCAATACATCTACCTAGGACAAACTATCTCTTTCAAAGACCAAATTGACCTAGAACTAGAAAGAAGAGTGATTTGTGCCTGGAAAAGGTACTGGTCCCTAAAAGAAGTAATGAAAAGTAAACACTTCCCTATAGCAGTCAAAAGGAAAGTATTTAACATTTGTATTCTCCCATGCCTGACTTATGGCTGTCAAACTTGGGCCCTCTCGCAGAAAAACTTGCAGAAGCTTAGAACTTGCCAAAGAGGAATGGAAAGAAGTATGTTAGGATTCACTTTAAGAGACAGGAAGAGAGCGAATGATATACGAAATACCACTAAAGTGCAAGACATACTTGAAACAATTAAAAAGTTGAAATGGCGGTGGACAGGACATATGACAAGGGAAAGAAACGAAAAATGGACACAGAAAATAACAGAATGGTTACCTCGAGATGGACAAAGGAAAAGAGGAAAACAATACAGGCGATGGGAAGACGACATAAGAAAAGTTGGAGGAGCAACATGGAAAAGGACAGCGCGTGACAGGCAAAGATGGAAGTTGCTGGAAGAGGCCTATGTGTCGAAAGGACACGCTGATAGCTAAAGGACTAAACAAACTCTATAAAGACTAGAAATCTACATAAATATCACATAAAAAACTATCAGCATTAAAGGCTTAATAATAATAATAATAATAATAATAATATTTATTCTCATGTTATTATTAGATTAAGCAACCACTTGCTTGAAAATACATTCTACCGCGAACTTTTTAATTTAATATTCCGAGTAAGTAGATACCATCCACTCAAATGTAATTTCTTGTATCAAAAAGAGGTTATTTACTAATTTATTTAATACAGGGACATAAACCTATGTAATATATAGGACATAAACAGATATGTAGGTGTAACATATTGTATCAATAAATACAAACATGCAGGTTTCCTCACGATGTTTTCTTTCACCGTTCTTCACGGTGAAGGAAAACATCGTGAGGAAACCTGCATGCCTGAGAGTTCTCCATAACGTTCTCAAAGGTGTGTGAAGTCTGTCAATCCGCTTGGCCAGCGTGGTAGACTATGGCCAAAACCCTTCTCACTCTGAGAGGAGACCCGTGCTCTGTAGTGAGCCGGTAATGGGTTGAACATGATGATGATGATGATGAAATACAAACAAAATGGTCTAAAATTGACAACTTTGATGACCCTCCATTTCCTTATTTTTTGAGCAAAAAATAAAAAAACTATATATTCGTACTCTACTCTTCTTCTTTCTTTGCCAGCCTTTGTTAATCCATTGTTGGACATAGGCCTCCTCATGTGCACGCCATTTTTCTCGGTGTAGGGCGAGCCTCCTCCAAGTTTTGCCCGCAAGCTTGGTGATGTCGTCGGACCAATGGGATGGTTGTCTTCCAACATTTCTCTTTCCGGTACGTGGCCTCCATTCCAGCAGCAAACGAGTCCATCTGTCATCTGTGGTTCTACAGACATGCCCTGCCCATCTCCATTTTGACCTGGACACTTTCGAAACAATGTCAGTCAGTCCCGTCCTTTTCCGGATTATGGCATTTGGTACACGGTCGATGAGCGATATACCCAGCATGGCTCGCTCCATTGCTCGTTGTGCCACTTGCAGTTTAGATGTTATTTGTTTTGTCAGTCATGTCTCTACTCAATGAGCTCTAAACAATGATACCCCACAAGCTAGGGTAAGATAAAAAAAAATTTTTCCGGCACCTTTTTTATGTATGGGAGGCCCCCCTGAAAAATAATTTAATTCAATTTCTAATTCAATATTTGACTTTAGGTCAACGTTTTACACCAAATACCAAAATTTCAGGTTTGTAACTCATTTCGTCTGCGAACTAGAGACCTGTCACCGGCGGATGGACAGACAGACGGACAGCCGAGTGACATATTAATGTCACTCGGCTGTCCGGGGTAAAAACGGAGACCTATTAAGGGCTCCGTTTTTACCCTTTGGGTACGGAACCCTAAAAACAATATAAAACGCCCGAAGAAAAATTCTACATGTTTTCCTCGCTTTTCTGACTATCCGTCACATGATAAAACCCTCGGGATATAAGTGCACTTTGACCCTTCCCTATTTTGTTTTATTCGTCCTTTCCGTAAATCGCGCCCCATAACCTTAAAATTACCGAGTGAGCTTTCAAAAGTTATGTGAGCAAAAACAAGTCACAGCTCACTGCGCGAAATTCTTTGCGAAAACAGACTTCTAGCCTAGTGGTTAGGACAATCGACTTCTTATCGGAGGTCGTGGGTTCGATCCTGGGGCACGCACCTCTAACTTTTCGGAGTTATGTGCGTTTTAAGTATTTAAATATCACTTGCTTTAACGGTGAAGGAAAACATCGTGAGGAAACCTGCATGCCTGAGAGTTCTCCACGTTCTCAAAGGTGTGTGAAGTCTGCCAATCCGCTTGGCCAGCGTGGTAGACTATGGCCAAAACCCTTCTCACTCTGAGAGGAGACCCGTGTTCTGTAGTGAGCCGGTAATGGGTTGATCATGATGATGATGATGATGTGTACCTACCTACATTTATGGGTGTAACTTCGTACATAAGAATGATTACTAGGTGTTATAATAATATTAAAACCTTTCTGAAAGTATGGTGAGATTGTGAAAAAATCATCATAATCGGTTCGTTCATTTTTGAAATAAACGCATTGAAATTACATATGTACATACATACATACATACGGATCGAATACAGAACCTCCTTTCATTAACGTTCCATTTTCCTCACGAATTAAGCATAAAGGTGCCTGTAAACTGAAGACCATTCACTTTATTGGTTAGGTGATCAAATAGGCTATTTGACTAATTTTCGGAAATTTTTTTAAATTATTCTTTATCTTTATCGGAATATCGAATTAAAATCAATGATAAAGTTAAAGTTTTGAAAACCGCGTCAAAAACGATATTTCTGTAATGGCACTGATCACATGATACGTGTGACGTCACGTGGCACTGACCAAGTTCACAGGATCACATACAAAGTATGAGTGAAATGTGTCTTTTTTAGGCTATTATCTGATAAGATGACCATAATCAATAGTATATTTTCAATGTTGTCAAATACCCTAAGGTAGCCAGGTAGTCTAAGGTCCAACCTATCTCTGTACCAAAATTCATCAAAAATACTTAGTTCAGTGGTTTAGGCATGAAAACGTAACAAACAAACAGACACGCAGACAGACAGGGTAACTTTTACATTGTATGGATATAGAAACCATAAACCTTACACTTATTGGCGCCGGCGATCCGATGTCATGACCTAGCACAATCTTTCCCGAATGTTTGTGTAAGTAAAAGGGAACCTATGTAGCTCTGATGGAAATTCTACGAATGGGTTGAGTTGGTTCATTTTATTGAAGAACAATGTGTGAGTCATCGAACTATTACGCTTAGAATGGAAGTTTCTAACAAATTTCCGCTCGAAACGTAAGCTATAAACCAACCCATGTGTGTCCTGTAATTACATTTGCCGACACGCACACAAGCGCATGAGTACCTTGAGCACTGACGCGACGATAGCCTTTTAGGCTTGCTAAAAACGGCTTATCGCCGCGTCGACGACTGCCTTTCTTTACCTATTTATTCTAAGGTGTGAGCAGATTTCTGCCCTTTTAAGACCACAGAAATCTTATTAAAAAAGTACACTAGAGCCTCTAGAAGCTATCAAGTTTTCACGCGAACCGCGTACAAACTATAAAACAAACAATTTATTAAGTAATAAAATTAAAAGTTATTTTATTTTTATTATTTTCTTATACTAAATAGGTACGAGTATCACTGTAATAGTTATTTATGCAGATGCTGTATAATAAGGGGTATTAAAACACGAATGTGGATTTATCTGGGTGATAATAGTATCACATGAGTGTTTTAATGCCTAATTATCAACAGTTGCATACAAGACTTTATCTACACTCATAATCTTCTATAAAAGATTCCGAAACAGCTTACTAAGTATTAACATTTAAACAGCCGGTCCTTGTAGCCATAATATCATGCAGTGTTATTATGAAAACGGATAATAATATAATGTTGTACTGAATTTCATAATAACACTCCTTAGGATGATATTATGCTTATTAGGACATTCTTCTTCTTGTAGTGCCGTCTCCTATCGGAGGTTGGCAACCATTAGGGCTATTTGTACTTTGGATGCTGCTGCACGGAACAGAGATCGGGTACTTTTACCGTACCACTGGCGTAAATTCTTTAGCCAGGACATTCTTCTACGGCCAGGTGGTCTTCTTCCGGCTATTTTGTCCTGAATTATGAGCTGCAGGAGGTCATATTTGGTGTTTCTCATAATATGGCCAAAGTACTCTAGCTTCCGCACTTTTAGGATATTGGACACTATTAGGACATTGGGTGTTTTAATATAATAAGGTAATAAGCTAACTGTTTCAGAATCTTCTATAGAGGATTTAAAGCATGGGTGTAGATAAAATATGTTTCTACTCGTACGTCAATATTTTAAATAAATAAAATTTTTCTAATGTTCTAGACAGTCTTCCGCCTGCTTCACTTGGTGGTACAGCACTTCGCTGTTGCTTCGACACTCCTTCTTGGTGACGTCATCCTCAGTCTGGAACTGGTACCCTATGGACAGGTAGTGGAAGAGCGCTATCGATGTAAACATCAGGCCCGTGTATATGAAGGATTGAGTTTCCTGTAAGAAATACGAGTATACCCATCAGCAAGGATTGAGGTTTTTAAAAATGGTGTGCAAACTGTTTTTTTTTTTTGAGATAAGGCTGGCTTTAGTGACGCTGAGAGTTCGGTGCGTAGTTGCTCGACGCCGACCGCCGTACACGCGCGCTCTGTCTTCAGTAAGCGTTTTAGTGTCGATGAGCGTCAGCACTGAGCGGTCGGCGTTATTCTAAAACGCTTTTAGCAACCATGCAATTGGCCTGTCAGCGCCGAAGATCAGCGTGACACTAAAACCAGCCTAAAAAGCATTCTTGTCCGTCTCCAAGATGCAGGCTATCTCAGATCTTTCGACAGAGTTATTAACAGAGTCTCAGGCAGGGTTCTTTTACACTTATAATATCTGTATGGATTTATAACTTGAATATTGCTGCCCATCACGGCGATAATACCTTCCCCAATGTTACCACCTCGATGAGCAGCCATACGGCTGTCATGACGGCTTTCATGCTGCCCGGCGCCTCCTTGAACGCGAACTCATTGCCTGACATCGTGACAATATCTGCCTTGATGTTAACGACATACCTGTTGATAATTAACGAAGACGCGCGTGATGATAATGATGAGGACATTGCCCGCCGCCTCGGTGAGCAGCCACACGGCTGTCATGACGGCTTTCATGCTGCCCGGCGCTTCCTTGAACGCGAACTCGTTACCCGTCACCGCAAACAACACCTGCCCGGATACGTGAAAAAAACATTGATGTAAGTGTTTATTAGACAGGCTCAATCCGTACTAATTGCGTTCACGAAACGCCACAACCACAAAGATGCGTGACGAATGAACTTTGTCTCACTGAAATTCATTCTCGACAAGCGGACACCCGCGACTTCGTTCGCGTGGGTATTGGTTTTTAAAAATCCCGTGGGAATAATTTTGTTTTTTCTAAGCTCCTTTGAGCTCAAATACCTTGCTAAAAATTGTTAAAACTTCACTGGCGGATGTTTAGATAGATCAAAATGTAAGTATCCGCCAGTGAAAATCCCATCAAAATCGATCCAGCCTTTACCTTGATAATTTTTAAAGTACCTCCTTTCTAACAAAAAAAGAATGAATAAAATCGGACCACGCGTTAATGAATTACAGCTAAATACACGTTTTGAATTTCATCCCCTCTCCCTAGGGAACCATGCTGAATTTCGGGATAAAATGTATCCTATATGTTACTCCGTAGTATGAACTTAAATCGTACCAAGTTTCATTTCAATCTATTCAGTAGTTTTTGCGTGATGCGCGCACATACATACAGACAAACAGACAAAAATTTCAAAAATAACTTTTTTACGTTTTATTACTTAACCCTAATATCCCCCAGTTATTATTTTGCAAAAACCTTTAATGTACTGATACGGCAATTCTACGATTTTATTATATGTATAGATTTTCTGAATGTTTCTTGCAAGTTTTTACGCACGGCAACGCTATTTATTTTCATTTGAAATACAACATAATCGTCTGAATATGCCGCTAACTGTACTTGTAAATAGGCACTAATCACTAATCTGTAGTCAACAAAATCAATCTAATTTTACAAATCTATTATATTATATTGATTTTATGAGTGCTGTTTATCTATGAAGGCCTATCTATATATACCTACTTACTTATACATCAATGGTACAAAATAAATGCGATCGGATACATTTCTAGGAAAGGAATTATTCTTTCAAGGAATAAATGAAACAGAAGCTCTTGTTTCTTTATTGTGGAAATATTAGTTGTAGAGATGCGTTTTTGAAATATCGATACGAAAGTGACAAACGGAAACGTTCTACTGAGAATATTACCTACACGTGTTTGTGAGGGTAGATTGAGAAAGTTCACAGTTCCTTGTGATTTGAATGCACTCTCGGTAGAGAGCAGGATATTCCTTGCAAATTCCTTGCGAGTGCATCTGTCAAGCAGTATAAATGTTCTATGCAGGATGTAAATTGCGTGAATGCAATCGGACATATTTCAAGAGGATAGGGAGATGGAAAATATAGTATTACTGAAACTAGAGCGAAAACTGCAACATAGTGACAAATTCAATACAGTTACTTAGATTACGCGAATAGCGGAACGTATTAATTTCCCTAGAAAACTCCTACTGTTATCTGAATAATGGAAATATTCCGCTGCAATGCGGAAAACTACGCCGGGATAGAGATTATTGTACAGCAAAGATCCCACATAAAACTTCTGGTTATTACAATACCTAAAGTAACTAAATGCAACCGTACAAGGCTACATTTATCTGGGGAATAGCATCTTAACACGGCATTATGGGCGGGGGTAATCATCATCATCATCATCATGATCAACCCATTACCGGCTCACTACAGAGCACGGGTCTCCTCTCAGAGTGAGAAGGGTTTTGGCCATAGTCTACCACGCTGGCCAAGCGGATTGGCAGACTTCACACACCTTTGAGAACGTTATGGAGAACTCTCAGGCATGCAGGTTTCCTCACGATGTATTCCTTCACCGTTAAAGCAATTAGTGATATTTAAATACTTAAAACGCACATAACTCCGAAAAGTCAGAGGTGCGTGCCCCGGGATCGAACCCACGACCTCCGATTAGAAGTCGGTCGTCCTCACCACTAGGCTATCACTAGCTAAGTACACACGGGGGTAATGTATACAGCGAATTACAGTTGTACAGTGTTACGCCAGGTAAGGCCAAATTAGACCGTTCATTTTTCGAGATTGTTGCTTTCATTTTCGTGGCTTCGTCGGCGATTCATTGAAAATGAACCGTCCGTTCATCGTTCACAGGCACTTTGCCATAGTAAATATCGTATCGTGCATCGTTCACCGCAAAAATGAACGATGAACGGGGCACCATCTAATTTGGCCTTTAGGCAGTGCCGGATTAAGAGGGTGGTGAACGGGCGGCTCGGCCCGGGCCTCGGGACTAAAGGGGCCTCCAAACTTTGAGAAATCATGTTAAGTGAAATCTCAGATCATGTCAAAATATATTATGATGATGTATGAGCTAAGTTATATTCGACTGCAGATCACGAGGTCTCGGGTTCTATTCCCGGGTCGGGCAAATATTGTTAGGTATTGGGTTTTTCTGGTTCTAGAAATTCTCATTGCCAGCCCGGAGTTGGTAGTTGGCGGTGTTCTACCCCCGTGCCTCGGAGAGCACGTTAAGCAGTTGGTCCCGCTTATTATCACCATCATGTGACAATAGTCGTTAAAGCCCACTAACCCGCATTGGAGCAGCGTGGCGGGTCTAAGCTATAAATCTCTCTCTCCTATGAGAGAGGAGGCCTGTGCCCAGCTGTGGGATTAAAAAAATGCTGTATAGTGGTCGTGGTGGATGAGCTAAGTAAATACTTCGGAGCAAAGAATTGAGGAGTAAAGAAAGTAACGAGTGTCTTTGGTTTAACGTTTGTGTGTGTTTTGTAGAGTCTAAAATTTCTATAAAATTAGTGAATTTTTTTTTTTTCAGATTACATTACGATAAAGATTTTGTTAGAACTAGTCTCCTCTGCTCCTCACCACCTCAGCAGATCCACAATTTTTTTTGCGCCGGGTGAACCGCCAGGTTCGATTGTATATAACAGAAACATACTCACCTCAGCTACCGACATAATCAGGAACTGTGGCAGCAGCAACGCCATAGTTATAGAGTTCGGTTCCGTTATCACCAACACCCTAGCTTGCTGGAAATTCAGTATTATTAAAATCTCGCTTGTTATTCAAAACGCAACCTTAATTACTTTACCAGATACCCACAAAGGAAACTGATATGCTAAGTTTACACTGTACCGAAGCTGACGTTAGCTTTAATGTATAATAGTAGTAGATAGGTATATTATGTACCTACCTAGTGCATTTTTTGTAATTTAATTTAAGTAGTTATTTTAAAGTTTCCTAATATTTCCTATACTAATAGTTTTCCTCGTAGTTTAATTTAAGTTTCCCCATAAGAGGAGTCTCTCTCCTGTGCGCATCATACAAACGAAGTTTAATTCTTGTTTTTCATGACATCTAATGAATGAATGAAATGATATGTATACTCCCAATTAAATAAAACATACAAATAAAATACCTCGCCATGTTACAAAAAATAAAAATAAAATATTTTCTCCTTCCAACAACACTTTTTTTTAAATAGTTTTAAAAGTCACATAAGAATGACTATACTCGTATTTAGTGTTGCAATTATTAAAGAGTAAGTGGCACCCACACGAAGCTGTGATAGCCTAGTGGTTAGGACGACCGACTTCTAATCGGAGGTCGTAGGTTCGATCCCGGGCACGCACCTCTAACTTTTCGGAGTTATGTGCGTTTTAAGTATTTAAATATCACTTGCTTTAACGGTGAAGGAAAACATCGTGAGGAAACCTGCATGCCTGAGAGTTCTCCATAACGTTCTCATAGGTGTGTGAAGTCTGCCAATCCGCTTGGCCAGCGTGGTAGACTATGGCCAAAACCCTTCTCACTCTGAGAGGAGACCCGCGCTCTGTAGTGAGCCGATAATGGGTTGATCATGATGATGATGATGAAGTGGCACCCACAGAGCGGTTTTTTTTTCTATTCAACGATTCTAATAAATAAATCGTTGCAATATACTTACATATACATCACCGTTTTTATCAATAACAATAGTATAAACCCCTCCCTGGTCCAACTGTATATCCTCCATAATAATTTCATCCCCAACTCTAATAGAGTAAGTCGACATAAAAACCTCCATTTGTGCGCTTATTCCGGTATGAATGTGCGACTCAATCTCTTTTCTCTTCTCATTATAGAGAGTAAGATTTGAAGATGTCACCCGGTTTGTGACAAGAAATCTGCAAAAAAAAATTATATTAACAACTAATTGACTGATAACAAATTATTTATTTCAATATAACATATTTACACATAATATTTTCTGAAACTGAAAATAATTAAAATAATATTTACAAAAAATATACACTGTCCAAATGAACGTTTATGGGCATGATGCCCAAGATACTGGCGTTATTGCCTTCTTGTATTCCCAGGCCAGGCCTTTGGGCAAAATACGAGCCAGCTCTTGGGTCACCTGATGCGTGGACCAATTTTTTTAGACTACTCTACGCATTTCTTTATTCCTTTAAGAGGCTTACAGAGGATTAACCTTGATTTGTGGCAGAAAATTTATAACCCAGAGGACATTGATACAAAACTGTGAGCTTATTCCTGTATAAAATATGCGTGCAAAAAAAATAAGAGTTATATTACCAACTCTACTCATTTATATATTCTTTTACAAGGGTTATAACTGGGATTAACTTTGATTTGTGGCAGAAATACATAACCCAGAGAACATTGCTATAAAACTGAGAGCTTATTCCAGGATAAATGTGCAAATGTTTTATAATATTATCCTTTACAGACGAACAGATAAATCACAAAGAAGCTACTTAACTAAAATGGTAAATTACATACCTCACAACTGGCAACCCTGATTTACTTTTGTCGACATTTTCTCCAAATCTCGTCGTGTCGTTGCCATTCACAAAGAAAGATATAGCTTTATTGTTTTCCAAGAGAAAAACTTCGTCTCGGGCCTCGATACAACTGCCTCCCAAACTCATTAAAACGTTCTCCGACCCTTTCACTCGTACGTGTTTATTGGAGTAGTGCGACAGAGAGGGAATCGTGTATATCATGTTGTCACGTATGGAGATAGAGCAAGGGTTGCCATTGTACACGCGGAGTTGTGAATATCCCATCTGAGGGAGCTCTGGGTATGTTGTCTGAAAATAGACAGATAGATAAATAGATAGACAGACATAAATACGGCTTATATAAGATGCTGAAATTTTAAAAATCGAGCATTAATAATTACCTATTAGGATTTTACTGAGGCAAGTAACAGTAGAATGAATATTATTCCAATATCTAGTTGCAGCGATAGGACAAACGCGTATTAAAATGGTATTACCTACTACATACTACACACAAAACCACATATGTATATAGCATATTTCAATATTTTATGCACATACTACTTACTGTTGTTTAAAAAGTAGGTATCTGAAAGTAGTCCTAGTCAAGCAAGTCACCTTAATATAAATTTCGACGAACGCCGAAGCAATAAACGCCACGGCCGCCAGAACGCCTCCCAGAGTCAATTTGTGGAGCGGATTTGTGAGAATATTGCGCTTCTTCAGCCACGGGTACAGGTACTGGGAGCAAACAATAAAATACTATGCCTTAATTCGTGAAGGCCTCGTTGGTATAGAGGCTAGACCGTTCGGCTGTGTATCATGAGGGTTCAAGGGTCAGAAGGTTCGAAGGGTTGGGACCAAAAAAATGTTGTTGAGGTTTTCTGTCGAGAAATTCTCAGTAGCACCCCGGAGTTGGGAAGTCGAGTTTTTCTTTTTTTGTATATTTTTTTGTTTTTCTTTTAGTCTGCTCTTTACGCCGTCGAATTTTTCGACATTCCCTTCAATTATGCTTGCATAATATATTGTTTAGCAACGACAGCGCGAGTGAAGAGAAGAAGAATGTTAAATAACAAGTAAGTAGTATAAATTGAAAATTTAAAAAACCCCCGACATTCGCCATTTTGTGGCGGCGGCCATCTTGGATTCGCATAGTGCTATTCTACTAGTCAAGCCCTTTCATTTGAGACCCATATTAAGAGTAAAGTAAAAAAAATATGTAATCCGCCATTTTGTAGGGGCGGCCATATTGGATCGATTTTCATCAAACATAGCTAACAACACTCTCGACTAATTCACCTTTCAAACAAAAAAACCGCATTCAAATCGGTCCACCCGTTTGAGCGCTACAGGGGAACAGACAGACAGACACACACACACACACGCACACACAGACACGTCAAACTTATAACACCCCGTCGTTTTTGCGTCGGGGGTTAAAAAATCTACTTTTTGTACTCTAGGTACATACCTTTTGGAGCAACGGAATGAGGATAAGTATGCATATGGGGTTGAACACTTGCAGCTGGTCCGGTTTGATGGTCACGAAGCCGAGGCGGCCGTCCATCTTCGTGGCTTGTAGCGTCCATCGAGAGCCCTTAAAACAAAGTATCTATTGAAGAGAACGTACAAGAACGAAGTTCATGTTTCATCTAACTTGCAAAACACAAGGAGGCGGGTAGCATTTGTGATTTATGGCAGGCACACGCCTAATTAATAGACTAACTGCCTCATTGGTCTAGTGCAGACTGCAGATCACGAGGTCCCGGGTTCGATTCCCGTGTCGGGCTAAAATTGTTAGGTTAGTAGTTGGTAGTTGGTAGTTGGCGGTATGCTATAACCCCCGTGCTTCGGAGAGCACGTTAAGCAGTTGGCCCCGGTTATTATCACTATCATAAGACAATAGTTGTTAAAACCCGCCAACCCGCATTGGCCTGTGCACCTATTGATTGATTAAGTAGTCTTGTAGTATTGACTGACTAGGTGGAAAAGAAGCACCTTTTTTTGTTAATCTATGCAAATTCAAATTCAAAATCATTTATTTCACGTAGGCCAACGTGTGGCTCTTATGACATGTCAAGAATCTACCACCGGTTCGGAATGCTGTTTCTGCTGAGAAGAGCCGGCAACAAACTCAGCAGTTGCTCTTTTCAAAACAAAAAAATGTAGCTTAACTATCTTGTGGACAGCTGAAGCAAAGCCAGTAGAATAGACATATTTTTTATTCAGATAAACTTTTGCAAGTGCTTTCGAATCGACAAATGAATCTACCAATGGTTCGGAATGGTGCTTACAATTCTACACATGTTAAGAAGGGCAGACAAAAGTAGCCCCATTTCCGACGGTGGCACCCGTTCACAAGCATGACGCATGATCCAGCCATTGCTTCGCTCAACCATATTCGAGGGAACGTAACAACCCGCACCACACGACACCACCACAGAAATATTTAAAGAGAGCGTGACATACTCAGGCTACACATGATTAAAGCATCATGCATACAAGTTATACCTTGAATGCAATCTCACCTGATGGTGAATGACGATGCGTGTCTAAGGTGGAAGCGGGCTATCCTGGAAAGGGTATGGCAGTACCTAGCCTCAGCCTTGATCTGTTTCTTGACATCGTACCGAAACGCTAAATCGCTTGGCGGGATGGCTTTACCAGTAGGGTTGACACTAGCCACAGCTGATGCTTTCCACCAGCCCAGACCAGGACAATTTAAAAATTATAAAATCCCAAATAGCCCCTGCCAGGAATCGAACCCGGGACCTCTTATAAGACCACATCGCTCACCACTGCGCCAGGGAGGTCGTAAAATTTTAATTACTAAATGAACAAACTCACCAACTGATCCAACAATGCCCAGAACACGGGCAGTACAGTGAACAACGTGAGTATCGACAGCGTCTTCTTCACGTCTCGTATGAACCGCTTGTCGAACTTGTGCTGCGTACTGTCCAACCAGTGAGACTGCTTGTCGCTTTTGCCTTTTACTATGGTATTCTTTATTCCCAACTAAAAATACAATCACGAATTAGAAGTTTAATAGTGAAAATCGGCAGTGTTTCACCCCCGTACCTCGGAGAGCACGTTAAGCAGTCGGTTCGGGTTATTAAAAGTGGTAGTGGTGATGGAAAATCTATACAACTGATTAAAAATTGCTTATCTGTGATTTCGAAATCTAGATTGAATAGATTCGGTGTGATTCGCGGCCAAAATACAGACAATGCAAATGTTGAGTGCAAAAGTTGGAATGGCATTCCGAACCAGTGGTAGATTCAATTGACTATTCAAAAGTACTTGTAAAAGTTTATTTGAATAAAAAACTTTTCTATTCTATTCTGAGTAGTAAGTACCATCTGCCAAGGTTGAATTTGCCGCCCTCTGAATCTGCCGCTGGAGCACAGGCCCCGGCTGGGTTGGGTAAAAAGAAGTTAAAACAGAACAAGGCCTACGTTCAAGTGAAGCCGACAGCCATGTACCTACCTACCGAGCACACTTATCAAGTATATACACACAAAGAATTAAGTAAATATGCACCTCTACAATAGTAAATGTTATATAGAAAAATATATTCCCTAGAGAAAAGAATAATGTGGAAAAGACATAAATAACGCATGGCTAAAATCACGAGCAAACGGCTCTAGTAGGCAAGCCATATATTACAGAAGAGAAACCCTGCATGTCCCTAGAGTAATTTAGAAAATGGTTTATATGGTGCCAACTGCCGTCTGCCGACCGCGACCCGCAAACCCACAACATCGTGGGCGGGTCTGTAAACTCCGTAGTTATTACTATCTCGATCTCCAACAAGATACATTTTTAGGGTTCCGTATACCCAAAGAGTAAAAGCGGAGTCTTACTAATAGGGTCCCGCCCTATTACTAAGAAAGAATAGTAACGGTAGTAAAACAGTAATCACATCGTTAATTTATAAAATCATAACTAATCTTAACAGTAATCTATACCTACTAAATTATAATAAAGCGGAAGAGTTTGTTTGTTTGAACGCGTTAATCTCAGGAACTACTGGACCGATTTCAGAAATTCTTTCACCGTTGGACATGTACGTGATCCTTGAGTGCTATATAGGCTATATAAATGTACGACAAAAAAACAAACATTTTTATCGTGGTATGTGCCCGTAATTTACATTACTACTACATTACAGACTACATCATGTATTCAGACCCACACTTCTTCTCAAAGTAGAACGAAAAATTCGCAACTCGTCTTGTATAAAAACAAAGGGAATCAATAAAATCATTGGCAACAGTTGGCAACATTTGGCAGTTCGCAACAGTGATAAGTTTTTGTAACATTCCTTGCATAACAAAGGGAATAGGGGAAAAGTTTGCCAATTGAGGCTCGATTTCGTACACTTTTTACGTGGATAGTTCGCTAGTTAAAAATTTCGTCCGATTTTTAGCGTCCGACGCTTTTTCTTTTACCCACGACGGCAAGGCGACCGCCTCTATTAGGATTTGAGCATAGTAGCACAGAGTCGAAGTGCATCGAGGCGCATCGAAGCGTCAAGCAAAAAATGTTCATGGCATATTAGCACATATATCTACAAAATAAGACACCGAGTTCGTACGATTCGAAAGAACGAAAATAAAAGACGAACACATTCGATCGTCTTTTATTTTTTTTATAGAAATATATACATTGTTCCGTAGAGATAGGTGCCAATATGGCGTGATTATTTTTTCGATCCGCTTCGATGCGCTTTGACTCTGTGTTAGTATGCCCCGACCCTTAGGTACCACAAAGCAAAACCATCAGTGGCGGCCTCAGGGGGTGGCAAGAACATTTCCTCGTAGTTTGAATGATATTTTTACACGTAATTTTTTTATGAACTTAACTATATACTTATGTACCTAATAATATTTTAATCTAATATAAGAGCTAAAGTAAATTTTATACTGAAAGCTGAAAGTTACTGAAAGCTTCAGTTGGGCTTTTATTTTAGGTTATTTATGAACACTCACAGAGATGCATTTCACAAAGTCTATCACCATGTTTCCCTCAGGTTTTTTCATCACATATCTGCTCTTGGCACTCACGAATATCACTGAAACAAAATTTAAATTATTTCACTTAAGTATTTCATTAGAAATCAACAATCAAATAGTCAAAAACAAACAAAAAGACAGAATAACTTTCTCCGATGATCGAAAATTATGTTCCCGGTGATCAATCTCAAGACAAGTCAACCACGTAGGAGATATTATAGTGCACGAGTGTGTGCACCAACACAGGTGCACTCTCTATTCCCTCACTCTCGTAGTCCGATAGGAATGAAATCCGACGCGACCGAAAAACGGTCGGGCGAAGGACCAACGGATTTACGTATACTTAACATGAAGGGTTATTAACTTGTGAAACACGTCGAAACCTAGCATTGTAGTTTTAAATCGATTTTGTTATAATTATACAATAAATAAATAATTTTTATGAACTTTTTTTTTATACACAATGTAAAACCACAGAGGTTTGATCTCAATGCATTATATCTTAGTCTACGCCTGAAGCCTCACAGGACAACCAGAGATATTTTAAGGGCAATATTCAGAGTCTGAAAATCTCAAAATCGACAAATTGAAGGTTCAAATCTCACCCGTTGCACTATTAGTCGTACCTACTTCTAGCAATATTTACTCATAGTTGGAGGGGAAAGAAGTATATTGGTCATGTTCAGAGCGGCTAATATTCTTTAAAAAAATACTTGGAAACCTTTCAGAGATCCGACTTGAGACACAAGCAAACATACGTCGTCAACGTCAGCACACGGCCAAATAAATGCAATATAAAACCCATCCCAATATAGATGACCTTTTCAAGATAAATGGAGGACGTAATCGTAAGTTAAATATAGGAAATTGTTTGTTGTTTTCCGATAAACAATGATAATGTCGATGTGTTTACGTCGCCATTCATGGATTGTTTGCTGAGTTCATTCATCTGTGAAATAGTTGTACGATGCTTTGGCTCTCTATAGTCATCATCATCATCATGATCAACCCGTTACCGGCTCACTACAGAGCACGGGTCTCCTCTCAGAGTGAGAAGGGTTTTGGCCATAGTCTACCACGCTGGCCAAGCGGATTGGCAGACTTCACACACCTTTGAGAACGTTATGGAGAACTCTCAGACATGCAGGTTTCCTCACGATGTTTTCCTTCACCGTTAAAGCAAGTGATATTTAAATACTTAAAACGCACATAACTCCGAAAAGTTAGAGGTGCGTGCCCGGGATCGAACCCACGAACTCCGATTAGAAGTCGGTTGTCCTAACCACTAGGCTATCACAGCTTTTTTCTCTCTCTCTATAGTAGTACCCATTTATTGTTATCGGAAACTAATTGACCTGTCGCGGCTTGACCCTGATGCTAAAGGCAATTGTGAACATTTGATAAATAGGAACCTTTTTGAAATTAGCGCTCTTAATAGTAGGAGAGCCCATAGAATTTTTGAATTTACTCGAACACGTCAGATTAAGATAAGGAAGACATCTTTCATCCTGCTGAGTAACCTCTACCATAAATAAGTCCTTTATATAGAGCCGCGTGAAAAAAAAGCCTCTGTCCGGCAAAAAGGTAACATGAATTAAATGTAAATCTACAGGTTCCCGAAGAATTCTTTATTCGAAAATTAAATGAATTTTTCATCGGCAATCTTTCTTACTGGCCATGGCCAATTTTAATACTTTTCAGTGTAACCCTCGTAAGAACCTCCAAAAATAACATTTTTCCATCGTTATGTTTATTTGTTTCAGCTCTAGCTTAGTAGATATAGTACAAGTAACAAAGTCTCCAAACGCCAACTATAGAATCGTTCATTTTTAACCCCCGACGCAGAAACGACGGGGTGTTATAACTTTGACGTGTCTGTGTGTGTGTGTCTGTCTGTCTGTTCCCCTGTAGCGCTCAAACGGGTGGACCGATTTAAATGCGTTTTTTTGTTTGAAAGGTGAATTAGTCGAAAGTGTTGTTAGCTATGTTTGATGAAAATCGATCCAAGATGGCCGCCGCTACAAAATGGCGGATTACATAATTTTTCACAACTCCCTTAATATGGGTATCAAATGAAAGGGCTTGACTAGTAAAATAGCTCTATGCAAATTCAAGATGGCCGCCGCCACAAAATGGTGAATGTCGGGGGTTTTTTAAATTTTTAATTTAGGTACACTTGTAAGAGGAAGAAACTCACCTATCGACATCAAAACAACCACCCCAGGAGCACCGAAAGCCAACGAATAACAGTCCTTATCCCCCAGGCAATGGACCTCAGATCTCAGTATAGGAGACACGGTCTTCGCAATCAAACTGCCAGTGCAGATGTTAAAGTACAGTATACTGAAGTAAAGCGCCAGTTGTTTCTCTTGCCGAGGGAGTATGAACTGGTCTCCTCCGAATGCGGTCACACACGGCTTGATGCCTCCCGTGCCGATTGTTATCATTAGGAGGCCGATGATTGTGCACAGTCTGAAATCATTTACACTGTTGACATTTTAAGAAAACATTTGGTATACAGGATATGAGGGGGAAGTAGTCTAGCGTCGACCTTCAATGCGCAGAAGTCGAAAATGAGGTATCTCGGGTGGTGAGGGGGTCGCGGGGAGGGCGTGGGGATCGTTCGTAAGCACTGATTAGCTCTCCAATCGTATTGTGCCCCGCTCACTCGTACGACGCTGCGCGCACTTGAAGGTCACTGCTCGACTTACGTGCCGGGAGTTATATTAGTGGTATTTTTCAAACCGGCCATGTATAGCGTGCACGGTGCATAACTCGGGGTCACCGCGACGACAACTTTAGGTATTTACCCAACATTCGTTGACTTCTAGCGTCAGCTGATTGTTGCGATTGCGACATTGCGAACTTTTTAAAAAATACATGAAATATTGGTTTAATTCTCGCTACACATACATATTGTGAACAGTACAATATAATACTTTGAACGGTGGCAACACAATTGTCTGTGGTTAGTCTAGTTGTCTTTTAAGATGTCCGTCGTTGTGGTGTGTTACGTTAAGTCGACATGTTTATCCTAAATCTGAATTATAATTATTCTGCTTCCATAGTTGTTTAATTCACAAGTCCTAACAGGTTATGGCCCCAGGCTCATAATTCTGATTTAGGTGAAGATTGGAGCTGATAATATTGTGTGGCGATGTTACACTAGGAGTTAGTGTTGGCGGAAAAAAAATACGCGGCGGGCGTGGTCAACAGAAAAACACGTCAAGTTTGTGTTTTGTCGAAAGCGGCGTCTGAAGGAGGTCGTGCGGGGAGTAAAGTACGATATCAGGCACACGCGAGGGTTTCGACTGACAAAGCGCGTTGGGGTTCCGCAAAATGGATGTTCACACAATGGCGGCGATGTCGACTTCAAACGTAATAAAACTAGAAGGCCAGAAAAACTGGAATGTGTGGAAATTCCAAGTGGCTGTTACCTTAAGAGGAGCGGATGTGTTCCTTGTAGTAAATGGAACGGAGAAGCCAGATGAAACAAATAAGACAGAGTGGACTAAGAAGGATGTCAAAGCCCAAACGATAATAGTTTCTAGGCTGAGCGAGGCGGCAATGATTCATATTTTAACATGTGAGACTGCTGCGGAAATGTGGGTTAAATTACACAGCGTGTTTGAAGCTAAGTCAGCCACTAGCACAATGATGCTACAACAAAGGTTTCTTCAGTGTAAGTTTGAAGACGGAGAACTTTCAGTCTTTTTAGCAAAAGTACAAGAAATGGCTTGTCAATTAAAACAGGCAGGTGAAGAGGTGTCAGAGAAATTTTTGATGACTAAAGTTTTACTGTCATTACCTGCAACATATAGTCACTTTATCTCTGCGTGGGAGTCAGTTGAAACAAGTAAGCAAAAGTACGATGATTTGGTGGCACGCCTGCTTGTAGAGGAGGAAAGATTGAAAGCCAGGGACAATGATAAAGAAGAGGACAATATGGCATTGTATGCAAAGAGGCGAGGTGGATTTTTCAAGAAGTGCTATAAGTGTGGAAATCCGAAGCATTTGGCTAAAGATTGCAATAATGAGAGGGAAAGTCGCAAATGTTTTGAGTGTGGGGCAGTAGGTCATCTGAAATTTAATTGTCCTAAGCGTGAAAACAGAGAAAAACATAGTGGAAATTCGTCAAAGAAAGGAAACTCAGGAAATGCATTCACAGTAGCTATGACAATGGAATTGGAGAGTGAGTTTCTGAATTACATAGATAATAGAGCATACAATCAGTGCTGGGTGATTGATAGTGGTGCGAGCAGTCATATGACAGGAGATCGTTCACTGTTTACAAACTATAGTTCATTGTCTATGCAGAATCAATTTGTTGTTGTCGGAGACGGAAGGCGTTTACCTATAGTTGGGGTCGGTGATGTAAAACTAAATGTGTATAATGGGGAAAATTATGTTGAGTCAACATTGAACAGTGTACTGCATGTTCCAGACATTAAAATGAACCTATTTTCTATACCAAGTGCGACTAAAAGGGGTTATGCTGTTACAATGTTGGACGAACAATGTTTATTTTATAAAGACAAGGTATTGTGCGCTTTAGGAATCCGTGAAGGGAATTATTATTTGTTAAAAGTGTCAAACTATATTTATGAAGGTGCTGCAGCCGTTGCTACATTGACCGAGTGGCATGAGAGACTGTGTCACCAGAATATGGAGTATGTGAAACAAGTACTCAATAACAATAACATTACATATACAGGAGAAAGTTTTAAGTGTGAGTCATGCTTAGAAGGTAAGATGCACAGATTACCTTTTTCTAGAAGAGAGCAGCATACCAAAGAATGCTTAGAGTTGGTCCATGCTGATGTGTGCGGCCCGATGGAGGTAGATAGCATAGGAGGCTCTAGATATTTCTTATTAATAAAGGATGATTATTCGAATTACCGTGTAGTATATTTTCTAAAGAAGAAAAGTGATGTATTTGTTCAGATGAAACTTTTTGTTACATGGGCAGAAAGACAGACAGGGCTTAAAGTAAAAGTGATCCGGACTGATAATGGAGGTGAGTTTGTGAATAAGGATATGCAAAAATTCTTAGAAGAGAGAGGCATACAACATCAAACAACTGTGGCTCACACTCCTCAACAGAACGGTAAAGCGGAGAGAGATATGAGAACCATTGTAGAAGCTGCTAGGTCGATGCTCAAAAGTAAGAACTTGCCAAAAGATCTATGGGCAGAAGCAGTGAACACTACAGTGTATGTATTAAATAGAACATCGAAGAGTAGGGTAGAGGGACAGACACCCTATAAAACATTTTGTAAACGTGACTATGACATTCAGAGCTTATGTGGAGTATTTGGAGATCATGTATATGTCCACATTCCAAAGGCAAACAGACTAAAGTGGGATGTTAAGGGAGAAAAAGCTATTTTTGTCGGTTATGATGATAGTAAAGGTTATAGAGTATATTATGGAGACAAAAAGCAAGTGCATATTAAGAGAGATATAGTATTTATGAATCAAGGAAGGCAAAAAGAACAAATACAGAATAAAGAAAGAATAGTTTTACTTGATGTTCCTGTAGAGAATAATTATGAGGACTCTTCCTCATTAACTAATGATAGTGAAGAAGAATTCTATGATACTGATCTAGGAGAGAACCAAGGAAATGGAGAAGGAGAACCGGATGTGACAAATGATGTGATACCTGAAATAGCTCAAGAAGAGAGACATGAAAATGTAGAGACAGAAGAAAATCAGATACAAGAAAGTAGACTAAAAAGAAGGGTAGAAAAGCCAAAGTATTTAGATGACTATCACTTGTATGTTGCTGAACCCAGAAATTATAAAGAAGCCATTATGTCAGCGGAGGCTGAAAACTGGAAAAGGGCTATGAGAAAAGAGCTTATGCAATTAAAAGAAAATAATACATGGACAGAAGTAGATAAGATACCAGAAGGAAAGGAAGTGATAAGCTCAAAATGGGTTTTAAAGAAAAAGGCAGACTGCTATAAGGCTAGATTGGTGGCCAGAGGCTTTCAACAAGAATGTGATGATAACTTGTATGCCCCTGTGGCAAAGTTAAATACATTTAGGATTTTTGTATCTGTAGCTACTAAGCTAGGTTTAGAAATCAATCAAATGGATGTTTGTGGAGCCTTTTTAAATGCAAAACTTGATGAGGAATTGTATTTAATTCTACCAGAGGGAACTGATACTAAATATGTAAAACTTCACAAATCAATTTATGGTTTAAAGAGGTCTCCTAAGTATTGGAATGAAACATTCAATAATGTAATGATATCTTTAGGGTATAAACGATGTGATAAGGATTTTTGTTTGTACTCAAAATGTGAAGGGGAACAGAAAACATTTTTGCTATTATATGTGGATGATATTTTGTATTTTGGAAATAATAAGGAATCTTTATGTGAACTAAGAGATGTATTGTGCAAAACCTTTAAGATGAAAGTAATGGGAGTAATTGGTAAATTTTTAGGGATAGATGTCAAACAAGATGTTGAAAAGGGGATCACTATTATTTCACAGAAAGATTATTTGATTAAGTTGTTGTCTCAGTATAACATGTTAGATTGTAAAACGTTACAGTTACCTATTGACAAAAATTATAATTTCCACATTTTAAAGAGAGAAGGGTCAGAGAGTGTTGAAGTTGAGAATAAATGTAGAAGGTTAGTGGGAAGCTTGATGTATGCAGCTATGGGGACGCGACCAGATATTTGTGCAGTTGTTAATATTTTAAGCCGATATCAAAGCTGTGCATCAGAGCTGCTATATAAATTATTGTTAAATGTTTTAAGATATGTAAGAGGGACTTTAGACTTGTGTTTGATATATAATAGAGATTGTAATAATGATGTTGTAAGCTATGTTGATAGTGACTGGGGTGGTTGTAATGATTGTAAATCAACGTCAGGATGTATTTTTAAAGTTTTTGGTTGTTCAGTAATTTGGTTCTCAAAGAAACAGCAGACTGTAGCATTGTCCTCAACAGAGGCAGAGTATATTGCTCTATGTTTAGCAACTAGTGAGGCTTGTTGGCTAAAATATATTATGATGACATTTGGGTTTGATGTGAACATAACTGTGTATGAAGACAACTAGTCCACTATCAAGATGGCACAGATGGCCACTGGTAATTCTAGGGTTAAACATTTAGAAATAAAGCAAGCATTTGTTAAAGAGAAACTTGAAAAGAAAATAATTAATTTAAGATATATAAACTCAAGTGATCAGCTTGCTGACATACTAACAAAAGCGTTAGGGGGAATAGCATTTAAGAGATTGAGGGAGAAATTGTTTTAATTTTGTATTATTGCTTGGTTGTTCAAAATATTTTATTGAGGGGAGATGTGAACAGTACAATATAATACTTTGAACGGTGGCAACACAATTGTCTGTGGTTAGTCTAGTTGTCTTTTAAGATGTCCGTCGTTGTGGTGTGTTACGTTAAGTCGACATGTTTATCCTAAATCTGAATTATAATTATTCTGCTTCCATAGTTGTTTAATTCACAAGTCCTAACACATATAGTAACTGTACTCACACATTCCTGGACATGGACAGGCGGCCTATAGATAGTAGTAAAAGGACTATCGAAATGAACAATTAAGTCCTTACGTCCTTACCTTTTCGGAATTTCTAGTTGAGGTATCGCGGTCACAGCAACGAGAATATTTCCAGCCGCATACACAAACATCAGGTACAAAATGGTCCTAAAAATATATAATATAATTATCATAAACAAATATAGGTAATACTTAGTAAGTATGACATAACATTGCACGCTAAAACGAGCTAATCATGAACGACGGTCTTCAATTTTATCTATGGTGGGTATCAAACACATTCCCAACCTCACATCCTCGTGAGTAAGTTCTTACATATTTATGAATACTTGCCTAAACTTGCCAAGGTAGTTGTCAGCAACGATCCCACCCAGAATGGGGAAGAAATACACAAAAGTGCTGAAAATATGGTAGATTTCCGTCGCGCCCTCGTCCGAGTAACCCAGCTTACTGCGTAGGTACAGTGTGAGGAACGCTGAAATACAAATGGGAATTAAAAATTTAAATCACCCTCGTCGTGATCAACAATCGATAGATGTCCTTGCGTCCTTGTCGATGCGGTCTTGTGTCGTTGTATCCAGCAATCCCTGCGACACTTCTGATGTCGTCGGTCCACCTAGTAAGGGGTCTGCCAACAATACGCTTTCCGGTGCGAGGTCGCCACTCCAGAACCTTGGGACCCCAACCATTGCCACTTCAGTTTCGCAACCCGCTCAGCTATGTCGGTGACTCTGGTTCTGCTACGGTTATTTCTGATTTGATCGCGTAGAGAAACTCTCTCTCTATCGCTCTCTGAGTGCGTTCTCGTTTCTTGTGCGAGGTCGCTACTCGCTAGTACCTTGGGAGTTGGGACCCCAACGTCTATCGATTCTTCGAACTATCAATCACCCTTGACGTGTGGAATTTGGTTTGATATACCTACTTACTCACTTGACATCCTGCTTTATCTTCAGACATTAATCATTTTGTCTATCAGCTAGTAGCTACTACCTATCCAAAGTATGCAAACTTAGTGGACCTACATTTAATCAGAAGTGTTAAATCGTCAAATTGAATCTACCACTGGTTCGGAATGCTGTTCCAACTGAGAAGAACCAGCAAGAAACTCGGCGGTTGGTCTTTTAAAAAAATAACAATAACAACATCAGGTTGTCGGCAGACTGCCCTGGTTGCAATTTGCAGCATCAAATATGCAGTTTCGTCAAGTTTACTCAACACCTTTCTGGTCGATTAGACTTGTGAATACACTTATTACTGAGATACACTTATTACACCAGCTACGTAAAAGGCTTGATAATCCTTAAAGGGCTGAACAGATTTTCGTTTCGACTAAAACTATAGTGATAAGGTACGATATAAACATGATTGAACATGTGCAACACCTGCCATCTGCTAAGGCATTACTTACCTCTCATCCCCGAGTAGGAATACCTCTCGCAAAATTCAGCGAGCATAATAATTATGACAATCGTCGGGAAGCGCTCTTTCGCCTGCAAAATTAAGGAAGCAGAAACACTTAGGGCGAGATCTATAGAGTGTGTACTATGAGTGTGTACAGAGTACGCTCTATAGATCTACCCCTAAATCTTAAAACTCTGTCTTGAGTCTGACTAGAGTCAGAATCTCTGACACCAGACAGCTTAAAACGAGACGGATATATTATGTCCGGGACATGTTAATTACTAGCTTCTGCCCACGGCTTCGCCCGCGTGAATTTCGGTTTTTCACAAATCTCGAGGGAATCGTGGATTTCCGGTTCCCGTTCCCGATCCCTTTTCCAACCTGTATACCTACTTTCAAGGAAGTTTACTATGTAATCTACCTATAGATGTAGCTCTAGATTTCGGTTTTTTCAAAATCCCGTGGGAACTGTAGATTTTTCTAGGATAAAACGTAGCCTATGTGTTAAGTCAGGGCATAATAATTTATCTTCATTCAAAATTTCAGCCAAATCAGTTCAGTAGTTGCGGCGTTAAAGAGTATCAGTAAACTGAGTAAGTTCTAATAAGTCCTACGTAAACAATAGATACCAACCGTTGACATCGTATTGGTGTCCCCGTGATTGATATCCCGATGTTTGATGTCCCCAGGTTTGATGTCCCCATGTTTGATGTCCCCATGTTCGATGTTCCCTTCTTTAGACAACACCATTACGGTACCACTTTATTACACTACCACAACAAGCGGTTCTATAGAACCATCGAATAACAATGAGTATCAAATGGCGAGCTATACGTACACACCTAATGCATATTTATAACTTTATATCTTCCACTGATCAAATAAGACGACGTTACGATAATAGATACTACATCATATAAATAATCATTCCTACATTAGTAAATATTTTTTCAGACGTTCGTGAAGTCTTAAACACACAAAATGTGCGACGGAAGCGACTGAAACTGCACGGCAGGGCATTAGAAAGAACACGCGCGTACGCGTGCACGATTCGTAAATTAGACGGTGCCCCGTTCATCGTTAATTTTTGCGATGAACGATGCACGATACGATATTTGCAATGGCAAAGTGCCTGATGTAAACGATGAACGGTCGGTGTTTAGACGGTTCGTTTTCGATGAAGCCTCGAAAATGAAAGCCAAAATCTCGAATAATGAACCATCTAGATAATTTGAGCTTAATGGCAGGAACTTCAGTTCGAACCAAAGATGTTTGAACTCTTTTAAACAAGTACCTACGCTTGACAAGGCGGTGGCCATACAAAATGATGTGAATCTAGTGCCGATTCAAAGCGCTGCACTGAAGGTAGGTACCTAGTTACTGCAGGGAACTTTAATAATAATCTCTGGTGGCGCAAAATGTGTAAAAATAATAAAGTAAAAAAACTATAGAGTAGGTATGCACACTTTTGCAAACATCTTATCATCATCTTCGTTTGTTTATTGTTAGCTTAGACTTATTAAATAGTTATTTTTATGTAAATAGGCTGACGTGGAAATTAAACAATAGCTGTTTTAATACAAGTGCTTCTGCCGACTTTCTTTGTGGAATCTAAAAGTTTACCGAATTTTACCGACTTCTGAAACAGGAGGAGGTTACACAAATAAACCAAACAAAACCGAATGATGGTTTAATCCCATTATTAAAAAATATATTTTATTAGAAACGATAAATATTATATTTTTGGTATCTTTTAATACAGTTTGGATCTAAGCTACTCGCACATCTTTGACACACAGCTATGTTACACAAAGATAGATCTTGCTGCTAAATTATTGTATAAGATAAGACAAACATTAATAATTATTGCTAGGTACAACAAAAACGAATTCAGAAGATAAATTCCGTAAAAAAAAATACTATGCCTACTTATATTTTGCGTGTAGTTTAGGAGAAATTATTTGCAATTTTAACTGGAAATCCCACGGAAATCCCTAACAGAACAGAACTTACCTGAAACTATATAGACCACATCCATACGCTGCGGCCTGCGACAGGTTATATAGAAGACTGAAGAGTATAACCGGCCACTTTGCTTAGCGTTTGTGGACTATGAGAAAGCCTTCGATTCGGTGGAAATCTGGGCGGTATTGAAATCACTGCAGAGATGTTGGATCGACTATCGGTACATCCAAGCGCTAAAGTGTTTGTACTTACGAAAACGCCAATACGTCAGTCCGTATACAGAACCAGACTACGAGGCCAGTACAAGCGAGGAGTGTGTCAGGGAGATGTTATCTCCCCGAAGCTATTTACTGCTACGTTGAAAAACGTCTTGAAGCTTTTGGACTGGAACGGATTTGGCATCAACACAATTGGCGAATACATCACTCACCTACGGGGTGCCGATGATAATATTATAGGTAGTCGTTATGGCAGAGACTCTGGGAGACCTCAATACAATACTCTATGATTTCAGAGTTTCTGAACAGGGGGGCCTAAAAATGAACATGAGTAAGACGAAGATCATATGTCTAATGCTCATATTCCGCTCCACCCGGTAATCGTTGAGAACTCGGCACTCGAAATTATTGTGGACAAGTATATTTACCTGTGACACTAGGTCCAGCTAGGTATAGGTCCAATTTTGAGAAAGAGATCAACCGCCGAATCCAACTCGGCTGGATAGTATTAAAAAAACTTTGAGATAATATCTTTTCGTCCAATATCCCTCTGCAGTGTCTAAAGACGAAAGTCTTCGAACAGTGTGTGCTGCCAGTGATGACTTATGGATCTGAGACCGCTAACAATAGGCCTCATATGAAGGTTCAGGGTCAACAGCGGGCGATGGAGAGAGCTATGCTCGGAGTATCCCTGCGGGATAAAATCAGAAATGAGGAGATCCGCAGGAAAACCAGAGTTACCGACATAGCCCATCGAGTCGCGACCTTGGCAATGGGCGGGCGTGGAGCATATTGTTCGAAGAACCGAGCGACGTTGGGGTCCCAAGGTGCATGAGTGGCGATCTCGCACCAGTAAATGAAGCTTAGGTAGACCCCCCACTAGATGGATGGACGATCTCAAGCGAGTCGCTGGCAGCCGCTGGAAACAGGCGGCACAAATTCGTGTTCTGTGGCGATCTTTACAAGAGACTGATGTCGTCTATTGGTTGAGAAAACGACGACGACAGAGGGCAGCCCTTTTAGCAACAATAGCGCTATTTAGTGGCATATAAAGTAACTATAAAAAGTACATATATACATACATATCATCTATTAAGATTTACTAAAATTATTGTCTCTTTAAAACTTTGTTGTAACGTTAACTCCGCTTAACAGGATTAACGTTAATATAAAAATAACGGTAATTTATTTCACTTATTTTTGCTACGTTTTACCATTAAATAAGCGGTAATCTTTTTAAAGTAAGGTTTTTGACTTACATTAATATATTTTAAAGAGATCTTTTATACATAATTAGTAACAATGAAATTGTTTTGCATTGTAAATTTGGCACTCAGTAGTTATTAACGATAAAAATATTGTACAAAATATCATATTAACGTTATTATACTGTTAATTTATACCGTCACAAGGTTTGAATATTGAGGTAATAGCTTGCGTAGAGCGGAACGTGATTTAAAAATAGACGTTTGTCATTTTGAATTTGACATTGATTTGAATCACGATTCACGAATGCCGAAGTTAATAAAAATCAACGGTTTTCTAATTTCTTCATAATTTTTTCGATCACAAATGATTTTGCTTGTTTTTGACTATCAATATCGTTCATTATTCATATTATGTTCGTTTTGTTTGTGAATCTACGTATTCTCAATTAAAATTAACAATTAGCAAGAAACGAATCGAATCAATAAAAGTTTTTATGTAAGTACATACACACTTACAGTTTACACAGTGATAATAATGCAAGGCTGAACAGTGAGCAGAGAGTTCGGAGTACAAATTGATCATAAAATCACAATGTTTTGATATCAAGGCCTATATAATTTAGATAAATACCATATACCTATAGTGTAAGTTTAAGCATAATATTTGATTGTAAGAGATTGACTCTTTAGCGTTAAGACCTTTTTGTTCCAACTATTTAAGTTTGCTTGTAATCAGCTATGCTATAAGTTTGCTGTGGTTTGCAATAACAATAAAAGCATTATGTCTATATTGAAAATAATGGTTTTCATAGAGTGTTTAAATTATGCAGTTTCTTAACATTCAAAATGCAGTGAGTCAAAACCAAAGGAATGAATAGGCAGTGAATATAACATTAAATATAATATTACATGTATGTGATTTTCTTTATGGTCATCAGATAAGATAGCCAATTTTATAGATTTAGCTAGTAGGCACAATGATGAGGTATTATCGCTAAAGAGAGATCTCTTCCAGACACCTAAGTGGATCACTATCATGTATGATATACCCAACATCTCATTACTCACCACCTTAATATCTATGGTATAATATTAACATTGTATGTTACAGATAAAAATGTCCAGCAAAAATATACCATCACCTGCTCGCTCTCAAGGCGCTACTACTAAAGCAACATCTCCAACTCGACGCAAGTCCCGACGCACTAGGAGCGTCAGCTCGGTCACATCAAACACATCTTTACGCCTGACTGCTGTCATACGGGATTCATTCCCAACATCCCCTATCACTAACAGGTTGTCTGTATTAAACGATGATACTGACATTGAAATTCCAGGAGGTAAGTACTTTATTTAAAAACAAGTTAATGTGTGACAAGTTAATGTTGTAGCAGTGATAGCCTAGTGGTTAACACTCCGGCCTTCATTTCAAAGGGACCAAGTTTGATCCCCAGTATACACTATACACCTCTAACTTTTCAGAGTTGTGTTATAAGCAATTAAATATCACTTACTTTGATTGTGATTTGTGATTGTGAAGGTAAATACAGTGATGCAACCTGCATGCCTGAGAGTTCTCCATATTATTTTCAAAGGTGTGTGAAATCCACTAATCATCAGTTGGCCAGTGTGGTGGACTATAGCCTAACCATTCTCATTATAAGAGGAACCCATACCCTGTAGTAGGCTGGTAATGAGTTGATAATGATGAATGCTTAACTGTGATTTTGTCTGGTTGTGATTGGGTAGTGGTAGTGGGATGTTACAGAAGCTGTGATAGCCTAGTGGTTAGGACGACCGACTTCTAAGCGGAGGTTGTGGGTTCGATCCCGGGGCACGCACCTCTAACTTTCCGGAGTTATGTGCGTTTTAAGTATTTAAATATCACTTGCTTTAACGGTGAAGGAAAACATCGTGAGGAAACCTGCATGCCTGAGAGTTCTCCATAATGTTCTCAAAGGTGTGTGAAGTCTGCCAATCTGCTTGGCCAGCGTGGTAGACTATGGCCAAAACCCTTCTCACTCTGAGAGTAGACCCGTGCTCTGTAGTGAGCCGGTAATGAGTTGATCATGATGATGATGATGATGAGTGGGATGTAGTTTTAGACAGACAGACTGTATTTGAACTGCATGCCAACTCTTCAGTGGCATTTTAGATGCAGTTCTATTGCAACTGTCACAATTGCAGACAGATTGCAGTTGGCCAGTGCTATCTATCTCTTTACAATGTTTCCTCTGCAAAGGGATACCACTGTTTTGTCTACTTCAAAAAAGAAAGTTATTAATTTGAGAGGTATGTGTGTAAATAAGTATATGTAAATTGGAACTGCAAAATATATATGTATGTTTGTCCGATGATTTCTCCAAGACTATTAATCGGATAACTTAGGGAACAGTGCAAGTTTGGTCAAAATCAGTTCTTTAGTTTTCAAGGTGTGGACTGTTGTGTGGTAGGGTGTTTTCAACCTCAAATCAGTTTAGTTTGGCGGTTTTATACAACCAAATTAGAATTTTAGTCTGTTCATTTACTTACGGTCACCTTTGATCGCGCCGCCTCGGCACACGCGGCGTCTTGCCAAAGGGACCGCCTGCGACTTCAAAAGATGCCGCGCGGGATGTACAGGTACAAGTGGTTTTGGCGTTTTATACCTACTCATATTTTTATATTAAAATTCTCTTTCCTTTTTATATTTTTTTTATTCGTATTTTATTACAATATTACCATAAACATAAAATATAATATTATCATAAACACGGGTCTTCTCTCAAAATGAGAAGGATTTTAACCATAGTCTACCACGCTGGCCAAGTGTGGATTGGCAGACTATTCGGAGATTCTGTTAGAATAGAAAAAAAATTACAAACAGTAAAATAATAATAAAAATAAAAACAGAATACTAAGAGCACCTGCGCCTGTACTGACACTATGTTACCGAACGGACTATATTATAGTTTTGTGCAACCCATGTTTGTTTTTTTATGGACAATTTAATCATTTTAAAACGTATGATGTGCTACTGCCCTTACTTTAAGCATGGCCTAAGTGATTCAAATTATTATTTGCATCCCATGTCAAATTTAAATTCTTGTTGTTTTGTTCAAAGGCCAAAATTGGTGGAGGAGATTAGGTGATAATTCCAAAAGAGTCAGTCAATTAATGGACAAAAATGAGAATGAATCTGGTTCAAAAGTCATTAATTTTGCAGAGGAAATTGATATTGAAATTTTGAGGTGAGTATTACCAATTCACATATATATTTTCAATATTACAGGTTTTCTAAATCCTTTCCATGTGAATAAATTAATTTGTGAATTAAAAATGAGGAGATCCATAGAAAAACCTACATAGCTCAATGACTATGAAACTACAGTAGCAATGGGCACAGAACAAGGCACATAGTTCGAAAATTTATAGATGTTCAGGCCCAAAGGAGTTAAAATGGCAACCTCGCACCGGAAAGCGTAGTGTTGGCAGAGCCCCCACGTGGACCGACGACATCAGACGAATCACAGGGAACTGTTGAAACAAGCGGCACAAGACCGCGGCATGTGGAAGTCCCTACAAACGACCCATGTCCAGCAGTGGACGTCTATCGGCTGATGGCAATGGCGAAAACAACTATGTAATTAGTGTTAAGTTTCAATTTAATCATGAAATATTCAAATCTTCAATTTACCTTTTTAATTTTTATGTTTTTTAGCCAAGAAAAGGAAAACATGAGTGTACATTTGCCAGAGAGTAGTGATGGGGAATCTATTCAAAGTATAGTCATTCCTCAGCGCAAACTATTCAATCATCCAGAAAAAAAAATTAAGAAAATTATCTATAGAAAAGAGATATTAGGAAAGACGCAAAAGAGTTACTTTGACCATACAGAGATAGACAAAGATATTAATGTAATGCCAAAAAAATTGTTCAATCAGGGGCGGAATCCTAAAACAAAACCTGTCTTTACTGCATCCCTCCTTGGTGAATCAGCAAATAAAACAAGTATAGAAAAACCAGAACAAGAAGTACAAGGACAAGTTCATAATCTTTTTGGTAACAGAGCTAATACAAAAAGAAAGAATATTTATGCAGAATTCCTTTTGAGTGATAGTGATGAAGAAATATCAGAAATACAACCTAAGGTATTTCAATTCCAAAGAACAGATCACGAGCCAATGACAAAACAGAAGAGAAGATCAGCTTCTCAAAGTTCAGTTCATTCTTCTGCGTCAATTTTGACCGATTTGACCGATGTGAGTGAATGGCAACACCTTCCATCATCCACAATGGTTGAACATCAATTTGAAGAAGCAACACCATCAAAATGGTTGAGCCGATTATCAAGATCTAGAAAATCCGAAATTGCTTTAAATAAAAATAATAGCTTGAACCAATCTAAAAGATCTAATAGGTCTGATTCTAAAATTGCAGCACTAGAAGCTGAAAAAGTAAATATTATCAACACTCGCTCTCAAACCCTTGAGAAATCAAAAAACACTAGCAATGTGATAACAAATAAAAACGAATCTGTAAGAGAAACTCCCCGTAAAAATAGTTCTAAAATTATGCACAATATTTCAATGGATGAAACTTTGACTAAAGTAAATATGCACGTAGACTTGGTCAATGAAGGACACGAGAAAACACTTACAGAGGAAAATCAACATAATGATGAAGAAATATTTGATGTAAATGCAACAATGGTTGAACATCAGTTTGAAGAAGATGGTGAAGTAATATCTTCAAATAGGTTGAACCGATTATCAAGATCTAGACAATCCGAATTTGCATTAAGTAAAAATAATAGCTTGAACCAATCTAAAAGATCTAATAGGTCTAATTCTAAAATTGTACCGCAAGAAGCTGAAAAAGTTGATATCATCAACACTCGCTCTCAAACCCTTGACAAATCAAAGAACACTAGCAATGTAATGACAAATAAAAACGAATCTTTACATGAAAATATTTCTAAAATTATGCACGATAAAACTTTGACTGAGCAAGTAGACTTGGTCAATGAAAGACGCGAGAAAACACTTACAGAGGAAAATCAACATAATGATGAATTTGATGAAGAAAATTTCGCTTTATTTGATGTTAATGCTAAGAATTATGAAGCGAACCAGGATATTTCAGAAAATATCGAGAAACAGAGAGCAAATATAGAAATTGATTCCAATGAAATAGTCAGTAATCTAAATAAAACAAATGAAATATCAAAAGACAAAAACTTGTCGAAGTCTCCAGAAGCAGTCCTACACGACAAAACTAATCGAGGCGAATCTTTCACTCCACACGATGGTCATACTAGTATGAGTAAATCGAAAACTTCTAAAACTATGATCAAAGAACTAAATATACGACCAAGTCTAGCGCCTGCTAGAGAAAGCTCAGGGTTCACAGATGGCACTATCGATTCAAGCGCTCAAAACTCCGGTTGGGATTCGCATAGGACTACACGAAAAACATTAAGACTGACTTACGGGAAAGATTTTACTCCTAGTAAATCATTGCGCACTTTAGTTATGGAAAAATCAGCTAAACGACAGACTAATTTTAATCAAAACGATCAAGCAAGTGGACTTGTTGATAAATCTAAACATCAGGAAAGTTTTCATAAAGTTGCAAATCAATCTAAAGATAAATCAATACATCAGGCCAGTTCAAATGAAGATCCAAATCAATCTAAACAACAACATTACTTTGACGCGAATGCCATTCCATCGGAACAAGAAATTGAACAAAATGAAGAAGTTAAATCTGGTGGAACATTGGAACAAAATGAAGAATCTGGATCGGAACAAAATGAAGAAGTTGTACCTGATGAAACATTAAAACAGAATGAAGAATCTCGATCGGAACAAAAAGAAGTAGTTGAACCTGATGAACCATTAAAACAAAATGGAGAATCTGTATTGGAACAAAATGAAGAATCTGGATCGGAACAAAATGAAGAAATTGAACCTGATGAAACATTAAAACAAAATGAAGAATCTGAATTAGAACAAAATGAAGAAGTTGAACCTGATGAAACATTAGAAAAAAATGAAGACTCTGGATCGGAACAAAATGAAGAAGTTGAACCTGATGGAACATTAGAACATAATGAAGAACCTGAATCGGATCACAATGAAACACTAGAACATACTGAAGAAGTTGAATCTGATGGAACATTAAAACAAAACGAAGAACCTGCATCAGAACAAAATGAAAAATCTGGATTGAACATTAATGAAGAAATTGAACCTGATGGAACATTAGAACAAAATGAAGAATCTGGAATGGACCAAATTGAAGAAATAGAACCTGATAGAACATTAGAACAAAATGAAGAATCTGGATTAGACCTAAATGAAGAAATTGAACCTGATGGAACATTAGAACGAAATGAAGAATCTGGAATGGACCAAATTGAAGAAATAGAACCTGATAGAACAGTAGAACAAAATGAAGAATCTGAGTCAGAAAAAGAATTAGAACAAAATGAAGAATTTGAATTGCATAGAGAACCAGAATCGATGGAAGTCGAGGAAGCGGTGGAGGAATCGGATAACGAAGCGTCAAAGCGAAATTTTAAAAATTATTTGGAAAAGTTGAAACAGGAAAACGCTGAGATTCGACGCAGAGTGGTAAGGAAAATGTCATAATAAAATAGTCTACAGTGAATGAAGCCTAGTTTAAGAGAAGTCACCGAAATGAATCTTAAATCTTCAATTTTTTTGACAGTGACCATTTTTATGTGCATTTACTTCAACTTAGGAAACAGTACAAGTTTCATCAATCGGTTTAGTAGTTTTTAAGATATGGACTGTTAAGTGTGATATGGACGGTGAAGTAGGGTTACTTTCAACCAATATTCAAGTTGAATGTGAAATGATGATTGGTCTTCTCACTTGAGAATAATAGTGTTCTTCTGTTCTTTAAAATAGGTTACGGAAAGAAGGGACTGTAAATAAATAATATGGTTACTGATTTGAGGCTTAACACGTGTTATTTGACCTGAAATCTCTATTAATATTATGAATGCGAAAGAATTCTGTCTATTACGCTTTCACACCTAAACCGCTGAACCGATTTTGGTGAAATTTGGTACAGGGATAGATTAGACCTTCGAGAAGGACATAGGCGACAAAAGGTCGCATAAAAATTTAATAATTTTCGCTTGAATTTAGCTTGAATTAGGCTTTAGGGGATGAAAATTTTGTACTTATGATAATATAAACTTTTACAAGTGCTTTTGAATCTTTTATTGAATCTCCATTGGTTTGGAATGCCATTTCTACCGAGAAGAACCAGCAAGAAACTCGGCGGTTTTTTAAATTAAATAAAAAAATTATGCTACGTACATGATTAAATTGTCTTATCATTCATTTCACAGCACGAAAAAGTACTGAACTCCCTCAAAAGGCCGCAGCCATCCTTCAGTGCGTTCAAAATGCCCGAAGTGCCGAAACAGAAGCGCTCCACGAAAACCATCAAGAAACCGGCCAAGCCCAAGCTGAAGTCCACGATGTTCACGAATCTGGATCACATGCCGCCGCAGTTCTTCGAGGATCTGAAGTACAAACCGCCCAAGAGGTTCACAGGCAGGAACGCGCCGTGGATCACCAAGAGATTGTACAAGTATCTGGAAGATAAATTGCAACAAAAGTAAGTATATAATCAAACTGAAGTCCACGATGTTCACAAATCTGGATCACATGCCGCCGCAGTTCTTCAAAAAGTAAGATAAATTGCAACAAAAGTAAGAACCTGTTTCACCACCTCCTGATAAGTGTTGGATAGCCTAAAAGTAAGTTTTGTCACTTTCTTAAATTATGTCAAGTGTGACAAAGATAAAAGTTGTGAATAAGCTATCTAACAGTTATCAGATGTTGCAACAGGCACTTTGTGTTTTATGAAGTGAAACTTCTTTAGCACCGTTCTAATTTGACAAGTATAAATTAAAAATTTAAAAACCCCCGACATTCACTATTTTGTGGTGGCGGCCATCTTGGTCCGATTTTCATTAAACATAGCTAACAACAATGCGGTTTTTTTTTGTTGGAAACATTTTCAACAAACATAGTTAGCTAACAACACTCTCGACTAATTCACCTTTCAAACAAAAAAACCGCATTCAAATCGGTCCACCCGTTTGAGCGCCACAGGGGAACAGACAGACACACACACACATACACACACACACAGACACGTTAAACTTATAACACCCCGTCGTTTTTTAGTTCGGGGGTTAAAAACTCGACGGAATGAAAAAGCGACACCAAAATCCTTTCTTGCGTACCAGGAGTCCATAAGGTGACAGGTTATTTGAGTTCAGGCTCTACACAAGTGTGACTCAAAATCAAAGGGGGATAAATATGATTTCGTGAAATTTATCAAACAGTAGGATGATTTATTTTCTTACCAATATTATATCTACTTATTGTTATTCTCAAATCAATCTGTCCATTCCCACTATCAGGTACGGCTGCCACGCTCGCGTGCGCGCGGAGAAGCTCGTGGAGAAGCTGTACGTGTTCGCGAAGGAGGCGCGCAAGTGCGAGCGCGCCGCGCCGCCGCACCGCGTGCACGAGCTGAAGCTCGAGATGGCGCGCCTGGCCGTCGTGACCACGCACCACGAGTTCTACCGCTTCTTCCACGAGTTCATGCCCAGGGAGATCAGGATCAGGGTGAGTGGAGTCTCCGTTGACTCTTTCGGCCTGCTGTTAGCTGAAGCTCGAGATAGCGCGCCTGGCCGTCGTGACCACGCACCACGAGTTCTACCGCTTCTTCCACGAGTTCATGCCCAGGGAGATCAGGATCAGGGTAAGTGGAGACTCCGTTGACTCTTTCGGACTGTTGTTAGCTGAAGCTCGAGATGGCGCGCCTGGCCGTCGTGACCACGCACCACGAGTTCTACCGCTTCTTCCACGAGTTCATGCCCAGGGAGATCAGGATCAGGGTGAGTGGAGTCTCCGTTGACTCTTTCGGACTGCTGTTAGCTGAAGCTCGAGATGGCACGCCTGGCCGTCGTGACCACGCACCACGAGTTCTACCGCTTCTTCCACGAGTTCATGCCCAGGGAGATCAGGATCAGGGTGAGTGGAGACTCCGTTGACTCTTTCGGACTGTTGTTAGCTGAAGCTCGAGATGGCGCGCCTGGCCGTCGTGACCACGCACCACGAGTTCTACCGCTTCTTCCACGAGTTCATGCCCAGGGAGATCAGGATCAGGGTAAGTGGAGACTCCGTTGACTCTTTCGGACTGTTGTTAGCTGAAGCTCGAGATGGCGCGCCTGGCCGTCGTGACCACGCACCACGAGTTCTACCGCTTCTTCCACGAGTTCATGCCCAGGGAGATCAGGATCAGGGTGAGTGGAGTCTCCGTTGACTCTTTCGGACTGCTGTTAGCTGAAGCTCGAGATGGCGCGCCTGGCCGTCGTGACCACGCACCACGAGTTCTACCGCTTCTTCCACGAGTTCATGCCCAGGGAGATCAGGATCAGGGTGAGTGGAGACTCCGTTGACTCTTTCGGACTGTTGTTAGCTGAAGCTCGAGATGGCGCGCCTGGCCGTCGTGACCACGCACCACGAGTTCTACCGCTTCTTCCACGAGTTCATGCCCAGGGAGATCAGGATCAGGGTGAGTGGAGTCTCCGTTGACTCTTTCGGACTGCTGTTAGCTGAAGCTCGAGATGGCACGCCTGGCCGTCGTGACCACGCACCACGAGTTCTACCGCTTCTTCCACGAGTTCATGCCCAGGGAGATCAGGATCAGGGTAAGTGGAGACTCCGTTGACTCTTTCGGACTGTTGTTAGCTGAAGCTCGAGATGGCGCGCCTGGCCGTCGTGACCACGCACCACGAGTTCTACCGCTTCTTCCACGAGTTCATGCCCAGGGAGATCAGGATCAGGGTGAGTGGAGTCTCCGTTGACTCTTTCGGCCTGCTGTTAGCTAAAGCTCGAGATGGCGCGCCTGGCCGTCGTGACCACGCACCACGAGTTCTACCGCTTCTTCCACGAGTTCATGCCCAGGGAGATCAGGATCAGGGTAAGTGGAGACTCCGTTGACTCTTTCGGACTGTTGTTAGCTGAAGCTCGAGATGGCGCGCCTGGTCGTCGTGACCACGCACCACGAGTTCTACCGCTTCTTCCACGAGTTCATGCCCAGGGAGATCAGGATCAGGGTGAGTGGAGTCTCCGTTGACTCTTTCGGCCTGCTGTTAGCTGAAGCTCGAGATGGCGCGCCTGGCCGTCGTGACCACGCACCACGAGTTCTACCGCTTCTTCCACGAGTTCATGCCCAGGGAGATCAGGATCAGGGTAAGTGGAGACTCCGTTGACTCTTTCGGACTGTTGTTAGCTGAAGCTCGAGATGGCGCGCCTGGCCGTCGTGACCACGCACCACGAGTTCTACCGCTTCTTCCACGAGTTCATACCCAGGGAGATCAGGATCAGGGTGAGTGGAGTCTCCGTTGACTCTTTCGGACTGCTGTTAGCTGAAGCTCGAGATGGCGCGCCTGGCCGTCGTGACCACGCACCACGAGTTCTACCGCTTCTTCCACGAGTTCATGCCCAGGGAGATCAGGATCAGGGTGAGTGGAGTCTCCGTTGACTCTTTCGGACTGCTGTTAGCTGAAGCTCGAGATGGCGCGCCTGGCCGTCGTGACCACGCACCACGAGTTCTACCGCTTCTTCCACGAGTTCATGCCCAGGGAGATCAGGATCAGGGTGAGTGGAGTCTCCGTTGACTCTTTCAGCCATTGTAACTGATTTGAACTATTTTCTTTTAGAAGCCTTCCACCAGACCAGACCAGAGACAATTTAAAAATTGTAAATTCCCAAATTGCTGCTGCCAGGAATTGAATCCGGGGCCTCCTACTTGCAAGACCACTGCGCCAGGTGGTCATCAAATCTGTTTTTACATTTTTATCTATTTAACTGTACAATAAACTCTAAATAGGTTATTATTGTTAGTAATTAATAAGATAATGCATTGACAACGTTGGTAAGTAAACCTACGTTGTTGATGCATTGTGGCCAATTCTGTTGTACACAATCTCTAAACTAAACTAAAATGACAGGTCTTTTATTCTTATCTCTTTCACAGTGCTCACTGCGGAAAAGGATGGCAATAGATTTAGACCTGTCATTTTAGTTTAGGTTTAGAGATTGTGTGCAACAGAATTAGCCACAACATCTTATTAATTTCATCATCTTCAAAAAAATGAAATTTTCATACTAGGTACTGTATGTACATACCATTGCTATGCTAAATATGAAAGCTTTCTCTCTTTTTCCTTTCAGGTAAACCCCGATATTATGAATAAAATACCTCTACCTAGGAATGTGTTTGGCAACATCATTGAAGAAGAGGAAGATTAGTACTACTGGTATACTACTTTTCTTTGTCTTCTTAAAGGATTCATCTCGTGATTAAATTTAGAGAAAAATGAGAAAGTATTCCTAATTATTCTATATACTTAATGTGGCTAATTCTGTTGTACACAATCTCTAAATCTAAACTAAAATGACAGGGCTAAATATATTCCTATCCCTTTCACAATGCTTCCTGCAGAAAAGGATAGCATTATTTTTAAACTTGTAAATTTAGTTTAGGTTTAGAGATTGTGTACAACAGAATCGGCCACACTATTATTCTATAATAATAGTTTTTAAGAAAATGAAATTTTTAATAAAATTTGTTTTAAAATACTACTTAGTTCTTTTACTAATTATTGTTTCTGCACAAACCCGCTATTAGACTTTCGTAAGTAAAATATGATGTATTAAATAGATTATTATAATTTTGCATGATATTTTTCTTAACTTTGTGTTTATTTCCAATTAATAACGCGTACGCAACGCAAATAGGTATATTGGCATTTCGTTAAGTTATATTATGATGATATAACTTGAAAAATGACGGACTTTCATACAAACTTTCATCCCCTATTTAACCCCCTTAGGGGTGGAATTCGCAATAATCCTTTCTTAGTGTGCCTACGTCGTCATAAAAGGTATAGCTTCCTTCTCTGATTTTTAATTCGGTGGAATTCTGACAGCTGTCATTTCATTTACAGATGAGTTATTTGTATGGAATGGGTTAACGGAAGTACGATTTTACCCCCGAACTACTTTATTTCCCTGTCAACAAAAAGCCCTAAGCCGCGTAATAATATTAGTCGTTTTGCCCTAAAATAGAAATCGCTAAAGAGGAGTGGAAACTAGAATAGCACACTAACAGCAATAGAAAACAAAAGAAGCACATTGAAAAAAAAATATTCAAAAATGGAAGTCGAATGACCATGTTCACATTATCTCCATGAAGGCATTTGTCATATCTACATGCGGCAGTTGATTTTTATTTACATTAGTTTTGAACTATAGATATGTTAAAAATATCAATGAAACTCATGTTTTATTCTAGGGCTCGTTTATTCGAAAATAGGATACCAATGTATGTACATCTATGTTACAATACAATGGAGCACCATACACATACATGCGTACTATAGGTACGTAATAATATTAGGGCAAATACGTCATACAAGGATTTTATACATTATACAGTTTTTATAATATGGCTTTCTGAAACATTGGAAGTAGGATATCTATATAATTAAAAAATTGGAAAATTGTAGAAAATTAAATTGGCTAAAACTTAAGACATAAACATACTTTTAACGCGTGTAGCGTTCCATCGAGTGGTGTCGTGTGTTACAAGTATGTTTGCGTCCTAAGAACTATGTATGTATTTAAAGCTATAATATATTCATAGTTAGAATATATTAAATCAAAAATAAGCAAGCCATATTTAAACAGTTGATAATAATATACTGGTGCATATTCGATTGGACACATATCTCTCCACTAGACACTTAAAATATACATCAATATGATTAAGAACTTTATTTGCTGTCAAAAAAAAACACGTCATCCATACAATGCAAAAGCAACGCGACAGCAAAAATGGCTTAATACAAAGTCATTTTTGCTGCAAAGCTACGTTCTAAAAGTAAGCACGACGTGTTTTTTTGGCGGCAAATAAAGTTTGTAATCGTTTTAACGTACGTCTGAAACAGCTTAAGGGCTTGTTTTACTGCCTTCTGACACAGAGTACCTAGAGGGGAAGCTTCTAGTAAGCGGCCCGCTGTAGGTACACTCACACATATGCGCATGTTTGTCACCAACTGTACCGGTTAGTGGAACGAGCGCGCGTCCGTGAACCGTTGGTGAGTGTGTTTGTGTGAGTATACCTACAGCGGGCCGCTTGTGGAAGCTTCCCCTCTGTAGATTTACTACTCGTGTGCTTCTGACAAGTGTCGGATAGTTTATTCACATATTTTGTCTTTGTCACTTGACAAAGTAAGAAAGTGACGTTTGGGCTATCCGACACTTATCAGACGGTGGTGAAACAAGCTCTTAATATAGTGCTATCGACAAAGATATCATTACTTCTATCATAGATCTTAGTTTAGAGATTAGTGTACAATCGGGCATCATATGTATGCATAGAGATCGTTGATTGTACCTACGTATTTATCTCATTCTAGCTAGCATTAAGGGCCTGTTCCACCACCTTCTGATAAGTATCGGATAGCTATCTACAACTTTTGTCTTTGTCACTTAACATAAAGTAATAAAGTGACAAAACTTACGTTTAAGCTATCTGACACTTATCAAACTGTGGTGAAACAGGCTCTAAGTGAAACATTCGAATATAATAAGTTTTCTGTGCATCTATTGACAAATATAGATTTTCTGCTTATGGCGACAAATCTCATAAAAATATCTATTGTATATCTTACACCGTTTCTGACTATAGAAAAAGATAGCATGTAATAGGAAAGACAAAATGTAAATATATCAAAACAGAAATAAGCCCTAGTTTCGTATGATACCTAGTGGTGCCGTCACATCATGGCCAGACCGCTGAACTGATATTGATGTTCGGCCGAGATAGTTTGCATCGCAGAGACGAACATAGGCACACTAGTCTGATTTTTAATTCGGTGGAATTCTGACAGTTGTCATTTTAATAATAGTTATTTGTATGAAAAACAGGGTTTCCACCTAAAGTCTGATTTTACCCCAAACTAAAGAAGTATCTGTCAGGCATTTGTTGTCATCTCTACGTGCGGCAATTGATTTTTATTTATATAAGTTTTGAATATCTTTTTTTGAGCTAATAAGCGAGTCAAGCTAAAAAGCCTTATAATTTAATAGTTCCTAGTAAATTAAACTTACTTAATGGGAGTTATTAAAGTGTTTTAATACCCCTTTATTTGCAGTTTCATGTGCTACTTTGTTTAAACTCATATATTCGCACTTTTGACCAAAAACACTAAATAGTAAATTAAAAATGTAAACATGTCAAATCCAGCTGCAGTCCATAGCAATTTTAAAATATGAGTGTAGATAATATTAATATAAATAATATTATCATTTACTCCATTCACATAAAATAGGGTTTGGCCAGTAACAGTATTATTAATCGGTATATTGAATTTTATAATATAAATTTTAAAGACATTAATTAATAGAAAAAAATATTTATTGCATAAAAAACAATAATAAATTGCACTAAATATTTCTACCTAATTTGTGACTATTATTCTTACATAACGTCATTATAATAATAATAATACATAAATTAATAAAATATTGCTGTACATTCTTAATTAATTGATAAACTTAATAGTAAGTATATTAGAAAACTTAAAGCTAAAAAATAAAGAAATGTATAACAAAATGCACTTAATATTATTATAATATAACAATATTTAAAAAGCATTTCAATGGACTCTAATTATTATCTATTTTATTTGTATAATTTTAAGGAATTTTCAAACCTAATCGTTACAGAGTTTAATACTCATAGTTATATTTTACTGTGTTAAAGCTTTATAATTTATTGGTGAAATTATAATATCAAGCTTTATTTTCTTAAATAGCTATAAGTATGATAATGTGGCTAATTCTGTTGTACACAATCTCTAAATCAAAAGTAATATGACAGGGCTAAATATATTCCTATCTCTTTCACAATGCTCCCTGCAGAAAAGGATAGCACTATTTTTAAACCTGTAAATTTAGTTTAGTTTAGAGAATTGTGTACAACAGAATTAGCCACATTATATATAATAAATAAAAATTTCAAAAAAAAAATTAGTGCCATTTCATTTACAATATACCTTATGGAAAAGGACATCACGGCGTATGTGATTAAGTTTTTTTGTATTTATTATACACATTTATAAACTGTAGATATTAAATGTGAAAGATACGTCTTTTTATCGATGAGTTTATATACCTAATTGGTGAATGATATACCTACTTAATTCTACTCAAACATTACAAACCTATTACACAGACTAAAGGAAACAGGAAGAGAGACATTTGAGACCCGACTCTAGAAGCCGATGGTCAAAATAAGCCGATAGTCCTACCACAGTGGCCTTAGTGTCAGTCTTCAAGTTAACAAACGGGACTTTCGCTCATCTTGCATGGACATTAAAACATTATATTACAGACTAGCGGTCCGCCCCGGCTTCACCCGTGGTACATATATATGCATACGTGGTACGGCCTATAGCACTCAAGGATCACGTACATATTCAACGGTGAAAGAATTTTTTAAATCGAATAACCAGTAGTTCCTGAGATTAGCGCGTTCAAACAAACAAACTCTTCCGCTTTATTATATTAAAAGTATAGATAAGTATAGATTAAAGTAACTCCGTTCCACTTAGCACGAAAGTTATCACATTGCTACAGTCGCAAATATTTTGTGATTGGTTAAATTTATAATATTTTTGCTACAAATGTGCATTTTATACTGTGCCAATACATTGTAACTGTCAAACTACGACAGTAGCTCAACCCTCGCGCTTGTTTATTCAAACACTCAAAGTTATATGTGCGATTATGCGACAGTATCTGATACAGACAGGGTTGGTCCACCTTTTTCCTTTAATCTGTGATCTATAAAACGCTAAAAGTAGGGTTATTCCGCCAATAATTTTTTATCACAATGACATTCATTTTCATACAAAAACGGTACAAAATTGGGTAAAAATTATTTTTGGCACTACTAAGACACAATTTCGAGGGTAATAGGTAAAAAAGTCATTTTTTTCACTTATTCATTCTATAAACTCACGCATGACCTTGTTCACACCTGACGGAAAGTGACGATGTGGCCTAAGATGGAACGAGTTTGCCTAGATTATGCCTATTCACTGTTGTTCTATAGATGTCGTTATATTAATGATGAATGATTGTTATAAAGTGACAGGAAATACAAATTTCGGAAAAATCTGTGAAAATTTTTAAGTACGCGTGTTGGACACTAGTGAGCACTCACCTTTTAAATTTAAATAAGTGATAAGTAATAAAAAAATAGGTTAGAGTTAAAATAAAAAATTAATATAATTAGGTAGTTATTAATTTAGACAATAATAATACAATATATTTCTTAGTCAAAAGATCATAAAATAAATAACTAACGCAAAAACTATCTCATTATAAATATGATCTTAGGCAATATAATATATATAAATTAAAAAGTACCTACAACTCAAAATTCACAACTCATTTTATTCTAATAATTTTTTTATTAAATTAATAAAGTCGAAACACCGAAAACAATATTATTTCATTGGATATAGTATTGTTTTTGAAGGATTTTTTGTTTGGAAATAATATTGTTTTAAAATGAAGTTAAAAAAAATATTTATCTAGGCAAAAAATAAAAAGTAATATAATAATGAATACATTTCAATAATACTTAGAATATCTTAATAAGTAATAATAATAGTAAATAGTTAATATTATGGATTATAAATGCGTATATTATAAACAAGATCTCCCAGGAAATGCAAAATAGTACAATTTCTTTACTTCCATGTCACTTTTAAGTGACATTTGAATGAGAACCCAGAATGTTCGTAAAAGTAAACATTGTAATATTCCCAGGAATGATTTAATTTACTAAGCAAAAGCAAACGAGCAGAGATCAGATATAAATGTGTTACGTAATGCCGTGCCCACATATATATTTAAATAAAAAGTCAAAATTCTATCAAGTATCAAGTATAGTAAATAAGTAATTGAATGTCTTTGATCTGTTTTCTAGAATTCATGCATTCAAGAATGTTAGTCAGTTGAACGCTGCACACTAATAGAATAAACTATTTTAAAATGTGCGAATATTATTATCCCATAAAAGCTTTAAATAAGTTTTAAACAGGACATTGTTCTTACGATACTGATTATAATGTATTACGAAATCGAATGTCCTATAGAAAGGACTTTATCTTCAAGGTCACACTTTGACATTTTCTTAACATATCATGTACACTGGACTTTCTGTGAGGTTATACCTATTTAAAATATTAAGTGCGATAAAATGTCCTTTAAAAGGGACATTGGAAATGTACACTATTTTCAAGGTCATACTTTGACAGGCACAGACATGATCTGATTGCCTCAATGTCGGTCGCGCGTATTTCCCAATAGTGCGACGCTGTCACCGCTGACAGTGTCGCAGTACATTGCTTTATATTCGACCGACATCAGCGCAGGAAAATTTCAGTGGGGTTAGCAGAGTTTGCACATTGCGGCAACGATCGAATTTGAATACGGAAGCACAATAACTTCAAAGTAAAATAGACCTTAAACTGGCTCGTTTTATGGTTTGAGTTCGTCCATACAACAACAGCTAACGCTCCAAGCGGGAACTTTGAAAAATAAAAATTGAAAGTACTGAATGTACGACTTTATAATAAGAGGCTTTGGGTCCATTTTGCTCTGATATTGTAGTTTTTCTATATTCGAAATCTAGTAGCGTTGTCGTTGTGGAAACTCGGCAGAACTCTACAGTATAGTTATTCTGAGTTTGCGCACCTCCAAAAATTTACCAAATACTAAGTATCAAAAAACTGTAATATGTAATGCAAAATGAACCCAAAGACTCTTATCATAAAGTCGTAATTCAATATTTCGAATATTTATTTTACAACCGCTTGGGGCGCGGGCTGTAAACGAATGCTGAATTGTATTGGCGAACTCAAACCTTAGAATAAGCAAGTTTAGGTCCATTTTACTATCATTGTTACGATCAGTAGTATTTAGTAAAGTTTTCGAGCTGTGCAAACTAAGACTAGGCATACAAGGTCTTTATACGTATTTTAACAAGTATTGGGAGAGTATTTTAGAATTATGTAAGTACAAGTCACGGCAATAAGTCTAGCGTTGACCTTCAATGCGCAGAAGTCGAAAATGAGGTGTCTCGGGGTGTGAGGGGGTCGCGGGGTGGGCGTGGGGCTCGTTCGTAACCACTGATTAGCTCTCGCGGATCCCTCGTAAGCGCTGATTGGCTCTCCAATCGTACTGTGTCCCGCTCACTCGTACGACGCTGCGCGCACTTGACGGTCGCCGCTCGACTTACGTGCCGGGGGTTGTGTGTGTGTTAGCGCGGATGGCAGGGCAGTAGCTCGACGTAGTTGGCGGGGAAGAGGCCGAACACGCCATGCGGGCCGAGCCCCTGCCACCAGCCCGCGTCGATCTGCTCGATGTGCGTGATGATGTCGCCCGGGTCGAACGTTATCTCCGACTCGTCCGCTGCAAACGACAACATATTTTCTTTTAATCGCTCGCTAAATAGCCGATAAGGCACCGTTCAGATAGACCGGCGCGGAGAGCAGAGCAAATTTTAATCGCATTTAAAATAGAATCTTAAGGCATTGATATAAGGTTTATTTTTACATTTTATCTCTTTTGGGAGCATCCTCGCGCATCTTCTTATCATAACAAAGATAAAATGTAAAAATAAACCTTATTTCAATGCCTTAAGATTCTATTTTAAATGCGATTAAAATTTGCTCTGCTCTCCGCGCCGGTCTATCTGAACGGTCCCTTAGACTGTACACTGTGGGAATGGACGTAATGTTCTATAATAAAATTCCACAAGCAATCTTAGACTTGCCTTTACACAAGTTTAAGAGCTCCATTAAAAGAATGCTCATTAAAAAAGCATATTATACAATTGAAGGTTATATAAATGATAAAAAACGTGGATTTGACTCGTTCCAGCAATGCGCGAGACGGCAATTCAATCATGTACTTAACATAAAATTGTTATATTATTGATATTGTTAATTTTGAAAAGAGCAACCGCTGAGTTTCTTGCTGGTTTTTCTCGGCTGGAATGGCATTCCGAACCAGTGGTAGATTCAATTGACTATTCAAAAGTACTTGTAAACGTTTATGTATTTGAATAAAAAACTTTTCCATTCTATTCTATTCTACTGTACAGCCCCCGTAGCCAAGTTACTCGTATCTATTCTCTTTCGATGATCGTTAACGCTTTAGAGCAGGGCTTTCCAAAGTATTTTTTTTTTTTAATTTATAATATTTCGCGACATTTTGCAGTATAAATGCCTTAATTTTTATCAGGCGTTTAAAATGCATAAATTTAATAATTTATGCATTTTAAACTTAGTAAATTATATAATTTTATTACTGTGCAGAGTATATTCGAGTTTAAAAATCGCCGACTAAATGGCGATGCAATACTTTTAAATCGTGTTAACTGCTTGAGGGTCGGCGACGCAGCCGTGTTGGCGTTAAATAACGCTAATCGACTTTAACATTATTATTTTTTCTAAACTAAAATAAACTAAGATAAAAAAAAACTTTGGGAATGCCTGCTTATAACGATCACGATCATAGAAAAAGAATAGAATATAACTTGACTAGGGGGGCAGGTATGTTAACTTGCAAGGTCAGGAGATTTAGAATAACGGGTGTAAGGGGACCGCTATCGGAAACGAAGACAGACACTTTTCTAAAGTTCGCAATGTAATGCAATCAGCTGGCGCCTAAATACCTAAAGTTGTCACCGGCCGCCCACCTTTCCCGGGACATTGACCCCGAGTTATTGCCAGTTTGAAGAATATTATATACTAAACCACTAATACTAAAAGTATAAGACAACTGGTTATTTGCATTGGATTGTGTTCAGATAATATAATAATAGCGCTAAGTTTTCGATAGCGGTAAGCCTAGCGGTAGCCCTTATGTCCTGTATTGTGAATGTATAATTTCTAAATTGTCACGTGCACAACTTGGCGACAACTTTATGCGTTTACCCAACGTACGTTGACCTCAAGCGTCAGCTAATTGCATTATAATATTGCGAACTTTTAAAAATACAGGAATTTTTTTCAATTTTTTTTTTTCGCTTTTTTGTGGTGTCTTGTCAGTAAGGCCGGGCCCGCATTGCGAAATTTATTCGCGCGATTTTTTTTCGCAAAATTCTGTGACATATGGAAATGTATGAAGCTGCACGAACATGCGATTTAAAATTCGCGGGAAAAATATATTAAAATGCGGAATATAAACCGCGCGAATAAATTTCGCAGTGCGGCCTCGCTCTAACCATCACTACTATTATATTAAACAAATAAAGGGGTTGAAATCATTTCACCCCCTAGGTGAATTCATACCCGCTTGGTAGTCGTAGAGCGCGCGCGCGGCGAGGCCGGGGTCGTCGTCCAGGTCCTCGTATATCGCGCCCTCCTCCTCCATGCCCTCGGGGGACACGTCTACAACACCCACAAGCACAATACGTTAGCGTTCAGTTTTTACAGGGCTACTAATAGACCCGTCGGCCCGCATCGGAGCGGCGTGGCGGGTCGAAGCTCTCAAAAATCCCTCTTTCCTACGAGATATGCCTAACCAGGGGGGTAAAACTGCTTCGGGGGTCTACAGGCAGGCGTGGTCGACTGCGGATCACGAGGTCCTGGATTCGATTCCCGAGTCGGGCCAAAAATTATGAGGTATATGGTTTCCTGTAAAGAAATTCTCAGTGCCAACCCGGAGTTGGAAGCACCCCCATGCCTCGGAAAGCACGTAGCACGTATCGCATTGACGTTCCATCGGACTACGAGAGTGAAAGAATAGAGAGTGCACGTTGTGCACACTTGTGCACTATAATATCTCCTGCGTATTTGGCTGGTCTCCGTTTCGTTTGAGTATGGCCACCGCCAAAATTCCGTCAAGAGGACATTGTGGCTAATTCTGTTGTACACAATCTCTAAACCTAAACTAAATTGACAGGTTTAAAAATAGTGCTATCCCCTTCAGCAGGGAGGATTGTGAAAGAGACAGGAACATATTTAGACCTGTCATTTTAGTTTAGATTTAGAGATTGTGTACAACAGAATCTGCCACATTGTTATAGTGAAACTTACCATCAAGCGTGGCGGAGCCATTCTCCTTCTTATAATTAACATTCTCGATGACCGTATTCTGTCTGCTCAATTCCCTCTCCTCTGTATTCTTGCTATACGGTGACCTCTTAATCGTACTGAATTTATTATCACTATCATCATCGTCGTTTTCATTCGAACTGGAATACGACGCGTCGAACATATCGTTTTCCAGAATATTCTGTTTGATCATAGGCTCGCTCTGCCTCAGATCCAAGTCCCGATAGTTCTCGTTGTACTCCGCGTAGTTTATCGACGCGAAGGACGTCGGTTCGATTTCCGTGCTGGGACTCAAGTCCGCCGGGTCTATGATCGGCTCGTACTGTATCTGCGAGGGACTCTCGAGGCTCATCTTTATCTTGTCTATGTTCTTCAGGGGACTGGTTTTCGGTTGGTCTGTCTGCTCTTCGGAGAGTGTTGATTTTTCTTCCGGTTTGACGGTTTCGATTGTGTATTCCGGGGGGGTTGCGGTGGGTTGGGTGGGTGTGGGGGGTGTTCGGACGTGGCCGGGGGAGGTGGGTTGTGAGGTGTTCTGCGAGAATGTGTTTATTCTCTGCGCTATGACTGAACTGCGGGCCGGTTTCTCAGGTATGGAATTTGATCTGAAAGAAAGACAGAAAATCACTTGCAAATCAGCCCCCTGATTGTGTAACTTTAGACCAGGGGTTCCCAAACTTTTTTTGCTCATAGACCACTTTCAAAATTTAGCTAGTTCCGATGGACCCCCTGTAGCTATATTTCTACCATATTCCCAAAACTCGAAAAAAAATGTGAATATTATATCTTACTATGAAAATTTGCATTGCGGCTGAGTTCCAACCACGAAATTAGTTTTCGAAAAAAGTGAGAATTGATTGGTTAATTGATTGTGCTGTGAGTGGACGTCAAAAAGTAAAGTTCTGTAAAGTAAAGTTAAGTACTGAATATGGAATATGCAAGTTTTTACAAGTAACAGTCGCTGAGCTTCTTAAAATATTATCTGCCTACATTGTTAGGTGAAGTCAAGCCAACATTTTAGGTCTTCATTATCGAAAGCAGATAAATTTTCGTGGACCCCCGCTTACAACTCGTGAACCCCCATTTTTTGTCACGTCAACGTAGACCCCCGTCGAGTCTCCCGTGGACCCTTGGGGGTCCACCTGGACCACTTTGGGAACTACTGCAAGTTTAGACGATGAAATGGTATTGTTACGTGCTGGGGTTCGAAGATTTGGAATAAAACACCTGGTGACCCTTGATCAGACTTTATTCCGCACTTCCGTATTCCACTTGGTACTCCTGATCTTCTTGTAGACTTCCTCTTCACGCTTGTTCGCTTCCAATCCTCTTCACTTCCGATCGCTTCCTTCGCTTGTATTTCGCTCGGCTCTCAGAACTGAACTGCCCTCCGTCAGCTCGCCGGTCCCTTTATATACCCGTTACCGCGTGACTAAGCGTTTTCTAGAAAGTTCCACCCCTATCGATGTTTATTCCAGAACCCGCGTTTTTGTTTGTTTACATCATGGGTTGTTTACATCGATGGGTGATTAGGTATTTATTAGGTGACGAGCAATTATGAACCTTAATGCTCTAGAAATAAGGTTCATTCGTAACACTGCCCCCCTCTTAGCGATGCTCGTCCCGAGCATCACTGTTGCTTCCGTAATGTTTTGCCAAGCGGTCGATGTGCACAACCTTAAATTTTCCCCTTGGTTGACGTTGAATCCTATACGTGACGTCGTTAATACGGGTAACCACTTTGTATGGACCCTCCCATCTGGTTTGCAATTTTGGAGATTTCCCTTTTCGACGAGTCGGATTATGCAGCCAGACTAAGGTACCTTCTTCGAATCCGCTCGTGTTCGATTTCCGGTCGTATCTGGTTTTCATGTTCTCACTCGATTGCAATCCGTTTTCTCGAACTGTAGCATGTATTTCCCGCATTTTCTCTCTCAGATTGGCGACGTAGTCTTGTACGGTACAAGGTTCATCCGGTGACCCTCCCATCAATAAGTCTACTGGTAACCGTAGTTCCCTGCCATAATTGACTAACGCCGGAGTTGCCTTTGTGCTCTCATGCTCTGCAGTCCTGTAGGCGAGGAGAAACAGTGGAATGTACCTGTCCCAGTCTCTTTGGTGGGCGTCAACCAACTTTGCCAAATGCCTTTCAAGCGTCTGATTGAATCTTTCAACCATTCCGTCAGACTGCGGGTGGTATGCAGTTGTGCGTGTCTTATGCAGACCCAAAATTTTGCATACTTCCTGAAACACTTGCGATTCAAAGTTCCTTCCTTGGTCTGAGTGGATTTCCAATGGTACACCAAAGCGACATATAACCTCCTCAACGAGCTTAGTTGCAACAGTTGTAGCTTCCTGGTTAGGTATCGCGAATACTTCCGGCCACTTAGTGAAGTAGTCCATAACAACCATGAAGTATTTGTTCCCTGATTCAGTCACAGGGAATGGTCCGGCTACATCAATAGCTATACGTTCCCAGGGTGCACCAACATTGTACAGCTGCAGGTTACCTCTACTCCTTGTCTGCGGTCCCTTCACGGCAGCGCAAATGGTACATTTACGGCACCAGTCCTGCACATCCTCCCGACAATGGAGCCAGTAAAACCTCTCCCGTACTTTCGTTAGTGTCTTCTTGACGCCAAGATGACCTCCCGAAACTCCGTCATGCACTTCACGTAGGACATCGGGTACCTTGGCTCTCGGAACGACTACCTGAAGATGGAACTCCCTACCGTTAGTCTTTTCCCATTTTCGGTAGAGTATTCCATTTTGTAGAGTAAGACTGCTCCACTGTGCCCAGTATGCCTTAGTGATAACGCTCATAGGTGCAACCTCACTCCATGTTGGTCTGGCGTCTCCTCTTTTCTTCCACACGATGATGTGCCGTAGATCCTCATCACCCTCTTGAGCCATCTTCATTGCATCATCCTCCCAGGGTCCTAAGGAACTCGTCCTGGTAAGTTTCAATGATAGCTCCGTCGACTCCTGTTTGATGCAATGTTTGCATTCGGGCATGGCCTCCGAGAAAGTGCATCTGCATTTCCATGTGACTTTCCGCTGCGATGTTGAGTCTCGAAGTCATATTCCTGGAGCTGTTCAATCCACCGAGCAACTTGACCTTCGGGATTCTTAAATTGCAGTAGCCATTTCAATGCTGCATGATCCGTACGTAGTAAAAACTTTCGGCCGATTAGGTACTTGCTGAAGTGTTGCAATGTTTTTACCACGGCAAAAAGTTCCCTCCGTGTCACGCAGTAGTTCCGTTCCGGTCTTGACAGTGATTTGCTGAAATACCCCATAACGACTTCTCTATCTCCCTGCTTTTGGGATAGCACTCCTCCAATCGCGGTGTTGCTCGCGTCGGTATCGACGATAAACTGGCCTTCCGGTTGTGGGTATCCCAGAATTGGTGTTTCACATAGGTATTCCTTCAGTTTTGAAAAGGAATCCTCACAGGCTTCATCCCAACAAAATGGTCTTTTCTCTTCCGTCAGTCTATGTAACGGTTTTGCGATCTCAGAAAACCCCTTGACAAAACGCCTGTAGTAAGAGCACAAACCCAAAAATGCCCTTACCTCTGTCTTGTCTTTAGGGGTAGGCCATTTTTTAACCACTTCAATTTTCGCCGGGTCAGTCTGGATGCCCTCACTTGTGATAACATGGCCGAGATAATTCACTTCTTTCCTAAATAGCTGACACTTCTTCGGGTTAAGTTTTAAGTTTGCCCCATGTATTTTGGCGAAGACTCGCTCCATGTTTTGCAAATGGTCCTCGAAGTCTCGACCCATGATAACGACGTCATCTAGATACACCAAGCAGGCATCTCCTACTAATCCTGCTAGCACACATTCCATGAGTCGTTCGAAGGTGGCAGGTGCGTTGCACAATCCAAAAGGCATAACATTAAACTGCCATAATCCTTTTCCCGTTGAAAACGCTGTCTTCTCCTTGTCTTTTGGATGGATTTCTACCTGCCAGTAACCTGATTTTAGGTCTAGAGTCGAAAACCATTTCATGCCACTCAAAGTATCCAGAGTGTCATCGATTCTAGGTAGCGGGTAACTATCCTTCTTTGTGATGTCATTGAGCCGCCTATAGTCCACGCAGAACCGTGTGCTTCCATCTTTCTTCTTCACAAGCACAACCGGTGAGCACCAGGGACTTGCGGATGGTTCTATTATTTTGTTCCTTTCCATTTCTTTCAGCATATCCTCGACTTCTTTTTCCTTCGCGATTGGTAGCCGTCTCGCCCGCTGACGGATGGGTCCCTCATTTCCGGTATCGATTCTATGCTGCACTAACGATGTTCTCCCTGGGTTTCCTTCTTGACTAGAAAAGATGTCCGCGTAGCGTAATAGAAACTTCTTTGCCTTGATGCTTTGTGAATAAGTCAGGTTGCTTTTGCAGTCTTTAAGAAGCTCATAGACTGTAGGATCCTTCCAAGAACCTGATTTATCCGTGCTTGGCATTGAAGTGCATTTCTTCAGCCACACAACTTCCTCGCACTTTCCGACGATGTCCCCCTTATTGAAGTAAATCTCGCGATCATCCAAATTTAAAACTTTTACTACAGCTTTAGTACTACCATTGACGAGAGTTCTTGCTGTCATGAATCTTCGAGAGGCTGTCTTCTGGGAAATGTCCTCAATCAGCACACATCTGCCTTCCTTGGTGTTATTAGTACATGGCAGCTTTACCATCACGTGAGCCTCTGCACGTCCAGGGATGACGATTTCCTTAAGGCATGTCACTTTCCCATTAGCACCTCCGAGAATGAAGATTTCTTCCGTACCACACTTAAATACTCCGTCAGCAACATCAATTCTGCAGTCGTGTGTCCTCATAAAATCTAGACCAAGGATACAGTCATCCATAATTTCAGCCACAATCACGTTGTGCGTATAAGATGTCTCCCCTAAGTACATTGTAACAGTCATTTCCCCCAGGACGGGTATTGGCTGACCGGAGGCTGAAAGAAGTCGACAGTTGATTTGCTTGCTGTACCTCGACACAGATTTCAATAGGTCCGGCCGGACTATTGTCCTGGAGGCCCCAGTGTCCAATGTCATCCTGCAATCGATCCCGTTTATGGTGCCTGGTATTGCTAAATTGTTCCCATCGCATACTTGTGAGATAACCGTTGCTGGGGCTCCCTCCGTGCCAGCCAGTACTCGCCCCTTAGTCCTGGCTGTTACTAGTTTCCCTGATTTTGAGGAGACCTTGCATCCTCACCTCTCTTCGCAAGCTCCTCCAACCGTTCCTCTATCTTCGTTAGTCGGGACATCTGCGACTCTTTCTGTGGGCAATTCAGCTGCAAATGCCCTTTCTCACCGCATCTATAGCACACAGCGCCAAAGTTCTTCCTGAATGAGGTCTTAACCTCTTTCACCTCCTCGACAACTTCACGTAGTCTGTGAGTCTGCCGAATGTCGTGTCGAACTGCTTCGACCTCTAAGGCATGCGCCAATGCTTCTTTTAATGAGGCATGGTGACGAAGCCTCACGGCAGCTCTTACCTCCAGGTCTTTAATTCCATCGACAAAAGCTTGCACGATGTTTGCGGTTACCATCTTATCGTCGGCCGATGGATAAGCTTTCCGCACAAGCTTATCTATTTCCAACGCCCATTGCTGGAGACCCTCTCCAGACCGCTGGACTCTATCGCGCAGCTGGGCGCGGAACACATGCTCCAGATGTCGCTCCCCATACCTGGATTCGAGTGCATCCAACAGTTCCTTGTATCCACAGCCTGAAGTAGGAAAGGCCTCCAGAACAGTTAGAGCCTGCCCTCTCAATGCGACAGTGAGGGCAGTCAAGCACTGTTCGTCCGTCCATCCGTTGGCAGTAGCAACAGTCTGAAACTGTTGCCGGTACGCGGGCCAGGAGGTGCTACCGTCGTATGGGGGTACCTTAACATTAGGTCCCTGAACTGCGCCTATCGCTCCACTTGACGTTAGTCTTGTCGTTTCAAGACGTATCACCTTTTTCTGTAGCTCATTGAGGCCAGTCTTCACACCATCTATGTCCGTTCCTAGGCAGGTGACTCGCTCGTCCATGAGGTCCAACTCTTTTCGCAATTTAGCCACCATGCCGCCGACTTCGTGAACGGCCGACAAAACAGTCTGCTGCACCCCTTCAAATTTGCAATCTTGATTTTCCTGTATCGCTGCTTGATTTTCCTGTATCGCTGCAAATTTGCAATCTTGATTTTCCTGTATCGCTGCAAATTTGCAATCTTGATTTTCCTGTATCGCTGCAAACTGTTGTTGCATTATCCGCATCAAACTCGACAAGTCAACGGTGGGCGTGGCTTGCTCAGTGGGCGTGGCCAGGTGGGTGTGGCCAGTGGGCGGGGCCTCCGGCTGAGTGGGCGTGGTCTCAAGGGGCGTGGCCTGGTGGGTGTGGCCAGTGGGCGGGGCCAGCTGGGGGGACCCACCAGGTGCTGGTTCCTCCAGGTGCTCCTCCACAGGTGCTCGGCTGGATTCCGCTGCACGCTGGGCCCTGGTCTTGACACCCTCGCTGCCGAAGTCGTCTCTCGGAGTCAATGGCATAGCTTCCAAATCGCACTTCTGACACCAATTGTTACGTGCTGGGGTTCGAAGATTTGGAATAAAACACCTGGTGACCCTTGATCAGACTTTATTCCGCACTTCCGTATTCCACTTGGTACTCCTGATCTTCTTGTAGACTTCCTCTTCACGCTTGTTCGCTTCCAATCCTCTTCACTTCCGATCGCTTCCTTCGCTTGTATTTCGCTCGGCTCTCAGAACTGAACTGCCCTCCGTCAGCTCGCCGGTCCCTTTATATACCCGTTACCGCGTGACTAAGCGTTTTCTAGAAAGTTCCACCCCTATCGATGTTTATTCCAGAACCCGCGTTTTTGTTTGTTTACATCATGGGTTGTTTACATCGATGGGTGATTAGGTATTTATTAGGTGACGAGCAATTATGAACCTTAATGCTCTAGAAATAAGGTTCATTCGTAACAGTATTCATTTGATGGCCTAAGGCCATTAAAGTAAAATATACCTTGAATGTATTGATTTAAAGTCACAAATTCAGTACAACTAAGTTTAACATGGAGCGTTATGGATCGTATCGTACATACCTAAACGTATAAGAATGGATACACGAAATTGAACTCTATTTCAATGATATTATGGTTTATTTTACTTTGATGCCTTAGGCCATCAAATGAATACCATTTCATCGTCTAAAGTTACACAATCAGTGGGCTGGCTCTCGAGTCAAGGCTAGTGAGTAAAGAGAACTGGTAAAGTTAGTTGGCTGAAATTTTTACATGAAAGGTCCATTGGACGTCTCAGTCGATTACTCGCATAACTAGACTAACTAAAATATAAAGGGTGTATTCAGACATGTTGTCCAAAACGCGTCCCACAGATTTAGTACATGATTCTAGGTTCCCCAGTGGTGAAATTTTTCGTCGAATTTTCCATGAAATTTCCGATATTTTTTACCTCTTTTTTAACTGAATACTGTATAAAATCATTATTACTATCTGTCTCAACGCAATTATAAATGAAAAAGTAATTATTTCATTATTTTCACTTAAAACGGTAATGTTATCAAAGGGGTTGTTTCAAATTTATATGGAGCCTGGATCAGGTATTTGTACAGTATTTTATAATGTTCGGAGTCAAGAAATAGTAATTATTTTTTCTTTATTTCTCATGGAAAAGCCCTTTTTACGCGACGCGAAATTATTTTGCAAATAAAAACGTAACATCATGGCGTCCGTTTTGACAGTGACGTAAACATAGTTATGTTCTGTGCACATAATAAACACAACACGTCTTGATGACATTGACAGATGACATTTTACACAAAAATAAGGAATCACCAAGTCACCGCCAAGGCGTCAACACCAAGTCGATCAAAATATTTTATTTTTACAACTTAGCGGAGTTTTGAGTATTCTCAAAATGTTGAATAATGAAAAATATCTATAGTGGAAGAGGCGTCATCCCCTTTGCAGATATCCCAATCAGACTGTCAAATAACTAATTAATTCTTTTGTGGGACCTCAGGCCTCAGTTATAATTGTTTTACCTTAAATACTTTAACCTATTTGTGTGCTGTGTGTAATAAATAATAGGTACTCTGCAAAAGAAAATGACGTTGTCCATAGTGGAAGCGAATGTCGAAAGAATAGTCAAGCGGGTGCTTGCTACTGGTTGGTTGGTTGTTATACTTACTTACCAAGCCAATGTCGCAGTGACTACTATGCAACTAACGTGAAAGAGTGAATGTAATTTTATTTTGATACACCTGAGAGTTATTTATGTTCCAAATGTGTATGAAGCCTGCGAACCTGTCAATGTGTTGGACTATGGCAAAACCCTTCTTATTCTGAGGCGACCTATGCCTAGTAGTGGGTAATTGTAAAAAAGGGTTGAGACAGACAAGTCATTAGTGAGTTTAATATGGTACTTGTATTGCTATGAATTAATTATTAACATTTTGAAATAGATAAAATATGCAGGTTATGTATAATATTTTATAATAAAAATAATAAATAAAACAATACTTTTACATTATTCTCTTTATTCATTCTCTTCTCTTATTAATAATATGTCATTTAAGAACGAAGCTGGTGCATGAATTATCTGTTGGTGCTGAGCCCAGCTCAAGTACCAGACTATGGTCATTGTATGCGCATCATCCCGCTATATCTCTCTTGTCCTTCACCCAACAAACATGTTTGTCGTTGGACTATTCCAACCCTATTGATACCCTACAATATGTGCATTCATTTGTACGCTGGTTAGATATTCCTGGTCTTTGCAACTGCTCTGTTTCCTTGCTTTGTTGGTGATGTACGTTTCTGTGAGCACTCGCCCAACATGCATAGCAAACACTGCTATTTAGTGGAATCTACAAAGAATAAAAGATAAGTTATATAATTTAATCTGGTAGATGGATTACATCTTGAAAATTCACCCACACTGAGAATTCCATAATCCAGTGACCACTAATCAGCAAACATGAGACGCGTGAAGAAGTAAGTTTCTCAACCTATCATCATCATTACGAGGGCCATGTATCGAAGGCTAGACGTCCAACATGCTGCAGTGCACTTCTTACCGGGCAGACATTGAGTACACATGCCCTTGCTGCACAAACAGTAATGCGACGGAAGAGCGCTCCCCACCTCATAGAGTCGGACCCTCATAGAGAAAATGTGTACTCAGATCTGGCATGTAAAGTGGTATACATGCATACACCATACCATAATACTCATGAAAAGGACAAAATAATAATCAAGAATTACCTGTCTCGTAGTGATTATTTCTGCTATTAGATCTCTCTCAAGACCTTCAGCGAAAAAATGAGGTCATCTCCTGTTTAAAGATGCTGAGCACCATACACACACATAGGTGTTTACAGATGCAGTATGTTCACCTGTCCTGTCTTGTACGAGTCGATACACATACAACCAGCAGTTTTAACAGACTAATGCATTATTTGGAATCTGAAAAATATTAATTAATTGAAAAAATAGCTCATCTAAACTCCGGTTAACTTTATTATAGCAGAAAGTCTCATTTCTAGCGGTAAACATAATGCCATTAATATCTACTTAAAATACAGTTTACATTATAGTATCTACATAATGGGGAGTTTAATTATTATTACATTGTCAATAGGGGATCTATCATGTCATTTGTCTAGTCATTATTTATTATTATGTATTTATTTATTTTATTTACAGTTTGTATATAAACATAATATTGAGTTATTCGTGCTCATAAGCACTTGACAGCTTGTATGGGGGACTAAAATCTACTAGAATGTAGGTTCGATCCCTACTTATTACTATTACTATTATTTGTCCCTGCTCCCTAGCAAAAGCTTAGGAAGAGAGGAATGGAGAATATTATTCAATATAAAACTTGGTAACAGTCAGTTTTTGCAAAAATGCTTATGTATTACATTAACAGTTTTTGTTATGTACCTACTAATTTAGTATTACAATACAATTGTGGATAGTACTATCATAATCAGATTATCAAAATATATAATTATATATCAAATATATAATATTATATAATAATACAGGTAGTTTAAATCATTTGGTTTTACAACAAACCACTAGACACTATTATATGCTAAACCTACTATTTGAGAACATTACATGAATCTATCTTTTTGCAGTGTGATCTAAGTAGAATAATTAATATACCTGTAGTAATATAGTTACATACCTGATAAATATAGTTGCGTGAAAGCGTTGAAACACGAAGTCCAACAAAACGGTGATCCAATGTTTTGTTTGAGACAGATACGAGCCAAGTTAATGGGTGTGCAACACGAAAGTCCAAAGGAATGCCGAGGTCTTTAGAAAAATATCCAGTATCATCAAAAGAAACAACGAAAAAACACTTTAAATACGCAGGAAAAGATACTAATAATTATATTTTATTACTTATTTAGCGCGAGATATTTTATGAAATTACAATTGACATTTGACATTGACAATTGAAATGACATTAAGATGACGTAATGTGATTACAATCATAGACAAAGAAGCAGATGGACGCACTTCAAGAGTTGCTATTCTACATTATGTAAGCAATTATTAATTTTATATCGCGAAAGTTAATCACTGTAAAACTGCAAAAAAGCGTATTTTACTTTGATTTCTATGATTTTATACTATTTTTTGGAATACTGTACAAGTACCTAACCCAAGATGAAACAACCCCTTTAAGATTGTCGTCGAACAGCTGATTGCTAGTGAACTAGTGTGAATACAGGTCGTTAACCTACATTCATACTGGCCTTGAATTTATAATGAGGCTCGCGGCACAGTCAAAAGAAGTGCCGGGCGCGTGACGTCAAGGCCACGCTTTAACTCATAAAAGTCTCATATTGTGAATTTTGCGCGGAGCGTTGCGTGCGTTGTGATCGCGTTGTATGCAATACATTGCGCGCTCAAAAATGGCAATATTTGAAACCAATCATTTCTGACATAAATGAATTCCGTATTTTCACATAACACATTAAATGCAACCTTACCTCAAAGTTTTCATTAAGATGTCATTTACACCCTGTATAATTCAAAACTCAAAATACGATTAGCCCTGAAATTGTCACTTGAATAACCAATCTACTGCAGTCGAGCGCAAGTTTGCGTTCTCTTTCGTACAAAATCACACTAATATTATAAAGGCGAAAGTTTGTGTATATGTGTGTACACTAATATTATAAAAACAAAAGTTTGTGTGTGTATGTTTGTTACTCTTTAACGCCGCAACTACTGAACCGATTTGGCTGAAATTTAGAATGGAGATAGATTATGCCCTGACTTAACACATAAGCTACTTTTTATCTTGAAAAAATCCACAGTTCCCGGAGATTTTGAAATAATCGAAATCGAAATCTACAGCAGCAGCTGTCGGTAGTTTACTATAGCAAACTTTCTTGAAAATAGGTATAAAGGTTGGGAAATGGAGCAGAAACCGGAAATTCACAATTCCCTCTGGATTTATGAAAAATCGAAATTCACGCGGACGAAGCCGCGGGCAAAAACTAGTGATTAATAAATAATGCACCAACATTATGGCAGGTTAGAATACCTGTTGGTAATCTGTCCCTGCGCCAGGTTTTGCTGGAAGAGCGCTCGCGCGGCCGCCGTGGAGCCCCCGATGAGCTGGCGCGCCTCGGTGGAGCGCTGCCGGCGCAGGGCTTCGCTGGCGCTCACGCCGCCCACCGGACTCGGAGGCCTAAACAACAACGTAACTATCATCTGTCATTATCAACCCATTACCCGCCCACTACAGGGCAGGGGTCTCGTCTCCCCTCAGAATAAATAAAATAAAAATCATTTATACTACACCTGCTCTGAAAGTACCTTCTGGTTTTTCTCATATCGAAAGTCAAAGTACGTCATTACTGTCAAACAAATAGGCGGGACGAAAAAATATATGGAATTTCATTGTTAACGCGCTAGAGCGGAAGTTCCATTTATGAAATTCCATTACTAACGTGCTTTTTTCTTTTTAATTTTTGATCAAATCCGATCAGTACATGAAAAAAAACCTATGTCGACAAACACGACGTAAAAAGCACCCAATAAATAACAACCATCACGGTAGGCGGCGCTGATGTCGCTATGTCACCGGGCAGGACCGGGGTCTGCTAGTTTAAATATATTTAATTTTAATTATTTTATTATTATAATTACATATGAACATAAAATAAAAGTAAAAAATACAAAATAGATTTTTCTTCGCGCTATTTTCTTTTTATTTTGCGAGTCGCTTTCTTTTAGATTAGATTAGATTAGATTAGATTATCCTTTATTTGCATGAAACATGTACAAAAGATGTTTACAATTTGTATTATAATAGTATCAATGTATTCGGCCATTTCTGGCATGCAAATTATATGTGTAACAATATTATCATTTGTTTAATTATATAATTCATTATTAAAAAGTTAATTCAATCTTAAACATAATTTATTACACCGTACTTAATATTAATATGTCAAATAATTTCTTTTATTAATTATGTTTACACTAGTTAAAATATTATTATGTCCTATATTAGTTTTTAATTTTTAATTTTTTTTTTTTTTTTTAATTTTTAATGCCGCACTACAATTACAATTTATATGTATTTAATATCCACAATAATTAATCAAGTTGTAAGCGTCAACATTTCGTTTATGGAATAAAAACATTTATCTAATAACCATGTAAAAAGTTCATTCTTAAAACGTTGTAGCGGTAATTGACTTAAGCCTGGAGGTAGTTTATTAAATATTTTTACACACATGGCATAACTACACTTTTGGTATGACGCACTATAGGCCCTATGTGTAACTATCAGCCGATCAACGTTTCTTGTAATTCTCCGATAAATGTACTTCGATTTTGTAAAGAGATTGTCATGTTGTTTGACAAAGACACAGATATCAAATATATACATACACGGAAGTGGGAGAATGTGTAGTCTCTTAAATAGTGGTCGGCATGAATCCATGTGGAACGCTCCTGTCATGGCTCTTATACATCTCTTTTGAGCTATAAATGCTTTATTAGCTTCACTGGAGTTTCCCCATAAGATAAGTCCATATCGAAGTACTGACGCGACGTAGCCATGATAAGCTGCAAGGACTGTATTAGGTAAGGTTGTTTTACGTAACCTATATAATACATAAACGTATTTATGTATTTTTTGGCATACCATATTAACATGTTCTTTCCACTTAAGATTTTTGTCTAAGAGTAGGCCTAAGAATTTGATATGCGTAGCCTCTTCAATCGGGGAGTCTTTATAATTTATTTTAAGATTAAATTTATTAGACCTGTTACTTATACTAAACTGCATAAACGAAGTCTTTTTTATATTGACTTGAAGATTATTATTTTTTAACCAATTAACAATAATAGCGATTTCGTTATTGATGTCTTTTTCATAATTATTAATATCCTTATTTTTATCACATGTCATTATTATTGAGATGTCATCCGCGAACAAATAACAGTCATTTTTTGTTATACAAGGTAAATCGTTTATATAGATTAAAAACAGTAAGGGTCCAAGGACGCTTCCTTGCGGAACACCGAATCTGTTGAATTTAAAATCTGACTGTTGGGCAGTTATGGTCGAATTGTCATCTATATAATTAATTTCTACACATTGCTTACGATTTTCCAAATATGACTCCATCCAACTAAGAGCTGGTCCCCTAATACCATTTTGCTCCAACTTGAATAACAAGATGCTATGCGATACGAAGTCAAAGGCCTTACTCATATCGAAGAATATAACACACGTGGGTTTTTTTGAATTTATGTTTTCTGCTATCTTGCTTGTCAATTGAAATGCAGCTAAGGTTGTAGATTTGTTTTTTTGAAAACCGAATTGTTGTTTATTTATTATATTGTTTTTTGTTAAAAATTTAGATAGGCGACTATACATTGCTTTCTCAAAGATTTTTGAGAAAATAGATACAAGTGTAATCGGTCGGTAGTTATTGAGGTCTTTTTTGTCGTCTTTTTTATGTAGTGGTTTAACTATCGATAATTTTAAGATGTCTGGAAATTCACCACTTTCGAATGATAAATTGACTAAGTAAGTTATAATTGGTGCTAATTCATCTTTACATGTTTTAATAACTTCCGTGAGAAATTCGTCGTGACCTACTGCTTTTGTATTCCGTAATAATAGTATTATTTTTATCATTTCATTTTTAGTTACTGGGGTGAGAAAAAGACTAGTTCCTGTTTTATTTTGATTCACATAATGGTTTTTAATTGATTTATCACACAGTTGTCCCAAATTTTTATCACTTTTATTAGTCAAATTAACCCAAAAATCATTAAAACTATTAGCTATATCTTTGGTATTCGTTATTTCAATATTATTTACTATTATTGATTGTATACAAGTGTTATTGCTGTTACTTTTAGTCTCATTTTTAATTATATTCCATGAGGCACGACACATGTTTTTACTATTTGCTATGTAATTAGTATTAGTGAGTTTCCTCGCTGTGTTAATGCAATATTTTAATGTTCTTGCATATTTGGCATAGTTATTCTGATTATTGTCGTCTTTTGTCTTACTTAATGTATACCTTAGTACTCTTTTTGTTTTACAACTTAATCGAATCCCTTTAGTTATCCATTTTGGTTTTCCATTAGATTTCTTAGTATTAATTTTTATTATAGGAAAACAAAGTTTATATAACAAGGTTATTAAAGAATGAAATTTGCTAAATGCTTCACTAAGGTTTTTCTCTTCGTATACTTCATTAAAGGATAGACTTTTAAGGTGATTTTTAAATATTTTAATGTTATATTTACTGTAATTGCGCTTATACCTGAAAATTGGTATTTTATTTTTTATGTTGTCGTGTGTGAAACTTAAAACTTGTGCTGTATTATGATCTGATATATCATAGTTTTGTTTTACCTATCCAAATTTTCATAGTTTTGTTTTACCTATCCAAATTTTCAATTTATAAAATTACAAGTAGCTATTATGGAAGTCAAAGTGTATAGTAGTGATAGTGAAGATTTGATGACGCCGCCCAACGCCGCCAGAATTAAAAATATGTGGCTAAGTAGTTATTTTTATATTGAAAATCTTTTACCCAAGATATCTAAAGATAGATAGAAATAGTTACAACAAAGCATATGAAGAAGAAGACAATGGAAACCCAACCTCTTCTGATTGATTTCCGGTAATAATTTTAATATTTTTGATTATTTTATTATTTTCCTCGCAGGTGTAGTATAAAGCACTATGTATCCCTTCGGGAGAAAGTGCGATTCCTCTCGGGCGTATTGCGGCCCTACGGCCTACGGCCTCGGGCCTCAAACTACACCCTCGTAGTAATCGGTCACTTTCTCCCGTCGAGGAACAATGTACTATTATTTCTACCCTTTAAAAGACACACAAAATGTATTTTAAAGTAAAGTTAAAGCACACACTGAATAAGAAAGTAGTAGTAGTAGTCTCGCTTTCCACAGCTGGAAAACTTTATTAAATACTACTGATCGAAACACAATGACTTCAGAGTAAAATGGACCTAAACTGGCTTATTTTAAGGTTTGAGTCTCTAATACATTCAGCATTCGTTTACAGACCCAAGCAAAAATGTTGTATAATAAATATATTCAAAGTATTGAATTACGACTTTAAAATAAGAGCATTTGGGTTCATTTTGCATGACATATTACAGTTTTTTCGATACGTAGTATTTGGTAAAGTTCTGGAGGTACGCAAACTCAATAACTATACAGATCTCTTGTGCAAACTTGCGTAATTTTAATACAGAGCAGATAAAATTTGAGATATTATTAAAGATACGATTGTGTGAAGTAAAAAAAGTTCTCGTTTTTCTGCTTAGATTTAGACTTACTTCTGTTCTGCTTTGGCTCTCTTCGCCGCTTCCAGTTCGTCTCTTCTTCTCACGTCTTCCTCTGCTTTTTTCTTCTCCTGAAATCAGTGATTAAATTTAAATCAACCTAAAATCGATTGCAATTGAATATTTTCTACAAAAATCTAGAAATACAAACCTCCTCTCTTCGTTTTCTTTCAGCTTCGACCCTTTTCTTCTCTTCTTGTTCTTCCTTTAACCAGAATTGGTCTCTTTCTTTGGAGTTAATCTCCTGCACTGTAAAATCAAATAATATCTTATAAATAAAATCTATATTTTTGTCTGTATGCCCTCTATTCACTGCTAAACTATTATGATGAAATTATGATGAAACTTTGGTGAACTGTTCTGTATACGTCGGCGAAGGTTTCTGACCTTTTTTTTTTGTCGTGGTGGAAAAGCTTTATATAAGGCTACCCCCGTTCCTTGGGCGGAACGGAGGTTATGTGGGACTCCCCCCCCCCCCCCCCGAGTGGGGGTATACCCTAACTGAAAAGTGAAAACCACCACGGCTGTTCCCTCTTGCTGACTATGCTGGACGCCTGGGGAACCCGTTGTATACGTCCCAGGCGGAAGATTTCTGACCAAAACATCTTTATAAAAATGAATTTTATGAAAATGAATGTCTTCTATGCGTTGCTAAACCATACTTTGCGTCGCATTGCAAGGCATGCCGGGAAAAGCTAGTACTTTATAAACAAAAGAATCAAAGTTTCAAAATTTTGATTTCAGTCTCGTCTTTTTTAAAATATTGCACTTATTATATTATACACATTGCCCAGCAATTTGATAATCGCAATTTTCTCCAAATGGAATCACTAATGGCTTCTACAAAAATTTACCTGCAGCAAAGTTTAAACAATTCTATTTCTTATGATCGAGTAAGTAATAATAACAATATATACAGTGGTAATTTATTATTATTTCTCCTACCTCTATGAAGGCTGTTCTTCCGCTTTTTAATTTCATCCGCGACCTTTCTCGACAGTATGATCTCATAGCGTTGAGACGTGAAATAGTTTGTCATTTCAAATCAAAGGCAAAGACAACAAACACTATCGAACTGCACGCTTGAATGCTTAGAATCGTTTCGTGGAGAAATGTTTACATTCTCTATTAGCACACAATACCACACTTGTGCGGTCAAGGCATTGTTATACCGTGAATGGCAAACAATATAGTGTGCCATAACCAATCGTAATTTTGTTTTAGTTGTCGTCTGCATTCTATAGGCCTACATCTGTACATTAATTTTGTAAATACGAAATTGTGTATCCATCTGTTTGTTACTTTTTCATGGCTTAGCTGTTGAACCGATCTTGATGAAATTTAGCACAGATATAGCTTTTCTCCGAAGAAGTTTATAGGCTACTTTTTATCTCAGAATGAAATTCGGGAACTTGGTATCTGAATGCAAAGGTTTTTGATTGGCTGAAGTGGCGACTCTGCAATGACTAACTTGCGTTATTAAAGTTAAATGCGGAGCGAGTTTTAGACTACTTGTCCTATCTAAGCTTCTGTCAAGGTGTGAGTCAAAGTTACCTGGGTTCACCTTCCTGTATGCAGTGCCCACAGGCCCACTCTGGGGCAAGTCCTCAGTCCCGCTGGTCTTGAAGTTGAACGTGGAGCCGGCCTTGGACAGCTTGTCCAGGATGAGCTTCTCATCGAGGTGTAAGTTGCAAGTCAAAGTTACCTGGGTTCACCTTCCTGTATGCAGTGCCCACAGGCCCACTCTGGGGCAAGTCCTCAGTCCTGCTGGTCTTGAAGTTGAACGTGGAGCCGGCCTTGGACAGCTTGTCCAGGATGAGCTTCTCATCGAGGTGTAAGTTGCAAGTCAAAGTTACCTGGGTTCACCTTCCTGTATGCGGTGCCCACAGGCCCACTCTGGGGCAAGTCCTCCGTCCTGCTGGTCTTGAAGTTGAACGCGGAGCCAGCCTTGGACAGCTTGTCCAGGATGAGCTTCTCGTCGAGGTCGTCCTCGGTGCGCGCGTGCATGGTGAGGTGGAACCCCGTGAAGAGGTTCGCGACATGCTTGATGTGGTTCGCGCACGTGCCTTTACGAACGGTTGGTGCACCTTCACCCTGTTATGATTTCAGTACCTATACTTATAGCCTTGTCCTGACTGACTGATTGAATCCTACTATAATATTATAAATGTGAAAGTGTGGATGTTTGGATGTTTGTTACTCAATCACGCAAAAACTACTGGATGGATTTGGCTGAAATTTGGAATGGAGATAGATTATACCTTGTATTAACACATAGGATACTTTTTATCTTGGAAAAATCCACAGTTTCCACGGGATTTTGAAAAAACCGAAATCTATAGCTACAGCTATAGGTAGATTACTATAGCAAACTTCCTTGAAAGTAGGTATAAAGGTTGGAAAAGGGGGCGGGAATGGGAACCGGAAATCCACGATTCCCTCGAGATTTGTGAAAAACCGAAATTCACGCGGACGAAGCCGCAGGCAGAAGCTAGTGATCTATAAACGCACACCCTAAACCAGTAGAAACTTGAAATTTTGACTTTTATGAGGTAGGCACACTAAGGATTATTGGAAATTCTCCCCCATTCTGTGACAACCGTCCTAGTCCATATCAGACTTTGGCCACTTTCTGTAATCCTTACTGGTACTCATCGAAGCCAAACCAATAAACCACGATACATCTGATGTGAGTTGGTGTCGTCATTGTCTCAACCAATAGATGTTTATAAAGTTATTATCTATATTCAATAATGGTTATCTTTCCTCTGCCAGGGATTGAACCAAATACCTCCCACTCATAAGATCACTGTGCCAGAGATCACTGTGCCAAAGGTAAAATTGTCATAAAGGTGTAAAAAATTGGCATACACACAACACACCAATCACTTACATGATTATAATGAATTATAAATATTCAAACAATATAAACTATGTAATAATATCTAATCTGAAGTCTGAACATACCTGCCAATTGATAAGCACATATTTAGATATGCTTCCAGTTGGTACATCAACTTTTAGGAAGGCGTACTGTATCTTGCCACTGTTGAAATCGTCTATCAACTCTGTGATACCGCCATCACCTTTGCTTATGTATTTGAGATCATTCGATAGTCCATCATAACCAAATAAGGCCCTGGAAAAAACACACATTAACAAACATTACATGACATATACATTAAAAACATTTGACTGTTAAGGCACTTGTCTCACTGCTGGCGAGAAAGTTACTAATTATAGGCTATTTTCTCGCTCAAGTAACGTACAATATACAATCCGTGTAAACAAAAAAGATGCATATATTAATAGTTGATCGGTGACTGACATGACATGACTGAGTGACTGAAGGCGAGGACTCGCTCCACTAGTTAGTTGCTGAGCGACAAGAGCTATCAAAGATAATAGTCGCTCAGCGATACTTGCTTAGCAATGCTTGCTTGGTCAGAACTCACACCGAGAGACCTAAAGACCGCAGGACTGACGCCGCTAGCGAGTGGCGCGAGTAATCGCCTGCATAATTATTTGAAATTTTATTTTATTTTTCTTTCTTTATTTTGTCATAAATCATTTTTTCGCCCAGTACATACATTTACATATACATATATACATACACTAGAAAAACATTGGGAAAAACAACACAGTTTAATATTTCTTTTCTTTTTGAAGTCAAATTCATCATTGTTCTATACAAAATACTTGATTTAATTTCTGAACAACATTAGATATGCATATGCTTATGCTTTTTATTTAAAAGCATGTGCATAATGTAGAAAATTATGCATATTAAAAGGTCAAGAATGCATCAATTTCTTTCTTCCCTTAGCTTTTGTGCGACTGAGACTTCTGAGAAGTAAATCATTATAACATAATGCACATGATTAAAATATAATCATAGTACATTACTCCCATGCGATAATAAAATCATTTCTGTCAAGGCAGTGAGTGATAACTTATTGGAAATTACTGCTTGGTTATGTTTTATTGTTATCACACTTGCAAGCTCTTCAATATAAATACTATCTGGTACTTAAAATTATTAAGTTTAATAACAAGAAAAACGCATGTACCAGAATATTGAAAATGGTTTTTAATAAAACTCTTCTCAATCTAAGAGCATGTTACACCAAAATTATGTCATTTTTACCTATTTGTTTTTCCTTAATCAAAAATATATACTATCCCTGTAAAGAGACTGCTAAACTTTGATGTTTCCTGTAAAATTAGACATGACTTAATTACTGAATATTATTTGTGAATCAAACACTAAAATTTTAATTCCAGACTTCACTTTTAAACTACAACATTGAGACTGATAAATACCATCTTAATGTATGTACATGTATTTATACTTAAGGCTACTTAATCATGTACTTAATCATTTATGGTTATTTCAAGCCATAAAACTTTTATACTTTTTATTTTGCAGTAATGATATTAGTAGGCAGGATAGTAGGATAACTTTTGATTGATTTTAAAAGAAATAAATAAATATTCCTACAATCTTTAAACTCAAGTTTTGTTTTAAAAAGAGGAAGATTTAAACAGGGAGCAGGAAGCAAGTTATATTAAGTAATTTTTATTAATCTGACACTTAATCTTTCCTGAAGATACTCGGTGTTACGGCACCGTGTTTTATCAGTACAATCACATGAAAATCGTATCGTAAAACGTAAGTACTTAATTTTTAATGCGATACGAGAATATGCGTGACATAGGCGTAGTAACCGACCATTCTCTCGTGATATCTAAGTAAATAGGTAAATTACGATGCAAGTGAAAAAGTTATCGTACTGCCACGTTAATGTAATAACGTCTGCGGGTTTAATTAAGGAATGTTTATTTAATTTTAGGAACAAGTAGGTCGTAGGGCCGTACGTACCAATTGGTGTCAGTTTTATCGTCCAGAACATCCTTCCACGCAGCGACGAGTGCTTCCTTATGCTTCTCTAGATTGATAGCCATTTTTTCATTCTTTGTAACACTCTCTGAGGGTTTCTAAAACAACGGAATTCCCAGGAAAATGCAAAATGCCGATGAACACCCTGACTCACAACAATCCTTTCTCACAGATAAATAAAATTAAAGTTCATTCAACTGTCGTCTGTCAACAAAAAATACCATAGACTTCTTCTTCTTCTCTTCTTCTTTTTCGGTTCGTCCCTTTCGGGACAAGCCAAGATCGTTGACCATACAGCCTATACCATAGACTAAATGAATCATAGAATTTTAAGGCCAAACCACATATGCAACTATCAAATGTATGAATATAATGGCCAAAGATTGGCATTGGACACATACACAAACTTATATAATATGCTTATTGCACATCTCAACAACGTTGATAAAGTTGATAAACTTCGAGTATAGAAGCGTAATAGGACACGAATATCAAACAAACTTACCAAACTACCAACAAGCCCTATATTCAACGTACTCTGTGGTACCAACCTTGGACTAACGCCTAGAAATGAAATGGAGCAACTTTTACGAATTACACTTTTGCTTTAAAATTTTGAATTTTTTGAATACAAAAAAAACATACGCGCTGAATTGAGAACCTCCTCCTTGTTGAAAATCGGTTAACAGCAATAGAAAAAGGTATGTCCGAGAGTACTCTGTAGTACAGAGTAAAGCATGTGCAACGTAAAGCACCTGCCTAGTACAGAGTCTGTACTAGGCAGGTGCTTTACGTTGCACATTCTGCTGACCTGATTTCAATAAAACATTTGTGTTTTATTTTTAACCACAATATTGTTCAATTTTAAATAGAAGATTTTTTTAATAGAATAGGTTGGCAAAATTGCTAAGGTAAAGATTGTTCTGAAAACCGCAAACAAAGAACTATTTTTGAGTTCGAAGGCGACAAAATTATTTTATTTTATAATTTACTAGCGGACCCGGCAGACGTCGTCCTGCCCGCTATTAGCGCCACCTACCGGGTCCAATTTTTCTACTTATAAACCTTCCTCTTGAATCACTCTATCTATTAAAAAAAACCGCATCAAAATCCGTTCCGTAGTTTTAAAGATTTAAGCATACATAGGGACATAGGGATATAGGGACAGAGAAAGCGACTTTGTTTTATACTATGTAGTGATTAACTAAGTTTTGGTAACCCATCCACAACCCATCACGACAAGTATTAAATACCTACTTACGTAATACATACCTAGCTATTATTATAGCTATGTTTTCGCCCGGCACAACAAAGCTACGCCAGCGCGACGCCACCCTATATTTTTCTTATGTAAATATCAAGAGGTAAATACTCGTAAGTTCCCATAGCTTGCGTGCGCAAACTTCCCAAGTCCCAACGCATGCCCTGAGCGTGAAGCCTTCAGGGCGCCTACAGTAGATTGTTCACCGTAGTAACGTAGAACGTAGTAGGTAAGTTAGTAACGAACACATTCTCTTGGCGGGCAAACGCGACCGCTGCCATGCTCCTTTTACGTTAACATAAAGTTAGTACGATAACATAAAAATAAACAAAGCTTTATAATAATAATAATAAACAAGAGTTTTTATAAGAAAATGTGGGTGGATGTTAGCGGTAGGGAGAGGCAGAATTATTTGTCGGCAGCTAACGGATCATTTATTCCGGGGTAAGTATAAAATATACCTCTTCCTAATAGTAACTACAGTTACTACTAAACCAAAACCTTGTATTGGTAGATTAGAAATTTCTATTTCTTATACGTAGGTACATATTTAAGAATAATAATAATTAATAATGTTCCTGACTCAATTTGCAATGCACTGCACTTGTGTTTGCGCTCTCTATTCCCTCACTCTCATGGTCTGACTCTGAGGGAACGGCAATCCGACGCAATCGGAGACAGATCACGCGCAAGACTTTACATTACCTACTCTCCGAGTCACAGGTATCTTTGAGCCCCGATAGCTACCGGGGAAAGCACTGTAGCTATGAAACTACCTACATTATTTTCGCGGAAATCTGACAAACCACAGACAGATATTAGTTTCTAGAGCGTGACTTCTCTCAAGCAGAAACGGGTTCAACGGCTTAGCCGTGAAGAAGTATCAAATAGAGACAACACTTTATTATAAGTAGTATGTAGTAGTTTTTGCTATTTCGCTTTAAATTGCCGCCATTTTATTGGTTTACATAAATAGAAATTTATATGTGACCGAGGCTCGTTAGGCGTAGTTGTGGAAAATATTCTGAAAACTCGCTCTCGGCGGTGGATGGCGTGCGAGAATTTATTATGCGACATGAACAAGACAAATTCTTATGAAACATGCTTTGAATAATCTTTCTGATTTGCAAACGCCGCGCCGTTGCTGTTTAGTAGTGAGAGCGCGTCTGAATCTCATAAGGAGATTGTGGGTTCAATTTCTGAGCAAATAGGTACCTACAAGACTTACCTACTTCGAGTTTTCTACAATTTAAAATGCGATAGCATACGAGAATCTACTACGCGAAGTGATGAAGACTTTATCACTATCGCTACATCACTACATAGTATACAAGTGTAAATTAAAAATTTAAAAAACCCCCGACATTCGCCATTTTGTGGCGGCGGCCATCTTGGATTTGCAATAGTGCTATTCTACTAGTCAAGCCCTTTCATTTAATACCCATATTAAGGGAGTTGTGAAAAAATATGTAATCCACCATTTTGTAGCGGCGGCCATCTTGGACCTATTTTCATCAAACATAGCTAACAACACTCTCGACTAAATTACTTTTCAAACGAAAAAAACCGCATTCACCACCCGTCCACCCGTTTGAGCGCCACAGGGGAACAGACAGACACACACACACACACACACACACACACACACACACACACACACACACACACACACACACACACACACACACACACACACATAGACACGTCAAACTTATAACACCCCGTCGTTTTTGCGTCGGGGGTTAAAAACAAAGTCGCTTTTTCTGTCCCTATATCCCTATGTCCCTATGTCCCTATGTATGCTTAAATCTTTAAAACTACGCAACGGATTTTGATGCGGTTTTTTTAAATAGATAGAGTGATTCAAGAGGAAGGTTTATAAGTAGAAAAATTGGACCCGGTAGGTGGCGCTAATAGCGGGCAGGACGACCGCGTCTGCCGGGTCCGCTAGTAATAATTAATTACAAATGTAAGTAAGTGCCGTTAAGAATAGTTGCTCTTGGTTATGCCAGTTGCCACCCATAGCTAGTGGGTAGATTTACTTAGTTGAAATATTTAGTTAAATAATAATAATAGCGATGCCGCACTGCAATTTTTTCGCAGAATTCTGTGACATATGGAAATGTATGAAGCTGCCCGCACTTGCGATTTAAAATTCGCGAAAAAAATATATTAAAATACGGAATATAAACCGCGCGAATATATTTCGCAGTGCGGCCCCGGCCAGGGTTTATTTGATCGTATGGCGTATGGTAAATTAAATCATGTTTTGAATGAAAACGCTTATTGTTACACCGTTTAGTTCGTTCAAATAAGGTTAAAATTTAGTTGAAATATTTAGTTAAATAATTAAGGGTTTATTTAATCGTATGGCGTATGATAAATTAAATCATGTTTTGAATGAAAACGCTTATTGTTACACCGTTTAGTTCGTTCAAATAAGGTTAAAATTTTATAAAGAAAAGGCGTAGATAAAGACCGGCGTTAGAGAATTACTTAGAATGACAATTTTTATTATACCTACTTATTATTACAAACGTGAAACATATTGGAGTATTTTCATAACCCCGAAAAAATATATGAGTACCTAATTATATGCGTTAGGGTTAGATAAATAAATGTTGAATATTGTTGAATAAAAATGTTGAACTTCTTTGCTAACCCTATTTCGCTCTAACACTGTAATTAACTTCGACAAGGTTCGATCTCATTCTAAAATGCGATAATTCGGTTATTCGGCTGACTAAGCATTTGTTATGTTTGTCAGATCTGATAGTCATGATTACCGTGATGGTTTTGTGAGGCTTCGTATCCTTGAGTGGATAGTGCCGGATTTGTAGGCTAAATAACTTAATTTCCGGTCTTTTTTGGGTGTTTCCCCGAAAAATACACTGAAGGTTGGTACCTACCTATATATTATTTTATAGTAGGTATGTGCTATAGAATAAAATTGTTGTATATGAATTTAAATATTATATTCATTGGGTAGGTTTACAATAGTGAACAAGAAAACCAATTTACTAATTAAATTGTGCTGTATTTATCACCTAGTGAAGGGGGTTGCCACTCGCCAACGACTCGCTTGAGATCGCCATGCACCTAGTGGAGGGGGTTGCCACTCGCCAACGACTCGCTTGAGATCGCCATCCACCTAGTGAAGGGGGTTGCCACTTGCCAACGACTCGCTTGAGATCGCCATGCACCTAGTGGAGGGGGTTGCCACTCGCCAACGACTCGCTTGAGATCGCCATGCACCTAGTGGAGGGGGTTGCCACTCGCCAACGACTCGCTTGAGATCGCCATCCACCTAGTGAAGGGGGTTGCCACTTGCCAACGACTCGCTTGAGATCGCCATGCACCTAGTGGAGGGGGTTGCCACTTGCCAACGACTCGCTTGAGATCGCCATGCACCTAGTGGAGGGGGTTGCCACTTGCCAACGACTCGCTTGAGATCGCCATCCACCAGTGAAGGGGGTTGCCACTTGCCAACGACTCGCTTGAGATCGCCATGCACCTAGTGAAGGGGGTTGCCACTTGCCAACGACTCGCTTGAGATCGCCATGCACCTAGTGAAGGGGGTTGCCGCTTGCCAACGACTCGCTTGAGATCGCCATCCTCCTAGTGAAGGGGGTTGCCACTCGCCAACGACTCGCTTGAGATCACCATCCACCTAGTGAAGGGGGTTGCCACTTGCCAACGACTCGCTTGAGATCACCATCCACCTAGTGAAGGGGGTTGCCACTTGCCAACGACTCGCTTGAGATCGCCATGCACCTAGTGAAGGGGGTTGCCACTTGCCAACGACTCGCTTGAGATCGCCATCCACCTAGTGAAGGGGGTTGCCACTTGCCAACGACTCGCTTGAGATCACCATCCACCTAGTGAAGGGGGTTGCCACTCGCCAACGACTCGCTTGAGATCGCCATGCACCTAGTGAAGGGGGTTGCCACTCGCCAACGACTCGCTTGAGATCGCCATGCACCTAGTGAAGGGGGTTGCCACTCGCCAACGACTCGCTTGAGATCGCCATGCACCTAGTGAAGGGGGTTGCCACTTGCCAACGACTCGCTTGAGATCGCCATGCACCTAGTGAAGGGGGTTGCCACTTGCCAACGACTCGCTTGAGATCACCATCCACCTAGTGAAGGGGGTTGCCACTTGCCAACGACTCGCTTGAGATCGCCATCCACCTAGTGAAGGGGGTTGCCACTTGCCAACGACTCGCTTGAGATCGCCATCCACCTAGTGAAGGGGGTTGCCACTTGCCAACGACTCGCTTGAGATCGCCATCCACCTAGTGAAGGGGGTTGCCACTTGCCAACGACTCACTTGAGATCGCCATCCACCTAAAAGGGGATTGCCAGCGATTCCCGATCCTAGTGTGGGTCTTCCAATGCTGCGTTTGCCAGTACGAACTACGAAATCAACATTGTAGCACCATAAAGAGCCCTAATATCTATCAGTTCTACGAGTTATGTTTTATTTACTCGAAACTCATGAAAATAATATAAGGAAGATAAGTAGATAGTAAGTAGATATAGGTATATACAAACGTAAAAGAGATTTTGAAAGGTGAAAGCTACGTGTACAAGTGTCTGTCCTCTAGCCGCGACCAGAAAGACAACGAACAAAAGTAATTCCATCAACAGATAGTGAAACTGAATCGCTCATTGTTCCCACGATCTCGATTCGCTTCGATTATTGTCCAGGTGTGGAATTACATAGTAGGTGGTAGGTACCTACCTACCGATACCTGGCTGGACGTTACATAACACGACAGGTATAATAGAGCCTTTTGTCATCTATACTAATAAATAAAATTGAAGTGTCTGTCTGTAATATCGAAATAACTACCTCATATTAAGCTCATATGGTTATTTGAACGCTACCATAACCTAATCACACGTTTTTAAAATTTTTGTCTGTCTGTCTGTCTGTCTGTCTGTCTGTCTGTCTGTCTGTCTGTTTGAACGGGCTAATCTTCGGAACGGCTGAACCGATTTTGACGGGACCTTCACATACAAGTAGAGAATTAACCAGGGAGTAACATAGGCTACTTTTTTAACCGACTTTCAAAAAAGGAGGAGTTGTGTTTTTCTACCTATGTACACCGATATCTCCGAGATTTTTGAACCGATTTGCGTAATTTTTTTTTTAATCGATAGAGAAACATTGCGACACTGTTCTATAAAAAAATTGGATTCCAACTCCTCAATCCTGATGCTGTAGGGGACCTAATCCCCAAAACTAATGGGTTTTAGAAACTTTTGGTTATTTAAATTGATATTGGGGGTACCAATTAAAGACTTTATCGTTGAATGAACTCGAGTAGGTACATATCCAACTCCTCAACCCTGATGCTGTAAGGAATTGTGTTCCGAAATCGTGGGGATCCCACGGGATTTTTCCGTTTTGGGGACGCGTTTCGACAGATAAGCTACTTTTTGTTCTGGAAAATCAAAAGTTCCCACGGGATTTTTAAAAACCTAAATCCACACGGGCGAAGCCGTGGGCATCGTCTAGTTTGTAAATATAATACCTATGTATTGATCAATAAAAATCAAATAACGTTGTTCAGGTAACCTAATAAGTAATTGAGTAATTAAAACGTAGGTAGGTTCACAATCCGTTCAAGGACTTTCCAAATTAAATAGACTACCTAAGAATAGAATAAGTAAGTACTCACGTTCATTCAATTTTCACGCGAGCTCAGTTGTCGGAACGAGCTAGTCTCATTTCTATACTAATCTATACTACTTAATATTATAAAGCTGAAGAGTTTGTATGTTTGAACGCGCTAATCTCAGGAACTACTGGACCAATTCAAAAAATTCTTTCACCATTGGATATGTACGTAATCCCTGAGTGCTATATACCACGGGCGAAGCCGAGGCGGATCGCTAATTAGTAAAATAAAGCGGAAGTTTGGGGTAAGTCGCAGCAGTCGTGTCCTAGGTACGAGTATATCTACGGAAGACGATAGGAGTGATAGGTCGACTGTTTAGGATATTTGTAAACCCGGGTAATCAAAGAGTTCCCACGGGTTTTTTTAAATTAATACCGCACACGAAGTCGCAGGCATCAGCTAGTTTGAAATGCGATCGTCGCGTGGCCGTCACGTGGCAAATGGCAGTTAAGCCAAGGAACTGGTTGACCGTGACAGACATAACTGTAACAAGACACGATGTAACGTTATTCTAGATCGTAATTATTTATCTCTGATTTTTCATTCATTTATGACCGACCTAATATTGAAACAACAGCAAGAGCCGCACAAGTCGCCGCAAAAACTATCGCTCTTGAAATGTGGGCACGCGGCGTTCGGTACAACTGGGCAAAGAGAAATGTCATCGTTTCGAAGAGAAAAATATAAAGTAAGTAGGTACTCGTATCGACCCACCATAGTCGTAAATGTTGTACCATGTTTCTCCTAAAGAAGTGCGAAATTCTACGCTAAATAAAGATAAAAAGTAAAATATACTTACATAAAACTTATAAACCAAGTATCTGGAAAGGTTAAAAAACTCTTCCCAGGCGTCTTGGTCAAATCACCTTCTTTTTCCTATTTTTATTTTTATTTTGATGCACATACCATTAACAGTAAACCTTTACGTTAAAAAAACCGGCCAAGTGCGTGGCGGGCCACGCGCAGTGTAGGGTTCCGTAGTCACAATCCTCGAAAAACAGATATAACCCTTTAACCTGTGAACCCTACTTAGTCATGATAGTTGTCCTTTAAAATTGGTTATTTATACTCCTGCTGTGAATTTTTTCAAGTTCCTATATACTGCCATTTGGCTGATAGAGGGGGACACTTGACTCTAATAAAAATTAGCACTTTAAAATATCTTTACAAACGGATCTAGAAATCGAAAAATGATGTTTCCACACCCACAGTATTTTTAAAATACCTATTCAACGATACCCCACACTATGGGGTAGACGAGAAAAAAAATATTTATCCCCACTTTACATGTAGGGGAGCTACCCTAAAAAAAAATATTTAACAAAATTTTATTTCACCACTTTGTCGGCGTGATTAATATTTATACCCATGCCAAATTACAGATTTCTAACACTAAAGTAATAGTCTCTGAGATTAACCGAGGACGGACGGACGGACGGACAGACAGACAGACAGACGGACGGACATGGCGAAACTATAAGGGTTCCTTGTTTACTACGGAACCCTAAAAATGTATCTAAGTATATGGATATTATGTGTAGTGTACCTAATGTTGAATAGAATAGAATAGAAAAGTTTTTTATTCAAATAAACTTTTACAAGTACTTTTGAATCGTCAATTGAATCTACCACTGGTTCGGAATGCCGTTCCAGCCGAGAAGAACCTGCAAGAAATTCGGCGGTTGCTTTTTTTTATATACATGATTGAAATGCCGTCTCGCGCATTGCTGGAACGAGTAACCCACGCTTTTTTAACCCCCGACGCAAAAACGACGGGGTGTTATAAGTTTGACGTGTCTGTGTGTGTGTGTGTGTGTGTGTCTGTCTGTTCCCCTGTGGCGCTCAAACGGGTGGACCGATTTGAATGCGGTTTTTTTTGTTTGAAAGGTGAATTAGTCGAGAGTGTCCTTAGCTATGTTTGATGAAAATCGGTCCAAGATGGCCGCCGCTACAAAATGGCGGATGATATATTTTTTCACAACTCCCTTGATATGGGTATCAAATGAAAGGGCTTGACTAGTAGAATAGCACTATTGCAAATTCAAGATGGCCGCCGCCACTAAATGGCGAATGTCGGGGGTTTTTTAAATTTTCAATTTACACTTGTTATCGTTTATATAATGTTCAATTGTATAATAAGCTTTTTTTATGAGCATACTTTTTAACCCCCGACGCAAAAACGACGGGGTGTTATAAGTTTGACGTGTCTGTGTGTGTGTGTGTGTGTGTGTGTGTGTGTGTGTGTGTGTGTGTGTGTGTGTGTGTGTGTGTGTGTGTGTCTGTTCCCCTGTGGCGCTCAAACGGGTGGACCGATTTGAATGCGGTTTTTTTAGTTTGAAAGGTGAATTAGTCGAGAGTGTTCTTAGCTATGTTTGATGAAAATCGGTCCAAGATGGCCGCCGCTACACAATGGCGGATGATATATTTTTTCACAACTCCCTTGATATGGGTATAAAATGAAAGGGCTTGACTAGTAGAATAGCACTATTGCAAATTCAAGATGGCCGCCGCCACTAAATGGCGAATGTCGGGGGTTTTTTAAATTTTCAATTTAGACTTGTAATAGAGTTCTTAAACTTGTGTATAGGCAAGTCTAAGATTGCTAGTGGAATTTTGTTATAGAACATTACGCCCATTCCCACAAACGACTTTCGGACCTTCTTGAGGCGTAATTGAGGAATCACGAGTTTATTTTTATTTCTTAACTAGCTGACCCCCGCGACTTCGTTCGCGTGTTTTTCTTTGCTATAAACCTCACGGAGCCCGAGACCTTTCCAACGAATGCAAAACCGTGGAAATCGGTTCGTGCGTTCTGGAGTTATAGCGTCAGGAAGGAAAACCCGACTTATTTCTATATAGTAGATGTACCTAACTATAGCAAAAAAGTCCATAAAATTGTATTGTATTACTACTAATACTATAACTAGTACGAGTAAAACTAATAATCCGATTTAAATATATCTAAGTAAATATCCAAATCACGTTTTATTCGAATACTAGATGATGCCCACGGCTTCGCCCGTGTGTATTTAGGTTTGTAAAAATCTCGTGGGAACTTTGATTTTCCAGAACAAAAAGTAGCCTATCTGTAGTAGGTAAGTAGTAACCCGTCCACAAAACGGAAAAATTCCGTGGGATCCTTACGATTTCGGAATGCAATTCCTTACAGCATCAGGGTTGAGGAGTTGGACATGTACCTACTCGAGGTCATTCAACAATAAAGTATTTAATTGGTATCCCCAATATCAATTTAAATAACCGACAGTGCCTAAATCCCATTAGTTTTGGGGATCAGATCCCCTACAGCATCAGGATTGAGGAGTTGGAATCCAAATTTTTTGTAGGACAGTGTCGCAATGTTTCTCTATCGATTAAAAAAAAATTACGCAAATCGGTTCAGAAATCTCGGAGATATCGGTGTACATAGGTAGAAAAACACAACTCCTCCTTTTTTGAAAGTCGGTTAAAAAAGTAGCCTATGTCACTCCCTGGTTAATTCTCTACTTGTATGTGAAAGTCCCGTCAAAATCGGTTCAGCCGTTCCAAAGATTAGCCCGTTCAAACAGACAGACAGACAGACAGACAGACAGACAGACAAAAATTTTAAAAACGTGTGATTCGGTTATAGTATCGTTCAAATAACCATATGAGCTTAATATGAGGTAGTTATTTCGATATTACAGACAGACACTTCAATTTTATTTATTAACTAGATAATGCCCACGGCTTCGCCCGTGTGGATTTAAGTTTTTAAAAATCCCGTGGGAACTTTTGATTTTCCAGAACAAAAAGCAGCTTATCTGTAGAAACCCGTCCCCAAAACGGAAAAATCCCGTGGGATCCCCACGATTTCGGAATACAATTCCTTACAGCATCAGGGTTGAGGAGTTGGATATGTACCTACTCGAGTTCATTCAACGATAAAGTCCCAATATCAATAGTTGGTACCCCCAATATCAATTTAAATAACCGAAAGTTTCTAAAATCCATTAGTTTTGGGGATTAGGTCCCCTACAGCATCAGGATTGAGGAGTTGGAATCCAAATTTTTTATAGAACAGGGTCGCAATGTTTTTCTATCGATTAAAAAAAAAATTACGCAAATCGGTTCAGAAATCTCGGAGATATCGGTGTACATAGGTAGAAAAACACAACTCCTCCTTTTTTAAAAGTCGGTTAAAAAAGTAGCCTATGTTACTCCCTGGTTAATTCTCTACTTGTATGTGAAGGTCTCGTCAAAATCGGTTCAGCCGTTCCGAAGATTAGCCCGTTCAAACAGACAGACAGACAGACAGACAGACAGACAGACAGACAGACAAAAATTTTAAAAGCGTGTGATTCGCTTATGGTAGCGTTCAAATAACCATATGAGCTTAATATGAGGTAGTTATTTCGATATTACAGACAGACACTTCAATTTTATTTATTAGTATAGATAAAAAAGTATAGATTGCCTATCGTGTAATTCACACTTTTTATTGTAACTGTGAATGTTTTGCTTAACAAAAATTATGTTGTTATAGATATAATATTGAGAAGCTACTGTAAGAATACCTAATTTCTCTCGAAGGGAATCCCGCGGTTTTAAATTATAAATTGCGCGAATTGCCCTTTTTTGTAAAACGAAATTTTTTTCAATATGAGCTGCTTTACCCCATAGTAAGATTCCATACGACTTAATAAGTACTATGGAAATATGCAAAATAAACAACTTTTGCAGTTTCTACGTCTGTTAACTGTCGAATCTTCCTAACAGCGTAAGCAGCAGAGCTAAACTTGCCAGCAAGTGTTGCTATATGGGTGCCCCATTGAAGCTTTGCATCTAGGGTTATTCCCAAGAACACAGAACTGTGTCCTCAGTTGATGTCCTCAGTTGATGTCAAGGTTATAATTATGTACTAACAATAAGTCAGCTACGTTTAACACCTGTGACACTGAAAAAAGCGTAAAAAAATTACAGAGATCCTTATCATTTGGATAATGAACTCCAATTTAAATATAAATATTATGCTAACTTGCCTTGTAACATATTTTTTATTGTAACATATTTTTATTCTACCTACGAATTTGTACTTATTTATATTTAATCAAAAATATACACTTCCTACTTTCCCCACTTTAATTACTTACCTCAGGTCTCATGCGTCCTGTTGTCATATTTCATGCTTAAAATTAAGAAAAAAAAATCAGCCAAGTGCGAGTCGGGCCTCGCTCTTTCAGGGTTCCGTACATAATTATGAACAATATAATATTTTGGGTCTAAGAAATATTTAATTTCCGAGCTAGACATCGCAACAAACCGTGAAAGAAAAACCCAAAAAAATGTTCGTTTATTTTGGTCACAGCTTATAAACTATTTAATAAATCGTTGTTTTCAGTATTTGTTGTTTAAATAGAGCATATAGTACATAATATACTGAAATATCATATTCCCAACTAGTTTAGTTTTTGAGATAGCCCCCGTCACAAAAATGGTCTAAAACTGACAACTTTGATGGCCTCCCATTCCCTTATTTTTTGAGATAAAAATTAAAAAAATATATATTTTTACTCTACTTAATGAGCTCTAAACAATGATACCCCACAAGCTAGGGTAAAGAAAAATTTTTTTTTTCCGGCTCCTTTTTCATGTATGGGCTCGAGCCCCCCTGAAAAATAATTTAATTCAATTTCTAATTCAATATTTGATTTTGGGTTAACGTTTTACACTAAATACCAAAATTTCAGGTTTGTAACTCATTTCGTCTGCGAGCTAGAGACCTGTGACCGGCGGACAGACGGACAGACAGCCGAGTGACATTAATAGGGCTCCGTTTTTTACCCTTCGGGTACGGAACCCTAAAAATTGGAAATCAGGGACTTTGTAGAACTATGAATGTTGCCTACCTAGTTACATAGGATAGATAAACTTTAGGAAAGATGTTTTCCACTGTCACTATAACAAAGTTTCAGAAATCGAAGTAGGTAAACCTGTACCCTAGTATCAAGAAGGTAATCTCGATGATCATTAGGTTATCACACGTTCGACGTAGCAAGGCCGCGATCGTTTCGTTCCTAGCACTAACGTCGCTATCTACTAAGAACTTCACCCATGAATAATGGCTTTGTCCAATATATAGACTTTAGGTAAGTACTAATTTTTTTACCACAGTAAAATAATTAATTGTGGAAATATTAAACATCATAAAGAAACGCAAATTAGAATATCTGGGTCATATACTTAATGCGCAACAATAAGTACCAACTGCTCCAGCTTATAATGCAGGGGAAGATACAAGGAAGGAGACCCACTGGAAGAAGACGAACCTCATGGCTTGAAAATCTCAGGACGTGGTTCAAATTAAGCACCAGATCCTTGTTTCGTGCGGCTGTCTGCAAAATCAAAATTGCCAGAATGATAGCCAACCATGGCACCATAAGAAGAAGAAGAAAATAATTAAGATAAGATTCAGTACGACGCAACGGCGAAGTCCTACGAAGGTACCGGTGAAGTAGAGACTGAATTTTGATCATCAAACTTAACTTAACTATATTACACCAATTCACTCTTGTCTCTTTCCCGTGAGTTCTGGCTTCTGATTGAGGTCTTGTTGAGAAATCCTTAAGTTGTTTTTCATCGAGTCCAAAATAATACAGGCTACCAATAAATCATAATAATATGATGACCTACAAATTATGTAGGTATTAGTTACACCTTAGACAACTATCATCAGTGCAAAATCTTTAGTAAACCGCACCACTGACCCACAAAAGTCGTTTATAAATATTGACGTCTGTTAGACTATAATTATGGATGTGGACTAACGTACCTCTACCTAGAAACAACACTTCATCATAATTCACGGTGACATTCACTCCATTGGATAATGTTTGTGTGTAGGCTGGTTATATTACAACTCTGTTATGAGGAAACTGGCAAACCACTGCAAAATACTTTTTTATTAAAATGATTTATCAAAGGTGTTCAGGTTTTATGACAAGTTTCATTATTAGAAATCCCTGAAAAATAGATTACCTACTTAAATCAAACAAAAAACGGTTTAAGTATGGCATGCTTCCAATCAATTGCTAAGATGTTACTTTGGTTTATAAATTGATGCCTGTCATAAATAAATCGGTTCCTCTATTAATAAGCACCCACGCGATGCAAGATATTGCCTCCTACCACCTAAGTAATAATATATTATCATCGCGCAGGTTAGGCGTTGTAAAAGTAAGAAGTTTTAGTACCTAATAGAATTTTAAAATAAACAGTTAGATGCAGTTTTTACAAATTATTAACAAATACTAAATACCTACGTACTACTTAAAAATAAAAATTACAAATCCAAAACATCATCAAAACTACTGTAACGCGGCAAGGTGCCCAGAACGCTGGCTGCGTTACCTCGTTGAATGGCCAGACTAATATGCTGACCGAGGTAATTGCCAGCCTTCCAGTCACAGGTGGACTCTACGAGACGAGATGACGGGTCCTTAAAAAAGGACCTAGCATCCTCGCCCCATGAACCCATGGTCTCCACTCCAAAAGGCACAAATATGAAATTATTTTCTATTTTCATATTTGCGCCTCTTGGCCCTTTCCGCCTTAGTGGCTGCCACACCGGCTGCCACAGAGGTCACCTGTATGTGAGACTGGAAACAGCGCCAGTGTATCCACACACGTGGCATCCCATACAAGCGTCCTCCCTTGCTTCCATGGAACAAGATTCCGTCCGGTCTCTTACCATCGCTCCGTGCCAAACCTTGGTTCTAATATTGCAGGCACTTTAGCTGTACAGGAAATGTACTTTTTATAGATACTAACTAATCTATCTATAATATTATAATAAAACTGTAACAGATCCAATTCTGTACATTGAAGATATTTTGAAAATTTTTATTGGAGGGCACTCTATAATCGATTCTGAAGCCAAAACTGCAATTTTTTTCATTTTTGTCTGTCTGTCTGTCTGTCTGTCTGTCTGTATCTTGGCCGCGCATCACGCCGAAACTACTGAATGGATTCAAATTAAACTTGGTACGATTTGAGTTTATACTCCGAGGTAGGACATAGGATACTTTTATCCCGAAATTCAGCACGGTTCCCTTGGGAGAGGGGATGAAAGTTAAAACGTGTATTTAGCTGTAATTCATTAACGCGTTGTTAGATTTCACTCATTCTTTTTTGTTAGAAAGGTAGTACTTTATGTATTGTCCCGTAAATATTTCAAGGTCATAGGTTTTTTAGTTTAGAAATGACAGACATTACAATCCTCAGTATTGGGTTCAAATAACTTGGGACCCGGATCTTTGAACGTACGGCTTATTTTAAACTGGTGTGCGTTTAAATTTAGGTTTGTCGGTCTGTCTATTTATTCCAGCTAATCTCCGAAACGGCTGGATCGATTTTAATAGAACTTTCAATGTTATAAGGAGTAACTTAGGCTACATTTAGTTTAGGTACATAAAAGAATTATGGGATCCGATCCGATCCTATATAAAAACCTATATCTACGCGAACGAAGTTGCGGGGTTCAGCTAGTAAATAATAATTTTAGACACTAGGTATATTATCACATTCTGAAAAATTGGAATTAAATAGTTGTTGCCTCCGAAATATCGGCCGTAACTAATAAATAATTTAACGCCGCCCGGAAAATAGGAAATAAGTAGGTACTTAATTAAGTAAGTAGTTCAAAAAACACAGCACATAAACAGCTGTCGTCAAACAATAAACGCAGGCAAGCCAGAAGCCGCACCGTACACTCCGTTCCTGGTACATTCGTCGCCTTACCTTGACTATACCTAACTACTTTACGACTGTCTTCTAAAAGTCCCAATTCACACGACGCGTTTAGAAACAGAAGAGCCTCCGAACGGAAGGATAAACATCGGCGCTACTGAACGAACTGCCCCAAATAAAATAACTATTATCAACAACTTCTGGTTAGCGATATCAGTATCTAGTTTATGTTAACTACCTACCTAGTTTACATTAAATACCTAAATTATTTCTGACTCTAGACTCTAGAGTTGTAACTTTAGAGTTCTTCATCAACTAATCTTTACATTTAATCCTTACGTTTTACCATCTGGTAGCAAACATACTTACTAGCTAACGCTCTAGCTACTAACAGTACCAATACATTCCTAGACCTACCTATCTGGATTAAATTTTTTACTTTCAATTTGGATTAGATAATTTGGCCGTAAATGGTAGTGAATTCTAAAAGATTTTCTGTAAGATTGAATACCTATACGCTGTCCAGCCCTTTTGTTAACATTTGGCAGCTCACGCCTATGAATTACCGTATTTTTTTTTCGGAATAATGTACTACAGTAATGTGGTACTTTATAGACGTGTAGTGAAGTGCCATGTGCATAACAAACAACCAGAGACTATAAAACAGTTCTTGAAATACGATAAATCGATCATATGATAAAAATAATTTTACTTCATGTAAATATTGTTTCCGTAAATTTAATAAAAAAAAGGAAATAAAAATAAAATATATGACTGTAAGATTGATTATTTGCAAGAAATTAAGTTGAAATCTTGGAATTGAAGTTCATACCAAGAGTAAAGAATAATAACTCTGTTCATTCCATAGAATTATTGGTTTCCGCTGCGCTTCGACCTAGAAGGAGCAACGTGTACAAGTAAAGTGCGGCAACAAAATGTACGCCATATTACATATTATGTGGCGTACACGGATCAGTCTCATTGCAACCGTTGACGTGCTGCGTGTTGTCTTAAATTTTGCTCATAATCTAACTTAAAATGCTGGTTTGCGTAGTGAAACTATTAAAAACAATACTGCAAGTAATATAAAAGATATTGGGATCACATACCATCAGTAATAATTACTGATGGTATTATTGTTTAATACCCATATTGAGGAAGTTGGGAAAAAATATGTAATCCGCCAGTTTGTGGCGGCGGCCATCTTGGACCGATTTTCATCAAACATATCTGAGAACACTCCCGACTAATTCATATTTCAAACAAAAAAAAATTGCTTTCAAATCGGATCACCCGTTTGGGATACGGTGTAAACACGGTGGAACATACAGACACACAGTCTTATAACACCCCGTCGTTTTTGCGTCGGGGGTTAAAAATAAAAATATTTAATTAAATCGATTGAAAGTTCTTTTAAATAAAATCGATAATTATTTCAAATCGAATCGTCAACGTGTGAGGGCGTCACTAAACTTGTTTTTTTGACATCTGCCAAAAAGCAATTAAACATTTGGACAAAGTATAGCTTAGGTTTCGTTAATTTTCACTTATAAGACCTAGGCAGTAATATAGAGGAATTGCGTGTACAATTTTTAAAAAGTACTATTGAAAAATCAACAATAAAAACAATATAATATTTTGGGTCTAAGAAATATTTAATTTCCGAGCTAGACATCGCAACAAACCGTGAAAGAAAACCCCAAAAAAATGTTCGTTTATTTTGGTCACAGCTTATAAACTATTTAATAAATCGTTGTTTTCAGTATTTGTTGTTTAAATAGAGCATATAGTACATAATATACTGAAATATCATATTCCCAACTAGTTTAGTTTTTGAGATAGCCCCCGTCACAAAAATGGTCTAAAACTGACAACTTTGATGGCCTCCCATTCCCTTATTTTTTGAGATAAAAATTAAAAAAATATATATTTGTACTCTACTTAATGAGTTCTAAACAATGATACCCCACAAGCTAGGGTAAAGAAAAATTTTTTTTTTCCGGCTCCTTTTTCATGTATGGGAGCCCCCTGAAAAATAATTTAATTCAATTTCTAATTCAATATTTGATTTTGGGTTAACGTTTTACACTAAATACCAAAATTTCAGGTTTGTAACTCATTTCGTCTGCGAGCTAGAGACCTGTGACCGGCGGACAGACGGACAGACAGACAGACAGACAGACAGCCGAGTGACATTAATAGGGCTCCGTTTTTTACCCTTCGGGTACGGAACCCTAAAAAGCATACCCATTATAAAAAGGTTTGTTTCTGTTCCATTGTTTCAACGCTCAATCTGCGTGAGTCCTTAAAACCCCGTCACCTACCTACATTTAAATAGGCTAAATATAAAATATAAAATAGAACGCCTATTCGTGGCCTACCCTCGTTTATCAGTTTTCTAGATTTAAGTATTAGAAGTTTTAAATGCAAAGTGGAAAATAGCTTTGTTTAGGCTTAGTATAATTACTTACTTTCCTAACTAGTTCACTGGCTCAGTAACCCATAGATTAGAGGATCTTAGCCTTCGATACAAGAAGCAGCCACTCACACCTGTTCTGCTCAATCTGGCGCCCATCACCTCAAGCAAGGACTTGATGGTCTTTGCACGTCCACGAATCATCCATCTAGCGATACCTACCTAAGGCATAATAGGACATTTTCCTGTTGGGCGACCGAATTACTATAGTAGTTACCCTCTCAAAACTCAATCTCCTGCAATTATTCTCTTTAAATGTCCAACCTAGCGGATTCGCGCCGATAAAATTTCCGCCAATTATATCGGGTCCTAGCTTATTTCTTTAATTTCAGTTTTTCAACAGTTCTTAAATCTCCTGATTTTTCTCCTGCCTCCAGCCACCATCCTCGCGTCTGGTTGGTGCCAAGAACTTTCGGAAAATATTCCTTTCAGCCACTAAGATGAGACATTTATAAAAACATCGGCACGTAGATTGAACACTGAAGGAAAGTGGAGAGGGTATGCTATTGTATTACGTGCGTGACAGTTCCCATACTCAGCTATCCCCTCCACGTTTCGTTCAGTGTTCAATCTACGTGCCGATGTTTATAGCAGATTTTAATATGGTTCACATTAATACCTTCCGTCCGTGTCCCATTTTCCATCAATCAATTCCGCAGGCCTTGGCCAAAGCTCGCGTGCTTCTTGCCCCTAACATGGTAGCTGCAATACAAACAGTTGTATACAAATCTGACATTGAACCATATAAAAGCATATACCTAATAGAATTACATGAAAATTTAAATTTCTTCAGTTTTTATGGCTTGATAAATTAAAACCATGTCTGTCTGCGATATAAACAGTATCTGAAAGAACACAAGAACCTACCAAAGACCAAGCTTATAAAGTTGTGAAATATTAAGTAAGTACATAGTAGAATCTCAGTATTTTAAAAAGAAAATAGTCAGATTATTTTTAAAGAAAAATTGTATGTTACTGCTAAACTCTTTGATGTTACCCAATGTTTCATAGAACAATCTGCGGCTGTTTTACTGAACACATTTACTCGTAATAGCTAAACAACAACAATAAGTATCCATACCTACCTAGGGTTGCTACCCATCCAGTATTATTTATCGAGTGATAGTGATTTATTTGCTACTTAGGTACTTATAAAGATATATATTGCACCTTTTAATGGTGAGCATTTTCTAATAGCTCAGGAGATCATGAACAGAAAAAAAAAATCTATCTACTATTGGATTATACTATTGCATACAGAGGCCGGTCTTTGGCCCAATGACCTATGGATATTCGACTCACACAATGTTGTGTTCTGTGGCCACATTAACGTTCAAGAAAATCATCGGGCTAAGTTATTTAAAATCGCCTAATTAAGTATACTTAGTAGGAACAACCAATTAGACGTGTGTAACTATTTGTAAATAATCGTTAGGTACTTACAGTTTTTCATTAGGAGTTTTTCTGTTTTCATTAGGTAGGTAAGTACCTACCTTTTTTTTTTTTTTGACGTGGTGGAAAGCTTTATGGCTACCCCCGTTCTTTGGGCAGAACGGGGGTTATGTGGGACTCCCCCTATGGGTATACCCTAACTAAAACCACCACGGCTGTTCCCTCTCGCTGACTGTGCTGGACGCCTGGGGAACCCGTTGTATACGTCCCAGGCGTCTGTCAGCCGCCCCGGCCACCTGCCGGGGCTCCCGCGCTAAAGAGGAGGGGATCGGGACAGCGTGATCCCCCCCTCAGACAGTGAGGAGACTGTTAGTGGCGGATAGCTAGCCCAATAGCTACCCGCCGTCTCCCGAGGGAAGCTGGCGAGCGGCGAATAACCGCCGCCTTCTTCCCCCCCGTCTGCGCCGGAGCGGATGCGCGTCGAGAGCCTCTTCGCGCGCCCGCTCCGCGGCCTTCTTCTGCGAGATAACGTCCTCGCAGAAGTCGGCCACAGCATCCCAAGACCCCTCGCTGCTCAGCATGGCGCATACGACGCCGGGCAGCGAGAGGTCTCCGCCAAAAGGTAGGTAAGTACCTACCTAGCTATCAGAAAAAAGATTTTCTAATTGGTGCCAACTGCCAACCCTTATTACAGCAGACCTTTTCTACCGTGAGAGTTTGGACTGGTTTGATTTCCGCATTTTGTCTCCGCGAGTGGAAGAACAATGGCCCATTTCGTAACAACACTTGTACTTTCCTTACTTTCTGTGATACATGCCACCAATTATCGTAATCGACAATGTTTACTTCATAATGGAAAATGTAAGTACCAAAAGTTTTTTTTTACTTTTTACATAGGTCGACCAGAATCTCATGAAAAATAGGGAAATTAAATTTTGTAGTAAGCAACACTAGGTTAACTCGGCTGCTCTAGTGATAAACAAAGTAATTACATTCAGAACACCTTATACCTGGGATCGTTTCACGAAACGAAAAATCAAGCAACTGCATTTTAAATACAAAAATAAAGTAATCAACATCCAATTACTTTGTTTTTGTGTTGTGCTTGTTGTTTACTTGGTTTTACATTTATATTCCGGGTTAGTGAGTGCAGTTACTTTGTTGGGGCAATTCAAATTTCAGTAAACGGTTCAAGTTATTTGAAATATTAAACTGTGGTAAAAAACTACTCGATATAAAACTTTTGATGCAAAACAGTCAATTTCATAAAAAATGTCAGTTACTTTGTTTATCGCTAGGGCAGCCGTAGTGTTGCTAACTTTGGAATTTCATTTCCATATTTTTTATGAGATTCTGGTCAACCTTTACCTATATACTTACCTAATTACTTCAACCAATATTGGGAATGTTCCCAGTGTTCCAATTTATCTATGATCTAGGTTTTCAGGTGTTGCAGCCTGCCCGCGCAATATGCACCCCTATCACACGCGATGCGACGGACAGACCATGTCACAAGCTACTTGCAGCTCGCCCTTGCAATATGTCATAGGTATGAGCCTTCGTAACCACTTTTGTCAATCGACGCATAGGTAGGTATGTAGTTGCGTCTGCAGTGGACGGTGCGCGCGTAACGACAAGAAAACACCATATTATTATAGCGTGGAGCAATGGAGCTGTGCATTGTGCATATTTTTTTTTTAATTCATCTACAAGTTAGCCCTTGACTGCAATCTCACCTGATGGTAAGTGATGATGCAGTCTAAGATGGAAGCGGGCTAACTTGGAAGAGGTATGTATACCCCTTGATTGGTTTCTACACGGCATCGTACCGGAACGCTAAATCGCTTGGCGGCACGGCTTTGCCGGTAGGGTGGTAACCAGCCACGGCTTAAGCCTCAAATTAGCCCTTGATTGCGATCTCACTTGATGGTAAGTGACGATGCAGTCAAAGGTGAAAGCGGGTTAACTTGGAAGAGGTACCTACAGCATTTTTATTAAACCCATACCCCTGATCGATTTCTACGCAACATCGTACCGGAACGCTAAATCGCTTGGCGGCACGGCTGCGCCGGTAGAATGGTAACTAGTCACGGCTGAAAATCTTCCACCAGACCAGACCAGAGACAATTTAGAAATTATAAAATCCCAAATTGCCCCTGCCGGGAATCGAACCCGGGACCTCCCACTTATAAGACCACTGCGCTCACCACTGCGCCAAGGAGGTCGCCATTATTGCTATGCTTCCAGTGATAGATACCATGTACCTACAGCGCTTGAAATCTTGCAAGATAATACATTTTTTTAACCATTTCTATTTAATAAGTCTCGTGGTTTACATAATAATACGTTTGATTTGGATAATCTTCACCCTTGCTTCACCCCTACCACCACTACAGCGTTTTAACGTCCCACTGCTGGGCACAGGCCTCCTCTCTCATAGGAGAGAGGGATTTAGAGCTTAGACCCGCCACGCTGCTCCAATGCAGGCTTTAACGACTATTGACACAATATGATAGTGCTACTAACCGGGACCGACTGCTTGACGTGCTCTCCGAGGCACGGGGGTGTAACACCGCCAACTACCAACTCCGGGCTGGAACTGAGAATTTCTTGACAGAAAAACCCAATACTTACCTAACAATTATTTGCCCGACCCGGAAATCGAACCCGGGGCCTTGTGATCTGCAGTCGAATACGCTAACCACTAGACCAACGAGGTAGTTCACCTCTACAACCGTGTGGAACTCTAGTTTTCAGAGAATTATAAGATTTTCAGTAAATAATAATTTGTCACCGTATTTGTGTTTAGTCTAAGAATTTTTTGGCAATCTAGTTAGATGTTCATATTTTTAAATGGTGACCCTAGAGAGTCTAAGTTTCCTTGTATTGCCATATAATTTACTTTACATTAAACTTGGGGCACTCGTTGTCACACAAAAAATACACTTAGGGCCTGTTTTACCACCTTCTGATAAGTAATAATTGGATAGCTATCTACTTACAACTTTTGTCTTTGTCACATGACATAAAGTAAGAAAGTGCCAAAACTTACGTTTAGGCTATCAGACACTTATCAGAAGGTGGTGAAACAGGCCCTTAAAGGTCAAAACATGCAAAATGTTTAATTTAATTTCCCTTTCAGGCTACACTTGCGGCTGGTCTCGTTGCGACTGTGTAGGAAACTTACTTTGGGACGACCAAAATGGTAATTGCGTTACTAGCGACGAATGTCCAGAATTCGTAACGAGGTCATCGAGAAGGAAAAATCGCCGAGGCTCTGAGCGCAGGAGGGACGGCCCGCGGAAGCACCGCAAGTCAAAGAAAGTGGACATACGAGAGGAGACAGAGCCTTTTTAATATGATTTTAAGATATACCTACCTATACCTACTAATATTATTTTGTAGACTATCTAGTCTATGTCTATGTGCGCATTTTACCCTATTCAAGCATAAGTTACTCACGATTTTATTAATAATATGTAAGCAACCTTATATAATTCATTTGTGAATGGAGTTATCGAGAGGTTTCAAACCGTGCCCTGTGCCGCGGCCGTGCCTATTTCAAGTTCAAGCTATTCCGGGATTAGGTATAGCATTAGTAATTAAGAAGATTATACGTACCTATGTACCTATCTACTAAAAAAAGTTGAATAAAAGTGTATTCAAACAATCCAGATCTTTATATTTTTTACTTATTCTTAGATCACTCTATATAATATATGTATATCCACCACTGCTCGACCATGGTGAGTTAAATGCTATCCAGCCTAAAATTCCATTATATTATACTTACCATAACTTAGTAGATAACATCTAAACGTTAATATAAGGTACAAGTCACGGAAAATAAGTCTAGCGTTGACCTTCAATGCGCAGAAGTCGAAAATGAGGTATCTCGGGGTGTGTGGTCGCGGGCAGGGCGTGGAGATCGTTCGTAAGCACTGATTAGCTCTCGCGGATCCCTCGTAAGCGCTGATTGGCTCTCCGATCGTATTGTGACCCGTTCACTCGTAAGACGCTGCGCGCACTTGAAGGTCACAACTCGACTTATGTGCAGGGGGTTATACGTTTCATTTTTCCGTCCATTTCACTGAAAATCAGCATGTTTAATAAAACTTCCTGTTTAATACCTACGTCCGTCCGTTTGTCCATTGTGGTCAATGAATCCGTGCGATGAAGACGATTGAATTGGTTCTTGTGTTCTTTTGCTACATTCGGTTTACGAATACCATGTATTATGCTAAAATCGGCAAGCCAGGGTGTTTAATGTTTAATCATACTTGTAAGTAACGATTTTAATTTACTGCACCTTTTTTAAAGACAATCATAGGTACCTAATACCTATACTGCCCTCGTAATTGAAAACACAGTAACTTCAGTTACTGTGTTTATACTTGTTTTAGTTCTTTATAATCACCAAAACAAGCGCTTTTTGGGAAAATTTTTGATTTATTTTTAGCTAATATAGTTTTTGAGATATGATAGATAAAAACACAGTATTTCAATTACAAAAAACATATTTTTAATAAAAAACACAGTAAGTTAGAATTTTTAGCTTTGAACACAGCAAATTGCTGTTTACTGTGTTATAATGTTTATTTATCTACTCTCATATCATAAAATTCCGAATATGAAATCAAAATGTGTCATATATTGGACTATTTTATTCACATACATCTATAATATTTTAAAAAAAAATTAAAAAAGTTCATTATAACACTACTTTGTTAGGAAATTATTGCAAAACAATGTTAAAAAATAATTTTTTCTACATTATAGTACAGGCACTGGGTTCTGGTATTTTTGAGCCATGCCGGGTGTTTATTATTATTATTATTATTTAATACTTTATTGTACACCAAAAAAACATAAATTAAACAAAAGAAACATTTTAAAAGAAATAGGTACAATAGTTAGTTTACAATAGTTAGTTAGTTTAATTTTGTTACTTACAATGATTATCCCGCTATCAAAGTTACCCTATTACTACTACTGCGAAAGTGTGGCGGTAGCAAGATGCGGCCAGAGGACAGAGTGTAGTGCTACCATAATTGACCATAGACGCACTGCACGCACCGCCTAAGAGAAATTATACCCCACCCCCTCTTCTTCCTAGAGAGAACTTATTTAAAATGAATAAATACTTATTATATCTTTCGTTTTTGCTTATGTCAATATGCACTGTCAAAAAAAAGATCGCAATATAATTTCAGTGTCATCTTGAAAGACAGATTGTTAATAATTTTGTATTTTGCTAACCGTCTGGTGATAGGGTGGATGCTCCTAAAGCCGCCCAGCAAAAGTCGGCACTCAGTTCTATGTTTGTAAATATTAACATTTTGGGTGCCGCTTAGGCACACTGAGTATTTTATGTGTACATATAGCTTGCTCTAATGGGAAAATAGTTTTAGAATAAGGCAGCATTTTTTTGCGTCCCTATCCCTCAATTATCGCTTAGAACGAGTGCAAGTGCGTAAATCGCTTAATTTCTTATAAAATTTCTGCTTTCCGAGCGTCGTTTGACAAGATATAAATTACGTATGAATAATATTTAAGACTTGTTGTTGCAATTTAATTTGTTATAATATTTGATGTCTTGTAATAGTAGTATAACACGATTATTTTACGTATTTAAAGAAAAAACAAGGGTGGTGGACTAAGGAAAACCAGTAATATGAGGTACCTGGGCTCGGCAGGGGGTGCCACCTTTTAGAATTTGGGTTATTTCTAAGGTATCCTATTGTGAGGTATCCTGTTTATCCTATTGGATAAACTTGATGTTGTCTATACAAAAAAATTGTCTGATTGTTGAAAAAAATTCTATCCATTTCTTCAAAAGTTCTATTAATTTTGGAGAAGGGTATTTATTTGGCGGGAAAATAAAATAAAATGAAAAGGAGAAAAGAGTTCCTATAAATATTAAGAAAAACATTAATTTACGCGGACGAAGTCGCAGGTAAAATATGATTTTCTTTCAGACACGTGAGGGCCGACTTTGAGGACACAAATGCTGGAAAAAGGCACAAAGGTGCCGAGCTTAGGCAAATTAGTACTTATTTTTAAATAAATTGAAAATTACTTCTTTATACAAAAAGCAAATACTATTAGTTGACTCAAAAAGTCAAAAGAATCAAGTATTAGAAGAAAAAATATTGTACTGAAATTACTTCGTTTGACATGTCTACGAATTTTTAAACGTGACACAGACGTTAAACTGCCGACTTATAGAGCATCCACATAACTAAGTCAAATTACGTTATTTTGTAATTTTTTAAGTTCTAAGTGCTTTGTTGTGCGAAATTTTTTATCTGACAATCCCTTTATTAATTAGTCACGGTTTATGCAGCTTCGCTGTAAAAGTCGAATAGGTGTATTATGAGAGAATAACACGCGGTTAAGTTTCACTAATGCTCAAACGCGATATGATTCTATTAAAGACTACTTCTCAGACACGTTATAATTCATCATCATCATTATCAACGCCTTAACGGCCCACTACAGGGCACGAGTCTCGTCTCAGAATGAGAAAGGTTTATGCCGAAGTACACCATGCTGACCAAGTGTGGATTGGTAGCCTTTGAGAACATTATGCAGAGTCTCAGGCATGCAGGTTTTTCTTCACTGTTACAGCAAATGATGGCTATCACCGCTTTTTAATTAGTACATGTTATAGTTAGTACCTACAAATAGGCATATGGATATTTATTATACGGTAATCTTATATTTAAAAGCATTTAAGGTAGTGCAAATAAACTATAGAATATGTAAGTAACATAAAATAACATAAACAACAAATAAAAATGTGAAAGCTAGTGCTATTTTGTAATTTACTTAGTAATATACTCCTGTTAATAATTGATATCGATTTTAAAATTATCTTAAGGGGGTCGTTAATACTTGCCGTTTACCCTACGAGAAATTGACAGTCAACTGGACGTAGCTTAGTAGAAATGACCCAACCCATAAAAAGTTATTCTGAGTAATCGAGGTTTGAAGTTTGGTTGGTAATTGCTGCAATGATATTGTCTTTGGAATAGTTGAAAATATTGTCAAATATGGGCAAAAATACTAATATTTTTATTGTACTTCAAAGACTGACGTATCTTACGGTTATCGGGGAAAATTTGGGTTTGAGTCGTTTCTGCTAAATTGGTTTTAACACTACGGGGTATTTTTCTTAATGCTCAGAAAGGAACTAAAAACAAAACTTTCTAAACAAATTGATATTTTTAAATAAAAATGATTTATTTCGGAATGTTTAGGCCCTTAGGGGGAAGCGAGCGCAGAAACTCTGCCAGCGGAGCTAGAGCCCAAGGGCTTGAAAAAAATCGGGGAGAACATCGTCTTAAGGGCGTCTCCTGTGAGTCTCGAAACTCGGCTTACGTGACGTTGGAATGCTAGTTTTGCAATAGACTAATCCATACGTCCCCGTAACAGAGGAAGGGATTCACGTCAAAGTATTGCGGGCAGCTTTCTCAAGGTAATTCTTTGAAAACTGCTTAAAGTGTTGGGCTAGAACAGGGAGATCGAGATCTTGGAGATCAATATTGCGCACAAACCACGGGGCACCCATTGCCGTGTGCAGAAACTTATTCTGCAGTGTTTGCAAAACTACCTAGTTTGCTTTAATCGAGAAGGGAGGGATATGTGCAAATACTATGCATGTGCAGGACATTATTGAGCGAATACAGGTTCTTTGCTCGATCACAATGCACAACTTGAGCACAAATGCTGCCTTTTGGGGCTTTACGTCTTTGAGCGGCAAAGTTTATCTTATCGTCTAAGTTCACACCTAGATATTTGGCTTTGTCTTGCCAGGGGAAAAGAACGCCGTATAGAAATTATTCGGCACGGCACGTTTGCCGGAGTACTTGCTACCACGCTTTCCTGTAAAAAGCACAGTTACGTTTTTTCACCGTTGACCTCTATCCTCCAGCGGCGGAACCAGTCGCCTAGACCCTAGATGACTAGCCGTAACTTGGAGTCGAGATCGAATTACCGAGAATTGGGTATGTGTCGTATATGTCATCTTATCGTCCGCAAACTAGGCTAACATAACATCTGGGGTGCAATGTATGTCGCTGGTAAATAGCGCATACAAGAGAGGAAACAGCACTGCCGGGGGACTCAAGAACCAAGTGGTCTCGGAGATGATAAGATGCCGTCCAGGCCATGGGTGTTGCCAAGCGGAAGCAGATAGGGACATCTGCCCTTCCCTAGAGATTTGATAAAATTATGAATTTTATCAAATCTCTAGGGGGGCAGATGTCTATCTGCTCCCGCTTGGCACTTGCTACATGAGGCAGTTGATTTTTATAACAATAAGTTTTGATTTTTTTATCTCTTTTGTGAGAATTGTTTTATCTCTGGTAACATTACGAAACGTCAGATTTCCACCGAATTAAAAATCAGAGTATAGCCAAATGCAAACAAAGTCCTAAATTCACTCACTTTACTTATAATTAATAACTATTTTCACGTCTTCCAAATAAAAGCTGTGATAGCCTAGTGGTTAGGGCAACCGACTTCTAATCGGAGGTCGTGGGTTCGATCCCGGGGCACGCACCTTTTCGGAGTTATGTGCGTTTTAAAAGTATTTAAATATCACTTGCTTTAACGGTGAAGGACAACATCGTGAGGAAACCTGCATACCTGAGAGTTCTCTCCATAACGTTCTCAAAGGTGTGTGAAGTCTGCCAATCCGCTTGGCCAGCGTGGTAGACTATGGCCAAAACCCTTCTCACTCTGAGAGGAGACCCATGCTCTGTAGTGAGCCGGTAATGGGTTGATCATGATGATGATGATGATGATTTTCACGTCAATTCAAGAACTTGTAATACTTGCTTTACACCTTCATAACCTCTCGACTGGACCTAAAATTCATTTTTCTTTCCATCCTCCGTATATATTATTTATCTAGTCCCCCCCTTTGCCCATCAGCTGGTGACGCTCTTGGTCCAGGCGGTAACGGAAGGTATGATTTATAAGAAATTCTCGTAGCAAACATACGAGTTTATTAGGCACGCCCAAACGCCCAACGCACACATAATTTCATACATAACATAAAAAACCATGATAACATTGTAGGATCAGGGATCTTTTTTTCTGAGTGAAAGAAACAACCTTTAGGGCGTTTGTGCACTTATTCGTTTTCGATTCGTTTTCGTGTTCGTGAAAACACGATTCGACATAGCCTTCCTTATAACTGTATGGTCGCTTGTGCACTTACTCGTTTTCGATTCGTTTTCGTGTTTATATATTCGTGAATTCTTCACATCGAATCGTTTTAAAATAAGGACGCGAGTGGAATGGTGTGTGGAAAGAGGGCAGAGATGAGTCCTGATGTTGTGAGGTATTTGGAAAACATAGGTATCTTGAATTCCAACAAAACATGATTCAAAGCAGTTGATTATTATTAAAAGTTAATACCTACTTAGTTTGGCATTAAAATAAATCGTTTGTTTCATTCAAATTAGTTTTACTTCGAGTAAAATACCTAAATATTGTAGTATAATCAAAATTTCCATACCTGTGGTTGGTAGTCAAAAACTATCAGCAAAATATGAACATTTCATAAAAAATATCATTTCTGATACTTAGTTGTTACTGTTTTCTTACAAGAGCGTAATGTCCACTTGGGATGTTCACAAAATATATGACGTATGCTTAGATAATTTTGATACTAACCGTACCGTGTGAAATATTCATAATCACTTACCTTAGTGTTACTGCCAGCATTTTTTCTGGAGTTATGCATTCTCTAAAACGTGTGTCTTGCCGAGAAATCTTTTTTTTATATGACACAATATGAAATCGAAAGTAGCAACATTCTTTCGATAGTAATTAAAAAAAGTTTTTTCATGATGTCATGTCATGTCATTAAGTGATGATCGCCTACGAATGTATAAGAGAAGTGCGAAAAGCTGACGACGATTAAATGCAGCACACATTATGAACACGGTTTTATCTACGAAATGCTTAAAACGTATAGTGAAATCACGATTAAGTGCACAAATGTCATTCGTGAATTTCGTATACGTTTTTATGATGTTCATTAAAAAAACGAACACGAATCGAAAACGAATCGAAAACGAGTAAGTGCACAAACGCCCTTAGGATCTCTTTGAATAGGTGTATGCGAAACGCTCTCGAAAACGAAGATAGGTGATAGTACTGATAAGTACTGATCTTCTTCTTCGTTTCACTCTAACAGAGCGGTTGTGGTCATCCAGAAGTGACGTCTTTAAGGGCAGATTTATGCGCCACACGAGTGTTCGCCACTTCTCCCTGCTGGCCGACAACCTGGTGCAATCGTGCAAGGAACCGCCCACAGCTGATTTGATTTGGTCGGTCCATCGCATAGGCGACCTTCCTCGCCCTCTGGTGCCCTCTATTTTGCCCTGTACGACAAGTCGCTCTATGGAGTCATTCTCACGTTGGGAGACGTGTCCAAAGATTACTGATAAGATATTATAAAAAAAATGTGAAAAAAGTCGTTTTTACAAAAAATGCATTTTTTGTGCAATTCCCGTTTTTGGGGAATAAAAAAAATATTGCCTGTATTTTTTTAAAGTTAAAAGTAATCCAAATAAAATCAGCTGACGCTGGAGGACAGCGAACTTTGCGTTACCTTGACCTCGCGCAGTCACGTTGTTGCGCGTGATACCTACGCTATAAGGTTATTGCGGTTATACTGGATTGTGTTTAGGTAGTCTAATAATAGTGACAAGTTTTCGGAAGCGGTCTCCTTATACCCTGTATAACTCATTTTTACCATTTTGTGGATTGGGTCCTTTCTGCTAAACTACGTCCACGGTTGAACTACGTCAGACTCTAGGAAAAAGTGGTTATTTTTGTTTAAAGTAGGACAACAGGCAAAAGGCAGACTTCTCTTTCTTTCTTATGCTTAAAATCGGTACGAGTGAGTGAGTCAAAGAGATGTTTGATTTCGTCTAAAATATTTCGCTTCCATAGATACTTGTTCCTAGCGCACCGCACATTCGAAATTGACAATTGAATTTTGGCGCCTATTATTTAAATTTTTAATTTATTATTTATTTACTATTCAGTTTTTGTAACTCAAAATTTTGCAAGTGATTTTTGTTGCGCGGAAAAATGTCTAGCAGTGATACTGAAGAGAATTTAACTCCACCAGACATTCTGGAAATAGCATCGGGAATGACAAATAATCTTTTGCCAGCAAAATCAAAGAAAATTTACGATAAATGTTACCAAGATTTTATGAGTTGGAAAATTTTGAAAAAAACCACTTCATTTTCAGAAAATGTAATGCTAGCATATTTCCAAGAATTATCAAATAAATTTAAGTCTTTGTCCTTATGGGCTAAATACTCAATGCTCAAAAGTATATTGAGTATCTACAACCAAATCGATATTATTAAATACACAAGACTGATTGCTGTTATAAAAAGAAAATCGCAGGGCTTTAAGGGAAAAAATGCAAAAACGTTCTCCCCTGAAGAATTGAGTACATTTATAAATTGCAATATCCAAAACATGAATACTTATTATAATAAATAATTTTGTTAATTTCTTAGTCTTTTCTTTTATACGTAAGATACCTATTGATGAGCTTAGATAAAGTAGTGTATGAAACTCTACATAATTAGTTATTAAAACACTCGTGTAATACTATTAAAAAACTCGCCTGCGGCTCGTTTTTTAAACTAACACTCGTGTTTTAATAACCTCTATTATGCAACCGTTTCATAAACTACTATTATGTATGTTTTGAATTCTTTTTTGCTTGGCTATATCACGGCTTCTTCAAATACTGTGTTTTTGTGTAAAATGTTCGTTAAATTTAAGTGACGTTATACATAAATTAACCACCGTATATCAATTACTGGGTTTAAGATGCCTGCAGTTTTAATAATTATTTCGAAAAGACATAGCTTGACCACAGTAACTATTGATTTACTGGGTTTTAAGCTAACCTTTTGCATGAAAAAAATTGTAATATTAAGAACTACCTACTTGATACCCACGACTTCGTTTGCGCAGGTTTTTAAGAATCCCTTGACAACTTTTTGATTGTCCTGGATAAAACGTAGTCTATGTCGTCAGGATGCTGCAAGCTATCTCAGCATTTACAGATGATGCCCGCAAGCTTCCGAAACCAAAAGTAGCCTTTGTCCTTTCCCGGGATTCAAGCTATTTTTGTACCAAATATCATCAAAATCGGTCAAATGGCTGAGCCGTGAAAAGTTTGCAGTCTGTCTGCTAGCTTTTCAAGGCTCATCCGTTGATAAACACACTATCGCATTTATAATTATATTAGTATGGATTATTTTTAAATTGTCTTTTTGTGTATTGAATAAATATTGATCCTATTTGTTGCATTAAGTAATATAAAGTAGAAGTTTGTTTTTGATAGTCTATTTTTCCTTTGTTTAAAAATAATAATGGTACTCAAAATGAGTAAAATACTTTGATCTCCTACCTATGTCATTGTAATAAATCATGAAGACTGCTACAATTAAAAGAAACTGATCTCATTTTTAGTAATTAAAACTAATTATAAGTAGGTATCTACGTGGTTTTACTATAAGTTGATTCCAAAAATAATAAATAATATTTAAAAAAAAACTAAAAAACACGCTTTTTACGCTAGAAAACCAAACTAAAAAATAGAAAATAAATTTTAATAAATATAAATTAATAATAGTGTGCATATGAAAAAAATGTATTTTATTAAAAAAAACCGGTCAAGTGCGTGGCGGGCCACGCGCAGTGTAGGGTTCCGTAGTCACAATCCTCGAAAAACAGATATAACTCCTTAACCTGTGAACCCTACTTAGCCGTGATAGTTTTCCTTTAAAATTGATTATATACCCTACTGCTGTGAATTTTTTCAAGTTCCTATATACTGCCATTTGGCTGATAGAGGGGGGGGACACTTGACTCTAATAAAAATTTGCACTTTAAAACATCATATTTTACAAACGGATCTAGAAATCGAAAAATGATGTTCCCACACCCACAGTATTTTTAAAAGACCTATTCAACGATACCCCACACTATGGGGTAGACGAGAAAAAAAATATTCATCCCCACTTTACATGTAGGGGAGCTACCCTAAAAAAAAATATTTATCAAAATTTTATTTCACCACTTTGTCGGCGTGATTAATATTTATACTCATGCCAAATTACGGATTTCTAGCACTAATAGTCTCTGAGATTAACCGAGGACGGACGGACAGACGGACAGACGGACAGACGGACAGACGGACAGACGGACAGACGGACGGACATGGCGAAACTATAAGGGTTCCTTGTTTACTACGGAACCCTAAAAAGCGTGGGGTGCTTTTAAGATATTATCGAAATGATAATCCTCTATACACCCATGCACCCCACGGTTTTTTTTAATAAAATACATTTTTTTCATATGCACACTATTATTAATTTATATTTATTAAAATTTATTTTCTATTTTTTAGTTTGGTTTTCTAGCGTAAAAAGCGTGTTTTTTAGTTTTTTTAAACTATTATTTATTTTCTACTTTTTAGTTTGGTTTATTTATAAAACACTAAAAAAATCATGTCACTTAAAATACAATAGATATTAATTATTAATAAATTATTTTATTTGTTTTTTATTGTAAATCGTACAATATGATTAAAGTAAATAAGTACTAATTAATAATATTATTATTTTGTTTTAATATTGTTTTATCTTCGCATTCGTGCGTTTTGTGCTTAGGTTTTAGTTGTGTGTGACATCTATTCTGTTTACCCTAGTTACAGTTAGTTACCGTGCGATTTTGAATGTTTATTGTTTTTCCTTACCGACGACTTTTGATAAATGAACACAAAATCTTATTTTCCAAATTGAATAATGAAATAATCTTATCAAATTAGTGTATTGTCATCGGTCCTCGATAAATCTACAAAGTTTGAATGAAATCTGACCGTTTAAAGTGGGTCAAAATCGCGTTCAAAGAAGTCGGTTACAAACATACATACAAGTGAAGCTAATATAAAGCGTGTAAAAATATAAAGACGTTGTATTGTTTCATTTTGTATTTTGTATTAAAACGGGAGATTCATTATTTTTTTAACTAATAGTATTATATAATTATATACAAATGAAAAAAGGTTAACCTAAAACAAAGTATATTTAGATACTATAATTGCACCTTAGAGTAAACCTTGTTATAAGCTAGTCTTAAATACAGGATATTCACTTACTACATAATGATCTAAGTGATTCACGTTTACTATTACTAAGTTTCAACCCAGTATGTGTAAAGTTACTGTTATGTGATGACACTAATGTTGGTATATATACATGGTTAATACACAGTAATCAATAAAATTAAGTTAGATCACAGTAACTAGAGAGTTACTGGATTTTAATTTAAAAAAGCAATAATTTATAAATTATATTTGTAATTTATAACACATTATCTAATTTTATTAATTACAGAATAATAATATATTATTTAAATATACACAGAATTAAAGCTGTAGCATTTTTTCATCATTAAAAAATATAATTTTCAACCGAACTCACATAGTTTGTTCATTACAAAACAATGCGTTTTTTACGAAACGTGATTTTCGAAGTTACTGTGTTTTCAATTACGACGGCAGTATAGATACCAAAAGTGGCAAGTAAAGTTATAAGAAGAAACAAATAAATAATGTTGAAATATAAAATATCAGTAATTGTTAGTATATTATATGAAATAAAAAAAAGATGCATGTATAGTGTATATTATAAGAATATAACAAGTTACGTGTATAACATTTTAAGAATATAATATAATAACAATACAAATAACTACAAAAATAAAAATAATAATATTAATATAAACAAATAAAAATAACAAGAATAAATACAATATAAATTGATAAAAAAGGTCTCTGACCACCACGTCAGAGGACAACTTGTCTTCATTAAATAAAAATAAAAAAAAATACCTATAGATACCACCATAACAGTGGATACAGTGTTTCTTAAACTCATAATGGTAGGTATTCTTTACTTCTTCTTTTGTGCAAAGGCATATAAAAATACTACCTAGGTAGGTACATAATGGAGATTGTTAGCTATTATTTAGATGTTTTTAGGGTTCCGTAGTAAACAAGGAACCCTTATAGTTTCGCCATGTCCGTCCGTCTGTCCGTCTGTCCGTCCGTCCTCGGTTAATCTCAGAGACTATTAGTGCTAGAAATCCGTAATTTGGCATGAGTATAAATATTAATCACGCCGACAAAGTGGTGAAATAAAATTTTGATAAATATTTTTTTAGGGTAGCTCCCCTACATGTAAAGTGGGGATGAATATTTTTTTTCTCGTCTACCCCGTAGTGTGGGGTATCGTTGAATAGGTCTTTTAAAAATACTGTGGGTGTGGGAACATCATTTTTCGATTTCTAGATCCGTTTGTAAAATATGATGTTTTAAAGTGCAAATTTTTATTAGAGTCAAGTGTCCCCCCCTCTATCAGCCAAATGGCAGTATAAAGGAACTTGAAAAAATTCACAGCAGTAGGGTATATAATCAATTTTAAAGGAAAACGGCTAAGCAGGGTTCACAGGTTAAGGAGTTATGTATATCTGTTTTTCGAGGATTGTGACTACGGAACCCTACACTGCGCGTGGCCCGCCACGCACTTGGCCGTTTTTTTTTGTTAGATATGTGAAGTTAGATGCGTGTATAGGTACCAACTTGTGCTGAGCATTAGATACTTTACATAAGCAGCACAAGATCATGGAGTGTGGAGGAAATTCCTTCAGGAGACCTATGTGTGTGATATCCAGCAATAGATAGATTTCTATCAGTTATGACGATCGTCCGATCCGTCGTCGTCGGGCGATTTATTTTAATAACGTAAGATTTTCTTTGTTTCAATTCCGTGTTTCAATTTCCACCAGGCGTGGACGAATGCCCGGAGAACATGCACCGAGTGAACAGCGAATGTCGTCCGACACCGTCGCAACGGACGTGCGACGAACCTGTCGCGACGTCCATGGGCGTTATATGCCAGTGGTCGCGGTGCGACTGCGACTTCCCCTTCGTCCTGCACCTGCCTTCCGGATACTGTTTCGCGTATGAGGACTGCCCGTGATTTATAAATTACTTAGCGCAAACGTAATAAACAATATTTGATTACAGATCTTGGTTTTATTACTAAGAAATAGACCTAAGTACCCATGTGAAAGTACAGAAGTGGATTTTTATCGGATATACCTACCTACCTATTAAAACGACAACGTTGACTACCGTCCGATCCGTTATTGAGGCATTTTCCAATTTTGTTGTTAATGATGGAATTGTATTTTTTGAAGTTTCAATTTCCACTAGGCGTTGACGAATGCCCGAAGAACATGCACCGAGTGAACAGCGAATGTCGCCCGACACCGTCGCAACGGACGTGCGACGAACCTGTCGCGACGTCCATGGGCGTTATATGCCAGTGGTCGCGGTGCGACTGCGACTTCCCCTTAGTCCTGCATTTGCCTTCCGAATATTGTTTCGCGTATGAGGACTGCCCGTGATTTATAAATTAGCGCAAATGTAATAAATATTTGATTATTGATACAGATCCTGGTTTTATTACCTATTATTAATGGGAACTTTATTTTATTTTTCACGTGATAAGTAACGTCTTATAAATCGATGAACGCCGGCTACACGCACAAAAAACATGATTAATTCTCAGTGCAAGCGAGAGCGCGGAACAAGCGATAGAGAAGGCACGATCGGCCTAAACCATTGGCTTGTGACGCATCTATCTCTCTTTGTTTTCTTATGACGTTATCACGTAAAATTATCGTCCGTAAATCGACTTTACAGACAACCAATTTATTTTGTTAGGATTATATTTTTCTATTTCAAAACCCGTCATATCTTCACCTGATACCTACCCAAATTCATTTAATATTAGGTATTTCCTGAGATTGCTTTTTGCGTTAGCGAATATCATTTCCTCTGGCCCGAGATAAGAAATGAACTCTCAACGTTATCAAAACGTTATGGATGAAATTGGAAAAGGACGATATTTTCTGGTTTGACGATTTTATCGATAACTTATTGAAAGGAAATGTAATTTATTATTCTTGCGATTTACTACTTAAAAGAAATATTTTTTAAATACACATTATATTTGAAACAGCAACATTTAGCTACAATACATCCGTAGGTACAATAAACTACCAAACTAAGATTCGAATCTTGTACTTACCTACCTACTTCCACGCAATATAGTTAGTCGGTACTAGGTACCTACCTACTCTAAAAGTTCATAGGAAAGTGGGATATTATAAAGGCTATGCTTATAGGGTCGGAGCACAGGTCTATTAGCACAGAGTCAAAGCGCATCGAAACGAATCGAAGCGTCAAATTCTTCACAAGTTGCTCAAATGCGCGCAGATTCTCGCGGATGCGCTCGCATTCGCTCGACTTTCATTTTATTTATAGAATGCCTTATTTTGTAGAGTTAGGTGCCAATATACTATCATTTTTAGGGTTCCGTAGTAAACAAGGAACCCTTATAGTTTCGCCATGTCCGTCCGTCTGTCCGTCTGTCCGTCCGTCCTCGGTTAATCTCAGAGACTATTAGTGCTAGAAATCCGTAATTTGGCATGAGTATAAATATTAATCACGCCGACAAAGTGGTGAAATAAAATTTTGATAAATATTTTTTTTAGGGTAGCTCCCCTACATGTAAAGTGGGGATGAATATTTTTTTTCTCGTCTACCCCATAGTGTGGGGTATCGTTGAATAGGTCTTTTAAAAATACTGTGAGTGTGGGAACATCATTTTTCGATTTATAGATCCGTTTGTAAAATATGATGTTTTAAAGTGCAAATTTTTATTAGAGTCAAGTGTCCCCCCCTCTATCAGCCAAATGGCAGTATAAAGGAACTTGAAAAAATTCACAGCAGTAGGGTATATAATCAATTTTAAAGGAAAACGGCTAAGCAGGGTTCACAGGTTAAGGAGTTATATCTGTTTTTCGAGGATTGTGACTACGGAACCCTACACTGCGCGTGGTCCGCCACGCACTTGGCCGGTTTTTTTTTCGATTCGCTTTGATGCGCTTCGACTCTGCGCAAAGTATGCGTTGACCCTAAGGGACCGTCCAGATAGACCGGCGCGGAGAGCATCGGAGAGCATTTCTTTTTTCACACAGACCGGCCGATCAAATTTGCTCTGCTCTCCGCGCCGGTCTGTGTGAACGGACACGCGGATGCGTTCGGAGCCGAGCGTACGCTCTTGGGCCGGACGGCGAGCAATTCGCCCTACGGTCGGCTGCGTGAGCATGAAAGAGCACGCGAACGGAGCCGGTCGGATGCGCGAGCGCGAAAGAGCACAAGCATGGAGCAGCCGACCGGCTCGACGAGCAGCCGAGCAGCTGCTCTTAATATTTTCACACAGAGCGTATTGGGAGCATCCTCGAGCATCCTCTTATCATAAAAGAGATAAAATGTAAAAATAAAGCTTATTTCAATGTCTTAAGATTCTATTTTAAATGCGATTAAAATTTGCTCTGCTCTCCGCGCCGGTCTATCTGAAAGGTCCCTTACACTTTGGTTCCAGATACACGGGACATTGCCCGCTACTGAAGTTCCGCTACGGAAAATGCTACGGTGACAACACGCGGCAGATTCTCAAGGAAATACGCTCTAAAGGATTGTTCAAGTAAGTTACTTAGCAAACTATATACTTACAGGAAATAATAATCTATATGTAATTATACATAGGCGATTATTTTCTCATTCATTCGGTAATATCTCATAATCGGTAATCCCGTCCAACTTCTCCCACTGGTAACCTGATAGTTCTGATATTTAGATAAATAAACATAATAATGTTTATGGGCAATAATAAAGTACAACAGTTTTGTTAGTAGGTATGTAAGTACCTACTGTTGTATGTACCGTAGCACGATCTAGGTTAAAAGCTCTACAATATGACGTGTTCGTATGTATACCTCCCTATACTTACTCATTCTATGATTTACGCTTCGTGCTACAATAGCTCTACGTCACGTAGAGCCGTAGCTTATTATAATAATCAGTAGGTATCTTGTTTATGTACATCTTTTAAATTAAGTAGATAGTTTTTGTAAATTGAACATAATATTTAAGAACTTTGCTTGCAAGCAACTTTCGTTGCTCTTTCTTGTCAAACTAAGCGTAAAAACCTAGTAAAAACATAATATTAAATGAGTACCTATGTATACGACAACAGTGCATCAGACGAGGTTCCAACCGTTGTTCTTTCAGATTTTCAGTCCTGTCCATTTAGCTACTGAAGCTTTAGTGATACATCAAATAATCTACTATATAAAAATAAGTCGGGTTTTCCTTCCTGACGCTATAACTCCAGAACGCACGAACCGATTTCCACGGTTTTGCATTCGTTGGAAAGGTCTCGGGGTCCGTGAGGTTTATAGCAAAGAAAAACACGCGAACGAAGTCGCGGGGGTCAGCTAGTAATACTTATTAATTTCTTGCTTACATAGGTACCTTTTGTAAATCTGCTCAAAGATACGTGAACACGAATACCTACGACGGAGACTATAAAAGTGTTCCAATTTTTGTACCTTTATCTTGATTTACTTCTTAACTTAGACGCTATGGTAGGTAGTTTAATTAAACCTTGACTACTTACCTCCCTGGGCTGTGGTGAGCGCTGTGGTCTTATAATTAGTGGGAGGTCCCGGAATTCGATTTCCAGCAGTGGCAATTTGGCATTTTGTAATTTCTAATTTGTCTTTGGTCTAGTCTGGGGGAAGGCTTCGGATGTGGCTAGATACTACGCTACCGGTAAAGCTGTGCCGCCATGCGATGTACTTAGAGGTCGCGTAGAAACAGTAATGGGTTTAATAAAAACTGCCATAAGTACTTCTTCAAAGTTAGCCCGCTTCCACCAGACTGCATCGTCACTTATATACCTGCATCAAGTGAGATCGCAGTCAAGGGCTGATGCAAGTTGCAAGTTGTAGATGAATTAAAACAAGTATAATGTGAAAATTTAAAAAACCCCCGACATTCGCCTATTTGCATAGTGCTATATTCTACTAGTCAAGCCCTTTCATTTGATACCCATATTAAGGGAGTTGTGAATAAATATGTAATCCGCCATTTTGTAGCGGCGGCCATCTTGGATCGATTTTCATCAAACATAGCTAACAACACTCTCGACTAATTCACCTTTCAAACAAAAAAAACCGGATTCAAATCGGTCCACCCGTTTGAGCGCCACAGGGGAACAGACAGACACACACACACACACACACACACACACACAGACACACACACACACACAGACACGTCAAACTTATAACACCCCGTCGTTTTTGCGTCGGGGGTTAAAAAGCTTGAAGCAGAGTCTATGCAAACCATAGAGTAGGTGTGTCCTAGATTAGATATGACTTTGTTTACAGTAAACCGCTGAAGTATAGGCCAGGAGACAACTACGAGATCAACAACATGCCGCGCCGCGACGGGCCCGCGCGCGACGTCTATGACGGCACCAGGCACAGGCAGCCCGCGTACATGACCGGCTACACTGGATACGTGCCGGGCATGCATTTTACGTAAGTAGTTACGTCAATTTTTAACCATACGTTTTTACCTCTTTCTCCCTATAAAACAAGTATAAATTAAAAAACCCCTGATATTCGCTATTTCGTGGTGGCAGCCATCTTGGATTTGCATAATTCTATTCTACTAGTCAAGCCCTATTCATTTGATACCCATATTAAGGGAGTTGTGAAAAAATATGTAATCCGCCATTTTGTAGCGGCGGCCATCTTGGACCGATTTTCATCAAACATAGGTAACAACACTGTCGACTAATTCACCTTTCAAACAAAAAAATCGCATTCAAATTGGTCCACCCGTTTGAGCGCCACAGGGGACAGACACACGCACGCACGCACGCACGCACGCACGCACGCACGCACACACACACACACACACACACACACACACACACACACAGACACGTCAAACTTATAACACCCCGTCGTTTTTCGTCGGGGGTTAAAAAATAACTTCAGAGAAAACTTTACGAGTCTCGATCATCGCCGAAATGATGTCGGCCTATCTATCGGTGTTTTCAGTACGATGAGTGCGCTCAGGAGCTCTTCGATCTTGTTCACCTTTATATCACCTGCACCGTACCTACCGCAAGGCAAAGGCATAGGGTTTTCATCTCTATGTTGTTGATGATCCACGGGCCCAAGGGCTTCGCCAAAGGGGAGCAGGGGGAGGCAGCTGCTCCCCTCCTAGAGATTTGAAAAATATAGCCCAATGCAACCAAATTCCTAAATTCACTCACTTAGGTGGAAATTAATGACGTTAAGTCCTGTCAAGAGCTACACTTGCTTTATAGAATCATAAGTTTCATAACCTCTCAAGTGAACCAAAAATTCATAGGTTCAGTTGAGAGGTTATGAAATATCACCTGCCCGTCAGCTAGCGACGCTCTTACTTACGCTCTTACCTACGCGAATCAGGTGTGATTGTGGTCAAGCGTGTGTCATATGAATAAAATAAAATAAATATTTTTCAACAGCTACGGTAAATCGTACGGACGCGCGGCAGACGACTGCATGGCGGACTTCACAGCGAACCAAAGACAGTTGCAACGCAAGGCGGACTTCAACCGGAGCTTCGTGAGGTCGCGGAGCGCGCCCAAGATGGAGACCGTGCACTCGCGGGACGAGATCCGACGCGATCTGAGCAGGTTCAGGGAGATCAACAAGTACAAAGGTGAGAGCGTTATAATGTAAATCATAAGGACGCGCGGCAGACGACTGCATGGCGGACTTCACAGCGAACCAAAGACAGTTGCAACGCAAGGCGGACTTCAACCGGAGCTTCGTGAGGTCGCGGAGCGCGCCCAAGATGGAGACCGTGCACTCGCGGGACGAGATCCGACGCGATCTGAGCAGGTTCAGGGAGATCAACAAGTACAAAGGTGAGAGCGTTATAATGTAAATCATAAGGACGCGCGGCAGACGACTGCATGGCGGACTTCACAGCGAACCAAAGACAGTTGCAACGCAAGGCGGACTTCAACCGGAGCTTCGTGAGGTCGCGGAGCGCGCCCAAGATGGAGACCGTGCACTCGCGGGACGAGATCCGACGCGATCTGAGCAGGTTCAGGGAGATCAACAAGTACAAAGGTGAGAGCGTTATAATGTAAATCATAAGGACGCGCGGCAGACGACTGCATGGCGGACTTCACAGCGAACCAAAGACAGTTGCAACGCAAGGCGGACTTCAACCGGACCTTCGTGAGGTCGCGGAGCGCGCCCAAGATGGAGACCGTGCACTCGCGGGACGAGATCCGACGCGATCTGAGCAGATTCAGGGAGATCAACAAGTACAAAGGTGAGAGGCATTACGTTGATGTTTGGAAGCCAGAGGTGTAGGGTTAAAACGTTTTTCATGGTCATCTGAAATTCTTTGGTACCGTTAATATTACCATACCTATTCAAATGCTTACCATATTCAAAAGGCACGGCTTGACACCCCACGAGTGTAACAATGTTTGTAATATTACGAAATTGTGAGTGAAGTCAGTAGGAGGCGCAGAACCGAGCCTAGGCATTTGAAGATTGTACCTACGTACGTAATAGATAACGTTTGTAACATAACTAAAATGTGAATGAAGTTAGCAGGAAGCGAAAAACCAAGCCTAAGTATTAGCATTTGAAGATGGAATATGATTTCTTTAAATTAGCGCTAAAATCTTAATTCTCTCTTCTTGCATACTTTGAAGGTATTATAGTAGTGACCCCTTGCCCCCTTCCATTAATCACATCATGATTGGTGGGTGTTTTCTTGGGTAATAATGCGTAGGGCTCACGTATCCTTCTGTTCACTAGCTCTCTGAGCTTCACAGAGGACAGGTAACACTTAAAATCGGAACACAAAAATCGGGCACTCCCAGTTAGGTACCAGTTGAGCTGGTTAAGCAACGTTGGTCTAAGACGATCAACGTTTGCTTACCAAACTGAATCGAATGATAATCCTGTAGCAGCTAGACCCCACCATCCTTATATCCTCGAATAAAATCTATAACAAATCTAATACAACGTTTAATCCTTTCAGAGAACACGATATCACCAGAATTTCCACCCATAGCGGGGTACACGGGCCACATCCCCAGAATAAAGGGCTCAGAGGCATCCCTCAGCCAGCGCTATCACTGCGCCGCGAAACGGGGCCTCGAGCTCATCAAGATGGAAAGGGAGAAACGGAGGGAGCTCCAGAACGCGAACTCCAACATCAAGGCCATCCTCAAAGACCACGACAAGAAGTATTCGTACTGGAACTGGGGATAGCACACGGGCCGAAGGATGTTCTTCACCAAGTGTCGATGAGCATTCTTCGGTTAACGTTTAAGGAACAGTATTACTTAGTAATATTATTAGAACAATGAATGTTTTTGAAGTTAGGTATACTTCTTTAGGCGCGTTATCCTACTATATTTATATATTTATATTTTATTTTTATATCCTACTAATATTATAAATCTGAAAGTGTGGATGTTTGGATGTTTAGATGTTTGGATGTTTGTTACTCAATCACGCCGCAACTACTAAACCGATTTGGCTGGAGATAGATTATGCTCTGACTTAAAACATAGGCTACTTTTTATCCTGGAAAAATCCACAGTTCCCACGGGATTTTGAAAAAACCGAAATCTATAGCTACAGCTATAAGTAGATTACTATAGCAAACTTTCTTGAAAGTAGGTATAAAGGTTGGAAAAGGGAGCGGAAACGGGAACCGGAAATCCACGATTTCCTCGGGATTTTATTAAAACCGAAATTCACGCGGGCGAAGCCGCGGGCATTTTCTAGTGAAAAAATAATTTAGAGTGAATTTTTTAGGTGAAAAAACTACATGATGAAGTTGGCAACGTCTCAACAACATCGACAGTCGAGAGGTCTAAAAAAATATATGAAAAACTTCTATCCATCCATCCACATAGTGAAAAACCGTCCAAGAAAAGTATTAATTAGGTAAGTAGGTGAAACTATAAATATGTTGTGACTTGTGCCGAGTTCACCAGAATTAGATGGTTCACCATTGCTTTCATATATTATGAACCGTCTAATTTACCTGATAAGTATACTGTGAAGGCAATCTCGCCAAAACGTTTACGTTGAAAACTAGATGGTTGAGGACGTCTTTCGACTTGCTAAGATGCCAACAAACTGTGTCCTACTTGCTGTGTCGTGTCGCAATGCATTCTAGCGCGTCGATGGACGATCAATCGCAGCGCGCCTCGAGCGTCAGTGCGTCAAGAGACTATGAGATTTTGTTTCGTCTATCGAGACGACCAATCGACCTCGACTCGATCGTTAGTGCGTCACGACAGACTAAAATCTTGATAAATTAGCTGCTTAAGTTGCGTCCTGAATGTTTGTCGTCGGCGCCATTTTGAATTTATCATGACGTCATATACCACGAATCTGTAGCTGCTCGAACTGTTAACACAAAGCCGATACATTATTTATCAGGATCGTATGTCTGTACCTACACATAAGACACATAACTGCTAAACACTCATCAACACTCCTGTAGTTGAGTAAAAATTTGACGTGGAACACCTTAGTTTGTGATTTATCGACATATTCTAATGTAAAAATTACGGGTACATACCACGATAAAATATTTGTTTTTGTCGATATTTCGATCCAGTTACATAACGTGGTATGTACCCGTAATTTTTACATTAGAATATGTGGAACTTAGGTTAGGTCCTTAGGTTGGGTCCACGATTCTATGATTTGTTTGCACTTAAAACATGTCCATACCCATAAAGTATAACTAGTACCTATACTACTATAGTATCTTAACATTTAAAGCGTGTACATGCTTGGAATGCATATGAATTATGAAGCATTCAAAGAGTATTATTAGATACTTCAAATTTGTTAATGCATAAACCATTTTGATATTATAATATCTATAGTCATAATATTTACACTAATATGGTAAATAAATATATTATGCACTAGTTTCTCCTCTCTCTGAAATCTTTCATCAAGATTTTTAATTCAGTCTACAATTTGTCAGCTTTCAGAAAAAATCATTCAAGTGAACACTTAAAATAATTTTATGCCAATTAATTTTGGCAGTAGGTAAAATATTTTCAAAAATCTGCCACAACTTGGAAACCAGTCGTTTTAGTCCCTAATATAGTCCCTTGCATCGAACTAAAAGTCACCTTAAAAATTAAAATAATGTATGTAGGATTCAAACCTACAGTTTAGGTGAAAATCCACGCGTCCTAACCACTAGACTGTCATGGCAAAACTAGTAATAAAATAAGACTATAATATTATGTAGTTTAAAATATAGTTTTAATGTTATTTAACTTTTTTTATTAAATTATTATTATTATTATCTTAATAATATTTTATGTTTTTAGGACAATGAAGTCATATAAAAATAGAGGAATTTATTTATAGTTTAACTAATATAACTAATTAAATTAATTAAAATAATAGATTAATTAATATGACAATAGAAAAGTGTTTGTGTGTCAACAACGTTTCAATATTCAAGATAAGTAGATACCTATAATAATTATTTAATCAATCGTATTTTCTATTTATCTTCATAACATTTAAACCAAAAACTAAAGAATCAAACTTGAGGTCCCTGAATTACACTTTTCTATATTTTATTATTTCAATGTTTTAATATTTTAATAAATAATGGACCTAATTGTTTTAATACTAAAAAAAGAAAATTACTCTTCTAAAATGTCATGTTCAACACGACTAAGTATAGTAATTAATTTATTATAACTTAAATAATAATTAAAGTTATACCATTAGCATTAGTAATCTATTAGGTAGGTACTTTTGTATATAAGGCACTTAGTACATAAGAAAATTGCACCGTATTGTATTTGGGATAAGTTCTAAAATTCGTTGTGTGGTAATGTTACCAAATAAAAAAAAGTTTTCCACCCACTTGTTAATTTGCGTTATTTGACAACTCACACATTAGAAAAAAAACCAATAACAATAAAATATATAATAACATCAACTAATGTATTTGGAAATTCAATTTAAATATAAAAATACTTTCATATGTACGATATTTGTTGCACTTTCAATTGTACAGTATATACTTATCTACTTACTTTGCAAGCATTTCTGAAAATGTTTCGTGGACAACTAAAATAACTATCTATCTATTTAACATGTATATTTTAGACTAGCGGTCCGCCCCGGCTTCGCCCGTGGTACATATTATGTAGCCTATAGCACTCAGGGATCACTTACATATCCAACGGTGAAAGAATTTTTGAAATCGGTCCAGTAGTTCCTGAGATTAGCGCGTTCAAACAAACAAACTTTTCCACTTTATTATATTAGTAGGTATAGATTCTCTATTCTATATACATATAGATCGTCTTCACAATTAAAAAAATTAAAAAATTTTGACCAGTGGGTGGAAACCTTAAGGCCAGCCGCACATTAGCTGTTATTGCTAATTACGCTAGTGCTAATGTAAGCATGTCGCTTACGCGACCTTTTCAGACACGCCGACTAGTCGCCATTGTGTACAGTCTAACATAAAATATTTAGTTTTACAACTAATTGCACGGGCGATAGTATCCAATGTGTGGCCAGCCTACAATATTTTTTCCTTTGCTGGCTTAAAAGATATAAAAGTCGTTTCTCGCAGAAAAGCGAAAGCGACGCACTGTGTACGGCGCATAGAAATTTTTTACCGCAACTAACAACCAAACCGAAACTTGTGATACAAGCGAAAAACCAGTCTTATAAGTCTAAAGCGCCGCAAAGCGCGAGCTTACGCGTTTCTACAAGAAGTTTCCTATGCTTGTTTCTAAGTTTTGTTTATCTTTTAAGTCAGATAAGGAACAATAGCTTATAAATATATTTATTACAATAAGGAATATGCGTGTATTTTTTTGCATTTTTTTTTACATAAAAAAAAAACATATCACTCGTTGAAAATGTGTATATAACGTAAAAATAACCAATTAAAACTGCAATCAAATTACGACCATATAATACCAAGCTCCATTCACAGTATCGAATAGAATAGAATAGAAAAGTTTTTTTATTCAAATAAACTTTTACAAGTACTTTTGAATCGTCAATTTGAATCTACCACAGGTTCGGAATGCAGTTCCAGCCGAGAACCTGTAAGAAACTCGGCGGTTGCTCTTTTTTAACTCTCTCTCTCTCACTCAAACAAACATGCGCATCGACGAGATCCCTACCGGGTTTTCGCGTGGGTGTCAGTAGCGACTGCTGCTAAATGGTCTTGTCGATGCGCGTGTTTGTGTGAGTGAGCCGTTTCGAACGTTTGTAGGTAGTTTCACTACTGGTTGTATCTGTGTACTGTGCTCCATTTTACCGCGCTTTCATAACGCTAATGTCAACATCAGAATCCAAACGATCCTTTTTTCGATTGAATTTTGATTGTAATATTGAACGTCCCGCACATAATTTGGACCTATGTTTATCGAATTATTTAATTATAAAGCATTTAAATATAAAAAAAAATCAATGAATTTAAACCACGCGCATATTCCTTATTTTAATATGAATCAACTTTCCGGTGAAATCTCCACCATTTTACCCGTCCTCTCGTCTACACCATCTATAATGACAGACGACACATCCTCCACCGGTGTTGCCATGGCATTGATACAATCGTTTTTACTACTGGCAAGCTCTAGCATTAGGGTTTCTAGTTTCTGCGCTTTTCTAGTCTCGTTGTGTGTTATCAGAGCACATAGATGTTCAGTTAAAAGCTCTTTTCTTTCCTTCTCCTTCTGAAGACTTATTTTCGCCTGTAGAAACTCCTTTTCGACTTTCAGATAGTGTTTCCTGTGAAAACGATAAATTATTTTGTTATAATATTGTGTAATTTAATAAATTATTTTTGTGTTTTTTTTTTTTGTATTAGGTATTTTTAATTCCCTAATAAATTTAACGAAACGACCATTTCGAATTTTAGGTAGTGTTTCCTGTAAAATGATATAAATTATTTTGTTAAAATATATTGTAATTTAATAAATTATTTAAGTGTTTTTGTGTGTTATTTTTAAAGCCCTAAAAATGAAATGACTTGATGACGCTAGTGGCACACCCCTACACTTCATACAAGCGAACTACTACTGAAATGGACAACGCTATACGTCAGTCTGGCGCAACTAAACACATGAAGAACATTCATAATAGGAACAAAAAAATAAAATTATTTATTCGGAAGAGACACTATAGTTTAGTTTGTTGAAGCATTTGGAAAGACTTTTATCAATAATATAATAGGGTACTTTCGTTAGTGAAAAATAAATTATGAAATTTGATAAAAATAAAAATTTATGTAGAAATATACTTAAATATTCTGATTTTGAGTCATAAAAACACGTGATTATTTTATTAAATTAAAATTAAAAGTCGTAATTTCCCATCTGTATATCACGTGACCTAAAACACGAGCCGCCTTGTTGTGACGTCATAATGATAGAAAATACTAATATTAATCTGTGGTCATATAAGCAAAAACCAAGAAAGATAGAGAAAATACTAATATTAATCTGTGGTCATATACGCAAAAACCAAGATAGATAGAACCTATGGAATTTGAACTCCAAACAAAAAAGGACTGTTGATATTTTTTAATATATTATATAAATAAATATTTTCGATATATCTATATTTTTAAATATATCGATATCGGAGTTCGATATACCGAAAAAACTACCGATATATCGGCTTTATTTAAAAAATCGTAAGTCACTTCAAAAATGATTACACAGTTATATTATAGTCCAGTATCTTTATTAAACAAATTAAATTATAAATATATATATAATTATATATGTGTTAGGTTTATAGTTCTTAGTTATTATAAGGTATTATAAGGTACACGATGGCCTGTTCCACTACCTTCTGTTCCTCTGTGTCGGGATAGCTTAAACGTAAGTTTTGTCACTTGCTTACTTATGTCAAGTGACAAGGACAATAGTTGTGAATAAGCTATCCGACATTTATCAGATGGTGGTGAAACGGGGCCTTATACCAATATTTTTAAATGACGTTATCACGTAAAATATTCATCCGTAAGCCGACTTGACAGACAACTAATGATGTTTACAAAGATGGTTTAACATTCTGGAATTCGGCAGAACAGAAGTCTGGGTTACATGCAAAGAACTTTGCAACCATAATTGAATCAATTTTTGGCAGATTAGTACTATCTGCTTTTACACAACCGGTTTGCATATTAATAAATAAATAGGTAAAAATAAAATGCACTGACGAAAAAACACAATTACTTAATATAATTGCCGGCAATCTTCTTGAGCATGAAGTGACATAGTGGGGGTAAGTTAGCGCACATCCGGGCCAAAAAGGGGAAAGCGGGAGGCAAAAGTCCACTGATCTACCAATCACGCGCTCGATACGATACTCCCCGCCGTCGCGCCCGCACGGCCCACCAAAGAGACCTAAAATTCGCTTGTGCGCAGTCAAGGTCATTTGCTCAAGAAGTTTGCCGGTTACTATACTCCTTGAAGATAAAGTTGATCTGTTTACACTGAACTGAAAGTTGTTGCTTCAGAGTACAGTGAACTTTATGGTTTTTGTCTATATGACCATAGATTAATGATTAGTATTAACTATCATTATGATGTCACAACAAGGTGGCTCGTATTTAAGGTCACGTGATATACAGATTAAAGATTTCGACTTTTAATTTTAATTTAATAAAAAAATAATGAGCTTTTGTGACTCAAAATCAGAATATTATATATATAAAGCTACTTGAAGTTACGTACTGATCACCTCTCCTGAACAATTTTGTATGGGACTTTTTCACCATATTTTCCGTGTGTGTAAAATTCAAAAATTTAAGATCTACAAAATTATAGAGAGAGCTGGACGTGGAAAACTGACTAGGGTGCCCTAAGGGATCTCGAAAACTATCAGTCGGAAAGGTACCGTCCCGAAACAAAAAATGTTCAAAACCTTGGGCAATTGGGTGAACCGGTGAAAAAAATATGGCCACCATACAAAAAAAATTTCGTCTCCATACAAAATATTTCCTAATTTTCAAGAGGCTCTCCAGAACAATTTTGTATGGAACTTTTTTCCCTTCACTACTTATGTGCGTAGAACTTATGGGTCTTCCTTCAGAAAATTATGTTCCGTCATGAATGTGGAAAATTTACCAGAGTACCTCATGGGTCCTCCAAAACTACCAGTCATACAGACATGGTCCCAAACAAATGTTATTAAAGACCTTGGGCCATTAGGTGAACCGATAAAAAAAAGATGGCCGCCGAACAAAAAAAAATTTTCTCCATACAAATTTTTTGGGTAATTTTCAAGAGGCTCTCCAGAGCAATTTTGTATGGAACTTTTTTCCCTTTACTATTTATGTGTGTAGAACTTATGGGTCTTCCTTCAGAAAATTATGAAACGTCAGAATGTGGAAAATTTATCAGAGTACCTCATGGGTCCTCCAAAACTACCAGTCATACAGACATGGTCCCAAACAAATGTTATTGAAGACCTTGGGCCATTAGGTGAACCGGTGAAAAAAAGATGGCCGCCGAACAAAAAAAAATTCTCTCCATACACATTTTTTGGGTTCTTTTCAAGAGGCTCTGCAGAACAATTTTGTATGGAATCTTTTCCCTTAACTATTTATATACGTCGAACTTATAGGTCTTCCTTCAGAAAAATTCTGAAACGTCATGATTGTGGAAAATTTACTAGAGTACCTCATGGGTCCTCCAAAACTACCAGTCATACAGGCATGGTCCCAAACAAATGTTGTTAAAGACCTTGGGCCATTGGGTGAATGGGTAAAAAAAAGATGGCCGCCGAACAAAAAAAAATTCTCTCCATACAAATTTTTTGGGTTCTTTTTAAGAGGCTCTCTTAGACATTTTTGTATGAAACTTTTTCCCCCCACTACACGTATAAGTAAAAAATAGAACTTAAAAGATTTTTTTTTTTCACAAAAAATACAAAACGTACTGAATGTGGAAAACTTAGCAGAGTACTCTAACGGCCCTCAAAAACTATCAATCATAGAGGCATGGTCCTGAAACTAAAAATTTTCAAGACATTAGGCCCTTTGGTGAGCCAGTAAAAAAAAAGATAGCTACGGAACAAAAAAATTCGTTTCCATACAAAATTTCTTTTTAATTTTCAAGTGGCTTTCCAGAACATTTTTGTATAACTAGGTCTTTTTTTCCCCACTAAACGCATACATAGAACTCATTAGTGTCCTTTCAGAAAAGACACGAAACGTGATACCAATATTTCTTTCTATCTTTCAAGAGACTCTCCAGAATATTCTGGTATTTGGTATGGCCTCCCATTTCTTTATTTTACGAATATTGAAGAGACTACAAGGCCCGCGAGCTGCTTGCAGCTCGCGCACCGAGCGCAACACTCGTTTAAGTATATTTCTACATAAATTTTTATTTTTATCAAATTTCTTAATTTATTTTTCACTAGCGAATGTACCTATTTTTTACCACAGAGGTATATCTATATAAAATTACATTTCGTTTCAAGATGTAAGTATGTAAACTAGGAATACAGAAAAAACATAATATATTTTAAATGAAATACGGCAGATTATTAAGTTTACGATGATTTTGTACCTACATTTTTGTATCTACATTTCGATATCAAACTATCGATATATCGTCCAAAAAATATTAGTAACTAGCTTTTGCCCGCGGCTTCGCCCGCGTGAATTTCGGTTTTTCACAAATCCTGAGGGATAAGTAGATTTCTGGTCCACCCGCCCCCCGCCGCGCGGCGGCGTACCGCGGTACCGCGTACGGCGGGCGCAGGGCGCAGGGGCGCGGGGAGTTCCGTGCAGCGCGAGCGTCGGCCGTCGCGATCGCACGCAGCGAAAATACCTATCAGGGCGTTTTTTAACTTACCGATTTCAACACAACTCCTTTTTTGAAAGTCGGTTAAAAAAGTAGCCTATGTTACTCCTTGGTTAATCCTCTACTTGTCTGTGAAAGTCCCGTCAAAATCGGTTCAGCCGTTCCGAAGATTAGCCCGTTCAAACAGACAGACAGACAGACAAAAATTTTAAAAACGTGTGATTCGGTTATGGTATCGTTCAAATAACCATATGAGCTTAATATGTGGTAGTTATTTCGAAATTACAGACAGACACTTCAATTTTATTTATTAGTATAGATAAAGAAAGCAAAAGATAGTATTAGTAGCCCAGGTGAATGACTTTATCTTCACTACAATATTTAAGGCGCAAATTCCAGTGTAATATAGAATACATTTATAACCTTTTTGTTTAACATTATTACGTCAACGAAATGGCTGACAGCGTTTTCGCGGCATTAAAAAATGTTTAAAATTTAATTTAATTTTATGGCATGAACGCATGTTTATTTTGCCGAAATATATTTTTTTGTGGCTTTTTATTAAGAAAAACAACATTTTGAAGTGCTTTTTCAAACACAGTAGAATACCCTATTATGTTAACATCTTACTGTACTGTATTCACAAATAAAGAAATATGAATATGAATATGAATAATAATCTACTAAATATTCAACCCCTTACAAACTCTAACTGAAAAGTTAGTTTGAGAAATACGAAAAGACACATTTTTTTTAAACTCCTTCAAACCTTTACAAACTTGTGTTTGTTTTTAAAACTTTTAAAAGCGAACTGTGGCATTGTGAGATGTTTCACATAGACCTTCTCACTTACGAGCTAGCTAAAATAGATTCCCAATCGTGGTTGAGAAGTAATTTCTCACGGACAATGACGATCCACAGTTTATCTACAATAGTGCACTGTTGACTGAAGGGAAGAAAACTTCTGTGTAACTTGATTGAATGGAAGAAAACTTCTCTATAACTTACTCTGCATCGGCATAACTCAGGCACGCTTGATCAATTTTTCTCCTCAAAACAGCAACATCTTGTGAGAACTGTCCGTCCAGTACTTGCAATTCTTTTTTTATTTTCTCGAGTTTCTGAACCTCTTCTTCCGTTTGTTTCGTCCTAAAAAATAATAAAGGTAACTTATTTATTTACTAAAAAATTACGATAATATCCTAAAAACTCAAATAAATGTATAAGTAGATTTCAAAGTTCATAAAAATTTACAAAGATCTGTCTATTTTCAATAAGATTTTATTTATCGGTCTCACCACAAAAATAAATTTAAATGCGTGTTTATTTACGGCCTGTTTCACCACCATCTGATAAGTGTCGGATAACCTACACGTAAGTTTTGTCACTTTCTTACTCTATGTTAAGTGACAAAGGCAAAACTTGGAGATAGCTATCCGATACTTATCAGAAGGTGGTAAAACAGGCCCTTAATCATCAGTTAAACTAGCAAGTTATTTTTTTTGAGGTAACACAGTATAACTTTAATCTCTATTTGTAATGAACTTATGAGACAGTTATTGTATTTATTTATTACTAGCTTTTGCCCGCGACTTCATCCGCATGCAGTTCAAAAATCCCGCGACACCCCTTTGTTTTTCGGTATAAAAAGTATCCTAAGTCACTCGCTAAGTCCTCAATGCATGCAAAAAATTGTGTCCATCCATAGCTTGTAGCGTGATTGAAAGACAAACAAACACACTTTCGCATGTATTATACTCTTATGGGGTCACTTAATATATATTTAATGTAAACTGGACGTAAATGTTTTAAGTAAACATTACCATATTGGTTTTGATATCAAATATAAAAATTTTCCAATAGACATTTAGATGACATGACACCAGTCTGGCGATCTTTTCAAGATTAACTTTTGTCCAACTTTTTACAAATGATAGCATTCTGATAACATACTTCACTTGTATGAGATAAGGTATGGAGTAAGAAGAGCAAGATAACAAAACGAAATTCTGTGCGAAATCACACATTAAAGCCGGGTTTATACTAAGCCAGTTTTGGGAGCCAGTCATACTGGCAACCAGCGCTAGCTTTATATTGGCATCGCGTAAAAATTTTTTCAAGCCAGCGCTGGCTTAAATAGAGCGCCCGTCTATTATTGCACGCGCTGGCTTTATGTTGGCTTCGTGTAAACATTTTTCAAGCTGCCTTAAATAGAGCGCCCGTCTATTTTTGCACGCGCTGGCTTTATGTTGGCTTCGTGTACACATTTATTCAAGCCGGCGCTGGCTTTATATTCGCTACGTGTAAACATTTTATTTAAGCCAGCGCTGGCTTAAATAGAGCGCCCGTTTATTTTTGCCAGCGCTGGCTTATAAGACTGGCGCCAGCGCATTGGTTTCGTATACACCCGGCTTATGATGCCACATGGGGCGTTGCGGGGACGCTGAGTTAACGCTGCTGCCTCTTATAAGAAATAAGTTCTATGGTTTTCTGTGACATGGGAAGTTAATCATTTTTCTGGTCAGGCAATACCCATTTCAAATTCAGCTGCTCAATTTGTTAACCGTAGGTAAAAGGTGCTGATATGCGCAGGCCTAAATACATACCTGTCAGCCAAAGCCCTGGAAAGCATTTCTTTCCTCTTCTTATTCTGTTCCTCCATCAACTTCTGTTGTAGCTGTAGCTGCTCTAACTTAACCCTGTGGGACGCCAGATCATCCTCCGTGTAATTCTCTACGCATCTCACTAAATCTGGTGATATATTTGTGCTACTCTTTCTACTTGAATCATCGTCTAATTTGCAATCTATGGCTGTATCAGTTCTCGAGTCTATGGCATTCTCTATGGTGTTCTTCGCTTCAACAGTAACATTATCCTCTGGCACACCTGTAGGGTGGTAAATTGAAATAAAATTGTATGCACCAGTCACTAGTAGCAAGTGATGATATTCGTCACTAACAGTAGCTTAAAAACAGATATATATAAAAGATTCTGGCATCTATGGGCAAATGAGTCATGGTGCCTTGGTGAAAGCAATCAACATACCAAAACCCATGAAATGTTGGTATGAATTTATTGGTTCCGCAATTTTTGATTTGTACTAATTTAAAAATATATTCGTAAATCTTCAAGTGTGAGTAAATACCACTACATAACATAGAAATATACAGAAAAACCTTAATATAGTAAGTTAGGTACAATTTGGCGGTCTTGTCACTGCATAGCAATCTCTTCCAGCCCAGGCAAACTAATGCAAATTAAAGTGTGCAAAATTATAAACTAAATTATTAAAATGGTAATCAGCTTAACCCTGATGATAATTACACGAAAGGCAGATCCTACATTATTATTAATACACATTCTGTAAAATGTTGTGTTTAGTGGCAAATAGACACCAATTTTGTGATACACAAATTGACAGGTCTCAAATTAATGTTATCCTTGTCAAAATGTTGTCAGTGTAAAAGGATTTCAACACAAATTGTGTACAAACAAACTTAGCATCAATTTGCTACTTGTGCACTCTTGGTGGAGTGGTTGTGACTGCTTGAGTAATGTATGTACATATCAGTCATTGAATTTCCCCTTCACTTTGGTTACACCGCCGTCCATCACTTTGCTACTAAGCATGTAACATGTCACAAATGTGTCAGCCTTTAGTCTACATTGAATTTTGCAATGCAAGGAATTTTTCTTTGACATCTTGTGCACCTCACACACTGTGTACAAGTTACGGTAAATAAGTCTAGCGTTGACCTTCAATGCGCAGAAATCGAAAATGAGATATCTCGGGTGGTGAGGGGTTCACGGGGAGGGCGTGGGGATCGTTCGTAAGCACTGATTAGCTCTCGCGGGTCCCTCGTAAGCGCTGATTGGCTCTCCAATTGTATTGTGTCCCGCTCACTCGTACGACGCTGCGCGCGCTTGAAGGTCAGCGCTCGACTTACGTGCCGGGGGTTATACCTGTGTACCAAATGAAAAATTGCATACAAATTATTTGATACACTTCACATAGGTACTTCAGTGTGTTCAATGCAGATGGTTATGACATACTATGAGATACTTTTTGTGTAGAAACAAAGATTGAAGATTCATTATGATTATGTTTCTCTTACCATTTCCCACTTCTTCCCCATTTTGATGTTCAACAACTTCAACCGAGTTTTGTTTTAAACTTAGCTTGCATTTGTCAAAAGCTACATCTATTGTATCTTCAGGATTCTGTAATGATGGCAGTTTGTATGGCAGTAGTTGTTTTACGGGTCGGGCACCTATTTTTCGAGCATTTAACAGTCTTTGTGGTGGTGCTAGAATTAAAGACATTAATTATATTTTTAGTAAAATCTTCATCATTTCAATTATAATACTTAAATTAATATTATTTAAAGCAATCTATTAGTATTTATATTATTTTCCTTTCATAATTTCTATTGGGTGTTATTATGTTATACTAATATTATAAACGCAAAAGTAATTCTGTTACCTTTTCAAGGCTCAACCTACCTGTAAGAGCACCTGTACAATTTTAATAACTTAAATCCACACAGATTTATATTAGTATAAAATATATAAAGAAATGTTACTAAAATACAGCAACACATCCAAAGATCTAATAAAACAAGTCGGTCGTTGAAGTCGGTTAAAAAGAATTGAATCACATATTATTTTATCTCAAATAGTATCCTGTGCAGTACTTAACATAATTAGATATAAATATTATACCTATTGTAATGAGATCATTCATTTTATAGTTACATTACTCATCATAGTGCTATTGCCATATTGACTATGCATGTATAAACAAATTCAAAATGTAGCTATAGGCATATACTTTACCTATTAAAGTAGACTTCAGGTAACAAGTCATAAAAGATTTATGTAATAAATTCAAGAGTATTACAACTGCTTACATAAATAATTTGACTCATCAATGAAAAATTGATTACGAATTTTATCTCTTATCAATATAAATAAAATATAGATTAAAAATAATGTCAGTTTCAGGCAGAACATCTTCTGTGTTAAATTAACATAACTATGAAAAAGTTAGAAATTATTATAAATAAAAACAAAGAAGTATTTTAGTAACCTTGACAGCTCATGCATGGTATATTTTTATTAGTTTAAAAACTTCAATTTCACAGGTACAATAGGTACCACAATGATAAATTGAAATATGTATGGCAGCAGATCCGTTAATACCTGTTGGTCATACCATATTCTCGCCCTCGCGTTCTTAGATAAGGAGGAGGGAATAATATTTATTTATAATAAAATAAGACTATGTACATGTAAAAGGCAGAATTAATATATTACCTAAATTGTACCTACAACTGTCGTCAGCTTTTTTTTCCAAGTTACTGTGAAAGCATGGGAAATGTTATGACAATGGGTATGTGTGAATTGAATTTACCGTTCTTTGTATCTGATTCTGACGACTTTATCCGCTTCAAATCCTCTTCGCTGAAACCGGTAAACGTGGACATATTCCTAGTTCAATTGTGGCTTTCCCATTTATACAATTCTGTAATACTCCTTACTAAGCTACACTAATCATAAATAATGCAAACTTTTTAAATTAGGAATATATTTTAATATTAAAGAAAACATGAATACGTGTAAAAATAAAATAATATCCTGGTATTTAAAATAAAAACATATCTTGCAGCTGCTGAGTGCTGACAAGGGACATTTGACAGTTGAGTGTTGACAAATGATAGCCGACAAACATAGAGATAATAATACATAGAGATAATAATAATAAATAGAGTAGGCATAACTACCTTAAAAACGTGCCAAAAATACACTCACACACGCACAATCCTGTAACATAAAATGGCGCGTGTTCATTGTGATGTCTCAAGTTGTGCGTGTGTGAGTGTTCATGTATACATTTTAGGGAGGCCATCTTAAGTCACGAGTGTGCCGCAAACTGTTTTATTATTATGTCAAAAATGTAATGTTGTCTCTTTCACACTTATGAAAATTTTGATAAGCTTGAGCTATTTTCCGATCCACTAATTTCTATAGGACATTATGCCAGCTCTATTTATTATTATTATCTCTATGCCGACAAAGCATAGATTATTTATCTCTATGCGACAAATGCCCGTTTTCACTAACAACGAACAAGGCAATGCCTAGTTAAGTAATGCCTAATCTAAGGAGATCCCTAGGCATACATTTACGTTTCACCAATCCATTTTCACTAGGCAATTCCTAAGCTTTGAATTGCCTAAACTTGTCTATGAATTTTTGTTTCATGCTGTCTATACATACTCTAAGTGTACAAAACTGACAGTTTTTCTATTTGATGTTTAACAGATAGTCTTTCTCTGTGGCCTGTGCCTGCATCCTGCATATAACAACACTGTGTTTTTGAACATTCTGTATCTTTTGAAAAAGTTTACATCATCATAATTTTGGATGTTATTCATTCTAGGTCCAATCATTCTTGGTCTACTTATAACATAAGAACGGATGTCCAGTTCATTTACATTATTCAAAAACTCCAAAAATTCTAATATAAGTATTTTGTGAACTCATATTAAAAGTTAATTTAATTAAAAAGACAATAATATACGATAGCAAACACAAATGACCACGAAAATAGAAAACAAATATGAATATGAGCGGCAGATGTCATACCTAACTGTCATTTTATGGGTTGCCTAGCATTACGCACTACCCAATCGGTGTCGTAACTTTAGTTGGCGCCTAACGTCGTTAGGCATCACCTAAGGGTTGGTGAAACGTTTTTTTCCCCTAGGCATGTCCTAAATATCTAAGCATCCGATTTAGGCGTCTCCTAGGTTTAGTGAAAACGGGCAAAAGTGACGCTGACAGCTGACAGCGCGAAGACAGAGAAGCAAGCATAGAAATAATAATAATATAGAAATGGCATAATGTCCTATAGAAAATAATGGACCGGAAAATAGCTTAAGCTTATCAAAGGAGAATGCCCAAAAATCTATGGGCGTGTAACCCAGTCGTTTACAAGCGTGTTGTATGCAGCATTTATTGCAGGTTTATTCCTGATAACCAAACACACCATTTTAATACCTCTAGGACTTGTAGTTTTAAATAAATCTAAGTTTAAGTTTGAAAATGATTCTAGGTTATGTGTAGTTTATAATTGTTCAAGTAGTAAGGAAAGCCGTGTATCTTTCCTGCCGATTTGAACTATTTGTTTGGCGCGCACTATACTTAACATACCTGTCCAACGATATCCAATACAAAAACAATAAACCAAATTAATATTGGTCTCCGCTGTGCTACAATAAACATTCAAAATGTAAACAGAGTAGACGTCACTAGCGTCACACACAACTAAAACAATGACATGTCACATTGACATCTTGAAATAAGTTTCGTTACACAAAATCAAAAAGGTTTTAGTAATTATATTATATGAGTTGATAAATATCAAACGCCAATAAGTCCACCATAGATAAAAAATGACATTTTTATACCAACGTATAGTATAGAAAAAACTACACATTCCAAAACATTGCAATTTCAAATATGTCCACGGGTTTACTATGAAAAAGTTGGGTGCAAACTCCATTTCATAACAGAATCTAGTAAGTCCATGGTTCCATTTATATCAAAATCCAATATGTCCAAACAGACCAATCAAATCAAGCGTTCGTCCATCATGGCGGCCATTAATGTTTTCATTACTGCCAGATTCACACGTAGCTCCGTTGTTTAAATTCGTTTAATTTAGTTTATTTGAGTTAAAATGATTACAAATATAACAAATGTTGATCCTGACAAAGCCCGAAAAAGAACTAATATTAAGACCCAGGAAAAAAGAGCAAAAAAGAAGCGGAAATTGTAAGTTAAACTTTCTTACTACTTTGGCTGAGCGTGCGCCAGGTATAGGGTTGTCACTGCATGTACAATAATTTGGCGCGCAATTCAAATTTCGAAAGACTTATTGAATGCCTGTGTATGATTTTATTTGCTAAATCTTAAAATAAGCCACACCTGTTTTTATTTATTCTTTGTATCCGATTTTTATATGAGATTGTGTGTACCACCGTAGCGCCTAAACTACTGGACCGAGTTTCATGAATGAGGTATCTATTGATTCGTTGTTATGGTCCGGGTGACATAGGCTACATTTTATTTACGAAAAACATCGAGAAGTGAACTTCGCGCGGCTTTCTAGATTATAAAATTAATTTCGGGTAGGCATAACAGATGGCGCCACTAGCTGCTTGCCCCACGCTTCTGCCCACTAAATTATTATTAAATTATTAAGCGAACCCAAAAAACCCTAAAACCCGACTAGGTTTTAGTTTACGAACTTTTATAGTAAAAAAAGTTAAAAATGAATTTCTTAAGTTTGGGCTATATAAAAAAATACTTATAGAGAGTTAACGAGCAGGTTTAACGTGATGCTAAGCGATTACACCACCCGCGCCTATGAACATTTGCAGTACCAAAGGAACCGTTTATGCATTGCCGGCTTCTGAGGATTTGTTTTCCGCACGTGCACGTTCATCTAGCTGGATGGATGATGTTTACCGAATAATTGCTGATAAAAATATATTATGTTGATTCAATATTTTTTCAGATATTCAGCACCGGGTTTACCTAAAAAACCGCCCTGCAGACACAATTCAAACAAAATGAAATGTCTTACACTCACCAGTAATGACCTGTTTTACTTTCACAAAAGACTGTATGAAAATGTATCTAAAATTGAGCAAGACAATTACATACTTAAACATATTGTTGTCACAAAAGTAAAACGCTATCGACCGAGAAAAGGGATTAAAAATCCCAGAGCTTTTGTGGTAAAATTTTATATCCCGAATCACAAAACTAAGGACCTTATCCAAGTATGTAAGAAGACTTTCCTTCAGGCTTCACGATTAAAGTCATCCAGAGTTGAAGGAATAGCTAAAAGACATAACGAAACCGGTGGTTTAGCCAATGAAAATAGAGGAGGCAACAGAAAGCAATTCGACTTTGCCTCAAAAGCAGAAGCCGTGGAAAAATTCATAAAAAGTTTCACACCATTAGAGAGTCACTATTGTAGAGAACAGATAAAAGTGCGGCAATATCTTCACCCGGACTTAAACATTAAAAAAATATTTCAAATGTATAATGATCAGGCTTTGCCAGGTTTTAGCACTAAAGAAGGGTTTTTTCGAAAAATATTTAATAGTAAATTTAACATCGGATTTGGGAGCCCGAGAACCGATGTATGTTCTTTCTGTCTCCAAGTGACTGAAAAAATTAAAGTTGAGACTTCACAAGCCAAGAAACGGGAACTCATGACAGAACACAGAATTCACAAACTGCGCGCCAAACAGTTTTATAAAATGTTGCAAGAAGAAATCCCCGGTCTTCTCATAATTTCATTTGATTGTGAAAAAAATCTTCCTCTACCGAAATTACCCGATCAATCAACATACTACTCAAGGCAACTGTATTTATATAATTTTACAGTTGTTATCGGGACTTCGCACGCATTCATGACATCCAATAACATCCATGCGTATGTTTGGACTGAAGATCAGGCCGCTAAAGGTTCCAATGAGATCTGCTCCGCGATGTACCACTGTATGAATACAGTGAACTTAACTGGAGTCAACAAAATAAGACTCATGTCAGACGGCTGTGGTGGCCAAAATAAAAATTCCATAATTATCTGCATGATTATGAAATGGCTCTTACAAACAAGCACAAAAATCAAGGAAATTGAAATGATATTTCCCGTGACGGGGCATTCTTTCTTGCCCGCTGACAGGGTCTTTGCGTTAAATGAAAAAATAATAAAGAAAAGGGAGAATATTATTAAGCCGAGTGAGTATGAAGATATAATTAAAGAACACGCAACTATTCATCGATTGGCAACGGATATACCGGTCTACGATTGGAAAGAAAAGAGCAAAGAATTTCTCAAAGGAACTCAAAGCTGGCATTTTCAAATTAGCAAATGCAAAAGAATTTTATTCAAAAAAGTAAATCGTAATACAGTTTATGTGCGTGGTGAACTTTCCTACAGAAATGACATTAGCAATAGCAAATCCATAACAAAACGCGGAAAGAGGTTAAATGAGCTAAGTTTGATGTCTATACCTGTCGGAGTTTCCGATAAAGCAGCAAAATTGAATGACGTCAACAATCTTTTAACAAAACATTATGGGCATGAATGGCAGAATAACGAAAATCTATCCTATTATAAAAATGTTCTTACCAGGAGGGATAATAGCGCAATGGATAATGAGTCCGAAAGTGAAAGTACGGTAGACCCTGGAGATATAGAGAACGAGGAAATTACTGACTTTGTTTAACTACTCTTTTCCTAATTGATTACCTATTATATACTATTATTTTTAATGTTAAATTTATTCATTATTTTATTACCTAATATAGTTATTGTGATAAATACTAATGTATGTACCTACATGATTAAAATATTCAGAATATATGTTTTTTTTTCTAATCTATATTAATTTTTAATATTGTATATGTGTTGTGACACCCCTTGGCCCTAGTGTCATGATGACGTCATTCAATGGCATTTCTAATCAAATCCAGGTATGTCCACCCATGCATTTTTTTCAAAGTCAAGTATGTCCGTTTGTTTAGTTCAAAATCCAATATGTCCAAACCAGTTATAACAATTTTGGCGGGATTTGAGATTGTTCGCATTATTATTACGTTGCCGGGAATATTCATCGCCAAGGTGAGGTAAAATAAACCTTAAGAACTTATAAATAACGGCGTCAACACCTGCCAATGAAATTACTGCTCTTCTTTCTTTTGACTTATCAAGGACATATGTGCGTTTGATATTTATCAACTCATATTCCATTGCACAAAACGTAACGAAATTATAACAATATTATAAAAAATATATATATTAATTATTACTTATTTACTTTAAGCATATATTGTACGATTTACAACAAATAACAAATAAAATAATGTATTTAAATAATTAATATCCGTTCTATTTTAAATGAATTTTTTTTTTTTTTAAATAACAAACCTCTTTTTATTTGGGCATGTACCTATGCGTAGAATGTAATGCAAATGGCCGTCAGACTTAAACGGGAAGTTGAAAAGACGGTGTAATTCCTTTTTTATTACATTTTTTTATCGTGAAGTGTAGCATTAATAATTATTAATTTTCAAATTGTCATATATTCGTAAGATAATTTTTAATAAATTACATTTTGTGTAAATGTTTGGGTCAGGGGTGGTCGTTCTCCTTTTCATAAGCGTGTAAGAGACAACACTACATTTTTAAACATAACAATAAAACAACTAACAATATGAGTTCCTTCACTTGCTGCGACATCAGAGGCTGCCAATGGAAAAATAGGAAAAAACATCCAAAATTGTCAACTCATCGGTAAGTACTATAAAATTCTTTTGAAACGTGTTTATTGCACGGATAATTATCATAAAAGTGATAAATAACCTTTTAATTCATAAATAAAAGTTGTTCCACTAATATTTTATACCATTTTCTTGGTATTTATTTAACCTTATTGTTTTGTTATGACAGCTGATCAGCTGATAGTTAATGTTCATAGATTAGTAGAAGATAGGGTTGTACTTATTCATAAAATATATCGACAGGATATGAGTATATTTTAATAGGTATTTAATTTGATAAGGTTACCAAAAGGAGAAGATAAACGCAAAAAATGGCTGGATATAATAGGTACTGAAAACATAAATCTAAATAAAAAAAAGGTTTATGTTTGCTCTGGGCATTTTAACGAAAATTCATTTAATAGAACATTAGATGTCTTAAGGTTACGGGATAATGCAATGCCATTAGCACATTTACTAGTAAGAATACTGAAATTATGTAGTTTTTTAATACTATTGTCAAAATGACGAAGTAGTTAGTATAGGTAGACCAGAATCTCATGGAAAATAGGAAAATTAAATTTTGTAGTAAGCAACACTAGGTTAACTCGGCTGCCCTAGTCATAAACAAAGTAATTATATTCAAAACACCTTACCTGGGGTCGTTTCACGAAACAAAAAATCAAGCAACTGCATTTTAAATACAAAAACAAAGTAATCAACATCCAATTGCTTTGTTTTTGTGTTGTGCTTGTTGTTTACTTGGTTTTTGCATTTATATTCCGGGTTAGTGTGTGCAGTTACTTTGTTTAGGCAATTCAAATTTCAGTAAACAGTTCAAGTTATTTGAAATATTAAACTGTGGTAAAAAACTACTCGACATAAAACTTTTGTTAATGCAAAAAAGTCAATTTAACAAAAAAATATCAGTTACTTTGTTTATCGCTCGGGCAGCCGTAATGTTGCTAACTTTGAAATTTCATTTCCGTATTTTTCATGAGATTCTGGTCGACCTATAGTAGTTATAATTTATCGATAAAGTCGATAAATGCTATACACTTTACTCTATGAACTCACTTTACTCTATGGAGAACCGCCATTTTAGGACCAGCAGTTGTGCGTGTGTGAGTGTAGGTATGCACGGTAAAAAAGTAGGTATTTCAAGTCCTCTTCTTATAGGTTCATGGAAGCAAGCAAGCATTATATTTGACAGTTGACACAGATGATAATAACAGATATTTCAATTGAAATCACCAGGGAACAGCACTAAACACCAAGAAAATGATTGGAAAATTCTGCTTCAAATGTTTCATTTTTACGATGGAGAAGGTTAAATAAGTATAACATATTATATTCTATGTATACCACTTTATGATCTTCGTAGATCATCATGATCAACCCATTACCGGCTCACTACAGAGCACGGGTCTCCTCTCAGAGTGAGAAGGGTTTTGGCCATAGTTTACCACGCTGGCCAAGCGGATTGGCAGATTTCACACACCTTTGAGAACGTTATGGAGAACTCTCAGGCATGCAGGTTTCCTCACGATGTTTTCCTTCACCGTTAAAGCAAGTGATATTTAAATACTTAAAACGCACATAACTCCGAAAAGTTAGAGGTGCGTGCCCCGGGATCGAACCCACGACCTCCGATTAGAAGTCGGTCATCCTAACCACTAGGGCTAGACTATCACAGCTTTGTACAACTTTGTACTTTCTTTGATTATATACTTATATACTTCTATACTAATATAATAAAGCGGAAGAGTTTGTTTGTTTGAACGCGCTAATCTCAGGAACTACTGGACCGATTTCAAAAATTCTTTCACCGTTGGATACGTACGTGGTCCTTGAGTGCTATAGGCTATATATTATGTACCACGGGCGAAGCCGGGGCGGACCGCTAGTAACGTATAAGGGGAACCTACAGAGGGGAAGCTTCTAGTAAGCGGCCCGCTGTAGGTACACTCACACATTTATAATAAGTTATCTTGGCATTTACCAGCTTTCAATGCTCGAAGACCGCTAGACACAGATCGCTAGACGCATGCCACGTCATAGGCAGCTTTTCGTGGAAGTTTTCGATACCTAGCCACAAAATGCTGGAATAATATTCCTCCTCCTCTGAGAAATTTAAGTTCAGTTCCTGCGTATAAGATTAATCTAAAAAAGAAACTCCCAAACGATCAAAAAACTCTAATTAGTTCTAGATTATTTAGTTTGGTCGTTTTAAGCTGCTATTTGCTACATCTAGGTACCTACACACATAATTTAAGTATCACTTCGTCCGTACCTATCTCCTCAAATAGCTCGTGTCAATACCATACATATCATACATGTTAATTATGCTTTTATTTGTATTTATTTCATTGCCTTTCTATTACCTTTATATATATAACGGCAAGTTTTGAAGTTTTTTAATTACATGCCATATTAACCATGCACAATGACTATATTTTTTATTTCTAATTTCTTATTTCTTTGCTCCGTTTAATCGAACTCATTCTGTCAATCACAGATGTTGGTGAAGACTGTCAGGCTCGTGCACGTCACTCTTTTTGGTCCTGGCATAATACCAGCGCTCAGGTTTTATTTTTAAAACCTGCAGCATTAATGCTGAGCCAGGGCCATTTCATCCTGTGCCAAGTGGGTGCAAGAACTCATTTTAGATTAAATTAATTATTAAATACCTTTTATCATCTACTAACTACTATCTACTAACCATTAATTTTAAGTTTGTTTGTACCCTAGGCATAAGATGAATAAACAAGTTTTCTTTCTTTCTTTCTTCTTTCTTACATATGCGCATGTTTGTCACCAACTGTACCGGTTAGTGGAACGAGCGCGCGTCCGTGAACCGTTGGTGAGTGTGTTTGTGTGAGTATACCTACAGCGGGCCGCTTGTGGAAGCTTCCCCTCTGTAGATTTACTACTCGTGTGACTAGGCTATCACAGCTTCGTAGATACTTATCATTAATCTGTGGTGATAGCGATTCTTTTTCAGGCCCTAAAGGACTGACATTCAGGGCCGTAAAATAAATTTAAAAAAAACATTTGACGTTACAGCGGTTACACCACAGAACATAATACTCTCCATAGATTATAGAGTTGCCCTAATGTCTTAAAGAAAATAGTGGATCGGAAAATAGCTCAAGCTTAACAAAATTTTCATAAGTGTGTAAGAGACAACATTACATTTTTGACATAATATTAAAACAGTTTGCGGCAGACTCAAAACTAAAGATGGCCTCCCTAAAATGTATACATGAACACTCACACACGCACAACTTGAGACATCACAACTGTTTCTCTGTCTATGCATCACAATGAACAGGCGCCATTTTATGTTTTCGGATTGTGCATGTATGATACCTAATCTAAGCGTGTGTGAGTGTATTTTTGACATGTTTTTAAAGTAGGTATGGCCATTATTATTATTATTATCTCTATGATACTCTCTAACGAGAGTTTAGGCTGCCGGCACACTTATGTGTCGTGGCGTGTCGTGATGCGCCGGTTTCATACATTTAGTAAAAATGACACGCCCTACAAGTGTGTCTCTAACCATACTAAATCTATGAAACCGATAGGCTTTCGGCGCGTCACGACACGCCACGACACGTTTGGTTCCGGCCTTAAGCCTCCTCCACATGTCTGCAGACGCGTCCGCGGATGTCATCTGCGGATGCGTCCGCGGACGTATAGAGGGGGTAATTTGTGCATCTGTTGTAGGTATTTAACGTCCGCAGACGTCCGCAGACGCGTCCGCCTCGAATCCGATTGTTGGCGGTTTTTGTGGCACAGATCAAAGGGTTTCGGCGCGGACGTCCGGCGACTGTCCACACGTCTGGTGACGCATCAGTTTCATCGGAGTTACGATTGAGAGTGCACGCGTGCTTCTTGCGGTTTAATTCTTGTTTAAATGGCTAATAACATGAGCACCGAGGATGCACATTCACGTAGAAGTTAAAAGTACTAAATAAATAAATAGTTACGGCAGCTACGGTCTCAATATCCATTTTTTAACGTGCGTGTTGCGTCTGTCGAGAATGAACCTAGACTGATCGATCTGCAGACGTGTGGACAGCTCGTGGTGATCCGTCTGCAGACGCGTCCGCGGACGCCCGCAGATGCATCCGCAGATGGATCACCACGAGCTGTCCACACGTCTGCAGATCGATCAGTCTAGATTCATACTCGACAGACGCAACACGCACGTTTAAAAATGGATATTGAGACCGTAGCTGCCGCAACTATTTATTTATTTAGTACTTTTAACTTCTACGTGAATGTGCATCCTCGGTGCTCATATTATTAGCCATTTAAACAAGACTTAAACCGCAAGAAGCACGCGTGCACTCTCAATCGCAACTCCGATGAAACTGATGCGTCACCAGACGTGTGGACAGTCGCCGGACGTTCGCGCCGAAACCCTTTGATCTGTGCCACAAAAACCGCCAACAATCGGATTCGAGGCGGACGCATCTGCGGACGTCTGCGGACGTTAAATACCTACAACAGATGCACAAATTACCCCCTCTATACGTCCGCGGACGCATCCGCAGATGACGTCCGCGGACGCGTCTGCAGACATGTAGAGGAGGCTTGCGGATGCATCTGCGGGCGTCCGCGGACGCATCTGCAGACATGTAGAGGAGGCATCAAGCCTCCTCTACACGTCTGCAGATGTGTCCGCGGACGTCATCTGCGGATGCGTCCGCAGACGTATAGAGGGGGTAATCTGTGCATCTGTTGTAGGTATTTAACGTCCGCAGACGTCCGCAGACGCGTCCGCCTCGAATCCGATTGTTGGCGGTTTTTGTGGCACAGATCAAAGGGTTTCGGCACGGACGTCCGGCGTCTGTCCACACGTCTGGCGACGCATCAGTTTCATCGGAGTTGCGATTGAGAGTCCACGCGTGCTTCTTGCGGTTTAATTCTTATTTAAATGGCTAATAATATGAGCACCGAGGATGCACATTCACGTAGAAGTTAAAAGTACTAAATAAATAAATAGTTACGGCAGCTACGGTCTCAATATCCATTTTTTAACGTGCGTGTTGCGTCTGTCGAGAATGAACCTAGACTGATCGATCTGCAGACGTGTGGACAGCTCGTAGTGATCCATCTGCGGATGCATCTGCGGGCGTCCGCGGACGCATCTGCAGACATGTAGAGGAGGCATCAAGCCTCCTCTACACGTCTGCAGATGTGTCCGCGGACGTCATCTGCGGATGCGTCCGCAGACGTATAGAGGGGGTAATCTGTGCATCTGTTGTAGGTATTTAACGTCCGCAGACGTCCGCAGACGCGTCCGCCTCGAATCCGATTGTTGGCGGTTTTTGTGGCACAGATCAAAGGGTTTCGGCACGGACGTCCGGCGTCTGTCCACACGTCTGGCGACGCATCAGTTTCATCGGAGTTGCGATTGAGAGTCCACGCGTGCTTCTTGCGGTTTAATTCTTATTTAAATGGCTAATAATATGAACACCGAGTATGCACACTCACGTAGTAGTTAAAAGTACTAAAAAAATAAATAGCTGCGGCAGCTACGGTCTCAATATCCATTTTTAAACGTGCGTGTTGCGTCTGTCAAGAATAAATCTAGACTGATCGACCTGCAGACGTGTGGACAGCTCGTGGTGATCCATCTGCGGATGCATCTGCGGGCGTTCGCGGACGCGTCTGCAGACATGTAGAGGAGGCATTACACGCTTGTCGCATGTATCCTATTCATGAACCTATAGAAGAGGACTTGGCATAATGTCCTATAGAAAATAGTGGATCGGAAAATAGCTTAAGCTTATCAAAATTTTCATAAGTGTGTAAGAGACAACACTACATTTTTAAACATAACAATAAAACAGATCGTGGCAGAAATTTTATTGCAACTTCCCTTAAGATGGCCTCCCTAAAATGTATACATGAACACTCACACACGCACAACTTGAGACATCACAATGAACACGCGCCATTTTATGTTACAGGATTGTGCGTGTGTGAGTGTATTTTTGGCACGTTTTTAAGGTAGGTATGCCTACTCTACTTATTATTATTATCTCTATGATCCTATTCCTACCAAAAAACCTTTATATACTCTTTGTTCCTACCTATATATGTTGTTATTGGTCTGTGTTATTGGTCTGTGGTTACACGTGCGGCGGTGCTCTTAGAGACTAGTATATTAGTCAGGGCCTTTGAACTTCAAACATTTTTTCATTGTATGAAAATTACCCCGGTTACCACTTCCCTAAAGATGGCGCTTATCTTGTATTTATAATCTGTGCCTCTTTATCTATGATGCCACTGAAGTAAGTGTTCGTTCAGAAGTTTAAGTTTTAGTCTAATTTATTTTAATGTTATTTAATTAAACAGTTCAGCTAATAATATGTAAAATATTTTTTTGAGAGTAATATGAGTTAGTAGGAAAAATTTCTAAGTTAAAACTCACATAACAGTCATTGTAAATATTTCTATATAAGTTGGAAGTTTAATGAAACATTTATGATTTAATTTCTAAACGTAGCGAACGGCCATTTCAGTTTGACCAACATTGACAACAATAATTAGTTTGACATTGAAGTTTTTCTAGTATGACAGTTGGATAATTATTGTGTTAATGGTGCTTCGTTAGTTTTTTCTTATTTTATTACTATTTCGCCATTCTTGGACTCCAATTATCTGTGCATTTCATCTCGTGATCGTGGACGTGATCGACTCCGATTATCTTTGCATAAATAACAGTGACCCACGCATGTAAAAAAGACTCGATTAAAAAGCAGAAAATTATCAACATGCGTTTCATTTCCTAACATCTGGAGACCACCTCTTACAATTTTAATGTAAGTATTGTATAATAATAATTTATCTTAATTATTACAAGGTCACATCATTCTTTAGTGATCTTGTAATAATTAAGATAAATTATTTTATACGATACACAAGGACAATAGTATAGTATATATATTATAGTACCAGTAGTACCTATATATATAGTACTATAGCGTTGTAGTTATATATATTTTAGTTTAGCCACTTCCCTGTGGAGGTCGCTTTAGGTGAACAGGCGAGTGCAATCTCTAATAAAGTATATATAATGTACTCTGTGATATTAGTGATCTGTGGGCGGTGCGTGCAGCGTGCATTATCTCGAATTTAAAATTATCGAAGAAAATTTATTAATAAATACCTACAAATGATACTTAAATTTTGAATTGGACAGACTTGAATATGCGAAGCTTGTAGTTTATTAAAAATGGGTACTTATCTGAAAATTATTGCGTTGGTTGGCGTTGGTTACGTTGTTGGTTGTCTAAAACTGAGTTTTATTTCCAGAACCAATATTAAAAAAAGTCCACAATGTGGACCCAAACAACAGTGAGGAAGTGAAAGAGTCCCTTTCTAGTTTCTTTCAGTGCCTATCCAAGTACAAAGAACTTCATTCCCAAAGATTATTGCGAGAATTAGAAATTATAATCAACCGGTAATGTAACCTACAATAATATATTTTTATTGATTTCACTACATCTATTAAACTAAATCTTTAGCACTGGCGATTCACTTAGTTGTAAATGAGTAAATGATAAACTTTCTTCCAGGTTTCCCAAGTACTGCATGTCACACAGGAATAACATAGACATATTCTTAATTAGTTTTCTAAGCTCAGATAATTACTTGAATGTAATAGAAGCAGCTAAATGTTCACATGCATTGCAACAGGTAAGCAAAAGTGTCAGTCGCAGAATTAACTAGGCAAGATTTCAGATAGAGATCTGAGAGATCAAATAAAAAAAATCTGTCTATGAATGATTCAGCAGTGCAAAGGTTTGTTCATTCAAAGAATCTGTAGGGAAGTTTAAAAGTTATAGCATCGTATATAAGTCGAGTTGTAGGGTTTTTTTTAGTTCAATACAAGATGATGCCCACGGCTTCGCCCGTGTAGATTTAGGTTTTTAAAAATCCAGTGGAAACTTTTAATTTTCCAGAACAAAAAGTAGCCTATCTGTAGTAACCCATCCCCCAAAATGGAAAAATCCCACTGGATCCCCACGATTTAGGAATGCAATTCCTTACAGCATCAGGGTTGAGAAGTTGGGTATGTACTCAAGTACATTCAATGATAAAGTCTTTAATTGGTAGTTACCTACCAATATCAATTTCAATAACCGACAGTTTCTAAGTCCCATTAATTTTGGGGTCAGGTACAGCATCAGGATTGAGGAGTTGGAATCCAAATTTTTTATAGGACAATGTTGCATAGTTTCTCCATCGATTAAAAAAATTACACAGATTGGTTCAGAAATCTCAAAAATATTGGTGAAAAACAACTCGTCCTTTTTTGAAAGTCAGTTAAAAAGTAGCCTATGTTACTCCTTGGTTAATTCTCTACTTGTATGTGAAAGTCCCGTCAAAATCGGTTCAGCCATTCCAAAGATTAGCCCATTCAAACAGACAGGTAGACAAAAATTTTAAAAACGTGTGATTCAGTTATGGTACAGTTCAAATAACCATATGAGCTTAATATAAGGTAGTTATTTCGAAATTACAGACAGACACTTCAATTTTATTTATTAGTAGTATAGATTTAAAGGGGATGGCTTATTTTTTCATTCTACTGTATTACATTTTTGAAATAAAATGTGACTTGGGTTTAAAAGTTATTATAATAGATCAGGTTCCTGATTTCAAACAAATTATTTTCAGATTTTCGTTAACAAATAATTATATTGTATACTGTTTGTAGGTACGACCCACTCAAGAAAAGTCGGCAACACCTAAAACAAGTTGGCGGGATCACATGAGCGACCTCTGCAATGCGGTGCACACACTTGTTGGATGTATTTTCACTGATGCAGTGGAAGTTTATAGGAACAACTCAAAGGTGGTTGTAGGAAATTTTACTTGACATTTTTATGATTGTTTGAATAAATATACTTTTTACCCGACTACAGCAAAGTCAAAAGGAAGGGTTATGATTTTAGCAGTCTATGTATGTATGTATTTATGTGGCCGATTTTAGTATGAAGTTCTGTGTGTACCACCGTAGGTGACCGTAGCACCTGGACTACTGGGCCGATTTTGATGAATGAGGCGTCAATTAATTCTGTTATAGTCCGGGTGACATAGGCTACATTTTATATACGAAAAAAATCGAGAACCAACGTGCGAGCCGCAAAAGTTTATTATTTTTTAGTTTCGGATAGACATAACAGATGGCGCCACTAGCTGCTTGCCCCGCGATTTCGGGTTTCGCTTGCGTAGTCTGGTTTTAGTTTACGAACTTTATACTTGTTTAATGTTTGCTACTTTTCAAAATTAAACATTTTATGATTTGTAGTATAATAGCGTTATAGAAATAAAATGGTTGCATGTTCTTCTAGGATGTGTGCTACATAATATAGCATTGTGGGATCTAAACCAGCACATCTTACATGCTCTAAAAAGTATAATATGATACCTACTTGTGAGTAAAGTCATTTAATGCACTCTCGAGTTTATAGCTACAGGGATTCAAACATCACTGCTTCTGCCATTTTAGGGTTTAGTACCTCCAAAGGTAGAAAAGAAACCCTTATAAGATCACTTTCTTGTCCGTCTGTCCGTGTGTCACCAACGATTTTCTCAGGAACGGATGAACCTAGCAAGTTGAAATTTATACCAGATACTAAGGTCTATAATCCCTATTAGGTGTATAAAAATTAAAGTCCTGAGTCCACACAATAAAAAGATATGGGCAAATTTATATTTTCACGAAAACTTGTAAGTACCAAAATTTACCTTAATTTTCAAATTTTTTTATTTTTCGGAATTTTTTCTTTACTTGATCTGTAAGACCTTGCTTTTAACCTAAATTGACAAATCTAGGTCAACCGGAAGTACCCTATAGGTTTTGGGTCGAAAACCTAAATGGTAGTTCCAGCTGACCTAGAATTACGAAAGGCAAAAAGCCAGGTCTTACAGTACAAATAAAGAAAAATTCCAAAAACTAAAAAAAGTTGGAAATTAAAGGGTGTCCCCATACATACATAGTTGAGCCAATTAATATAAACCTCTGAGTCGTATGAGCGTTCATACAATTTAGAGGCCTAGCTTAATTAGCACCATACCTTTTAAGACAAACTAATGAAAAACAGATTGTACTTATACTTCTGGAGTACGGAACTCGGTGCGCGAGTCTGACTCGCACTTGAACGGTTTTTTTCAATAATTATAATGACTGTAAATGTCTCTTTTCAGCCACTAAAACCTTCATCTACAGCAATGTCAAAAGCACTGGTGGACATTGCAACAAAATTAAAAAATTCAAAAGACAAACAATCAGTACTGCAGTTGAGGCTCAAGAATGTACTAGTTTACATACAGGCTATGTTGGTGTGAGTTAAAATATCACTACATAGTATAAAACAAAGTCGCTTTCTCTGTCTATGTCCCTATGTCTCTATGTCCCTATGCGGCTTTTTTTAATACATACAATTCAAGAGGAAGGTTTGTAAGTAGAAAAATTGGACCCGGTAGGTGGCGCTAATAGCGGGCAGGACGACGTCTGCCGGGTCCGCTAGTAATTTATAAATATTTCTTAAGTGATTAAGGCTAAAATTCCTAAAATTTCCCCAAAGCCATGAACCATCAAATTTTGTCGTGCTAATATACATACATAAATGACACCAATTAGTCTGTTCATGTTTTTCCATAAAACTTGGAGATTTTCCTAAAACCACCCGCCTTTCTTCAATCATCAATTTGGTTTGATAACATGAATGACACCAATAATAGTGCCTTCGTGTTTTCTCATAAGAATTTACCTAAAAAGTTATCTAGCATTATTTTACTGAAGGAAGAAAAAGTCTCTTAAGGTGTTACGTTTTCCATACTAACTTCATGTCACCATTCAAGAGCGAATGGATTATATATTTACACTGAAATTACATCGCACAGCTTTAATATAATTTTTATGTAAATATAATTTGCGCGAAATTATATTTACATAAAGAAAACATTACATAGACAGCTTAATTATTATAATAGCCATCTATTAAACGCTGTTTTGCCTAACTGACCGAGATGGCTTTACTTCACCTTTAGCTGTTTATGTAATGTTTTCTTTATGCAAATAAAATTTTCCGCAAATTAAACATTAAGGCTGTGCGATGTAATTTCAGTGTAAATATACAGTGTGTCCGGGATCCAATTAGCGATATTTTAGGGACATATTCTACAACTCATTTTTACCTTATTTGCAGTAAAAAAATGATGAATCTTAAATTTGGGTTCAATACTCGTAATTCATGCTTGGGGACGAAGTACTTACAATTACCAATATCTCCAGAAGTAAGTAACTTACAGTCAAATTTTTATGTCGTTTTGTTGCTTATCTCAAAAGCTGTCGATTTAATACTTAATAATGTGGTCTTAATGACCTCGTTTTTGCAAAATGCAGCAAAAACTTGTAGTTTTCAATATTTTTGAAAAAATATTTTTTTTTCCGAAGCATTTTTGATCGAGTTATTTTAACATTTTATTCTATTGTTTGGTATTTAATGATGGAGAATATTGTATCCAATCGAATAAGGTCATTTGAAGACCTGTGCATCAGCAGACTTTCGAGTTATTACATTTTTTGTGCGCACATACCCACAAAAACGCACACCAAATTGAAATGGCTGTCCCTGGGAGGGGGAGGGGGGCAGGCCATAAGTGGTATTTTCAGAGAGGTAATGAGTTGTAGAATATGTCCCTAAAATATCGCTAATTCGATCCCGGACAAACTGTATAATCCATTCGTTCTTAAGTGGTAATAATAAATTAGTATGGAAAACGTACCACCTTAATGAAATCTTTCCTTTTATTAATTTTATCGCTTTTTTTGGTCCTAGATCAGTCCTTATTTTAAAACATTATTTTATTTTCCTATAAATAATTTAGTATAGTACCTAAGTACCATGTTACATAGAAAGATGATATTATTTTTCCCTAATTTTTTAGGGAAATTTACCCCATCGCGAAACCAGTACAGCCTCAAGTAATACTAGATGTGATAGTGCGATTGCTGAGCGTAACTAGTGGTACCAAAAAATATGACACAGATATTTGCACTATAAAAATTCAGGCACTACGTACACTAGATGCCCTTATTGTATGGTAAGTTGGTTCTACTATATATTTCTGAAATTTAATGGATTTTAGGAAGTATTTTTCTTAGATTTTTCAATTTCTAATGTTTATAACATTTTAAAAAAAACCTGCAGAATTATTGAGGAATTCTATATGTATATTATTATTCATCAGCTAATATACATACTGTACATAATTATATCAGCTGATGCCTGTGACTTTGTCTGTGTGTATTATTATTTTTTAAATACTGTGGAAACACTGATATTCCGGAATGAAAAATAGCCTATAACCTTGTAGAATTCTATACTTGACTATGAAAGTCCCTTTAAAATCGGTTCAGCCATTCCGAAGATTAGCCCAAATAAAAATGCAGACAAAAATTGTGGTTGTCCTATGCAGTTATTTAAAAATCACAGACACAAACTTCAATTTTATTTGTTAGTACAGAAAATACATTAATTTTTATTAAAATTTCATAAATATCATTTCATTATAATTTAATTATAAAATTCTAAAATATAACATAGTTTAATTAAACTTCAATATCTTTAACCATTTTGTTTGTGATATTTCAGCCTGGGCTCAAACCTGATCCCATATTCGCCTCTAGTGTTCCGACTGGTGCTTCAGGCATTACGATGGAGTTCAGACAACCCCACTGACGACACCAGGTAACATTTACACAAAGAACAATGGTGAAATCCTAGTTGACTGAAACTCTAGTGTTCAGAAGTGTCACCATATAAAGCTAATTCTAATAATAACAATTAAAAATTTTTCAAGTTTTCACCTAAAGTACTTACTAAATATCTAATGACTATTCTACACAGATGAGCTTATGATCTGTTAAAAAATGTTTTGTTGCTTAAAAGCAATTTATACATTGTTAAAACTACATATATGTATAACTTTCACACTGGTATAACCCGCGTAATCACTACATAGTATAAAACAAAGTCGCTTTCTCTGTCCCTATATCCCTATGTCCCTATGTATGCTTAAATCTTTAAAACTACGCAACGGATTTTGATGCGGGTTTTTTTAATAGATAGAGTGATTCAAGAGGAAGGTTTATAAATAGAAAAATTGGACCCGGTAGGTGGCGCTAATAGCGGGCAGGACGACGTCTGCCGGGTCCGCTAGTAACTAATATAAGTCAACCGGTGACCTAGAATGCGCAAAAGTCGAAAATGAGGTATCTCGGGGTGTGAGGGGGTCGCGGGGAGGGCGTGGGGATCGTACGTAAGCACTGATCTCGCGGATCCCTCGTAAGCGCCGATTGGCTCTCCAATCGTATTGTGTCCCGCTCACTCGCACGACGCTGCGCGCACTTGCAGGTCACCGCTCGACTTACGTGACGGGGGTTATATTGTTGTTCTTTTTTAACCCCTGACGCAAAAACGACGGGGTGTTATAAGTTTGACGTGTCTGTGCGTGCGTGCGTGCGTGCGTGCGTGTGTGTGTGTGTGTGTGTGTCTGTTCCCCTGTAGCGCTCAAATGGGTGAACCGATTTGAATGCGGTTTTTTTGTTTGAAAGGTGAATTAGTCGAGAGTGTTTTTAGCTATATTTGATGGCATCGGCCATCTTGGATCGATGAAAATCGATCCAAGATGGCCGCCGCTACAAAATGGCGGATTACATATTTTATCACAACTGCCTCAATATTTGTATCAAATGAAAGGGCTTGACTAGTAGAATAGCACTATGTAAATCCAAGATGGCCGCCATCACAAAATGGCGAATGTCGGGGGTTTTTTAAATTTTAAATTTATACTTGTTCTTCTAATCAGTTTACCCATGGGCATACCTTCCAGGGTTCTCCATTATTTCTTTGGCTTTTCTGGCTGTATTGTATAATGTATATATTTATTCCAGTAAGGTGCGCTGCGCAGCGTACAGAACTCTCAGCGCCTGGCTAACCACACTGCACACACACAGGGTATCCGACACCAGTAACACATGGGAAGACGATCTCTGCACTCATATTATCAAGGACATAACACCTGTTAAGAAAGTCGTACAGCTTACTGTGAGTTATATAATTATTTTATACTACTACAGCAAATAAATTGAAACGGGGTCTCATTTTTTAAAGAAAACTAGCTTTGGAGGTCCAGGTTCGGTGGAGTTAGGTTTTCCAAAAATTCTGAGAGAACCCTTCGTTTTCCTGCCATATAATGTATCCTCTGTCACTCTCTAGATCGTTAAATGTATCCATGCCAAAATCAAGTTGGCATGATTGAAGGACAAACAAACCAACAAAAAAAATACATATTCACCTTTGTAATATTGTAAGGATTGTGCAAACAAACTGATCCCATACAGAATTTTAACAGAAAATAAAGGTAAAGTCCGTTCGGTAACATAGTGTCACACAGGCGCAGGTGCTCCTATTATTCTTCTTTTATTTTTATTATTTTTTACACTTTGTAATTTTTTTTCTTTTCTAAGAATAAAACAGAATCTCCAAATAGTCTGCCAATCCGCACTTGGCCAGCGTGGTAAGTAAACGAACAGACTATAATTTCGATACAAAAGTCTGTTAAAAATCTGTCCAAAATCAGCATGCTTGCATCATTTTCTATGGAAAAATGAGGGCCAATTTTTTCATAGAAAATGATGCAAGAATACGTACTATGAAAAATGGGCCTTTATTTCGATTTATTAGCTGCCAAGTTTACTTAGAGGTCACGTTATTATTTAACGTTATAATGTTTTAACAAACTTGACATTCATAAACGATCGAATCCGAAGAAAAAAATATAGAACAATAAAATAATAATAATCAACAGAAATGATGGAAATGTTGTGATTTTAATATTATATAGTCTGATTTCAATATCTCTGGGTAACATTAAGAAACGTCAGAATTCCACCGAATCAAAAATCAGACTAGGAGTAGTTCTATATTGAAATCACAGTATTTTCGTAAAGTGATTTTCCATATGGTGTTCAATACAGCTGGGCCCGCAGCCAACGCGGCATCTCAGTAAGAAAGCCAAAAGGAAAATGGCGACCACTCAACTGCAAGAGAGCACCTTGGCCGCGTACGCGCCCGGCGAGAACAACAAAATATCCGTGTAAGCATCAAATATCTGTTAAAAAAAATCAAATTGAAAAAAAATAATTCAAACCTCTACAGATAGACGACCTCTCTTGCGCAGTGGTAAGCTATATGGTCTTATAAGTGGGAGGTCCCGGGTTCGATTCCCGGCAAGGATAATTTGGGATTTTGTAATAGGGTATTTGACAAATTTTTGGAAATTGTTTTAAATTATTCTTTATTACTTATTAAAACACACTACATTCATATTTTTCGCAATATCTAAAGTATTAAGAATTAAATCAATGATAAAGTTTAAGTTTTGAAAACCGCGCCAAAAACGACATTTCTGATCACATGATACGCGTGACGTCACAAATCGGTATGCAAGTCACTTCTCTCGCTCGCTCCTTGTCGGAACTCGGTGCGTGCGACATAGACGCTACGCAAGGCGACTGCTGTAGTCGTTTAAATGCGCCTAGTATCGTAATGTTGTAAATTGTTATACCTACTCATTTTAATATTAATCTTATTCGTTCACGATTAAAGTTTAGTTTCGGTTGACTTGATACACTTCAATTATAACAACCAAGTCAAGTGTACTAAGATAGTGACGTAACAACCAATCTCAGAGCGTTCACGTTACTGATAAAATTTCAAAAATTATTATGTTTTATTTCGTGCAAAATATCGCGTAAAATTACATAGTTTAGTTTGATTGAGTGAAATATGTCTTTTTTAGGCTATTATCTGATAAGATGACCACAATCAATAGTATATTTTCAATGTTGTCAAATACCCTAATGTCTGGTGGAAGATTTTCAGCCGTGACTAGTTACCACCCTACCGGCACAGCCGTGCCGCCAAGATATTTAGCGTTCCGGTACGATTTTGCGTAGAAACCGATCAGAGGTATGGATTTAATAAAAACTGCCATACCTCTTCCAAGTTAACCCGCTTTCACCTTAGACTGCATCGTCACTTACCATCAAGTGAGATCGCAGTCAAGGGCTAACTTGTAGATGAATAAAGAAAGGTATAGCAATATCGCAGGGCGGTAGAACGCACGTAGCGTTTTTACATCATGCGATATTGTGATTAACTGTTTTTAACCCCCGACGCAAAAACGACGGGGTGCCGCCATTTTGCGGCGGCGGCTATCTTGGACTTATTTTCATCAAACAGCTAAGAGCACTCCCGACTAATTCACCTTTCAAACAAAAAAAAAACCATTTAAATCGGTTCACCCGTTAGAGCGCTACGGGGGAACAGACAGACACACACACGCACATACACACACACACACACTTACACACGTCAACCTTATAACACCCCGTCGTTTTTGCGTCGGGGGTTAAAAAAACTTCTATCAATAATTGACGTCTATCGATTGTTCTTAGCTGTGTTTGATGAAAATCGGTTCAAGATGACCGCCGCCACGAAATGGCGGATAACATATTTTTTTACAACTCCCTCAATATGGGTATCAAATGAAAAGGCTTGACTAGTAGCATAGGACTACACAAATCCAAGATGGCCGCCACTACAAAATGGCGAATGTCGGGGGTTTTTAAAATTTTTAATTTATACTTGTTGTTACTTAAACCAGGTCGGAGGAAATAAACAATGAGATATCAATAGCGGCCCTGGAATGTGCCGAAGCATTCCTCACAGTTTGCGGCCGATTCCTCAAACCGGCCACGCATAAGGTAAACTATAGACATTGGGGCTAATTCTGTTGTACACAATCTCTATTTAAACAAACTAAATTGACATTTGACCAGGTTAAAAATAGTGCTATCCTTATCGGCAGGGACCATTGTGAAAGAGATGGCAATATATTTAGCCCTGTCATTTTAGTTTAGGTTTAGAGACTGTACAACAGAATTAGCCTTAATATCTCTCACAATATTACTATATCTCACTACATATTATAAAACAAAGTCCCCCTCCGCGTCTAGCTGTCTGTTCGTACTTCGTAATAGACTCCAAAACTACTGAACGAATTTTTATGTGGTTTTCACCAATAGATAGAGTGATTCGTGAGGAAGTATAGGTGTATAATTTGTTAAGGTTTTGTGTAAATTGGTTGAAATATTATAATAATTGTTGAAGTTTGGAAGCTTCCATCGAAAACGGTGCCTGAATACAATGTATCGTGGGATAGTAGCGAGTAAACTATGAAAAAGCCAAATTATGCATTTTTTACTGTATTGTCAGTTCGTTTTAACACGCTAAGATGTGAATCGTTTTAAGCTTGTAGACATAGTTTTTGATGATTGTAGAAAACATTACTTGTAATAATTTGATATGCTAATCAGAATATCATAATAATTATTAATCAAGCTCTACACATCTTGGTCAATGGGCCTCTTAAGAAGGCTCAGGGTCACTCAGCGGGCGATGGAGAGAGCTATGCTCGGAGTATCCCTGCGGGATCAAATCAGAAATGAGGAGATCCGCAGGAAAACCAGAGTTACCGACATAGCTCATCGAGTCGCGAAACTGAAGTGGCAATGGGCGGGGCACATTACTAGAAGAAAAAATGGACGTTGGGGTCCCAAGGTGCTTGAATGGCGACCTCGCACCAGTAAACGAAGCGTTGGTAGACCCCCCACTCGATGGACAGACGATCTCGAGCGAGTTGCTGGTAGCCGCTGGAATCAGACGGCACAAGATCGTGCTCTGTGGCGATCCTTGCAAGAGACCTATGTCCAGCAGTGGACGTCTATTGGTTGAGACGACGACACATCTTATTAAGTAATTTTTAAAGTACTTAAGTTTTAAATACATTTCCAATTCACAGCTCTTCCAAGAGAGTTTAGTTCGGGAATGTTACAACTACCCCACTTACAATGACGAGCAGTTGCTCGCTTTACTGCGGGTGCTGGAGGTAACGCGCAAAACTACGCCGAACGGCGTACCCCCCACCACGCAGTACTGCCTACACTTGTACAGCTTACTGAACAACAGTCGACGCGCTGAGGTGAGTACTGTACTCTGTTCTGTCTATAAAGACACTATACTCTGATTTTTAATTCGGTGGAATTCTGACAGTTGTCATTGTCATTTACAGATGAGTTATTTGTATGGAAAACAGGGTTAACATCTACAAAGTACGATTTTACCTCAAACTACTTTAATTCCCTGTCAACAAAAAAAGTCCTAAGCCGCGTAATAATATTAGTCGTTTCGCCCTAAAATAGAAATCGCTAAGAGTGGAAACTAGAAAGTGCACACACAATACAGCAACATAACAGCAATAGAAAGCAAAAGAAGCACATTAGAAAAAAATATTCAAAAATGGAAGTCGAATGACAATATCACCATAAAGTGTCTGTACTCTGTCAGGCATTTGTCATATCTACATGCGGCAGTTGATTTTTATTTACTGTATACTTAAGTTTTGAATTTTTTATCTTATTTATGGGAATTATTTTATCTCTGGTAACATTACAAAACGTCAGAATTCCACGGAATTAAAAATCAGAGTATACAAAATATGTTTTTTTTTGCCCAAATGAACATGAGAAATATTCCCCTTTCTCCTCCAAATAAGTGTATAGCTTGTGCTAAGAGTGGGTACGACAATAGTGTAATGGGTGGGGTTTGAACCGTCGACTTTTCGAAAGTACCAATATTTCCCTCCTTTCCCAGATATCGAAGTTCTGTTCTCAAGCGTTGCTCGACATAAGGCTGCATCTGCACTGCTCACCTCCATCGATCAACTTCGCTCTCGAGGTGCCGCGGGATACTCAAAAAACAACCAACAAGAGGAAAAAGGTTTCGGACAGGAATCGCGCCATGCTGGTATCATTGCTGGGGACTGACAAGTAAGTATTTTTTAAACGTCTCAAACCTAATAAATAGTGACTGATTTGTGCTATATTGTATGTTAATATAAGCCAAGCAATTCCAGTTTAAAAACCAAATAGAGGAATGGTTCCTGATATCTTCCATGAAAATAAATGAACTACCTACACATAAACGGCCACAAGTTATTAAATAAATGTACAAATCTAGATCCTAGCTGAAAAAAACTGACAATTGGATATATTTTCATTTTATTTTTTGTGGTAAATCTAATAAACAATTATAGTTAATATAATAACTAATAACTCAAAATATTTCAGAGTACCCTCTGCTGAGAATGACGACGATGTTATATCAATACCCGATGAGCCATCAAGCAAGAAATTGCGTCTTAAATCCGATGACACAGATCAAATAAGTCTTAGCAGTGACTCTGAGAGCTCTGTACAGGAAGTATGTGACGATTCAGAAACCGATAATGTACAGGAAGTTGAAGTTGTTGTTGAAATAAATGCAATTAGTGAACAAAATGACATTGAACGTATGATAGTAAATGAAGAACAAGAAAATGAACGAAATAGGCAAGAAATTAATGAAGACAGTAGTATGGATACATCTAATCAGGAAGCAGCTACTGAAAAACAAGATACAGGACTAAATAACGAAGAAATAACCAGACAAGATTCTAGTATGGAACTACTTAATCAGAAAGCTGAACTAAAACATATCAATGAACAGACAATTAATCTATATGAGAACAAAGAAGTCCAGAAAGAAAGTAATTGTACTGATAACACGAAAACGGAGGCAGAAATAGCTATAGAATTAGAAAACGTTAATATTCATGAAGCCCAAACTCAATTACCCATAAACATTTCAACTGACACAATCGAAGAAGAGAGACCTTTATCCTTAGAAATTGGTTATGATTTCCCAAGTATTGATACGGAAAAAGTTCCAGTTTTAGAAAAAATTGACGATGAAAACCTTCCCAGTACAAATGATACTGACGATATTCAAATAACTTGCGGGCAAGTTGTTATGAATTCACAAGAAGTTGATGTAGAAAAGAAATCTTCTGAAACCGAACTTAAAATTGATGAAATACCTAATGTGAATGGTATAGACGAAATTATTGTTGAAAATGGTGTTACAGAAAAAGCAATTGAGACTGTAGAAAATATTAAAATTGGTGAAGATTCGTCCAAAAATGATGGAACTACTGTCGAAGATATGTTAGCCGATTTTGTAGATGAAGTCAATGATGAGACAGTAGAAGCTTAATTTGTTTTTGCTTATACTTAAGCATTTATAGTACTACATAAACATTTACGTAATATACATATAATATATGAAGCATAGTGCCAATTTTAATAAATGCATTTATTCCCATTAATTATTGTATTAAATGATTCACTAAAATTGTGTTGTTTTTACTTAAATATCTAAGTAGATTTTGGTATCGAGGAATTGCTAACGTGTTGCTTCAGTTTTATTTTATACTAGCGGTCCGCCCCGGCTTCGCCCGTGGTACATGCCTATAGCACTCAAGGATCACGTACAAATCCAACGGTGAAGAATTTTTGAAATCGGTGCAGTAGTTCCTGAGATTAGCGCGTTCAAACAAACAAACTCTTCAGCTTTATAATATTAGTATAAAAGTATAGATTCTGAGATCTCTGAGGATTTAGCATTCCAGATTAAGGGCCTTTCTTTGATATTTATTTGTATTCTACTCTTCAAATTCCAAGTGTTCTGTGCTCACAAATTCCTGAAAACAACGTACACGGCAAAAACGAATACATAGTGTCTGGCGTAGTCATGGACGTACTAATAGTACTAATAGTACGTCCATGGGCGTAGTACCCTTTTTTTTTTTTTTTTGACGCTGGGAAATGCATTTACGCACACCCTCCGGAAGCCTTACAGCGGACTGCAATGCTTCCGGAAGGTAGTGTGGGACTCAAGCAGGCCAAGAAGTGGCCAGAATACCCACTAAAACCCAGCGATGTTCCTCCGTGTCGCCTGGTGGCTGGGTTACGGGTACACTTGCGCAATCATCCGCGACCCAGCCGGCGCCGTCCGCCGAGGCAGACCCTCCACCGGGGGACCTAAAGGCCCCCTAACACCGTCTGAGGCGTCTCAACGGGCGACGGATACACCATTCCATCACCCGGAGTTCCTCGCTAGAGGCAACCCTCAAGAGGGCCACACCCGCAGGCGACCCTCAAGAGGTTCACCCCTCGTGTAATTTTTTATAGAGGTTTTCTTCCTCGCGGCCCCTCGCTCAGTGCATGGGGCCCCCGGTTCCGCTCAGTGCGGATTACGGGTTGCCCGACGGTGGCCGAAGCCAGCGCCCACCGGCCAAAAAGACCAGCGGACCAGCCGCGCAGGGCGTTTCCACCCCCTCCTGTAATTTTTTAACGAGGTTTTCTTCCTCACGGCCCGAAAGCCTCCCCCCCAATTGTCGCCGCCCGGGGTCTCCACAGTCCACTCTGATGAACAGAGAAGTACCAGGATCCTCCAAGCGGCAACCCCCTGCTGGTTTTGGTCCGCGCCGGGTTTCCCCGGTACCTCCCATATCTGGGAGGCGTTCCCCCATCCGCCACCGGGGGGACGCGCCCGATGGGGGACCAGCAACCCCACACGGGATGGGCGTAGTACCCTTTTTCTTTTTTTTTTTTTTGTTTACGCTGGGAAATGCATTTACGCACACCTTTCGGAAGCAGCGCAGCGGACTGCGACGCTTCCGGAAGGTAGTGTGGGACTCAAGCAGGCCAAGAAGTGGCCAGAATACCCACTAAAACCCAGCGATGTTCCTCCGTGTCGCCTGGTGGCTGGGTTACGGGTACACTTGCGCAATCATCCGCGACCCAGCCGGCGCCGTCCGCCGAGGCAGACCCTCCACCGGGGGACCTAAAGGCCCCCTAACACCGTCTGAGGCGCACCAGGAACATAATGGTGCGCCTCCCGACCCGAGGCGTCTCAACGGGCGACGGATACACCATTCCATCACCCGGAGTTCCTCGCTAGAGGCAACCCTCAAGAGGGCCACACCCGCAGGTGACCCTCAAGAGGTTCACCCCTCGCGTAATTTTTTATAGAGGTTTTCTTCCTCGCGGCCCCTCGCTCAGTGCGTGGGGCCCCCGGTTCCGCTCAGTGCGGATTACGGGTTGCCCGACGGTGGCCGAAGCCAGCGCCCACCGGCCAAAAAGACCAGCGGACCCGCCGCGCAGGGCGTTTCCACCCCCTCCTGTAATTTTTTAACGAGGTTTTCTTCCTCACGGCCCGAAAGCCTCCCCCCCAATTGTCGCCGCCCGGGGTCTCCACAGTCCACTCTGATGAACAGAGAAGTACCAGGATCCTCCAAGCGGCAACCCCCTGCTGGTTTTGGTCCGCGCCGGGTTTCCCCGGTACCTCCCATATCTGGGAGGCGTTCCCCCATCCGCCACCGGGGGGACGCGCCCGATGGGGGACCAGCAACCCCACACGGGATGGGCGTAGTACCCTTTTTCTTTTTTTTTTTTTTGTTTACGCTGGGAAATGCATTTACGCACACCTTTCGGAAGCAGCGCAGCGGACTGCGACGCTTCCGGAAGGTAGTGTGGGACTCAAGCAGGCCAAGAAGTGGCCAGAATACCCACTAAAACCCAGCGATGTTCCTCCGTGTCGCCTGGTGGCTGGGTTACGGGTACACTTGCGCAATCATCCGCGACCCAGCCGGCGCCGTCCGCCGAGGCAGACCCTCCACCGGGGGACCTAAAGGCCCCCTAACACCGTCTGAGGCGCACCAGGAACATAATGGTGCGCCTCCCGACCCGAGGCGTCTCAACGGGCGACGGATACACCATTCCATCACCCGGAGTTCCTCGCTAGAGGCAACCCTCAAGAGGGCCACACCCGCAGGTGACCCTCAAGAGGTTCACCCCTCGCGTAATTTTTTATAGAGGTTTTCTTCCTCGCGGCCCCTCGCTCAGTGCGTGGGGCCCCCGGTTCCGCTCAGTGCGGATTACGGGTTGCCCGACGGTGGCCGAAGCCAGCGCCCACCGGCCAAAAAGACCAGCGGACCCGCCGCGCAGGGCGTTTCCACCCCCTCCTGTAATTTTTTAACGAGGTTTTCTTCCTCACGGCCCGAAAGCCTCCCCCCCAATTGTCGCCGCCCGGAGTCTCCACAGTCCACTCTGATGAACAGAGAAGTACCAGGATCCTCCAAGCGGCAACCCCCTGCTGGTTTTGGTCCGCGCCGGGTTTCCCCGGTACCTCCCATATCTGGGAGGCGTTCCCACATCCGCCACCGGGGGGACGCGCCCGATGGGGGACCAGCAACCCCACACGGGATGGGCGTAGTACCCTTTTTTTTTTTTTTACGCTGGGAAATGCATTTACGCACACCTTTCGGAAGCAGCGCAGCGGACTGCGACGCTTCCGGAAGGTAGTGTGGGACTCAAGCAGGCCAAGAAGTGGCCAGAATACCCACTAAAACCCAGCGATGTTCCTCCGTGTCGCCTGGTGGCTGGGTTACGGGTACACTTGCGCAATCATCCGCGACCCAGCCGGCGCCGTCCGCCGAGGCAGACCCTCCACCGGGGGACCTAAAGGCCCCCTAACACCGTCTGAGGCGCACCAGGAACATAATGGTGCGCCTCCCGACCCGAGGCGTCTCAACGGGCGACGGATACACCATTCCATCACCCGGAGTTCCTCGCTAGAGGCAACCCTCAAGAGGGCCACACCCGCAGGCGACCCTCAAGAGGTTCACCCCTCGTGTAATTTTTTATAGAGGTTTTCTTCCTCGCGGCCCCTCGCTCAGTGCGTGGGGCCCCCGGTTCCGCTCAGTGCGGATTACGGGTTGATGGGCGTAGTACCCTGCTCTATCCGCACTCCGCAGGGGGGGTAAATTTTTTAACCGACTTCCAAAAAGGAGGAGGTTCTCAATTCGGCGCGTGTTTTTTTTATTTTTAAATAATGTCTTATTCGTTATAACTTCTTAATATTAATATAAAAATATCGTTATTTTTATATTAACGTAAATCAATTGAACGGATTTATTTCATTACCTAATAATAATAAACAAAATGTTCCTTAATAGCTTATTAAATGTTGCTTAAATGGCAACTCTTTTTTGTGACAACTGACAAGCATCTGACAAATAGCAGATGACACTGACAGCTAAATGACATGAGGTAAACAAATGCAAATGTATTGAAGTCAGTTTGTTTAGTTTGTTACTTTGTTTGTTTACGTCTAAAATCTAAATATTTAAGTATCTCGTTTCCAATAACGATAAATAAAATATGGTTATAGCGATAGGATTCGAAGGAAGTGCTAATAAACTCGGTATAGGCATTGTGAAAGATGGGGAAATACTTTCAAATTGTAGGCGCACATACATCACACCGCCTGGCGAAGGTAATTTTGTTTTCACTTAGTTTTCCAAGTAACTGTTTTAAGCCCATAGTGCTGCTACTGTTAGTGATGTAATCTTATGTTTAACTGAATTTACTTACGGAGATCTTTAGTTAATTAAAAACCTAATTTTATACACTTTTAGGTTAAGTATATAAAATTAGGGTTTTCAGGTTAGCTTTTTAGAATATTCAGTAGTTCTTTGTAGATAATGAAATGAAGGTAACGGTGTAGTCAACGCCGTATCAATGATACAGGGCCCCCGAGCCACAAGGGTCAAAACAGGGCAATTAGGTATCTTTTCAAAACTATTTATTACTGACATAGGTATATTTGTGTGTGACTTCGTACATAAGAATGACAACTGGATAGATGTGTTATATACTAGAATCTTCCAGAAAGTCTGTAAATTACGATAGTGAAAAATTCATCAAAATCGGTTCATTGTTTTTAGAAATAATTGCTACCTCGTTTTTTAAAGTTGGTAAAAAATTGCAGGTTTCCTACCTAGAGAAACAGCAGAGCACCATCAACAAAACATACATGCGGTCCTCCAAGAAGCTCTCGACCAGTCCGGTGTTAAGCCTCAAGACATTGATGTGGTGTGTTACACCAAGGGACCGGGCATGGGAGCTCCGCTGATGGTGTGCGCTATAGTCGCACGGACCTGTGCCTTACTGTGGAACAAACCCATACTTGGTGTTAATCATTGTATTGGACGTATCCTTTAAATACACCTGGGGTATTCCGTATAATCGAAAATCCGTATAACCGATTTCAAACAATATTTAAATTTTAATAATTGTTTATTATGACTGGCCCGTTGGCGTGGTTGGCAGTGACCCTGCCTTCCGCTCCGGGGTCGCGGGTTCGATTCCCGCCCCGAGTCTGGGTGTATTTATAATATGTATGTATATTGTATGTATGTATACCTTTATTAAAATATATATGTATTTATATGTAAATATGTCTATCAGTCGGCTGTTACCTATAACACAGGCATTAAGTTGCCTACTTTAGGAACAGACGACCGTGTGTGTATGTGTGAGTATTTATTATTATTATTATTATTATAATGGGTTTTACTTAGATAATACGATATATAAAAAATGAGCTATAACAATAGCTGATAACAAACACTATCCTGTAAACAAATTAGGGAGTACACCATCGGTGGCGGGAATAAACTTGTCGTAACATGTCTCGTTGCTCCATCAAATCATTTTTAAATTGATAATTAGAGCAGTGAGAAATGAGTCCGGATAATCGAATATTCGGATAATCGATGTTCAGATAATCGGGATTCTACTGTATGTTAAAATTTCATGCATATTGTTTTGCGACAAGTATATTTTTAAACTGATACAAATTGGTCAACACTTAATTTTGATGCCAGTGTTACTGCTAATGCTAGTAGGGAATATAGAAGCACAAAGAAACAGTATTAGGGCATTCTGAATATGGTACATTATTTTCTACTTTGTGCAAAATAACAATTGATGTGCTATACGTATACATTCATTATAACAACAATTAACATTAATCTTGCTTGATTCAATACCTTGCCGGCAGCATAATTATCTTAACGTTGAGTACAGATATAGAGATGGGTAGGCTAATAACCAAAGCCAACAATCCTACAGTGTTGTACGTGAGCGGAGGCAACACTCAGGTCATTGCTTACTCTAGACAGAGGTACAGGATATTTGGAGAGACAATCGACATTGCTGTCGGCAATTGCTTAGACAGGTACCAATGTAATTTATTTTATGTCTATAATGTTCCTAATTCTGTTGTACAACTATCTTAAAACTATACTAAATTGACAAAATAATGCTATCTTTTTCACAATGAGTCCAATGGAACAGGATAGCATTATAGTGTTCCCTGCCCACCCGCGCTGGAGCAGCGTGGCAGGTTTAAGATCTAAAAAGATGAGAGGAGGATGACAAAGGAGAGAATAGAATAGAATAGAAAAGTTTTTTATTCAAATAAACTTTTACAAGTGCTTTTGAATCGTCGATTGAGTCTACCACAGGTTCGGAATGCAGTTCCAGCCGAGAAGAACCTGTAAAAAACTCGGCGGTTGCTCTTTTTTAAAAATAACATTATAACAATTATTATTATTAATGTACATGATTGAAATGCCGTCTCGCGCATTGATGGAACGAGTTAAATCCAAGCTTTTTTATCATTTATATAATCTTCAATTGTATAATAAGCTTTTTTTATGAGCATACTTTTAATAAAGTTCTTAAACTTGTGTAAAGGCAAGTCTAAGACATATTTTTTATTCAGATAAACTTTTACAAGTGCTTTTGAATCGACAAATGAATCTACCACTGGTTCGGAATGGTGCTTACAATTCTACACGTTAAGAAGGGCAGACAAAAGTAGCCCCATTTCCGACGGCGGCACCCGTTCACGAGCATGACGCATGATCCAGCCATTGCTTCGCTCAACCATATTTGAGGGAACGTAATAACCCGCACCACACGACACCACCACAGAAATGTTTAAAGAGAGCGTGACATACTTAGGCTACCCATGATTAAAGCATCGAATTGAACACCAATAATCGAATACTCCTCAAGTTATAATAGCGTATAAAGCGAATAAACTAAATCAAGAGAGAAGGAGAGGAGGCCTGTGCCCTTTTTTTTTTTTTTTTGACGTGGTGGAAACCTTTTATAGGTACCCCCGTTCTGCGGCCGAATGCGGCAGAACGAAGGTTATGTGGGAGTCCACCGGGTACCCACTAAAACCACCACGGCATGACCCTCATGCTGTGTGCTGGACGCCTGGGGAACCCAAAGTATGCATCCCAGGTGTCCGGCAGCCGCCCCAGCTGGGGCTCCCGCTCGCCTCTGGGCTGTCCCTCCAGAGGCTCGCGCCCTCCCGTAATTTTTTAACGAGGTTTTCTTCCTCCCGCGATGGGCATCGCTGCCCCCCGCCCCGGGGTGTCTCACCCCCAGTTTCATCCGCAGTGCCCTCTGCTAATCAGAGGGACACGCGGAGAAACCTCCCTCCGCCAGGTCATTGGCCATGGCTAACAATATCCCCGAAATTATTAACCATGTTACCGGGGTGCACCGGCCCGAATACTGCTCTTCCCCTCGGACGTATCCAAGAGGACCAGCAGCACCCAGGCACACTTGGAGGTTACCTGGCTAGCACCCCAGGAGGCCCTATAGTGGTGGTAGTCTGTATGGTTGCTAACAATAACTTGGGGATCTTTAAGAAAAGAATGAACAGGCGTCTTCTAGACAAATGTGTAACATCTTAGAGCAGGGCCGCACTGCGAAAATTATTCGGAAAAAAATGCGGAATATAAACCGCGCGAATTTTATTCGCACGGTTTATATTCCGCATTTTAATATATTTTTCTCGCGAATTTTAAATCGCATGTGCGTGCAGCTTCATACATTCCCATATGTCACAGAATTTTGCGAAAAAATTCGCACGAATAAATTTCGCAATGCGGCCTAGGCCTTAGGTCACATCATCACTTTCCATCAGGTGCGAGTGTGGTCAAGCATGGGTGTATAAAATGAATTAGAAAAATATATTAAAAGCTAACAATTTTGCTTAGTTTAGAGATTATGTAATTAGTGCCAATGATTACCTTGCAAATGAATAGTACTTAAACTAGATAACAGTTAGCGTTTTCCCTTTTGGTTTAGATTTGCACGAGTTTTAAAGTTATCAAACGCACCCAGTCCGGGCTACAATATTGAACAGATGGCAAAGAAGGGGAAAAAATATTTACACCTCCCATACTGTGTTAAAGGTACTGAATAAAAATTACTTTTTATTTACTATATGTGTACTACAATACATAAATATTTATTACAAAATAATAAATTATTTTGCTTTCAAATTATACTTTTAAACTCTGCAATTTCGCACGCTCTTCTTCTCACTAGTGCAAGAATGTTCATTATTACTCAACTCAACATAAAACTAGTGTATAAGTTCGATTCCAAATATATTCTTAAACTAGATGATGCCCACGGCTTCGCCCGTGTGGATTTAGGTTTTTACAAATCCCGTGAGAACTTTTGATTTTCCAGAACAAAAAGTAGCTTATCTGTAGAAACCCGTCCCAAAAACGGAAAAATCCCGTGGGATCCCCACGATTTCGGAATACAATTCCTTACAGCATCAGGGTTGAGGAGTTGGATATGTACCTACTCGAGTTCATTCAACGATAAAGTCTTTAATTGGTACCCCCAATATCAATTTAAATAACCGAAAGTTTCTAAAACCCATTAGTTTTGGGGATTAGGTCCCCTACAGCATCAGGATTGAGGATTTGGAATCCAAATTTTTTATAGAACAGGGTCGCAATGTTTCTCTATCGATTAAAAAAAAATTACGCAGATCGGTTCAGAAATCTCGGAGATATCGGTGTACATAGGTAGAAAAACACAACTCCTCCTTTTTTGAAAGTCGGTTAAAAAAGTAGCCTATGTTAATCCCTGGTTAATTCTCTACTTGTATGTGAAGGTCCCGTCAAAATCGGTTCAGCCGTTCCGAAGATTAGCCCGTTCAAACAGACAGACAGACAGACAAAAATTTTAAAAACGTGTGATTCGGTTATGGTTGCGTTCAAATAACCATATGAGCTTAATATGGGGTAGTTATTTCGATATTACAGACAGACACTTCAATTTTATTTATTAAAAATAAAATATAAAAAACTGAACTTTTGGAAAATATAAGCTCAATTATTTTAATTTACAATAGGTGCTCATTCGCTCTTTAGTTAAATTTTAAATTAATCACATCTTTTTTTTGCCATTGCAATGAGAAAAGGTCAGACAACCTATTTTTAACTGATATTTTTTTTCATTAACAAGAAAAGATAATCCCCCAATCCTGTGTTTAAAGAAAAACTTCATAATCGACGCCAACTGTGCATTTACCGGTGCAGGAATGGATGTCAGTTTATCCGGGATCCTGTCATACATGGAGGACAAAATAGACGAGCTGCTGAAGGACTACACCCCGGAGGACCTGTGCTACTCGCTGCAGGAAACTGTGTTCGCGATGCTGGTGGAAATCACTGAGAGGGCCATGGCGCATTGTGCCTCCGATGAAGTAAGACTAAAAAAAAATTGGGTGTCTGTAAAGTCGGTTTACGGGCGATAATTTTACGTCATAACATCATAAGAAAACATCCTCTTTATCGCTTGTTCCGCGCTCTCGTTTGAACGCTCGGCTAACATTGCCTCTTTATCGCTTGTTCCGCGCTCTCACTTGCACGCTCGGTTAGGTGGTACGCGACAATGAGTCATACTTTTTCGTGCGTGCGGACGGCGTTCATCGATTTATAAACGTTATCACGTCAAAAAAATTGTTTTGAACCAATGTGAAATAAATCTTATATTTTATTTTTACTTAAAGTTATTGTAATTTTTGACGACCTCCCTGGCGCAGTTAGCGCTGTGGTCTTAATTCTTATAAGTGGGAGGTTTAAAACTCTTTATTTTGTGCGATCAGTTATATACAGCATCATATTTCCCCCCTAGGTTCTTATTGTAGGCGGCGTCGGTTGCAACGAACGCTTACAAGACATGATGGCGGTCATGTGTTCGGAACGGAACGCGAAGATCTTCGCGACCGACGAGCGGTTCTGTATAGACAACGGTGTGATGATCGCACATGCGGGCGCGCTCGCATATGCGGCGGGCACTCGCATGGAGTTCAAAGACGCTACCATCACGCAGAGATACCGGACTGACGACGTGTTAGTCACTTGGCGGGATGATTAAAGTTAATAAAGTTAAAATATTTTTCTAAGAGTTTTATTTTAATCTCGCATAGTTATAAGAAAGATTCTAAATAATTATCGCGCAACGGACGAGTGGTTCTGTATAGACAACGGTGTGATGATCGCGCATAGGGGCGCGCTCGCATATGCGGCGGGCACTCGCATGGAGTTCAAAGACGCTACCATCACGCAGAGATACCGGACTGACGACGTGTTAGTCACTTGGCGGGATGATTAAAGTTAATAAAGTTATTCTATATTTTGAAAGTTTTATTTTAATTTCGCATTCAATAGAAAGATTCTAAATAATGTATGCCCCGTTGACCAACCGGCCAGACCAACCAGTTGGTCAAAGGGGAATTCGTATTTCCCCTTTGACCAACTGCGGTAGGGTAAGAATTAAATGTCGATACATTGTATCGATACATATGTAAATAGGTACAAAACAGAAAAATACAAAACAGGTGTGGTATGTATTAATCACACTAATGTTACGATACTCACAGTAATATTAAAAAGGCGAAATTTGCGTGCGTGCGTGTGTGTGTGTATGTGCGTGCGTGCGTGTGTGTGCGTGTGCGCGTGCGTGCATGCGTGCGTATGTGTGTGTGTGTGTGTGTGTGTGTGCATCCGTGCGTGCGTGCCGTGCGTGCGTATGTGTGTGTGTGTGTGTGTGTGTGTGAGGACTCCTAGATGTAACAATAATGGTATTTATACTGTTAAAGCAAGATAGCTTTATGGTATTAAGCCCTTATTGAGCAGTTTTTAGGGTTCCGTACCCAAAGAGTAAAAACGGGACCCTATTACTAAAACTTCGCTGTCCGTCCGTCTGTCACCAGGCTGTATCTTATGAACCGCGATAGCTAGACAGTTGAAATTTTCATAGATGATGTATTCCTTTGCCGCTATAATAACAAACACTAAAGAACAGAATAAAATAAACAGAATAAAATCACAAGAGTGATTTTTTTTCCTCTTTTTTGCTCGATATTGATAACGGAAACTGGTAGATGCTTGGAATATTCACAGAATATTGAATTATACATATATTCACTTTAATAATAAATAATTAAATTAAAATAAAACAAATATTTAAGAGGGGCTCCCATACAACAGACATGTTTTTTTTTGCCGTTTTTATAGATAATGGTACGGAACACTTCGTGCGCGAGTCCGACTCGCACTTGGCCGGTTATTTTGTTTGGCAAAATGTATTTTGACGTGAGATTGCTATGAGATTTTGACAAACAAATTGTAGTAAGCTTATTTTGGTTACGTTAAACTCAAGTTTTTTAAAGAATTAATTGATTGGTTCTGTAAATTAAAAACAACTTTTTTTATAAAGTGAAATATAGGTATAATAGTTATTATATATAGTATAACATTCTCTATTTTATAATAATTGTTTTTTATTAAAGCGCTATGAAAACTTAACTTTTTTAATTTATGTATCGATATAATGTATCGACATTTAATTCTTACCCTACCGCAGTTGGTCAAAGGGGAAATACGAATTCCCCTTTGACCAACTGGTTGGTCAGGCCGGTTGGTCAACGGGGCATACACCAAATTATTGCGCAACCGACGAGCAGTTTTGCATAGACAACGGTGTGATGATTGCGCTCGCAAATGCAGCGGCCACTCGTATGGATTTCAAAGACGTCACCATCACGCAGATTAGCACGCAGAGATGTTAGTACAATAACCATAGACTACACTATATACAATAACAAGTAAAGTTAATTTCAGTTTTCACTTCAAAATAAATAAAGTTTTATTTATTTTTATAAAGTTTATATTTTGAAGTGAAAACTGAAACGAAAAGGCGATACCAATATTCTCTCGTGCACACCAAGAGTCCTTAAGTTGACATGAGGTTGAGTTTCCAGGCGTTGCACGAGTGCTGGAGAGGGACAAATATACATATTCAAATAGGTTTTAGCCTGCGAGAGAATGAGATAGAATACAAGTCGGTTTCCATGACGCTCAGGTTCTGCTCTCCGCCTACCTAGTTTCCGTTTTTGAACCCTTTTAAATTTCAAAATATAAAAAAGATTCCATATAACGATAACACATAGTAGCGTAGGTAGCTATAACTAGCGAGTAATGTTATCATCTAGCGCATAGCTTAAAACGACCAAGTGCGTGGCGGGCCACGCGCAGTGTAGGGTTCCGTAGTCACAATCCTCGAAAAACAGACATAACTCCTTAACCTATGAACCCTACTTAGCCATGATAGTTTTCCTTTAAAATTGACTATATATACTACTGCTGTGAATTTTTTCAAGTTCCTATATACTGCCATTTGGCTGATAGAGGGGAGGGGGGACACTTGACTCTAATAAAAAATAGCACTTTAAAACATCATATTTTACAAACGGATCTAGAAATCGAAAAATGATGTTCCCACACCCACAGTATTTTTAAAAGACCTATTCAACGATACCCCACACTATGGGGTAGACGAGAAAAAAAATATTCATCCCCATTTTACACAATATATTTTTTAGCTACCCTAAAAAATATATTTATCAAAAATTTATTTCACCACTTTGTCGGCGTGATTAATATTTATACCCATGACAAATTACAGATTTCTAGCACTAATAGTCTCTGAGATTAACCGAGGACGGACGGACAGACAGACAGACAGACGGACGGACATGGCGAAACTATAAGGGTTCCTTGTTCACTACGGAACCCTAAAAATGGACAGATTACTGGAATCCTGTAGGTTCCGCTATGTTATTGGAATTTGGGTTCTATTCAGAGAGTGCGGCCAATCCAACCCCCATTAATGTTTCATCAGTTTGTGTATTAGCGATTCCTTGCAGCGAGCGCAGGAAAAGGTTGATGTCACTAATCTAATTAGTAGGTAAGTACCTACTTACAAAAAATATATTAAAATAAAACTTCATTGAATCTTAAATCAACCATTATATTTGTTCAAAACAAGGAACTCATCACTTCAAACGCCGGGTTTACACAAACAAACAATCGAATCACTTTTATATAGGTACAAAACTTATAAATAAATAATTGAAACAAATATTGCATCTCTTTCGACAGTAAAATGAACACTCACTATAAAATATGGAAAACAATAATTATAATATGTTTATTGTTTACAATTCACTCACAAAGACAAGTGTACATCATATTTACATTTTATAATGTAAATGCTAAGAGAAAGTATAAGGCGTTGTCCTAATACAAAGCTAATGCGCGATCATCGCAAGTTCGCGCGAATTTTACTCGTACGAACTCGCGATCAAACATACTGATCTCGAATAGGTGTCCTAATAGTCTCGAATAGGTGTCCTAATAGTGTCGCATTCGCGCGAAAGAAATGTTTTAAAATCTATTCGCGCGAACTTAGTTCGTACGAACTCGCGATCAAACATATTGCTGTCGAATAGGTGACCTAATTGACATTCGCGCGACAATCGCGTCACGTCGCGTCGTCGGGCAGTGACTGACTGACTGACTGACTGACTGACTGACTAACAGTGACTGACTGACTGACAGTGACTGACTGACTGACGTCCATGCTTAGCGCCAATGGCACGCGCAAACTGCGGAGCGAAGCGGAACCCGCGGCTGCTTGCATCGTCGATTCGCGCGATGATCGCGTATTCGCGTTGTATTAGGACAACGCCTAAATACCTCCTCTTCTTTGTAAATGTGATGTACGCTTGCATGATAAAGAAATAGAAACTCCATAAAATGTCATATATAATTATATAGTTCGATGCTTATATTATATTTAAATTTAAATACAGCATAATATATATTATTATATTTAAATTTATATTATTCATTATGTAATTTTTTCACGAACTATTTCATAAACCTATTTATTTTTATTAGTTTTCCTTAAATCTGTGAATATAAAAGTTATCTACATAATCTGCTTTGTTTAGGGACCTTTACATATTAGGTACTACAATATACTAATAATTGTGACAATTTTATTGCATATGTTCAAAACTATTTAGCTATGAATGTGTATTGAGACAGAAGGAAAAATCCTGTCCACTGGTAAATATTTTAATTGGTAAAAACTAAAAATGGTATTTTTAGTTAAACCATGTAAAAAATACCAAACTCTCAAAATGCAAACTTAAAATTTGGCACTACATTATACATTAGCACATGCATACAGGCATTTACGAAAACCTAGTATTGATCTAGGTTTTAGTTCGTTTTTCTGTGAAATCTGCATTGTAGAACTCTCGATAAATAATAAGCTCTGGTATTGCAAAAACTTAAAATTTTAAAATATGCCTTTAATTTACTGTGAGTGTGATATAATTAATATAAATTAAAAATGTTAATGTGTGTCTATCATCTTTTCATATTTTAACCACTGAACCACAAAAGTTATAAGAAAAGTCACAGATAAAGCTTTGATTGTGGAGATGAGCATACAATACTTTTGTCTGAGGAAATCAAACAGATCCCATGGGACATGAAATCTTTGGTCCAAATAACCAAAACTAAAAAATTAAATTATACATAATATTATTATGACTATAAATTAGTTGCATACTAATTTTAGAAAATCAGCGTTGTAATATGCTTAAATCTAGCTGAGTTAATATTTTTTCATAACAATATATTGTTTACAATGCTGGCATTCGACAAATAAATAATTAATAATAAAAAAATACATAATTATTTATCAAACCATTATCAAAGCACACTGATGTCTATTATTACAAGTAAGCTGGACTGGCAATTGATGAAGCAATATGAGTATAGCCGTTTTGGTGCTGTATGATAACAAAAGTGAGTGAAGATCCATGGACCTAAAATGTGAATAGTTCACATTACACAGGCATTTGACTGGCCCATTGGTGCCGTTGGCAGTGATGTTGCAGATTCAATTCCCGCCACGAGTCTGGTTGTATTATATATATTGGATGTAAGTATGTATGTACATTTTTTTAAATATATAGGTATGTAAATATGTATAACATGTCCTTTGTATTCTTCTCTTATGTGGTGTACAATAAAGTATATACATACATACATACATACATATCAGTTGGTTGTTACTAGGGTTGTTACGAATATTCGCATCCGCATCCGCAAATGCGGAATATTCGCATTAATTCAGACATCTGCATCCGCATCCACGTCCGCATCGATCAATGCGGAGTTTTTACGGATGCAGATTCACATCAACAAAGATTTTTTATTATGAAACTTGAAGCTTTAAATTTTGTTGTGGCATAAATAAAACAAACTTGTGTGATTTTATTCTAGAAATATGATTACATAAATAAAAAGTTAATTTTAAATTGATTTCCATTTATTTATGCACTTAAAATTTAAATAGTTGTATTTTTTTTAATCCCAAAATCCGCATCCGCATCAAATCCGCATCCGCGGATGTGAACTTCTAATAATCCGCATCCGCATCTGCATCCGCGGATGTCTAAATTTTTGCATCCGTAACAACCCTGGTTGTTACCTAGGCATTAAGTTGCCTTAGGAACAGATGTCTCTGTGTGTGTGTGTATTTATTATTTATTTGATGTTTCCCAATACTCACAATTACTGTGCATATTGGAAAATGTTAAATTTGGTTCCCAATACCTTCAGTGGCAGAGCTTCGAATCGGCACAAAAAAAATTGTTAACAACTGCCATAACCTGTCCAGCACACGGTTGTATTAATATAGGTCAGAGTTACCATACATTCTATAACAGATAAGTCAATGGAAATAAATAACAGAAAATTATGAAAATGTTGTCTGCCTTTAAAAAACCTTGTACAACACTTCATTTATAGGTCTTTCTCATGTAACTGACTCACTTGGTTTTCAATCTGATCTCATAACTCACTGGCACTGTGTAAACCTGTGAATATGATTATCCATGTGACCTGAAAATAGTGAATTAGGAATGTTAATTTAAAGTTAGTTAGTAAAAGAAAAAAAAAATTGGTTGTCTGTAAAGTAGGTTTATGGACGATAATTTTACGTTATTGCGTCATAACTAAACAAAGAGAGATAGATGCGTAACAAGCTGAACACTTAGAGTGATTGTGCCCTCTCTATCGCTTGTTCTCGCTGGAACACGTTATGTGACAATGAGTCATGCTTTTTCGTGCGTGTAGCCGGCGTTAATCGATTTATAAGACGTTATCACATCAAAAAAATTTAAATTCAATTAAACTTGCGTTTTTGCCTTGTCAGAGGTTGTTATTTGCCTGAACACCCATTCAATAAGTTATTCTACTACTGGTTTACAAGAAACATGCATTGATTTTTTCATTATTTTTAAGATAATATTAGTATTCCATTTTACAAAATATTACATAGGTCAGTATTTATGTATGATTTCTTACCAGAAAACCAGCAAACGAAGTCATAAAACCCTCTTTGGTGATCTCCCACATGCCACCATACTCTTCTTCATCCACATTTTGAAAGTTGCTTACATATACATATATTACAGCTGCATTCACAATTACAAAACTGAAACAAAAAACATTTACTTTACTTTGTACTTTATTTTATATTCAGTTCATCATCATCATCATCATCATCATGATCAACCCATTACCGGCTCACTACAGAGCACGGGTCTCCTCTAAGAGTGAGAAGGGTTTTGGCCATAGTCTACCACGCTGGCCAAGCGGATTGGCAGACTTCACACACCTTTGAGAATGTTATGGAGAACTCTCAGGCATGCAGGTTTCCTCACGATGTTTTCCTTCACCGTTAAAGCAAGTGATATTTAAATACTTAAAACGCACATAACTCCGAAAAGTTGCGTGCCCCGGGATCGAACCCACGACCTTCGATTAGAAGTCGGTCGTCCTAACCACTAGGCTATCACAGCTTATATATTCAGTTAAATAATAGGAAATCTAATTTATTCTAATAGTTTAATATAATGTTGTCATGACCAAATTTCACTCAAGCGGCCAGTCTCAAGTGATACCAACCACTAAGGTGATGTTATAGTGAACAAGTTTTTGCAAATACACAAGTAATCTTTATTTTATACTAATTATTATATTCTATGGAACTGCAATATGACTGGAGAAGGATCAGGAATCAAAAATTTTGTGGTTATAAAATATAGACGTTTTTAATATGTATGCTAGAGCTCAGTGTGAATTAATGTAAAATAGAAATACCTAATGAGAAAAACAAGTAAAAATGTAAACTTACAGTACTAAGCCCACAAAACCTTTCAAAGGTAGTAAGCCCCAACAGAGGCCTAGTACAATACCAATGGCTTGTCGCATCCAATATATGACGTCCAGAAACTCCTCCTATGAGCAGAAACAATATTGAACAGCAATTTTAATCAATTTCATTAATAAGTCTCGTGATTTTGCAACTAACCTTGTCGGGCCATTCGGCATTCGATGACAACGCTCTTTTCCAAATACTGTCACTTAAATTAATTTTAGTTGAACTATCCGAGGATTTACTTTTATTTGACATGTCTTTTTGTTATATTTTCTCTCTTAAATCATAAATTTTCGTTAATAAATGAAATCAATATCAAAATCACGAAAATCTTTACACGTCACTGTCATGTCATCTGTCAAAAATGGTCAAAACAGCGATGGCCGATGACCGAGATGACGTATCACGTAGGTATCATAAAAAAATCAGCCAAGTGCGAGTCGGGCCTCGCTCTTTCAGGGTTCCGTACATAATTATGAACAATATAATATTTTGGGTCTAAGAAATATTTAATTTCCGAGCTAGACATCGCAACAAACCGTGAAAGAAAAACCCAAAAAAATGTTCGTTTATTTTGGTCACAGCTTATAAACTATTTAATAAATCGTTGTTTTCAGTATTTGTTGTTTAAATAGAGCATATAGTACATAATATACTGAAATATCATATTCCCAACTAGTTTAGTTTTTGAGATAGCCCCCGTCACAAAAATGGTCTAAAACTGACAACTTTGATGGCCTCCCATTTCCTTATTTTTTGAGATAAAAATTAAAAAAATATATATTTGTACTCTACTTAATGAGCTCTAAACAATGATACCCCACAAGCTAGGGTAAAGAAAAATTTTTTTTTTCCGGCTCCTTTTTCATGTATGGGAGCCCCCCTGAAAAATAATTTAATTCAATTTCTAATTCAATATTTGATTTTGGGTTAACGTTTTACACTAAATACCAAAATTTCAGGTTTGTAACTCATTTCGTCTGCGAGCTAGAGACCTGTGACCGGCGGACAGACGGACAGACAGACAGACAGACAGATAGCCGAGTGACATTAATAGGGCTCCGTTTTTACCCTTCGGGTACGGAACCCTAAAAAGACGATAGACCATAGACGTTACATGAACCATAGAGGATGATAAATGCATAAAATTATTCTTCTATAATCGGACCAATGCATCAGTCAAATATCGATAAATTCTCGCGCTTTTATCTTCTTCTCTTTATTTATTGGCTTTTTTAGTGCCAAACCAGCAGAATGCACTGGTATTTTAACTAAGATTGGTAAAATAAAATTCAAACAATAAAAAACCGATTTTTTTATTTAAAAAAAAACCATGTGCACATTTCACTTAAATATTAAAAAAATTGATTAAAAAGAAGGTGCGACTCTATTTTTTAGCCTTTGTCGCCTTTCCTCCTCCATCTTTTTTGTGAGGTCCCAGCACTCTCTCGTGAGGGTGTCGTGACCTCTGGAGAGACTGACGAGGCGCGCCAGGACTAAGAGTCGATGCAAATCGTCTGCCGTTACTGGATCATCGCTCTCCGAGTTACTGCGCATTTCTATGAAGTCATCCTCGACAAACTGAAAGACAAAAAATATGTAGATGAATATAATGTGTACATAATGGAATAGTACAGACTATTATAAATAGACGATAGAGTTTTTAGTCTATGTGACTGCTGCTAAAGCTCAAGATAATGTAGAAAAAAAAGTTCGTGTATTATATTTTTATATTATGGAGCCGTCAAAGATGCCAGTTTTAGACCATTTTACAGGGTCAACTTAAAAAGCTTAACTGTTTAGGTATTTGGAATTAACGTATATTATGTACCACATAGTGCATTTAAATATCATTAAATAATACTGAAAACTTTCTTTTATAATTTAGTTTAAAAAAAATTCATAATGTAGTTTTTAAGCTGTGGCCTAAACAATTTAAATTTTTTTTAGTTGATCATACATACAGAACCCTAACAGAGCGAGGCCGAGCAAGCACTCGGCCGATTTTTGGTCAAAAGTTTTTACCTGCAAATCATTACGTATCAAGTATTTGGTGAGCTTCAGATTTTTGTTAAAAATCTTTTTTACCTGTAAATCTTCACATATAGAGTATTTGGCGAGCTTCAGACTGGTTAGATACGTTCTGATGGTGTTCATTATCTCCTCCTTCAGGTAGTAGGTGGCCGCTTCGACGATCGCGTCAAATATCTCCAGCGAGGACTCCTCGGGCCGAAGGGGTATGTGGTAGTCGCTCTGGGAATAAAGAAACAGAAAATCTTCGGTTTCAAGCAGAAAACAGTTGGAATCTATATAAATACTAGCTGTCCCCAGCATGTGTCCACATAAAGTATGGTTTAGGAAGCCATGGGGGACAAACTAATAGACATTAATATTTATAAACCATATTGTAAGATCGTGATAATAAAAAAAAAACCCCGGCTGAGGTTGTTGGTAGCTCTTCTGAGAGCCAGTGGCCAGGGGGGTTATTCTGTAACTTAGTTAGCAACTGAAAATAGTTGCCAACGAATTAGTTCGATATACATCGCTGCTTTACTGTGTGAAATTATGAAAACACTTTATAATTTCCCACAGTAAAGCAGCAATGTATATCGAACTTACTAGTTGGCAACTATTTTCAGTTGGTAACTAAATTACAGAATAACCAGCAGGTCGCGTTCGGAACCATCGTAGTTTTAGTTTTTCGTAAGTAATTATCACCATTACCGCAATGTTCTTAAATTGACGTTCAAAAAATGCACACTGTACAAAACTGTTGAATAAAGTAAACACTGTTGAATTTATTCAAAGTCAAATAAATAAACTTTATAGATTTTTGGGCCAGGAAACTTCACGTGCATGTGTCCAACCATTCCTCAAAGTTTCATCGCAATCGGATGAATGGTTTAGGAGTGAGAACTCCTCATAACTCAAAGCACTTACCGGCAACAAAGACTTCCCCTCGGACAGAATGAGCACATTGATATCGGAGTCAAACTCCATCTTGTAATACTTGAAGTCGTATTCGACTTTCTGCAGCTTGATGAGGTTGCCCAGAGCGGAGATATTGTTGACGCCCGTAGCGTCCAGCTGGCCTTGCTCCATTTGTGTCTCATCCAGTACCAGGTGGGTGTGCTTGCTCAGTTGTAGGATGCCGCTCGTGAGGCGGTTGCAATCGTAGTCTTTCCTGGAATTTATATCAAGAAAAATGAAGGGTCAACAAGGAAGGAAGGTAATAGAAGGGGGTTTTTGAATTTTTTATTTATTTGTTACTAGATGATGCCCACAGCTTCGCCCGTGTGGATTTAGGTTTTTAAAAATCCCGTGGGAACTTTTGATTTTCCAGAACAAAAAGTAGCTTATCTGTAGAAACCCGTCCCCAAAACGGAAAAATCCCGTGGGATCTCCACGATTTTGGAATACAATTCCTTACAGCATCAGGGTTGAGGAGTTGGATATGTACCTACTCGAGTTCATTCAACGATAAAGTCTTTAATTGGTATCCCCAATATCAATTTAAATAACCGAAAGTTTCTAAAACCCATTAGTTTTGGGGATTAGGTCCCCTACAGCATCAGGATTGAGGAGTTGGAATCCAAATTTTTTATAGAACAGGGTCGCAATGTTTCTCTATCGATTAAAAAAAAAATACGCAAATCGGTTCAGAAATCTCGGAGATATTGGTGTACATAGGTAAAAAAACACAACTCCTCCTTTTTTGAAAGTCGGTTAAAAAAGTAGCCTATGTTACTCCCTGGTTAATTCTCTACTTGTATGTGAAGGTCCCGTCAAAATCGGTTCAGCCGTTCCGAAGATTAGCCCGTTCAAACAGACAGACAGACAGACAGACAGACAAAAATTTTAAAAACGTGTGATTCGGTTATAGTAGCGTTCAAATAACCATAATATGAGCTTAATATGGGGTAGTTATTTCGATATTACAGACAGACACTTCAATTTTATTTATTAGTATAGAAAAAATGCTTACTTGGGCAGCAGGGCCATAGTGTTCATATTTTCAATGGTTAGCGGCAGGTAATAGCTCTTGGTGACAAACTGCTTGATGATATTGTACAGCTGCTTGGCGTACTGTGGGTACTTCTTGGTGGGCATGTTGGATATGTTGAGGCAGAACTGGCCCAGGGTGAATGTGTCTTGACGGAGATAGCTGAAAACAACAAAAATAATACATACACCTACAGGGTATAAGGGTAACCGGCAATGTAATTGTACAGCATTTAAACTCTAGGACACTGCAGCGACAACTTTAGGTATTTACCCATCGATCATTGAACTCTAGCGTCAGCTGAATGGTATTGATTTCTATTCTATTCTATTATTACGAACATTTAAAAAATACAGCAAATATTTTAAATTTCTTTCGCGTTTTTTTTTTGTTGTATCTTGTCAGTAATCATCACTACCTTCTTTTTCGATAACGGTGCCCCCTATAAATCAGACATATTTTAATATATAAAAAAAAAAGCTGTGATAGCCTAGTGGTTAGGACGACCGACTTCTAATCGGATGTCGTGGGTTCGATCCCGGGCACGCACCTCTAACTTTTCGGTGTTATGTGCGTTTTAAGTTTTTAAATATCACTTGCTTTAACAGTGAAGGAAAACATCGTGAGGAAACCTGCATGCCTGAGAGTTCTCCATAACGTTCTCAAAGGTATGTGAAGTCTGCCAATCCACTTGGCCAGCATGGTAGACTATCGCCAAAACCCTTCTCACTCTGAGAGGAGAGACCCGTGCTCTGTAGTGAGCCGGTAAAGGGTTGATCAGGATTTTAATATCGAACCTTGCACTTACAGACAAATTTGATTTCAGCCTAAGGTTTCATTTTTTTTTTAATCTTAAAAACAGTGTTCATCACTTACACGCAGGCAATGAGGTGGCATATTAAATACTCCGCTGTCAACTCATCTCCAAGCAGCAATTCTTTCAATGCCTTCAGCAGATGCTCTCTGGCTGTGTTGGCGTCTTTCAGAACGGCCTCTGAAATAAACATAAACCACTACTTAGGTACTAATTATGAGTAAATATTATAAACATAAGTTAATTAGTTAAAATTTCGTTAATTTTACTAAAAGAAACTAGGTATAACTTTGTTATTTCGATTCATCTATATTTTATTGTATATTTTTTATTTTGTTTTTTGTTTGTCTGTCTGTATCTGGATCTACAGAACAGATTTTAACAAGCTATAATTTAAAAATTAAAAAAACCCGACTGCCATGCTAAAAAACGAACTAAAAAATTAATAAACTACCACCGTACCACTTACAGTGTAGTTGTTATTTATTTTGTTTTTCATGATTTGTCACTCCAAATTGATTTAAAACATATAGATTGTTTACATTTTTTTACTCGCCTTTTAAAGCCCTTTATTTTAATACCCCACTCGAGGGTCTTGAAGAAAAAAAATTTTTTCAGCCCGCACATTAAAGTGCATAAAATTCGCTATTTTGATTTTTTATGAATTTTATGTACCCAGTAACATTTGCGCCGTCAAGACAATTCTAATGACGTATAATTTATTAAAATAGGTTGAGCCTTAAGTAGTTATGAACTGACATAGGAAACGGTAATTTTCTACGATTTATCACACCAAATTGTTTCTAAATATATAAATTGTATACATTTTCGTATTTGCCTTTTGAATCCCTTTATTTTGATACCCCACTCGAGGGTCTTGAAGAAAAAATTTTTTTTCAGCTCGCACATTAAAGCGCATAAAGTCCGCCATTTTGTTTTTTTTTTAATTTAGGTACCCATTCACACTCGCGTCATCAAGACAAATCTAATGACGTATCATTTATCAAAATCCGTTGAGCCGTTGATTAGTTACAAGCGGACATAGGAATGGACATACATACACACAGGTGAAACACATAATATACCCAGTCGGGTAAAAAATTCATTCTCTGATGGTTAGTGTTTTGAAATTTTATCAAATATGAACTATGTGGAGGTTGCACACAGTTGCTTGAGATAAATAATAATTACCTTGATCAACTGCACCCGTGACCAATGGATTGCAATGTTCCAGCTTTCTTACATGCACCGCATGCAGTCTGGGCACCAGGCTCGGTGGGGGGTTGTGTGTTATGATCTCTGCTTCATTCTCGCACGTTGGTTCCAGCAAAGAGCTCTCCGCTTGAAACTCGCCGGACAGAGCTGGATCGACGGACAGGAAGCCTACTACTTCTATCATGTCATTTATTTTGAGGTTATCATTGTCATCATATACCTAAGAAGAGAAGAAAGGAGGTAAAAAAAGTGTTATGAAGCTTGCTAGCTTAAGAGGGGATTGACTGAACAACAAACAGTGATACAAATTCTACTACATCATTGGATTATTGCTCAATATATAAAAAATAAATAAAATTTTCTGTTTGTTTTCCGAATAACACCCTCTAAGTTCATATGATTATTTAAATGATATCATGTTTTTAATTTAATAAATTTTAATCTGGGTGCCAGTCCAAAACAGGTGATGATATGACTTGTTTTGGACTGGCATAAATGGTTTTGACGTGTGTAAAAGTGATAAGTATATGAAAGTAGATTCAACACTCATAATATTATGTGTTGAGAACAAGACTAATTTTGGCTCACCTTGACAATACAAGACTGGCTAGCAACATCGGGAAGTGGAAAGTTCAGCAAATGCTCTCTGGACACCACCTTGGAGGTGTTGTTTACAACTTCAGCTGTTCTAATCTCTTTGTTGGCAGCTTCAATCAACAAAACAAATAATATTGAGTAATTCTTAATTTACTTCATTATAATATGTATAGGCCCTTACTACAAAAAATTTAAACATGTTTAACTTATAACTAAAGTTTACAGTTTTTGATTAGATTATGACAAAAATTCTAATAAATTATAGTTATGCTGTAAATTGCAGTTGACATAATTGCTGGCAGACTGCACAGTCTGTTTTATTAATTAGATTTGCATGTTGACTGCACGCAAACTGCACAGTTGGCCAGCTTAAATTACATCAGGCTCGGCGTAAACATACCTCGTTCATTCTCCACATCCATAGCATCGGGGTCTTCGTCACTCTCATCGTAACTTCTCTTTAACTTTGTACTGTTTATATTTAACCTCTTTGATGTGTTGGGTTGTTGGTCCAGATGCTTAAGGTGGTTTTGTTCGTCTTCTATATTCTGTGCCCATTCGTTCAATCCTGGCATTGAGACCACAACTATGGTCTGCCGTTGGGCACTTTTAAGGTTCTCAGTGTAGTTTATCTTTTCATTTTCCTGTAATATCAATTATTGAGACAGTGTTAGACATCACAAAAACTTTAACTGATGACTAAAGATATTGAAAACTATCAAACTATACTACACTTTAAAAGGGACATGCATTTAACACTTCTTTAAATTTTTTGTTGTAAAACTGAAAGGTTTTGTAATGGTTAGTTTTTTATCTTGTTGTTCTGCTTTTCTGATAGACAAAGTATTTCCCTCCAGTAAAACTCAGCCCTCAAATTTTATCAAGATTTAGCAGCAAATAACATATATGTAACAACTAGCATCTGCCCGCGGCTTCGCCCAAGTGAATTTGGGTTTTAAGAGGAAATGTGGTCGAAGAGACTTTTGAAAATTAGGTATTTGAAGATACTATTGCTGTCGCGCTGCGACCGCTCACAGCGCTGGCGGCCGCCCTATTCATGTGTGTGTAAGTTGACAGTGTGTGCGTGTCCGCAGCGCGCGTTGTTGCCGCATCGCGCGCTCCGTTCATTTCTCAATTTTTTGGTGTTCGCATCATTGCCTAAGCAAAGTGATAATTTATATATTTCATACGATTTTGGCTTGTTTATTTGGACTTATGTGTACCCTGCTACTCTTTTGATTCGGATTATGTTTATTGGACCGTGTTTTTATAAAACCCAAGAACTTTAAGTTTTTAGTGTTTCATTAACTCATTTATATATTTTCTTATATAATATAAGCAATGATAATATAAATAAGAACTGTGTAAATTAGATTGCGACCTATATATAATTAATTATTATTAATTAATTATCTTGTGACATATACCTTTTTTTTGTCAGACTAGTAAATGGGTAAATAACATTAGAACGTTATTTAACCATTTACTAGATTAGTTAGTTATTTAATTTTCAAAATAGATTTTGACCTATATAATAGTAGTTACTAATTATCATGTGACATTTTTTGTGTCACAATATAGGTGAATGGTTTTATAATTTTCTAACTCAACCTAACCTAACTTCCGATCAATACAAGATTAGTTTGTATGCGTACAAGCACTGTATATTATGGAACAAGTAGATACTTAGGTCACTACAAAGTATAAAGTGTATAGTAAGTAAGAGTAAAGCAAGACGTATACGAGTATTTGCGTACTATGTACTCTTGTATAGTTTATGTAACTTATAACTTCGAATGGCAACTCTGAAAATGTAATTTGTACGGTACAGTTTTTTTTTTTTTAAACTTTTGATAGTAATTTATTATTATTGTTATTAATAAACATTTATAGACTTAAAATTAATTTTATTTTATATTCATTACCTACCTATTAAAAAAAGTAATTGAATTTTCCACTAAAGGTCATATTTATGCAAAAAAATAAACCGGTCAAGTGCGAGTCAGACTCGCGTACCGAGGGTTCCGTACTCCAGATATATAAGTACAATCTGTTTTTTAACCGACTTCAAAAAAAGGAGGTTCTGTATTCGATCCGTATGTATGTATGTATGTATGTATGTATGTATGTATGTATGTATGTATGTAAGTATGTTCGCGATTATCTCCGCAACTAATGAACCGATTTTGATGATTGTTTCACTATCGTTATCTACATACTTTCAAGAAGGTTTTAGTATATAACACATCGAGTTATCATTCTTACGTACGAAGTTATAAGCATAAATGTACACATATGTCACTAATATGTTCTCTGAGATTGCTAGACTTATTGCTGAAGTCTGATATAGCTATTCTGTCCAAAGACTTCACTCTGCTACGCCTACGTAACATTGACCTTTTGCAAAAAGTTTTGGGCCGAAGTCAGTACAGTTGCATATAGAGTGATTCCTTGGAGTTTGTGCATGGTTACGTGTATTTCCATTCTATACAAAGCCAAACCGCAAGGGTGTGAAACTAGTCGCGTATAGATTGTAAATTACGGTCTATCCAAATTATACAAGAGTTTTACGCATACAAACTAATCTTGTATAGATCAGAAGTTAGGTTAGGTTGGGTTAGAACATAATAAAACCACTCACCTATAGTATGACACATAAAATGTATATGTCACAGGATATTTAATAATAATTAATAATATATAGGTCATAATCTATTTTACATAGTTCTCATTTATATTATTATTACCTAATATAAAGAAAACAAATCACTAAAAAGCATAAAATAATTTTTTTCAAAGAAAAATGAACCGACTTCAAACGAATCGAACTAAAAAGTTTAAAATAATTTTTTATTCATTTAGATTGACGATTAAACTACCTAACTCAAATGATATATAATTTTTTGAAGTCGGCGCCAAACCACATTCAATTCGTGTAAGTAAAATCAGAATATCCACTTTTGAATGCGAGCGCGGTGAACCTAGTCGCGGAGGGTGAGTCTGGGACCCGGGGGGCACATTTTCGACTTGAAGTGAACTTGAAATCATTTGGCGCCGACTTCAAAAAATTATATATCATTTGAGTTAGGTAGTTTAATCGTCAATCTAAATGAATAAAAAATTATTTTAAACTTTTTAGTTCGATTCGTTTGAAGTCGGTTCATTTTTCTTTGAAAAAAATTATCATTAGTTTGTCTTAAAAGGTAAGGTGCTAATTTTATTAAGCTAGGCCTCTGAATTGTATGACTACTACTACCTGGCTTTCATGATTCTACCTAGGTCAACGAGAAGTACCCTATAGGTTTCGATTCCCTTTTCTTGACAGACATGACATACATACAGACAACAAAGTGATCTTATAAGGGTTCCTTTTTCCTTTTAAGTTATGGAACCCTAAAAATGTTTATCGATAATTGTTTACAACACTAATTTATCGATATTATTTTCAACTACTACGCATCACTTCGATCTGTATATGTGTAATCCGCCCGTCCCGCGTCCCCGCTCTCAAATTCGTGCAATAAGGACAACTGCAGGCCCGACTCAATAGCCGCAAGTAAAAAGTCATAATTCGAGGTTTGGCTCTCTAGTGTTTCCTCCTCCAATATTGGACCAATTTAAAAGATATTTCGTAAACTGAATATAGAGGATATATACTGTGACTCTATGTTTTGCTTTTTTCATTATTAATTGTCAAATTTGTACATTAGGCCTCTGTTGCAAGCGATCTAAAATAGGCAATTTTGAGCATTTTGTAACGGTTCTAGTGCTTATAAAAATAATGTATCTTCAAAAAGGAAAACATAGGGGCATAGAAGAGGTTGATATTTATTTTATTGTAAAAAATCATTGCTTTAGGATCATAAACCAGGGAGAAAACACCCGAGAGCGTTTGTATGGAGAAATGACCATCCGTGTTTCCTCTTAAACAAATCCCGAGCGAATTGTGGATTTCCGGTTCCTGTTTCCACTCCCTTTTCCAATCTTTATACCTACTATCAAGGAAGTTCGCTATAGTAATCTACCTATAGCGGTAGATTTCAGGTTTTTCAAAATGCCGTGGGAACTGTGCATTTTTCCAGGATAAAAAGTAGCCTATGTGTTGCCAATGCATGCAACACAGCAAACTATTGTAATAATGTGTTATGTGAGCGTGATTTACCTAAGAACAGTCAGCGCCCTCTATGGCGTTTTTGGAAGTTTATATCTATTTTAGTCCCACAGGAATACTTTTCTGGGATAAAAAGTAGCCTATGTGTTAAGTCAGGGCATAATCTATCTCCACTCAAAATTTCAGCCAAACCGTTCAGTAGTTGTGACGGAGAAGAGGAACAAACATACATACACACACACACAAACTTTCGCCTTTATAATATGATGATGATGATTTACAAGACACAATTTGTGTTCACATTTATTATAAGTTTAAAATTGTTCTTACCAAGATATGTGCTGTATCAGTATACTTTCCAGATTTGATCTTTATTTCATTGGTAACTATATTGAATACTTCAAATTGTTCAAAGTAGAATTCTGGATTATGCATGTCCTGAACCATTCCACGGAAGCGGACCAAGGAGCCATCGGGTAAGTTGTGTGAAGCATTTGAATTTATTAGAGGAATCTAAAAGGTTATACAAAGGTCAAAACATTATTGTGTACTGTACAAAATTGTGTAAGAAAATACTTAATTAATATACCTTCTGCAAGTTTGGTAACTGAATAAGTCTTTCATTCCATGCTGCTTCATTTAACATCCATATATCGGGTGTAACACTATCAAAATCATTACAAAAATCATGCATTTTAGACCTTTCTAATAATCAGAAGTTGTGAAGAAAAGTGAAGTTTTATTACACAGTTTGTTTTTGTTGTAAATTAAAACTTTGCCGTATTAAAAGCGTTCAAGCTTTGCGATTCAATGCCAAAATATATGCATTGCAAGTCAATAAAGGATTTTACACTTAAAAAATTGCGGCTGCGCGAAATGCGCGCGAATCGAATTATTTTACGGAATTTTTTAACCTGTTTTTACGACCGTCACAGACACCGCTTTTAGGCCGGAACCACACATAAGTGTCGTGGCGTGTTGTGGCGCTTACTGGCGTGACGGTGAGTGTGCACACTACTGTGTCGTGTCGTTGCGTTCAGAAATGAACAGTATATGGGTGAAGCCGCCAATTTTTCCACTAATGTTGCAGTAGTGATGCAAAAATTTCGCTACGGTGATGTGGAAGTAGTGCAATAATTTGAGCCACGGATGACTTATGTTGGAGTTTACCAAAATCGTTATTCAAAAAACAGTCTTAGGCCGGCCTCACACAGCCGGAATGAACGCCGGAATTCAGAATCTGAATTCAGAAAGTCCAGAAATACATACAATTTCCCTGTTCCCCACACACATTCTGATTTTTTCAGATTCTGAATTTTTCAGATCAATTTGACAAAATGTGTCTGAGCCCGAGTATGATTTCAAATATAATCTTTGAAGATTAAAAAAACAAATTTTGTTTAAATGGGTAGATAAATTAAATAAAAATATAATTTCACTGTTTAATAAGTTATTACATAAATACTTAACTACGTATTCGAAGATATTTTGAATATAACCCCCGCAGATTGCTATTGCGCTGGAACCTTGTCACATTTAACATTGGCGTGACGTTGGATGACAGGAAAATATACAGTCAGCGACCAAAATTTGTGGATATAGTAATAATTATTCAATACTCGATACGCGTACTCTGCCAACAGTTTTGTCAACGTCTATTTAGTGCTGACGTTACTAAAATGGCGGCCGGGCACAATACCAATTTGCGGGGCTTATACTATGTATACTGAACTATAATTTTTTTTTGATAATTGTTTTTTTAAATTTTACAATGAATTTACACATAATATACTTATCGTATTTTCCAAATTTTTATCATACTTTATATATTAACTTTAATACAGTATAATCCTTCTGAAACAAGTGTACCCCGATTATATTTTTTTGGTTTGTCATAAATCCCGAGTCAATCGTAGATTTCCGGTTCCCGTTCCCGCTCTCTTTTCCAACCTTTATACCTAATTTTAAGAAAGTTTGCTATAGTAATCTACTTATAGCTGTAACTGAAGATTTTGGTTTTTTCAAAATCCCGTGGGAACTGTAGATTTTTCCAGGATAAAAAGTACTTTGCCTATGTGTTAAGTCAGGACATAATCTATCTCCATTCAAAATTTCAGTCAAATCGGTTCTGTAGTTACGGCGTTAAAGAGTTACAAACATACACACACACAATATACACACACGCACTCACACACACACATACAAACTTTCGCCGTTATAATATTAGTGTGATAATTAATTAACAATATCGTAGTGTTTTTATAAAGATTATGTTCCTTTTTATCGTTACTTAGTAACGTTACGATACTTGTAAGTTTTCAGAATGCAATTTTTAAAAGCGGAATTTGATTTTTTTTCAAAAATTATCTACATGCTACTCCGAATCCAACGACATCTCGTTCATATTTTTCATAAGTGTACTAAATATATTTCATTGAAATGAACAGTGTTTTTATTTCTTTGCTGAAAACCTGTGGATTCCCCACTTTCATCGATTTTATTTTCCCTAAAATTGGGGACTTTCAGTTAGATTTTTGGGTTATCCCTAATAATCCAGACCGTGGAAGTCGGCAACGCTGGCCACGAGCCTTATTAATCTGTGATATTAATTATTAATCTGTGCACGAGCCGTGCGCGGGTATAGAGACACATTTGTCTGTCGTGTCGTGTCGCGTCCATATATACCTATATAATAGCTTCTTGGTCGCGTCATAACCCCCACCACCGCTCTGGCCAAGAAGGTTACAATATAAACACTGGAGAATTGCGAACGCAAACAAAAAGTTGAAGCAAAGAAATTTGGCCTGAAATAGGTCTGGATATTTTTTGTATTTATCCTCAACTATTTAAATAGAACGTGTGAGATGTGTATCCAGGTGAATGACCTTGTTTTCACTACATTGTTTTAGGCACAGTCTCCAGTGTCTACATAAAATATATAGTTATAACCTTCTTGGCTCTGGCGCAATCGGTGCCGGAGCGATCGGCGCCACGCTGCGACACGACACGCCCTACAAGTGTGTCTCTAACCATACTAAATGTATGAAACCGATATTCTTCTGGCGCATCACGACACGCCACGACACGAAAGTGTGTTTCCAGCAACACGGCCGGAAACACACTTACGTGTCGTGGCGTTTTACAGTTTATATCGAGCATTTGCGTCGTTTAAATGTATATTTCATTTCATTTAGGTATAATTATAATCATTTAGGTATAATTATAATCCCGCAATTAATATATAATATATATATTAATTGCGGGAAAATGAGCAAGCGGGTCACCTGATGTTAAGTTATTACCGCTGCCCAAGAACATTTGCAGCACAAGAGGAACAACTAACACGTTGCCGGATTTTAACCCGTAGAACGTCCGGCCTTGAGAAACCCAAAATACCGTTGAGTGTCCAACGATTTTGTTCATATTTTTTTTTCACACCTACGCATAGAAAAAGCTTTATTACGGGATTGTTTTTGAAAGTTAAGGGATAAACTATATACCATTAGAAACTAGATAATATTTGCTGTGCTCTATAAATAACAATTAATTTATAAATCCACTAACCTCATTATATATAGACGTTTGAATGTGCAACTTTGTTTGAAACTTTACATAAATTCATTACTTTGTTGTCATTCTACCGCGTACACTCTACAATACACAATTGTTTTGATACTAATAGTTAGACTAACTCTTCCACTAATAAATTATCACAAGATAAACTCATATCACTCACTCTTTTCTTTATTTCGTCACAAAAACAAAAGATTCGTAACGCGGTTCGCGCCATTTTTACGCGACATGCCCGCGCGCGCCTGATTCATAATTTTATGCGTGGTCCGTGGATTACCAAGTAGAGATAACAAAAAAAAATTTAAATATAAATATCCACAATACCATTGTGGAATAATATTAATAATAATAATGATTAATTTGGTTAATATATTACAATTGTAAAATATCATCAAAGAATTACTAATTCATGGTTTACATACGTAAGTATCAAACTACTAAAGTTGATACTGTTTCGTACGTAATAATAATCACAATAATAATATTATAAAGGCAAAAGGTAAAAGATTGTGTGTGTATATGTGTATGTGTGTTTGTGTGTGTGTATGTGTGTGTGTGTGTGTGTGTGTGTGTGTGTGTGTGTGTGTATGTGGGGTTTTGAAAAACCGAAATGTATAGCTACAGCTATGATTACTATAGCAAACTTGCTTGAAAGTAGGTATAAAGGTAGGAAAAGGGAGCGGGAACGGGATCCACGATTCCCTCGGAATTTGTGAAAAACCGAAATTCACGCGAGTGAAGCCGCGGGCAGAAGCTAGTTTTACAATATATAAATAAGCTACTCATATTCACGCCTGAATAGTTTTGTATGGGAATTTTCGTCAAAATTTCTATATGTAGGTAGTTACTCGTATGAGTACAAGTCAAACATTATAAATCTAAAAAAGTAGTTGGGAGCTGAATGTGAAAAATTCTAGAGTATAGCCACGAAAGTTTGTGTGTACATATGTATGTATGTATGTGTTTGTTATTCTATAACGTCGCAACTACGAAAAAAGCCGCAAAAAGGTTGGAAAAAGGAGCGGGAACAGGAATCGGAAATCCACGATTCCCTCAGGATTTGCGAAAAACCGTAATACACGCGAGCGAAGTCACGGACAGAAACTAGTTATTTAAATAAAATTTCTATTTCAATATTTATTTTTGGGTCAACATTCTTCACACCAAATATCCAAATTTCAGATTTCTAATTCATTTCATCTGCGACCTAGATATGCCTGACGTACTGGGAGGGGAGAGTGTAGGGGGCGCTGATAATAATTAAACTTGTAGTCAGTTTATAGAATTAAAATAAAATATTATATACCTAGTTTACGTCCAACTATCACACTAATATTATAAAGACGAAAGTTTGTGTGTATGTATGTATGTCTGTATGTTTGTTACTCTATAGCGCTGCAACTACTGAACCGATTTGGCTGAAATTTGGAATGTAGATAGATTATACCCTGGATTAACATATTATAAGGCTACTTTTTATCCCGGAAAATCCTAGATTTTACCAAGGGATTTTTAAAAAACTGAAATCCACGCGGACGAAGTCGCGAGCATCAGCTAGTTATCTCATATAAAAAGTTAGCTATGTACTATACTATTTTACCCACTACTAGTTCACACCACTATTTTACATTACTTAATTTTGAAAACAAACTTTTTTTTGTGACGCTACAAGACGTCGTAATTTCTTGAAATATTCTATTTTTAGAATGGCCTCGGGTCTCGTGACATTTTAGTTTTGCTTTTGGTTTATCGTTATTATAATATATTATCTGCCTATTATATACTAAAATAATTATGTAATAATACTCCTATATATATGTACTACAAAGTTATCTATATCTTAAGATACTATCGCTTTTTAGTGAATAATAATTACGTAAACAAAATAAAACATAGTTTACAAATATTTCCATAAAAAAAGTTTTATACTTTTTCTGCTATGTTATGTCTTTTATTACATAAATTTAACACTCCAAATATATTCTTTGTCTTATTCCCAGTAATTTGGTATATAAAACATATATATTACTTACAATCATTACGTAAATCTAATTTAATTTGTTTGCATAAGCAGTGCTCGAATTGAAGTTGAAAGAGACAAAATGGCGGAAACGAAATTTTAATTCTCAAGTTCTAACATTTAATTTTTGGTCATTTCATTTTACGTTCAATTTAACTCCGATATATCTTATTCTTTAGGTAGTAAGATACAGAATCGAGTAATATTTTTTGTTTATTTATGACTTTTGTATCTGCGTCATAAACCAGCGACCAATGGGCGCGCTATTTTTATGAACACCAATGTGATCGGTGGACGCTACAGACCGTGCGAATTTCACGAACACCTATGTGTTCGGGGGACACGTGACGGGTTAAGGAGTTTGTTTAGCCTCCCCTTGAATCACCCTATGTCAAAGCTATGTGGAAATACCTCCAAAAGGAGTTGGTTCCACAGTTTTTGGGCGGAAGGAATGACCTCGCGCAACGCTTGGTTGATGTATGCCAGTGATCCAAGTGGTGAGGATATTAGCATTTTAGGTGGCGTGCGATGTGGTGCTGGAAATAAGTAGGTGGTATTAGGTCGAATAACTCTTCAGAACATTTGACGTTATAGAGACGGTAGAATACGCAAAGGAAGGGAAGCTAACGTCCCTGCGAACCTCTAAGCCCTCCAATGAGCTGGTTAGTTTGGGATTGCCCACAAATCGAACTGCCCGCTTCTGAATCTGGCCAAATGGAAGGACTTGGTATTGGGGTGCTCCGGCCCACAGGTGTGAGCAGGCCATATGCGGTCTGACTTGAGATTTATAGAACAAGAGCCTGTGTTCAGGCGTAAAGTAGCGCTTTGATCTGTAGAGTACTCCAAGCTTTTTGGAAGCTAATTTAGCTTTACCTTCCAAGTGATCCGGAATTGGACTTCGTTCAAAATGTGGTCGCCAGGGATCCCAATGCTGTTGAAAGGGGTAAGGGGAAAGTTCTGAAAGAGAAGGGGTGTGGTAAAGGGGGTATTCTTAGCGATGAATGCGCAAACTTGTGTTTTTGAGCGGTTGTATTACACTATATTTTGAGTGCCCCATTCTGAGATCCGCTCTAACAATGTCTCAATTTCAGACACAAGTTTGACTCTATACTCCTCCAGCTTTACGCGGGAAAGTTGTGCGTGGCCTTTGCATAGGGCATCACCCGTGCTGTCATCCGCATATCAATGGAATGTGTTGTCATACAGTATAATATCATTGATATGCTTACTGCATACACCATGAACAGTGTGGGCTATAGCACAGTGCCCTGTGGAACACCAGCATTAATGGGCTTAGGATTGGAGTATAATCGAATCCTATAATCGTTTGACTGATAAATACTTAAAATCTTAAAATAATTGTATTTAGTAGGAATAATCTACCTCTAAAAGAGACATAGAATATTTAATGTTTTACAGACTACAATTTCATTTTATAAAGTTACTTATATAGGAAGATAATACAGGTATCTATCTAACATTATCTAGAGATATTTACACTGGAGACTGCATCTAAAACATTGTTGTAATGTTTTCGTCACAGTCTCCAGTGTCTACATTTATACAGTTATAACCTTCTTGACTCTGGCGCAATCGGTCTCGGGCAGTCGGCACCACGCCACAATACGACACGCCCTTCAAGTGTGTCTCTAACCATACTAAATGTATGAAACCGATAGGCTTCTGGCGCGTCACGACACGCCACGACACATAAGTGTGGCTCCGGCCTTAAATGTCAATTATCTAACTACCACAGCTTAAAAATACATAATTCATTCATTCATTTCTCTTTAGCGTTTATGGTTAAGCTTTCGTTTAAATATCATGAATCCAGAGCTGTCAGTTTAGCTAGTTAAAAAAATTGTTATTTGAACTTATTCCTCTGTGGTGATTGGGAAAAATTGGAAAAATTAAAAAAAAAAGTTGGCGTCTGTTTTCGTGATTTTTAATTTTGGAATTAATTTCTAAAATAAAATTGATTGTTGCTAACTGCTAATACTTATTCATAAGTCTTGAATTATCTGAATTACAGAAGCAATTTTATCGCATATAACTGTTTAAAAGTAACCATTGCCTTTGGGATATTCAGATAATAACCTCTCAAGATGAGTAAGTTTCTGCCATATTTCCACTCTCCCTATGTGTATTGTGTAATGATCTCAATAACGGCAATGTACTTATCCAATTTTGGTTTACTTTAAGAAATTAATGTAGTATTTGAGTACCTATTGCACTGTTCAGAATATAACCTCAAAATATTAAGGGTTGGTGATCTGATGCAAATGGTACATATATTTGACTTAAATATGTATATAATTTCTTTCAGCTATGGACATCCGCCCCAACCACACCATATACATAAACAATCTCAACGAGAAAATAAAAAAGGAGGAACTCAAGAAATCCTTGTATGCAATTTTCTCACAGTTTGGCCAAATTCTTGATATTGTAGCTATGAAAACACTGAAAATGAGAGGACAAGCTTTTGTCATATTTAAGGAGATATCCAGTGCCACAGTCGCATTGAGGAGCATGCAAGGATTTCCATTTTATGATAAACCTATGGTAAAATCATGTTTTACTGTACATTTCACTATCTTTAACTCCATCATTTCTCAATGTGTATTTTTCATTGCTAAGAGTAATTACCCCATTCCTTTAATAACATAATGGTGTCGGATAGCCTACACGTAAGTTTTGTTATGTTATATCAAGTGACAAGTGACAAAGACAAAAGTGCTAGATAGCTATCAGATACTTATCAGAAGGTGGCAGAAGGCAACAGGCCCTTAGGGCCTGTTTCACATCCTTCTGATACGTGTTAGGTAGCTATCACTAATATTCACAACTTTTGTCTTTGTCACTTTACATAAAGTAAGAAAGTGACAAAACTTACATTTACGCTATCCAACACTTAACAGAAAGTGTTGAAACAGGCCCTTAATCTGCAGAATCATCTGGAGGCCCACCTCATTTTTATCCCTAGAAACCATCTGCCATTATGTGATAAATCCTCATAACCCTCAGCAATCAGGAATATGATGGAATTAAAAGATTCCAAAGCATCCTTGATGCTAATATGTAATACAGGGGTTGATTGTTTTTTAATTCATAAGATAAATACATATGTGTAAGTGCCTGTTTCACCACCTTCTGATATGTATTAGATAGCTATCTACAACTTTTGTCTTTGTCACTTGACATAAAGTAAGAAAGTGACAAAACTTACGTTTAGGCTATCCAACACTTATCAGAAGGTGGTGAAACAGGCCGTTAATCTTCAGATTAATAACATAATTCATTATATTTTCAGAGGATCCAGTATTCAAAAATGGACAGTGATGTGATTTCGAAAATAAAAGGCACATTCCAGGAGAGGCCCAAAAGACCCAAACTGCCCAAGAGCACAGAAGAGAACAAGAAGAAAAAGAATAAAGATGCCAACAGACCAGTTGTGCCTGGCTTTGGTCAGCCGAGTCTACTCAACAATGTTAATGTTGAGCAGCCACCTAACCAGATTCTGTTCCTCACTAATCTGCCCGATGAGACTTCTGAGATGATGTTGTCTATGCTTTTCAACCAGTAAGTTATTTTATAATTTGTTTTATACATATACTAGCTTATTTTCAATGTAGATCAAAGTGGGTATTTTAAATTCAGTTGGGAATTTTTATTTTCCTGGTATGAAATATTTTCTAATTGTTAATCTAAGACATCTGTGATGGAAATTTCATTCATACACTAGACTTGAGTAAAGAAATAATTTATTATTTTCCAACATGGTCCAAATATTATGGTCCAATTGAGACATGGATGAATGGTTCAATTTGACACTAACATTTTTTATTTAGCAAAATGTTTTAAGTTTTAAAGGGTAACTATTTTTTTTTACTATTTACAGATTCCCTGGCTTCAAGGAAGTTCGATTGGTACCAAACAGACACGATATTGCCTTTGTTGAGTTTGCCAATGAAATGCAGTCAGCTGCTGCCAAGGAAGCTCTACAGGGCTTCAAGATCACTCCAACACATGCCATGAAGATATCATTTGCGAAAAAATAATTCTTAAGAACCATGCTTTTAGTTTAAATAAAGATTTAAGTATTTCAAGAACTGTTTTGAGCATTGCACTTAGCCTTAACAGCTCTTCGGCTGTGACTAGTCATTTAAGCTTTATGAAACGAGTTTTTTTGACAAAACCTGTTCCTATCTTTTTGTACATATCCAACTAGTAACAAACTAATGAGTGGTGTTAGGTATTATAATTGACCAGTTTTGAGGCCTATAGAGAAAGTTTAATCTGCCTAGGATAGGGCACAAAATGAGTAATAATAAGGGATTTTATGAAGAAAATCAAAACACCAGAAGACCGAAATCCTCGATGGGCGCGTCCAACTCTCAATTGGCCTGTTTTATTAATTTTCCCTGGCTTCGCTCCTCTGAATCAAATCCAGATAAGTCATGTGGCAGTATTACCTATTATTTATTACATAGCTTAATTAATTTAAAAGTCTAGGGTACTTACTACACTACCTACTTAGGGTAAGTCTACAAACGGCATCGCGGAATCAAAATCATTCCAAAACATCTGCAGAATCTGTACCACAAAAAGAGATACAATAAAAATAACTGGCAACACTGGTTTATGAAATGTTAACCCAGAATAATGTGATAATGCTACTAAATAAGGTGAAGCATAAAATTGTTAGGCAAATAGGAATGTCGTTATGCTAATTCTATACGACAGAAAGAGACGCATATATTAAATCTGCATGTTTTCGTAACATGCCCGACGTATAGTGTTATTTTTGGTGATTGCGAAACTGTCAAAGTCATCGGCTAATGAATGATTGAGTCTGATTGTGATTTTCGTGAAAAACTTAAATTATTTTTGACTATAGAGTGTTGTTTTCTTATTTATTTAATTTGTCTGTTTGAGGAGCAATAACTGTTAAAATTATAAACAGTTTTTTGAAGTGAATAGAGTAGTCAAAACATGGAAGATATTTTCCAATGGTGTCGAGAAGGAAATGCCTTACAGGTGCGCGTTTGGCTGGACGATACAGAACATGATATGAACCAGGGGTAAGAAGAGTGTATTATCAATATTACTTTACATAAAAGACACACCATATGTCCATAAATGGTACTTATAGTAGACCTCGTCGCCCACTCTTCCAAGGCCTAGTAAATTATGTCAGAGCAATGTATGAGAAACCAAAACTGTTGTGTTAGTCACAACTGTTAATAAACGTGCTGTAAGTAAAACATTAGGATAGTTAAACATGCAATGTTAGTGTTCAACTTACTTAATTGTTGTACAGACAAACAGTTTGTACTGTAATCCTATACAATTTACTTTAGTTATGATAAGATTCTGTTGTTAAGATTCTCCGAAATCTGTATAAATGGGACCAAATCTAATTCACTTTATTTCATAATAAACTTTTTTATGTCAGTATATTTGCTTTTTTTTATTAATTTCAGTAGTTAAAAAACCATAAAAGTAGGTACGGCAAAATTTATTTAAGTACCTACAGTATTTGAATGAAAAAGTGACCTAAGAGTATTTACAAAGAAAAGAAATGCTTAAATACTTTTATTAACACAGGTGACTGCTACTTTGTTCACAGGTATTTAGTTTTTTTAATCCCATAGAAACTGTTTTTAAACATGTATGTATGGATAAAACTATTCTTTACATTACTAAAACAATTATTATTACTTTTTCTTAGGGCATAACCAGTATGATTCATCTCAAGTTAACTTGTTATATTTCCTGTTATTAAAATACAAGTTTCAAGTCATATAACATATAACTTTGAATGAACATTTTAATTTATAATGGTTTTAATATCAAAGAAGGAAAAGTGTACATAATTGGCAAAAACACACATGAAAAGCGATAGTTCTGTGCAGTAGGGGTTTTGTGGTGTTAATTATAAAAGTGATGTCCATTTTTCAATTTAAAATGGCAACTATCTTTTTTTGCAGAAATTTATATCTCCTCTAAGTTTTTTGTGGGTTGTCCATTTAGAATTCCAAATAGGTACATCCATACACTTTAATAGAACACTTCAAATGTATGCATCAGATTTATATGAAATACTAGCTGCACCCTGCAGTGTTACCCACAGTATAAGTAATAAGTTTGTACACATAAAAATATTTGAACAGAATATTTTCAGAGTAACTTAGCACGGAGAACAACAGCAAATTCATGTAAATGCATACAAATACATGTAATGACTATTGCAATAATGTGTTGCTTTATAATATTGATGTAATTATTTGCAATCATTTTTTTTCAGTGATGACCATGGCTTCAGCCCACTCCACTGGGCGTGCAAGGAGGGACACATCAAGATAGTAGAGATGCTGATCAAGCGAGGCGCCAGGATCAATGTCACCAACATGGGGGATGACACACCCTTGCATCTTGCTGCTGCACATGGGCACAGGCCCATTGTTCAGTTGGTATGTGTGTCCCCTTTCATAAACATCCTAATCCTAGTAGATGAGGAGAGCATGGAATAGAGTTGAATTTTTCTCTACTTGTCTGTTTCATTGTTTATGCGAAAGGACTTAATGGTGTTCAAAAGAGCTACATGCACAGAGTGTGTTGCAGCCTAAAAGCTGACTTTTTGAGCTGTGTTTTTTATGCTAAGTTATTTGTTACTAGCGGTCCGCCCCGGCTTCGCCCGTGGTACATATATTATAGCCTATAGCACTCAAAGATCATGTACATATCCAATGGTGAAAAATTTTTTAAATCGGTCCAGTAGTTCCTGAGATTAGCGCATTCAAACAAACAAACTCTTCAGCTTTATAATATTAGTATAGATAATCAAAAGATGTAAACTGGCTATTAACTTATTGATATTTATTACTTTTCCGACTCTCCAAGTTTCCCACTCTTTTTTTGAGTTCTTTAATGCTTTATTGAGATTTGAGTTGTTATAAAATTTTTGAGCTATAATTTTACTAAACTTATAGCTTTTACTGAGGTTGTGCACAAAAATTACAGTTTGAAAGTTTACATGTATTTTTTTTCAAATCTGCAGAAACCTTTTATATTCTGATTAAAAACCATAAGCAGACTTTAAGGGCATAAATAAGATTAAAATATTACTCATTAGTTTATTAGTTTAATTCTTACCTACTTCTAAAAATACATAATATATTTGTATAATAATATTATTGCAGCTTCTTCAAAACCGTGTGGATGTTAACTTCACGAACGAGCATGGCAACTCTCCGTTGCATTACGCTTGCTTCTGGGGCTACAGCGCGATCGCTGAAGACTTGGTGGTCGCAGGAGCGCTCGTATCGCTGGCTAACAAGGACGGTGACACACCCTTGGACAAAACTAGGGGGCAGCTTGTTCAGAGGTAAGAAACAATAAAAAAAAATCTAATAAAGATTATATCTACTTGATTGGAAAGAAAGAAGAAAACTGACTGAAAATCACTGTCTTCTTCATTTTTATGTAATTTTCGAAAGGTTTATTTAAATACAGAAAATGTTTTAATTGTTGATATACTTACCTAACATGAACTCTTACACTTAAACTTATTTGGAACTTATTTTTCGGCCTACGTAAACCATAGGCCGAAAAATAGGCTCAATAATTTATAAATGAAGCTACTGTCGATTTAAATAAAGATTTTTTTATACGTCAATAGCCAACACCAATCCATCTACAACAAGTGATTCTCCACAACTCTGACATTATAAAATCAAAACTCACGAAAACCACAAACGTTTATTACATGAAAACTTATATTGTAGATGTTTTGATGCTTCGCTTTCGCTACAGACTCCACGAGCTTGCCGTAAACCAGGGTCAGGACCTGAAGAAGATCCAGTTCAAGGACCAGTCCTGGCTGGGCTTGAAGACCAGGAGCCGCGACGCGACCCTGTCCCGCCACAAGGGCATAAACATCAACGAGTTGGCTCTCCACACAAGAATCGCTGTCACTCCTTCAGGTATTGAAACTTGAAATACATACGTAGTAGTCTACGACCTGCATCACCCTTTTCAGTTAAAAACAGAGGTTATTCATTCGACCACATGTGTGTAATATAATTATGTGTGTTATATATTCACATAATATGATAATCTATAATACATACTTAGAATCTATACTCTGATTTCTAATTCCGTGGAATTCTGACAGCTGTCATTGTCATTTACAGATGAGTTATTTGTATGGAGAACAGGGTTAACATCTACGAAGTACGATTTTACCCCAAACGACTTTAATTCCCTGTCATCATAAAAAACCATATGCTGCGTAATAATATTACTTGTTTCGCCTTAAAATAGAAAACACCAATAGTGGAAACTAGAAAGTGCACACTAACAACAATAGAAAACAAAAGAAGCACATTGAAAAAATTTATTCAAAAATGGAAGTTGAATGACATTATCACCATAAAGTGTCTGTCAGGCATTTGTCATATCTACATGCGACAGTTGATTTTTATTTACTGTATAAGTTTTGAATTTTTTATCTTTTTTGTGGGAATTGTTTTATCTTTAGTAACATTACGAAACGTCAGGATTCCACGGAATTAGAAATCAGGGTATAGTATTATTTAAATAACATTATTTAATCAACATTGCCTATATGCGAGCAGTGTGGTGCAACACACTCAGCTTAAGCTGATTCCACCTTGGTAAGAAGAGAGACCCAAAGGCGTAGTGCCGTTCAGAGGCGGCGGAAGGCGTGGGCGATGTGGGCCCAGGCCCACGGCCTCGCGCTTCGGAGGGCCTCGCGCCCCGTAGATTTATGCATTAAACTTAAAAGCCATGAACGCGTTTTGCGGGCAGAGGGCCTCGCAAAATATATCTTGCCCACAAAAAATTTAGGTCTTGCCCCGCCACTGCCTGGTGCCGTTATAACGAATGCAAATGCAACATGAGTGTGCTGAAGTTGTTACGCAATATCAAAATATTATAGCCTTATAATTTTCAATAAAAAAAAATTGGGGACTGACTAAAATTGATTGTTTATGTCGCAAGAATTTTGTGAAAATTATGGCAAAAATAAAATTAATGTACTACTTGTTAAAGGTGAGACGTGGCGCGGACGGTGGCAAAAGAATGACATTGTCGCGAAGATCATCGCAGTGCGCGAGTGCACGCCGCGTATACAGCGCGACTTCAACGAGGAGTTCCCCAAACTGAGAATATTCTCACACCCCAATATACTGCCTGTGGTAAGTTTCTTGTCAGTATGTTAAATATACCTAATATTATATTTTTAGCAATCAGAAATATAAGCAGCAGCAGTAGTTTTATAATTTTGAAACAGTTGTAGTAATTATCACAAAGTTTTATTGTTATTGTTGACTTTAAACATAATATTCATAAGCAATATATGAGAAAAACATAAGATGCTATGCATGCCCAGAGCCTGCAAAATCATCTCCAAAAACACAGAGCCGATTAAACTCCACAGACATCCGTCCATGCACCACTTTTCATAGGCCAAAAAGGTTAAAACTATATTATAGACACTGGACACTGCGCCTAAAACATTGAAGTGAAGACAAGGTCAGACAAGGTAATTCTGTAAACCTTTGTGATATTTTTCATAAACCTCACACACTTTATTTAAGTATATAGTGGAAGTAGATAGTAGTGGTAGATTCAATTAACGATTCAAAAGTACTTGTAAAAGTTTATTTGAATAAAAAAACTTTTCTATTCTATTCTAAGTAGGGGTGAGAATGAGACAAAAAATATCAAAACCTTTTTTAGGCCAAACTTTGCTTCAACGTTTGGTTTGCATTTCATTCTCCAGTGTTTATACTTTAACCTTCTTGGGCGAATCATAAATATTGATGAGCATACTCTGTGAAACAACCACAGATCACACACTATACAGACTGCAATACCACAGTTTCAAAATAGTTAGTATGTTGTAAACAGTGTTGCTACACGACCCGTTAAAAATTGCCACTCTTTTAATATAATATTGTTTAAACACGTAATATATAATGCATTTTATTGTATCCTCATTGTCGTCGTGATGTCAGTCCACTGCTGGAAACACGTAGAAATCAGATCAATGTCTAAAGTACGAGTATCTTTATCTAAATAAACTTTCTGTTGTTGTGAACTGTGTCTGAAGAGATCCAGATGATCTCTATGGTCTGAGGCCACAAATTCCATAAACAATGTTTATACTGATTCTAGTGTGTTTTACTAAGCTCGGATTTAGTCTGAGTCCACAAAAACAATAGCAAACACGTAGTGTGGACTTTGTTAATAAAGAGCAAGAAGGTTAGAAGTATATAGTGTCTAGATAGAATATTATGATAGAATATTATGTATATTAAGTATATTCTGACACTGGAGACTGGGCCTAAAACATTGTAGTGAAGACAAGTTCATTCACCTGGGCTATTTTTTCTTTCTAGTTTTTGTATATCTCACACACTCTATTTAAGTAGGTGAGAACGAGACAAAGCAACCCCAAGACCTGTTCAAGGCCAAATTTCTTTGCTTTAACGTTTTATTTGGAGCTCAGAATCCATAGGTTTGTAGGTTTGATTCTTGCTGTCCCACCACACTCACTGTTCGCCCCACAGACCTGGAAGAAGAATTTATATAAAACTAGAGAATACCCGCGGCTTCGCCCGCGAGAATTTTGGTTTTTCACAAATCCCGAGGGAGTCGTGGATTTCCGGTTCCCATTCCCGCTCCCTTTTCTAACCTTTACACCTACTTTCAAGGAAGTTTGCTATAGTAATCTACCTATAGTTGTAGCTAGAGATTTCGGTTTTTTTCAAAATCCCGTGGGAACTGTAGATTTTTCCGGGATAAAAAGCCTATGTTTTAAGTCAGGGTATAATCTATCTCCTTTCAAAATTTCAGCCAAATCGGTTTAGTAATTGCGGCGTGATTGAGTAACAAACATCCAAACATCCAAACATCCAAACATCTAAACATCCAAACATCCACACTTTCACATTTATGATATTAGTAGGATAGTAGGAGGATTAGTAGGATAGTAGGATTAGTAGGATTGGTATTGTGATTATGTGTGATAGCTTCTGCCCGCAGCTTCGCTCGCGTAAATTTCGGTTTTGAACAAATCCCGAGGGAATCGTTGATTCCCGGTTCCCGTTCCCGATCCCTTTTCCAACCTTTATACTTTCTATCAAGGAAGTTCGCTATAATAATCTACCTATAGTTGTAGATATAGACTTCGGGTTTTTCAAAATCCCATGGGAACTGTGCATTTTTTCCAGGATAAAAAGTAGCCTATGTGTTGCCAATGCATGCAACACAGCAAACTATTGCAATAATGTGTTATGTGAACGTGATTTACCTAAGAACAGTCAGCGCCCTCTATGGCGTTTTTGGAAGATTATATCTATTTTAGTCCCACAGGAATACTTTTCCGGGATAAAAAGTAGCCTATGTTTTAAGTCAGGGCATAAGCTATCTCCATTCAAAATTTCAGCCAAATCGGTTCAGTAGTTGCGGCGTGATTGAGTAACAAACATCCAAACATCCAAACATACAAACATACAAACATCTAAACATCCAAACATCCACACTTTCACATTTATAATATTAGTAGGATAAGACTATGGAGTGAACAAAAATATGGACAGGAAAAAAATGTTCTTGAGCACATGAATATTACATTAGCTGTAACAGCGCTGCTTCGCACTGCGACCGTGCGGTGAGGGTCGCGGGTCGTGAGAGCGCTTGTCGTGTCGTGTCGCAGGTCGGGTGCTGTGTGTCGCCGCCGTCGCTGGTGGTGATCTCGCAGTACATGTCGTGGGGCTCGCTGCACGCGCTGCTACACGGCGGCGCGGGCGGGCGCGTGGTGGTGGACGCGGGCGCGGCGGTGCGGCTCGCGCGCGACGTCGCCGCCGGCATGCACTACCTGCACTCGCTGCAGCGCGACCGCGTGCTGCCCGCCTACCACCTCAACAGCAAGCACATCATGGTATGTGACATGCAACACCTACACTAGTGTAGTAACGTTACGCAACATCTTCACACACAATTCTAGCCTTAATATCGCAACGGTCATCAGGCATGGATCGAAGACCGAAAGACCGAGGTCGACGCCATACTATTGTCTCCCACCCGTTATATTATTGTCGTGCACACTCCTGACACAAAATTTCGCTTATTTAATATTAATATTTAAGGAAAATATTAGTCTTATAAAGAGGAAAAGGCTATACATACATATATGGTACACACCTCACAGATCGACGAGGACCTGACCGCGCGTATAAACATGGCCGACGCGAAGTTCTCGTTCCAAGAGCGCGGCCGCGTGTACGCGCCTGCGTGGATGGCGCCCGAGGCCCTGATGAAGCCGAGCGCCAAGCGGAACTGGGAGGCGGCCGACATGTGGAGCTTCGCTGTGCTGCTGTGGGAGCTCGCCACTAGAGAGGTGACTGATTATATTTTACGTAAAAGTTATACTTTTTCTACCTACCCTACAACTCGGCCCACGTTGGGCGCCAAGTTGTAGTACCAAAAATAAACACCAATCTAAGTACAGTACTTCAGGATAAATTATATTATTATGCATCGACCAACATCGGAAGCAATCGTTTTGTACACTACAAAAACGAGTGATAAAAGTGATTTGGTATTAAAAAACACTCGTAACAGCAATTAGTTTCAAGCCGTATTAGTCTCAAGGGGCGTAATAAATGAGAGTGAGTTGCGACTTGAATTGAACGAAGAAAAGACGCGCTCAGCGGTCTGCGGATTAACAACAGAAAATGTATTATTACTACCCAGATAAAATAACCATGGCATTAGACCAACTTCCGCATCCTAAATTCTATTAGTCTATCGTTATTAATTTTTATAGGTCCCCTTCGCTGACCTCTCACCGATGGAGTGTGGGATGAAAATAGCCCTCGAAGGGCTCCGGATCACGATCCCTCCGGGCATTTCCCCGCACATTTCCAAGCTGATCAAAATCTGCATGAACGAGGACCCTGGAAAACGACCCTCCTTCGAAATGATCTTGCCTATACTGGAGAAAATGAAACGTTGAAAACATACTACTCGACTGGAAATGTACTCCAAACTTTACAATATAAATAATAAAATTGTGCGTCTTCCCATACTTAATAGTCTGTGTTAATTTATGATGAATTACCTAACAAACCAAATGAAATAAACAATGCAAACGTTGTTGAATGCACACACTTTATGGTTGAAAATTAAATCTTTATTTTAGACCACTGAAATAACTAATGAATGTTTAGTACGTATGTACATAGTACAAGCAATAATCTTTTTGTAGAATTTATCTACGCCACTTTATAATAAGCTCTCAATTGATTTTAATGCTATCAAGATTAGGAATGTTTAAACACCATTTTCTGTTTTTGTCTTGCTAATGTAAGATACACGTGAGCAAGATGGAAATCGAAAATGGCGATTTAACATTCATATCTTATATTATTATCTTGATCGCATTAAAGGTACTACATTAGTTTTCTTTTATTGCAATGATAATAATAATTAATTCGACTACCCAATTATGTGTTGTGTTCAAATTGTAATTTCTAAGTATATGTTTCATTTAGAATTTATAAGTCCCGCAGATTGCTATTGCGCTGGAACATATTAACATCGGCATGACGTCAGATGACACTATAATATACCGTCAGCAACAATATTTTTTTTAATTAGTAAATTAAACTGAATGAATAAATAATTTTCAGGTTTTATATTAATATTATAAATGAAGAAATTATTCTAATTCTTCAACTCCGCTCATGTAATCACATTCTTGTAATTCGGAATCGGATTTTCCTCCGGAACTCCTGCAAATTAGTATTGCGCGTGACCGCCATTTTAGTGACGTCAGCAGTCAGCTCTAGATAGACCATTGACAAAAGTGTTGGCAGAGTATGCATATCGAATTTTAAATAATTATTACTAAATTCACAAATTTTGTTGCTATTGTTGTTAAGTTTCTTGTTAATTTTTATTAGTTATTGGACGAGTTTTTTATTATTAACGCAGAAAATGATAGTTATTCAGATACAACAGACTGAAAAAAAAATCTGATTCCGAATTACAAGAATGTGATTGAAGTTGAAGTTGGAATTGAAGAATTAGGATAATTTCTTCATTTATAGTTGATAATATTATATAAAAGCTGAAAATTATTTGTTCATTCAGTTTAATTTTCTTCTAAACATTTTTTTGTTGCTGACGGTATATTTTAGTGTCATCTGACGTCACGCCGATGTTAATATGCCAAGGTTACAGCGCAATAGAAATCTGCGGGGGTTATCTCTGGGGTTATATAAAATCATATTAAATCATAACCTGCTTGATGCATGTTGCATCAAGTCAACAAGTAGTATTTTCTATGATATAAGCCTGACGGATGTTGTATTTCCGCCTTAATATAGTTTGCTCGTAAAACCTACACCTGAACATTAATAAATGTACACAAGGGAGCAAAGTTGGAGGTGTATGTACCTCCAACTTTGCTCCCTTGTGTAACGTACTGTATACGTAATGTAATCTTAGTTTTACGAAAAAATTTACAGACGTGCTCGACAGTAAGCCGTGCTAGTGCCATTTACAGACGTAAAATCAAATATGTATTTGCAAACTAAACGTGACTTTATTGTACAAAAAATATATTTTGAAGAGCATCATACAGCTGCCAGTATTTTGTTGTTGTTAGTTATAGGTTGTATTTTTAATTTTTTTTTAATTGTTTTATTGTACTAAGTATATTTTTAAAACAGTACACACCATTATACAGATGCAATAGTGTAAAAGCCTGAATTTATATTATAAAATAAACATATTGGTGCTAAAAAATCAAATGATTATTTAACACATTTGTATAATTATTTAATAATTGTATCGTAATACATACCTATTATAAACTGTATAGGTAGATAATTAATATCTATACATATAATAAAATCGTAGAATTGCCGTATCTGTACATTGAAGATTTTTGCAAAATAATAACTGGGGGATGTTAGGGATAAGTAATAGAACGTAAAAAAGCTATTTTTGAAATTTTTGTCTGTTTGTCTGTTTGTCTGTATGTTTGTGCGCGCATCACGTAAAAACTACTGAATGGATTGAAATGAAACTCGGCATGATTTAAGTTAATACTATGGAGTAACATATAGGATACTTTTTATCCCGAAATTCAGCACGATTCCCTTGGGAGAGGGGATGATAGGCAAAATGTGTACTTAGCTGTAATTCGTTAACGGGTGATCCGATTTCATTCATTCTTTTTTTGTTAGAAAGTAGATACTTTAAAGACTACAGGCTAATCTCCGAAAGGCTGGACCGATTTTGATGGGACTTTCACTGGCGGATGTTTACATTTTGATGTACCTAAACATCCGCCAATGAACTTTTAACAGTTTTTAGCAAGGTTTAAGCTCAAAGGAGCATAGGAAAAACAAAATGATTCCCACGTGATTATTAAAATCAATATCCACGCGAACGAAGTCGCGGGTATCCGCTCGTATATTACTAAGAAAATTATGCAATACATTCAAGTAATAGGATCTTACGTTCATACAGCTCATAAAGCTTTTAGCGTTATTTTGAATAATAATACTAGAAGTTTGACATGAATCTCTTAAATCTTAAAATAGAGAGTACTAGCACAGGGTACCTACAGAGGGGAAGCTTCTAGTAAGCGGCCCACTGTAGGTACACTCACACATATGCGCATGTTTGTCACCAACTGTACCGGTTAGTGGAACGAGCGCGCGTCCGTGAACCGTTGGTGAGTGTGTTTGTGTGAGTATACCTACAGCGGGCCGCTTGTGGAAGCTTCCCCTCTGTAGATTTACTACTCGTGTGGTACTAGTAGTACTGATAATGCAATTTATCTGGAAAATTTATTTTATAAGATTTTTTTGAAAAGTTACGAACAGACAGGACATATTGAAAAATGTTGTAAATCACTGTCAATTTTTTATTATTACCTATCAAGAAGGTTAAAGTATTCAACACTGGAGAACAAAATGCAAACAAAACAAATGAAGTAAAGAAAGACCTTGAACAGGTCTGGATTTTTTTGTCTCGTTCTCAGCTATAGATAGTGTGAGGTATAGAAAACAAAAAAAAATATCCCATGTGAATGTCCTTGTCTTCACTACAATGTTTTAGGCGCAATCTCCAGTGTCTACATAGAATATATAGTTATAACCTCCTTGCCTATTATCCTTTAAAATTATTAATAATTAATTTATATTTTGACAGATTTTTATTTATACTTATTGTGTGCACAGAATGGCATGTATTTGCTTGAAAATAGTTGTATGTGCCTTATATACAAAGAAAATGTGTAAACTGACTTATAAAATAATAATATTAACGTCCTTTATATTTACAAATAATAGTTAATCGATACTAAATTATATTTAGAGATTATAATATTTAATTAAATATTTTTGATGTGAAAAAATATGTTAAAACTGAAATAAACTAACGATTTTGTAATAATACGTTGTTTTCTTTTATCATACAAATATTTTAAAAATGTTGTAAACCGTTCATCGAATATGTATTTATTTTCTAACTCTTAAGTTTAATGTTAGTTAGTTTATGAAACGGTTGCATAATAGAGGTTATTAAAACATGAGTGTGAGTTTAAACAACGAGCCGCAGGTGAGTTTTTTAATAGTATCACACGAGTGTTTTAATACCTAATTATGTAGAGTTTTATACACTACTTTATCTAAACTCATATCTTAAAATCCAAACCATAAAATCTTGGTAATATTTGTCGTGAGTTTTCCTTGGTTTTGCTGGCAAAAGATTGTTGGTTGGTGGTCAGGTGGAGTTAAATTCTCTTCTACTGAAGAGAACCTGACCTTTTCACTGCTAGACATTTTTCCGCACAATAAAAACCACGTCTTGTAAAGTTTTGAGTAACAAAAACAAATAAAAAATTTAAATAATATAACTAGCGTATGGCGCCAAAATTTAGTTGTTTGTTACAAAATGTGCGTGCAGACCGTAGTGTCAGGTGATGTCTATTGTCTATGGTCAATTATGGTAGCGCCACACTCTGGCCGCCGCGCCGTCGCGTCGTCTAAATAAAATCCAGGAATAAAATATGCTCTTTATTAATTCGTATAATATCTAAAATTATAGTAGGTAATACAATAGCACACATTAATAGCCATAGGGCATAGGCAATACAATACGTCTCACGTAAACGGCCAAAGAGGTCGCGCGAATTTCCCGCCATGGCTCAAAAATCTAGAACCCAGAGTCGTGACTTGACCTCTATAATAGAGAAAAAATTATTTTATAGCATTATTTTGCAAGAATTTCCTAACAAAAAAGTGTTAACATGATTTTTTTTTTAAATATTATAGATGTATGTGAATAAAGTAGACCAATATACCTATATACATTCTGATTTCTTAATCAGGATTTTAAGATATGAGAGTAGATAAAAGTGATTTTTTTGTTTGTTTAAAATGTTGCAACTTGCAGCTGATAAAAACATTTTAAGGTGACCAAATAATTAAATTGCGGTTGTCTTGCTGGCTAGTGGCTAAATGTTACCAGCAGGTCTATATGGAGACAGAAGGTCGTTTGAATTCCCGGGTGCTGCACAAGTAATAGAGTACATAATGCAATAAAACTCTAAAATGCAGCAAAAATGAAAATAAAACGAGAGCTAGGTATATGCAATTCCGATTTTCCCACCAAAACTCATATTGTTTTGCTTTAGAATTTAACCCACTTTACAGAATATCTTGTTTATAATCGTTCAATCATTCTCACCCATGAACCTATAGAAGTGGACTTGGCATAATGTCCTATAGAAAATAGTGGATCGGAAAATAGCTTAAGCTTATCAAAATTTTCATAAGTGTGTAAGAGACAACACTACATTTTTAAACATAACAATAAAACAGATCGTGGCAGAAATTTTATTGCACTTCCCTTAAGATGGCCTCCCTAAAATGTATACATGAACACTCACACACGCACAACTTGAGACATCACAATGAACACGCGCCATTTTAGTTGTAGGATTGTGCGTGTTGAGTGTATTTTTGGCACGTTTTTAAGGTAGGTATGCCTACTCTACTTATTATTATTATCTCTATGTTCTCAGCATTCTTCAGCCGTAAAGTTGGCAATTTCAAATGTCAAAAATATGACATTTGCATTTGGTGTTGTTTCAAACGTCAAAGTGACAGTGAAGGTGACCGTAATGTAAATAGCGACGCCCCATTCCCTAAACCAAATAAATCAAGATTTTGGAATACTCATCAAATTCATTTTATTAAAATATGCGTATACTACAACTATTTCAGTCTCCGAAAATATTTGTACTATACAGTGAGCGACGAGTGTCTTATGAATAATCTTTGTGCTATCATTAATTATTATGGAACCTAACCGTGCCGGGTCGAACTTTTTGCCTCGAATTACAGACGTCGAATGGAAATTAGAAGTCCTAACAAACACGCCTGGTGTTGGGTCAGACAATGTAATATATACTGTAGTGTTAAAAACAGACGGAGAAGATATACGGTTCACATGTGGAACACAACAGTTGCAAGATTTAGTGTACAAATTGAAAGACTTGGTGAGACATTGTGAGAAAGCCAAAAGTGAACTAGGATGAACAAACCGATGGATAAATATTGAAAGAATCCAATAAAACGTGCTTCTATTGTAAATAGTTGGTTTGTGATATGTATAATAGAAGGCCATAATTTAATTTCTTTTATATTATATTCTGTACATTTTATTTGTATAAGTACCCATTAAAATAAGTGAATAAGACTAATAATGATTTTTTTTCATAATCACGTTTTTATAGTAAAGACCAAACCTGGGCAGGCAATGAATTGTAGTGTGGCTAAACTATAGAGATAATTTGTGTTACACTGGTGTGCCCAAGCCATCTGGGCGCAAAACAGTTAACTGCCCAGCCACAGATGGTGCATGATGGCTCTAGCTAACAATTAAATAATGAATTCTTAAAAGAACTTGAAAATTTGACTAATTATAGAATAGTTTTCAAGAAAGATGAAAGTAAAAATAAAAACAATTTGCCGTACTAAAAATAACTTTATTTAAAAATATCATAAAAGAGAACATAGACACAAAAAAAACAATTCCTTTGCACAAAACACATCACAGATTAACTAAAAATGACTAAATATAATAATGTAGTATGCTGCATTAACTCTATATTAAAACTTATATTCTACCCAATTTAGTCGGCTCTTCCAAGTTACACTCTTGAGAATTGTTAAGTTGAGATCAGATAATCAGAAATTCAGTCAAATCAAGCAAGGTACATATACTCTGATTTTTAATTCAGTGGAATTCTGACAGCTGTCATTGTCATTCACAGATGAGTTATTTGTATGGAAAACAGGGTTAACATGAAACATCTACGAAGTACGATTTTACTCCAAACTACTTTAATTCCCTATCAACATAAAAAGCCCTAAGCCGCATAGTAATATTAGTTGTTTCGCTCTAAAATAGAAATCGCTAAGAGTGGAAACTAGAAAGTGCACTAACAGCAATAGAAAACAAAAGAAGCACATTGAAAAAAATTATTCAAAAATGGAAGTCGAATGACATTATCACCATGAAGTATCTGTCAGGCATTTGTCATATCTACATGCGGCAGTTGATTTTTATTTACATAAGTTTTGAATTTTTTATCTTTTTTGTGGGAATTGTTTTATCTCTGGTAACATTACGAAACGTCAGAATTCCTCAGAATTAAAAATCAGAGTATACATACAGTACTATCCGGACAATTAGTTGCAATAGTTATCAGCTATAATGTGGAGCTACTAAACAATATGTTATTCCTACCCTTAGCTTCAATACCATCAATGTAAAATGGTTGCTGCCATATTGCAGATTTAAGAGGGTAGTCAATTAATCATATTTAACCAACTTCCAAACAGGAGGAAGTTCTCAATTCAGCATGTATTTTTTTTGTAGTAATACTAACTTATTTTTTTATTTTATGCAATTTTTTATGTATAACATCTTGCATGTACATAATATATATAAAAACAATAAATATGAATATGGATTAAAGGAAAAATTTAGTTTTATTGCAAAATTGACACATTGGTGGTTTTGTATCCTGAAGAACAATATTTATGATGTATGATTTAAGTGATGCTATAGACTTGACAAGTTTATAGGCTGATGGATTTTATAATTACACTTTGAAATATAGGTTTTCGAGCATTATGTATTGAAGAGTAATTTACTTTATACAAGATGCTACATTTTAATGGACATATAAAAATATGAGTTCAACAATATATTTTTTTAGTTAACAATTTTCCAGTCAAGTCAATTTATCAAGTCAATCCATGTAAATTGATAACATAAAATCTTATTTGTAACTAGATGATGCCCACGGCTTCGCCCGTGTGGATTTAGGTTTTTAAAAATCCCGTGGGAACTTTTGATTTTCCAGAACAAAAAGTAGCTTATCTGTAGAAACCCGTCCCCAAAACGGAAAAATCCCGTGGGATCCCCACGATTTCGGAATACAATTCCTTACAGCATTAGGGTTGAGGAGTTGGATATGTACCTACTCGAGTTCATTCAACGATAAAGTCTTTAATTGGTACCCCCAATATCAATTTAAATAACCGAAAGTTTCTAAAACCCATTAGTTTTGGGGATTAGGTCCCCTACAGCATCAGGATTGAGGAGTTGGAATCCAAATTTTTTTATAGAACAGGGTCGCAATGTTTCTCTATCGATTAAAAAAAAAATTACGCAAATCGGTTCAGAAATCTCGGAGATATCGGTGTACATAGGTAGAAAAACACAACTCCTCCTTTTTTGAAAGTCGGTTAAAAAAGTAGCCTATGTTACTCCCTGGTTAATTCTCTACTTGTATGTGAAGGTCCCGTCAAAATCGGTTCAGCCGTTCCGAAGATTAGCCCGTTCAAACAGACAGACAGACAGACAGACAGACAGACAGACAGACAGACAGACAAAAATTTTAAAAACGTATGATTTGGTTATGGTAGCGTTCAAATAACCATATGAGCTTAATATGAGGTAGTTATTTCGATATTACAGACAGACACTTCAATTTTATTTATTAGTATAGATGTAGACTCGCTTTTAAGAGTGCAACCTTTTATTTCATTTGCTTTTCAAAAATTATCTTAAAATATCACATTATTAATCAACAGCTACATACACTAATTCTCACCAAATAATGAACATTATTTTGACAGTGATGTATATTCAGACTTAAGAATTTAACATTATTTTTAGTGATGCCTTTACTAGAAATTGTTTTCTATACCTACTATTTTAATATTTAGGCCCAAATATTAAAATGAACAGCTTTGAGTTATTTTATTACCTTATAGAAAAATATGTGCCCTATTTGCAATATGTTGTGATCCAATGTTATGGAAATATTAATTATAACTTAGTAAGCTTTTTATTTGTATTTAACAAGAGCTTTTCAGTCGAAAATTAAATTAATTTTATTAGCAGTCATTTCTAACAATGCAGCAGTAATAATTAATTGCTTAATTACTTATTATAACCACTACAAATAACTAGTTAAAAACATTTAGTGATAATAACTTAACAGTAGAAAAACATAAATCCAGCAAACGTTCAAAGAACAAAACCTTATTGGAATCCATTTAGTAAATATAAATATACTTAATATAAATACACAACACACAAAAAAGTTCATAATTTTGGGGATTGTATCACAAAATATTTTTATAGCATCTACAGCTATTACAGGCAATTAGTAATTTTAGTCAAACATTAATAAGCAAATAATATAAACTAAAGATAAAAGTCAGTAAGGCTAATAAGTCAATATAATAAGGCTGGTTGGCACTTCTGCCATATTCTTACGATTCAGTTAGCAAAAATAAAAATTGAACCTTTACATTACAAACTAGGAAATCTCAACAGATCTTTTTAAAAATCACGATCAGATTATAAATAACAATTGAAAAAACCAATAAGAACTGGTACCTAAAAAATATTATTATTATCTCAACAGCTACCATGTTTTTGTGATTTTTCTATTTATTTTAATTACAGCTTTGTAATGTACTACAAAATTCTAACATTATAGGAAAAATAAATACTGAAATGGTACTTTCTACTAATCAATATTATCTTGTCTCTTAATAGTTTTTGACCTTATATTGGACGATTTGAAGAGATGAACAGTTTTACAACATAGCGTTGACTACATTTTAGCTTTATAACTATGTATAAACATCACTGATTTTGATTCAATAAAACAATAGCAGATTTTGTCGTCACATGATAAGTTACAGTTTTTTGTAGATATTATTGAAAAATTAGTTTTGCAAAACATAATTTATGTATTTATTTACTGACGGTTTTACATGACATTAGGTCAGGTAAAACCGCCAGTAACGCCAAAATAAGATAATAAACTTTTAAATAGCTGTGATAGCCGAGTGGTTAGGACGACCGACTTCTAATCGGAGGTCGTGGGTTCGATCCCGGGCACGCACCTCTAACTTTTCAAAGTTATGTGCATTTTAAGTATTTAAATATCACTTGCTTTAACGGTGAAGGAAAACATCGTGAGGAAACCTGCATGCCTGAGAGTTCTCCATAACGTTCTCAAAGGTGTGTGAAGTCTGCCAATCCGCTTGGCCAGCGTGGTCGACTATGGCCAAAACCCTTCTCACTCTGAGAGGAGACCCGTGCTCTGTAGTGAGCCGGTAATGGGTTGATCATGATGATGATGATGAAACTTTCTGCAAAGTATTCAATTATTGTTTAGTAATGTTTAGTAGCAAAAAGGCACTAACACTTTGCAGAATGTGTATCGGCCTTTAAATCATAGCAACATTTGTAATACAATATGTATAAAATATTATGTAATCAACTAATCACACAGTGAAGTCAGTGACAGGTTTTGCATACATTGAGGAGAACAGCACGGTTCCGCTTTTTAACCGAATTCCAAAAAAGAGAAGGTCGTTTTTTTAAATTATGAATGATAATAAAAAAAAGTTGAAGAAATCGGGGGAACTCCTCAAATTTTTTTGGTATATTGAAATCGGTTTATTTTTATTAAAATATGGTTTGTTATTAACTGTTCCTATGGTAGGTATATTTCATCCGATAAGGTGAAAATATATACTAACTGCTCATCCACACGTTCGCCAACATGCTGGCCCATCTTATGGCCCAATATGTTGGCCCAACGTGTAGAGCGGGAGTTGGAAGGTATTGGAACGATGGCCCGCAAGTTGGCGCGAGATCCATTTCGTGTCGGTACATCAAAGGGTTTGGGACAAGAGTTTGGCCGCACCATCCACACGTTGGAGGCAAGTTCAGTTTGCTACGAGCTCTCAGAGTGATCGCACGCATGCACGTCTTTTATATTTTATATTCACGCGTCGTAACTAGTATAATGTGCACAAAATGGCAGTGATAATGACCAACGAAGAAACTTTTTGCTTTATAGAGCCCTACTAAGCCGAAAATTGTTTGTGGAACCCAAGAAATAAAATCACAAAAATAAAAAATACAATTTTCGTATACACATTAACGTAGTTGCGGTATGCTGTGAATAATTAAACCGCAGCAGCTGTTAACGTCTCAATATTCAATTTAGTAAATACGTCCGCACATTGGCCCTAACCGGAGCATACTGAACGACCTTCCAACGTGTGGACGCGAACACAAACTCCTCGCCCAACACCTTCCAACATAATATCCGCCATCATGTTGGCCAACGTGTAGAGGCGCCTCAAGGCGAATTCATCTTAAAGTGAGAAGAACTTGAGGAATGCGGCCGGCGGCACCGGGTGCGGCGCCAGCGGCCCGCCCGCCTCCTTCAGCCGCTCGCGGTACTCGGGACACTACAATACAATACAATACAAACAAAATCAATACAATAAAAATCAATGCCACTTTTCGTTGTAATTTAATAACTCAAGAACAGGCTCACCTAACCAAACCAAATGTTTAGGCGTTGTTCGGACTATTTAGTAGATGGTTTATGTGAAGTTTGCACAAAATCGGTCGAGCGGTTCTTCATTTATCACATTTTTTTATCAATGGGTTCCTGGATGGTTCGAAAACACAGTTACCGGGTAGGTACAGGTAACCCACCGGGTCTCGGCAGGTGGCGTTGATGTCGGTATGTCACCGGGCAAGATGACGTCTGCCAGGTCCGCTAGTTATATTATAATTATCATATATATTATCACTAATATTATTATAAATGCGAAAGTAACGATCTGTCTGAATATTAATTACGCTTTCACGCCTAAACCGCTGAATCGATTTAAACGAAATTTGGTACAGAGATAGATTAGACATTGGAGAAGGACATAGGTTACCTTTAGTTGCGAAAAAATGGTGTGAATGGGTTGAAATAGGAGTCTGTCGTATACTATAAAAGAAGCTTAACTTAAATATGTAAAGTAGACAACACTATATATAGTATGGCGCTACAAAGATTATCTGTCATATAATGCTTAAAGTTCTTTCTTGTCTACGCCACCGACCTCGACACGTCACACAGCAAATGTGTCATTTTGCTCCTAAACTTTAACCCAAGAACCCACAACATAACAGAGTCTGTCATTATATTAAAGATAAAACCATGAAACTTTGTATTTAGGCACTCGATAAGAGATAAATACATAATCCAGCATGGAAAAGAATTCCCCTGGGAATGAAGGGCATCAGCTAGTATATAATAATATATTAGTGAACAAAGTGATAACCTGATCAGCTATACAGGGGTGTCCCAGCGACCTCCAGAACAGGCACTTGCAGTGTCGGCACAATGAGAGGGTCTCTGCGTACTGCGCGTCCTCCCGCAGCCCATACAGCCTGCAATACGACACATTATATTATGGCGCTACAAAGATTCCCGACACATTATGTTATGGCGCTACAAAGATTCTTGACATATTATTTTATGGCGCTACAAAGATTCCCAACACATTATGTTATGGCGTTACAAAGATTCCCGACACATTATGTTACGGCGTTACAAAGATTTCCAACACATTATGTTACGGCGTTACAAAGATTCCCAACACATTATGTTATGGCGTTACAAAGATTCCCGACACATTATGTTACGGCGTTACAAAGATTCCCAACACATTATGTTACGGCGTTACAAAGATTCCTAACACATTATGCTACGGCGCTACAAAGATTTCCAACACATTATTATGTTATGGCACTACAAAGATTCCCGACACTTTATGTTATCGCGCTACAAAGATTCCCGATACATTATGCTATGGCGCTACAAAGATTCTCGACACATTATTATGCTATGGCGCTACAAAGATTCCCGACACTTTATGTTATCGCGTTACAAAGATTCCCGACACATTATGCTATGGCGCTACAAAGATTCCCGACACATTATTATGCTATGGCGCTACAAAGATTCCCCTTCACTTTACGTTATGCCGCTACAAAGATTCCCGACACATTATTATGTTATGGCGCTACAAATATTCCCGATACTTTATGTTATCGCGCTACAAAGATTCCCGACACATTATGCTATGGCGCTACAAAAATTCCCGACACATTATGCTATGGCGCTACAAAAATTCCCGACACATTATTATGTTATGGCGCTAAAAAGATTCCCGACACATTATGTTATGGCGCTACAAAGATTCCCGACACATTATGTTATCGCGCTACAAAGATTCCCGAAACTTTATGTTATCGCGCTACAAAGATTCCCGACACATTACGCTATGGCGCTACAAAGATTCCCGACACAAAAAAAATATTAAACAGAAAAATTGTTCCCAATTATTTTTCTATTATTTTTATAGTGAATTTAGACTAAATACTCAAATTAATATTGACCTACCTAATAAATAATAATAATATTACTCACTTCCGCAGCTGGTGGAAGAGCTTCTTCCAGTCGACGTCCTTGGCGTCGCTCTTGGGCAGCGAGTCCACCTGCTGCCGCGTGAAGTGGAAGCTGACCAGCTCGCGCCACACGCGCTGCTCCGAGCACAGCGACGCCATCACCGGCCACGCCGATGACGCCGACTACAGACATTTAAACATATTTTTTACCCGACTGGGCGACACAAAGGAAGTTAAGGGTGAGGGTGAATAAATGTTGAATAAGTAGTAGCAGGCGTTACTTTGCGGAAATCTATACTAATATAATAAAGCGGAAGAGTTTGTTTGTTTGAACGCGCTAATCTCAGGCACTACTGGACCGATTTCAAAAATTCTTTCACCGTTGGATATGTAAGTGATCCTTAAGCGCTATAGGCTATATATTATGTACCACGGGCGAAGCCGGGGTGGACCGCTAGTCCATAATATACGATGAAAAGCCAAAATTATTTTCCTACTAGCGGTCCGCCCCGGCTTCGCCCGTGGTACATATATAGCCTATAGCACTCAAGGATCACTAACATATCCAACGGTGAAAGAATTTTTGAAATCGATCCAGTAGTTCCTGAGATTAGCGCGTTCAAACAAACAAACTCTTCCGCTTTATTATATTAATACTAGATGATGCCCACGGCTTCGCCCGTGTAAATCCACACGGTTTTTGAAAATCCCGTGGGAACTTTTGATTTTCCAGAACAAAAAGTAGCTTATCTGTAGAAACCCGTCCCCAAAACGGAAAAATCCCGTGGGATCCCCACGATTTCGGAATACAATTCCTTACAGCATCAGGGTTGAGGAGTTGGATATGTACCTACTCGAGTTCATTCAACGATAAAGTCTTTAATTGGTACCCCCAATATCAATTTGAATAACTGAAAGTTTCTAAAACCCATTAGTTTTGGGGATTAGGTCCCCTACAGCATCAGGATTGAGGAGTTGGAATCCAAATTTTTTATAGAACAGGGTCGCAATGTTTCTCTATCGATTAAAAAAAAATTACGCAAATCGGTTCAGAAATCTCGGAGATATCGGTGTACATAGGTAGAAAAACACAACTCCTCCTTTTTTGAAAGTCGGTTAAAAAGTAGCCTATGTTACCCCCTGGTTAATTCTCTACTTGTATGTGAAGGTCCCGTCAAAATCGGTTCAGCCGTTCCGAAGATTAGCCCGTTCAAACAGACAGACAGACAGACAGACAGACACAAAAAATTTAAAAACGTGTGATTCGGTTATGGTAGCGTTCAAATAACCATATGAGCTTAATATGAGGTAGTTATTTCGATATTACAGACAGACACTTCAATTTTATTTATTAGTATAGATAAGTAAATAAGTAATAAGTATAGATAATTCGCAAAAAAACGTGGGCCGATTTTGATCATGATTCGTCATCGATACGTCTATCGACTTGTCCTAATTTTGCGAGTGTCACTGAAGACATGGCATGGCATTCTCACAATATGACGACAACCAGACGCCATATTGTAAAAAAGAAAAAGTGAAAGTCAACGAACTATGTTAACATAATATGTTAATGTAACACTTACATCTAAATCCCTGTGATCCGATATCCTCAACAGAATCTCCCTGATGCACTCCTCAGGCAAATCGTGAAGTTTAGGCACTACTTCTGGTCCCGGCTGAAACAAATACGTGGTAAAACATCACTGATAAACTATACCTAAACTTTTCATAGATATCAGTGGCGTGCACAGGGTTTGATGCCAAGGCATGCAAAAGATTGTTATTTTAAAAATTTCTACTTTTATCTCTAAAATAGTATCTAAGCAGTGCTTTTCAGTGGGACCAGGAGGGCTATTCTCTAACTTAGTTACCAACTGAAAATAGTTGCCAACGAATTAGTTTGATATACATTGCTGTTTTAATGTGCAAAATGAAATCACTGTTTATATTTTCACACAGTATAACAACAATGTATATCGAACTAATTCGTTGGCAACTATTTTCAGTTGGTAATTAAGTTACAGAATAACCCACCAGGTGAGCAATGCTTTTCTGTCTTTATGAAGTGCACGCCACTGTCATGGAAAAAACCGTAGGTGAGGTACCCTTTAAAACAGCTTATCGTTACAGTAATTTGCATATAGAACCAATAATGATGGGATTAATAATGGGATTTTGTAAATTTGTCGTATCTTGGTTGGGTCTTCTTAGGTTGGGTATCTAAGTTCGGAAAAATTCAATAATGTGAAAAAATTGGAAATTAGGTACGCTTAAATTACACCGAGCGGCAAGTGTATATTTCGAATACCCAATTTCAAAGTTTTCCGCTTATTGAATTTTTGAACTAGTGGTAGTCTGCTAGGAAATGTCGAAAATCCTGCGAAAATTTTAAGCGAAACTAGAGGTGGGGCTCATGTTTATTGTGATCTGTCATTTCCATGACAAAGTTTTGAAACGGAATACCTAATGTCAATGTAATTCTCAGCAAGCTTGTTTGAAAGCCCTGAGTATGAATTAATTTATTTGGAGAGTTACTAAGGAGAATACTATATTTAAATACTTTCGCGTCGCGTAGAAAATCAAAAATTGGTTCTATTTAGTGCTTTTGGCGATGTCATGGTAAAATATTGGCCTCTATTAATAATAGAAGAATCAATACAATATGTCTAGGTTCCAAGGTTTCGACCATGGCGTTTCCCAACGGAAAGTGCAATATTGGCACACTTCCACAAAAGGTGAACAAACGATATCAGACGAGTCCCAGGTCACACGGAGCTTGTGGATACAAGCGGCGCAATATCGCAGTCGTGTAAGAGGGAATTGGTTTTCACCAACTTTTAAGGACCTAAACGCTACGGATGATGTTTAGACTTAGGTGACGTCTTACGGTAAGGGGTCCTTACTTAAGGCCTCAGTTCTTTCTATATGTATTCTGTTTAACAGTGGCGGATTAGATGTCAACAGCGCTCTAGGCAGTATGTCAATGTTTGGGTAAATTGTTTCAAGTTCTTTATGCCTTATAACCTTTGGGTGTTCCTTCCTCTGGCGCCCCTTTGTAATCTCGCGCCCCTAGGCATGCCTAGTTTGCCTAAAAGATAATTCGCCACTGCATATGTTATATCTTTGGAAGCTATGTCAAGCCGTCATCTTCTATACTAATAAATAAAATTGAAGTGTCTGTCTGTAATATCGAAATAACTACTTCATATTAAGCTCATATGGTTATTTGAACGGTACCATAACCGAATCACACGTTTTTAAAATTTTTGTCTGTCTGTCTGTCTGTCTGTCTGTCTGTCTGTCTGTCTGTCTGTCTGTCTGTCTGTCTGTTTGAACGGGCTAATCTTCGGAACGGCTGAACCGATTTTGACGGGATTTTCACATATAAGTAGAGAATTAACCAGGGAGTAACATAGGCTACTTTTTTAACCGACTTTCAAAAAAGGAGGAGTTGTGTTTTTCTACCTATGTACACCGATATCTCCGAGATTTGTGAACCGATTTGCGTAATTTTTTTTTTAATCGTTAGAGAAACATTGCGACACTGTCCTACAAAAAACTTGGATTCCAACTCCTCAATCCTGATGCTGTAGGGGAACTGATCCCCAAAACGAATGGGATTTAGGAACTGTCGGTTATTTAAATTGATATTGGGGGTACCAATTAAAGACTTTATCGTTCAATGAACTCGAGTAGGTACATATTCAACTCCTCAACCCTGATGCTGTAAGGAATTGCATTCCGAAATCGTGGGGATCCCACGGAATTTTTCCGTTTTGGTGACGGGTTACTACAGATAGGCTACTTTTTGTTCTGGAAAATCAAAAGTTCCCACGGGATTTTTAAAAACCTAAATCCACACGGGCGAAGCCGTGGGCATCATCTAGTCTATAATAAGTTCAATGAGTACTAGGCGATCATAAAATGCCAACAGCTACACTTACCTCTTGTATACGTATGCTATTAGCGATGTGGTTAATCCTAGCGATGGCGTGGTCGTGGTGTCCCCACAAGGCGCGGGAACCCAAGGGTCGACCCCAGCACGCTCGCCGCTCCGCTTCGCGCAGAGCGGACAAAGCTACTAGCAGCGCTCGAAGCGCGTTGAGGTTCTGTTTCGATTGTGCAACTGTGAAAAGGAAGAAAGTCGTGCAACTGTGAAAAGGAAGAAAGTCTGAAAACATTTGGAGACAAGTGGAAATTAAAAATTTAAATCACCCCCGACATCTGGACTTTATGGCCTATGATTACAATATAATCATTATCTCTTAGACCTTTAATTGAGACCATTCCAATGAGCTCAATCACGATACCTCTGCTGTAAGTTGCTGAGGAATTGGGTTTGCAAATAACAAGAAAATTCTCAAAAAAAAATCCCATCTCTCATGAGCTGATGACCTTGAAACGGCTGAACCGATTTTGATAAAACATGTTCAAGAACTATCGCTAAAAACATGCTTTCAAAAAAAGAAAACCGCATTCAAATCACCCGTTTAAGAGCTACGGTGTCACAGACAGACAGACACACATAGCGGTCAAACTTTTTGCGTCGGGGGTTAAAAAGGAAATGTATCGAATAAAATTCGAAAATGAAGAAAATTAATCAGTTTAAAACATATTATTTTTTAATTTATTCAGTAATTCATCGAAGATTTTTTACCTTGATCAGCCAGCTGCTCGAGCATAGACAACAGCAGTTTCTGCGCTGCCCCCGGCAGATTGGTCAGCTTCTGTCCTCCCAGTAGAAGCTCTAACAGCGCGCAGATGTAATTGAACCTGCGCACGTCGCGCACGGCGGACGAGAAATCCAACCGCCGCACCGCCTCGGACAAGCCGTTGAAGCCCGCAATCTGCGGGAGATTGGAGAGTTTCACTTCAATTACGTTACGGTGTTGATTACTTCCTGTGGCTTATGATTGCTTGGTACTTTTTAATGGGTTTCGACCGCGTGTTTTCACTTTTTACCCGACTATGGAAACGGAAGGAATGATTTAGCAATTTCTACTACGTTGCATGTAAAAAGCTCATCAGCTGTTCTCTGAGTAGACCTGGGCAGGACCTGGGAGTCAACTTATGTTTGCCTGGTAGTTTTAAATGAGTTTCGACCGCGTGTTTTCACTTTTTACCCGACTATGGAAACGGAAGGAACGATTTGGCTATTTCTAACTATATTGCATGTATAAAGCTCATCAGCTCGTTCTCTCAGTCAACCGATAGTTCACATAGTTGTTCCTAGTAGTCCACACACCGCGATCTTGTACCGCCTGTTCCTGTATAAACACCATGCAACTAGAAAATATTACTAAACACACACGAACATCGCAATATTAATCGATTGTATTTGTTAAATTTTGCCATAAACACGTACTAACAGTCGAAGGTTCAATCTTATCAACAAAGCTGCGTGGATATCGCAAGATTAAAAGGGATCATTAACTCTTCAAGGGCAGACGCTACTCGAAAGATCACAGATCCCCTATGCACCACCCCCTTTTATTAACTACCCTGTGCCATTGTTGCTATACTCTGTACGCTCTTTGGAATTGGCTGGAAAAAGGGAAGCTAGGAACTATCAGATATTAAAAAATCCTGCCCTAAGGTTCAAATATTTTTTCTTATTTTCGGATGATGAATACGTGAGAGCGAAAATGTACAGTGACCTGCCGAAAAAATGGAATACTTATACTGGTATACTCATTTCAAATTGACTTCAAGGAATAAAGGAATATTTTGTCAAAGTAGTCTACTGCTCAAGATTTTCTTAAGACTTCAACATTGTCGGTAAACTAATTTCAATTTTGCTTTGTCTATCGGTCAGTCATTAACTCTAGCCCAGTTTTATTACTGTGTTAGAATTACAAATAACCCCACTTAAGCACACAGATAAATAAGTACATCCTCAATGAGCAAACTTCATTTGGATCACATATTCACATCAAAGTCAAAGTTCGACGTTGCAATTTTGATAGAATTAACTTAAAAACGTCAAGCATGGTCATACACATAGAAACCTTATAGATTAAGATTCCTAATGATTTAAAAAGCAAAGCAATTTCTTTTCACTTTAAAGTAGGACTGAGGCCATCGGATGAATTTAAAAGAGATCAGGAAAAGTACACAAGTACTTACAAAACGAGGCACGAGTAATGCCGTAAAAATGGGTCAGGGACTTACGTGCGACACGGGGCCATACCTCGGTCGAGGCGGCCTCTGTGGAATTTGCTTCGGCATTGAGTTAGGAATTTCAGGACCGAAGAAGATTAAAAGGCAAACCAACCGCAGCATAGAGAGGAGCTTGAATAGTTTGCTTTGTCTCCACTTGAGAACATACCTATTTCAAACGACAAAAAGTTTCCTGTGAAGGAATCTCGTGGAACGAATGTCGGATGGGTGTAGGATTCTTTTATTCTTTTACAAGTTAGCGGTTTTAGTTAGTCTTACATATAAACACGTAAATCTGGGAGATGTATTTATTTATTTATTTATGTCAGTTCATTAGCATGCAACAAAAAATTTTTGGGTTAGTATCCGTCACTGTATAGACTTTACCTCTCTTGTGCATTTGATGGTGATGTGACAGTGGGGTGGTATTCTTGCGACTACATCGTCTGACCCTTTCTCCCCTTCTTCACTGGTTCCTATCCTGCAAACAAAATGTACAGTAAGCAAAATTTTCACAGGAACCACTATTTAAAATTAAAAATCAGCGCTATTATGCACCCTATTCAAATTCGGCTATCGAACACTCACGGAGTGAGTGCAAAAGATTGTCACACTTATAATACTATTGCCAATATCACACATTATTATAACTTTCCCAATACCAAACTAGTTATTCTAAGTGATATTGACTTTTTGTGAGTGATATTTTGGCTCTTCTATTTCTTATTAGGACGTAGGTAATCTATTCAAAAATCAAAATCTATTTTATTTGTTGAAATATGTAGGATATAGGTAAGGGGATGGTAGGCATGTACAACTATTGTTATAATTATGGTAACACTATTTGATACCTATTGCGGTATATTTTTATTGGATCTAAGTAAACCTTGTATTGGTATTTGTAAACGGTGTTGATTACAAAGGGATAAACATATAAAATAAATTATAGTACATAGCATAATATATTATATATAGTATAAAATTATAAACACATTTCATTATATATAAACACTTTTCACTTTCGTTGGAGTCGATTATAAAACGGCTCACGTGCGACTGTTTTCCATGTAATTGAGGTAAAATACCGTCTTTTGTTGCGGTATGATTCAAATTTCCTTGTCTAGAAAGCGTATTAACTGTCACTATTGTATGCTGTGTCATTTTGGTAGTATTAAATGTTCGTACATTTTGCGTCAATAAGAAATACTTATAAGGGATAGATTAGTTATATCTACTCTGAAGACTATCTGACTTCTGATCTAGACTTCTGGAATATCCTAAAATGCCGAAGATTGCATTTTTCTATCAATGTATTAATAACGGAAATACTTATATTGCATATATTGCTACTGCCTCGTTGGTCTAGCGGTTAGCACGTTCAACTGTGGATCACGAGGTCCTGGGTTCGATTCCCGGGTCGGGCCAAAAAAAAAAAAAATGAGGTATTGGGTTTTTCCGTCAAGAAATTCTCAGTGCCAGCCCGGAGTTGGAAGTTGGCGGTGTTAGATACACCCCCGTGCCTCGGAGAGCACGTAAAGCCGTCGGTCCTGCGCCTAATCTCTCTCCGGTCGTGTCGCATATGGCGTCCCATCGGACTATGAGAGTGAGGGAATAGAGAGTGCACCTGTGTATGCGCACACACTTGTGCACTATAATATATCCTGCGCAGATGGATAGTCTCTGCCTCGGTTGAGATTGGCCGCTGTGGCCGAAATTCGGTCAGGAGGACATTATTATGTTGTACGTTAGGAAAGTACCTAACTAAATATAATCTACATATAAATAAATTGAAGTGATTTCAAAAATCAATCGTAGACACTGAGAATTGAGATAACCGAAACAGACTTTGTTATTAAAATTGTTTGATATTATCTTTGGAATCGATTTTGACGGGAATTTTACAGGCAGGTAAAGTATATTATACAAGGAGAGGTTTAGGCTACTTTTTATCCCGGAAAATCAAAGCGTTCACGTGGGATTTTTAAAAAGGATTTTCAAAATCGATCTTGATCTTTAATTTTAACTGGTACTTATCACTTATCAAAGAATTCTGCATAAAATTGGTATGCAAAAGAGTCTTCCTTTAGATAGAGGTTTTTAGGGTTCCGTAGTTTATTTCTGAGAAAGCAACGATTTGCATAAAGTCAAAGTTCCTTTATTCAAAATTGGTACAGTGTATGTGTTTGAATGACAATATACAATTAGTATAGAATGGTGATCAAGACGCACGGAGTGCGTCCGGGCATTATTACTTACGAAAACTTAAAAAACTAAAGCTATGAGGGTTCCAAACGCGCCTTACTTACGTAAATTAGATATAGTTCGTTCGGTAACTTGTGTCGGTACAGGCGCAGGTGCTCTTAGTATTCTGCATTTATTTTTATTACTTTTTTTCTGTTTGTAATTTTTTTTCTATTCTAAAAGAATCTCCGAATAGTCTGCCAATCCGCACTTCGCCAGCGTGGTAGACTATGGTTAAAATCCTTCTCATTTTGAGAGAAGACCCGAGTTCATGAGAATATTATATTTTATGTTTATGGTTATATTGTAATAAAATACGAATATAAAAAAATATAAAAAGGAAAGAGAATTTTAATGAAAAAATATGAGTAGGTATAAAACGCCAAAACCCCTTGTGCCTGTACACCCCTCGCGGCATGCTTTGAAGTCACGGCGGTGTCTTTGGCAAAACACCGCGCGGTGGAGGCGGCTAGACGCAAAAGGCGACCGTAAGAAAACGAACAGACTATACATACTTAGTAATTAGGTGATAACCTAGCCTACCAAGTTACATGAATGCTGTAAATTACGAGTAGAAGAGATACGTTAACGAAGTCGCACTCGCGGGTTCTACCCTAGTTATATAACTAACTAAACACATAAGGTGATGAGCAATAATTACAGTCGGGGAGTCGTCGACCCGCGTTAAGCTTCCAAGTCTGGGACGCACGTTGCAATATCATATAGCGTGTAGGTGTAGTACCTACATTGGAATTGGCGGGCCTTTGTCGATCTGCTTTGGTATTTATATGTTCAATGACCGAGACAGCCAGACGTGAGGTTTTAATGTATACTTACCTGCTAGTCGTTGATTCGCCCCGGCTTTGTACGGGTAACTTAACTATTCTTGTTACTTAAATACGCATTGAATTGAGAACCTTCTCTTTTTTTTAAGTCGGTTAAAAAGTATTGATTAAATAAGACTTTTTAAATTCGGCTGCATTATATTTCTCGCAGGGACCACGGGTAAAAAAAATTGCCCGTGGTCCCTTCGAGGGACTACGCGAAGGGACCACGGGCAATAAACCAAAGTGTTGTACATAAAACTTTATTATGAACTAGATGATGCCCACGGCTTCGCCCGTGTGGATTTAGGTTTTTAAAAATCCCGTGGGAACTTTTGATTTTCCAGAACAAAAAGTAGCCTATCTGTGTAGTAACCCGTCACCAAAACGGAAAAATTCCGTGGGATCCCCACGATTTCGGAATGCAATTCCTTACAGCATCAGGGTTGAGGAATTTAATATGTACCTACTCGAGTTCATTCAACGATAAAGTCTTTAATTGGCACCCCCAATATCAATTTAAATAACCGACAGTTCCTAAATCCCATTAGTTTTGGGGATCAGTTCCCCTACAGCATCAGGATTGAGGAGTTGGAATCCAAGTTTTTTGTAGGACAGTGTCGCAATGTTTCTCTATCGATTAAAAAAAAAATTACGCAAATCGGTTCAGAAATCTCGGAGATATCGCTGTACATAGGTAGAAAAACACAACTCCTCCTTTTTTGAAAGTCGGTTAAAAAAGTAGCCTATGTTACTCCCTGGTTAATTCTCTACTTGTATGTGAAAGTCCCGTCAAAATCGGTTCAGCCGTTCCAAAGATTAGCCCGTTCAAACAGACAGACAGACAGACAGACAGACAGACAAAAATTTTAAAAACGTGTGTTTCGGTTATGGTACCGTTCAAATAACCATATGAGCTTAATATGAGGTAGTTATTTCGATATTACAGACAGACACTTCAATTTTATTTATTAGTATAGACTAGAATCTAGCTGATGCCCGCGACGTAGTCAGTGTGGATTGAGATTTTTGGTTCCCGCGGGAACTCGTTAATTTTCCGGGATAAAATGTAGCCTTTGTGTTAATCCAGGGTATAATCTGTCTCCGTTCCAAACAGCCAATTCAATTCAGTAGTTTTTGCGTGAAAGAGTAACAAACATACATCCATGTCTACAAACTTTCGCGTTTATATCTAATAGTAGTGAGGATATAATATAATTGGTAATGATGGTGAAAACCACCAAGATGTGCCAAATTAAGTAGTTATTTGTGTATGAAGACTTGTTTTTCCAACAAAAGCAAAGAGAAAGATCAATGAAAGCGTTTTGAAAAAAATAAAAAATAGGTACTCATCTAACTATTTACGTAAGTACTTAGTGTAGATCATCTAAGGTGTAGATAAACTTTATTTTTCAGACGGAAAAGTTTTATATTTGTTTATCACTTAATGCAACGTTAGATTTAAAAATAAATCCTCATTAGGTATGAGCCACACGGAGATATTTTCAGTCCGAGTTATTGAAAAAATACACTAATACGTAAAATCATACTTTAAATACCACATTATTGCAGTCTTGTTTTTTTCATAATTTTGGTGTATATTATAAGAGTATGCAATACCCTAAGCGGTAGGTAGGTACTTACTACCTAATACGAAATAACGAATCTCCTCCATCCATAAAATGTGTTAAATGGGGGATGAAAATTTGTATGAAAGTCATTTTCAAAGTTATATCAATGAAAATCGGTATTTGTATTGTCAGTTAGAAATAAAGAATTAAGTGTTTCCGGAATTTAGGAAATTCCACCCCCAAGTGGGTTAAATAGGGGATGAGATTACTATGATTCCACGCGGGCGAAGTCGCGAGCATCAGCTAATACCTATATCATAATATTACATGACTATGTAATAATTACATGACTATATAGTAATTACATAAATAAATAATAAATAATAATAAATAAATACTCACACATACACACACGGTCGCCTGTTCCTAAAGTAGGCAACTTAAGAGGGGACTCGAGTGGACCTTTCTCCATACAAACGTATTCTGCTGTTTCCTTCGTGGATAATACCTCTAGAGCAATGTTTTTTTCCCAAAAAATCTATGTCTAATTAATGCGTGCCTCTATCATTTCCTTTTTTCCAAAACATAATCACTACAAGAAATATGACAATCCAAAAACCCGAAAAAAATACCCGTTTTTACTGCCGTGTTCAGACGACTATCAGACAAATTTGATAAGTTTTTAACAAAAAAGAAAATAATAGAGGCATAGATAAACTATTCCTCTAAATTTTGATACCAGAATTTTTGAGATCTGTTCAGTTTTGAAGGAGGAAATAGCAGAATACGAAACGTCTTTTCGCCAACGTTTTTGTAGGTAAAATCAGCCTGAGCTGCAGTTGTCCCTATCATACTTTACGGGGGCAGGTTGGTGGCGAGGGGGGAAGGCTTACACGTACACTACAATCCTATGTGACGATCGTATTAGATTCCATTTTTAAAAATTTATTGATATTTTTTTGCGATTTCAGAGGTTTGTCCACATAGTGAAAATTGTTCATATTCACAAGTACATTCACCCCTTAAATGGTGCAAACTGATTTTTCTACACTTGTATACATTTAAGAAATCAATTTAATAAATAAATTTTGAGTCCTAAACCTAAAACTACATTCGATAAAATTTATGAATCTCTGCACATCACTATCGTCAATAAAGTAATACAATTATTTCCTTCAAAGTCGTTATCAATTAATACGGAACTTCATGAGCGGACAAACGTCAAACCGGCCATCATAGCGTGCCGCTAGAGTAATAGGGAAGTGGATATTTTCAATATTTACACTATACAATTATTATTTTTATTTATTGTTTACCGACTTTATTCGCCCGCTACTAGGCTGCGGAAAATTAGTAAATCTTTTGTTGGTAATTCTAATAGGTAGGTACTTTCTTATAATCGGTTGCCGGTGGATATTTTGGATTTGTTTCTCAATAGGTAAGTTCAAGGTTCTTATAAAACGCAAATAATTGAAAAATCCTATTATAGCGTAAAAGATGTTTTTAATGACAAAAAACCATGAACATAGATTGCTCTAAAAGTCAACAGTTCAAATTATTTAGAAATTATACATTATTTGAGATGGTTATAATAAAAAAAAATAACCCGGCTGAGTTTGTTGAGGGCTCTTCTCAGACCAGGGCGCGTTTGGAATCCTCGTAATTTTAATTATAAGTTTTCGTAGTAATTATCACCATTACCTCATTTTCATGTACTTTATATTATATTGACGTTCAAAAAGTGTATAGTGTACCTACTTTGAATAAATGAAATTTGAATTAAAATTTATTAAATCGTGTGATTGTAAGTAGGATATCGTACCTGTTCTCGGACACCTAGCGAATCACTCAGGAATGCTTACAAAATAAAAGTATTATAAGACTCAGGGCCTGTTTCATCACCTTCTGATAAGTGTCTGGTAGCTTTTGTCTTTGTCACTTGACGTAAAGTAAGAAAGTGACAAAACTTACGACTATCCGACACTTATCAGAAGGTGGTGAAAAAGGGTGTGAATTAAATAAAATTTATCTCTGAACCAATTTTAATATCTTATCAATACATGAGCAGTAAAAAAGTTTATTGCGCTCAAGTTTCTTTGAAAACAAAGCGATCTAATTTTGAGCTTGCACCTAATGAATGAAAACGAGTCGTGTAGAGCAAAAAAAATAGTGGCATGCTGCAATTATCACGGTTAGTTATTAATCAATTTACTATAAGATTTAGTCAGTTAGTCTTGGTAGCACTTATTTATGTTTCATAAAATACTATGAAAGTGTTTATTTTACTTTTTATTACATAAGAATACAAAAAAGGAGTAGACAAGAACTAGTTCACTATTTTCTTAAGAAATCCTATTATCGTCCGGGTGGTCAAAAACTGGTTTAGAAATTTTATTTTAGGTACTCTGTACTGTTATACAATGAAGTGTCCAAAAAATTTAAATTAGGTTTATTAATTCGAATCCGAAATCTTTTACACTGAATAAATATTTTAGTTTTCGCCCGTCAAGTTCCCACGGGATTTTGAAAAATCCGAAATCTATAGCTACAGCTGTAGGTAGATTACTCTAACAAACTTCCTTGAAAGTAGGTATAAAGGTTGGAAAAGGGAGCGGGAACGGGAACCGAAAATCCACGATTCTCTCGGGATTTGTAAAAAACCGAAATTCACGCGAGCGAAGACACGGGCAGAAGCTAGTAATTTCTAAATTATTCCTGGTCTGGTCTGGTCGGAGGCCTCAGTCGTGGCTGAATATCACCCTCCGAGCTAAGCCATGCCGCCAAGCGATTTAGCGTTCTAATATGGGTTAAATAAAAACTGCCATATATACCCATCTCTTCCAGGTTAGCCCGCTTCCACCTTAGACTGCATCGTCACATCATCTTCAGGTGAGGTTGCAGTCAAGGGCTAACATGTGATTAATAAAACAAAATACTAGTGTTAATTTTATGTATTTACAAATTAAAATAAACTGTCTGTCTGTCATTTCGAAATATCATGTACTTAACATAAAATTGTTATATAGAAACTCGGCGGTTGCTCTTTTCCAAATTAACAAAATTTGGAAAAGAGCAACCGCCGAGTTTCTTGCTGGTTCTTCTCGGTTGGAATGACATTCCGAACCAGTGGTAGATTCAATTGACTATTCAAAAGTACTTACTTGTAAAAGTTTATTTGAATAAAAAACTTTTCTATTCTATTCTATCTTGCTTTTATTACGTAAAGCCACGTAAACATTTATAAAAAAAAGGTTTTCTTTTGTCCGTCTATTTACACTATCTGTACTCTTGGAAAGAGTTGAACCTATTTTATTCAGAACTTTCACAGACAGGTAGACCTTATAAAAAGTGATGTGGTCTGAAAGTGATGTATACAAAAGTATTACTGACTTAACAAAAGTAATCTACCTATAGCTATAGATTTCAGTTTTTTCAACATCCCGTGAGAACTGTGGATTATTCCAGGATAAAAAGTAGCATATTTGTTAAGTCAGGTAGGGCATAATCTATCTCCATTCAAAATTTCAGCCAAATCGGTTAAGTTACACACACATACACAAACTTTCGCCTTTATAATATTAGTGTGATAATATACCAAATTGCCACTGCCGGGAATCAAACCCGGGACCTCCCACTTATAAGATTATAGTGCTCACAACTGCCATCAGGGAGGTCGTCAATGTCGCACGTTCAATTATACTTGCATACATTTCTAAAGAAAATTTCTCATACAAATCAGTGGTCAATAACAGGTATACAGGTGGATGATAACTGGATTTAAAAGAGTAAGCTGGATTTAAAAAAGTACCTAAGCTTAAAACAACTAATATAAAATACAAATAGACTAGTACATTTTAAAATTTTTTTAATATATATTACCTATATTTTCACCCTCTCAAACTCAGTAACTCCACTAAATGGACGATAACCGGTAACAAAACCCTATTATTTTTTATTGTTGAAGCAGGTTGAGATGATCGCGATTAAAATTTTTTTTTTTTGAGTCGTTGATTTAAATCAATACTTACTTTTTTAATCCAATAAAGTGAAGAAGTGTTTTAACCGAGTTCAAAAAGGAAGAGGTTCTCAATTCGTTGGAATCTTTTTTATTTGTTGTTTTTTTTAACCCCCGACGCAAAAAGGACAATATCAAATAAAAACACTGAAAAGAGTAAAATAACATAAATTTCGAAATAATATGAATGAATGAATATATTATACGGGCATAGAGGGAGATGCGCGCGCGCGTTGGGCGGCGGCGGGCACACAAATACACTACTCGTGCACACATTGATAGCTCGCTTGGTACTCGTGGTGTCGGGGCCAGAGCGATGGCAATAGTTTCTTCAAATACCTATTTTTCAAATTCCTCACGACTCGAGTACCGTCTTAATGCCTGTGTTATAGGTAACAACCGAACCGAACCGAACATGACTATGTAATAATATGTATAATGTCATCGGGTTGAAATGAATAACAATCAAAACAACACCACGCAAACAACACAAAGTTCCACACAAAAGTATTATTTATGAAACTCGCTCTAAAGCGATTGGGTAACTACCGTAACTACATGTAACTAGGTAGGTACATTGAGCCAGAGGCTGAAGTTTTCATGTTCCGTTCTATGATAATAATATGTGTGAAATAGGATTAAATTCAGAAATAGTTCTCAACACTCCTCTCGCCAAACTCTGATGGCCTTCCGTCTTTGCTAGTCACATGATACAATCTTACACAATGCAAATTTTCTAATACAAGCTCATGCTGTATTAGTTCTTCTTGCGAAGTCTATAAAGCCTATACTTCCGTGTATTAATTTAATTATAACATGTAACATGTAAAACATCTCAAGGAGTATGGGAGCTCAAGTTACATTGGTGTTATTTGAAACATAATTTCTACGTACTGCCAGCGATTCCGGGTCGACTGTCGCTCGCTAGTCGCTACCGGTTATGAAGTAAACTACTAAATTGCTATGAACTGAATATTCAATGTTTCGTTATAAATTTATGTCCTCTACTTTGAAGTATGTATAAAAGTTTGTAAATTGATGCAATGTTTTTAGATTTAATAGATTTGCTTGTTGCTACGCGATTGCATTTGAAACTAGAATTACATAAAGGTTTAACTAGGAACATACGTGAAACAAAATTAAATTTAAGAAGACGGTATAATCTTGGCATGACGTGGTTACTATACTACCTATAAAAAAATCTTGACATGACGTGGGCCACATAGGTATACTATAAAAAAATAAAACCTGGGAGATTCTATGAACAATATCCCTAATAACATTTATCTTGTTTTAATGCAAGTTTCAAAGTAATAATTCAAAAATAATTAATCTAAGGTATTTAATCATTATTATTATTAATCTAGGTATTTTACCTAGGTAGGTAGGTAGGTAGTAATGGAATTGACCGCCTATACTGGAATAGTATAAACTACAAAGGGCTGGTAACTCAGTGAACAATAACTTAAATCCTAATAATAATTATGTATTATGTCAACTGTGGCAGTCTGAAGTCTGAACAGATATACCTATTGTACCTAGTTTACGTACATAGGTACTATGTACGCTTTGCATATGTACGTGTGTTGGTGGGGAGTGGCTTTATGAAGAGGGCTGAGAAACAACAGGGAAGTGAGGAAAGGCCAACAATGAACGATGTGATGAACAAATATACCTAGGTACTATGAAAATAAATGTAAATAAACATTGCGCATATCATGTTCTATTCATCCGTGACATTGACACGGACGGATAGTAATCAGTTTTGTCACTATGTTGAATTGAAACGGCCTCGCCATTGCGTCTAGCTGACACTATGCGGTGACTGCAATTTTCTACTTGTTCGATTATGCAACAGACTTTGTAGCGACTGATTAAAATATGATATCTACGTATACAGGGTATCATCATCATCATGATCAACCCATTACCGGCTCACTACAGAGCACGGGTCTCCTCTCAGAGTGAGAAGGGTTTTGGCCATAGTCTACCACGCTGGCCAAGCGGATTGGCAGACTTCACACACCTTTGAGAACGTTATGGAGAACTCTCAGGCATGCAGGTTTCCTCACGATGTTTTCCTTCACCGTTAAAGCAAGTGATATTTAAATACTTAAAAGTAACGCACATAACTCCGAAAAGTTATAAGTGCGTGCCCCGGGATCGAACCCACGACCTCCGATTAGAAGTCGGTCGTCCTAACCACTAGGGCTAGACTATCACAGCTTTGTACAACTTTGTACTTTCTTTGATTATAATCTTAATCTCAGGAACTACCTACTGGACTAATTTCAAAAATTCTTTCACCGTTGGATATCAAACATAATCTAAACACAATCTACTACCAATATCCATTTGTCATATACTTGTAGTATGTACTAGCTGTTGCCCGTGGCTTCGCCCGCGTCAATTTCGGTTTTTCACAAATCCTGAGGGAATCGTGGATTTCTGGTTCCCGTTCCAGCTCCCTTATCCAACCTTTATACTTACTTTCAAGGTAGTTTGCTATATTGATCTACCTATAGCTGTAGATTTGGGTTTTTTCTAAATCCCGTGGGAACTGTGGATTTTTCCAGAATAAAAAATTGCCTATGTTTTAAGTCAGGGCATTATCTATCTCCATTCAAAATTTCAGCCAAATCTGTTCAGTAGTTGCGACGTTATAGAGTAACAAACATCCAAACATCTAAACATCCAAACATCCAAATATCTACACTTTCACATTTAGATAATCACTAGCTTTTGCCCGCGGCTTCGCCCGCGTGAATTTCGGTTTTTCACAAATCCTGAGGGATAAGTAGATTTCTGGTCCACCCGCCCCCCGCCGCGCGGCGGCGTACCGCGGTACCGACTACCGTGTACGGCGGGCGCAGGGCGCAGGGGCGCGGCGCGGCGCGGCGCGGGGAGTTCCGTGCAGCGCGAGCGTCGCGTAAAATACCTATCAGGGCGTTTTTTAACATAGGTACTTACCGATTTCAACACAACTCCTTTTTTGAAAGTCGGTTAAAAAAGTAGCCTATGTTACTCCTTGGTTAATTTTCTACTTGTCTGTGAAAGTCCCGTCAAAATCGGTTCAGCCGTTCCGAAGATTAGCCCGTTCAAACAGAGAGACAGACAAAAATTTTAAAAACGTGTGATTCGGTTATGGTATCGTTCAAATAACCATATGAGCTTAATATGTGGTAGTTATTTCGAAATTACAGACAGACACTTCAATTTTATTTATTAGTATAGATATAGATTAGTGGTTTATAGTTTTTCAAACCGGCAATGTAAAGCGTGTACAACTCGGGGTGAATGCCCCGCTTATAGGTACGTAGGTAGGTAGCGCGAGCGGCGGTCAGGCGGCGACAACTTTCGTTATATTTAGGCATGAACTGATTGCATTACATTTAAAAATACAGGAAACATTTTAATTATTTTTTACGCATTTTTTTTCACGGTTTTTTTCGTGGTTATCTATACTAATAAATAAAATTGAAGTGTCTGTCTGTAATATCGAAATAACTACCTCATATTAAGCTCATATGGTTATTTGAACGATACTGTTACGTGCTGGGGTTCGAAGATTTGGAATAAAACACCTGGTGACCCTTGATCAGACTTTATTCTGCACTTCCGTTTTCCACTTGGTACTCCGGATCTTCTTGTAGACTTCCTCTTTAGTCTTCACGTTTGTTCGCTTCCAATCCTCTTCGCTTCCGATCGCTTTCTTCGCTTGTATTTCGCTCGGCTCTCAGAACTGAACTGCCCTCCGTCAGCTCGCCGGTCCCTTTATATACCCGTCACCGCGTGACTAAGCGTTTTCTAGAAAGTTCCACCCCTATCGATGTTTATACTAGAAAAGCCGCGTTGTTGTTGTTTACATTATGGGTTGTTTACATCGATGGGTGATTAGGTATTTATTAGGTGACGAGCAATTATGAACCTTAATGCTCTAGAAATAAGGTTCATTCGTAACACTGCCCCCCTCTTAGCGATGCTCGTCCCGAGCATCACTGTTGCTTCCGTAATGTTTTGCCAAGCGGTCGATGTGCACAACCTTAAATTTTCCCCTTGGTTGACGTTGAATCCTATACGTGACGTCGTTAATACTGGTAACCACTTTGTATGGACCCTCCCATCTGGTTTGCAATTTTGGAGATTTCCCTTTTCGACGAGTCGGATTATGCAGCCAGACTAAGGCACCTTCCTCGAATCCGCTCGTGTTCGATTTCCGGTCGTATCTGGTTTTCATGTTCTCACTCGATTGCAATCCGTTTTCCCGAACTGTAGCATGTATTTCTCGCATTTTCTCTCTCAGATTGGCGACGTAGTCTTGTACGGTGCAAGGTTCATCCGGTGACCCTCCCATCAATAAGTCTACTGGTAACCGTAGTTCCCTGCCATAATTGACTAACGCCGGAGTTGCCTTTGTGCTCTCATGCTCTGCAGTCCTGTAGGCGAGGAGAAACAGTGGAATGTACCTGTCCCAGTCTCTTTGGTGGGCGTCAACCAACTTTGCCAAATGCCTTTCAAGCGTCTGATTGAATCTTTCAACCATTCCGTCAGACTGCGGGTGGTATGCAGTTGTGCGTGTCTTATGCAGACCCAAAATTTTGCATACTTCCTGAAACACTTGCGATTCAAAGTTCCTTCCTTGGTCTGAGTGGATTTCCAATGGTACACCAAAGCGACATATAACCTCCTCAACGAGCTTAGTTGCAACAGTTGTAGCTTCCTGGTTAGGTATCGCGAATACTTCCGGCCACTTAGTGAAGTAGTCCATAACAACCATGAAGTATTTGTTCCCTGATTCAGTCACAGGGAATGGTCCGGCTACATCAACAGCTATACGTTCCCAGGGTGTACCAACATTGTACAGCTGCAGGTTACCTCTACTCCTTGTCTGTGGTCCCTTCACGGCAGCGCAAATGGTACATTTACGGCACCAATCCTGCACATCCTCCCGACAATGGAGCCAGTAGAACCTCTCCCGTACTTTCGTTAGTGTCTTCTTGACGCCAAGATGACCTCCCGAAAGTCCGTCATGCATTTCACGTAGGACATCGGGTACCTTGGCTCTCGGAACGACTATCTGAAGATGGAACTCCCTGCCGTTAGTCTTTTCCCATTTTCGGTAGAGTATTCCATTTTGTAGCGTAAGACTGCTCCACTGCGCCCAGTATGCCTTAGTGATAACGCCCATAGGTGCAACCTCACTCCATGTTGGTCTGGCGTCTCCTCTTTTCTTCCACACGATGATGTGCCGTAGATCCTCATCACCCTCTTGAGCCATCTTCATTGCATCATCCTCCCAGGGTCCTAAGGAACTCGTCCTGGTAAGTTTCAATGATAGCTCCGTCGACTCCTGTTTGATGCAATGTTTGCATTCTTCCGGGCATGGCCTCCGAGAAAGTGCATCTGCATTTCCATGTGACTTCCCGCTGCGATGTTGAGTCTCGAAGTCATATTCCTGGAGCTGTTCAATCCACCGAGCAACTTGACCTTCGGGATTCTTAAATTGCAGTAGCCATTTCAATGCTGCATGATCCGTACGTAGTAAAAACTTTCGGCCGATTAGGTACTTGCTGAAGTGTTGCAATGTTTTTACCACGGCAAAAAGTTCCCTCCGTGTCACGCAGTAGTTCCGTTCCGGTCTTGACAGTGATTTGCTGAAATACCCCATAACGACTTCTCTATCTCCCTGCTTTTGGGATAGCACTCCTCCAATCGCGGTGTTGCTCGCGTCGGTATCGACGATAAACTGGCCTTCCGGTTGTGGGTATCCCAAAATTGGTGTTTCACACAGGTATTTCTTCAGTTTTGAAAAGGAATCTTCACAGGCTTCATCCCAACAAAATGGTCTTTTCTCTTCCGTCAGTCTATGTAACGGTTTTGCGATCTCAGAAAACCCCTTGACGAAACGCCTGTAGTAAGAGCACAAACCCAAAAATGCCCTTACCTCTGTCTTGTCTTTAGGGGTAGGCCATTTTTTAACCACTTCAATTTTCGCCGGGTCAGTCTGGATGCCCTCACTTGTGATAACATGGCCGAGATAATTCACTTCTTTCCTGAATAGCTGACACTTCTTCGGGTTAAGTTTTAAGTTTGCCCCATGTATTTTGGCGAAGACTCGCTCCATGTTTTGCAAATGGTCCTCGAAGTCTCGACCCATGATAACGACGTCATCTAGATACACCAAGCAGGCATCTCCTACTAAACCTGCTAGCACACATTCCATGAGTCGTTCGAAGGTGGCAGGTGCGTTGCACAATCCAAAAGGCATAACATTAAACTGCCATAATCCTTTTCCCGTTGAAAACGCTGTCTTCTCCTTGTCTTTTGGATGTATTTCTACTTGCCAGTAACCTGATTTTAGGTCTAGAGTCGAAAACCATTTCATGCCACTCAAAGTATCTAGAGTGTCATCGATTCTAGGTAGCGGGTAACTATCCTTCTTTGTGATGTCATTGAGCCGCCTATAGTCCACGCAGAACCGTGTGCTTCCATCTTTCTTCTTCACAAGCACAACCGGTGAGCACCAGGGACTTGCGGATGTTTCTATTATTTTGTTCCTTTCCATTTCTTTCAGCATATCCTCGACTTCTTTTTCCTTCGCGATTGGTAGCCGTCTCGCCCGCTGACGGATGGGTCCCTCATTTCCGGTATCGATTCTATGCTGCACTAACGATGTTCTCCCTGGGTTTCCTTCTTGACTAGAAAAGATGTCCGCGTAGCGTAATAGAAACTTCTTTGCCTTGATGCTTTGTGAATAAGTCAGGTTGCTTTTGCAGTCTTTAAGAAGCTCATAGACTGTAGGATCCTTCCAAGAACCTGATTTACCCATGCTTGGCATTGCTAAATTGTTCCCATCGCGTACCTGTGAGATAACCGTTGCTGGGGCTCCCTCCGTGCCAGCCAGTACTCGCCCCTTAGTCCTGGCTGTTACTAGTTTCCCTGATTTTGAGGAGACCTTGCATCCTCACCTCTCTTCGCAAGCTCCTCCAACCGTTCCTCTATCTTCGCTAGTCGGGACATCTGCGACTCTTTCTGTGGGCAATTCAGCTGCAAATGCCCTTTCTCACCGCATCTATAGCACACAGCGCCAAAGTTCTTCCTGAATGAGGTCTTAACCTCTTTCACCTCCTCGACAACTTCACGTAGTCTGTGAGTCTGCCGAATGTCGTGTCGAACTGCTTCGACCTCTAAGGCATGCGCCAATGCTTCTTTTAATGAGGCATGGTGACGAAGCCTCACGGCAGCTCTTACCTCCAGGTCTTTGATTCCGTCGACAAAAGCTTGCACGATGTTTGCGGTTACCATCTTATCGTCGGCCGATGGATAAGCTTTCCGCACAAGCTTATCTATTTCCAACGCCCATTGCTGGAGACCCTCTCCAGATCGCTGGACTCTATCGCGCAGCTGGGCGCGGAACACATGCTCCAGATGTCGCTCCCCATACCTGGATTCGAGTGCATCCAACAGTTCCTTGTATCCACAGCCTGAAGTAGGAAAGGCCTCCAGAACAGTTAGAGCCTGCCCTCTCAATGCGACAGTGAGGGCAGTCAAGCACTGTTCGTCCGTCCATCCGTTGGCAGTAGCAACAGTCTGAAACTGTTGCCGGTACGCGGGCCAGGAGGTGCTACCGTCGTATGGGGGTACCTTAACATTAGGTCCCTGAACTGCGCCTATCGCTCCACTTGACGTTAGTCTTGTCGTTTCAAGACGTATCACCTTTTTCTCTAGCTCGGTGAGGCCAGTCTTCACACCATCCATGTCCGTTCCTAGGCAGGTGACTCGCTCGTCCATGAGGTCCAACTCTTTTCGCAATTTAGCCACCATGCCGCCAACTTCGTGAACGGCCGACAAAACATTCCGCTGCACCCCTTCTTGATTTTCCTGTATCGCTGCTTGATTTTCCTGTATCGCTGCAAACTGTTGTTGCATTATCCGCATCAAACTCGACAAGTCAACGGTGGGCGTGGCTTGCTCAGTGGGCGTGGCCAGGTGGGTGTGGCCAGTGGGCGGGGCCTCCGGCTGAGTGGGCGTGGCCTCAAGGGGCGTGGTCTGGTGGGCGTGGCCAGTGGGCGGGGCCAGCTGGGGGGACCCACCAGGTGCTGGTTCCTCCAGGTGCTCCTCCACAGGTGCTCGGCTGGATTCCGCTGCACGCTGGGCCCTGGTCTTGACACCCTCGCCACAGAATATAACCAGAAGGGAAGCTACCTAAGAACGTCCCGCAGTAAACACACTCACACATAGCGCCGCGCACGCACACACGAGCTGTCACGGACGCTCGCTAGTGAACAGTTAGTGGAATAACGTCAAGGCTGTCGTGTGGTCGTGTCGCGTGCGCATTAAATTATTAGCGAGAGTTATTGGCGAGAGTTTAGACATTGTGTACTTAAAATAGTGTAAATTATACTTATAAAAAATCAAGTGTTGTGTTTAGACAAATATGCCTCAGTATTGTACAGTATGTTTAAGTTCCACTATAAAAAATAAGGATATTTCTTTTTTTTTGTACCCTAGAGATCAAGTGAAGTAAGTATACCTACCTTTACATAATATGATTATCTACACAAAAAATTAATGAAATGAAATTAATTGAAATGAAATTAATTTATTTATTGTAGGATAGCATGTGCCACTTATGATATTATGTCAAGACTCTACCACTGGTACGGAAATCAGATTCTACTCAATTGAATTAGGTAAAACATTGCCAGGTAAGTTAAAATAGCTCCTGTACACAATGGACCATTTCGATGGGCCTATCTAAGGTACCTATCTAAGTACCTAGGTACTTAATTCATTCAATTTACTAAAGTAAGTAAGTATCTAGGTACTGTCACTAGGGATACCTACGCATGTGCACACTTACTTTTAGTAGGTACCTACTAATGTCCTGACCGAATTTCGGCCACGGCGGCCAATCTCAACCGAGGCAGAGACTAGCCATCTGCGCAGGAGATATTATAGTGCACAAGTGTGTGCGCATACACAGGTGCACTCTCTATTCCCTCACTCTCATAGTTCGATGGGACGCCAATGCGACACGACCGGAGAGAGATTAGGCGCAGGACCGACGGCTTTACGTGCTCTCCGAGGCACGGGGGTGTATCTAACACCGCCAACTTCCAACTCCGGGCTGGCACTGAGAATTTCTTGACAGAAAAACCCAATACCTCATTTTTTTTGGCCCGACCCGGGAATCGAACCCAGGACCTCGTGATCCACAGTCGAACGTGCTAACCGCTAGACCAACGAGACAGTCAAGGTGGTACTACCTACCTAAGTAACTAGGTATTTAATTCATTTATTTTACTAAAGTATCTAGGTACCTACTATCACTAGGGATATATACGCATGTGCTATTATTACACTTACTTTTAGTAGGTACTTACTAGTCACTACCTACCTAAGTAACTAGGTACTTAATTCATTCAATTTACTAAAGTAAGTAAGTATCTAGGTAATCTAGATACTGTCACTAGGGATACCTACGCATGTGCTATCACACTTACTTTTAGTAAGTACCTACTACGTACCTAAGTAACTAGGTATTTAATTCATTTATTTTACTAAAGTAAGTATCTAGGTACCTACTATCACTAGGGATATATACGCATGTGCTATTATTACACTTACTTTTAGTAGGTACTTACTAGTTACTACCTACCTAAGCAACTAGGTACTTAATTCATTCAATTTACTAAAGTAAGTAAGTATCTAGGTATTGTCACTAGGGATATCTACGCATCTGCTATCACACTTACTTTTAGTAGGTACCTACTACCTACCTAAGTAACTAGGTACTTACTTAATTCATTTATTTCACTAAAAAACATTTTATTCCAATCATTACTACATATCTTACTATACATAATATAGGGTAGGAACACCGGTTTCCGGACACGCACCTGTTATCGTCCACCGAGCGGATCACTCTTAAGAAACGCTTAAAAATAGAAACATTATAAGACTTACATAAAAATAATGCATCTCTATGCCAACTTTAATGTCTTACCAAGACACAGAGAAAGAAAAAAGTCTATTTCACTTAAGTTTCTTTGAAAACAAAGCGATCGAATTTTGAGTATGCAATTAAGGAATGAAAACGAGCCGTGTGGAGCAAAAAAATTAGTGGCATGCTTCAACTATCACGGGAAGTTATTAATCATTTTACTATAAGATTTAGTTTGATTCTTCTTTGTAGCACTTACTTATGTTTCATAAAATACTGTGAACGTGTTTTTTTACTTTTGATTACATTAGAATACAAATAAAAGGGGTGGACGACAACTAGTTCACTATTTTCTTAAGAAAACCTGTTATCGTCCGGGCGGTCAAACACAGGTTTAGCGTCTTAATTTTAGGTAGTCTTGTTATCAATCGAGGTGTGCACAAAATTGGAATTAAGTTTATTAATTCGAATCCTATATACATACACTAGTTAGTGACTAGTCTTCGTCCACTTTTTTCTCATTGTATATAAAACTATGGGTCTTCAAAATCACGCGTGGACGATATCTAAATTTGCACTGAATAAATATTTTAAGTTTCGACCACTAAGCTATTATTTGAAAAGAAATAGATTTAGTAAAAATATAAATAACTAAACTTGTTTGACAAAAGAATTACCTTATATTTTATGTGTTTCTCCTTGGAACTTTGATATATTTATAAGTTAAGATAGTATTGTCGATCATTATAATTTGTGGACGAAATTTAAAATAGAGAATCTGAAGTGCACCGGTTATCCGTCCACCTATATTTTAAACTGTATGAAAAACATATATTTTTTAATATTATGTTATTATTTAGGCGAATTTTGATTATTACTCATATCTATAATTTATTTTTTGTTCATCTACAAGTTAGTCCTTGACTGCGATCTCATCTGATGTTAAGTGACGATGCAGTCTAAGATGGATGCGGGATAACCTGAAAGAGGTACGGCAGAATCCGTACCCTTGAACGCTAAATGACTTGGAAGTAAGGCATACTAGACTAGAGACAATTTTGAAATTATCAAATTGAATTTACCAAATTGCTCTGCCGAGAATCAAGTAGAGGACCTTCCACTAATAAGACTTACCCCTGCGCCATGCCAGGGAGGCTGCCAAATTATATGTACCTACTTTTATATAATGTAAGTGCGATGTGGTAAAAGACGATGCAAAATAGATAGGCGCAAAGTTGGTAAAGATATTATGTCATATTGTAGACTCTATAAACCGCGTTAACAAGGCAATAGTTTTTTTATCTGTTTTATTTTAAAACAAGCAGTTGACCGCTATTTCGTATGCGTAGAAAGACCACATCACTTTGTATAAAGATCTTTATCACCCTGTGAACGTTCTGTCAAAATAGGTTCAGCTGTTTTGAAAAGTAAGTATTACGAATAGACGAAAAACAGAAAACAATTTTTTTATAAACGGTTATGTGGCTTTTTAATAATGTATGAGTAAACATAAGTTCACTAATAAAAACCCATATATTTCGAAAAGACGGACAGGAAGTTAATTTTAATTGGTATATATATTAAATACATATTAAAGTGGTGTTAATATTACATATTCAATTACTTACTCATTACATGCATACTTTTTCATAGTAAATTTCTCATAGAAATCAGTGGACGATAACAGGTACAAGGGTGGACGATAACTAGATTTAGTGGACGATAACCGGTGAAATCGGCATTTTCAGCTTTTTATTAGGATTAAAAAAAAACTAGTTATCTCACTAAAAAAATACTAACATGCAATGAAAATAGACTATACTAGAAGTATATTTTAACAAGTTTTTGTTTAATTTTTTTTATACAACATAAATTTTCACCCTCTCAAACTCAGTAACTCCACTAAATGGACGATAACCGGTAAGAAAACCCTATACTAGTATATAATATTTTTATTTTTACCCATAATTTTTCACATGCAACAGGTGACAACCCTATCAGAATAGGTATAAATTTTGGACGTTCTTAGGTAGCTTCCCTTCTGGTTATATTCTGTGCCCTCGCTGCCGAAGTCGTCTCTCGGAGTCAATGGCATAGCTTCCAAATCGCACTTCTGACACCAATTGTTACGTGCTGGGGTTCGAAGATTTGGAATAAAACACCTGGTGACCCTTGATCAGACTTTATTCTGCACTTCCGTTTTCCACTTGGTACTCCGGATCTTCTTGTAGACTTCCTCTTTAGTCTTCACGTTTGTTCGCTTCCAATCCTCTTCGCTTCCGATCGCTTTCTTCGCTTGTATTTCGCTCGGCTCTCAGAACTGAACTGCCCTCCGTCAGCTCGCCGGTCCCTTTATATACCCGTCACCGCGTGACTAAGCGTTTTCTAGAAAGTTCCACCCCTATCGATGTTTATACTAGAAAAGCCGCGTTGTTGTTGTTTACATTATGGGTTGTTTACATCGATGGGTGATTAGGTATTTATTAGGTGACGAGCAATTATGAACCTTAATGCTCTAGAAATAAGGTTCATTCGTAACACTACTATAACCGAATCACACGTTTTTAAAATTTTTGTCTGTCTGTCTGTCTGTCTGTCTGTCTGTTTGAACGGGCTAATCTTTGGAACGGCTGAACCGATTTTGACGGGACTTTCACATACAAGTAGAGAATTAACCAGGGAGTAACATAGGCTACTTTTTTAACCGACTTTCAAAAAAGGAGGAGTTGTGTTTTTCTACCTATGTACACCGATATCTCCGAGATTTCTGAACCGATTTGCGTAATTTTTTTTTAATCGATAGAGAAACATTGCGACACTGTTCTACAAAAAATTTGGATTCCAACTCCTCAATCCTGATGCTGTAGGGGATCTGATCCCCAAAACTAATGGGATTTAGGCACTGTCGGTTATTTAAATTAATATTGGGGATACCAATTAAATACTTTATTGTTGAATGACCTCGAGTAGGTACATGTCCAACTCCTCAACCCTGATGCTGTAAGGAATTGCATTCCGAAATCGTAAGGATCCCACCGAATTTTTCCGTTTTGTGGACGGGTTACTACTTACTACAGGTAGGCTACTTTTTGTTCTGAAAAATCAAAGTTCCCACGAGATTTTTACAAACCTAAATACACACGGGCGAAGCCGTGGGCATCATCTAGTCCCTACTATAATTACCAGTCTTCGTTTTCGATAGCGGCTCCTTACACTCCCTTAATACATATTATGTCATGAACGACAAAGCTGCAAGTACGTATCTGCGTCCAAATCATTTGTCAGCCAGGAGCCATAAGTTGTGTGTCTTCTTGAGTAACCTTTCTTGTTATTAATGTACCAAGTACCCACATACGAGTAGGTGCATTGTACGTAACGAAGCGGAAAGGCATCTAGATTCTACTAATCAACTTTTTAGCCTTGGTCATCTTGAGTAATCGCGCGCCTTTCATTTTTTATTTTTTCTTGCTTTTGATTACATAGTGCATTGAACCAGCCACATTATATTTTTCATACATTGATTAGTAATCGGACCTTTGTTTTTTTTACTTTGAAACCATATAACCTTTAGATACCTATACCTTTTTGATTTATCTGATTTTGGTGGTTAGCCCCGGGTGGAAACTTCCGAACAAATGCTAAACCGACACTGACCTTTATGGTCAAAACTGACCACGGAATCTACCCATGTGTATCTAATAAGGCAAAATATTCCCTCCTACTATATTTATACGAGTAGGTCTAGTAGTAACTTATATCGAACTGGAAACTTGTGCTCGGAAAAGTAGTTTAGTTCAAGAAAATGTTTCCGAAGTATGTACCAGGACAACATAAAATATATGAATACAAACAAATACAACTAAATGATAAAGTCAATTTTGAGAATGGAACATAGTTATTATATGTACCCAACGGTAGTTTAGTATGTTTATCCCTATTATCAGGAAAGCCCTGAATCATGCTCGGTATAAAGTCAGCAAAATAGACCGTGTCCGACATAGTGTACCAGGAAAACATAAATGTCGAACAGATGCATATTGCATAAGGCAATTCGAAAATGGAGCATATTATGATAACTCAACGGTACTGTGTGCCCTGAACGCCCTGGAATCGTCTGGCGCTCTGCCAATGGTCGGACAACGACCAAACGTTAATCACTCTCCCTAAGCATACTACAAGAATCATTCCCGTTTTAGAACGAAAAAGCATTCAAATGTATATTATAGTCCTCGAGTGACATTTAAATGTCACTTCCTAATCTTGGATATAGAAATAGCTGGACTATCTAATTTCTACACAATCTACCCATTAAGTTTATGAATCTACTCATAACTCCTTATAAATATGAACTTATAAATAAAGTAATTGAACAGAACAAAATTATTGCGCATTGCGTTTCTTTGTTCTATTTTCAAAACTATTATTTCGAATTTTTCAAACTCTATCATGATATTCGCGTAAAAGTATGTAAGCCCACAAAATGCATTAAAGAACTCAAATTGTATTATTAGCCGTTCATAAAATCTTACAAAACATGATCTTATTCTGCTATGGTTTTTGTCGAAGCGAAGTAAGTACAAGCAGTACTTACTTACTGACCAAAAAAATCTTCATTTAACTTTTAAAACTCCAATTAATGGGAAGCCAGGTCGCGGAAAATAATCGTATTAGAATAATTTAAAGCGGCCGGTCGGCTTACGACTGCGGTTATTAGTCGAGTCTTTTACAAAACAAAGAAGCCCTGGGAAGCGGATTGCGGGGATTTAGAATACACGTCGAGGATTCTGTTTCAAATATGAAATTATTATATCGCCTGTGCTCGCGATGCCACACGCAATCGTACGAATTGCGATCTCTTTTTCACAATATTATAGAATTATCATAATTATGATGCAAGCACTGTGGGTGTCAAAAGTTGATTAAACTGTTAATTTTCGAGTAAATATCAAATAGTTTTGATTTGAAGCGTTAAAAACGATGATGTGCAAGAGAAATGAGAATAAACATGAAGGCTAGTTGCTAGCCTGTGTTAACGTTTCAGTTGCTGTGGTGCTTGTTGCTGTGGCCACGGATAACAATTACACTTGAAAACTGTAATTACCTACCTCAAAGTTTTGTCCGATCTCTGAAGAATTTAAAGAACTTTATTATTAAAGATTGAGACGCAAGTTTTTGAATTTAAGCCCTAAGCACGATTCGTATTATTTAGTCAACAAAGAAAATCACCCGTAAAATTACAAAGCTCTCTACTAAAGTAACGCTAAGTAAATGAGTCGGATAAAACAAAGGAGCCCACAGAGTCTATAATTATCTAAAGGTCAGGAAAAAACCTTTTCAGAGAAATGCTGAGATGTATTTAAAACTACGCGGCTTAAAGAAATAAATAAAACCGTCACAATTTCTCTCTAGCTCACTCACACCGCGACGTAGCGTATTCAGTTGTTCACCCGCGGGATTTTTCCCCGAAATTGCGGGATCCATGAGATAATTAATTGATGGAATCACATATCACGTGGAATTGCAATTTGTATTTACAATCATTTGTAAAAGCCGCAAACACAGATACCGCAACGTTTTTGATTAGAAAAATCCACCTGTGAATTAATTATTTAATTAGGCATAATAATAATTAGGTATATGCATTTTGATTAATTAGGCGATTAACATATTATGGAATATACGTTAAGCGCAGCAAGATTTTATATGACAATAATTCTGACGGTAATCCGTCAACCATTGACAGAGGGCAAGCGTCAATCCGCACGGAAACGCGGTACCGCAAGCCGCAACCGCGCGCCGCTCGACAGGCGTACTTTATACACGTGGCTCTGTAGCGGTGTGATAGCGAATACGTGCCGTGCGAGGCCTCATTCGTACGAGCGTAAAAATGCGTCGCGTTAAAACCCGGCGTTGGCGTTTTTTTAACGCTCGTCTGAATAATAGTAAGAAGTTTCGTATGGTCCATTTTTAACGCCCAACGCCGAGCGCTGAGAATAGAACACTGCGCGATAAAAATGCGTCGCGTTAAAAAAGCTGTCGTGTGAACATATACTTGGGAATACATTTGTTCTATTTGGACGCTTTTTTTACGTCCGTTAAAAAAATCTCTCGTGTGAATTAGGCGTGAGTGCTCTTGCGCGACCGCGCGGATTACCGGTGCGTCTTCCTAAACCGCTCGGCCGGCTGCCGCTTCCGTACTCAGCCGCGCGGACAGTGCGGTGTGTTCGATGATAATTTTCTTAGCTATGGTTTCTTTTCGCAATGCATGCTATATTATAGCGTGATATCCTATAATATCCGAGCTACCTTAGCTATGGCTGAATTTTGGATATCTTCAGACTAGTATTTATAATCAAGAGATGAACTATCGCATTTTAGTGCAACATGTCGCGGCCGGTTCGTTGCGTCGATCACGCTCTACTTCGTAAAAAATTTACTTCACTAAAATTACTTTTATAGCTCCTAGCTTAGCGAAAAAAATTAATATGGCCTTCACCCATCATTACAAAACTCTTTTAGCAGAATAGTTACATAACATAATATACCTACCTAGCGTTTTTTATTATTTATTAACTAGATGGTGCACGTGGATTTAGATTTTTATAATCTCGTGACATTGATCGACATGGGGATGATATCCCCGGACAAAAAGTAGCCTTCGTTCGTCTCCGGGATGTAAGCTCTCCTAGATACACAATGTAAACTACATATTTGCGTACAAAATTCCGTCAATCAGTTTCGTCGAATCAATCGAAGCTGTGATTCTATCGTAGTTTTATTGTTTTGCGCAGGAACCCTAAATATTTCCGGGATAAAAGTAGCCTAGATGATCTAGATCACTCCTTCAGCTTGTGGAAGTCTTTTGGAAGGAATTATCTTCTATCTATACTAATAAATAAAATTGAAGTGTTTGTCTGTAATATCGAAATAACTACTTACCTCAGGTTATTTGAACGCTACCATAACCGAATCACACGTTTTTAAAATTTTTGTCTGTCTGTCTGTTTGAACGGGCTAATCTTCGGAACGGCTGAACCGATTTTGACGGGACCTTCACATACAAGTAGAGAATTAACCAGGGAGTAACATAGGCTACTTTTTTAACCGACTTTCAAAAAAGGAGTTGTGTTTTTCTACCTATGTACACCGATATCTCCGAGATTTCTGAACCGATGTGCGTAATTTTTTTTTTAATCGATAGAGAAACATTGCGACCCTGTTCTATAAAAAATTTGGATTCCAACTCCTCAATCCTGATGCTGTAGGGGACCTGATCCCCAAAACTAATGGGTTTTAGAAACTTTCGGTTATTTAAATTGATATTGGGGGTACCAATTAAAGACTTTATCGTTGAATGAACTCGAATAGGTACAAATCCAACTCCTCAACCCTGATGCTGTAAGGAATTGTTTTCCGAAATCGTGGGGATTCCACGGGATTTTTCCGTTTTGGGGACGGGTTTCTACAGATAAGCTACTTTTTGTTCTGGAAAATCAAAAGTTCCCACGGGATTTTTAAAAACCTAAATCCACACGGGCGAAGCCGTGGGCATCATCTAGTAATATAATAAAAGTGTAACAGATCCAATTCTGTACATCACTACATAGTATAAAACAAAGTCGTTTTCTCTGTCCCTATGTCCCTATATCCCTTTGTACGCTTAAATCTTTAAAACTACGCAACGGATTTTGATGCGGTTTTTTTTAATAGATAGAGTGATTCAAGAGGAAGGTTTATATGTATGATAACATCCATTAAATAGTGGAGAAATACTGTTATTTTTGAGGTTTCTAATGTGATGTCGTAAATAATTACATTTTTTCCGCTTACATTGCAAACGCAGGCTGAACCCTACGAGATTTATCAATATAATGTACTAAGTATTGTACACATTGAAAAGGTCTATAGAAAACTCCGCGATGGTATATGTCTATCTCTTATGGATATCCCACAATAACATTTTTTGTCATTTACTTTTTTACGACAAATAATGGCTAATTTTAGAAGCGATTTTAACCAATACAGCATAAATCCTTATCTAAAATACCTTAAGTACATTGTTGATTTATTATAGATCTATATGGCCCTTTACAGCATATGATTTAAATGAATATTTTCGAAGATATTACAGATTTAAAAATTGCGGGACATAGACTTTGCGCGCGGCGCGCGGTTCCAGCCGGCCGGGGCGGCGATGCGTAAAGTTCTCCTATAGCATTTTGAATTTAGCAGCGATCGGACGCGTATGCTATCGAGTATCGGAGCTTTCTAGCGAGGAAAATAACAATCACACTAATATTATAAAGGCGTTATTAAGTTATTAAGTTTGTGTGTATGTTTGTTCCTCTTCTCCGCCGCAACTACTGAACCGATTTGGCTGAAATTTTAAATGGAGATAGCTTATGCCCTGACTTAACACATAAAGTAACCTTTATCCCAGAAAAGTATTCCTGTAGGACTAAAATAGATATAGACCTCCAAAACGCCACAGAGGGCGCTGACTGTTCTTAGGTAAATCACGCTCACATAACCCATTATTGCAATACTTTGCTGTGTAGCATGCATTGGCAACACATAGGCTACTTTTTATCCTGGAAAAATGCACAGTTCCCACGGGATTTTGAAAAACCCGAAATCTATATCTACAGCTATAGGTAGATTACTATAGCGACCTTGCTTGATATTTTAAGTATAAAGGTAGGAAAAGGGAGCGGGAACGGGAACCGGAACTCCACGATTCCCTCGGGATTTGTTCAAAACCGAAATTCACGCGGGCGAAGCCGCGGGCAGAAGCTAGTTGAAGATATTTTGAAAATTTTTATTGGAAGGCACTCTATAATCGATACTGAAGCCAAAACTGCAATTTGTTTTATTTTTGTCTGTCTGTCTGTCTGTCTGTATCTTGGCCGCGCATCACGCCGAAACTACTGAATGGATTCGAATGAAACTTTGTACGATTTGAGTTTATACTCCGAGGTAGGACATAGGATACTTTTTATCCCGAAATTTTGCATAGTTCCCTTGGGAGAGGGGATAAAAGTTAAAACGTGTATTTAGCTGTTATTCGTTAACGCGTTGTTCGATTTCACTCATTCTTTTTTTGTTAGAAAGATAGTACTTTAAATATTGTCCCGTAAATATTTCAAGATCATAACTAGGTTTTTTAGTTTAGAAATGACAGACATTACAACCCTCAGTACTGGGTACCAAATAACTTGGGACCCGCGGGGTGATTACGTATCTCGCGACAGGTTTGCGACAGGCGTAAATCGCGCGATCATTGCTGTCAAACGTCACTTTTGCACACATCAAATTGGTATTATCTAAAATTCTTTCACAGCAATACGACAGCGACAGCCGAGCAAAATGAAACGTCAAACTGCAACAACCTCTGCATTTGTTGCAAAGTGATTGTTGATTTGTTGTAAGTAATTGTCGAGTACGTTTATTGTTTTTTTTTTAATACATACATTTAACAAGCAATTTTATAAATTTTTGAAATATCGATGGCAAAAGTAGATTCTGCGACAGGCGAGAAATAGACGTGCGATCGGCTTGCGTAATACGCATTCTAGTGACATTTTGCAACCGATCGCGTAGTGGTCGCTGTCGCATTGCTACTGCTATCGCGTTGCTATCGCTACTGCAAAGTTTTACGTAATCACCCCGCCGGTCCCCGGATCTTTGAACGTACGGCTTATTTTAAACTGGTGTGCGTTTAAATTTGTTTATCGGTCTGTCTATTTGTTCCAGCTAATCTCCGAAATGGCTGGATCGATTTTAATGGAACTTTCAATGTTATACAGAGTAACTTAGGCTACATTTAGTTTAGGTACATAAAAGAATTATGGGATCCGATCCGATCCTATATAAAAACCTAGGTATATCTACGCGAACGAAGTTGCGGGGATCAGCTAGTTGATATATAAAATACAACCTTTTCAAATAAAATAGTTGGTTGTCCGTAAAGTCGGTTTACGGACGATAATTTTACGTGATAACGTCATAAGAAAACATTTCCTATCCATCGCTTGTTCCGCGCTCTCGCTTGCACGCTCGGCTAGGCGGTACGTGACATATGACAATGAGTCATGCTTTTTCGTGCGTGCGGCCGGCGATCATCGATCTATAAGACGTTATCACGTAAAAACTACGTGCAAAACTTAAGAGAAACTACCTACCTATAAACTGTATTTTTAATCGCACACATTCTACCTACTTAGGAAGCCATATTTTTGTATAGTATCGGGGGTTCGTTTATTCAGTTCCCCGCATATCTTTGAGGCCCTGACCTATATAAAAAAACTAGTTTACTCGAGCAGTTCTATAACAATATCGTCATCAAATACAAATAAATTGTTATTATTTTGGAGAGTAGAAAAGGAATTTCGTGCAACGGAAAGGGTTTCCAGGCGACACGGTACTATATTGGGACAAGCTTGTTATTATAAACTGTCGGCCTTTGTCATGTTAGATTTAATTGAAAATATAAATAGGAGTTGAAATACGACTAGTAGTACGAATATAGGTACTTCATCTGCGTAGATAGAGATACGACGATCGACTTTTTACCTCTTAAATAATATTAATAAAATTGGTTGTCTGTAATGTCTGTTTACGGACGATAATTTTACGTGATAACGTCATAGGAAAACATTACCTCTCTATCGCTTGTTCCGCGCTCTCGCTTGCACGTGGTACGTGACTTTTTCGTGCGTGTAGCCGGCGTTCATCGATTTTTAAGACGTTATTACGTCAAAAATCTCTACATTATTATGATCGTCGTCGTCGTCGTCGTCTCAACCAATAGACGTCCACTGCTGGACATAGGTCTCTTGCAAGGATCGCCACAGAACACGATCTTGTGCCGCCTGATTCCAGCGGCTACCAGCGACTCGCTTGAGATCGTCTGTCCATCGGGTCGGGGGTCTATCAACGCTTCGTTTACTGGTGCGAGGTCGCCATTCAAGCACCTTGGGAGTTGGGACCCCAACGTCCATCGGTTCTTCTAGCAATGTGCCCCGCCCATTGCCACTTCAGTTTCGCGACTCGATGAGTTATGTCGGTAACTCTGGTTCTCCTGCGGATCTCCTCATTACTGATTTGATCCCGCAGGGATACTCCGAGCATAGCTCTCTCCATCGCCCGCTGAGTGACCCTGGGCCTTCTTATGAGGCCCATTGTTAGCGACCTTAAGGATTAAAGTTTACTCAAGGGCTGAATTGGTTTAATCAGATCTAGCTCTCATACATGTTGAAAACGGACATAGGATATTTTTTATCTCGGAAAATCAAATAACTCCCACGGAATTTCTAAAAAACCAAAGACAGATGTTTATTGCAAAGTTTTATTTGCAAAATAAAATTGTGTAGAAAACATAACAACAATAGCATGCAATATATCAATTCCACCATCTATTGTAAACCTCGGTAAATAAATAGAAAGGTCGCTTTGCCCTTTCCAAATGCTATCTATCTAGATAATATGAATGCAATCATACAAATTGAGTTCACCTTTTCAGTCGGCATTCTGGCTGCGCCCACTTTATTTGATACGGGATACGGGAGTGGTTTATCATATATTAACTTAAGATATTTACATTTGCTACTTTGTCATTCGATGACGTAACATGATGACAGTTTCATAGGACAATAGTTCAAACTTGCATGACGAGTATGGAGTATGACTGTAGGTTTATAATTTATATTATAGGTTTCAAGCAGAGATCAGGATATAAGTATGCCCATTACACATTCAATTTGGCTAATTCTGTTGTACACAATCTCTAAACCTAAACTAAATTGACAGATTTAAAAATAGTGCTATCCCCTTCAGCAGGTAGGATTGTGAAAGAGACAGGAATATATTTAGACCTGTCATTTTAGTTTAGATTTAGAGATTGTGTACAACAGAATCGGCCACAATATCACATCTCTATATCAATACTCATTTAAATAAATAATCTACGAGATTTTTTCTTTTATTCACATAAATAAATGAATAAATAACGAATATAACAGGCTTCTCGAAATCATCGTCATCAATTTTTGCAAGATTCCAATTGTGATCATGATTGCTTTGCACAATTGACCTCCGGGGCCTTCAGCTTCGGTGGGTCACAACTCACAACTCATACCGTCGAATCTGGAGCGAAATGCGGTTACCGCATGCGATTGACACACATACATACAAATAACATCCTTTTTACGTTTCCGATTGAATAATTTATTACCTAATACAGTTTGTGTAGATCGCGTGCCGACTTCGGAACAAATGTATATGATTTCAACGTAGGTGTTTGATATGATATTTTTATATCGTATACGAGTAAATAGGTTACTAGTAACTACTACAAAAACGAATGTTTTTTGATCACTTACTAGCTATTGCCCGCAATTTCGATCTCGGGGGAGCTCTTATCCGGGATGAAAGTATCCTATGTCAGTTTCCAGGATGCAAGCTATCCCTGTAGGTTTAGCTCGTAAAAATAGTCCTTTTACAATCTACTGCGCGATAATAAATTGATTTCAGTCAATTTTTGACTGATATTATTAGTCATATCTGGTTGTTCTACTTAATCATCACAAAATTTAATTTTTAGATTAGTTGACCACATAAATTAGGCTCCAACTCGCCCGCCAAAATTACTAATTCTGTCCTGTATTTGAAAAATAAGATTTTTTTAAGAAGATTCCAAAGAATATAATGAAGAAATATGGTTGATGGTGGCAATTTTTCAATTTCAATTTAAAGCACATTTCTGAATGTTACATTTGTTGCGTCAAATATAAAAGAGAACATCATATTAGAATACATAAGTTTACATAAGATAATATTGGAATAATTTGCTAAGATAACATAAGAATACATAAAGCATAAGAATTACACTAAACCAATTGTATTAAAGATTTGTGGAAAAAAAAATATTTTGTGTTGTAATAAATAGGAGTCTCAGTTATTCTGCATTCATGGTCACCCTACCAAAGGGACATCGAGCAGTCAAATCGTTTAAACATAAAGCCGTTCTTGTCAAGACGTGCCACTTTATCTGAATCACCTCTTCCTCTTTAGGCTAAAGGGTCCTTCGATAAAAATAATCACCGTTTTCTGAAATTAATATTTCATCAAAGTGGTAAATATAATTTTTAGGCGTTATAATAAATTAAATGCGGACTGAGTTTATTATTTCGAGATAAAGTCACATTGGCTTCATTCTTTTTTTTATTGATGTTATTCATGAGTCATGACCCTCGAAACTTTTGTATACTTAGGGCCTGTTTCACCACCTTTCGTTAACTATCAGATAGCCTAAACCATAGAATAATGAATAAGAGGGAGAATTGCCCTTTACATCAAATTGTATGGAAACCTGCTGTCGTTAGTTTGTCCCCACCACTTGCTACAAAATGCTATATTGCATACTGATAGATCAGTGCAAGCAGCACCAGCAAATATAGACTTTATCGTTTAGTACACAGCGTTCAATTTCAATCACCGTACATCACACGTTATCGATGTTGAGTGAAGGCACCCGTTCCATGAAAGGTCTAAAGTTTTAGTGAATGAATATATTTATATAGTACAAGTACCATTGCGTCCTAAGACCGACCGATTCAATGTTTGATTTCTACTAAGCAAGCAATGGTTTTTGTTCATAATGAGATACAGACTTCTCAATTTAACACTTTTTGAGCATAATGTAAATATACAAAATAATGTTTTCTTGTTTTTTATGGAAAATAACAACAATAACTTGTACTTAAGTGTGAAATGAGATGCCATCTTTCGTGTGATTCCCTTTTTTGCTTGATGTTTTTCAAACAACCACTGAACAACACGGCATTTTGTTAAAAATCGAGAGCGGTGAAGCGATCGGTGGACGACATTCGACTAAAGACAGAAACGGTTCTCAGGTGTGTTTAACACCAGAAGAGTTCTCAGGAACCACGCCCCCTTGCCATATCTCTCTTATTCATTTATCTATGGCCTAAACGTAAGTTTTGGCTCTTTCTTAGTTATGTCAAGTAACAAAGACAAAAGTTGTGAATAAGCTATCCGTTAGCTAAAAAGGTTGTGAAACAGGTTTTTAACGGTTTAAAAAACTAGATAAATAAAAGAAAAGGTTTTGTTGATGTAGAATGTAGATAAGTATACTAAATTAATCCTCTAATCACTAATGGCTATTAAAATACGAAATAAATACAATACTATTTAAACGAACCACGGTTTAAACGATGTCAAGTCATTCGGAAACAGTGCTCTATCTTGAAAAGTGGCACCCTGAAAATCCTGAAATCCCTACTTCAGTTGAAACTTGAAACGGAATATTATTCAGACAAGCGACCTACATAGCTAAGAGGAAAGCTTTTAACTTCAATGTTGATTGATGATGCATGCGGGATAGAAAATAATCGTCATAATATAATTGGAATATAATTCAACTTAGGGCGCGTTCTTACTATGTCGTAACGGTTAACTTATCGTTAGACGACTCTCGTCTATAGCTGTTCCCGTTGGATTGTGATGACATTTTATCGGTTTACGGCAGTCGCCTTGTCGTTTGCACATCAGGCGACGACGACGACGAGACGATATTTTTTATCTGATAGATAGTCGCTACAACGACACACGATTTGCCCCCCCCCCCCCCCCAAGTTCACTGACCAGTGGGGCTATTCTCTAACTTAGTTACTAACTGAAAATGGTTGCCAACGAATAAGTTCGATATGCATTGCTGCTTTACTGTGTGAAATATACTTAAACAGTGATTTCATTTCACACATTAAAACATGTATATCGAACTTATTCGTTGGCAACCATTTTCAGTTGGTAACTAAGTTAAATAGCCCCACTGCTTGAACATAATACGCCAAAGTTATATTCGTAGTTTAGCTTTATTTCTTTAACTAACTTAATTTCCTTCAAATCCCTTATAGCAGGACCGTTCTAAACATAACCATCCCTGATCGCAGCGCGGGGCGCAGGGGGTGATGTCAACCTACCTACTTAGTGATACTTACTATTACATTACTAATATTAAACTACTTATGTATACCTACATTTCAATGGGTAGTACCTAGGTACGTAGGTTCTTAAATATACTTACCTACCTACTTTGAAATCAATGCCTGAAGTAGGTAGGTACCTAGGTAGGTAGTACGTAGTTTTCTTGAGGCAGTAATAAAAAAATTGACTGTGTTGGTTGTCTCACGTTAAGTAACATCAACCCAGATCGGTAAGTGGATGGGCAGTTACTAGGTAGGCAATTATCCCTATTAGGCTAGTACCTAGCTAGTAGCTACTACACCTGCCACTTTTCTATATAACTTCTAGGTAAATATTAGACGGACAAAAAATTCTATTTTCAAACAAAATTCAAACTGGAATTTAAATTGACAATGTGGCCAATTCTGTTGTACACAATCTCTAAACCTAAACTAAAATGGCAGGTCTAAATTTATTCCTATCTCTTTCACAGTGCTCACTGCAGAAAAGGATAGCAATAGATTTAGGCCTGTCATTTTAGTTTAGGTTTAGAGATTGTGTACAACAGAATTAGCCACATTGTGGCCGATTCTGTTGTACACAATCTCTAAATCTAAACTAAAATGACAGGTCTAAATTGGCCCAGTCATTTTAGCTTAAATTAGGTAAGAATCTCGGAATTCGAGATACCCAGCTGGTAAGTCTGTAAATACTTGTATATTGACACCCTAAAAGTTGTCTCAAAACCTACATATGGTAGGGTGTACGCTACTATTGAATTTCAAGGTCAAAGGTCACAAAAATCGGTTTTTTGCGCTTTTTTTGTAAATATCTCATTCCCTATGGGTTTTTGCTATTTGTATTTATTACCAATATTGTAGAATACAAAATTCTCTACAAATTTTGTTTAAAAAAAATTTTCATACGGTGAACCGTTTTCGAGATAGAGGGCGGAGAGCGCGCGGTCACAGCATCACTTCAGGTCAACCGGTGCCTCCGGTCGAAAACGCGCCATATACCAAAGTGTCCGGGATAAAACTAGCGATATTTTAGGGGCATATACTACAACTTATTACCACTCTGAAAATACCACTTAGTAGGGCCTGCCCCCCTCCCCCTCCCAGGGACAGCCATTTCAATTTGGTGTGCGTTTTTGTGGGTATGTGCGCACAAAAAATGTAATAACTCGAAAGTCTGTTGCTGGACAGGTCTTTAATGACCTTATTCGATTGGACACAATATTCTCCATCACTAAACACTAAATAATAGTGTAAAATGTTAAAATAACTTGATCAAAAATGCTTTGGAATAGAAAGATTGAAAAAATATTGAAAATTATAAGTTTATCCTGCATTTTGCAAAAACGAGGTCATTAAGACCACATTGTTAAGTATTAAATCGACAGTTTTTGAGATAAGCAATAAAACAACATAAAATTTTTGACTGTAAGTTACTTACTTTTGGAGATATTATTGTTTAAACATAACTAACCAAGATCGCGTAAATTCTTATGTTATACGAATGTGGGTTTCCATCGCATACCTTGGGCGATCAGCTAATAATAATATTGTTTTTGGTTAGTCAGTGAGTAAGGTCGTTTCGACCTTACCTTAAGGATCGGACCCCTACTTCAACTGATTAAAAATTCGTACAAAAAATTTTCGTATGAAAAATTTTTTTAAACAAAATTTGTAGAGAATTTTGTATTCTACAATATTGGTAATGAATACAAATAGCAAAAACCCATAGGGAATGAGATATTTACAAAAATAGCGCAAAAAACCGATTTTTGTGACCTTTGACCTTGAAATTCAATAGTAGCGTACACCCTACCATATGTAGGTTTTGAGACAATTTTTAGGGTGTCAATATACAAGTATTTACAGACTTACCAGCTGGGTATTTCGAATTCCGAGGTGAACTTACTAAAATGACTGGACTAAATATATTCTTGTCTCTTTCACAATCCTCCCTGCTGAAGAGGATAGCACTATTTTTAAACCTGTCAATTTAGTTTAGGTTTAGAGATTGTGTACAACAGAATTAGCCACATTGGATTATTAATTTTGTTTTCAATTCAAATATAGTAATAATTTAGGTCGGTAGATCAAATTGTTTACGAAATCACTTCAGTAAAAACTTAATAAGTTAGGCCGGCCTCACACAGCCGGAATGCCTGCCGGAATTCAGAATCTTAATTCAGAATCTGAATTCAGAAAGTACCTACAGAAATGCATACAATTTCACTGTTCCCCACACACATTCTGATTTTTTCAGATCGATCTGAAAAAATGTGTCTTGAGGCCGGCTTCACACATACCTATGCCTGTCTGAATTCAGAGAGACATTTCGGCTGTGTGAGGCTGACCTAATCTGCAATTTGCAATCCTACAAATGTAGGCAATCTATAAAATATGTAGAGTGATGTGAAGGACTCACACACACACTTGCGTGAAAATCAATACCACACAATAACATTACAACAGAAACAGCTGATCTACGCTATAGGTAGGTATTGTTAGAAGTAAATAGGAAACAAACTCACCACTTCTGTTGATTATCGTCTGGGTTATTATAGTTAGACATAGCAGCATAACTGCAATACAAAATACAAACAAGCTAGTACATTCACAAATTTTTCTTTGTTTTTGTAAATAAACAAGCATTAGAGCGTTTTCTAGAAACAATCATTTGCTATGGTAGTATTACACAGGGAAATACGCAAATAAATAGTTCGTGCTTCGTTGCGTAGAACAGTGAACGGTTTACGAACAAAGGATAGTTTTGTTTTACAACAAAAACTCACCTTTGCGACGTGCATTCCAACACTTTCTTTTTCTCCCATCCCTCTTGCGTTTTGACCCACTCTTCGCCTGGAGAACGCCAGTCTTTTGATATAAAAGGCATTATTTTGTAACACAACACAAAGTTATGCGATCGGAAATCTGTTTACGAACGACCAAGCACTTCGACCGCGCGACTGAAATTGGTTTTGCAAGTTTTGCGGAGCGCTGCGAAAAGAATGTGCGAAAAAGAGAGAATTTGTTTAGAAAAGGACAGCTGTGCGCATGCTTTGAAGTTCCAACTCGTATACCTGTCACAAACAGCTGTTGTTGTATCCACAGATAATCTTGTTTTCAGGAAGGCATTTATTATTATAGTTATTTATTTATTTCCAATTTATATTGAAATGCGTGTACTACGTTCAAGACCAACTGAAAGATTATATTTAAAAAAAAACTGTGCAGTTTACTTGAGTGCAGAGCTTTAAATATCGTTAAAAAATTGGCAACGTTGTCCTTTAATATGATTACCGATATTTTATATTAACGTTAATTTAATTGAGCTGAGTTCTGTTATGTTACCAATTTTTTAACGGTATTTATTATTTAAAGGCAAGCCTAGACTACAAAAATAGACAGTAGACAGGAATAGATAATAAAATAGTGCTATCCCACATCGCCCACAATATATCATTCATTCAGTCATTCGTTCTATCAGTATTGTCTATGGCCAGAAACCTATAGATTATAGACAAATAGAAATATTATTTCTCTGTGTCAATGGGGCCTGTCTAGTGATGTGCCGATTCGATTATTTTGATAATCGATTAATCGATTATATTAATCGATTATAAAATAATAATCGATTATTAATCGATTATTGATCGATTATGAAATAATTCTTAGAAAAAACTGAAAAAACAATTCTACTTTCTGAAAAAAATTCTGAACCCTTGCATTTAGTAGCAACATCTATATTATAACCTTTTAGATTGTTCTGAAAAAAGAAAAACAAATACTATTTTTTAAATTTTTTGAAATTGAAATTAGAAAATTAAATAGATTAAAATTAAAAAATAATGTAATTGATCAAAATTAAATATATATACCTATTAGGTACCTATTTATCACACTAAGGCGAAAGTTTGTATGTGTGTGTATGTATGTGTGTATGTTTATTACTTTTTAACGCCGCAACTACTGGACCGATTTGGCTGACATTTGGATAGGAGATAGGTTATGTCCTGGAATAACACATAGGCCACTTTTTATCCCAGAAAAGTGTTCCTGAGGGACTTAAATAGATATAGACTTCCAAAAACGAGATAGGTGCTGTTAAACGCTGATTTTTCTTAGGTACATCACGCTCACATAACAAATTATTGCAATAGTTTGCTGTCGTTGCATGCATTTGTATGCTTTTGCATGAATTTGCTGTCGTTCTCGTTGCTAAGTTACTCTTAGATGATTTTGTTCAAATATTTTTTATGTGTACAAACTTATTAATCACGGGTAACATCGCGGGGCACAGCTTGTACATATATAGATACTCATAGCGGGGGTAATTTCACTACAGTTGGTAAAGGCGTATCGTCAGTTCGGTGTGTTCGAAAAGTTGAGTATGTATGAAAAAGCTGTAAGCTGCATAACGCTCGCTCACAGTCGGCGGCTGACTATCCGTTTGGTGTGAACAAAGCATAAAACTAACTTTGAGGGAATCCCATTTTTGCAATGATAGGGTTGCCAAACCATATTATACTTTAGCAAGCAAATTAATAAAAGAAAGCTGGTAGTAAAGTTTGGTAATTAACGTATATCTTTATTAGTGATGTGCCGATTCGATTATTTTGATAATCGATTAATCGATTATATTAATCGATTATAAAATAATAATCGATTATTAATCGATTATTGATCGATTATGAAATAATTCTTAGAAAGAACTGAAAAAACAATTCTACTTTCTGGAAAAAATTCTGAACCCTTGCATTTAGTAGCAACATCTATATTATAACCTTTTAGACTGTTCTGAAAAAAGAAAACAAACACTATTTTTTAAATTTTTTTAAATTAGAAAATTAAATAGATTAATTAAAAAATAATGTAATTGATCAAAATTAAATATACATACCTATTAGGTACCTATTTATCACACTAAGGCGAAAGTTTGTGTGTGTGTGCATGTATGTGTGTATGTTTATTACTTTTTAACGCCGCAACTACTGAACCGATTCGGCTGACATTTGGATTGGAGATAGGTTATGTCCTGGAATAACACATAGGCTACTTTTTATCCCGGAAAAGTGTTCCTGAGGGACTTAAATAGATATAGACTTCCAAAAACGAGATAGGTGCTGTTAAACGCTGATTGTTCTTAGGTACATCACGCTCACATAACAAATTATACTTCGCATCTCTCCGAAGATTATTATAGCTTACAAGCAGCAGTACAGTAGATTATGCTGTCCTTATCACACTTTTAGAGTTTTTTTTATAATAAATTAATTGTTTTTTGACGTTTTTGACGTCAGAGTACCGAGTAGGTACCCCCACCCCCACGCCGCCCCGCCACGCGGCGAGGCCCATCGTCATTACGTTATTTTGTGTTGTCCGAGTCACACGTCGTCCAAACAAAATTTAAAAAATAAAAAGTGAAACGGGAAAAAGAAAACGTGATTTAGTTGAAAAAGTTGAAGTGTATCACCCGCGGATTTTAATCATCAGTACCAGGAATCGCTAGCGAGTATCATGCGATCAATCATCATCGAGCGAGCAGAAAAATTCAAGGTAAGACTAGATTTATTTACTAGTAAGACGTTATATTCATTAACATTTTTACCAAGTGAACAAAATAATTATTGTTCATTGTTTTTATCTGCGTACCGTCTTCTGTTTATGTTGACAGTTCAATTGGAAATCTCAATGAGTTTCCTGTTAGACAGATATAACCTGTGGAATTTGCGCTCCAAACAAAAAGTTGAACAAAGAAATTTTTCCTTTGTTGTTGGCTGGAAGTTGCTTTGTCTCGTTCTCATCTACATAAATAGTGTGTGAGGTATATAAAAACTAGAGAGAAAGAATAGCCTAAGTGAATGACCTTGTCTTCACTAAAATATTTAAGGCGCCAGCTTCAGTGGCATATAGAATATATACTTATAACCTTGGTTTCCTGTATTATTGACATGTACCTTATCCCGACATAAAATGTGTGTGGAAAATATATATCCCGACCTATATGGTGTGTGGATAAAAATATAGTGATACCTGTCAAATAAATATAACTATCCCGACGTAAAACGTTTGTGGAAAATATTTATGTATATCCCAACAATGGTGAGTGGAAAATATATGTACATCCCGACCTTTATGGTGTGTGGATAAAATATAGGTATACCTACCATCCAGTCAACTACTCCTACATAAAATCATTTGTTGGTAATTCTGTACTTTTTTATAATATGTTGCCAGAGAACATTTTGGATATGTCTCTCAATAAGTTCAAAGGTTTTATTAAACGCAAATTAATTGAAAAGTCTTACTATAGCTTAAAAGATTTTTTTAATGACAAAAATCCATGGACATAGATTGCTCTAAAAGCCAACAGTTCAAATCATTTTTATGGCTATTATACCATATTGTAAGATGGTGATAATAAAAAAAAATAAACCCGGCTGAGTTTGTTGTGGGCTCTTCTCAGACCAGGGCGCGTTTGGAACCCTCGTAGTTTTAGTTTTAAGTTTCCGTAAATAATTATCACCATTGCCTGTACCTAAATTGACGTTCAAAAAGTGTACAGTGTACCAATTTTGAATAAAGTTTATTTGATTTGATTTGATTTGATTTACTCCGACGCATAGCGTGTGTGAGTTTTCTTTTTAGGGTCATAAAATTAATACCTACTGGGGACGCCAAGAATTTACGTTAATTTATTTATCGATAAAGAGTGGACTGTATAGATTTATTCGAAGCAATGACTATAAGATAGGCGAATAGTGAATTCGTCAAGGGAATAAGGAATATATAGGAAACACAGCACTCACTTGTTTGTCTGGAACGCGTTGTCTCCCGAACTTTCTTCCCCGTGCACGGGTCACGATTCACCACAGTCTATTCTTCACTATGTAGGCGTCTACCATAAGAGTTATGGAAAAAGAGGTCCCGAAATGGCACACTTGTCACTATACGGGAGTTTAACTTTTTAATTAAAATTGTCCATTTGCACCATTGCATTAGCATACGCGCGGACGGTGACTTTCAAGCAAGAAGAGTAAGGTAAAAGTAAGGAGTGATTTTTTAAGTTATGTTCGTAACATCGTAATTCTTCGGCTCTGGTCGCTGGTCTTCGTGTTCGCAACGATTCGCTCCACAATGATATTTTGCTGTGTTCAGGTGGATAGGGATATATGGGTAGGTTAAGGATTACGATTTTAATTCGAATTTGCATGAAAATAAATAACTAAATTTAATATAAATTTCTGGCGTAACCATCCACCCGCCCTTAAAGGGTCACCTTTAAGAAAGTTCTCATGAGGTGTAAAGCGAACAGAGCTCTAAGAAGAAACGCACATTGCGTATAAATTAGTCTAAAGAGACATGAGTTAGTATAATTATGATTAGAATATTAATATATAAATATAAAATATAGTATAAATTTATAGTACAATATAATATTTTATGTTAACTTACTGTATAAACTTGAAGCTATATCAATGCTTACTGTGTTGGAAGAGGGCATAAACGAACAACCGGACGGAGATAAGTTCTCCCAGAGATTTTCACAGTTGCTACACGTATAACACCATCTTTTGCCGGATGCACTTTCTCGACTACTGCTAAAGGCCAAGCCAAAGGTGGTACGTTATCATTTATAACTACAACGATAGTTCCTGGAGTGATAGGCACAGAAGGCGTATTCCATTTTTGTCTAACTTGCAGACTATGTAGATACTCCATCCTCCATCGATTCCAGAAGGATTGAACCATTTTATCCATTAACGAGTGCCTGTCAAGTAAGTTGACTTTGTCTGAACTGACATCAGGCGCAGGTAAGGAAAGCAAAGGTGCAGTATGTAGAAAGTGACTCGGCGTAAGAGCTGAAGGCTCCGTGGGATCTGAGCTGAGTACTGTCAGCGGACGCGAGTTGAGTAGACATTCGACTTGTGTGAGTACAGTACACAGTTCCTCATAGGAAAGGAGCTGTTGTCCTATGACTTTAAACAAGATCGACTTTGTTACTTTAATCATACTTTCCCAAGCACCTCCATGATGCGGAGTGTTTGGACAAATGAATTTCCATGTAATACGGCTCTCTGCGCATTCTTGCTCTAGTTTCGGATAATATTCCTCTCTGAGAAACTTATACAGATCACGAAGGTAAGAAGCAGTACCCTGAAAATTCGTACCTCGATCAGAATGAAGGACCTGTACTGGTCCGCGCCTCGAGAGGAATTTTTTAAATGCAGCTAGAAAGCTAGGAGTGCTGAGTGAGGTAGCGACCTCAATATGCGTAGATCTCGTAGTGAGACATGTAAATAGCACTATGTATGCTTTCTCGCTGTGTACGCCACGGCGGCGTATAGGAACGTATGGTATAGGACCTGCATAATCACAGCCTGTGAAACTAAAAGCTTTTAACGCTGGACGCGTGCGTATATCCGGAAGATCCGCCATCAATGGATAAGTAGGACGCGGCTTAGCTCGAAAGCAAGTATTGCATTTATGAACTCTTTGCCTAATAACGCGACGTGCCGACAAGATCCAGAATTTCTGCCGAAGCAAAGCCATCAGAAGTTCTGGTCCAGCATGTAGATGTTTGATGTGGTAATAATCGATGATTATATTTACCACATGATCATTGCGAGGCAATATAACCGGGTGTATTTTTTCAAATTCAAGTCCCGAGTTAGCGAGACGACCGCCGACACGGATCAATCCATTGTCGATAAAAGGTCGCAAGCGATTAAACTTCGGTGAGCATAATACATTATTTTGAATATTAGAATATTCGTTAGCAAAATGCTGATTTTGCAGAGCGCAAAGCATCTTATTCTCAGCAAAATTTAATTCTTCAGCAGTTATTGCTGCAGAGCTGCGACGTGGAAGTAACTTTAAACATCTACAAATGTACACAATTATACGTAGAAGTTTACTCCACGAAGAAGTACGGAGTGCAAGCTCATATAAAGCGCATTGCTTTAAAGGCGTACACACTGGGTGGGTCAAAATCTTTTGTTCGGGTATGTCTTCGATACATTGCCCATCTAGACTTTTGAGTGGCCACTGAGACGGGTGCAGCGACGCCCACGGTGGACCATGGAGCCACAGAGGGTGTGAGACAAGTTTCTCAGGAGTTATACCTCTGGACAAAACATCAGCTGAGTTCTCAGTGCCCGCGCAATGATAGAAGTTATCAGGAGAGATGTTCTCCGTTATTTGAACAACGCGATTCGCGACAAAAGTCTGCCATCTATGTGGAGAGCTTTTTATCCAGTATAAGGCGACTTTAGAGTCGAGAAATGCGTATATTGATTTGATTGGGATGCGCTCAGAGTAATTGTCATATACCGTGCGAAGCAATTTCGACAGTAGGACGCCACCTAGTAGCTCGAGACGTGCGATCGAATGTGGCTTTGTTGGCGAAACTTTACTTTTCGCGCAAACGAGACGCACAGTATTACTGGAAGGTGAGCTCACGTGTAAATAAACTACAGCACCGCAAGCTGCGAGACTGGCATCTGACAGTCCGAACAGGGTGACCTCGCAGTCTTCAGTTACACCCACATGACGTGGTATGTGAAGTTTATTTAGAGCTGGTAATTCGTCGCAAAACTGTCTCCACATCTTAATGATGTGAGGCGGTGCTACGGTGTCCCAATCTAGATTTAATTGCCAAAGCATCTTAATTAATATTTTGGCATATACGACCGTGGGAGCAACGAAGCCCATTATGTCCCACAGACGGGCAACAGTCGACAAGATGGAGCGCTTAGTGCATGTCGCATCGTCGGGTGGAGAAATTTTGAAATGAAATGAATCATTTTCAGTGGACCAATGTAAACCAAGTATTTTATGGTGCATTGTTTTATCAAACTCCACTTCAGTAGGAAGTTTGTGTGAATCAGGCAGATGATTTAAAACCTCGCGAGAATTGCTATTCCACTTGATTAGATCCCACTGTGCTCCTTTAAAGAGATCAATCATTTGCTGTGACGCAATTATCGCTTCACGCTCGCTAGGAAGCGAAAAGGCAACGTCATCCATATACAGCGCAGGTAACACTATGCTACTCGCTGACGGATATTTCGCGCCGTCGTCTTCTACGAGCTGTCGCACCGTGCGCAATGCATGGTATGGACTTGAAGTGAGGCCGAAACAGACTCGATTGAACTGATATAGCACGAGAGGGTCTTGTGGTTTAAAGCGGTATAAGAAGCATTGATAGCGACGATCAGCTTCACGCATAATTATTTGTAGAAATTGCTCGCGACAATCGGCTGTCAATGCTATCTCATGTAAACGGAAATTTAAAATTATTTTAAATAGATCTCCCTGCAAGTTAGGGCCGGAATGTAAGAGATGGTTCAGTGCCTTACCAGAGCTGGAACGGCATGAGGCGTCTACGACCATTCTCAATTTCGTCGACTTATCTTCTCGTAAGATTCCCGTATGCGTCATCACATAGATGGGGACGGGATCTCGAGGATCGTATGAAGGAGCGGGAGAAATATAATCTTTCGCGAGATAATTTTTTATGACATCGTTATATGCTGTCCTCAGTTTAGGTGAAGCTTCAAGCTTTCTTTCGAGGCATGCAAAACGTTTTTTAGCTACATCCATAGAATCCCCTAAGGCATGTACATCCTCTTTAAATGGCAGGCCGACAACGTATCTGCCAGTGACAGGATCACGGATTGTAGTCGATGTATAGAAATCTTCACATTCAGCATCGCTGGGATGTTGAACGGAAGTGGAAGGAAGCTCTTCGAGTTCCCAGAAACGCCTAACTATCGAGTCAATAGCGGGAGGCTCTTGAACGAAACAACATGTCAAGGCGGAGTAAGTATTTACGGAAGGCATCGTAGGCGCATTGCCCATGAGTACGAGACCTAAGACCGTACGCATTGCAACCGGCATCGACGGGTCGCGACGTGACATATGGACGTCGTCGGGCAGTAGCAAGTGCGGGAATAGGGAAGCTCCTATCAAAGCATCTATTTTATTAGGTATGCCGAAACTTTCGTCAGCAAGCGGAATACCTTTCAGGTGTGATAGGACAGACGTATCTATCACAGCCGTAGGCAATTTATCAGTTACTTTATCAACAACAAGAAATGAAATATCAAAGCTAATGTAATCATCGAAACGAGAATAAAACTTTAAATTAACCGAGCTAGATTGTACAACTTTTTCAATTCCACCGAAACCTCTAACTATAGTACGTTCCGTATCTGAATATTGTAATCCTAACCGAATACTGCACTCTCGTGAGATGAAATTAGCTTGAGAACCATTATCTAACAAAGCGCGTATTATTTGTCGCTTACCGTTGACATCATACACAGCAATTTGTGCCGTAGCTAGTAAGACAGTAGGTCGTTTATCTCCAACGCTCGTTACTTGACTGCTATAAGAGTGCGTAGCGCTGGTAGAAGCGCCTACGCTCGTAGCGCTCAATGCTACGTCGGCGCGCTCGCCTGCTACGGGCTGCATAGCCGTATCACGTTCGCCTAGCGTGGTCTGCGGTGACGTCACGGCATTATTTAATTGCGGCGCGCGAGTCTGTTCGCGTCGATCGAAATGCAATTTTTTATAATGTTTAAGTCCACAGGAACAGCGGGCAGGAACAGTACATTGTCCCACCTTATGTAAGACAGATAAACAATTTACACAAGCGTTTTTATTTTTGACGCATTTAAAACGTTCCTGAGGGGATGATATTTTATTAAAATCGGCACATTCATATAAAAATGTATGCGATATATTTTTACATAAGCATTTAGACGAGACAGGCTTATCAACTGTATTTACATAAGCGTGATATTTCGGCGCATTGCCGCTATTGTTTTTCTGTTTTATATTTTTACTTTGACTTGTATCCGAAGCGCTTGTGATATTTTTATTCGTACGCTCGTATACCTTCGCACGAGTTGTTATAAATTCTACGAAGTCGTCAAATGTAGGTATTTTCTTTCCGCATTTAATTTCAAACGCGCGTACTGTCTCAGTGTCTACCTTTTGTGTAGCTATATGGAGTATGATAAGATCAGCTAAATTTTCTAATTTTAAGTTTTTTAAGGCGCTCACTGCACCAGCAAACCGATCTATGAAAGATTCAAAATTAGCCGCTGAGGGGGTTTGAAAACCTTTATAACGAAATAACTCTTGTAAGTATGCGGAAGTCAACATCCGTTTATCATCAAATCTATTGATAAGTGTTTGTAAGATTAATTCATAATTTTCGGCACATGGAGAAATGCCCGCGATCGCGCCCTTCGCTTTTCCCTGAAGTTTCGGTAATAGGTAAAATAGTTTCTCCGCATCGCTTAATGACGGATTATCATGTACTACCGACTTAAAAGTTGTATAAAACATCTGAAAGGATTTTATGTCACCATCGAAATCTAATATCGAAATGGGCGGTAACTTAGGCTTGGCTTTCAGCAGCGCGGGAGTTACGGTATGCAATTCCGGAGTCGAATCGGAAGTTGAACATTTCGCTTGAACTCGTTTGACCCTACTATATAAAGTCTCAAAAGCGTACAGACAATTGTAGTTAGGTTTTGCATCAGAATCTAATTGCAGCAAACGAGTGTTATAATCGTCAACGATAGATTCATATTTTAAACGCAGTGAATCTATTTGCGATGACTCATCGAGAAAATTCTCTCTCGTCTCGTCATCTGTGTATATATCGCAATCACGAGATAATTCGAAAATATTTTGCATAATTTCAAATATAGCTTCACGTTTAGCAAGCAAGATAGACAGTTGAGGGTCTTGAATATCTTTATCACTCGACTTTAAGTCTATTTTAGGCGGCATTTTGATAAAATATAAGTAATTAACAAGTTAACAGAATCACAAAATGTATAGGTAATTTACACAAATACTTAAATAGTCAAGCAAAGACAAGTAAATTGAGTAGTTTACGCAATCGTTGATCGAAAGTCAAGCGCATAGATTCGATCGCGCGGTGAATTGTGGGTATGTTCGCGACCCGAGTTTTATTCAAGCGAATGTCGAACTTATGCGTTAAGACTTAAGGTTCAAGTAACTTGTAACTTTTTACCTTGCCGTTGAAAAGACGGTGTAACGATATTCAAGTTTCTTTGAGATTATAGTTATAAGTTATTTGTTAATATTATACAAATAAACTGTGTATTTATCAAAATATACATAAATACGTTTAGATAATTAGTATGTCTAACTGGGGAAACGGCTAGCTCAATGCCATATGCTATTTATGCCAGTATTTTAGACAATGAAAAAGATGACGCAATTGCCACGATTTTCTTTTTTAATAGAAATACATATATTCGCAATGAATATTATATGTACATATTATAAATATCATTTATTAGAGCCTATATAAGTATTCTAATAACGAAATTATATTAATTATATATAAATATACGGTTAAATTATTCGGTTCGAAGTAACCACTTTATGGGGACGCCAAGAATTTACGTTAATTTATTTATCGATAAAGAGTGGACTGTATAGATTTATTCGAAGCAATGACTATAAGATAGGCGAATAGTGAATTCGTCAAGGGAATAAGGAATATATAGGAAACACAGCACTCACTTGTTTGTCTGGAACGCGTTGTCTCCCGAACTTTCTTCCCCGTGCACGGGTCACGATTCACCACAGTCTATTCTTCACTATGTAGGCGTCTACCATAAGAGTTATGGAAAAAGAGGTCCCGAAATGGCACACTTGTCACTATACGGGAGTTTAACTTTTTAATTAAAATTGTCCATTTGCACCATTGCATTAGCATACGCGCGGACGGTGACTTTCAAGCAAGAAGAGTAAGGTAAAAGTAAGGAGTGATTTTTTAAGTTATGTTCGTAACATCGTAATTCTTCGGCTCTGGTCGCTGGTCTTCGTGTTCGCAACGATTCGCTCCACAATGATATTTTGCTGTGTTCAGGTGGATAGGGATATATGGGTAGGTTAAGGATTACGATTTTAATTCGAATTTGCATGAAAATAAATAACTAAATTTAATATAAATTTCTGGCGTAACCACCTACCTACATAAATTTCATCTTACGTTATTCTTATTGACATCTGATTCATAAGAATGACAAATTAGATCTTGAGATTTTACAATTATTATTGGTCTCAGACCCAACAAGAAAAACTATTCGGAGATTTGGCCATAAAGATTTCGCCACACGATGGAAACATTATACCCATCTATGTATTATTTTTGACTAACGGGTTGTTTATGGAAGATCGATATTCTAAAATAATATTTACCAAAAAGATCAGCGTCAAAGACGGTTGCTATGCGATACTCATTACAGAAGCTTAGCAAACATAAGCGAGATATATATTAAAAAAAAATATGAAAATCGACACCTTTGGTTCGGTTTAAATCTGTCGGAGTATCTGAAATCATCTAAGGCCACTTCAACCTCCGCTTCAAAGTTGATATCTAACCAATTCCGCTCACAGCCGAGTACTTCTGTACCGGAAAACTCTAAACGTACGGGGGGCACCATGTGCACCTGCCCGAAAAGCGAGTATAATACATATACCTGGGCGGACATCAGCACCCGCTATCGCCACCGCACCGCCACCAGCGGCCGTGCCGTGAAATTATCACTGAGCACTTACTCTCTTACGTTTACGCACTTAAGCTTACGACTCAATGCTAAATATCGCACGCGCAACCGTGACAATGCTAGCTGCTTCGTCACCGGTACATAACATCGATACGTTTTTACGTATCATTGGCAGACCAGTTTTTCTTCACGAGTGGCTTCATATTTTTGGGCCAAAGAAAAACAATTATTCGTCTCACCAATTTTTACAGTCCCTCAGCCTAAAGGAAAACATCGTTTTATAATATTTTGAATTTATATGAATCAAACTTTATTTGTGCCAATAACTTTAATATGGAAGATATGAAAGTACCGCATTAATATTAATTAATATGCTGTATGACAACCGGTCTGATTTTTGATTCGGTGAAATTCTGACAGTTGTCATTTTAAAAATACAATGAGTTATTTGTATGAATAACAAGGTTAACACCTGAAGTTCGATTTTACACCAATATTAAAATGCCTGAATCATCTGTCAGGCATTTGTCATATGTACATGTGGCAATTGATTTTCAGTTATATGAGTTTTAAATTTATTATCCTTTATGTGGGAACTGTTATACGTCTGGTAACAGTAAGAAACGACAGTTTCGCGGAATTAGAAATCCTTAGTAGGAATCAGACTATAAAAGATGCATATTTTTTTACTGCCAGTGGCCGAAAGTGATATGCAGAAGTCAACGTTTTACCATTTGGACTTTGCAACTTCTATCAACAAAGGTTTTAAAAAACCGGTCCTTCACATTTATGTATGTTCATCAGTTTATTTATCAGTTAATTTTCTTGACGATTCATTATGCATTAGAAATTCGGTTACAAATGTTTGGATAATGTAAGAAGCGATCAACAAATTACTTCTGAAATTAAGATTTTTGATCAAGGATCACTCAATACCCACAAAAAAGGATTTATCTTTTATTCATCTAAAAGTTCATATAAAGTTATTTACAAACAAATACAGAAAAATGTATGAGAAATCAGGAAACTAACTAGTTATGTTGGTTTGTCGATGTCGGCGTGCCCGGCCTTCGATGACAGATTTATTTATACGAAAATGTATGGATTTTCAAAGTTCTTGAAATTCTTGGCAATTCACTACTTTGATAATCGTAAGAAATATATTATGACCTTCTCTGTGTAGAAATATATAATCTGTATTGTTAACAATGATTTCATATGCTGGAGGAAGTGGAGAAATTATATTGATTCTGCAAATTGTTCATTTAAAATATGAAGAATATTCACTAGTACCTAGTGTATAGTGGTGCGTCACGTTCGGGCTGTGGTGCAACCTGTAACGATGAGACAGCTTACGGATTACTCGCAAATGTCATTGCTCCACTCAAGCACCTTGGGACTCCAACGTCCATCGGTTCTTCAATTTACTTGCAGCCTTTTATAGCCTCAGTCTTTCACGACTTAAAAATTATAATATTTTACCAAAAATAAACAGCTTATATCAATGTTTACAAAATTTTGCGTCATATATTTAAATAAATACGAACGTTAGTTGCAGATTTTGAATCTCGTCAAAAGTTCAACATGAACACAGAAAGGGAACTCACTGTTTATGCGTATCGTCAGTTAAAAGTTTATTTCGGCAGATCTGACTTTGGTTTATCTGCCAGTAATCAAAATAACAAATGTCAGAGGTACGCATCATGGAACTTCTGAGATTGTTGATGCAAAAAAAAAAAAATACAAAATTTTATAAGCCTTTAAATACTTTAGCCTTATTTCAAAATATTACACAATTAAATGTTACATGGCAAAGGGCGTTTTTTCCAACTCCAACGCATCGCTTAACATAGCAATGGTCTTTTCTCTAATAATTCCATGAATAAATATAACACATCTTTAAAGTCAAAATGACTGTTCTGCAAGAAAAAAGGTTATAATTATTGGTATATATTGGTTTTATATGGTGATTCCAACAATATACAGCTAATTGAATTTTTCACACAAAAATTCAGATACAAGTTAAATTTCTATCATTCTCACTGTCCACCATAATTTAGTATTAACCCTTAAATGCATAGATAATGCAATGCCTTAAATGCAAATGCCTTTAAATGCAAATGCCTTAAATGCAAGATTCAGTATAAACAATGATTTCATCTCACAAAAAAGATCTATCTTTAAAAACTAACTTTTTTGGCATTAACATCTCCATTAAAAAATACAGACAATTGGTCAATAAATACTTTATTGGAATCCAATAAAACTAAAATAGATGATCAAAACTTCAAGATCAAATGTATTTTCAACCAATTATTGTGGTGCCATATATTAAAGAAAATCCTTAAACTCTGTACAAGCTTATTTCAGAAGATATTTAGAAAGAATTGATCCCTTACGTGCCCAATGAGATTTTTTCAAAATCAAATCAAAATCAATTTATTTGTTGAAATAGGTTAGTACAATGATGGTAAAATTGTTAAATACAGTGCTACTATTTCATGCCCTTGTTTTAGGGCATACACATATTCTTGTTATTTAATAACCTACTTATTTACTTTATACCTTTGTTCATCAGTTTTAAAAAACCACTCTTTCTATCCCATTGAGTTATGTCAATTCAATGGCACACATAGCACGCGACACGCGTTGACATCAGCTGCCCACAATGTAGGGCTAAAACTTAGAAATTATTCGACAAAAAGTAGTTTGGTCTGAATCTTCAAATGTATTTTTAAAGTATCTATTATAATATTATAAAGATTTATTAAAATCAGATCAAAATTGTGGATATATTATTTTGAAGCTTAAATTTTTTTTTATGCGAATAAAAATTTATATTCTATTCTATACAAGTACGATTAGCATATATTATCTGACATGCTACTTAGCAAAAAATTAATTAATTAAAAATAAATAATAAATCGCCTTTAAATTATGGTTTATGAAGTAATATTGACTTTGTTTAATCACATATTGTAAATGATTATTTTTCTTTTTCCCTGTTATGTTTTGCCTTAATTTTATTTTCAATAATTTTACTGTACACAGTAAATATTATTGTAGTATTTTTTCGATGCTCTAAACATCTGCTTGTAAGCTATAATAATCTTCGGAGAGATGCGAAGTATAATTGAGAATCAAACGAACTTACCTTGTGAAGTTTGATATCTAATTATACGAGCGTCTCGACCGAAGATTATTACAAACCCACCCGCCCTGTTTTTTTGTCAAAATCCCTAAACATATCGAAAAAATAAGGCTCTGAAAAATGACGATGGGCCTCGCCGCGTGGCGGGGCGGCGTGGGGGTGGGGGTACCTACTCGGTACTCTGACGTCAAAAACGTCAAAAAACAATTAATTTATTATAAAAAAAACTCTAAAAGTGTGATAAGGACAGCATAATCTACTGTACTGCTGCTTGTAAGCTATAATAATTTTCGGTCGAGACGCTCGTATAATTAGATATCAAACTTCACAAGGTAAGTTCGTTTGATTCTCAATTATAGCAATAGTTTGCTGTCGTTGCATTTGTATGCTTTTGCATGAATTTGCTGTCGTTCTCGTTGCTAAGTTACTCTTAGATGATTTTGTTCAAATATTTTTTATGTGTACAAACTTATTAATCACGGGTAACATCGCGGGGCACAACTTGTACATTTATAGATACTCATAGCGGGGGTAATTTCACTACAGTTGGTAAAGGCGTATCGTCGGTTCGGCGTGTTCGAAAAGTTGAGTATGTATGAAAAAGCTGTAAGCTGCATAACGCTCGCTCACAGTCGGCGGCTGACTATCCGTTTGGTGTGAACAAAGCCTAAAACTAACTTTGAGGGAATCCCCTTTTTGCAATGATAGGGTTGCCAAACCATATTATACTTTAGCAAGCAAATTAATAACAGAAAGCTGGTAGTAAAGTTTGGTAATTAACGTATATCTTTATAATCGATCATGATCGATTATGCAAAATCATAATCGATTGTAATCGATCATTTTAATAATCGATTAATCGATTATTGATAATCGATTCCGCACATCACTAATCTTTATAATCGATCATGATCGATTATGCAAAATCATAATCGATTGCAATCGATCATTTTAATAATCGATTAATCGATTATTGATAATCGATTCCGCACATCACTAACTAAAAGTAAAGTATATAAATTAGTGATGTGCCGATTCGATTATTTTGATAATCGATTAATCGATTATAAAATAATAATCGATTATTAATCGATTATTGATCGATTATGAAATAATTCTTAGAAAGAACTGAAAAACAATTCTACTTTCTGGAAAAAATTCTGAACCCTTGCATTTAGTAGCAACATCTATATTATAACCTTTTAGACTGTTCTGAAAAAAGAAAAACAAACACTATTTTTTAAATTTTTTGAAATTGAAATTAGAAAATTAAATAGATTAATTAAAAAATAATGTAATTGATCAAAATTAAATATACATACCTATTAGGTACCTATTTATCACACTAAGGCGAAAGTTTGTGTGTGTGTATGTATGTGTGTATGTTTATTACTTTTTAACGCCGCAACTACTGGACCGATTTGGCTGACATTTGGATTGGAGATAGGTTATGTCCTGGAATAACAAATAGGCTACTTTTTATCCCGGAAAAGTGTTCCTGAGGGACTTAAATAGTTATAGACTTCCAAAAACGAGATAGGTGCTGTTAAACGCTGATTGTACTTAGGTACATCACGCTCACATAACAAATTATTGCAATAGTTTGCTGTCGTTGCATGCATTTGCATGCTTTTGCATGAATTTGCTGTCGTTCTCGTTGCTAAGTTACTCTTAGATGATTTTGTTCAAATATTTTTTATGTGTACAAACTTATTAATCACGGGTAACATCGCGGGGCACAGCTTGTAAGTTGTACATTATATATAGATACTCATAGCGGGGGTAATTTCACTACAGTTGGTAAAGGCGTATCGTCGGTTCGGTGTGTTCGAAAAGTTGAGTATGTATGGAAAAGCTGTAAGCTGCATAACGCTCGCTCACAGTCGGCGGCTGACTATCCGTTTGGTGTGAACAAAGCCTAAAACTAACTTTGAGGGAATCCCCTTTTTGCAATGATAGGGTTGCCAAACCTTATTATACTTTAGCAAGCAAATTAATAACAGAAAGCTGGTAGTAAAGTTTGGTAATTAACGTATATCTTTATAATCGATCATGATCGATTATGCAAAATCATAATCGATTGCAATCGATCATTTTAATAATCGATTAATCGATTATTGATAATCGATTCCGCACATCACTAGGCCTGTCACACTATCAATACCGTATCGCGATCCACGGATCGCGGATTTCAAGACCATCCGGAAATCCATCAGTATTGACGCAAAAAAGCGGCCAAACCATCAATAATTGGATCGCGTATCGCGGATCGCGTGATAATACTGATAGTGTAACACCCCCCATTGATTGTTTTGAGAATTTAGAATTCATAAATAGGTTAGAAAATATTTTTCATTCTCGTGATGGGAGACTCCAATTTGAAGTCAAAAATTAGCACTGGAGGACAAGATCCCGTGCTCAAGCAGGCGGAAATCGATTACATGAAAATTATTGAGCAGAAAAATCGCGAACGTGTGCAGAAATTGCAACAGATTTCCAGAAGAAACAGAATCACTGGTTTCGCCATCGGCGCTGGTGTATTCAGTATTTACCTGTATTCTATCTTCGCCGTGAAACAGGAGACGTTCCTCGACGATTTCAACGAGCCAGTCAAAGTGCAGCAATAATGGCCACAGCCAGAGCGCTACAAGTTAGATTGCCTCCCTTACCGAGTATCAAAGATATTATCAGATTGTATAAACTACGCGCACTCAGGGAATTATCGCAGAACTTTCTCATGGAACCGCGTTTAATCGATAAACTAGTGCGCGCCGCTGGGAATATAGAGAACAACATAGTCTGTGAAGTGGGCCCAGGCCCAGGGGGCATAACAAGGTCGATCATACAACAGGCGCCAAGAAAAGTTATTTTGATAGAGAAAGATCCGCGATTCACGCCAACACTAGAGCTTTTAGCAGATGCTTCCAGGGGAAAGGTAGATGTAGATATCATAACCGGTGATATTCTCAAAACTGATGTTTCACACTTTTTTCCTGAAGATGTTAGACGGGAGTGGACCGATTCGCCGCCCCCCATCAACTTGATTGGCAACTTGCCTTTCAGTGTGTCAACAATATTGATGATAAGATGGCTTGAGATGATTTCCAAAAAAGAAGGTGCATGGGCATTTGGACGTACGAGAATGACATTGACGTTTCAAAAAGAAGTAGCTGAAAGGATGTCTGCTCGGATATTGGATAAACAGAGATGCAGACTGTCTGTCATGTGTCAAAATTGGTGTAATGTCAACTATAAGTTCAATATACCTGGCCACGCTTTTCTTCCTAAACCTGAGGTTGATGTTGGCGTAGTTACTCTAACACCTTTAAAACGACCCATAATAAATCTACCCTTCAAAATGATCGAAAAAGTTGCACGTCAAATATTTTCTATGAGACAGAAGTATTCCATCAGAGGATGCCAGACTTTGTTCCCTGAAGAAGTTAGAGAAGAAATGGCTCTCAGGATGTACAAGATGGCAGAAATAGACCCGGTCACAAGACCCTTCCAAATAGCAAATGGAGAATTCAACCGCTTATGCGAAGCTTACAATGAAATCATTAAAAAGTATCCTGAACTTGAAAACTATGATTATAGAGCTCCTAAGAAAAAAGTTGATGTTAATATAGAAACAACAGTTTAATTATTTTTTAAGTAGGTGTTTAGTAGATAAATAAAACTATTTGTTTATTGTAATTATCTTTTATTGATGTTAAAATGCATTGCATTTTTGTCACAAACATAAAACAAACAATACCAAGACTAAGAAGCCACATTTATAACTAAATAACTGAATTATTATGAAATAATATTTGATACAGGATTAGATAAGCAACTAATTTCCTTTCTATTCTACTCTGATTTTTCATTGTTTTCAGTTTGTGATGCTAATTTTTGTTTTTCCAAGTGCACAGCCATTTTTTCCTTCTTTTTCATTACTCTCATGTGTTTATGAGAGCTGAGATGTTCTGAGAATTGGTTGTCCCCAATAATGAGCCTTTCACAGACCTCACAATAGTTGCATGAATGGCCATCAATACCTCTTTTATCTTCAGAATTACCTTGTTTTAAAGGCTCGTATTGACACGGAGATTCATTTATGAAACTCTCTATGATGTTGATGGCTTTATTTTTGACTTCGTGATCCCATTTGGAAATATCTGTTGTGTCCAGTTCATAAATCGGTGGAACCTGAAAGAAATATGGAAAGTTCTGCTAGTGACATCTATCGGAAATATTAAGTACTACTTAAGTAATCTACTTGAATATAGATGGCAGTTGTAATAATGGTTCGTATCTAAGTTTCGCAGGTTCTTTTACTATTCGACACGAGATGTCGCTACATATTAAATATGTTACAAGGATTGCACTGATAATTATATTATAATTTATATTTGATGCAGTTAATTTTTATCCCGTGATGCAGAATGCAGATGTACATAAAGCATAGTATTATAAGTACAAAATGTAATAACATGATATTTTTAGCTTATATAAAATATTATTTTAGAACTGCGATTAATCTTCTAAAAATTTAATCTAAACAAAACTAGAATGTATCTATAAAAATTATAATAGGTAAGAGAAAAATTTTGCACTTGCAATATTAAAAATGCATTAATTGTATTATATACATATAATAATTGCAATTATTGTGATTTCTTTAATAAAATCAGCTGTCACTTTTAATAATTCTTTAAAAAATATTAAAGATTTCGTTACCTTGATAATAAATAGCACAAGTAAAATATGCCTACCTATCTATCTACTTACTCAAATAAAATAATCCAGACCTCTTAATTTTCATGACTGTGCAAATTCAAGCTTCCACAAAAGGAAAATCAGAATGGAATAATAACATAAAATTATAATAAGTACCCACCTCTCTGGAACGGTGTTCCAGAAATCTTCCCCTAACCATCTTGTTTTGCCGTCTCGCGAACCTTCTGGTGGCTAATTTCATGTTTGCTATGCTCTCTTGCAGGAGTTTTTTTCCTTCGTCAGTATTTTTCTTGTCTGGCGGCAGCATTAGGTATTCGTGAAACTCCTTCAGGCCCAGTGTCTGGAATACTCCTTTGGTATAGTCGGGTGGTCTGAAATTGAAGAAGTGGTTAATTTTAATATTTTTCTTAAAGAACATAGCTGTTGTAATGGAAACTGTTCATTATATCAGTTTTCATTGCAAAATTTTAGAAAAGACGCACTCCTCCGCAATGTATTGAGCATAATATTATAAAGTCAGATTTTAATTTCTATCGTATCCTAGGACTTCGGAAACTGTCTGACAATGCATAGAAATAGGTTTTAGTTTCTAGTGTGTATCTACAACATTTGTACCTGGTGTATGAGGTGCGCTCGACTTTTGTTAAGTTGAATTTTTTTAGATCTGGGAGCGCGGCAGTGCTCCGCCAAGTCGAGCAAAAACAAAAAACAAATGCACAGCCGTACTATCTATTCTCGAAGCATTACATTATTAGGAGATACAATCTATACCTACATATAATAAAATCGTAGAATTGCCGTATCTGTACATTGAAGATTTTTGCAAAATAATAACTGGGGGATGTTAGAGATAAGTAATAGAACGTAAAAAAGCTATTTATGAAATTTTTGTCTGTTTGTCGGTTTGTCTGTTTGTCTGTATGTTTGTGCGCGCATCACGTTAAAACTACTGAATGGATTGAAATGAAACTCGGCATGATTTAAGTTCATACTATGGAGTAACATATAGGATACATTTATCCCGAAATTCAGCACGGTTCCCTTGGGAGAGGGGATGAAAGTCAAAATGTGTATTTAGCTGTAATTCGTTAACGGGTGGTCCGATTTCATTCATTTTTTTTTGTTAGAAAGGAAATAATTTAAAGATTACTGGCTAATCTCTGAAAGGCTGGACCGATTTTGATGGGACTTTCACTGGCGGATGCTTACATTTTGAGCTACCTAAACATCCGCCAGTGAACTTTTAATAGTTTTTAGCAAGGTATGAGCTCAAAGGAGCTTAGGAAAAACAAAATGATTCTCACGGGATTTTTAAAAACCAATGTCCACGCGAACGAAGTCGCGGGTGTCCGCTTGTAATTTAATAAATTTACTTAAATAGGAATCAAACACAGAACTTCTTGCTTGCCAAGCGAGCAATCAGTCACAATGCTAAAAAGTTATAAAACTCCTTCAACTTTATCTTTTAAAGTCCAACACAGCGTAAGTTATGGTATATATATCTAATATTATCTAACAGGCAACAGCGTATGGTATAAAGAGAAGAATGAAAAGTCATTGCTTCAAATCAATTAAGTACTTATCATATATATATATATATAGTATAGGTATTCATAATTAACATTTTCCTTTAATAATTATCTAAGTCAATACATGGTGGTCCAACAAAGTCACAGCTTAAATAAAAATTGCAGCTATAAAAATCATGCACCATGCACGTAATGATAAAATCTTATAATTTTTAATTGTAGCTTTAACGCGAAATATCCATCAAGTTAAAATGCAAGCAATTTTGCTTGAATAACAAATTCCAAATACATCATCTCGAAAATAGCAATGTACCTAAATCAAACAAATTTAAATTGAATTATTAAATTCCTTTGGGTTCATTTTAACGATGTGCGTCAGCATTCCTCGTAGTTTTCTCGAAATGAAGGTAACTAAAAAAGCTGTAATTTCGTTTTAGGGTCAAAGCACAGGGTCTGCCGCAGAACGGGGGTAGCTATAAAAGCTTTTCCACCACGTCAAAAAAAAAACAAAAAAAGGTCCTTAGGCAGTGCTTACTAATATAATGTAGGTATCTTGCAGCCGCATGGCGGTTAAGACCTTCCTACCTCAGACTAACAATGAAAACTCTGCACGAGCAAAAAATCAAACTTTGTAACGTCTTAAGCGCCAAGCAAATCAAAACACATTTTCCGAGAAGTTGCCGGAGATATTATTTATCTTTTAAGTACTAACAGTATAGTCAGCTTTCATTAACATGTAAAAATTCCGTTTTGTTTGTTCAGTTCAGAAAATTACTGCCACAGTTGTTGCAACAACAAAATTGAATACGTTTTGAAAATGGTAACAAACTTTGATTTAATACTGTTATATTGTCATTTAATATTGTCATATTTTATATTTAATATTGTCATATTATGTCATACATCACGAGTTGGAACTTCTAAAAAACATAATGTATCCATCAAAAACCAAATTTTTCAGATGGATGGAGTTAATACGTTTTGATCTGTTTCTCCTGAATTAATATTCGAATTTTTAGTGATGTGCTGACATTTATAATCGCTCGTCTGTGCTAGGCCTTAGATCTAAAGTTTACTCGACCGTTTCAGTCTGCGATTTAAGCTCATATTTTTCTTTATTATAGGAACATTTATTTCATTGAGATTAGCCTCGTCTAGCTTTTATTGTAATTTTTACACTTCGCGTCCATTGTAATTAGTACAACTTTTACGAGGAAAAATTATTACTAATTATTATTAATTATAATGGAATCGGTCGTTGCAAAAACCACCTAAGTCATTTTTCTTGATTCCATGATCCATCGAAATCTAAGTATACGCAGAGTATCTAAAGGAAAGTGGTCCAAAAGACCAATCAACATGACCGGAGCGAGCGTATATTTATTAATTACTTTTCGTGCGAATGCTTATTATTATATTATGCGCATAGACTTTAGTTTCAGTATTAATATCAAATATTGACACGTACCTCTAAACATCGGCACGTAGATCGAACACTGAAGGAAACGTGGTGGGGATAGCTGAGTATGGGAACTGTCACGCACGTAATACAATAGCTTACCCCCTCCACTTTCCTTCAGTGTTCGATCTACGTGCCGCGGGTTATACTTATCTAACTATTAGGATGTCAGCAATTCAAGGAGGTTGAATAAAGTTTAGCAGCTTTTCGGGTTCATTACATTAGGAGAATAGTACCTGTTCATAATAAGATTAGGGTTTTAGTTTCCAGTACGTAGAGGGAATGAAACGAAAGGCTTCCTATATCGAGTATACTCGTAAGTTCGTAACTACTAGGATGTTAGCAGTTCAAGGAAGTTTCATGAACACAATATCGTTCAGCTTACACGTGGAAAATTTAAGTGCTGTAGTTTCGAACTGCATCGCTTTTGATATACTTATTGATGTTAGGGAAAATAACTACTAGGGTCTTATTATAGTTTATAACACATACACATAAAATAATAAATAAATATTTAACATCATCATTATGATTTACCATTACCGGCCCACTATATACAGGGTACGAGTCTCCCGCTACGAGAAGGATCCACCACGCTGGCCAAGTGCGGAGTGGTAGACTTCGCACGCCTTTGAATAAAGAACTTTGCTAGGGAAAAATGTTTTCCTTCACCGTTAAAGCAAGTGTTATTATTAATTGCTTAAAACGCACTTAACTCCGAAAAGTTAGAGGTGCGTGCCGAGAATCGAACTCGCTCCCCCTGAAGAACGAAAGGCCGAAGTCTTAATCACTAGGCTATCACTGATGTAAATTGGGGTAAAAAATCGCCGGTAATTCTCGGGAAAAATTTTGAGGGGGAGAGCGGAGGGGGTAATTATTATTAACATAATCTATACATAAATAACAGGTTAGGGCTTCGGTCGGAGCTATTGAGGTCGCCGGTCAGGAATGAGGGTCTGGAGGTAAACACTAGGAACTCAGCGGTTTAAGGTGGTTTAATGAACAAATCGCCCTCGGAGAGGGAAGGCGTATATGTACACATAGAGATTTACTGGATGTGACGATTAAATTAATAAAGCGGTAGGTACCTATCTTTTAACACTAATTATTATTTTTAACCCCCGACGCAAAAACGACGGGGTGTTATAAGTTTGACGTGTCTGTGTGTGTGTGTATATGTGTGTTCGTGTGTGTCTGTCTGTTCCCCTGTAGCGCGCAAACGGGTGAACCGATTTGAACGCGTTTCTTTTTTGTTTGAAAGGTGAATTAGTCGAGAGTGTTAGCTATGTTTGATGAAAATCAATCCAAGACGGCCGCCGCTACAAAATGGCAGATTAATTTTTTTTCACAACTCCGTTAATATGGGTATCAACTATCAAATGACAGGGCTTGAGCTTGACTAGTAGAATAGCACTATGCAAATCCAAGATCCAAAATGGCGAATGTCGGGGGTTTTTTATATTTTTAATTTATACTTGTTATATAGTATTCTACGCGGCATCGTACCGGAACGCTAAACGGCTTTGCCGGTAGGGTGGTAACTAGCTACGACTGAAGCCTCCCTCCAGATAAATTGTAGCCCCGCGATGGCACCCAACTAAGGCTCCCACTGAAAACCAGCTTGCTGCAGCATGATACTGACTGGGAGATCTGTATTCAATCACATACAATATTATTGTTCCTTTTATTCGGTCGTTCGGATCAAAACCGACCTTATTCAAATTTCGATTGCGCAACAATTTCTTGTAAGCTAGTAGTGTGGTCAGTCGTGTTTTAGAATTTGCAGTGATTACTGTTGTTATGGCTTCAAATACAAATTTCGAAGGACGTAACTCGATTGAGGTCGATGCGCAGCGTCAAATAGTAAAGTTTATGTTTCTGGAAGGACTCGTAGCCGCCGAAGCCCGTCGAAGATTAGTCAGGGTGATGACTTACAACGCGCTCTCTCAAACTAAACTGTGAAACAGTGATACCAAGTAGGTATCACTGTTTCACAGTTTCGTTACCAACGCTTCCGAGTTGGATTAAGGAGTTTTGACGTTACGGAGCATCGTGGAGGTGACCATAAATCTGGACCCGAAACTGAGGAGCGCGTGAAAATTATGAAAGATGTTTTCCGTGAATCTGGAGCTTGGTCTATCACGTCGCTGTCGGCTCGGACAGGAATACCTAGAACCACTTGTTATGAAATGATCACGAAAAACTTGAGTTGAGGAAAATCAACACCAAATGGACAACCCCCACAGATTGACTCAAGACCAGAAGGATCGAGGAGGCAGAGAGTAGACTTCGCAAAAATTAATTTACGGACATATAACCAGTAGCTGAACCGATTAAAACATACATTTGTGGCCAATTCTGTTGTACACAATCTCTAAACCTAAACTAAAATGACAGGCCTAAATATATTCCTATCTCTTTCACAATGCTCCCTGCGGAAAACGATAGCACTATTTTTAAACCTGTCATTTTAGTTTAGGTTTAGAGATTGTGTACAACAGAATTAGCCACATTGGCTATTAAATAATTTTCATTCTGTTTTAATTTTAGTGTGGTCGGGTTTGATCCGAATGACTGAATATTTAATATTTAATTATGTTACAATTTAAGTTACAATTTTAACTAAATTGTAACTGTGTGATCAAATAAAAACAGTTTTCTTTCTTTCTTTCCTAAACTTTCATGCCACATCTAGCGTGCGCTTGCCGTAGCAACTATACATCGTTGTCGCCGCGCCTGCGGTCGCCGCTGGCTATCGTTGCAGAAAACTTTATACTACGGGCTACCTACGCATATCTATAAGGTTACGCACTTCGTACCTACTATAGAGTAGGTATAGACTATAGACACCCGCTGTTGTTGGATGGCATCGTCGTGATACTTGGAAAAACAAATGTCCAAAGGTAGGTAGGTCCTTAGGCAGTTAACTTGTTAGGCAGTAAGTAGGCAGCAGTGAGGTGCCAGCCAGGTAACCTCCCAGGCAGTGTGCCTGGGTGCTGCTGATCCTCTTGGATACGTCCGAGGGGAAGAGCAGTATTCGGGCCGGTGCGCCCCGGTAACATGGTTAATAATTTTCCTACGGGGATATTGTTAGCCATGGCCAATGACCTGGAGGGAGGTTTCTCCGCGTGTCCCTCTGATTAGCAGAGGGCACTGCGGATGAAACTGGGGATGAGAAACCCCGGGGCGGGGGGCAGCGATGCCCTACACGGTTGGAAGAAAACCTCGTTAGAAAATTACGGGAGGGCGCGAGCCTCTGGAGGGACAGCCCAGAGGCGAGCGGGAGCCCTGGCTGGGGCGGCTGCCGGACGCCTGTGATGGATACATTGGGTTCCCTAGGCGTCCAGCACAGACAGCATGAGGGTCATACCGTGGTGGTTTTTAGTGGGTATACCCCCATTATCCCCTGGGGGGAGTCCCACATAACCGCATTCTGCCGCAGAACGGGGGTAGCTATAAAAGCTTTTCCACCACGTCAAAAAAATACAAAAAAGGTCCTTAGGCAGTGCTTACTAATATAATGTAGGTATCTTACAGCCTTCTTACCTCAGACTAACAATAAAAACTCTGCGCGAGCAAAAAATCAAACTTTGTAACGTCTTAAGCGCCAAGCAAAGCAAAACACATTTTCCGAGAAGTTGCCGGAGATATTTTTTTATCTTTTAAGTACGTTTAGGAAAAAAAAAATGCCTACATGAAATTATAATACAGCTAATTTAGGTATACACTTAGCAATTTTATTCAAACCCAAACCGTCGATTTAAATGTTATTTCATTAGTATATTAGCACCCTAGCGCCATGGACTACAGGCCCTCCGCATGAGCACCTGCGGAGGGCCAAGCTTGCGGCAGTAAGCGCCTCTCGATATCCCTTCACCGGAGATCAAAGAGAGCCGATACTTTGAACGCGTCACGCCTTGGAATTCAGTTTTACCCGTCTCGACGAGATAAGTGCTATAGAGAATGGTTTTTTTTATTAAGCCAATAATATTATAACCTGCTCTTTTTATGGTAGTATAATCCTTACGATCAATTTAGGCCAATGTCCGAGTTCTATTAATTAATTTTATCTAATTAAAGTTTTTTTTAATATCAATCTTGAAGGGCTAGAGTCAAGACTCTACTAGACCCGCGGAGCCTATTTATAAAAAATATAACTTGTTATGGTATACCCGAAAATATAGAGTCGTGAAATAAGACTGCATGACTCAAATGATCATGACTTATAAATCAAGTGCAGCAAAACTTTTAATACCTATAATAATTTTTTTCAAAGAAAAATGAACCGACTTCAAACGATTCGAATTCGATAACAAGTATAAATTTAAAATTTAAAAAACCCCCAACATTCGCCATTTTGTGGCGGCGGCCATCTTGGATTTGCATAGTGCTATTCTACTAGTCAAGCCCTTTCATTTGATACCCATATTAAGGGAGTTGTGAAAAAATATGTAATCCGCCATTTTGTAGCGGCGGCCATCTTGAATCGATTTTCATCAAACATAGCTAACAACACTCTCGACTAATTCGCCTTTCAAACAAAAAAAAATCCGCACTCAAATCGCGTTCAACCCGTTTGAGCGCTACGGAGGAACAGACAGACACACACACACACACACAGACACGTCAAACTTGTAACACCCCGTCGTTTTTGCGTCGGGGGTTAAAAAAATGTAAATAAATAAGTAAAATTAATAATGATCGGCAGTAGGTAGGTACCTATGTACGAAAGTCAACAATTTGCCACTTAATAAAAATAGTCTCTTGTGAAACCCGAGAGCGTAGTGAGCTGCAGCGGCTGAATGGATCCGCAGTCCGCAGTCCGCAGTCCGCAGTCCGCCACACGGCAGATGCCACTCGCGCGGGCGTTGCCCTCCCGGACGTTTTTTTCTGCACCCGATAAGTGAGAGAGTTAAAAAAGTTGTGATAGCCTAGTGGTTAGGACGACCGACTTCTAATCGGAGGTCGTGGGTTCGATCCCGGGGCACGCACCTCTATCTTTTCGGAGTTATGTGCGTTTTAAATATTTAAATATCACTCGCTTTAACGGTGAAGGAAAACATAGTGAGGAAACCTGCATGCCTGAGAGTTCTCCATAACGTTCTCAAAGGTGTGTGAAGTCTGCCAATTGGCCAGCGTGGTAGACTATGGCCAAAACCCTTCTCACTCTGAGAGGCGACCCGTGCTCTGTAGTGAGCCGGTAATGGGTTGATCATGATGATGATGATGATGATGATGATGATGATGATGATGATGATGATGATAAGTGAGAGGGTGGTATGTACATACCGGTATCACTAATTCCGCGGAATTCTGACAGCTGTCACTGTCATTTACAGATGAGTTATTTACAGATGGAGAACAGGGTTAACACCTACGAAGTACGATTTTACCCCAAACTACTTTAATTCCCTGTCATCATAAAAAGCCATATGCCGCGTAATAATATTACTCGTTTCGCCTTAAAATAGAAAACACCGAGAGTGGAAACTAGAAAGTGCACACTAACAGCAATAGAAAACAAAAGAAGCACATTGAAAAAATTTATTGAAAAATGGATGTCGAAAGACATTATCACCATGAAATGTCTGTCAGGCATTTGTCATATCTACATGCGGCAGTTGCAAGGGCGTCGCCAGCCGCTGGCCAAGGGGGGGGCAAGTTGATATTTGACACAAAAAATCGTTAAAATCGTAATCAAATGGCTAGTTCTGATTTTTAGGGTTCCGTACCCGAAGGGTAAAAACGGAGCCCTATTAATGTCACTTGGCTGTCTGTCTGTCTGTCTGTCTGTCTGTCTGTCTGTCTGTCTGTCTGTCTGTCCGTCTGTCCGCCGGTCACAGGTCTCTAGCTCGCAGACGAAATGAGTTACAAACCTGAAATTTTGGTATTTAGTGTAAAACGTTAACCCAAAATCAAATATTGAATTAGAAATTGAATTAAATTATTTTTCAGGGGGGCTCCCATACATGAAAAAGGAGCCGGAAAAAAAAATTTTCTTTACCCTAGCTTGTGGGGTATCATTGTTTAGAGCTCATTAAGTAGAGTACAAATATATATTTTTTTTATTTTTATCTCAAAAAATAAGGGAATGGGAGGCCATCAAAGTTGTCAGTTTTAGACCATTTTTGTGACGGGGGCTATCTCAAAAACAAAACTAGTTGGGAATATGATATTTCAGTATATTATGTACTATATGCTCTATTTAAACAACAAATACTGAAAACAACGATTTATTAAATAGTTTATAAGCTGTGACCAAAATAAACGAACATTTTTTTGGGTTTTTCTTTCACGGTTTGTTGCGATGTCTAGCTCGGAAATTAAATATTTCTTAGACCCAAAATATTATATTGTTCATAATTATGTACGGAACCCTGAAAGAGCGAGGCCCGACTCGCACTTGGCTGATTTTTATTTTTTTGTATGTTGTTAGGACCACTACCAGTAGTCTAAATCCAATTTTGCAACTTCGAAAGACTTGTGCTAACTTTGCAGCACACGAAAAACCACGTATTTTTTTCAATTTTTTCTATATACTTAAGTCCTACACTATGCGCTTTTAAGAAAATTATTTTTTGTACGTTTTTAAAGTAGACTAAAATTGCTACTATTTAAAACCAGAATCAGCTCTGTAAATTCATTATTTCCAAAAAAGTGAAAATTTAAGATTTGGTCAATTTTAAAGTCCGATATCGGGGATAATACTCATTTTACTGGTCAATTTAAATGAAAAAATGTTGTAATAAATATAATTAGCTATAATTTATACGTAAAATGACGTCTGTAATTTAATTATAGTTTACTTACAAATCAAAAAAATGGGAATATTGCATTTTTCGCTTTAGTTTGTTTAAAGGTAGTTTGAAAGAAAAAACCATGCAGGTACATCTACAAGAAATATACATTTAAACTATTATTACAATATTTATAATGTTATTTATGAAAAAAATAGGTAAGTAGCTTCAGTAAGTAAGGTTTACTGTTCATTAATTTGTGAGTAAACTATATGGTCTAGAGACGTCGTTCTGTCCTTAAATTAAAGCTTATTAGATTTTTTATAACATTTTTCCCTATAATTTTACTCGTAAAATGAGTAGTTATTATCCCTAAAATCGCGGTCGAAAATTGACCAAATCTTAAAATTTCACTTTTTAGGAAAAAAATTCAAATTTAGCAGAGCTGCATCTCGGTAAGTATTGAACTTACAGAGCTGGTTCTGGTCTCAAATTGTAACAATTTTACTTTAGTCTGCTTTAAAACTGTATAGAAAGTATTTAAAAAATGCGTAGTTTAGGACTTATATTGCTCAGCACTCATAATATCCTTGAAATGCAGTGTTTCATAATAAATATCAATAATAATATAATTACTTTTTTTTAATAAATAAGATTACAAATATTTAATATCAATACTTAATAATAGTTTAAATATATATCTTGTGGATTATATACACAGGTTTTTCTTTCAAACTACCTTCAAAACAAAATAAAGTAAAAAATGCATTTTTCCCATTTTTTTAATTTTTAGGATTTGTAAGTAAACAATATGACCTACAGATGTCGTTTTATGTTTAAATTAAAGCTAATTATATTTACTACAACATTTTTTCATATTTTACCGTCAAATGAGTATTTTCCCTGATATCGGGGTTTAAAATTGAACAAATCTTAAAATTTCACTTTTGTGAAACTGTCACTGTCAATTATTGGAGAGCTATATCTCAGTAAATATTGAATTTACAGAGATGGTTCTGGTTTTAAATAGTAGCAATTTTAGTCTAGTTACTTTAAAAACGTACAAAAAATATTTTTCTGAAAAACACATAGGACTTACTTATATAGAAAAAAAACGAAAAAGTGAAAAAAATTCGTGGTTTTTCAAGTGCTGCAAAGTTAGCACATAATATTATGTCTTTCGAAACTGCAAAATTGGAGACTACTGGTAGTGGTTCTAACAACATATTAAAAAAATCGGAATTTTCTTTTCAAACTATAGCATATTTATATTTTTTCAAATCTCTAGGGGGGGGCAGCTGCCCCCCCCTGCCCCTACCTGGCGACGCCCTTGGGCAGTTGATTTGTATTTGCATAAGTTTTGAATTTTTTATCTTTTTTGTGGGAATTGTTTTATCTCAGGTAACATTACGAAACGTCAGAATTCCGCGAAATTAGTAATTCGGGTTTAGTATAAATTAGTGACGTATTTGTTTGATTCCCTATAACGCGCAAAGTTTATTTATTTAGTTTATTTATTCGCTATGTCTATTTATTTATTTATTTCTTTAATTATTTATTTATGTCTATGTATGAAATTTAAATATATAAAAGAAACAGGTGGCTGACTGACTGAGTGATCTATCGACGCACAGTTCAAACCACTGGACGGATCGGGCTGTTTGACATGCAGATAGCTAGAAAGTATTTTTGAAAATTCAACCCCTAAGTGGGCTTGTGCTTGATTGGCGACCTCGCACCAGCCAACGAAGCGTGGGAAGACCCTCCACTGGATGGACGGACGATCTCAAGCGAATCGCTGGCAGCCGCTGGAAACAAGCGGCGCAAGATCGTGCTCTGTGGCGATCCTTGCAAGAGACCTATGTCCAGCAGTGGACAGCTATTGGTTGAGACGACGACGAAGACGACTAAGGGGGCTAAACAGGGGTTGAAAGTTTTTTTTTATTCAACTACAAGTTAACCCTTGACTGCAATCTTACCTGATGGTAAGTGATGATGCAGTCTAAGATGGAAGCGGGCTAACTTGGAAGAGGTATGTATGTATACCCCTGATCGGTTTCTACACGGCATCGTACCGGAACGCTAAATCGCTTGGCGGCACGGCTTTGCCGGTAGGGTGGTAATAGCCACGGCTAATAATAAGCCACGGCTTAAGCCTCCCACCAGACCAGACCAGAGACAACTTAGAAATTATAAAATCCCAAATTCCCCTGCCGGGAATCAAACCCGGGACCTCCCACTTATAAGACCACAGCGCTCACCACTGCGCCAGGGAGGTCGTCAGAGGGGTGAGATTTAGATAAATCCACGCGAAGTCGCGGCCACCAGCTAGTGTTGCGATATAAGCGTGCTACTCACTTGCCGTCGTTCAGCCTCTGCTTGTTGTGTCCGTCGTGGAAGCTGAGCAGTTCGTCCACCAGGCCGGCTTCCAGCATGGCGTCCACTCTGGCGTCCAGCCGCTGCTCGTGGGCGCTCTGAAAATTACAAAAAACATAAAGTTACGATAATTTAAGTTCACTTAAATGAGTTAGGTACATCGAAATATTCTTTGGCGCAAAAAGTAAAAATCGGCCAAGTGCGAGTCGGGCCTCGCTCTTTTAGGGTTCCGTACATAATTATGAACAATATAATATTTTGGATGGAATTCTTTGATTTTGGGTCTAAGAAAAATTTTTTTTCCGAGCTAGACATCGCAACAAACCGTGAAAGGAAAACCCAAAAAATTTTCGTTTGTTTTGGTCGCAGCTTATAAACTATTTTATAAATCGTTGTTTTCAGTATTTGTTGTTTAAATAGAGCCATAATATGGCACATAACATATAGTCCAGTCATTTTAGTAAGTTCACCTCGGAATTCGAGATACCCAGCTGGTAAGTCTGTAAATACTTGTATATTGACACCCTAAAAGTTGTCTCAAAACCTACATATGGTAGGGTGTACGCTACTATTGAATTTCAAGGTCAAAGGTCACAAAAATCGGTTTTTTGCGCTATTTTTGTAAATATCTCATTCCCTATGGGTTTTTGCTATTTGTATTCATTACCAATATTGTAGAATACAAAATTCTCTACAAATTTTGTTTAAAAAAATTTTTCATACGGTGAACCGTTTTCGAGATAGAGGGCGGAGAGCGCGCGATCACAGCATCACTTCAGGTCAACCGGTGCCTCCGGTCGAAAACGCGCCATATACCAAAGTGTCCGGGATAAAACTAGCGATATTTTAGGGGCATATACTACAACTTATTACCACTCTGAAAATACCACTTAGTAGGGCCTGCCCCCCTCCCCCTCCCAGGGACAGCCATTTCAATTTGGTGTGCGTTTTTGTGGGTATGTGCGCACAAAAAATGTAATAACTCGAAAAGCTCGTGCAAATAGACAGACAGGTAGACAGACAAACAAAACTTTCATTTGGATTATGCTATCGTTCAAATAAATAATCATACGAGCTTAATAAGAGGCAGTTATGTCGAAATTACAGTCAGCCACTTCTTACTTTGTATAGTCTTTTTATTATGAGTTCGCTCGGTCCGGTCAACCCGCCACCGGCGATGTTTGGTGGGTTTGCAAATGGGTCACGGCTGTTAACACAAAACCACGACTTCTTATTGCATTTAAGCTGCACAATGCCGATGTGTACACGCCCTATAATATAGGTCTGATCCCTTTGTTTCGGTAAGAGGGTGGCCACCAATTTGAAAATATTTCGGAATAATTTTTTCGAAAACAAAAAAAAAATATGAGTCCAAAAAATAAGAAACGACAAAGATCTAGTTTCACTAGTCCTAATTTTGACCATCAAACGCAAAGAGGTCATTTATTTCGTAGACATGACTGATACAGGCTCCTGTAGACCATAACGATGGGCAGAATTGAGGGCAAACGAGTGTCGGTAGAAGAAGAGAGTCGTGAATTGAACGGGCAAAAATAGCCAAGTTTAGGGCAGGCCGTTTATAAGTATAATGAGATGCATCCAACCTCCAATACTTGAAAGAAGAAGACAATCCGTTAAAAATGATGTTGAAAATATGTGGGACACCAAAGTGCCCATGTGAACCACTGGCAGAAGCTATAGAAAGTTGGCCGTGGACTGTTATAGTAAAGACAACCAAACTTGTGTAACGGAAATACTTTTTAATAAATAAAGGTTTTGAGTTTTCTAGAATCTTAAAAGTCCAAATTATACTCTGAAAATACGACTTATTTTATTGAATCTCTGCCTTCAATGTTGTCTTGCTTCAGGGAAAGTTCTTTCAAAAATATTCGTTATAAGTTTTTGAATGTGTGAAATGTTTGAAACTTATCGCGTTCCGTCCTCATAATATTTCTAATTGCGTCGCCGTTGAAAATTAGTTTTCGACAAGTTGCTTCATGTGACGCCTTTGAATTGTATGTACCAGGGCGATCTTTTTTATTTTGTTATCTCGTGTGAGAAAATCGAAAAAATTGAGAAAAATGGAACCAGTTACAATTCAAAAGATTCCCAGATTAACTATTATCGGGACAGTACCGCTCATCTGAACAGCCTGGTAACCATATTGGATATCCTCGTGCCGAATACCGAGTAATAAGTATTGAAAGCTCTGCGTTACGGCACGATTCTTTGCGAACGTGAAGTTTCGCTGCTTAATGTGCTACTAGAACATGATTAGCTAGTTAATGATATCATATTATCATAATATGATATTTTGACTATTAAATGAACCTTTTTAAAATCTCGACGAAACTGACTGGCTAACCCATCGAAAAATAAATCCTCAAGTCGTGAGACGTGACGTTTATATTGGCTTTATCACCGAAAATTCGCAATCGTTCGTTTGAGAACTAATTTGTCACGGAAACTTGTTGAAGACCGACAACCTATCTAGTGCATTATTATTGATCGGAGCCGGGATAGCCAGCAAATTTTTTCCTGAGTAGGAAATCACGTGGGATGCTTTGCTCATTGCTCGTATTCATAATCAAAGATAATGAATTTATTGATGTGTGCATTAATAAATCTACTATATAAAATAAGTCGGGTTTTCCTTCCTGACGCTATAACTCCAGAACGCACGAACCGATTTCCACGGTTTTGCATTCGTTGGAAAGGTCTCGGGCTCCGTAAGGTTTATAGCAGGTTTATAGGGTCAGCTAGTTGTTTATGTATTCCGTCGTAGTGACACTAAGGTGACACATAGTTTTTCAGTTAGTTGTGTGTCAACCTGATTTTTAATTCCGTAGAATTCTGACGTTTCTTAATATTACCAGAGATAAAGTTTTAGCTGCAGTTCCCACAAAAAGGATAATACATTCCAAACTTACGTACACATAAATAAAAATCAATTGCTTCATGTAGATATGACAAATACCTGACAGATACTTCAGTAGTAAAGTAAGTTCAGTTTGGAGTAAAATCAAACTTCAGATGGTAGCCCTGCTTTTCATACAAATAACTCATTCTATTTTTAAAAGAAGACTGTCAGAATTCCACTGCATTAAAAATCAGACTATAGGTACATCTGCTTGCGCTTGTGGTGTCCAAATGCAGATTATATGCTCTATGCATGATCATAACAAAAACAAAATAGCGAACTGAGTTTTCCGATTACGTCTAAATATAACCGTAGATTTTAATCAGCACCGACGCCTTTGATTATTACGTAACAAATATAATCAGACGCCTTGTTTTATTCGATCGTGACCGTCTACAGGTAAAGATGGAAACCTTATTCTGCTTAGTGAGATCTAATAACAGTCAGAATTAATTTGTCCGTTTGTGCATTACAAACATGTTTAATTTAATATACGAATAGGTACAGTTTTTGACAAACTTCCTGGCGCAGTGGTGAGCGCTGTAGTTTTATAAGTGGGAGGGCCCGGGTTCGATTTCCGGCAGGAGCAATTTGAGATTTTATAATTTCTAAATTCTATAATTTCTCTGGTCAGGTCTGATGAAAAGCTTCAGCGGTGGCTGGTGACCACTCTACCTAGCCAAGCCTAGATAACACTAAGCCAAGAACTAGCCAAGATAAAACTCTAAAACTAACCAACTCTAAGACTAAACTAGCCAAGATAAAACTCTAAAAGATCTAGATTCTATTTAGCAAAGAGACGGAATTAAGTGTGGTTAAGGTATGGACACAAGCGGCACATATCCATGAAGTGTCGAGATCCCTTCGACAGTACCTATTTCATGCACCAGACTTCCATCAATCAGAAAAAAAAAATTATTAAGTAAAGTTAATAATATTGGCAAGGCAAACCAAAAGCTTAAATTAGTTAATTCGAGGAGTTATTACATGCGATTTAATTCTAGGTTTTAACGTGTACCTACTATTCGTGACATACACTATAGAACTAGGTACGTCTGTTTATATAGGTACGTGTGAATTTATATCGATGAACTAGATTTATGCAGATGTTCTTCGTATTGTTTTATAAATAACTAGGTACTTAGTTAATACACGTGTAAAGTTTATTATTCAATTTAAAAATTCTAAGTAGATTTTACGTCACCAGACAGTTCTATTTTCGCTCCGTTCCTAGGCTAGTGTAGCTTCTTAAATAAATAATAATAATAAATACTCACACATACACACACGGTCGTCTGTTCCTAAAGTAGGCAACTTAATGCCTGTGTTATAGGTAACAGCCGACTGATAGACATATTTACATATAAATACATATATTTTAATAAAGGTATACATACATACATATTATAAATACACCCAGACTCGGGGCGGGAATCGAACCCGCGACCCCGGAGCGGAAGGCAGGGTCACTGCCAACCGCGCCAACGGGCCAGTCAAATTAATTTAACGTTAACTGTGATTTAACGATAATTATTAGTATGGAGAAGTCAAATCATGAAGTTTTCCCACGCAAAGATTTACGCAAAGTGACATTTAGGTTTTACATTAAAAAGGTAACACTTAGGGCCCTCTTAATTAAAACTCTAAACGTCCACCAGTTTTAAATCTGGCGTTGATTCAAAAAAGCTTTAGAGTATGTGCGTACTTATATACATAGTTATTGAGACTTCTGCCGTCTACAACGATATTATTACATCTACTCACAATATACTTATTTACGCTTTCGCCCCCAGCTTTGGGTCAAGCTTTACCTCGACTTCTACTCACCAATTACTATGATCTGAATGAAAGCCTATAAACTCAGAAGGTCCCGCCACACCAATGGTCTAGTCTTAATAAATTGGTCCAGTAGTTTACGGAAACAAAAAAAATTTTTTTGGCTTTACATGGACTTGTGAAAAATTTTTTTTTATTGATTTAATCTATAGCAGTCGTTGGTTATAGATTTCTTTTCGGGGTCTATTTCAAAAACAGCTTAATATTAAAAGCTTAAGTAACTTATAAGCATAATTTTAGTCATAGTCTGTGGTTAAACAGCAAACACTAATATCAGTTAATTATAAAATTTAAACAAAATCATAACACTTTTTCCTTTGCCACAGTTTTCCTTAGCCAACATTTTAAAATTTTGTTCATGGCGCTTTAGACCGACAATTAGAAACCTATAAGACGCGAACTAAGACATTCGGGGCAAACCACTAATTTTATGGTTACACTAGCGATTCGCCCCGGCTTCGCCCGTGGTACATAATATAATATAGCCTATAGCACTCAAGGATCACGTACATATCCAACGGTGAAAGAATTTTTAAAATCGGTCCAGTAATTTCCGAGATTTGCGCGTTCAAACAAACAAATTCTTCCGCTTTATTATATTAGTATTTAGTATAGATAAGCATAAGCATAGATAATAGTATAGATAAGTATAGATAAGCATAAGCAAGAATAAGCTGTGATAGCCTAGTGGTTAGGACGACCGACTTCTATTCGGAGGTCGTGGGTTCGATCCCGGGGCACGCACCTCTAACTTTTCGGAGTTATGTGCGTTTTAAGTATTTAAATATCACTTGCTTTAACGGTGAAGGAAAACATCGTGAGGAAACCTGCATGCCTGAGAGTTCTCCATAACGTTCTCAAAGGTGTGTGAAGTCTGCCAATCCGCTTGGCCAGCGTGGTGGACTATGGCCAAAACCCTTCTCACTCTGAGAGGAGACCCGTGCTCTGTAGTGAGCCGGTAATGGGTTGATCATGATGATGATGATGATAGATAAGCAAAAGTGAAATAATAAAATTTAACAAAAAGTACCTACCTAATTAATAAATGTAGGTATTTATTCTATTTACTCTTCTGAATACATAACAAGATTTAATAAATTCGTCAATTGTTTTTTCGGTCAACGATTAATGGCCAAGCGATAATGATCGCTACAAGGCACGGAATGCTAATTCTATACCATAATAGTTATGCACTAGAGGTAAGTGAAGAGTTGAATGATCTAATAATTGCCTCCATTCGGCGATCACGTTCGTATGCTGTACGTAAACTCTAGTTTTTGTTGCCTGGCTCGAGTCTGCATTCATTAGTCATGGTAACAGTCAATAGCCTAGACTATACTCGTAAGTAAAAGTAAAACAAACTCATAGTACCTACCTTCGTATTAGACAAAAGCAGGGGCCCTCACGTGAATGACTCAACAGACTTAGTGCTGTTACATGTATCATGTATGCGGTTAAAAAGATTCGCCACCTGATAGACATAGAAACTGCGGGATTAGTGAATTTTAGTTACTTTCACAACTTTTTGGAACAGCACCGGGACATGCTGACTGACTGACTGACAACTTGACTGACGGTGAACTTTGACGTTTGAAATTTGGAGGAAAAAGTGACATTAATGACAACCTTGGTAAGGAGGAAGGTGGCTTTTTATCGGTCATCTCATCATGATCAACCCATTACCGGCTCACTACAGAGCACGGGTCTCCTCTCAGAGTGAGAAGGGTTTTGGCCATAGTCTACCACGCTGGCCAAGCGGATTGGCAGACTTCACACACCTTTGAGAACGTTATGGAGAACTCTCAGGCATGCAGGTTTCCTCACGATGTTTTCCTTCACCGTTAAAGCAAGTGATATTTAAATACTTAAAACGCACATAACTCCGAAAAGTTAGAGGTGCGTGCCCCGGGATCGAACCCACGACCTCCGATTAGAAGTCGGTCGTCCTAACCACTAGGCTATCACAGCTTATCGGTATTCGGTCATCTACAAAGAGGTAAATCCAAATTTGACCCTATTTTTTTATAGCGGGCAAACGAGCAAGCGGGTCACCTGATGTTAAGTGATTACCGCCGCCCATGAACATTAGCAGCACCTGAGGAAGCACTAATGCGTTGCCGGCTTTTGAGGAAGCGGACTGGCGCTTCAGCTCGCTGCCGGAACGCATCGGATGCTTTGCGGCAGATTACGGCTGAAGTGTGGTCGCTAGCCAGGCAGATTCGGGGTATCGTAGTTGGCTAGTCTCCGCCTCAGTTGAGATTGACCGTTGTGGCCGAAATTCGGTCAGGAGGACACATTATTACGGCCGACCAGCGCTCCCTGGCGCAGTGACGACCTCCCTGGCGCTGTGGTGAGCGCTGTGGTCTTATAAGTGAAAGGGTTCCCGGGTTCGATTCCCGGCAGCGGCAATTTTGGATTTTATAATTTCAAAATTGTCTCTGGTCTGGTCTGGTGGCTGGTTACCACCCAACCGGCAAAGCCGTGCCGTGAAGCGATTTAGCGTTCCGATACGATGCCGTGTAGAAACCGATCAGGGGTATGCATACCTCTTCCAAGTTAGCCCGCTTCCATCTTAGACTGCATCATCACTTACCATCAGGTGAGATTGCTGTCAAAGGGCAACTTGTAGTTGAATAAAAAAAAAGCTTATCACAGTCAATCACTGTAAATGTAGTATTTATTGAATGGTACACTGGTGTAGTATGTATTGGGTGGCAATGGTGTGGAAACTATCAGTGCGAACCGTACTTGCTACTGGCCAGTATTTTTTAACCCCCGACACAAAAACGACGGGGTGTTATAAGTTTGACGTGTCTCTCTGTGTGTGTGTGTGTGTTCCCCTGTAGCACTCAAACGGCTGAACCGATTTGAATGCGGTTTTTTTGTTTGAAAGGTGAATCAGTCGAGAGTGTTGTTAGCTATGTTTGATGAAAATCGATCCAAGATGGCCGCCGCTACAAAATGGCGGATTACATATTTTTTCACAACTCCCTTAATATGGGTATCAAATGAAAAGGCTTGACTAGTAAAATAGCATTATGCAAATCCAAGATGGCTGCCGCCACAAAATGGCGAATGTCGGGGGTATTTTTTAATTTTTAATTTATACTTGTTAAAAGCCACGATGATTAATATAATAAAGATGATCAACGTTTCCATGAAATTAAGCGAAATTCACCATACGCATTTTATTTCCACACGCATCGTACACATACTTTTATCGTCGTTTTCAACACAAACACAATGAAATAAATTTTTATCTGTATTATTAATATGATCTGTCACGCTTTATAAATCGCGTTGCTTCAAAATCTTAAGTACTAACATACCATAGATGTAAGAGCCAAAGATACTGCAGTTCCTTTAAAATGTAACTCAAATAGGTATGGTCCGTGTTTGCACACTATTTTCGAGAAGCAACTTCTCTTACGAAAAAGCTTTTTCTCTTGTGCTAATAAATATAATGCTTGAGATAACTTTTGAGCGTCAATATAACTTTGGCTTGTCAAATAAAATAAAACAATTCACATCGTAATAGATTTTATAGACGTGTTATTTCACAGGTTATAAATTAACATATTGAAAGTTTAGTTAAGCCTCGCGATGCGAAGAAATACATTGAGTACGTACAGACCTTAGAAGTTCATGTGTCTTGTTGAACAATCGAAACAAAATCAATCATTTTCGCGGCCATTCATACATCACTGACACTATTTGGTAAATGAATTTCACATATTAATTTTGATAAATCATTTAGATACTTAATCCTCAAAGGAAAAACGCGATTTTGGGCCTAACACATTAACATTACATAACAATACAAAAATGAAAAATATACTAAAAAAACTTATCTATTGTGCTAGATTACTCCATTTGAATCTTAACCGCATAGGCAATAGCTAACAGAGAAAATATGTTGATTTTATTATTCTCATACTGAACTGGCTTTTTAAACTCGTTTGTATTTTACTAATTTGGCCACTGAATACAGCCGTGAAAATTGGCCTCATAAAATCCGCCTGGATGCTCTAATTCATGACCAAGCTTTGACGTCAAGCCCGAGTTTATATGGAAACCGGTGTTCTTTCTAACGTTAGATAATTTTGAAAGAAGGGCCGTTTTTGCTAATTCTGTCAATAGAAGTTCTAAATAAACTTAACTTAAACTCTGCGTGTTCGTCGGTATAATATGTATATCAATGGTACCTTAAATGGTAAAGCTTTGGCCGGCCATGACTTTGGTTATTTATTTTATTCGTATGTGTTCCGACTACGTATGTACTCATTCATTAAAATGACCCGCTTGGTGATACAGGATTCTATACGCACCTATGCTAATTATTACAAGCATTTAATTAAAACATTCCACATATAAAAATATACATATTCTCCGAGTAATTTTCCGTAAATTAGGCTTGTTTGTCTAACATATTTGACGTGTTTTATATACGAAGGAAAGTGATACGATCACCATAAATTATGCGAAAACTTAAGTGAACGAGTTTCGGTATAGGTATCTACTACAGTTTTGTGGTATACCCATGTAAATATACATACACACACACACACACACACATGCACAATATGTTTGTCTAATGAATGCCTTGTTCAGTCTGATTTTGAACATATTATCTAAACGTAAGTAGAGTCTTAAGCAAATTTAAAACTACCTAATGGACGTTAGGGTGTGGTAACCAAACGATGGTAAGTTCAAATTTCAATTGCCAATTGTTGAGCTTTATAAAGGGGAAAAGGTACACCCTCTACACTTCTTACATGCGAACCTACTAATGAAAAGGACAACGTGATACGTAAATCGAGTGGAACAAGGACAAAGCTATACGTAATACTACCAGGCGTACTTCTACGTTGCGGACGCGTTTGACGGTGGGACTGACTGTCGATTAATTACTTACGCAATAACAGTTACTATTACATATTTAGTAAAAGGGTTAAATTGACCAAGTTTTTCACAAGTAGCTTTTTTTTATAAATGTTCTCTTTACAAAATTTTCAAACATAGGTACGAGTTGCAAGAACTAATGTCATTAAACAAGTCTAGCAGTTTCCACCACAAAAATAAACAAAACATAAACAAAAATATCATAGTGACTGACACATATTCGCGACGCGACGCTCTCAATCGGGTTCCTGGGTAACCCTAATGACTTCGTCGCAGACGGGTTATTTTTAAAAATATTGAATTACTTAAGTATTGTCAATGAGCATAGAAATTTAACATTTTCACTTTTTTTTATTCTTCTACAATATAGATACCTCTCACCTGATGGTTAAGATGGGAGCGGGCTAAACTGAAAGAGGTATGTAACAGTTTTAATATACATATATATAACAGTTTTAGGTATATAAAGGTTTTTCGGATAGGGTGGTAACTGGCTACGGCTGAAGCCTCTCGCCACCAAACCAGAGACAATTGAGAAATTATAAATTTTGAAAGTACCCCTGCCGGCAATCAAACCCGGGGCCTAGCGCTTATAAGACCGCAGCGCTTACCACTGCGCACGAGGGAGGTCGTCCAAACAAAATAAGGATTAGGCTGTCTGCTTCTACGATATTAGCCTGACCAAAAGATTGAAAAAAAAAGCGTCATTAAAATTGAAAATTAAATGAGAAATGACAAAAACAATATTCCGGGATTGTCAACTCGAATTATTAAACTTAAGTAGTAGTATAAAAGTAGGTAGATATAATATTACGTCATTCAATAAGTAAAGAGACAAATTCTATAATTTTAAAACTATTCAATGAATGTGTACAATCTTTTCAGGGGTGTTAGTTGGCAACCTTGGGATATGCTCTGATCAGCTGTTTCGTCATTTTATGTCAACATAGCCTTAAAATTTTCAATTCACCATGGATAGTCCACTAGAAGATTGCACCTTAGAACAGCAGCGCTCAGTCATTACATTTTTAGTCGCAGAAGGTGTAAAACCAAGAAGAATAGTGACCAGCGACGAGGTCTGTATCCATCATTACAACTCTGAGACCAAAAGGCAGAGTATGGAGTGGACACACACTAGCTCTCCAGTTCGCAAAAATTCAAGGTTCAACCTTCCGCCAGTAAAGTGATACTGACCATTTTTTGGGACTCACAGAGTCCAGTCTATTGCAATTTTCTTGAAGATCAGCGAACCATCAATAGCCAATACTATGATCTGAGATGCTAGAACACAAAGTTAGACCAGCTATCAGGAGCAAACGCCGTGGACTCTTGTCTGTTTGGACCACTCCAAGATGCCCTACGTGGAAAAAAATTTGCTAACAATGACGAAGTTAAGGAAGCGGTGCAAAAGTGGCTTCGGGGTAAATCGAAAGAATTCTTCGCCAAGGGAATTAGGAAGCTGCAAGAAAGATGGGACAAGTGCATAACTGTGGGGGGTGATTATGTTGAAAAATAGCCTTAATTTTGAAACATTGAAATAAACCGTTTTTGAGCTATAGCCATTTGTCTCTTTACTTATTGAATGACCCACGTACATACCTAAGTTTAATAATTCGAGGTGCATAATGTGACTTAACCAGATTAAGCAATTCGGGGCAAGAGAGCCTAAGACACGATTCTAAGTTTTTTTTACCAATATTTTATATAATAACAATATTTTTATTATTATACCAATATTTTAGATGGCGCCACTTCTAAAATAGTGACAGAGTGAGTGTAAATAGCAGCGTAAATTTAGACTTTACATGACGTATGTTCTATTCAGCTAAAACTTGATTTGCAGGAATTAAGCGCATAAAACCCATTGGGAATAATAATAAATTCCACTCAAAGCCTGTAGCGGTAAGGAAATACATTATTAATCTCATGGTTGCGAAATTATCTGAAATGCAGTTTAGATCATTTCTAATTATTTTTCTCGCAATATTTGCATATTATATAACTGATTGATCTATATTCTAGCGCTTTTAAGAAGCTTGCTTTTTATTAAATTATAGTTTTCGTTTGTTTGAGCCTTATTGCCTTATATAAAAGTTTTTGTTTGTCTGGCCTGGCCTCTTTTTTTATGAAATCAGTAACTCTAGGCCTTTGAGACTCTGTAGTTTGTTCTATATGATCTGGCTTAAAATACCAACTCATAGAGCCAGTCAGTAATAGCTCTTCTAGAATAGGAAAAGATATATATAACTATTATGAAACCCACTTATACCCACTATCAGCAGGGTTATTCTGTAACTTAGTTACCAACTGAAAATAGTTGCCAACGAATTAGTTCGATATACATTGCTGCTTTACTGTGTGAAATTATGAAAACACTTTATATTTCCCACAGTAAAGCAGCAATGTATATCAAACTAATTCATTGGCAACTATTTTCAGTTGGTAACTAAGTTACAGAATAACCCTGCAGGTCACCGCATTCCGCGTTTGACTGCATCATTACTTACAATCTCGTGGAATTACAATCAAGCGCCAACGAAATAAAAAAAAAATTTCAAAAGTAACGTGTAAAAATTGAATGAATCGCTTTAAATATAAAGGAAGAAAAACGATGCTCTTCTTCTTAACATGCATTCGAAATAGCTGTGGAAACTTTCTAAACAAAAATAATTCAGTGTTGCCACATCGAGAGACATAATAAACGTAAATAGCGTGCGATACGTTGAAAAGAATATCTATGTCTCGTGTATTTTAAGACATTCTAGCATTTAACAAAATGATTGGCAGTTTATAACATCCTAACTATCCTACTAATAATTATAAATGCGCAAGTGTGGATGTTTGTATGTTACGTTTTCACGTGTAAACCGTTGAACCGATTTTGACGAAATTTGGTACAGAGATAGATTAGACCTTGGAGAAGAACATTGGCAATTTTTTTTTATTCAACTACAAGTTAGCCCTTGACTGCAATCTCACCTGATGGTAAGTGACGATGCAGTAAGCGGGCTTTCTTGGAAGAGGTATGCATAACCCCTGATCGGTTTCTACACGGCATCGTATCGGAACGCTAAATCGCTTGGCGGCACGGCTTTGCTGGTAGGGTCGCAACCAGCCACGGCTGAAGCCTCCCAACAGATTAGACCGGAAACAATTTGGAAATTATAAAATTCTAAATTGCCCCTGCAGGGAATCGAACCCGGGATCTCCCACTTATAAGACCACAGCGTTCACCATTACGCCAGGGAGAGGTCGTCAAAAGGTCGTCTTTTATCGCGGAAAATCATAGAGTTCCCAAGGGACTTTTAAAAAACCTAAATCCACACGGACGAATTCCCAGGGACCAGCTGGTTCTTAATAAATCGGTATTCACGTAGTTTCGGCAGACCCCGCAATTGGTGGACGGACGATCTCAAGAAAATCGGTGGCAGCTGGATACAAGTAGCACAGGGTCGTGCTCTGTGGTGATTCTTGCAAGTGACCTGTCATGGATACGACAAAAATCTTGCCGTGGGATATATCGTTTCATTCGAGCTAAAGGTAAGTGTAAATGCTAAGTCGTAATCATTTTTTTTTCTTTTACTTATCCAACATATTTATTTCATTAGAATTTTAAATTAAGTAAATCAAAATATTAAAATGTAAATAAATAGACGGAAAACGAGGTGTTTAATATTCTATTTTATTGTTTAAATTGCATAACATTTATTAATTATTCTAATTTGAATACGTATTTTGAGAGTGAACGTCTGTCTAGCCGCAGAGGACCGCTTCGCTTCCGCCTTTTTATCTCATTTTCGCGCATTCGCGTATAAAGTTGTCGTCCGATTGACCTCGAGCAAGATCGTAAAACTAGTATCTACCTACAACTACGTAGTTTATATGTTACAGTCAATATCTGAAACTCTGTCTTTATTCGGTTTGTCTAGTCTGTCTCACGAGAGACCGACACTTTGGACAGAAAAAGCGTCGATGCAGCGAAGCGTGACGTAAACCTGTCCAATATAAATAATTATAGTAGGAAAAGTCGCATATTGGAAACTTGCTCACTTCGCGGTTTACATGCATCAATACCGTCTGTTTCTCGTTACACGATAGTGAATAAATCTATCCTCACATATTTTGTGCTAAAAATAAGTAATATCTTTGTAGCGTCATAAAACAAATAGGTAACTGGATGAAAGCGTAACGCGCAAAGGAGACGCGCTATTACAGTCATGAATCATGATTCGTATTTGTGCAGGTCTAGCTCAAGTAACATGAAAGTTCTTTAGGAGCCCTAGAGTTAAACATTATAAGTCTTGTAAGCCTTATACTTACTGCAATACGTTGCAGGCGAGGACAAACTGGCGGGAGGGGGCAACCGTGTACTTATTTGTTTTGCAGACTCACTGCCGCACTCAGAGACTTTCATTAAATAATGTCTAATGAGTAATTAACAAATTATTATCTATATCTGTGGCTGTATTTATGAAGCGTAAACTGACTGTTGAAATCTTTAAGAAACGAGTTCTTTAGGTAACCAAACGACTGTGAGTGCGGCAGTTAGTGAGTACCGCTATATAATATTCCGTGCTAAAGGGACTGACTCGACAGATTTAGGAGCGCCGGAGTTTCTCGGTTTTGTCTGCAACATAGATTCGGCGGGAATTAAGATTCAGAAGGAAGCCAGCTGCTGGGTGACCGCCCTTGACTCCGCTCCGGCGTCGGCGTCGGTTTGGCCCGACGCGCACTTCTGAATGGCTTTTTGTCACGGTGGTTTTTCGCGCAACGTGAGCGGCGGCGGGCTCTATAAAAAATGGCTATAAAATAAATAGTACGTGCCAAGTACGAGTCGGAAATTCATCTTATATCTCGCACCAATCGTTCAAATATGCGTTTCGTTCTATAGCTGAGGGCTTAAAGTAAATGCACTTGAGCATTCGGCGCGCGACGTATGGATGCAGGAAAAAGATTTCCTGAAAAATGAGATCACCCCGCTGCACCAGATTCTCAATTAATATGTGCACTGATAGAAATATTATGTATAACGCAATAAATTCATGATCTTGAATGCGCGCCAAAAACTGTTACCTAAGACTTATACCTACATTAAAAAAAATCGCTCTACTGAAAGAGTTTGGACTACCTATCTTATAGAGGCCTATGTCCAGCATACATGATGGCTGATCATGAAATATCGATGACCATAATAAGAAATTTTTAAGTTAATACCTAATCCTCACTAATATTATAAATGCGAAAGTGAGTTTGTTTGTTACGCTTTCACGCCTAAACCGCTGAACCGATTTCGACGAAATTTGGTACAGAGATAGACTAGACCTTGGAGAAGGACATAGGCTAATTTTATCCCGGAAAATTCTGGAATTCCCAAGGGATTTTTAAAAACCTAAATCAATGCGGACGAAGTCGCGGGTATCAGCTATTACCTTATAATACAGAATGTCAAAAGTGAACTCCCACTGAACCAATTTATTGTTTGAAATCGAAGGACAACGGCTAAAGATGATGAACCATATCTATAACAAAGGTATACGAGTCGGTATCTTTTTTTTACGCAACTTATTAATTGAAATCGACTCAACTCACGTGATTTTTACCCGATATTGGGTAAAAAAGACTAATAATAATTGATTGATATAAATCGAAAAATGATTAAATTTATTCACAAAAAAAAAATCATGTTGGTAGGAAGTACATATAAGCAGTTTAGAAGATTAAAATGGGCCGTCAGAGGCCCTGTTTATTTTCCCACGATAGTGAAATCGATAGATTTTTATCAGCAAGTCCGGTACAAAGATTTCATGCAAAAAGTTACCTTCACACGAATCCCTTTACTCTGGCAAGAGTCTTACAAAGATAAAGCCACCGCGTGCACCACTGCGCCATGTTGGAATGGGGCGTAACAGTCCAGTAACAGTTGGAACCCTCGTAGTTTTAGTTTTAAGTTTCCGTAGTAATTATCACCATTGCATCACTTTCATGTACTTTATATATTGACGTTCAAAAAGTGTACAGTGTACCTACTTTGAATAAATGAGATTTGAATTTGAATTTGAGTCTTCGAAGTCTTCGACCAGTCCTACCGGTAATGACTTACGGAGCTGAGATGTGGACACTGACAACGAGGTTAGTCTACAGACTTCAAACACAGTAAACAGATTACAACCAGTACTGAAACTACCCACAAACGTTCGAAACGGCTCACTCACACAAACATGCGCATCGACGAGACACCTACCGGGTTTTCGCGTGAATGTCAGTAGTGACTGCTGCTAAATGGTCTCGTCGATGCGCGTGTTTGTGTGAGTGAGCCGTTTCGAACGTTAGTAGGTAGTTTTACTACTGGTTGTATCTGTGTACTGTGCTTCAAGTCACTCAGCGTGCTATGGAAAGAGCTACACTCGGAAGTGCTCGGACTTTCTTTGAGGGATAAAATCCGAAACTAAGTAATTCGCCAAAGAACCAAATTAACCAACATAGCTCTTAGAGCTAGCACGTTGAAGTGGCAGTGGGAAAGTCGAAAAGTCTTGGCAAAGAAGTCAAAAAGTCTTGGCAAAAGAAGTATCGCGAGGATATCCGAAGGACGTCTGGCATCGATTTGACGCGGAAAGCCGAGGATAGAGCGGGTTAGCGCTGCTTGAAAGAAGGCAGAGGCATAATATGTCCAGCAGTGGACGCACAGTGGTTTATGATGATGATGATAATAATGAGTCTATTTCGTTGGTTAAGCAAAGTTGACCCAAGTCGGTATCTGAGCGGGTGATCGACTATGGTAGTACAAATTTCGCCTTTACCCTTCGTCGAAGAAATGTTTAAGCAGTCATTCAGACACGATTATTAAATCTACTAACTAGTCTATCCACTACACATCCTTAACTACATGCGGAGGGCTCCATATAAACAGTCGCTGCCTGTCAAATAAGTTTCAAATAATCAGCTAACTCGAGTCAAATTCCAGCGAAGAATAAGAAAAAGCTAACACCACTAGGTCAGAGAACTCGTCAAAACATCAAAGATTTCGCGCAAGCGCTAATAACGAACAGTAGGTATTCAGGTTAAAGAATCTAGGTAAAGACTATTTTTAATAGACATTCAGGGACGATGGGCGTAACGACTGAATGCTTGTGAATTAGTTGATGAAGGCCATATTGCAACAAATGTAGTTTACTTTCCTGTCAGTCAGTCAGTCATGTTTACTGTCTGAAAAAAAAAACTCCATTACACATCATAGCAATTTGGATGCTTATAGACTTTAACGTTGCTTATACAGGTTGAGCTGATCACTAAATCAGATAATTTAAGAAAAATTAAACCGACTTCAATAGGTACCTATACCTAAATATATAATAATTGAAATGGTAAAATTGTAGATATCTTGAAAAATACCGATTTTGATGAAACTTGAAACTTGCACTGTTCCATTAGTTGAAGTAAATGTAAGATAATAAAAAAGAGTTCTCACAATCTATCAGCTGTCTAATTATGTTTAGATCGTGTACAATCGAATTGTAACCTGTTGAACCTAAAACCTGTGGAAGCTGTTATAGTAAACCATTTCAAATCATTATGAGGCTAATGAGAAATAAGAATTCACATAGGGACGCTTGCAATCTCTTGAAAAAAAAAATGAAGATGAGAACTAGGCATGCGTTATGCAAAAAAATTCAACCAAGAATTCAAACAACTTACAAATCAATAATAATAAATGGAATTCTGTAAAATTTAACACATTTACAATAATCATTTCTCTCGTCGTTAGTATGCACTTGAACCAAATACATAATATAATATATTGAAACAAAACCTTTTAGAGCCTAATTAAAAAAACAAACAAACATAACGCTTGGCCCAAAGATATTATGCTGCCGTATAGGTCACGTGTTAAAAACATCAATATTCTAACGCCTCGGGTCTCTTGCGCCGCGGCGGGCGGGTTTGACTCAAAATAAACAAATGAACGCTCCTTAATGGCTATGCAAATGGTGTCATTCAATTTGGCCGCCGAAGTAAAGCAGGGGACGATGCAATGTTGCAACGGCTAGCGGGAAATTCTTCTTGTTCTTCCGGTCCTTCCACGGTATGTGTGGTCAGCACAACATATTATTTTCATCCACTCACTTCTATTACACCATTTACCCCTTTTACACGCATATCCTCTTTCAAACTCTCCATCTATCTTTTCTTTGGTCCTCCTCTACTCTTTCTCTCCTCCACATGTATATCTAACATTCTTCTTGTAACATTACATGATTATGCCATGCCAGTCTATTACCCCTCATGTTTTCTGACACTGGTGCTACTTTTTTCTTACTTCTTTTCTTTCATAGAAAATAGTGAATGTATCACAATATCCATTCGTTACAAATATTACTTTGGCAATATGCAGTGAGAATAACATAGGCCCAAAATCTCGTGACATTAAGAATTTTAAGGGATTAATATATCAACTGTTAACTCGTTGTAACTGATCTACTATCCATGCCACAGGCAGAAGTCCGAGGGATTTTTTCCTCCTCCATCAAGAAAAAAAAAATATTGTCCTCGGCGTTTAAATTAATTACTTACATATTAAACTGCCTCGGTGGTCTAGCGGTCGGCGTGGTCGACTGCGGATAGTGAGGTCGTGGGTTCGATTCTCGGGTCAGGCGAAAAATTATGAGGTAAGTACCTATAGAGTTTTTCTGTCAAGAAATTCTCAGTGTCAAACCGGAGTTGGAAATTGGCGGTGTCAGATACATACAGTGCCTCGGAGAGCACCAACAGCCGTCGGTCTTGCACCTGATCTCTCTCCGTTCGTGTGGCATTGGCGTTCAATCAGACATGCCTATAGCATTCACAGGCGCACCAATCCGCCGGATTTGCATTCGAACAATGCTGAATGTATTGGCGAACTCAAACCTTAATACAAGCCATTTTAGGTCTATTTTACTCTGAAATCGATCAATAGTTTTCGAGTTCGTTTTCGAGTGCTCCGCTTTAGACTAAGCACACAGTCCGCGGACAAATCAGCGTGTGAATGGTATTCGTGAGCCTATCGCGAACCGCGAACCCTACCATTCGCACGAAGATTTGTCGGCGAACTTATCGCCAGCGACAAATAAAAATTTAATTCCGGCGGATTGGTGCGCCCGTGAATGGTAGGCATAAGAGTGAAGAAATAGAGAGTGAAACTGTGTATGTGTATTGTGTACACACTTGTGCATTATAATATCTCCTGCGTAGGCTAATCTCTGCCTCGGGTGATATTGAGAAATTGGTACAAAGTCATTGCTCTGAAGCAGGTCGTACTTTACTCCTACACGTAACACGACCGTCCATCCGTGAAAATTGAAGATAATGTGACGCTCCGATTTAAAACTTATTATTTTGATATGTGTGGGTGATATCGAGGTCAATGAGCTCGATCGTTTTAACGAAATGTTCTATTGACCAATTCGATAGTCATGTTCACTTTTTTTGCTGATTAACTTCGTTTAATTTGCACATGCCAATTAGACGACATCTACTCGACAGCCGGCCACCTTTTAGTAAAAAAAAAACTAGAGCCATTGTCACATCATCAGGTTAACCTGTAGACTTCCAATGCATAAAGGCCTCCCCTAATAAGGACTACCACACCCGATCCTCGGCCTTGCATATCGAGCCACTTTCTGCTGCTCTCTACGTATATCGTCGGTCCAATGTGCTGGAGGACGCTCCACTCTGCAGTTTTTCGGTTCCAATAGCCATCGCTCCTGCGAGAAGCATGGCCTGCCCACTGCTGGGTACAGGCCTCCTCTCTCGTAGAAGAAAAGGATTTAGACCTTAGAACGCCACGCTGATCCAATGCGGTTCGCGAGCTAATGGTTGATTCAAGGATATTTTATTTTATTTTTTCCCAATTCGATTTACATTCCTTAAATGTCACATTAGTTTCCTAACTAGCCAGCAGAGTCACCCGTGTAGATATCACCCGCCTAATTAGTTACACCCTGACGCGTAATGTATCAAATTAAAAAACAAACAGTTAAAAAGTCACGGGAAGCGCGTAGTCAGGGAATTTGTTAATTGTCTGAAAATACCTTCATTCTTCACAGCCGTGTAGCTATGTATCATCTACACTTACCTATTTTTACAAGCTTTTTAATAGTTTGTGAGTAGTTTTGTCTGTTTGTCTGTTCTTAATCGTCTTGAATGTTGTTTCCGTCGTAATTAGTACCAATATGATTTTTCGAGCACTTCCAACTTCTGAAAATTCAGAGATGCGTGTGTGAGTTTTGATGATAATAATAGATGGTTATGGTTCCTTCAATCCTGTCTGATAATGGAAGTTGGAGCTGAGCACTGGAACTTCTTAATTCCATATAATATGCCAGGACAATCGAGTTTGCACTCATTTATTTAGTTTTCAGGACACAAAACTATTAGTTGCCCTCGACTTCATCCGCGTATCAATAATTGAAATTTTCCCATACAAACGTTCATCCCTAATTTCACCACCATCAAGAAGTGATTCTATAAAATAACGTATACAGGTTTTTACAAATTAGACCTAATAACCATACTGTTCATGACTCCGACTTCAAAAATATAGGACATTAATTTAACCTTCCAATGCCCATTTCACCCGTTTTGGGGTGGTTTTTATCGAAACATTTCCTTAACTAATTCCACTCCTTAAGGCCGGGCCCGCACTGCGAGATTTATTCGCGCGATTTTTTTCGCAAAATTCTGTGATATATGGAAATGTATGAAGCTGCACGCACATGCAATTTAAAATTCGCGGGAAAAATATGTTAAAATGCGGAATATAAACCACGCGAATAAAAATCGCGCGAATAAATTTCGCACTGCGGCCCCGTTCTTAGGTACATTCTTAATTTCTATTTAGTTTGCAGGCTTGTAGTTGTCATCACTCATGATGCAGATAATCTCTTATGTGGTTGCATGGGTCTAATGGACTGGTTTAAACGTCATAAAACAAAAAGACAGTTGACAGAAAACCGTCGGGCAACAAGTCAACCGTTTTCAAATTCCACACGAACATTGAAGGCAAGAAAACAGTTCTACGTACGACGTATGACCTGCCGTAATGCATAGCGGGTTATTATCGCCATGTTGGGTTAAAGGTAGGAGCCAAACAAAAAAAAGGTAAAAAAAAAACTCGCGACAGGTGCATTCATATACAGGTTGTTCAATAAAGGACCACTCGCTATACCGCCAATTATAGTTTAATTGGTTTCATAAATCGAACTGGACACCGGGTGGTTAAACGCGCAACGCAATCATACCACTCTCTCACAGTTAACTAGGCGATTGGGATTGTAATAAAATGTCCATTATATTGAAAAGCTTGATTACAATATTTATATTAGTCAATAGTTAAGCAAATTACGTATTCCATTTTTTGGAATAGCATTAGGAATCAGTACCTAGTTAATGTATTACCAAAACGTATAACAAGTTTCATTATTTTAATTTGATTGATTTGAATGTTATTTTAATATTAACCAACGAGCGGATACCCGCGACTTCGTTCGCGTGGATATTGATTTTAATAATCCCGTGGGAATCATTTTGTTTTTCCTATGCTCCTTTGAGCTTAAACCTTGCTAAAAACTGTTAAAAGTTCACTGGCGGATGTTTAGGTACATCAAAATGTAAACATCCGCCAGTGAAAGTCCCATCAAAATCGATCCAGCCTTTCGGAGATTAGCCAGTAGTCTTTAAAGTATCTACTTTCTAACAAAAAAAGAATGAATGAAATCGGACCACGCGTTAACGAATTACAGCTAAGTACACATTTTGCCTTTCATCCCCTCTCCCAAGGGAACCGTGCTGAATTTCGGGATAAAAAGTATCCTATATGTTACTCCATAGTATGAACTTAAATCATGCCGAGTTTCATTTCAATCCATTCAGTAGTTTTTACGTGATGCGCGCACAAACATACAGACAAACAGACAAACAGATAAACAGACAAACAGACAAACAGATAAACAGACAAACAGACAAAAATTTCAAAAATAGCTTTTTTACGTTCTATTACTTATCCCTAACATCCCCCAGTTATTATTTTGCAAAAATCTTCAATGTACAGATACGGCAATTCTACGATTTTATTATATGTATAGATTATTATATGTATAGATAGATAGATAAAACTTAATGAAATTTTGTAGACACGCTCTAGAGTCTAGACAGTAATATTATGGGTTGTCAGATTTTTGTAAAAATATGGAGTTTCAAATTTAAACGAGCTTCATATTGTAAAGGTTCAGAGTTCATGGGCTCCACAATTTGTCGTGGCCAGATCTTAACAAAAAAAAAAAATCATTATCATGAAAAACCCTACATAAATGATATGGCCAAACGTAGATAGAAATATCATTAAACGTTGACATTTAAAGGATATGGTCAGTTTTAGATGGCCGTATCATGAAACAGAACCGTTTCATGAAATGATCGGGCACATCGACATCATGAAGTAATCAATTCTAAGATGTGGCCACGACATATATTACAAGATTTATGACATTTATTTAAACATCAAGTTGTGTTGGAATTATCTTGAATTTCTTATCCAATCCAAAAAAAAATACACGAACATTATTATAGTCCGATGACTCTGTGGATACAAGATTGTGAAACGTTTGAAAAAAATGTATGATAAAACGTTAGATTTTCGCAAAGCTTCAGTGTTTTGTGTCTACGGAGTCATTTTTTATGGGTTTCACACGAAATTCAGGAAAATTCCAATATTGTTTGATGTTAAAACATCAATCTTGTGAGTTAAAAATCTGTATAAAATCAGTATGTTCGCACAGTTTTCCATGAAGAAACGGAGCCTGTTTCAACTTATTTGGTGTTAAGGGTAAGTATAAAACGTGTAATGAAAATGAACCATCCTGTATTAGAATTAACCGTAGCCGCGTAGGGTGCGCAACCAACAACAGGTGGGCGCGCACTCGCGTGCCACCGACAGAGCTTCAACCGATTTACTAAATTACTTTAATCACCCCTGAATTTTCATTTCTGCTATCTGTTGAGTCGTGGATGGCGTACTTTATTACTTTGCAGCTGGTAACAATATCATCTCCATCTTTGTAAAGTACGCAATTTACAAAGATGATAGATTATATCAAGTGGGTATTTGGATATTGGTGTACTATCTTGATAGCACTTGTATCATTGTTTTAGGATAAGAACATCCTAAGCGCCATGCTAAGCGCGTACTCGCTTACGCGTTCCTGCGGAAAGCAACTCGTTCACATTTTAAGCCAGCTAAGCAAAAATAGATTGTAGAATTGAAAACATTTACCATGACAGCATGTACCTAGTGGCTGCACTTTACTTTCCTACAGTTAGGTAATAGTTTATAAAAAATACTAATCGATAGGTGATTTTCGGTTGCTTCTTTTTAATTGGTACCTACTGTTTAAACCGCTAGTTTAAGATAAATTAGCGATAAGACACCATTATTTTCTTCTACTCTATTTTGCCAAGCAGCTTCATTACCTTACATTTTAGTAAACTTTTACACCATCTGCAAGAAAAACTTGACCATTATAATTATAATCACCACTATAATAATTAGATTCAAAGTATGTACCTAAGTTGTGGTCGCAAAAACAAACGACGGAAAAAAGACTCGCATTAGGTAGGTACGTCTATTCCACCTGCTAGAGTGCGGAATGCTTAGGCAAAAACTAAACTTTTTTCCCCCTAATTAATTGGTATTAAGGTGTTGCCACAATAATAGGGATAATCGGATGTCGCGACAGGTGACGTTCAAAAAAAAAAAAAAAAAGATAACAAAAAAGTTCATTAAAATGTATCTTATAATAGTGAGTGACATGCAGATGTGTCGCTTTTTTGGACTTAACGAGTCATTTACAACCTAAACCGTAGTGATTAAATCTCGATAGACTTTCTTACGCAGCGCTAACAGCTCATCAGCACAATCTATTGCCCTCATTTTATTTTATAAGGGACATTTTTCTTATCAATTTAGCCGCACCACTAAGAAGCGGCTGTATACATGTACATAATAGGATAGGATGTATAAATTAAACTTTTATAGGACTGTAACGACGAAAGAATTTAACTGGACAATAAACAAAATAAGGGACAAAAGCTCGATATTATACAGAACTGACCACCTGTATCGTCGATGCGCCGCATAACAAGAAAACGTTATGAACTTATGATAATAATCCATTATTAATAAAAGCTGTTAAAGTAACGTGAGGCAACCAAGGTGTCAGCAGCTGAGATATGAAGAGTTACATGCGCTGTATTTTCTAAGGTCCGATTCAGAGTTGCGATTAAAATGTCGAGCTTTTACCTAACCGTACTTAGCTTTGATTCCTTAAGCAAAGGTCTTTGAGTTCAATTAATAACCCTTTAGACAGCGTTGCTTACTAAAAGCTTACATTTTGGGAACTCGATGACATGATGTTAAGTGAAAGGTTGTTAGTGTAGAATTATTATTATTATTATTAGAATAAAAGTATTAAATATTTCCTTCTTATATTATATCTACTTTTAGCTACTATATATATTATCTACTATATATCTCTATATCTACTATTATATCTACTTTTCCCCGTTCTCCCTCTAAAATGAATGAATGAATGAGTTCAATGCGTGGGATTTGCAACTACTATGCTATATTTTTGGAGTATAGTCCACTATCCAGCCATTTGCCGTTGGAGTTTGGACTATAAGGTTGCACTTTAAAATTTAAATCAACTTGTGCGCTTGATTTTGTCTGTTTGATTGCGATTTAATCTTACGTATTTTTTCAACTGTCGTTCGCGTAGAGCAAAAAAATTGTTAGCACATAAATTTACTAAAGTGTGCGTTAATCGTTTATGTATTCCGTCGTGATGACGCATAATTTTTCTGTCAGTGTACATATTAATTGCGCATGTGGGCCGAGATCTTCATAATTTTACTGATAATATAATAATATGTATCGCGCATTCTTACGTCGACCAAAAGACGACTCCACTTACTCTACGGTTATCGATCGTTCGTATGAATTAACCCTTAATTGAAGGATCCAGGTGTTTTCTTAAGGTTTTATTTATATTTTGCTCATTCGTGGAATAGGTCGCGTGGCGGAGGCTTGTTAATTACATTGCGGTAGGACGGGAAGTGCCTTACAAATAGTTTTACTTAAAATGGCGGTATAGATCAAAAGACATTAAATTGACTTTTTATCCGTAAAGTTTATGGGGCATAAAGGGCAAGCATGTTCCTATCAGGTGGTGAAGATATATGTTTAATAGTAGATTATTTTTATACACGCAGGTACCTTTTTAGACCTACCGAGTTGAAAAATATCTAGAACAAAAAATGTAGGTCGTCTGATGATATTCTTAAACACTTGTCTTTGCATCATATTTTTCATTTCTGAGAGACGTCACCCCTTTCTTAAGGGGTTTTCTTTTTTATATACAGCAATGTCAGTAATGCGATTAAGGCTGAAATAACGTAAAAAATTGTCACAAGCTTAGATCAGATACCGAAACGGCTCTCAGAAAAAAAAAGTTTGAATAAAGCATAGAAAATTGTATCATGGAGAACTACAAAACACAGACACACCAAGAGAAAACCAAACATAATTATTATGCCATACGCACACGGCTCGCGTCGTAACGCATCGTGTGGCATCACCCTTATGAAACCAAAATTTAAAACATATTTCGCGATCTGAACGCATCCTAAGACTTCATATACCTAAGAATAGTTCTACAATTTATCTGATTACATTGTAATAGTAATGCTAAAAAGTATTTACACTTAAGTACGTACCTACCATTTGCGGTTTCTTACTTGCAGCTGCTGATATATTAAATTGTTCGAATGCAATAACACATTGTGTAGTGTGAACGTCCTAGTGGTAGGACGAAGACCTTTACACCCAGAAAAAAAATTCCGAAGCATTTCCGAAGGTGTTTTTAATGTAATATCTCATTTAATATCTATCTACATCTATATCTAATCATCATTGAATATAGAAATCTATGCTAATACCTAAACGCTGAAGACTAAAGTACATATACATTTCATAGGTACGGAAAAATCAAGTGTTTCTTTAAAAACCTAACGCTACGCGTACGAAGTCGCATAAAGTATTTATCTATCTTCTATACATAGAATAAAATTGTAGACTTGCCGTATCTGTACATTGAAGATTTTTGCAAAATAATAACTGGGGGATGTTAGGGATAAGTAATAGAACTCTACTAGAAAAGTCTGTTTATCTGTTTGTCTGTTTATCTGTTTGCCTGTATATTTGTGCGCGCATCACGCAAAAACTACTGAATGGATTGAAACGAAACTTGGTACGATTTAAGTTCATACTACGGAGTAACATATAGGATACTTTTTATCCTGAAATTCAGCACGGTTCCTTAAGGAGAGGGGATGAAAGTCAAAACGTGTATTTAGCTGTAATTCAATAACGCGTGGTCCGATTTCATTCATTCTTTTTTGTTAGAAAGTAGATACTTCAAAGATTACCGACTAATCTCTAAAAGGCTGGATTGATTTTGATGGGACTTTCACAGGCGGATGTTTACATTTTGATCTACCTAAACATCCGCCAGTGAACTTTTAACAGTTTTTAGCATGATATGAGCTCAAAGGAGCTTAGGAAAAACAAAATGATTCCTACGGAATTTTTAAAAACCAATCCGCGCGAACGAAGTTGCGGGTGTCCGCTTGTATAAAATAAAGATATACCTACCTAATAACTTAATAAGTCATAATCATAGATCATACCATATTATATCATTAATTAAGAAGTTTCTTTTGGTTAAATCATTTTCAATATTTCAATAAATAAGTAAAAGATGACATAGGTAATTATTTATTCAACTCTATCTCATCTCCTACATAAATAGATAATAATTTATCGTAAGTAGGTGCTCTTTTATTTACAGATAGATAGATAGGTTTTTTCATCTCGGACCGAGTCGCGAGCATCTGCCAGGGTTTTTTGTATGCAGATGCATTGACGCAGCACCTGCCAATCTCTGCGCGCGCAGGTGGATGCAATGTTTACGTTTTTTACACACAACGTAGCGTGGCGGCCATCTTGAACGACTAGAGACCTACGACTGTGGTAGTATTATAATGCGCCTTTACTATAAAAGGATTTTTATTATGCCCTTTTTTTAGGATTCCGTACTCACCCATTCTACTCATGTGCCCATAGCGAAAAACGGAACCCTGTTAATGTCACTTTGCTGTCTGTCCTGCCGTGCCGGCCCGTCTTTAAACGACTAGGGACTTCGTCAAAGTTGTCAGTTTTAAATAATTTCTGTTACGACTATTTTCAAAACTAGTTAAGAATTTTGTACAGATATCCAAAATTTTGATAAATGAAATATCTAGCTGTTTAAAAACAAAAATTAATCGGAATCCTAATAGAACGAGGTGCGACTCGCACTTGGCCGACTTTGTATTAAATGGTAATTGGTAGATACAAATTGGTATCCCTTTAGCCTGAAATAGATTGAGGCAGCTGTAAGTGTATATATGTTTCAATAATACGAGAATGTACTGTCTCGTCGGCCTAGTGGTTAGCATATATTTTGACCGCGGATCCGAGGTTCCGGGTGCGATGCCCGGGTCGGGCAAATAATTGTAGTATTAGATTTCTCTATCAATAAATTCTCATGCCCGCCAACCCGGATTAGAGCAGCGTAGTTGTTTTAAGTTCTAAATCCCTCTTTCCTATGAGAGAGGAGGCCTGTGCCCAACAATGGGGCGTTAAAAGTCTGTAGTGGTGGAGGATGTTTTTTGTCTAATTCAAGTTGTATTGGTGGATGATGTTTTGATCTAATTCAAGCTGTATTGGTGGATGATGTTTTTGATCTAATTCAAGCTGTAGTGGTGGAGAATGTTTTTGGTCTCATTCAAGCTGTAGTTGTGGAGAATGTTTTTGGTCTAATTCAAGATGTAGTGGTGGAGGACGTTTTTGATCTAATTCAAGCTGTAGTGGTAGAGAATGTTTTTGGTCTAATTCAAGCTGTAGTTGAGAATGTTTTTGGTCTAATTCAAGATGTAATGGTGGAGGACGTTTTTGATCTAATTCAAGCTGTAGTGGTGGAGAATGTTTTTGGTCTAATTCAAGCTGTATCAACTAAACTCACCTGTTCACACTTCAGCCACAGTATGATGGTGGCTCCCGGTCGTCTCAGCCGCCCTTCGCTAATCTTCTGCTCGTCCAGAATTTCACTGTGCCGACGGCCCGTTTTGAGCCAGACTTCTATTGATCTGTAACAAGATAGAATACAGTTTATAGCAGTGTGCTTAGTCTAAAGCGGAGCACTCGAAAACGAACTCGAAAACTATTGATCGATTTCAGAGTAAAATAGACCTAAAATGGCTTGTATTAAGGTTTGAGTTCGCCAATACATTCAGCATTCGAACAATGCTGAATGTATTGGCGAACTCAAACCTTAGGTCTATTTTACTCTGAAATCGATCAATAGTTTTCGAGTTCGTTTTCGAGTGCTCCGCTTTAGACTAAGCACACAGGTCCAGCCACACGCTGCGTCCCTAATATTATAAATGAAGAGGTGTGATTGTTTTCTGGTTTGTTTTTTGTCCTTCAACCGCAACAAAGCTACGGATCGACGTGATTTTTGTATGGCTATAAGTATTTAAAGACCTAGAAAGAGTAGAAAGAGAGATTTATAAAGGATTCCTGAAAAGCCATTCCAAACTATATAGTAAGAAATTAGGCGGTTGTTCATCTAGTTTCCTTGTAGCTCCTAAATTGCTTGGATATTTTCAATTTCAGAATTGAGGTGTTCTAGTATTTTAGTGTCATGCATATCGTATGCTATACGATTATGCATCATGATAAATTCAATATTAGCTCCAAATATACCATAATAGGAAAGACTTTCACACAGTTGAATACATGTTTAAAATAAATTAATCTTTCATATTGACATTTAATGATATATAAAAAAAAATAAGATATAAAGTACATACTTACTCAAAGAAAAAATTTTACGGTTAAGGAAACGAATGATAAAACGTAAAATTTCATATGTTGCACATATTTTGTGTGCCTAAGAAACTCTGCGCCAACCGCAACTAAATGATTTTATTTATCTTCTATCTTCTTCTATACATCTATCTATACTCTATACATATAATAAAATCGTAGACTTGCCGTATCTGTATGATTGAAGATTTTTGCAAAATAATAACTGGGGGATGTTAGGGATAAGTAATAGAACGTAAAAAGGCTATTTTTGAAATTTTTGTCTGTTTGTCTGTTTATCTGTTTGTCTGTATGTTTGTGCGCGCATCACGCAAAAACTACTGAACGGATTGAAATCAAACTTGGCATGATTTAAGTTCATACTACGGAGTAACATATACTTAGGATACTTTTTATCCTGAAATTTAGCATGGTTCCCTTGGGAGAGGGGGTGAAAGTCATAATGTGTACTTAGCTGTAATTCATTAACGCGAGGTCCGATTTAATTCATTATTTTTTTGTTAGAAAAGAGATACTTCAAAGATTACCGGCTAATCTCTAAAAGGCTGTATCGATTTTGATGGAACTTTCACAGGCTGATTTTTACATTTTGATCTATCTAAACATCCGCCAGGGAACTTTTAATAGTTTTTAGCAAGGTATGAGCTCAAAGGAGCTTAAGAAAAATAAAATGGTTACCATGGGATTTTTAAACACGCGAACGAAGTCGCGGGTATCCACTTGTATCTATTAAAACTCTAACTGGCCTAACCTGAGCATATATTAGATTAAAATTTCGGAATTAACAAAAACGTAATGTATCCTATTATTATTTAGGAAGGTGTTTTTTTTTTCATTAACGGATCATAAAATTCGTCTAGCAAGTACCAAGCTATTGTTGAACATTTTTAATGGGTACTTACTTAACTAAAAATGTTTTATCGCCTAATTTGCAAGCGCAGCATGTGTCAGTAATTATAATTATGTAGCTACCTATACTCTGATTTTTAATTCCGTGGAATTCTGACGTTTCGTAATGTTACCAGAGATAAAAAAATTCCCACAAAAAAGATAAAAAATTCAAAACTTATGTAAATAAAAAATCAACTGCCGCATGTAGACATGACAAATGCCTGACAGACACTTCTTGGTGATAATGTCATTCGACTTCCATTTTTGAATAATTTTTTTTAATGTGCTTCTTTTGTTTTCTATTGCTGTTAGTGTGCACTTTCTAGTTTCCACTCTTAACGATTTCTATTTTTGGGGCTAAACGACTAATATTATTACGCGGCTTAGGGTTTTTTATGTTGACAGGGAATTAACGTAGTTTGGGGTAAAATCGTACTTCGTACATTTTAACCCTGTTTTCCATACAAATAACTCATCTGAAAATGACAATGACAGCTGTCAGAATTCTACCGAATTAAAAATCAGAGTATATATTCCCGTGCCCATAATGGGTACTGTTTATAAGCCTTAACTAAGTCTCTGAATCATAAGTTTTTTAACTTATATAGATTTAGAAAGAAGACTAAGTCATTTCTCTAATCTAGAACAGACTTATACATACGCTATTGCTTCAAGATCATGATGTAAATTATGCGGATAAAAATTTGCATTTATAAATTAAAACTTACTCTCTCGTTCAACTATCCAAAAAAAGTCTGTCTGTTTATTCATTTATTTTGCTAATTAATTAGTTTTAATCAGATACACGTCTTCAGTACGATCATCACATCTAACTGCTGTGATTAATCACTAAACGAGTCAATTAACTGCAGTAAAACAGCAATAAAATCAACCACGCCTTAAGTATCACAAGGGCGGATATAATCAATCATACACAACTCAAAGAAAGCTTTATTAGTCTATGATAATAATTGATGAGTCTATAGTTCTAGCCGTTATTTCAAAATAGATGCGACTCAATATTGTGATCCACGCAGTCGGTTGTAAGAATGCGCGGTCACTATTTTATGATGCCACAATAATAAATCAATAAATAATAAACTAATAATAAACCAAAGAGTTATAAAAAAGAGTTAAAAGTTCGAGCAACACGCTTCAGAGAAGATATAGAGCTCTTGTCAAAAAATTGTAGCATTTCAGCGGAGGGGTAAATAATAAATAATATTCAAATAAATTTGAAGCGTGTCTATTTCACAGGCTCTTTTGAAACATCAAAACGTTATATAAGTCAATCGGTATAATGACTCTACAGTTTACACAGTTCGGAAAGCACTATAGAAAAGAAGCCGGCCAGATTAGATACTCTACTAATAATCTTACCTGTTGCTAGAAAATTGAACCTAATTTATTTCCGGCTTCTCAGTAGAATATGCGTTCGTTACTGTAGTAGTGGTGATGAAGAAATCATAGATTAAACGTTCTTAAAAGAACCTGAATATTAAGAACGAAGTAGACTTAATTTCACGATCAATGATATATGGATTTTTTGGAGCAGGTGGTCCAGTGAATTGGCAGAGACTTTAGCACTATTGCTATGTGTAGCTGCTCTACCTCCGAGAGGGGGGAGGGGCGTGTTCCTACACGTAAAAACCGAATGGTTTAATAGACGTGTATAGTGCCAGACAGTATTAAAAAAAAAACATAAGCAACAGGTGCGGGTCGCCGAACTCGCTTACATCATGGCGGGAAAAAAATGGCAGCTCAAAATCTTGTTAGGTTAAGATTCGGTCGATGAATTCCCATATTATGATTCGTTTTTAGTAATGGCCTTGTTAATTTTCTTGAATGGATTGTAAGTACGATTATGGAAGCATATTTCAACCGATTTAGTGTTTCTGGGAATCGAATTTTTTGCGTTCAACACGAGCGGAATCGTAAGTACTTTACCTGTTAGCGTTGAATGTACTTTTTTGCACGTAAAGCTGTTAAGCATCTCTTACTTTAACGATATCTCATTCTTGAATATACTGTAAATACCTACTTCAGTGGTGTACTCATAAGCGCGTATAAGTATCCAAGTAGTTACCACTTCTGTTATTGTTACTGCCAATGAGATCGAGCCTAGAGTCTTTAGTGTCATCACTTTGCTTAACGTCTTATCATCATCATCTACAACTAATAAATGTACATTGCTGAATATATACGTCTCTTGCAAGGATCACCAAAGATTCATCTTGTGCCGCTTATATCGAGCAGAAAACGGATTCTGCTGAGAAGAACCGGCAAGAAACTCAGCAGTTGCTTCTTTCAGAACACAGAGTACCTACCTATAATATTATATGTAGCGACATATAAGCAATAAACTATAACACTTTATACCATACTGTGGTCAGCTGGTTGCAAATCTTATGCTACTAAATCACCGATTTATGCACAATTCAAGTTATTTGCAAAGTTACACTGAGGCTCCAGAGCTAGCCACAAAACCAATTAAACACTGTTCTTGAGTAAGACCCTTTAGTGTCAAGAACAGTCTTCTATATATATAGCCTAAATGTACATGAAACACCATGGATGCATAGCCTTGACGGACTCATGCAAAATCTATTGAGGATTCCCATCCTCAATGCGAGAAGTCCTCGGCAACCCGGGCGGTCCGCTAAGCTTCTGGAGTGAGCTTAGACGACTGGAGTGACGATTTCAGCGGCGAACGGTAAGTACTTCACGTACACTAAAGGTTTATCGTCAGTGGAAACCTGTCTAGAATAAAGATTACCTTATTTTTGTGATTTTTGTATTTTTCCCGATCATTATGATAAATACTCCAATTTAAAATGTACCTATACCTGTTACAAATCTGTTTCAGGCCTAGCTTCGCACTGTCATGTCTGTCTGTTTGACGGACAGATCTTAGGAACCTACCGACAAGACAGACGGCAGTCGCTATTCATTAGAGTCTACCGGTTCTCATGGAACACAGGAGTTCACATTAATTTGTTTCGTTTGTTCGAAAGCGCTCTCACAGTTATTAGGTATCATCATCAACCTCGATTGAAACCAGTCACTACACTGGTCTAAGCTAGGATTAACTGACTATAACAAAGAAATAGAAAGAATTTTTTTTTTTATATAAATAAATTTTTAAAGTGCTTTCAAACGAGTGAATGTGAAAGGGAATCTACCACTGGTTCGGAATGCCGTTCCAACCCAGAAGAACCAGCAAGAAACTCAGCGGTTGCTCTTTAGAAAAAAAAAATCAAGTGCTTTTACATGTTGAACAGTTATTATATCATCCATCAGCTTGCATGCGTCTACTGCTGGTTATAGAGCCTACTCTTCAGCCGAAGTCGTCAGCGGAAGTCGTTTCAAGCTGCCCTTGCCACATCAAAATGAGTCGGCTCTAGAGATCTATGTCAAAATACTTATAGGTGAGATACCATATAAGTTTGTTTGTGATACCATAGAGAATAAAGTATGTTTCTTTGTTCTTTCTTTCTTTCCTTCTTTTTCTATAATGCTGATAATAAACGAAACATTAATAAAGATTGATTACGAAATTTTTATTCACGACCATAATATTTTAAAGGGGTGTTTAAAACGCGACTGGTTTAATGGATTCCGACGGCGGAGAAGGGCGAATTGTATTAATTTCCTCTGTTGCCTTTCTCCGCGCGCACAAATAATGAAATAATGAACGAGTAACGTGACAAAGGAGCGGATGGGCGCAGTTGTAGGCAATTGCCGATCTGAAGGCTAACTGCCGAGATTGCGAAAAATGTATTAAAACAGATTGTTCGAAATTAGTTCAAAATGGTTAAGAAATTCATAACGATCGTTGTGAATTTACTGCTGTATCCCGGCTTCGCCCACGTGAATTTCAGTTTTTCACAAAGCCCGAGAGAATCGTGGATTTCCGGTCCCCGTTCCCGCACCCTTATCCAACCTTTATACCTACTTTCAGGGCAGTTTACTATAGTAACCTACCTATAGCTGTAGTTATACATTTCGGTTTTTTCAAAATCCCGTGGGAACTGTGAATTTTTCCAGGATAGAAGTAGCCTATGTGTTAAGTCAGGGCATAATCTATCTCCATTGAAAATTTCAGCTAAATCGCAGCAAGTAGTAGCGGCGTTAAAGAGTAACAAAGTACCTACAAACAAACAAACATACACACACAATCTTTCGCCTTTATAATATTAGTGTGATTAAAGTTTCGTGCTTCTTGCCATTTGCCAATGTGAGGTGGTGGCTGGTGGGACAATTAGTCCGTCCCTTGCGTCCCCGGAGCGAGACGCGAGGAGCGCTTGTCTCGTGGATTGATTAAGACAGGAAGCCGTTCATTAAGCAGCCACCGGGTGACTTTACGAACCGAGACTCAAGGAAAAAGACAGACAGTATCTGAACAAGCTGGTAAATTAAATAGAAGCCGATGTTATTTTAAAATCTTTCCCTAACATTACCTAAACAAGCTACTTAGTGAATTAAAGAGATTCGTAGAAGCCGATCTCAAACTCTTTCTATGTATTTGTATATTGCTAACTGGGCGACACGTTTACAGCTGCTTTGCTGTGAATATTCTATATGATTTGTCGTCTGCTTTGATCTGAGCTAATTCAGAAATGACAAATTCCACACACTCAAGAACAACTTAAATATTTGTATAGATATACTAGCAGATGCCAGCGACATCATTTGTGTAGATTTAGGTTTTATAAATATCCCGTGGGTGCATATGATTGGCCGGGGTAAAAAGTATGCTAGGTCCGTCTCCAGGAAGCAAGCTACTCTTTGTCTTTTGACGAAATCTCTTCAGCGTTTTAGGCGTGAAAAGGTAACAGAAAGACAAAAAGACCCACTTTCACATTTATAGATAGTAAGGATACAAAGCGCACCACTGTGCCAGAAAGATCGGCACACCTCGCACCATTTATAAGCGCTCCGTCTATCTTTTCTCTAAGTCTATGTTTTCGAGGAAACCAATTGTATAGTAATATATCGCATGATAACTTCATTAACGAACATTCTCATGCCCAATTAACTTGTGTAATACGCGAACATAAATTATTACGAGTACTTGTTAATTTAAATTTGTTATCACGTCTAACTATTAAACTCGTTCAAGTTGACGGCAACCTTGAATTTGCTGAAACCAGCCCCCGTAGACAAAAGCCGTTTTTCACACACGCTATACGGGCTAGTTCAGACGAGGCGGAATCAGCGCGGTTACAAACCGCGTATATTATCCGCGCTTGACATAATATAGGGGAGCCCATGATGCTAAAAGTGATTTTACTCGAGCGTCGTCGGATTATTAGATTTTGTAGATTAATCGATAGGAAGAATAAAAGGTTCTATAAGCGTTCCCATTTCAGTGGTGGGCTTCTAGCTGCACGATCTCATCTTCAATACACGATTTTTATTACTTCGGCTTGTGGAAATCGGCAGATTATATTTTATTATTTTTGCATCATTCCCTTCAAAATCGAAAAAAAATCAACCACGCTCGAGATTTCAGAATGTCAAGATAACGTTTTTTTTTTTCGCAGCTTTGTAACCCTCCCACTCTCGTACGTTACCTATACGTTCAAATGTTCTGATTTTCTGAATATACTTTTTTGAGCTCGTATAACCCACCATACCTTAATCTCACGTGCCGCGTATTTTTGACCATAGTTTTTTTTACGCGCGATCTAATCTGACAAGCTCGAGTAAATCCCCTCTTGGGCTCCCCTACTATAACAAGGTTTTTATTGAGGTTCAAATCGCGCAGTCAGCATCCGCACGTTTTCCGCATGTTTGAGCCGAACCGCACGCGTCAAACGCGTGAAACATTTTTTAATGAGAAAGCTAATGATATCATCAGTACTTCCTTACGAGCCCCACGCGTGGAATAAATGCGACGGGCAGTGACCGACATCATGCGGATGTCTTTGGCGCGTCAGATGCGGAAATCGCGAGCTTCTGACGTCATTCGCATATTTCCTCCACTGATGACGTCATCTGCATGTATTTTCTTCAGCAGCTGAAGACTTGTTTTAGTTGTTAGGTTATTGCAGCTATGGTCACAGACAAAGTCGCGAACAAATAAGTACTGTAGTCGTCGTCGTCTCAACCAATAGACGTCCACCGCTGGACATGGGTCTCTTGCAAGGATCGCCACAGAACACGGTCTTGTGCCGCTTGTTTCCAGCGGCTGCCAGCGACTCGCGTGAGATCGTCCGTCTGTCATGCTTATTTATTTATTGGTTGATTTATTTATTTTATTAGGCAATCAAAACAGTGTGTCATTACAATATGTGTTATTTCTAACCTAAATTCTTATATTACTACATTTTAATCTTATTGCAATCTAAACTGACCGCACTGCGTGACAAACATTTCTAAATATTTAAAATAAAGCGCGCGACATCAAGACGTGAATACATAATAACTACTTAACTATGTGTAATTTGTTACAGAAGATAATGATATAATGACAAGACTATATCAGTAATACTATAGTATACTTGTAATACATATAACCACAGACGTATTACCGCAGTTAAACTTCTATTTCAAGGTAAGTTAATTGTAAGCAAATAAGAAAGGGCATCCGGTCTTTTACGCGTCGGTATGCGATGTTACCTACGTCTTTTTTCCACCAACCACTTTCATCTTATAAGGGTCTCACAGACGCACGGCGGCGTACAGAGAGATGTCTGTGTAAAGTGCGTGTGTTTTTGACCGCCTTGTATATTGTACAGAGAAGCTAGACTTCGATTTACTGAGTCATCAGAATTAGTCACAGGTAAAACCTAGATTGAGCTTTCTAAAGGATTTACTAGAATTAACGTTGTTACATAGTATGACTAATGACTATGTATAAACAGAATCTTTCTTCTATACATATAATAAAATCGTAGACTTGTCGTATCTGTACATTAAAGATTTTTGCAAAATAATAACTGGGGGATGTTGAGATAAATAATAGAACGTAAAAAACCTATTTTCGAAATTTTTGTCTGTTTGTTTGTTTGTCTGCATGTTTGTGCGCGCATCACGCAAAAACTACTGCATGGATTGAAATGAAACGTGGCATGATTTAAGTTCATACTACGGAGTAACATATAGGATCCTTTTTATCCCGAAATTCAGCACGGTTCCCTTGGGAGAGGGGATGAAAGTCTAAATGTGTACTTAGCTGTAATTCAATAACGCGTGGTCCGATTTCATTCATTCTTTTTTTTGTTAGAAAGGAAATAGGTACTTTGAAGATTACAGGCTAAAGTCTGAAAGACTGGATCGATTTTGATGGGACTTTCACTGGCCGATTTTCACATTTTGATGTATCTAAACATCCGCCAGTGAACTTTTAACAGTTTTTAGCAAGGTATGAGCTCAAAGGAGCTTAGGAAAAACAAAAAGATCACGGGATTTTAAAAAATCAGCCAAGTGCGAGTCGGGCCTCGCTCTTTCAGGGTTCCGTACATAATTATGAACAGTATAATATTTTGGGTCTAAGAAATATTTAATTTCCGAGCTAGACATCGCAACAAACCGTGAAAGAAAAACCCAAAAAAATGTTCGTTTATTTTGGTCACAGCTTATAAACTATTTAATAAATCGTTGTTTTCAGTATTTGTTGTTTAAATAGAGCATATAATACATAATATACTGAAATATCATATTCCCAACTAGTTTAGTTTTTGAGATAGCCCCCGTCACAAAAATGGTCTAAAACTGACAACTTTGATGGCCTCCCATTCCCTTATTTTTTGAGATAAAAATTAAAAAAATATATATTTGTACTCTACTTAATGAGCTCTAAACAATGATACCCCACAAGCTAGGGTAAAGAAAAATTTTTTTTTTCCGGCTCCTTTTTCATGTATGGGAGCCCCCCTGAAAAATAATTTAATTTAATTTCTAATTCAATATTTGATTTTGGGTTAACGTTTTACACTAAATACCAAGATTTCAGGTTTGTAACTCATTTCGTCTGCGAGCTAGAGACCTGTGACCGGCGGACAGACGGACAGACAGACAGACAGACAGACAGACAGACAGACAGACAGACAGCCGAGTGACATTAATAGGGCTCCGTTTTTACCCTTCGGGTACGGAACCCTAAAAACCAATATCCACGCGAACGAAGTCGCGGGCATCCGCTTGTAATAAAATAAAAGTCCTGACTCACTCACTCATCAACGCCTAGCCCTTAGATCTAGAAAACAGAAATACACAGTTTATAATGTAGACAAGGAATGAGGCTATATTTTACAAAATCCCCACGGTAAGTATAGGGAATTTTTAATTCCATGCAAGCGAAAGTGTTTATTTTAATCAGTTTTGTTTTATTTCAGGTTCTATTATAAACAAATCAAACCACATAAGTTCGCTCTTAGGACACTTATGTGTACCTACGAATATGTTTGTGATATTTCATAGTAATGTGACATTATTCCACGCAATTTTATCTCAATTATAGCACTATCAATGAAAAAGTAATCACTGCCGTCACATCAGTAACGAATTACTTAGCGATGACGCTTCCCAATCAATTAATTTCAATAATAATTATTATTAGATGTATCTATCATTACGTTTAATGCCCCTTTAGATATAAGATTACATTTTAATAGTGTGAAACAAAAACACATGTTACAACGTACTTACCGACACTATTGAGAATTACAGAACATTAAGCAAAAAAAAAAAAGTTAAAAGCGGTCGTTGACTCCGCGGCCTGCCGTGGACAAAAAATAATTATATCATAGGTTAGCACTTACAACTTTTTGCGTCGCACCTCACGAAATCGTACATTGATCGTATTCCTGTGCAATAAGGTCGTAAGTCGTTGGTCGTGCGATGTGTTGAGTGTGGCTCGAACCACGTTCGAACGGTCACATGTGACGAGTTGTCATGTCGAGGCAGGGGATAATTGATGATCTGCCACAGTCACCTACGGAAGGTGCGAGGCGTGGTACCGAGTAATGAATATAATAATATAACGTATTTATTGTTAGAGCTTTAACTCTTAACATACTTATTGTTACAGCCCCCGCACACTAGGCCACCAGTGGCGACGACTATTGGCCGCCACAAGTCGCGGAAGAGATTTTTCATACATTTTCTTGTGGCTCGAACGCGGCCACTCGAGCGCTCGGTGTTTGTTTGGAAGCCCTTATAGATATCTATCATATATATGAATATTTTGTAGTTCCAATAACACTACATAACCTTCTTGTTTTTCAAGTCGGTTAAAAACAATACGCGCCGCATTGAGAAGTCCGCTATAAATCGTTGTGCCTGATACCACACAACTTAATCTAGATGGTATCACCGCTTTGTGGTAGGATTTTATCCCATATCCACCTGGCTAGCGACCACACTTCAGCCGTAATCTGCCGCAAAGCATCCGTGTGTTCCGGCAGCGAGCTGAAGAGCCAGTCTCCTTCCTCAAAAGTCGGCAACGCGTTAGTGGTTCCTCAGGAGCTGCTAATGTTCATGGGCGGCGGTAATCACTTAACATCAGGTGACCCGCTTGCTCGTTTGCCCGCTATTATTATTAAAAGAAAAAAAAATGAATTTTCATACATTACTGTCGAATAGATAACCTCCTTTTTTCGAGTCGGTTAAAAATAATACGCGCCGCATTTTTCACCGAATTTAGCCGACTTAGCTGATTTTAGCCGACTATAGCCATTTAATTTTTAGCCGACGTCTTACTCAATATGAATTTCGCTTGTTTGATAAAAGGACATAAACTTCCACCCAGTAGCGAGCTCTATTAATTCAGTGAACTTGACCTCGACACCACTTCAACTGTTACTTATTCTTTATAAATAAATAAAACTCAAGCGTCTGTCTGTGATTTCGAAATAACTGCCTGTTATAACTTATAACGTATATCGCTATACGTATATAATATGATGTACGATAGCATAGCGCAAAGATACGTTTTCTGTCTGTCTGTCTGTTTGTTCGCCCGGGCTAATCTTCAGAAAGACTAAATCGATTTTCAGGAGACTTTTAAGAATACAAGTATAAATTAAAAATTTAAAAAACCCCCGACATTCGCCATTTTATGGTCGCGGCCATCTTGGATTTGCATAGTGCTATTCTACTAGTTAAGCCCTTTCATTTGATACCCATATTAATGGAGTTGTGAAAAAAATATATAACCTGCCATTTTGTAGCGGCGGTCATTTTGGATCGATTTTCATCAAACATAGCTAACAACACTCTCGAATAATTCACCTTTCAAACAAAAAAAACCGCATTCAAATCGGTCCACCCGTTTGAGCGCTACGGGGGAACAGACAGACACACACACACACACATACAGACACGTCAAACTTATAACACCCCGTCGTTTTTGCGTCGGGGGTTGAAAAATAGATGTCCACGGTCCACTGCTGGGCAAGATCTGTTGCAAGAATCGCCAGAATTTGATATTGTGCCGCTTTTATCCAACGGCAGTCAACGATTGTCCGTTTACCTAATGGGAGGCTTACCGCTACATAATTTTTTTCAAAGAAAAATGAACCGACTTCAAACGAATCGAACTAAAAAGTTTAAAATAATTTTTTATTCATTTAGATTGACGATTAAATTACCTAACTCAAATGATATATAATTTTTTGAAGTCGGCGCCAAATGACTTCAAGTTCACTTCAAGTCGAAAATGTGCCCCCCGGGTCCCAGACTCACCCTCCGCGACTAGGTTCACCGCGCTTGCATTCAAAAGTGGATATTCTGATTTTACTTACACGAATTGAATGTGGTTTGGCGCCGACTTCAAAAAATTATATATCATTTGAGTTAGGTAATTTAATCGTCAATCTAAATGAATAAAAAATTATTTTAAACTTTTTAGTTCGATTCGTTTGAAGTCGGTTCATTTTTCTTTGAAAAAAATTATTTTATGCTTTTTAGTGATTTGTTTTCTTTATATTAGGTAATAATAATAATATAAACGAGAACTATGTAAAATAGATTATGACCTATATAATATTATTAATTATTATTAAATATCCTGTGGCATATACATTTTATGTGTCATACTATAGGTGAGTGGTTTTATTATGTTCTAACCCAACCTAACATAACTTCTGATCTATAAAAGATTAGTTTGTATGCGTACAACTCTCGTATAATTTGGATGACCGTAATTTACAATCTACACTCGACTAGTTTCACACCCGTGCGGTTTGGCTTTGTATAGAATGGAAATACACGTAACCATGCACAAACTCCAAGAAATCACTCTATATGCAACTGTACTGACTTCGGCCCAGAACTTTTTGCAAAAGGTCAATGTTACGTAGGCATCGCAGAGTGAAGTCTTTGGACAGAATAGCTATATTAGACTTCAGCAATAGGTCTGGCAATCTCAGAGAACATAATAGTGACATATGTGTACATTTATGCTTATAACTTCGTACGTAAGAATGATAACTCGATGTGTTATATACTAAAACCTTCTTGAAAGTATGTAGATAACGATAGTGAAACAATCATCAAAATCGGTTCATTAGTTGCGGAGATAATCGCGAACATACTTACATACATACATACATACATACATACATACATACATACATACATACGGGTCGAATACAGAACCTCCTTTTTTTGAAGTCGGTTAAAAATGGCGGATTACATATTTTTTCACAACTCCCTCAATATGGGTATCAAATAAAAGGGCTTGACTAGTAGTAGAATAGCATTATGCAAATCCAAGATGGCCGCCACCACAAAATGGCGAATGTCGAGGGTAGGGGAGGGTAGGGTTTAAATTAATTTATATACTTGTGTTGAGACATCGACTACGACCTTTTTTATTTATCTAAATCCACGAAAAAAGCTGTGATAGCCTAGTGGTTAGGACGACCGACTTCTAATCGGAGGTCGTGGGTTCGATCCCGGGCACGCACCTCTAACTTTTCGGAGTTATGTGTTAAAAAAGTATTTAAATATCACTTGCTTTAACGGTGAAGGAAAACATCGTGAGGAAACCTGCATGCATGAGAGTTCTCCATAACGTTCTCAAAGGTGTGTGAAGTCTGCCAATCCGCTTGGCCAGCGTGGTAGACTATGTCCAAAACCCTTCTCACTCTGAGAGGAGACCCGTGCTCTGTAGTGAGCCGGTAATGGGTTGATCATGATGATGATGAAATCCACGCCGCACGCGGGCAATGTAGCGGTCATCAGCTAGTTTTCGTATAATATAAATGTATCAATTTAATTAGCCGCGAAAAGAATATATTTCGCATCAAAAATACCAGTTAAACTGGTAATTATCGCTGTATATACTTAGCAATGATAATGTGTGACCAATTTGCCAACTTGTATGTATAATATGTAGGTAGGTATAGCAGAATTAGTGAATGGAAATATTCGAGTGATAAAATTAGCGTATCTTGAGTTTTGCTTACTTCAAGTGTTCCGCAGTAATTTACCGATTTGATGTTAGGTCACAGGTTAGGTGGTGTATAAATAGAGTCTTCTACAGTCTTGTAGACTTACTCTACTTACCCATGCCTCGCAGAGCACACGATCTTGGTTTATAGCGGCTGGTATAAGTAATGTTCTGACCTAATTTCGGCCAAGCTCGACAAAAAGCAAAACTATATAACTACGCGGAAGATATTATAGTTCACTAGTGTGCGCGCTAACATACTTAGATATAGCGCACTCTGTATTTCCTCACTCTCGTAGTTCAGATAAGACTGCAGTCGACAGCAGAGAGATCGGGGAGGATGGACGGCTTTATATGCTCTCCGAGGCATGGGGGTGTAATATCTCCAACTTCCTGCTACTGAGAATTTCTTAAAATGTATACTGAACTCATATTAGTACAACTTTGCACATCTCTACAACGTTCATACTTGATACGTTTCGAGTATCGGAACACAATAACGTCAAAGTAAAAAATGGACCCCAATTCCATTTTATTAAGGCCCGAATTCACACCCAGCTACAGCCAGCGCCCCAAGCGGAATATTAGCGAAATTAAAATCGGTAGTACTGAATTTGCGACGCTAAAATAAGGGGTCCACTTTACCCTGACGTTATAAGTGATACTGGAAGTGTACAAGCGTTGTCGAGTTGTGCAAAGTCGTACTAAGTTTACAAAACTGCCGTAAAAGTTTAGTCCGTCAGTCATTCCGCACCGCGCAGCTACCTCCGGTACCTACCGCCTCAGTTAAGCAGTAGGCCTGAATTTCAATTTGCTAATTTATTAGATAAAATCCCATAAAATAATTAAACCTAGGTTCCATAAATTGCTTTGCGGACTCCTAAAAATGTGTCCAGACATTATTAATGGCAGCGATGAGCGACCAATTCAGAGTATTATAATAATGTTCTGTAATTAATAAACCGGTCGCGCCGCGGGGGCGCGGCTAGTATTTTAAAAGATTTGTCACCGAAATACAAGAAAAAGAACGTTTCCATAACGACGCAATATAAATTAAAACCTGAATAGCGCAACGGTCAAGGCGTGGACTGAAAGTTCAATTCTTCCGGTTCAATTCTCAACCGTTGCACTAATTTCGTTTAGCTCCTAGTATCAGCTTTACGATTAGTTGAAAGGGAAAGGTGAATGTTAACCATGTGCTTTAGTTAAAAAAGTTAGCGTTTCGTTAGCGCTTGTGGGGGACCATTGAGCAACAGCCTAACAGGACTATTTATGCAAGCCTCATTTGTCTAGTAGCTAGCTTATTTCGATGCGGATCGTGAGTCTTGAGGTTGAGTTCTAGAGGTTTGAGTCTAAGGGCCTGACGAGCTGAAGGGTTTTTTAAACCCAGATGCAAAAACGACGGGGTGTTATAAGTTTGACGTGTCTGTGTGTGTGTGTGTGTGTGTATGTGTGTGTGTGTGTCTGTTTGTTCCCTCGTAGCGCTCAAACGGGTGGACCGCTTTGAATGCGATTTTTTTTGTTTGAAAGGTGAATTAGTCGAGAGTGTTGTTAGCTATGTTTGATGAAAATCGATCCAAGGTACGCCGCTACAAAATGGCAGATTAATTTTTTTTTCACAACTCCGTTAATATGGGTATCAAATGATAGGGTTTAACTAGTAGAATAGCACTATGCAAATCCAAGATGGCCGCGACCACAAAATGGCGAATGTCGGGGGGTTTTTAAATTTTTAATTTATACTATTGTCTTTCAAGAAACTTTCAGTAGTTGCCCGAATTTGGGAAGTTTGTGGTGTTACATCGCCGAGTCTCGGAAAGTAAAGTCGTTGGTCTTAAAAATTGTCGTAAAAATAAAATAAAAGTAAAAACATTTTCCCATACAAAATGTTCACGGGTTTCGTAACTGTCAAATATCCCGTCGCGTGGATACGGTAAACTCTCTCACCCGTACCTATAATTATAATTTTTCTGTACGTGTGTTTGTCACAGGTAACTCCTCCTAAACGACTGGACCGATTTGTATGAAATTTTGTGTGTATATTTCAATGGGTTCATGGATGGTTTGAAAACACAATTGTCGGGTAAGTACAGGTAACCTACCGGGTCTCAGTAGGTGGCGCCCACTGATGAGGTGGCGCCGATGTCGGTATGTCACCGGGCAGGACGAAGTCTGCCGGGTCCACTAGTGTAATATAAAAACGGACGTCAGTCGCCAGGCCGGACAAGAGCTCGTGTAACAATGGAAACGCGTCGAGTGATCGGAAGCACGGCATATGTGTCGCAGTGTGTGACCACGCGCAGGTGGCGTCCATCTTGTTTTCCACAAATATCTACATTGTATCAGCTTATTGCCATCATATGATAGGATTACTCAGTCTGTGGGTCTTTGGTACACGCAAAGTTCTCAGAATATTAGATGACCCATTTTGGATAATTATATCTAGTAATTTGAATATTGCTCTGAATAATATTTTTACTGAATATAGATAAATTAAAAATTTAAAAACCCCCGACATTCGCACCGACCACAAAATGTTGTGGTGGCGGCCATCTTGAATGTGTATAGTGCTATTCTACTAGTCACGCCCTTTCATTTGATACCCATATTAAGGGCGTTGTGATAAAATATGTAATCCGCCATTTTGTAGCGATTTTCAACAACAACACTCCCGACTAACTCACCTTTCTAACAAAAAAAAACCGCATTCAATTCGGTTCACCCGTTTGAGCGCTACGGGAGAACAGACACACACACACACACACACACACACAGACACGTCAAACTTATAACACCCCGTCGTTTTTGCGTCGGGGGTTAAAAAAGGTAGATTAACATTTCCTAGTAGGAAAAAACAGCCTGTGCAAAAGTCAAATAAAATAACAAAAAATAACGAAAAATATTCAATGTTCGTTTCCGTTATTAAACAGAGAGACCTTTTCCTGCCCGAGAAATATACGAGTGCGCGTCGAGTCTTATTACCCCCAGACATGAACATAGAAATAGACCGGATTAACGATATTATCGACTATCGACATTGGCACCCCACTTCGTATATTATTTTATTTCTATCGATCATCGAATAACACGCTGAGGAGAAGATTTTTTTTAATTAGCGCTTGATTTTGATTAGGTACACGGATCTGATTTTGGAAGATAACAGGTAGGTAATAAATGTGTAACAAATCTTATCTCTTATCATGGCAACCCCCTGCCAGACACCCTTGAACTTTTAAACTTTAAGGGCGTCTGGCAGGGGGCTACCACGACACTAAATGTCTGACAATGCATGACGTGATTTCTAATACTATTCCAAAGAAAATAAAAAAATAAATTTGAGTTTATACTTTGACGTTAAATTTTTTACACCTTTATTACCTGTTATCTCCCAAAGTGAAAGCTGTGAAAGTGAAGAAAAAGCTGTGATAGCCTAGTGGTTAGTACGACCGACTTCTAATCGCAGGTCGTGGGTTCGATCCCGGGCACGCACCTCTAACTTTCGGAGTTATGTGCGTTTTAAGTATTTAAATATCACTTGCTTTAACGGTGAAGGAAAACATCGTGAGGAAACCTGCATGCCTGAGAGTTCTCCATAACGTTCTCAAAGGTGTGTGAAGTCTGCCAATCCGCTTGGCCAGCGTGGTAGACTATGGCCAAAACCCTTCTCACTCTTGAGAGGAGACCCGTGCTCTGTAGTGAGCCGGTAATGGGTTGATCATGATGATGATGATGATGATCTCCCAAAGTAACCATGATCCCAACTTCATAGTCGCTGGTCGTTCTTACCTGTGTTGGAGACATAGACAGATAAACTTTCAGCTTTCATAAAATAACGAAGGTCTGGCCGTCGTCGTGGGCTCTTGGGCTATAGTATTTATGGGAAAATTAAAATCCGATCTATTATACTCCTACTCATTATGCTGTAGGTACTGAGTTTAATTAATATACATTTTTTTTTTCATTAAAGTTGTTACTTACAGTTAGTTATTGCTTTATAGTCTTAGTTTTAATCATTCTATGATGTACCTACCTATTAAACAATTATATATAACACAGTCCACAGTAAAATAGACTATGGCTTTTGTTGCACTGAGTGTACCTAACAAAATTATAAAATATTATTATGTTTTGTGTATAAAATATATACTTACCTATATAAAAACAAAAAACACTTCATTAAATTATTTCACACTTCGATTAGGCATGCCGTAGTGTACTTTAACAACTTAGTGGTCCAGTACTTTGGCAGATGAAGACATGTGTGTACATATCGCCTCCCCTCTAGCGATGGACCAGCTCTGGGGTGTCGATAAGCGAGCGAGCAAAATAGCCGTAAAACATCAAAATACCTTTCCGGTCATTACCAATGACATGACCGGACAGGCGTAAAATCGATACTGTAGTGCACAGTACAGCACTAGTACAAATAAATCTGATCTAATTCGCACCCTTTGTCTATAAATATTGAGTTCAAATCAGCTTGATAAAATTCGACATTATTATTGGGTCAGCGTTAACGCGGGCTGTATCGAAAACAATACTTTTTGTCTTAATGGTGTCGATATGATTTTATTACGTCACAATCAAGACTGCGTATGTAATCGATTTGTCAATCGATTTGTATCACTTTAATTTGATTCGACTCGCATCGCGCTTTTGCTTTTCTGATATCTTTGATGTCATTTAAAAAAACCTATTAAAACGAGCTTAGTATTTTAAAGGAAAATTAAACCGAATTCGGTTCTGCAATCTCAGAGAAATCGGTGTACCAATCACGGTGTAGGTACATTTATGCGTGTAACTTCGTAAGAATAATAACTAGATGTGTTATATTATACTTACTAAAACCTTCCTGAAATTATATTGATTACAATAGTGAAAAAATCATCAAAATCGGTTCAATGGTTTTTGAAATAATCGCGAACATACATACATACTTACATACATACATACTTACATACATACATACTTACATACATACTTACATACATACATATGTACATACGGGTTGAATATACAACCTACTTTATTGAAGTCGGTTAAAGAATACGCGCAGAATAGAGAACCCCCTCCTTTCGAAAGTCGAATAAAATTTAATCTTCGTCGTCGTTAAACGATAGATGTCCACGGCTGGAGATAAGTAGGTCTCTTATAAGACTTCCACGCATCGCGGTCTTGCGCCACTTGTATCCAGCGGCTTCCAGCAATTAATCCGATGCCGTCGTTCCGCCTGTGGCTGTCTGCTAAGTACTGTGATTTCCGGTGCGAGGAGAAACTATCCAATTCAACCCTTTTAACGCCCCACTGTTGGGCACAGGCCTCTTCTCTAATACAACAGAGGGATTTAGAGCTTATCCTCATTTTAACATTGTGGCGGGTGCCACACTGTTAAAATGAGGATTGACGATTTTTAACGACTATTGTCACATGATAGTGATAATAACCGGTACTGATGGCTTAACGTGTCTCCAAAGCCCGGGGCTGAAAGACCTCCAACCACCAACTCCGGCCTGACACTGAGAATTTCTTGACATAAGAACCCCATACCTAACAATTTTTGGCCTGACCAGGGAATCAAACCCAGAACCTCGCAATCTGCAGTCGAACACGCTTACTGCTAGACAACGCGGCAGAGGAGAAATAATATTGCAGTAACTAACTAAATAAGTAATAAAAAAAATCGTTTTGAAAAGTTACGACAACATAATTATGTTAGTGCAAGGTACGTACCTACTACCTACTCGTAAACGTGCAATCAATTCGATGGTGTTGGCAGTAAAACTTTTTAACATAAAATTAGGTATGATAATTTTGAATAATAATTTCACAAGATTGCAGTTCCGTTAATTACTATAATAAGCGAATATAAGACTCTTTTTTCAATATTTTTATAAGTGGTACTAGCTGACGCGCTATTACATAAAACGTCGAATGGCCACTCTACTTATCTTTTTAGGTGTCGGCGAACTCAAAAGGGTAATTTACTGTTAACTTGGCGATGGTGGCGAGAACGCCATGACATTTTCAAGTTAATAATCTAGAAATTAATTATTACTTAACTATTATCATAACCGCCAACACAACAAAGGTGGGTCCTAGGTTTAGTGCGTGTCGACGTCCTTTCGAGTGTCACAGAGTACGGAAAAATATATAGTTTAATAGATTATGCCTAAGAGTTCTTATCCTCCCAGAGACTAAACGATATAAGTATTTGTTAAAACTGAAAAATCATATCACCCTCTGATCCCGATTCCTTCATAAATCTTCATGCTGTGTAAATGAACAAAATCAAATAACTACCCACATTACAATATTCAAATGTTAAGTTTAATTTAAGTACTTATGGACTATCACAGAGGTTTTTTGTTTTACTCAATATTAAGGGCAATTATAAATATCGATTTATTGGTATTAATTGACATGTAAGAACTTTGTTTAAATACTTCTTTACACTTATGATTTGAGTGCGTAAGTTTTGTAATTTCACCTTAATATAAAGTTGATAGGGATATTGTCATACTGAGGGTATTATATTAGGAAAGAGCTATAAAAAGGAATGTGTTAGTGTTAGTAATAACGTAAACAGTCTTGTTAAGCTGTCATTAATCATAGCAACTAGAGAGTAGCTTAGAGACGTAGAGCATGTCACGTACGAATGATTCATTGTTAGCTTTGTTGGGAAAAGTCTCAGATAAGAAGGTTTGTTGGAAAGATACAAATCTCAAAAAAATTTTGATAATATAATGAGAGATGTAAGCTGCTTATGACTTTTTGGAAGTGTAAACCTTGATTGGTTCATGAAAGCTTAGTAAGTATAGTAAAGGGTTTTATGGAAAGCTACGACTATTATAATGTTTTGGACATGAATATAATGGAAAAATTTAAATTATTCGTGTTTTTGGTTGTTCATTGTTTTTGTTATTATTTTATTAATATTGATTTGCCATTAATGCACTCTTCTATTTTATTGATTTCAAATAAACTTTAATTCAGATTATTTATTCAAACTATTATATACAAGTAACGTTTATTTCAAGAAGGCCTTCATTACAGGTTTTATACGAATCAAGTTTGTCCGTTTGTAGTGAGTTTATTTTTTTGTATTTTTTTATCATCGGTTCGGAAATTTCGGAAAGAAGGTAGTTTAAAAAAAATAACACGTAAACATAAACGTTGCTTTTGAACAAATTAGGATGGCATTTACAAAAAAAACAACACTCACTAGGCTCTACCGTTGAATGCCAAAAAAAACTCATAATCTATGACAAGTGGTACCTTTCACTTAGCCCGCATGCAGTGTTCAATTTCAATTACAAGCACCTTGAAGGAAAACAGCGAGCGAGAGGGAGGCGTGTATTTTTTGTGTGTTTTCAGGGGCTGGGGGAAAGGGACGGTGATATAAACAAATCGTAGGGTCGTAAAGACGCCATGTGCGGTTGAACAGATGGTCCACGGTTGCGGTATCGCAGGTTGATGTGCGTTGGCGGTTCGACGTCGTTTTAAGTGCTTTTTGCTCTGAAAATGAAAGTCAGCCCTTTGTACCTTCGCAGGTTGGTAGCCCTTCGGTTAGTTATGGTCAGGGATTGAATAAATAGATCAGGTTTTTGGGACAACGTTTTTAAACTCCGACGCAAAAACGACGGGGTTTTATAAATTTGACGTGTCTGTGTGTGTGTGTCTGTCTGTTCCACCGTAGCGCTCAAACGGGTAAATCGATTTGAATGCGGTTTTTTCGTTTGAAAGGTAAATCGGTCGGGAGTGTTCTTAGATGTTTGATGAAAATCGGTCCAAGATGGCTGTCGCCACAAAATGGCGGTTTATATTTATTCACAACTCACTCAATATGGGTATGAAATGAAAGAGCTTGACTAGTAGAATAGCACTATGCAAATCCAAGATGGCTGCCGTCACAAAATGGCGAATGTCGGGGTATTTTACTTGTTTCTCTGACAATGAAAGTCGGCCCTTTTTACCTTCGCAGGTTGGTAGCACAGTTCGGTTAGTGATGGTCAGGGATTGAATAAATAGATCAGATTTTTGTGACGTTTAAAAGGTGACTTTTGAACTAAATGGAGGCGTGATCTAGTTCTCTCAGACAATTAAACTGTTTTTTTTTTTTCATTAAATTTTCATTGTAGAGGTTTCAAGTTTCAGCTTTGCTGCTTTAATGATTTCCTATTAAAAGTTTTGTGACGGACAAACATACACCGAAGTCCTTTCACAAGAGTTACGTTATTTACTTCCATTACGAAGATGACGCTAAAATTAATTTTCAAACTACTCACAGTGAAAATATAACAGGAAATTTTCCATAAATTAAGGATTGCACGTATTGGTACCGTATTTCAGGTTTTTCCTAATGGCGTAACGTGGAAATATGCGTTGAATTTTCATTTGTGAATTTCCGTTAAAATTGCTAAAATTCCTATGCTAATGTGTATGGGGGCTTTTGAATTTTGCTTTCATTTTATTTGTACACTAGCTTAGGCCTGTGACTCGGCCTGAGTTAAGTTTTTCCTTTTAACAGAATCTGTAGCAAAATCGGTTCGACAAGAGTAGAGATTTTTTATGATTCTAGAAATAATAGACAACCAAAAAGGTTTTTGGGCAAGCTTTGAAAGCAAGTAAGTAACTTTGAAACTAATTTATTTTACGTATTTTTTTTAAATTCATATTTATTAAATCTAACAAACAAACATCAATCATCGCTTTATTAGGTAAAACTGATAGCAAAACCTACCATCTAATTGACGCCTAAGTTTCTATAATAGTCAGCCAATATTTCATAAGTAAACAAACATACAAAAATGTTACAAATTGAATTATATTACTTATACTAGTAGCTACAAAGTTGTTCGAATAAATACGATCTTTGTGAGTTGATATAAAAGTTTGAGGAAAACAATAAAAAACCACAGTCGACTCGAGATCGTGAGTTAATTCGGACTTAGGAATAGGTTGGGGCGATGTCACTGTAAAACATATACGATGCGAGAGTAATAAGTATACAAAATATTATCATATTGCCGTAAATAAAATTATCATCAATTACCTCACTGAGCTGTACACCCATTCTGGGTGGTGTCACAGACGAATAATGTTAATCTACGTTTGTATATTGTATATTGTTTGTTTGTGACACCATCGGTGAATAAATATGTTTTCTTTTCAAAAGCACTTGTAAAAGTTTATCCGAATAAAAAATATGTCTTAGACTTGCCTTTACACAAGTTTAAGAACTCTATTAAAAGTATGCTCATAAAAAAGAGCTTATTATACAATTGAAGATTATATAAACGATAAAAAAGCTTGGATTTAACTCGTTCCAGCAATGCGCGAGACGGCATTTCAATCATGTACATTAATAATTATAATTGTTATAAAGTTTTTTTTTTTAAAAGAGCAACCGCCGAGTTTCTTGCAGGTTCTTCTCGGCTGGAACTGCTTTCCGAACCTGTGGTAGATTCAATTGACGATTCAAAAGTACTTGTAAAAGTTTATTTGAATAAAAAACTTTTCTATTCTATTCTATTCTTTCTTTCTTTATTTCTTTCTTTCTTCACTTTCGTATACTTGTAAAATTCATTGACATTCAAAAAGTGTACAGCATACAAAGGAGGATGGGCAAAAATGTATGAACGTTGGTCTACCTAATCAACACAAACGCCCTCTATGGAAATAAGAAGCTAATAAGTAGTTAATCAAATTACGTATAGCGTTTATGCCAAAATATATGGGAGTTTTTCAAAATTCACTAAAAAAATGTTTTAAAAATACTCTATATTAGTAATTCTACTATGAATTTAAATAATATTGCGTAGCGTTCTACGTTAAACTGCCTCTTAGGTCTAATGGTTAGCATAATCGACTGCAGATCACGAGGTCCCGGGTTCGATTCCCGGGTCAGGCAAATAAAATTGTTAGGTATTGGGTTTTTCTGTCAAGTAATTCTCAGTGCCAGCTCGGAGTTGGTAGTTGGCGCTGTTTCACCCCCGTGCCTCAGAGAGCACGTTAGGCAGTCGGCCCCGGTTATTATTACTATCATGTGACAATAATCGTTAAAGCCCACCAACCTACATTGGAGCAGCGTGGCGGGTTTAAGCTCTAAATCCCTCTCCTATGAGAGAGGAGGCCTGTGCTCAGCAGTGGGACGTTAAAAGGCTGTAGGTGGTGGTGACGTAGCGTCTAGAATTAAATACATTGGTCAAGTTGGAAGCAGGGGGCACAAAACCGGCATAATGTCGGGCCCAACATAACTAATAATAGTACCTAATAAGTCGAGATTATTAGCACACAAGTAGATAGGTACAGAGGGTAAGCTTCATACAAACGGCTCGCTGTAGGTACACTCACACAAACACTCACCAACGGTTCACGGACGCCCGCGTCCATCGATGTATGTATTAGAACTACATCGATGCCCGCGTCTAACATCCAACCAGCTCAGTTAGATGACAAACGTGCGCATATGTGTGCGTGTACAGCGGGCCGCTTGTAGAAGCTTCCCCTCTGTACCTATCTACTCGTGTGATTATTAGCTTTATCGTTAGAAAGCTACGAACTATTCCTATCGTTACTAGGTGGCATATTATGTCCTTCATAGCCCAATGCTTCTATATCTTGCGGTCATAAAACAGAAAATAAGGTAAGGGGCTTCCGTGGGGCTGCATTATATTTTTCTCGAAAATCTCTTGAACCCCAAGACTTACAGCTTTGCTTCCATATAATAAAATGAAGTACTAAAAATAAGCTTTTCATTGAAATAGGTTTCATTTGTGTTGAGTAGGTAGACCACTTTGCCCATCCTCCTTTCGAATAAAGAATTTTTCAACACACTTGCTCATAAAGTAGCTCTACGTTCACCGCAATTAGGCAGATAATTACACCTATTATTCAAACTGTGACTTTTGTTTTACTATTATTCACAAGTGAATTATAGAGTTTTATTTTTAATTTATTGGTTGAGTTGGTTCCTTTGTTCTTAAAAAAGTTTCGATACAAAAAAGGTCGTATTCAATAGTACAAATAAATTAATATACCTTTTGCTTGCTCATTTCATGCAACTTCGTATTTAAATAGATAATTTCAACTTGTACCTACGTGTTTAATAAATAAAACTTTCACTCAAATATAACTTTTGTTTTTTCTGTAATAAAGAAAACTTGAAATTCCCCATTTTGTACGTGGCTAAAACGCTATCCACGGTGTTTTCACTTCAAACAAAATCTTATACAATGAAGAATCTTCAATCTGATATAGTTCGTGCACAAAGCGTCAGACGGCGTTAATGGGCGTTACCGCGTTAATAATTTTGAAAATAGTAAATTATCTTATGTTGGCAGTCCTTTTTTCTACAATCGTTACACGTTTCATTTCACGCAGCAGGTAATTTATACAAAAAAAATAACAAAACAAATTAAAGTATATTGTTTGATAAATAATTATATAATATTTAAAAACATTTCTTAATATCGTTCAGGGGCGATTGGCCCAAATACATTATATTAATTACCTATTAATTTTAGCATATTGTTATCTTGTCACGTTTCGTTTCACTAATTAACATCTTGTCATTCGTATTTTTTTGTAATCATCTGTGCTAATTATTAGTCTATGGTATTTTCCTTCGACATATTTTTTGTGCGTAATAATTAATTCGTTTAATTTCATTGTTTTCTGTGTTTTTGTTGAGTTTTATGCGACTAAGCTTTATTTGGAAACCGACGGACCCGTTTTCTATTACTTAATGACCCATGTTATCTCTTTTGGATTCTAATTTGCATATCAATTAATTTCGACGATTCCGCTTGATAAAATTAAAAAGTGCTGTGTAATTGTGATAAGTGTTACGAATTACGATCAAGCATATCGATAAAGAAGATTTTATTCAAAATAATTGTTCTTTACAATATTTTATTAAAAGAAAAAAATGAATCGTTTTTATTTTATTTGTCTTAAAGCTTTGACAAAAGTTTAACTCTTTCAGCTATGTTAGTTATTAGTTATATAACAAGATAATATAAGACAATAAAAACATGTTAAAATATATCTTGTTAATTAACTAACAATGAAAGAGTTAAACTTGTGCCAAAAATATTCCCCTTTAATTTTTAGTACAGGGCAGGGGGGGGCTATATACGATGATAGTTATATATATATACACGAGAAAGTTAGTTAGTGCTCAAATCGCTTGGAGCGCTGATTTCCATATATCGTTTAGTTCGTGGGAGTGATAACTCTATACTATAGTCCTTCTCTATGACGCTATCCGCGAAAAGCCAAATAAAACAAACCTCATTCTATAGTCTATGGCCGATTGCCTTATGAAGCGCGCGCATAGGAAAACTGATTAATTTTTCCCGCCATTGCAAAATGCCATAGAAAACAAACCTCATTCTATATAGTCTATGGCCGATCGCACTTATATTATGTGTGCGCGCATAGGAAAACTGATTAATTTTTCCCGCCATTGTGAGAAAATTTTCATAACTCGTTTTCACTGTTGAAATTACAGTTATTTATTAATTAAAATTAAAATATCTACAAGTACTAATTATGAAGAAAATGATTTATGTTGTACACCGCCCGATATATGTGAAGCCTTTAAAGTTATGGAAAGTTTACTACCTACCTGAAATATCCAAGGAAAAATATCTATTTTAGTGTTATTTTCTTCGCAAGTGTGTTGAAAAACGTCGTATGATACACGTGTGTATTGATGATTACCGTCCTCGGCTATCTTAAGACCCTCACCTAACGGCTCGGGTCTCAATATCGCCTCAGCGGTAATCACCAACATTACACACTTATACCATAATGTACTATTAATCTTGGAGCCACACCACTCAACCTAAAAATTTGTCAAGAGTGAAAAAGATAGGTAACGCAGTATAGTCGTCGTGCAATGCCTTTGTCCAGATTATACAAAGGCAATAATGTAAACGTCTCTATTGAATGTATAAAATGACTATTATTAATAATAAATTCTCTTATAGATAAAAGACGTCTAAACTGAGCAATGAACAGTCGACTTATTCCAAGAGAAACCTTAAGAGTTACCGGCAAGTGCCGGTAGCCGCCTGGCGGCTACCTTCTCCACGCCAAGTTTAACACATGATTATAGTCTTTAAACTATATCTTTTTAAAGACTATCTTGGTACAAACTTCGTAAAAGAACAAGGATCAATTTATAATAGTTTTTGCCATCTGTTTTCATAGATACTAAATGACTGATACTAAATGACTGTTTTCATAGATAAAAAGTTTCTTGACGGACGATGGGTCGACGGCCATGCTGTGTGACATTCATTGTAGATTAAACTTTGGAAGTTAATATACAATAACTAGCTTTTCTCCGCAACTTTCTCTGCGTGGAGATAGGTTTTAAAAATTCCGCAGGTAGGGTAGACTGGGTACGGTTGAAACGGTGGACGGTTGAAACAAAGCGAATATCTCGACACCGTGTGTGGTGAGGTTGATGGTTACAAGGGAAGAACGAAGCGGACGACAAGTCGAAACACGAATTTTGGTGTTGCGTCGCCCTTCGCGCGCTGTACTTGTAGATAGGAGGCCTCATTGTGTTTTTTGACGTAAAAGTAAGTATTTTTATTTCGTACATTTTTGTAATTATAATGGTTTTATTAAAGTTAGAGTACTGAGAGTTTTGTATCGTTTTTATTGAAGTTTGTAGAATATGGTTGTATGATTAGTGTTTATTCAAGTTTATTATTATTCTTACTGCGAACCATTTTATACCTAGAAGGGGGGTTGGGGACAGTTGAAACATTTTTTGTGGGTACGGTTGAAACAATTTATTTATTTAATTTTTTTGTTTCAAAGATGCCAAGGGTACGCCAAAGGGAGACTACGAGATGTCAAGCTGACTTATCGACGTACAAGTAAGCATAAGAAGGTGTAAAAGCCGGATCATCGTTAAGAACAGCGGTAGAAAAGAATGGACTGAACCACTGTTTCCAGTTGAGGTATACAATGTACGTAAACGAGATGTGACTGGTGGCAATGAAAATCAAGAAATGGGATATAAAGCTCACAATCGAGTGTTTAACCAGGAACAAGAGCGCGAACAATCTAAATATTTAATTAGATGTAGACATATATTTTTGCCTAACTAAAAAGGATGTCTAACTAAAAATGCTATACTAAAGGATATATATAACTAGAAAGTCGTAAAATGTTATTAGACGATGAATAAAACATGCTCATTTATTATATTTTGTATTATTTGCATGTGTTTCAACTGACCCCAGGCACTGTTTCAACCGACCCTGGCATGGGGACGGTTGAAACATTTTCCCATTTTTTTTAGATTTGATTTTACACATAAAATACAATACAGTGATCGCAAATAACACTGCCCATTCGTAGACAGATATGTGGTCTTTTATTTGATATATTTCCTTCAACGCTCGCTTAACTATTCCCGACGAAATGGACGATTAACGCTAAAATGTTTCAACCGTACCCAGTCTCCCCTACCATTTGTTTTCCGGGATATAAAGAAGTAGGTATATATCAGGTTAAAAATCAGGTCGATAGGCTTTTTACGGCCTTATTAAAAGACAAACCAACAAACAAACTCACATTCGCAATTCTTAATATTAGTAGAGATAATGTATTACTCTTGTAAAACTAGCTTTTGCCCGCGGCTTCGCCCGTGTGAATTTCGGTTTTCCAAACATCCAAACATCCAAATATCCACACTTTCACATTTATAATATTATAGTCCAGTCATTTTAGTAAGTTCACCTTGTTCAAAATTTTTTTAAACAAAATTTGTAGAGAATTTTGTATTCTAAAATATTGGTAATAAATACAAATACCAAAAACCCATAGGGAATGAGATATTTACAAAAAAAGCGCAAAAAAACCGATTTTTGTGACCTTTGACCTTGAAATGCAATAGTAGCGTACACCCTACCATATGTAGGTTTTGAGACAACTTTTAGGGTGTCAATATACAAGTATTTACAGACTTACCAGCTGGGTATCTCGAATTCCGAGATTCTTACCTAATTTAAGCTAAAATGACTGGGCCATTAGTAGGATTAGTAGGATAGCTCTGAGTGTAGACAGACCTAAAGTGGTCTACGTATGGAAAACAAAAGAAATCGTTTGACCCACATAGCGGCGGGCAAGCGACGAGAGACGCGGTTTAAATATAGAGACAACTATACGGAGAGGGAGCGAACGGTCGCCTTCAACTAACGGAAGACATTTATAACTTGGACAGAGGTAAAGGGCGAAATTCATTGCAATTAAATAAATAAAGCTTGTACATACTGATGGAAAAACGGACTGAAATCAACTACTAATAATAACCCTAAAAAACTGTAAACTTATTAAATTTAATAGTCTTCAAGTCCAGTTTAGCTGCATATGAATCTCTATCATTGAAACGGAGAGTATTGAATAAACAAGTGTAAATTGAAAATTTAAAAAACCCCCGACATTCGCCATTTAGTGGCGGCGGCCATCTTGAATTTGCAATAGTGCTATTCTACTAGTCAAGCCCTTTCATTTGATACCCATATCAAGGGAGTTGTGAAAAAATATATCATCCGCCATTTTGTAGCGGCGGCCATCTTGGACCGATTTTCATCAAACATAGCTAAGAACACTCTCGACTAATTCACCTTTCAAACAAAAAAAACCGCATTCAAATCGGTCCACCCGTTTGAGCGCCACAGGGGAACAGACAGACACACACACACACACACACACACACACACACACACACACACACACACAGACACGTCAAACTTATAACACCCCGTCGTTTTTGCGTCGGGGGTTAAAAATACTGTTTTTGAAGCGAAGTTTATCCTTATACTCATTGGCTACTAGGCGGTGTAGTGTCGAAGTAAGAATACCAACTACTTATTAGAAGTACGCCTAGTGGTTTTACGTATAACGTTGATATCGCTAGCACACGAGTAGTAAATCTACAGAGGGGAAGCTTCCACAAGCGGCCCGCTGTAGGTATACTCACACAAACACACTCACCAACGGTTCACGGACGCACGTTCGTTCAACTAACCGGTACAGTTGGTGACAAACAATGCGCATATGTGTGAGTGTACTTACAGCGGGCCGCTTGTAGAAGCTTCCCCTCTGTAGGTACTCTGTGTCGCTAGTATAGATTCGCTTGTAAGAAGTGTCGGGGGTGCGCTCCACGCACTATTGAATACATCTTCACTTCTGTCGGATATCCAATAACATCACACATTTTTTTGTTTAACTACGAAAATGCACGAAATAAGATAAAAATACCGCCAAGCGATTTAGCGTTCCGGTACGATGCCGTGTAGAAACCGTTCAGGGGTATGCATACCTCTTCCAAGTTAGCCCGCTTCCATCTTAGACTGCATCATCACTTACCATCAGGTGAGACTGCAGTCAAGGGCTAACTTGTACTTGAATAAAAAAAAGAGAGCAGAAGAAAGCGTCAAACACTCAATAACAGTTATAATTTACTAGCGGTCCGCCGCGGCTTCGCTCGTGGTACATAATAGCATAATAGCCTATAGCACTCAGGGATCACGTACATATCCAACTGTGAAAGAATTTTTGAAATTGGTCCAGAAATTAGCGCGTTCAAACAAACAAACTCTTCAGCTTTATAATATTAGTATAGATGTATAAAATGAAACGGAAACACACGCACAGTAGGTACGGAAGTAAGAACATACGACATAATGGCGTCCCCGACATTAAAGAGGCCGTTTTTGAATTCCGCTCACACTTTACGCAATAAGAAGCGACGGAACCCTCGGCCCCGGCGCCCGCGCCGCGCCGGCCCCTAATCCAAGCCCCGCGAAGATATTTTCGCGACAAGTCGGGTCAGGAAATAGACGATCAAAAATAAAAATATTTTTTTTAACCCCCGACGCAAAAACGCCGGTGTGTGTGTGTCTGTCTGTTCCCCTGTAGCGCTCAAACGGGTGAACCGATTTGAATGCAGTTTATTTTGTTTGAAAGGAAAATTAGTCGAGAGTGTAGCCGCTACAAAATGGCGGATTACATATTTTTTCACAACTCCCTTAATATGGGTATCAAATGAAAGGGCTTGACTAGTAGAATAGCACTATGCAAATCCAAGATGGCCGCCACCACAAAATGGCGAATGTCGGGGGTTTTTTAAACTTTTAATTTATACTTGTATTTGAATTACGTTACAAACTTTAAAAAAATACAGGAATTTTTTTTTGCAATTACAGTTCTGTTTAACCTCCCAAAACGGGTATAGCACAAAAAATGCATTTTTTTGTAAAAAAAATTTTTTTCGTTTTCTTATAGTATCTTATCAGTAATCATCAGTACTATCACCTGTATTCGTTTCCGAGAGCGTGCTCCTGATACCTTATAGCGTGTGTGAATTACACGCCTTATCACACTAATATTACAAAGGTGATAGTTTGTGTGTGTATGTGTTAACACCGCAACTACTGAATCGATTTGACTGAAGATAGATTATACCCTAACTTACCACATAGGCTACTTTTTATTCTGGAAAATTCACAGTTTTTGAAAAAACCGAAATCTACAGCTACAACTATAGATAGATTACTATAGCAAACTTCCTTGAAAGTAGGTATAAAGGTTGGAAAAGGGAGCGGGAACGGGAACCGGGAATCCACGATTCCCTCGGGATTTGTGAAAAACTGAAATTCACGCGTGCAGAAGCTAGTTTAATATATTAATATCTGTATCGCCAGTTCCATGGGTGCACTCTGTCGAAGAATCGATGTGGCCATAAATCGGCGGCCCTCGGTGACATGACGTGAATATTATTATAACTTGTGTTTATTGTGGATCAACCTTCGCCGGGGTCCGGGGACCGGGGACCGGGGACGAGGCGGGACGACGAATTATCACCTATTATATTGAGGCTGTTATTAACGACGTACGAGTATTCTTTTGGCGAGAAAAAAATACCGGAAATCCCTTGAGTACGATCGTATATTTTCGTTTAAAGCCGTAATTACAAACCTAAAAATTTTAATCCAAATATGTAGCAATGTAGCCTAGTTAGTAATAATAAAAAAATTGAGAGGTGTCAAGGGACACTGGAACCCGGATGGAACGAAGTTCCATCCGGGTGTCCCCTACCCCTACCCCTATACCCTTACCACTACCCCTACCCCTACCTCTACCTCTACCTACCCCTACCTACCTACCTATCTAAACGAAAATAACTAGCTTGCTTTCTATAAGAGAGAGAGAGAGAGACAGACAGAGAAACACGCGCACGCCGCACGGCTTACAACTAGGTAGCAAAAAGTGTCATTACAATTTATTCTCTTAATTTTTTCCGTCTCTTTCGTCCCTTTCGCAACGCGCGATAAGGAACTTCGTTCCAATAAATCTACTATATAAAAATAAGTCGGGTTTTCCTTCCTGACGCTATAACTCCAGAACGCATGAACCGATTTCCACGCTTTTGAATTCGTTGGAAAGATCTCGGGCTTCGTGAGGTTTATAGCAAAGAAAAACACGCGAACGAAGTCAGCTAGTCTTTTATATTTATTAACGCACAGAATATTTTTTTTTATTCTTTTACAAGTTAGACACAGCGATCTCGCCTGGTGGTAAGCACAGACTTACTTTCACAACAGTAGAAGATAGGTGATCATCACTGTTTACTGAGATTTCACGCGTTCCAAAATAAACATTTACTCGTGATAGGAAACACCTGCTGAATTTTCCGCAAATTCCCGCATTGCTCCTGTCGGGAATCAAACCGGAACCTCTCACTTGTCATGCTCCCACGGCACTCACCACTGCGCCAGGGAGCTCAAAAAGTATAGTAAGAAGATGTTATTATCGGTTTAAGTCTACTTTTACGAAGTTAAGTGCGAGCCCTACTGGCGGCCCTTAACTTTGTGTATTATAACGCAGTATTCATAGTAATACAAGCGCAATGCAGACAACAAAGGGCCCGTCTAGTTGTTTCGACTCATTTACGTAGGGCTGTGCCCAGGTGAGGTTCGGTGACCGTCTGATCCGGTCGCTGCACTTGTAATTTCAATTTTAAAACGTCACACATAGGGTCCAAATTCATACACATTTGCAATTGCTAAATTAAGTGACAAAATGTTCTCAAATATTAATGCAGTCTGAATAAATATCAGAAATGTTTATCTATATAATTCTAGCTTTTTGGAAGTGGCTTTTGTCTAGGTCGTGTCTGGACACGACCTAGACAAAAGTCGGTACAAAAATCGGTCCACTAAAAACCGTGATACAACTGGTTGTATCACGGTTTTTAGTGGACCGATTTTGATCAAACAATAACGATATTTTGCTCCCACTTTTAAGACCACAGCGCTCATCATTGGAACCAGGGAGGTCGTCGAAACGCATAGAATCGAACAAAGGGAAAAAATTCAAAACTAATTTTTTAGGTTGGTTTAGGTTTTCTTGACAGTAATAGAACCCAGGACTTAAGCTGGGGTTAGCCGCAAAATCATAAATGCAGTTAAGATGAATTTGCGGCTAACCCAGTACCAGGATTAGCTGTAAATTAATCTTAACTGCGTAAGTTATCCTGTGCATTAAACAATCATCTGTTATGCGTACAAATATTATGATTGCGAAAGTGAGTAGGTACGTTTGTTCGTTTGTCACGCTGCAATAAAGCTTACGGATCGATGTGATTGTTTACACGAAACCTGGAGAGTGACATAGGCTACTATTTATCCCGGAAAAATAAATGGTTCCAGCTGGATTTTCGAAAAACCCGTTCCACTACGCACTACTGGTGGGCGAAAAGTGGTCAAAAATAAATATTTTGCATTGAATAAAACCACTATCGGCCTTGAAAACCAAGCAATCTAATGCGTAAAACCAACACAAAATTTTGCATGAAAACTAGAATCTGTCGACAGATTGAGAGCGTCGCGCAACGATAGCACACGATAGTATGCTAATTTAGATTTCAACGGCGTCATATCGGCCGCTTTACATTTTATCGACACACAAAGATCACAAACTGACCTATCCACCGAATAATTTCGACTGTAGATTCGTTTTGGTTGCTAACCGTGCATAATTAAGCTTCCGCGTGTCTTTTGTGCAGGGCTGCAGACTTGTAATAAGACAGTCGTAGAAAGCATGTAGTTTTTTCTAAATTTAATATAGTGAGCCGTTTACACGGGTGACTAAAGCCGCACATCTTTCGCCACACGGCGAAATTCGTCTGTCTAAACGGCAATTCGGCTAGGCCGCAGGTGACTAAAATCGCCAGTTCCAAAACCAGGCGACATGACCGTGCGGCGGCCCGCATGTGGCTGGTGACAACCGACCGTGCAAATGCTACTAAACTATGGAGATTAGGGAACAGTCCACTATGAATTCATATTGTACATACCAAACAAATCCCATTGCTGCAGGATACTGTACTCCTGACTTGGGAACTTAGGATTTTAGGAACTGTCGATTTTGAACTGATGTAAAATACTAAAAAGCTTAAACTAAAATTCTTCTCAAAACACGGACTTCAAACGCCACTACAAAGTATAAAAATAGGTGATTTTTGTTTGTACACGTACATATTATATGTTGCAGTCGGGCGGGCATAAGAAGAAAAGACAAAACCGACGCGCTACGCTCCCCCAACTTCAAAATATGTGTACAAACAAAAATTATTATTTTTGTACTTTATATAGTGGCGTTTGAAGTCGGTTTTTTTAAAAAAAGAATTTTTATTAAATAGTCAAATGAATGTACCACATGGCTCGGAATGGCCTTCCTACAGACAAAAATAAGCAGAAACTCCTTTCACGTCTTGTCTGAAGTCTGCGCTCGTAGACTATTTCAATTCAATCGGGCCGCGCCTACGACGTGCGTCACGAATCCGCGTATACACGTACCTAAATATGGGGACATGTGCTTTTAGAAAACAATAAAATCGCCCAGTTTCCATTTCCCTTTCTACATAATATTATGACTAGAACACAATTGGAGAAGCGTGGCGGATCCAAGCCATACATCAAGTGGGAACAATTTGGGGTTCGACTTCACTACATATTAAACAAAGTTCCCCGCCGCGTCTGTACGCGAAAAACTCAAAAACTACTGAACGGATTTTCATGCGGTTTTCACCAATAGACAGAGTGATTCTTGAGGAAGGTTTATTACTAAGTAAGTGTATTACTTGTTTAGGTTTTCTGTAAATTGGTTGAAATATGACGATGGTTATTGAAAATGTCGGAAAAACTCAAGCCGCCTGGGAGATGCCATCGAAAACTGTGTCTCCCTTTGAGATATAACAAAACAATGTATGGTGGGATATTAACGAATAATTACTACCCGTGCGAAGCCGGGACTGTTCGCTAGTTTTGTATGATACATCAGGTCATTTAACCGCAGTGCGCGCCTACTCTAAATACTGTTAATTTTAATAATACTGTCGTACTCTTTTCAGTTGCTCTAAATACCTATATACTTATATTAAAAAAAGTAAAAACGAGTGCATCATTAAAATAAACCTAGTTTTGAATTATCACCGTTTTATTGAGTGTGAAAACTAGTAGAAGTGTAATGACACGACGCATTCTGATATGACATCGTCTGCCGTGCTCATATAAAAATGACAGATCAAAGGAAACGTTATGCGCGCGAGTGGGAATACTTTGAAAAAACTTTAAACAAGTGTAAATTGAAAATTTAAAAAACCCCCGACATTCGCCATTTAGTGGCGGCGGCCATCTTGAATTTGCAATAGTGCTATTCTACTAGTCAAGCCCTTTCATTTGATACCCATATCAAGGGAGTTGTGAAAAAATATATCATCCGCCATTTTGTAGCGGCAGCCATCTTGGACCGATTTTCATCAAACATAGCTAAGAACACTCTCGACTAATTCACCTTTCAAACAAAAAAAACCGCATTCAAATCGGTCCATCCGTTTGAGCGCCACAGGGGAACAGACAGACACACACACACACACACACACACACACACACACACACACACACACAGACACGTCAAACTTATAACACCCCGTCGTTTTTGCGTCGGGGGTTAAAAATAAATGGATTGAGAAATCGGTGTAGCTACCAAACTGCATGTTGCTCGTAGCTATTGCTTATAGTCCAAGAGCCCACGACAGCCAGACCTTCGTTGTTTTATAAAAGCTGAAAGTTTCTCTGTGTATGTCTCCATCACAGGTGAGAACGACCAGCGACTATGAAGTTGAGATCATGGTTATTTTCGGACAGAACAGGTAATAAAGGTGTAAAAATCTTACGTCAAAGTATAAAGTCTAATTTTTTAACCCCCGACGCAAAAGCGACGGGGTGTTATAAGTTTGACGTGTCTGTGTGTCTGTGTGTGTCTGTCTGTTCCCCTGTAGCGCTCAACGGGTGGACCGATTTGAATGCGGTTTTTTTTTTAGTTTGAAAGATAAATTATTCGAGAGTGTTGTTAGCTATGTTTGATGAAAATCCATCCAAGATGGCCGCCGCTACAAAATGGCGGATTACATATTTTTTCACAACTCCCTTAATATGGGTATCAAATGAAAGGGCTTGACTAGTAGAATAGCACTATTGCAAATCCAAGATGGCCGCCGCCAAAAAATAGCGAATGTTGGGGTTTTTTTAAATTTTTAATTTACACTTGTTCAATTTTCATTTTTCAAATCTTTCTTTCAACGTTGAAGTTGGTTTTTAGTCCATCTGTGCAGTATCTTAAAAGTATTCTTTTTTCTTTTCTTTCTTTCTTTCTTTTAACGTTGTAGTCGGCCTACCGTCCGACCGTGCAGGTAACACCGCCACCGCGTCGCGCTATTCTCGTCTGCCGTTGCGCAGGGAAATGCCACTCGACTCATTCACCGGACTTAGGCTCGACGCCCACCAGCGATAAATTTTATCATAGCACGTGCTCACGGACTCGTGATCGCTGTAACTTTCTGTTGTTTAACATGAAATGCTTTGAACCCGTTTTTTACTACAAAATTTATCTGCGCCAGAAATAGATCATCGGACATGCTTTTCATTTCAAGTAGGAAATTGTAAAGCCGATCGCACATGTCAGCGATGTCAGCGTTCGCAGTGTGCGACCGGCGTATGCGGCCGATCTCACCCGTTGTTCAAGGTGAACGACAAATGCGACGCGATGTGATGCTATACGACGCGTTGCGATACGACTACATAGAAAATAACAAAATTATCTATACGACAACGTAGGTCTCATGAAGGCTCAGCTACTGTTTGATATTTTCGCATCGCGTCGTATTATGTTGCGTTCTCGTCTCTTTCACCTAGGCTATTAAATTGAAGCGTCTGTCTGCAATTATAAAATAATTGCTTCTGAATAAGCTCAAAATATGATTATTTGAACAAATGAATTACTTAGTTTTTTTTATGTACGTACACGTTTAATTTATTACAAAGAGCAGGTATTTATTGAATACCTTAACGTTCGAGACTTAAGGAATATATGAGGGTTAAAAATAGAGAAGGTAAATAAGTATTAGTGCAAATCGTAGTCAAGCTGAATAAAATAGCAGGAATGCTGAATATAAAGCAGGCTGGAAGCGGTTAGCCGTTCTATTTTCTCAAACTTCGCTAACTTTGGGTCCCATTTGCTTAAGAGGAACATACTGGAATTTTCCCAAGAGTCTTGGTTCGCTGATCAAGAATATTTTAAAAGCACTTTTAGATTGGCATTGACTTGCATTGGAGTTGACCTGTGGGGTTGCACTCAACTCTATATATATATTACTAGCTGATGCCCGCGACTTCATCCGCGTTTTTATGAATCCCTCGGGAACTCTATAATTTTCCGGAATAAAAAGTAGTCTGTGTCCTTATCCTAGCCTATGGTTGAACAGATTTTCTTTAATCATAGAGTGTTCTTATACTCGTCATCTTTCAAACAAAAAAAAGAAAACGAAAAAAAAAGGTTCATCCATTTGGGAGCTACCCTGCCACAGACAGACACACAGATACACACGTCAAACTTAGGGTAGGTTGCCCTAAGTTTGCGCACTTAACGTTTGATGGGCTGTAAATCGTGATTATAATAAGTTAGCATAATAATCTTTATTTCTTCATAAACACACATTAATACATTACATTTTTGCTTAAGTAAATCAAATCTTTAGTAACAATTTTTCAAGTAATTAAACAAAATATAAGAAATTGGAAATGCGCAATCTTACAACCCCGGGTTGGTAACATTGCGCAGTAGGATTTATAAGATTGCGCATATAGAACAATAGCTTTGGAATTGGAAAAATGAGAAAACCCTTCTTTTACTTTTAAATCAAGAGTAAATAGGCATCTTCTAGGCAAGCATGCTCCATCTTAGGCTGCATCTTCACTTACAATCAAGTGTAATAATTGCAGTCAAGCGCTAATCTATACAATTTAAAAAAAGAATTTTTATAGCTAAATTTAATCAAACATCGAATTTTTTAAGTATACAAATCACATTCAAATGGCCCTATCCCTATATACGCCGTACATTTTTCGTGCCACCATTCAGAACAGCCTATCCAATCTTCAGTAATTGGTTCTTTGTACAGTTAATTACACCCACCATATGACCGTTGCCTTTTTCGCGGCTGTTTTGCAGGTTTCTTGTATACTTTTTAAACCTTTTATTTGGTATCTTCTTTTCTTTATCTGGCTCTAAATGTATGAAGCTTCATTTATGGGGAGGTAAGTCTGCGCGCGCAGTTTTATGGTCCCTGCCTTTGCGCAGACTTAGGGAATTCCTCATTTCTGATAAAAAAAATCATAATGCCATATAGTGACAAGTAGCCTAAATTTAATGGGCCGGCAAATTTTTAGGTATAAATTTGCAAATAAAAACGACGAACACATATTTTAAAGTATATTGTAATTTCATAAAATAACTATTTCAAAATGACTGTAAATAACATCAAACACGATAAAAATCTTGAAACTTACCTGGCGAATCCGTTTTTCCACAGTTTTAATTTTTTTTTTCCGCAGCAAGTACACTTATGTTAACGTAACAAAATACAACTGAAGTTAACCGCAGATGTCCTTTCTGAATTGATAAACAAGCCTTGCGCAATCTTAGCTCCCGCGCAATCTTAGGGCAATCTACCCTATAACATCCCTGTGTTTGAGTTGGTGGTTAAAAATAAAGCTTATCATTGTTGTCGCTTGTGAAGGAAGACCAGATTTACTCGATCAAATCACACGATATAAAATACGTGCGATAAAATAAAAATCCGATTTGGAACTCTGCCTGTTACCTAGGTTTTTTTTTTGATCTAGATCTAGGTTTTATTCGAATACTTTCCATGCGTTTCAAATTCCTCTTATTATTAATCTGGGAATATAAATAATTTTTTTTTTTACATTTCCAAAATTCTATTCTCGAGACTTACACCTTACACCTATTGTCCGTATTTTTAATCCGTGATAACTACATCTCTATTTAAATACAAAAAAAAATCAAGACGGCGTATCCGCCAATAATAGTCAAATAATAATTTAACTTACTTCAATAAAATATTATACTTTGTACGTATATTCAAGCAGCAAAACAGTTCGTCAGCAACAAAACATTTAACTTGATTTAACGTTTTTATTATTTAAAATGGCAACTGTTAATAAACGATTAGGAAAAACAGTAATTAAGTAAATAATTTTGTAGATTTTTAATATAATATACGATTATAATATTCTTGACGAATTCATGCGTATGTTCAATTTATTTATCACATACTTATTTAACATATTTTCTACTTTTGATGGAACCTAAACATGATTAGTGATTTTACTACATCATAGTTTATAGTGTTAATTAGTTAGTTAATTGTTTATTTGAGTAACTTTTTTACCAATCATATGAAATGCAGGGCAAAACGTCGTTGAAATATCAGTGTGACAACGGCCTACTCATCTGAAATTCTTAGTAGGTACTTCAAACTATTTCTTAAAATAATTGTAATAATCAATTTTAAACAAGAATCTCTGACACTAATAACAAAAAAAAAAGCAATAGGCCGTGGAAAATTTCACCTCCGCAAGTTGTATATATATAAAAAAAATAACCATTGCAATATATCTTTTCGCGGAGACAGAACATCGCTGTAAAATTTTCAAACAATAAAACTATCGCTCTTGAAATGTGGGCACGCGGCGTGCGGTGTAAAATAGATTTTCTAAAATAGCCGTAGACCCAGTGACCCGGTGCGCGAATTACGAATTACAACATAGTTTGAGCGCGAAAATTGCGAAAAACGCGAAAATTTATCGCCGACGAAACGCGCGCCAAGTGAAGTACACACCCGTTCCACTAGAGCGAACATGTCGCTAGCTGTCCAGGGACATTTGTGTAGGCGGACTTGTAGACATTGGACTGGTGGACAACTCCTATAAGAAGACTGGATGTCCTGCAAGAAGACCTAAGTCCAGACGTGGATGTTAAAGACTGTGTGTTTACAAAAAAATAGTGTTCCAGTACGATGCCGCGTAGAAACCGATCAGGGTTACGGGTTTAATAAAAACTGCCATACCTCTTTCAGGTTACCCCGCTTCCATCTTAGACTACATCGACACTTATGATGAGGTGAGATCGCGGTCAAGGGCTAACTTGTATTTAAATAAATAAAAAAATTATAGTAAAATTTTAAAATATCGATGCATAAAACGATAAATTGAAAAAACAAAAAAAAAACTTATTTTTTTTTACGAAAAAATTGTCGAAATAAACGAGGAGACAATTATTTCAGAAAATCCATATTTCATATTTTCTTACAACAAGTGAGGTTAAAATATCTACGACTTTTATGATACCGCTTTGGTCTGATACCATTGATTTATTGAGGCATCTTAAGACTGTAGTCGGTAAACAAACGACAACTTTCTGAACAACTCAATAGTTAATGGGCTTCGTCGCTCATTGTCCTTTTGCGAAACTCAATCGGCGTTACGGGGAATTTTGATGAACGTGATCTGAATTTAAAGGCGCAGATAAACACAAAACGCAACGGCAGCGAGATGTGTCGGCCGAAGCAAGTAGGGCGTCAAAGAAGTAACGCGTGTACGATTCGTAATACAAGGCACTGCGCCACAATGCCGAGCCTGATGGTAACTGTAGGCAACGTTGTCTCTGAAGTGTGAGCTTCTACAGATAATTGTATTATCTAAGTGAGTGCGCCAACGATTTTTGCGGATTTGGAATAGAGTAGTGGCAACATTGGCGCCACATGGACGCGCTGGACACTCTTTACTGTTGGCAACACTGAAAATGGCGAGATGTTTCGTTTGCCTATCAACCATTCGATGCCCAGCCGGTGGTAGCCTGAGCAGCAAGTTGTTTTAGTTTACCTTTCATCATGATCAACCTATTACCGGCTCACTACAGAGCACGGGTCTCCTCTCAGAGTGAGAAGGGTTTTGGCCATAGTCTACCACGCTGCGCTTGGCAGACTTCACACACCTTTGAGAACGTTATGGAGAACGCTCAGGCATGCAGGTTTCCTCACGGTGTTTTCCTTCACCGTTAAAGCAAGTGATATTTAAATACTTAAAACGCACATAACTCCGAAAAGTTAGAGGTGCGTGCCCGGGATCGAACCCACGACCTCCGATTAGAAGTCGGTCGTCCTAACCACTAGGCTATCACAGCTTCACTAGGCTATCACAGCTTCGTATATACCTTTACCTTTCTATATATACCTTTTCTTTATATACACCTTTTTAAGAATTGTTTTAGATAATCAGCTCATAAATTATTTCTATTTCCTCAAATTTATGTCTGTTCGTAGAAAATATAGGGTTTCTTGATAAATTCAACCTATATAACTAGAGTGACGCCAACATACGTTAAAATTCTAGGAAATGTGTTGAACACGTTTCCGACGCACATTGTGTATGTCCAAGCCTTAATTGTGTAAAAACAAGATGTTTACTTATTTTTGTGAAGCCATAAAAGATTTTCAGTGAATGGTCATAACAAAGCACAAAGTCACAAACCAAGAGTTTGTGAATTTGTATGAGCTTTGTTCTCGATTAGGCACGACGCATTTGCTACGTTTCTGGAACATGATACAAATAAATTTGAACACATTTAACCTTTTCAAAAAACAGCAAAGAAAGCTCGAATACATGGTCAATAGACAATAAATGCACCATTTAAAAAATAGACGATCCTTGCAATAGACCTGCGTCCTGCAGTGAACGTTTATTGGTTGAAACATCGACGTGCCTTCAAAATGAACTAAGAAGAGGGTAGAAAGATTCCGCCTAAACTAGGCAGAATCTATCAAGGGGATGATGGCTTTAACTTGACGCCACACCACAGTCCCATCGTGACCACGATCCATGTCGAAATACCGACACTCCAACAAACATATTTGCCGTGGTATGTACTAGATTCTATGCATTATATTCCATGGTAGGTACATATACTCGAAGGAAAGTCATCTGGTCCTTCTGGTCATCAATCCCATCACGCATCATTTTTTTTTCAATCAAAAATCCTTTTGGTTTTAGCTAGGCAAATCCAGAGCGCAAATTTTGATGGGAAAAGCTTCGTCACTGCGCGATGTTTACATTGTTCGCCACTTTAACGACGGGGAGGATTTTGTTTTTGTCCCATTCAATGTTTTCAAGGGAGCCCGAATAAAACGCCGTGATGTTGCGTTTTAGCGAAATGAATAGAGGTAATTAGCGGTTTAACACTTTAGGGCAGTAGTATACGGAGAATTTCAAACACGCGCGGGCGCAACGCACCTGCAATATTTAACCGCAGACCGCCTTTGTTTGGAGAAGGGTTGGTTAAAGATAGTCATTGTAAGTTACAAGTAAAGGAATTAATTTCTTAAAAGTAAAAGTAAGAAAGTCTTAGTTTCCTTTCTCTCCACTCTTCTAAGTTGCCACAAACGTAACTCGCGCTACGCTCTGCGGGCATCCCTACTTTGTTTTTGTTAAACGAATTATAAATGTAGATAATTATTTTTTTTAATTCATCTACAAGTGAGCCCTTGACTTCGACCACACCACTGACCGGTTTCTACGTGACATCGTAAAGGAACGCTAAATCGCTTGGCGGTACGGTTTTGTAGGATTTAACTAGCCACGGCTAAAGCCTCCCACCAGACCAGACTAAATGACAAAGTAGATACAAAAAAAAAATGTGACACAATTTGATTTCAACGGTAAGCTCTCTTTATCCGCCGGATGTGCAACTGGCCTTAGAAATGTAAAATGCGGAACTTAGTTCTTTTCAGATTATTCAAAGGGCGGATAAAATAATTCTAGAAAACCATTGGGTATTTTGCTGGTGCTGCTGAAGTTCACGAGCAATAATTTTTTTTTAATAAGTTGTCCTCATCCTTGATCGTCCAAAAGTGTGGTGTCACTTTAATTTATGATGGAAAAGTGATACAAATGTAGGAAAAGTCTAGTCCTCAAGGTGAATTTGGTGTTTTATTATACACACGGAATTAATTATTCCCTGTCCGAAACTACGCACATTATTGCCGATTATTTATTTTTATCTTAAATGTCTTTTATTATGGCCGCACGGTATTTTCGTAACGATCTTGACTACACATAATCTTAGCATAATTTAATGCATATTTATAATAGAACGTAGCGGATGTCTATATTAATATCAAGCGAACTTTTACCTAACAGTACATATAATACATATAACAAGTATAAATTAAAAATTAAAAAAACCCCCGACATTCGCCATTTAGTGGCGGCGGCCATCTTGGACTTGCAATAGTGCTATTCTACTAGTCAAGCCCTTTCATTTGATATCTATATTAAGTGAGTTGTGAAAAATATGTAAGTAATCCGCCATTTTGTAGCGGCGGCCATCTTGGACCGATTTTCATCATACATAGCTAACAACACTCTCGACTAATTCACCTTTCAAACAAAAAACCCGCATTCAATTCGGTCCACCCGTTTGAGCGCCACAAGGGAACAGACAGACAGACAGACAGACACACACACACACACAGACACGTCAAACTTATAACACCCCGTCGTCACCCCGGGGTTAAAAACGAGAAACTGCTGCAAAACGTTTCGTACATGATATTATCTGGGTGGGTTTGGCATTACACATTAAGCATGTTCATTGTTCATATTTGAATTGTCGCTTTTGGTTGAATGTAATATGCACCTTTTTGAAAAGGCTAGACAGATCTGCCAGAAATCTTAGAAAGATCGGTTTGCCAGAAAAGGCTACTTAAAAAAATACTTCTTTTTAAAGCTATTCTGCAATATGCATTAAAATGTTCAACTTATCTAGAGATGGGTCCCTACAGTTGCTGCGATTGCAAAAATTTAAGTAGGCATGCTTATGGAAAGCGGCTTTCAAATAATTTATTTTATTCAGTCAAGGAATTTTTGGTGCACAAAATTATTGATTGAATTTATCTAGTTTGATATGTACATAATATTAATATTAATTGAATTGTTTGACATTATTTAATTTTGCATTAATTTAATTTTGAATGAATATTAATTTCGCAATCATTGCATTGTTTTGGAAAAATAGAATTAAAACGAGACAGATTTATGTCAAGCGATATTAATCTATAATATAATATAATATAATATAATATAATATAATATAATATAATATAATATAATATAATATAATATAATATAATATAATATAATATATATATATATATATACCTAATAAAACTGTAACAGATCCAATTCTGTACATTGAAGATATTTTGAAATTTTTTATCAACTATCATAGATTTAATTTGATAGATGACGTGAAAAATGACGCACTGTCATTTAAACTTTCATCCCCTATTTAACCCACTTGGGCATAGAATTTTTAAAAATGATGAAATTAATATTTTTTATTTTTATTGAAAGCTCAAATACCAATGTTCATGGATATAACTTGAAAAATGACAGACTTTCATACAAACTTCCCCTATTTACCCCATACATCATAAAAGGAAGCAACTGAAAAATTTTCTGACGATGTTGCGCCATCTGTTCCGGCTTTTAACGACGTGAACCGCTTCGGCAACATTCAAGAGTGGTGCGCATCTGGTCAGTCCAGCGAATTGCACTCCTACCTCTCGATCTCCTGCCGTTCATTTTCCCGGTAACTATGTATAAGTTTTTGTAGGTTAACACCGGGTTTACGAGCGATATGGCCGAAAAACTCAAAGATCCTCCTCAGGTATAAGTTGAAGAGCCTCGGCTTTTTGTCAATTTTGAGTTCTTCGCGGATCGATTGGTTGGTCCTGAATGCAGTCCGAGGGATTCTGAGCATTTTCCTCCGGCACCACATCTGACGATCTCCAGCTTTTAATGTTCATGTCTCCGCCCCCGTATAGGAAAATGAAGAAGCATAAAGTGTTGACGAGTGTAATTTTTGTCTTATTACTGATGTTACGATCCTTCCATGTCCTATCGAGCTGAGAAATTGCAGCCTTGGCCATTCCGTTTCTCCTGTAAACTTCAGCTTCACAAGACCTGTTATTGTTGATGCTAGAACCCAAGTAAATTAAGTGATCAATGGATTTTAAATTGAGTGTTTTATTGAGTTATAGCTTAGAAGCACGATCCACCACCATGATCTTGGTTTTAGACCAATTTATGGCCTATGTTGCTCCATTTTGTTCATGAGTTGGAACATTTCAACTTCATTAGCTGTGTCGTGAAAAGGATGGTGTCATCGGCGTAGCGAATGTTTAGAATTTTAGTACCATTGATGGTAATTCCGCCATCCCAGTCCGGCGTATGATGCTCTCTCCATAGATGTTAAACAGAATAGGGGATACGATGCATCCTTGACGAATTTCTTCGCCAAACGAGAAAGGTGTTGATGTCGTCTTGTCGAAGCTTACTACCCCCTGACTATCTGAGTATAGGGTTTGAATCACTCCGACCAGATGTTTTGGGACTCCCATTTCCTGGAGAACTGTCCATTTCACACAGTCAAAGGCCTTACTGTAGTCGACGAAACACATAATGAATGTTACATTGAATTTGCAAGCTTTTTCAATGTGAGCGCACACTAAGAAAGGATTATTAGAACTTCCAACCCTAAGGGGGCTAAATAGGGGATGAAAGTTTGCATGAAAGTCGGTCATTTTTCAAGTGATAATCATGAAAATTGGTATTTAAGCTTTCGATTAAAAAAAATACATGAATTTCAGGATTTTTGGAAATTCTATCCCCAAGTGGGTTAAATAGGGGATGAAAGTTTAAATGACAGTGCGTCATTTTTCACGTCATCTATCAAATTAAATCTATGAAAGTTGGTATTTAGATTTTTGGTTAAAAATAAAGAGTTGTAGTATTAGATTTTATGCTTTAGCAACCGATACGTGTTTAAGGAATTTTGGAAAAACTACCCCCAAGTTGGTTAAATAGGAAATGGAAGTTTAAGATTAAGAATCCACGCGGGCGAAGTCGCGAGCATCTCAGTAAGTAATGTACAGACTACAGAGCTGGTTCTGGTCTTAAATTGTAGCAATTTTACCTATTTTACTTTTAAAACGCCTTGAAAAAATCCAAAATTTACGCGGTCTTTTCGATTTTGGACAAAGTTGCGTTCGGCGCGGCTCGAGTTCACAAACTTGGATTATTCATTGGGCCAACATCATAAACATCAGAACTACCGGATTTGAGGCGAGGTATTCAGAAGTTAAAGTTACTGGACTATAGAAAATAGAAGCAAAATATGAAAAGACTGATTTTTAAACTCACACAATATTAGTTCCAATAAAAATTACTTAGATATTTCATTGTGCTTTACTTTTAAAGTGTAAAACTTGTTGTATAAAGAAAAAAACTACAAAGAACCGAAAAATCCCGAAAGAACCGGGAATTCCCGGTTCCTTTGGGTAAAAGAACCGGAATTCCCGGTTCTCAAAAACAGGACCGGTTCCGTAAACCCTAGTCCCTACAGTTGCTGCGATTGCAAAAATTTAAGTAGGCATGCTTATGGAAAGCGGCTTTCAAATAATTTATTTTATTCAGTCAAGGAATTTTTGGTGCACAAAATTATTGATTGAATTTATCTAGTTTGATATGTACATAATATTAATATTAATTGAATTGTTTGACATTATTTAATTTTGCATTAATTTAATTTTGAATGAATATTAATTTCGCAATCATTGCATTGTTTTGGAAAAATAGAATTAAAACGAGACAGATTTATGTCAAGCGATATTAATCTATAATATAATATAATATAATATAATATAATATAATATAATATAATATAATATAATATAATATAATATAATATAATATAATATAATATAATATAATATAATATAATATAATATAATATAATATAATATAATATAATATAATATAATATAATATAATATAATATAATATATATATATATATATACCTAATAAAACTGTAACAGATCCAATTCTGTACATTGAAGATATTTTGAAATTTTTTATTGGAGGGCACTCTATAATCGATTCTGAAGCCAAAACTGCAATTTTTTTCATTTTTGTCTGTCTGTCTGTCTGTCTGTCTGTCTGTCTGTCTGTATCTTGGCCGCGCATCACGCCGAAACTACTGAATGGATTCGAATGAAACTTGGTATGATTTGAGTTTATACTCCGAGGTAGGACATAGGATACTTTTTATCCCGAAATTCAGCACGGTTCCCTTGGGAGAGGGGATGAAAGTTAAAACGTGTATTTAGCTGTAATTCATTAACGCGTTGTTCGATTTCACTTATTCTTTTTTTGTTAGAAAGGTAGTACTTTATATATTGTCTCGTAAATATTTCAAGGTCATAGGTTTTTTAGTTCAGAAAAGACAGACATTACAACCCTCAGTATCGGGTTCAAATAACTTGGGACCCGGATCTTAGAATGTACGGCTTATTTTAAACTGGTGTGCGTTTAAATTTATGTTTGTCGGTCTGTCTATTTGTTCCAGCTAATCTCCGAAACGGCTGGATCGATTTTAACGGAACTTTCAATAGCAGATAGATGATGTTATAAGGAGTAACTTAGGTTACATTTAGTTTAGGTACATAAAAGAATTATGGGATCCGATCCGATCCTATATAAAACCTATAAACACGCGAACGAAGTCGCGGGGGTCAGCTAGTATTATTATAACTCGTTTTAAGTCGTCAAAGTCTTTACGCTCTAATGATCTCAGCCTAACTCTGATTTCTAGTTCAACTAGTTACGAAATGTTCAAGCCTCCGTAAAAATGCCTCTAAAAAGTCTCTGAAAATGTGAAATCCTTTTGAGACGAAATGCCATACGTGCCCTGGTACCCTCAACGGAAAACTACACGCAATGCAAAGCTTTTCGGTATAATACCACATAGAAATATAACTTTCGAATCCAGTTACAAACATGGGTTAACGTAACTTACCCAGCGCAATCGACTGATACGCACCGGTCACTCATTACTAAAGTCAGTGCCTAGATGGAAATTATAATGATGAACGATATGTTATCAACTCGCTTGGTCGCAGCTCTCAAAAAACTTTTATCAATAAAAAAAGAGCTTTTTATTATATGACTGTCTGATAAAAAAGGAGTAAGTATACCTATTGTTTTAAGGGTTCATGTATGTATGTGAGTTTGTATATTCCACCATAACTTTTATACGTCTGAATCGATTTTGATGAATGAAGTATCGTTAGAATCCTTAACATATTATTCTGAATGACATAAGCCTGTAAAATAAAATAAAAAATTGATGGGGTGACCATGGTCCCGCATTAAAGACTAAAGTTGAAAAAAAAAAACAAAAAATTCGAACATCAGATTAAGTTCATAATCATCATCTAGAAAATGATGATTAGATTTCAAAAATATATAACACAATAGTTGAATATCCAGAGATTCACAAAAAAATATAATTAAAAATTTAAAAATTAAAAATTTAAAAAACCCCCGACATTCGCCATTTTGTGGCGGCAGCCAGCTTGGATTTGAATAGTGCTATTCTACTAGTCAAGCTCTTTCATTTGATACCCATATTATGGGAGTTGTGAAAAAATATGTAATCCGCCATTTTGTAGCGGCGGCCATCTTGGATCAATTTTCATCAAACATAGCTAACAACACTCTCGACTAATTCACCTTTCAAACAAAAAAAACTGCATTCTAATCGGTCCACCCGTTTGAGCGCTACAGGGGAACAGACAGACACACACACATAGACACGTCAAACTAATAACACCCCGTCGTTTTTGCGTCGGGGGTTAAAAATAAAGCTGCAGCTGCAGGGCAGTCGTATTTTTTAATTTTGTTAATTTTTTTTATTAAAAATAAACATTCGTTAAAATATATCGATACTTGCCAGTGATATTGTCAATGACAAAACGTTAATCCAATATCAATAAATTAAAGCTATTTACGTCGAGATGTTAATGTCTTCCTGGTTGCGTTTTCGTGAGATTTCCACCGGCCGTTGCATTTTAATTATGTTAATGAATCTCATACAGAGTCTCGTCTATTGATTAAGACGATTTCAATTTACCGACTACACTAAAACAGATGTATCTAATATTCTAATATACTTACTGCGCCTACGCAGTAATAATATAATTTTCTCGTGACCGGACCAAAACCATTAGATTTATTTAATGTATCTATTCTGAACTGACGAATTCTAAAATTATTATATATGTAAAACTCAATTGCCTCATGTAGATAAGACAAATGCCTGACAGATACTTCAGGTACTTTAGTTTGGGGTAAAATTAAACTTGAGGTGGTAACCCTGCTTTTCATATAAATAACTCTTTCTATTTTTAAATGACAACGTCAGGATTCCACCAAATTAAAAATCAGACTATAAATGTTTACTTTTTGATATGTCCCCATTTTCCATGACATCATTTAACACAATGCCGTAGTCACGCACGTGACTTTGAAGCCTGAAACTTGGAACTTAGCGCGTCGACTACAACTTCGCAATGACAATCGACAGAGGCCTTGCGATATCCTGTCCATTGATATAATTACCATTTTATTAGAATATCGTTTCGTAACATATAATATTCGTAGCGCGTAGAGCGTCTACAATTTGCATATATGTCGGTTTTATTATTTATTTATTTGCATTGTATTTGGCGCGGTTCTCCTTGAGAGGACCGAATTAATTCGCCAACAGATGTTTTAAACATAGCTCGCATATATCTTCTGAATTTATTTAAATTATGAATCTATGTGAATGAATATACATACTTAGATACGCCTCTTTCGCGACTTTTGCAACGTTATGTCGATGAAAACCAAGGCGATAAAAAAATAAAGTGTTCCAAATGGTAGCGCCTAGCCTGACAAAATTCGGCAACAGACTCCCGTTTGGTACCTTTGGGTATGGACTACGGAACCCTAAAAATAACGGGTGTAAGGAGACCGCTATCAGAAACGACGACAGGTAATAGTAGTGATGATTACTGACAAGATACCATAAAAAAAGCGAAAACAAAAATTAAAATATTTTCTGTATTTTTTAAAAGTTCGCAATGTAATGCAATCAGCTGACACCTAAATATATAAAGTTGTCGCCGGCGGCCCGCCGCTCACGGAACATTGACGCCGGGTTGTGCACGCTTTACATTGCCGGTTTGAAAAGTACCTACTAATTACTAAACCACTAATACTACACGTTTAAGACAAATGATTATTGGTAATGGATTGTGTTTAGATAGTATAATAATAGCGCTAAATTTTCGATAACGGTCCACTTATACGCTGTATTAGATACCTCTCTACTCCTAATCGGTTTCTATGTGACATCGACGCAGTCAGCCTCGACGGAAGCTTCCGAAACTGAACATTTGTCCTTAGGAGCCATTAAAATTTAAATTCCAAGAACAAACCTGGCTGGTGTTTAAAATTCGCCATCTTTAATTGTCGCTTATGATGGCCATGAAGACGGCAGATAGCTCTGTTAAGTTCAATAAAAAAAAAACTAATATATTCTAATGTAGTCAGCTAACTAATGGCGATTCTAAGGTCGTGTCATTGTCCTTACAGCACAAAGCTTAGTGTACACTGGTGACAATGTAATAAGCTATACCTCAATGTTATCCACTTTATTATTAAAACTAGCGATCCGCCCCGGCTTCGCCCGTAGTACATATATATATATATATATATATATATATGCCTATAGCACTCAAGGATCACATACATATCCAACGGTGAAAGAATTTTTGAAATCGGTCCAGTAGTTCCTGAGATTAGTGCGTTCAAACAAACAAACTCTTCCGCTTTATTATATTAGTATAGAAGTATAGATATCTTCAGAAAATTTTTCAGAAGACATTAATAATATCTACAGAAACTACAGACAATATCATATTCTCCTGAAATTTTAAAGTATTAATAATTTTAATATTTGGTATAGTTGGTTTCGCTAAGTCTTTCTTTTTCGCTTATTCCTACTTTAAAGCTCTCTCTCTCGATTTGTTAAGATGAACGAAATACTCTATATAGGTTAAAATTACTTTAATACTATAAAGTTAAATACACTGTGTTGTTTCTCATCAGAAAACCTTATTTTTTCTGTCGTCAATTTGTTATTATTATTACTAACGAAAAAGTAATATAAATATTCAGGAAGCAATAAACTGAAGGTAATCTATATCTATTCTATTACATGCCGTATATGTACATTTTTTTTTTTGGCATGATTTAAGTTCATACTACGGAGTAACATATAGGATACTTTTATCCCGAAATTCAGCACGGTTCCCTTGGGAGAGGGGATGAAAGCCAAAATGTGTACTTAGCTGTAATTCATTAACGCGTGGTCCGATTTCATTCGTTTTTTTTTTTGTTAAAGAGGAAATATTTTAAAGATTGTTCCGTAAATATTAAAAGGTCATCGATTTCGTGGTTCAGAGATTACAGCCATCACAACTCTCAGTATTTCATATAACTTGGAACCCGGATTGTACGGTAACCTTTGAACGTCCGGATTATCATCTGGGGTACATTAATATTTATGTTTGTCTATCTCCGAAATGCTACACCAATTTTGATGGGACTTTTTGGGATGGGAAAGAGCTATTAAAAATTAATACTCATTACCTACTGTAGTTCCATTTTAATGACGAATTTTAATAGTATGAGCTCAAAGGAGCTTAGGAAAAACAAAGAGTTCCCGCGGGATTTTAAAAAACCTAAATCCTGTCGCGGGTATCCTCTAATAGTAATCATAAAAGTTAAAAAAACTGGAAATAATACAAATTGACCAGTGTGCGCTAGTCTCAACATTGACCTACAGTATGATATGAATGGCAAAGTACCACATTGCCTGTGACGTCACGCCCCATTGGTTGCCATGACGACGCCCTGTTCGAGCCGGCGGAAATTCTTAGCATTCCGACGCCAATTGCCGATACATAGGGATTTGTTAATTGAGATATCCTACTTTGGATTCAATCAAAACTCTACTAGATTAGGTAGGTCCCTATTTTCCAACTCTATGTTCCGAAATTACTTTTTAATTAAATACTTGACTTTATGTGCCTTTAATTTGTAGCTATAAGACAGAAAATGTATTGAGTAGTTTTTTTTACTATTCGTTTTTCTATTTTAGGGCCTGACCTGATAAAAGTACGGTACATATACCTACTGCGTATGAAGCGACACTCACTCCCTCCGCCAATCGTCACCCTCAACGTAGAAGTGCGCCTAGTAGTATTACGTATAGCGTTGTCCCTGTTAGTAGTAGTTCTCTTGTATGAAGTGTCGAGGGTGTGTTATAGGTGTGTACGCGATAAGTAAGAAAATTGAAAAGTCGCGCACAAGATATCCTCACTTTTGATTTCATCACGTCGAGAAACTCCGAGCAAAATTCTCTTCATCGCCCACTGACTAACTCTGAGCTTTCTTACGAGGCCGATTTAGCGGCTGTTATAGCTGTGTAAGTCATCACTGACTGTTCCCACGTACTGTCACACGCACTGTTCGAGGACAAATAAAATTAATAATCAAAATCATGTTACATATATTTTGTAAATATATTAGTAAAATTATTAAAAAAGCTGTGATAGCCTAGTGGTTAGGACGACCGACTTCTAATCGGAGGTCGTGGGTTCGATCCCGGGGCATGCACCTCTAACTTTTCGGAGTTATGTGCGTTTTAAGTATTTAAATATCACTTGCTTTAACGGTGAAGGAAAACATCGTGAGGAAACCTGCATGCCTGAGAGTTCTCCATAACGTTCTCAAAGGTGTGTGAAGTCTGCCAATCCGCTTGGCCAGCGTGGTAGACTATGGCCAAAACCCTTCTCACTCTGAGAGGAGACCCGTGCTCTGTAGTGAGCCGGTAATGGGTTGATCATGATGATTAGTAAAATTAGTAAATGCAACTAAGCGAATCATTTATTCAATAGTGTGAGCATATTATATATACCTACATATTATATACTTCACAACACACGAAACACAACCTACTGTTGATGTAATCGTGTACCTAATAGGTGTACCACATGATTAAATATCCTATACATTTAATCATGTGCTAATAATACTTCGCAAAGTGCGTATCAGCTTTAAAACCGTGGAAAAATAAGTCAAAGTTTCTTTACTCTGCACACTTGCACAGCCATGGGGCCCCAATTTCCGTGTGAAATTGTAAATTCGCGCGACACTGAAACTACATAATATCTTCTAATAATAAAGTTAGGCAGTTGCTCGTTGTCTATATGGAGCGACAGCGCCTCAATGTGCGTATCAGTATTTATTGTAATTACGTGAGCCGGGCGGCCGCCCACATTTTATCGCGAATCCGGAACGACCCTGAAACTTTCAGCGCGTCTGCCCTTGAACTACTGAAACGAGAAATTGTGTCGGCGATAAAACAGGGTTACCAAGCTACCCTGGAAATCATGTATCTAATTTGTAAATTTTTCCACTGTGGTGTAGTTTTTTTTAGGGCATGTCTCACCACCTACTGATTAAGTGTCGGATAGCATATTCACATATTTTGTTTTTGTCACTTGACATAAAGTAAGATAGTGACGAAACTTCCGTTTAGGCTATCCGACAATTAACTATCAGAAACAGGCCCTTATTCTTCTATAAGTTAACCCTTGACTGAGATCTCACCATGTGATGCAGTCTAAAGGTGCGTCCAAACTTGAACATTTCCCCGAACCGAACTGCGTAACCGTGTCAACACCGCGTAACAGTTACGGTAGTGTGGACGGCATTTGTTACGCGAAGAATTGTTACGCCGAACTGTTACGCAGTAACCCATTTCAAGTGCTCCAAGCGCGCCGTCCACATTGAGCGTAACAAGTTCGCAGTAATGTTACGCAGTTCGATTCGGTGAAATGTTCAAGTCTGGATGCACCTTAACATGGAAGCGGGCAAACCTGAAAGAAGAATTATTTAAAATGCGCTGCCTGTTGTATATTCCAGCTCTAGTACACTCTAGTATGTCTCGGTCACTCATAAGTATATGGAAGTGTTGACCAACCAATGTTTCATCACCGCGTGTTTGATGTTTCATTTTTGGTGTGGGACTACATGTGGCTTATTATACGAAACCTTCTTTAAGAGGAGTCTCCCTCGAGCGGGCACCGAAGTTTGATTCCTATTTTGAATATTTACCTAAGTTAAAGTAAAAAAAAAACAGTAGGTAAATCTTTGAGCCCGTTTTTCTACTATAGGTACACAGATATTAATTTCTAGAGTATGACTAGTTACAAAGTTTCATTAACATTGATTGGTTGATAAATAAGAATCAAACTCTGTGTGTATGGGGAGCGCTCGAGAATCAGTTTAACAAGCTTCGCTTTAAAAATCGACCTTGGCTAACATTAATTATTATTTATTTATCAACTAGCTTTTTCCCGCTACTTCGCCCGCGTGAATTTCGATTTTTCACAAATCCTGAGGGAATCGTGGATATCAGGTTTCCGTTCCCGCTCCCTTTTCCAAAATTTATACCTACTTTCAAGGAAGTTTGCTATAGTAATCTACCTATAGCTATAGCTGTAAATTTCGGTTTTTTCAAAATCCCGCGGGAACTGTGGATTTTTCCAAGATAAGATAGTATAGATAAAGTAGCCTATGTGTTAAGTCAGGGCATAGTCTATCTCCATTCAAAATTTCAGCCAAATCGGTTCAGTAGTAGCGACGTTATAGAGTAACAAACAACCAAACATCCAAACATCCACACTTTCACATTTATAATATTACCTAGTAGGATTGGTATGAATAATGAAATATTGACTGAAATATTGACCCACATACGTTTACTCGCTTCAATTGTCTACTTCGTTATCACTGCGAGTGCCTCATATTACACCTGTTACAGAAAATTTGGTCACGCACATTTTACACGCGTGTGTTTGTTTCTACAATAATTTTACAATTTACTTTAGGTGCGGTCTCACTAGGTGTTTGTTTTTTCTTTTGTCTTGTGAGTTATGGTTTTAGCCTTCCGTTACTGTTTAATCAATTGGTCAAATAATATAGTCACGATTTGAAACTTCAATGTTCAAGGATTAACGACGTACTTTACCTATCCAATAATTTAATTAAGGCTAAGAGCTAAACATGCAAAATGATAGAAAAAGTTTTCTTTATAGTTCGTTTGGTAACTTAGTGTCGGTACAGGCGTAGGTGCTCTTAGTATTCTGCTTTTATTTTTATTACTTTTTTTCTGTTTGTAATTTTTTTTCTATTCTAACAGAATCTCCGAATAGTCTGCCAATCCGCACTTGGCCAGCGTGGTAGACTATGGTTAAAATCCTTCTCATTTTGAGAGAAGACCCGTGTTCATGAGAATATTATATTTTATGTTTATGGTTATATTGTAATAAAATACGAATAAAAAATATATAAAAAGGAAAGAGAATGCTAATGAAAAAATATGAGTAGGTATAAAATGCCAAAACCCCTTGTGCCTGTACACCCCGCGCGGCATGCTTTGAAGTCACTGCGGTGTCTTTGGCAAAATACCGCGCGGCGGAGGCGGTAAGACACAAATGGCGACATTAAGAAAACGAACAGACTTTACACAAAAGTCGGTATTGTACATCCAAGTCTCAACGGTTAGTTAGTGTCTTAAATTCTGCACTCCTAATAATAATTTAATACCGAAATACGGAGTGAAAACTTTTTTTTTAATGCAAATTTAGTGATAACGACGTGAAGTTTCGTGTACCCGTGCCAGGTCGTTACGGGCGGAGCGCACTCGACGCTTTAACAGGCTCTTGCCTCTTACTCATTACAGTTCGCTCCGCACCAACTCTGCTCTCCTGGTATTTTTACACGAAAATACGAGTATTAAAGAGCTGGCAATACAAAACGTAAAGTTATACTTGCCAAGTTTTTACTCGTGCACTTACTTTACAGGCTCTTGACATTGTGGTTTACACAACAAATGCACGAGTTCTGCACTCTTTGATAATTCGTATAAAATGCAACAAGTTTCGTTATGTGTGATAGTCGAACGACTTGGAGTTTGCTGTTCCTGTTGCCCAAGACGTTACAGGCGCAGTATTCTCAACGAGCGGATACCCGCGACTTCGTTCGCGTGGATATCGATTTTTAAAAATCCCGTGGGAACTTTTTGTTTTTCTTAAGCTCTTTTGACCTACCTTGCTAAAAACTGTTAAAAGTTCACTGGTGGATGTTGAGGTAGATAAAAATGTAAACATCCGCCACTGAAAGCCCCATCAAAATCGATACAGCCTTTGAAAGATTACCCGGTAATCTTTAAGGTATCTCCTTTCTAACAAAAAAAGAATGAATGAAATCGGACCACGGGTTAATGAATTACAGCTTAGTACACATTTTGACTTTCATCCCCTCTCCCAAGGGAACCGTGCTGAATTTCGGGATAAAAAGTATCCTATATGTTACTCCTTAGTATGAACTTAAATCATGCCAAGTTTCATTTCAATCCGTTCAGTAGATTTTGCGTGATGCGCGCACAAACATACAGACAAACAGATAAACAGACAAACAGATAAACAGACAAACAGACAAAAATTTCAAAAATAGCTTTTTTACGTTCTATTACTTATCCCTAACATCCCCCAGTTATTATTTTGCAAAAATCTTTAATGTACAGATACGGCAAGTCTACGATTTTATTATATGTATAGATAGATGTATAACATAACAGAGCCTGCACCGACTCCACACTCCTGTTGTGCTAGCATGCGAGTGCAACCCACGAGAAAATTATGTCTACACTTTTTCTCGTCGAAAATGTGTAGATATAATTTTCTCGTGAGTCGCATGTTAGCGCATCTGGTATTATAATTATTACAGCCCCCGCACACTGGGCCACTAGTGGCGATGACTAGTGGCCGGCGACAAGCCGCGGAAGAGATCTTTCATACATTTTATATGGTACCACCTTCATAAAAACCTTATTAATTGTAGATTTCGATGTGTTTTACTGTGTAATATGTAAGATTCCGTCTTATAATCAGCGTTGTAGCAAAAACACAAACACATCATAAAGAATGCACGACGTCCGTGGGGTTTGGTTTATTTATAAACAGCATTGTTTGCCTCGTTAAGGTGCGTCCAGACTTGAACATTTCACCGAACCGAACAGCGAACATTTCGGCGAACTTGTTACGCTCAATGTGGACGGCGCGCTTGGAGCGCTTGAGATGGGTTACTGCGTAACAGTTCGGCGAAAGTTTCGCCGAACTGTTACGCAGTAACCCATCTCAAGCGCTCCAAGCGCGCCGTCCACATTGAGCGTAACAAGTTCGCCGAAATGTTCGCTGTTCGGTTCGGTGAAATGTTCAAGTCTGGACGCACCTTAACGTTATGGGAGTTTTCGTGTACGGAACCCGTTTCCCGTGCCGTTTTATTGCCCACGGTGTTGTCAGCCCTTTCAGCAACTTCCTTTTTTAGTTTTGCTTTGATTGAACTTTTTTTAACTTAGCAACATTTGCAGTCGGGAAAGTGAACAAACATGAAACATACCTCCATTTAAAATTTTCAGGATATTAAGTGCCTGTTTCACCATCTTCTGATATGTATTAGATAGCTATCTACAACTTTTGTCTTTGTCACTTGACATAAAGTAAGAAAGTGACGAAACTTACGTTTAGGCTATCCGACACTTATCAGAAGGTGGTGAAACAGGCCGTAAAAGCAGCAATATTAAAATCTATGTAACATTAATTGGTAACTTTCCGTTTTGGGAAACATAAAAATCTTTTGCTAAATGGACCGAACAGGACATAATTTAAAACTATAAAAGTATGTAATATGTGTAAATGTTATCCTACAGTAGAATGTTTCACCACTATTAAGCATACAATAAGAGTAGGTATGTCTCTTTACATTAGAAGAATAATATGATACAGACCTAATTTAGTTACCAGCTGAATGAACGATTAATAAAATTGAGAAAACTACGCGCGAACGATTCAGATTAAAGTAACTCAGAGTAAAATAACGAGCAATTTTCTATTGCTATAAATTATTATTATAGCGATAGAAAATAGTAGAATTATTGTGAGCAATTCTTACAATTTTTACAAATTTCACTACGTATTGCAATCCCCCAAATAATGGGTGATTTTATAGCATAGCAATACAGTGACTCCGTGGGGAGGTCGCGTAATAAATCCGACGTTTATTGCCATGGCGGTCCGCACAAAATAAATATCGTCAAGCAAATTGGTTTCGAAAAGAACTATTAGGTACGTACTCGTAGGTACCTACTCACTATATTTTCTCAGTAAACTAGTTTTCCTTTTTGATATATTGTGGTCCTTGACTTTGTTTCTTACTTTCCTAGTACCATTCATCAAAATAACCTGAACAACAACGGTCCAATGGTCACAGCATGAACTGAATATCCAGTTGCAAACAGAAATACATATCCTGTACAAACCCACAAACCATTGCCTTATTGCAGGACACGTGTCGTCTATTAAACACGGATTTGTAGAGAATAGCTTGCAAACCCTTCCGCGTTTGGACGCTCCGCTGAATTCCTCCTGGAATTGGAATTCCATTTTATCTCCACTGACAACATAAACACGAATATAAAGCTACTAAAAAAGGCATGTCAAGCGATCAGCAAGCCGTACTGACTGTTACTTTTTGGTAGCTGTAGCGGCCAATCAGTACGAATTTTAATACAGAGAATAGACGTTCGTGATAATAACCATTAATGGCAAGTCAGTTAGACACCATTTCAGAACTAATAAACTAAATTTACAGCTCTAAAATGTAATGCACATTTTTTCCACAAGGAACATTATGAACAGGATAGCACTGTTTCTCACCTATCAATTAACACCTATCAATTAACTTTACTTTAGAGATTGTATACAACAGAATTGCCATTGTGCCACAGAGCATTGTTACTCTAGTGGTTAGTATATCCGACTACAGATCACGAGGTTCCTGGTTTGATTCCCGAGCCGGGCAAATAATTTCAGTTTTGAGTCCGGAGTCTCAGTGAGAGAGGAGTCCCAGCCCGGAGTTGGTATAGTTGACGGTGTTTCACCCCCGTGCCTCGGAGAGTACATTAAGCAGTCGGTCCCGGTTATTATCACTATCGTGTGACAATAGTCGTTAAAGCCTGCCAACCCGCATTGGAGCAGCGTGGCGGGTCTAAGCTTCAAATCCCTCTCTCCTAAGAGACAGGAGGCCTGTGCACAGCAGTGGGACGATGAAAAAGGCTGTGGTGGTGGTGGTGGACAGAGCATCGGGCGCGGAAATTCTCTTCGACATTTTGTCAGATTTTATTGATTGGATATAACGCGTCCCTAATATTTCAATTACATTACATTAATTCAGCGGAATCCCGCTAGCGTTTTTCCGCTAGATTTGTCCCTGGCCCTAATCGGACAGACAGCTTAGTAATGGACACGTTGAAAACTATTTGTTTTGACGTAACTAACTGACCTACAAATACGCGTAAATTATGAATGTATCCAGTTTGGTCTTTAGTGTTTCTTTCCGCAGTACGGGCCGATTTGCTTCGGACGTATTTATGTTGTTTGGACGCCTGTGGCAATAAACGTCCGATTTACATCTGCCAGCATGACCGGCTCACGGGAAAGTCAGTGTTGTTATGCTACAATGGACGTACTTTACTCATTTTTGTGGATGTCAAATTATTTTAGTTATTTTGTAAAAAAAAAAAGAATAAGTAAAGAGAAGTACTTTTAATTATATACAAACGGAATTCATTTATGAAAATACGAAAAAACCTTATGCGTGTTCTGGCTGACCTTAAGACCTTAGACTTGACCAGTTTAAGAGAGTCAGATATTACCCATTTTTTTTTGGTATTCAAAGTAACACCTACTTTATTGTGACTACAATTATAAAACGGCTTAAAGCCCTACTAACTTACCAAGGAGTCCATTGGAAACGTCGGGAAAGTATGAAAAAAAAATAATAATTCCAAAGTTGCCATCATTATGAACGACACATTATGGAAATAACAGTGTAAATATTCAAATTGACTATTTGGGAGTACGTTACATAATAAAACTTCCTTTTAATGACAACAGATAACAACAGATAGGTGAATGTTATGATAATTAATGCTTTCATGATAGGCAAAGTTCTGAGCCCTGGTTAGACACACCGCGTGACGATAGCTCTGTGGGATATCACACCGCCGCGCCGCTCGTAACGTGGAAATACGCCTAGCAGTAGTATTATACTACTTAGGTTCTGCCCGCGTGAATTTAGGTTTTCCAAAAATCCCGAGGGAACCGTGGATTTCCGATTCCCGTTCCAGTTCCTTTTTCCAACCTCTATACGTACTTTCAAGGAAGTTTGCTATAGTAATTTACCTATAGCTGTAGCTATAGTTTTCGGTATTTTCAAAATCACGTGGGAACTGTGAATTTTTCCAGGATAAAAAGTTAAGTATCTATCTCCATTAAAAATTTCAGTCAAATCGGTTTAGTAGTTGCGGCGTTAAAGAGTAACAAACATACACACACAAACTTTCGCCTTTATAGCGCGATAGATATATTTTCAATTACTCAAAAGAACCCTTTGATAGACAAAAAGAGAAAGATCCATGACACACTTACCTGGACCTTATTGCGTTGAATCACCAGTAGGATAGCGACTTGACTACACGTGATGCGCTTACGGAAAATACATTAAAAGTGCCATAGTGTGCATTTATTTGTATATCTACACAAATCACTCAATGCGAAAAATTAATACATCTACCACAAAAATTAATATTTGTAAAAAACTCATAGATTATATTGTATAGAATGACGAAGTATGCAGTGCGTAACCGAAAAACTGCTGCTTGTCTCGTTCGCGCTGTGGTCCGTAAGCGTGGACACTATCTTTTTCCTTTTTTAGCGTGAACACTTTCACACAGTTCTTCGTAGGACCTGCTTTGGAGCCTTTGCTGTCGCTCATCGCTGCCGTGGCGCGTTCTGTCTGTCCAAGGCTGTAAAGTTGATACAGTCGACGGGTAACACGATCGTAATTAAATTAGGGCGATCGCCTTTAATTTGTTGGTTCTCACGTCACCTTTCCTTTGGATCAGTATTTATAGAGTGCCTATTGCTTTGGAATTTCATGGAAATACCCAAAGGCAAAATGTTAGGATTCGACAAGTTTTCGAGAACTTAATATAATTGGGGAACTACGATTTACTTTTCCTTAGCTGACTTGATCTATAGACATAAAGTGTACTTTGACTTTACCTCTGAAGTTCTGAGACGGATTTTTGTCACCTAAATTTCAGTCATAGAATGGGGACTGTATATGAGCTAGCGTCCTACGTAAAGCGTATTTATGATATGTGTAGACAGTAATCTGCTTCGCTTCAACATGAAAATAAAATCTGAGCAAATTTAAAGTACGCCGTGTAGATCTCAGCCTAGGACTTTCCAGATCAAACAGCTATCACTCCTATGACAAGCATGTCTTGGTGACAGCCTCCAATCAGTTAGTTAATTTCACTGCTGGCAGACTCTAAATAGTAGAGTGCTGAATTTTTGTTAAAGGCCTGTTTTCGTGGTCTTTAAATTAACCACTAGAATTAAATATAACGAGAATGCAGTTTTCTTGTTTAGTGAGAAATACTTATCAAACACTAGCTGACTCCCGCGACTTCGTTCGCGTGTTTTTCTTTGCTATAAACCTCACGGAGCCCGAGACCTTTCCAACGAATGCAAAACCGTGGAAATCGGTTCGTGCGTTCTGGAGTTATAGCGTCAGGAAGGAAAACCCGACTTATTTTTATATAGTAGATAGGACTGTATCAAGTAATAGATCAGCTATGGCGACCCTACTCAGCAAAAGGGAACTATCGTCACGGTGTAGGTTCCTCATATCTTGAGGAGATATTCAACTGACATTTTACTCATAACCTGTTGCTTTATTGGTGGTTAGTGGTTACGGCGGATAAGCACCGTTTATTTGTCAGGTTCAGTGGAGTTACACATATTTGGAAGGCATATTAAAATTTAGGGACTCTCTAAGTAGACGACTGTAACGATCGGTATAATGCGGGAAATTTTCGTGATGTTTTAACTCTATGAACTATAAGGCATATATACGTACGAGTATATAAGGCATATATACGAGAGTAGATATCTTAGGAAATGAGTTACAACACGTTTCTCTATATACAGACGTATTACAGTGTTTGTTCTAGAATTCTAGATGGAAAACTAAGTCAGATATCGATTTATCTCTTCTCTCTCAGATAAAGGATTTGCGAAAGCACAAACGCCCTTCCCGCGGAAATTCTTTTCCGGAATGAAAACATTCATTATTTATTTAAAGGGACAAAGGGTGGCCTGTGTGCCCCCAGGATGCAAGGTATCAAGGTACTTGCCAAATGTCCGTCCCCCAAGGCAGGACCTTGCGTCCTGCCTTGGGGGCAATCTAAGGGGCTATCCAATTGGCGAATTTTATCGAAATTAGTTTAGCGATATACCTAGCCGTGAAAAAATAAGAGACAAAGTTACTCTTGAATCTATATATCTATACTCTATACTAATAAATAAAATTGAAGTGTCTGTCTGTAATTTCAAAATAACTACCTCATATTAATTTCATATGGTTATTTGAACGGTATCATAACCAAATCACACGTTTTTAAAATTTTTGTCTGTCTGTCTGTCTGTTTGAACGGGCTAATCTTCGGAACGGCTGAACCGATTTTGACGGGACTTTCGCATCATCATCATCATCATGATCAACCCATTACCGGCTCACTACAGAGCACGGGTCTCCACGGGTCTCCTCTCAGAGTGAGAAGGGTTTTGGCCATAGTCTACCACGCTGGCCAAGCGGATTGGCAGACTTCACACACCTTTGAGAACGTTATGGAGAACTCTCAGGCATGCAGGTTTCCTCACGATGTTTTCCTTCACCGTTAAAGCAAGTGATATTTAAATACTTAAAACGCACATAACTCCGAAAAGTTAGAGGTGCGTGCCCCGGGATCGAATCCACGACCTCCGATTAGAAGTCGGTCGTCCTAACCACTAGGCTATCACAGCTTTTTTAGACTTTCACATACAAGTAGAGAATTAACCAGGGAATAACATAGGCTACTTTTTAACCGACTTTCAAAAAAGGAGGAGTTGTGTTTTTCTACCTATGTACACCGATATCTCCGAGATTTCTAAACCGATTTGGGTAATTTTTTTTAATCGATAGAGAAAAATTATGACACTGTCCTACAAAAAATTTGGATTCCAACTCCTCAATCCTGATGCTGTAGGGGACCCCAAAACTAATGAGATTTAGGAACTGTCGGTTATTTAAATTGATATTGGGGGTACCAATTAAAGACTTTATCGTTGAATGAACTCGAGTAGGTACATATCCAAATCCTCAGCCCTGATGCTGTAAGGAATTGCATTCCGAAATCGTGGGGATCCCACGGGATTTTTCCATTTTGGGGACGGGTTACTATAGATAAAACTACTTTTTGTTCTGGAAAATCAAAAGTTCCCACGTGATTTTTAAAAACCTAAATCCACACGGGCGAAGCCGCGGGCATCATCTAGTAGTTTATAATATTGATAAGCATGGAATCTTGCACAGTGTATGCAGTAGGTACATTGCCGGATTAAAATCCTCCGTATCTTGGTGAGTAGGCGATGATATGACGGCTTATAAATCCAATCGTTATGATAACTCTGGAGATACCCATTCTTCATAATGTATTTAGGTAGATGTCTTCCCATCAACGATGGTAATCGATAGCACTATGAAAGGGTAAACAGACAGATAATGGACAGGGTGAAGGCTGAAGGGTGACTTTGTTGATATTTATGTTTATTTGTTCTTCTTCCCACGTATTCGCAAAAAGTAAGGCCGTTTTAACTAACTTTGCCGTTTTGTTTTACGCAATTCTGAGAAACCCTGAGTCCCGGCCTAAGCTGGCTGGTCTACCTGTTAGAGGCATTACATTACATTGCAGCACTAAAGGGCCTGTTTCACCACCTGCGGATAAGTGTCGGATAGCTTATTCACAAATGTCTTTGTCACTTGACAAGAAGTAAGAAAGTGACAAAACTTACGTTTAAGATATCCGACACTTATCAGAAGGTGGTTAAACAGGCCCATTTCAGAGTAGGTATCAACAGTAATTGTCAGTCGCTTCTTTTTCAATGTTTTCATATTATGTATATTTTGTATTACACCTATTTGAGTCAATGATAATTAAAACAAAAGTTTTAACCACGGCGGCCAACTTCAACGGAGACTAGTCAACTATGCAGGAGATATTATAGTGCACAATTGTTCAAAGCCAATAGGACTGAAATCCGACACGACCAGAGTGAATACAGGCACAGGACCAACAGCTTTGCGAGTATATCACTATCTATGTACATACAGTTAGTATTTTTTTGAGGTGATAACGTCTCATAAATCAATGAACGCCGGTTACACGCACGAAAAAGCATGATTCATTGTCAAGTACCGTGTGCAAACGAGAGCGCGGAATAAGCGATAGAGAGACAATGTTTTCTTATGACGTTATCACGTAAAATTATCGTCCGTAAACCGACTTAACAGACAACCAATTTTTTTACTTACATAATATGTCAAAAGGGGTTTTCACGATGTGTCAGCGAAAAAAAAACCAGGAACATCGACTTGAGAGAATTCCTATAAGCAAGGTCTCACATTCACTCACGAAAACAAAGACGAAAAAAAAAAACCTTAAGTGCTTAACTTGTGTTCTTGGACACCGGTTCGTTTACTTTCCACCGTCATTTAACTGTACAGTTAAGACGGTACTCGAGTCGTGAGGAATTTGAAAAATAGGTATTTGAAGAAACTATTGCCATCGCTCTGGCCCCGACACCACGAGTACCAAGCGAGCTATCAATGTGTGCACGAGTAGTGTATTTGTGTGCCCGCCGCCGCCCACCGCGCGCGCGCATCTCCCTCTATGCCCGTATAATATATTCATTCATTCATATTATTTCGAAATTTATGTTATTTTACTCTTTTCAGTGTTTTTATTTGATATTGTCCTTTTTGCGTCGGGGGTTAAAAAAAACAACAAATAAAAAAGATTCCAACGAATTGAGAACCTCTTCCTTTTTGAACTCGGTTAAAACACTTCTTCACTTTATTGGATTAAAAAAGTAAGTATTGATCAACGACTCAAAAAAAAAAATTTAATCGCGATCATCTCAACCTGCTTCAACAATAAAAAATAATAGGGTTTTGTTACCGGTTATCGTCCATTTAGTGGAGTTACTGAGTTGGAGAGGGTGAAAATATAGGTAATATATCGCACGCTTATTAATAAACCGAAATAAGTCAAAATTTGTTGATTCCTACTTTTACTAATAAAATGAACTAACTCAGCTCAAAGAATAGGTACAATCTGACCGCCACGCGAAACAGAGCAAAATGGCCGATTTAATGGATCATCCTTCTTTTTATTATTAAAACGCGCGACAAAGCATTTTATGAAATAGGGAATCATTCAGTGATGCGTCAGCCGCGATGTGAGGTGAACGTTACCTTTTTTTGACGATGACGAATAATTAAGGCGAAATAGTTAATTTTATTTGCAAGCGCACTTAAGTTTATTCCGTTTTTTTTATTTCTAAACAAGAACGATTTTGATTTATTTCACGTTAGTTGAAAATTGTGTTTTATTTCAACATGCATGATTGAGACATATTTCAGTATTTTATTAAATTTACTGTGAGTAGTTATAAAAAAATATGTCTTAGTGCGTTTTAGTTTTAATTCTATCTTAAGTTCAGGAAACAATTCCATTTTATTTCACTTTGTTACAAAAAGTATCAGCAAATTTAAAAAGTATTCGTATTTGTTTCTGTCTATTTTTTAAATTATCCAAAATTCCAAAAGTACTCTAGCAATTATTGCAGTTTATTAATTTTTTGTAATAAAATTATTTAATTTTTCAATTCCATAGTGGTGATTAAATATGACGTGTGCCATAAGAAAACAACGATGCCAAAACAAGAACTGGTTGCGATAAGTAATAGGAGTCAGAAATGCTGGCCGACTTCATGGAGAAGGAGGATCTCTATAATATTATAATTCTTAACTCTTTCTTCAGGAAGCGGCCTCACAGGAAATGGACCTGGATGAGTCCCAACAGTTCTACGAGAAATGAAATTGACTTCATCATGTCTACCAAACGGCACATATTGATGTCAATGATGTCTCTGAGATCAACAGAGTAAAAACCTGGAGCAATCACCGTATGGTAACAGGCACATTGAATCTCAACATAAAGTTTGAAAGGGCCAGACTGATGAAGTCAACGCTCGAACCTTCTCGTACCCATATCCAGAACCCGGAGAGCTTTCAACTCAAATTGCAAAACCGATTTTCTTGACTGGCAGATTGCGATTCTGTGGACGAGCTGAACGACAGGCTGGTGGATACTGTCCATGGTCGGGTCTAGGTTATTTAAGACCCACCGTAGAAATAGAACCAAAAATTCTCAGACCATACTATCAATCTCATGGAACAGATACATGAAATCAGACTCTAGTCTTCTGGAGACGCCTTTGCATATCGGTGGATTAGTAGACAGATCTGTAAATCACGCGCGATCAAACACGCGATCTGCGATAATTTAACACCGAGCGTATCAAAGAAACCATTGAGCAGAACAAAGGCTCAAAGGTGTTCGCGAGAGATCTGCCTATCGGTCAGAGTCAGCTGACGCGACTCAAGACCGACAGCGGTTTGAGGGAGGTTGAGAAGTTCTACGGACAGCTGTACACGTCAACACAGAAGCCTGTTGAAGATTTGGCTAAAGATCCCAGAGCCAAATTAACCCGACACTATACCGAAGATATCCCGGGCGCCTATACAAGACTAGTATGGCTCTCAAACAACTTAAGGAAACAAGGCGCCAAGTGATGACGAAATCACAACAGAACTCCAAAAAAGAAAGAAAGCAGTTAGAAAACCAGTTCTTAAGGTCTTTCAGCGACTGTTGAATTCCGTTATCGACGAGGGTATAACGCCAGAGGCATGGCACAGAGGCGTGCTTGTTCTTTTCTTCAAAAAGAGCGATAATACCCTGCTGAAGAATTATAGACCGATCTCGCTGCTGAGTCATGTCTATAAGTTGTTCTCGAGAGTCATTACGAACCGTCTCCCTTAAGGTTCGACGACTTCCAGCCTCCCGAACAGGCTGGGTTCCGAAAAGGCTTCAGTACCATAGACTACATTCATACGCTGCGGCAGGATATACAGAAGACCAAAGAGTATAACCGACCACTTTGATTGGTATTTATCGACTATGAGAAAGCCTTCGATTCGAAAGAAACTTGGGCTGTATTGAGATAACTGCAGAAATGTCGACTATATCGGTAGTCGGTACATCCAAGCGATGATGTTTGTACAAAAACGTATACCTACAGGACCAGACTACGAGGCCAATCTAATTGCAGCGTGGAGTACGTCTTTAAGCTTCTGGACTGGAACGGACTTGGCATCAACATGAATGGCGAGTAAATCACTCACCTACGGTTGCCGACGATATAGTCGTTATGGCAGAGATTCTGGGAGACTTCAATATAATGTTCAATGATCTCAGCAGTTTCTCAACAAGTGGGCCTAAAAATGAACATGAGTAACATGACGAAAACGAAGATCATGTCTAATACTCATGTTCAGCTCCACCCGGTAATCGTTGAGAACTCGGTACTCGAAATAGTAGACGAGTATAATACCTGGGACACGGTCCAGCTAAGTAGGTCCCATTTTGATAAAGAGATCAACCGCCGAATCCAACTCGGCTGGGCAGCCTTCAGGAAACTTCGAGATGTCTTTTCGTCCAATATCCCTCAGTGTATACAGACGGCAGTCTTTGAACAGTGCGTGTTGCCTGGATCTGATCTGCGCTAACAATGGGCCTCATAAGAAGGCTCAGGGTTACTCAGCGGGCACTGGAGAGAGCTATGGTCAGAATATCTCTGTGGGATCAAATCATAAATGAGGAGATCCGCAGGAGAAGCAGCGTTACCGCCATAGCTCATCGAGATGAGCACATTGCTCGAAGAATCGATGGACGTTGGGATTCCAATTCCCAAGGTGATTCACTGTTGATTGACTGGCGACCTCGCACCAGCAAACGAAGCGTTGGAAGATCTCCCACTACCTACATGGACGGACGATCTCAAGCGAGTCGCGGGCCGCAGCTGGAAACAGGCGGCCCAAGATTGTGTTCTGTGGCGATCCTTGCAATCACAAAAATAGGAACTTGAATAAGTTTGTAAGTTAAGAACACGTCCGGCTGTACACTGAGGTGCCATACTGCGATAGATGGAAGAGCTATTTCCTAGGTATTTTGTATACAATAATTGCTTGTGTTTAACTGAAACTGCTCTTGACTGCACTTACTAAGCATCAAAGTTAGCACCTAAAATTTTTCGTCGTCTCAACCGATAGACGTCCACTGCTGGACATAGGTCTCTTGCAAGGATCGCCACAGAACACAATCTTGGGCCGCCTGTTTCCAGCTGCGGCCCGCGACTCGCTTGAGATCGTCCGTCCATGTAGTGGGAGATCTTCCAACGCTTCGTTTGCTGGTGCGAGGTCGCCAGTCAATCATCAGTCAATCACCTTGGGATCCCAACGTCTCTTATGGATACCAAAGCAGTTTTGATAAAATTTTAATGCAAAATGTAAAATTTAATAATACTTAGTTATCAAATAAAAAGATTTTTCACGAAATATTTTTGCACTTTTATATTTATTTTATTTTTAAACTGTAGTAAGTATCAAATGTTCAAACAATCTAATAGAATTTTTAATACTAAACTGAATTATTAAGTTTTATTTCAAAGAGATTTAAACAATTTGTCCCACTTTTTTATACTAAACTGGCAGAAGTCGGAACTTGAAAAAAAAAAACTTATTTTATTCGTTAAATATAAACAATTTCATTATAATGTTGACTCATTTAATTCCGCTATACATCACCCTACAATTTAAGACCAAGTACCTAAAAATAGTATCGTAAACACGTGAAAGACGACAGAATGTTTCCAACAAGGTAGAGGGTCAAAACTTTGACAGCGATTTCCCACAAAAGTGGTTTTTTGACTTATTTCGGTTTATTAATAAGCGTGCGATATATTAAAAAAAATTTAAAATGTACTAGTCTATTTGTATTTTATATTAGTTGTTTTAAGCTTAGGTACTTTTTTAAATCAAGCTTACTCTTTTAAATCCAGTTATCATCCACCTGTATACCTGTTATTGACCACTGATTTGTATGAGAAATTTTCTTTAGAAATGTATGCAAGTATAATTGAACGTGCGACATTGACGACCTCCCTGATGGCAGTTGTGAGCACTATAATCTTATAAGTGGGAGGTCCCGGGTTTGATTCCCGGCAGTGGCAATTTGGTATATTATCACACTAATATTATAAAGGCGAAAGTTTGTGTATGTGTGTGTAACTTAACCGATTTGGCTGAAATTTTGAATGGAGATAGATTATGCCCTACCTGACTTAACAAATATGCTGGAAATTTTATTATTATTATCCTGGAATAATCCACAGTTCTCACGGGATGTTGAAAAAACTGAAATCTATAGCTATAGGTAGATTACTTTTGTTAAGTCAGTAATACTTTTGTATACATCACTTTCAGACCACATCACTTTTTATAAGGTCTACCTGTCTGTGAAAGTTCTGAATAAAATAGGTTCAACTCTTTCCAAGAGTACAGATAGTGTAAATAGACGGACAAAAGAAAACCTTTTTTTTATAAATGTTTACGTGGCTTTACGTAATAAAAGCAAGATAGAATAGAATAGAAAAGTTTTTTATTCAAATAAACTTTTACAAGTAAGTACTTTTGAATAGTCAATTGAATCTACCACTGGTTCGGAATGTCATTCCAACCGAGAAGAACCAGCAAGAAACTCGGCGGTTGCTCTTTTCCAAATTTTGTTAATTTGGAAAAGAGCAACCGCCGAGTTTCTATATAACAATTTTATGTTAAGTACATGATATTTCGAAATGACAGACAGACAGTTTCATTTTAATTTGTAAATACATAAAATTAACACTAGTATTTTGTTTTATTAATCACATGTTAGCCCTTGACTGCAACCTCACCTGAAGATGATGTGACGATGCAGTCTAAGGTGGAAGCGGGCTAACCTGGAAGAGATGGGTATATATGGCAGTTTTTATTTAACCCATATTAGAACGCTAAATCGCTTGGTGGCATGGCTTAGCTCGGAGGGTGGTATTCAGCCACGACTGAGGCCTCCGACCAGACCAGACCAGGAATAATTTAGAAATTACTAGCTTCTGCCCGTGTCTTCGCTCGCGTAAATTTCGGTTTTTTACAAATCCCGAGAGAATCGTGGATTTTCGGTTCCCGTTCCCGCTCCCTTTTCCAACCTTTATACCTACTTTCAAGGAAGTTTGTTAGAGTAATCTACCTACAGCTGTAGCTATAGATTTCGGATTTTTCAAAATCCCGTGGGAACTTGACGGGCGAAAACTAAAATATTTATTCAGTGTAAAAGATTTCGGATTCGAATTAATAAACCTAATTTAAATTTTTTGCACACTTCATTGTATAACAGTACAGAGTACCTAAAATAAAATTTCTAAACCAGTTTTTGACCACCCGGACGATAATAGGATTTCTTAAGAAAATAGTGAACTAGTTCTTGTCTACTCCTTTTTTGTATTCTTATGTAATAAAAAGTAAAATAAACACTTTCATAGTATTTTATGAAACATAAATAAGTGCTACCAAGACTAACTGACTAAATCTTATAGTAAATTGATTAATAACTAACCGTGATAATTGCAGCATGCCACTATTTTTTTTGCTCTACACGACTCGTTTTCATTCATTAGGTGAAAGCTCAAAATTAGATCGCTTTGTTTTCAAAGAAACTTGAGCGCAATAAACTTTTTTACTGCTCATGTCCTGATAAGATATTCAAATTGGCTCAGAGATGAATTTTATTTAATTCACACCCTTTTTCACCACCTTCTGATAAGTGTCGGATAGTCGTAAGTTTTGTCACTTTCTTACTTTACGTCAAGTGACAAAGACAAAAGCTACCAGACACTTATCAGAAGGTGATGAAACAGGCCCTGAGTCTTATAATACTTTTATTTTGTAAGCATTCCTGAGTGATTCGCTAGGTGTCCGAGAACAGGTACGATATCCTACTTACAATCACACGATTTAATAAATTTTAATTCAAATTTCATTTATTCAAAGTAGGTACACTATACACTTTTTGAACGTCAATATAATATAAAGTACATGAAAATGAGGTAATGGTGATAATTACTACGAAAACTTATAATTAAAATTACGAGGATTCCAAACGCGCCCTGGTCTGAGAAGAGCCCTCAACAAACTCAGCCGGGTTATTTTTTTTTTTATTATAACCATCTCAAATAATGTATAATTTCTAAATAATTTGAACTGTTGACTTTTAGAGCAATCTATATTCATGGTTTTTTGTCATTAAAAACATCTTTTACGCTATAATAGGATTTTTCAATTATTTGCGTTTTATATTGAACTTACCTATTGAGAAACAAATCCAAAATATCCACTGGCAACCGATTATAAGAAAGTACCTACCTATTAGAATTACCAACAAAAGATTTACTAATTTTCCGCAGCCTAGTAGCGGGCGAATAAAGTCGGTAAACAATAAATAAAAATAATAATTGTATAGTGTAAATATTGAAAATATCCACTTCCCTATTAGTGTACGTGTAAGCCTTCCCCCCTCGCCACCAACCTGCCCCCGTAAAGTATGATAGGGACAACTGCAGCTCAGGCTGATTTTACCTACAAAAACGTTGGCGAAAAGACGTTTCGTATTCTGCTATTTCCTCCTTCAAAACTGAACAGATCTCAAAAATTCTGGTATCAAAATTTAGAGGAATAGTTTATCTATGCCTCTATTATTTTCTTTTTTGTTAAAAACTTATCAAATTTGTCTGATAGTCGTCTGAACACGGCAGTAAAAACGGGTATTTTTTTCGGGTTTTTGGATTGTCATATTTCTTGTAGTGATTATGTTTTGGAAAAAAGGAAATGATAGAGGCACGCATTAATTAGACATAGATTTTTTGGGAAAAAAACATTGCTCTAGAGGTATTATCCACGAAGGAAACAGCAGAATACGTTTGTATGGAGAAAGGTCCACTCGAGTCCCCTCTTAACCGGCCAAATCGACTTTGACTGATTAAATTAACTAGGTGTCATTGCATTCCAATATCGGGCGTTTTTCCAACGCACGCGACGTCACGGCACAGGATATCAAAAGACGTAGGTGTGTTATCATGAAAAGTTCCCAATGATTGATGCTATGGAGTTCCCACATAGCACAATGCTCTGCCTCTGATCATCTGCTGTACTTACTATTTTTTTTAATACGAGCGGATACCCGCGAATTCGTTCGCGTGGATATTGATTTTAATAATCCCGTGGGAATAATTTTGTTTTTCCTATGCTCCTTTGAGCTTCAACCTTGCTAAAAACTGTTAAAAGTTCACTGGCGGATGTTTAGGTACATCAAAATGTAAACATCCGCCAGTGAAAGTCCCAACAAAATCGGTCCAGCCTTTCGGAGATTAGCCAGTAGTCTTTAAAGTATCTACTTTCTAACAAAAAAAGAATGAATGAAATCGGACCACCCGTTAACGAATTACAGCTAAGTACGCATTTTGCCTTTCATCCCCGCTCCCAAGGGAACCGTGTTGAATTTCGGGATAAAAAGTATCCTATATGTTACTCCATAGTATTAACTTAAATCATGCCGAGTTTCATTTCAATCCATTCAGTAGTTTTTACGTGATGCGCGCACAAACATACAGACAAACAGACAAACAGATAAACAGACAAACAGACAAACAGACAAAAATTTCAAAAATAGCTTTTTTAGTTCTATTACTTATCCCTAACATCCCCCAGTTATTATTTTGCAAAAATTTTCAATGTACAGATACGGCAATTCTACGATTTTATTATATGTAGGTATAGATTTAATAATTTTTCACATCGATTTTGAATCAAAGATTTTACATTAAAAGGTTGTCTTTCATTTAAAACTAGTTTGGTTAATGTCCGCAACTTTTCGCAAAGCGGGTCAGATTTTGTCCGTTTACCTTTTCATATATTATCACTTAGTATACAATTATAATATTCAAAATTACCACTACTGTCCTAATATAGCTAATATCTAACGAGCTATAGTCGACACAGATAATGTTTAGTTTGACGCGGTAACTGCATGGAGCAAACATATAGGTTGTAATTTATAACTTAAATTATTACGGGTTTTTACTTTTATTTAAATGTATCATGATAAGAAGTCTTTTGCTAGCATTACTACGTCCTACCTTATGCGTGGTTTTTTAAATATAGTTTTTACTAGCTTTTGCCCGCGGCTTCGCCCGCGTGAATTTCGTTTTTTCACAAATCCCGAGGGAATCGTGGATTTCCAGTTTCCGTTCCCGCTCCCTTTTCCAACCTTTAAGTATAAGTGATACTTAATGTAATCTTTGCACAATGGAAATGCGCTTATTGATTTTGTAGAAGTCGATATTCCTTGATAAGACCACTTTTTGTGCAGTATCAGATCTGATCGATGTACAGTTTCAACTTTCCATATTTCGACATTTTTATTGATTTTTTTATTAAATTAAGAACAGATAATATAAGGCCGAACAGTGAGACATATTTTAATACTTATAAGAACGTCCTTAGGTAATATTAAATGTATGATTTTTTCGACATTTTGACCACACACTAAAACAGTCCGTCAGCGTTTAGAACGCAAAATTGAATCTCCCTATCTGGAACGAATAATAATATGTCTTTCGCGAGTGCATAAGTATGTGAACTATAACTATTCCCTCACTCTCATAGTCCGATGGGAGGGCAATTTCATATCATCCGAAAGAGAAAATATATTAAAGAAATTTAGGATTTAAGCCACAGAAGAACACATTAATCTTTTTTCTCAGACCATGATGGGCTGGAACTTTGGACCTCAGAATAGGCTAGCCATTAGACAAACGAAACAATCAGTGGAATATGGTTACCTACTCGTTGAGTTCGAAATATTCTTTTTGACGTGATAACGTCTTATAAATCGATGACCGCCGGCCACACACACGAAAAAGCATGACTCATTGTCACGTACCGCGTGCAAGCGAGAGCGCGGAACAAGCGATAGAGATCAAATCAAATCAAATCAAATGAAAATTCATTTATTCAAAGTAGGTAGGTACACTGTACACTTTTGAACGTCAATATAAGAAGTACATGAAAGTGAGGTAATGGTGATAATTACTACGAAAACTTAAAACTAAAACTACGAGGGTTCCAAACGCGCCCCGTCTGAGAAGAGCTCACAACAAACTCAGCCGGGTTTTTTTTTATTATCACCATCTCACAAAATGTATAATTTCTAAATAATTTAAAAGAAGATAATTTAGAGAAGTTACAATCGGCCTAAGCGTTCGGCTTGTGACGCATCTAGCTCTCTTTATTTTCTTGAGCCGTTATCACGTAAAATTATCGTCCACTAGAGAATGCCCGCGGCTTCACCCGCGTGAATTTCGGTTTTTCACAAATCCCGAGGGAATCGTGGATTTCCGGTTCCCGTTCCCGCTCCATTTTCTAACCTTTATACCTACTTTCAAGGAAGTTTGCTATAGTAATAGCTGTAGCTAGAGATTTCAGTTTTTTCAAAATCCCGTGGGAACTGTGGATTTTTCCGGGATAAAAAGTAGTAGTAAATGTTTTAAGTTAGGGCATAATCTATCTCCAGCCAAATCGGTTCAGTAGTTACGGCGTGATTGAGTAACAAACATCCAAACATCCAAACATCCAAACATCCAAACATCTAAACATCCAAACATCCACACTTTCACATTTATAATATTAGTAGGATAAACCGACTTTACAGACAACCAATTTTTTCTTTACACCTCTAGGCGAAGTTCGATCACATTCCGCTAATTAACATAGGCACGTCCGCTGTCGTCGCTAGACCCTAAAAATTAAAAAAAAAAAAATTAATACCTACATTATTCAAATAAGTACATGACCAAAACGGCGGACGAACGACGACCATATTAAATTAAACAGAACGTCTAATAAGCACGCACGTCCGCGTAATCTGTGTAGGAAATCTAATAGCTGATATACAGTGAGGTTATGCTGAGTTTACACTTTGTGGCAACGTTGATCGAAATTATCGAGTATCGAAACAACAACACGAACGTACACGTAATCGAACAATAACAATGACTTCAGAGTTAAATGGACTTAAATTGGGGTTTGAGTTCATGCATAGTCCATCCATACATGTAGGTACAGTCAGCGCCCCAAGCGGAAATTTTGCAAAATGAACATTGGAAGTACTAAATTACGACTTCAAAATAAGAGGCTTTGAATCCATTTTGCTTTGATACAATAAAGTTTTTCGATATTCGAAATCTATAGTTGGGACATTACAAACGTGCGAACTGAGTCATAAATGATTACGATCACAGGATTGTGAGGGCTCTCCCTCCATAAACAGTTATGACCTGTTATCGACAAATATTATTTTATTGTTTAACACACAACACCATACCAATCAGGTTCCAGTTCTATAAGGCCTGTAAGTGAAAGCGAGAAGTTCGATAAAAATGATTTACGACTTAGTTCGCACGTTTGTAATTTCCCAACTTATTTTTAACCCCCGAAGCAAAAACGACGAGGTGTTCCACTGTGAACAGATTTGAATGCGTTTTTGTTTGATTGAAAGGTAAATTAGTCGGTAAATTAGTGTTCTTAGCTATGTTTGATGAAAATCGGTCCAAGTTGTCCGCCGCCACAAAATGGCGGATTACATATTTTTTCACAAATCCCTCAATATGGGTATCAAATGACAGGGCTTGACTAGTGGAACAGCGCTATGCATCACCACAAAATGGCGAATGTCGGGGGTTTTTTTAATATTTAATTTACCCTTGTTACAGTAGCGTTATCGAGGTGTACAAGCTCGGTATAACCGTACAGTTCGGGCCACTGGTTCAAGTACACCAGTACACCTGTAACTCCGCGGCGCAGGCGAACCCGCCCGAGCGGGATACGTCACATTTACATAATCATGTTTAATTTAAAATAGAGCGGGATATACACCGAATCGATATTGCGCTACGAGGGTTCCGTAAACCGTAAAATCGTTAACTTTAAAACACACAAAGTGATCACAGAACAAAGGCCCGCTTAACTGGCAAGTTAAGTAACGTTACGTGCGCTTTGGCGTAAGTATAATTTAGTATTGACTTACTCAGTTAATTAGTTTTATAACAAAAAACCATGTACCTACATAGATTGCTTTAAAAGCCAACAGTTATTTGAACTGTTGGCTTTTAGAGCAATCATGCATCATGTATTAGAGCATTTAAACTAAATCATATTGTGAGACGGTGATAATAAAAGAAACCCGGCGAGTTTGTTGTGGGCTCTTCCAGACCAGGGCGCGTTTGGAACCCTCGTAGTTTTAGTTTTAAGTTTTCGTCAGTAATTATCACCATTACCTCACTTTCATGTGCCTACTTCTTAAATTGACGTTCAAAAAGTGTAGTGTACCAATTTTGTATGAATTTAATTTGATTTTGATTTTATCTTTAGTTAACCCATACTGTCAGAGATTAGTGAAGCAAAATATCTATGTAAGTACACATATTATTAACGTGATTTTGGTGACACGTTTCAATTCAAACCTCTGAGTGTAAGTACACATAGGCTCTAAAGTACTTACCTAGTTATCTACTTATCGCTGAATATGCGTTAATCTGTCATTAGTAACTATACAGATTTCAATTCATAAAAGTGCAATTTCCAAAAGTTTATGTCCATAATAAACAACAGATTCACGCAATACAGTTAACGCTCACTTGATAGTAACTTGAAAGTAACGCTAACTTAAAATTACACCGGTAAGCAACCCTAAAAACCAAACAGGAAGGAACTTTTCTCATTAGCGGTTAAGAAGTCCGTTTTATTGTTTTCAAACATACCCGGGTGGAAATGTTTGTCAGTTTAATTTTTCCGCTCCGTCTTCCGACGAGATTTGGAAGGCCTCATAATTGCTTGTTTTACTGATACACGCGATAACTTTGCCTGTTTTATATTCAAGAACGGTGTAAATAAATTATTATAATTTTTAAATGCACCCATGTTGATTCAAATGCGTAATGTGATAATTGTATTCTAAATTCTTAGATAATTATCGTTGTGAAATGATTTTATAAAAATAAAACGATAAGACAAGTCATTCTGATGTTTATTATGATTAGGCTTATTTTGCAAGTTAGAGTGGAGTAGAGATAAATACTATAGTTTAAAAATATGCGATCCAGTACTAAATAGTTCAAAGCTCCATAATAAAACACACCATACAATTGAAAATATTTTTATGTAAAGAGAACATAAATGAAAACAAAAAAAAAAATTACAGATCCTTCAATACAAAAATACATAAGTAACTGAAAATTCTCAAAATAAAAAAAGAAAAAGTAATTTACAACTAGGCCCCGACGAGATTCGAACTCGTGATCTCCTGTTTACTAGACAGGCGCTTTAACCAACTAAGCCACGGCGCCGATGACTACATCGACGAAAATATTGAACGCTCCATACGAAAGATTAATCTTATCAATATATTTTACGTGTGTGACCTAGAAACACATATTATATTTATACACATACTAGTGGACCCGGCAGACTTCGCCCTGCGCGGTGACATACCAACATCAGCGCCATCTACCGAGACCCGGTAGGTAACCTGTACCTCCCAGGTAATTGTTTTCAAACCATTCAGGAAAGGATTGAAATATGTACAAAATTTTATCCAAATCGGTTCAGCCGTTTAGGAGGAGTCAGGTGACAAACACACGTATAGAAGAAATATAAAGGTGCGTCCAGACTTGAACATTTCACCGAACCGAACAGCGAACATTTCGGCGAACTTGTTACGCTCAATGTGGACGGCGCGCTTGGAGCGCTTGAGATGGGTTACTGCGTAACAGTTCGGCGAAAGTTTCGCCGAACTGTTACGCAGTAACCCATCTCAAGCGCTCCAAGCGCGCCGTCCACATTGAGCGTAACAAGTTCGCCGAAATGTTCGCTGTTCGGTTCGGTGAAATGTTCAAGTCTGGACGCACCTTAATATACTTACGGCTAAGAGAGTATACTGTTAACCGTATCGACGGGATGAACATTAAATGTTTGACAGTTGCCAAATCAATAACATTTTGTATGGGAAAATGTTATTTCTTCTATTTTATTTTTTCGTCAATTTTTTAATATTTTTAATAGTTATTCTGCTATTCGGGACGGAGACAAATACAACAAATCAAAAACTATGAATATCGCTCCAGCCGTTCTCGAATTATGTGTTCGAACTAACACGACTTTGTTTTATACATAAATATAGATACATTGTACATATATAGATTACATATATTTTAACACTGCTGCTACCTTTTCTACTCGTGTGCTGCTGCTATTATAGACGCACATTAATAACTATCTCCTTTTCGAAGATAGTTTTAAAAGAATTACGTTCTGACAAAATAAATATATAAATTGATTTTCTGCTCAGTATAATTTATTGTCTTATTATATTATATGTACATATATATAATATAGTATGTATAATAATTAAACTAAGTATAAAGTTTTTGACGAAGTTTTCAAGTGGTGTAACAAAAAAGTAATGTAGTTAGTAAGTAATACGTTTTTTTTTTTTTGGAGTGAGCAACACTAGGTAGGTACACTTTTAGTTGTACGTAATACATATTTATATTACATTCATAAGATATGTATTTATATATTAAAATTTTAAAGTTTATAAATCTTAGGACGTAACTTATGATTGGTTTGTGTGATTAGGTTCTGAATGAAATCGTGACCCGGTAACGTCAACATAACAGGAATGCATTTGCGATTTGCGATTAAATATGGCCGTTATTCTTAGACGTTAATTTACACTATTTAACCTAAATAAAGCGTGTTTAATATACCTAATACATTTGAATTAAATAATTTTAAATGCGAAAAATTACTAATAATAATGAGATTTATGAGCTGTAACCTGCGATTTTGATCGCATGGATTTAAGTTTTCTAAAAATCCCATGAGAGGTCGTTGAATTTCCGGGTAGAAAAGTACATATAGTATATAGGTAGGTAACATAGGTATATAGGTACCTACGTGGCGAATAGAATAGAATAGAATAGAAAAGTTTTTTATTCAAATAAACTTTTACAAGTACTTTTGAATCGTCAATTGAATCTACCACGAATTGAGAACTTCCTTCTTTTTCGGAAATCAGTTAAAAATATGAAAAATATTTTTTTGACCTCTTGCTTTGTGAGTGAGCTGTTGAAAGAATGACCGTAAAATGCATACAATATGACATTTTTGTATATGCCAACAATTAATAATTATATGACAAAATATTTTTTTTTGCGTTCAGTCCCACTGGACGCGCGTGGAATACGGCCCATTATAAATACGAATAGCAATACGCGTGGGAACACCTAGCGCCGGCTAATTGCGCGCGTCACGTCGACGATTTATGACAAACAAACAAACAAACAATGGGTTATTAACATGTTACAGTAATTACGTATGTGTGACGGACGACACGGCGTCAATTCAGATTTCTGATTATGGCTTGGTAACTTTCTAAAGTGCAATAAGGCAACTCGCGCACTACGTGGCCGCGACCGCAGCTAGTGGCCGGCGCAGCACCCAGGTATAACCCGCGGCACGTAATCCGAGCGGTGACCTTCAATGCGCTGAAGTCGAAAATGAGGTATCTCGGTGTGTGGATCGTCGGTGTGAGGTGTCGCGGGGAGGGCGTGGGGATCGTTCGTAAGCACTGATTAGCTCTCGCGGATCCCTCGTAAGCGCTGATTTGCTCTCCAATCGTATTATGTCCCGCTCACTCGTACGACGCTGCGCGCACTTGAAGGTCATCGCTCGACTTACGTGCCGCGGGTTATAAAGTGGTGTCACACTAATATTATAAAGGCGAAAGTTTGTGTGTATGTATGTGTGTATGTTTGTTACTCTATAACGTCGCAACTACTGAACCGATTGGCTAACACATACTTTTTATCTTGGAAAAATTCACAGTTCCCGCGGGATTTTGAAAAAAACCGAAATTTCTGTTACAGCTATAGGTAGATTACTATAGCAATCTTCCTTGAAAGTAAGTATAAAGGTTGAAAAAGGGAGCGGGAACGGGAACCGGAAATCCACGATTTCCTCAAGATTAGTGAAAAAGCGAAATTCACACGGCCGAAGCCGCGGGCTGAAGCTAGTATAAAAATATTTCACGCAAAAGTAAGCGAGCAAACTTCCACAAACCTCATAAAAGTCGTGCGAAATAGTTGTGATGGTTGTGTCAGCTAAATATAATGGCTTACACAGATAGAGATGTCATAATAATAGACTCGCAGTGTCACAGTGACCCAATGATCCCGCCGCGTCACGAACTCCGCGGCGCGGCTAGCAACACATACAGCTGTTACGTTATGATATCATTATATATTAATGTCGTATCATTTTTATCACTGAAACTTTAAAGTAATTCAAACTGGCAACAGATACAATGTAGCGTCGTTTTTATCGTTAAACAAATTGAAATGAAATAATTGTAAACATAATTATGCAATCTCGAAATATATTTTTTAGATGTAGGTAAGTAACTTTTTTTTTTTAATTGTATGATAGACTTACGCTTGACGACAATCATGCGTGATGGAAAGCAATGATGATACAGCCGTTTGGAATAAAGAGGGGATTTGCTATAAGGGAATAAAGAGTACGACCCAACTCCCACATACACAGGTTCATACTTCGATACATTCGGAAAACTTAAGCTTTCTTTCTCTTTATAGCTTTTTCTTTATAGCTGTGATAGCCTAGTGGTTAGGACGGCCGACTTCTAATCGGAGGTCGTGGGTTCGATCCCGGGCACGCAACTCTAACTTTTCGAAGTTATGTGCGTTTTAAGTATTTAAATATCACTTGCTTTAACGGTGAAGGAAAACATCGTGAGGAAACCTGCATGCCTGAGAGTTCTCCATAACGTTCTCAAAGGTGTGTGAAGTCTGCCAATCCGCTTGGCCAGCGTGGTAGACTATGGCCAAAACCCTTCTCACTCTGAGAGGAGACCCGTGCTCTGTAGTGAGCCGGTAATGGGTTGATCATGATGATGATGATGATGAAGCTTTCTTTGCAGTCGGGTAGGATTCTAAGCTTATCGTAGGGGCGATGGCAGTTGGAGCCGAAAAGTCCTAGAGTGTATAGTCCAAGATAGACCGGTGATATAATATAAAGAGTTGGCGGGAAGCGGCTGGAAGGAACACTGAGGATAGGATGTCCACATTCTAACATAATGATTATGATGATAGGTAACAACTAACAAGTGATAGTTATTAATCTACGGATTGAAAGTTAAACCGACTTCACCATACACTTAACAGTTAATGTCTTGGAAAATACTGAACTGATTTTGATTAAACTTACACTGTTCTCTAAGTTGAAGTAAATGTAAACCAAGAATGGTCACAATCCAAATAATAGTTTCGCAGAAATCGAGCGGAAGAACATATGAAATTTTGTATATTTGTTTGAAAGCCCCTATAGATTATTAGATGTAAACATTTTCGAGTTGCATTACAATAATATTACATACATACTGCCGAATTGATAATCTCCTTTTTTTGAAGTCGGTTAAAAATACAAACACTTTGAAATTAATCCACATGGACGGCGCCGGTGTCTGAGTCTTTATTGGTTTAGACTGGCTGGGACGGGAGGAATAAATTAATCATTTCGACTCCATACACTTGATTCAACACTTCTTATTCAACATTTGTGTGGATAGAATGAATTTTTTATTGATATAAAAGTATACGATATTTACATACACATAGCAACAGGTACCTATCTACTTACTTAATTATTCTATTGACACAATTATTATATGTTACACGAGTGAATCGAGGTCAGTGTTACATACTTATTTTAATATTTGTGTCATATGTATTTAGGTTATACACTTGTATAGAATTGAAAACTATTGCATTGGGACGTATAAATTAATGTTTAATTTGCATGTGGATTGACCAATATATTATTATACAACGATGCATGGCGTCTGTTACATTCTGACCTTGAACCTGTGTATATTTTATCGATCTATTTGATATCGAATAAATTTTTCCGTTTCTTTAGTTTCAATAAGGTTAAAGCTCTATATCGGAACACAAAGAATGTAGGCGCACCTACGGAATCCTAAAAAAGCTTCAACAAAGGAACAAGTTTATAGGATCTTGCACTTTACTCACGACGCGAATTACGAGTAATGGCTTGTTCTGCGTTTACATCGAATTGCTTTCAGTTATCTTGAGATATGGGCGGATTTCTCGACGCCTCCCGACCTGTAGGTACCATGCGGTAACTAGCTACTTAGGTAGGTAGGTACTATGTATATTTACATTCCAACAGGTGCCTATTTAGTGTCCGTTGTTGTTGTCCGTCCGTAGTTGCCGTGAAGGCAAGGAATGGATCTCAATGGAGTCAGAGACTAGCCACCTACACAGGAGATATTATAGTGCACCTATGCACAGATGCACTCTCTTTTCCTTCACTCTCATAGTCCGATGGGACACCAGTGCAACACGATCGAAGAGAGATCAGACGCAGGACTGACGGCACTATGTGCCGTCTTATCAAAGGTGCCGTCAGTCTGTCTAATGATCACCTCATTTCTGATTTGATCCCGCAGGGATACTCCCAGTCCCAACGTCGGCGCAGACGGGTGAGAAGAAGGCGGCGGTTATTCGCCGCTCGCCAGCTTCCCTCGGGAGACGGCGGGTAGCTATTGGGCTAGCTAGTAGCTACCCGTCACTCGTAGTCTCCTCACCGTCTCCCCTTTAGCGCGGGAGCCCCGGCAGGTGGCTGGGGCGGCTGACAGACGCCTTGGAAGTATACAACGGGTTCCCCAGGTGTCCAGTCAGCAAGAGGGACATGCTGTGGTGGTTTTTAGTGTGGTATACCCCCATTCGGGGGGAGTCCCACATAACCTCGGTTCCGCCCAAGGAACGGGGGTAGCCATAAAACTTTTCCACCACGCAAAAAAAAAAAAGGTATACTCACAACGTGGCTCTCTCCATCGCCCGCTGAGTGTCTTCGTGAGCCAAGTGTGTGGGAGAACACGCAGAAAGTAGGGCTCCGTAGTTATGCTGGCAAAAAATTCTTATCAAGAAATAAAAGCAAGAGTGATGAGAAGGGGTTTGTTCCAGTCACGTCAGTCGTGTCTATTTCCACTTTAGCTGGTGCCTCAACTTTTTGGAGTTATGTGCGTTTTACACAATTAAATATCACTTGCTTTAACGGTGAAGGAGAACTTGTGAGGAAACCTGCATTCCTGAGAGTTCTCCTTAATGCTCTCAAAGGTGTGAAGTCTACCGATCCGCACTTGGCCAGTGTGGTGGACTACAGTCTAAACCCTTTTCATTCTGAGCGGACACCCGTGTCCACTACACGGGTGTCCTGTCAGAATGAAAAGGGTTGGTAATGATGATTGGTGCAATATTCTTCTTGAGTAACAAATTTAATGGCCATCGTAGACTACAACAATGATGATGATCTTAACAGTCCATTAAAAAAATCGTTGTCCTGAGCCTTCTTATGAGGCCTATAGCTAGTTCATACTTCATACCTACGCAGTTTATATTTGAGTCGAAATTTTTTAACCCCCGACGGAAAACGACGGGGTGTTATAAGTTTGACGTGTCTGTCTGTGTGTGTGTGTGTGTGTCTGTTTGTTCCCCTGTAGCGCTCAAACGGGTGAACCGCTTTGAATGCGGTTTTTTTTTGTTTGAAAGGTGAATTAGTCGAGAGTGTTGTTAGTATGTTTGATGAAAATAGAACCAAGATGGCCGCTGTTACAAAATGGCGGATTACATATTTTATCACAACTGCCTCAATATGGGTATCAAATGAAAGGGCTTGACTGGTAGAATAGCAATATGCAAATCCAAGATGGCCGCCGCCACAAAATGGCGAATGACGGGGGTTTTTAAATTTTTAATTTATACTTGTTGACGAACGGCGTGTACACTGTACATATTCGGTTATCTCCGTGCGGTGTGGACCCGGCGCGGGTTATCAGCCGACGCTGGCACGGATATCGGTGAATGGCGGCAAGGTCAATGCGATCGCCCGACGCAACGTGTCACTATCGGCGCGCTCACTGAATCGAACGACATTTCGGCCAATTCCGGTAACACAGCTATTATAATTGGTGGACCGGTTTTATATTGCGCATCTTTTTTATTAATTAGGTAGATATTCAATCATTTATCTCGGTAATGAAATAGATATATTACGCTACGTTTACTTAATAATAATGTTCTCTTGTCTAACCTAAGAGGAATGTGCAACGCCCACACAAACTCTTAAGAGTTTCAGGGCGTCAAGAAACATAATGTAAAAATAAATAGAAAAAAAAAAAAACAGAAAAGTAGAAAAGCTATTCGAACTCAATAGGTAACACCCAAAACAGAGTTCTTTAAATGGCGATGGATTGGAACCACAACATTTAGGGTGAGGATAACTGGATTAAAAAAATACGAGTATGTGGTGGTGGTAGAAAAGAGGAAAAGGGACGGCAGATCAGGCGACCATAGCAGGTAGAACATGGACAAGCCGAGTAACAAATAGAAAATATTGGAAGGGGTTAATGGTGGTCTTTATGAGTCGGAAAACATTTAAACAAAGTCAACATTCAATTAAACATTAATTGTTATTGCAATCCGAAAGAGTTATTTTGATCAAATGCCGGCGGTAGCCAATCTGTACGGGACTTGCCACTTTCATAATCCGATGGGACTGCAGTCCGCCAATACCGGCGGTAACGGTGAGAGATACTGCAAAACCAGCGGCATCAATCGTCATTGGAAGCAGAGGGTTGTATCACTGCGCACTTTCAAACTCTTTTCAAAACTGGGAATTTTTTGTATAAAAACCCCAATATCTCTATTTTTGGTCCGACGCGAGAAATCATATACAGAATCAAATAATATAATATGCTACGTAGGTAGTACCTACTTATTATACTTGCTTAGTAAGAATAAATAGTTGTAGTTGGTAATGTAATTACATAACTTATGTTATCTATTGGTTTCTTTATATTCATCAATTCGTTACGTCATTTCGACTTCTTCTTTTCAATTACTAAGCCGATTTAACGAAATTTTCCACAGAGATTTTACACATACACACTTTCTATCCCAGGAAAACATCGATCCGAACGGGTTTTCGAGTACCTAAGTTCACGCGAATGTAGTAGGTACCTACCTACTAGGGTTCAGAACCGGGAAATCCCGGTCTCGAAAGTACCGGGAATTCCCGGTTCTTTTGTCAGTAAAAAGAACCGGGAAATCAAATTTTGATTCCCGGTTCTTTCGGTACTTTCGGGAATTTTAATTTAATTACATGATTCACGCTACTACTTACATACGTAATATTTACAATACTAACTTTACTTTTTTATACTTCCTACTGTTCATAAGTTCAAAACTAATGTGAATTCAGTGCTAAAATAAATGGCGCGCGGTAACTTACAAGTCTACCTCTCTCGCTGTTGTGTGCGATTGCTCGCTTATACTCGGTTTTCGGAATGCAATATTTAATCCACCTTGGGACAGAATTTTCAAAAATGCTGTTTATATTTTATATTTTTTATTTTTTATCGAAAGCTCAAATACCAATTTTCATGGATATAACTTGAAAAATGACAGACTTTCATACAAACTTTTATCCCCTATTTAACCCCCTTACGGGTGGGATTTCCAATAATCCTTTCTTAGTGTGTGCCTAGATCATAAAAGTAAGCAATGTGAAAAGTTTCTGACGATGTTGCGCCATCTGTTCCGGCTTTCAGCGTTGTGAACTGCTTCGGCAACATTCATGTTGAGAGTGGTGCGGATCTGGTCAGTCCAGCGAATTGGACTCCTACCTCTCGATCTCTTGTCGTTCATTTTCCCGGTAACTATAAGTTTTTGTAGGTTATCGCCGGGTTTACGGGCGATATGGCCGAAGAACTCAAAGATCCTCCTCAGGCATATGTTGAGAGCCTCGGCTTTTGTCAATTTTGAGTTCTTCAAGGATCGATTGGTTGGTCCTGAATGCATTCCAAGAGATTCTGAGCATTTTTCTCCAGTACCACATCTCAAAGGCGTATTGTGCTGGCGGTCTCCAGCTTTTAATGTCCATATCTCCGCCCCGTATAAGTAGGAAAATGGAGAAGACTAAAGTGTTGACTAGTGTAATTTTGTCTTAGTACTGATGTTACGATCATTCTATATTCTATCGAGCTGATATATTGCAGTCTTGGCCATTCCGATTCTCCTGCGAACTTCAGCTTCACTAGAACCGTTATTGCTGATGCCAGAACCCAAGTAAATGAAGTGATCAACGGGTTTTAAATTGAGTGTTTCATTGAGTTCTAGCTTAGAAGTACAATCCACCACCATGGTCTTAGTTTTAAACCGATTTATGGCCTGTGTTGCTCCATTTTGTTCACGAGTTGGAACATTTCAGCTTCATTAGCTGCGAAAAGGCACCATCCTTTTCGGCGTAGCGAAGGTTTCGAATTTTAATGCCATTGATGGTAATTCCACCATCCCAGTCTTCGCAGGTCCGGCGTTAGTGCTCTCTCCGTAGACGTTCAACAGAATAGGGGATACGATGCATCTTTGACGAACTCCTTTGCCAAACGTGAAAGGTGTTGATATCTTCTTGTCAATTCTTACTACCCCGTGACTATCTGAGTATAGGCTTTGAAGCACTCCAGACCAGATGTTGACTAGATATTTTGGGACTCCTATTTCCTGGAGAACTGTCCATAGGAGCTTCCAGTTCACACAGTCAAAGGCCTTACTGTAGTAGACGAAACACACGGTACATTGAATTCGTAAGCTTTTTCAACGCAGGCTAACTAAGAAAGGATTATTGGAAATTCCACCCCTAAAGGGGTTAAATAGAGGATGAAAGTTTGCATGAAAGTCAGTCATTTTTCAAGTGATATCCATGAAAATTGGTATTTAAACTTTCGATAAAAATAAAAATTTTGAATTTCAGGATTTTTGGAAATTCTATCTCCAAGTGGGTTAAATAGCGGATGAAAGTTTAAATGACAATAAAAATTACATAAATATTTCATTGTGGTTTACTTTTAAAGTGTTAAACGTGTTTTATAAAATAAAACTACAAAGAACCGAAAATCCCGAAAGAACCGGGAATTCCCGGTTCCTTTGGGTAAAAGTCCCGAAATTCCCGGTTCTCAAAAACAGGACCGGTTCCGTAAACCCTACTACCTACCTACCAGTATATTATGTGGTAGAGATCTATGATATCATTGTTATCTGCTTACTACATTATAGTTACGTCTACAGTATGCGTCGCGGCGCGAGCGCAATCTTATGAATGAAGCGTTTGTGAATGGCGGACGGATGTGACGTCACAATGGCGTCGAGGCGCACACGCACCCTGGCCGTTGTATCTACTAACAATTCACCTACTTAGAGGAGGGCCACATTAGCGACAAGCTGCTCAACGTACAATCTGTAACATCCATACTATAGTGTGACTACATGTTATACTGCCTCGTTGGTCTAGTGGTTAGCATATTCGACTGCAGATCACGAGGTCCCGGGTTCGATTCCCGGGTCGGGCAAATAATCGGTAGGTATTGGGGTTTTCTATCAAGAAATTCTCTGTACCAGCCCGGAGTTGGTAGTTGGCGGTGTCTCACCCCCGTGCCTCGGAGAGCACGTTAAGCAGTGGTCCCGGTTATTATCACTAACATGTGACAATAGTCGTTAAAGCCCGCCAACCCGCATTGGAGCACCGTGGTGGGTCTAAGCTCTAAATCCCTCTCTCCTATGAGAGAGGAGGCCTGTGCCCAGCAGTGGGACGTTGAAAGGATGTAGTGGTGGTGGTGGTGGATTGTAGTATAACTGCTTCGTTGGTCTAGTCTAGTAGTTCAATCGGCTTCAGATCATGAGGTCTCAATAGGCAATAGGTAATGACTTTTGCTGAGGGTTACAATATGCAATAAGTAACGCACAAGCTTAGATTAAGGCTTGGTCTTAGAGACCAATCCTTAATCTAAGCGTACAAGTTACAAACTTTTGCTTTTCAGTCCGTCTCACCCACTAAGCCGTTATTAGATTATTATTATTATTCTGACTCTATTTACAAACTAAACAAGATTAATTTAAACATACTAATAACGGGAACTCTTTGCTAATAACCTTTCGAAGGAGATTTCTTTGTATCATACCTACCAAACGACTTTTGGTCTACGACTTTATTGGTCTACGAAGTAATTCTTATTTTAATTCTTATGATATACCTACTTATAATAATTGAAATATTGAAAATGGCTGCTCTAAATGACATTTACTCTACACGGTACGGTCGAAAAAGAATCACAACCTACAGTTTGCGTTTACTCCAAAATACAGAGCTAGTTGTAGGAAGTGTATACAGTAGGTAGTAAGTAGTAGGTACCTATAATAAAAACTAAAAAATTTTGGTGAATAATAAGATTTTGTAAAAGTTATTGGTATTTTTAAAGTTATTAGTAGTAAGCAAAATATAGGTCCAAAAGTGACAGCTTTGGTTCAACAGATAGATCGCGTTTATCACAACAACAAAAAGTACAAGACAAGACAAAAAGTAAAAAATCCCGACAAGAACAATAAGTCGCCAATCCGGCCAGGACCTTAGGCGTATTTCTACCATTCATTGTTTATAAATGCTGCAATTTTTATCGCAAATCACACGATGCACTCGCGTGAAATACGCGTAGGTAGGTACCTATTTTATGAATGAACTCTGTAGATAGGTGTTTTATTTTAAAAAAATGCCGTTTCTGCCCGTTATCTATTTTTTTCTGTATCAAAAGTTGTTTTGTTTACATAATTGCACTTTGATTTCCAAACAGATTATTTTTATCAGTAGCTGTTTTTAGTAAAAGTAAAGAATACTAACTAGGTGCTTAGGGTGGCTTAGGTATCGCCCGCAACGTAGAAGTATGTCTAGTAGTATATGGCGCGTTTTAATGTCACGCTGATCGTGGACGCTGACAGGCGTTTTAGAACGCCGCCGCTGAGCGCTGACGCTCGTCAGCGCGACAGTAAAACGCCCACTGGAGATGGCGCGTGGTCGGCAGTCGGCGCCAACCAACGCCGAACTCTCAGCGCTGACAATCAGCGTGATACCTAGCTAGGGCTATAAGGCATTTCCTCCTTCATCATTTGACCACAGATCAGCGCGAAGTCGTGAGCGTTGGCATCCCTATGTGGTTGACGTTCAGTCAGCTCGCACGAAGTGCTTTCGGTGAACGTTTCTGATACGAACCGCTACGGTGTGAAACGTCGTTCTGGCGTCCGTGTTTCCCGCCTCGTTCGACTTGAGTGGGGACATTCAAGTCAAGAGTGAATAGGCATTTTCTAGGCAAGCGCGTTCCAACTTAGACCTCACCATTGCTTTTCAGGTATGATTGTCGTCAAGCATAAGCCTATCAGTCACGTATCTGCAGTATGCCATCGGATGCAGTGGATCACGTAACCCCGCCGCTGCAGTAAACTGAGCCGAACGAATTAGCATTGCAGTCGCACTCGGCGCTGCAATCTGCGCTCTATGCTCGTGCCAGAATTTATTTTAACCCCCGACGCAAAAACGATGGGGTGTTATAAATTTGACGTGTCTGTGTGTGTGTCCCCTGTAGCGCTCAAACGGGTGGACCGATTTGAATGCGGTTTTTCTTGTTTGAAAGGGGAATTAGTCGAGAGTGTTGTTAGCTATGTTTGATGAAAATCGATCCATGATGGCCGCCGCCACAAAATGGCGAATGTCGGGGGTTTTTTAAATTTTTAATTTATACTTGTTTAACTGAAAATATGTAATTGTTTCAATTTTTAATTCTTATTTAAAAGAGTACTTAACTGTCGAATTTTTTGCCTGCTCTTTTAATAGAATCTACTTACTCAATAGACTATGAGAGCGAGGGAATAGAGGAACTCTTTGCTTTTCCGGGATAAAAAATAGCCTATGTCTGTCCCCGCGATGTTAGCCAACTCTGTACCGTTCATTTAAATCGGTTAAACTGTTAAGCCGTGAAACTGTTGACAGACAGACAGACAGATAGACACAATTTCGCAATTATATTATTAGTATGGATAACATTAATTAATTCTTTATCTCACTCTGGAGCGTTCCTGACTCATAAATACCTAGGTATGTTGCCGGAAGCGACCGACGGTCTACGGACTTGTAATTTTAGGCAATTACCACTTAAAACCCAAAGGGAAATTAATTAATACAATTTTTGTACTAATTAACCTATTTATATACGACATAGCCTCGTGTCACGGCGCCCTTCGAAATTCACAGATTACGGGATTACAAGGCTGAAAGTATTTATAGGCCTATGAAATTGTCGTTTGGCCGAAATTGCTATTTTAAACTGAAATACCTATCTGCGGTTTCACTTGGTTTGAATATAGTCAAATCAAATTCATTTTATAAGCATGTTAGCTATTCTATATTCAAAAACGTGTCTGTGTGTGTGTGTGCGTGCGTGCGTGCGTGCGTGTGTGTGTGTGTCTGTCTGTTCCCCTGTAGCGCTCAAACGGGTGGACCGATTTGAATGTGGTTTTTTTTTGTTTAAAAGGTGAATTAGTCGAGAGTGTTGTTAGCTATGTTTGGACAAAATTGGTCCAACATGGCCGCCGCTACAAAACGGCGGATTACATATTTTTTCACAACTCCCTCAAAGTCAATATAGGTGTTAAACGAAAGGGCTTGACTAGTAGAATAGCACTATGTAAATCCAAGATGGCCGCCACCACAAAATGGCGAATGTCGGGGGTTTTTTAAATTTTTAATTTATACTTGTACTATTGATATGTTTGCAACCACAGAAATCGTAATGATAAGGCACTAGAAATGATGTGTACGCGTGACCTTGTCGCCGTGCTGAGGACGCGGACGTCGCAAGCGCGACGATGTGTGAGGTAAGCGAACAATGCGACGCATTTGCAACCTTAACGCGCTGATCCTACGGCTTAATTCTGTCTGCACATATTGAACGTAAATGTGTTCGCGTGATTGCGTAGTTATGTTTGTGTATGTAGTAAGGCGGCGATATGCATTCTGTATAGTTTGAAGTAGTACACACCAGTTTTAATGCCTTATTATTAGGATTTGTGTGTTAACAACCGTAGATTCTTGAGAAAATTCGCATTATTTTCGAAAATAATTTCGACGTGGAACCACCACCTTCACTACAGCCTTTTTAACGTCCCACTGCTGGGCACAGGCCTCCTCTCTTATAGGAGAGAGGGATTTAGAGCTTAGGCCCGCCACGCTGCTCCAATGCGGGTTGGCGGGCTACCAACGTGGAACGTGGAACCAACGCGTCTTAAACGGCACGTAATATTATTAGACGTAGGACCTAAGACTACCAACGAACGACCAGTGTATAATCGATTCAACCAATTTCGTTTTGGAAATTTTGATCTCGAAAAGGAACCTTGTGATTAGCCGGAAAAAAAGGTTATCACCCCCCTCCCTCATCCCACAGCCAGATTTACAAAAAAAAAAGAAGAACAATTATGAATACCGCGTCCTTGAGTCCCCTACATACATAGCAACTAGCCCTCTATAGTCTATAGGCAGTCTATAGTCTATTAGCATGATAAGCGTGTAGACTCGCCGCCGCCATAGCCTGTTAGCCCCGTAGCAACGCTTCCAGTATTATCTAACGATTTATTATTGGTATGGGTGAGTTTGCGAAATCGTACAAATATACTTATATACTCTTCTTGTCTATATGACCTATTCTTCACCACCACCACCACTAATCCCTCTCTGCTATGAGAGAGGAGGCCTGTGCCCAGCAGTGGGACGTTAAAAGGCTGTAGTAGTGGACCCGCTCCGACATTGCACGGGTAGTAGGAAATTACCTACCCGCTACCATCTCACCATACATTGTTTTTAACCCCCGACGCAAAAACGACGGTGTGTGTGTGTGTGTGTGTGTGTGTGTGTGTCTGTTCCCCTGTGGCGCTCAAACGGGTGGACCGATTTGAATGCGGTTTTTGTTATTTGAAAGGTGAATTAGTCGAGAGTGTTGTTAGCTATGTTTGATGAAAATTGATCCAAGATGGCCGCCGCGCCGCTACAAAATAGCGGATTACATATTTTTCACAACTCCCTTAACATGGGTATCAAATGAAAGGGCTTGACTAGTAGAATAGCACTATTGCAAATCCAAGATGGCCGCTGCCACAAAATGGCGATTGCCGGGGTTTTTTAAATTTTTAATTTATACTTGTATTGAAATTTACCGTTATTAATTTATAACCGTTTTTATTAGAAGTTCAAAACTTTCGCGAACACATCCAGTCTCCTGTTTTAACGATAGCCCAGTAATTATAATTATTTTAGACGCAACAAGTCACAAAATGTTAAAGCCATCGACTATTTAGTAATCTGTATATTTTATACGTCTACTGTGACGTGTGTTTTGAATTAAAATGTTTTTTAAAATCAATGTGCGCCGCAAAAATCCAGGATTTCCTAAATGTCTAAGTCTAAATATAGAAAAGGAAAAAAATGGCTCACTGACTGACTGACTGATCTATACCTACGCATAGCTCAAACCACTGGACCGATCAAGTTGAAAGCAATACTCACAGATAGCTATCATGACGTAAGCAGCGCTAAGAATGGATTTTTGAAAATTCAATACCAACGGAGTAAAATAAATAAAATAAAAAAGCCTTTTATTTCTTACATTTAACAGTATTTTTAGTATCTTTACAATGTTTTGTTACTTGGTTAGTTACACTTATAATTTAGTTGTTAGTATTGTTAGGTAATTAATATAATAGATATTTTTTTATGTAAGAACCCCAGGTTGGGTAAAGGCCTCCTCCAAAGATATCCATTTATCTCGGTCCTGTGCTGTTTGGTTCCATTTCGGGCCAGCTGTTCTTATGATGTCATCTTCCCATCTTGCCAGTGGTCTCCCCCTGCTCCTTTTGCCATGAGGACCTCTCCACAGAGTTACTTTTAAGGTCCATCTCTGATCTTTTACACCCGTATTCTTAGTTCTAAACTCATGATTTACTCGACTCGACTCAACCTCACAGAGGTGTTTTGATATTCATAGTTGTAATTTTTGTCCTTACCTCAAACACTTTCCTCACTCGAGGAGAGTTGAGTCGAGTCAAATGTAAGGTTGATCGGCATCTACCTTGAGGAAGTTTTTATGTGATTGTTAGCTACAAAAGAAGTACTTTATTAATTTTTTATAATGTCTTTTGATAGTTTTATTGAATATATGTACGATAGTCGCGATAATTAGTCGTAAGGACTATCGTTTGCGCACGCACCGCACGCAGCGCACGCACCGCACGCAGCGCACGCACCGCACGCAGCGCACGCAGCGCACGCACCGCACATAGCACACGCAGCGCACGCACCGGACGCAGCGCACGCACCGCACGCAGACACGCACCGCACGCAGCGCACGCACCGCACGCAGACACGCACCGCACGCACCGGACGCAGAGCACGCACTGCACGCAGCGCACGCACCGATCATAGCGCACGCATCGCACGCAGCGCACGCACCGGACGCAGCGCACGCACCGCACGCAGACACGCACCGCACGCAGCGCACGCAGCGCACACAGCGCACGCAGCGCACGCACCGCACGCAGCGCACGCAACGCACGCAGCGCACGCACTTGACGCAGCGCACGCACCGCACGCAGCGCACGCAGACACGCACCGGACGCAGCGCACGCACCGCACGCAGCACACGCACCGCACGCAGACACGCACCGCACGCAGCGCACGCACCGGACGCAGAGCATGCACCGCACGCAGACACGCACCGCACGCAGCGCACGCACCGCACGCAGCGCACGCACCGCACGCAGCGCACGCACCGCACGCAGCGCATGCACCGCACGCAGCGCACGCACCGCACGCAGACACGCAGCGCACGCACCGGACGCAGCGCAAACACCGGACGCAGACACGCACCGCACGCAGCGCAGGCACCGCACGCAGCGCATGCACCGGACGCAGCGCACGCACCGGACGCACCGCACGCAGCGCACGCACCGCACGCAGCGCGCACGCAGCGCACGCACTGGACGCAGCGCGCACGCACCGGACGTAGCGCACGCACCGGACGCAGCGCACGCACCGCACGCAGACACGCAGCGCACGCACCGGACGCAGCGCACGCAGACACGCAACGCACGCAGCGCACGCACTCGCACTCGAACTCGTACTCGCTCTCGAAGTCGCACTCGCACTCGGACTCGAACTCGCACTCGCACTCGCACTCGAACTCGCACCCGAACTCGCACTCGCACTCGAAGTCGCACTCGCACTCGCACTCGGACTCGAACTCGCACTCGCTCTCGCACTAGAACTCGAACTCGCACTCGTACTCGCACTCGCACACGAACTCGAACTCGCACTCGCACTCGAACTCGCACTCGCACTCGCACTCGCACTAGCACTCGAACTCGAACTTGCACTCGCACTGACACTCGCACTCGAACTCGCACTCGAAGTCGCTCTCGCACTCGAACTCGCACTCGCACTCGCACTCGAACTCGCATTCAAACTCGCACTCGCACTAGCACTCGAACTCGAACTCGCACTCGCACTACAATCGCACTCGAACTCGCACTCGAAGTCGCACTCGAAGTCGCACTCGCACTCGCACTCGGACTCGCACTCGAACTCGAACTCGCACTCGCACTCGAAATCGCACTCGCACTCGCACTCGGACTCGCACTCGAACTCCCATTCGCACTAACACTCGCATTCGCACTCGCACTCGCAATTGCACTCGCACTCGCACATAAAAAAAATCGTCCATTATTAAGGTTAGCTAACGTCATAACAAACGAAACATTCCTCCAAACGATGACGTAATCCTTGAGTTTTACCTTGACTCGACTCATTCGAGGAACCTCGAGAATTCCTCAACCTGACAACTATGAATACCGATCTTGAGGTTCTTTCAAGTCATTCCTTGAGGCCTCCTCGAGTGAGTTTGAGTCGAGGGGCTTTTCGAGTTACGACTTAGAATATGGGTGTAAGTCTAGCCACGTGGCCTGCCCATTTCCATTTTAATTTTTGCGCATGGTTTAAGGCGTCAGTGGCTTTTGTTATTGATCTTATTTTGTCTAATTTTTTTATCTTAAGCATGCTGCGTTCAAGTCCTCGCTGGCAGGTGGTGATTTTGTGTTTTACTCTGGTCGTATATTTCCAAGTCTGACATCCATATGTCAACACCGGTATAAGGCTAGTGTTCATAATCCTAGTTTTTATATATGTAGGCATGTTACTTTTGAAGATTTCTTTTAGACTCCAGTATTTATTCCATGTTTGCTGTATTCTCCTTTCTACTTCAATTTCATTGTTTTTTCTGCCAAAACTAATTGTCTTTCCTAAGTAGATGTATTTTTCTGCATATTCTAGTGGATTTCCATTTACTATAATTGGTATTTTACTCCTGTTCGTCATTGTCATAGTCTTAGATAGATTAATTTCCAGTCCCACTTTTTGTTAAAGCCCGCCAACCCGCATTGGAGCAGTATGGTGGGTCTAAGCTCTAAATCCCTCTCTCCTACGAGAGAGGAGGCCTGTGCCCAGCAGTGGGACGTTAAAAGGCTGTAGTGGTGGTGGTGGATATCTCTCTTCTTTGCGATAATGCGGTAACAGTCACCATCACTGCTAACATGTGTAGAATTGTAAGCACCATTCCGAACCAGTGGTAGATTCATTTGACGATTCGAAAGCACTTGTAAAAGTTTATGTGAATAGAAAAAATACGTCTATTCTATTCGGCTTTGCTTCAGCTGTCCACAAGATAGTTAAACTACTTCTTGTAACATTTTGTTTTGAAAAGAGCAACTGCTGAGTTTCTTGCCGGCTCTTCTCAGCAGAACCAGCATTCCGAACCGGTGGTAGATTCTTGACTACGTGAAATAAACGATTTTGAATTTGAATTTTTGAATTTGACAAGACAAGACTGTGTCCAAGTTCCGACAGCATCCTGAACTAGTTTGCGAGTAAGATGGACTCGCCAATGATTGGACACAAATTTAATGTCTTGTAGAAGGTTGTTGCCTTCTTTACGCACAAATTTACGCATTAATTAATTATTTTTCTCAAGTACTGTAATAGTTTCTTTACATTAGTTATACCTGAATGTATCTAATTGTACTCTACTATAGCAAAATGAGCCACGGCCCACGATGCTCCAAATAAAGATGATTAAATATTGTAATTCCAAAAGCATATATCATAGATAAAATGAATAAGACTCCGTGGCATATATCTACTTATGTACAATTACATAGGTACCTACTAAATATTTCTAATATTTTCCCCAACGATTGCGTACTCGGTACTGGGAGCGGTAATTCCCTAATGTTTACCAAGTTCAAACAGCTATTCTCTATTATTTAATATTTGGTACTTTTGTATAGCTATAGACAAATACCTACCTTAAGAAAACTAGACTATGTGGGTATGTATATCCAGTGTTCTTAATGGCTTTTAGTGTCAAAGTACCTAGATGATGAGCAGACGATAGTCATATGAAATCAAAAGTCTGCGTAACGTGTGCACCAGCCCTAATAGGAAAATACATAGACGTAGGCATTAGGCTAAAAGTCAAAATATATTTGTAATCACAATATGAACTATGTAAATTAATTAACCATTAATTATTCCAGCAAATTCGCGATTGAAATATTCATGAATTCGGGGAAAAATTATAAATTATAATACCAACGGTTAGACATTGTTTGACCCTTTTTGAACAAAGATATCCGATGGTATTGAACTAGTGGGAACGGAAAACCTTTACGACTATTTACACACGAAATATAGAACCAGAACACACATTTATATACATAGATACGAGTATACATGTGCGTTTGTGTTGTTATAATAATATCACGATAAATAATTCGGGGTTTATCGAAGGGGCCGCATTCGCGATATCACGCGGGGTGACCATGATTTTAGTATGTGTTGCAAATCGATAATCTCTATACCTATAAAAATAGCGTTGTGACTGACTGACTGACAAACAGCACACAGACTACCAACAACCGGACAAACGGATCTCGAGATAGGAGGAAATATTCAGCGAGTACTTTTGGGGGAAATTTTGTCAGTACTTTTTGCGTGGTGGGCCATATAGAAGTCAACTCTAATAAGCTTTACGTTTAGGGACTATTAGTCACAGTTGACATAGCTACACATTAAAAAAATGATGATGCTTTTACTTTGAAATGTAAAGACACTTGAGAGTAAATTACCTTACTTGAGTGAGTTAACTTACTCTTATAGCCTGACCAAAATGTAAAAACCTCACCACGTTGCGGAGAACCAAATAACTATTCTACTGGCAACACTCTCTGTTAAATGTCATCTGTGACAATTAATGACGTTTCACATTGGATCGACTATACTTATGTCGTGTTGCGATGAAGAAACCTATAATAATGCCCTATAGTGGTGCCCTATAATTATGGTGATTAATATACGAGTAAGTGTATAACTCGTCCCGAGTATAGAAATATAATTGATGTAACAAGTATAAATTAAAAATTTAAAAAACCCCCGACATTCGCCATTTTGTGGCGGCGGCCATCTTGGATTTGCAATAATGCTATTTTACTTGTCAAGCCCTTTCATTTGATACCCATATTAAGGGAGTTGTGAAAAAATATGTAATCCGCCATTTTGTAGCGCCGGCCATCTTGGATCGATTTTCATCAAACATAGCTAACAACACTCTCGACTAATTCACCTTTCAAACAAAAAAAAACCGCATTCAAATCGATCCACCCGTTTGAGCGCTACAGGGGAACAGACAGGCACACACACACACACACACACACACGTCAAACTTATAACATCCCGTCGTTTTGCGTCGGGGGTTAAAAATAGCCTACCTCAAAGCAGCAGTTAATTCAAGTTAACTTTATTTAACTTCGTAACAAAGAAACGGGCAATTAGATGCCGCAAGTGGCAACAAGGAAGTCATGGCCACCCGACCGTCGCGTCAAATAGTAAAGCCAAGGTCAGCCACGCGCACACTCGCAAACTACGAAATCCTTGGCCGCGGTTAAAGACCCGCGGAAGTCGATCCGACCAGCGCGATAGACCCGCCGCGCCCGCGCCGCGCCGCGCCGCCGACCGACCCGCCGGCCGTGCGATTCCTCCTTTTTTCCGCCTTTGACAAGTTTGCGCTCGATGAGATCTTATTCCCTGTTGTATTCAAGAATACTCATTGCAATTTATGACGTCATACAAGACAGTTTTAGCACCTCACCTTACATTTACACATTCGCCTTGCGCCTTGCGCCTTTCATCACGCCATCTCGCGCCGTCAACTAACTTAAAGAGGAGTTTATTGTAAGATATGCTTAAATGCTTGACGACAATCATGCCTGATGGAAAGTATATATTATATGCCTAAGTTGGAACGCGCTTGCCTACAAAATGCCTATTCACTCTTGCCTTGAAGGTATCTACTATCTATCAATCAAACTCTGTGTGCTTAGTCTAAGATCGGAGCACTCGAAAACGAACTCGAAAACTATTGATCGAATCACAAGTGAATTCAGAGCAAAATGAACTCAAATACTCGTATTTTAAAGTCGTAATTCCATAGTTCGAATATGTATTTTACAACATTTCTGCTTGGGGCGCTCGTTGTGTTCGAATGGTGAATGTATTGGCGAACTCAAACCTTAATACAAGCCATTTTAGGTCTATTTTACTCTGAAATCGATCAATAGTTTTCGAGTTCGTTTTCGAGTGCTCCGATCTTAGACTAAGCACTCTGAACTTAAACTAATTATGTGTGTCAGTGGTTTGTCAGTTTTCCGTAAAAATTAGGTACAAATTATGTAGTTTCAAAGTTACACGGGCTCAAAGATTTGTCTGTGAATCTTTGAAACCTGGAAGCGTTCAAAGGTGATTTGGATTTCTCTTGGTGTCAACAACGATGGCGCGAGACGAGACGTCTCGCGTAAGTTGTGCGTAAATCTGTCATTTTGAATAGGACGAGAAAAGGATGGATGTTTGGCAGTTGCTTTTCCGTCCATACTACAGAACAGAATTAGGCATAGTAATTAACGTTAACTTGAAAACTTACACTAGGCGCTCGCGTAAATTCCTAAATGCAAGTAATCAACGGGAATTAAAACTAGCTAAGAACAACTTTCAACTGTTTTGTTTTAAATAGTGTTTATAAAAAAAAGAGTCAAGAAATCTCATCTTATTTTTCTTGTCTCGAGTTGTGCAGTTTCATTGAATCAGTCGGTCAGTCAGTCAATGCGTAGGTATTTATAGGCACAGAAGAAGCGGGTCTGCGTAAGCGGGTTACGGCTTTATGTCATCATGTCAGGCGGCCTTCAGTTTTAATGTTTATGTAAATCACGTGAACAACTTAACAAGTTTGCTATGCGATGTTACGAGTTACGACTTACGACATCTTTCGCTATTATAGTTTAATAATAATAGTTTAATTTGTATAACTGGTTTGTTATAAATTGATTATTGGCATTTCACAGTATTTTAGCAAAGTTAAATAGTGCTAATTCTGGTACACATATGGAACTTAACTAAAACAGCACTAAGCTATCCTTTTTCGTAAGATTATGAAAAGAGTGGTACTATTTTTAGACCTGTTCATTTAGAGTAGAGATGAAATGGTTACATTTTTAAATAATATACATATTTATCAAATTGTATGCGCTTCGCGCAAAAACTACTACAGGAATTAAGATGACACTAAGTAATATTCCAAACTTAATCTTAAAACCCTGAAAACCTTTATTTAAAGTTTCCTAAGAATATGTAACGCCACAGTTTTTCATATACGAGTATCTAGGTAGGTATATCCAAATCCTGAGGGAAAGGAAAATCGTCGAAAACGAGCCACGAGTTTGATTTGATTTGTTAACGAAATTTTTCCTTAATATTGATTGGACTATGTATAACTACAAATTCTTTAACTTCCCAGAATTTAGAATTGGTTTTAGTGATAATGTAACTACAACTAGGAGACAAAGTTTCGCAGCAAAAATAAAAATTATTTGAGATAAACTTTGAGTGTTATAATAATAACGATTGACCCCTAGGAGACTAAAAGAATAATTGATAAGTTTATTATCTAGGTAGGTACAATAATATTATGTGCAAAAAGATACAAACCCAATAATGAGTCAGTCAGATATTTAGTCAACATAATATAGGCTACAAAATCTATTACTATAGCGAAGTTCACAAAACTTTTCTTTAGTAAAATGAGTCATGTCATTATCTTAAGTTGAATAATAGTCTTACTAAGAAATATCAAGTCATCAAATCCAGTAAATAGAACTTCCAAAATATGTGTCGTTCAAATTTTAAACCTCTTCTTTTGAAGATTGTCTTCATTTGTATTTCTAACACAAGCTTCCATGTATAATATGGAATGCAAAAAGGAATGTTAATCGAGTTTAATTTAATTTATCAAATAGAAAGTCTGTAAAACTGAACTTTACATTGTACCTATGTGTTGGCTTTAAACGAAAATAATTGAATTATTTCTAAGATCATAATGTTTCGTCCGATTTTTTTAGATCAGCAATTGTTCGATAGCAATAACCTCAATTATAATAAGGTGCAGCTCAATCATAAAAAAAATATTGTAGTATAATGATGACTCTATCGTTTTTGATACAATAAGTACCTATTTACCAGAAATTGCTTAACCATTAGAACGTGGTGAAGCAATTTTAAGTATTTATTTTATTGTGCAATTCACACACGTCTTGTAAACTCATAACAGTTTCAAATACCTTCAAGTAATTTATATTCATTACATTCTAATGATTAGAAGATGAGATAATATTTTTGATTGCAAAGAAAATATAAGCGCCGAAGAAGATTATGTACCGCTGTTACAATATATTCTATAACAGAGAATTTATAATAGCTTATAGAAGTTTTTACTCTTTTGTTAAGCAAGGAACCATACAACATCCGCAAATCGCTCCGCTCGCCGCACCGCTAAAAGTTGTGCGGACCCTATACATTTTCGTCATATCTGTCTGTCTGTTTGTACATCTACTTTTCTGTATGTCATAGCATTTGTCATCTTTAATACTACTTAGTTCAAGGATAAAATGTGTCAAAAACTTACCTTAAAACTTTACGCCTGTTATTAGGATGTAGTTTTGAAGCCATGACGGGATCGATGGCCTTCAATTTGAAATGTAATTCTTCATTTGTAAACTTACTTTCATTGTCTACATCTTCCTTTAACGTTTCTATATCTATAATTTTGTTTTCTTCATCTTTTGGTGCAGTTTTACTATCCTTTATTTCAGATTCTGGCGTCAAATCAACTTCAGCTTTAGAAAAGTTATCTTTTATATCTTTGGAGTTGTTATCTTTTGCTTTAGATTCTGATGTTAAAACTTCAGATACGTCTTTAGAATCACCACATTTATTAGCAAATCTCTTATTAACTCCTTCACTTATGAAGTCAGTTTCATCAAAATCTCTCTTCCTTTTACTTTTATCCCAGAGTAGTTCGTTAGGGTCGTAGGTGTGTTCGACAAGTATCTGATATACTATTGATTCTATGTAATAGTTCGTGCCACCCACTATTATGGGTATTTTTCCCTGCTTTATTAAATTATCAATCTGGTTTAAAGGGTTAAGAAAAATATAGCAAGAAAGATTTAGCACCAAGGACTAAACTGACAATAAGTGGCTACTCTTAACAAGTGGTTTAAAAAGGAATACTAAAATTACTCTAGCGGCACGCTATGATGGCCGGTTTGACGTTTGTCCGCTCATGAAGTTCCGTATTAATTGATAACGACTTTGAAGGAAATAATTGTATTACTTTATTGACGATAGTGATGTGCAGAGATTCATAAATTTTATCGAATGTAGTTTCTCATGAAGTTCCGTATTAATTGATAACGACTTTGAAGGAAATAATTGTATTACTTTATTGACGATAGTGATGTGCAGAGATTCATAAATTTTATCGAATGTAGTTTCTCATGAAGTTCCGTATTAATTGATAACGACTTTGAAGGAAATAATTGTATTACTTTATTGACGATAGTGATGTGCAGAGATTCATAAATTTTATCGAATGTAGTTTTAGGTTTAGGACTCAAAATTTATTTATTAAATTGATTTCTTAAATGTATACAAGTGTAGAAAAATCAGTTTGCACCATTTAAGGGGTGAATGTACTTGTGAATATGAACAATTTTCACTATGTGGACAAACCTCTGAAATCGCAAAAAAATATCAATAAATTTTTAAAAATGGAATCTAATACGATCGTCACATAGGATCGCTGGCTAGCACAACTACTACCTCCGGCAAACTCGCGTCAATGCTCAATGCAAAACAAAGCAGTTTCGAATTGACGTTGCTTCGAAAAGTATAAACTGTCAGTGCAATGCGATTGTGATATAGTTTTGACCTGGCTTTGGATTTCAAATATTGATACTGCATTACTGTTGACCCTTGCTCGTTAATTTGGACTCTGTTCAAGCCCTTTGTTGTGGATTTCGTCGATATGACCGAACGTACGCAGAGAACTGTTCTAAATAGTCAGACACGTGAGTTCGTAATACGCCTTCGTAACTATTTCGATCGTGAAGCTCAAAATGGAGGGCCAATTTTACCTATAACGTCAGTGGTTGAACGCGTAGCTGATGCGCTTAATATTGGACAACGAACTGTTAGACGGATAACTAAAAAAAAATATGGCGAGACTGGCACAGAAGAAAATAAACTTCACACACCAAAAAAGAGAAAACGAGCAAAACCAGTCGTAGGCATCGATAGCTTTGATGCCGATGCTATCCGAAGACATGTTTACGGCTACTATTTACAGAAGGAGTATCCAACAAGAAAAAAGTTGGTGCATTCACTGAAGGAAGCTGGATTATTCTTCGGTGGGGAAAGTTCTTTAACGAAGATTTTGAAGACCATTGGATTTCGATACAAAAAATGTAACAAACGCAAAATATTGATGGAAAGATTTGATATAGCGATGGCAAGGTATACTTTTTTACGGCAAGTGAAAGAAATCAAAAATTGGCAAAATGTTGTGTTCTTGGATGAAACATGGCTTAATGCTAACCATACTGTAGGCCGTTCTTGGAACGATGACACAGCAGCATCTACTTCCAAAGTTCCTGTAGGAAAAGGATCGCGACTTATAATTTGTCACGCCGGAACCATCAACGGGTTTGTCGAAGGTTCTCTCATGGCTTTTGCGTCAAAAACCACTGGAGACTATCATGAAGACATGAATGGAGAAAAGTTTACTGAATGGTTTACCTCAATGTTGTGTAGCCTCCCTGAACCATCTATTATAATTATGGACAACACCCCATACCACTCGATGCAAATTGACAAGCCACCTGCCCAATCCCAAAAGAAAGCTGATATCGTCGCATGGCTTCGTAAAAATGGCGTAGATGCAAACATGAATATGTTAAAAGCGGAATTAGTACGTCTTTTAAAAGAAAACAAACCAACCAAGATCCGATACGTCATTGACGAAATAGCATTAGAACATGGGCACAGAGTTATACGGTTACCGCCTTACCATTGTGAGTATAATGCGATTGAGTTGGTGTGGGCTCAAATTAAGGGATATGCTGCAAGACACAATACAGAACCCCCATTTACCACAAAAAAAATGCTAAAATTATTAGAAGAAGCTTGTGAACATGTGACTAAAGGAGACTGGGAAAAGGTTGTGAATAGAACTGTTAAATTAATAAGGGAAGATTATGAAAGAGATGTGAAAATAGATAATATTATAGAAAACGAACATATAATTATTAATGTATGTGATGATAGCAGTGACGACAGTGAAAATAGTAGTATGGACGAATCTGATTAATTATGGCCTTTTGTGGCACCTTTTTTGGTATCTTTTGTATTCATATGTTTCTTGTGTGCATATAAAGTATGTATATTCATTTTCGTTCAAATATTCAGTTCGTTCAAATAAATTAAATAAACATATACATTTTTGTTTTATTAAACCTATTTAATCAGGTACAAAAACAAAACTTAATTGTTTTTTGTTCGAGAATAAATTGACATTCCACATCACTATTGTAATGTGTCAAACCGGCCATCATAGCGTGCCGCTAGTGTAGTTTGCTATAAAACACCAAAGTCACACTTTAATTGATTTGATTGAGTTGTGTGTCAACATAGCCGAAGTATACTAGGATGTGTCAGCGTGAAACTAGAGGGTTTTCTGGTGCTGTGACTTGCGAGGTAGTCGTGCTTGGTTGTTTGGCTTTACTGCATGTCTAGCACTTAGCAGTAGAACGGCGGGCGGTGGATTGTTGTAATATACAGATTTTTCTGGTTTGACGGATTTATAGCGAAGTAAGTCTCTTGTTCCTTGTGTATCATATATTTTTACATAATAACGACTGCCTCAATACAACAAGCACCCCTGAACTCTATTAGTACAAATTCGCTGGACTGTGTATCTTTATAGACGACGTGACAACTAAGCAATTTGACTATCACCATTTTAGCGCTGATTGCTAATAGACCAAGATCCCAGTTCGATCTGACATAACTTACTTTCGGAAAGATGAAACCTTAGGCTCTCAGTAGTGTCTAATTTGCTTTGAATATCTGTGTAATTGTGGAGTTCGTAAGTGGGGTACTTACGGAGATATCAAGCGTGAAAGGTGACAAAAAATAAGAGTAACTTAACTTACTTTCACATGGCAGATTTTTATATATATATTGTAGAATATCACTCCAAACCACTACCCACAGTATCAGACACTTTCCATGGGCCAGAACTTTTATCAGACGCTTTAAAGCTCCACAAAAATTAAATGAACTTACTTATTTTTAGATGTCTGATTTTTAACCCCCGACGCAAAAACGACGGGATGTTATAAGTTTGACGTGTCTGTGTGTTTGTGTGTGTATGTTCCCCTGTAGCGCTCCAACGGGTGAACCGATTTGAATGCGGTTTTTTTTGTTTGAAAAGTAAATTAGTCGAGAGGGTTCTTAGTTATTTTTGATGAACATCGATCCAAGATGGCCCCCGCCACAAAATGGCGGATGTCGGGGGTTTTTAATTTTTAATTTATACTTGTTAAATATGTAACTAAGACAACTATCATAAAGTTATATTTCATCAGTCAGACAAATTGTAATGACCAAACATCCGCTAATCACAAAAAATAATTCAACCGTGAGTATGAGCGCAAGAGCATTATGCATGTGTTTCAGAGATAAACAAAGACTAATTTTCATGTAATGATGAACAAACGTGAAGAAATATCAGCGAGATTTTATGCAACAACAAGATATTTTCAAAGTAATACAATTTTTTTTTGTGAAATTTATAATGTTCCTGACATACTCGACGTTGATACTGCTCGGCTTCAGTTGTTTTATATAATTACTCCGTATCCGATGTTAACGAAGAGTTCAATAAAAAAAATTAAAAAAATTCGATGCAAACAATTTACCACCATGCAAAACTGAATTATATCAACAATTTCTTCGAGCTAATTATATTGCTAGCATATGGAATAAAGCAAATAAAAAACAACCAACTATTCTCACTCCCGAAAATAATGGGTGGATGTTCGAAGAAAACCAGTATCATTTCCATTGGTTTGACGGTGACCAATTACCAGGATTCGTTAGTGAATCACTTCAAGAATCAGGTACTGTACATTGTCTTCAGGGTTACAATTTATCAGGTATATTTGTAGTTTTATTTATTTTTTAATTATTTTATATTTTTTTTGCAGAAGAAGCTGCCAGTAACGACCACATATCTGATAATGATGATGATGATAATACGAATGGGCAGTACCATGATTGGCTTAATGATGAAAATTTGAATGATTATTATGATGATGAACAAGATGAATAAGATACAATCAAATAGTTTCATTAATTAATCATAGTGAAGTATTTTTCTGTTAATTTTGTTTTAATTATCATTTTTAAAATAAAATAAAATTCCTAATAGAACAAAATTGTTTTGAAAAAATATTTGCCCCAAATATATGTGATAAATTATTTTACTTTAATAATTAATTATTTATTTCTAGAGAATGCCCGCGGCTTCGCCCGCGTGAATTTCGGTTTTAAAGAAATTCCGAGGGAACCATAGATTTCCGGTTCCCGTTCCCGCTCCCTTTTCCAACCTTTGTACCTACTATCAAGAAAGTTCATTATAGTAATCTACCTATAGCTGTAGCTATAGATTTCGGTTTTTAAAAATCCCGTGGGAACTGTGCATTTTTTCAGGATAGAAATGGCCTATGTTTTAAGTCAGGGCATAATCTATCTCCATTCAAAATTTCAGCCAAATCGGTTCAGTAGTTACGGCGTGATTGAGTAACAAACATCCAAACATCCACACTTTCACATTTATAATATTATTATAGTAGGATAATCTTAATAAAAAAGCTTATATTATTCAAATAGAGATGCCAAAATACAGTGTTTTTAAAATACTTAAATATACTTTGTTCAGAAACACATGCATACTTATAGTAGGTACCTCGCGCTCATACTCACGGTTGAATAATTTTTGGAATTAGTGGATGTTTAGTCATTACAATTTGTCTGACTGATGAAATATAACTTTATGATAGTTGTCTTAGTTACATATTTAACAAGTATAAATTAAAAAAAACCCCGACATCCGCCATTTTGTGGAGGCGGCCATCTTGGATTTTCATAGTGCTATTTGACTAGTCAAATGAAAGTATTTGATACCCATATTGAGGTATTTGTGAAAAAATATGTAATCCGCTATTTTGTGGCGGTGGCCATCTTGGATCGATTTTCATCAAAAATAGCTAAGAACCCTCTCGACTAATTTACTTTTCAAACAAAAAAAATCCCATTCAAATCGGTTCACCCGTTGGAGCGCTACAGGGGAACATACACACACAAACACACAGACACGTCAAACTTATAACATCCCGTCGGTTTTGCGTCGGGGGTTAAAAATCAGACATCTAAAAATAAGTAAGTTCATTTAATTTTTGTGGAGCTTTAAAGCGTCTGATAAAAGTTCTGGCCCATGGAAAGTGTCTGATACTGTGGGTAGTGGTTCGGAGTGATATTCTACAATATGTATATAAAAATCTGCCATGTGAAAGTAAGTTAAGTTACTCTTATTTTTTGTCACCTTTCACGCTTGATATCTCCGTAAGTACCCCACTTACGAACTCCACAATTACACAGATATTCAAAGCAAATGAGACACTACTGAGAGCCTAAGGTTTCATCTTTCCGAAAGTAAGTTATGTCAGATCGAACTGGGATCTTGGTCTATAAGAAAAGATCCCAATACAAAGGTATTGGGATCTTTTCTGTTTCTTTTTGGGTGCGGTGCTTTATATCGTTATTTTGAATGGCACAGCCGGCACTTGTGTTAATCGAGGTCAGTGGGAAACAGTAAAATGTCGGCAGTGCAGTGGACATGCAGTTCTAGTACGTGCAATTTGCGTGCCGTTTGCGTCTAGTGCGTCGAGTACGGGTACACAGTGTGAACTGCATGCGGGTAGCGCAGTGAGTCGGCAGTCGCGCGACGCGCATCATTATTACATACTGCAAGCAGTTTGACTTGGCTTCAATCCACGTGCAGACCAGGCAGTCTGCAGTATAGTATAGTCATCAGTATAAATAGAGTGACCATTTGGACCTAGATATATGGATGCGCGGAAAATATTTTCTGCCAAATCTTGAGGTCCGCCCACATGCGTAATTAAGATGTACACTGACAGAAAAATATTATTTGTCGCTTGCAAGCAACTCGCTTGTACGAGATAGGACATAACATTATGTCATCTCTCGTTTAATCTATGAGCAACTCTTAGGTCTGTACGTAATGCATTTCACATTATTAGTCAGAATTTTTACATAATTTTTGTCTAATGGCACCTTATTCGAATGTCTCATGATGGGTAGTACTTACATCAAACATATTATGCAAAGCTTAAGCTGTTTAAGTTGTCAATGACCGGTAGAGTTGCAAATCCAAAACTTTTTACTGCTACGTCTATACATTTGCTGTAAATGAATAAGACTATACCTACTACTCTACTATAACTACTCCATATATCAAATGTTGAAAATTGCAAACGCCGAAAACCGAAGCCAAAGCAGACATTTGAGCAAATAATTACAAAACAAATATTTTATAATTTATACCTTCAACAAATTGGCGTTCATTATATTATAATATATTATTACTGGAATCGTATCGCATTCCATACGAAAGACGAAATTTAGAACTGTTGTATAAACACCGGCAAGCGAAGAAAGGACTCGATAGTTACACGAGACGACGACGATACGATAGCGACACAAAAGTTATCAAAATTGGTATCAGAAAAGAGCAAAGCAAGAAAAGATTTGCGAAGGTCTAATAAAATTGTCATCATGACCAATGACCACTTTTGTCACGCAGCAGGCGATACGAGAGCTAAGTTCCGTATTTCTCTAAGCGATCAGGAATAAGAAGATCTGTAGAAGAACCAGAGTAATCCATATAAGCTAAACAAGTCACAAAGAAGAGCCACAACAGCTAAAGGTGGTGGAATGGCGACTTCACACCGAAATGTGAAGTGTTGGCAGTATACTATATCCAGCAGTGGACGTCAATCGACAGATGAAGAAGTAGAGGAAGATTTTAATTTTAATAATTAAACCACCTTCTAACTTCACTAAGCAGAAAAGGAAAGGAAGATATTTAATTAAGTCACGACCAGACAGGATTTATTTTTGTCGTACAGTTATTGAACGCTGGCTCGGTTGTTGTAAAAAAATGTCAAAGCTTTATCTTTGGTAACGTACCTACTTGACAAATTAACGCCACTGGCAATGTGACTTCTTCCGATCCCGATTAAATAAAGATCTCCTTCGTCCAAGAATCTATTTTTTACTGTTTCTGTCTGTGATTTAAACCCGAGGGTTACGTAACAAATGAAATCTAGATGGTATGATATTTTTCGTACTTCCAATATCGTTGCAATAGCGGACGATCACTTTGAAATATGTATACTTTAAAGCTATTTAATAATTTAAACCTCTGTTTCAGTATCGTAAATGGCATTTTAAATTATATTCTTAGTAGAAAATCCGAAAAGCATTATTGGTGAAAAAGTCCCCTGCGAAGCCGAAAACACTCATATCATCAGCATCTTCTATAAGATGTTCATAAACTTGACATGTATTAGGGATTACTTGTCCTACTTAAGATAGAATTGAGTTCACAGGTTGACGTGACGCCTGTGGCCGAGTCGAATATACATAAATAAAGATCTGCTAGCTCTGAAGTACAATTTAGCATGAGTTAAAAAAACCCTTAATCATATAACGTGGTTTTGATTGTGAGTAATTTAAAACCAATATAGTAAGTAATCATAAAGGATACAATTTTGCTGGCCCTGGCTCTGAAGTCAACGACGGTGAACATCTGGTGGGGCTCCAGAATGTCAACCAAATGATGCGGCACCAGCTCGCGTTCCTGCTTGGACGCCTTCGCTGTCACGATGTCCAGACCTTTGTAGATCTAAAACAAGGGAGATTTTTTTTATTCAACTTCAAATTAGCCCATGACTGCAATCTCACCTGATAAGTGACGATGCAGTCTAAGATGGAAGCGGGCTAACTTGAAAGAGCACACCCCTGATCGGTTTCTACACGACATCGTAGACATCATATGTGAAGCTCAAAAACAGATTTCGCTCACTAAGCGAAAAAAAACAGGTCACAGCGCGTTATAGCATCTTTGACTCATCTAGATTAATGTACGTATCTCCTTTCCAATCTTTTCTATTTGTTGCCTTATCTAAGCCGCTGTATTGTCACATTGTGTCCCCATCTTTTGAATTGTCTTTCCCTCCTCCTATTTTCTTCCCTGGGACAGTAACACACTAATTGTTTTGCTCCATTTACCCTCAAACCCAATGGTGTCCCATCCAGACCTTTAGTGTTAATTAAATCTGAAATTCCACGCTATTTCAAGGCATCGCCTACGCCGTTTCACGTGACGTGCTCTCAAAATTAATATGAGCCCGCTTGATCTATAATTTCTATAGGCTCATGAATATTTAAACCCACAGCGCTCAGTCCGTTCACACCTCGCGTCCCTGTTACATACATTTCATCATACGTTTTACACACCTTAACATAATTGTCACATTGGCTTATTCAAAGAGCAAAGAGTACAGCCTCGGTGATTTCTCCGCCTCGCCGCTTTTGTTTGTTATTGCGAAGGCAGACGCGATCGATGTATGAAGCGGGTGCAAAAGCCGACGCGATCGGTGTATGAAGCGGGACAGGACTTACCATTATAGATTTTACTGGGCGAATTGATCATTTGATCAATTCCAATATGATGAAACTAGAGGATGCCCGCGACTTCGTCCGCGTGGATTTAGATTTTTCAAAATCCCGCGGGAACTCTTTGTTTTCCCTAAGCTCCTTTGAGCTCTTAATGTTAAAAGTCGCTCATTAAAATGGAACTACAGTAATGAGTATCAATTTTTAATAGCTCTTTACATCACTAAAGTTTTCCCAGTGGAAGTCTCATCTCATCAAAATCAGTCCAGCATTTCGGAGACCGACAAACACAAATTTTAATGTACCCCAGAACCCCAGATGATAATCCGGACGTTAAAAGGTTCCTGTGCAATCCGGGTTCCATATATGCACATCAACAATGTCTAGGGATATTTTGTATAAAGTTCTGAAACTCGAAAAATATTAATCGGTTTTAAATTATTTTAATGAAAGCTTATTTTGTAGACCATATTAAATGATTCTAAATTTGAATTTGAAAAAATAAATTGAAAACAAATGATTTGTGCGGCATAATTGTAGCGAAGTTCGAAAGTTTCAATTGACCTAACCCAGTTTTTGGTATATTTTTGTATCAAATGAAAGTTTCAATGAAAATTATTGGTTAATTTCTAATTTATGCAACTGTATGCATCATGCAGAGGCGCCATTTAACAAGAGACGAAATGTTAAGGGCAGTAGGTACGCTCCAAACTGGGGCTCCTCAACGAAGTATTGCCGAGGCGATTGAAACAAGAAAAAACGTGATATCAAGGTTGTGGTCACGTTATTGCACCACTGGTGAAGTGGCTGAACGGCACCCAGGCGAGAAGCGCATAACCGCCCGAAGACAGGACCGATTTTCGCAAATGACCGCGAGAAGATAACCAAATGCTACAGCCATGCAGTTGGTTTAAAGGCTCCAGTCAGACCACCATTTGCTTGTCAGTGACGAAACTGTGAGGAGAAGACTGCACGAGGCTAACCTTCATGCTCGCAGGCCGCTTCGTACTCCAGCACTACGCAGAGGAAATCGTGGACGAAGATTACAGTGGGCTCGCGAACATTTGCTCTAGGAAGATAACTAGTGGTCTGTAGTGCTGTTTACCGATGAGTCCCGATTCGAATTTCATCCTGATTTACGAAGAGTACGTGTATGGCGAGCTCCTGGTCGTGACAACCGTCTGCGACACCGTCAGGAAGTCCAGCCATACCACGGCAAACAATTATGGTTTGGGCGGGAATTCGTATCGATGGAAGAACAGATCTCGTTTGGATCAGAAACACCATGACTTCTGAAAAATACCGTAATCAGGTGCTAGCACCAATAATCTATCCCCATCGACTGCAAATGGACCAAGTTTTCACGCTCATGCACGACAAAGCCCGTTCGCACACTGCGCGAGTGGTGACCAGCTGGCTACAAGAGCACGATGTGTCGATCTTAGACTGGCCCGCTCAATCACCAGACCTAAACCCCATAGAGCACGCATGGGACATGCTCCAAAGAAGGGCTTTGAGGAGTTTTCCTCCGAACATTGCGACTGCAAAGCAACTTTTTTTGCATCTTAGCAGGACCTGGGACAATATCCCACAGCAAGACTTTGATAACTTGATTCAAAGCATGAAAAGCCGTTGTAGGACCGTGGTTAACGTCCATGGGTGGTTTACTGACTACTAATTTTAAATAATTTTTCACGTAACTGCAAAAAACCTGATAATTTTGCTAAAATTATATTTTTTCTTAAAAAGACATCTATCCTTAAGTTTACCATCATTTCACTTTTTGTCTTTATTTCAATAAAAAATTATTTACACAAAAAAACTAATTCTGTTTTATTCTAAAAGATAGTCTGATAAATAGGCTTTACAAAAATATATACATATTGTATGTTAGTTATAACCAATTTTGAATAAATTGAGAAAATCAGAATATCCCTAGACAGTGTTGATGTGTGTAAATGAATATGTGAGTGTTGTTCATGTGTTATACTTTTTAACCGAATTCAAAAAAGGAGATTATCAAGTCGAGATGTACATAGACAATATGTAATATTATTGGAACCGCATTATATTCACATTTCTACTGTGTTATTCGGCTAAGGCGTTATTATTTTTATCGAACAAAAAAAAAACTAACATCCAACATATTAATCTTTACCAGAAACACGCGTGATTCAATCACGAAAGGGTCAAATGTTCTGTATATAGTCTGATACAGTTTCCAAATTATAAGGTCAAAGTCACGAGGTTATCAGACGTCATGATGACATTCTACTAAGAGTAGTCGCAAACGACCGATAAAATTGGTCGGTTTCGTTCCGATTTAAGTCAGCTAAATGGAACAAAGGACATGTACTTTCAACGCAGCTCAGGGCTCAAAAATCGAAGTAAATTAATAATACCAAATATTGCCGTCTTGATACGATTTTTGACAGAGAGAGAAAGAAGAAACGTTAACACAAACACCAGTCGGCGTAAAAGCGGTCATTACTTCTCAGCATCTACAGCGCTGTCCAAGAAAACTAAGGCTGGTTTTAGTGTTACGCTGAATATCAGTGCCCACGCGCTTCTGTCTTCAATGAGCGATTTAGTGTTGCGTTGAAGAGCGTCGGCGCTGAGCGGTCGGCGTTATTATAAAACACTTCTATAGCAAACATACATATTGGCCTGTCAGCGCCGACGATCAGCGTGACTCTAAAACCAGCTAACTATTACTGGGTAACGTAGCGACATTAACAGCCTTCGCACACTGGGCCACTAGTTGCGGTGACTAGTGGCCGCCACAAGTCGCGGAAGAGATTTTTCATACATTTTCTTGTGACTCGAACGCGGCCACTCGAGCGCTCAGTTTGCGGCGGTACCATATAAGATGTATGAAAAATCTCTCCCGCGACTTGTGGCCGGTCACTAATTGTCGCAACTAGTAGCCCAGTGTGCGGGGGCTTTCACTCCTCCCGGCAATTAACGCCCGCGCCCGCAAGGTGAAATACCTACGCCTAGTTATATTACATATAGCGTACGTATACGTATATGGTATTTGTCTTGCTCTATTACGTGTAAACAACAACGCTTTAAGTACGTAAATCGAGTACGGTTTGTTATAGTAGGTCGCTTGCATTGATACCTACATAAGTACTCAATGGTCGCTTGTATGAAGTGTCGGGGGTTTGCCGCCACTGACGGATGAAAAATCGGTCTCCGACAAAAAGCCATCGTCTGCGTTAGATCTTTATTTCCTGTGTTCGTGGAAGACAAGAATGAATGAATGAATGAATATGTTAGCGATAGTAATTTCCTTTAACGTATCAAGATTGAAGTTTAACCCGATTTAGGCCTCATCAGTCTACGGTAATTATTTCAAATTAATATGATGGATATATAGAAACATACCTACCTAATATATAGTTCCACACATAATATTATGTACCTACCCGGCGTTATTATGTGCCTGAGCGTTTGTAATAATGTGGGTTTGATTTTGCGGCAGTAATGTGTCAGACATCATATTATTATGGTCAGCGGTGGACCATCGATCATAAATACAGGAGTCACCTTCCCTGTCTCGAAAAGTTTGAATGTATGCTTAGTCTCAGTTTGCATAGTTCGAAAACTATACTAAATACTACTTACTGATCGAAACACAATGTCTTCAGAGTAAAATGGACCTAAACTGGCTTATTTTATGGTTTAAGTTCGCCAATATATTCAGCATTCGTTTACAGTCAGGCGCCCCAAGCAGAAATGTTGTAAAATAAATATTCGAAGTATTGAATTACTACTACAAAATAAGAGTTTTTGGGTTCGTTTTGCATTACATAATACAGTTTTTCGATACGTATTATTTGGTAAAGTTTTAGAGGTGCGCAAACTCAGAATAACTATATCTACAGAAGTGAGTAGTTAAGATTCCTCTGTCTTTAATTTATTACAATGTTAGTTTTCAAACTCTATCTTATCATCTTCGGTGTCGTTTTACGTAAATGAACCCAATAAATATATCTACATCCGAAAAAATCGTCAAGATAAACTATCGAGGGGTCAGGAGGTGGTCCAAAATAGAATTTTCCGTCTGCGCGCAAGATCAAATGTGTCACCTCGCTGAGAGCAGTGGGCTTATAGTTGGGACATTACACTTATAGTGCGAACCGAGTCATAAATTATTTTTATCGGTCTTCTCGCTCGCACTTACAGGCCTTATGGAACTGGAACCTGTTTCTCTGGTGTTGTGTGTAACAATAATAAAGGATTTTTCGACAGTCGATCACAGGTTATAAAGAGCGAGGGAGAGCCCTCACAACCATATTATGATCGTAATGTTTTATGGCTGAGTTCGCACGTTTGTAATGCCCCAAATGTGTGTGTGCGTGCGTGCGGGCGTGCGGGCGTGCGTGCGTGCGTGCGTGCGTGCGTGCGTGCGTGCGTGCGTGCGTGCGTGCGTGCGTGCGTGCGTGCGTGTGTGTGTGTCTGTCAGCGGTCAAACGGATGAACCAATTTAAATGCGTTTTTTTTTGGTTGAAAGGTGCCACAAAATGACGAATTAGGTACATACTTTTTTCACAACTATCTCAATATGGGTATCAAATGAAAGGGCTAGGCTAATACAATAGCACTATGCAAATCCAAGATGCTCTCCACCGCAAAATATATGACGAAATAAGCCGGGCGATTTTGATGAAACTTGCACTATTTCCTAAGCTGAAGTAAATTTTGTATGTTTGTTTGGAAGCTTTTTCATCGTAATATGTGAATATATTGCGGTTCCAATAATAATATTACATAACTATGTATATGTATACTATGTATATAAAAAGCTGTGATAGCCTAGTGGTTAGGACGACCGACTTCTAATCGGAGGTTGTGGGTTCGATCCCGGGCACGCACCTCTAACTTTTGGGAGTTATGTGCGTTTTAATTATTTAAATATTATCACTTGCTTTAACGGTGAAGGAAAACATCGTGAGGAAACCTACATACCTGAGAGTTCTCCATAACGTTCTCAAAGGTGTGTGAAGTCTGCCAATCCGCTTGGCCAGCGTGGTAGACTATGGCCAAAACCCTTCTCATTCTGAGAGGAGACCCGTGCTCTGCAGTGAGCCGGTAATGGGTTGATCATGATGATCATGATGATGTATATGTATAATATTGTGAATTAATAACCTTCTTTTTTTGAAGTCGGTTAAAAAGTTTTCAGTTTCTACGCCATTACGCCATACATAAATCGACAGTTTAGCATTGGCAGTTCGTAAAATAAATAAAATATGACCAAAATTATCTAAAATATCTCCCGCCAGTAGGTAGGTACATATTATATCGCATTAATGAATTAATGTATAATAAATGAGAAACAACAATCTAATCTCGATTATTATAATTTAGCATCCCTGGAGGCCCTTCGCCAGACTGAACTATTTAGCGACGATAGTGATAATATGAAACATCCTTAGAGTGAAGGAAAAACTATAGACTAATACGGCGCGGCAGAATATGAAGCTAGGACGAAGAAAGTAATTCTGAAAGTATGCTAATCTCGTGGCTGTCTGTGGCGCTTATACGAATAGATAGCAGCAGCACTGAATACACGCGAGCGCAACGTATTTTTCAGTACATAAATACCTGAAGGACATTGTTTCCAATAATTGCGTTGTATAAAATCTCTACATTAGCCGCCAACCCGCATTGGAGCAGCGTGGCGGGTCTAAGCTCTAAATCCCTCTGTCCTATGAGAGAGGAGGCCTGTTCCCCGCAGTGGGACGTAAAAAAGGTTGTAGTGGTGGTGGGATATAATCTCTGAAATAAACTACATTGACAGTAATACTATTTTTTCCTGCAGGGTACATTGTGAAAAGGATAACACTTGAAACCTATCAATTATTTAGTTTAGAGATGTTTTACAACAGAAATGGAAGCTATTTCCTTTAATTAGCAGAATTAGACGAATTATACTATAGTACACATCGACTACACTGAACGCATCAAAGGAATGCGGATGACGATGTTATTACGAGCCACATTTATGCGGCTAGTAAAGAGTGTAAGAATAACATTATTGGCATTTTCAGTACTAAAAAATGCGATGCTTAGGACCTGTTTCACCACCTTCTGATAAGTGTCGGATAGCCTAAACGTAAGTTTTGTCACTTTCTTACTTTATGTCAAATGATAAAGACAAAAGTTGTGAATAAGCTATCCGACACTTATCAGAAGGTGGTGAAAGAGGCCCTTAGTGTGCGTGCCACTCACAATCAACGTAATAATAATGCCCGCTCTGACAACTGACCATATCGCTCAAACGACTGTCCTTTCTTTGTTTTTAAGGCTCTGTCTATCTTTTACCTCTAGTCTGAGTAATTGTCATGTGACTGCGAGGTTTTAACATAAATTTGCAATTCCGAATCTAAATTAAAAACGAAATTTAACTTTATAATTGAGAACACCAATATGTAAAAATATTACCTAGATTAAAATTGTATATGTATCACGTATCAATATCAGAACTAAGATCCTATACATACCTAACACTAATTTTGATTTAATTCCATACCTACTTGGCAAATTATTGAAGTTATATTTTTTCACAACTCCCTCAATATAGGTATCAAATGAAAGCGCTTGACTAGTAGAATAGTATTATGCAAATCCAATATGGCCACCACCACAAAATGGTGAATGTCGGGGATTTTTAAATTTTTAATTTATACTTACTTGTTATAAGACTGAGTATCCTACTCGTCGTAAAGTAATGTAATAACATTATTAATTATTTATTAAATATGCTTGTATGTACAAGGAACAGAATCATCACCTTTCTAGTGACCTGTCGCTGACGCCGTATCCCATTAAAATGTCCATTGTCATAAAGTACTCTAGTAACAGTAAGCAAAGTACTCGCAAGAGTGTGATTTAATTTGATTTGACGTTAAAAATAATGTATAGAATACCAGCTGACGCCCGCGACATTGTTCGCGTGGATTAAGGTTTGTTGACAGACTTCTAAAAAAAAAGAGGTTCTCAATTGAGTTCAAAATATGAACTTTTAACAGTTTTTAAGCTCAAAGGAGCTTAGGAAAAACAAAATAATTCCCACGGGATTTTTAAAAACCAATATCCACGCGATAGAAGTCGCGGGTATCCCCTTGTATAAAAATAATACTAAAGCATAGCTCTACACTGTAGAGCTACAGTCACTGTAGACTGTAGAGTCTACAGTCTACCGCATCATAAAGTGAATCGGTCAAAATATTTACGACAACCTGTTACGAGTTACGATACTTCACAAGTGATATATTGCGTCCAAAAAACCGTTCACCTTGGCTGGCGCATTATTTTGACCTATTGCGGTAGGACGAAACGTGTCCACTCGAATTGACCTCTATTTTCATACATTACACTTTGGACTACGTATCTCTCCTTAAGTCTATAAAACCCACCATTATATTTAGACCTCCAGTCTCGTGTTTCTTATGGGGCGATGGAGATCTCTTCGTTTCGGATAACCTTTCCAAGTGCATCCAATTTGCATTGGCCTCCGACTGTATTATATTTTTGGAGAAGAGTAGCGGTTTCTTTATTTGGTCGGCTATGTTTCACAATATAAACATCTGATCGTGACGTTACCACAACGCTACTGTAGTTTGTATAGAGAAGACAGTAAAATGGAGCACGTCTAATTTGTTTGCCGTACAGGATTCTAATTCAAGACTATCTGAGCATATTTTATACTTTATTTCATTTCGTTATGTTACGAATTAATTGTAACTACCTATTGAAGTTTTATTTGTATCTAATATTTCATGATATATTTATATACATTGTAGTTATATTATGTATCGTAGTCATAGTCATAGTCAATTTATTGGTAAAATATCATTACAAGTCAGTTGAAATACAATATAAATTATAATACCTATTTTTAACAATAAAAGAAAAAAGAAAAAAAAAGCTATCTATATATAACAGCATACACCACGTAAGGCACATATCGAAAAGAATAGGAACTAACTCACAATAGTTCCAAGGTTTAATGAAAATAGCTTTTAGCAATATTTACACTGCTTTGATATTTATAACTATTTCTAAAAAAAAACTATCTATACCTACCTACTAATAAATAAAATTGAAGTGTCTGTCTGTAATATCGAAATAACTACCTCATATTAAGCTCATATGGTTATTTGAACGATACTATAACCGAATCACACGTTTTTAAAATTTTTGTCTGTCTGTCTGTCTGTCTGTCTGTCTGTCTGTTTGAACGGGCTAATCTTTGGAACGGCTGAACCGATTTTGACGGGACTTTCACATACAAGTAGAGAATTAACCAGGGAGTAACATAGGCTACTTTTTTAACCGACTTTCAAAAAAGGAGGAGTTGTGTTTTTCTACCTATGTACACCGATATCTCCGAGATTTCTGAACCGATTTGCGTAATTTTGTTTTAATCGATAGAGAAACATTGCGACACTGTCCTACAAAAAATTTGGATTCCAACTCCTCAATCCTGATGCTGTAGGGGATCTGATCCCCAAAACTAATGGGATTTAGGCACTTTCGGTTATTTAAATTGATATTGGGGATACCAATTAAAGACTTTATTGTTGAACTAGATGATGCCCACGGCTTCGCCCGTGTGGATTTAGGTTTTTAAAAATCCCGTGGGAACTTTTGATTTTCCAGAACAAAAAGTAGCTTATCTGTAGAAACCCGTCCCCAAAACGGAAAAATCCTGTGGGATCCCCACGATTTCGGAATACAATTCCTTACAGCATCAGGGTTGAGGAGTTGGATATGTACCTACTCGAGTTCATTCAACGATAAAGTCTTTAATTGGTACCCCCAATATCAATTTAAATAACCGAAAGTTTCTAAAACCCATTAGTTTTGGGGATTAGGTCCCCTACAGCATCAGGATTGAGGAGTTGGAATCAAAATTTTTTACAGAACAGGGTCGCATTGTTTCTCTATTGATTAAAAAAAAATTACGCAAATCGGTTCAGAAATCTCGGAGATATCGGTGTACATAGGTAGAAAAACACAACTCCTCCTTTTTTGAAAGTCGGTTAAAAAAGTAGCCTATGTTACTCCCTGGTTAATTCTCTACTTGTATGTGAAGGTCCCGTCAAAATCGGTTCAGCCGTTCCGAAGATTAGCCCGTTCAAACAGACAGACAGACAGACAGACAGACAGACAGACAAAAATTTTAAAAACGTGTGATTCGGTTATGGTAGCGTTCAAATAACCATATGAGCTTAATATGAGGTAGTTATTTCGATATTACAGACAGACACTTCAATTTTATTTATTAGTATAGATGACCTCGAGTAGGTACATGTCCAACTCCTCAACCCTGATGCTGTAAGGAATTGCATTCCGAAATCGTAAGGATCCCTCGGAATTTTTCCGTTTTGTGGACGGGTTACTACTTACTACATATAGGCTACTTTTTGTTCTGGAAAATCAAAGTTCCCACGAGATTTTTACAAACCTAAATACACACGGGCGAAGCCGTGGGCATCATCTAGTAATATAATAAAACTATAACAGATCCAATTCTGTACATTGAAGATATTTTGAAAATTTTTATTGGAGGGCACTCTATAACCGATAGTGAAGCGAAAATTGCAATTTTTTCATTTTTGTCTGTCTGTCTGTCTGTCTGTCTCTCTGTCTGTCTGTATCTTGGCCGCGCATCACACAGAAACTACTGAATGGATTCGAATGAAACTTGGTACGATTTGAGTTTATACTCCGAGGTAGGACATAGGATACTTTTTATCCCGAAATTCAGCACGGTTCCCTTGGGAGAGGGGATGAAAGTTAAAACGTGTATTTAGCTGTAATTCATTAACGCGATGTTCGATTTTACTCATTTTGTTTTTGTTAGAAAGGTAGTACTTTATATATTGTTCCGTAAATATTTCAAGGGCATAGGTTTTTTAGTTCAGAAATGACAGACATTACAACCCTCAATATTGGGTTCAAATAACTTGGGACCCGGATCTTTGAACGTACGGCTTATTTTAAACTGCCGTGCGTTTAAATTTATGTTTGTCGGTCTGTCTATTTGTTCCAACTAATCTCTGAAACGGCTGGATCAATTTTAACGGAATTTTCAATGACAGATAGGTGATGTTATAAGGAGTAACTTAGGCTACATTTACTTTAGGTACATAAAAGAATTATGGGATCTGATCCGATCCTATAATATAAAACCTATAAACACGCGCACGAAGACGCGGGGGTCAGCTAGTGCTATAATATTCCCCTTGAAAAATCCAATTAAGTAGATACCTAGTTACTTAGTTTTCAAATTATTAACACTTAATAACTGTTTAACTTGAAACAGGCTTATATCACAATGATAACCTTTTGTTTAACGACGCGTCATATGCCTCATTAAAATGTTAAATACGTAAAATTTGCACGCATTTTGTTTAATGTGCTTTATAATAAGCCTATATATGTGTGTGTTAAATATGTTGCTCATATATACTCGTACTATGTCGTTAAATATGTTGCTATGAGAATCGAGGTACGGCCGAGTGCAGGCGGGAAAGATAAAAACAATAATATCTATATACATATATTATATACTAGCTGATCCCCGCGACTTCGTCCGCGTGGATATAGGTTTTTAAACAGGATCGGATCGGATCCCCTAATTATTTTATGTACCTAAACTAAATGTAGCCTAAGTTACTCCTTATAACATCATCTATCTGCCATTGAAATTTCCGTTAAAATCAATCCAGCCGTTTCGAAGATTAGCTGGAACAAACAGACAGACCGACAAACATAAATTTAAGTGCACACCAGTTTAAAATAAGCCGTACGTTCAAAGATCCGGGTCCGGATATAGTAAATAAATAAATCTTTAATTTAGTCCTTTTGACAAAGGTAATACCGTGTATTCTGTAAATTGACTAAATCAAAAATCTATAAACGCCGTGTAAAATATATTAACATGTTCAGAGTAATTGCCTCGATACTGTACCTAATGTGACCGGTGTTTGCGGAGAACCGTTTCGAAAGCTTTTTTGTAAACATACGTAAGATGATCGCCTCCATTTTGAGAAATCTGAAGAGCTTTACTCTTCTTCCATTGTTTCAGTATCAGCGAAATCAAAGCGCACTTGATTCGAGATTTAGTTAGTAAGTCTTTTAAAAGTCTAGCTGTATCTATACTCAGGGACCATCTAATTTAAATGCTAGTCCTGATTTTATTGTGGAAAGCACTTTTAGTTTCAGCGCACTCAAAGCGCACTGCAGGATTCCAGCTTTTAGTAAGTCTATTATAGGCCTGACCTCCCGCAACCAGCACCATCTAATCATCACCCCTCCCCTCTAATTCAGGAACTCTCTCCTCCCCTCTATAATAATAGGTAACACCCTACCGTCTAGAATGATAGGTAAATAATGAAGTCTTTATTTCTAACATCCTTGGACCTGTGGTATCCAATAAAAATATTCAGTTCAATTCGATAAATGTGCGAATTTTTAACCGAATTCCGCTAACACTGTGACGGTGGCCGGCATTTAAAATTCGCAGATAACAGATATCTGCCAAGGCCACTCGCTTATCGCTACGATTTTGTACTATGACCATACACATTAAAACCGGGATAGTACTACATATACATGTATATACATTTCATAGTAGCTGTTGGCTGCGACTTCGGCTCCGTTTATCTGGGAGCACGGCAGTGCTCCCGCCAAGTCAAGCAAAAACAAAAAACAAAGGCACAGCCGTACTATCTTTTCTCGAAGCGTTTCAGGCCATTTTCGACCCCCTGTAACTTCGTCGTAGATAAAGCTAGAAGCCTGAATTTTCAGTGCCCAACAGAACACAACTTTTTGCGGCAGAACAACTGCGTTGCGAGACTTGCATTTTTTTACATGTTATGTTTTTATTGAATACTAGCCGACCCCTGCGACTTCGTCCGCCTGGATATAGGTTTTATATAGGATCGGATTGGATCCCATAATCCTTTTTTGAACCTAAACTAAATGTAGCCTAAGTTACTCCTTATAACATCACCTATCTGCCATTGAAAGTTCCATCAAAATTGATCCAGCCGTTTCGGTAATTAGCTGGAACAAATAGACAGATCGATAAACATAAATTTAAACGCACGCCAGTTTAAAATAAGCCGTACGTTCAAAGATCCGGGTCCCAAGTTATTTGAACCCAATAAATGTCTGTCATTTCTGAACTAATAAACCTATGACCTTGAAATATTTACGGGACAATACTTAAAGTACTACCTTTCTAACAAAAAAAGAATGAGTTAAATCGAACTACGCGTTAATGAATTACAGCTAAATACATGTTTTAACTTTCTTCCCCTCTCCCTAGGGAACCGTGCTGAATTTCGGGATAAAAAGTATCCTATAACCTACCTCGAAGTATAAACTCAAATCGTACCAAGTTTTATTCGAATCCATTCAGTAGTTTCGGCGTGATGCGCGGCCAAGATACAGACAGACAGACAGACAGACAGACAGACAGACAGACAGACAGACAGACAAAAATGAAACAAATTGCAGTTTTGGCTTCAGTATCGATTATAGAATGCCCTCCAACAAAAATTTTCAAAATATCTTCAATGTACAGAATTGGATCTGTTACAGTTTTATTATATTATAGATGTGTTTCCCGTGAGACGTTATGAGCGAGGATGATTGTGATGAAGATTTTCGTGAGGCGTTTAATAAGTATATAGATATACCTACAGATAATGGCCGAATAAGAAGAATAAAGAAGACATTTCCTTATCGAATGTTAAAGTAAAGTCAAACTGGTTTCTGCATAATTGAGTTTCCGATAGCGTGATATTATCGACATTGACAAAAACGCGAAATTCCGCGAAGGATCGTCGAGTCAATGGAAAATTACTTTGGAAATTATCATTTTAATTGATTATGTCTCGTTGGAAAATCTATATCTGATAATGTTGACATTATAGCGGCGGAATAACTTGATTTTCTGTCTAGAATTCAGATCGAGTTGGGTTGTGAGTTTTGACAAAATCCGATTCAAGCGAATTTTACATGCCTGCAGTCTGCAGTCTGATCTGCAGTCTTTCTATCCGTCCTGAACAAATATTGAAAACACCGATTACTAATGTAGTTTACAAAGCTGTGATCAAATCAAACGACCACTTTTTAGTTGGTCGGATGCACGGAACCCTAATGAGCGAGCGAGCGATTACTCCAACTTGGAAGATTATTTTCAATCCTATCGCTCACTAATCAAACCGAGTTTTGTTACACTATGCAATATGCATGTATCCCTACAAAATTATCCTCTAATGCTGGGACTTCATAAGCGGGCTACGGCGAATATTCGCATTGTCGCGACAAATGTGTCCGGGTAGTTCGTCGCATCGCGGTGTATTCGGGCGCAGACGATTGCTCATCGCGGCACTATCGGTAACGGTCGCGCATCAAAGGGTTTTGTTAGTAGTCCGGCAGCCGAGGAACAAACTTTGAGAAACAATTACGCGCCGAATTGAGAACCTCCTCCTTTTTGGAAGTCGGTTAATGATTAAACATTATTAATAACTAGCTGGTTTTTTGTACGAGTCTTACTACAAGTCTCGAGTACGGACCACCATCGAGAATTTTCATAGATAAAAAAGTTGGTCGTCTCGTCCTACTCACGAAAATTCAGCTTGTTAATAATCACTAAAAAATTTGTTCCTCGGTTGTTGTAGTTGACTGCGTAGATGTAGACAACATCGCGTTTATCCGTAGACGATGTTTTTGGCGCGACAAAGCGAAATTCATTGAAAGAGTAGTTAGGCACCGTCAATTTATTGTGAGTAGGTACTCGCTTTATTATCTCTGCTATCACACGTAAGAGCGCGATAGCTCAAAGGGCGAGTGTAAGTGAAGTGGCGTTTGACACAGTGCGTTATTGTGTGGGTGGTGACGTCATCCGATATGAATGAATGAAAAAGCCGCCCACGCACTCAGCGGCTACTATAGATTGCTACATTTGTATACTATACAATCTATACAGGATGTTAACATATTAGAGAAATCTCAAAATAATAGAGAATCTTGGGAATCATGGCATCGATTATACAAAAAAAAATATTTTCAAAAATTTTCAAAAAATCTGATAGAAGTACGCAGATAAGGAATTGATTGACAGGAAATGGTGCTGTATTGTTTTCAGTAAAACTTTTTTTTAATCCAGTATTTCTCTTTCTAAAAGTTTAAATTGTCGCCTCACTAACCGCTCTCCCAATAACACCCCGTACAACTTTTACTATGCTTTCAGAGTATCTAGTTTCTTAATGTTCTTTTTATAAGACACTCTTCAGGTGCGGTTGACTAGGCCATAATAAAAACGAGGACGCGAACCGAAAACAAAAGAAGAGTTAATTACTCGTATTATTATGGTTGGTGACAGTAGAAATTAGAATAATTTATCGTAAGTAGGTAGGTAATAACAAAAAAAAAAAAAAAAGCGTCCTGAGTAAGCGGAAGTTTAAAAGTTTCAAGCGAGAATAATTGTATCTGGCCACTATGAAATCCAATAGAGCCGTCGTTAAAGAGATGGTAAAAAAACGAGGGTGAGTCCACAAGTCGCAAGTATATTTTGTACTAGGATACCATGAAAGCGAGAGGGCAAAACCGTATATGGCAAAAGAAAAAAGTCGTCAAACCTAACTACTGTACTAGACTAGAGAGAGGAAGAAATATTTTCTAAAAGTAGTACTAGGCCATTATAAAAACAGGGATAGCTGGGAAGAATCAAGAAACAGCTGACTCAAAGACACCAATGTACCAGGGCACTATAGAACCCAGGAGGAAATATTGTACGATAGTGTAGATAGCAAATAGTGCTGTAAAGCTGAGCAGCATTCGGTGACATCATGCGATATTAATGAATGAAATGCGCCCACACACGTCGCCGCTATAGATTTATTTGGGTACTGTCGTGTGACATTAACTCACGACATACCAATATTAATAAAGGCCTTTTGTCTGCGGTTTCGCATACGAGAAAATATGGCACACATGTTATAGGTACTCGTAGCTAGCTCGTAGCTGGTTTAATTCACGATAACTCGTTTGACTTTGATGATGACTTTTTAACCCCCGACGCAAAAACGACGGGGTGTTATAAGTTTGACGTGTCTGTGTGTGTGTGTGTGTGTGTGTGTGTGTGTGTGTGTGTGTCTGTCTGTTCCCCTGTGGCGCTCAAACGGGTGGACCGATTTGAATGCGGTTTTTTTTGTTTGAAAGGTGAATTAGTCGAGAGTGTTCTTAGCTATGTTTGATGAAAATCGGTCCAAGATGGCCGCCGCTACAAAATGGCGGATGATATATTTTTTCACAACTCCCTTGATATGGGTATCAAATGAAAGGGCTTGACTAGTAGAATAGCACTATTGCAAATTCAAGATGGCCGCCGCCACTAAATGGCGAATGTCGGGGTTTTTTAAATTTTCAATTTTACATTAAGAGATAACTATATTGCAATGATTTACGTATATATCTTCGTGAATCAATCCAAAAATAAACTTGGTTACCAATATACGACTACGTTAAAGAATAGATATGTAAATAATGATGTTATAAATTCATATCTCTCCGGTGGTGAATATTTGCTTGATAAAGGATCCCCCTCCATACTTAACTAGGAACTTTTTGCTATCAGTCATATTACAATACAAGCTAAATGTAACAAATAAAATACAAGCAGTCAGAGTCCTTGCAACACTATAGCAATTGTTAGTGTCAAGTTTCGGCACTAATTGCAGGCAATCAGTGTAATATGATTCGAATTGCAAAGATTGTATGACTTCGCAAATAACTAGGTAGGTTTGTTTTATTTAATTGTTATAAATATTCGCATATGTTACTTCATTATCTTCTATAAAGTTGTTTTTAACAGACTTCCAAAAAGGAGGAGGTTCTCAATTCGGCTCGTATTTTTTTAGTTTCGTACCCAAAGGCTAAAAACGGAGACCTATTAATGTCACTCGGCTGTCTGTCCGTCTGTCTGTCTGTCTGTCCGTCCGCCGATTATAACAAGTTTTTACTAGGGATTTTGTTTGCGATTTATAGACTTTCATTTAGTACATGATTTTCACATAAAATAAAAAACATATACCTACCTACCTACAAACTAATATTATAAATGCAAAAAAACTGGTTGTCTGTAAAGTCGGTTTACGGACTATAATTTTGCGTGATAACGTCATAAGAAAACATTGCCTCTCTATCGCTTGTTCCGCGCTCTCGCTTGCACGTGCAACTAGGCGGTACGTGACAATGAAACGTCAAAAATGTGTACATGACTTTGGTTCTGAAGCCTTTGGTGTTGGAATCGAAAGGTTCTCGAAAAACCGTTGTCTTAGCAAACGGACTATAGGATATTCTTTAGAAAAGATGGAGCGATGTCATCTGGCGAGGCTGGCATCCATTAGATGCGAAAGATTGAGGATAGAGATCTATGTTTAACGTTTCATCGTCGTCGTTAACCGACAGACCGATAGACTTTCACCGGTATACGTCCACTGTTGGTTACAGGGGCGTAGCTACCGCCGTATATGCCGTATCAATTATACGGGGCCCCCATGACACGGGGGCCCCCGATGTGCGTAAGCAAAAATTAACAAAAAAGTTTTTGTTTATTTCAGAAATGACAAAAGTCAAAAAATGTTGTCCATTTCAAAGTCCAAGTCAAAAAATTTTTAGAAAAAGTGACAGATAAATAATTATAATGAATAAATATTGCTTTTAATTTTATGCAAACATTTTTTTTTCTTTTGCGAGAAATCCTTACCCTTCATAAGGGCCCCAAACAAATTTTTATACGGGGCCCCGCCAAGGTACGCTACGCCACTGGTTGGTTATAGGCCTCTTTGAAGCAGCGCCCACCCGCTCTATCCTCAGTTGTTCGCATCCAATCGACGCCAGCCTTACGCTCCTTTTGCCCTACATTCCTGTATACTTTACGGCTACATCGTCCATTCTTCATCTGACATATGTACGTCTTTGGCTAGGAGGGGAGGTATAATCATGGTACATATCCTACTAATATTATAAATGTGAAAGTGTGGATGTTTGGATGTTTGTCACTCTATAACGTCGCAACTACTGCACCGATTTGGCTGAAATTTATGCGATAGATTATGCCCTGACTTAAAAAATAGGCTTTTTATCCTGGAAAAATCCACAGTTCCCGCGGGATTTTGAAAAACCCGAAATCTATATCTAGTATCTACAGCTATAGGTAGATTACTACCTATAGCAAACTTCCTTGAAAGTAGGTATAAAGGTTGGAAAAGGTAGCGGAAATGAAACCAGATATTTACGATTCCCTCAGGATTTGTGAAAAGTCGAAATTCACGCGGGCGAAGCCGCGGGCAAAAGCTATAGTGTATAACAGGCATGGTATATCAGCTTTACGTATATCTTACTCACTGGTAGGTACCAAATAGATTTAAAGCGCCCGAAACTATCCAGCTTGCCAGTCTCGAAATTATTAAGAAGTAGGTAATTATCGACGTACTTACTTAAAATAGTCGGACGAACCCAATATAAGTAACTTTTAAGGAAAACGAATAGGGTAAATGAGATTAAATATTATGTCATCAAAAATTGTTAGTTATGCAAATAAACGACAAAACATAAAATATTAACCACCAAATTGACCGCATTGAGGCTTATGATTAATCATATTATGACTTTAACATTAATTAATAATAATAATCGAGGATTCTAATGGTTAGCGTGGTGCTCTGAGAATTACGAGGTACTGGGTTCGATTCTCGGGTCGGACCAAAAAAATTTGAGGTGTTGGGTTTATTCTATCAAGAAATTCTCAGTGCCAGCACCGCGTCAGAAGTTAGATACACCCCCGTGCCTCGAAAAGCACGTAAAACCTTGTCTTGTAAGTATATAAATTAAAAATTTAAAATACCCCCGACATTTGCCATTTTGTGGCGGCGGCCATCTTGGATTTGAATAGTGCTATTCTACTAGTCAAGCCCTTTCGTTTGATACCCATATTAAGGGGGCTGTGAAAAAATATGTAATTCGCCATTTTGTAGCGGCGGCCACCTTGGATCGATTTTCATCAAACATAGCTAACAACATTCTCGACTAACTCACCTTTCAAACAAAAAAAAAACCGCATTCAAATCGGTTCACCCGTTTGAGCGCTACAGGGGAATAGACAGACACACACACACACACACACACACACACACACACACACACACACAACACACACACACACACACACACACACCACACACACACACACACAACACACACACACACACACACACACACACACACACACACACAGACACGTCAAACTTATAGCACCCCGTCGTTTTTGCGTCGGGGGTTAAAAACTCAACAAGTACGACACCATTAACAAAAGTTTCTTCACTCAAATAATAAATAATCAGATTTTTATGAACGAAAATAACAAACCGATTTCAATCTATACTAATATTAAAATGCGAGAGCACGTCTTACTGCCTCTGACATGTCTGTCTGACTGCATGATTTGTCTGTCTGACTGTGACTTGTGCGTTGTCCGTCCTCAACTTCTGTTGGCGTCCACACGGCCGATTATGATCAGTTCAAAGCTTTTGCCTTGCCACTTGGCCGAATAAAGACAGTACAATAGTGGAGAGATGGGCCGGTAAACAGTCAGTCAGTTCAGTGTAAACTAAATCAGATCTAAAAGTGATAAAAGTTATTGGGCACTCGTAAGTACGTTATGGTTTTTGGTGCGTAACGACCCGTGGGCGGTACGTGGGCGCCCTTACTTTCTCGCCTGATTGGATTATCGGATTAATGCGCACTCGGATAATCCGTATCTTATTAACCGCGATTTCTAACATACTTTGAAAACGAGTAGGTTTTTTTACGAGTGTACATAGGTACCCTATTTATCCCATACGTGCAACAGCACGACGGAGCAGCGTGGCGGGTCTATATAAGCTCTAAACCCCTCTCCAATGAGAGGAGGCCCAACATTGGCAGGTCTCCAAAGTTGTAAAATGTTAAAAGACTGTAAAGGTAGAGGAGGTGATACAAGTAGCGCAAGTACGCACAAGAGTTCATCAAGTTAAAGTTTAAAAAATCCTACCTGCATATAGTAGAATATAATATATTTTCTTGGATTCACTGTTTTGCTTTTTGTTTTTATTGCTATTTATTTGAGAATAAGAAAACTTTATAAATGTCTAAGGCCTAAGCTATGTCCCCACGAGGGGTGAACGTGCCGCATTAGCCCCATGCCCCTCTCACGCCGGGGGAAATATAAAAGACAAGTGGAACATGCGATTAGTATTTCGTACCACGCGTCACCAATCTTAGCCGGGGAATTTCATTTCCTTCGTTGTGGGGGTTCAAACTGGGTTCAAGGAACTGTTCGCTCAGCGTTCCAATAGCTCAACGGTCACGGAACAGACTGTATTCCGGAACAGAGGCGGTTCCAATTCTACCAGTTGGACTATTGATATATCTATATCATCATCATGATCAACCCATTACCGGCTCACTACAGAGCACGGGTCTCCTCTCAGAGTGAGAAGGGTTTAGGCCATAGTCTACCACGCTGGCCACGCGGATTGGCAGACTTCACACACCTTTGAGAACGTTATGCCTCCACTACATGTCTGCAGACGCGTCCGCGGACGCCCGCAGATGCATCCGCAGATGGATCACCACGAGCTGTCCACACGTCTGCAGATCGATCAGTCTAGGTTCATTCTCGACAGACGCAACACGCACGTTTAAAAATGGATATTGAGACCGTAGCTGCCGCAACTATTTATTTATTTAGTACTTTTATCTTCTACGTGAATGTGCATCCTCGGTGCTCATATTATTAGCCATTTAAACAAGAATTAAACCGCAAGAAGCACGCGTGCACTCTCAATCGCAACTCCGATGAAACTGATGCGTCACCAGACGTGTGGACAGTCGCCGGACGTCCGCGCCGAAACCCTTTGATCTGTGCCACAAAAACCGCCAACAATCGGATTCGAGGCGGACGCATCTGCGGACGTCTGCGGACGTTAAATACCTACAACAGATGCACAAATTACCCCCTCTATACGTCCGCGGACGCATCCGCAGATGACGTCCGCGGACGCGTCTGCAGACATGTAGAGGAGACTTTATGGAGAACTCTCAGGCATGCAGATTTCCTCACGATGTTTGCCTTCACCGTTAAAGCAAGTGATATTTAAATACTTAAAACGCACATAACTCCGAAAAGTTAAGAGGTGCGTGCCCCGGGATCGAATCCACGACCTCCGATTAGAAGTCGGTCGTCCTAACCACTAGGCTATCACAGCTTGATCACTATTGATATATAACCCGCGTAATATAAGTCGACCAGTGACCTTCAATGCGCAGAAGTCGAAAATGAGGTATCTCGGGGTGTGAGTGGGTCGTGGGGAGGGCGTGGGATCGTTTGTAAGCACTGATTAGCTCTCGCCAACTCTCTCTCGCAACCAACTGCCAACTCCGGGTTGGCACTGAGAATTTCTTGACAGAAAACCCAATACCTAACAATTATTTGCCTGACCCGCGAATCGAACTCGGCACCTCGTGATCTGCAGTCGAATATTCTAACCACTAGACCAACGAGGCAGTACCATAAATTCAGGCAAACACAACAATTGAGATTTCAGCAATGTGATAAAACTACTGCTTAGGGGGTTGGTCAAAAACCGGGAACATGCTAGAGAGACGAAGACAATTATTTTCGAACGGAAAAGAAAACTGCAATTTCCACAACGTGACTGTTTAAAAATTAACTCAACTAACTAACGAGCTACGAAATTGAAAGGCACAATGGGCAGACGGCGCGTAATTGTAATAAACTGAAAAGCAATTAACAAAAGCAACAATTACCGCGAGATTACATTAGCGACTTGTTTGGTAATTAAAATATGTTGGAGGCATTATTCGACGTACCTACTATAGTAAAAAAATAACTGCCTCTTTGGTCTAATGGTTGGCATATTCGGCAGCGGACCATGAGGTCCCGGGTTAAAGGTAAAAATTAATTTGAAAGATTTCTTCTGCGATCTCATCTGATGTAAGCGAAGTGACGATGCCAGGCTAAGATGGATGTGGATTCATCTAATTCGAGAGAGATACGATAGTTTTTATAAACTCATACCCCTCATCGGTTTCTACGCGGCATTATACCGAAACACTAAATCGTCTAGCAGCACGGCTTTGCCGGTAAGGTGGAAACTAGCCAACTAAAGCCTCCCACCAGATCAGAGCAAAGAAAATTTAGCAAAATTTGAAAAATTGCACCTGCCAGGAATCGCATTCGGGACCTCCCACTTATAAGCGCTTACTACTGCGCCAGGGTTATTCGGTTTTACTGCTGGCGGTACTGGATCCCCATGGATCTTGGATCATGTACATAAATAATTGTTATATTGTTATTTTTAAAAAAGAGTAACCGCCGAGTTTCTTATAGGTTCTTCTCGGCTGGAACTGCATTCCGAACCTGTGGTAGATTCAAATTGACGATTCAAAAGTACTTGTAAAAGTTTATTTGAATAAAAAACTTTTCTATTCTATTCTATTCATGCGTCGACAAGCACGAAAAGCGCGTGGTCCTGCGTCTAATCTCTCTTAGGTCGTGTCCGATTGCCGTCCCATGGGATGAGATTGTGGGAATAGATAGTGCACAATGCACACGTATCTGCGCACTCAATTGTGCACTATAATAGTCCCGAATAGCAGAATAACTATTAAAAATATTGGAAAATTGACAAAAAAAAAAAAATAAAAGAAAAAACATGTTCCCATACAAAATGTTCACGGGTTTCGTAGCTGTCAAACATCCCGTCGATAGGGTAAACTCCGGTATGTCACCGGGCAGGACAACGTCTGCCAGATCCACTAGTAAATTATAAACCGCCGGAGTCCGTTTAGATTGGTTGTCATAACCGGAATTAGGTCGTCGTCTCAACCAATAGACGTCCACTGCTGGACATTTCATAACCGGAATTAGGTCAGGAGTTTATTAAAATTTATTTTGACAAATATAAGACTGATCGAGACGCCTGTTAATAAGTTGGCCTCAATATACATAGGGCAGGACGAAACGAAAACTTTCGAAACAGACAACTCCTAGTGCGAGCTAACGCTAAGTGAATAGCCAAATAGCCAGGCAATTTTATCGTCACGGAAATAAGCTCCCGCGATAATATGACCGCAGCCTTCCTGCGGGCATGGGTATGAGAATTTCAGCATTATCGGTTTACTACGCGGCGGTCTTATCTGGCGAAATTTTGACGTTTTTGACGTTTATCTCAGTTCGTGGGAACATCGAATAGGTTTATTTTTTAGGGACGTGTGACGTTTGACCTAAAAACTTAATACTATAGACTGTGCTATAGAGCTACTGTTTATAATTGTAATGATTTCGCTGCACGAGGGTGGGGAGTGTTGGAGAGTGACTTAACTGCATCGAGCCGTCTCTGTTAAAGGTGAAACTGTTTGGTCACTCATTAATAATTGTTGTTTATTCAGGAGCCCAAAATATATGTTTCTTAAAAAGTTTTTCGAGAGAGAGAAAACTAGACCGCCTGCGCCTGTCTCTCTAAAACAATCAATCAAAACTCAATACTGATAAAATTGTTCGCATTTTTTCACAATAGGTATTTCGCGTTCCCTCTTACAACACTAGTCATAAAGAAACACCGTGTACCCAAACCATGACTTTACGAATTACCCGGCTGGTTCAGAGGGCCCCAGAACTTGCCGAGGTAGGTCAGGGCTATGCTATACACAGAGGGCGAACCAGTTTTCATGACCTCCAGACAATTTGCCGAGACGATAAGCGGTGGGTACCTGGTGTAGTCAGTACATGTTGGCCCCCTTTACGATATTTGAGTGGGTATTACATCCGGGGCAGACATAATTAATTTATTCGCAAATAATAGAAAGGCCTTTTATGTTTTTATATGTAGAGCTATGATCCCACTGATCATGTGTACCTACTTCATTGAAGCGAATGTTCGCTTCTTAAGCAGTGCCTGTGATTGTGCACTGCTTGTCTTTGTCTCATCCTATTACTAAATGTTGCCCGCGACTTCGTTCGCGGTATTAGATTTTTCAAAAGTCCCACGGGAACCCTTTGTTTTCCATTATTTATGACAATGAATTCAATAGCCTCTATGACGTGCAGCATACATCTCAAAGTGTATGTAGAAATGAGAGTCTTTACTTATCAGTATTTATCAATAAGGACTGATATACAATCCTATAAGGATCTCTCATCATCTTTCTTTCCATCACGAGGTACGAAATCCTAAAAATGAAGTACCGATTCAAGTTTGTGTTGTTGCTTGCAGAAGGTAACGACAATAACAAAAATATTCTTTAACACAATGGTACAAAAAGGAATGTTTGTCTTGTTTCTCGGACACCATAACTCCGAAAGGTAGGTCATGGCTGAAGACAAAGGGTGAACCAGTTTGCCTGACCTCCAGACTGTTGAATTATATTGTAGCTTGCGGATCGGACACTTGGTATTTGACCCCTACAGTCTTTTGCAATTTGCACGTTACAAGAGTTGTGAAGTATTGCAACATGTGAAATATGTATTTGCATTTGGCCACAGAGCGTCGTCTATTTATGTAGTTCTATATAACCGCTCGATTTAGTTTTCTTAATTTTACCCAAATTACCCAATTTTGCGGGCAACTTTTCCAATTTTTCTTTCCTAAACCTTATTCGGAGTATTCCAATCTATAATTTAAAAAAATATGTCCCGATCGGTCGAGCCATTCTCAAGTGATGCGTTTACCTACGAATAGCATACATACATTTTCATTATATTTAAATATCTATAACTTTTTGTATAATTTCTTATCTCAAGTTAAAGATGAGGGAGATCAGCTCAGGTAAAAGTAAAACAACCATATGATTTTAAAATATGTACCTACCTAATCTATACTAATATAATAAAGCGGAAGAGTTTGTTTGTTTGTTTGTTTGTTTGTTTGTTTGAACGCGCTAATCTCTGGAAGTACCTATCGGATTTGAAAAGTTCTTTTTGCATTTGGTTGTCCAACTTTTGGGGCAGGTTATAGGCTATTTAATATCCCTAAAATCCTCCCCTAAGGGGGTAAAATGGGGGTAGAAAGTTTGTATGAAAGTCCTATGTTTTTAAAGTTACAGACCTGAAAATCGACATTTAGATTATTAGTTTTAAATAATAAAACTTTGTATATTTTATTTTGAAAAATCTTCCCTTAAGGGTGGTAAAATAGGGGATGAAAGTTTTAATGGGAAGTTTTAATTATAATTTGGCTATTATCAACTTGAAATTTGGAAGGTAGTTTCATTCTAGGGCTTAGATATCAGCCTGGAAAATATTTCACGAAAATCCTCCCCTAAGGGGGTAAAATGGGGGTTGGCAGGTTATGTTTTTGAAGTTACAGATATGTAAATAGGATATGAAATTATAATTTTTAAATGATAAAAACCTGTATAAGTTATTCTGGAAAATCTCCCCTTAAGGGTGGTAAAATAGGGGATGAAATTTTTTATGAAAGTCCTATGTTTTTAAAGTTACAGACCTGAAAATCGACATTTAGATTATGAGTTTTAAATAATAAAACTCTGTAAATTTTATTTTGAAAAATCTGCTTTTAAGGGTGGTAAAATAGGAGATGTGCAGCAGTGCCCTCTGGCGGCCAAAACTGGAAACTAAAAACCGATCACAGTGCCCTCTGGCGGCCAAAACTGGAAATTAAAACGATCACAGTGCCCTCTTGCGGCAAAAACTGGAAACTAAAAAACGATCGCAGCGCCCTCTGGTGGCCGAGGCCAGAAACTTGAAGTGATTGCAGTGCCCTCGTGCGGTTAAAACTGGAAACTAAAAATGATCGCAGCGCCCTCTAGCGGCCTAAGCCGGAAACTCGAAGCGATTGCAGTGCCCTCTTATAGTCAAAACTCTTGCGGCCGGAGCTGGAAACTCGAAGCAATTGCAATGACCTCTGACGGCCGCAGGCGGAATCTCGATACGACAGCTGCGCCCTTTGGTGGCCGAAGGCAATTAAATAAATACTAAATTAATAACTAAATCAATAAATAAATAACTAAATAAATAAATAAATAAAAAATGTAAAGCTAAATACATAGTAATTAGCTTTACATTTTTTATTTATTATTAACTTATATTTTGTTGTTACTTAGTTTTTGTTTGTTATATATACAGCTAATATTTAGTTATTAAATAATTATCTAAATGTGAAAGTGCGGATATTTGGATGTTTGGATGTTTAGATGTTTGGATGTTTGTTACTCTATAACGTCACAACTACTGAACAGATTTGGCTGAAATTTTGAATGGAGATAGATAATGCCCTGGCTTAAAACATAGGCATAGACTTTTTATCCTGAAAAAATCCACAGTTCCCACGAGATTTTGAAAAAACCCAAATCTACAGCTATAGGTAGATAAATATAGCAAACTACCTTGAAAGTAAGTATAAAGATTGGAAAAGGGAGCGGGAACAGGAACCAGAAATCCACGATTCCCTCAGGATTTGTGAAAAACCGAAATTCACGCGGGCAAAGCCGCGGGCAACAGCTAGTCCTACTAATATTATAAATGTGATAGTGTGGATGTTTGGATGTTTGGATGTTTAGATGTTTGTATGTTTGGATGTTTGTTACTCAATCACGCCGCAACTACTGAACCGATTTGGCTGAAATTTTGAATGGAGATAGCTTATGCCCTGACTTAAAACATAGGTTACTTTTTATCCCGGAAAAGTATTCCTGTGGGACTAAAATATATATAATCTTCCAAAAACGCCATAGAGGGCACTGACTGTTCTTAGGTAAATCACGTTCACATAACACATTATTGCAATAGTTTGCTGTGTTGCATGCATTGGCAACACATTGGCTACTTTTTATCCCGGAAAAGTATTCCTGTGGGACTAAAATAGATATAATCTTCCAAAAACGCCATAGAGGGCGCTGACTGTTCTTAGGTAAATCACGTTCACATAACACATTATTGCAATAGTTTGCTGTGTTGCATGCATTGGCAACACATAGGCTACTTTTTATCCTGGAAAAAATGCACAGTTCCCATGGGATTTTGAAAAACCCGAAGTCTATATCTACAGCTATAGGTAGATTGTTATAGCAAACTTCCTTGAAAGTAGGTATAAAGTTTGGAAAAGGGAGCGGGAACGGGAGCCGGAAATCCACGATTTCCTTGGGATTTGTGAAAAACCGAAATTCACGCGGGCGAAGCCGCGGGCAGAATCTAGTAATTTATATTTCTGAATGTAACGATCACAGACGTTTATTTCTTATCTTGAGATTATATTGATGAAAGATGAAGAAGATCAGCTCAGGTAAAAGAAAAACAACCATGTGATTTTAAAATATGTAATAATTTATATTACAAGGAAATTCCATGTAATAAGTATTCCGGGTATTTTCGAGTACGGAACACTAAAATTAAAAAACAAAGAGCTTAAACAATTCGCACTGACATTTACGAAAACCGTGTACCTGGGACTTGGGTACCGGAATACGGTCCCCGTAAGTTTCGCTCGTATAATCCGAAAAGGTAGGTCAGGGTCGAGAGAACCAGCCAACCAGTTTCGGTGACCTCCAGACATGTGGCGAAACAGTTCCGACATTTCGAAAAACTAATTATAAGTAAACATGTTTTACATCTATTCCTTTGTCCAATTAATTATTAGGTATAATAAAATACAAGACAAAGCTGTCATAGGGTGGACTAAATAAGAAAGGATGTGGTCATGTTACAGTTTGGATTAGGAATTTAAAAACTATTCTTCCGGCATTGTTCTGGTAGTAATCTTCGGTCGTCGTTATTAATCATCGGCTGCAAAGACATGCCTTCAACGTATGATTTCGATATGACGATGTGTAGAAAGTATTGCAGAAACATTATAAAATATTGTAAGGATAAATGCACTTTTATGCATAATATTTCAATGTAAAATTTTCCAAATTTTCCAATATTTTCCAAATCTATATGAGACTGTTTATTTCATACCAAACTCACTCAGACACACTCAGAGTCAATTGACACTCAGATCTAGAGAGCTTCGAGTCCTCTATCATACTATTCATAAATGTCAAAGTAACAGGTCTGTCTGTCCGTCTGTTACATGTAACGACACAATGGATTTTGACGATTGGCACATTGCCTGCATCCTGAAAACGCTATTTTTTCCCGGAAACTCAAAGAGTGCCCCTGGGATTTTTGAGAAACATAAATTCAGGCAGACGATGTCACCAACATTTCCAAGTAGTAAATTGATATAATCGTGAAACAAGCATCAACAAGGAGTTATTAGGTCTTAGAAACTTTTGACAGCAATCGAAAATCTTATAAACAACTGAGTGCTTAGTCTAAGATCGGAGCACTCGAAAACGAACTCGAAAACTATTGATCGATTTCAGAGTAAAATAGACCTAAAATGGCTTGTATTAAGGTTTGAGTTCGCCAATACATTCAGCATTCGAACACAACGAGCGCCCCAAGCAGAAATGTTGTAAAATACATATTCGAACTATGGAATTACTACTTTAAAATACGAGTATTTGAGTTCATTTTGCTCTGAATTCACTTGTGATTCGATCAATAGTTTTCGAGTTCGTTTTCGAGTGCTCCGATCTTAGACTAAGCACTCTGTTGTTAGAAGTTAGATGGTACCTAGGTAGGTACATGGTTAGATTTCGCATAGCTAAGCTTGGAACCTGTCGTCCTTGCCAGCTCGCCGTGTAGTGCCAACTAAATGAGCTTCTTGGAAACTTTGATCGTGACCTTTGACTATGTTCATACTATTATTAAATGTTCTCATCGTTTTGTGGAAAATGAAGGTTCTATACTCTCGGTCGCGCTTGTGATCCTGTGAAGTGCTACGAGCTATTATTTACTGCGCTCGACAGCGAATTAGCGATTTAAGATACTATGTTGTATCTTAGTCAGTAGCTATGTAATAAATTGATAGCGGTGATAGACTCGTTCGATAGGACTGCCTCGTCGGTCTAGTGGTTAGCATATTCGAACGCAGATCACAAGGTCCCGGGTTCGATTTCCAGGTCGGGCTGTAGATACGCAGTCGATCGTAGACTTATTTTTTTATTTTAAATAATGGACACACCTTTGCCAACAGAAATTCCTGACGCGCACTACTTTCAATATTACTTTCGTTTTTCTCACCGATGTGGAGTATAAGTATATAATATAAAGTAGTATATATATATTGCAATTCGAGGAACTTTACAAGTAACTGTAACTATCGGAATGGAATGCGGACTTTGTCGGGCACCGAGATAATAAATCTTTGAGAGATCAACATGATTTACTGGCAGTTTTTACGCCCGGTCGAAATCATTTAGGCGAACATGAATAGTAGATTGTATCATAAGGGAGCAAAATAATATTTTTACGGCGAGGGCGCTTTTTTGAATCCAGAGCGAAGTGAGGGATTGTATAGTAGAATCCCGAGCGTAGCGAGGGATTCTTTAGTACAATCCTGAACGTAGCGAGGGATTCAAAGTATGTCGCCCGAGCCATAAATATATTGCGCCCGAGTGATACACTCTACTTTTCATCACCCTCTATGAGGAAATAAAAGGCACCTCATATTTTTAACCCCCGACGCAAAAACGACGGGGTGTTATAAGTTTGACGTGTCTGTGTGTGTGTGTGTGTGTGTGTGTGTGTGTGTGTGTGTGTGTGTGTGTGTGTGTGTGTGTGTGTGTGTGTGTGTGTGTGTGTGTGTGTGTGTGTGTGTGTATGTCTGTCTGTTCCCCCATAGCTCTCAAACGGATGGACCGATTTGAATGCGGTTTTTTTGTTTGAAAGGTGAATTAGTCGGGAGTGTTTTTAGCTATGTTTGTTTGATGAAAATCGGTCCAAGATGGCTGCCGCCACAAAATGGTGGATTAATAATACAAGTGTAAATTAAAAATTTAAGAAACCCCGACATTTGCCATTTTGTGATGGCGGCCATCTTGGATTTGCATAGTGTTATTCTACTAGTCAAGACCTTTCATTTGATACCCATATTGAGGGAGTTGTGAAAAAATATGTAATCCGCCATTTTGTAGCGGCGGCCATCTTGGACCAATTTTCATCGAACATAGCCAAGAACACTCCCGACTAATTCACCTTCCAAACAAAAAAACCGCATTCAAATCGGTTCAACCGTTTGAGCGCTATGGGGGAACAGACAGACATACACACATACACACACAAACGTCAAAATGAAAGGTCTTGACGACAAGACCTTTTATTTGATATCCATATTGAGGGAGTTGTGAAAAAATATGTAATCCGCCATTTTGTGGCGGCGGCCATCTTGGACCAATTTTCATAAAACATAGCTAAGAACACTCCCGACTAATTGACCTTTCAAACAAAAAAAACCGCATTCAAATCGGTTCAACCGTTTGAGCGCTACGGGGGAACAGACAGACACAGACGCACATACATACACAGACGTCAAACTTGTAACAACAATAACAACAATCGATACTATCGTTCGCGCCTAGCCCGGTGGGACCACGGACCCTTCATCTTCAATAAGTGCGCCGCAATTATCTTTTACGCGCACTTATAAATAAGTGCGCGTAAAAGATCTTTTAGGCGCACTTATAAAACTGAGCCGAAAACACCACCTTTGGGTGCACATAAAGGCGAACCAAGTCGTCCTTTTCGAATAGATGGGATGAAAAGTATTTATGATGATACTACAGCTGTCATTGAAACACAGCCTGCAACAGCTACGACATTTTAAAGCTCTTCAATCACCGCTGTCTTTTGGCATTGAATTGTTATTTCAAAATGTTGCATTTTTGGGAAAAATTGTCTTCTACATCCAAGCATTGTATCTCTATCATAAGAGCCTGCCAACAAAAAGTATCTCTACAATAAGGTTCTACCCTAAAAAGTATGCTATAGGTATATCTGCCATGAGGCCTCGCCTAAAAATCCATGATCCATGTGGTCTTATGGACAAACCATAATGTCTCGTCTAAAAATTGTATTTCTAACAACCTTGGGGCAGCATAATGTTTTATGTTAATAAGGGGTATGTTTTTCCGTTTTATTCTTATGTACCTAGACCTACTGCTGCATGTTATGTATGATGAACGAGCGATTTTCTGTTGTTCATTGAGGAGTTCCATCCTTCATTTACGAAGATCATCAGTTAGATCTTTACCTTTAAATGATGATGATGATGAGTAACGCCAAAAACTTCCCCATTTTTTGAAGTCGGTTAGATAATATGAACGAACAATTTTAGAGGCAGAAACTAGTCGTATTAATTTCAACACAAGAAACTCGAGGCAAAGCAATGTAAAATAAAACAAAGGTGTAAGGCACACTGGAAATGACGTTAGCATAATTCCACTACCTATAATATACTGTTTCTATTTCAACAATATACAATGCCAACGCCTCATATACTATAAGTGCAATCGACAGCACAATTAACTTTCAACTTTATATCTAGTGAAAAAGAGGGTTGATAATGTTTCCATTGCTGACGATTGTCGAAGCTTTCTGGAATGCGGTATAGTGAAATTTGTTTGGAATAAAAATGTCAGAATAGAGGAATTTTTGCAATGGGAGCGAGCAACAATGGCCGGTGTAGGGTTACGGAGAATGCTAGGGCATAAGCATAAGCGGTTGTGAAACAATAGTCGCTTTCGCCTACAAAAATAATGTTACAATAAGTAAGAATTTTTCATTATTTTAATGGATCGGGTGTTTTGATTCGCGGGAATCGCTTGAAACCGAAACTATTGCTTAACAAACTTTGAAGAAAGTAAATCGAAACGGATCCGATTTTTCATAGAAAATGACGCAAACATAGCTAATACTGATTGCTAACAGATTTTTGACGGACTTACGGTTAGAATAAATAATGGGAATCAGGAAACATAGGAAATAATCGTATACATTACAAACATGGTTACCGAAAGTGAGTTGATCCTAAAAACACTCGTAATTTCATCTTTATAACAAACAAACAAATGTTTGTATTGCCTCTTTGTGGTCGGATTCGAAAATACGAAGTTAGCGGATGCCCATTATTTATTCTGAAGTACTTACTTAGGTACATAATTTAATTGTATTGGAGCTATCCTGAATTTCCTAACCAATGAAAAAAGATACATGTTTCATGTACACGAACGATGGTTGTTCAGATAATAATTATTAAAAAAAAGTTTTTTAGAGACAAGATTGCCAAACGCTTAAAAACGTAAGGTCGAAGCTTCGATTTTCACAAGACTTCAATTGTGCTTGAATGGCGACCTCGCACTGGCAGACTCAGCGTGGGAAGACCCCCTACTAGATGGACGGACGTTCTCAAGCAAGTCGCTGATAGCCAATGACTTCTATGTATACTAACTACATAGAAGTTATTGCTGACAGACGCTGGACGAGCGGCATAAGATCGATTTTTGTGGCGATCCTTGCAAGAGACCTATGTTGTAGTGGACGTCTATTGGTTGAGATGATGATAACGTTTATTTGCTTCCAAGGTGTATTTAATAAGTAATAAGATACACCTATTTATTTAAGATAAATTAAAAATTAAAAAACCCCCGACATTCACCTTTTTGTGGCGGCGGCCATCTTGGATTTGCATAGTGCTATTCTACTAATCAAGCCCTTTCATTTGATAGGGAGTTGTGAAAAAAATGTAATCCGCCATTCTGTAGCGGCGGCCATCTTGGATTGATTTTCATCAAACATAGCTAACAACACTCTCGACTAATTCACCTTTCAAACAAAAAAACCGCATTCAAATCGGTTAACCCGTTTGAGCGCTACAGGGGAACAGACAGACACACACACACACACACAGACACAGACACGTCAAACATATAACACCCTGTCGTTTTTGCGTCGGGGGTTAAAAAATTGTCTTTGAACAGTGACGTAACTTATAATAATTATGTTCTCAATTGGAGTGGGAAAAACTAATGAAGGGTCAATCGGTTATCGCGTCGCGCGGTTGGGCTCAATGTGTTGGCAAATTGAAACTGGGTGGATTGTCCTGTTTGTAACCTTAGCAAGGTTACCAGATAAAATTTTGGTTGAGGTCATTAACCATTAAAGATTTGAACCGACTATAAAATTTCGAACAGTCAACGGGATTCTGTGCTTTTATAGTCGCTAGTGAAAATTGAAAAAAACACACAAATAAACTCTAAAAGAAAATTTTCCGTGAAAATGAATATAATATTAAAATAATATGTGAACAAAGCAAAAGTACCTACTTACAATTACTACAAACTTCTTTAAACATTAGATATACACTTGTGTTTGTATTTGTACCAAAGGCACACTGAGGCCTTGTGAGATATTACGTTCTCAATGGCTTTCTCATTAGCAAATTACCAAAAATAGGATCCCAATCGTGGGTTTAACAAATTTTCGACGAACATTTTTTGAAGATCGACAGCTAATTACATCTTGGATCAAATAATAAAACTCAATGTTTCACACTAAAAACAGAATACTTTGCTTCAATAACAAAAGGTCGTTAACTAAAACCGACTACGCTTAATATAATAATTTAATATAAAAAATAATTTAGAGTGCAGAAAGCGCGTCTAGTGACGGCATGTGTTATGTCGAGCCGAAACTAATTTAATAATCTAGAAAGCCGCGCGAAGGTCACTTCTCGATTTTTTCGTAAATAAAATATAGCCTATGTCACCCAGACCATAACAACGAATCAATAGACACGTCATTCATCAAAATCGGAGTAGTTTAGGCGCTACGGTACACATACATAGACTGCTAAAATCATAACCCTTTCTTTTGGCTTTGCCGTAGTCGGGTAAAAAGGCCCCACTCGGTACCTACTCGCACTTCCATGTTTTTAACCCCCGACGCAAAAACGACGGGGTGTTATAAGAAGTTTGACGTGTCTGTGTGTGTGTGTGTGTGTGTGTGTGTGCGTGCGTGCGTGCGTGCGTGCGTGCGTGCGTGCGTGCGTGCGTGCGTGCGTGCGTGCGTGCGTGCGTGCGTGCGTGCGTGCGTGCGTGCGTGCGTGCGTGCGTGTGTGTGTGTGTGTGTGTCTGTATGTCTGTCTGTCTGTCTGTCTGTCTGTCTGTCTGTCTGTCTGTCTGTCTGTCTGTCTGTCTGTCTGTCTGTCTGTCTGTCTGTCTGTCTGTTCCCCTGTAGCGCTCAAACGGTTGAACCGATTTGAATGCGGTTTTTTTTGTTTGAAAGGTGAATTAGTCGAGAGTGTTGTTAGCTATGTTTGATGAAAATCGATCCAAGATGGCTGCCGCTACAAATTGGCGAATTACATATTTTTCCACAACTCCCTTAATATGGGTATCAAATGAAAGAGCTTGACTAACTCAAAGATGGCCGCCACCAGCAATGGCGAATATCGGGGGTTTTTTAATTTTTAATTTATACTTGTTATAGCTACGTGATCAAATCAGAAATTAGGAGATCCGTAGAAGAACCAGAGTAACCGACATTGCTCAACGAGTAGAGAAGTTAATAAATAACCGATTGACGTTGGGGTCCCAAGTTGCTAAAATAGCGAACTTGCATCTTCGAGCCTACCTGCGTTGGGGACCCCCCGGCAGGTGACAAACGACATCAAACGAGTCGTAGGGAGGCGCTGGAGCCGGGTGCGTTGTGTGGAAGTCCCTATAAGAGACCGTGTCACCTATGTCCAGCTGTAGACGTCTCTCGAGTGACAACGATATGTACAGTGGCGTGCACTTCATAAAGGCAGAAAAGCACTGCATACCCTGAAAAAAGCAATGCTTAGGTAAAACGATATGAAAAGGAGCAGTAGAAATTTTAATACTACCGATTGCATACCCTGGCTTCAAACCCTGTGCACGCCACTGGATATGTACCTATACCGTTGTCCTGGTAGGAGGTAATTAAATAAGTTCGCTTGTACGAAGTGTAGGGGGTGCACTATTCTATACTATTATTACCTACTCCTGTTTTTATCCAAGGCTTTGTTCGCGTGAATATTTGACCTGTGATTGTAAGCTGGTATGAAAATAATATCAATTGACTTAAGTCACTTAAGTACATATTAAAATTCCGCAACCTTTTTGACACAAAAAAAATAACGAATTCCACAAACTGGCTCTAAAAGGCCGTTAGATTAACAAAAAAGGATCGGATCACATTCAATATGTCGCCGAGTAAATGCGAAAATATCCAAAAAACAGAAACCGCTCCCTGCCACATAAATAAACTGATAATCGCCATGTTGAACGTTCAGCTTAAAAGGTAAACGCGCATTTTAAGAAATTGAGTTAAAATTAATAACCATTCAAATTTCAAACGTATACTTTGGTAACGATTCAGGTCATCGTTATGATGTGGAGTATCGAAATTGGGAACATTAGTTAATAGTTTATTTGCGTTTAGCTTAAAAAGGTAAACGCGTATTACGGAAAAATATGTAAAAAATAATAATAATTTAAACTTCTTTTCGATTTCTGTCACCATTATTATGCGGGGGAACCAAAAATTTGAGACATTAGTAAAATAGTTTATTGAACGGTGCGGAGTTTTAATGCATTTTATGCAAGACAATTCTGCATAATATACCTACTGTTAAATGTGACTAAGGATGTGATTTTAAATAACTGAACTTTAACAATATTTCAAATGAGCGAGGATTTAGGATTTTCAAAAATACTGTGGGAACTCATAGATGTCATAAAATAGCCTAACCAGATAAAAGTAGCCTACCTATGAATATGGCAGCATACAGGATCTCCAGGATGAAAGCTGTACTCTGTGCCGAGTTGCGTGAAGATCGGTTTAACTGTTGACCCGTGAAAAGGTGACAGATAGAGAGACAGATGGACACCCATTCGTATTTATAATATTGGTATGGGTTGGAGTAATGTGTGCTAACCTTAAAATGCATAATTTGATTTTCTTATCACCTGACAATCACGGAAAATGAGGTAGTCTATACGCAAATGTACCAAATAAACTCCCCTGCAATACAAGATACGCCTTCAGATCGCTTAAAGATTTAGGCAAAACAGTCTTACTTACCTGACGGTTTATGGAGGTTTTAGTCAGAGAGCTGGTGGGAAATTTCCCGACGTTAACGAGATACTCGATAAAGGCTATGGAGTACATATAGATTTTAGACGACAGTCAATTCTGTCAATCATGAGTGTTGACTGACATAGCAGAGTATTATCCAGACAGTGGTCATCAGTCATCGCAGTAGACGTAATGGTAGGTTATCTGTCATTCACAGCAATAAGTATGGCAAAACTGACAGAAAAACCTATATTAGATGTATACATATATGCGTGTTGAATGATTTTCCCATAACTCAGCTGTCAGTTTTTATAAACAAGAACATTTTTTGTCTGAAAAATCGTCTTGATCTCTCTTCGATCGTCGCTTCACTGATACAGATGGATGAATTGTTTCCATCAACTGTCTGTCTGTCAACTAGAGGTCATAAAAAACTTTCCGCTTTACGCGCTTATGTAAAGTAGAGGTATTCCTATTCATTTACCAAATATATCCTCAAAATAAACCACCAGTTCCTGAACCATTTGGGGATTTAAACAACGTGAATTAGTTTAGTTGTCTGTATGGTAATATGCGTGTAATTCGATGCAGATTGCAGGTCAATCGAACAGTTCCTACGTGTAATTACTCGTACGTTAGGTAATGCAGTTTCTTTATTCAAGTTTTTGGTTGTCTCTCTCTATCTATCTCCGCGTCGTATTCCACATTACTGAGGGTCATGGCCCCTGTTTATTAATCACATAATGGTAGGGGTTTGTATCGTCCATTAGGAAAACGCTCTGATGAACGACCTTAGTATTGTTGGTCGATCCAGCGATGCTTGTCAATACCTGCAAGTCGTAAATAACGCAGTAACTAAAAGTAACTTTTTAGGCCGTAGCGTGTGGAAGTACCTACAAGAGGCCTGTGTCCAGCAGTGGACATGTATCGGTTGATGACAACGATCACGACAAATTAACCCTTGACTGCGATCTCACCTGGTGGTGAGTGATGATGCGGTCTAATCTGGGATGGGTATGACAGATATGTCATCGCAGGTATATCTACTAGCAACATATTAATAGCAACTAATTTGGGGTTTTAAGTGGCCCAAATTCCACCTATGTGGCCAAAGTTAACCTCACTTGTGCGCGGTGCACCCTGCCAATATGCTAACGAGGCCCTGACGCTCTCAGTCTCCCTCTACGGGTCGTTATGCCTGATACCACACAACTTAATCTAGATGCTATCACCGCTTTGTGGTAGGATTCTATCCCGAACCCGCCTGGCTAGCGACCACACTTCAGCCGTAATCTGCCGCAAAGCATCCGTGTGTTCCGGCGAGTTGAAGAGGTGAAGAGCCAGTCCCCTTCCTCAAAAGCCGGCAACGCATCAGTGGTTCCTCATGTGCTGCTAATGTTCATGGGCGGCGGTAATCACTTAACATCAGGTGACCCGCCTGCCCGCTATTCCTATAAAAAAAATGTGGTCTTACTCTTCAAATAAAATTTTCCGTGACGCCACTTTATTAGGAACTTACTCGAACCTTGATTCCGAGCTTCTGTTGGCAGGTCAGTGACTACACTTAGAAGCCTATACAAAAACAGACCCACAAGAAGTCCAACACGTAGAGAAGCAAGGATTACGAGTGCTAGCAATTAGCACCCGTAGCGTACAGGTCATCGCACCCGAGCTTACAACCAGGTAAACAAATGACATGCAGATATTTCATAGAGCAGTAGGTACCTAACTCTAACAGATAGTACGAGAAGAGCATACAAAAATGAAGGGAGGTGACACATTTTTGACGAAGGAGGAGTCTATCTATCTACAGTCAAAACCGTTTATGGCGACATCGTTTAGAATAACATATCGGTTATATTAACCGTAATCAAAGGTCCCGGCTGAATGCTATATGACTGCCGTATCAAAAACATTGCTTTTTACGACATTGGTTACTTCGACATACCGCATTAAACGACCACATTTGACCAATGTTTTCGGTGAATTGTATCTCTACAGGTCGTTCTACAACGACCAGCTTATCTGTATTGTAAACTTTGAATAGGCATAATATAATGGTCAATGGTTATTATCGTAAAAATAAACACGTGTTTAGGGTCTTTTGTAATTCTTAGAAAACAAAACACGTGCATGCCGTAGAGTCAAGGCCCAGTTCTTAAAATTTCTTCAGTCAGTTTCTTACTTATCTTACTTAAAACATATTGTTGAATTAATTGTGAAACTTTTAACTTGTCGAAAACAAAAAGAAAGCAAATTAATATCGAAGAAAAATCGCGTATTATTTCAAAACAAGGCAAAAGAATATGGTGTTGTATGGTGGAACCGGTTGTTATAACTATCGGTTTTTACGACTTAATATGAGTAGTCCCTTCGATGTCGTTATAACAGATTTTGACTGTATTTCTATATTCTATCTATCTATCTATAATCTATATTATTATTATTATTATTATTATAATATAAAGTAGCTTGTCCTGACTGAATATCAACGCACAGCCAAAACCACTGAAGCTAGAAACTTGAAATTTTCACAGTTAGCTTCCTTTTAAAACGTAGGCGCACACTAAGAAAGGATTATTGGAAATTCTACCCCTAAGGGGGTTAAATAGGGGATGAAAGTTTGTATGAAAGTCCGCCATTTTTCAAGTTATATCCATGAAAATTGGTATTTAGGTTTTCGGTTAAAAATAAAGAGTTACCAGATTAAAAAACTTTGGAAAAAATACCCCCAAGTGGGTTAAATGCGGGGTGAAAGTTTGTATGAAAGTCCGTCATTTTTAAAGTTACATCGATGAAAATCGGTATTTGTATTGTCGGTCAAAAATAAAGAACTACGTGTTTCAGGAATTTTAGAAATTTCATCCCCAAGTGAGATTTATAAGAATCCAAGCGGACGAAGTAGCTAGCATCAGCTAGTCAATACATATAAAAAGAAAAGTTTTGACTGACTCAACGTTCAGCCCAAGCCCTTGGGCCTACAAAACCTCTGTGCAAAATATTAGTTTTGTAAATTGTTTGTAAACTGAAATTTTCCACAGATAGGTTCCCAAGGAATAGTCGGATTTTTTTGTTTCCAAGCATTCTTATAATTGTACTAAGTGTGATATGTGAGACACACGGTCCAGCTAGGTAGGTCCAATTTCGGTAAAGAGATCGACCGCTGATCGAGATGTTTTTGGTCCAAATGCCTCAGTACCTGAAGACTAGTCTTCGAACAGTGCGTGTTACGAGTGATGGCATACGGCTTTGAGACAAGGTCGCCTCATAAGAAAGCTCAGTTACTCGGTGGGCGAGGAGTTTTCTCCATTCCATGTCATCAAATGAGAAATGAAAAGATCCGTAGAAGAACCAGAGTCACCGCGGAGCTTTCCTTTAGTTTATTTTTGAGGGTTTTGTCAAGCCTTACTATGTCAACAATCTGATAGGTTCAACAATCTGATATGCCGACATCAATGGATATGCCAAATACGATATAGCTCAGACACATTCTAGTGAGCGACCACCGCAAATCTCAAGGAGTTTCTAAGCTGAGGTGGCAACGGGCGTGGCACATAGTTCGTGGAACCGAAAGAAGTTGGGGTTCAAACGTGCTAGAATGACGACCTCGCAACTGCAAAATCGCAGTGTCACTAGTTGGACAGATATATTAAAGTCAGTCACAGGGACTCGCTGAATACAGCGGGCGTAAGACCGCGGCGTGTGACCGCGGCTGTTGATGTCAAAATACAAGAGACCTACGTTCAGCAGTTGACGACTTGTTCCTTTGTTTTTGGTCGTTTTTTTGCCAATGACGTAACATATTACGTTTAGGGCAACAAATTGAATTTTTAGAGTTGCGTAGTTAAATTAGGAATGATACCTACTTGGTGGGCATCATATTGTGTCGGCTGGAGAGATTATACGGTTAAGCGCAAACTTGTCATCGATCAAAAACATTGCGACGTAGATATGAGTATAAACAATGCCTAGGCGGAGTGATCGAACTACGCAGAGGCGGCGTGGGCGTGGGCGGCCGGACGTAGTGCAACACACCTGCCCACGTGAGCTTTGCGCGCTAGATAAAGAGCTTTCACATAAAAACAAAGATAAAATATAATTGCGCGTTTAGAAGTTTGCAAAAATCGTCTTGCTACGGTTCTATATTCAAAGGGTGCCAAATGGGACCCTAAAGTAAGGCTTCGCTTTCTGTCAGTCCACAGCTTTAAGCCGTAATAAATGAACAGTTAAAATGTCCACAAACAAACACAGGCCTCTATCACACTATAATATTATAAAGGCGAAAGTTTGTGGGTATGTATGTATGTATGTATATGTGTATCCACAGTTCCCGGGGATTTAAAAAAATCTAAATTTGATATAGCAATCTACTTCTTTGAAAATAGGTGTTAAGGGTTGGAAAAGGGAGCGGGAACTGGAACCTGAAATCCACGATTTCCTCGGGATTTGTGAAAAACCGAAATTGCCGCGGGCAAAAGCTAGTAATTATTAAAAATTAAAAACCTTCAAAGATACGGAATCCTCGGTAAGCGACTCTTGACTCGCACTTTGATTTAATTATGATAATTTGATAATGAAACAGCGCGAATTAGGAACAGCATTTTCTTTATTACTGAAACAATGTCAAGAATGCTCCATATATGTATTAGGTACATAGGAAGGTAGACACGTATACTAATTGCCTTTGTAGAAAAAAAAGAATGTAGCATGTGCCATCGATCCATCATCCTGCGATTAGCGATAAAAACTGGTTGCGGAGGTGGCGGGGAACGAACCAACACGCTGACACTCATTCCCGTAACATACCGACATACCAACTAGCGCAAGCTGGTTAAAGCACCTGACCAAAGGTATGATGCATTAATCCCAACGTATAGTATGCGGTACCTAAGTACATTGTATTTCTTTCTGCAAAAATAAACGGCGTCAAACTTTTTGTCTCTTTCACAGCCGAGCAGACGAATGGTAGGATGGCCGAATTTTTTAAGGTTCCTTCTTTTAATATTTAGGCACTACAGAACCCTAACTGATGCGTATTTTTGCCCGTCACGTCAGAAACGATTTTTTATAATTTCGTGCAAATGAAGTTAAAAAGAACAACTAGTAGGTATCTAACGGTACTGAGAACGCTATTGACCATTCGTGTATTTTTTAAACTCAATATCCGCTATTCAATATACGCAAATAGTGTTAATTGCGGCTCATTACCATGTCCTCTTCACTTCGATGGGGCCTGGGGGGAATCCCATAAGTCAGAGTTCTAGGAACGTCACGGTGCGCTAAATGCAAATATTCGGTATTTGCATATCCAAAGTATTTTATGTCGTGATTGCAATCATTAAATATGGGCGTGATCGATCGTGGACGTCACTGAGATAAATATCTATGAAGCAACAGACTCATATACATACCATTATTTAGTAATGAGTCAAGAAGTTACACCATGCAGTGCCTAGTCCGAAGCACGAACGAGCCACGAATTTGAATTTTATAATAACAATGTGGCTAATTCTGTTGTACATAATCTCTAAACTAAACTAAATTGACAGGTTTAAATGTAGTGCTATCCTTTTCCGCAGGTATCGTTGAGAAAGATATAAGAATATATTTAGCCCTGTCATTTTAGTTTAGGTATAGAGATTGTGTACAACAGGATTAGCCACAATGTCATCCCGAACAAACAAGACTAGCTAACTAGGCAAGGAGATAGTATAGTGGGCAAGTGTGCACAAACACAGATGCAGGTGCAATCCGTCAAGAGGCATGGGGGTGTAACACTGTCAACTTCCTCGCCGTTAGAGAATTTCTTGACAGAAACCCCAACAACTATTAACAGATGAAATCGAAGCAAGAACCAATTTACTCAATGACAATAAAATAGCTGGTATCTTTGTACTTCAGTCATATTGAGGCCGTTTTCAGTGGCATTGCACGCTCTAATGATACGACATCTCTCCGGCGGACGTAGGAAAAACTGGCCGCATTCGTACCTAACTATGATTTTAAATGAGTTCTTACGAATTAGTTTGGTTCCGGTACAACGCCGCGTAGAGAACAACTATGGTCCGTTACGGGTCTATAGCCGTTCCAACGATTCATTTCCATATGACTCTCCTGAATATCCCCAATAGGGATATATACCAGGAAGGGGCCAGGTTTCTACTCAATAATAAAATTCCTCGTTGTTTCGTAAGTCCTGTAAGTCTCGCCGGCCAAATTATTATATCGCAAACAAACGTAGGTATATAATTTTTCTTTTCTTTTTTAGGGTTCCTATTTTAGGATGACTAATATTCCTTTCTTCTCCACATAAGCAAAAGCTCGTGTTAGGGGCGGGTACAACAATAGTGTAACGAGTGGGGTTTGAACCGTCGACCTTTCGGTTTTCGATCTACGCCCCGTTGCGACCCCCGTTACGACCCCCGTTACGACCGTTGCGCTATTGAAGTTATTAATCCCTTAAAAATACATCCCTTTTGAGATTGCCGTCGTGTTAACCTACCGTGTAGCAACTAACAGCCCCCGCACATTGTCCACTAGTGGCGACGACTAGTGGCAGGCCACAAGTCGCGGAAGAGTTTTTTCAATAATTTTATATGGTACATTTGGTATGGTATGGTATATGGCACACTGAGCGTTCGAGTGCCCGCGTTCGAGCCACAAGAAAATGTATGAAAAATCTCTTCCGTGAATTGTGGCAGCAACTAGTCGTCGCCACTATTGGCCCAGTGTGCGGGGGCTGATATGCGCGAGTTTAAGCCACATTCAGACGTCTATCAAGAAACAATGTGTCAATGGCAGCGAGCGACTATGATATTATTATAACCTTTCCGGGCCGGATCCGATCCGACACCCACAACCGCCTACGGCCGCGGCTGTTTATTTAGAACGGCCCGGTTCAAACACAGTACACAGTTAACGAGTGCAGTGAAAACAAACACATACCGCTAGTTAATGTCAAATTGTTTTGCGGTCAGCTGTAAATACTTCTTTTATCTCTAACTTGCGCTGTACCGATTAGTCTAGTGTAATGTTTCAAGTTAACGCTAACTGTGCGTAAATCTGTCAACGTCATTTTCTAAGTTTTGTACGAGGTCTGTCCCAAAAGTATCCGACCTGCCTCGATTGCTCGGCGCTTGATTTATTCTTCGTCATCCGAGGGGTGGCATCCTTCAAAGTAGTCCCCATTTGATTGAACAATATACGCTCATATCGATGTTTCCACTTATTAAAGCACTCTTTAAAGTTAGACTTCGGAATCACCTTTAGTGCATTCGTCGCATTAGTTTCAACAGTCAGTTTATTGTCGAATCGATGTCCATTGAGCGGCATTTTCAATCGAGGGAACAGCCAAAAGTCGCAGGGAGCTATCAGGACTGTATGGAGGCTGGCGGAGCTGCACAACACTGTGTTTCATTAAATACCTACTGCTGCACAGGGTTTGATGCGTGCGCTGGAGCATTGTCGTGATGAAGAAGCCAGTCACCAGTTTGCCAAAGTTGCGGTCATTTTCTCCTGATTGCATAATGTAATCTTTTCAAAACTTCAACGTAGTACTCTTTATTGATTGTATGGCCTGTAGGGGCATATTCCTGGTGCACAACGCCCTCATAATCGAAAAAAACGACCAACATCGACTTGATGTTGCTTCAACTTGACTGACGGGAAAATTGCGACGAACGCAAAAAAGTCGTTGTAAACAAATACACGCTGCGCGGGAACTAAGGCGTTTCATCAGTCTCTCAGACTACTGATGAGAAGGTTATAGGAGTTGCTGGTGACGTTCGTACCCACCAGAGGTAGCCTGAGTCTCTGCGCGCAAAGATATGAACGTAGGTCGGATACTTTTGGGACAGAGTAGTATGTAGTCCATGAAAATTGGTATTCGTGCTTTCGGTTAAAAAAAATCCGGCAAGTGAGAGTCAGAATACAAAAACTAGAAAGAAACAAGTATTTCACGATGTTTCAAAATTCCACTCCTAATGGGGTGAAATAGAGAATGAAATTTTTTATTAAAATCCGTTGTTTTTCAAGTTGTATCCTTCCATGAAAAAAGCTGTGATAGCCTAGTGGTTAGGACCACCGACCACCTAATCGGAGGTCGTGGGTTCGATCCCGGGCGGCGGTCACACACCTCTAACTTTTAGGAGTTATATGCGTTTTAAGTATTTAAATATCACTTGCTTTAACGGTGAAGGAAAACATCGTGAGGAAACCTGCATGCCTGAGAGTTCTCCAAAACGTTCTCAAAGGTGTGTGAAGTCTGCCAATCCGCTTGGCCAGCGTGGTAGACTATGGCCAAAACCCTTCTCACTCTGAGAGGAGACCCGTGCTCTGTAGTGAGCCGGTAATGGGTTGATCATGATGATGATGATGATCCTTCCGTGATAATGTAAATACTAAATCCATGATCCACGTGATCCATGTAAAGTGGTGAAAGTGGTAGTAAAGTTATAAACAATTTTTTAAAACTCAAATCCACGCGGATAAAGTCGAGGGCATCAGTCAGTAACATATAAAATTACATAACAGCAGACAAAATTATTAGGTAAGCTTCCGGATTCCCCGACTGGTGACGAATCTCGGCCAGGCGCGGCGCCCGCGCCGCGGCATTGGACGAATGTAGCTTTTGAGATATAATACTTGGCTTGGATACTGCCTGTTACCATAATTAGTAACTAGCTGCGCCCCGCGGTGTTACCCGCGGTTAATAAGTTTGTACACATAAAAATATTAGAACAGAATCTTCTAAGAGTAACTTAGCAAAGAGAACTACAGAAAATTCACGCAAACGCATACAAATGCATGCAACGACTGCAAACTATTGCAATAATATGTCATGTGAGAACAATCAGCGCGTTTTTGGCAGTCTATATCTATTTAAGTCCCACAGGAACCGTTTATCCGGGATAAGTAGTCTATGTGTTATACCAGGATATAGACAATCTATCTACGTTCCAAATTTCAGCCAAATCATTTCAGTAGTTGCGGCGTTAAATAGTAACAAAGATACACACATACATGTCACGTACATACATACATACACACACAAACTTTCGCCTTTATAATTCTAGCTTCTGCCCGCGGCTTCACCCGCGTGAATTTCGGTTTTTCACAAATCCAGAGGGAATCGTGGATTTCCGGTTCCCGTTCCCGCTCCCTTTTCCAACCTGCACCTACTTTCAAGGAGGTTTGGTATAGTAGTAATCTACCTATAAATATCAGCTGTATCTACAGATTTTGGTTTTTTCAAAATCCCGTGGGAGCTGTGGATTTTTCCAGGATAAAAAGAAATGTCTGTATGAAGTATTTTGACGAACTCCCTAGCGCAGTGATGAGCGCTGTGGTCTTATAAGTGGGAGGTCCCGGGTTCGACTCCATATGGCTCGTTGGGCACGCTGCCGTGGCAAAGCAGTGCTCAAGATTTGAATCTTTAATGCGTCGTAGTTGTAAGTGTAATTTATTATGTAACAGTTTATAAGTCAACCTTGGAATTGAGACAATGTCTGTTAACAAACACACAGTAGGTGTGTCTCAAAAATACAATTTCGCACTAATAAATAAAGCTCAGACCACATCTGGACCGAACATCGAACCTGTCTCTGTAACCGTGTCATGTTCGCGTAACAACAACACTGGTGTGGAACGTAAACAAGCAAGTATTTGTAACAAGAGTACTTGTTCGTGAAAATGAACAAGTTGTTAGTCGAAATGTACAAAACGATCCATTCAGACGCCTCGGGCATTTTGCATTGTATAATTATAACTATGAAGGTAAAATTGTTCAGCTACGGGTAAATGTTACAGCAGCGATACAAACTAGCGTTTCTGGACAAATGGTTGGTTTAATAGTTATTTCTTGGACACTTCTAGTAGTGTAGATGCAACTAAATTACATAGCCCCTGATATAAAGATGTAACTGTTGAGATGTAGTTATAACCCACGACCACATAAGGTAATGTCGACGACCTCCCAGGTGCAGTGAGCGCTGTGGTCTTATAAGTAGGAGATCCGGGGTTCGATTCCCGGCAGGGGCAATTTGGAATTTTATAATTTCTAAATTGTCTCTGGTCTGGTCTCTGGTCTGGTCTGGTGGGACGCTTCAGCCGTGGCTGGTTACCCTACCGGCAAAGCCGTACCGCCAAGCGATTTAGCGTTCCGGTATGATGCCGTGTAGAAACCGATCAGGGGTTTGCATACCTCTTCCAAGTTAGCCCGCTTTCATCTTAGGCTGCATCGTCACTTACCATCAAGTGAGATTGCAGTCAAGGGCTAACTTGTACTTGAATAAAAAAAAAGCTTAACATGTAACTTGATAAGGTTACAAAGTGTATCTCGATGTTCGGTTCAGATGTGGACTATGCTTTATGAGACACAAAGATTGCTAGGCGCCCTGTCATTCATCGCTAGTCGCTACGTCGGGGAATCCGGAAGCTTGCCTAATTATACAGGCAAACTTTTTTACTAGCTGATGCCCGCGACTTCACAATATCGATGTTATAAAAATCCCGTAGGAACTTTACAACAAAAACTGCCATAAGGTAAATGCTCCTAAGCCCGGCCCCCGTTCCAAAAGTCGGCACCTCGTCCATTTCTGTCGATATTAGCGTTTTGGTGCTAAACTGCTGGCTTATTTTAAAACTAATTTTCCATTAGAATATAAGCTAAAGCCAAAAAATACCCATTGTACCTAAGTAGCACCAAAACGCTAATATTGACAGAAATAGACTTTTGGAACGGAGGCCGGGTTAATTAGGAGCAGCCACAATATAACTATGGTTGTACATACTTTTGTACAACGTATTCTGTAAAAATTTCGACGGGCTATTAATTACGATCTGCAGGGTTAATCTGTATACTTAGTTACCAATTGAAAATTGCTTTTTTAATGTGTGAAAAATATAAACAGTGATTTCATTTCACACATTAAAACAGCAATGTATATCGAACCTAGCGGCACGCTATGATGGCCGGTTTGACACATTACAATAGTGATGTGGAATGTCAATTTATTCTCGAACAAAAAACAATTAATACTACGGGAGCTCGATGACCAATTGAAAAAGTCATTTTATACCGACTGGAAATTTTAACAACAATAGTTTAGACCGAACCCATCACAGCTCCGAACGTCAGCTGCCGCACCAGTGGTGGAGTTAAGAGTGAGAGCATGTGAAAGTGCTTGAAAATCAAAGCGCTCCGAGTGATTTTATCCCGGACAAAAATGGTCTTAAATCATTGTTCCGATCATTTTTGATACAGAAACAATCGTCAGCTGCGGCGCCGAGGGTGGGTTATACGTCCGCTTCGCGCATGAAGTGCATTAAAATTTTGGCAAATAAAGTTATTTTATACCTTATGAAATTTATGCAGCAGAATTTTCACACTTTTAAAATAATAAAGAAAATCGTCAGCTGCACTTCTGGTGGGGGAAAGACCGTCAGTCAGCGTGATAAACATTTTGCGTGCTCAGTACTTTTAGCCTAGTAAATCTAGGAAAAATATCCTATAGTTTTAAAAATTGGCCAAATGTATTCTTTGGGCCTTCCTCTTGAATATATCCAAAAACCCCATATGGGGGATGCATAACCAGCCGCCATTTTTAATTTTGTCCTTTTTCTCGGTTTTTTTCTCGTATCACGAAAATCTCTACGAATAGCATCATAATTACTTCTGACAAAAGTTTTAACATACAATTTGCCACAAATGTAGTCTCTTGCAGTTTTACTCAAGTTTATTACTTTAGGAGCTATAGGGTATTTTAGGTCCCTTTTTCGTTTTTTTTGCTCATATCTCGAAAGTCTCTACGAAAAGCATTATAATTACTTATGATAAAAGTTTTTACATAAAATTTTCTACAAATTTGGTTCCATGCATTTTTACTCTAAGTTTATTATTTTAAGAGCTATAGGATGTTTAAGTTAATATTTGAGGTCCTTTTTTTAGTTTTTTGCTCATATCTCAAAAATCTCTACGAATAGCATTATAATTACTTCTGTAAAAAGTTTTTACATAAAATTTTGTACAAATTTGGTCATGGTAATTTTTACGCTAAGTTTACTACTTTAGGAGTTATAGGGTGTTTAAGTTTATATTTGAGGTCCCTTTTTCAGTTTTTTGCTCATATCTCGAAAATCTCTACGAATACCAATAAAATTACTTCTGACAAAAGTTTTTACATAAAATTTTCTACAAATTTGGTCCTATTTAATTTACGCTGAGCTTATTACTTTAAGAGCTACAGAGTGTTAAAATTAACAGAGAGATAAACTAGTATAGATTAAACCCCTGACATTCGTTATTTTGTGGCGGCGGCTATCTTGGACCAATTTTCATCAAACATAGCTAAGAACACTTCCGACTAATTCACCTTTAATACAAAAAAAACCGCAATGCGGTTTTTTTTGTTTGAAATGCGTAAAAATGAACAGGACAAAATTTGTAGAAAATTTTATATTAAAACTTTTGTCAGAAGTAATTTTATAGGTATTCGTAGAGATTTTCGAGATATGAGCAAAAAACTGAAAAAGGGACCTCAAATATAAACTTAAACACCCTATAACTCCTAAAGTAGTAAGCTTAGCGTAAAAATTACCATGACCAAATTTGTACAAAATTTTATGTAAAAACTTTTTACAGGAGTAATTATAATGCTATTCGTAGAGATTTTCGAGATATGAGCAAAAAATTAAAAAAATTACCTCAAATATTAACTTAAACATCCTATAGCTCTTAAAATAATAAACTTAGAGTAAATATGCATGGAACCAAATTTGTAGAAAATTTTATACGAAAACTTTTATCAGAAGTAATTATAATGCTATTCGTAGAGACTTTCGAGATATGAGCAAAAAAAAACGAAAAAGGGACCTAAAATACCCTATAGCTCCTAAAGTAATAAACTTAGAGTAAAACTGCAAGAGACTACATTTGTGGCAAATTGTATGTTAAAACTTTTGTCAGAAGTAATTATGATGCTATTCGTAGAGATTTTCGTGATATGAGAAAAAAACCGAAAAAAAGGACAAAATTAAAAATGGCGGCTGGTTATGCATCCCCCATATGGGGTTTTTGGATATATTCAAGAGGAAGGCCCAAAGAATACATTTGGCTAATTTTTCAAACTATAGGATATTTTTCCTAGATTTACTAGGCTAAATGTACTGAGCGCGCAAAATGTTTATCACGCTGACTGACGGTCTTTCCCCCACCAGAAGTGCAGCTGACGATTTTCTTTATTATTTTAAAAGTGTGAAAATTCTGCTGCATAAATTTCATAAGGTATAAAATAACTTTTTTTGCCAAAATTTTAATGCACTTCATGCGCGTAGCGGACGTATAACCCACCCTCGGCGCCGCAGCTGACGATTGTTTCTGTATCAAAAATGATCGGAACAATGATTTAAGACCATTTTTGTCCGGGATAAAATCACTCGGAGCGCTTTGATTTTCAAGCACTTTCACATGCTCTCACTCTTAACTCCACCACTGGTGCGGCAGCTGACGTTCGGAGCTGTGATGGGTTCGGTCTAAACTATTGTTGTTAAAATTTCCAGTCGGTATGAAATGACTTTTTCAATTGGTCATCGACCTCCCGTAGTATAAGTTTTGTTTTTGTACCTGATTTAATAGGTTTAATAAAACAAAAATGTATATGTTTATTTAATTTATTTGAACGAACTGAATATTTGAACGAAAATGAATATACATACTTTATATGCACACAAGAAACATATGAATACAAAAGATACCAAAAAAGGTGCCACAAAAGGCCATAATTAATCAGATTCGTCCATACTACTATTTTCACTGTCGTCACTGCTATCATCACATACATTAATAATTATATGTTCGTTTTCTATAATATTATCTATTTTCACATCTCTTTCATAATCTTCCCTTATTAATTTAACAGTTCTATTCACAACCTTTTCCCAGTCTCCTTTAGTCACATGTTCACAAGCTTCTTCTAATAATTTTAGCATTTTTTTTGTGGTAAATGGGGGTTCTGTATTGTGTCTTGCAGCATATCCCTTAATTTGAGCCCACACCAACTCAATCGCATTATACTCACAATGGTAAGGCGGTAACCGTATAACTCTGTGCCCATGTTCTAATGCTATTTCGTCAATGACGTATCGGATCTTGGTTGGTTTGTTTTCTTTTAAAAGACGTACTAATTCCGCTTTTAACATATTCATGTTTGCATCTACGCCATTTTTACGAAGCCATGCGACGATATCAGCTTTCTTTTGGGATTGGGCAGGTGGCTTGTCAATTTGCATCGAGTGGTATGGGGCGTTGTCCATAATTATAATAGATGGTTCAGGGAGGCTACACAACATTGAGGTAAACCATTCAGTAAACTTTTCTCCATTCATGTCTTCATGATAGTCTCCAGTGGTTTTTGACGCAAAAGCCATGAGAGAACCTTCGACAAACCCGTTGATGGTTCCGGCGTGACAAATTATAAGTCGCGATCCTTTTCCTACAGGAACTTTGGAAGTAGATGCTGCTGTGTCATCGTTCCAAGAACGGCCTACAGTATGGTTAGCATTAAGCCATGTTTCATCCAAGAACACAACATTTTGCCAATTTTTGATTTCTTTCACTTGCCGTAAAAAAGTATACCTTGCCATCGCTATATCAAATCTTTCCATCAATATTTTGCGTTTGTTACATTTTTTGTATCGAAATCCAATGGTCTTCAAAATCTTCGTTAAAGAACTTTCCCCACCGAAGAATAATCCAGCTTCCTTCAGTGAATGCACCAACTTTTTTCTTGTTGGATACTCCTTCTGTAAATAGTAGCCGTAAACATGTCTTCGGATAGCATCGGCATCAAAGCTATCGATGCCTACGACTGGTTTTGCTCGTTTTCTCTTTTTTGGTGTGTGAAGTTTATTTTCTTCTGTGCCAGTCTCGCCATATTTTTTTTTAGTTATCCGTCTAACAGTTCGTTGTCCAATATTAAGCGCATCAGCTACGCGTTCAACCACTGACGTTATAGGTAAAATTGGCCCTCCATTTTGAGCTTCACGATCGAAATAGTTACGAAGGCGTATTACGAACTCACGTGTCTGACTATTTAGAACAGTTCTCTGCGTACGTTCGGTCATATCGACGAAATCCACAACAAAGGGCTTGAACAGAGTCCAAATTAACGAGCAAGGGTCAACAGTAATGCAGTATCAATATTTGAAATCCAAAGCCAGGTCAAAACTATATCACAATCGCATTGCACTGACAGTTTATACTTTTCGAAGCAACGTCAATTCGAAACTGCTTTGTTTTGCATTGAGCATTGACGCGAGTTTGCCGGAGGTAGTAGTTGTGCTAGCCAGCGATCCTATGTGACGATCGTATTAGATTCCATTTTTAAAAATTTATTGATATTTTTTTGCGATTTCAGAGGTTTGTCCACATAGTGAAAATTGTTCATATTCACAAGTACATTCACCCCTTAAATGGTGCAAACTGATTTTTCTACACTTGTATACATTTAAGAAATCAATTTAATAAATAAATTTTGAGTCCTAAACCTAAAACTACATTCGATAAAATTTATGAATCTCTGCACATCACTATCGTCAATAAAGTAATACAATTATTTCCTTCAAAGTCGTTATCAATTAATACGGAACTTCATGAGCGGACAAACGTCAAACCGGCCATCATAGCGTGCCGCTAGAGTAATTCGTTGGCAACCATTTTCAGTTGGTAACTAAGTTACAGAATAATCCTGCTGAAGCAGTAGACAGACCCCTGGGAGGCTTAGCGGAGTCTCTTTTGGCACCTTTTACATACTGAACCCTGAAAATAAAGTATCGCTAAACCCTCCACCACTAAAGCACTTTAACGTCCCACAACTCGGCTCATGCCGCTTTTCTTATTGCAGAGAGGGAGTGTTAGAGTGGCTGGTTAAAGATTTACTTAAACCCACCACGCTGCACCAGTGTCGGTTGGCGGGCTTATAGCTTAACACCGTCATAGAGTCCGTCAACACACTTGTGGAATTAAATTCATTCCACGCGAGATGTTCATCAATCTCGATGGATTCTTCGAACCGGCATTACATTATATTTTATTAAAATATATTGACTGTAGGGTTGCCACCTGTGTAATACGCGCGCTTTCGCATGTGACGGAACCTTGTCGAAGTGAATGAAAAATGACAGCTCTGCCTCTATGCCAAAATTGGGTTAGAAAAGAAGTTCTAAATATTTAACATATTTTATTTATTGTTTAGTTTAGTGAAACATCAGGCCGAGTTATTATACATACTACAGATGTACCTATTTGCGTAGCGTTAGTTTTATTTACCTAGCTCATCGAAGTAGTAATAGGTGGGGAGCATAGATCGAAGAACCAATAGACGTTTGGGTCCCAAGATGCTGGAATGGCGCCACAGCACCGAAAAACGCAGCATTTGAAACCTCCCATTAGGTGGACGGACGATCTCAAACGAGTCGCTGGCCACCACTGGATGCAAGCCACAGACCAATGTCCAACAATGGACGTGTTATCTGTAATTTACTCATTTTTTTAAAAAGTTTTTTGATTTTTTTCACAGTGGGTTAGTTCATAAGTTCTGTAGCGTGTTGGGTGGCGCAATTAATTTAATTTACTAATTATCGTCAGGAGCAAACTGAAAATTAGCGCTGAGTGTTGTCACCAGGGTGTTGTCGCGGAGCAAAAGTTGGCAACCCTAATTTACCAGATAGATCGTAGAAAGTGATTGCACATTTCGTACGAGTGTTGAATTTATAGACAGCTCGTAACTGTGCTAGATAAAGATAGACTAGTTATTTTTTTTTAATTTGCCGACAGTCGAACCAGCAGGTCACCTTGTGGTTGATTATAATCACTTTCCTCAATTATTGTTAATACCGTTTAGTCATACAAGGCAATACATAAAAGTTATACTGATACTTTTAGATATATGTACATACTTTTTAGATGTCCTCATGTATTTACATAAAGGGTGTAAGGGGACCGATCTCGGAAACAAAGACAGGTAATAGTAATGATGATTACTAACAAGATACCTACCACAAAAAAACGCGAAAAAAAAATTTTTTTTAAAGTTCGCAATGTAAAGCAATCAGCTGATGCTCTAGTTCAACGAACGTTGGATAAATGCCTGAAGTTGTCGCCGCGGTTTGTACGATGTAGGTAACTACATTGCTGATTTTAATAAACTAAACTCCCTAAATTTGTATGAAACCATTCATACAAATATAAGACAAATGGTTATCTCTATTGGATTGTGTTTAGGTAGCATAATAATAGCGCTAAGTTTTCGATAGCGGTCCCCTTATACCCTATTCAGTGTTGTCATAACTCATAGTCAGTAGTAGGTTCCTCAACATCAAGTTGCCGGAGGTGTGCCATAGGCGATAGAGACTAGCGTTTGCAAAAATCATTGCAATTAGACATACATACATGCAGAATTTTGAATACCGTAACAGACAACAAGTATAAATTAAAAATTTAAAAAAACCCCCGACATTCATTTTGTGGTGGCGGCCATCTTGGATATGCATAGTGCTATTCTACTAGTCAAGCCCTTTCATTTGATACCCATATTGCGGGCGTTGTGATAAAATATGTAATTCACCATTTTGTAGCGGCGGCCATCTTGGACCGATTTTCATCAAACATAGCTAACAACACTCTCGACTAATTCACCTTTCACACAAAAAAAACCGCATTCAAATCGGTTCACCCGTTTGAGCGCCACAGGGGAACAGACAGACACACACACACACACACAGACACGTCAAACTTATAACACCCCGTCGTTTTTGCGTCGGGGGTTAAAAATACAGAATTTTAACTGTAGTACATCCGATAGTCGAAGCCGGGGTCAAAAGTTTGTAACAAAATAAAAAATCAAACAATTTTATTGGTGCGACAGCTTTTAGGCTGTTCACACTTTATATCCGTTCGGGAGTCGAGTTTCACACAATCCCCTATTAGTGGTTACGTACACCAATTGAAGTCCTTGATCCGAAAATATCAAATTTCTAGATCATGTGAGTGTAGGTGGGTTGACACATCATTAGGGAGGGTAGTTACCTATTTGGTAAACGATGAGTTCAAATCAAGGAGTACAAATATGTTCTAACCGAATTATGTTTTATTAGTTGACTAGTCTAGTCAACTATGCAGGTGATATTATTGAAGGCTATAACTTAACGGTCAGCAGACTATTGAGGTTTTGGTAAGTGATACAATTTTTCTGTCAGTAAATATGACTAGTTGATCAGCTAGTTGCGGGTTACAAAAAAATCTAAGTTGATCAACAACGAAATTAATTTTAAAGTAATTTTGTTTGATTAGTTAATTAAATATCATATCGATGAAGTAGCAAGTGGTAGGGCTGCATTTAATAAAATCTGCAAGCTGTGGGAGCGGACTCGGAGCGCTGCTCTTGCACCTTCTAGTAAAGTTTTTTTTAGTGAGAAACTGAGTTTCTTTGTCACGCCTAAACCGCTGAACCGATTTTGACGAAATTTTGTATATGGATAGACTAGACTTTGGAGATGGACATAAAAAGGAGCAAAGAATTTTTGTCTCGGCGGCCATCTTGGATCGATTTTCATCAAACATAGCTAACAACACTAATTCACCTTTCTAACAAAAAAAACCGCATTCAAATCGGTCCACCCGTTTGAGCACCACAGGGGAACAGACACACACACACACACACACACACAGACACGTCAAACTTAAAACACGCCGTCGTTTTTGCGTCGGGGGTTAAAAAGGTGTGTTAATAATCAAATTGTTAGCTAACTAAGTGCCTGTTTCACCACTTTCTGATAAGTATTGGATAGCTATCTACAACTTTTGTCTTTGTCACTTGACATACAGTAAGAAAGTGACAAAACTTACGTTTAGGCTATCCGCCACTTATCAGAAGGTGGTGAAACAGGCCGGAAGTGTGGCAGTTGTATTGCTTTTTGATGCTAACAAAAACATTATACGACGACTAAAATACTTATGTTGCGAACAATTGAAATACTTCCAATATAAATAATTAATCTATGCGCTCAGGTGGACTCTCTATACGCTCAGTCGCATAGCCTGATCACAGATCGAATATAGATGTGAGCAAATCATATTGAGGTAGATACATTATAGACAAGTCACTAGTATCTATTAGAAAAAAACATACGGCATAGAAGCGAACATAAAAAGCAATTATTCCGGTCAGCTGACCGCTCAGTGCCAACTGCCAATAGGTACGCTGGTAAGAATCTGATGGTCAGTTTTTCTATCGTTTCTCTAACAGTCCACATCTGATAAGTATCTGTTGTAAGAACAAAGCAATGAGATATCATGTCCGATTTTATAGTGTAAGGAGGACGTAGAGACATCATGTTGAGACGCTGGAATGATTTGCACCACAGAGCAGGTCAATCGATGTTACTCGTACCTATCTATATATCTTGATCGATGAGGGCGATGTTTCATGACATCATGCCATCGATATTGATCGATAAGTAAGCAATGATCGACAACGATCAGTGTCTATTAAAGCGAATTGAATAAACTAGAGTTGATGGCGACTAGTTTCAACGATCGTGGCCAATCGTGGCCAATTTTGGGTGTAAGTAGCCCAAATTCCACCTATGTGGCCAAAGTCAACCTCACCTGCGCGCGGTGCACCCTGCCAATACCGACGCTCTCAGTCCCCTCTACGGGTCGTTGTGCCTGATACCTTAATACCACACAACTTAATTTAGTTGGTATTACCGCTTTGTGGTAGGATTCTACCCCGAATTCGCTTGGCTAGCGACCACACTTCAGCCGTAATCTGCCAAAGCATCCAATGTGTTTCGGCAGCGAGCTGAATAGCCAGTCCCCTTCCTCAAAAGCCGACAACGCATTAGTGGTTCCTCAGGTGCTGCGGGTGCTGCGGTGCTGCTCATGGGCGGCGGTAACCACTTAACATCAGGTGACCCGCTTGCTCGTTTGCCCGCTATTATTATTTTTTTAAAAATCGCCGAGAAGGAGAAGCAAGTTCGAGGCTGACCGAGGATAGAAATGACGAAGATTTGTTGTGACACAAAATTCGTATGTACCAAGTGTAAATTGCTGCAGTAAATTGCCATGTTCGATTGGCCACAGCCGATCGGGGTTGCTCGAGCTTACGGAAAAGCACCCAAGAAATTTGAACCCACAGCCCGACCTACTTCTTAGTGACGATTTTTTATCATGGTTTGGTAGATCTCGTCAAAAATAGTAAATCTAGAATCAGCCATTTCGGAGATTATTTCGGACCATTATGATCTCTTAGAATAAAACCACGTACTTAAGTATAAGTTTTTGGGTCAATCGGAAACTTGGAAGTGGTCGAAAAGTCGAAGTCACAGCAACTATAACTGCAAATACGAACGAAGCTAGCAAATTGAGCTTTTAAAACGTCAATTGAGTATGAACAAACTCAAACAAACAGATGTCACTCAAACGTAATAACTGAATGAATATTTTAATTAGGTACTTATAAAATATCGGATATAGATTACGCGTCCAGCGAAATAACTTACCTATATACCCACTTTGTATGATAAAATTAATAACATAAACAAAGCCTCTGTGCGTTCACGACCTGTGCTTATCGAATAAGAATGGATCCGGTTGGCAACTTGATTCATACAGCTACGATTTTTGGGGTTCCACGAATTTGGGCCTAGACCGATCTGAGGCAATGTTGCTGATAGGTGATCTTTTTTACATGTTAAGCAGCCTACATACGGAACTTATAAGGGGTCTATTATACCCGTATTACTAATTCCCCGGAATTCTGACAGCTGTCATTGTCATTTCAGTTATTTGTATGGAGAACAGGGTTAACATCTAGGAAGTACGATTTTACCCCAAACTACTTTAATTCCCTGTCATCTTAAAAAGCTATATGATGCGTAATAATATTACTCGTTTCGCCTTAAAATAGAAAACACCAAGAGTGGAAACTAGAAAGTGCACACTGACAGCAACAGAAAACAAAAGAAGCACATTGAAAAAATTTATTCAAAAATGGATGTCGAATGACATTATCACCATGAAGTGTCTGTCAGGCATTTGTCATATCTACATGCGGCAGTTGATTTGTATGAGTTTTGAATTATTTATCTTTTTTGTGGGAATTGTTTCATCTCTGGTAACATTACGAAACGTCAGAATTCCAGGGAATTAGTAATACGAGTTTAGACGGTAAGTTTTGCTGTCAGTGTTGCCACATTATTGCTGTGACCTAGGGTTGCCATTTTGCCAACCGTACCTAGGCACTGATAATACACACATCAACACTGTCTAGGGATATTCTGATTTTCTCAATTTATTCAAAATTGGTTATAACTAACATACAATATGTATATATTTTTGTAAAGCCTATTTATCAGACTATCTTTTAGAATAAAACAGAATTAGTTTTTTTGTGTAAATAATTTTTTATTGAAATAAAGACAAAAAGTGAAATGATGGTAAACTTAAGGATAGATGTCTTTTTAAGAAAAAATATAATTTTAGCAAAATTATCAGGTTTTTTGCAGTTACGTGAAAAATTATTTAAAATTAGTAGTCAGTAAACCACCCATGGACGTTAACCACGGTCCTACAACGGCTTTTCATGCTTTGAATCAAGTTATCAAAGTCTTGCTGTGGGATATTGTCCCAGGTCCTGCTAAGATGCAAAAAAAGTTGCTTTGCAGTCGCAATGTTCGGAGGAAAACTCCTCAAAGCCCTTCTTTGGAGCATGTCCCATGCGTGCTCTATGGGGTTTAGGTCTGGTGATTCAGCGGGCCAGTCTAAGATCGACACATCGTGCTCTTGTAGCCAGCTGGTCGTGCAGCAGTGTGCGAACGGGCTTTGTCGTGCATGAGCGTGAAAACTTGGTCCATTTGCAGTCGATGGGGATAGATTATTGGTGCTAGCACCTGATTACGGTATTTTTCAGAAGTCATGGTGTTTCTGATCCAAACGAGATCTGTTCTTCCATCGATACGAATTCCCGCCCAAACCATAATTGTTTTGCCGTGGTATGGCTGGACTTCCTGACGGTGTCGCAGACGGTTGTCACGACCAGGAGCTCGCCATACACGTACTCTTCGTAAATCAGGATGAAATCCGAATCGGGACTCATCGGTAAACAGCACTACAGACCACTAGTTATCTTCCTAGAGCAAATGTTCGCGAGCCCACTGTAATCTTCGTCCACGATTTCCTCTGCGTAGTGCTGGAGTACGAAGCGGCCTGCGAGCATGAAGGTTAGCCTCGTGCAGTCTTCTCCTCACAGTTTCGTCACTGACAAGCAAATGGTATATAGCATTTGGTTATCTTCTCGCGGTCATTTGCGAAAATCGGTCCTGTCTTCGGGCGGTTATGCGCTTCTCGCCTGGGTGCCGTTCAGCCACTTCACCAGTGGTGCAATAACGTGACCACAACCTTGATATCACGTTTTTTCTTGTTTCAATCGCCTCGGCAATGCTTCGTTGAGGAGCCCCAGTTTGGAGCGTACCTACTGCCCTTAACATTTCGTCTCTTGTTAAATGGCGCCTCTGCATGATGCATACAGTTGCATAAATTAGAAATTCACCAATAATTTTCATTGAAACTTTCATTTGATACAAAAATATACCAAAAACTGGGTTAGGTGAATTGAAACTTTCGAACTTCGCTACAATTATGCCGCACAAATCATTTGTTTTCAATTTATTTTTTCAAATTCAAATTTAGAATCATTTAATATGGTCTACAAAATAAGCTTTCATTAAAATAATTTAAAACCGATTAATATTTTTCGAGTTTCAGAACTTTATACAAAATATCCCTAGACATTGTTGATGTGCATATTATTAGTATTGTACTGAATTTCAAGTCTGCGTAGTCTAGGTGTAATATTGAAAAAATAATTATATACCTAGTACGTAAAAATACTATAATATTTAATTTGGATGGACCGGCCATATATCTGCAACATCAAAAAGATCGTTAAAGATGCAAAAAAATCCCAAAAATTTGGTTTTTATAAAAATTAATAAGTAACAAACATAACTTATCGTTTTTTGTTTGCATAAAATATTAAATATATTTTTAATATTAAAAATAAAAAATAAAAATATACGTATATTTAAATTTTTTACAGCATTTTCTGAACTAAATATCAGTTGGTAAAATTCTGGCAACCTTATCTGAGATGATTGCGTGAAAAATATCTGGATCAATCTCTGTTCCATCAATCATTCATCACTCACGATTAACGGAATTGACTGATGCAGAACCTAACCGTGCGTAATGTAGTTTTCTACATTCCTTTTAAAATTACAAATATTGCCTTCTAGTTTCATAACGTAAAGCTTGAGTTTCATAAAAATTATGTACAACATTTCGCTTTAATCCGCAAGAGAAAATATTCATTAAGTTCTAACTATTATGTGGTGCAACATGAGACTTGCTCTATGCAACGCCCGTCCTCCCACTTCTGCACGTGTAGGAAAAGCAGCCCTCTCCCACATTTACACGCGTAAGAGGTGCACTCCACCCTCTTTACACGTGCAAGAAACGCAAATAACATAACGTTCGTTCGTTCGTTCGTTCGTTTCAACCAATGGACGTCCACTGCTGGACATAGGTCTCTTGCAAGGATCGCCACAGCACACGATCTTGTGCCGCCTGATTCCAGCGGCTGCCAGCGACTCGCTTGAGATCGTCTGTCCAACGAGTGGGGGGTCTACCTGCGCTGCGTTTACTGGTGCGAGGTCGCCATTCAAACACCTTGGGACCCCAACGTCCATCGGTTCTTCGAGCAATGTGCCCCGCCCATTGCCACTTCAGCTTTGCGACTCGATGAGCTATGTCGGTAACTCTGGTTCTCCTGCGGATCTCCTCATTTCTGATTTGATCCCGCAGGGATACTCCGAGCATAGCTCTCTCCATCGCCCGCTGAGTGACCCTGAGCCTTCTTATGAGGCCCATTGTCAGCGACCATGTCTCAGATCCGTAAGTCATCACTGGCAACACGTACTGTTCGAAGACTTTCGTCTTCAGACACTGAGGGATATTGGACGAAAAGACATCTCGAAGTTTCCCGAACGCTGCCCAGCCGAGTTGGATTCGGCGGTTGATCTCTTTCTCAAAATTGGACCTACCTAGCTGGATCGTGTGTCCTAGGTATATGTACTCGTCTACAATTTCGAGTGCAGAGTTCTCAACATAACGTACGTACTCAGTATTATGCAAAATTAAACAGTTCCTGTTTCTACGCATTCAGTCCGCTACCGGAGCATCCATATAAAAACTCAAGAGGTGGGTTCAAATGCAGATTTTTTTGTCATTCAACTACAAATTAGACCTTGACTGCAATCTCACCTGATGGTAAGTGATGATGCAGTTTAAGATGGAAGCGGGCTAACTTGGAAGAGGTATGCATACCCCTGATCGGCTTCTACACGGCATCGTACCGGAACGATAAGTCGCTTGGCGGCACTTCTTTGCCGGTAGGGTGATAACCAGCCACAGCTGAAGCCTCCCACCAGACCAGAGACAATTTAGAAATTTTCAAATCCCAAATTGCCCCTGCCGGGAATCGAACCCGGGACCTCCCACTTATAAGACCACAGCGCTCACCACGGCGCCAGGGAGGTCGTCCAAATACGTATACACCATACATGCATGACAAAATGCTTTGTACAGAGCGTAGCAATGCCCAAGAATTTGCTGAAACAACTAAAAACCGTGGAAACTTGGCATAGAAAGATAAGACTTTGAGCTATGCAACGGCGACACGCGACACTTGGAAGGCTGTAGTTGCACACTGCTTTGTATAGAAATGTACTTACAGACAACACTTGAGGAGAGCAATCGAGACGCGGTTAGACTCTTAGAACTCCACACACGCCATAGAATTAGAATAGGTCGCGTATAAAGTAGCAGTCGCGCGTTGCGGTCGCGACTTTCTGTGAGACAGTATTATTTACCATAATATATTTTAAGCCTGTTATTGTATCAATGCCCGTGTGGCTTATACATATTTTCTCATATTTTATTATGAAGAGATTATGAGCTTTTAAAAGCTTATAGAAACGGACATTTGATTACGAAAATAAGAGTTTTACAACACAAGTGTAAAAATGATGCCATTATATACAGAACAAGATAATAAAAACGCATTCACAGCTCGCGGTGTTTTTCTTTATTTTATTTAGGTACATGTCCACCGCGGGCGGCCAAAGTAGCGTTTTTTCAAAGACATTATAATCGATTGCCGAAATTAATTAGTATGCATGCTGGACATTCTTATCTGCTAAAAAAAAGTTGATAACCTAGCGGTTACCCACCTCTGCTCTGTTGCCAATGGATGTCATGCAGTCACCGCGCACACTTTAGACTTGATGTACCTAAATATGTTAGTGTTAAAAAAATGTCCTGTTTTTATGTTAGTAATAAGTATTGTTAAAACTTGTTCTTGCTGGCAATAAGTTTTAACAGTTTTTACTTTATTTACTTATTGCGTAAAATATACTCTGTGGAAAATTTAATTCCCAATGCTACGTTCTCCACACGACGTTTGTAATTTTGCTCTATAATGGAAATTAAAGTATCTTAATTTACCTAAAGTACCTTTAATTTAATAACATCTGTGCCAAAATATTTTATCTATATCAAACATAATATTTAAATGAGTCTATGAGGGATTTGCGATGTGTTTTACTAAATATTTTGAGTCGCAATATGGCCTCAAAAGTAGCAAGTGTGCAATATCACAAAACAGCTATTCTTACAGTAGATAATATTATACCTACCTACGAGTAATCTAAAAACGTTTAAGCGCTATCCGGTTTTTTGCCAGTGATTTAAAATCTAGATTTTAATTTATAACATCAATAGATGGTAAGCTATAGAAAACGGGATCAAAATGTTGTGAAAGTGATGCTAATGAGAAAGATAGTCATAAATATTACGCAATACAAAGATTTCTAATTTATAAATTAAGAAAAGATAAAACTGGAATGCAATAAAAATATCTGGAATGCAATAAAAATATCTGGAATGCAATAAGATATCAATCATTGTCATCAAATTCAAATGATTTATCTAATTATAAAACGCATTATATGGAAATACTTTTTTTTAAAATGAGTTTTCTCAATGTCTACTTAATTTGCTCATGTTTAGATTAGATTAACCCATTTCTTGGTAGTAAATAGGCGAACGATAGGCAAAATGACTTTAAAGTATTTTAAGCAATTTAAGGTCAATAATACTAAGGGCCTGTTACACCAATAGGTGGTAAGCTACATAAAAAAGGGGGTCAAATTTTTGTGAAAGTGATACTAACCGGATATATTGGCATACCTATACCCTATTCACCGAGACAAGTAAGGATTTCTGATTTATACAGCATCAATTAATAAAAAATAAAAAACCGGTCAAGTGCGAGTCAGACTCGCGACCGAGTGTTCCGTACTCCAGAAGTATAAGTATAATCTGTTTTTCATTCGTTTGTCTTAAAAGGTAAGGTGCTAATTAAGCTAGGCCTCTGAATTGTATGAGCGCTCATACAACTCAGAGGTCTTATCTTAATTGGCTCAACTATGTATGTATGGGGACACCCTTTAATTTCCATCTTTTTTTAGTTTTTGGAATTTTTCCTTTATTTGTGCTGTAAGACTTGGCTTTTCGCCAAATTTCGTAATTCTAGGTCAACTGGAACTACCATTTAGGTTTTCGACCCAAAACCTATAGGGTAGTTCCGCTTGATCTAGATTTGTCAATTTTGGTCAAAAGCAAGGTCTTACAGATCAAGTAAAGGAAAAATTCCGAAAAATAAAAAAAGTTGAAAATTAAGGTAAATTTTGGTACTTACAAGTTTTCGTGAAAATCTAAATTTGCCCATATCTTTTTATTGTGTGGACTCAGGACCTTAATTTTTATACACCTAATAGGGACCATAGACCTTAGAATCTGGTATAAATTTCAACTGGCTAAGTCCACCCGTTCCTGAGAAAATCGGTGGTGACACACGGACAGACAGACGGACAGACGGACAGACGGACAAGAAAGTGATCTTATAAGGGTTCCTTTTTTAACCCCCGACGCAAAAACGACGGGGTGTTATAAGTTTGACGTGTCTGTGTGTGTGTGTGTGTGTGTGTGTGTGTGTGTGTGTGTGTGTGTGTGTGTGTGTGTGTGTGTGTGTGTGTGTGTGTGTGTGTGTGTGTGTGTGTGTGTGTGTGTGTGTGTGTGTGTGTGTGTGTGTGTGTGTGTGTGTGTGTGTGTCTGTCTGTTCCCCTGTGGCGCTCAAACGGGTGGACCGATTTGAATGCGGTTTTTTTTGTTTGAAAAGTGAATTAGTCGAGAGTGTTCTTAGCTATGTTTGATGAAAATCGGTCCAAGATGGCCGCCGCTACAAAATGGCGGATGATATATTTTTTCACAACTCCCTTGATATGGGTATCAAATGAAAGGGCTTGACTAGTAGAATAGCACTATTGCAAATTCAAGATGGCCGCCGCCACTAAATGGCGAATGTCGGGGGTTTTTTAAATTTTCAATTTACACTTGTTTACCTTTTGAAATACGGAAACCTAAAAACTGAATTAATGCAACATAAAGTACTTACGTATTCTCTTAACTAATTGACAGCTCTAAACTTAATGCTGTCCTTTTCTAGCAGGGAACATTGTGAAAAGAATAACGCTATTTTACACCAGTCAGAAAAAAGCTTAGAGATTGCGTATGTCGGAATTTATAAAAGTCGGCCTTATTCCTTATCCTCATTAAAAAGGTTACACATTATAATCTATGCTTTTCAGATTTCTAAGAGCAAACATTTTCAAACAATCTACATTATATTACTTATATTAAATTAAACGATCCATAATTAATCATTGAAGTACCAAATGAAACTTAGAACCATTAGTTTAGTAAGTATGTAATTTAATATGTGTTCAACGTATAGGCGAATTTGAATTTTTTTACCATTAAGCATTTCATAAATCTCAACACGACAAATACTAGAGCAACAAAAATGTGTTAACATACGAAATGGATGTTAATTATTGGATAATTATTAATTCAAATTAGATAAAAGTATTTAATTTCCGTGCTCAATCGATGTTAACTACAGACTTACGATTGATTTTATAAAAGTTCATTGCTTCCTTCGTAATATATATTACATGGTATTTAACATGCAGCAGCGATATGTTATGTAGTTAGTGTAGTTACGGATAAAAATATTTTTTTGCTGAGCGACTTACTTATAGTTATAGACCGGTCAAATAAGAATAAAAAATAGGGATGAGGTTACAATAATTCACACCAGGCTGAAAATTGGTAGGATTGTTCAAAACACTATTAGAAATGAAATGTCAAAAGTCCTCATCGATCCGACACCTGGAAAAAAATTTACTCCTGGACACGCACAGTTGACTCACACTTGGCTGAAAATTGGTAGGATTGTTCGAAACACTATTATAAATGAAATGTGAAAAGTCCTCATCGATCCGACACCTGGACAAAAAATTACTTAGAGCAAACAAAAACTTTTAAAAAATAGTTCTTCAGGCACTACTCATTTTACTGTAACTTTCGAACGAGTTATTTATGCAAAAATTCATAACTAAAATAGTCCAGTCAAAATAGACACTTGAAATAACAAAAATTCGCATACAGCTGAAAATTGGTGCAGGTCTTGAATACACCATTATAAAAGAAATGTCAAAATCCTCTTCAATCCCATGTGTGCTAAAAAAGTTATATTCAATGTCGAAGGTCGCGAATTTCAGTTAATCGCATTTTTCTCGGTAGTCCGAAAATGTCCTATAAGAATCAAAATAATTTATAAATTCCCAAATTGTTTCTGCCGGGAATCGAACCCGGGACCTCTCACACCGCATTGCTCAATATTGCGCCAGGCAAGGTCGCAAGCAGGAAGGGCCATGGTTCGAATTCTCAGTATATTACCTAATTGGTTCCGATTTGATCTGATGGGAAGCTTTTAGCGTCTCTAATTTACTAAAGTGTTTCAGCAACCTTTCGATATTTTACAATTTTGTACAAAAACTAAGAAGATTAGCCTTCGTTATTTAAAGAACAGGTGACATCATAGTCAAGCGCAATCTAGCTGCAGTAAAAAACTCAAGTAGGTAGGGCCAACGGTTGTACCAGCGAACGATACCACACGAAAAAAACTAGTTGAAATTGACAAGTGTTGAATATTAGATGCTGGGTGTTTGACCAGATAATTAATTATATGCATGCACAAGGAATTAACAAAAAACTAGTTTGCATATCTAGGATCTGGCTAAAAAGTTTCCAAACACACAGGATACTTATTAAGACACTTATTAGATTAGAAGTGCCTTTAGTTCTATTATAAGTTCAAGGCATTGAAGAGCGTCAAGACTTGAGTCGTTCCGACTTCATCTTGCTTGGCAGGTTGACGTTGAAGTCTTAATACTAAGAAACACTATCTATATTGACAACATACGTATAGTAGGTATAGTACAGAACTAGTATCATCGCAGTCGTCGTCTCGACCAATAGCCGTCCATTGCTGGACATGTCTCTTGCAAGGATCGCCACAGCACACGATCTTGTGCCGCCTGATTCCAGTGGCTGCCAGCGACTCGCTTGAGATCGTCTGTGCATCGAGTCTACCTAGGGGGTCTACCTAGGCTTCGTTTACTAGTGCGAGGTCGCCATTCACCTTGGGACCCCAACGTCCCACCACTAACCTACCTTGGGGAAAACCATAGGTAAGAGGCATATCTTCACTAAGGTATTCATTTACTTTAATTTGTTGCGTACGGTTTGACAAGTAATCTCTGAAAATATCCAGCGCTATTCCTATTTATGATTCCTATATGAATTCCTATTAATGATTCCTATTTTGTCCAGCTTGTCCAGTAGTATAGGGATATAAACAGTGTCAAATGCTTTAGACAAGTCTAAGAATACACCAACGCTAAATCTCTGATCTAGTGACCTAGTAATACTTTCAGTCAACTCGAGAGCAGCATCTTCCGTAGATTTCTTTTTCCTGAAACCATACTGATTTGGAGATTTAAGATTATGCGTTTCTAAATAGTTAACTAATCTTTTATTTAAAACCTTTTTAAATATTTTTGAAAGCGCTGTTAACATTGATATTGGTCTATAATTGTATGACACTGCTTCTATCGCCATTTTTCCATCGAGGATCAATCTTGGAAACACGTAGAGTTGTTCCGTACGACATTTGTCATCAGTAGATATCATCAGTGTTGTTTAATTTATAGCGCAGCTAAAAATGCTTACAATGTCTAAAATCTAAAATTTTGCCAAACTTGACACTTCAGTTGAGAACTGAAGTAAGTAACTCGAGTAAAATTGAGAAAATCACATAATGTCCTCCACATGTAAATTGGCCTCACTAAATAGACGTAAACACATAACCCCCATTCATCAGCTGTCGGCAAAAACAAACAAACGAAGAACAATCCCACGGCTATAAAATTGACGAACTTAATAACATAACATAATATTTCCCATGCAACAATTATCCAATTTCATTCGGCTAGGACGGCGTTATGCTGGCGCGAACAATTTATGAAAATATTATGTCATACAATAAAGTTTTATTTTTAGCAGTTTTTCATTTCAAAGATAATTTATTTAATTAATATTAAGTTCTTTCCTCTGTATGTATGATATTAACTAGTCACAGTTTCGTGAAAAGCATATTGTGATGGACATTAAATGTCCATCACAATATGCTATAGCCTTCATACCCATGGCAAAAATTAACAAGTCACACATAAATGGCAGTTATTTCAATATCAGCACTTGATTTAGTGCTCCTTTGTTTCAAGTAACCAAACACTCTATCATAAAATAGGTACGAGTAGATAAAATTGAGAATATATTTAGTAACAAGCGGAAACCCGCGACTTCGTTCGCGTGGATATTCGTTTTTAAACATCCCGTGGGAATCACTTTGTCTTTCCTAAGCTTCTTTGAGCTCATACCTTGCTAAAAACTGTCAAAAGTTCACTGGCGGATGTTTACGTAGATCAAAATGTAAACATCCGCCAGTAAAAGTCCCATCAAAATCGATCCAGCCTTTGAGAGATTAGCCAGTAATCTTTAAAGTATTTCCTTTCAAACAAAAAAATAATGAATGAAATCGGACCACGATAATGAATTACAGCTAAGTACACATTTTGACTTTCATCCCCTCTCCCAAGGGAACCGTGCTGAATTTCGGGATAAAAAGTATCCTATATGTTATCCTATATATTATTGTTAAAGTAGAATGTATCCGTGATGGCACTCGTGTAAGGCTCCCACTGAAAACCAGCGCTGCAGCTTGCTGCAGCACGATGCTGAGTGGGAGACCTATATTTGATCAAACGCAATTGTTATTTTATTTTATTTTTAATTTAGTAGATTTAGGTTTTATTTATATTTATTTTGTTTTCAATTGTGTGTGTTGATCAAATAAAAAAGTTTTCTTTCTTTCTTTCTTTATTCCGTAGTATGAACTTAAATCATGCCAAGTTTCATTTCAATCCATTCTGTAGTTTTTGCGTGATGCGCGCACAAACATACGAACATACAGACAAACAGATAAACAGACAAACAGACAAAAATTTCAAAAATAGCTTTCTTACGTTCTATTATCCCTAACATCCTCCAGTTATTATTTTGCAAAAATCTTCAATGAACAGATACAGAAAGTCTACGATTTTATTTTATGTATAGATAGATAGATAGCTGATGCCCGCGGCTTCGTTCGCGTGAACTTAGGTTTCAAAAAGACCGTAAGATCTCGATTTTCAGAATAAAAAGTATCATAGGTCCGTCTCCAGGATGCAAATTTTGTGCCAAATTTCATCACAATCCCTTTAGTTATTGAGCTGTGAAAAGATAACACACGTACAGAGTTATTTTCACAATTGTATGGATGATTAAGGATAACTATGGTTATGGATAACTAAGGAAAACTAAAGATAAGTATGGATAATTTAATATAGACATAAGTCATGAAGTCGAAAGATTAGGTATAACAGAAACTAAAGATGCTAGAAAATTTAAAACCAAAGAGATTAGAAAACTCTTTTTGGATAAGAATAAGAATAACGATACTGAAATTTAGGTTTTTTTCTTAACATGCAATATATTTTACATGAAATTAGATCACTACTCATAAGCCTCATTGGTAAGGCGTAAAATTATTTAGGTATTTCTTCGACTAAATATTATGTTGAATGACACGATTATTTAAATTTCAATGTCACGGCGCATAAAGTTAGTGCGCCTCAAATGCATAGCGTCATTCGTTTGGCAGGTTGCGGGTTGCGCTGACATAACCATTCATCACAACGCCAAGGTCCGTGTCGATGACCGCGAGATTTGCAACAAATATCAATTCACCGAGATTTGAATTGAATCCCTGCGTTTTTTTTGGCAAATTCTTAAAAATTTGGGTGTGTACCTAACTACCTAATCTACGGGTTGCTATTTTAGGAGCGGTCAACGTTTATTTCTTTTTTTTTATTGAAGTAATTTAACTCCTGGATGCCAGCCTTATCGTAACCCATATAAAAGCGATCAACTTGGAAATTAGTAAATCTAGGTCATATTTTAGAGTCTATGTTTTATTACAACATTCATTTATTACAACACACTCTATCACCAAAATAAAATCACTTATGTACCATTTTTTGAGATAAAGTGCGCGTTTGTTTCCTGACTTGATTTTTCTTCAAATCGACGACCAAATATCCCAATTACCTATTAAGATTTAGTTTAAGTTTTCATCACACTTACTGCTCCAAAGTAACACCCTGTATACTAAGAATATTTACCTACCTGCATACTAATAAGGAATCTTATTTGCTTATGACATTCAAATCGAAAGTTCGCGTGATTCGGAATCTGTAATTGAGAATTTGACAAAATTGTTTTGGAGGTTTTGCAAAGTGTTTGTTGCGTGTTAGTGGTGCGTATTGTTTGCTTGGTTTTTTATTTTCCTGCATGTTGAACAGCGGGAGGTCGACCCGTATGTATACATATGTTCGCGATTTTAAATCCAATAAACCGATTTTGATGATTTTTTCAGTATAGTAATTCACTTACTTTCAGGAAGATTTTAGTATATAATAATACACTAGATGGGCAGATCATCTTAAGAACTCCTAGTGCAAATTTTACACAATTGCAAAACTAGCCTCCGACAAAAGCTGGTGGAAGCAATAATTGTAATCCGCACGAGGCTACAAATACACCATGACCGTAATCTTCAGTAATGAAGGAACGACATAGAGAGTGAGAGATAGATACATCAATCATATTATGTACGAAGTTACACGCATAAATGTACCCATATGTCACTAATATCGTACATCGATTTTTCTTTTTTTTTTTTTTTTTTGACGCTGGGAAATGCATTTACGCACACCCTCCGGAAGCCCTACAGCGGACTGCAATGCTTCCGGAAGATAGTGTGGGACTCAAGCAGGCCGATGGCCAGAATACCCACTAAAACCCAGCGATGTTCCTCCGTGTCGCTTGGTGGCTGGGTTACGGGTACACTTGCGCAATCATCCGCGACCCAGCCGGCGCCGTCCGCCGAGGCAGACCCTCCACCGGGGGACCTAAAGGCCCCCTAACACCGTCTGAGGCGCACCAGGAACATAATGGTGCGCCTCCCGACCCGAGGCGTCTCAACGGGCGACGGATACACCATTCCATCACCCGGAGTTCCTCGCTAGAGGCAACCCTCAAGAGGGCCACACCCGCAGGCGACCCTCAAGAGGTTCACCCCTCGTGTAATTTTTTATAGAGGTTTTCTTCCTCGCGGCCCCTCGCTCAGTGCGTGGGGCCCCCGGTTCCGCTCAGTGCGGATTACGGGTTGCCCGACGGTGGCCGAAGCCAGCGCCCACCGGCCAAAAAGACCAGCGGACCCGCCGCGCAGGGCGTTTCCACCCCCTCCTGTAATTTTTTAACGAGGTTTTCTTCCTCACGGCCCGAAAGCCTCCCCCCCAATTGTCGCCGCCCGGAGTCTCCACAGTCCACTCTGATGAACAGAGAAGTACCAGGATCCTCCAAGCAGCAACCCCCTGCTGGTTTTGGTCCGCGCCGGGTTTCCCCGGTACCTCCCATATCTGGGAGGCGTTCCCCCATCCGCCACCGGGGGGACGCGCCCGATGGGGGACCAACAACCCCACACGGGACATCGATTTTTCTCTGAGATTACTGAACCGAAGTCGGTTTAATGCTTTTTCTAAAATATAGCTGGTTGGATTGTAGCGTTATTATTTTCTTCTTTTTTTTTCTATTGGCAGGTCGGTACTGCATAACGCCGTTGTATTGACAGGTCGCGGTGACGTCACCGCGCGTCGCAATGCCAAGGCCCGTGTCGTTGACCGTCGGCATCTCGGTAATTAGTGACCCCACGGAGGTGCGCGCTAAGGGACCTTTCAGACAGACCGGCGCGGAGAGCGTCGGAGAGCATTTTTTTTTTCACACAGACCGGCCGTTCAAATTTGCTCTGCTCTCCGCGCCGGTCTGTGTGAACGGACACGCGGATGCGCTCGGAGCCGAGCGTACGCTCTTGGGCCGGACGGCAGAGCATATTCGGCCTACGGTCGGCTGTGCGAGCATGAAAGAGCACGCGAACGGAGCCGGTCGGATGCTCGAGCGCGAAAGGGCACGGGCATGGAGCAGCCGACCGGCTCGACGAGTAGCCGACCGGCTGCTCTCATATATTTCACACAGAGCGTATTGGGAGCATGCTCGAGCATCCTCTTATCATAAAAGAGTTAACATGTAAAAATAAAGCCTATTTCAATGTCTTAAGATTCTATTTTAAATGCGATTAAAATTTGCTCTGCTCTCCTCGCCGGTCTGTCTGAAAGGTCCCTAAGACGGACACGCCGTGATTCCGACCGACTTTAGAGATGTATACAGAGGCGGCTTTACCTATGGTGCAGGGTGTGCGTTGCACACGGGCGCAGTGGTGTTAGGGGGCGCCGGCCTCGGCACTTTCACATTTGTACCTATTTCATTTCTACCGTGCGCTTACTAGAGGGCGCTAGCTACACGTCTAGCTAGCTACTACGCTAACTAGCTAGCTACGCGGACTATACGTCCGGTCAAATTAGACCACAAAATAGGGGTGAGGTTACAATAATTCACACCTGGCTGAAAATTGGTAGGATTGTTCAAAACACTATTATAAATGAAATGTGAAAGTCCTCATCGATCCGACACCTGGAAAAAAATTTACTCTTGGCCACGCACAGTTTATATTCACACTTGGCTGAAAATTGATAGGATTGTTCGAAACACTATTAGTAGCTCTAGTTGGTAGCTCTTAGGGAAAAAAGTATTCAGACATTTTTTATAGATAATTATCCGATCTACAATTTTGTCTGAGCTAATTTTATGATAAAACTTACCGTTTTGCTGAAAATCGTGAAATACCCGTTTTTGTAACCTTTAACCCCGAGTAACTTTTTTTCCAGGTGTCTGATCGATGAGGACTTTTCACATTTCATTTATAATAGTGTTTTGAACAATCCTACCAATTTTCAGCCAGGTGTGAATTATTTTAACCTTGGAAATCTAAATTGACCGGATGAGTAAGTACATGTGTATAATTTCCGTACAGTAATTTTGACTTGTAAATTATAATAAATTTTTGTATCGCATTTAAATACCTTGGCTATTTTAGACAAAAACTCCCTGTAAATTTTAATACTCTAAACAGACGATAGGATATGGCCTAGCTAGACGAACCATATCCAATGGTCTATTAAGACTATATAATATTTACCTACCTGTATTTATTTTCCAACGAGTCGCCAAGATTTCGATCTTCACATGCATTGCATTAAAGTTTGCCGCTAAAGTTATCCATTATAGAAGATAGATATACAGTTAAAGCTAATTTAATCTCCTTATCAATCACGTGCTTTCTCTGCCGGCCACCCAGATTGGGAGCTACTAAGTGAGTGTATTAGGCATATAGGTACACTTCTATTATATGCATGTATATATACAAGTATGCAGGTCATCGCATCGTGTGGCCACCTCCTACTTAATCCGTCTTAATCAGTCGGCCAGCTGCCGTTTACCGTAGCGTTTATTCTACTTCATACTTATATCGTCGTCATAGATAGACGTCCACTGCTGGACACAGGTATCTTGTAGTGACTTCCACGCGTCACGGTCTTGTGCATCTTTTATCCAGCTGGGTCTCACCTTCACTTCGCTTTCTGGTGCGAGGTCGCCATTCTAGCATCTTGAGACTTTGTTGTGTCCCGCCCATAGCCACTTCGACTTCGCAGCCCGTAGGTAGTTATATCTACGGCTCTGAGACATGGGATGGAGAGTTTTTCAAAGATTTTAGTACTTTTTAAGCTTAAAAAAATTATTTATGATTTATTTCATGCAGGCTCTTATGATAAGTCAAGACTTTACCAACAGTTACCTACCTACTGAGAAGAGCTGGCAAAAAACTCAGCAGTTGCTGTTTTCAAAATGCAAAATGTTACACTATGTAACTGTATCAATGTAACTAACAAATCCATACTAATATTATAAATGCGAAAGTGTGTCTGTCTGTCTGCTAGCTTTTCACGGTTCAATAGTTTAACCGATTTTGATGAAATTTGGTAGAGTTAGCTTACGTCCTGATAATTTACATAGCACATATATTTAGACTTTAAAATTGATTGATTTTAAAAAACCTAAATCCACGCGGACGAAGTCGCGGGCATAATCTAGTTGTTCTTAAAAGTTTAATCTTGCTGATATTTTCCCGTAACTAAATGAGTAATTTTCCATCGAAGTTTGTCATTGCCATAAACATGGCGGCTAGTGTGTGCTTTCGCTAAGGCGTATAGGTATTAGGTAGTCTCCGTAATCCTAACGATTTTATGGGAAACTTTGTTTTCCTCTATATTTCTTCCTCAGGGCCCGGAAAAGTTTCCGCGATGCACAGATGATACGCAAAATTAATATCCTGCAGTGCATAGACTACTGAAACCATAGACACTCGCACTTAACTAACCAGCTGATTTTTTGTATGCAGCTTAGTAAATACTTGTACAATGAAATGGCTACATAGTCATACAAAAGTGGAACGCCGTAGCAACGCACGTACCATAGCAAGCGAGAGCGCAGAACTAAGCGTTCGGCTAGTGAAGTTGTGAGTTGTGACGCATCTATCTCTCTTTGTTTTCTTATGATGTTATCACGTAAAATTATCGTCCGTAAATCGACTTTACAGACAACAAATTTTTTAATATACGTAAATGACGCCCTTTCATGTGATACCTAGCTACCTACTCCCTTAGCCTGCCTTTTTTAGGGTTCCGTAGTAAACAAGGAACCCTTATAGTTTCGCCATGTCCGTCCGTCTGTCTGTCCGTCCGTCCTCGGTTAATCTCAGAGACTATTAGTGCTAGAAATCTGTAATTTGGCATGGGTATAAATATTAATCACACCGATAAAATGGTGAAATAAAATTTTGATAAATATTTTTTTAGGGTAGCTCCCCTACATGTAAAGTGGGGATGAATATTTTTTTTCTCGTCTACCCCATAGTGTGGGGTATCGTTGAATAGGTCTTTTAAAAATATTGTGGGTGTGGGAACATCATTTTTCGATTTATAGATCCGTTTGTAAAATATGATGTTTTAAAGTGCTAATTTTTATTAGAGTCAAGTGTCCCCCCCCCCTCTATCAGCCAAATGGCAGTATACAGGAACTTGAAAAAATTCACAGCAGTAGAATATATAATCAATTTTAAAGGAAAACTATCATGGCTAAGTAGGGTTCACAGGTTAAGGAGTTACATCTGTTTTTCGAGGATTGTGACTACGGTCACATTAATAAACACATTAATAAACAGTAATGTAGGGTACATTGCGCGTGGCCCACCACGCACTTGGCCGGTTTTTTACCACTTTGGTATAGCGTCCTAAAAACATCTTATTCTTTATTTCTTCAACTGCGAATAAAATCTTACTTATTACAACCTGAAAATAGGCAGAGCCTTCGATCATAGGCAGCGCGCTCTTTTGCATGCATTGTAAAGTTTTATCTAGAAGCTTTTCCCAGTGGTGGACAGGGGAGTAAACCCAGCCGTGATCTGACTGTGATCAAAACTACTCTGTGCAGTAAAGTTTTGTGAAGATAGGAAGAGCCTACGAAACACGAGTTATATGATAAAAATCTTTATACAAAACAACTTAAGGTCGATATTTGTGTACGTTAGTATCATCAAGTAACTCGCCTAGGAATAGACATCCAAAACAAAAGTTCTGACATTTCATGCTTAAAATTGTAATTTAACACACAACATTTTCTCCATTGAAGTTATTTGAATAACTATATCTTTTTATTTTTTACAATAAATAAATTGACTGATTAATTAATGAAGACTACTTAATATTTATAAGACCAAATGGCCTAGTTTTTTTTTTGCTGAGGGTACTTTGTGCCTAGCATTTATCACGAGAGATACCGTGATGGTATCTGCTGTAGACCACCTTACAAGCATTGCAGTAACCCCGTCGCAATATTGCTTTTACCCGACTAGTTTTTAATTCAAGATGTTTCTATCCGCCTCGCATATTTTGGAGTTTAGGATCCGGTGGTCTGGTACTTTGGTCGAGGGATGCGTGACATAAATCACCTCCCCCACGAAGGGAATGGGTAGCTTTATGGTGTAGACCACCATTCAAGCAGTGCAGAAAGCCCGAAGCTGCCGATTTATTGCTTTTGCCAGACTGGTTTTCGATTCAAGACGTTTCTATCCCCCTCGTATTTTAATATTCACCATCTGTTTGTGTCTCTCGATATTATTTTAATGGTTGTGAATGTAAGTATAGTTACTACCTACCTATGCATAAAAACTTGCACTTTTGAACGCACTTTTACGTTTTTAATTTAATTTAATTTATTGTACCTACTAAACATTTTTGATCTCATTAGCTCAGCGGAATGATTTCCTACATATTTTGTAACCAAAACAAACGACCATATTTTAGGGTTGTTTTCTTTCGATTGCGATGACCTAAAATTTGGATAAATTAAATAATAATTAATTAAAGAAAAGAAAATTTAATTGGTATTTGGTATACTTTATACACGTTATATTCGCACTTAGTCAATTTTTAACCGACTTCAAAAAAAGGACGTAATTAATTCGACACGTAAATGTATTTAATATTATTAGAACTTTAAAATATTCACATATGATACCTAATCTAAGTATAAAGGCTTCCGAACAAATTATAAAATTGGTTGTCTATAAAGTCGGTTTACGGACGACAATTTTACGTGATGACGTCATAAGAAAACAAAGAAAGATGGCTATGCTATCACAACCACACGCCGAACGCTTAGGCTGATCGTGCCATGTCTATCGCATGTTTCGCGCTCTCGCTTAAACGCGGTATGTGATAATGAGTCATGCATTTTCGTGCGCGTAGCCGGTGTTCATCGATTTATAAGACGTTATCACGTCAAAAAAAATCATGTATGTCTGGATGTAAGTATGTTTCACCGCAATAGGACTGAGATTATTCTTTTTTTGTGACTTACATTTACTCTTACGGAACAGTGCAAGTTTCATCAAAATCGGTTGATTCTAAGGTCTTCGCACTCGCGGCAAGGTGAAGGGCAGCGCGGAGTTTGTACGATGAATGCCGGGGGCTTCCTGCCGCTCCGAATTGGGCGACATCCTACCGGTGATGTCATCCGACACTTCTGTATGTCAGAGGTGGCTCTTTGAATATTGTCTCGTGTCCTGTACATGTGTACGTATGTATATATTTATGTCCTGTTGATTGAATGTGCCTGTGTATATTGAGATTTATTGTATGAATGATAACTTCTGTGACAGGGCCGCGTGTATTTCGTACATATTATACAGGATATCAGGAGAACGCTCTCGGAAACGAAGACAGGTGATAGTACTGATGATTACTGATAAAAAAACATGAAACAAAAAAATTCGTTTTTGCAAAAGAAAAATTGCATTTTTTTTGTGCAATACATGTTTTAATAGAACTGTAATACAGGTTAAATAGAACTGTAATTGCAAAAAATATTTCCTGTATTTTTTTCAAGTTCATAACGTAATTCAAACAAAATCTGACGCTGGATGTCTTACCTTTCATATTTAGGTAATTCTTCATTATGTGTGTTATAAAAAAATATTACCAGAGCTATAACTATGTTAATCGACACTTTCATGACCCAGCTCGATAGCCAAAACTTGCTGCTTTATAGTAATTTTTTATAGTCGTTTTTTACACACAAGATATCGGCTTTGACCATTGGCTAACATGGAGAACGTGACTTTAAACCACTCTACACGTCGATCAATCGCTCGCGAGTAAAAAGACGCAAAAAAAAAGCCAACTATGGACGATGGGTACCATCTGTCAAACTAACAACGCTTTTGATGACCACGAACATCGAGCAATACGCCGAGGAGAAGAAATAGACAATCGCGTTCGAAAAAAAATTTTTTGCATTGAAAACGTAGTGAAACTGCAATTTACGCAACATAATCCACCAGCGCACAAAAATACATATACGATCTAAAAACATAATTAAATAAACGATAAACTTACCTAAATCAAAGGCTATATTGGATTCAATACTCGGTAAAAGCGAACTTTTTAGCTTGAAAAACTAACTTGTTCACATGAGAAACAAGCGAACGTATAGCTTCAGTTAATAGCTAAAGTAGAAAATATAAGGACACGTGCACGTGCATTACATAGTATAATTTTGACCGAGTGGTCAAAAATGGAGAAAATGTTGTATCTTCTCCCGTCTAGAAAAGGGGCGGCCGCAGCGTTTCTTTTCACCACTGCCACTGATTATCAAGTAGTGAAGGATTTCGCTTTGCAATCTTCTAAACTGATGTTTACGTTTCATATACCTACTGATGAATTGATTAATGATATTTCTCAAAATTCTAAAAAGCTTTAACCGTAATGTAACTTTAACCGCCTTTATTGTGACACTGACCCTAAGGCTTTTTGTTTAGCGGCTTCGGTATGGACAGAGCTCTGAATTAGAAGAATTAATGAATAATAATTTTAAGAGCTTGTCGAGGTAATGTTAATTTGGTGACAGGTTTCAGTCAATGGTGTATGCTCATGCGTTGCGGTAAACCTCAAACAACCGTTGCAATCCATGGAATTTTTATCATTTTCTATTTTAAGACATTCATTCACGCCATACCAATAAATAGATAATAATATTTACTTATCTCACTAACTCTTATTATTAGGCATTTTTTACAAAATAGGCGTAGGGTTAATCGCACCACAAGCGGTTAAAGTCGAGTTACGATTACCGTTTTAGTTTGAAAAACAAAAAAATGCTGAATTGTCTGCACTAGTTGGGTTCCACACTCAAAGTCCCAAGTGTAACTTTTAAAGATAACGTGAGCGTAAATCTATCACTTAATATGGAAATTAACTTTTTGAAAACGTTTTTTTGGATCCCTCTTACTAAATGAAGGTTTTACGCACATTTTACGTTTTACGTTTTAACATGAAAAATAACTCTAGAGCCTCTGAGTATTACTTTTCAATTTAACGTTAACAGATGAATTAACGCTATCAAATGACACTAAATTTAACTTTTTTAATTCCCGTACTAAATAGTACGTCTTGGCAAGTAGGCAAAGAGTAAATAAGTAGGTAAATTACGCGTTTAAAACTTTTTGTTTGTAAATTCTTAGATTTTTAACTAAAAAGCTTTTACGCAAACGTCAACAAAAGTGAAAACGACTAAAATGTTCACAATACGACCGTTTATCTCACACGTGGTAAATAAATGAACAGGCTAGACGCGATGTGACCCCGTGTTTTACATGTCTCGGAGCAAATGCTGAAGACACTTTTGTTTTCATTGAGCCAGTTTTATGTTCAAAAGATATATTAAAAATAATATATTCCTTGTTAGAGCAATTATTTACCTGTCTAATTATTTAGAATAGTAGCTAACTTGTTCGGTTGCTGATTTTGAGGTCTAGCCATAATTTTACGCTTCCCGTTGCTATCAATTTTAAGCTTTACGTAATTAAGCTTGATTGTTTGTTTGGCGCCGACTCAGCTACTTATAATTATTAAAACGGAAAAGTTTTGTTTTATATTTCGCTTTTCAATTTTTTTTGTCGTTTGATTTTTTTTTATGTTTTTTGTTTATACTTTACCTATTCATTAAATTACAACTAGTCCATATAGTTAGGCGTTGTTATTAAGTCTGGTGCCTTGGCGCTAACACCACGGCACTCATAAGGCTTCGCGTCTTAAGTGGGTAACCGGCTCTGGTTAAGATAATCCAATTTGATTGTTGTTTGTAGTTGCAAGACAGTACTGCTATTACTACTACGGATAATTGTTAATTTTTATAGTGACGAATTTAATGTCATGTAAGTACCTATTATCTTTATTATAGGTACTTTTATAATAATAAAAGTACCTATAATAAAGATAAAACCAACGTAGCCAACTACGCGGTAGATGCTATAGATCCCTCACTCTCATAATCATAATATGATGTCTCTCCGATCATGTTGGAGATCAGGCGCAGGACCAAAAGCTTAACGTACTCCGTGGCACGGGGGTGTAACACAGTTCTTGACAACAGTATAAATTAAAAATTTAATAAACCCCCGACATTCACCATTTTGTGGTGGTGGCCATCTTGGAATTGCATAGTGCTATTCTACTAGTCAAGCCCTTTCATTTGATACGCATATTGAGGGCGTTGTGATAAAATATGAAATCCGCCATTTTGTAGCGGCGGCCATCTTGGACCGATTTTCATCAAACATAGCTAACAATACTCTCGACTAATTCACCTTTCAAACAAAAAAAACCGCATTCAAATCGGTCCACCCGTTTGAGCGCCATAGGGGAACAGACAGACACACACACACACACACGCGCACGCGCACGCGCACGCGCACGCGCGCACGCACGCACGCACGCACGCACGCACGCACACACACACACACACACACACACACACACACACACACACACACACACACACACACACACGTCAAACTTATAACACCCCGTCGTTTTTGCGTCGGGGGTTAAAAATACCAAGAAACTTTTACGCCCGATCCGGGGATCAAACCCGTGACTAGCCGAATGAGCTAGTCACCATAAACCAAAGAAGCAGTCAAACTTTTAAATTCGCACAACAATAGTAAATTCACAATCTCTACACCACAATGACAGGTCCCATATCTCACAATGCTCCTTCCGGAAAAGGATAACACTATTTTTAAATCTGTCAATTTAGTTTATTTCAAGAGACCGTATACAACATAAATTAGCCACAATGGCATAATTACATACATTCAACGACGTCAAAGAGCAATCTAGAAACGTGTCAAAGAAGTCATGCGTAAAGGAGCCCTGTAAAAGGAGATCGCCAAAACCGCACAAATCGGTCAGCCTGTGAAGCAATCGTCCTGAAGAGATATGAAAATTAGAGTGGAAAATTCGTGAGTTGTCATCGCGCCGTAGTTTGACTTGGACACTTTACACTCAAGGTCAAATCTTAGCTGTATATATCATGCCATTTGACGCGACGGACTGCCTGCCCCTGTATATATCATGCCATTTGACGCGACGGACTGCCTGCCCTATGATAGTTACGTCTTTCACTGAATGACAATGTAAACCATATACCAGAAATTACTAACGAACTTCCATTACTTGACTTGTATAATATAAAGTTTGTGCCTTGTGGCATTGCCTCATCTATATGCCACCAATACCTCTGAATATCTTCGAATCATCCTAATAAATAGACACCAATCGTGATCTTAGCGGACGCCTTTTACGAACAGATTTTCCACAAACATCGAGTACCAACACCGCAGATCAAAGATTGCGTGCCCATAAGTACACTATTTTAACCTCTATGACCATCGGAATAAGAGTCACGGTCAAACTTTTGGGATCAGGTGTACAGGATTTTGACCCCGCTCTTAGATTGGCATTGGTTTAATTTAAACGATCTCAGCACCTGGCCAAATAGCATGACTATTCCTTTTTGTATACATATATGAATCATTAAATCGTTAAGGTGTTTGACGACGTGTGATGCAATCTAAGTGTGTAGGTATAGTCTGTTCGTTTTCTTACGGTCACCCTTTGTGTCTAGCCGCCTCTGCCGCGCGGTGTTTTGCCAAAAACACCGCCGTGACTTCAAAGCATGCCGCGAGGAGTGTACAGGCACAAGGGGTTTTGGTGTTTTATACCTAATCATATTTTTTCATTAAAATTCTCTTTCCTTTTTATATTCTTTTATATTCGTATTTTATTACAATATAACCATAAACATAAAATATAATATTCTCATGAACACGGGTCTTCTCTCAAAATGAGAAGGATTTTAACCATAGTCTACCACGCTGGCCAAGTGTGGATTGGCAGACTATTCGGAGATTCTGTTAGAATAGAGAAAAATTACAAACAGAAAAAAAGTAATAAAAATAAAAGCAGAATACTAAGAGCACCTGCGCCTGTACCGACACTAAGTTACCGAACGAACTATAGGCATTGGAGTGTATTTAGTAGTCTTAAAAAGTAGGTATAGTGTGGAAACAATAAAGCTTGATTCCCGTGACAGCTGTCACCGTTAACACGTTAGTCAACACATTAAGCCGTACACGGTTCTGATTCCAGCACCTGAACTCTCTCTTTCTCTGAATATAATTTTATTCATCACTGGAAAATAAAAACGCTTTTTTCCAAATTAACAATATTATTAGAATTCAAAGATGAATTTCTTTATGTGCAACTGGTCTTAAGTAGAGCAAATGTAAAATGAACATAGTTTTCTAAGATATATTATGAAGATTAAACAAAGATACTCACATATCTGTGATATCCTAGTTTTATACAAAATCAACATAATAAACAAAAATCGAACCAGAAAGAGTGTATCGTCATTTGCCATCAAATGAGATCGCAATAGAAGAATATAAAAAGCAACAAAAAATTCGACGTTCTTACAAGCAAAAGTAAGGAAAAGCTTTGAAGTCTTCCAGTTCTTATAGTACAAATAATGTATGTTCTTAAAGCTAATGTAGTGTATGTAACTTGTAATGTAAGTAACTTCACAGTTAAATTGATTGTAATTAGGATTCGGCGTGTAGCCCGTCAACTTTTAATGGCACCGTCTTCGCCGCAGGCTCGGCGCATACTAAACAACATTCAAATTCATTCATTTAATTTCATTCAACTGGACCCTGATTTAAGGAAGGAATATCTACGTACGCTGAATCACTAAAAGGAGCTTTTGCAGACCATAAAAATATTAGACATGAGAGATATAAATCAGGCAATTGACGAGGCTTACGTCGTTGATTTCATTGTTGGTGAAATGAATTAGTCTGCGCGAAGTACAGAAAATCATTATAGATACGCTTTTATAAAAGAGGATATGCAAAGAATAAAAAAGGAACGAGGTGGTGAATGATGTATTGACGAAGAATGAGTGGAAGAAGAAGACATTTGAAATCACGAAGGTACAACTTATAAACACGGTTTTACTTATTACCTACACAATGACTTTGAAGTTTCATGGAAGCATTCAGCTGCTCACAAAATGGTGTTAGTTCCCATTGAATTTGATTGTTTGATACGAGTATTAAAATAAAAAGTATAAATTAAAAATTTAAAAACCCCCGACATTCGCCATTTTGTGGTGGCGCGGTCATCTTGGATTTGCGTAGTGCTATTCTACTAGACAAGCCCTTTCATTGATACCCATATTGATAGAGTTGTGAAAAAATATATAATCCGCGGCGTTAAAAATCAAACCTCGTTGGTATAGGGCACACTTGAGATACACCGCTCTTAAATCTTTAAACCAAATGGGCAGATCTTACATCTTATTTTTCAGAAATTATTGTGAAAAGAACAACATCAATTTAGCACCAACATTTGGTTGTAAATCAACACCAATGCCAAGTTATAAATCTAAAACTCAGCGCATAAACATATACATAAGTATTATCATCAATCACAAAGTTAAACAATGCATAACTTAGCTATTAATTATTATGCTGTCAACAAAAAGCCGAAACACACTAATTAGTCTTATGCAGTTATGCAACCGCATTGTTACGGGTAGGTATCTCATAATAATCCACCCAAACAATTTCAATCGTGATGCGGCGTTTTACCGACTTTTGCCGCATCGCCTTTGTTTACTCAGATTTCCACCAAGACAAGACAACAAGAGATAACAGTCTCAGCACCCGATTTCAATTCAAATCAACTGATAAACATTTCAGTTGTCACCATTCTACGTCTCATAAAGTCAAAAAGTATAAATTAAAAACTTAAAAAACCCCCGACATTCCCCATTTTGTGGCGGCGGCCATCTTGGATTTGCATAGTGCTATTCTACTAGTCAAGCCCTTTCATTTGATACCCATATTAAGGGAGTTGTGAAAAAATATGTAATCCGCCATTTTGTAGCGGCGGCAATCTTGGATCGATTTTCATCAAGCATAGCTAACAATACACTCTCGACTAACTCACCTTTCAAACAAAAAAACCGCGTTCAAATCGGTTCAGCCGTTTGAGCACTACATGGGAACAGACAGACAGACACACACACACACGCACGCACGCACGCACTCACGCACGTCACACCTGTCTGTTTTAATACCCCCTCGTTTTTGCGTCGGGGGTTAAAAACAGATTGAGCTCATGTACCTATAGGTACGCAATGTATGCTATGCTGCACTTGGACATCTTGGACACTTGATTTTATAAGAAAACATAATTTGGATCAGAAATAATAAATACTTATACTACTACTACTAATATACTACTACTACTACTACTACTAATAAAAATAAAAATACTAATTTTAGGTATATGTAACGGCAGCATAAAATAAGAATAGTTGCTGATCCATATGCTATCGACATCTACGGTTCTCCAACGAATTTACTAATTTCTGCAGGGCATAGGCTCTCTTCATTGCCCGCCCGTCAAACTCCACCTATGATCATGAGATAATTCCTAATCGCGTTGCACAAACGCCACCTATCGTTGTTAATTTAAATTACCGAATCTATGATCAATCAACAAACCCAGTGTGACATCAAATCATTAAGCTAATATGTTGTTACCGAATCGTCCGTGTCGAAAGTCAATTTAGTAAATTGGAAGTGATCGACGATTATATTATTCAACCAAATCACTAATACGATCATGGAATAGTATAATCGGAAACTGGTTGTTAGAGTTAGAGTATTTAAAAGACACCTCGGCATGTTTTTTTCTGTCAGGTCGAGAAACTATCCGGGATAAGGAGGGCGAAATGAACATTAAATTATTTTATTGATATTACAAACTTTATGCTAAGCGTCTCAAGAGTCCGTCTGTCGTGGCCGACCGTGTCGCCGGGTGTACTTATAACGAGTAGGTACTAATAAATAAAAAACCGACTACTAAAAATGTTTGGCCTTCAACTCAAGTAGAGCGTTCACCTGGCTATCTCAAATGAATCTAGCCACATTACTAGGTAGCCTATCATTACTAACGTCTTTGTGCGCACAATTATTCATTCAGGCTCAAATCGACCCGGTCCTGTTTTGGACGCAACGCGTGTGTGGAATGGAGCCGCAGTGCCTTTTTTACCCGATTGCGGCAAAGCCAAAAGGAAGGGTTATGATTTTAGTAGTCTATGAATGTGTATGTATGTTTGCGTCCGATGTTTGTATGAGATTCTGTGTGTTCCACCGTATCGCCTACTGGGTTGATTTTGATGAATGAGGTGTCAATTAATTCTTTGTTATGATCCGGGTGACATAGGCTACATTTTATATACGAAAAAAATTGAGAAGCGACGTCCGAGTCGCGAGCGGCTAAATTAAAATATTCGTTAGTTTCGGATAAACATAACAGATGGCGCCACTAGCTGCTTGCCCCGCGCTTTCTGCACACTAAATTATTATTTTATATTAAATTAAATTACTAAGCGTAGTCAGGTTTTAGTTTATGAACTCTTTTTCTCTTGTAGATAATAATTTCGTGCGGACCCGGGGTCGACGGAGCGGAAGAAGTTGAGTGAACAAAAAGTTCAATTGGGCAGATTAGCATTTCAGGCAAAATTTTAGTTTAAGTGTACGAACCATTTACCAATTAATCAGTACATGTGTAGATCTCAATCTAAATTACTATCAGTGCATAACATTATCTAGAGCTGATAAAATACGAAACTATTTATAACGGAAAATAAAATTACCATGGGATTTTTAAGAAACCTGGATTCTGTGCATCAGTCAGTATGGCAAACGGGGGCGTAGCTACCGCCGTATCTGCCGTATCAATTATACGGGGCCCCCAAGCCACGGGAGCCCCCGACGTGCGTAAGCAATTATGCTCGTATCAAGCTGATAAACAATTACCTAAGAACTTCGATGTCCATAGAGTCAGAATCTTTAGAAAAACTAAAGTCATCATCAGCTATAAATGATTTAATAAATCAGTTTGCCGAAAAAAAAGGCAAGGAGAGTATATATTACATTTAATTTGAATTGTTTGTAAAAATTTTAGAAAAAGTGACAAATAATTATGATGAATAATATTTATTCATCATAATTATGATGAATAATATTTATTCATCATAATTATGCAAACATTTTTTTTTTCTTTTGTGAGAAATCTTTACCCTTCATAAGGGCCCCCAAAACAAATCTTTATACGGGGCCCCGCCAAGGTACGCTACGCCACTGATGGCAAATAACAATACACTAACTTAATAAACACAATATACTATCTTTCATCCGATTGAGCTGAATCTTAGTAGCATTGAGAAAGCCAGGACGGATATAAGATTGTTTACATCCCGAAAAAGAGTCGTGGGCATATCTAGTCTGCTGAATAAATACAAATGTTTCTTTTTTAAATATGAATCCATCTGTATGTACGTTAGTATACAAAGAAAACAAAGGTATTTAAGGGCACGCCAAAGTATGCCGTGGAACTGTATTACCGCAATCGAGGATCAGAATGTGTCACATTAGTTATTCGAAGAAAAGCGAATGGCGGGCGCCGTCGACATTCTAATCAGCGGCCGAACCACATGGGAACACGCGTCGATTCAGCCTGTGAACAGTGACTGGTGGGCAAACCATTCCCGTATTCGGTACGAATGTGCTGATGACATTTTATCCATATTGCACCTAGAATAGGTACTTTGTACAATCACCGAATCAGTGAATTGAGTATGACGACCTCCCTGGCGCAGTGGTGAGCGCTGTGGTCTTATAAGTGGGAAGTCCCGGGTTCGATTCCCGGCAGAGGCAATTTGAGGTTTTATAATTTCTAAATTGTCTCTGGTCTGGTCTGGTGGGAGGGAGGCTCAAGCCGTGGCTGTTAAATAGAAGCAGGCGTTACTTTGCGGAATTCCATGATATTATACAATGAACACAAAATTACTTTGCTATAATCCGCTAACAGTGACAAATTTGTAGGCACAACACCACACAAATTCACCACAAATTTAACTCGACGATCGTTTCGCTCCGACACCGGAGCATCTTCAGGAGATGTCGACTTACCGATGCAAGATGCCCAGCTCGAGGTCGTTATGATTCTTGGAAGTCTTGTCCCAAACTCCCAACGGCGAGGACAGCGAAAAAATAGCGAAATTAAGGATCCGTAATAAGGAGGGAAGCTCTACACTTTTCCGCTAAGTAAACTGGTACCTAGCCAAGACCGAAGCTTCCTGCCAGAACAATCATATACCATACCAATACCACGAACCAATTTAGAAAAGATCATCCTAAATTGAACCAATTCCCGACGACTCAAATATTAGATGGGCACTCCGGTAGAATTTCTCCAGGTCAAAATCCCTTTCAGATACGGTACAAAAATGCATTTTCAAACATCCTGTATAATAGCCATCGAGGACGGGGAGATAAGCTTCGCGGCCATTGTCAAAAAATTGTGCGGCCATTTTCGGCGAGCGTTTCCCCATCCGAGTAGATCGTTTGATGTTCCTCCCTTTTTAAACTGAAATTAAACTCGAAACGTGAAAAATTTTCTCCTTCCTGTTTGAATAATGGCCGCGTTTTGTTCCTCTGATGTTTTTGTTTGATTTTTTTTTCACCGTTTTCGCATTTCAAGGACTGTGAAACCGGTTCTTTTCTCAGTTATTTCGACTCGATCAGTCATTCCAATAATACGAGTACATAAATAATAGGATGTGAATAATATAAGGTTGGGATCCTACCCCTCGATGCTTGGTTCCGAACAGTCCTACCTGTCCTACCTGTATTCCGAACAGTCCGTAGGTATTGCCAGTGATGATATTACCACTACTCTACGGCTTTGAGGCAAGGCCTTAAGTCTTAACGCTTAAATCGCTTCCGCTATGTATCTGCGTAGAACTCCTTGAATTATATGTATATATCTCGTATCCTTCCTCAGATGCGAGCTGTCTCCTTGCAAAATTTTGTCGAAATCGGATCAGTGGTTTAGACGTGTAATACAATAGACAGATAGAGTTACTTGCGCCCACGGAACAGAAAAAACAGGTTTTTTCTATTTCGTGCTTGCGCCTTTATAATTATAGTTAGTTTTTGTTTTATTCACTTACGAGTTAGCCCTTGACTGCGATCGCACTTGATGCTAAGTTATGATTCAGACTGAGATTGAAGCGTGTTAACCTGTAAGAGCCTGAGAGGTATGGCAGTTTTTAACCCCCGACGCAAAAACGACGGGGTGTTAGAAGTTTGACGTGTCTGTGTGTGTGTGTCTGTCTGTTCCCCTGTAGCGCTCAAACGGGTGAACCGGTTTGAATGCGGTTTTATTTGTTTGAAAGGTGAATTAATCGAGAGTGTTGTTAGCTATGTTTGATGAAAATTGATCCAAGATGGCCACCGCTACAAAACGGCGGATCACATAGTTATTTTATCACAACTCCCTTAATATGGGTATCAAATGAAAGGACTTGACTAGTAGAATATCACTGCAAATCCAAGATGGCCGCCGCCACAAAATGGCGAATGTCGGGGGTTTTTTAAAGTTTTAATTTATACTTGTTCATTACAAATATAACTCATCTGCACAATGACAATGACAGCTGTCAGAATTCCACCGAATTAAAAATCCGAGTATAGCTTCATTGAAATTTGGTCGCGCCGAGACGGAAATTCGGTCAGCGAAACATTATTATTAATGTTCTAAATATTTTGTCCATATAGTCAATACTCAGTAGGTAGGTAATAAGTGTAAATTGAAATTATTCCATTACAGTTCACGCATTACGCAATCAAATACCGTCAAGACGTGGTGCGTGGCAAATTAGCTCTTATCGGCTGCGCGTTAGATGCGAATTCCTGATCTTGACACGTGGACCCGCGCGTTCCACTGTGTAATCGATTTGACTACCTTCGATTATGATAAAAATTTAATATTTAGGCCTTTAAAACAGGCAGTCATGCTATGCGTTCGCTTCTGTCAAAATAAAGCGAAACTGAATGCAATGTGCCTTTAGCCTTTATGTTTCGTCCTGCGAACGCTTATTATTAGGCGTAGTTACCGATTTTATTTGGACTGCAAGACGATATCTGCAAAATTGCAGTTTGGACACAGTTGCCATACCTGTATCGTAACTGTCACAAGAGAAAAATTTCGTCGCGACTACGTTTATAATTTAATCTATATTCTATATTATATCTATATCATCATCATGATCAACCCATTACCGGCTCACTACAGAGCACGGGTCTCCTCTCAGAGTGAGAAGGGTTTTGGCCATAGTCTACCACGCTGGCCAAGCGGATTGGCAGACTTCACACACCTTTGAGAACGTTATGGAGAACTCTCAGGCGTGCAGGTTTCCTCACGATGTTTTCCTTCACCGTTAAAGCAAGTGATATTAAATACTAAATACTTAAAACGCACATAATTCCGAAAAGTTAGAGGTGCGTGCCCGGGATCGAACCCACGACCTCCGATTAGAAGTCGGTCGTCCTAACCACTAGGCTATCACAGCTTTTATATATGTATACATATATCTATATATATAAAACAAACTCGAGAACGGCTGGAGTGATTTTTATGGTTATTGATTTTTTGACATTTGTCTCCGTCCCGAATAGCAGAATAACTATTAAAAACATTGGAAAATTGAAGAAAAAATAAAATAAAAGAAAAAACATTTTCCCATACAAAATGTTCACGGGTTCCGTAGCTGTCAAACATTTAGTGTTCGTCCCGTCGATACGGTAAACTCACCCTCTCACCCGTACCTATAATTATAATTATTCTGTACGTGTTGGATGGTGTTGGTCACCTAACTCTTCCTAAACGGCTGGACCGATTTGTATGAAATTTTGCGTGTATATTTCAATGGGATCCTGGATGGTTTGAAAACACAATTACCGGGTAGGTACAGGTAACCTACCGGGTCTCAGTAGGTGGCGCTGATGTAGGTATGTCACCGGGCAGGACGATGTCTGCCGGGTCCACTAGTTTAATATAAAATAACTAGCTGACCCCCGCGACTTCGTTCGCGTGTTTTTCTTTGCTATAAACCTCACGGAGCCCGAGACCTTTCCAACGAATGCAAAACCGTGGAAATCGGTTCGTGCGTTCTGGAGTTATAGCGTCAGGAAGGAAAACCCGACTTATTTTTATATTTATATATATATATATATATATATATATATATATATTTATATAGTAGATAATAATTTAGTGTGTAGCGCGGGGCAAGCAGCTAGTGTCGCTATATCTTATGTCTATCCGAAACTAACGAATATTTTAGTTTAGCCGCTTGGACGTCGCTCCTCGATTTTTTTCGTAGGTAGGTATATAAAATGTAGCCTATGTCACCCGTGTATATATACGAACCGAACATAATTATCAACGTACAGAATCAACCGTCTAGAATCTAAAAATTAAATGACACATTATAAAATAAAAAATCAGCCAAGTGCGAGTCGGGCCTCGCTCTTTCAGGGTTCCGTACATAATTATGAACAATATAATATTTTGGGTCTAAGAAATATTTAATTTCCGAGTTAGACATCGCAAGAAACCGTGAAAGAAAAACGCAAAATAAGTTCGTTTGTTTTGGTCACAGCTTATAAACTATTTTGTTAATCGTTGTTTTCAGTATTTGTTGTACAAATAGAGCATATAGTACATAATATACCGAAATATTATATTCCTAACTAGTTTAGTTTTCTAGATAGCCCCCGTCACAAAAATGGTCTAAAACTGACAATTTTGATGACCCCCCATTTCCTTACTTTTTAAACAAAAAATTAAAAAAAATATATATTCGTACTCTACTCAATGAGCTCTAAACAATGATACCCCACAAGCTAGGGTAAGAAAAATTTTTTTTTTCCGGCTCCTTTCTCATGTATGGGAGCCCCCCTGAAAAATAATTTAATTCAATTTTTAATTCAATATTTGATTTTGGGTCAACGTTTTACACCAAATACCAAAATTTCAGGTTTGTAACTCGTTTCGTCTGCGAGCTAGAGACCTGTGACCGGCGGACAGACGGACAGACAGACAGACAGACAGACAGACAGATAGACAGACAGCCGAGTGACATTAATAGGGCTCCGTTTTTACCCTTTGGGTACGGAACCCTAAAAACGTACTATATTTATATACAGTTTCGACATTCTCATATCAGACATGACCGCTGTTTAATAATATTTTAATTAATTAATTGCGTTAATCGTGTAAAAATCATGTATTTAAATAGCATTAGGTGTCACATTGACCGTGAAGACAGGTAGCTAAGTACAATAGTACATATAACAAAGTAAATTGTATGCAAATGGCCCAGATCCCCGAGTCAAAGACAGTGCGACCTACATATGAACTTTGAGTTAGTTCTTGATTCCCAACCTCAAACAACAGGTACAATAATTATTGAGTACAATGTCATTGGAACAAGAGAAATTTGTTCCGTTACATTTTTAACCGACTTCCAAAAAGGAGGAAGTTATAGGAAGTTATTATGTGCACCGATTTCTCCGAATCATATTATGATACAAAAATTATTTTGAAGTAGAATTTCTTTAGTACATTGTGTGCATTTGAAATTCGATGAAACGAAAAAGCGACACCAAAATCCTCTCTTGAGTACCAGGAGTCCATAGGGTGACAGGAGGTCGTTCGAGTTCCCAGGCGCTGCACAAGTGACAGAGAGGGACAAATATACATATTCAAATAGGATTTAGCCTGCGTGAGAATGAGATAGAATACAGTTGTTCTATGACCTACTGAACTTAAGACCGCTGGCTGTCTGTGGGATCGAAGCCAGTAGCCACCCTCAGTATTTGTAAAGCTAATAATTGTGAAAAATAGGGAAGTTAACGCATTTCCAATTCATCGAGTAACTATTGATACTGATCTTATACCATATTTATCGATAAAACAAACAGCATGCAGAATAATCGAAACAGCCCTCGTAACGGGCTCTCTTTAATGCACCTACGCCGTTAACCCGTTACGTTACGGGCCGGCATAAAAACAAACATATTTCCAGCCCTACCATAAGGGTTTACGATTGAAAATAGTGCTGTACCATTGCTACGGGGTCGCATTCCAACCACTGATAATGGACACTCTAGATATACACTATAAAAAAATTCCCTTCTAAACAAGTGATAATCTAAATCAGTAGTTCCCAAAGTGGTCCAGGTGGACCCCTAAGGGTCCACGGGGGTCTACATTGGCGTGATAAAAAAATGGGGGGTCCACGAAAATGTATCTGCTTTCGATAATGAAGACCTAAAATATTAAGATAATATTTTAAGAAGCTCAGCGACTGTTACTTGTAAAAACTTGCATATTCCATATTCAGTACTTAAGAGGCCGTATTCCGAGCCGAGCTAACGAGTTTCGGCCCGAGTTTTAAATGTGTGCGTGTACCTCACAATGGCACCGTAAGCTGCACTCACACAAAGACATGGTATACTTAAAAGCGGTCGGACTAACCTATATTGATACTTTGCGTTCCAAATTCAACGCGCTAATAAAATAAAATTTTAAATCTTAGTATATTTTATATTTGCTTTTTTTTAATGTTCGATTTAGGTAAGTATATAATTATTATCAAGATGTTGTGTAATCGTTTATACTTACACATAACATCTGTAAGAATTAAATAAAGCTATATCACTACCCATATTATAATGCGAAAGTGTGTTTGTTTATTAGTTTATTGGTTTGCTGGTTTCTCCTTCAATCACGCTGCAACGAAACAAAAGACTATACGATCAATGCTTATTATATAGGTCAATAGATTAATCTGGTTATTTCAGGTATACAGGTTGTTTTGTGATCCTAGGGATCTTCAGATATTGATTTTGAACGAAATTGTTCAATTAACAAAGAATTTCAAAATGGCGCCGACTTTTTTAAATTTTGGTAACAGTTTCCTGTTTTGTGATCCCAGGGAGCACTAAATATCGATTTTGAATGAAATCGGTCAATTAACAAAGAATTTCAAAATGGCGTCGACTTTTTTAAGTTTTGGTAACAGTTTCCTGTTTTGTGATCCCAGGGAGCTCTAAATATCGATTTTGAATGAAATTGATCAATTAACAAAGAATTTCAAAATGGCGTCGACTTTTTAAGTTTTGGTAACAGTTTCCTGTTTTGTGATCCTAGGGATCCTCAGATATTGATTTTGAACGAAATCGGTCTATTAACAAAGAATTTCAAAATGGCGCCGACTTTTTTAAATTTTAGTAACAGTTTCCTGTTTTGTGATCCCAGGGAGCTCAAAATATCGATTTTGAATGAAATCGGTCAATTAACAAAGAATTTCAAAATGGCGTCGACTTTTTTAAGTTTTGGTAACAGTTTCCTGTTTTGTGATCCCAGGGAGCTCTAAATATCGATTTTGAATGAAATCGGTCAATTAACAAAGAATTTCAAAATGGCGTTGACTTTTTTAAGTTTTGGTAACAGTTTCCTGTTTTGTGATCCCAGGGAGCTCTAAATATCGATTTTGAATGAAATCGGTCAATTAACAAAGAATTTCAAAATGGCGTCGACTTTTTTAAGTTTTGGTAACAGTTTGTTCTAAAAAAACTGTTCCTATTCACCCATAAGTCGTTCCTATTCACCTTAGCTATGTATTAGCTCAGCATTGATCAGATCGGAACACTAATGAAATAAAACCTATGCACAAATCATCAAACTGAGTCGGTTGCGCTATAACTTTTACGTAACTTTTACGACAAGTCATTACACAGCTTTGCATGTGTGCGTGAGCTGCGTCGGGCAACAACACGTCCTCCCTCGAAGAGCGCTAAGCTCGGTATGGCATTCGTACTGTCTGCTGTGCCATTTTATTTGTAAATTTTAGGATACTTTGACAATTTTTTGTGGTCATATAAATAGTTTCTGGATTATTATTTTTTTACAATTATAGCTAAATGAATCCTAAACTTTCGTGCTATATATTTTTTTTATTAGTGAAATTGCGATAAATCAAAGAAATTGGAGTTAATCTAATGCTTAAATTTTCATAAATCGTACGTGCGGTTTTTATTTTTTATTTACTAATTTTGTATAAAACATAGAAAAACTAATTCCAACATTCCAATTTTGAGGGTGTGTTCATAATATTAGTATTTTTTTTCAGTCGCTTTCTACAATTTTTAATACTTATATGTGTGACGAAAGTTTCACTCAAAAGCGTAAAATCAGTAAACGTCTTCCGCAAGAATTAAGATTTGAATAATATCTATACTAATAAATAAAATTGAAGTGTCTGTCTGTAATATCGAAATAACTACCTCATATTAAGCTCATATGGTTATTTGAACGATACTATAACCAAATCACACGTTTTTAAAATTTTTGTCTGTCTGTCTGTCTGTCTGTCTGTTTGAACGGGCTAATCTTTGGAACGGCTGAACCGATTTTGACGGGACTTTCACATACAAGTAGAGAATTAACCAGGGAGTAACATAGGCTACTTTTTTAACCGACTTTCAAAAAAGGAGGAGTTGTATTTTTCTACCTATGTACACCGATATCTCCGAGATTTCTGAACCGATTTGCGTAATTTTTTTTTTTATCGATAGAGAAACATTGCGACACTGTCCTACAAAAAATTTGGATTTCAACTCCTCAATCCTGATGCTGTAGGGGATCTGATCCCCAACACTAATGGGATTTAGGCACTGTCGGTTATTTAAATTGATATTGGGGATACCAATTAAAAACTTTATTGTTGAATGACCTCGAGTAGGTACATGTCCAACTCCTCAACTCTGATGCTGTAAGGAATTGCATTCCGAAATCGTAAGGATCCCACGGAATTTTTCCGTTTTGTGGACGGGTTACTACTTACTACAGATAGGCTACTTTTTGTTCTGGAAAATCAAAGTTCCCACGAGATTTTTACAAACCACACGGGCGAAGCCGTGGGCATCATCTAGTTTTTTAATAAAATTAATATTTTATTCCCAACATTCTATTAAAAAAGGATTGATCTTTAATATTTGATATTTTTTTTTAAAGTAATCATTATATCTAAAGCACTATGGTGTTCAAAAGTTCGTAAAAAATTACGAATCCGGGTACCGGCCTCTTAACTTTACTTTACAGAACTTTACTTTTTGACGTCCACTCACAGCACAATCAATTAACCAATCAATTCTCACTTTTTTCGAAAACTAATTTCGTGGTTGGAACTCAGCCGCAATGCAAATTTCCATAGTAAGATATAATATTTTTTTTCGAGTTTTGGGAATATGGTAGAAATATAGCTACAGGGGGTCCATCGGAACTAGCTAAATTTTGAAAGTGGTCTATGAGCAAAAAAAGTTTGGGAACCCCTGATCTAAATTCTAAAAGTTTGAAAATTAAACCAACTTCCCCACACATTTAACGGTCCATATCTTGAAAAATGCTGAACTGATTTTGATGAAACTTGCACTGTACTACTACAAAGCGTTGATAATTGATCAAGTTTGATTTTGTTTAAAAAAATTCTCTTTCTCCTTCGTGTGGCAAAGATAAATCGTTTTAAAGTGGATTTTGATAAACTACTGGATCGGTTGTACACAATCTTTAAACTTAATTAAATTGACAGGCCTCATATTTTGAGTCAGAATAGTGTTATATAATATATGTGCTTGTATCTATTAAGCGCATATCTTGAAATCGACTAGGGACGTCGCAATGCCGCAAATGCCAAACATTTGAAACAAAAACAGGTTTTTTTAATGCACCTACCTACTCGTACAAGAAAATGCGGAAAATTTTAGGACTGTATCCTTTAGGTTTTCCATGTCAACGGTCGTAGCCATTACTTTTTATTCAAGGGGAAAAATTAATGGGGTTGTTTGAAGTGTATTATCATTCCGTACGGGGTCCTTTCTATTATGTGCCGCGAGGGCACTTCACATCCGGGGCATAAAATGGCGAACGTGTGTGAGTACAAGATCCAAGATCCTACGTGGTATAGTTACTGTTTATTAATGCTGGGCATTGACCGTCAGTCCATCGCGTCAAATAACATGATATACCTACAGCCGCGTATGTAATAGACTGCCTCGTTGATCTAGTGGTTAGCATATTCGAGTGCAGATCACGAGGTCCCGGATTCGATTTTCGGATCGGGCAATAATTGTTAGGTATTGGGTTTTTCTCTCAAGAAATTCTCAGTGCCAGCTTGGAGTTGGTAGTTGGTGGTGTGTCACCCCCGTGCCTCGCAAAGCACGTTAAGCAGTCGGTCCCGGTTATTATTACTATCATGTGAAAGTTAAAGCCCGCCAACCCGTATTGGAACAGCGTGGCGGGTCTAAGCTCTAAATCCCTCTCTCCTATGAGAGAGGAGGCCTGTGGCTAGTAGTGGGACGTTAAAAGGCAATAGTGGTGGTAGTGGTAGTGGTCAAGACTTCGGCCTCCTTTTCGAGGGGCCCAGTTCGATGCCCCGCCACGCACCGCTAACTTTTCGGAGTTATGTGCGTATTAAGCATTTAAATATCACTTGCTCTAACGCTGAAGGAAAACTTCGTGAAGAAACCTACATTCCTGAGTGTTCTCCATAATGTTCTCAAAGGCGTGTTCCACCCATAGGGGTGGAATTTGCAATAATCCTTCTCTTATTTCGTGCACCTACGTCATAAAAGGAAGCTACTGTGATTTCAAGTTTCTAACTTCAGTGGTAGGCTGTGCGTTGATGATCAGTCAGTCAGGACAAGCCTCTTTAAATCCTTACTAATATTATAAATGCGAAAGTAACTCTGTCTGTCTGTCTGTTACGCTTTCACGCTAAAACTACTGAACTGATTTAAATGAAATTTGATGCACAGATACTCTAGAGCTTGAGAAAGGACATAGGCTACTTTTTAATGCGAAAAAAGGGTTGTAAAGGGTTAAAAAGGGGGTTGAAATGTTGTATGGAAGTATCGTCATTTTTAAAGCTAAAAGCTTGGAATTTATTTTTTAGGCTGTTGATGAGATATAAATAAAAATGTCATTTAAAGTTTGTACAAATTTTACCCTCAAGGGGGGTAAAATAACAAAGGGAATAGGGGATGAAAGTTTGCATGGAAATATTTAAGATTTAAATATGTGAATCTATCATCTATATACATTGACGTAATAATACTAGTATTAGTATAGATAGATCAGATAGATGATAGCATGCCCTATTTAGTTCAGTATCTAGGCAACCTTCAAATACTAAAGACCGTGCCGTGAGCCGTGGTACGTTCATAAAACGGTGATGGCGTCGTGAACGGATATTTCGGCCTTGCCGGGTCGTTGCCTTAACCTATGCGACTCGCTAAGTCGCTACGTCACTGTACGCGACCTAGTTAGAGCGACCACAGACTTCTTTACTAGGGGTTTCAGGTAAACCAGCAAGTGTAACCATTTTTTTTTCCGTACCCAAAGGGTAAAAACGGAGCCCTATTAATGTCACTCTGCTGTGTCTGTCTGTCTGCCGGTCACAGGTCTCTAGCTCGTAAACGGAATGAGGTACAAGCCTGAAGTTTTGGCATTTGGTGTAGATAGAACGTTGACTCAGAATCGAATAATGAATTAGAAATTGAATTAAATTATTTTTCAAGGGGGCCTCCCATACATGAAAAAGGAGCCGGAAAAATATCTTTTCTTACCATAGCTTGTGAGGTATCATTGTTTAGAGCTGTAGGTATACTCACACAAACACACTCACCAACGGTTCACGGACGCGCGCTCGTTCCACTAACCGGTACAGTTGGTGACAAACATGCGCATATGTGTGAGTGTACCTACAGCGGGCCGCTTACTAGAAGCTTCCCCTCTGTAGGTACTCTGTGTCTCTGCTATATAATATGTAAGAAGCATGATTTATTTCAGTCTTGCAAAGTCTACGGAAAACCAGCTGATTTCCTACCTTTGCGCTAGTAACAGGGCATGTTAAACATCAGTCTTGATTAGGGATGTTATATTACCCGTAATAAGTACAAGACGTGTGCCAACCCGACTTATGTAGGGTTGTCGATTTTCAAAATATAATGCTAAATTTTAGGTTTATAATACTGGGAATTTTGAAGATAATCAAAAGCAGATGTTACTTTGTGATAAGTCTATCTCAACGGAGACAAGAAACGCTGGCGATACTATATTGCGAATATGTGTGCGAACCCGTATTCTCATTTTAACGCTATTTATAACAACATGACTTTCTTATGTATCTAACTAGAGTTATTTATATTAAATTAAACAACCTTTTGCATAGGAAAAAAATATTGATTTGCTTTTCAATCAAAATCTTTCAATATCCCTATAGTAACTGACTCCTAAACGATTAAAGGTAGAATAGGTTTTTTTGTATAAAGTATTGTTAAGGGGCAGAATAAAAACTTATAAGTTCATTGTGAACGGATATTTAGCCTTGTCAGGTCGTTGCCACAACCTAGAAGGCTATGAAAAGACACTGCTATACATAAATCATCAGACCACATCAAATGAGTCAATGGAAGTCGCTGGTTTCAAGTGGTGCAAGCCCGAGTGGTGTGGTAGTCGCTACAACAACCCAATGTTAGGGACGAACATGGACACACTTTAAGCCTCCTCTTCACAGTCGGCGACTATAGACGATTACATGCGTGCACTGTCGTGTGGAGGGCTTGTCGCTTGTAGTCGCCGATCATCGTCGTCACAATCGTCAGTAATCGTGGTGATCGGCGACTTGTCGGCTTTTCGGGCACGCGTCAAAAGAAATTAGCATGTAGATTCGTGCGCGTGCCGATTGCTGATAATTCATTTACCGGATTATCTATTAAATTGTATAAGTTTGACAAGACGCCATAATATACCTACCTAATTACCTAGCCTTTGATACGCAGATAGCTAAAACAAAACCAACGACACTAATTTAACAAAATCTTATAAGTAATTTGGCAATTATGAGGGAACCGATGAATCGACATACAACATCCAAACACAGTCCCGCAGGTCGATTGAGGAAAAGGTACATACAACTATAATTGCTACAGTCTTAATAGTGGTGGTAGGCTGTATTTATAGTTTCCTGGTGCAGCAATGCATTTTAGCCACTAGCGAGAGATTAGCCAATCAGAGGTGAATGCGATCGTCGCACTGTAGCTGTATTTTTAGACGACGATCAGTCGTAGCCGGGTATAAAAAGGACTTATTAGGTAAGTCCTTCATTATTTATCCTAGTCCTTTATTTATCAGGTAAGACCAGTCGTAGCCGGGTATAAAAAGGACTTAAGTATTAGGTAAGTCCTTCGTTATTTATCCTAGTCCTTTATTTATCAGGTAAGACCAGTTGTAGCCGGGTATAAAAAGGACTTATTACGTAAGTCCTTCATTATTTATCCTAGTCCTTTATTTATCAGGTAAGACCAGTGGTAGCCGGGTATAAAAAGGACTTATTTGGTAAGTTGTGAAGGGATATTTTGGCCTTGTCGGGTCGTTGCCGCAGCCTGGGCCACGTCATTGCTTGTATGCTGGCGCGGGCGTAGACCACGTCACTACTAAAAAGATAGGGGTGTGATCGGCCACGTTTGGATATATTTTTACCTGACTACGGCAAAGCCAAAAGGAAGGGTTATGATTTTAGCAGAATCTCATACAAAAATCCTCATACAAAAATCGGACACAAACATATTATGTTTGTGTCCGATTTTTGTATGAGATTCTGTGTGTACCACTGTAGCGCCTAAACTACTGGACCGATTTTGATGAATAAGGTGTCTATTGATTCGTTGTTATGGTCCGGGTGACATAGGCTACATTTTTTTTATGAAAAAAATCGAGAAGTGACCTTCGCGCGGCTTTCTAGATTATTAAATTAGTTTCGAATAGACATAACAGAAGGCACCACTATCTGCTTGCCCCGCGCTTTCTGCACACTAGATTATTATTAAATTATTAAGCCTAGTCGGGTTTTACGAACGAGTTTAGTTTACAAACTTTATTTACTGTCAAGAAATTCACAGTTGGAAAGCAGGAGCTGTTACACCCTACGGGGACCGCAAAGAGCACGTTAAAATGTTGGTCGAGCATCTGATCTCTGTCCGGTCATGTTGAATCGCCATCTCATATATAGAAGAATAGAGAGTGCGTATGTGTTTTGCTCACACTCTTGTGCACTTTAGTATATCCTCTGTAGTTGGCTCTCCGGGTATTGTCGTGTTTCGCGGTTGTGTACCTACTTGGAGTACTTCTTAGACCCATGGAGGGTTTAGAATTGTCGTAGTTTAAGTTTTTAGTTCCTGTAAATAATTATCACCATTATCTCACTTGCTTATACTTGTAGTATTTATTGACATTCAAAAAGTGTCAATTTGAATAAAGAATTTGAACCTATCTATCTAATCTATCATTATTATTATCTATAGTCTGATTGTTAATTCGGTGGAATTCTGACAGTTGTCATTTAAAAGTATAATGAGTTATTTGTATGAGAAACAAGGTTACCACCTGAAGTTCGATTTTACCCCAAACTAAAGTATCTGAAGTATCTGTTAGGCATTTGTCATGGTCTACAGGAGGCAATTGATTTTTATCTATGTAAGTTTTGAATTTATTATCTTTTTTGTGGGAACTGTTTTATCTCTGGTAACATTAAGAAACATCAGAATTCCACGGAATTAAAAATCAGAGTATGTATTTAGGTGGGACTGACAACCCTAGCTTATCAAACAAAGTTCGCGTATTGCGTCATGTCGAAGATTAGTTTGTCGGAAGTGAGATGGGGCGGATTTTTCATTTGCGCGGCAAAAACTGAACGTTGTCACATTGTATGCACCAGTGAAATTATTACAATTTACTTGTTTATAAACGATATAAAGCGTGTAACGATAAAAAGCGATTGCTAATGACACGAAAAATTTAACCAAAAAAAAAAATTCAATAAAATATGTTGTCAAGATACAATCATTTCAAATACAGAGCCTCAATAGCGCAACGGTCGTCGGGCGTGAGTACAAAAACGGAAAGTTTACGGTTCAAACCCCACCCGTTACACTATTGTCGTACCCACTCCTAACACAAGCTTTCGCTTTATTTGGAGGGGAAAGGAGAATATTGGTCACATTTTCTTGCAGGTTCTTCACTCTACGAGCAATGTGTAAAAGTGATGATTAGATATTTCTATAAAGTAAAGTCTGTCCTGGCTAAAAATAACGCAGATATGCACAGCTATGTATGGTACAGACTGGTTAAACGCTTCATCATCATCATCATGATCAACCCATTACCGGCTCACTACAGAGCACGGGTGGCCAAAACCCCTCTCAGAGTGAGAAGGGTTTTGGCCACGCTGGCCAAGCGGATTGGCAGACTTCACACACCTTTGAGAACGTTATGGAGAACTCTCAGGCATGCAGGTTTCCTCACGACGTTTTCCTTCACCGGTTAAACGCTTAATTACCACTAATGATATATCACAATTAGTTAAAAGACGTATTAAGTATATCTTGACATGCATCAAAATATATAATTATGAGCATCAAACAAGGACGTCATTATATCATAATGATATAAAATAGAATAGAATAGAATAGAATAGAATAGAATAGAAAAGTTTTTTTATTCAAATAAACTTTTACAAGTGCTTTTGAATCGTCGATTGAGTCTACCACAGGTTCGGAATGCAGTTCCAGCCGAGAAGAACCTGTAAGAAACTCGGCGGTTGCTCTTTTTAAAAATAACATTATAACAATTATTATTATTAATGTACATGATTGAAATGCCGTCTCGCGCATTGCTGGAACGAGTTAAATCCAAGCTTTTTTATCGTTTATATAATCTTCAGTTGTATAATAAGCTTTTTTTATGAGCATACTTTTAAGAAAGTTCTTAAACTTGTGTAAAGGCAAGTCTAAGACATATTTTTTATTCGGATAAACTTTTACAAGTGCTTTTGAATCGACAAATGAATCTACCACTGGTTCAGAATGGTGCTTACAATTCTACACGTTAAGAAGGGCAGACAAAAGTAGCCCCATTTCCGACGGCGGCACCCGTTCACGAGCATGACGCATGATCCAGCCATTGCTTCGCTCAACCATATTTGAGGGAACGTAACAACCCGCACCGTTTGATTTGCATAGGATCTATATTATACTATTCTATCTATACTAATAAATAAAATTGAAGTGTCTGTCTGTAATTTCGAAATAACTACCACATATTAAGCTCATATGGTTATTTGAACGATACCATAACCGAATCACACGTTTTTAAAATTTTTGTCTGTCTGTCTGTTTGAACGGGCTAATCTTCGGAACGGCTGAACCGATTTTAACGGGACTTTCACAGACAAGCAGAGGATTAACCAAGGAGTAACATAGGCTACTTTTTTAACCGACTTTCAAAAAAGGAGTTGTGTTGAAATCGGTAAGTACCTATGTTAAAAAACGCCCTGATAGGTATTTTCGCTGCGCGCGACGGCCGAGCGACGCTCGCGCTGCACGGAACTCCCCGCGCGCCCCTGCGCCCTGCGCCCGCCGCGGCCGTACGCGGTTACGCGGTACGCCGCCGCGCGGCGGGGGGCGGGTGGACCAGAAATCTACTTATCCCTCAGGATTTGTGAAAAACCAAAATTCACGCGGGCGAAGCCGCGGGCAAAAGCTAGTTACGAATATAATGGTATTTCGCAGACAGAATAAATTAAAACTTTGACGCAGGTATAATTAGGAACTTAATGCGTCTACACTGCCTTTTTAATTCATGAGCGCTCCAGCGAAGCTTTCGTAATCTATAGAGTTCTCGGGTTCGAATCGGAATGGAATTTTTTTATAACACGCATCCTGTGTGTGTCTTTTTTGTTACAATACTAGCAAAGTTTCGTAATCCGTGTAAGATTGTTATGCTAGTAAGCCTGACTGCGAACTAATCTAGTGATAGGTGAAGATATGCAGTCTACAAGTATAAATTAAAAATTTAAAAAACCCCCGACATTCGCCATTTTGTGGCGGCGGCCATCTTGGATTTGCAATAGTGCTATTCTACTAGTCAAGCCCTTTCATTTGATACCCATATTAAGGAAGTTGTGAAAAAATATGTAATCCGCCATTTTGTAGCGGCGGCCATCTTGGACCGATTTTCATCAAACATAGCTAACAACACTCTCGACTAATTCACCTGTCAAATAAAAAAAACCGCATTCAAATCGGTCCACCCGTTTGAGCGCCACAGGGGAACAGACAGACAGACACACACACACACACACACACACACACACACACACACACACACACACACACACACACAGACACGTCAAACTTATAACACCCCGTCGTTTTTGCGTCGGGGGTTAAAAACGGTGCATGGATGCAGTCTCAAGTGGGCTAACTCGAAAGGGGTATAGCAGTTTTATTAAACCTACAAACTCCTAATCGGTTTCCGAACCATCTTGTACCGAAATGCCAAAATCACTTGGCATCACGACTTTGCCAGTAGAGTGGGAAATAGCCACGGCCGAAGCCCCCCACTTAGAGCGGGGCCGCACTGCGAAAATTATTCGCGGTTTATATTCCGCATTTTAATATATTTTTCTCGCGAATTTTAAATCGCATGTGCGTGCAGCTTCATACATTCCCATATGTCACAGAATTTTTCATTTCATTTCATTCAATTAAATTTCGCAGTGCGGCCTAGGCCTTAGACATATTATTACCTATGCAGAAACAATTCGCAATTTTAACCGAACCCGGGGCCTCCCACTTTTAACTCTAAGACAGCTAACCTGCTTATCATTCACATGATTATGGCACGGCCGCTTTTTGCGTCACGGTATATTAATTAATAGTTAATACCTATTTTATGTCAGTATGTATCTATTTATAATTATTACGCGAAATATATAGTCAGGTTTCTTTTGCTTTCGGAAAAAGTTTTAGCTATAACCTTAACAATAATTATTTAGTTGGTGCGATTAAATTATTATCAGCTTGTACAACTCATTTTGCTTTTTTTAACAGACTTCAAAAAAAGGAGGTTATCAATTCGACAGTATACTGTATGTAATATTATTGGAACTCACTATAGATAATATTGCAAAATATTCACATATTATGATAATCTGTAAAGGTGCGTCCAGACTTGAACATTTCACCGAACCGAACAGCGAACATTTCGGCGAACTTGTTACGCTCAATGTGGACGGCGCGCTTGGAGCGCTTGAGATGGGTTACTGCGTAACAGTTCGGCGAAACTTTCGCCGAACTGTTACCCAGTAACCCATCTCAAACGCTCGAAGAAACGACCGTACATGGCATAGTTCGCGAACATTGTTCGGTGCGGCGAGTTCAAGTGTGGACGGTGATTTCTGAAATGTTCGGAGTAAAGACACGTGTTCGGGCCGATCCATTCAAAGTCGGTCTTTTCAAAGGATTTCCGCTAATACCTACGTAACTACGAGACGTCCACACTTGTATTTCGTCACGTGACCATGTGCGCCTGTTGTTACGGTGCCGTACTTTGACCTATGACCGTATATCATGGGATTGATGGATAATGTCACGACACACAACACGTACTCAAGTACATAATAATTCAATGCGTACTCACTACTCACCCACTCCTCCGTCATTGCGCGAGTGCATCGTGCATCGTGCTCATTCGCGCAGAGGCTGTTGAGCTTATTTTTAACAAACTTAAAAAAAGGAGGTTCTGTATTTGACCCGTATGTATATGTATGTACTATGTATGTAAATGAGTATGTATGTAAATGTAGGTTCGCGAATATTTCGAAAAACAATGAACCAATGATTTTTAACCGACTTCCAAAAAGGGAGAGTTTCTCAATTCATCGCGTATTTTTCTGTCTGTTCACCGATTACTCTGCGATTTCTGAACCGATTTGCGTAATTTTTTTTAATCGACAGAAGAAGTTTGCAAACCAGTCCCATAAAAATATTTTGCTCCAACTCTTCAATCCTGATGCTGCAGGGGTACTGCCCACCTAAACTATATAAGGAATGGGGCCATGTTCATTATGAATTCATATTAAACGTATCAAGCATAGACTGCATCATCAAATTCCATGTCCCAGCTCTTCAGCTCTGATGCTGCAAGGTACTGCCCACCTAAACTATGGGGATTGTGGCAATGTTCATTATAAATTCATATTAAGAGTATTAAGCATAGACCGCATCATTAAATTTCAGATCCCAGCTCTTCAGCTCTAATGCTGCAAGGTACTGCCCACATAAACTATGGGGACTGTGGCAGTGTTCATTATGAATTCATATTAAGAGTATTAAACATAGATAGGATCATTAAATTTCAGGTCCCAGCTCTTCAGCTCTGATGCTGCAAGGTACTGCCCACCTAAACTATGGGGATTGTGGCAATGTTCATTATAAATTCATATTAAGAGTATTAAGCATAGACCGCATCATTAAATTTCAGATCCCAGCTCTTCAGCTCTGATGCTGCAAGGTACTGCCCACATAAACTATGGGGACTGTGGCAGTGTTCATTATGAATTCATATTAAGAGTATTAAACATAGATAGGATCATTAAATTTCAGATCCCAGCTCTTCAGCTCTGATGCTGCAAGGTACTGCCCACATAAACTATGGGGACTGTGGCAGTGTTCATTATGAATTCATATTAAGAGTATTAAACATAGATAGGATCATTAAATTTCAGGTCCCAGCTCTTCAGCTCTGATGCTGCAAGGTACTGCCCACCTAAACTATGGGGATTGTGGCAATGTTCATTATGAATTCATATTAAGAGTATCAATCATAGACAACACGCACTTGTATCAACAAGTATAAATTAAGAATTAAAAAAACCCCCGACATTCGCCATTTTGTGGTGGCGGCCATCTTGGATTTGCATCATCATCATCATCATGATCAACCCATTACCGGCTCACTACAGAGCACGGGTCTCCTCTCAGAGTGAGAGGGCCTTGGCCATAGTCCACCACGCTGGCCAAGCGGATTGGCAGACTTCACACACCTTTGAGAACGTTATGGAGAACTCTCAGGCATGCAGGTTTCCTCACGATGTTTCCTTCACCGTTACAGCAAGTGATATTTAAATACTTAAAACGCACATAACTCCGAAAAGTTAGAGGTGCGTGCCCGGGATCGAACCCACGACCTCCGATTAGAAGTCGGTCGTCCTAACCACTAGGCTATCACTTGGATTTGCATAGTGCTATTTTACTAGTCAAGCCCTTTCATTTGATACCCATATTGAGGGCGTTGTGATAAAATATGTAATCCGCCATTTTGTAGTGGCGGCCATCTAGGACCGATTTTCATCAAACATAGCTAACAACACTCTCGATTAATTCACCTTTCAAACAAAAACCGCATTCAAATCGGTTCACCCGTTTGAGCGCTATAGGGCAACAGACAGACACATACACACACAACACACACACAAACACACACACACACACACGTCAAACTTATAACACCCCGTCGTTTTTGCGTCGGGGGTTAATTAAAATTAATCAATTTAACAGGAAGATGTCGATGGCTGGGTATTAGTAAGTAGCCTGTCGTCGTTCGTCTTCTCGTTAGAGAGTCGAGTATATTCTTAGAATTAATATAAATTAATATAATTCTTAATGAAATTAGAGAATTTAATATAATTCTTAATGAAAATAAAAATGATTGACAGAATTGACATTTTATTGTAACCTACCTACCTAATATTAATTAATACTAGCTTTTGCCCGCGGCTTCGCCCGCGTGAATTTCGATTTTTCACAAATCTTGAGGGATAAGTAGATTTCTGGTCCACCCGCCCCCCGCCGCGCGGCGGCGTACCGCGGTACCGCGTACGGCGGGCGCAGGGCGCAGGGGCGCGTGGCGCGGCGCGGGGAGCGCGAGCGTCGGCTGTCGCGATCGCGCGCAGCGAAAATACGTATCAGGGCGTTTTTAACATCTGTATTTACCGATTTCAACACAACTCCTTTATTGAAAGTCGGTTAAAAAAGTAGCCTATGTTACTCCTTGGTTAATCCTCTACTTGTCTGTGAAAGTCCCGTCAAAATCGGTTCAGCCGTTCCGAAGATTAGCCCGTTCAAACAGACAGACAGACAGACAAAAATTTTAAAAACGTGTGATTCGGTTATGGATCGTTCAAATAACCATATGAGCTTAATATGTGGTAGTTATTTCGAAATTACAGACAGACACTTCAATTTTATTTATTAAAACTAGATGATGCCCACGGCTTCGCCCGTGTGGATTTAGGTTTTTAAAAATCCCATGGGAACTTTTGATTTTTCCCAGATGGACAGACGATCTCAAGCGAGTCGCTGGTAGCCGCTGGAATCTGGCGGCACAAGATCGTGTGCTGTGGCGATCCTTGCAAGAGACCTATGTCCAGCAGTGGACGTCCATTGGTTGAAACGAACGAACGAACGAATGGGAACTTTTGATTTTTCAGAACAAAAAGTAGCCTATCTGTAGTAACCCGTCCCCAAAACGGAAAAATTCCGTGGGATCCCTACGATTTCGGAATGCAATTCCTTACAGCATCAGGGTTGTGGAGTTGGACATGTACCTACTCAGTAGCTCAGTAGCTGTACCTACTCAGAGTTCATTCAACAATAAAGTCTTTAATTAGTATCCCCAATATCAATTTAAATAACCGACAGTGCCTAAATCCCATTAGTTTTGGGGATCCCCCCCCTACAGCATCAGGATTGAGGAGTTGGAATCCAAATTTTTTGTAGGACAGTGTCGCAATGTTTCTCTATCGATTAAAAAAAAAATTACGCAATTCGGTTCAGAAATCTCGGAGATATCGGTGTACATAGGTAGAAAAACACAACTCCTCCTTTTTTGAAAGTCGGTTAAAAAAGTAGCCTATGTTACTCCCTGACTAATTCTCTACTTGTATGTGAAAGTCCCGTCAAAATCGGTTCAGCCGTTCCGAAGATTAGCCCGTTCAAACAGACAGACAGACAGACAGAGAGACAGACAAAAATTTTAAAAACGTGTGATTCGGTTATGGTATCGTTCAAATAACCATATGAGCTTAATATGAGGTAGTTATTTCGATATTACAGACAGACACTTCAATTTTATTTATTAGTATAGAAGTATAGATTAAAGTAGGTAGGTAGACACCTACCTAATTTAATATTTAGCTATAGTCGAATTTTTTAAATAGAATGAGTTATTTGTATGAAAAACAGGGTTAACACCAGAAATTCGATTTAATATTAATTAATACTAGATGATGCCCACGGCTTCGCCCGTGTGGATTTAGGTTTTTAAAAATCCCGTGGGAACTTTTGATTTTCCAGAACAAAAAGTAGCTTATCTGTAGAAACCCGTCCCCAAAACGGAAAATTCCCGTGGGATCCCCACGATTTCAGAATACAATTCGTTACAGCATCAGGGTTGAGGAGTTGGATATGTACCCATCTAGTTCCATACCCATTAAATACCCATCTAAATCCATACCCATTCAATACCCATCTAAATCCCATTAGTTTTAGGGATCAGATCCCATACAGCATCAGGATTGAGGAGTTGGAATCCAAATTTTTTGTGGAACAGTGTTGCAATGTTTCTCTATCGATTAAAAAAAAATTACGCAAATCGGTTCAGAAATCTCGGAGATATCGGTGTACATAGGTAGAAAAACACAACTCCTCCTTTTTTGAAAGTCGGTTAAAAAGTAGCCTATGTTACTCCCTGGCTAATTCTCTACTTGTATGTGAAAGTCCCGTCAAAATCGGTTCAGCCGTTCCAAAGATTAGCCCGTTCAAACAGACAGACAGACAGACAGACAGACAGACAAAAATTTTAAAAACGTGTGATTCGGTTATAGTATCGTTCAAATAACCATATGAGCTTAATATGAGGTAGTTATTTCGATATTACAGACAGACACTTCAATTTTATTTATTAGTAACTAGATGATGCCCACGGCTTCGCCCGTGTGTATTTAGGTTTGTAAAAATCTCGTGGGAACTTTGATTTTCCCGAACAAAAAGTAGCCTATCTGTAGTAAGTAGTAACCCGTTCACAAAACGGGAAAATTCCGTGGGATCCTTACGATTTCGGAATGCAATTCCTTACAGCATCAGGGTTGAGGAGTTGGACATGTACCTACTCGAGGTCATTCAACAATAAAGTCTTTAATTGGTATCCCCAATATCAATTTAAATAACCGACAGTGCCTAAATCCCATTAGTTTTGGGGATCAGATCCCCTACAGCATCAGGATTGAGGAGTTGGAATCCAAATTTTTTGTAGGACAGTGTCGCAATGTTTCTCTATCGATTAAAAAAAAAATTACGCAAATCGGTTCAGAAATCTCGGAGATATCGGTGTACATAGGTAGAAAAACACAACTCCTCCTTTTTTGAAAGTCGGTTAAAAAGTAGCCTATGTTACTCCCTGGCTAATTCTCTACTTGTATGTGAAAGTCCCGTCAAAATCGGTTCAGCCGTTCCAAAGATTAGCCCGTTCAAACAGACAGACAGACAGACAGACAGACAGACAGACAGACAGACAAAAATTTTAAAAACGTGTGATTCGGTTATAGTATCGTTCAAATAACCATATGAGCTTAATATGAGGTAGTTATTTCGATATTACAGACAGACACTTCAATTTTATTTATTAGTATAGATATAGATTAAAGTAGGTAGGTAGACACCTACCTAATTTAATACTTAGCTATAGTCGAATTTTTTAAATAGAATGAGTTATTTGTATGAAAAACAGGGTTAACACCAGAAATTCGATTTAACCCTAAACTAAAGTACCTGAAGTACTTCTGTCAGGCATTTGTCATATCTACATATATGCGGCAATTGATTTTTATTAGGGTTCCGTACCCGAAGGGTAAAAAACGGAGCCCTATTAATGTCACTCGGCTGTCTGTCTGTCCGTCTGTCCGCCGGTCACAGGTCTCTAGCTCGCAGACGAAATGAGTTACAAACCTGAAATTTTGGTATTTGGTGTAAAACGTTGACCCAAAATCAAATATTGAATTAAAAATTGAATTAAATTATTTTTCAGGGGGGCTCCCATACATGAGAAAGGAGCCGGAAAAATTTTTTTTTCTTACCCTAGCTTGTGGGGTATCATTGTTTAGAGCTCATTGAGTAGAGTACGAATATATATTTTTTTAATTTTTTGCTTAAAAAGTAAGGAAATGGGGGGTCATCAAAATTGTCAATTTTAGACCATTTTTGTGACGGGGGCTATCTAAAAAACTAAACTAGTTAGGAATATGATATTCCGGTATATTATGTACTATATATGCTCTATTTGTACAAAAAATACTGAAAACAACGATTCATAAAATAGTTTATAAGCTGTGACCAAAACAAACGAACTTATTTTGCGTTTTTCTTTCACGGTTTCTTGCGATGTCTATCTCGGAAATTAAATATTTCTTAGACCCAAAATATTATATTGTTCATAATTATGTACGGAACCCTGAAAGAGCGAGGCCCGACTCGCACTTGGCTGATTTTTTATATAAATTTTGAATTTATTATATTTTTTGTTATAGTTGTTTTTAGAGTTCTGTACCCAAAGGGTAAAAACGGAACCCTATTAATGTCACTCGGCTGTCTGTCCGTCTGTCCGCCGGTCACAGCTCGCAGACGAAATGAGTTACAAACCTGAAATTTTGGTATTTGGTGTAAAACGTTGACCCAAAATCAAATATTGTATTAGAAATTGAATTAAATTATTTTTCAGAGGGGCTCCCATACATAAAAAATCAGCCAAGTGCGAGTCGGGCCTCGCTCTTTCAGGGTTCCGTACATAATTATGAACAATATAATATTTTGAGTCTAAGAAATATTTAATTTCCGAGCTAGACATCGCAACAAACCGTGAAAGAAAAACCCAAAAAAATGTTCGTTTATTTTGGTCACAGCTTATAAACTATTTAATAAATCGTTGTTTTCAGTATTTGTTGTTTAAATAGAGCATATAGTACATAATATACTGAAATATCATATTCCCAACTAGTTTAGTTTTTGAGATAGCCCCCGTCACAAAAATGGTCTAAAACTGACAACTTTGATGGCCTCCCATTCCCTCATTTTTTGAGATAAAAATTAAAAAAATATATATTTGTACTCTACTTAATGAGCTCTAAACAATGATACCCCACAAGCTAGGGTAAAGAAAAAATTTTTTTTTCCGGCTCCTTTTTCATGTATGGGAGCCCCCCTGAAAAATAATTTAATTCAATTTCTAATTCAATATTTGATTTTGGGTTAACGTTTTACACTAAATACCAAAATTTCAGGTTTGTAACTCATTTCGTCTGCGAGCTAGAGACCTGTGACCGGTGGACAGACGGACAGACAGACAGACAGACAGACAGACAGACAGACAGACAGCCGAGTGACATTAATAGGGCTCCGTTTTTACCCTTTGGGTACGGAACCCAAAAAAGGAGCCAGAAAAAAAAAAATCTTTCTTCTGGCTCCTTTTTTCTTTCTTCTTCTGGGGTAACATTGTTTAGAGCTCATTGAGTAGAGTAAGAATATATATTTTTTTAATTTTTTGTTCAAAAAATAAGGAAATGGGGGGCCATCAAAATTGTCAGTTTTAGACCATTTTTGTGACGGGGGCTATCTCAAAACCTAAACTAGTTAGGAATATGATATTTCGGTATATTATGTAACATAATATGATCTATTTAAATAACAATACTGAAAACAACAATTTATAAAATTTATTTTATAAGCTGTGGCCAAAACAAACGAACATTTTTTGGGTTTTTCTTTCACGGTTTATTGCAATGTCTAACTCGGAAATTAAATATTTCTGATATCTAAAATATTATATTGTTCATAATTATGTACGGAACCCTAAAAGAGCGAGGCCCGACTCGCACTTGGCTCATTTTTATTATTTAGTATTTCTATTTCTAAAAAGTTCAGTTTGCCACCATCGCGTCGCCTCCTTATGTTCCCTTTTTCTTTTTTAAAGCACAAAGTAATAAAAGATGCACTAGCATAAGCTAAATTTAAATTAATTTCTGCAATTTCTTTAGCAGACGACATGATGCCCGATGAACGAAACTAAAATAAATATCTCTTAGCGTAAACAAGTTCGCGGTAATGTTACAAAGCTCAGTTCGCCGGCCGTCCACATTGAGCGTAACAAGTTCGCCGAAATGTTCGCAGTTCGGTTCGGTGAAATGTTCAAGTCTGGACGCACCTTAAGACGGTACTCGAGTCGTGAGGAATTTGAAAAATAGGTATTTGAAGAAACTATTGCCATCGCTCTGGCCCCGACACCACGAGTACCAAGCGAGCTATCAATGTGTGCACGAGTAGTGTATTTGTGTGCCCGCCGCCGCCCACCGCGCGCGCGCATCTCCCTCTATGCCCGTATAATTATTCATTCATTCATATTATTTCGAAATTTATGTTATTTTACTCTTTTCAGTGTTTTTATTTGATATCGTCCTTTTTGCGTCGGGGGTTAAAAAAACAACAAATAAAAAAGATTCCAACGAATTGAGAACCTCTTCCTTTTTGAACTCGGTTAAAACACTTCTTCACTTTATTGGATTAAAAAAGTAAGTATTGATTTAAATCAACGACTCAAAAAAAAAATTTTAATCGCGATCATCTCAACCTGCTTCAACAATAAAAAATAATAGGGTTTTGTTACCGGTTATCGTCCATTTAGTGGAGTTACTGAGTTTGAGAGGGTGAAAATATAGGTAATATATAAAAAAAATTTGAAAATGTACTAGTCTATTTGTATTTTATATTAGTTGTTTTAAGCTTAGGTACTTTTTAAATCCAGCTTACTCTTTTAAATCCAGTTATCATCCACCTGTATACCTGTTATTGACCACTGATTTGTATGAGAAATTTTCTTTAGAAATGTATGCAAGTATAATTGAACGTGCGACATTGACGACCTCCCTGACGGCAGTTGTGAGCACTATAATCTTATAAGTGGGAGGTTCCGGGTTTGATTCCCGGCAGTGGCAATTTGGTATATTATCACATTAATATTATAAAGGCGAAAGTTTGTGTATGTGTGTGTAACTTAACCGATTTGGCTGAAATTTTGAATGGAGATAGATTATGCCCTACCTGACTTAACAAATATGCTACTTTTTATCCTGGAATAATCCACAGTTCTCACGGGATGTTGAAAAAACTGAAATCTATAGCTATAGGTAGATTACTTTTGTTAAGTCAGTAATACTTTTGTATACATCACTTTCAGACCACATCACTTTTTATAAGGTCTACCTGTCTGTGAAAGTTCTGAATAAAATAGGTTCAACTCTTTCCAAGAGTACAGATAGCGTAAATAGACGGACAAAAGAAAACCTTTTTTTTATAAATGTTTACGTGGCTTTACGTAATAAAAGCAAGATAGAATAGAATAGAAAAGTTTTTTATTCAAATAAACTTTTACAAGTAAGTACTTTTGAATAGTCAATTGAATCTACCACTGGTTCGGAATGTCATTCCAACCGAGAAGAACCAGCAAGAAACTCGGCGGTTGCTCTTTTCTAAATTTTGTTAATTTGGAAAAGAGCAACCGCCGAGTTTCTATATAACAATTTTATGTTAAGTACATGATATTTCGAAATGACAGACAGACAGTTTCATTTTAATTTGTAAATACATAAAATTAACACTAGTATTTTGGTTTATTAATCACATGTTAGCCCTTGACTGCAACCTCACCTGAAGATGATGTGACGATGCAGTCTAAGGTGGAAGCGGGCTAACCTGATAGAGATGGGTATATATATTGTATATGGCAGTTTTTATTTAACCCATATTAGAACGCTAAATCGCTTGGCGGCATGGCTTAGCTCGGAGGGTGGTATTCAGCCACGACTGAGGCCTCCGACCAGACCAGACCAGGAATAATTTAGAAATTACTAGCTTCTGCCCGTGTCTTCGCTCGCGTGAATTTCGGTTTTTTACAAATCCCGAGAGAATCGTGGATTTATGGTTCCCGTTCCCGCTCCCTTTTCCAACCTTTATACCTACTTTCAAGGAAGTTTGTTATAGTAATCTACCTATAGCTGTAGCTATAGATTTCGGATTTTTCAAAATCCCGTGGGAACTTGACGGGCGAAAACTAAAATATTTATTCAGTGTAAAAGATTTCGGATTCGAATTAATAAACCTAATTTAAATTTTTTTGCACATTTTATTTTAGGTACTCCTGTTAATACAATAACAGGAGTACCTAAAATAAAATTTCTAAACCAGTTTTTGACCACCCGAACGATAATAGATTTCTTAAGAAAATAGTGAACTAGTTCTTGTCTACTCCTTTTTTGTATTCTTATGTAATAAAAAGTAAAATAAACACTTTCATAGTATTTTATGAAACATAAATAAGTGCTACCAAGACTAACTGACTAAATCTTATAGTAATCATGATTAATAACTAACCGTGATAATTGCAGCATGCCACTATTTATTTTTTTGCTCTACACGACTCGTTTTCATTCAGTAGGTGCAAGCTCAAAATTAGATCGCTTTGTTTTCAAAGAAACTTGAGCGCAATAAACTTTTTTACTGCTCATGTCCTGATAAGATATTCAAATTGGCTCAGAGATGAATTTTATTTAATTCACACCCTTTTTCACCACCTTCTGATAAGTGTCGGATAGTCGTAAGTTTTGTCACTTTCTTACTTTACGTCAAGTGACAAAGACAAAAGCTACCAGACACTTATCAGAAGGTGATGAAACAGGTCCTGAGTCTTATAATACTTTTATTTTGTAAGCATTCCTGAGTGATTCGCTAGGTGTCCGAGAACAGGTACGATATCCTACTTACAATCACACGATTTAATAAATTTTAATTCAAATTTCATTTATTCAAAGTAGGTACACTATACACTTTTTGAACGTCAATATAATATAAAGTACCTACATGAAAATGAGGTAATGGTGATAATTACTACGAAAACTTATAATTAAAATTACGAGGATTCCAAACGCGCCCTGGTCTGAGAAGAGCCCTCAACAAACTCAGCCGGGTTATTTTTTTTTATTATAACCATCTCAAATAATGTATAATTTCTAAATAATTTGAACTGTTGACTTTTAGAGCAATCTATGTTCATGGTTTTTTGTCATTAAAAACATCTTTTACGCTATAATAAGATTTTTCAATTATTTGCGTTTTATAAGAACCTTGAACTTACCTATTGAGAAACAAATCCAAAATATCCACCGGCAACCGATTATAAGAAAGTACCTACCTATTAGAATTACCAACAAAAGATTTACTAATTTTCCGCAGCCTTATAGTAGCGGGCGAATAAAGTCGGTAAACAATAAATAAAAATAATAATTGTATGATGTAAATATTGAAAATATCCACTTCCCTCTATTAGTGTACGTGTAAGCCTTCCCCCCTCGCCACCAACCTGCCCCCGTAAAGTATGATAGGGACAACTGCAGCTCAGGCTGATTTTACCTACAAAAACGTTGGCGAAAAGACGTTTCGTATTCTGCTATTTCCTCCTTCAAAACTGAACAGATCTCAAAAATTCTGGTATCAAAATTTAGAGGAATAGTTTATCTATGCCTCTATTATTTTCTTTTTTGTTAAAAACTTATCAAATTTGTCTGATAGTCGTCTGAACACGGCAGTAAAAACGGGTATTTTTTTCGGGTTTTTGGATTGTCATATTTCTTGTAGTGATTATGTTTTGGAAAAAAGGAAATGATAGAGGCACGCATTAATTAGACATAGATTTTTTGGGAAAAAAACATTGCTCTAGGGGTATTATCCACGAAGGAAACAGCAGAATACGTTTGTATGGAGAAAGGTCCACTCGAGTCCCCTCTTAAGGGCTTCCAAATAGATACATACCTACCTATACAAAATTTCATAGGTATATGTTTGTCCACTGATTTCTCCGAAACTATTCATCGAATTGTGACCATTATTTGTCTTAAAACTTCAACTTAGGGCAGTGCAAGTTTAATCAAAATTGGTTTAGTAGTTTTCAAGATATGTCAGGTGTTGTGGAGTCGGTTTAACTTTCAATGTTTTAGTTTATCACTTGTTTTGTTGGTCTTTTAAATGTAACCATAACGTAACGTAGCTTTAACTACCTTTTGTGCAACTGACACACAATGCAACTGTTTTGTTAACAAGTATAAATTAAAAAATTAAAAAACCCCCGACATTCGCTATTTTTGGTTACGGCCATCTTGGATTTACATAGTGCTATTTTACTAGTCAAGCCCTTTCATTTGATACCCATATTGAGGGAGTTGTGAAAAAAGATGCAATCCTGTAATCCGCCATTTTGTGGCGGCGGCAATCTTGAACCTATTTTCATCAAACATAGCTAAGAACATTCCCGACTAATTCACCTTTCAAACAAAAAAAACCGCATTCAAATCGGTTCAACCGTTTGAGCGCTACGGGGGAACAGACAGACAGACACACACGCGCACACACACAATACACACACAGACACGTCAAACTTATAACACCCCGTCGTTTTTGCGTCGGGGGTTAACAAAACAAAACGCCGTAAGCGCCGCGTCCGGTGAACCGTGACTCCGGCGCAGTCGAAAGTGAAACCGTTTGACTCCTGACCTGCCATTGTGATGATGTGGCCGCCCGCCGCCCCCGGCCCCCGCCCCCGCCCCCGGCACGGCCTTGGCGTCACTAAACTAATTACGATTTACGGTATTATTGTATAAACTCTGTATAGCTTTGAATCGTCCTTGCTAATGTCCCTACTCCCTAGTCCCTACTATCACACTAGTGTGATAGCTTATAAGTAGTATACAATAATAACATACCTGTACAAGTCACGGCAAATAAGTCGACCGGTGACCTTCAATGCGCAGAAGTCGAAAATGAGGTATCTCGGGGTGTGAGGGGGTCGCGGGGATCGTTCGTAAGCACTGATTAGCTCTCGCGGATCCCTCGTAAGCGCTGATTGGCTCTCCAATCGTATCGTGTCCCGCTCACTCGTACGACGCTGCGCGCACTTGAAGGTCACCGGTCGACTTACGTGCCGGGGGTTACATTAATATAGCGCATAGTTTAAACTGATAATAATAGTAGGTATACTTACATAATATAATTTTGAGGTTGTTTGAAAACAAATATTCTTACTAATATTATAAACTTACAACTTCGTCCACGTAAAAGGTAGGTTGTCCAGATTTACTTGGAATCCTATGGTTTTCCTTACTAGATGACGTCCGCGACTTTGTCTGTCTGGAGTTAATTTCTTAGAAATCCCACGGAAAGTTTTCGTTTTTCTGGGATAAAATAGTAAGTATTATGTCACCCGTCCAAATCCTCTAATAAAATCTGTTTACGCGTGATTGAAGGACAAATCAACACGCTCCTGCATTTATAGGTAATATTACGTAGGGGTGCAAAGATGTATTTGATTGTTTGTTTTGTCCTTTACAAATTGTACGACTTTGTAAATCGGTAGTTACCATAGAGCTACTAAATTAGAATATCATCAATATCATAATTAAATGACGAGAAACTATGTGCTGGTATGCCAGTTTTATAAATAGCGATTTTAAAATACATCCCATTGAGGTTAATTTGATAATTAACCGTCTGTGAACCCTTTCGCAGGTCTGTCATTAGATATCGTTTAGTTTCTTGGCGTTATGTCAACTAACAAAATAGCCAGAGAGAGAAAGAGAGAGAGAGAGAGAGAGGTACATACGTAAGTATTTCGATTTTGGACCAGTTCTTCACCTTACAGCTGATATTATGGTAATAACTGAGCAGCTTTAGTTTAAGGAATTGAAACTTTCTGTTTTTAATCTTTTGACCACGATTTCAGAAAAGAGCTTACAGTCGACTCACGATAATTTGAAACGCAAGGGACCAAAGAAAAACTTTGCAACTGTGCATTGTAGATTCTACATCTCCTGAGGATGCTCCGGTGTCGAAGTGAAACGATCGTCGAGATTATTTTGGTGGTGGATTTGTGTGGTGTTACACGGTGCTGGTGCTCGGTGTTCGCTTGGTTGCTTGTTTTTCCTGCATATTTAATAGCAGGAGAGCTGACAGGGCATAGCGCATGCTGCTTGTTGTACCATACTTTGACTGTTTTGCGGATTACAGCAAAATAATTTTGACTTTCCATCATATTATGTCGTTAAAGTTTCCCATCGTCTTCGTAAACTTCAGACCAAAATTTTACCCATAACTTTGACCATAATAGGTAAGTACCTAGGACCATATTATGTAGCTATGATAGGTACCTTTCAGCAATACGATTATCACCTTGTAAATGAAACCCATTTAGCATTTTCTGGTCAAAATTTACCGACACGCAAACGTAACGTACTTTAACTCAATGAAAATAGACTAAAAACACTATCAAACGAGTACTCTAAAATCCCGGTTTTTGCCAGATTTTAGCAACACTAGCTATAAACTAAACCTAGGGTGGGCGGACCGCCTACGATGATGTGCGAGCTTTCTTCCCGTAGCGTTGTTGCTATGCCCCATAAGTCTAAATTCCGCAAGATACATTCACCACCATAACTCATAAACTGGTAGAGAATAGACAATAGTGCCAATTTTAAAAATAAAACGCGGGCCATCACACTGAGGTTAGTTTGACCGATAAGATATGACTGATAGTAATCCTCTGTTACTAATTACTATTATACATACGTGATGAGTTTACTTTATGTCTGGTACGATGTTCATATTTTTGGCGGTATGTCAATAATTAATAGCGGACGTACCTAATTAAAGTAGGTAGGTACATAGAGATAGCAAAATTAAAATTCTCATACTAATATAGACGCTAATAGTGAGATGATGGGTTTACATATTTATTATGGTCGCTTTTTTGTATGCATAATATATATATATATATTTTGTTTCATAATTATGTAATTTGTGTTAACATCTAAATTTTTTTTTGTTTTACTTTTGTTTTTTTAATACGATGTGGATGAAAGTAAGTGAAAAATAGCGCAAAAAAGGAAGTCACCCTACTAGAAAAAATAAAACTTAAGACAATATTCCGATTTCCGAAATCATGCAACACAAAAACAAAACAAATATTGGCTCATCATATGTGCAAAACAAGACAAACCCAATAAATTGTTATGACAATATTGGTGCAATCTTCTCCCCTAGACGATTCGAGCCCCGAAATTATAGGCCATGTTATGTCATATAACATAAGTTAAAATGTTTTGTTATTCTCGTATGCCCAGGTGTCCCCTAACTTCAAATATCAAGAGATGAGTAGATAACTGCATCACTTGTTCTGTTGTATTTTCATTTTCGTTGTGAATTCTCGTACCAAACTGATTTAGTTAAATTTTGTAAGCTGTCATTTTAGACAAGTTATTATATATATATATATATATATATATATATATATATATATAATATATATATATATATAAAATTTAACTTATACACATCCACACGAAGTTGATATAGGTGAGTGAACCTACATACAACTAACTAGCTTTTAATATGTTATGTCTATCCGAAACTAATTTAATAATCTAGAAATCCGCGCAAAGGTCACTTCTCGATTTTTTTTCGTAAATAAAATGTAACCTATGTCACCCGGACCATAACAAATCAATAAACACCTCATTCATCAAAATCGGTTCAGTAGTTTAGACGTTACGGTGATACACACAGAATCTCATAAAAAAATCGGATACAAACATACATACATACATACATGGACTGCTAAAATCATAACCCTTCCTTTTGGCTTTGCCGTAGTCGGGTAAAAACTTTAGCGGCAGTCATAAACGGCACAAAACAAATTACGCAATCAAGAGAAATCCAATACAGTTATCGACACTTCCAGGTCAAATAGATCGTATATAAATCAAAAGGCTTCCTCCTTTATCATTAACAACATAATTACAACTATTACAAGTAAATGCGACTCGTATTACTCGGGCCATTTGCCAGTGCTAATTGATTGCTATAGAGATAAAATGACGTTGTTAATGTTACAGATATATATATATAAATGTTTCATTTCATTTTAACGCTTTTACTGGTTGTGGTGCAGGTAAATTAATTGGCGTTAAAGTAAATAAACATGAAAAATTAAATAGGAAACTTGTTGTGTTGTATGTTTAACATACAACAAAGGAAATTCCGCAAGCAGATCGATGAGTTAAATAAAAGTGCATCGAAGAGACATCAATATGAGGTTGTAAAACTTAAATATAATGTAGCAGGAAAAACAGGGACAAGATGAACAACGAATACTTACTTAGTTAAGATTGGAAAGTATTGTAGATGAAGCCTTTGCCAAAGGGCACACAAAATATTATGAGTCGGAAAACTTTCAAAACAAGAATTGTATGTATCAATGTAATCCGAAAGAGGCTAAATAAATGAGTAAACCAAACTTGTGAGGACTATGGCAGCGGTATACCTAATGAAGAAATATTTTGACAAAGTAATAGAAATAATGTAGATAGGTAGAAAATATAAAGTATATTATACTGGTATCAGTGAAATCAGTCAGAATGACGGAATAGTTAACTATTTTGGGAGGACAGCAGCAGAAGACGGTTTACATTGAGGATTCCAAATCAAACAATCGGAAATAGCTCAATCAATCCAAATCACGTATTCCAACTGATATTAACAAAATTAAACAAGCTAAAAATAAAATTAAAAAAACCCGACTGCCATGCTGAAAAACGAACTAAAAAATTAATAAACTACCACCGTACCACTTACAGTGTAGTTGTTATTTATTTTGTTTTTCATGATTTGTCACTCCAAATTGATTTGAAACATATAGATTGTATACATTTTCGTACTTGCCTTTTAAAGCCCTTTATTTTGATATCCCACTCGAGGGTCTTGAAGAAAAAAATTTTTTTCAGCTTGCACATTAAAGTGCATAAAATTCGCCATTTTGAATTTTTATAAATTTTATGTACTTAGTAACATTTGCGCTGTTAAGACAAATCTAATGACGTATCGTTTATCAAAATAGGTTGAGCCGTTGAGTAGTTACGAACTAACATAGGAAACGGTCATTTTCTGTGATTTATCACTCCAAATTGTTTTCAAATATATAATTGTATACATTTTTGTATTTGCCTTTTAAATCCCTTTATTTTGATACCCCACTCGAGGGTCTCGAAGAAAAAAATTTTTTTCAGCTCGCACATAAAGCGCATAAAGTCCGCCATTTAAATATTTTTTTTTTAATTTAGGTACCCAGTGACACTCGCGTCATAAAGACAAATCCAATGACGTATCATTTATCAAAATCCGTTGAGCCGTTGAGTAGTTACACGCGGATATAGGAATGGACATTGGACATACATACACACAGGTGAAACACATAACCCAGTCGGGTAAAAATAGACTGCCCTGTTGTGGAACTGCTGCCCCTTTATTTTTTATAAATGTTATTTACTGTGAATCACTGGATATTGAATTATTGTGTTATATATTTTTGGAATCTACTCATCATTTTCTAGACGATGACTAAAAACTTAATCTGATTTTCGAATTTTTTTTTTTCAACTTTATCCTTTAATGCGGGACCATGGCCATCCCATCATTTTTTTAAATTTTACTGGCCTATGTTACCCACAATAAGCTAAGAATTCTAACGATACATCATTCATCAAAATTGGTTCAGGCATATAGAAGTTATGGTGGAATATACAAACTCAGACACACACATGAATCCTAAAAACAATATAGTCCTTTTTTCAGGCAGTCGTATAAAAATGCACGTATAAAATGATCTACACACCCACATCACACGGCCCATTAACAATGGTGGATAATAATTATCCGCGGCAACTACAATCGGTCACCGTGTCGCGGTCGGATTACCATAATTGCACACCAAATTCGTGATTACACGTGGATACGTGATCAGGGAACCGAGTGGGTAAGTTCGGATCTAATTCTAATTGGTATCCTAATTGAGTTGGCGCGTGGTTTCCAATGCTAATATACTCAATGTATACTTGTTTTTTCGTGTACTTTGAACCATAGTAGGGGAAAGAAGGTTGAGTACCTAATACGGGTTTCTACAAGAAAGTAACTTCCGCAATTTCTTAAGTTAATGCCGCAAAGTCAATGCTGCGAATTTTTAACCCCCGACGCAAATACCCTTTAATCCACGTTCGTAACTGAACTTTCGTAACCAGTTACGAACATGGAATTTTTTTCTTCCTTTGATAACCAGCTACGAAAACAGAATTAATATGTCGTTTTCGTAACCAAGTTTCGTAACCAGCTACGAACATGGATTTTTTTTTCTTCCTTTGATAACCAGCTACGAAAACAGAATTAATATGTCGTTTTCGTAACCAAGTTTCGTAACCAGCTACGAAAGAAGATTTTTTATTTCCATTTTCGTACCTACCTGGTTATTAATTAAGAAAAAGACCACTTGTTAATACCTGTATTCTACTTGCATATGTCGGTAAAAAAGCATTATAAATCTACTAGGTATTATCATATGCAGCTAGCCTAGCTAGACTGATGAACACTGGCTAGTATAAATATACTATCATGTTAAATGTCATATTGAATGACATTCAAAAGTCGAGTCCGCATCATGACTTCGAAATATGTTACGCCGAATGTTTATAATAACGTATAACGTGATGACGAAAGCACATTATAACGTTTATCGTAACAACGAAAATATGTGATAACGTATCACGCAATAACGAATGCACGTTATAACGAAAAACATCATACCGAACTACGCGCCTCGAAATAACTTAGAATAGAATAGAATAGAATAGAAAAGTTTTTTATTCAAATAAACTTTTACAAGTGCTTTTAAATAGTCAGATGAATCTACCACTGGTTCGGAATGCCGTTCCAACCGAGAAGAACCAGCAAGAAACTCGGCGGTTGCTCTTTTCCAAATTTACAATATCAATATAACAATTTTATGTTAAGTACATGATTGAATTGCCGTCTCGCGCATTGCTGGAACGAGTCAAATCCACGCCTTTTTATCATTTATATAAGTAATCATAATTTTATTCAGATAAACTTTCGGAAGCGTTTACGAATCGACAAATGAATCTACCACAGGTTCGGAATGGTGCTTACAATTCTACACATGTGAAGAAGGGCAGACAAAAGTAGCCCCATTTCCGACGGTGGCACCCGTTCACGAGCATGACGCATGATCCAGCCATTGCTTCGCTCAACCATATTCGAGGGAACGTATAGGGATGGGATAGGCGAACAGACAAACAGACAGCAGAGTTACTTTAATAGGACTCCGTTTTTACCCTTTGGGTACGGCACCCTTAAAAGGGCCATCCCTAAGTTATTTCGAGGCGCGTAGTTCGGTATGATGTTTTTCGTTATAACGTGCATTCGTTATTGCGTGATACGTTATCACATATTTTCGTTGTTACGATAAACGTTATAATGTGCTTTCGTCATCACGTTATACGTTATTGTAAACATTCGGTGTCGTATTATTCGGCGTAACATATTTCGAAGTCATGATGCGGACTCGACTTTTGAATGTCATTCAATATGATTCAATATGACATTTAATATGATAGTATATTTATACTGACAATGGGCCTCATAAGAAGGCTCAGGGTCACTCAGCGGGCGATGGAGAGAGCTATGCTCGGAGTATCCCTGCGGGATCAAATCAGAAATGAGGAGATCCGCAGGAGAACCAGAGTTACCGACATAGCTCATCGAGTCGCGAAGCTGAAGTGGCAATGGGCGGGGCACATTGCTCGAAGAACCGATGGACGTTGGGGTCCCAAGGTGCTTCAATGGCGACCAGTAAACGAAGCGCAGGTAGACCCCCCACTCGTTGGACAGACGATCTCAAGCGAGTCGCTGGCAGCCGCTGGAGTCAGGCGGCACAAGATCGTGTGCTGTGGCGATCCTTGCAAGAGACCTATGTCCAGCAGTGGACGTCTATTGGTTGAAACGAACGATATTTATACTAGCCAGTGTTAATCAGTCTAGCTAAGCTAGCTGCATATGATAATAATAGATTTATACCGCTTTTTTACCGACATATGCAAGTAGAATACAGGTATTAACAAGTGAGGAGCGTTGTTTCAAAACTCATTTTGTCCAAAAATGTGTATTTTTCAAAAATAGCCGTTTTTAATTTATGCCTTTTTCTTAAAGTTATATGTAGAAATAAATTTACCATGCTAAATATAAAGCATAATATAGCATGTCTGAATAAAAAAACAAATAGTGTTCTATAGTTTTTTATTAAGTTAATTAAGCATAAATATTGGACAAAATATGTTTTGAACCATTTGTATGGACATAATACATTTTGAAACACTGGTTTATGGACACAATACATTTTGAAACACTGGTTTATTTTCAAAGCATATTATGTACAAAGAAATGATTCATATTTTGTCCAATAATACCTACTAAAAAATAAAAAAACGCTTATGGCCTATATTTTATGCACAGAGTATGCATAAAATAATGTTTTCACTGTATTAAATCAAATTTATATATAGCACAACATATATTAAATCTTGAGTTATTATGAATGCATGGAATTATGAATGACAAAATTGTTCAGTTCAGGTTCCTTTATTTCATAACTGAAACAAAATAAATTCATATTGTAGCCAGAATCTTATAACTGCCGATAAAATACAGTTAGAGTCGTATAATAGTACAAAGAAACAATAAAACGATAATTTAAATATTCCTCGCCTCTTTGTTTTGGTGTTTTGTGTCTTTTTTTCTTGAGCCAACTGAATGATTTCCTACTGGGACTCCTTGCTCCATGCTTGTGCAACAATATTAAAACAATTTTGTTTAAATTACTAAGGGCTTGTTTCACCACCTTCTGATAAGTGTCGGATTTTCGGATTATGTCAAATGACAAAGACAAAAGTTGTAGATACTTACCTTACTTATCAGAAGGTGGAGAAACAGGCCATTATTTAAATAATCGTACAGTTTGCCGCCACAGACAGACCATAATAAATTGTTATTTTGCTAACAGGTGGACAGACTATGTTTTGAAACACAACTTCACACGGACAAAACATATTTTGAAACAGCGCCTCATTTTGACATTCGATTATTTATTTGACAAATTCGGTTTTTATGCACTAACTTTTGCTAAGTTAGTTACTCTTGCATTTTAAGGCCATATACAACGAAATCTCTTATTTTGATTACTATGGACAAAATACGTTTTGAAACAACGCTCCTCAAGTGGTCTTTTTCTTAATTAATAACCAGGTAGGTACGAAAGTGGAAATAAAAATCTTCTTTCGTAGCTGGTTACGAAACTTGGTTACGAAAACGACATATTAATTCTGTTTTCGTAGCTGGTTATCAAAGGAAGAAAAAAAAATCCATGTTCGTAGCTGGTTACGAAACTTGGTTACGAAAACGACATATTAATTCTGTTTTCGTAGCTGGTTATCAAAGGAAGAAAAAAATTCCATGTTCGTAACTGGTTACGAAAGTTCAGTTACGAACATGGATTAAAGGGCAAATACGACGGGGTGTTATAAGTTTGACATGTCTCCGTGCATGTGTGTGTATGTGTGTGTGTCTGTCTGTTCCCCTGTAGCGCTCAAACGGGTGGACCACCGCCGCTACAAAATGGCGGATTATATATTTTGCCACAACTCCCTTAATATGGGTATCAAATGAAAGAGCTTGACTAGTAGATAGTACACTATGCAAATCCAAGATGGCCGCCGCCACAAAATGGCGAATGTCGGGGGTTTTTTAAATTTTTAATTTACACTTGTTACAAAGTGTAAGTGACTTGCAAGAGCTAACTTTTCCGAATATTGCTAGTGGATCTTTGCATCGATAGAGCTTTCATTTGATTGTCATCATCTACTGATAGACGTCCACAACTGGACATAATATGCCTCATTTAGGGACTTTCAGACGCCACGGAGTAACAACGCCGCTATAGTGTATCCAGAGGTTTCCAACTATAACGTTTATATTAGGAAACTGGAAACAATTATTTCGAGTATTTCGATTGCCCAGTTGTCAACTATTACTCGGTGGAGCGGGACATGAGCATTGGCCATGACTTCCGTTTTATTCATGTTTTTGGCCATCTGTAGGGAAATCTAGCTGAAGACCTTTCTAAGTCTGTACCATAACGACTTACTTTGTAATCGAAAAATCGTAGGTGAATGATATTGATATTGGTACCAAGTTCGTTCTAATCTTAACCTTAAATAAGACTTACTGTTTTTGTATTTCATGAGGTAAAAATGTAGGTTGATAATAAAATAAACGAAACAAAAGTTACCTTTGAAGAAAAATATACAATAACATATTATATGCCTACACTAAATCACACTAGACAGTTTATTCTAGATGTAGATGTAGATGTAGTCACAAATCTAGCGCGTAGAGTGTGAAATACCATTTAGCACCGCATCATTTCATCAGATGAAAAGACTCCCGAAACACAGGGCTGACAATACTGAGCTCAAGATTTCCAAAATTGCTATTAATCTATACCATGAGAAATGGATTTAAATTAATGCACAGAAATCGTTGGAGAAATGCATCAGTAAATTATTTCAATAGCGGTGTACCTACAACAAACTTGCATAACTAAAAGTAAAACAAAAACTGGCCAAGTGCGAGTCGGGCCTCGCTCTTTTAGGGTTCCGTACATAATTATGAACAACATAATATTTTGGACGTAAGAAATATCTAGACAGACTCTAAAAGAGCGAGGCCCGACTCGCAGTTGGCCAATTTTTTGTAAAAATGGCTGATGCTAGTTCGTCCACATACTTAAAAGGTTTTTTGAAAATCACAAAGAGATTTTCACAAGAGAGATTCATTTATTTTTATAGATATAGGTACCTAAATGGAAAATATCCAGTTAAACAAATGTTTCAAACGTTGGTTTAGCAGTTTCGATGGAAGTTTTTTATTCTCATTGCGAATGGTAACCCTGGGCCAGTCACCGGAATATTTGCGCGCTAACTTTAGTGACATCACAACATGCCAGCGACCTAGCGAGGTCGCCGGCTCTATTAGATTATTGCGTTAATACATTACGTGTAACATCGGAATTTGCTCCCATAGGTCCTTTCTGGGCTTTAATTTTCAGTGACTCAAAGTTTCTTTAACCACTTGATCTATTGATGAATAGCAAACTCATTCTTGGGCCGCCGATTGTCCAGGGTGTCTCGAAACGAAAACGTATCCTTTATCAGGACAAGCTAAGGTAACAAGTATAAATTGAAAATTTAAAAACCCCCGACATTCGCCATTTTATGTGCAGTGCTATTCTACTAGTCAAGCCCTTTCATTTGATACCCAATACCCATATTAAGGGAGTTGTGAAAAAATATGTAATCCGCCATTTTGTAGCGGCGGCCATCTTGGATCGATTTTCATCAAACATAGCTAACAACACTCTCGACTAATTCTTCTTTCAAACAAAAAAAAAACCGCATTCAAATCGGTTCACCCGTTTGAGCGCTACAGGGGAACAGACAGATACAGATACACACACACACACACGCACGCACGCACGCACGCACGCACGCACGCACACACACACACACACACACACACACACACACACAGACACGTGAAACTTATAACACCCCGTCGTTTTTGCGTCGGGGATTAAAAACTAAGCAATAATAATAATAGACGAGAGACGAGTGCCGAGTCTCAAAAAGGATCGGCCTATGCCCTATATACAAAACCTATGCCACCCAATCCACTTGACACAATGAGATGTTAAATTAAGTAATACACAAGTAACAAGGTGTACGAATAATATAGTTGCCTTCCGAAGTTTTACGACTTCCTATGACGATTCACTCCTATGATTCTCATAAGTCATAACCGAGAATTTAAATACCAACCAGGTAACTTGGACCCCTCCAAGGCCCCCGTTAAGTAAATTCCATAGGTCACTGATATGGTTATTCTAATAAACCGGACAACTTCATTGTAATTAAACAGCATAGGGTTAAATGAACTTACGTAATGATCACTTTCATAATTTATGACTAAGTCCTGGACCATTAATTTTTATTGCCCTTTAAATCTTAAAGTAAGCGATCTGTGTGTTGTTTTGGAGGAAAACGCTCTATATTTTCCATATAGAGATTCTTATCTGAGCCAGACAACTTTAGATATATAATTATTAAAAATAAAACTTAAGTTCGGCAACTAATTAGTACTGATATGAAGGAACCATGGTGAGTTGAAATAAAAACTTACATATTCGAAACGGACTTTGAATTAAACGGACTTTATATATACAAAGTCATGAATAAGAAAATGATAATCGGAAACTTATCGGTTTCAAGTACAAATAAAATTCAGTTGGCGTTCTTCTAGATGCTTCGCATAGATATATATATATAAATATCCTCCCTGGATTAAATATATAATCCTATATATAGGACGCAAGCACAAATACCACACCTAACTAGTTAGTAATTTATTTAGTAATTTATCTCTTGAGTAAATCTAAGTTTAAATAGAAATACGTTACTGATGACAATACAATGATTAGAATATTATTGGAACAGTTCTACATTGTAGATTCGGAAGTCCACAGCTTCAAAAGAATTACTAAAATCTGCAACGACATCTTGTCATTTCAATTTTAAGTATATTATGCATAAAAATGGTCAAGAGATGATTTTAATTAAAACGACGGCAATGAAAGATGATAGTTAATATTGCAGATCTTAGAATCCAATAATAATAATTAATTTATGATGACTAACTATATCAAAGTCTATCCCCAAAAAGCATTGCTTGCACGTGGATTGACTCCAATAGGAATTGACTTATTAGGGTTCCGTACCCAAAGGGTAAAAACGGAACCCTATTAATGTCACTGCTGTCTGTCTATCCGCCGGTCACAGGTCTATAGCTCGCAGACGAAATGAGTTACAAACCTGATATTTTGGTATTTTGTGTAGAACGTTGACCCAAAATCAAATAAGTATTGAATTAGAAATTGAATTAAATTATTTTTCAGGGGGGCTTCCATACATAAGAAAGGAGCCGGAAAATTTATTTTTTTCTCACCCTAGCTTGTGGGGTGTTTAGAACTCATTGAGTAGAGCAGTAGTTCCCAAAGTGGTCCAGGTGGACCCCCAAGGGTCCACGGGAGACTCGAGGGTCTACGTTGGCGTGACAAGAAAATGGGGGTTCACGAGTCGTAAGCGGGGGTTCACGAATTTTTTTTATCTGGTTTCGATAGTGAAGAACTAAAATATTGGCTTGACTTCACCTTACAATGTAGGCAGATAATATTTTAAAAAGCTATGGAATATGCAAGTTTTTACTTGTAAAAACTTGTATATTCCATATTCAGTGATTAACTTTACCCCCGTCCTTGTCACAGCTGGTCACATTTGTGAGACAATGGTGTGAAGTCACATATTTTGCAATTATTCAACAAAATTTTGCTTTAAAATTTCTTATTTCATGTTTTAATAGTACCTACTTTAAAAATATTAGATTTTGAAATGTGACATCAAAAAATGTATGACCCCTTCCACCCCCTTGTCACACAATGTCACAATTCGTCCCCCCTCCCCCTTAACGTGCGACGTAATTTATGGATAGTTGCAATTGGTCGATGGACGCAAATTTCCATAGTAAGATCTAATCTTCATATTTTTTTTTGAGTTTTGGGAATATGGTAGAAATGTGGCTGCAGGGGGTCCACCGGAACTAGTAAAATTTTGAAAGTGGTCCATGAGAAAAAAAAGTTTGGGAACCTCTGGAGTAGAGTAAGAATATTTTTTTTTTAATTTTTTGCTCAAAAATAAGGAAATGGGGGGCCATCAAAGTTGTCAGTTTTAGACCCTTTTTGTGATGGGGGCTATCTCAAAAACTAAACTAGATAGGAATATGATATTTCGGTATATTATGTGTCATATGCTCTATTTTAAACAACAAATACTGAAAACAACGGTTCATAAAATAAGTAGTTTATAAGCTGTGACCCAAAACAAACGAACATCTTTTGGGTTTTTCTTTCACGGTTTGTTACGATGTCTAGCTCGAAAATTAAATATTTCTTAGACCCAAAATATTATATTGTTGACTCGTACTTGGCCGATTTTATTATATTTTAGCGTCAAGTTTTTCTTTTGTAGCAAATAAATGCCTTTGTGTAACCAGTTACCAGTACTTGGTATAATAGTCTGTACTAACAAACGTTCACGTCGTGGAGTTTTTATGGTCACAGTTACTCCAATACAATTTTTCCTCATTCCCCACAGTGACTCGTGGTATTTCATTTATACCAAATTCGACAAGCGCGATCGAGTGTATAAGCAATTCAAACATCCAATTGTTATAAGATACCATAGACAAACCGTTTTATTATGTTTACAAGTAAATTGTTAATAATAATGAATGTTTTTTTTTGATAGTGAATGTTTTTAATATTTCGATTTTCGATTCTATGTACCGTATGATATGATTTGTGATTTAATATTAAGGCTGAAATCTATAGAGCGTACTCTGAGTTAAGACAGACTTAAGACAGATTTGAAACGGGACATAAATTATATGTTCTTAACATAAATCTGTCTCAAGTCTGAGTTAAGTCAGAGTATGCTCTTTAAATCTCAGAATAAACCACTACCACTACAGCCTTTTTACGTCCCACAACTGGGCACGGCCTCCTCTCTCATAGGAAAGAGGGATTTAGACCTTAGACCCGATTATTTTGGTGGTGGATTTGTGTGGTGTTACATGGTGTTGGTACTTGGGATCCGCTTGGTTGCTTGTTTAGTCCAGCATATTTAATAGCAGGAGGGCTGACAGGGCATAGCACATGCTGCTTGTTGTACCATACGACTGTTTTGCAGATTATAGCAAAATAATTTTGACTTTTCATCATATATTATGGATTTCCGCAAAGTAACGCCTGCTTCTATTCAATATGTGAGTTGGTATTTAATATGAAGCCTATGTCTTTTTAATTACCTATTAAATTATTGCAGAGTAGTTTCACAGATAGCGTAATGAAAAAGAAAACAATAACTTTTTATCTTCTAAAGATAAAAAGTTTTGCTGTTTGGTTGGAAAGTCTTTTTCATCATAATCGTTTCGTCGAATTTCATAATATTCTGCCAATTTATTCGATTATATTATATACGCAGATGCCAGCGACTTAATCCGCGTGGATTCATATAAATCTCATGCAAACTTTCAACCCCTATTTGACCCCCTTTGGGGTTGAATCTTCGAAAATCCTTTCTTAGCGAATGTCTACGTCATAATAGATATTATCTGCTCGATCCGTCGAGTGGTTTGAGCTGTACGTTGATTGATCAGTCAGTCAGTCGGTCAGTCGGTCAGTCAGTCAGTCAGTCAGTCACCTTTATATATATAAAGCCTAAATATATATACCTAAAATATATTTAATATTATACCTATTATTAAATATATTTTAGATTAGATTTAGATAATTAAAATCAAAGAACGTTTATCATTTTAGATTTCCAATTTTGTAATAAGCTCCTTAGGTAGCTATTAATAGTCAAATTTTTTGCGCGTTTTTTGTGTGGTAGATAATTGAGAAATTTTCTGAGAAAAATTGTGGGCGTGATATGAAAATTATTATAAGTAATTGAAAAGCTACATTATTTTTGTCATTATAGGTACGAGTATAATACCAATGTACTTCGTTGTAGTGAAGTACTGAGGCAAATCGGTTAATTATTAATGATGAAGGGCGTGAATTCAAGGTAATGAATATAAACGGTAAACGGTATATTAGGAATTAATTGACTGTGTAGCTTAGGGCTGTCATAATATATTATAAACTTTTAATGACTAGTAAAAAGCGTTTAAAACTGCGACTTTGCCTGATGTTTTGTAGCTTTTTAGTCTGCAGTAGGTACTGAGACCACAATAGAGATTTTCTTTTGTATGCAAATTATAGCAAACTGACCTATCAATCGCTAAAAATAGACTCAATTGAAATGCGACACAGCATCGATAAAATGTCCAGAAAGCCAAAAAAAGAACTTGTTCAGGACTATATTGAGCAATACGGGTCTCAATAAAATTAATTCAAGGTTTATCATAATAGTAAAACCAAAATATTTATTTATTTATTATTATAATTTAAATATATTTGGGGAAAGGAACTGTTGACAACCCTAGTGTACCCTAGTGGCCGCAGATAGACAGACACACACACACGGTTCTCGGTTGCTCTGGTTCTTCTACGATCTCCTCATTTCTCAATTGATCACGTAGAGGAACTCCGAGCATAGCTCTTTCCACCGGCATCGCCCGCTACACCTATATCATAGTGTATAACTTTTATTGCCGGTTTTATGTGTTTTCATATTCTCCGACCGTAAAACCAGAGGAAACTTAGCAATGCGTTCTCCTAAGTATACGGCCTGACCGTTGCTTTTTTGCACGTTTTTAGGGTTCCGTACCCAAAGGGTAAAAACGGAGCCCTATTAATGTCACTCTGCTGTCTGTCTGTATGCCTGTCCGCCAGTCATAGGTCTCTAGCTCGTAGACGAAATGACTTACAAACCTGATATTAATTTTGATATTTGGTGTACAACGTTGACCCAAAATCAAATATTTAATTAAAAATTGAATTAAATTATTTTACAGGGGGGCTCCCATGCATGAAAAAGGAGACGGAAAAAATTTTTTCTTACCCTAGCTTGTGGGGTATCATTGTTTAGAGCTCATTGAGTATAGTTCGAATAGAATTTTTTTTTTCTTAAAAAATAAGGAAATGGGGGGCCATCAAATTTGTCAATTTTAGAACTTTTTTGTGTCGAGGGCTATCTCAAAAACTAAACCAGTTAGGAATATGCAATTTCGGTATATCATGTGCAATATAGTGTATTTATATACAACAACAGCAACAGCAACAAATGCAACAAATACTAAAAACAACGATTCATAAAGCAGTTTGTATGCTGTTACCAAAACAAACGATAATTTTTTGGGTTTTTCCGGTTTGTTGCGATGTCTAGCTCGGAAATTAAATATTTCTTACACCCAAAATATTATGTTGTTCATAAATTATGTACGGAACCTAAAAGAGCGAGGCCCAACTCGCGCTTGGCCGATTTTTTTTTCTTCAAAACAATGTCTAGACTAGACGTTTGGACGGATATTCGTATACGAACATAATATACAGTAGGTATCTAAAGATTGTAATGTATCGTCGCGGTCTAGTCGTTGCGGTCGTTTACAGAGCCGTCGAACTCTTGCTATCGAAAACTTAGCGCTATTATTATACTATCTAAACACAGCCCAATACCAACAACCGTTTGTCTTTACTTGTAGTATTAGTGATTTAGTATTTTTCAAACCGGCAATGTATAGCGTGCAAACCGCGGCGACAACTTTAGGTATTTACCTACACAACTTTCGTCGACCTCTAACGTCAGCTGATTGCATTCCATTGCGAACTTTAAACAAAAAAATACAAAATAATAACTGGAGGATGTTAGGGATAAAAAAGCTATTTTTGAAATTTTTGTCTGTCTGTCTGTTTATCTGTTTGTCTGTATGTTTGTGCCCGCATCACGCTAAAACTACTGAATGAATTGAAATGAAACTTGGTATGATTTAAGTTCATACTACGGAGTAACATAAAGGATATTTTTTATCCCCAAGTTCAGCACGATTCTCTTGGGAGAGGGGATGAACGTCAATATGTGTACTTAGCTGTAATTCATTAACGCGTAATCCGATTTCATTCATTTTTTTTTATTAGAAAGTACGAGTAGATACTTTAAAGATTACCGGCTAATCTCTGAAAGGCTGAATCGACTTTGATGGGGCTTTCACTGGCGGATGTTTATATTTTGATGTACCTAAACATCCGCCATTGAACTTTTAACAGTTTTTAGGGTTCCGTACCCGAAGGGTAAAAACGGAGCCCTATTAATGTCACTCGGCTGTCTGTCCGTCTGTCCGCCGGTCACAGGTCTCTAGCTCGCAGACGAAATGAGTTACAAACCTGAAATTTTGGTATTTAGTGTAAAACGTTAACCCAAAATCAAATATTGAATTAGAAATTGAATTAAATTATTTTTCAGGGGGGCTCCCATACATGAAAAAGGAGCCGGAAAAAAAAAAATTTCTTTACCCTAGCTTGTGGGGTATCATTGTTTAGAGCTCATTAAGTAGAGTACAAATATATATTTTTTTAATTTTTATCTCAAAAAATAAGGGAATGGGAGGCCATCAACGTTCTTAGATATTAAGTACAAATGTTAAAATGAAAGGAAATAAATAATTTCAAATTAATTTCAAGTTTTAGACCATTTTTGTGACGGGGGCTATCTCAAAAACTAAACTAGTTGGGAATATGATATTTCAGTATATTATGTACTATATGCTCTATTTAAACAACAAATACTGAAAACAACGATTTATTAAATAGTTTATAAGCTGTGACCAAAATAAACGAACATTTTTTTGGGTTTTTCTTTCACGGTTTGTTGCGATGTCTAGCTCGGAAATTAAATATTTCTTAGACCCAAAATATTATATTGTTCATAATTATGTACGGAACCCTGAAAGAGCGAGGCCCGACTCGCACTTGGCTGATTTTTTAGCAAGGTCAAAGGAGCTTAGGAAAAACAAAATTATTCCCACGGGATTTTTAAAATCAATACCCACGCGAACGAAGTCGCGGGTATCCGCTTGTTATGTATGTGGAGCAACGCGTACTGGCTGAAAGTTAGTTCGACAACCTTTCATGGAAATGGTAAAAAAAAACTTGTATCAGAAGCCAAATGAGTTAACGTACCCGTACCTACTCGTAAAATCGCACTAGCGACTTTTTGTTTTGTCATCACCTTGCAATCTGTTCTATCTATTCTATTGTGTCATAGAGGTCTATTATATAGATAATTTTCAACATAGATTTAAGCATGTCTATATCTATTCTCTACCAATAAAACAATAGGTAAGTATGGCTCTCACAAGTAAGATTGTATGATGGCATTCACGCTGCGAAGCGCGTTTTGGAACTATTTACAGATCATTATTTATTTCAAGTCAAGTGTAGTTGCCGTCGCGCCGCGCTGCCGCCACGCATACTCGTATTTCAGGCTTAATCCATACCAATATTATAACTGTAAGTGTGTCAGCCTCTGTCAGTCAACTTTTCACGGCTCAATCACTGACGTCCGATCTTAAAGAAATCTGGTACAGAGAGATCTAAAGACGGCCATACGATACTTATATCTGGAATATCAAAGTGTCCCCACGGGATTTTTAACAGATACACACGAAATACACACGAACGAATTCACAGGCATCTGTCATTAGCTGGTAACTATTCGTAATTACATAGAAACATTTTGTCGAGCGACAAGTCTGTAGTATGGTCTCGCTGTTAAACTGTTAAAGAGTAGACAATAAGTGAACGTCTGGTGCTAATTATACTCGCACGCGGGAAAGCTAGACCGGACAGGTTAGTGACACAAGGCGCGTGTCAGAAACTTTACAGTCTGTCGCAGAGATAAACGGATCGAGAGTTCTAGTGGTGTTCAACTGTCTAGTTAGTCTACTGGCCAGATTATTCGATCAGTCTACTGGCTAGGTTATTCTACTGGCCAGATTATTCAACTGAGGGTCATGAGATCCCGCTGACACAGCGCGGGATTTGACACCCAACCCCAGGCCATGATGGCAGGGCTTAGCTTTCGGTCAACGTTTCTGATACGAAGTGCCAGGGTATGGAACGCCCTTCCGGGGTCCGTGTTTCCCGCCTCGTACGACTTAGGTAGGTACCATCAAGGCAAGAGTGAATAGCCATTTTCTAGGCAAGCGCGTTCCAACTGGACCTCATAATTGTTTTCCATCAGGCATGATTATCGTCAAGCGGAAGGCTATCTTATAATAAAAAAAAATCAGCTTAAAGAACAACACCGGGGAATTGTTTTTCACCGCACCCATGTCCCATATGCCCGGGTAAAGACTAAGGCATTTCTGCCTCTGCTGCCAGAGCTCTAAGACTTCCTTTCCCCTTCTCCAGCACTCTAGGGAGAATACTCAGCTTCTCAGAAAGGATGTGTTCTTAATTAAAAACCAACCTAATAGTTTTTAAGGAATATAAGTACCTAGTAACAAAAAAAAATTCTTACGCGAAACGAATATTATATGACTCAATTATCTGAGATTATGATGACTCAAATATGAAAACAGATTAAAGATAGCGAGCTACGAGCTATCAATAAAATAGTAACCCTACACTCTCAACACCTGTTTTCGTGAACAATGCTCTATATGAATCACATTGGATTAAATTATACCTACCTAGTAAATATTTTGTTAGAGCAATTTGTGTTCCAAAACTGTAGCTTTCATTTCTAATAACACTGATCTCTATAGTATTATGGCAGGCTGTGTCTATATAATATGAGCTCATTCTTATGCCAGTTCAAAATGCCCCACTGAAGGTATTTACACATATATTATGTACGTACCTACCTACTGGGAACTAAAGACATTCCGCAAAACAATTTATCCCAGTTCCGGGTACCTTCATTGAGCTAGTCCAGTGTATTTATTATTATTAATAGAGGTCAGTGATTAGTAAGAATATACAAAATTTTAATTTGATCAGGGCCAGTTGCCGTTAGGCAGTTAAAGTTTAGTTACTGTTAAACTTGCCCACTAAAAACACAAGCAAAATGGGTTGAAAATTCTCTTGTCGTTAATTTACGGTAGGTATTTTTTTAAGTTAAGACTGCTTCAAGACCAGCTTATGCCCTATAAGCTAGATACTATATCTAGCTTATAGGCGTCGAGAAACAATAATTAATCCCCATTGCATCTGGAATAGCTATATTTTGATCGTGACTCGTGTCATGGAAGAATGAACGTAATAAAGAATGATCTCACTCGTCAACTAGGCACAGAACAGTACGTCAGTGCTACATTCTTGTGCAAAGTTCACAAAATTCAGACGACAACATTTACATAACTATGTATACCTATATTAACGTAGTATATGATTGTATTATATACACTATATACAATAATATTATGTACTATATATGCAGTCCTTTACAGACACTAATTGAAAAATTTGGTAGAAATGAGTGATCGAACACTTTCAAAATTACCGCGCCTAATTAGAAAATAACGCAGCGAAATGCTGCCCACTGCCCAAACAGTCAGCAGTCAGTACAACTCATTAAAGTTAAAGCAAAGCAAAACATTCTGAAATATATTTTGATAATTCCCCCAGAACTCTTCCAAACTCTTCCAAAATCTTCAGCTTTATAATATTAAAATATAGATACTGCATCATCGCATACCTACTTACTTAAACTTTAAACTACCGACATGCAACTGGCCCCTAAGACTTAACTTCTAATATCACCGATTTAGGTGTTAATCTATTAACCAACTATTTATACATACGTTTATCAATTCCCTTTATCAATGTTTTTACAAGTGCTAGACAGATATTTCTATCTACGCATAAATTTTGACACTGATAGCAAAATTTGTAAGACGCAGTTTTGGCAGGTAGGTTACTGTACACGGTTATTACATAATCCTGTTTATTGTGTAAACTTTAAAGTATTTACATCATATCAACTACGAAGTATCAGCTATTGGGCTAGGAGTACGCGTAGACCATGTTTCTAGCCCAAGAGCCCACGACGGCCAGACCTTAGTTATTTTATAAAAGCTGAAATTTTCCCTGTGTACTCTTATGTCTCCCACACAGGTAAGAACGACCAGCGACTATGAAGTTGGGGTCGTGGTTACTTTGGGAGATAACAGGTAATAAAGGTGTAAAAATTTTACGTCAAAGTATAAAATCATTTTTTTTTATATATTCTTCAGGATAATTTTAGAAATCACATTATCCATTGCCGGACACTTATTACAGTTACTACCCTCTGCCAGACGTCCTTAAAGTTTAAAAGTTCAAGGGTATCTGGCAGGGGGTAGCAACTGTAATAAGTGTCCGGCAATGCATGGCAATACTATTCCGAATAAAATATTAAAAAAATCTTTATACTTTGTCGTAAGATTTTTTACACCTTTATTAGGTACCTGTTATCTCCCATAGTAACCATGATTTCAATTTCATAGTCGCTGATCGTTTCTCCCTGTGTTAGGGACAATACACAGAGAAACTTTCAGCTTTTATAAAATTACGAAGGTCTGGCCGTCGTGGGCTCTTGCTCTATTCTGTTCACTGTCCAGATAGATGCTAGCTGTGACAATAAAGATAATTACGTATGGATTATAGACATTCACCCCCGACACTTCCGTTATCTTACTACTTCTTCTGTACGCCTGTTTCGTATCTCTTTGGCTATATAATTTAGCTGTATTGCATCTATTGTATGTATTTGTATGTTGGTTGTAGCCTTTGCGCGCGACTTCGTCCTCCCCTGAAAAATAATTTAATTCAATTTCTAATTCAATATCTGGTTTTGGGTCAACATTCTACATCAAATACCAAAATTTCAGGTTTGTAACTCATTTTTTCTACGAGCTAGAGACCTGTGACCAGCGGACAAACGGACAGACAGACAGCAGAGTGACATTGTTTATAGGGCTCAGTTTTTACCCTTTGGGTACGGAACCGAACTAAAAAATTAAGTACGAAAATTATTTTGTTTCCAATTTTGTGACATTCCTTGCATGCTTGCGTGGGAGTTGGGACAGCGTAAATACCTACACGATCAGCGGCATCGAGCGACATAGGTATACGGCGTTGTCTTACTGCGGATCATAAAACTCTGATAGTAGATTAAGTTTTGTTTACAAACCTAGGATGTCAGCACTCAGGCGGTTTAGCTTCGCTACGATCTGCAGAGAAACAGATTAGGAATACCTATGCCAGATCATTCTGCATCCATTATTGCTCGTAAGGTTTTGCCTATTCCCACCAAATCTAGTGGAGTAAGCGGGTTATGAAGATGTGATTTGCTCAAGGTGGATGTGCGAGGAGCATTTCGCCCAGCTCTGCTCCGAACTCGACATAGCTCTCTCCACCTCCCCTCGCATTGCTTGCTTCATTCAGCGAACATGTATGGTCCGTTTCAATCAACGACCACATACTTCAATAGAGTTGAGCTAAAATGACTATAAAAAGCTTAGCTTCGTTGAACTCTTTTCTACCAAATTTATTATTAACTTTGATTGAAAGCTCACAGTTAAGTAGATATTTGGTGAGAAGGCAGCCATATCGCGCGACAAAATAGGGCGGGCCACACCGCAACGCACAACGCACTACATTGCAAAAACCCTCCTGCATCATTTCGTGATTCAGTAGTTCAGAACCAATGCGCACTAGAGGCAGGCTGCACAAGACACAACGCACTGGCGGATTGATAAGGAGGTAAGATAAAGCCTAATGTGATTTAGGCGCGATTTTACGAGGTCTAAGAGGTCATATCAAAGGAAACAATCTCCGACATGCCTATGATGATGAAGAGAGTTGCCCATTTGTTGAACTCTGGGTTCACAGGATAAAGAGCAACTCTCTGGTGCCAAAATCAGTTTGCCTGCGCTAAATACTTGTATCTACATATTTTTATAGTGCCTGACAAACGAGTAATGATGACCAAAAAACGATAAGGGAAATAATAACACAAGCGTGAAATCACAATCAAAACATTGCCTACAGCCTACTGTCAGTGTATGGTCAGTGTAGTTTCCCTTGAAGAAAGTAATTAACTTTCCACCTGCTAGAGTTGTTTTGTTTTGTAAATAAAACAACTCGAGCAGGTAGTAGGTGACATTGATACAGGGTGCATGAAATGTAAGGAGCGTACGCAAAAAGCAGTGAGACAGAATCCACAACCTTGGCGCAAGAGCCGGTACAGTCAACTCGGTCCGTCAGTCGCACAGCGCGCTGGCCGGCCAGCTCGAGGCACCGCGGGGAGCGCGCAACCTTGGGCGAGGCGACGAACCCGCGTCGGAATGCAAACAAGACCTGCCGACTGCCGGCCACTTGCCGAAATTGTGACGTATACGAAAAATTCACAGATAAAATATAGGCACAATATCACTACTGTAGGTGACGATGTTACTAAAAAATGTTTGGTTACTTTGGCCACATCTCCCGATGCCTGCCTAGTAATTTGAATAAGCTCAGTTGTACGTATGGTGGAGGGAAAAAGACCACGCGGCCGATCACCACCTAGCCGCTGGTCTAACCAGGTTAAGTCACTCGTTGGCCTTCCACTTACAATAGAAATGAAAAAAGCCGAGGACCGTACAAAGTACGAGTAAAAGGGTATAGTTACCAACGCTATGAAGGCACTTGGTTACGGACACGACCTTCAGTAATGAAGAACCAAGAAGAAGAAGGTGAAATCGCCTAAACGGCCTTTCACAAACGGTGCGAAAGAGGTAACGGTTTTCGCCGAGAGGGTTGACAGTTAAAGCAAGGTCCGTCACCCCTCCCACACTGCGCACCTGCACCTCAACTCCTCCCAGCTACCTCAAGGAACCGTCTCAGTTAAATGGTAGGTCTAAAGTAGTTATGGCTTGTTAAAAATAGGCTAGCTCTCTGCAAAATCAATGAACTAGGATAAGAATTAAGAAGCTCGAAAAGCCCGGATTTTTTTAGTTCAAAACCTGACATTTCTGACGAATTTTTTTTTTACCTTAAAAATAAAACAGTAGGTATAAGCTGAAATTATATCATTATCTATTTTTGTAAAAGTTTTGGGAGGCGCGGCGGGGCAAATAAGTTGCTTTACCCGGAAGGTAAAACCTATGTACCTACATCAGTGGCGTGCGTTTCATAAAGGCAGAAAAGCACTGCATACCCTGAGAAAAGCAATGCTTAAGTAAAAGAATAAGAAAATTATCAGTAGAAATTTTTATGCTACCGATTGCATATCCTGGCTTGAAATGCTGTGCACGCCACTGATGTACATCTACACAATCGAAGTAGAGGATATCAGTTAAGTTAAGTAGCACTAGCAGGATGAAAAGGCATTTTTAGTATTTGAAAGATACACTTATTTGTTCGATAGTCTTTATTGATTGATCTAATCATTTAAGCATTATTTTTTAAAAATAGATATACTCAATCAATTTGCTACGTTCAACATACATACAAAAACCTAAAATTAAATTAAAATTTTGAGTCGTTTAACAATCGAATTTATGTGAATGCTCAACACATTACGAGCAACAATTTCTATAATTGAATACTTATAATTCACATAGCAACAAAAAAATGACAATTTAATTTTATACACTGTTGGTATCATCGTATTAGGTACAAAAAAAATAAAGTAACACCAGCTAGCTAATGAAATAATTTTGAACACATGCGTTAATTTGGAAAAGTCAACGCAGCCTATTTGCATTGTCTCACTAAATTCAAAACTGGCTTCGATATAGTAATCATACCAGACGCATCACGCGTGTTTCGAGTTTAGTCTAATAAGATCAATTAGATGATATTATGATGATACCATCGACGATAACGTCGATGGATGATACCAATAAGGGCCAATTCACACCGCATAGGCAGCGGCGCGGCGAGCACTTTCAATGTGAAAGAATTTTAAACTTTATCGACATAATCCTACTTCCTACTAATATTATAAATGTGAAAGTGTGGATGTTTGGATGTTTAGATGTTTGTATGTTTGGATGTTTGGATGTTTGTTACTCAATCACGCCGCAACTACTGAACCGATTTGGCTGAAATTTTGAATGGAGATAGCTTATGCCCTGACTTAAAACATAGGCTACTTTTTATCCCGGAAAAGTATTCCTGTGGGACTAAAATAGATATAATCTTCCAAAAACGCCATAGAGGGCGCTGACTGTTCTTAGGTAAATCACGTTCACATAACACATTATTGCAATAGTTTGCTGTGTTGCATGCATTGGCAACACATAGGCTACTTTTTATCCTGGAAAAAATGCACAGTTCCCATGGGATTTTGAAAAACCCGAAGTCTATATCTACAACTATAGGTAGATTATTATAGCGAACTTCCTTGATAGAAAGTATAAAGGTTGGAAAAGGGATCGGGAACGGGAACCGGGAATCAACGATTCCCTCGGGATTTGTTCAAAACCGAAATTTACGCGAGCGAAGCTGCGGGCAGAAGCTATCACACATAATCACAATACCAATCCTACTAATCCTACTATCCTACTAATCCTCCTACTATCCTACTAATATCATAAATGTGAAAGTGTGGATGTTTGGATGTTTAGATGTTTGGATGTTTGGATGTTTGGATGTTTGTTACTCAATCACGCCGCAATTACTAAACCGATTTGGCTGAAATTTTGAAAGGAGATAGATTATACCCTGACTTAAAACATAGGCTACTTTTTATCCCGGAAAAATCTACAGTTCCCACGGGATTTTGAAAAAAACCGAAATCTCTAGCTACAACTATAGGTAGATTACTATAGCAAACTTCCTTGAAAGTAGGTGTAAAGGTTAGAAAAGGGAGCGGGAATGGGAACCGGAAATCCACGACTCCCTCGGGATTTGTGAAAAACCAAAATTCTCGCGGGCGAAGCCGCGGGTATTCTCTAGTTCTTTCATAATAGAATCGGCCCTAATGGGCATTTCGTACATTTGCCAAATAAATGTACTTACTCATATTGAGGAACAATCAAGCCTAGTTCCTATATGAAGGGCTTCTTTACACCTTTCTCCTTCAGATGTCCCTTTGGCCAAACTCGTCAGAAGTTTTTTTTTTTAAGTTAAAGTTAAAAAAGGTAAACTTAAGCACTAACAATGACAATTTTAAATGGCATTTTAGTAGCGATTAATTTAAATTACCGATATTTTTAAAACGACATAGGTATTTGTAACCCTACATTTATTCCATAGAAGTTTTATCTCACGTATTTGTCTATACTGACGCAAGCAAGCTTTACGAAGGCTAAACGGTATCGCGTTTCGATACATGTAAGTAAGTATATCAATCAATCTTTTGCCCTGAATTACCATTTCGAAACGTTATATTTTACTTATTTACTTTTTCATAGAAAAATATGATAAAGAAAAATTCATATTATGGTGCATACAGCATAATAATATGGTTAGATACAGTAAGTAGGTAACACACGAAAATAGGGTCGGTACGAATAAAACATAGCAAGTTATGCATAAATGTTAAGCTACTTATTACGTTTTAACGATATCTCCATACCAACGCAGCCGTCTCTCTTAGATCATCTTCTATCTCCCTCTTCATCTTATTTCTAAGATCATCTTAGATCAGCGCCATGGTAAAGGTGCCCAGTATATGTCTATTTGGTACCTCATCAAGTAAAGTTACTCCACATTTCCAGTTCAGTACAAAAAGTACAGAATTACTGAAAACATTTATGAAACTTCTAAAACAAGTAGGTACTTATAAATTTTAAATTAAAAAAAACCCCGACATTCGCCATTTTGTGGTGGAGGCCATCTTGGATTTGCATAGTGCTATTTTACTAGTTAAGCCCTTTCATTTGATACCCATATTGAGGGAGTTGTGAAAAAATATGTAGTCCATCATTTTGTGGCGGCGGCCATCTTGGACCGATTTTCATCAAACATAGCTAAGAACACTCCCGACTAATTCACCTTTCGAACAAAAAAAACCGCATTCAAATCGGTTCACCCGTTTGAGCGCTACGGTGGAACAGACAGACACACACAGACACGTCAAACTTGTAACACCCCGTCGTTTTTGCGTCGGGGGTTAAAAATAGTTTTTTATCTTGCAATCTCATTGTAAGTTTTATCGGTAGTTTTCGCACATACCGCAATGGCAGCGACCTGTCCGAAGGCTAGCCGGCACTGCGTCTCGTTATATAACAAGTAGACAAACTCGGGCACTATGCGGATGAAATTCACCCGGTTCTGTTTACCTGCATCATTATTCTGTCTGATTGGAAAAATCTTGCCTATTTGCATTTGCCATTCGCGCCTATTTACAGTATTAATGGTCCTGAGTGGTCAGCCCACATTTTTATATTTTTTATGTTAACGTATGGAAAATACGAAGATACCCAACTTCTGTTGAAGACATTGGAGTCCAAGGGCGTCGCCAGGTAGGGGCAGGGGGGGACAGCTGCCCCCCCCTAGAGATTTGAAAAAATATAAATATGCTATAGTTTGAACAGAAAATTCTGATTTTTTTAATATGTTGTTAGGACAACTACTAGTAGTCTCCAATTTTGCAGTTTCGAAAGTCATATGTGCTATTTATTTCGTTTTGAAGATAGTTTGAAAGAAATATATTTACATGGTTTTTCCTTTCGAACTACCTTCAAACAAACTACAGATAAAGCAAAAAATGCAATATTCCCATTTTTAAAATTTTTAGGATTTGTAGGTGAACTATAATTAAATTACAGATTTAGACTCCTGGTAGTGGTTCTAACAATATACTAAAAAAATCAGAATTAGCCGTTTGATTGCGATTTTAGCGATTTTTTGTGTCAAATATGAATGGCACTTTTCGCATACTATACCTAATATCATCAAATTGCCCCCCCTTGGCCAGCGGCTGGCGACGCCCTTGTTGGAGTCTACTCTACTCTACTACTATGGGAGTTCTACTCATGAAAATTTCTAGATGCCACCAGTGGGAGGTCGGCAATTCATGATTTTTAAAAAAATGCACATTGCACCAGTAACATCCTAAGGCGCATAGTTGGATCCATTCCGACGAATGATGTCATCCTGTAATGTCTAGAACCTTTCCTATATTTTGTATGTTATTTCTTCTTTCCTCTTAAAATATAAAAAATAAGTATTTGCTTAGTTACGAGTAAAAAAATGCTGCAGATAAGTAAAAAAAGATAGAGAAGTGAAAATCGTAAAAATGCGACTTGATGTCTTTTTACAGGAGCGCGGTGAGCGTGGCACGTAGAAGACAAAATGGCCGCCTGTAAACATTAAGACCATAATATTATGTTAAGGAAAATAGGACACGTTTTTTTTTTCACTATAAAACTGTTTTTTAGGGTTCCGTACCTCAAAAGGTAAAAAAGGAACCCTTATAAGGCTTGTTTTTATTTATTTATTTATCACAATAATATTATAAAATATGATATTAGACACGATTCCCTCGGGATTTGTTTAAGCCGAAATTCACGCGACCGAAGCCGCGGGCAGATGCTAGTTTATATTATTATATACCCATGGAGACATTACAGTTGCCCAATTCGTCACCACAGGCTACAAAATACAATTAAAAAAAAATCATCTAATTATTGACATAAAATTAACCCTAGAATACTAAACTATCGTAAAAATTACGACGGCAAAATGACGATTCCTAAAAAAAACAATGTTCGCGTTTTTCCCGCGCCCTCCGCTTCACAGTACCTTCCTAATTTGTTCCATACGTGTGTTTCGTGCTGTGATTGTGGTCAGGTGTCATTTGTTTGTTGACTTATAGCAAGAGTGTCGTAAAATTTACGAAAGTTTAGTGTTTACGTGACTTTTGAGCAAAGGTAAGTGCACTTGTTTTAATCACTTATTTATAAAGATTTTATTTTGATTACAGTTCATTTTATGTTTTATGTATATATGTTCACCACTATTTCTCACTTATATTTGATTCTTTTGTTTGAAGTACTTTGTTCTAGATGTCTCGAAGAGTTTGACTGTGAGTTTGAGAAGACTTTGAGTCGATGAGATTAGCCGGTTTTTGTTGGACGTGGATACTCATGAAGATGATGATGAAAGCGCATAACAGCAAGAGATAAAAAAAATAGTAAAAGAAGCAAATTCAGATGCGAATTTGTTTTGGAAATGGCTGATAGAGCCTCACCTGAAAAAGCGAATAAATATTGCAACTTTGCGGCGTAACAAACAAAGAGCTAATAAAAATTATCTTAGTCTTTGAATCTGTTCCTGAAGCAGTAACAATTCAAGAACCAAATTCAAGAAAAATATGTGACTTTTATCAATACAAGTCAAGAAAAATGACACCAACCTTTTACATGAAATGTAAAAGAGCCATACGTAGGGCACATAACATGAACATGTGTCCCAACTGTGTAAAATATTTTTTTTTTCATTTTTTTTTTCATTATTACGTGATTGATTAAACCCAAAGAATATTACTATTAATTCTAAAGTAATAAAAGTTTTTGATTATCTTATTTATTCCCGTTTCATTTCTGTCGTAATTTTTACGAATGTTTAGTAACAACGTCACTCGTAGTATAGTTTAGTAATCTAGGGTTAAATTAATTTTAAATAAAAAAATACATAATAGAAAAATAAAAAATAAATAAAAATAAATCACTTTCTTGTCCGTCTATCCGTCTGTCTGTATTATGAAGTATACATGAAGATACAAATATTAAATGTAATTTTTTTTGAGACAAAAGTATTACAGTATTGAGACATAAGTATAAGTATTTATTTTAATACCGTTTTCAATATTCAATCAAATCAAATAGTCTAATTAAATCCACGCGGACGTAGTCGCGGGCATCAGCTTGTAATTAATAAGTAGATAGATACTTACCTAATGTTCGAATAGATGTAATAATTACTAAATAATTATTATCTGTTTTGCTTATCCATAAATAAATCAAAACAAAGTGTGGTGCAATCGAGAGAGTTGCACAATGACTTTCTGAATTATAAAATAGTTGTTGACTATTGCACAACCATGTTCAATAACATTATCAGCTATGAAAGTCGTATCTATGAAAATGTCATATCGTACGGAATTTTTTTTTTTATTTTCCACTACATCTCTACCGCTACTTTAACTTTAAACTATTTAAAACAATAACTTAATATGTTCAATATTAGGTAATATGCGTTTTTGAAACCTACCTCAAACCACGTTTTCATCAGCTGTAGATGAAAACGTAATATTATTATCTACGCAATTTTTTTTAAATTGGCTTTACAGCTAGGTTCTAGCTTTCTTGACTTTGAACTATGTGCATAGTCATATCAGTACATATCACGCAGACAGAGTAAAGTTTTTCATCATAATGAGCAGTTATAGAGATTGGAATATTCAATTTTTTTACAATACATTAATATAATTTTAAGGCTTTTTACATTTTTTTTTATTACAAAAAAATTAAATATTTTATTTTTACAAAAAAATTAAATTTTGTAAAAATATTTTATTTTTACAAAAAAATAAAATACCTACCGTACCTCTATAGTCTATATGGACCCTCTTCTTCTATAGCTTTCAATTGGCATTACCAACATTCGATGAAGTTCATTTGCGAGTCCAGTTGGCTTGTTCCATATGTGGGCTATTTTTTGTTATTATTCGCTAACTTCCGTCACTTCAGTAACCAACCACAATAACATCATTAAATACTGAAGTGATAGATCAATAGGCATGGTATGGACACTGTAAATACATATATGTATTATATCAAATCACTTTTATGTCACACTTTTTGTACTATACACTAAATTACAAAGCCACTGAGATACGGGATAGCCATGCAAGGTGGCTTTCCGGCTCTTGACATTGGCGATCTTCAGCATCAACCACACAGGCATTATGTACCATATTTGTTATAGCTTTCATTTCTATATTAAACTAATATTACTTTTATGTAACTGTACTTAATTGTAACTTAAATGCTGTTGATGACAAATAAATAAATAAATGAATTAATATGTACCTATATGATAAATGTAGATATAGAAACTTATAAAATCTACTGAGCACTTTGCGACTTAGCCTGATTCATTGGAAGAATCTGATGATGAAAGAAGCACTCGACACTCTAATCTAAATTGCTTACCATACAGTGGCAATAGAATAGAATATAATAGAATAGAATAGAATTTTTTTTTATTGAAATAAACTTTTACAAGTACTTTTGAATCGTCAATTGAATCTACCACTGGTTCGGAATGCTATTCCGACCGAGATGAACCAGCAAGAAACTCGGCAGTTGCTCTTGGTTGAATTCAAAACTTTCAAATAAATAAAATTAAATTTTGTGTGTGTGATTTCGAAAGAACTACCTGTAATTAAGCTTTATGATTATTTGAATATGATACTTTTACTATGATACTTTTATTGATACTTTATCCCAAACTTAACTTAATTTTAATAATAATGATTAAAATTTTTGTCTGCTGGCCTGTTTTTTATCTTCGGATTGGCTTAACTGATTTAAAGAAATGGAAAATAAGGACAAGTAGAGGATTATACAGGCACTAATGTAGGTTACTTTTTATACTACCAGAAACCCTTAATATTTAAGGGTAAGATATTAGGGACAACAAACTTTCACAACCTAAGCGCAGAACCTATCTTGCTGAAATTTCGCATAGAGAGCTTGTTGTAATAAAATGTTCCCACACAAATTTAAAAAAACTAAATCCATGCAGAAGAGGTCGCGGGTATCAACAACTTTTAAAATATTTACAGCACTTTTAAAGCATCAAATACTGTGAATTCCACTAATTTCTATGTGTGAATAAAATCTGAGTTTTCTATTTTAAAATCATGTAAGAATAATTATGTTTACAATCATAGAAGTTAAGGGAGAATCATGAATTCATGATGCTTAACTATTTCTTCAAGGTTATAAAGTGTTCCAATATTTTAAGACTGTATCATCATCTAATATCAGAATATCTGCTCAAGATTATACTTGAAATTAAGACTACAACAAATAAAAGATACTATTTAGAAATAAAGTGCATTTTAAATAAAAAAAGATTGACTCAAAGTGTAACTTTTCTGAAGTTTCATCAGTATAAGAAAGGTATTGTGACATGCTTAAAATAACTTCTGATATATTTATGAGTATTATAAGAACCAAATTAAGTATATTTCAATATAAATAAGAGCTAATAAGGTACTGATAATTCAAATAGGAAAGTAACAGGTGGCAGGAGAGGTTAGGTTTATCTCATGGAAAATAAATAAAAAATTACCGTAAATGCTACAAAACAGGGTCATAAATAAGACAGTATTCACTACATGAACATTTTAAAGTAAACTAGATCGTCCAATGTCGTTACAAAAGTAACAAAGTATCATAAACAACAAATTTTTGAGGTTAGAACAACTAACCTGCATCGAATCTGCACTGATGATCTCCGTACCAAATTTTTGGGCCAATTCCACGCCCAATTTGGTTTTTCCTGTACCTGTTGCACCCAAAATAATCACCATTGGTATCTTAGAAGATATCACAGACCTTAAGGCCATCACGAAACACTTGCACGCACTTCACTCCACATACACTAACTAACTTCACTGTTGTTTTGACAGCTGACAGCTCCGTCTGCGGTAGAGATGCGTTCCATTTTTAGATAAGGTCGTCAAGAGTTATGTTTCACGTGGAATAATTTGTCACGTGTAATGTTTGTTTATTATTTGTAGAGCTCTTGTTGTTATTATATTGTAACTACAATATTATATTATCGTACGTTCACTACTTACCTACTATGTAACTATATTTGTTTTTCTTATGTACTTACTTACAAATCTACATATATTACCTACTTATTACTACAGTTTATGGTTGCACTCGCATCTTATTTATTAATTACAATTATTTTTGTTCCCATGAAAATTATGTTACTGTAGTAATTAGGTAGGTACTAGAACTAGGTGAGAGAACTAGTATTTCGAAAATTCTACTTTGAACGTAACCATATTAACTGTTATAGTGTTGCAGTGCTTTTGAGAAAAAATTTTATCGATAAATTCAATGTAATAGTTAATGTTTAAACCTACATACCTACCTACTTAATTCTTCGTTCTTTTGATACCTACCCAACCTTCCTGAACGGGATTCAGTGGAAGTTTAAGTTCCATTTTAGATTTCTTATTGTGTTGGTATCTTTCTTTTTCTTATTTATTCTGTTGTTTTCTATTCTGGTAGATAATTCCTACTTCATTATTTATGCAAAAAGAAAGAAGCTATCTTTCTCTGAACTTCAAACTGGGAAGCAGAATATTTTTGTATAGGTCTAAGTTGGTAAATAAAATGATATTAAAATATGAATTTATTTACCAATTTTAGATTATTCAAGGACCTGGGGCAAGGGAAATAAAAATAAAAATCAGAATATATTTTTTTTATGCCGATCTGAGCAGAGTTTGGGAAACAGCTCCCCAACGTACCACACAGGTACATAAAATCACAGAATCTGAACGTCAATTTGCGTTGCCCCCCATATACACCAAAAAGTATAAAAATCACAATCTAGTAGCCTACTGTTTCCTAGCCCTGCACAGTCCGACAAATGTTTATTTCCATATTTAATGATTATCTTATCTTTCGATACACATAATTAAGGAACAAAAACCAAAAAAAAACTTTTCTCCTCTTAACAATAGTATCCATAAACTCGAGGCGTGGTAAGTACACAAATGTTTTCTTGTAATTTTTAAACGCCACTTCAAAGATTGCAAAGTGCAACATTAATGTTAGGCGGAATCTATTTTGCATCCTGCATTCTCTGTAGCGGCGTGCTGACAACCGTTGCTTGCGCTCGGCCGCGGGCGACGGGAGCTCCCCCGCCATCTTCCAACATGGCTGCCAACCGGTCGGCATAAAAAATCTTTTCACATCCCTCTACCACTACTGACAACCCGCAAACAACGGTTAGATGTTAAACCTTACAAAAAGGATACTATACAAAGAAAATGTACCTAATTATAATTAAACTATAACGTGACTTAATCCTCCCAACCTTACATATAAAATATACAAATCAAGTTGCTAATTTTTTTCTCTATTCATATTTTCCATTTGGCAGTGGTGGAAATGTGCCTTGTCACAAATAATGTGCATTGCCTTTTGCTTTAATTATCTCGATTAATTTATCGAATATAAAGCTGTCATTCCTTACTATTAAACCATTAACTTACTGACTTTTCCTTATGTAAATCTATTTTCCATTAAACACTGTATGAAACCAATGTTACTTTCAAAATAACTAACTCATCTTTATTATTTATGTCAAGATTTAACAAAAAAAAAAAATTAAATGCAGGTACAACATTCGAGAATTCGTAACTCTCCAGTTATGAAAAAAAAAACAATTACTAGAAAAAAAAACCTCGTTTATAAAAAAAAGATGACATACATCTATGAACTAGTCACTATTATGTACATTTTTACGCCTAGTGGAAGATAAACTGCGAATCTTTAACACGATAAATATAAAAAACCTCCTCGTGTACCACTACTTATAAGAACAACGCTATTCCTACAATAATATTTCTCACAAAAAAATATTTCTTGCAACTAATTCGAGTATAAACCTAATATTATCTATATATGTATATGTACATAGCAAGGCACATTCCGCACACAATTAAAGCCTTCAAAACTTACGATTCTGCTGACCATGTGCTTGATAAAACATCAACCTTCAGAAAGCCTGGCTGGAAACCACGGCGCCACATCTGCATCATTTTTAATCTATATCCAACCCGGTCCGGCTAAAACTTAACATTTCCATTTCCATTCCAGCCAGGCTTTCACTTTCGACATCGTATTTATCGCGAGTACATCACTAACTTACTGCAGTAAACTATTAATATAATAATAAAGAAAATGCACATTTTCTATTAGTAGGTACTATGAGGAACTATTTCGTGGTTATTTTAATGTTAAATGCCCAAGAAAGGGCGAACTGTAATCGTAGGTTTTGATGTTGTTATCAATATACACAGTCTATTTTTTTGATGTCACTGGTGAATGGTAATATCAAGTCCATTTCAATAAGGCGTTTGCCTATACAGTGTGAATAAAATAAAAATCTGTATACACTTAATCATAGATAATAATTACTATATAAACACGTTAAAATTATTTCGCAAGTTTGATTTGATTGATGTAATTTTGAAAACTATGTCAGCACGGGTACAAAATTATTTTCGGTTGCCTATAAATTATACGTTATTTTTTTTTATGAGAAATTTGAAAATAGATACCGATTGCAATAATTTTTAACCATGATATTACACCAAATATCAATGCATTTTATACCAAAAATGTATAAAAAAAACACCACTTACGCCCTGAGCGCGGCGGCTATTAGGTAATAATTATTATTATTACTCCGAAAAACGCGCGCGCGCTGGTGTGCTTGGTGACCAAGACTTGGCGCGAAAAACGAGCTATAGTAGTAGGGGAGCCCAAGAGGAGCTTTTGGGATTTACTCGAGCGTGGCAGATTAACATAAGGGAGGATATCTTGCATCCTGCTGAGTAACCTCTAACATATAAGCCCTTTATATAGGGCTGCGCGAAAGAGAAACTGATGGTCAGAAATACTAAAGCACGTCAGATTAAAGTATGATGGGTTAATTACGAGCCAAAGAGTTCCCAAGAGGGAGTAACGCGAAATATTATTACTCGTCAAGACGGCCGCGACTACTGCCAATGTGTGCGTGACCTCGGTAATCGCGCCGTGTACGATACAACCTCGAATCGCAAATGTGTGCGCGCCTAGGGATACCGGTTATTTGGACAATTGCACAATTTTTATAGATAAATCAAGTATGGTGTAGGATAAAATTTTGTTTTTATTAATTATTTATCTTTAATCTACGTGTGTGTAAAACTGTTTGTTTAATGTAAATCAATAGTTTGCCATGGAAACAGCATTAGTAATTACTTGATTACAGAATATTCATTAGGTATCTACTTCATTATTTAAATATCGGCTGGACCGATTCTGATGGAATTTTTGGTGTGTGTTTGTGTGGGTAAGAAGATAGTTTGTATCTACAATTGGACCCGGTAGGTGGTGCTGCAGTCAGGTTCTAGGATTTTTTTTGTTACGAACAAATTTTGTAAGTTTCTTGTCCCTGGGGAGTTTAGATTCATAATACCTAATTGAATCCGGTAGGTGGCGCTGCAAATTCGTAACACTAGATACTAAATAAAAATTATTTCTTGATTTAGTCAAATACTTTTATAATACGTTTCCAACAGTCGTCATGTCGTGTCCTTCTGATGACAGCTGTCCAGCGATGTCTTAGTATTGGATCCGTTGGAAATCTACATTAAGTATTAATAATAATTATAAACTAATTAGAAAATTTATTTTTAATTTTTATTTATATAATTTATATTTATAATCATAATTATTTAGAATAATTATTATTTAAAAAAATTATTGAAGGTCAAAATTCAGTAAGTATAATATTAATAATAAATATTTACTATATTCCGGGACTTCCCTATATTTGTGGCAAATTACCTTACTACAACAAACTGCAACGGCAAACGGCAACAAATTGATTTTATTAATAATTATTAATGTTCACACACGTATAACATACAACAATATTTTTTGCACAATAATGTGCAAAAATTTCACAATAATGTGCAAAATACCACAATGCTCAGCTGGTATCACCGGCCAGTTCGACGTACCTATAAAACATCGAAATTAAAAATCCTATTTTCTCAAAAAAACATACGCAAATGTAAAAACTTACTGATGATATGAGATCTTCGACCTCTTATTTTGTTGTGAAGGATAATTACGACATAATTTCACCGCACAAACCGGCATATTTTTTTATTTTTCGGGAGCTGTTTACTGCGTAGTTTATTAAGTGACACTGAAGTAGGTGAGAGCGATCCTACCAATTTAAGTGTACATTTTTTAGGGCGCGCTCGTGAGTTACATGCTCAATCTGGGCATGTGGATAATCAAAGTTACGAGCTAAAAAAAGTATATTTAGAAAATCAGACTATTTGAACGTAACGTACGAGAGTGGGAGGGTTACAAACACAGGTTACAAAGTTGCAAAAAAATATATAATCTGCCGATTTTCACAAGACGAAGTACTAAAAATCGTCTATGAAGATGAGAGAGACGCTTTCCCCACCACTGAAAGGGGAAACATTATATAACCTTTTATTCTTCTATCAACTAATCTAAAAAATCCAATAGGTCCCGACGACGCTCGAGTAAATCCACATTTAGCATCATGGGCTCCCCTACCACTAGCATAACTAGCTTATAACTGTCAGATTTTATATTATATTTTCGTCAAAAATACAGGGAAGTTATACGTTTTTTTTTTCTTCTATTAACAATGATAACGTTGTATACAATCTGCAATAACGCTAACAAAAAGACACGAAAGAAATTAGACATGTGCAAGATAATTTATTAAACATTAATCGATATTCGATACTATACATAATATACAGCTATGTGTTATAAAATGATTTTATATGTCGGTGCAAAATATTGACGTATGTATATATTTAAAAACATGTGTTAGCCAAAGATGGTCCAAATTTTTGAAATTTCCCGAATAGGTATGCTAATATTATATTAAAATTCGTAACGGCGTTAATTGCGCGATTCAATATTATGTATAAAAAACATTTAAGGTGTTAAAGTTTACAAAATAACAAAAACACTACAAAAACCGTAATCGAACTAATATCTAAGTGTATCCTTACAATAATATCAATTCAAAAAAAAATATTGTATTTAAACAATATCACTACCCCGCCCCCTCCTCGCGAAGTCTACCGTATCGTAGGGCGGGGTAAAAGAAAATCCTACGAACCGGGCCGAAAACATATATAGTGGCCAGCGTCTCTAGAACTTTCCATAAAGCCAACAACAACAACAACCTTCTGCCAGCCTAACTAATAAATTCAAGACTATCGCCACTCTACCAATTTTATTTACAGCATTATCAAAAAAGCGCTCTTTACGCGCCTCGTTCGACTGCTTCAGGAAAAAGTCTATTTTTTATCATAAATCAAAACTTACCTTTTGATTGTCATATTGTATTCAGGAAGAAACATCAGCATTGCGCTCGGCTACGTCAACTAAGAATTACTTTACGGTTATTTTTTTTAATATTTCAGAGGTAAAACCAGTCTACTAGTTCACAAAGCAGTCTGTAACTATTATAGATATTTTACTGAAGATCTAGATTAGATTTATAAACAACAGTTTTATGGCCCACTTTGGCACTGCGAAACGCCGTTTGAGCAAAACAAACCCGCATTAATCGAGACGCAACTACTGACGCGCGTTCCCACAGGAGCACAGTGAGCCGTAAAAGCTGATCGTAACGATAAAGACATCGATTGCAATCGTCACGTAAATATTATGGATCAGATAACGATCATCGTCAAACTATTCGTGTAAAGATGAGAACGCAAGCGTACATTCCGACTTACGTAGAAGTTACCAGTCCGTGAGCGTGGCGCGAAGAAGGCCGTGCTTCTCAAATTAAACCTTTACCATAGAGTCAGACGCCGGGCTCAATAAGGTCGGTAGCGCGTCGCGAGCATCGTCCGAAGCTTCTTGAGCTTGGTGACCAGTTTGTTCTGCTGCTTCTTGAGGTATTCCCTCTCGAGCTCCTCCTCCCGCAGCTTGCGGCAGAGGGTGGCCGCCTCGCGCAGTATCACGACTTTAGGCGCGCGCTCCTTGTCTCTGGTCGCCGGTATTTGTTTCTTGAGCTCGTCGAACAGATTCTTGAGGCCGATACGCCTCAAGCGTTCCATGTCGTTGTGCATGGAGCGGCGTTCGATCTCCGGCGATTCGGCTTCGGAATCCGTGTCCGTGTTGGAGCGGCCGCGTCTGCCGGGGCCTCTCCGCCGGCGAGGGACCGAGGCCATCTGTATACTCGCCGGCGGTATCAGACGCTTTCTGGCCGGCGGTCTCGTCGTCGCGCTCTCCGCGGTGCGTTGTATGTAATGCCGCTCCTGGACGGGCGTCTGCGGTGAGCAGTCCACGCGGACTTGCGACGTCGAAGCCAACGGTTGTTGCGATGTTCCGAGTGAAACCACATCGATTTCCTCCTCTGTAACAATAGAGAATATACGTAAGTTTGGAACATTCTGCCTCGATTCATAATCATCAGCGCTCGCTAATAGAGACGGTGAACGGTTATTTCACTGTTGCGAAACTTTTAGTTTTCAAATATTTATGCGGAATTAAAAATACTTTACACATATTCGCTTCTACTATCGCTTTTACAAATAAAACCCGCATATAAACCGTTCCATTCCTAGCATACTTTCATTCATAGAGCGTTCATTACGTTCGCATCACCATAAAAGGCGGGCGATTGTCATAGCGGGGTCTATGGAGATATATAGGTGCGGGACTAGATGTAGTCGGGCCGGGATGCGATTGCAGTAGTCAGGTGGCAGGGGGGTCGCGGGTGTGGGGCGGGGGGAGAGGGCGTCGACCCCGTCGTACTACCGCAGCGTCTGTCGGCATCGATCCAGACGCCTGACGTCACGGTTCGCGCCAAAACCAGAGCGCTTGCGCGGTTTCTGCCGCAGCGTCCACACTCAATGGACGTTCAGATATCAACCGGTGGACACGCTTTCCGGTGACGTTCTAATGTTCCATTATGGCCTTCGAAATCCGGTACGATGTAAAGAAATTAAAAAAAAAAAAACAAAAGCTTTATGAATTTGTGGGACACGTACGGAGTTGGTGGCGTCAACTGTGACTACCTCAACACGGGCGCCTCCCTGATATTATCTGCCTGCCTTTTCTAGAGTAGAAGTCATAGGACTAGAACTCCCAAATGAGCAGGATATTTTTTTATTGATTCGCTTTTAGGAATGAATCTATGCAATGCAGGAATAATAGCATAGGTTCGCAAGGGTAATTCTAAACCAGCGGAAACGACCTGAATTCCGCACGGTTTTGCAATGGTCGCAATGCAGCAAAACGATCGTCGAGGACAGCATAAAAGCTACACTGTATAATGTATTTCTATCAATGAGCCGACAACAAGGTAGGCGTCATGTTCGGGATCGTGTTCGACTACGGACGTAGTACGTAATTTACTCGCTGGTCGTTCACTAATGTCGCTAACGCGGAAATCCCTAACGCATGGCACCGCGGCGGTTACGAGAAATAATTATGTCAGCGGAACTGCGATTAGATGTGACCGACTCTCCCGCGTACAGCAGCAGCGCCGAGCAGGCCCCATTAATCGCCGGCCGAGAATTTCAGATTACATCCTAACTACTGAAAATAGAAGACAGTTACGTGGGCGGATCGGCCGTGCGATTACAAAACCGCGCACGATTCAGGGACGTCCGCGTAATTTGCAAACTACGCAGTGCGAAAAAAAAGCATAATCCGCCAAAGTGACGATAAATTTGCACACCAACGCAATCTTTTTATTCGATTTCCGCATAGTTACGTGGCAGTATTATCGCGGTGGATGGCGGGTCGATCTAATTCCGTCCGGCCCATCGGCGCCTGTCTTAGAACGCGGCTCGCACGACGCGCGACGTCTAAATGTAGGTGCGCCGCAGGACCCATTGTGAAGGGGGTCGCTTTTCACGTGGAGATTTTCTCTCGCTCCGGCCGCGGCGCCGACGCGATTAACGGTCGCCTGAGAGTATTTGTTTCAGCTCTGCGTGTAAGCGATACGCCCCGTATTGTGCGCGTCTCCGTCTAGTGCATATCTATTATATCGACATCGCTCGAGGCACGGTTTCTCTGATCTACCGCCGCGTCCAATTTTAAACCTTAACAGAGATAATCCGTTTTTTACTGTCAGCCGACATTTGAACGCGGTAAAAAAGTGCGAGCTGTTTCGAGACGCCGGCATCTTATTACGCTCTTCGATACACGATATTGTCAAACTTTTGAGATTCAAGTTTACAGTTAGATGAAAAAATCTAAGGAGTCCATATTATACGAAAGGTTTTGCCGTTTGTTTCGTCAGTCACTGCTACTTATAACTGAAACTGATGTTAGAATTTTGGACATTTCTCATCTCCATCTTCCATCGCTCATTTTATCGCCATTTTTACGAGTATCTCCGCATCCTCAAAAATGTCTTCCGAGAATTAATTCTTATTTGCTCTCGTATTTTAATGTTTTTATGCAAAACAAACGTTTACTCATCGGAATACCCAAAACAAATCGGACTGATACGAGTATGATACGCTACAAGCTAAAGTTTATCATCTTGTACCAGCTCTCCCACTCGAGATGTTATTAGTCACAGTTTCTAGGTACCATCTGTTTCACCGTGAGAAACACAATGACTCATAGACTAGCCATTCGGAGTTCGCGCCGCAGTTACCTTTGGTACGCGACACCGTCGACGGAGTTACCCGCTGTTCGCAAATGCAAAATGTTCTAAAGCCTCTGAACTCCGTGTCGAAACAATTAACGAGATGTAACGTACAGTTTCCTGAACAAAAGATGTTCCCGGCGCCAATACAACTTCCTTAATTACGTCACACTCGCGCGAAACCAAATGTTTGCAAACAGCCACACTCCAATTACTCCGCGATGAAAAGTTTTAAATGAGTGTTTGATTTCGAACCCGGGAGCGCATATTTTACCTAATATCTTTAAATTAATGCTAAAAGATGTAGGAATGTTGAACGTTGTTGACAACCGTTTGTCTTCGTATTTATTCTATGGCTCTTTAAGGTCAATTTTCGTTGTATAAAAAAGGGTTCTTAGTAATTTTCATTTACAGTTAATCAAAGATAAAGCAGGATAGAGCGTTTGCAACCGACTGGAGTCGAAGCCAAAGATTGCAATCCTCCAATTAACATTTAACAATTCTGCAAACAGCTCTTTGACCAATTTACACTACAGGCATTAATTATATTTGTGTCGGAAATGTTGGGAGGGAAAGTTCGCGATCTCAGGGTTTAATTAAGAGAGCAAAGCCATTGGCGCTCCGTCCACCATGACTTTACCGGTATTTAACGGCGGGAATCTCCCCTAACAATGTGGGGAATGTCATTATAAGTTCGGAATTATCTCGAGTTTCGACAACGTTTTCGGCTGGGCGACAAAATTCTAATTTATCCTCCAACAATTTTCGAGACGCAAAATCATTAAGGTAAGATTTCTGCCAACGAATATTAGGCACGTACGCACTTTACGTGTTGGTTTTAAAATTCGAATTAAAGGGGTTTGTTAAACTTTGTCGTTTCTCATCTGTACTTAATAATGAACGCGAAAATGGTGTGTGTCTGTTTGTTACTTTTTTACGTCTCAACCGCTGAAACGATCTTGACGAAATCAGGCACAGAAACAGCTTGCATCCTGGAGTCGAACATAATTTACTTTTATCGCGGAAGAAAATCGAAGAGCTCCCATGGGATTATTTAAAACGAAAAACGAATTATTTATCCTTAAACCATTTAGATAGGAGTTAAAATTCGTCTTGAAAGGGTTCGGGACCTGTTTTACCACCTTCTGATAAGTGTCGGATAGCTCATTCACAACTTTCGTCTGTGTCACTTGACATAAAGTAAGAAAGCCACAAAACTTACGTTTAGGCTATCCGACAGTTATCAGAAGGTGGTGAAACAGGCCCCAAGTCGGTCGTGCTACCCAGAACGGAACGCAAGCAACACAATGTCGCGGTCGCCGTCAGGTGCGAGTTGCGACCCGCTAAGGCGGACGCCACACGCTCCGATGGCCGCGATCCGAGGCCAAGTTCACTGGCATTCGAGAGCGATAATTAAAAATTATCGTGACGCGCTCGCGACTCACGCCATCCTCTACAGGCTGTTTGATAAAGCCGCTCCTTTCGAATAAGAATATTAAAAAAAAAAAAAAAACAACGAATCCGAATCGACGATGGAGCCTAATGGCCTTACGCCGCAGACGGTTAAAGGAAATGACGATGCATTTATAAACTACCACAAAAGAAGAAAAAAAACCATTCGTCTCGAACAATTGACAACGACGGACATTATGTTTGGTAACAATTGCGTTGGTAGTTCTTACGATCGATAGAGATTATGATAAGCATGATTTGTCCTTGAATTTTTATAACGCAGCATTCAGCTGATAAGCACGCTCGGCTGGCCGGCTACGTTACCAATTTAGAATCAGCCTGTACGTGTATCTTAGAAAGCATGTATAGCCGATGCTAATTAGAATAAGAGTGGCCGTACCAGTTTTTACAACCAGCTCATACGCTATATTATAGGATATGATGCCAATTATCTTACTATTTTCAAACCTTTCAACGGAAACTTTTTAAAAGTTAATTTTTTAAATGTATCTCTTGTTTAATCCGCTTTCCGAATTACCGTAAAGTCTTTGACTTATCATAAAAGCCACATGTTGGTCTACATTAAATGAATAAAATTGAAGTGTCTGTCTGTGAAATAACTGTCTGTCATTAAACATTATCCAAACAGATGTTTTCACAATTTTGTCTGTCCATCTGTTTGAACGGGCTGATCCGATTTTGAAAAAGAGTATCGAGTAATTAATTAGGCTTACTTTTACATATTCCAGAAATATTTACAGTTTCCGCGCACAAAAATTGTTGATATTAGATATAAGACACTAAAAAATAATTATAGGTGCTATGTATGGGACATTTTACAGTGCCTAATTGGCACAGTAGCTTGCATTCCAGAGACTGACATAGGCTCCTTTTTAACCCGAGAAATCACACAGTTCCCACGGGATTTGAAAAAATCTAAATCCACGCGAACGAAGGAGCTAGTCGATTACGGTTATCCGCGGGTTCCGCCCGTAGTTATCGGAGGAGATTCGGTCGAATAGTATTTTGGGCGCGTTACGCAACCGAGAAAAGTCGGTCACCTCTGTTGTAGCAACCACTCGAGGCTGGGGGCCTGCTGTAATAGAACCGCCGGTAATTTATGGGCGTTCGATTGGTTCGGCGCGACCTTGGCGTGGTTTGTACGGAAGTTCATGGACGTGCGTGTGTTTAAAAAACTATTACCCCGACGCGGCGCCACACATGGCACAAACATTTGAACACTTGTTTGAACAAAAGAAGTATTTGTTCAAAGAAGACACATTTGCACTTTGCCATTCGGTACATAAGTCTATATGGCCAGGAAGCAAACCTGTGTTCAAATGTTTGTCTCTGTGTGGCGCCGGAGTAAAACTATAAGGGACCTTTCAGACAGACCGGCGCGGAGAGCGTCGGAGAGCATTTTTTTTTTCACACAGACCGGCCGTTCAAATTTGCTCTGCTCTCCGCGCCGGTCTGTGTGAACGGACACGCGGATGCGCTCGGAGCCGAGCGTACGCTCTTGGGCCGGACGGCAGAGCATATTCGGCCTACGGTCGGCTGTGCGAGCATGAAAGAGCACGCGAACGGAGCCGGTCGGATGCTCGAGCGCGAAAGGGCACGGGCATGGAGCAGCCGACCGGCTCGACGAGTAGCCGACCGGCTGCTCTCATATATTTCACACAGAGCGTATTGGGAGCATGCTCGAGCATCCTCTTATCATAAAAGAGTTAACATGTAAAAATAAAGCCTATTTCAATGTTTTAAGATTCTATTTTAAATGCGATTAAAATTTGCTCTGCTCTCCTCGCCGGTCTGTCTGAAAGGTCCCTTATAGGTACCTACCTATTCTTTTCGGGGCTTAAACGGAAGAATCGGTTGTGGGGAGACTGGAAAAATGCGTTGTATTCTTGAGTGGTCTTTTTTGGTAGTAACGATAGATTTGGTAGTGACGCAATAGCCAATATTAACTTACATGTACCTAAGTGTTAACGAGTAAGGCACCTATGGGGCTCGCATGCCTACGTATAGTCTATATCGGGACTATTTTAATTGCGCATGTATTGTCTAAGGTTGAACATAATATTATGTGTGTTTGAACTTTGACTAATTTTTTTTTTTTTGTTAAATCACACTCATTTGGATGACTGCTTTTGAAAACTATGAGTGTGGTACAGTAGGTATATTTTAAGGTTTGGGAGATACTTCACAGAGTGCTTGCTCCATTACATTGGCCACATTTAGAATGATCAGCCTGTTTAACAAGAGATAAAGTTAGTAAACTAAAACCCGACTACCTACTCACAATAATAATAATTATAAGTAAAAATAATAATAAGTAGGTTATTTAGTGTGCAGAAAAACGTGTATTCAACTGCGTACTAATAGACGAAAGCGCGGGGCAAGCAGCTAGTGGCGCCATCTGTTATGTCTATCTGAAACTAAGCCGCGCCAACGTTACTTCTCGATTCTTTTTTTGCATATAAAATGTGGCCTATGTCACCCGGACTATAACAACGAATCAATTGACACCTCATTCATCAAAACCGGCTCAGTAGTTTAGGCGCTACGGTGGAACAAAAAATCGGATACAAACATACATATACATACATACATACAATACATACACACATAGACTGCTAAAATCATAACCCTTTCTTTTGGCTGCCGTAGTCGGGTAAAATGTATCAGACGGAACCAGTATTTAGTAGCATTGGATCGCCTCTGTGGCCGTGTGCACTGAACCGTTTTGCAGAAGTACCCTACAGTTTTAGTGTTTTTCCTTGATTATGTTTTTTGTTAAGTATATTCGGTAAGATGTTGCTCGTTATGTGTCGTTCTGTTTACTTGTGTCTTTGTTATAATATTCGTAAGTTTTAGAGGAATATGCAGCACCTAGACACGCAGCCGACAAGGCTTAAGGATGCTAAGAATCCATGTGAATATGTAGTGTACATAAATAAATTAAAATTCAATTAAAATTATTATTTACGTATTACTTTCGTCTATGGAAAGGTAAGTTCTAGATCTGGCATTAAATGTCTCTTATGTACCTACTCAGAGAAAAGTAAATCTGTAATACGAGTGAATAAAGTATTAGAAATGGGCCTATAAAAGGCAGCTATGATGTATTATTTCTTTTCACGTCCTATGATATTTTTTAACAATTTATGTATAGAGTGATTGATGACCTCCTCGTACTTTTGGTATCCTACCTATTATAGAGATTTTACGTCGCAAAAAGTACCAAATAAGATTGAGAGCGTTAAGAAAAATATTTCTTTTCTAGCGGTTCTCATACAAACGAAGTTGAATGTTGCGAAAAAGTAAAAACCAAAAACACATAATATTAGTTTCATTTCATTGACTTCGTTTCTATGGACCGCGCTTGAGAGCTCTCGATGGTAACTTCTTTTTAGTTTGGTACATAATTAATGAACGAGCTACTTAGGATGTCCAATCAAATTATACATTATGTAACACGATACACGACATTGCTAAAATCAACCGCGAAATAAGTACGTATAAAATGTTCATTGTTATCATTTTATTTGAGTTTTTACGGATACGGCGAGATCAAGGTGAATTCGTATATTATCTGGTTGCTGTGGCGCATTATCATTCTCGCATGTATATTGTATACTTAAAGACTTTTTCGCGATAAGACAATACGAATTTATGTTAGTGTAACACATCGTAATATTTGTTATCAGCATTGATAGGTGATTCACGAAGGCCACGCGGAGGCCTTTCGATCTTTTCAATTATCTGAAATAGCTTCTGTGGACCGTGTAAAAGACGTAGTTACATGTTTTTTTTTTTTTTTCAATTTGTATCAAAATCGACGATAGTATACATCGGCGACATCAACCCGGTGTCCTAGGACCTAGGTGAATGATAAAATCTATCTACAACTTTTGTCTTTGTCACTTGACATTAAGTAAGTAATATCAGAAGGTGGTGAAACCGGCCCTTAGTGTAAAATTAATGTTGAAACCTTTAAGGTTCGCTTCCTATCTAAGTCGAGACTCGAGACGCTCGCTGCCTCATCTGAGTCGAGTTTTTTACCACCCACAAAGGAGCCTCGAACCGTGCGTTTATTCTAGACAAATGAACAGACCTATGCGTTTGAGCAGCCTCAGTTTGCCTCAACTCGAGGCAGCTCAGTCGGATACGAGATTTTATATTAGTCGGATACGAAATTTTATATTAGATATATGTACTTAATTAACAAATGATGATGCCGCTTGTATCAAGAGGCACCTTGCGACTCATCCGATGTCGTTGGACCACCTATTGGGGGTCTGCCAACACTGCACTTTCCGGTGAGAGGTCGCCATTCTAACATCTTTGGACCCCCAACGTTTATTCGTGAGTAAGTTACGCCTTTATCGCATTTTTCCTCGACAATATTATGCGAGCAACTCAAAAACTGCTGTGCAAATATCTAGACCGTTTTCCAATCGATACCAAAGATTTTATCTGTCGATGTAAAACGCCGGTCATACTCTATAAACTAGCGACAGGAATTTCTAGCTACAATCGCATATTGACCCAGTATTTCGAATAACTCGAACGCGAATCTAGTTATCTACTGTGTAATGAACTAATAACTACTCAGTTTCGAATATTTTAGCGATAAAGTACCAAGGCCATTTCTACTAAGCAACTACTATGTTGTATCGTAAAAAAATCAAAGGATCGTGTAGGTTTAAGCGCAGTATAATTTTGGGGCAAGGGTGGATACAGATAATACATAATTTAGAGCACAAGACATTTTCGTCAGCGTAAGTCTGTCATTTCGCCTATCCAATAAACATCTTGACATTTCTATAGTGTTTTGCCAGTGTTGAATCGTCCTTTGGACGATGGGTTCTGCATCAATCAAATCCACCAATCATGATTGATGTAGATACAGTATATGTACCAGATTTCTGTCAGTCAGTCACGCTGTGGTATATACTTAACTGATAGCAAAACCGTCTGGTTTCAAAATTCTAATGGACGATTTACTCGGATGATATCGCATTAATCGATGAAAAAAATAATAATGTGACCGTTCTATTGTTTTATTCATATGTAAAAAAAATACATATCCAGAGTAAATGTAATAAAAACAGACGAGGCGTAGTGTATGTACACTTATCAGTACCTAGGGCATAACGCAAATTAAAGGTTTCGTGCGGGAACCGTAAATCATGTGAAAACCCCGACAACGATTTGTTATACTAAGTTTAGATTATATTTGCAGATATTGTGTAACACGTCATGCTTTTATGTCAGGGTTGCCACACGTCCAGGAAAAGCGGGACATATGAATGTTCACCCAACAAATCGGGACGAGTGGATTATTTTCATGGCCGTTTTTTTTTTATTTATTCATAATAATTATACAAAAAAGTTCTTGATTTTTAACAAATTGTCCGGTGGGCCAGTTTTTTAGAGCTAACATTTGTCTAAGAATATAAATTAACAAGCATGAGTTAGTCAGTTAGGGAGTCCCTAAGTTAGTGTACGTGCTATTTGAAGTTTATTCATGGCTAAGGGTCCCTTTTTTACCCGACTACGGCAAAGCCAAAAGATGGGTTATGATTTTAGCAGTCTATGTATGTATGTGGCCGGTTTTAGTATGAGATTCTGTGTGTACCATCGTAGCGCCTAAACTACTGGGCCGATTTTGATGAATGAGGTGTAAATTATTCTTTGTTATGGTCCGTGTGACATAGGCTACATTTTATATACGAAAAAAATCGAGAAGCGACGTGCGAGCGGCAATAGTTTACTATTATTTAGTTTCGGATAGACATAACAGATGGCGCCACTAGCTATTTGCCCCGCGATTTCGGGTTTCGCTTGCGTAGTCGGGTTTTAGTTTACGAACTTTATACTTGTTAACATGGACAAATACATGGTTATAGAAGTTCTACTTATTCTACTTACTAGTTGAGCAATGTTTAGGTGTGTAAGTTTTAGAGTCAGTATGTAGGTACTTTAGAATATGTGGTAATCGGTATATGATCTTAATAGACCAACGTATGAATGTGACAGGCGACCGGTAACCGAGGTAAGGTTAGGTTCGGCTAAGTAAAACAATATTTAGGTCGCTTGAAATACCTAATGTGACCGTTCAAATTGCTTTAACTACGCACTCGAGGACATTTACTACGGTACGGTTTAACAACTGTGATAAAACACAAAGTCGCGAATAAAACAGTAGAACAAAACCTAAGTACGGTAACCTAAGTAGGTACATCGACAATATTCACAAGTGCAAGAGTGATCTGTAAATCTATCTTGAGACTCATGCTCATAACAACGGACGCCACCATGACGCGTCAAAAAATCACATCTGCGAAGGTACATCGTTGTAACTTAATTTTTTATTCTTATATATAAAAGTGTTCGACTTGTAAGTATTAAGTAACAGTTTTGTCTACTCAAAAAAATTAAAGTTCATTCACTCAAGTCATAAAATATTAATTGTATGTGGGTAGCTGCAATGAATTTAATTGCCCTACAAACTTTATAATCTGTGGCGGCCAGAGACTAAAGAACCAGCACTGGATAGGATCAGCTGTGCTGTGAAATAACCGTTACAAAAACTGACGTTTTTAATTCAATATTGCGTATTGGAATGTAAGTGGTGGTCTGGCTGGAAATCTGTTTGGGGCGACGAAACCGGATCTTTTGGCACGAATCGCCTTAAACGGACTCACAATGTCCATGCACCCAGGTCCCAAGCCCTACTTACTTTAAGTACCTCAAATGTCATAAATCATACACCCAGAGATGGTGGTCGTTTGGTCTTTACGAGTACCGCACCGAATTACCAATCTTTTTATGCAAAAAACAAATTACTTTAACACACTACTTTATTGGTATATTCAATTATTCATGAAGTGTAAATTAAAAAAAAATTAGAATCATTAAAAAGTGGGCACATAATTTTTTTCCAATCCAGTGTACATGTCGTTCTTTAATGTGTCCAATTTTCGCTAACTCGATATCGGTAATCCGGCACAGCTTCGTCGAACCATGAATCTTAATTTTTTTTACTAAATAAAAACTAAATTCCAGAAAAACTGGCCTAGCGTCGTTCTTCGATGTGCCCTACATGTGCCCACTTTGTAACTATATGCTAACTCGCTATCAATATTCTGGCATAGCAACGCCGATCATAAAAGCCAGTCCTTATCTTTTTTTAGGTAATTTTTATCGTAACAAAAATGTAAGATTAATGTAAGTAAATGTATTAGCTGCTTGTTTAATGTCAAGTTCTTAGACATAGTTGTAGTAATGTCTACTCACATAAAACTCTTTTTAAACTAAACGCCTGCTCTTAGAGTATAACGTTTCGCGAATACAATCTACCCAGATAATAAGCGGGTCAAAAGCACCTAGCTGCCTTCACTAAACTATAACGCTTATCAGTTCCAGAGTTTATTAGGTTACCCGCGTTTATAATAACATGCGTCGAACTGCGCGAGCTTGCGAAAATACCCACACGTTTTACGACTTAAAATAAAAAAGGGACATAAACACGCGTTCAAAGGAAAACCCGTAGCGTATTTTCTATTCGTATTTGTTAATAAAATTGATTTATCTACTGTTCGGTATGCACTACTTGCGTTCGCAACTAGGTAAATAGGACGCTCTTTATATTATTTGTAAAAAAAATTGTCGCTAGCTCTTGGACTTTTATTTTAGCTTGTGGCCGGCCCCATACAAACGAAGGTTGATTAGTCAATATCCAATCAAACTCAATGAGATTTTGTAGAAACAATCAAACAGATTGTCTGTAGCTTGTCAGTCAGATTCCCGAAAAATTATATTTAACTTTGAAACTACATATTTTTAAGGAATTAACAAACCACAGACACAGATACCTACGTATTGCTTTTTAGAAGATTGCAAGCGTTTACAAAATTGGATTGAGTTTGATTGGTTAATAATATTCAAATGAGAATCAAATTTTGTATTGTTTGTATAGGGCGCATTAGACATAATCTCGTTTTAATGGATGTATGCACTCGTACAGCAAAGATACAGCCGTCTATCAAATTGTCATCCGGCCGGACTAGACACCGGAGTGCCGCGGTCGGAAACCGGTCCGGCGAGCTCCGAGCCACTTCAATGAGATTCCTTTTCATTCCGTTGCGTTGCATTCTTATACGAATAACGGAATAGACGAGCCGAGACACGCCAAGAACGCGATTCTCTCGATTTATATATTTATAACGTGTGCAATTAGTTTGGGAATCGATTAGTTTTAAGCGCGAAAAAATCGATTTTGATGTACACCGACGATCGAATGTATGTATTTGTTTCAAAAGAGAAATCGATCATTGTATTTCTCGTGCACTTTATTTTTATAAACAAAAATGTTAGTTTTGAATTTTTGGATACACCGTGGCAGGGTTATACGCTCAATAAAAAAAATTGGGGCTATGATAGTGATCATTAATCTACATACTTATGTTGTTTTTTTTTAAACTTACTGTGGGAAAGGCAGCGATCCAAGATCATAAAGCCCAATCAGTTGTTGTAACTTGTAAATTGATTTCACATGTAAATATTTGATTGATTGCGCAGGCGTAGTTTTTAATGACTCTTTTCCCAAAGATTCATAGGAATGTTACTTTTGCGGTCGCACTTCCGATTTATTTATATACCTATATTGTTGTTGCTTTTTTTTCTGCGTAATGATGTCAAGATTTCTTGTGCAAATACCATTCAGCTTGTAAGTGATTCGCGGATTCATTAATAACAAATACACAAACTAACCGTGACCTTAGCAAATAGAAGCTATCGGTGAAGTATATTATAGTAAGTACCGATTATTTATAGTGCTGGTAATGAGCAGAACACAATGTAGTTTTAATGTTGCTTGTAATATCTGTGCGATACCATTCGAGGTCGAACTAAATATACGTATCGGTATAGTAGGTGTAGTAAAATGAAGCGCAAATTATGGAGGGTACCTATGTTTACTACGTATTTCTAAGGCCTACCATTCACGGGCGCACCAATCCGCGAGATTTGTCGCTGGCGACAAGTCCGCAGACCAATTTTCGTGTAAATGGGTCAGGGTTCGCGGTAAGATGTGAGGCTCGCGGATTGGTCCGCGGCAACGCTAGCGGCGATCCCGACAAATCTATACTCTGATTTCTAATTCCGTGGAATTCTGTCGTTTCGTAATGTTACCAGAGATAAAACAATTCCCACAAAAAAGATAAAAAATTCAAAACTTATGCAAATACAAATCAACTGCCGCATGACATATGACAAATGCCTGACAGACACTTCATGGTGATAATGTCATTCGACATCCATTTTGAATACATTTTTTCAATGTGCTTCTTTTGTTTTCTATTGCTGTTAGTGTGCACTTTCTAGTTTCCACTCTTAGCGATTTCTATTTTAGGGCGAAACGACTAATATTATTACGCGGCTTAGGGCTTTATATTTTGACAGGGAATTAAAGTAGTTTGGGGTAAAATCGTACTTCGTAGATGTTAACCCTGTTTTCCATACAAATATCTCATCTGTAAATGACAATTACAGCTGTCAGAATTCCACCGAATTAAAAATTAGAGTATATAATATGTGTATGGGCGCGCGATAGATTTGTCTGCGAACTCGCGGCCCGGCGCACACTGAATAATTAACTTTACGACTATTGACATACGGTCGCGTGGTACGGTATGCGCGCGGTGTTAGCAAACAGCAGAGACACGTGCGAGGCTCGCCAATTACACAAGCGCAAACGCGCTCGCTTAGTGTGTGGGCGATGACGGATTTGTCGATGGATTGGTACGGCTCACGGTTCGTCTAATGAATGACGGGCTTAATACGATACATGGCTTTTAAAAAAAAATTCTACGAAAATTTGAGAAAAGAAAAATTAAAACACTAATCCAAAGCAAATCTACTCATTTTAAGAGCGATGTAATGATTTTTCTAATTCCAAACAACACGTACATAAGTAGGTATTTAAAAGTCTAATCAGAATTGATTTTTTGAAGCGGTCATTCAAGCGTTAATAAAATAATAGCTCAATGGAGAAATTTAAGACTTTCTAATTATAGTGTCTTTACTAAACTTTTTAGTCTAAAACTGACTACTTTTAAAATAGCATCACTAAATAAAGCTAAATAGCGTTTTCACAAAAAATAAGGAAAATATAAAAATATACTCGGAGATAGCTATCTTATTTCATATTTTCCTTATTTTTAATGAGTTACATATCCGTAATGGCAATCTTAATAAAGCTCTGTGTTTTATTTGTACAGTGGCAAACCTAACCCCGCCCGATAAAAGAACTTCAAGTCTGACGATTAACCTGACCATCACAAATAGTCACCTACTTCTGTATTTAAATTAAGTAAAGTGGCAACCCTAACAGTATCTGTCGTTCGAATTCCAATTCCAACTCAAAGACGGAATTAAAATTACTATTACCGTATAATAGCAGCCCTAGCTATAACATTGCCAGATAAAAGTCAAGTCGACCTGCAAGGCGATTCAGAACAGTTCGATTACAGTTCGGTTCGGTTTCGGTTTCGATACGATACGGTTGTCGATACGGTTATTCTGAATTGAAAATACATCTTATTGTACGATAACTTACCGAATCGATCGATAATTACGTTATCGAAGTTTTCTGAATCGCCCTGCTGACCATCTTAAATAGCCAACTATTTCTGTATTTAAATTTATTTGTGGCAACCCTAAGGAATCCGATTTCTAATCCCCACTCGAAGACTGAATTAAACTTGTTACAGAGGCAGCCTTAACTACAGATATAACCCCGCCAGATAAAACAACGCCAAGTCTACCTGTCCATCTAAAATAATTAAATAATACTTTGTATTTAAATTTTTTAAAGTGACAACCCTAAGAATCCGTCGTTCGATTTCTAATCCCCACTCGAAGAACGAATCAAACTTATAGATATGAACTCCCAGTGCGCGCTTTATCATTTTTATTGGGCGGCCAGACTGGGAGGATGTTAACCTTAACCCGGGGCTCGAGCAATGTCGGGACGATCGGGACGTCCCGGTCGAAGTTCCAGCGACCTCTGGAGTCCCGACATCCCGGGTAAAGCTGGTTTCGACGTAACGACTAATTGGATGTCTTCATTTCGGAGCCTATGTGGTTAGATTGTCTAACTTTTTTCGATGTAGACGAATGTTAACGACACAAACGTTTATTTAGAAATAAATAGTTTACGAATAGTATTTAGCATTTTTAGTCTTCACTAGCAGATGCTCGCGACTTCGTTCACGTGGACTTAGATTTTTTTTATATCCCTAGAAAATTCTACAGAAGTTATAACCTAGGTAATTCGTAGAATCTTTTAGCTGTCTCTAACAGTTGCGTAAAAATCGGTTCAGCAGTTCCTTCACAAACAGACAGGCAAAATTTTTATATAGGTTTGCGTTATGATATCGAATAAGAGGCAGTTATTTCGAAATCAACAGTCAAGGGAACTTTAATTTTATTTATTTGTATAAAATCGTACAAACCAAGACAAATAAATTGCACCCACGTTGACTTTTTGGAATTTCGTTTAAGTAATTATAAGAAGCTTTCGAGTGAACTGTAATGTAAAAACCCACTGCTAGATGTTGTCAGTCACTCGGATCATCCAAAATGTGAAAACTTGATAAGAATTTCATACCTCTAGTAGAGTACCATAACATTATAGTAGTAGTAGTGCTTTGAAATAACCAAAGGGGTGTAGGTAGGTTAATTACTACGTTGGCAATTTTGATTGTTAACCTATGAATAATGAACATAATATGTTCTCTCGTAGACATCGTAATGGCATAAATGTAATTTGTGTAACATTATAAATTAAATCTAATAGTGGCAATTAAACTTGGATAAAGTAAACTGCTTTATTTTTGGTGTTAATTATTATTATACTATTAGATAATGCATATCACAAGTGTATCCTTAACTTTAATGACTTTAGCCTTACTTTCGATAGCACTAGGGTCCCTATAAGCTTTGAATTGAAACCGCTTATCGCGCACACAGATAAGGATGTCATTTGTCCATCGTGTATCGGGATAGTTTAAATTCCACGATATGTCATGTCAATCTCAAGAACAGGAACATTAAGGCTGAGACGTTCAAGGTCGCAGGCTAAGGTTCCGGAAGCGGGTGCGTCTAGACGAAGGGGAGGGGGAGGGGGCCGCGCGGTCGATACGCAGTTTCCCGCGCTCTCGCCGCGGCGCCTGCGTCCTGTGAGGGGCTCCATCTTGTTCTTCAATCCCCAATTATTTTAGTTACTACGGACCCGCAAACTCATTTACGATACGTTCCGTGCTTTTCACGTAACTACGATCGCTCAATGCAACTTTGTTAATTTTTTTAAATAAAGTAAGGATGTAGACGTATTTAAATTAAATTTATAAAGCAATATTTAGCAATATTATGTTTGTTGCTAAAGATATAGGTACTTCTAGGTTATCTACATTATTCAATCCAATGTCAATAGATTTGGATCCTCAGTAAACCGGCGCGTCCGTGAAACGTCCCCTAAATTTGAATTTTAAATCTGACAGACATCGGTTCAAAATATTTAAATGGTCGATTTATTATATCAATTTGGTGTCACGATCGCGTTTTTGATACGAGGTAGGTACCAACCTACCTACACTTTAAACGCTATTAAACATTGCATAACCGGATTTCGATAACCATAAGTCCTCTATGCAATTTATAGCATAAAATATTTCAATAATAATTAACATAAATTAGTGACTTAGTTACTGTAAACCTGTCAATAAAATAATTACATCAGATAAATTCAGTAACATATTGTCGTATTATCACTGAAACATTATAGTGGTGCCACCGATGCGCCTCTAGATAAAGTGAAAGTTGTTTATTTGTAAACGCTTTTTATAGGCCAGTAAGGATGCGTTGGCGGGAATTAATGCAGACAATCGTTTCGATCTCTAGTATCATTTGACTTCAAGTAGTTTTTTATAGAAAACTTTGAGAGCGCGGACGTTTCAACGGAGACTGAAAAAGCCTTACGTCTAAAAAAAGGTGTGTTTAGTTTGTACACGCATAAAAAGTTATATTTCTTTGCATGCAAATAGTTAATTACAATCAGACACTAGATGGCGCTACAGACACTCATGCGAAGTTCGGCCAGTTTGCGAAGCGTCTGACAGTCGTGAGGTTCACGAGCAACTTCAACATGTCATTTTTCGTGTCATAAAAATTCACTCTGATCATTTTTCATAACTCGCCTAAAGAAGTACAACTTCAAAAATACAAAGTGCAGCACTAACCTGATTCACAGGAGTCGGAAGGTGTCTGGACGCCGAGATAGTCGATATGCTGTCGGGCGAGCGTGTAGGAGTGGTCAGCTGCCACCGCTGCAGAGTCCCTCAGGAGTCTTAAAGCCGTTCCAGCCACGTCCACAGCGTGTCTGAACTGCGGTGGCTCATCACCGTCCAACGACGGCGGAGTGTCAGGTCGAGGCGGCGAAGCGTCCCGCCGCAGTAAACTTTGTCCAGGAGTTGTCGTAATCAAATCCGATGGTACGAACGTATTGGTGGGATGCACCGAGTCTATACACGAACCGGCCCACATGCAGTCGTGGTGCACTATGTTGTCTTTGTGCAACTCCTCAGGTGTTTCAGTAATCCTCCAATCGACGTCGCTGTCTTGTAATATATTCGTCAAGTTTGTCGGAGATAACAAGTCCAGCCGCTCGGTCTCGTACTGCACTTGAGTCCAGAACTCGGATGTCTGTGTCAATTCCATCGACTCCTCGTCCAACGTCTCCCAAATGTCGAACTGGAGTATGTGGGCGTCTATTGGCGGAGACATAATGTTTTTTTTTCTATAATAACTAAAGCCTAACTAGTTTTAAAGCTAAGACGAAGTCGTCGATATCACAGGGCCCCTTATCACAGGGACGATGCGCGCGATGGGATCCCACGCACACCGTCTGAAACAAAAGAAAGGATTGTTCTTTATAAACTAATCATAACAGCCCCAAACTAAATTTCGAAGTTTAAAAAATCAACAATTTTTTACCTAATGTCGCACCAAGTCAACAAACTAAACTAATCACTGTCGCCGCGGTAAATGTTGAAATAAAAAACAATTCTTTGAATGTTTTGCGTAATATATTATAAATAAACACAAGGGGTGTTGACCCCTTGTATTTACAAACAAATCCCGCGTCTATACTGCAAGACAGTTCACTATCAACTGTCCTGAATGAAGCCCGAAAGTAGACTGAAGTCTGGATTCGCATACAAACTCTTTTAAAGGGTACACGAACACGGTACACCGGCCTTGGGGGCATATCCCAGTTCATACAATTTTATTAGTCATTGTGCGCCACCCCTAATTTTTTCTATTTTCTACCTGGTTTAAGCTGGTAGGAATATTCCACGAATTGGGTAAAATCAGGTAGAAGTAGATACAGCTAAAATATTAACTTTGTTTACAAGCCCGCATTGGCGCGAATTTCTGTTTACTAATAAAACGTTTACAACTTACGTTTTCCCGCTATTTTCCGTTTTCCTTAGTTCTCGTAAATACATAATATTAATTAATTAGTACGTCGTATTACACGCGTTTTGCATTGAATAACAAATCGTTTGTAGGTATAGAACTTTGTTTTAACTTATCAAGATATAAACAAGTAGGTAATATGTAATATTCAATTTGGTATGAAATTCTACGAATTATTAACGAACTACCAATACCTAAATTAACTGTACGTTTGAGAACATTACATTAAATAATTTCGAATTGAATAACTATCTACTTACTTACTCAAAAATTAACTTGATTTTTGACTTAGTTTGGGAATAGAAACTTACTTAAGTTGAATTTATATATTGTTACCGAAAAACAATTTTTTTTATTAATTAAACAAAACAGTTTTTTTAACACAATCAAAAAAAATTACAACATAAAAAGATTTTAAATATTTAAAGTTAAAATACTTAATAACAATTTCAAAGTTTGAACTAATTTCTGAATAAATACGAAATAATATATTTTATATAATTTTCTGTTGTGAGTGAACTAGGTAACATTTTAAAATTATGTATTTCTAAATACTTTGTGAAAACGTATAAACATTATTAAAAAAGTTGAAGAATTTCCCGCCATGTTTCACAATTTTGCACTATAATTTTTTATTAAATAAATAAAAATAATTTATTTATTTACTCTATTTGACATTCAAATTTCATAACCAAAAATGTGTGCAATTTGTATGCACTACAGTGTACAGTATGTCACCATCACCAATAAATAAAAAAAATATTATTGACAAAAACTACCTACTTATAAAGACATTTCACCATTATTATGTTAAATTGTGCAATATTTACAATTTTATCAATTTAACTAAAATAATTATTATTTCAAACCCTAAATCGCGTAAAACTTCAAAGTTATGCTTAGAATTAAGTTTAGGAGTTTGTTTTAATCTTTTAAAGTAAGCACGATATTAATGTTTTATTCGAAATATACTTAATTTCTGGAATTAGGTAGGTACCCATAGCGAAATAATTGAATTCTTCAGACAATAATGCAAAGAATTCGGGATGCCGGCATTTCGCGGAATCGTCCACAAAACCGCTTCGCGGCCGGCAACGCCCCGCCACTCATTATAAATATAATTGTACTCAAATACACTCAAATATCAGCAAAACCTTCAATTCAACTTAACTACATACCCTCATCTCTAGATTCACACTTGTAAAAACAGACAACGTTATCAACTTATCACTCACCGAAAAGTTTGTGCAAATTGCGATCCGGCCACAGCCGGCGAATTACACAATTTTGCACAAGATTCTTCAGAATCTTCGACAAAGTTTTTTTCGTACACACTGCGTAACACTCACTGAGAATATGCGGTTGGTTATACGGTGTAAATTAAATACGGTACTTCTTCCGAGACCTCCGATTGAGTTTGTCAAACACTGAAACATTATTCGGGTGCCGGCCGGGTCTAAGGAGAGCCGCGCGTGCTTTTCGTGTGGCGCCGTGGACACGACTGACTACTTGGCGAGGCGCGAGGCGGCGAGCGAGTAGCGGTCGCGCTCGCGAATCGCGCTCGGCGGCGCTCGGGCGCTGGAGGTGAGGATTAAACGTTATAACTTTCAATTTAACGCGTTATTTTTTTTTAATTTTTAACGTTGTTAATAAATATTGAGATGATCGTTAAAATTATAACAACATCAACAGTCACTCACTAACTAGGTACTAAAGCCAAATGTTTATTTTAATGCTCTCAAATAGCCTCTTGTGAATAAGGTGTCCGGCGTTCTGCGGAGCGGCGGGGCCGAGGGGTCCGAGAAGGAAACCAGCGCAGCGGCCGCGGCATTTCGACACAGACAGTATGGATGTGTGCTGTGTGAAGTTGGTTGTACGGACGCGGGATCAGTGTGACCACATTTAAATTGGTCAATCTACTTCTGTAGCTTAAAAAAGCTACCGAAATATACCACAGTCTTGGTAAAAACTACCACAAATCTACCTCACTAATATGATAAAATAGAGATGAAATAAAACTATATTTCATTACAGTCTGGCCAACGAAAGTAGAAAATCATAAAATGCCGATAATTTTAAATGGCAGCACCAATTTTATGTCAAACTTCTGATAACTGTCACTCATTACTGTCAGATGTGTGACTGTCAATTGTTATTATTATTTTACGTAGGTAAGTACCTACATACCTTAGGTAGTTAGGTGTTCCAGAAGTTACTTTGAAGTTTTCTTGGTGTTTAGCTGAATTTTCATGTTCCTTAAGAGACGCTATCCGTGGAAGAATATTGCAATTGCAGGCTTTGCAAAAGGCGTTGTCTCCTTCCGATGATTTAGTCAACCACTTTGAAAATAAAGGGGTTTGCTCCCACTACGTACGATATTGCCTTCTGCAGGGGCGTAGCTACCACCGTATCTGCCGTATCAATTACACGGAGCCCCCAAGCCACGGGGGCCCCCGATGTGCGTCATTATTGTCCATAGAGGCAGAATCTTTAGAAAAACTAAAGTCATCATCAGCTATTTACCAAACCCCCCAAACAAATTTTTATACGGGGCCCCCATCAAGGTACGCTACGCCACTGGCCTTCTGTATTTTCTTTTCATGGGAATAAATTAAATTACAAAACAAAGAAATCTCTCTCGATATGTGCTCTTCAGCTCATAATATATTCGTAATCTCGTGTTAAGTCGTATATCGTATATAGTCGCAAACGGGCAAAGAAGATAAACAAAACAAGACTAGTTATGGCCTGTTATGGACGGGGAAACCCCGCCCCGAAAATCTTACTAAACAGAAGGTTTCCATATACCTACTTGATCCAAAATCTACCAAATGTACCGGGAAAAAAATAAAAAATGTGTAATTATACCATAATCTACCCAACAATTTTTAACTACCACAGCAAGCCTTAAATCTACCAAAAAAGTAGAAATCTACCACATGTGGTCACGCTGCGCGGGATGGTGCCGTGGAAAATCGAGCTAGCTAGAGTAGGTAGCTTCGGGTTTGGCTTCGCAGTTCGCTTCACTCGGCCGGCGGCCCTCTTCGTGGTAGAGTGTTTGTCGCTTTATTTTTTTCCAGTTGCCGATATTGAAGCCAGTCGGTCGACATTCCTAAGTCGGAGGCTTTATGGCGCGAAGCGAAAATACCTGAGTTTTCTGATGAATTGGCGCGTAGGTATTATTTATTGAAAACAATTAAATCTAGGTAGGGACCTACCTATCTAAAAATAGGCGCATAGATACCTACCTATTTTCAGCAAATACAGAACTATATGACTATACCACGTAGGAAGGTAGGTAGGTACTACAAAGGTAGGTAAGTGTAATTCATAATTCATTTATTTATTGCAAAATGTACATATACCTCATTACAAAGTCACTATTTTCGTTTGATCTATTAATTGTAATATTAATTGATCACCAAGTTCAGCTCGGCATGTGGATAATCAAACTGTTCAGCTCATTCGCCAATCGCCGCCAAAAAACTGAAAAATTTTAAGTGACACTGACAGATTTACTAAGACTCCGCTGTCCGTCTGTTTGTCTGTCTGTCTGTCCGTCCGTCTGTCACCAGGCTCCTCATGAACTGTGATAGCTAGACAGACACTAGACAGATGATGTATTTCTGTTACTGATATAACAACAAATACTAAAAAACTGAATAAGATAAATACCTAAGTAGGTACCTACTTATTTAAGACCATACAACAAACGTGATTTTTTTGCTCGTTTTTGCTCGATATTGATATCGGCAACAGGTAGACTCTTGAAATATTCACAGAATATTAAGTTAGGTACCTATGTACATATATTGAAAGGTATATTGTATATTCACTTTAAAAATAAATAATTAAATTATAATAAAATAAATATTTAAGGGGGGCTTCCAATTCCCATACAACAGACATGATTTTTTGCCGTTTTTAGGGTTCCGTAGTAAACAAGGAACCCTTATAGTTTCGCCATGTCCGTCCGTCTGTCCGTCCGTCCTTGGTTAATCTCAGAGACTATTAGTGCTAGAAATCCGTAATTTGGCATGAGTATAAATATTAATCACGCCGACAAAGTGGTGAAATAAAATTTTGATAAATACTTTTTTTTTTAGGGTAGCTCCCCTACATGTAAAGTGGGGATGAATATTTTTTTTCTCGTCTACCCCATAGTGTGGGCTATCGTTGAATAGGTCTTTTAAAAATACTGTGGGTGTGGGAACATCATTTTTCGATTTCTAGATCCGTTTGTAAAATATGATGTTTTAAAGTGCAAATTTTTATTAGAGTCAAGTGTCCCCCCCTTCTATCAGCCAAATGGCAGTATATAGGAACTTGAAAAAATTCACAGCAGTAGGGTATATAATCAATTTTAAAGGAAAACTATCACGGCTAAGTAGGGTTCACAGGTTAATGAGTTACATATATCTGTTTTTCGAGGATTGTGACTACGGAACCCTACACTGCGCGTGGCCCGCCACGCACTTGGCCGGTTTTTATTTACTTAAGGTGCGTTAGGGTAAGATCGGAGGTGGGTTAAGACCGTATGACTCAAATTTCAGACGAATTAGGGCACATTTTTAAATGCGGGCAATATTGTGTATTAGGCCATTTAATTGGGCCCCGGCCCGTGGTTCCCGCAAATCGCTCCATCAAGTCGGACGTGTGCTATGCGCCATTAAACAAAACAAGGTAATTTTCGTAATTTTTTCGTCAATCCGGTCTTCAACTTTTATTTTTATCTGTCTTTTTTAGCGAAGATATAGCTTTTTTTGTAATTATTTTGCCTGGATAGTTAGTTTTATGATGCCACAAAGAGATTAATTTGATCCAAATAGAGCTAACATTGATATTGGCGAAGATCCGGTGTACCCCCTCGCAAGTGAAGATCGGATGAAAATTTTCCGATCTTTGCAAGTTTCAAATAAGGCAGTGATAGTCAAACTTTTATTAAGTAATCATAAATGTTTCTGCCGTACGAGGTTTCTTTGGCTATTGCTTTTACTGAGATTACTCAGTAAAAGCAATCTAAAACGGAAATAAAAAAATAAATAAAAAAAGATTCTAAAACGGATTAACAGTAAGATTAATTAATCGGAGTAATAGTAAGATTCCAAAGTAGAGTTAAAACACAAATTTTGTGCCTTAATAGCTCAATTTGGTACGAGTACTTTTCATAGATCGTTAATAACAAGATACATTATGTGACAATTTAAAAAAAAAGTTTATTGAAAGTTGGTTACTTACTATAATTACTTATCTTACAAGCATGATCTAGTCTAATAAGTACCATTAATGAAAAAAAAAATGAATTTTACATTGCTAATCATTTCTTAGTTTTTATAGTTGCCTAAAGTTTTATCCAAAGGCAAACCAGGGACCTTACGTATTAAGTAGTAATTCAGTTTCCTTTTCCAAATATCTGATATCCTGGTCCACTTAGTCACATTTGCTTTACTTCATCAAGTTCTATACCTTTATTCCGATTCTAATCGACTCTTTTATGCCTACTCCCTTCCTGTTTATAATAAGATACGCGCCTGCTACACGTACATGAACTTGTACACACAATAAATTTAACAATTGAGTAGGTACTTACTACACCAGGCTTCCCCACTGGGCACCGGCAAATGCATCCGATCTTTACCGTTTTACTTACTTTGTGGCATGCCAAAGTTTGAGAACCACAAAATCACAATTTTTTTACATCAGGGGTAAGTTCGAATGGCATAAAACCAAAAATGAAAGAATCGATTGGAACATTTTTGTTTCTAGTCATTTATAATTCATATTCAAATATGTTTTAGAATAGGAAAGACCGAATGTATTCCTTATTAAGACTTTGTTCTCCAAGCACTATAAGTGACTTTAAATTTATGTCCGGTCATACCCCTTGGTGGCCAATTCTTAATCATGGTCATAAAAAAAATTGTGTTGACTTTGCGTACGTATAAAACAAAAACCGTTGAGTTTACATAAACAAACTATTTTCAGAGCTAAACTACGTTTAACCATTAACCGTTTACGATATATTACATTAATATAAGATGTATGGATTTCGAGAAAAAAATTTTTTTGCGACACTCTTCCAACTAGTCGAAAATCCGTCCGGTATTACCCCAACGCACCTTATAACATTTTATAATTTAGCTTTTCATAGAATCTTGTTATAGATACTTAGTTAGGTACCTAAATAACAATATAAAATTTAATATCAAACACTTTTAAACTTAAGCATGAAATAGGTAGGTAAACGTTATAGGTAGTAGGTACTCTACGTTAAATTATATTGTTTATTTTTTTAAGTTTAATAACTTTTTAATCTATGCGAGCAAATAATTCTATTTTCCCGCCATAAGTGTCAACGACCCCGCATTCCTCCGTTTGCATTTTGCGTTCCCTCGGAAATAAAAACGAGCTTGCAAAAATGTAACGACTACTCAATAAAAAAGCTACATAGATACTTTTTCTTTTAATTCTTTTGATTATTTACGAATTGCGATTTATGTACTACTGCCTACTTACAGGTCTGTTTATGAAAAATAATATTTAACAGTAAGGTACTGAAAGTTTAATAAATATTTTGTTTAATTACTTATTTCAATTAAAAATTAACGTACTTAGTTTAAAAAGCGTGATTTTATTTAACTTTCTGATCCCCGTAGAATTATCCAGGATAAATAGCTATATTTCGGGATAAATAGGATGCATAAATTTTGTCAAAATGTAATTTCGTGAAAGACACGGTGTCTACTGAAAGCCAAACGAAAAGAGAGTTAAACACACTTTCGCATTTATAATAAAGCGTATGGATATGGATTTATTGCTTCATTTTAATATTTTTTTACAAAAAGGACATATTGCAAAATAATTAGGTTACAAAATAATTAGGTTAATAATTGGGTTCGTTTTTTTTGCTTGAATTTCACCAAAGAGAAATATTGCAAACGCTATAATCTAGAAACTAAATTAGGGATCTGTCGTTAGTAAAAAAATATTTTTTACCACTTGTCTACCAAAACAATAATAAAGACATTATTTTACTGTGTCAGGCCGAGAAGCCTTAAGCTAGGGTTGCCATCGTTGCCATCTTTGAGTTTTGGAAAGCAATCTACTTTTTTACATTTTTGAGATAAAAACATAAATGAAGACTAGTCGGTATACAAGATTATTCAAGTGACAAGCGGATACCGGCGACTTCGTTCGCGTGGATATTGGTTTTTAAACATCCCGTGAAAATCATTTTATCTTTCCTAAGCTCCTTTGAGCTCATACCTTGCTAAAAACTGTTACAAGTTCACTGGCGGATGTTTAGGTAGATCAAAATGTAAACATCCGCTAGTGAAAGTCCCATCAAAATCGATCCAGCCTTTGAGAGATTAGCCAATAATCTTTAAAGTATTTCCTTTCTAACGAAAAAAGAATAAATGAAATCGGACCACGCGTTAATGAATTACAGTTAAGTACACATTTTGACTTTCATCCCCTCTCCCAAGGGAACCGGAATTTCGGGATAAAAAGTATCCTATATGTTACTCCGTAGTATGAACTTAAATCATGCCAAGTTTCATTTCAATCCATTCAGTAGTTTTTGCGTGATGCGCGCACAAACATACAGACAAACAGATAAACAGACAAACAGACAAAAATTTCAAAAATAGCTTTTTTACGTTCTATTACTTATCCCTAACATCCCCCAGTTATTATTTTGCAAAAATCTTTAATGTACAGATACGGCAAGTCTACGATTTTATTATATGTAAAGATGTATAGATAGATAGATATAGAAGATATAGATAGATAGAAGAAGATAGAATAGATATAATGAGATAGCTCTTCTTTTAAGTCTTTGCAAACAAAGCCGCATTTGAAACACGCATCTTAGTAAAATGTATATTATGTATAAAGAAGCAGAAATTAGTTGGACGTGTCTTTTTAAATTAATACTAAGGCTGGTATAATTTACTTAGGTACTTATCTTTTTTTTTTACGATTAACTATTGTAAACAACAAAAAAAAGTCAAATAGAGATATCCTCCTTTTTCTGAAGTCGTTTAAAAATATGTAATACATTTTAGTGATAAAACAAAAGTAACTAAGATGTAGAAGTAAATGGTTACAACTTCGCACTGTGGCAACCCTACTCCACTGACGTTGTTCTATTACCAAACCCTAGAGAAATTGGATCAAGCGCGCCCCAGTAACCATAACCCTTTCAGCAAAAGTACCCTTCAATTAATTTCACATTCATTGTACCTATCTACCCTCGTCTTTAAAAAAAAAATGGATGCCAGGAAGTGAAGTACACTTGGTTGGTACAACTAGCCGAGGTCGACAGACAATACTATCTTTCCTGCCTGAACGAGATCTGCTACGCAATTGTCAACCTGATTCACACGTAATAAGGAACTTAAATTGTAAGAAGAAAAAAAACTAACGTTATTCAAAAATAGAGCAGGCATACGGCATAACATAATCCGTTTTCTATATCGATGTTTTATTTGTCGAGGGTTGTCGACTATGTGATTTAATTGCTTGATAATAATATATCTCAAATGTTATGTATATTTTATTTGACAGATTAATTCAAAAACATAATACGTACCGTACTCAGTATTATAATGGTTATTAGACATATATTTAAAATTACCGACCTGCATCGTAAATTCAAAATGCATTAGGGTTAGACCGTCATAAAACGTGTAAAGTATTTTTATGAGGCGCGTACCTATAAACTGTTGCCTGCACAACCTCAGAACATGGTCTTATACAAGATTATAATGTGGTACTTAACTAATTATGGATTTTCTATTAAAGCATCTGTCTATAAATAACAATTTGAGTATGCGAGATGAAGCACATGATGTGTATTTTATGATAAAACAAAATTTAGATGACAATTCTTAAATCAGTTAATGATGAAATCGACGCATTATCGGCGGTAATGTTTTAACTCAATGTTAACAATATTCATTTAATAATAAATAATCTATCTATAGAATTTACTTAACAACACTAGTTGGACAACAAGTGATAAATAGATAGATTTTGAATTGAAATCTACAACTGAACATGTCTAAATTCTTCCTGTATAATGCAAAAACTGCGGCAAAACCGTTTTAGTAGTTTATGAGGAAAATTGTACTTAACATCTATACATCTATATCTATACATATAATAAAATCGTAGACTTGCCGAATCTGTACATTAAAGATTTTTGCAAAATAATAACTGGGGGATGTTAGGGATAAGTAATAGAACGTAAAAAAGCTATTTTTGAAATTTTTGTCTGTTTGTCTGTTTATCTGTTTGTCTGTTTGTCTGTATGTTTGTGCGCGCATCACGCAAAAACTACTGAATGGATTTAAATAAAACTTGGCATGATTTAAGTTCATACTACGGAGTAACATATAGGATACTTTTTATCCCGAAATTCAGCACGGTTCCCTTGGGAGAGGGGATGAAAGTCAAAATGTATACTTAGCTGTAATTCATTAACGCGTGGTCCGATTTCATTCATTCTTTTTTTGTTAGAAAGGAAATACCTTAAAGATTACCGGGTAATCTTTGAAAGGCTGTATCGATTTTATTGGGACTTTCAGTGGCGGATGTTTACATTTTTATCTACCTAAACATCCACCAGTGAACTTTTAACAGTTTTTAGCAGTTTTTAGCTCAAAATAGCTTAAGAAAAACAAAAAGTTCTCACGAGATTTTTAAAAACCGATATACACGCGAACGAAGTCGCGGGTATCCGCTCGTACATAAATAAAACCTACACACAAACTTACCCCAAAAGCATATAATATTATAATCCTGTTCCGGCGTTGGTAAAAATAGAAAAATTTGCTTTGGCATAAATTCGTAATCAATCTTCCAGTGCGTATGTGATTTCTTCAAATATGATATTCAAATAACATACATAATTCATTCGCAACCGCTTTTCTAGCCTTGAACCTTAAGTTGGACAAGAAATAACTTACGCGCCTACAGTGTAATTTAATTTGAATATGCAATTAACATATATTACGCTGTATGTAAAAATTCTATTAACACGAAAATATATAACTTGACAAATAAAATTTATGTTATTTGAATATATATAAAATTATTACTGTTTTTACATTCAGAACATTAGTTGGCAACCCTAAATAAATTTTCCTATTTTTTTACGTTTAAATTCATACATCCGCGTTTTACTCGTTTATGTAAATGAGTAAAGAATAATGTAGACATGGTGGACGTTCCAGAGTTCCGTATTAAAGCTTAAAAACGGAACATTAAAGCTTAAAAAAACCCCGGTAAAACGGGACCCTATTACTAAGACTCCGCTGTCCGTCTATCTGTCTGTCCGTCTGTCACCAGGCTGTATCGCATGAACCGTGATAGTTAGACAGTTGAAATTTTCACAGATGATATATTTCTGTAGCCACTATAACAACAAATACTAAAAAACAGAATAAAATAAATATTTAAGGGGTCTCCCATACAACTTGATATTTTTGCCGTTTTTATAGATAATGGTACGGAACCCTTCGTGCGCGAATCCGACTCGCACTTGGCCGGTTTTTTTAAATAAATCGTTTAAATCACGCCCCTGGCGCTGGCATGGGGCGGCCACGCCAATTTGTCCGCACACTGAAGGGATTTACCTCGTTATGCGTTAGAAAGTTCCTAATCCGCCTTTTTAGCCCTTTCTTTGTATGACAAAGCACGGAACGCGGCAGAGCTTAACTGTACAATAATAGTTGTAATGTTTATTTAAATTATTATTAGCCGTTACCCGCGACTCTCACATTTCGGAGTTCAATAAGGATGTTTCATAAACCTAATTCTTGAATCCGCAAAATATTTAACGTTGCACCTTAGAATAAATAGGTAAAGAAAGGCAGTCGTCGACGCGGCGATAAACCGTTTTTAGCAAGCCTAAAAGGCTATCGTCGCGTCAGTGCTCAAGGTACTCATGCGCTTGTGTGCATGTCGGCAAATGTAATTACAGGGCACACATGGGTTGGTTTATAGCTTACGTTTCGAGCGGAAATTTGTTAGAAACTTCCATTCTAAGCGTAATAGTTCGATGCGTTGCACCAACCCCCGCTGCGTGAGCGTGTGTGCGGTGCTCTACTAGATTCCGAGTAACTTTGTATAACGATAAATTCATTTAAATTCATTTCATTTCTATTTATTTACATTAAACACGGCAATAGGTCTATATATATTTTCACATATACATGTTTGGTCATAAAGATGACATGCATAATATATTTTAACTTAAATGTCCCATAGCAATGTTTTTTTTTTCTAGCCCATACCTATCACACCTTGCATCTTTTCCCACGCCCGCTTTTATTAACTTAATACTGATCGCCTACTAGTTATACTAGTGCATTATAAATACAAAACTACACTTAAATCTATTCTTTGTAGACCTCAAGGATTTTTACATCTGGTAGGTATATCTATTTATTTAAGTACCTCTGCCCTGTCAGATTTGGATTCTTCGCACCTGCATTACTCTATTATCTATCGTTACATATCTGTTACACAGTACACAGATAAGTTAGATAAGTAGAATAAGCTGTGATAGCCTAGTGGTTAGGACGCCCGACTTCTAATCGGAGGTCGTGGGTTCGATCCCGGGGCACGCACCTCTAACTTTTCGGAGTTATGTGCGTTTTAAGTATTTAAATATCACTTGCTTTAACGGGGAAAGAAAACATCGTGAGGAAACCTGCATGCCTGAGAGTTCTCCATAACGTTCTCAAAGGTGTGTGAAGTCTGCCAATCCGCTTGGCCAGCGTGGTAGACTATGGCCAAAACCCTTCTCTCTCTGAGAGGAGACCCGTGCTCTGTAGTGAGCCGGTAATGGGTTGATCATGATGATGACACAGATACAACCAGTAGTGAAACTACCTACGAACGTTCGAAACGGCTCACTCACACAAACATGCGCATCGACGAGACCCCTACCGGGTTTTCGCGTGGATGTCAGTAGCGACTGCTGCTAAAATATGGTCTCGTCGATGCGCATTTTTTTGTGAGTGAGCCGTTCCGAACGTTTGTAGGTAGTTAGTTTCACTACTGGTTGTATCTGTGTACTGTGTTTGTTATCTGTAACATCGTAGAGACAAGTGCTTACGAAGAAATTAAATATATAAAAAAAATTGGTTGGCTGTAAAGTAGGTTTACGGGCGATAATTTTACGTGATGACGTCATAAGAAAACATTATACAGAACACATAATATATAGGCCGATCGTGCCTCTCTATCGTTTGTTCCGCGTTCTCGCTTGCACGCTTGAATGAAACGTATTGCTGACGGCTTAACGTGCTCTAAGAGGCACGGAGGGCTACGAGCGTGTCTCATGATGGGGTAGCAGTCTCTGCGACTTACGTGCTCCCCAGGCACGGGGCTGTAACACCGGCAACTTCTCAACTCGGGCTACTACTTACACAGAAAAACCCAATGTTTCTTTTGCCCGATGTGGACCATCATAATTCGCAGCCGAATGTTCCACATCTAGCTAGACTAGAGGATCTAGACCGACGGTTAAAGTGGCGTTAAACTATTTCTATCATCGATAATGTTTAATTGCCTCGTTGGTCTAGCGAGTAGCGCGTTCGACTGTGGATCACGAGGTCCCTGGTTTGATTCCCGGGCCGAGCCAAATAAATTATGAGGTATTGGGTTTTTCAGTCAAGAAATTCTCAGTGTCAGCCCGGAGTTGGAAGTTGGCGGTGATATACCCCCCGTGCCTCGGAGAGCATGTAAACTTGTAAAGCCATCCGTCCTGCGCCTGATCTCTCTCCGGTCGTGTCGCATTGGCGTCCCATCGGACTTTGAGAGTGAGGGAATAGAGAGTGCATCTGTGTATGCACACACACTTGTGCACTATAATATCTCCTGCGTAGATGGCCAGTCTTCGCCTCGACCGAATTTCGACTACGGCGGCCAATCTCAAATTGGCCGCCGTAGTCGAAATTCGGTCGGCGGGACATTATATCATCGTTGACAAATGGTGCATATACCTACCCACACAAATAACATTACTTAGCTTGCAATCCACGAGATCATCGAACCCAGGAAGCGCGGATGCGTCACCCTTGATAAGGTTAAATAATACGCACTCTTGACATTGCGCGATGCGTTATCAAACGATTACTGTTACGTAATCTTTTGCGCCACAACTATACCGCTGGTGACTCGATAGTGGTGAACGCCGTAGTCTTATAAGTGGGAGGTCCCGGGTTCGATTCTCGGCAGGGGCAGTTTGGGATTCTATAAATTTTTAACCCCCGACGCAAAAACGACAGGGTGTTATAAGTTTGACGTGTCTGTGTGTGTGTGTGTGTGTGTGTGTGTGTGTGTGTGTCTGTCTGTCTGTTCCCCTGTGGCACTCAAACGGGTGGACCGATTTGAATACGGCTTTTTTTGTTTGAAAGGAGAATTAGTCGAGAGTGTTGTTAGCTACGTTTGATGAAAATCGATCCAAGATGGCCGCCGCTACAAAATGGCGGATTACATATTTTTTCACAACTCCCTTAATATGGGTATCAAATGAAAGGGCTTGACTAGTAAAATAGCACTAAGTATGCAAATCCAAGATGGCCGCCGCCACAAAATGGCGAATGTCGGGGGTTTTTTAAATTTTCAATTTATACTTGTTTCATACTACGGTTTACACCGCGAGCGACAGAGCTAAGCGAAGCCAGCGATGCGAACTTGCGAGCTCTCATTGTCTGGCGACTTAAGCGAAGCGAAACGAGGTTCGTTTTGCTTCGCTCATGCCGCTACCGCGTCTTTCATACTACGGTTTACACCGCGAGCGACAGAGCTAAGCGACGCCAGCGATGCGAACTTGCGAGCTCTCATTGTCTGGCGACTTAAGCGAAGCGAAACGAGGTTCGTTTTGCTTCGCTCATGCCGCTACCGCGTCTTTTCATACTACGGTTTACACCGCGAGCGACAGAGCTAAGCTAATCCAGCGATGCGAACTTGCGAGCTCTCATTGTTTGGCGACTTAAGCGAAGCGAAACGAGATTCGTTTTGCTTCGCTTCGCTCCCAATGTGGCCTGCGCTTTAGATTAGCTCTAAGTTGTTACAACGAAAATTCCCCTCTTTTCGTCAGAAAATGACGTGCTTAGTTTTAAGGAGGTCGGAGAAACCGATTTTAAAGGTTACTGTACTAATTTGAAAATCCGAGACTCAAATTAGTGTCCATTGCCACGCTCTCTAGATGCTAAGTATTTTGATGAAGTTTGAGTCATAGTTTTCGATTATAAAACAGCTTACCGATACCTATCTTATAGAGTACCATAGTTAATTTTTCTACTAAACTTATTCTGAAAATCCGGTAGCGTAGAAAATTTACCTTGCGCTGATTAAGAGACCATGGCCGCAATTACCAATTTTTTAGAACGGTGAGTATGGAAGCTGGTTATTATGACATTTGATTTTTAAAAAATTGTCACATATGTAAGTAGTTAAGAATAAATAATCCTTACTCGATCGGTTTACTCAAGGTAACAAGTTCTTTGATCTTTTAGCTATGGAAAATCTAAACTACTTTACAGGAGAGCAGTTTAAAGTTTTGAACTCAGACTTTTCCGCATACATTTTTCTAATTACGTTATAATTTAAGTTATCATTCATGAAAGTAATTAATAAATAAAAAATATATGCGGAAAAGTCTGAGTTCAAAACTTTAAACTGCTCTCCTCCTGTTGAATGGAAGCAGGCGTTACTTTGCGGAATTCCATGATATACAATGAATATAAAAATTATTTTGCTATAATCCGCTAACACTGACAAATTCGTAGGCACAACACCACACAATCTTGTAGGCACAACACCACACAATCTTGTAGGCACAACACCACACAAATTCACCACAAAACAAACTCGACGATCGTTTCGCTCCGACACCGGAGCATCTTCAGGAGATGTCGACTTCACAACGGACGATTGCAAAGTCACAATATTTGCAATCGTCCGTTGTGAATAGATGTGACTTTGTTCTACGACAATGTCTTAATGAATATAGATGATAGATATAGCTACTAGCTAGCTAGCAACACCAAACTATATACCCCGAATTTGTTATCATCAGTTTTCTACATTGCCTCCCACTATTGAAGTTTTAAGACTAACGAAGACTACCTACCTATTCACGACAAAACCATATTAACAGCAAACAATTACTATTGTCTTCATGTTGTCCATGAACTTAGGCTGAGATCTACAGAGATCTAGATTCTATTTTAGATTCTAGAAAGATTAAAAACGAGATATAAAATGTTCCTGACATAAATCTATCTCATTTTAACTCTGACTTGAGTGTGAATGAAATCAGAGTACACTCTATAGGTTTCAGCCTTAGTGTCATTACGCACGGTCGACTGTCGCCGGCTACTAGTCGACTGTGCGTAAAGGCTCTTAGTTACTACGTAATCTGATGTTACGTATGAATGAACCCTATATCGCGGCTAATCACCGGGTAGCGTTTTAGCGGGTATTTGTTCAGGCAATCCGTCGCCAACGACGCTACCTACGAGTAGACTGTAGCTACACTGTAGAAGGGCCACTCCTTCGATTTCCGGCTTCTGCAAATATTGTGTCGGCTTATCGAGAATGTGGATATACGTTACGAAACTCACGCACATACTAGGTGACGCCCGCAACTTCATGCGCGTGGACTTGGGGAAAAATCCCGTGGGGAATTTTTGATTTTGCGGTATGAAAAGCAGCTTGTGTCCATCTGCAGGATGCAAGCTGTAGGTGTATGTGTCAAATGTCAGCAGTAGATTTTTTAAGTAACTCGTAGGAACTCTTTTGCCCGATCTAGACTCTCGCGAGGCGCCTCCTAGAGGCTCTCGGCACGAGTCATGGCGAGTGGAGGCTGCGGGAGTGCTAGCCATTCAGACTTTCGATCCTCGCGTACTATCTCTGTGCCAAAACATCAAGACAATATTATATAGTAATAGATTTTTGAAAGTCCGGTTGGTGCTCTTTGATTTTCCCGGATAAAACGAAATCCATGTGCAGGATTTGAGGTTCTTCTCAGTCCTGGTGGAGTGGTCGTGTTCATGGATTGTCTGATGTGCTGCTGGGTTATTCTGTAACTTAAACTTGTTAGCAACTGAAAATAGTTGCCAACGAATTATTTAGATATACATTGCTGCTTTACTGTGGGAAATATAAAGTGTTTTCATAATTTTACACAGTAAAGCAGCAATGTATATCGAACTAATTCGTTGGCAACTATTTTCAGTTGCTAACTAAGTTACAGAATAACCCCCCTGGTTGGCAGCTTTCGCGAGACTTCTCCAACTCTCCCCTGTTCATGGCACGCGCGAACATTCAGTGATAGCGGGCTACGGCGAACATTCGCGTTGTCGCGACAGGTGTGTCCGGGTTCGTCGCATCGCGGTGTATTCGGCCGCAGACGATTGCTCATCGCGGCACTGTCGGCACACAAGTAGATAGGTACTGCCTCGTTGGTCTAGCGGTTAGCACGTTCGACTGTGGATCACGAGGTCCTGGGTACGATTCCCGGGTCGGGCCAAAAAAAAAAATTAGGTACCTATTGGGTTTTTGTGTCAAGAAATTCTCAGTGCCAGCCCGGAGTTGGAAGTTGGCGGTGTTAGATACACCCCGGTGCCTCGGAGAGCACGTAAAGCCGTCGGTCCTGCGCCTCGACGCACACACTTGTGCACTATAATATCTCCTGCGTAGATGGCTAGTCTCTGCCTCGGTTGAGATTGGCCGCTGTGGCCGAAGTTCGGTCAGGAGGACATTATTATTAGATAGGTACAGAGGGGAAGCTTCTACAAGCGGCCCGATGTAGGTACACTCACACAAACACACTCACCAACGGTTCACGGACGCCCGCTCTGTTGGTGCGCACTACGCGCATAAATGTGTGAGTGTACCTACAGCGGGCCGCTTGTAGAAGCTTCCCCTCTGTGCCTATCTACTCGTGTGCTGTCGGTAAGGGGCGCGCATCAAAGGGTTTTGTTAGGGTTTTGTAGTTGACTGCGTACCGGCGTAGATGTAGACAACATCGCGTTTATCCGTAGACGATGTTTTTGGCGCGAGTCCGCTAGTGAAGCTGTAGCATGAGAGTACACTGCGTTGATCTTGTGATAAGGTCTGTCCATCTGTCCATCTGTCCATCTGTCGATCGGCCGCGAGAACGTTGACTTCCTACTCTTCCTTGTACCACTAACCGTTCCAAGGAGCTTCCGTTTCGGATAATATAACATCTTGAGGATTCGCGCTTGCAAAACTGACGAAAGTCTTGCGAAGCTCTTTCAGGATGGGATTGAGCCGGGAAAATGTAACAGACAGAAAGAGAGAGTTTCTTGCGCATCTTAATATATAAAACAAAGTCGTGTTTGTTCGAACACTCTCACTCGAGAACGGCTGGAGCGATTTTCATGGTTTTTGATTTGTTGTATTTGACTCCGTCCCGAATAGCAGAATAACTAACTATTACAAACGTTGGAAAATTGACGAAAAAATAAAATAAAAGAAAAAACGTTTTCCCATACAAAATGTTCATGGGTTTCGTAACTGTCAAACATTTATTGTTCATCCGTCGGTACGGTAAACTCTCACTTCCGAACCTATAAATAATTCTTTTGTAAGTGTGTTTGTCACCTAACTCCTACTGAACGGCTGGACCGATTTGGATGAAATTTTATGTGTATATTTCAATGGGTTCCTGGATGGTTTAAAACACAAGTACCGGGTAGGTACAAATAACCCACCGAGTCTCGGTAGGTGCCGCTGATGTCGGTATGTCACCAGGCAAGACGACGTCTGCCGGGTCCGCTAGTTTATAATCGATATTAGTTAGAGGAAAATTTGTAGACGACGAAGTTCTCAATCGGAGTTTGTTAAAGAAGCACGTTAACCCGACAAAAAAGATAGATGACAGAAGGTTTCAGGAATAAAAAGGTCAATGGACTCCCGTAGTACGAGCTTGCACGTTGAAAAAACTTGACAGGTTTTCGTGAGTATTTTCGTGACTACATTGTATAGAATAGAATAGAATAGAAAAGTTTTTTATTCAAATACTTAAACTTTTATAAGTAAGTACTTTTGAATCGTCGATTGAGTCTACCACAGGTTCGGAATGCAGTTCCAGCCGAGAAGAACCTGCAAGAAACTCGGCGGTTGCTCTTTTTTAAAAATAACATTATAACAATTATTATTATTATTAGTACATGATTGAAATGCCGTCTCGCGCATTGCTGGAACGAGTTAAATCCAAGCTTTTTTATCGTTTATATAATCTTCAATTGTTTAATAAGCTTTTTTATGAGCATACTTTTAATAAAGTTCTTAAACTTGTGTAAAGGCAAGTCCAAGACATATTTTTTATTCAGATAAACTTTTACAAGTGCTTTTGTATAACGTCAGAGAAAAGGCCGATACACAATAGTGTGGGGTGAATATTTGAAAGGTGCTAATTCGGTTGCGCAGAATCTCAACAGGGGCGCTGAATGCACCGAGATGTTTGAATGTCATTGACATCAATAACTACGAAAACACGTAGGTACTAAAAGAAGGTTTTATGACGTATCCGACATCAGTAGGTACACTACTTAAAACCAATAAGCTCAGTACTCTTGCACGAATTTCCCGGTGGCCCGGTGGTCTCTACGAAGACAATAGGTACGTACTATATTATAATGCACAAGAAGCGCAAAGACAGGTGCGCTTTCCTATAGTACAATGGGATGGCAATACGAAGTGTTCCGAATTCCGGAGGAATCCGGAGGAATTCCGGAGAGGAATTCCGGAGAGGAATTCCGGAGAGAAATCAGGCGCAGGACCGAGAGCTTTACGTGCTCTCCGAGCCACAGGGATGTAACGCCGAGTTTCTTGCAAGTTCTTCTCGGTTGGAATGGCATTCCGAACGAATGGTAGATTCAATTGACTATTCAAAAGGACTTTTTTTGAATAAAAAACTTTTCTATTCTATTCTATTCACCACTAACTTCCCAACTCTGATAAACTTTTCTTGAAGGAAAACTTTTTTGTCAGACACGTTACTCGAATCTTGGATCATCATCCGCAACCAAATAAGCTACCTGGCCAAAGGAGCGAAAACACATTATATCCTACGTGAATATAAATCCTGGGAATTTACTGCAAGGTTTATCAATGTCAACAAATAGTTATACAGTAGTTACTTACTCAGTTTATATCGGTGTTTATTTAATCGTGTCGTTCCCCTTAAAGCCCATTCAGAGCTAAGTTAGAGCAAGACCACACTGAAGACTGACGCAGGGTAAAAAGCTTTCGAAACTTTTTACCCTGCGTCTGCGTTTGCACAATTTTACGCGATGGGTATTTTTAACGACATACCTACCTAATGGAGACGGAATTTGCGTTTGGGCGTAAAATGTTTTTTGTGTGTACATATGTAAGTACATTACAATTATTACATTACATGTTGTATTGCCATTTCCTCCAAAAACCATGGATCTGATTTTCATGTGGTTTTTTGCATTACGTACGGTACATATTACCTAAGTACCTAATGCAAAATACCGATATTGTCTCAGACACACTGTTGTAACCCTAAAACACGCCTGTTGTATGGTCAAAATAAAATTTTCATACAATATGAAGAACTAGAAAATTTTATCTTGCGACATGTCTCTAATGTGGTCGAACGCTAAGGAATAACTGTGTGGACTGTGTGTAAAAGTGGTTTAGGTACCTATATACTTAGAATTACGTTTAACAAGTAGGTAATATTTACTAAACATTCAATTCTCAGGTTCCCTGTAAAATATGTATGGTGAGTAATTTTTTGAGAGAGAATTCTACTAGAACTCAAGGTTAGTAATAGTGATGCGTAGAGCACAGCATTTATACAAAACGTTTTTCTTTCTTCCTTTTCTTTCTTTCCACGTTTATTTTTATGATACTCCTAATACACGTTACCTAAAGTTGCTTATAACGATGAATACAGCAACCGCCTTTAGATTAGGGTCCTCTTTCGGAATGATTTTGTATAAAATCCACAAAATATGTTATACTAATTTACGAATACTAATTTAGTCAGATGGCAACTTCGTGCCAAGTATTTTCTTCGTATTTCTTTCTTCTGCATTCATATTTTTTGCCGTCAATTAAAAAAAATACGACGGCCATCTTGAATTTTAAATTTCATCAGCATCCCGAAAATGTAGGAAATGACACCCATATCAACTTATTTAAAAAAAATGGATGGTAAGAGAGACGGTCATCTAAAATTTTTAAAATTACTTAGTTCTCTGAAAACCCTAAGATATGACATCCATTTTTTTAGATATACTTGTTCCTAGATATTGAGCTACCGTTGCATTTTTGCAGCGTTGAACTTGAAAAACCGACAGTTTTATGAGCGGCGGCGGTCGTCGCTTGCAAACTCGTGGCGGCTTTTCCCCTTTTTCACTTTCCAATTTTCAGACATAAAACATTCCGACAGTAAATGCAATCATATACTGATATGGAAATTTTTCCAAGAATGGATTTTATCTAAATTCTCGAGTTGCTATGTACATTAGACATATGAAATGCACCTGAAAACTTATCAAAATTTTATCAACGAGCGTAAATAAAAGGTATGTTATCTCGCATCGTAAAATATATGACATAGATATACTGCGTCAGACGTGCATTAGTTATACCAAATAAGAGTAAGTATATGAAGGTGTTAAAGTCTTAGTTGAAAAAGTGCTACTTACACTAATTTTCTATGTCTGCAAAGTTTCCGCAATTTTTTCTGTTAAGTTCGATGCGAGCGACATTTCATCTCAAACCTAGTCGGAACTAGTCTACTTCTTCCCAAAGCTAATCAGAACTAGTTCACTTCTTCCTAAAGCTAGTCGGAACTAGTTCTGTTCCACCCAAAGCTAGTCCATTTTTGATCAAAGCTAATCGGAACTAGATCACTTCTTCTCAAAGCTAGTCGAAACTAGTCCACTTCTGCTCAAAGACGGAACTATAGTCACATACTCAGAGCTAGTAAGAGCTACTTAGTGCTACCTATACCTATTCGTAATCTGTGCTCGTCAAATCAGTTCGACGACTAGGCCGCGGAAAAGTATTGACTTATAAATTGTCCCATAATTGTTACCTAGGTACACTTACTTATTACAGTTTTTGTTACAGTTTAAATTATTTATGCGGAAACCCTAAATACTACACAAAGCACTTGTAAAAGTTTATTGGAATAAAAAACTTTTGTCTTCTATTCTATTCTACTTCCGCAATATAAAGCTCTGTATGATCCACTACTTGCCTGTGAAATTTCCATTCCGAAGGTTAGCCCATACAAACAGACAAAAATAATGGATTAAAAAAAACTAAATCCACGCGGTCAAATTCGCAGGCAGCTAGTTGTTAATATTATAGATAACTCCGTTATAAACGCCATAGGACACTAATTAATTATTAGTCAACTGCACAGTTCCAATCAAGCTGCTCCTACTTTCTCGATATGTGATGTTGATATGATTAGGGGGCTATTAGTAACCTAAGCAATTAGCACAAAAGGCGACACGTCAAAAAAATCGATAAGCCGGCCTGATTCAAAATGGACTTAAAACGTAGATAGCGTATCGGATCACTCGATAAACGCTCGCTATGTACAGGTTGAAATTTTGGGAGCGGTCAGTGAGGCCAAAACTGGTACTGGAGAGAACGAGAGTGGAATAGAGTTTGGTCTGTCTATGAATTAATGGGTTCTGAAAAAGAAAAACTGCATTCAAAAATTTCAAGTTGGTATAACGGTTGGTATAATTGGTTGGTTACGGTGTTTCTCAGATATTAAGGTGTACCTACAAAGTAAGTAAATTCTTCTTTGAAATCTAGAAAATCAGTTTTTCTTTTACCCTAAAATCATCATAATATCAGCCATTTTGTCTCTGCCTAGTTTCAGTTTTCGTCGCACTGGCCACTGCGCTGCTAAAATTACATCCTGTATATTAATATAATTTATAGGTAATTGGGTTAAACGAGATAATGAATGACAATTTACGTTGGACTTTCGAAAATTACACGGTTCTCGGAACATTTCACGTTGTCATTCGGAATTAGGGCAAGTTCTGACAAGGGACTTTGTTGTATCACATTCTTGTAACTTTTTGTCGCGGCCCTGCGAAAACTACGCAGTCGATCACAAGGTTTTATAATCAAGTAGGTGTGTGGTGTGAGTGGCAAAGCAAGCTCAGCGCACCCAATCACCTACAAATAGCACTATTTTTAACCCCCGACGCAAAAACGACGGAGTGTTATAAGTTTTAATGCGGCTTTTTTTTGTTTGAAAGGTGAGTTAGTCGGGAGTGTTGTTAGCTATGTTTGATAAAAATCGGTACAAAATGGTGAATTACATATTTTTTCACAACTCCCTCAATGTGGGTATTAAATGAAAGGGCTTGACTAGTAGAATAGCACTATGTAAATCCAACATGGACGCCATCACAAAGTGGCGAATGTCGGGGGTTTTTAAATTTTAAATTTATACTTGTTCGTAACATCGTGAGCTTTTATCATGTTGATAATATGACTTTAATAAGTGCCTTAACTACTAAGTGTTAATTCTTAGACGTTAATAAGCGCCTTAATTCTTAATCGACTTAATGAAAGGATTAGATGCATTAGACATCGATAGGTCTTACCTACTTACTTACTTGCTTACTTACCTGAGATTATAAGGATATGAATTCTTATTTTATTGATTTCGGGCTAGAGGGTGTTCTCGACGTCGTCCATACAGAAATATTAAATCAATTGAAATTGAAGTTGGATCTACAACTTTTTGTCGGACGACATGTTATCAGTGTGATTTATTATTGCCGCTAGTTTGTTTTACATACTATCTCGCGGTTATTTTATCTGTTGTTGATTAAATATCGCCTTAAAGGGATTACTTGATGATAAAATTGTTCGTTCCTTTCTTTTATTCTGTGAGGCCTTTAATTTAGCGATACTGATGATAAGAAAATTCTTTAAAAAAAATTGAGGAATTTGTTCTCGTTTTTTTTTTTTAAATTTTACGCAGGTTCCATGCGTCGCCACATAATATGCTATTTACATAGATGAGTTGTCATAGGCCTTGTCGAAAGCCTGCGCATCGCTTTAGATAGTCATGTTGTGTTATATACTAAAAATAAGCTACAGACTCTATGGACGTTAAGGTCATGGGTCCAGTGGGCTGAAAGGCATACCACGCTGCCCCAACCAGCACGAGGTCTCAGACCACACTGACTAGCTGTGGAACGTCATCTCCAACCATTCAAGTCATCAAACCAGTTAATTGGACTCAGTTCAAGGATTCAACAAATATACTCGACCAATGTACACTAAGCTTAGACCCGCTACGCCGCTCCAATGCGGGTTGGCGGACTTTAACGACTATTGTCACATGATAGTGATAATAACCGGACCAACTGCTTAACGTGCTCTCCGAAGCACGGGGGTGAAACACCGCCAGCTTCCAACTTCGGGCTGGCACTGAGAATTTATTGACAGAAAAACCTAATACCTAATATAAAAAAAAAATATCCGACCAGGGAATCGAACCCGGGAACTCGTGATCTGCGATCGAATATGCTAACTACTAGACCAACGAGGCAGTTAGGCGGTTAGGTTAGAGGCAGCGAGGGTCTAAGCTCTATCCCTCTCTTCTATGAGAGAGGAGGCCTGTGCCCAGCAATGGGACATTAAAAGGCTGTAGTGGTGGTGGTGGATAAACACTGTCGTTACAAGACACACACACAACCCTATCCACATCTTTACTAGATACTAGCTTCTGTCCGCGGCTTCGCGTGAATTTCGGTTTTTCACAAATCACGAGGGAAACGTAGATTCCCGGTTCCCGTTTCCGCGCCCTTTTCCAAACTTTTATACCTACTTTCAAAGAAGTTTGCTATAGGAATCTACCTACAGCCGTAGCTATAGATTTCGGTTTTTCAAAATCTCGTGGGAACTGTGCATTTTTTCAGGATAAAAAGTAGCATATGTGTTAAGTCGGGACACAATTTATCTCCATTTAAAATTTCAGCCAAATCGGTTCAATAGTTACGGCGTTAAAGTGTAACAAACATACACACACACACACAAACTTTCGCCTTTATAATATTAGTGTGATTAAAGCTATCAAAATGTATCCCGAATCTCATCGGAAATGGGTCACACAATTAAGTGTTCACGATTTACGACACCAACTGTTGCTACACGTATTAACTGTCCATAAGACGGCCATCGCAGCAAATGTAATAGCGAATTTGAAAATCTAATTATATGTCCAGACTGGACCACTTTTATTATTCAAACATCAGCTATTCGCGTCTGCTCTACGCGGGCCATTGCTTCCCAAAGGCTGAGACCCGTGGACTTGTAGTAATTAGTGTGTAGCCAGAAATACAACCATATTTTTACACCTTTTTCACTAAAAATAGTTTTAGCCCAATTAACTCCCGACGCAAAAATGACGGGGTGTCATAAGTTTGAAGTGTCTGTGTGTGTACGTGTGTGTGTGTGTATGTGTGTATCTGTTCCACCGTAGCGCTCAAACGGATGAACCGATTTGAATGTGTTTTTGTTGTTTGAAAGGTGAATAAATCGGGAGTGTTCTTAGCTATGTTTGAAGAAAATCAATCCAAGATGACCGCCACCACAAAATGGCGGATTACATATTTTTTCACAACTCCCTAATTATGGGTATCAAATGAAAGGGGTTAACTAGTAGAATAGCACTATGTAAATCTAAGTAGGCCACCACCACAAAATGGCGGGTGTTTTTTAAATTTTAAATTTATACTTTTCTGTACCTTTAAAACAAGTGAAAGTGACAGATCCGTGAACCTAGATTTTTTTTATACATCTACAAGTTAAAAATGGAAATCTGCGATGCGGTATAAATGGAAGTGGGCTAACGTGGAAAAGGTATGGCATTTTTTATTAAACCGATCAGATTCGGATTTGCGGGTTATACAATATGAACGCTTTGAGAACCTCTGACCGTTGTAAGATTTGGTCCCCTCTGATTTTAGACCTCTCAGCGTACCCTATTTCGGACGTAAGTAGTTTTATTTTAAATTCAGAGCAGGGTTATACGGGGCGCAGAGGAAACTTCAAAGAATTCGCGTAATGCGATCGAATCGAATACGGAAGTTTGTGACATGGGGGTATTTTCGAATTTGTTATTCTGGCAGTGACACTTATATAGAGTTAATCGAGATTTTCATGTGATCGATAAATAACCATTTTAACTGACTTCAAAAAAGGAGGTTCTGTATTCGACCCGTATGTACGTATGTATGTATGTTCGCGATTATTTCAAAAATCAAAGAACCGATTTTGATGTTTTTTTTTCACTAATCGTAATTTACTTACTTTCAGAAAGGTTTTAGTATACACATAGTAGTTAGTATACACATGTCACTATATTTTTGATTGGTACACCGATTTCTCCGAGATTGCTGGACCGAAGTCGGTTTAATTTTACCTTTAATATAAGTTATGTTACCTTCCATATACCTATAACATTTTGCACAGTGTGATCTGCGCCGCGTCGCGTGATCATGCTCATGATTAAGGGCCCCGGATGGGTTCGAGTCGAGCATACTTCGACGTATGTATATTGTATATGTACGTACGAGTAACTTATGTATATGTACGTGAATCACATGCAGTTGTTTGTTATAATACTGTTATGGAACTATTGAAGCAAAATTTGTTTTTTTTTTAATTAAAAGAAGAGATCTAAATATGCCCCTCTCCTGGGCAAGTACCTTTTTGTCCCACTGGCGGTGGAGACAATGGGCTGCTGGGGCGAGGAAACGAGGGTTTTCGTGCGTGGCATCGGCCGTCGCCTAACGGAAAGAGGTTGTGATCCGCGCTCTGGGGCCTACCTGGTCCAAAGGTTGTCCATCGCCATTCAGCGTGGTAATGCTGCCAGTTTGATGGGCACCTTTGGCCCAGGGGCAACCAGGGGCGGTCTATTTGAATAGGAAAAAAAAAACTATATAATTAATAAAGTTATTTATAAATAATTAAAATGTTATAACAAAACTTATGTATAGTTATAGTATCTAATTAGTTGTCTATCTATCTATATACTATAATGATTTACTCGTATTTGAAAAACTTTAAAATTTTTTGAACTCTCTGTAAGATTTGCAAAATTATGAAAAATTGGAAAAGCTTAGAGTGAATCAAAAGACAAAAAATGCAAGATATTTGCAACGGTATCAGAAATCAAAAGCATTTACATTCCTACTCGAAGCCAATTCATGTAGCAACAGGCCCTATTTATAATACATACAGAAAAAACTATGCAACCGTCAGGTTATATATAGAAAACACAATATTATGAACGTTAATTCGCTTGGCGACGGCATTTCGTGGGTTTCCAGTGGGCGAGACAGTCCTGCCAACTAGGCCGTCTCAAATACCCACTACTAATACAAAACTAAAATATTTTAACTTACATTGTATGTTTCGTTTACAAAACTATGATATAGTCGCCATATCAGTTCGTAATGGATAGGAAACATAGGAAAAATGTGTAAGGAACAGTTTCAGGTTGATCTTGTGCCTCAAACCTTCATTAATATCATGCGAAATAAATATAATTTCAATATACGTTGCATATTTAGTTGGCAAACCTTTCAGATGGTCACAGATATAATACGCAATGGATTGTAAACCGTTTACGAAGTCATTGTAATAGTAACAGTTGTCGACCATTGTTTTGTCTGTAGTTAATTGCGCAATGCACGTGAGATGTTGCTTCCTATATGCGAACTGGGCTAATTGTTTCATAATAGACAAGTTTTCGGGAGTTTTCCGGTAATCACGTGACATCTCTTTTTATATTTTTCCACGAAAAGTCTTCGTAGGCTAGCGAGGCAGATATGTTGTAAGTCCTAATTTAAAACTACGCGCTTCAATTATATAGGTAAATCTATATGTACCTACTTGTATGGAAACTGCAAATATGGAAAATTTAAGAGTTCACATTCCAATTCGTACAGTTGCACACCGGTATATATATGTATGGTATGTATGTTCGCTATTATTTCAAAAACCAATGAACGGATTTTGATGATTTTTTCGTTATCGTAATCACATACTTTTAGAAAGGTTTTAGTATATTATAAATCAATACACCTATACTTCGACTTTTAATTGTATGCACTAATGTGAAGTTTCGTGGGTTGTCACTTTTTAACGAAAATAAAATAGGGATGGGGTACAGGTGATTGATTTGAATCATTCAATTATTTTATTCAAATTAAAGTTTATATTTTAAGTAATTATTACATTTTATGTACAAAGTGTACCTATACATATGTATATATATAAATACATATATCTTTAATATATAAAACAAAGTCTGGTTTGTTCGAACACTTATAACTCGAGAACGGCTGGGCCGATTTTCATGGTTTTTGATTTGTTGTATTTGTCTGAGTGCCGAATAGCAGAATAACTGTTAAAAATATTGGAAAATTGACGAAAAAATAAAAGAAACAACATTTTCCCATACAAAATGTTCATGGGTTTCATAACTGTCAAACATTGAATGTTCATACCGTCGATTCGGAACTCTCTCATCCATATGATGGGGTACCCATGGTCCCGCATTAAAGACTAAAGTTGAAAAAAATAATCAAAAATCAGATTAAGTTCATAACCCGGGACCTCCCACTTATAAGACCAAAGCGCTCACCACTGCGCTAGGAAGATCAAAATCATCTAGAAAATTATAAGTAGATTCCAAAAATATGTAACACTGTTCAATATATTTTTTCTGAATAACTAGTAGGTATTCTTTAAAAATATCATTTTTTTTAAATAAAGGGGCAGCAGCAACTTAGCATGTTAATTATGACAGATATCGTCCTTATTTATAACATAGTGTTATATTTGTATATATTTTAGTTTTTCTTTCACTGCACTTTGGCCCTTGTACATTAGTTTTATTATATTTATTTTACTCCAAAAACAACTTAATAAGTCCAATGTGCCAAAGTGGCCGTTAAAATATGTAATTTTTTTATATTTTTACTCATCTAATTTAGTGAAAGTTAAATTAAGTTGTTAACTCATCCAATAAATATAAATTATTTACATATTTTGATAAATACGTCATATTGATACTTAACTATATGATCTGGTTTTCAGTTCTATAGTCTTCACTCTTCAAAACTTATAGTTATGGACCCGTATTTAAAACGTATTGTGTTTTCTTAAGAAATACCTAGTTAACAAAAGCAAGTTTTTTTAAAGATCACAGTTTAATCAATAAAATTACCTAAAATTATACAAAGTCTTTCACAATGTTTGTTAGTAAAATCACAAATTAACAAAAAAAACTGGCGTAAAAAAAAGCATCTCAAGAAACCAGTACACTAACGTTGAGTTGTACACTAATGCTGAGTTGTACAAAAGAAACTTCCATCCCCTTTTCCAAGGAAATCGTGCTGAACAAGATACAGACAAACAAGAATCAAAACAAGTAGTATAGGCTTAAGTATCGATTATATATTAATTGGAAGTTTTAGTTATTTATGTAATAACTAAAAGATGACTTCGATGATAATAAACGTAACAACACGATAAAAAAATTATGCAGATTGGCCGGAAGCATAAACAAGTGTAAGTCTAAAATTACCATTTGTACGTTTATTTTTACGACACAGGCTATTATACTGCAATAGAAAATAGTACTTCTGCCTTTTTTTTTCAATTAAAGCTCATATTATTAATTGTACCAATAGGATGCGTTTGCCACAAAAAAGTCAAGACGACAAAATTGTTAATTTGGCTTTTATACGTAGAAGCCATCGATTTACTTAGTAGATAAATAAAATTATGATGATAATGAAAGAGTAACTTTGAACGAAACTTTTGTGAATGAAATTGAATGAATTGAACGTATCACATCACTATAGAAATGGGGTTGGCAATATTATTTTACGGAATGACATTAGGAAACGTCAGATTACTGCAGATAATTAAAAGTCGAACTATAGTTATCATTCTTATGTACAAAATTATACGCATAAATGTACCAATTTGTCATCAATAGTATTTTAATTGGTACACCGATTTCTCTAAGATTGCTGGACCGATTTTCATTTTTTTTTGCTATATCGAAGTCGGTCTAATATTTCTTAAAATAATTATAGCTTGTTAGTAAACTATTTGTGCTTACAAAGATTTTTATGGGTTCAAGCTATAATTATATTCTTCTATCGGTACCTATAGTTTTCGAGTTAGTTTAGGTTAGCTTTCACTAAAACCTAGCACTTACATACGTTACTAAATTATATTACAAAGTAATGCATTTATTCAATGATATTAAACTATAAAAAGTGTTTATCGATTTTTCATTCAAAAAAAATTGTAATCACTTCCTGCCTTACCACTAACCTACGGATCCAATACTCATTAGTTACCATTTCTTTTTATTTATAGTATCTACCTACTGCTTTTATAACGCTTGATTAAAATTTTGCATTCTCCTTAATTCTTTATTTTGAAAAACTAGATTACCTATACCTAATCATAGGAAGTTCAGTCATGCTTAACTACATAGATTATTATAATGAGATACTAGTTAATATTACTAGTTAAGCTTCAATTGTAATATTTGTATGGAAATTATATCTATCTATAATCTTATAGGTGAAGTAGATTCCGTTTGTCTGTTTTCCTGTTTCCACAACTTTTTGTAAACGTATTTATTTGTTTATTACAAATTAATAAATGCGGAACTTGTTAAGATAGTTTTAAGTTAGTTACGTAGATTTTAAAAAACTATAGCAACTTAAACATGAATTAAAAAACTGCAGTACTTTAAATAAGCTCGGCCCCTGCTCCAAAAGTCGGCACTCCGACTATTTCTGTCAAGTGTCGATATTAGCGTTTTGGTGCTAAACTGCTGCCTAATTTTAAAACTGTTTTCCCATTAGAGCAAACTAAAGCTAAATAAATACACATTGTTCCTAAGCAGCAAAACGATAATATCGACAGAAATAGAACAGAGTGCCGACTTTTGGAGCGGGGACCGAGCTTAGGAGCATCCACCCTACATATTCACATGCCCAATAACTATAGTAAACTTATATATTATGTACTATATCTATGTTTAAGGTATGACCTTAAAGGGAACATACTATCTACTTACTATCTATATATTATACTAGCTTTTGCCCGCGGCTTCGCCCGCGTGAATTTCGGTTTTTCACAAATCCTGATTCCTGAGGGATAAGTAGATTTCTGGTCCACCCGCCCCCCTGCCGCGCGGCGGCGTACGGCGGGCGCATGGCGCGGGGCGCGCGGCGCGGCGCGGGGAGTTACTTGCAGCGCGAGCGTCATCGGCCGTCGCTCGCAGCGAAAATACCTATCAGGGCGTTTTTTACCGATTTCAACACAACTCCTTTTTTGAAAGTCGGTTAAAAATGTAGCCTATGTTACTCCTTGGTTAATCCTCTACTTGTCTGTTAAAGCCCCGTCAAAATCGGTTCAGCCGTTTCGAAGATTAGCCCGTTCAAACAGACAGACAGACAGACAAAAATTTTAAAAACGTGTGATTCGGTTATGGTATCGTTCAAATAACCATATGAGCTTAATATGTGGTAGTTATTTCGAAATTACAGACAGACACTTCAATTTTATTTATTAAAAGTATAGAAGTATAGATGTACATACATATAAGGTTCTCATTAGAGTTTGCTAGCGGCTTTAATTAGAGCATGTTCGCGAGCTTTTGCTAGTTCATATAGGTACCTAACGATGATCGCGTTCCAAAGGGCGCATCTTGACGTTGCAATATTGCCGTATCGCGTGCGCGCGCGCCTTTAATTTATGTAAAGCTTGTTCTACATCGCGGATTACACCGCTGCGGCTCGGGCTTGTGAATTTATTCACACATAATAACACCTAAACCATTTAATTGACGTTAATAACGTTTTCGTAGGACAAAAAACAAGTTATGAGCTGAAACATTAAACATAGGATAGGAAGAAAAATACATAAATATTTCGTAATTTCGAGCATTATAAAATACTTACGATATTTATGTTATTATTAAATTATACAATTACAGCACAACGGAAAGTACAGTGTTAATTGAGCTTCAAATTAAATCACGAATTATAAACGTCATTTATTTCTTTAAAGTATCTAAAGGTGTTTCTACACGTTGGATTATTTGGCTGCGTACTGAATTTCGAATATACTGAAAATAACGTCTTATAAATCGATGAACGCCGGCCCCACGCACGAATAAAAGCATGACTTATTGTCACGTACTGCCAAGCCGAGCGTGCAAGCGAGAGCGTGGAAAGCGATAGAGACGCAGTGTTTTCTTATGACGTTATCACGTATAGTTATCGTCCGTAAACCGACTTTATAGACAGTCAATTTTTTTATATTATGATACTAATCCCATAAATTTGTGGATTTTTAACAAAATAAAAACATGGTGAGGAGATAATGAGGAGAACAAGAATTACCAACTTAAGTCATCGAGTCGCGAAGATGAAGTTATAGGCATATTAATGAAAACAGCATGAAAATCCATTCAGTATAGTATTTCGCGAACAGACAGACAGACAGACGCGGCGGGGGACATGTTGTATAATATGTAGTGTCTTGCAGAAGTTTCACCGAAAGCTTACACGGCTTAATACGAGAAATTGTAGCGGATGTGTTGGTTAGCATTTAATTTATGTAAAGCTGTTTATACACGATGGATTACCGCGTTGCGACTCGACTTGATGTAAAGCAAAATATACGAATTTGTTTTTAACTTTTTATTGTAATGTATGAGGGAAGGATGCATTCGTATTCGTCTCTTCTATCTGACTACAGTAGATACAAAGTTATTCTTAGTTTGCGCACCGCCAAAACTTTACCAAATACTAAATATCGAAAAACTGTAATATGTAATGCAAAATGAACCCAAAGCCTCGTATTTTAAAGTAGTAATTCAATACTTTGAATATTTATTTTACAACATTTCTGTTTGGGGTGCTGGCTGTAGACGAATGCTGAATGTATTGGCGAACTCAAACCTTAAAATAACACAATGATTTCAGAGTGAAATGGACTTAGGTAATCCATTTCACTCTGAAATCATTGTGTTTCGATATGTAGTGTTTAGTAAAGTTTTCGAGGTGTTCAAACTGAGACTAACTATACAGCATTGTATGCTTTATCTTTTACATTGTAACTCACGTTTGATCCCGCAGGGATACTGCGGACATAGCGTTTTCTATGAGACCCGTAATTAGTAGCGACCATGTTTCAGTAGGTTTATGCCGAGTTTGCACACCTCTACAACGCTACTAGATTTCGAATATCGAAAAGCCACATTATTAGAGCAAAATGAACACAAAGCTCCTTATTTTAAAGTAGAACATTCAGTACTTCTCATTCTTCTGCAAAATTTCCGCTTGGGCCGCTGGCTTTAGATGTATGAACGAACTCAAACGTTAAATCAAGCCCGTTTAGGTCCATTTCACTCCGAAGTGTTTCATTAATCGAAATCGTTCAACGATGCCGCAATGTGCAAACTCGGCATAACCCCACTGATCCATATCCATACTAATATTATAAATGCAAAAGTGTGTCTGTCTGTCTTTCTGATAGCTGTTCACGGACCAACAGTTTAATCGATTTTCATGAAAGTTACAGAGTTAGCTTACATCCCGGGGACGGACATTTTTATCCCGGAAATTAAGAGTTCCCACGGGATTCTTAAAAGTCCATCCGTTTAACTAACTGATTTACAGAATGGTACTGAGGTAGCTTGCGTCCCGGAAATTGACATAGGCAACTTTTATCCCAGAAAAGAAAAAAGTCTTAAATTTAAATGCACGCGACTAAAGTCGCGGGCACCATCTAGTGTCGAAATAAATAATGTTTTAAGCATGGCAACAATGAATATTTAGCACTAAGGCAAAATGAAAAACACGTAGCGCAACGGTCATCGTTCCAGATAGAAAATATGTAAAAAACACTTCTCCGATATCGCAGAAAATTATTGGAAATCAAACAAAACAAGATTAAATTGCAAATAATATATATGAAGCATCAGCGGATTCCTTTCGCGTATTGTTTTTCGTAATACTGCGAATTAGTAAAAAGTAATACTTAATATGGAGTAAACGATTAATTTGCTTATAATAAAAACTGCGAATCAGTAATATAATATCGTTGCTAGCCGACACTTTTATTGAGTCTAGTAGGTAGGTACCTACTAAGTGTTTGTAAATTATTATTTTTGAACGCTGATTGGTACTTTCTAGTTACCTTTTTCATTTCGGTTTGTACAAGTTATATAAAAAGGGTTTGACCATTTTTCTAAAGTAAACTAATTTTTCTGACCTCTTTTCTATACCATATGCCCATAGTTTCACTAGCGACCCGCTCCGGCTTTGCACGGATGGTAGAGCATATTATGCTTAGGTACATATTTTTTCTGTCGTAAAGCTCTCAGGCTTGACTTTTTCTGACATTTTCAGCAATTATCGCCATATTTCAACCAATATATACAAAATATTAACAAATTATACACCTAAATCTTCCTCATGAATCACTTGATCTACTGATGAAAATCACATGAAAATCTGTTCAGCAATTTTTTTGTTTATTGCAAACAGACAGATAGACATATGCGACGGGGGACTTAATAATAATATCTAGTGATGTATGCTAGTGATAATGACTGGGACAGACGGCTAAATGTGCTCTCTGATGAAGCGAGAGGAAAGTAAAGGTCAAAATTAGACCTATTAAGTCGGTAACCCATCCAACTACCCACTTTAGTCAACGATGCTTCCCATAATCGATTAGTAGATACATATTATGTGCTGTCCGTTGTTGGCACCTTATGAAAGGCATCAAACACTGTTTGTATATACTTAATTAAAAATCATCCATTTCCATTTCGGTAACCACCTAATAACTTAGAGGCTGTTAATTTTTACTTTTCCTTTATTATTGTTGATTTACAGGCCGGAAATCGTTTATTCACATTAAAATAATAAGTAGTTAAACTTTAAACAAAGAAATGTACCAATTAATTGAAATCGTCACTCGCTAACGACTGTATAAAATCACTAAAAACAACGATATATGTACGTCACAAACTCCAAAGATACACATAGATACAATGCTAAAGTTTTACGCGCGTTAGCATGTGCATTGTGCAAGCCTTGAATAAAATGCAGTACCTATAGCCAGGTTAAAATAGACATTTCAATTCACAGTAATTCCGACAGATATCTTAGGAATGGTGATTCTTAGGAGAAAAAGTATAAAACATATTTTTGTAGATAATTTTATAATCTACAATTTCTGCCTGGACTGTGTTTCTAAAGAACTTACCGTTTTCAAGAAAAATCCAAAAGAACAGAAAATTGTGACTTTGACCTTGAATAACTTTTTAGCAGATATGGGACTAATGAGGACTTTTGACACTTTATTCCTACTGGTCTACCCAAGGTCTCTACCAAAATTCAGCTCTGTCGGAATTACTGCTATATGATAACATTTTTACGTCTATTTTGACTGCGTTACTAGTTGTAAACGCGCATTAGCAAAACGCGCGTTAAAATATCACAATTTATTGTGAATCAAAATTATAATATCGCGTAGATTCTACTCAGAAGAGCCGATCTCAGTAGTTCCTATTTTCAAAACCAAAAATTTTACAATATGTAGGTTTGAGAATTTAAATGTTACAAATTATTACACCATATTGGGTAGGTATATTATGATGGTGTAATAATTTGTAACATTGAAAAATCCAATTAAGTAATGAAACAAAGCAGTTATGTCGTCAATAATTGTGCTCGACATTTTGTAATTATTATTAGATAATAATATACTTATGTGAAATGTAAGTATCTTGTCGAGTAATTAAACAATTAAGATTTTAAATAGTAAGGAATACAATTACACGTTTTGGAATTACATTTCTAGTACGTAGGTACTGTGTATCTTTGGTTTTTTTCGTGTATCAAGGGTTGTAAAGCTCATTTTATTATACAATTTGGAATTCCAGTCGGGGTAACCTTACCGGCCGCGTCGGCGCCGGCTCTAAAAGTCAACGAGCCACGAAAGAGTTTGTAAAGCCACCCAGCAAAGCAATCAGTGCCGTATTAATACACCGTGACCGTGCCTTCATTAAGATTATGACTGCAGATACATAATTTCATACACTACAAAACCGAGTACATAGTGCATTCTTTTTTCTAGTGTGTCCGGGACCGTACTAGCGAAAATTTAGGGACGTCTATTACTACTAAAAAACCACCCCCTAATAGGGCGCACTCCCCATCAATGTAGAGGAACGGAATATAATGTAGGAGGTGTGTCAATGGCCCTTGAGATGATATTTACTAATAACAAGTCTGAAGTCGTATCCCTCATAAAAGAGCTGGAAACTTAGACCGCATTGCAGCACCGATTAGGGTTTGCGGGATACAAATGACCCTGAATATCATCTGTCATAATACTATGTTGATCCTTTTACGTCGATTTCTTTACAAAGTTCCTTAAGTTTTGTAATAAAAAGCGGTGCTTACCTGTAATTCAATACCGCGATACCAGTAAGTATTTATTTTTCTTTATTTTTTATGTATTTATTCTGTGCTCGTGATAAAGACTTTAAGTGACAGTTGCACATCGGGCGGTTAAAGTGAAATTACCGTTAAAGTTTTGACTAAAAACAAAATCAGGGTTAAGTATTTAACGTCTATCAAAATTCGAGACTCACGTCATGGAGGTACGAATACTGACTCGTGCAGACCACTTTGCTTTATTTTTGACGGCTAAGTTTAACCTTAACAGTAACTTATTTTAACTCGTCGTAAGGATCCACAAACCTACGAAATGTACATAGAATTGTAGTATTTACCTCCTATATACATTTTCTTTCAAATCGTTGAATCAAGTACCGTAAAGAGAAGGAAGAAATATTTCGATGAGTTACCATCGTCTGGCCTCGCCTCTAACGACGTCGCGAGATGGTTCATCAAACCCTCGAGATGAAAAAAAAAACATCTATCCGCATATTCTAGTATCATTACGTGTCTGGAATCGCTCCCATTGTTCCTACCGAGTTCCTGCGATGATGACGCAACCGCTAGATGTGCTCGTGTGACGCCTTCGAGTTTAGGGCTGCGTTGGTTTACTTGTGGTTTAGTTTGTGGTTTAGTTGTGGTTTAGTTTGCGTTTGGAAACATTGGATCCACCCCCACTACAGCCTTTTAACGTCCCACTGCCGGGCACAGGCCTCCTCTCTCATGGGAGAGAGGGATGAGAGTCGCCACGCTGCTCCAATGCGGGTTGGCGGGCGCTAACGACTATTGTCACATGATAGTGATAATACCGAGAGAGCTTAACGTGCTCTCCGAGGCGCGGGGGTGACACTCAATTATTTGCCCGACCCGGTAATCAAACCTGGGACTTCGTAATCTGTAGTCGAATATGCTAACGAATCTGCAGTTCGAATATACCAACATTTGATCAGTGTGACTTTTGTCTCTGAGGGACGCATGACATTATTGCGATAGCAGTCGACTACGCCGACCATGATAAAGCCTAAGACGAATTTGGTCTCACACTTCATATCGTCCTTGACAATAACAAGGCGAGATGAATCTGTGGATTCATCATCATCATCATCATGATCAACCCATTACCGGCTCACTACAGAGCACGGGTCTCCTCTCAGAGTGAGAAGGGTTTTAGCCATAGTCTACCACGCTGGCCAAGCGGATTGGCAGACTTCACACACCTTTGAGACCTTTATGGAGAACTCTCAGGCGTGCAGGTTTCCTCACGATGTTTTCCTTCACCGTTAAAGCAAGTGATATTTAAATACTTAAAACGCACATAACTCAGAAAAGTTAGAGGTGCGTGCCCGGGATCGAACCCACGACCTCCGATTAGAAGTCGGTCGTCCTAACCACTAGGCTATCACAGCTTTTTCTGTGGATTAGTCGAAATAATTTGATGTTTTGAGTTTTTTTTTGTGGGAGAAATTCGGGCAACATGTCATTATCTACGGTCAGTCCAAAATTGTAAAATCATCCACGTTATTACTGACAACAAGTATAAATTAAAAATTTAAAAACCCCCGACATTCGCCATTTTGTGGTGGCGGCCATCTTGGATTTGCATAGTGCTATTCTACTAGTCAAGCCCTTTCATTTGATACCCATATTATGGGAGTTGTGAAAAAATATGTAATCCGCCATTTTGTAGCGGCGGCCATCTTGAACCGATTTTCATCTAACATAGCTGACAACACTCCCGACAAATTCACCTTTCAAACAAAAAAAACCGCATTCAAATCGGTCCACCCGTTTGAGCGCTACAGGGGAACAGACAGACACACACACACACAGACACGTCAAACTTATAACACCCCGTCGTTTTTGCGTCGGGGGTTAAAAACGGCTCAAGTCACGAACCGCTAAAAAAAAGTCGAGCAACTTTAAATATTTCTCAACAGCCCTGTTAGACAGGAAGGCGCATCATTTAAAAATGGCGCTAGCGTCTGGGCTGCGTCTGCGCACCTCATATTCGATGCACATCCCGACTCGCGCCTTTCCGCCGCATGTCAACAAACTGCTCTTTGGTCGCTGCTGGCACGCCGAGTGCAACGTCCTATTGTACAGGGACGTGTCCTTAGGACTGTCCCTGTAAGTGTAGGGTGATTGTTTTTGTCGGGAGCTTTTTAAAGCGGTAAGCTTATTATTTGAGACAACAACTTGAGCTATTCCTTAAAGTGATGTTTGAAGCCGTCTGCGCGAAAGTGGCTTAACTGCAAAATAGACAGTAACTATCTATTTATTTATGGACGTTTGCCTTCTCCTCGTAAAAAGTGAGACGAACGAACGAATGAGGCGGTGTAAAGTACGTCATTGATTGCGTAAAACGTATTATGAGTGAACGAGACAGAGTATAAGAATATATTTTAACCCCCGACGCAAAAACGACGGGGTGTTATAAGTTTGGCGTGTGTGTGTGTGTGTGTGTGTATGTGTGGGTATGTGCGTGTGTGTGTGTGTGTGTCTGGCTATTCCCCCGTAGCACTCAAACGGGTGAACCGATTTGAATGCGGTTTTTTGTTTGAAAGGTGAACTAGTCGGGAGTGTTCTTAGCTATGTTTGATGAAAATCGGTTCAAGATGGCCGCCGCTACACAATGGAGGATTACATATTTTTTCACAACTCCCTCAATATGAGTATCAAATGAGAGGGCTTGACTAGTAGAATAGCACTATGTAAATTCAAGATGGCCGCCACCACAAAATGGCGAATGTCGGGTGTTTTTTAAATTTTTAATTTATTCGTGTACAAAATGCGTAAGAAGAAAAGAAACAGAAAATACTAATTCCATTACGATGCTACCTGGCGTAGAATCTTCTTATACACTTCATCATCATCATCATCATCAGCCAATGTGCATCCACTGTTGGACATAGGCCTCTTTTAAGCAGCGCAAACCCGCTCTATCCTCGGCTGTCCGCATCCAGTCGATGCCAGCTACCACACTTATACACTTCTTCCACATTTAAAAAAGTATGCGTTAGATCATTTTGGTTCAGGAGGACTCCATCCCAATATTGAGTGTCGAATAATCTTTGGTAGAACGATCGGTTTACCCAACACTTGTACCAACTGTAGTAGTATCAAAGTAAATGATTACTTCTATTGTTATTACAATACTTATATACAGCAACCTTGAATTTTTAGGTGATCATTTTCTTACAGGAAATAATACTAATGGCTATATAAATGGCTAGCGAGTTTCATAAGATGCAAATGCAAATGTTGTTTTGTGGGTGAAATAGTTCGATCAAAGGCAGATAGACTTACCTACTACTACTAGAAGTAGGAAGCACATACTTATCTATACTATAATATAATAAAGCGGAAGAGTTTGTTTGTTTGAACGCGCTAATCTCTGGAAGTACCAGTCGGATTTGAAAAATTCTTTTTGCATATGGTAGTACAATTTTCCGGGAAGGTTATAGGCTATTTAGCATCCCTAAAATCCTCCCCTAAGGGGGTAAAATGGGGGTAGAAAGTTTGTATGAAAGTCCTATGTTTTTAAAGTTACAGACCTGAGAATCGGCATTTAGATTATTAGTTTTAAATAATATAAACCTGTGTATTTTATTCTGAAAAATCTTCCCTTAAGGGTGGTAAAATAGGGGTTGAAAGTTTTTATGTTAAGTTTTAATTATTGTTATTATCAACTTGAAATTTGGAAAGTAGGTTCATTCTAGGGCTTAGATATCAGCCTAGAAAAGATTTCACGAAAATCCTCCCCTAAGGGGGTAAAATCGGGGTAGAAAGGTTATATGAAAGTTCTATGTTTTTGAAGTTACAGATATGAAAATAGGCACTTAGATTATAAATTTTAAATAATAAAAACCTGTATAAGTTGTTCTGGAAAATCTCCCCTTAAGGGTGGTAAAAAAGGGGATGAAACTTTTTATGTGAAGTTTTAGTTATTGTTATTATTAACTTGAAATTTGGAAGTTAGGTTCTTTCTAGGGGGTAGGCATAAGCTAAGAAAAATTTGACGAAAATCCACCCCAAGGGGGTTAAAATGGTTTCTTTTCGACATATTATTATCATCGGACATTTAACTATAGATTGACGTGATTTTTTGCAGTTACATTTTTTTAGTTGAGGACCTGGAAAGTGACAGGCTACTATTTTGTCCCGAGGAAACAAAGGGTTCCCGTTTAAAATTTCATAACGCGGACGAAGTCGCGGGCAACAGCTAGTCTATCTATCTATACTAATAAATAAAATTGAAGTGTCTGTCTGTAATATCGAAATAACTACCTCATATTAAGTTCATATGGTTATTTGAACGCTACCATAACCGAATCACACGTTTTTAAAATTTTTGTCTGTCTGTCTGTCTGTCTGTCTGTCTGTCTGTCTGTCTGTCTGTCTGTCTGTCTGTCTGTCTGTTTGAACGGGCTAATCTTCGGAACGGCTGAACCGATTTTGACGGGACTTTCACATACAAGTAGAGAATTAACCAGGGAGTAACATAGGCTACTTTTTTAACCGACTTTCAAAAAAGGAGGAGTTGTGTTTTTCTACCTATGTAGACCGATATCTCCGAGATTTCTAAACCGATTTGCGTAATTTTTTTTTTAATCGATAGAGAAACATTGCGACTCTGTTCTATAAAAAATTTGGATTCCAACTCCTCAATCCTGATGCTGTAGGGGACCTAATCTCCAAAACTAATGGGTTTTAGAAACTTTCGGTTATATAAATTGATATTGGGGGTACCAATTAAAGACTTCATCGTTGAATGAACTCGAGTAGGTACATATCCAACTCCTCAACCCTGATGCTGTAAGGAATTGTATTCCGAAGTCGTGGGGATCCCACGGGATTTTTCCGTTTTGGGGACGGGTTTCTACAGATAAGCTATTTTTTGTTCTGGAAAATCAAAAGTTCCCACGGGATTTTTAACCACACACACGGGCGAAGCCGTGGGCATCATCTAGTAATATAATAAAACTGTAACAGATCCAATTCTGTACATTGAAGATATTTTGAAATTTTTTATTGGAGGGCACTCTATAATCGATACTGAAGCCAAAACTGCAATTTTTTTCATTTTTGTCTGTCTGTCTGTCTGTCTGTCTGTCTGTCTGTCTGTCTGTCTGTCTGTCTGTATCTTGGCCGCGCATCACGCCGAAACTACTGAACGGATTCAAATGAAACTTGGTACGATTTGAGTTTATACTCCGAGGTAGGACATAGGATACTTTTCATCCCGAAATTCGACACGGTTCCCTTGGGAGAGGGGAAGAAAGTTAAAACGTGTATTTAGCTGTAATTCATTAACGGGTAGTTCGATTTCACTCATTCTTTTTTTGTTCGAAAGGTAGTACTTTAAGTATTATCCCGTAAATATTTCAAGGTCATAGGTTTTTTAGTTCAGAAATGACAGACATTTATTGCGTTCAAATAACTTGAGACCCGGATCTTTGCACGTACGGCTTATTTTAAACTGGTGTGCGTTTAAATTTATGTTTGTCGATCTGTCTATTAGTTCCAGCTAATTTCCGAAACGGCTGGATCGATTTTGACGGAACTTTCAATGGCAGATAGATGATGTTATAAGGAGTAACTTAGGCTACATTTAGTTTGGGTACATAAAATAATTATGGGATCCGATCCGATCTTATATAAATCCTATAAACACGCGAACGAAGTCGCGGGGGTCAGCTAGTAATATAATAAAACTGTAACAGATCCAATTCTGTACATTGAAGATATTTTGAAAATTTTTATTGGATGGCACTCTATAATCGATACTGAAGCCAAAACTGCAATTTTTTTCATTTTTGTCTGTCTGTCTGTCTGTCTGTCTGTCTGTCTGTACCTTGGCCGCGCATCACGCCGAAACTACTTAATGGATTCGAATGAAACTTGGTACGATTTGAGTTTATACTCCGAGGTAGGACATAGGATACTTTTTATCCCGAAATTCAGCACGGTTCCCTTGGGAGAGGGGAAGAAAGTTAAAACGTATATTTAGCTGTAATTCATTAACGCGTAGTTCAATTTCACTCATTCTTTTTTTGTTAGAAAGGTAGCACTTTATATATTGTCCTGTAAATATTTCAAGGTCATAGGTTTTTTAGTTCAGCAATAACAGACATAGTATTGGGTTCAAATAACTTGGGACCCGGATCTTTCAACGTACGGCTTATTTTAAACGGGTGTTCATTTAAATTTATGTGTGTTGGTCTGTCTATTTGTTCCAGCTAATCTCCGAAACGGCTGATTTTAATGGAACTTTCAATGGCAGATAGGTGATGTTATATGAGGTAACTGAAAGAATTATGGGATCCGATCCGATCCTATATAAAAACCTATCTACGCGAACGAAGTTGCGGGGATCAGCTAGTAATAAGTATTACGTTAGTTATAATAATAATAATAGTCTTTATTGTTACGGACATATTATCCAATACATGAAAATTGAAATTTTACAAATTGAATTTAAATTAAATTATTTTAAAACATTATTTTATATATCGGCCACTCTTGAGACACTGAGAGTGCATGTGCATGCCCACCCAGTGTCTCATGAATGGATTTTCCGGCTTATCAATTAAGGTTGCAATAATACTGTTGGAGCTTCCGCGCGTTCTGCTCATCACTGATGCTGCTCTTTTTCTCATTATTGCGTAGAAATCATCTGTGTGAGCTTCAGCAAACATCAGTGACGCACTGCAAAACCTCGGCAACCCCAACAGTAGTCTAAAACCATTATTGTACTGCACGCGTAGGTCGTTGATGGCTCTCTGCGTATATGTCACCCACAGACTGCACGTGTAAAAAGTTTGGCAGTATGCCTTAAAGAGAGTGATTTTCACTTGCTTATTGCAACGCGCAAATCTGCGGGCTAACATATTGCAGTTATACTAAGTTTATGTATGTACGTGCCTAGATTCCTTCTACTCCATGGGACTTACCGACTGTAAAAATGACACCTAAATGTCAGATTACAAACTGACGCAATGCCTACCAGGGGATAAGTAAGAGAAGAGAGAATACTACATCTTAGGGATAAGTATTATTGGACTTTTTGCAGGCATTGGAAAAAGACAAGACGAGCTACGAGTTACCTACTACTAAAGAAAACCCAGATTTGTTGCGAACATTTCTGCAGGGAAGACGTTTGAAGCCCCAGCCTTTTTGGCGCGATCTCGATTCTTGATTGGCAATTAGAGAATTATCTTTACTTAATTGGCTCGGTTGCCGGCAAAGCCGTAGTGGCATGCGATTTATTGTTCCGGTACAATGCCGCACAGAATCCAATTAAGGTTGTAATGTGGAGTAGGAAAGGGTTTAAATGGTTGCCATAACTCTTGTCGGTTAGCGCGTTCCATCTTTGACTTCATCACATACCGGCACGCGAGTTTTGTGGTCGGGCGTAAATCTGTCGATCCACATACACGCCATAAACGTGACCGCCTCTTAGTCTAGTAGCTAGCTTCTTCGCTGACCATAAGGTCATGGGTTTCGAGTCCGCACGTCAAGCAACATAAAAAAAAAGAATTCCAAAATTACGAAGTTGGGGGTGTTAAATACACCTCTATACATGAGACACTGGCGTCCATCGGTCTATGAGAGTGAATAAGTATTGAATATACTAATTGTGTTTGGGCACGCACTTGTGCACTTTAATATCTCCAGCGTAGATGGCTTGTCTCGCCTCCGTTGAGATTGCAATTAAGCAGCTTGTCTAAACAAAGACTAGTCAACTATGCGAGACATCAGTGCGGACGACTTTGCGTGCTCTCCGAGGCACAGAGGTGTACTCAGTATTTCTTGACACAAAAACCTAATAATCTTCTTTGGTAATATTCATCCACTACGTCAGAACTATACTATATACTTTTATAAACACTGAAAAAAAAATCCAATCGCGTGTCATATTGCAAGGTAAAATCAGAGCCGCAGGTTGCTGCTTATCATTTTGTCTTGCCGTAGTCATGAAGATGAAAACTGACCGAACAATCCTCGCACTGTCTCTTAGGTTGTTTCACCCGGCACTAATTAACATATGTACCTACTTCTCACATCCCACATCCATCTTCGTCATTCCCACTCGAAGAATTTCGATTGTATTGCTGCAGTTTCATAGAAACTGGCTACAACAGAAATATATTATCTGAGTCTCCAGAAAATTGTGAAAAAATTGGCTTTTTCAACCTTGCCACCTTTGCCACTTTGACCATAACCCATTGAGCAAGAGTATGTCACCAATTCGCCTGGGGCCGTGCGACCGCCGCATGGGAATCACTGAACCATTGTTTTTGCGCACATTAACAAACATAATGATTTACGTTCATAAGGAAAATCACCGTTTAAGAAGGTGTAGACATCGTTATTATCGTGTATAGGTAATTCTTTTTTGCCTTTCACTTTTAACGAAATTTCTTTGTCTTCTAAACGACCACGTAGGAGTGTGTGTGGCGATACAAAAACTCGTTTACCGAGCAACCTTTGACCGTCGCGTAGCGCCGAACTTGTCATTACCCGATTGGCGATCATCGCAATCGTTGTGGATGAAATAATAATTGCTTATGCCACAATAATTGTATACTGTAGCGAATAGAGGAAATGTGCCAATCGAAAGGGATTGCCATCACACCTACTATGTAGCAGGTACTTATCAAACCGTGCTGAGCTATATTACCGTCAAAGTGTATGGGACTCCGCTATAACGAGAGTGAAGCAGTTTAAATATCTAGGTGATATAGAGCATGTGATATCCTTTTATCTGAAAGACGATGTAGATATAGAAATATCTATAATATAATAAAACTGTAACAGATCCAATTCTGTACATTGAAGATATTTTGAAAATTTTTATTGGAGGGCACTCTATAATCGATACTGAAACCAAAACTAAATTTTTTTTTCATTTTTGTCTGTCTGTCTGTCTGTCTGTCTGTCTGTCTGTCTGTCTGTCTGTCTGTCTGTCTGTCTGTCTGTCTGTCTGTATCTTGGCCGCGCATCACGCCGAAACTACTTAATGGATTCGAATGAAACTTGGTACGATTTGAGTTTATACTCCGAGGTAGGTTATAGGATACTTTTTATCCCGAAATTCAGCATGGTTCCCTTGGGAGAGGGGATGAAAGTTAAAACGTGTATTTAGCTGTAATTCATTAACGCGTTGTTCGATTTCACTCATTCTTTTTTTGTTAGAAAGGTAGTACTTTAAGTATTGTCCCGTAAATATTTCAAGGTCATAGGTTTTTTAGTTCAGAAATGACAGGCATTTAGTGGGTTCCAATAACTTGGGACCCGGATCTTTGTACGTACGGCTTATTTTAAACTGGCGTGCGTTTAAATTTTTGTTTGTCGTTCTGTCTATTTGTTCCAACTAATCTCTGAAACGGCTGGATCGATTTTAATGGAACTTTCAATGGCAGATAGGTGATGTTATAAGGAGTAACTTAGGCTACATTTAGTTTAGGTACAAAAAAGGATTATGGGATCCAATCCGATCCTATATAAAACCTATATCCAGGCGGACGAAGTCGCGGGGGTCGGCTAGTAAATAAATAAATAAATAAAAGCTTTATTGTTTCTTATTGCTAGGTTATTTACAAACAATGAATTTTTTACTATCCTATATTATTCTACAAATTAGATACCTAGCAACTAACAATCGGCTGCAAACTCAGCGTCGCTGAGCATTGGCAACAATGCCCAGCGCTGATTTTCAGTTTGCTCCGTACATTGATAGTTAATCAATTGGCGCGCGCCCGTTGCATTATGCATTATATTAATTGTTTATGGTTATTATACATACATATACATACATACACACACACACACACACATATATATATATATATATATATACATATATGTATATGTATACATGCATATATATATATGCATGTATAAATATCCCAAAACTTAGGTAATAATAAATTTCCAGACCAAATGACAGATTTGCGCACCTCTGGATCTCCGAAGACATATCTAATGAAGCAGATAAGTACTCGTACCTAAATAAAATGCAAATTTCGTAAACCCAAGAAAAGATTTTCTTAATGTAGGTGATTCACTTAAAAAATTGTACACCATTTTTCTGTAAAAAATAATATCACTTTGTCATAGTTAAAATGGCAAAAAAATTGACAGATACGTAATAATAATAATAGGATTAGTATATAAAAAAACTGGCCAAGTGTGAGTCGGGCGTCGCTCTTTTAGGGTTCCGTATAATTATGAACAACATAATATTTTGGGCGTAAGAAATATTTCATTTCCGAGCTAGACATCGCAACAAACCGTGAAAGAAAAACCCAAAAAGTGTTCGTTTGTTTTGGTCACAGCTTACAAACTACTTTATGAATCGTTGTTTTTAGTATTTGTTTTTTAAATACAGTATATGTTACATAATATACCGATATTTCATGTTGCTATCTGGCTTAGTTTTTGAGATAGCCCCCGTCACAAAAATGGTCTAAAACTAACAACTTTGATGGCCCCCCATTTTCTTATTTTTTAAGCAAAAAATTAAAAAAATATATTATATTCGTGCTAATACAAGTTAGGGTGAAAAAAATTTTTTTTCGCCTCCTCTTTCATGTATGGGAGCCCCCCTGAAAAATAATTTAATTCAATTTCTAATTCAATATTTAGTTTTATTTTATTTATTATTCTGCGAGTTAGAGACCTGTGACCGGCGGACGGACAGACAGACAGACATACAGACAGACGGACAGACAGCCGAGTAACATTAATAGGGCTCTGTACCGTTCCGTACCCTTTGGGTACGGAACCCTAAAAAAATCAGATTAAACCAGCTACTTATAAGTAAGCTTTACTGGAACATTAACATAATATCAAATAAAAATTTCGTACTCGAACATGTTACTGATTAATCACTACATAGTATAACACAAAGTCGCTTTCTCTGTCCCTATGTATGCTTAAATCTTTAAAACTACGCAACGAATTTTGATGCGGTTTTTTTTAATAGATAGAGTGATTCAAGAGGAAGGTTTGTAAGTAGAAAAATTAGACCCGGTAGGTGGCGCTAATAGCGAGCAGGACGACGTTTGCCGGGTCCGCTAGTTAAAAATAAATAACAATGAATTAATTATCTAGGTACATTTAGTTGAGTGTTATTTTTGCTACGCTTATATTTTTTGCTCCTTGTCTTCTGTTTCAGCCATTGGAATAAGCCATTGAATTTGGAAATTGTAAAGCAAATGTCAAACAAAAGCTGTGATAGCCTAGTGGTTAGGACAACCGACTTCTAATCGGAGGTCGTGGGTTCGATCCCGGGGCACGCACCTCTAACTTTTCGGAGTTTTGTGCGTTTTAAGTATTTAAATATCACTTGCTTTAACGGTGAAGGAAAACATCGTGAGGAAACCTGCATGCCTGAGAGTTCTCCATAACGTTCTCAAAGGTGTGTGAAGTCTGCCAATCCGCTTGGCCAGCGTGGTAGACTATGGCCAAAACCCTTCTCACTCTGAGAGGAGACCCGTGATCTGTAGTGAGCCGGTAATGGGTTGATCATGATGATGATGAAAGCAAATGTCCGGCTGTTAAAGCTTTTATAGGTAGTTTGTAAAATTCTTTTAGTATAATATAACATAGTTCGAAAACGAAAACCTGCTTAGATACTAATTACAATAGTATTTAATATCTACCTTACTAGGTGTGTAAAAGTGTGTATATAAAGTGTGTATATAAGCAAACACGGTAGGGTTGCCGACATTTTATCGGCTGAATATATTAATTTTCTGAATAAGTCGTAAAAAAGTACACTTGAAAAAAATAAGTGTATTAGGTACCTACCAGTAAAAAAATTATGTTTGTTACCTACTTACCTATTTATTTTATAATAAAAATATTTTTCTTAATCTTGAATTTTTAAACAATTTTTTGACTGCAATAAAAGTGATATGCATACTATGCCACATAATTACTAATATTGCATTTTTATAAAGTAAGTACCTACTTAGATTTAAAGCCCATGTTTTGTTAGTTCCAGTATTGTAAAAAAAAAAAGATTGATTCATCCAACTGAAACAATTCTTCCACACGAGTACGTAGATCCATAATTGGTCATCCAATATTACCAGAATATTACATTATTATATTAAAGTACGGTTGGCAACCCTAATTGTAAGGTCAACATTGACGCACGATCCGCACTGCATCACATTATATAATACGCGAAATCATCAAATTCCTTTTAATACATATATCAATAATAGAAATTCAGTATTGCGAAATGATTACCAGTTGAATAATTTTAAAAAATATAGGTCACAATAGTTTACAATTTTTTGTGTTCGTAATTTTCCACGATTCAGTAGTTTACGAATAATTTACTCTCAGCGCAAAGATTGTACAATTATATCTTACTAGCTTTAGCCCGTGACTTCGTCCGCGTAGTTTTAGATTTTCAAAAATCCAGCAGGAGCTTTGTTTTTCCGGGATTAAAAGTAATCTATGTCACTCTCTAGGTCTCTAAAAATATGCATTCTGCGGGAACTGTTCGTTTTCCCAGGATAAAAAGTAGCCTAGGGGCACTTCTCCGAAATTGTGGCAAAAAGTGACGAGGATGAAAAAAAAATTTTTTTTTAATTTTTGATTATTTAAGGATACCTCCTCAAAGGGGTACCTAAATTGATATCGGTGATGAAGAAGGCCTTTATCGTACCCTGGTTTCCTAGGAGATATAACGAATTCGGTAATTATGATGGTCATGGTAATGATAAATTGCGATATGGTAATTATCTCTGGTATATGGCGATTAGAATATGCCTATGGTAATTTGTTTTTAATCATGGTGATGAGAAACTCTAGAAAGCCATAGAAAAGTATCCGAAAAAGGTGTTTGCTTAAAGTCTAGGAAATCGCTGACCAATAAAACTTAGGACCTCGAGCGTTACAACCATTAGTATTCAGCCAAAGAACCTTGAAAGCTACTTTACGTAGCATAACAATCGAAGTGATTTCAGAATTTTTTTTTTTTAAATAATTGAAACTTAGGCTATGCAACGATCGCAAGTAGATTAGCTTGAAATCGAAGTGTTAAGATGTACAATTCAAGAAAGCTTCAATATCTGTTTGAATGCAGACAGTTAGACAAAATGGTGAAATCTAGGTGGAGTTGGACTTTCCAAGAAAATTTCTACAAATTGCTTCTCTCTGTTCCGTAGTAGAACGGTGGAGAAGGAACAATTTTGTAAAGTTCCTGAGAGCACATTTCAAATTTTATCCGATAGAAGACCGATACAAGCAACTTTGAGTTAGTGCCATAAACAAAGTAATTTTGCCTGTATTAGTGATTGAGCCAATGACTCTTCAAACACAAAAATGTACCAGGTTTATTGAATCGGTCTGGTATTCGGCAGAGTCATCACATAGCTGGTTACGGTGCTCCATGGTAGTTCAAATGGCATGTCTGTTAAAAGTGCGAGAGGTAGAAAACCTTTGCAAATTTGATATTGGATACGATTTTCATATCCAAGATCTCATTAGAATCGATAACGGATATACTTTTCATAGTAGGAACTACGGTGAACACTGAACATGCCTGTGTATTCGCTTTATTGCAATCTGAAACAAGTTAATGCAATCCACCAAAGACTCTCTTTGCTCAAAATGCGCTGGAAGAATACTTCAAGATGCTTGATTATTAGAAGGGACAGAACATAAACTTTAACAAAGACTAACATTTTCTTAGACTTTTAATAGCTTCAGCAAATGCTCTATAACTTTTATGTGTCCTCCGAACATGTAGGTCTCCGAATTAACTTGTGGCTAATAAGTAAGATGACAAGTTAGTTAGTTGTGCCTAGCATCAGTTTCAAGAAGGAGTTTAAATCAAGAGTGCATATTATAATTTTTTTTCTTATAATAAAAAGCATTTGTATCCACAACAGAGGAAACGCTATATACGTTTGGGGAGAGAAATTGTATATGTTATTTTTATGTGTTTATATGTTTTCATTTTCCTCAAATGGTGCTGGGCAGATTCAAATGCAGTTCATTATTCGCTACGTAGATTATAAATTACCTCAAAGCACATTTTTAGATATATTTTATGATTCTAGTATAGACTACCAGAAGCATAGCAGGAAATGTTTTTCTGTAAAATTGTGAGCCCAATTTTTTCGGAAACTACCAAACCGATTTGGATGCAATTTGTGGCATTATGTAGGTATTACATCAGAGCAAGTTTCTTAGTATTTTTATACTGATATAGGTCTCTATTTTTTTTTTAATTACTAATTTTCCATTTTTTACTGTCATTACATTGTATTTTTTGTTGTCATGTCGTCATTTCAGTCCAAATATATATTTATTTCATATATTTTCATAGCAAGTTAGGTAGTTTTTCTATTATTTTAAATATCACACTTGTATTATGCTTAATCTTCTTATAAACTCCTTTGTTTTCAGTATTTTTGTCATTTTTTACTTTTTTTTCAAATTTCTATAATTTAAATTGTTTAAACATCTGAAAATTCTAAAAATAATTATATAACGTCATTATTATCAAAACCATTCATAAATTATGATAAATGAGAGAGATACCCCCCATTTACTATTAAAATTAATTAAAAAAATCATGGTAATTAGGACCATGGTAATGAAAATTTGCTAATTATTAATTTATTAAAAAATTTAGAAACACAGTAAAATTTTTGTAGGCTACTCGTGTGAAAAAGAAACACATTTGACATGACAAGAATAAATAACAACAAAATATAACGCGTACTTTAGGCCTGGCAAAATATCTATGAATGAGGAGGACTAAATGACAAAGTGCATTTTTACTACATTATTTCCCTTTATCTTCTCAACGTTATGAAGTACGCTTTTTCTTTTAAAACATATTGTTAGAATGACCAATGCTCTGTTAATTGATCTTATCATGATCGTTGTACTACATATAGTATCATTATTGTGATAGTGTTTGTGTCAGGTCATGGCAATTATGAAAAAGTCGTGTGACAGACTTCACTACCTTGTAATTTATTTATTTTTAGTTATATTTTCAGACTGATTATTTTATTCTAAGGGGTAGTTATCCATTAATTGACCATATTTTTTTAAGAATTTTTTAACCACTCAATTTCGAATTAAATGGGTTTGTATCCGACGACCCAAGCAATGTGACAGTCATGGTAGTGAGAAATTAGAGGTTCAAAATTTTTTTTAACACAGATCCCATCCCATTTATCTTCTTTTTCTTGATGGCAGGCATAGAGGACACTATCTAGTATCTACAAAAAAAATTACATAACCCTGGGTATTTATTAACCTACGTTCTCCAGCTTGTGACATGCTTTTGCCAGAATTTGGGAGAAGTGCCCCTAGACTACTCTCCAGGACCTAAACTATAGCCATGCACAAAAACCACGTAAATCCGTTGTTTTTTTTTTGTTTTTTTGTTTTTTTTTTTTTTTTAAGTAAGTTTATGTATATTAACTATGATGAACTAATGTTTTCCTCTAAATAAGCGAAAAGTTGCGCTATATTTGCGGCTTTAAAAGTTTTTAAGTTAGTTACAATATTATTAGTAGGGATTTTTCTTGCAAAATACATACGATTATGAATATCTAACGTGTAGAAATATGTAGGAATCTCGTGTGCGCGCCACGTTGCGTTGCGGAGGAAATCCGCGCGTATCTGATGAATATTCCATCGAGTATCGAGCGTGGGACGTTTACTCGTCATTGCTAATCTTTTACATAGTAGCTAGGTTTATTCCCGGTACTAAGTCACAAGTTGTAACAGTCAAAATTCAAAATATACTCCGTAATTTGGGAGCTAAGGGCCAAGTAGGTACAGACTGGTCTGTGGGGCTAAGAAATGAACTTGAATCATATCAAAAGTCTTAATGCCAAAATGTCATACCGTTCATCCCGTCAACCCGCATTGGAGCAGCGTGGCGGGTCTAAGCTCTAAATCCTTCTCTCCTGGGAGAGGCGGCCTGTGCCCAGCTGTGGGACGTAAAAAAGCTGCAGTGGTGGTGGTGATATCGTTCATCCGATTGAGCTGAAACTAGGCACTGAGATACCTCGGCATCCTGAACACGGATACAGGATACTTTTCATCCCGTAAGAGTAGTTACACGGTAGGTACACCCGGGAACAGTGACCTTTATGCGTTCGCGTGTCCGATTGGAGCTGAATTTTGATTCTCTGTCCGTCTCTAGGATGCAAGTTATTCTCTCTCTAACTCTATACTATACCTACAAGTTATTCTCTCTCTATACTATAAAGTCCGTCTTTATGTGCCAAAAATAGCCGACCCATACATCGATGTAAAGAACCATATGACATTATTTCGAACACAATAATTATTACGATGTCTCATAAAATTCATGGGAACACTTTGACTGCATCATCTTTATTTCGGTTCCAGATTATTTATTTATCCTGGCTGTTATAAAAACCCACCAGCTCAAGATTTAATTTATTACCTCCCGCCTTTAAAATTTTTATAATACCAAATAATAACACCATAAATGTTAATTGATAAACATTCGCGGGCGCCATGCTATACTATCCATATTTATTATTATAAAATGCGAAAGTGTACTTATCTGTCTGTTTTTTACCTTGTTATTGAAAAGCGCAAAAATAAATTGATGTGGTAGGCTTCGAGTAGGTATTTTACTGCGAATCGTTCGTAGTAACTATGACCAATTAACTAATTAATTATTTGTTATAATTTATATGTATAGTCAATTTATCTTGAACTTTGATAAAAAGACATTTTTTTAATATCAACGTAGGTACCTACTTATTTAATGGTTCGTTTAACCAAATTCTAGCTCTAGCAGTTTCAGTTTTTGCTTCACAGCCGTTTCCACAACAAAACTCTATTTGCTCCATTTTAAGTTTCAACTCGTTCAACCCAAAAATAGTAGAACATTACCCTCATTATAGTAACAGGTCGGTTGAAATAAACGTGCGGCAAAAACCCACCGGACAATCGGCCCCCGTTCAACGGAAACGCGCCGTAAAAGGCTTACTCGCGTTTATTACCATCGCCGTGGCCGCCATCTTGGAGAATTAAGCCCGATTCGCACATATCAGTGAAGCATCAGTGCTGACACAGTTCCGGCACAGTGAAAAATATTCTTTCATACATTCTCTATGAACGCGTTCACACCAGCTGTCCGTATCATTGACGACACAGTGTTTCTTAGTCAGTTCATAGAGAATGACATATTTTTCACTGTGCCGGAACTGCGCGCGCCGTCCACGGCACTGATGCTTCACTGATATGTACCAATGGGCCTTTAATTGGTAAGTGTGGCAACATTGTGTGCACGTTGTAGGCAGGTTGTAGGTATCAGAAGTTAAACAAGAAAAAGATTGTCAAAAAGTGCGTGACGTAAGCTAGGTGTTCACTACAACTTCAAGGGTCCGGTCCGGACTTACAATCGTGACACGGTCCGGACCTGATTAGTATAGTATCTAAGTCGCACCCCAGTCGAAGTTGTGGTGTCTGGGCAGACTTCTATTTACACGCGGATTAATCGCAGCGCAGTTGAATTAGTCAAATAGGAAATATTTTCCTCTTCTTCAGGTTCCTTGCTAACTAACTGGTAGTTAGCTGTGTAAACTACTTTCTTTTTTCATTGATGATAAGTTAGAACGGTGAAGGAAAACATCGTGAGGAAATCTGCATGCCTGAGAGTTCTCCATAACGTTCTCAAAGGTGTGTGAAGTCTGCCAATCCGCTTGGCCAGCGTGGTAGACTATGGCCAAAACCCTTCTCACTCTGAGAAGAGACCCGTGCTCTGTAGTGAGCCGGTAATGGGTTGATCATGATGAAGTTAGATTTCACCTGGTGCTAGGACGTGTTGATGTAGTCTGAAGCATTTTAACCTAAAAGCACGCTATACCTCCGATCGGCAACACGGAATTGTTCCGAGACACTTGAATCTCGATATAGGAAAGCGACTTTTCTTAGCGAGGCAAAAAATAACATTTTGGTGGCTATCGCAATTCCTGTCCTCTCTTTAATGCTGGGCGCATAGCCTTTATTTTAATTAGACAGACACTTCACAGAATATGTAAGACAGTCATAAGTTTGAGAGCCCATCTGATGACTAACGTGCATCTATATTATATCCACATTTCGAAATTGTGTATTGCCAGTGAAAGTGTATCATCTAATCGGAAACGACTTGGCTTTAATGTTTTTTTAAGTCATTTAAACAACACAGGTATGGACTGTTATGGACAGGTTCCGGACCGGAATGGAACCCTACATGTAGTCTGAGCCTTATACTTAAACATTGTAATAAATAATTAAAGTGTACAACACATTTGCAGAGCGGGCAAATAAAACAACTTAGTTATCATTAGTGTTATAATATGACCTTTATTATTGCATATTTTGTGCAATGCATTCAAAACTTTGTGTAAACAATTTTTTTCGTGTTAGATACCTACTGAAGCAAGCGTACTTGAGTAAGATACTAGTTTTGCTTGTTTTTTGACCTACTGAATCTAATCTACTTGGGTGAATTTACACCTTGTCCATCCATCTAAGTATCTGTTTTTTTTACTTTGTTTTTTATTTTACTGATCTGTTTGTAAAAGTATTTTATTTTTATTAGTATTAGTTTTTAGGGTTCCGTACCCAAAGGGTAAAAACGGAGCCCTATTAATGTCACTCGGCTGTCTGTCTGTCTGTCTGTCTGTCTGTCTGTCTGTCTGTCCGTCTGTCCGCCGGTCACAGGTCTCTAGCTCGCAGACGAAATGAGTTACAAACCTGATTTTTTTTTATATATAACTAGCATATGAGCGCGAGCTCGTCTAAGTGGAGTGAGTTTTTTAAAAATCCCGCGGAAATCCTTTATATTAAGCTCCACAGGATCTCAACTTATACCTATACAAAATATCAGGTCGATCCGTACCTCTGCTGCGGTTTGACACAAGAACAAACCAACAAAACAACAAACAAACATACTTTTGCATATAGCTTCTGAATTAACGAAGAATACAAATACTTGTAATTCACAAACAATATGCAAAATAACCCAACAGCAACATTAAAAGTTAAAAATTTAAATGGAGCCCTCGTATGGGATAAAAAATTTACCCGGAATTGTGGGTGTTGAGGTGAGCTTTTGTCAAAAAATATAGGTATGCACGGAATTGAGAATTTCCTCCTTTTTTTTGGAATTCGATTAAAAAATAAAGAAACTTTGATTGCCAAAATACCATTATTAGTTTTGGAGTTACGGACGAATAGACTGCTAAAATCATCGTTTCCACCATCATCTTACAATCGGAGTCGGCTAAAAATAAAAATATAAGTACACGCATGTCCAACATTCATTCAAACCACGTAGCTGTCGCAAAAATTTGTTTAGCGCCCGGAAACGGCCATTTTTTTCGCTTTATTTTTTTTTTATAACCGCCGCCGCCTTGCACCGCGACGCACTCTGCCTACATTTTGATTCATGAATTAAAAATATCACACACGCTATTTGTTTTTACATTCAACGTCCAATGTATGGCGAAACTTTGTTATTGTATACCTAATCTACATTTTGTAGCAATGTTACATTGCGTGGTTTCTTTTGTTTAACTCAAAGTTTTAAGGAATGACGAAGCAATGGATGTTGTATTTTTCGACGTACTAAGTTCTGAATTCAAAGCTGTGTGTGGCTATGTATTCTTATTACCTCTACTACTTAACTTAGTAGTTAATACAAACGAGAAACCATATTAAACAAAATACTTTTGTGGTTTTTAGGGTTCCGTACCTCAAAAGGTAGAAAAAGGAACCCTTATAAGATCACTTTCTTGTCCGTCTGTCCGTCTGTCCGTGTGTCACCACCGATTTTCTCAGGAACGGGTGGACCTAGCAAGTTGAAATTTATACCAGACACTGAGGTCTATAGTCCCTATTAGGTGTATAAAAATTAAGGCCCTGAGTCTACACAATAAAAAGATATGGGCAAATTTAGATTTTCACGAAAAGTTGTAAGTACCAAAATGTACCTTAATTTTCAATTTATTTTTTGGAATTTTTCCTTTACTTGATCTGTAAGACCTTTGTTTTGACCAAAATTGACAAATCTAGGTCAACCGGAAGTACCCTATAGGTTTTGGGTCGAAAACCTAAATGGTTGACCTAGAATTACGAAATTTGGCAAAAATCCAGGTCTTACAGCACAAATAAAGGAAAAATTCCAAAAACTAAAAAAAGTTGGAAATTAAAGGGTGTCCCCATACATACATAGTTGAGCCAATTAAGATAGACCTCTGAGTTGTATGAGTGTTCATACAATTTAGAGGCCTAGCTTAATTAGCCTTACCTTTTAAGACAAACTAATGAAAAACAGATTGTACGTCTTATACTTCTGGAGTACGGAACCCTCGGTGCGCGAGTCTCACTCGCACTTTACCGGTTTCGACCGGTTTATTTTACCTTGGCATGAGGGTCGAAGAATATTCTAAGTTGGTCCTTAAAATATTTTGTCAAGTATGTTAGTGACTCTCACTAGCACTACCTTATAATTTATTTAAAAACTAGATGATGCCCACGGCTTCGCCCGTGTGGATTTAGGTTTTTAAAAATCCCGTGGGAACTTTTAATTTTCCAGAACAAAAAGTAGCCTATCTGTTAGTAACCCGTCCCCAAAACGGAAAAATCCCGCGGGATCCCTACGATTTCGGAATGCAATTTTTTACAGCATCAAGGTTGAGGAGTTGGATATGTACCTACTCGAGTTCATTCAACAAAGTCTTCAATTGGTATCCCCAATATCAATTTAAATAACCGAAAGTGTCTAAATCCCATTAGTTTTGGGGATCAGGTCCCCTACAGCATCAGGATTGAGGAGTTGGAATCCAGATTTTTTATGGAACAGGGTCACAATGTTTTTCTATCGATTAAAAAAAATTACGCAAATCGGTTCAGAAATCTCGGAGATATCGGTGTACATAGGAAGAAAAACACAACTCCTCCTTTTTTGAAAGTCGGTTAAAAAAGTAGCCTATGTTACTCCCTGGTTAATTCTCTAATTGTATGTGAAAGTCCCGTCAAAATCGGTTCAGCCGTTCCGAAGATTAGCCCGTTCAAACAAACAGACAGACAGACAGACAGACAGACAGAGAGACAGACAGACAGACAGACAGACAAAAATTTTAAAAACGTGTGATTCGGTTATGGTACCGTTCAAATAACCATATGAGCTTAATATTATGAGGTAGTAATTTCGATATTACAGACAGACACTTCAATTTTATTTATTAGTATAGATCAGTAGTTAGGTAGGTACAAAGTATTTTCAAGTTAAGTATTCCAAATCAGTTTAAAGTATAACGGATCACGGAATGAGAAATAATGTACTCAACTTTAATGAAATTAAAGGCCCCGTGAAGTGACGTTTGGACAGTGGACACCCACCGTGATTGTCCGCGGCTTCCAACTTAATGCACGTCCTATACTAAGTACCATTGGTTATAACTTTTATGATTCGAAGGAGATTTTTGCATGATATCGATAATTCGAATTTCGTGCCAGAACGCAAGTAAGTATTTTTTCATTTTGTAGGTAAAATTGGCGTCATGTGAAAGGATGCTGCTACATAGGTCCAATTTTGAAAATATGTAATCCGCCATTTTGTGGTGGCGGCCATCTTTGACCGATTTTCATCAAACATAGCTACGAACACTTCCAACTAATGCACCTTTCAAATAAATAAAAACGCATTCAAATCGGTTCACCCGTTTGAGCGCTACGGGGGAACAGACAGACAGACACATACACACACACACACACGTCAAACTTAAACACCCCGTCGTTTTTGCGTCGCGCGTCATCTCATTTTGCGATGGACCATCGATGGCGGATAACATATTTTTTCACAACCCCCTCAATATGGGTATCAAATGAAGGGGCTTGACTAGTAGAATAGCAATATGTAAATCCAAGATGGCCGCCACCACAAAATGGCGAATGTCGGGGGGGTTTTAAATTTTTAATTTATACTTGTAGTATACAGCCTGCAGCGACTCTTTGGCCGAGTTTACGCAAAGGATACAATAAAATGCTTTGTAAATAAATATACAAAAATTGTCGTTAGGAGGTGTAACCGCAAACAACTGCAGCTAGTTTCGCGTCCGTTCACAAACAATTCCGCGTAAATCCTAGATCCAATCGTACGTATCCAATGAACAAACAAGTCAAAGACTGACACACTGTGTTCGTATCAGATTTCTTTGAATTCGAATCGATAATCGATATATTTGATGCATTTTATGCGATTCCGTGTAACACGTGATTGCGGATCGACTGCATTTCTGTAAATCGATTATATCTATGTATTTTCGATAGCTTTTAAGAAATGTGCAATCACAATTATATTTTATAGTCACTCATCATCTTCATTACTTAATACTCGTCTCTGCTTAATGACGGTATAACTACCTACTCATATTTGAATTTACTTAAAAAAGTCTGTAAATTAAAGATTTTTGCAAAATAATAACTTAGGGGGTGTTAGGGATGAGTAATGCAACGTAAAAAAGCTATTTTTAAATTTTTTGTCTGTTTGTCTGTACGTTTGTGCGCGCATCACGCAAAAACTACCTAGTGAATGAATTGAAATGAAACTTGGCATGATTTAATTTCATACTACGGACTTACGGAGTAACATATCCGGATTCCGGATTATCATCTGGGGTCCATTAAAATTTGTGTTTGTCTGTCTACGAAATGCTGGATCAATTTTAATGGGACTTTCATTGGGAAAACTTTAGCCATGGGAAAGTGCTACATTAAAAAAATTATACAGTTGTTGTTATGTTGTTATATTGTTGTTGTTATCCCACGGGATCGCGTGCATCCTCTAGTTTTATAATAAGAACCTAAGAGTAAAAAAATCACGAGACTCCTAGTCGAATCATATGCGAAAGAATTTGGGAGCTCATCGTATTATTATCGCAAGAAAACTCCTACCATTAAAAATGATTTAATAGAAAGGGGTTAACTTACTCTCAACGGTGACGAAAATGACGCAGGGTACCTTATGCACCTAATCTTGCTAGACATTGTAAATAGTACAAACAAGACTGCAAGTCTCAAGGTGCAAAACCCAAATTATGATCAACAATACAAGAACAAGACTGCTAATTAAATTATACCTACTTATAAAAACGAAATATACCTACATGTGGTGCATTTCGTATTATTGCCTTATGATAAGATAGTGTCGTATCTCTGGATTTTTTATTATGTACTCAAGACTGTAGAATTAGTGCATTTAATTTAATTATATTAGGCTAAAGTTTCCTGGTCTTAAAATTTTTATCAAAGCATGCATTATGTTTATGACTAAAATTTTTATGATAAGTAAGTGACTTTCTAGAAACCAATTACCTACTAAATAAATCCTGAAGATATATACAATAGGAAACACTCTTAATTATAACTTTTAATTGAAGACATTCGGGACACTAGCATTTTTTTCAGCCATTGATATTTTCACTGAATTTAATCTAATGCGACGTAGGCATCCGCTAAAGAAAGTTAAACAGAGGTTAAATAGGGGTTGAAAGTTTGTACGAGACTTATATGAATCAACGCGGACGAAGTCGCGGGAATTAGCTAGTATAATAATTTATCACGGTGAAAAATGATAATGTATAGATACATTTACAGTTTACAATTTCACTATCAAGTCCGAACTTCCCGATACCAACACTTCACACAAGCGATGTCTCCTCATGATAATAGTACAACGTGTGTTGATATTTAAACGCAATCACGATAGCCGCGGCGCCTGGCGAGTGATAGCGCGATAACGGCGGAATGCTCAATGCAAACCCTATATCTCATAATCTGAGTTGTAAACGCGCCGAAAGCCACAACAGGATATGTGTATAGGGAATGTTAATACCGTCATGGCCTAGAGATGTCCTAGAGAATCGTTTCAGTCGAAATCACACTAATATATCACTACATAGTATAAAACAAAGTCGCTTTCTCTGTCCCCATGTCCCTATGTATGCTTAAATCTTTAAAACTACGCAACGGATTTTGATGCGGTTTTTTTAATAGATAGAGTGATTCAAGGGGAAGGTTTGTAAGTAGAAAAATTGGACCCGGTAGGTGGCGCTAATAGCGGGCAGGACGACGTCTGCCGGGTCCGCTAGTGTATTATAAAGGCCAAAGTTTGTATGTGTGTATGTTTGTTATTCCTTAACGCCGCAACTACTTGGCTGAAATTTGGAATAGAGATAGATCATACCCTGGAATAACATATCTTCGTCGTCGTCGTGTCAACCAATAGACGTCCACTGCTGGACATAGCTCTCTTGCAAGGATCGCTACAGAACACGATTTTTCGCCGCCTGTTTACAGCGGATGCCAGCGACTCGCTTTTTATCCAGGAAAAAGTGTTCCTGTGGGACTTAAATAGATATAGACTTCAAAAAACGCAATAGATGGCGCTGATTGTTCTTAGGTACATCACGCTCATTATTTATTTCATTATTTATTTATTTGTTCAAATATTTTTATGTGTACAAACTTATTAACCGATCCCGGCAAGAGACCTATATCCAGCACTGGACGTCTGTACGACAACGGTGAATATATAACAGTTATATAACAGTTACTCAGTCGACTATATAACAGTTATATAGTCGTTATAAGTTTGTCAGTTATATACTTAACGATTGTAAAATTTATTATAACTGTTTATACAACTAAACAGCTAATTAGCAAACATGACCTAGTTTAGGAATAACATAACGTTATAATTAGAAGGATAAGACGACTTGGAGCCCAAAATTGAAGTCCGGTTGAAATATGAGGGTATTTCTGGACGTTCGGCGAAATTCTGCTGATTATCGTCCTAGATTATTTCGATAAAGAATAACATTTAACAAAAAGCCAGTACTTTAAAAACTATCTTGCTTATCAGGTGTTAGTTGGTACCCCACTTGAGCTTGATTAGTTGACTGATAGCGATGAATAATTATGATAAATTATTATCTCTTATGAACCCAGTTTCTTATTAATAAGAATTATTATTTGTTTTCACCTATGATGACTCCACATTTCCTACTGGTTTCCAGTCAAATATTAATAAAATAAATATAATAACCATTTATACTACTTTCACTAAACTAAACATCATTTCTGTGGAGACCCACATAGTATAATTATGTAGGTACTGAAAGCATCTATGATTGCAGCAGTTATTTGACGCAAATATATAGTTTTTTTACTAAAATACTACTACTAATACTACTTTAAATATTAAAATACTACTTACTAATCTATATCTATACATATAATAAAATCGTAGAATTGCCGTATCTGTAGGTACATTAAAGATTTTTGCAAAATAATAACTGGGGGGTGTTAGGGATAAGTAATGGAACATAAAAAAGCTATTTTTGAAATTTTTGTCTGTTTGTCTGTTTGTCGGTTTGTCTGTTTGTCTGTTTGTCTGTTTATCTGTTTGTCTGTTTGTCTGTATGTTTGTGCGCGCATCACGCAAAAACTACTGAATGGATTGAAATGAAACTCGGCATACTTTAAGTACATACTACGGAGTAACATATAGGATACTTTTTATCCCGAAATTCAGCACGGTTCCCTTGGGAGAGGGGATGAAAGGCAAAATGTGTACTAAGCTGTAATTCGTTAACAGGTGGTCCGATTTCATTCATTCTTTTTTTGTTAGAAAGTAGATACTTTAAAGACTACTGGCTAATCTCCGAAAGGCTGGACCGATTTTGATGGGACTTTCACTGGCGGATGTTTACATTTTGATGTACCTAAACATGCGCCAGTGAACTTTTAACAGTTTTTAGCAAGGTTTAAGCTCAAAAGAGCATAGGAAAAACAAAATGATTCCCACGGGATTATTAAAATCAATATCCACGCGAACGAAGTCGCGGGTATCCGCTCGTCTATTAATATAATAAAACTGTAACAGATCCAATTCTGTACATTGAAGATATTTTGAAAATTTTTGTTGGAGGGCATTTTATAATCGATACTGAAGCCAAAACTGCAATTTGTTTCATTTTTGTCTGTCTGTCTGTCTGTCTGTCTGTCTGTCTGTCTGTCTGTCTGTCTGTATCTTGGCCGCGCATCACGCCGAAACTACTGAATGGATTCGAATGAAACTTGGTACGATTTGAGTTTATACTCCGAGGTAGGACATAGGATACTTTTTATCCCGAAATTCAGCACGGTTCCCTTGGGAGAGGGGATGAAAGTTAAAACGTGTATTTAGCTGTAATTCATTAACGCGTTGTTCGATTTCACTCATTCTTTTTTTGTTAGAAATGTAGTACTTTGTATATTGTCCCGTAAATATTTCAAGGTCATAGGTTTCTTAGTTCAGAAAAGAAAGACATTACAACCCTCATTATTGGGTTCAAATAACTTGGGACCCGGATCTTTGTACGTACGGCTTATTTTAAAATGGCGTACGTTTAAATTTATGTTTGTTGGCCTGTCTATTTGTTCCAGCTAATCTACGAAACGGCTGGATCGATTTTGACGGAACTTTCAATGACAGATAGGTGATGTTATAAGGAGTAACTTAGGCTACATTTAGTTAAGGTATATAAAAGAATTATGGGATCCGATCCGACCTATATAAAACCTATAAACACGCGAACGAAGTCGCGGGGGTCAGCTAGTTACAAATAAAGGCTGTCTTTATGCTTTTATAAATTCTCTTTTTTATTGTTTTCACGCTAATTATTGTATTTCCCTGTGTCTAACAAGGTGTATAGTATTTTTAAGCCTTTGAGTAGATTAGAAGTATAGATACACTTATAAATTAGATTATTTGTAATACAGTCATAGTTTTTTTTCATCAATCCGTGATTTCAAGCACGTACGGTTCCTTTGAAAACTAGCACTGCAGCTTTCTGCAGCATGATTCTGAGTCGAAGACCTGAAGTTGGTCACAATTTTAATTTATTAAGGGAATGTTTCACCATCTGATAAGTATCGGACAAGTATCGGATAGCTATCTACAACTTTTGTCTTTGTCACTTGACATAAAGAAAGAAAGTGACTAAACTTACGTTTAGCCTATCCGATACTCTTATGAGAATGTGTTGAAACAGGCCGTTAGTTTAGTTTTTAATGTTAATTATAGTATTTGTTAACAACTAAAATGTTTTCTTTCTTTCACAAAAGGTTCAATGGGGCAGATGGCGTCTACAGTACCTACTGCTCCAGCCCGTGCAGTAATTAATAATGGCTTTATTTAGGCTTTTTGTATCTTTTTAGTTATGTGGTGTAAACGTGTATTCATTCATTCACGTCATTTCTATCCTTCTCCAACCTCCGACCTCTCTTTTTAGTATAAGTTGGGTTATCCTGTCTAATATCATCCCAATTTTGTCATACATGTATACATTCGGCTTTAGAAGTATCTACTACCTAAAATCTAAGACAAAGTACCTATCTCTCTTCGTCTTCCTAAAATGTACTTCAAACATCAGAACCGCCAATTTAACCTCAAAACTGGCACAAAGACCTCTCATGGATAACGTCTTGAATTAGGTCATCGTCATATCTGACATTTGAAGGTTGCAACCTATCTATATCTATAGTCCCGATGATAAGTTGCAACTTAAGCGCTATAAAATTTTATACACATATCTTAAGCCTGTTAACTTATCAAATTCGCTTGTGCTAATTATAGGAATCATACCAGCGTAGAATGGACGAATTACAATTGATATGTTATAGGTAATTAACTTATAGGCTCGATATGATAGGTAAAATTGCGTAGTAATTGAAGGTAAAATAAAATAAGGTGTGATGCACAGGACGCACCGTCGGAAATGGGGCTACTTTTGTCTGCCCTTCTTCACATGTGTAGAATTGTAAGCACCATTCCGAACCTGTGGTAGATTCATTTGTCGATTCGTAAACGCTTCCGAAAGTTTATCTGAATAAAATTATGATTACTTATATAAATGATAAAAAGGCGTGGATTTGACTCGTTCCAGCAATGCGCGAGACGGCAATTCAATCATGTACTTAACATAAAATTGTTATATTGCTATTGTAAATTTGGAAAAGAGCAACCGCCGAGTTTCTTGCTGGTTCTTCTCGGTTGGAACGGCATTCCGAACCAGTGGTAGATTCATCTGACTATTCAAAAGCACTTGTAAAAGTTTATTTGAATAAAAAACTTTTCTATTCTATTCTATTCTATTCTATTCTGGCGGAGAGGTGTGTGTAAGCAGCTTTGGCAGTCAGTCTCAGACCAGGCACCTTCGGCGTGTGTATGTATGGCGTCATTGATCGGATAGATGCCCAGGCAATGTCAATTTACGTCGTACAAGTAAAACTGTGATAGCCTAGTGGTTAGGACGACCGACTTCTAATCGGAGGTCGTGGGTTCGATCCCGGGGCACGCACCTCTAACTTTTAGTTATGTGCGTTTTAAGTATTTAAATATCACTTGCTTTAACGGTGAAGGAAAACATCGTGAGGAAACCTGCATGCCTGAGAGTTCTCCATAACGTTCTCAAAGGTGTGTGAAGTCTGCCAATCCGCTTGGCCAGCGTGGTAGACTATGGCCAAAACCCTTCTCACTCTGAGAGGAGACCCGTGCATCTGTAGTGAGCTGGTAATGGGTTGATCATGATGATGATGAAGTAAATACGAGACCTCTCCGAATCTCGCCATTTCTAAAACAGTCCCTTAGTTCGTAGAATACCTAACTATTACTACTTAAGGGATCTGTGTGGTGCCAAATAGTGTGTTGGCACCACACAGATCCCGTTAAGTGTTATTTCTAAAATGGTTGTGCAATTCACTAGGCTTCAGGAAACACACGAAGAAAGTTGACAGACCGAGTCAACCGTTTTGAGTGATTCTTTGACAAATAAATATTTCAAAGCAAATGTTCCATACGCACAGGCAAAGTAGGTTAATCGCGTTGTGATAAGATAGTATGATAACAGGCGACAATCTGACGACTCGCGTGACGACCTGCATTTCACTGTAATCAATTTGGTTTATTTATAAAACATAATTTAAGTTGTACCTACCTGAAAGCGAGCGATGGAGGGACCTATGCTCGGAGATTTTCATAGTCGAATCAGAAATGATCCGTAAAAGTACCAGAGTCACAGATGGACCAAGACGCGGTTTTTGACGTGATAACGTCTTATAAGTCGATGAACGCCGGCTACACGCACGAAAAAGTATGACTCATTGTTACGTTCCGAGCGTGCAAGCGAGAGCGCGGATGAAACGATAGAGAGACAAATTCGGCCTATATATTGTGTTCTATAATGTTTTCTTATGACGTTATCACATACAATTATCGTCCGTAAACCGATTTTTGTACGAAATTCGAAGTTTTGTATGAAAGTTCATTATTGTTCACGTTATTTTTCAATTGGAGAGAGCTATGCTCGGAGTATCCCTGCGGGATCAAATCAGAAATGAGGAGATCCGCAGGAGAACCAGAGTTATCGACATAGCTCATCGAGTCGCGAAACTGAAGTGGCAATGGGCGGGGCACATTGTTCAAAGAACCGATGGACGTTGGAGTCCCAAGGTGCTTGAATGGCGACCTCGCACCAGTAAACGAAGCTTAGGTAGACCCCCCACTCGATGGACAGACGATCTTAAGCGAGTCGCTGGCAGCCGCTGGAGTCAGGCGGCACAAGATCGTGTGCTGTGGCGATCCTTGCAAGAGACCTATGTCCAGCAGTGGACATCTATTGGTTAAGACGACGACGACGACAACGACGATTTTTCAATTTATATCCATGAATATCGATCGTTGAGCTATATTCGGTAAGTATATTGGGTACAGAGTTAGAAAATAGAGAAATAAGTTTTCCAGGATTTTCGGAAATGCTACCTTTAGAGAGTTAAATAGGGGATAAAAGTTTGTATGAGATTTTTATAAATCCACGCGGATATAGACGCGGGTATTAGCTAGTCATATTATTTTATTTTAATTATCTTTCGCTATCATTCAAACGCCTAATTGTAATTTTGTTATCATTTTTCGTACATAAAACGCGAAGTTTAGAATGTCGAGATAACACAAAATGTATTATAGATTTCCTGTATACGTGACCTCGACAACACTTATCTCATTATAGAAATAGTGTTTATCTTATAGGTCGGTACTGTTTTGATGTGACTCTAGTAGTTCACTTACCCGAAAGTAGGCAAAAACGAGTAAGCAAGGGGTTTGAAAGTAGGGATTAAGGAATATTTTCATCCATCATCTTCATCATAACTCATTTTTATTACACAATAAAATGTGATTATGATTATAAATAAATAAATTATAGTTAAAGAAATGTAGTGAAAATTAAAACTATAAGATAAGCGTAAGCGAAGCGAGAGATTTTTTTGTTGAGGTAAATAATAGAGGTGCTGCTAAAACTTTTTATATTTCTTCTAAAAGTTAACCTTTGACTGCGATCTCAGTGACGTTGCAATCTAAGATGGAAGCCGACTAACCTGGAAGAGGTAAATCCTATCCCTGATCAATCGATCGATCGGAACTGTAGGTACTGGAACGCTAAATCGCTTGGCGACACGAGTTTGCCAAGTGGTACCAAGCTACGGCCGAAACCTCCGACCGGAAAATAAAGAAACAATAAAGAAAGCACTTTAATTTACTAAGCAGGTTCAAATAAGAATTGAATTGAAATTAAATCATAAATAGGTACCAATAGAGTTTATATAATGTCTTTGATAAGAAGTTTCATTTGAAACATTTCCGTAATTGTAAAGTCACGTGCGTATAAGGCGTCCATCAGACTAAGTAGTTCGTGCAGCAGTAAATATTGAAGTCCTTCAACCATGATTGATGAATGAATGATAGAGCAGAGACTTTTGCATTTGTCGTGCAAACATCAGTCATCGCATAAAGTCGGTAGGGTTTATCCGTCAGTCAGCAAGAACTGTAGCAAAATTGACCATCTAATGGAGCCCTAAATAATAATCAGTAATATTTACAACTGATAAGATAGTTCATAGTATCGGGCACATTAATCTCTGTACAATAAAGTGTGACATACTGTAAGGAGCTTAGATATATATTACATTATCTTAGCTTAATTCAATTTTCAATTCAATACTATTTATGTCATGTAGGCCAACTTGTGGCTCTTATCACAAGTCATAGATTAAAGAAAAGGTATAAGTAGTTTCCTTTATATTATTTGTCAGTCAAGCCTAGCCTAGCCTAGCCTAGCCTTATAGCCTCAATAGTGCAACGGTCGTTGGGCGCGGTCCAAACACCGTAAGGTCGACGGTTCAAACCCCACCCGTTACGTTATTGTCGTACATACTCCTAGCACAAGTTTCCATTCAATTGGAGGGGAAAGGGGAAATTATGCATATACAGCGGATATTAGTCATTCTTCATGGCCTTCTTTAAAAAAAGCCTCTACCGCCGGTTCTGGAAAAGGATTCTGCTAGATTATTAACATAATAGGAGATAATTTTACTAAAAAATAAGTAGGTATAATAAATAATTATCGCAAACTGTGTCTACATGGGGTCTGCATTCTAGCCAATATTTCTTTTTCAATTTTGTTAGTTTAGTACTTAATGATTATCTTTTTTTGTAAACTGTTCATTGGCCTTTTTAAATAAATAAATTTAAAAAAAATAAAGAGCCGGCAAAGAATTTGAAAAATGTTAAACAGATAAAATAATAAGTAGTAAGTGATACCTTAATTCTACGACGCATTCACACTATCTTGGCCATCAACCGCTGTGACGTTCCAACACAGTTATATTCGTAATACGGTGTGCAGAAAAATGTCGTTACTAAGCACCGAAAACCAAATGAAAAGTAAAAAAAAATTAAGGAAAAATCCAGTATGAAAATTTTATCTTACTCTCATTTTAACGACCAGTGTAAATCCAAAACCTAACCTACAACGAAAACAACAATAACAACAACAGCAACAGTTTGCAAAAGTAACAAATAACAAACTTAACGAAAAATCAACAGTTTAACAAAAATCAACTAGCAAAATATTGTGCTAAAAAGTTAAAAACCTTCTGCAAATAGATTTCCACTTTAACCCGCATGATGAAGTTATTGTTTGCCCACAATATTACCGTCTGGCGAGTTCACCTCGGGAGTTCTTTTTGTTTGTGCTAAGTAAATGTAAATAATTTAACAAACAAAAACCTCCTGGTATTGTTTCGACACATTCCTTCAGTTTGTATGGTGTAAAGTCACTAAAATATTTATAAAATTATTTAATAAAAGTCGAATAAAAAAGTCATTGATATACTTATTCCTGCATTCCTCGACTATTATTTTCAAATTCCTGCATAAATTAGGTTCGAAATATTTTTGACTATTGGTAAGACCGCACTAACGCCGCATGCGGCAACGAAACTTTTTCAAAAAGAGCAAAGGTTTGAGCAAAAGCAGCTTTGCCGTTGTGTTTGCTCCAACCTTCGCTCTCCCTCAAATCTATACTAAGTATATACTAAGTATCTATACTAATATAATAAAGCGGAAGAGTTTGTTTGTTTGAACGCGCTAATCTCAGGAACTACTGGACCGATTTCAAAAAATTCTTTCACCGTTGGATATGTACGTGATCCCTGAGTGCTATAGGCTATATATATTATATACCACGGGCGAAGCCGGGGCGGACCGCTAGTAGTAAATATCACATCCATGTCACTCTCGCTCACCTTAACTCAAAACGGTTGCTGTACGACTGACAAACGTTGGATACTGTCCCCCGTTCAAGTGCGGTAAACTACATATAACCGCGTCGCGTCGTGCCGCGCCACTCCGCTGCAGTGTGCAGGTTCCCCTGAATGCGCCGCGCCACTCCGCTGCAGTGTGCAGGTTCCCCTGAATGCGCCGCGCCACTCCGCTGCAGTATGCAGGTTCCCCTGAATGCGCCGCGCCACTCCGCTGCAGTGTGGTTCCGCTCAATGCTATCTTACCTTTAATGTCAGTCAAAACCTTTTCAAAAGCAAGCAAGGCAAAGGGATGCCAACCGCTTACCCGGCACGGTTCAATTTATCTCAGTCTGTAAGTAAAAAAAGCATGCGAGAAACACTGGCGGCTCCCCTCATGGATCATGCGTCACTCGTACTTTTGCCTTGACGCGGACTATAGACCGTACTTTATAGTCTGATTTTTAATTTGGTGGAATTCCGACAGTTTTCATTTAAAAATAGAATGAGTTATTTGTATGAAAAACAGGGTTAACACCTGAAGTTCGATTTTACCAAAAAACTAAAGTAACTACCTAAAGTATCTGTCAGGCATTTGTCGTATCTATAATAATTATGTGCATGAGGCAATTGATTTTTGTTTATGTAACTTTTGAATTTATTATCTTTTTGTGGGAAGTGTTTTGTCTCTGGTAACATTAAGAAACGTCAGAATTCCACGGAATTAAAAGTTTACCTATCGTCGTCCCACCCTAACTGCGCTGCGCTTAGTGGGAATATCGTAAAAATCGGGCACCGGAAGTTATGGTAATAAAGTCGATCGAGCGGTGATCTATCAAGTGTGGACAGCACTTGCGCCACCGAAATGCGTCGCGCGGAGCAAAGAGACAAAAAGCGCATGCGAGTGCATGTTTGCGCTAAATTAGCGGTGACGCCCGCGCTGTTTCCCACAGACGCGTGTACTGTTCGCAAAAAAACGTTTCGACTAATCAAAATAACTCTTCATCATCAACATCATATATCAACCCATTACCGGCCCAATACAGGGCACGGGACTCCTCTCAGACTGAGAAGGTTAAGGCCCGTAGGCCACTAAGGTAGGTAAGACCACCACGTTGGCCAAGTGCCGATTGGTAGACTTCACACGCCTAAAATCATTATTTTTATTAGCAATTTATTAGAAAACGTTCTTCTAATAAATTGTGTTGCCAGTCTTATTGATCAGAAAGTGGTCGCTAATTATGAGCCTCGTGAGAAGACTCAGGGTCACTCAGCCATGCTCGGAGAATCCATGCGGGATCAAATCAGAAATACGGAGTTCCGTAGGAGAACCAGAGTTGCTCACATAGGTCATCGAGTCGCGAAATTGATGTGGCTATGGGCGGGACACATAGCTCGAAGAACCTTCAGATACAGAAGGGTTTCATGTTGCTCGTATGGTAGCCTTGGGTAGCTGCAGTTGTTATTGCAACATTTTCAATAAAAATAAAAACCTACTTCGTTTAAATAAATAAACAATCACATCGCATAGTACCAGTAATTCTGAACTAATCCACTTAGTAAACAAGTGTAAATTGAAAATTTAAAAAACCCCCGACATTCGCCATTTAGTGGCGGCGGCCATCTTGAATTTGCAATAGTGCTATTCTACTAGTCAAGCCCTTTCATTTGATACCCATATCAAGGGAGTTGTGAAAAAATATATCATCCGCCATTTTGTAGCGGCGGCCATCTTGGACCGATTTTCATCAAACATAGCTAAGAACACTCTCGACTAATTCACCTTTCAAACAAAAAAAACCGCATTCAAATCGGTCCATCCGTTTGAGCGCCACAGGGGAACAGACAGACACACACACACACACACACACACACACACACACACACACACACACACACACAGACACGTCAAACTTATAACACCCCGTCGTTTTTGCGTCGGGGGTTAAAAATGCCACTTAGCAAACAATTTTATTGAAAATTGTGTGCTCTACACTTTCGAAATAAAATCGAAGTTTTCACATGACATAGGCAGTTACAAGAATCTTGCTAGTGCAGGTAATTTAACTAGGTCTCATTTATTGCAATGCAAATGAAATAAAAGATATTCGTTATTCCGATGAAGAAAAAAATCTCTAGAAAAATGTATGAATACCCAGTATAAAAATAATATAAAAAATATGCAAATGAACAAATAAGAAGAAGCATCTTTGCTGACGGTACAACAACAGGATGTTATTTCGTTTCTCATTGAGCACTCAAAAATAAAGTAAGACCGTCGCGCGAATAATGAATGGAAGTTTGCATTTCACGCCGATGTGTGCACGCCTTTATGCGGCCGGTGTCAATGTGTGCGCGCCTTAACGCTGGCAGCTTGACTTATTATGATTAATATTTATTGCAAGCTTTTAACGGTTAAGCAATACTGTGCAAACTGGGGTAATTTTACTGAGAGGTATTAATAGAATGTTTAGGCCGCGCCTAAGTTCCAGATTACCACCAACTCGCGGTTTATGCCTGCTATAGACGGTGCATGTAACCCGTGCAAGTTACTTGCGTAGTTAGAAAATGATCGGACAAGTGTTTACTCGACTGCATCAGACACTTTTTAACTGACTTCAAAAAGGAGGTTCGACCCGTATGTATGTGTTCGCGATTATTTCAAAGACCAATTAACTGATTTTGATGATTTATTTCATTGTTGTCATCTACATACTTTCTGGAAGGTTTTAGAATAAGACACACTTAGTTAGCATTCTTATGTACGAAGTTATTATTTGAGAGAAAAATTCCAAAATAGAGTTGGTCTAATAGTCTATCACCTTTGTATTATGGTGGTTGGCTGAATTTATTGTATTCTTGCGGCAACGATGAATTTTAGCCCATTAATTACCGAGAGTATCGGCCAATCAGAGGTGAATGCGATCGTTTCCCTTTAGTTGTCATTTTTAACCCCCGACGCAAAAACGACGGGGTGTTATAAGTTTAACGTCTGTGTGTGTGTGTGTATGTGTGTGTTTGTGTCTGCCTGTTCCCCTGTGGCGCTCAAACGGGTGGACCGATTTGAATGCGTTTTTTTTTGTTTGAAAGTCGAGAGTGTTGTTAGCTATGTTTGATGAAAATCGATCCAAGATGGCCGCCGCTACAAAATGGCGGATTACATATTTTTTCACAACTCTCTTGATATGGGTATCAAATGAAAGGGCTTGACAAGTAGAATAGCGCTATTGCAAATCCAAGATGGCCGCCGCCACAAAATGGCGAATGTCGGGGGTTTTTTAAATTTTTAATTTATACTTGTTAAACGATTGAAACTTATTGATTTGGGCTAGAATAGTATAGAACCTACACCACCAAAAATAGGCACTTTATAGGCACAATCTAGATATTAGAATTTAGAATAACCAGATGATATAGCGAACTTTACTACGTTCCATGCTAACATATTATTAATATTTACTACGTAGCGGTATGTCTTATTACACTGCTAATAATATGGTTTAATGCCGACAGCTGAACTAATAAATTGCAATCTTTAAGAGTCGTAATATATTTCACCACTTCATCACGCACAGCAACCTCGTTTTCCAGTGCTTAAATCAAATGTTGCTATTGCTGTCTATCAACGTTTCAATATATCTACAGTTGAAATTAGCATTACACTCCAACTGTTGAAATTATTAACCAATAAGATCCAAAATTTACACATGAGGTTAGAAAATTAAATCCAGATATCTGTACAATTTCGTCATCATCATCATCATGAACATTACCGGCCCACTACAGGGCATAGTCTCCTCTCAGAATGAGAACGGTTTAAGCTATAGTCCACCACGTTGGCCCAGTGCCGATTGGAAGACTTCACATGCCTTTAAGAACATTATGGAGAACTCTCAGGCATGCAGGTTTCTTCACGATGTTTTCCTTCACCGTTAAAGCAAGTGATATCTAATTGGGGTGCCAGTCAGGTAACCTCCCAGTGTGTCTGGGTGCTGCTGGTCCTTATGGATACGTCCGAGGGGAAGAGCAGTATTCGGGCCGGTGCGCCCCGGTAACATGGTTAATAACTTTCCTACGGGGATATTGTTAGCCATGGCCAATGACCTTTTTTTTTTCGTGGTGGATAGCTTTATGGCTACTTCCGCTCTTTGGGCAGAACGGGGGTTATGTGGGACTCCCCCCCTAATGGGGGTATACCCTAACTAAAACCACCACGGCTGTTCCCTCTTGCTGACTATGCTGGACGCCTGGGGAACCCGTTGTATACTTCCCAGGCGATGGCCAATGACCTGGCGGAGGGAGGTTTCTCCGCGTGTCCCTCTGACTAGCAGAGAGCACTGCGGACGAAACAGGTGTGAGACACCCCGGGGCGGGGGGCAGCAATGCCCATCGCGGGAGGAAGAAACCCTCGTTAAAAAATTACGGGAGGGCACGAACCTCTGGAGGGACAGCCCAGAGGCGAGCGGGAGCCCCGGCTGGGGCGGCTGCCGGACGCCTGTGATGCATACATTGGGTTCCCCAGGCGTCCAGCACAGACAGCATGCGGGTCATGCCGTGGTGGTTTTAGTGGGTATACCCTCATTCCCTCATGTGGGGGGAGTCCCACATAAGGCAGCAGGATGATAATAAGCTAATCTCATATAATTTTTAATTTTTAATTATAATCTCATATAATTTTTAATTTTTAATTATTAATCCTAATTTATTTAAATCTTTTAAGCCATTTTGTATTTGTATTTTTTATTTTATATATTATTTTTCTATTTTTTATTTTTATTATTATTTTTATTTTTTTCTCTTTTGTACAGTGCGTGTGCTATTATAATATAGGTATTTATCAATCTGGAAGTAGAGGATCTGTTTTTAATTTTTAATTTGTTTGTTACTCTACTTTATTTGATTGTTATTTTAGTGAAACGGGAAGGGCGATGCGTTAGATTGTATTATACTAGTTATCGAAATGGAGCAAACTGAAAATCAGCGCTGGGCACGTCCAATGCACAGCATAAAGCTGAGTTTGCGGCCATTTGCTTTATTGTTAGATAATTTAAGTTTTTTTCGTTTGCTTGTGTGTTTTTTTTTATTCTATGTAACAATAATGAAAGCAATAAAAATATTTATTATTATTATTATTATTATTATAACCTTCGTTCTGCCGCATTTTGCGGTCAGAACGGGGGTAGCTATAAAAGCTTTTCCACCACGTCAAAAAAAAAGTGATATCTAATTGCTTAAAATGCACGTAACTCTGAAAAGTTAGAGGTGCGTGCTGGTGATCGAAATCAGTCCCCCCGAAAGGGAGCCACTAGGCTATTACCGATTATACTCTATCTCTGCAATTTACCACAGATAAAAACTTTATAGATGTAAAGGGTTAATTTGTCTTAAAGTCCAAGTAAATCAAAACTACTACTTATAAAACTAGAAGAGAACGAACGTGGAACGGAATCTGAAACTGATTCTGTGGATAAAGCCGCGTGTACAAACCAGTAAGCTTTTAATTATTGAAGATAATATCATATCTATTAAAGTGATAATTGTTCCGGAAAAGTTGTGAGATAAAGTTAGTGCGGATTGGGAAACATCCGGCCTATTATAATATGGTGGTTTTACACAAGCGTCGTTAACATAAGCGATAGTATAGTAATTAAAGCATAGTAATGTTACCATAAAAGTTAACTTATTTGATCTATCTAGAGAAAAAAGTGCTTGTGATAAACTGAAATAAAGTTCGTATATCCGACTACTCTTATTAATAAAGTTAAATTGATTTTCTATCGCATGGTATATTTAAATATTGACATCCCACTAGATATAATAGCAATAACTAGGATGAGACTCGCTTTAATACTACAAAAGATTCGGAAAAGTACACAACTTTATCTGGACTGTACTTATTACAAGCAGCTAAATCAATTGAGAAGCAGAGCCTACAAATTAATGTAGCCAATCAAGCCGCACAAAATTGGTAAGTGCTCTTTTGCAACCCGTCGAAAAACAGGGGGGGGGAAACACCAAGAGATAAGCAGCAGAGACCGTGGGATTGGCACCGCGCGTGCATCAACGTCAGCTTGCCGCTATGCAGGTATTGCTGGACAGTTTTCACTTGTTATTATAATGGTTGGAGACAACTGATAACCCGTGGTACTTCATTGGATTCAGAAAGGTTAAAATATACCCTTTCACACACTAGCTCAAAATTGGTTATAACCCAAATTAATTTGTCAGTGATTGATATGACTGTGTGTTGCATTTAATAATAATTAATTTGCTACAAACAAGAGCTATTTCCGAGTATAGTTTTAACAAAAAACCAACCCATACCAAGTTTTGTTTTCTAACTTCAAAGCCTAAGGGGGATAAGCAATTGACGTTAAATTTACTAACAAAAACGGCTCATTAAAAGAGACGTATTTCCTTATCACTCTTCGTGATTGTGATCGTATTGGAAATTTCAATTTCAAATGAATCAGTTCAAGGATATAAAAACTTTCTAGTTTGCCATTCGACTTGCCGGTAGCTACCTTGGTAAAGTATTTTCACCAAGATCATAACCGAAGTTACAACGTATTTGAAACCCTTATTTTACTAAGATTACATTAATTTATGTATCAGTAACAATTATAACGTATATTTCAATAACATAAAACAGACCTTAAAGAAATATTACTTATAATTTTCTTAGATAAATTCATAAATATATATCATTATATGTATCTTTTAATAGAGAAATCTAATAAAAGCTAAAAGCAAAGCAAGTAAAAGCTTATTCAAAATTATCACCATACATAATTCGTAAATTAGCTCAACTTATTGAATGGTTAGTAACCACTTACTCAGCCGTCAATTACACTTAGTTGTATAAGTACAAAAATTTTAGGTTAACAAAGGTCTGAAAACAAAATTGTGACGACACATAAATAAAATTAACTACAGTACTTAATACTAGAAAAACTAAACTGTTTACTATCCAACATTATTTTATAACCAAACCTAACCAAATATACGACATTTAAATTATAAACTTTAAATCTATAACACTGTCTGGTCTTTTAAAAGGGAGATGATTAAGCATTGAAATTAGCTATCATAAAAACCTAATATTTTCGAATGTAGGTATAAAAGTATTTGCTCATTATTTAGATAAATATACAGTGTTACTTCGCGTCAATAATGTAAAATAATAAGCAACATTAATTTGGCAATGGTGCAAACTACGCGAACTGTGGACATATGTAGCCCGTCAACACGCATGGGAGCGGCGTGGCGGGTCTGAGTCCTCAATCCCGATCTCATGTGAGAGAGAGGGCCTGTGCCCGGCGGTGGAGCGTGGACAGGCAGTAGTGGTAGTGGTGACGGATACATGAATACTAAGGAAAATCGAGCAGATTTCGCATCCGGAATAGTCAATCTAGATGCTACTTAGTCACTTTCCGACAAAGCAACAACAAAGCGACAAATATCAACCAACCAAAATTCACTCATTTGCTCCCCACTACATGTCAAAAATCCGTGTCTTAAACAACAGGATCCGGATGCAATAACTGTTGATGCATTTACCTTAAGTCGCCACTCTAATTTACTCTAATTTACTCTTTTCTTTAATCTTATAGTGCCGGAGGAATATTATTGAAGGTGAGGAAAAACGGAATCCTATCTTTTTTCCTAAACTGGGCATCATGGGTATGGACAACAATTGTACAATATTTTTCGATATACTTTATTATCTTATTTCAGGGATGTAATCCCTTGCACCAGGGGTGTCGTGAGACTCTCAGGCAGGAGTATACCTTATATGGCGATGCGCTGACTCAAACTCAATGTTACTAATGTCAGCTTCATTCTCAAACAATATAATACCTTAACGCTTAAACAATATAATACTAAGTAGGTAAAGTATAGGTATTAAGTACCTACCTACCTACCTACTTGAAAACACTGGTGGATTTTTTGTAAATCTAATAATATAAATTTATTTGAACCGTCAAAGATGTCAGTTTTAACTTATTTTACAACGTGTTTTAATAATAGTGATATTTATTGTAATTTATATTCTCATTGATCTACTATATCAATTATGCTAAGAAGTAAGAAATAACATTGGCTCAGAAGCATGTTTAGAAAGTCTTCTCAAAAGAGTCTATAATAGTAGTTTATGAAACGGTTGCATAATAGAGGTTATTAAAACACGAGTGTTAGTTTAAAAAACGAGCCGCAGGCGAGTTTTTTAATAGTATTACACGAGTGTTTTAATAACTAATTATGTAGAGTTTCATACACTACTTTATCTAAGCTCATCAATAGGTATCTATACTAATAAATAAAATTGAAGTGTCTGTCTGTAATTTCGAAATAACTACCACATATTAAGCTCATATGGTTATTTGAATGATACCATAACCGAATCACACGTTTTTAAAATTTTTGTCTGTCTGTCTGTCTGTTTGAACGGGCTAATCTTCGGAACGGCTGAACCGATTTTGACGGGACTTTCACAGACAAGTAGAGAATTAACCAAGGAGTAACATAGGCTACTTTTTTAACCGACTTTCAAAAAAGGAGTTGTGTTGAAATCGGTAAGTACCTTTGTTAAAAAACGCCCTGATAGGTATTTTACGGCCGACGCGACGCTCGCGCTGCACGGAACTCGCGCGGTACCGCGGTACGCCGCCTCGCGGCGGGGGGCGGGTGGACCAGAAATCTACTTATCCCTCAGGATTTGTGAAAAACCGAAATTCACGCGGGCGAAGCCGCGGGCAAAAGCTAGTCTTACGTATAAAAGAAAAGACTAAGAAATTAACAAAATTATTTATTATAATAAGTATTCATGTTTTGGATATTGCAATTTATAAATGTACTCAATTCTTCAGGGGAGAACGTTTTTGCATTTTTTCCCTTAAAGCCCTGCGATTTTCTTTTTAAAACAGCAATCAGTCTTGTGTATTTAATAATATCGATTTGGTTGTAGATACTCAATATACTTTTGAGCATTGAGTATTTAGCCCATAAGGACAAAGACTTAAATTTATTTGATAATTCTTGGAAATATGCTAGCATTACATTTTCTGAAAATGAAGTGGTTTTTTTCAAAATTTTCCAACTCATAAAATCTTGGTAACATTTATCGTAAATTTTCTTTGATTTTGCTGGCAAAAGATTATTTGTCATTCCCGATGCTATTTCCAGAATGTCTGGTGGAGTTAAATTCTCTTCAGTATCACTGCTAGACATTTTTCCGCGCAACAAAAATCACTTGCAAAATTTTGAGTTACAAAAACTGAATAGTAAATAAATAATAAATTAAAAATTTAAATAATAGGCGCCAAAATTCAATTGTCAATTTCGAATGTGCGGTGCGTGCAGTGCGTCTATGGTCAATTATGGTAGCACTACACTCTGTCCTCTGGCCGCATCTTGCTACCGCCACACTTTCGCAGTAGTAGTAATAGGGTAACTTTGATAGCGGGATAATCATTGTAAGTAACAAAATTAAACTAACTAACTATTGTAAACTAACTATTGTACCTATTTCTTTTAAAATGTTTCTTTTGTTTAATTTATGTTTTTTTGGTGTACAATAAAGTATTAAATAATAATAATAATAAACACCCGGCATGGCTCAAAAATACCAGAACCCAGTGCCTGTACTATAATGTAGAAAAAATTATTTTTTAACATTGTTTTGCAATAATTTCCTAACAAAGTAGTGTTATAATGAACTTTTTTAATTTTTTTTTAAAATATTATAGATGTATGTGAATAAAGTAGTCCAATATATGACACATTTTGATTTCATATTCGGAATTTTATGATATGAGAGTAGATAAATATGTTTAAGACACACCAAGACCAATTATTCTCGTAGGTACCTCAACACAACCCTAAATTATATTAAAACACGCTTCTTTTCGCTTCGCAACAACGATTTATTCCTAGAAAAAATCGCAATGAAGCTTGAAATATGATGGTATTATCAATTTACACTACTCATAGAGTACAAACAATTTCATTCATAAAATTCGAAAACAATCAAACCTTTATAAAGACCGCTTAAAGACCGGCGCGGTGTTAACATTCGAGTAACCGATAGTATAAAAACATCCGCTGCCAGCTAAGATCAACCTATATTAGTATTTATCAACACTGTCAGAGAGCGGCGTCTACACACGGTGCACTGGATACACGTTCACCTCAGCTGCCGCCAGCCATTAAAGCATCAACATCGAGAAGATTATAAAACTGTAGGCTGGACAACATATCCAACTCATCAGCTCGTTTCTATTTCTATAATAAATAACAGACTAATTATTATTATTATTATTGATGGGGGAAATTATGCCAGATCCGCCTTCCTCACAACCAGGCTTTAATAATAATTAATTTTCAATACTCAGTGATTATTGTAACAATTTCTAAGTATTGCCTGGTTCTAAATATTCTTAATTCGCAATACTTAATAATAATTACTCATTATTATTATTAAATAATTATTTAAGGCTTATTTTGTGGTTTAATGACATAATATAATGTGAAACACGGGTATATACCACGATAAAAACCATATTTTGATACAGTTGCATTGATGGTGATCACGAGCAGACTGCGGTGCTGCGAGAGGATTTCTAATTTTATTTTTATTACGATATATAATATACTTAGCAAAACTTTTTACTCTAAACATCTACAAGTTAAATATAATATATCTTATATCTTCTATATCTATACATATAATAAAATCGTAAAATTGCCGTATCTGTACATTGAAGATTTTTGCAAAATAATAACTGGGGGATGTTAGGGATAAGTAATAGAACGTAAAAAAGCTATTTTTGAAATTTTTGTCTGTTTGTCTGTTTATCTGTTTATCTGTTTGTCTGTTTGTCTGTTTATCTGTTTATCTGTTTGTCTGTTTGTCTGTATGTTTGTGCGCGCATCACGTGAAAACTACTGAATGGATTGAAATGAAACTCGGCATGATTTAAGTTCATACTATGGAGTAACATATAGGATACTTTTTATCCCGAAATTCAGCACGGTTCCCTTGGGAAAGGGGATGAAAGTCAAAATGTGTACTTAGCTGTAATTCGTTAACGGGTGGTCCGATTTCATTCATTCTTTTTTTGTTAGAAAGGAAATACTTTGAAGATTACTGGCTAAGCTCTGAAAGGCTGGACCGATTTTGATGGGACTTTCACTGGCGGATGTTTGCATTTTGATCTAACTAAACATCCGCCAGTGAACTTTTAACAGTTTTTAGCAAGGTATGAGGTATGAGGTATGAGGAGCTTAGGAAAAACAAAATGATACTCACAGGATTTTTAAAAACCAATATCCACGCGAACGAAGTCGCGGGTGTCCGCTTGTCGAGAATAAAGGGAATGAAATATAATATATGATCAAACGAACTTACCTTAAGTGAAGTTCGATCATTATTATATGAATCCCTTTATTCGAAGATATAATTACCCACCCCCCCATTACTCTACCCAAATAAAAAAGTTTTGAACGGACCTCTGAAAAGAATGAGCATTGGGCGTCGGTAGGGCCGTATGTTATTTTAAAAATCTATATCTGTTTATAAAGTGCGGAATTACCTCAGTAGGACAAAGGGACTACAAGTTAAATCTTATATATCTTCGAATAAAGGGATTCATATAATAATGATCGAACTTCACTTAAGGTAAGTTCGTTTGATCATATATTATACTAGCTGACTCCCGCGACTCCGTTCGCGTGTTTATAGGTTTTATATAGGATCGGATCGGATCCCATAATTCTTTTATGTACCTAAACTAAATGTAGCCTGTTACTCCTTATACCATTGAAAGTTCCATTAAAATCGATCCAGCCGTTTTGGAGATTAGCTGGAACAAATAGACAGAACGACAAACATAAATTTAAACGCACGCCAGTTTAAAATAAGCCGTACGTACAAAGATCCGGGTCCCAAGTTATTGGAACCCAATAAATGCCTGTCATTTCTAAACTAAAAAACCTATGACCTTGAAATATTTACGGGACAATACTTAAAGTACTACCTTTCTAACAAAAAAAGAATGAGTGAAATCGAACAACGCGTTAATGAATTACAGCTAAATACACGTTTTAACTTTCATCCCCTCTCCCAAGGGAACCGTGCTGAATTTCGGGATAAAAAGTATCCTATAACCTACCTCGGAGTATAAACTCAGATCGTACCAAGTTTCATTCGAATCCATTCAGTAGTTTCGACGTGATGCGCGGCCAAGATACAGACAGACAGACAGAGAGACAGACAGACAGACAGACAGACAGACAGACAGACAAAAATGAAAAAAATTGCAGTTTTGGCTTCAGTATCGATTATAGAGTGCCCTCCAATAAAAATTTTCAAAATATCTTCAATGTACAGAATTGGATCTGTTACAGTTTTATTATATTATAGATAACTAAATAGACTGCTAAAATCATAGCCTCTTCCTTTTGGCTTTGCCGTAGTCGGGTAAAAAAGCGATCTACACTAAGTAATAAAAAAAAATACCTAAAATTCCTTTATCATTACATCCAACGTAGCGTAGGTACATTTGTGTGTACACTACACAATGCTTCGTCCATTAATATTAGTAAAACATCTATTAGTTTCATCAGTCATCACACCCATAGGAAAGAGGGAGACAAATTACCATAACAATATGTGGTGCTCACGGACCACCAGTCACCACGATTTATGGTAGGAATTTGAACAATATTTTGTGATAACTTTATTTATTACTTAATGTTTATTGCACACATTAGGTACATGTTTATTTTGATTTAGGAGGATAAAGTGTATTTGTTGTTATTTCTTAGCGAATTTCAAAAAGTTATTTATACTATAATAATTTATGTAATAAGTAATATATTATGTTTGGGGCCTAAAATAGTTCCTTGCATGACACTCTGCTTACATATTAGAGCGTTGAACCTACTGCTAAACTATAACTGAACCTAAGCTATAAATGCCATCGTTCTAGAGTCTAGAACGAATAGGTTTGTATCTAATCTAAGACAAAGGTCTAGAACCTTGTCTATCAGAGTTCTGCTTCAGAGTTACATAGGTACAACGCGCTATATGGCGAACGAGCATTTTGAAATCACCCGCACTGATTATACCATAAAACAATTTTTTTATTAACCCCCGACGCAAAAACGACGGGGTGTTATAAGTTTGACGTGTCTGTGTGTGTGTGTGTGTGTGTGTGTCTGTCTGTTCCCCTGTGGCGCTCAAACGGGTGGACCGATTTGAATGCGGTTTTTTTTGTTTGAAAGTTGATTTAGTCGAGAGTGTTGTTAGCTATGTTTGATGAAAATCGATCCAAGATGGCCGCCGCTACAAAATGGCGGATTACATATTATTTCACAACTCCCTTAATATGGGTATCAAATGAAAGGGCTTGACTAGTAGATTAGCACTATGCAAATCCAAGATGGCCGCCGCCACAAAATGGCGAATGTCGGGGGTTTTTTAAATTTTCAATTTATACTTGTATATTATGATTTTTCCAACTGACCGTTTCGTCCAATGAAAGCTTTTAAGGCTATAATAGATACAAATGTTGACAAATGTTACTAGATATTGAAATTTTATTAGGATCAATAACCACCCGCCACCCGTGCTCGTATTTTAACGTCTATAATATTATATTAATTACCTCGGTCTTTATCTCATACATTATGATATGTTTATTAAAGTGTAACGCTCCCCTCGTCTCGAAAGACCTATTACACACATTTAACGGTCCATGACCGTACATAAAACAAAACCAACATGATTAGACGCAACGGCCGATTTAGGGATGGGCAAATTATCACTTACATATCATCGTCCAATATAGAGTGATCCCCCGTCCTATTAAATCTCACCAGATTTATAGCTCTTTCTTTATTAGCCGTGCGGACATCTTACAAACTTACCTTTTCATGTCACTACCTCAGTTTTGAATCTTAATTATTTAGGAATAAAGATTATCTCGAATGCACGCTGGTGGACGATTAGATGTGTAACGTACATGAATCACGCTTGGTTTCAGACTTCAGATAATCCGTCAACGTCACAAGTTCGTAAATATTACGATGACATTCGATAAAAACCTTCTAGGTATGGTTATTAATACTGTTAATGGTTCCGTAAGATATTAAGAGATTTGTCATCGATAATAATAATGAATTGGTGATATTGGTGTAAAATTTCAAGTTAGGGTAAATAATATGCCGTTTAGCATAGACATAATTATGTCGATATTTTACCCACATATTACCATACTAAATGTCAGATTTACAGTCAATGTTAACTTAAAAAGTTAAATCACACGTTTGTTTCACGTAGTTTAATGCTGATCAAAGGAAGTAATCTCATTTTTGTAAGAACAACACGTTTTGTCATCAAAATGTTGATTATTCGTAGTACTAGTACATTTCAAGTATTTTGTGAGGTGCAGTGCGAGAGCGAAGCGAGCGCAAATCCCGTCTTGATCTACTTAAATTTTCTTCTTACATCCATACCCATTACATAATACACATACATACATACATAATTTATGCATACATAGTATACATAAATGCGTAAATTGCTCCATCTGCCAGTCAGTCTGTTACCATTTCATGGCTCAACTGCTGATCGTATCTTGACGTTTAGCACAGAGATGCATCCTGGAGATATCAAAACTGAATTCTTTTTATTCTGGAAAATCGAAAATTCAACCGTAATTTGTAAACAACTTTATGATATTCCTATGGAACTCTGAACAGCGACCTGCTGATGTATGGCAAAAACTGTACCTATCGGCGAACGGCCTGTTTTATCTGTCCGAATGAATTTCTAATATCATAGCTCAAGCTATCATAGCTCGGACCTAATTTAGCTCGTGACTTGTTCGACATCGTAATCATACGAGAGGTCCTATTGGGGGGTGCCACACTATCAATATTTATCACGCGATACGCGATATCGCGTTTAGGGGGAATTTGCACCTAACAGAATCGATTCCAATTATCTACTGAAAATGGCTATTTTGTATGAAGATACGTAATACATACTCATTGCAAAAGAGACTAAGCTGCCTCGTTGATCTATTGGTTAGTATATTCCACTGCAGATTACGAGGTCCCGGGTTCTATTCCTGGGTCGGACAAATAATTGTTAGATATTGGGGTTTTCTGTCAAGAAATTCTCAGTGCCAGCACGGAGTTGGTAGTTGGCGGTGTTTCACCCCCGTGCCTCGGAGAGCACGGTCCCGGTTATTATCACTATAATGTGACAATAGTCGTTAAAGCCAGCCAACCCGCATTGGAGCAGCGTGGCGGGTCTAAGCTCTAAATCCCTCTCTCCATGAGAGAGGAGGCCTATGCCCAGCAATGGGACGTTAAAAGGCTGTAGTGGTGGAAAAGAGAATAACGCGTATGTAACTTGATTACTACGAGTAAACTAAATAGCCATTTTCGATAGATAAAATACGAATCCATCAGGTGTGACTTCACCCTCAGATGGTATTGACAGTATCGCAACCACCGAATAACATAACCTAACGACCTGTGCGCCAGTGGTGAATGCTGTCGTCTTATAAGTGGGGTATTAAATTAGGTAGGTATAGTTTCTAAAGTTAGGCTGGTAGGCTTCGGCCGGGGCTGGTGAACAGGGTAGTCACTAGCTCCGCATAAGCAATTTACCTATTCTAGAAAGTTCGAATCGAACACCAGAAAATGAAAGCGATGCGATTCGGACCCGTCTCAGCACGCCACCGAATTCGCGACTCAGCAGAATTGCTAATTGAGATTGTAAAATTTTATTACATGTAATTGTCAACGATTACAAAACGGTTAAGTACGCGTAAAGCGCTTGTCACACTAAACGCGGCTAAAGCCTGCTTGAGTTTGAGTGTTAATTCAACAAGTTCTTACCCGCTACTCCGTCCGTACTCCGTAAAGCTTTTCAAAAAATCCGCGGGAACCCATTGTATCCCCGTAATAAAAAATATCCTATACCTATCACTCTATAGGTTACTATGTTATCCATACTAAAAATCAGGTCGATCCCGGTATCTACTCCATTGCCTGGTGATGGAAAAACCAACATACACTTTTCCTATATCTAATTAGTAGCGATGGCATACAAGTGTAAATTTAAAATTTAAAAAACCCCCGACATTCGCTATTTTCTGGCGGCGGCCATCTTGGATTTGCAATAATGCTATTCTACTAGTCAAGCCCTTTCATTTGATACCCATATTAAGGGAGTTGTGAAAAAATATGTAATCCGCCATTTTGTAGCGGCGGCCATCTTGGATTGATTTTCATCAAACATAGCTAACAACACTCTCGACTAATTCACCTTTCAAACAAAAAAAACCGCATTCGAATCGGTCCAGCCGTTTGAGCGCCACAGGGGAACAGACAGACACACACACACACACACACACACACACACACACACAGACACGTCAAACTTATAACACCCCGTCGTTTTTGCGTCGGGGGTTAATAAAACAATACTTTGCAAAAGTTTATATATTTGTTGTGCGCCCCGAGCATCACAAATGTATCATGTAGCAGGATTTGTAACTAAAACTAACTAAACCGACTGCTACAAATTCAACCAATCACCGCAATTGAGATTGTAGCAATGTTGAATAGAAGCAGGCGTTACTTTGCGGAATTCCATGATATACAATGAATATAAAATTACTTTGCTATAATCCGCTAACAGTGACAAATTTGTAGGCACAACACCACACAAATTCACCACAAAATGAACTCGACGATCGTTTCGCTCCGACACCGGAGCATCTTCAGGAGATGTTGACTTCACAACGGACGATTGCAACCTGTTACCTATATAAAATGTTCTATTGGTCCGCGTAGTGTAAAAACGCGCGGCTCCGCGCAACGTGTGACGATACCTTAGCAAAAGTAACTGTTGCCGAGCAAAAACTGTGTTTTAAATGTGCACCCAAACAAAGGGTCCTGTTCCACCGAAATGGAAGTAGAGTCATTGGCGGCTGCTTGCCGAAAATGCGTGACCCGCGTGACGGCAACACTTTTTATTTTACGGTAATCTCTACATATGTACATAAATGCAAAAGTGTGTCTGTTTGTTGGTTCGTTGGTTTGTCCTAACTGGTCTCGTTGGTCCAGTGGTTAGCGTATTCGACTGCAGATCACGAGGTCCCGGTTTCGATTCCCGGGTCGGGTAAATACCTAATTGTTAGGTATTGGGTTTTTCTGTCAAGAAATTCTCAGTGCCAGCCCGGAGTTGGTAGTTGGCGGTGTTTCACCCCCGTGCCTCGGAGAGCACGTTAAGCAGTCGGTCCCGGTTATTATCACTATCATTTGACAATAGTCGTTAAAGCCCGCCAACCCGCATTGGAGCAGCGTGGCGGGTCTAAGCTCTAAATCCCTCTCTCCTATGAGAGAGGAGGCCTGTGCCCAGCAGTGGAACGTTAAAAGGCTGTAGTGGTGGTGGTGGTGGTTTGTCCTTCAGTCTCGCCGCTATAGAGCCTCGAATCGACATGATATTTTGCATAAGCATTTGAAAGACCTTGAGCGTAACATGCTATGATGCTTTTTATCCAGGGAAAACAAAAGGTTCTTGCGGAATTAATATCAGTCTTCTAATAATTAGACTACGAAATTCATAAGATCATGTATTTTATGAATTTCGGTGTCCCCGAATTGTTATTTTAACCGTAGTAGCTTAGATTACAGTAGTTTACAGTATGTTTTACCAATTAAGTTTCTCAGGTTATTCGCCACCTTCGGCTGGTAACCTTTATATTGCGAGGTGCTGAAATACTGAAACAATTTGCGATGGAAAATTTAGGTCAGCTCGATAAAACTGTAAACAAGAAGCAATCATATTTTCCTATTGCGACTTACATGGCTTCAGGTATCAATCCAAATTATATAGGTACCTACTATATACTAACTACGTAGTTTTTTCTCTCAACTTGTGCCCATATGATTTAAATGCGCGTGCGTTACGAAGCAAGAAAAGAATATCATGCCATACTGGAGTGGGTTATCACACTAATATTATAAAGGCGAAAGTTTGTATGTGTGTGAGTGTGTGTGTGTGTGTATGTATGTTTGTTAGTTACTCTTTAATGCCGCAACTACTGAACCGATTGGGCTGAAATTTTGAATGGAGATAGAGACTCCCCTCGGGAGTGATATCTCACAATTCTCTCGGAATTTGTGAAAAACCGAAATTCACGCTTGCGAAGCCGCGGGCAGAAGCTAGTAGTATAAATTAGTGGCCGTAAAGTTTGCGTGGATTTATGAGGTTTTTAAAAATACCGTGGGATTTTCCGTTTCAAAAAGTAGCTCATATTATCTGTCTCCGGGATACAAACTAAGTACTTCTGTACCTTTCTTCAAGATCAGTTTAATGGTAAGGCTATAAAAAGGTGACAAGCAGACACAGTTTTGCATTTATAATAATTCGGATAGATTACTTAATTACTATACGAAATTTCAGCCACGGCGTCCGATCTCAACGGAGTTCTCAGTGGAGACTAGCTAACTACGCAGGATATATTATAGTGCACAAGTGTATTCCCAAACACAGGGGCACTCTCTATTCCCTCACTCTCATGGCCGCACCCCAATGCGACACGGACAACGACCGGAGAAGGATCGAGTGCAGGACCGACGGCTTTTCGTTCTCTCCGAAGCATGGGGGCCTATCTAATACTATCGACTTCCCTACTGAGAAAAATATGGACAGAAATACCCGCAATAACTCTTTTTGGGTACTCAAATCCAGGACCACATGATCCGTAGCCGAACTACTAGAACAACGAGGCAGTGGAGTGATGGATTACATGACGCTTGCGTAAACCAATCATACAACCGCTCATTATGACATTCGATTTTAATCATCCCAAAAACAGTTCGAAAAGGGCATACGAAGCTGTATTTGGTCAAAATTACATTCTACGATCGATACGTAATTACGGTCTGTCAAAATTAGCTCGAGCTTCTTTCGTGACCCGCCCAATTCGTAGCGGGTGGTGATTAAGCAATTTCGACTTTTACTTCAATATTTTCGCGAGTGTGTAATTCGACGTAAACGCCACATCTCCGATCGTTTGCGCGATAAAACATTCATTTCTGAAATAAAAATAGACAATACTTAATTGAAACTGGGTTAGGCGCAACGCTCATCTGCAAAGTGCTGTGGGAGCGTTTTTTTAACCGACTTCAAAACGAAGTTATCAATCCGAGACGGATGTATGTAATACTGGCTTCTGCCCGCGGCTTCGTCCGCGTGAATTTCGGTTTTTCAGAAACCCCGAGGGAATCGTGGATTTCCGGTTCCGGTTCCCGCTCCCTTTTCCAACCTTTATACCTACTTTCAAGGAAGTTTGTTATAGTAATCTACCTATAGCTGTAGCTTTAGATTTCGGTTTTTTCAAAATCCCGTGGGAACTGTGGATTTTCCAGGATAAAAAGTAGCCTATGTGTTAAGTCAGGGCATAATGTACCTTTCGCCTTTATAATATTAGTAGTGATTATTATTGGAACTGCAAAATACTGACATACCCAACCTATATAGGGGTTCCAAATATTTTTTTTAGGTGTATGTAGGTATGTTATCATATACACCACCTCCCACTGTCCACTTGTTCATTTTCTCCCTAGCGTTAAGGTTGTCTGGAAGAGATCGCCACGCGATAAGACCGCCTTGTTGTACCTACGTTTTAAGTATTCTTTTATACATAACAAGTCCTTTGTATTCTGCTCTTATGTGGTGTGCAATAAAGTATATACTATACATACATACATATGTTTGTACGGATTTCCTTTCTATTTTTACCGACTTTGATCTGACTTTCGGTAGTCTGCGATACCTCTTACAATTCACGTATAGCGCCACTTTATTGAGAAAATCTCTTTTAAAACTTGAAATATTTTATCGAACACTTAATAAAAGAACCAGTGCGTTAACTGTACATTAATACATCAATAAACGGACGACGGAGCGTATTTAAAATAATATACGGTTCGCATTAACAAAGTGCGTACCGCGAAATCTGCGATACAATCTGACCATCGAGTCGTACCTACCTACTTATTTGAGAATATCGTACCGGTACGCGAAAATTTCTGTTCGGGCATGCGATGCAATTATGTGCGCACAAAAATCAGAGTGCATTCCTTGACATGCTCGTAGAGTTACTAGATGTGGCTTACTTAAACGAAATTCAAACAGCAGGTATTAATAGTTATTTCGCTTCATCCAGCCGTGGCTTGATATGGTTCTAGAATGTACAAACACAATCAAATCAAATCATTTATTTGTACGATTGCATGCCGGTATTACAGTGTTTAGATACAAACAAACAGCAATCCGCTATACAAAAGACATGTAAGACTTCGTTTTACATGAAAACAAAAAAACTTTGTCCCTACGAAAACAAAAAAGAATTAATAAAATTGAGCTAGTTCTTGTACAATATGTTAAAATTAACAAAACAATAACTTTAAGTCTCTAAAAAACTATAAGAATTCCTAGAAAGGAGAGAGTCCAAGGTCGTCGATCTTCTAAAAATGATGGCTATAGCATGACAATCGCATTCATCCTCTGATTTGCCGACAATCTCTTGCTAATGGCTAAAATGCATTATTGTAGCAAGAATACTATAAATTCAACCACTATTGAAATTGCAGCAATATTTGATGCAACTTTTCCATAATTTATACACGGGTAATTATCATGCGTATACTGGAAAGTTTCCATTCCATTGACTCATCCATAGCACTGATATCTCGGTACATACAGAATCTCTGAGGACCTACCCGCTCGATAAGTGGGCGATGTACGAGAAAAAACAAAATATTCGCTCCAGATCAAATGAGGCGCTGCGGGCTCCGATGCGATCTGGCGTAATAACGTCATTTTGACGAGCTTTCTGAGAATGCATTGCATTAAAATCGAGGCTTTATTTAGGCCGTGGTCGCCATTGATGCCAAAAATGATGAACCTTCTTGAACCCCCTCGAAGGATCTCGAAGGAGAGCCCCAGGAGCTTTGTACATCTATAGGTAGCAACAATGTAAATTAAATAAAGGATTTAAAAAAACTCTCGAAGAACATTTATGATGAATACCTACTTAGAGGAAAAACTAAACCGACTTCGGTCCAGCAATCTCAGAGAAATCGATGTACCCTACCAATTAAAAATATTAGTGACGAACGGGTACATTTATGCATGTAACTTGGTACATATGAATTTTAACTAGGTATGATAAATATTAAATCCTTCCTGAAAGTATACTTAATTTATGTATTACGATAATGAAAAAAAAAACATCAAAATCGGTTCATTGGTTTTTAGGGTTCCGTACCCGAAGGGTAAAAACGGAGCCCTATTAATGTCACTCGGCTGTCTGTCTGTCTGTCTGTCTGTCTGTCTGTCTGTCCGTCTGTCCGCCGGTCACAGGTCTCTAGCTCGCAGACGAAATGAGTTACAAACCTGAAATTTTGGTATTTAGTGTAAAACGTTAACCCAAAATCAAATATTGAATTAGAAATTGAATTAAATTATTTTTCAGGGGGGCTCCCATACATGAAAAAGGAGCCGGAAAAAAACAATTTTTCTTTACCCTAGCTTGTGGGGTATCATTGTTTAGAGCTTATTAAGTAGAGTACAAATATATATTTTTTTAATTTTTATCTCAAAAAATAAGGGAATGGAAGGCCATCAAAGTTGTCAGTTTTAGACCATTTTTGTGACGGGGGCTATCTCAAAAACTAAACTAGTTGGGAATATGATATTTCAGTATATTATGTACTATATGCTCTATTTAAACAACAAATACTGAAAACAACGATTTATTAAATATGTCGCCAGTGATGACCAGAGATGGACCAGCGGACGACATCAGAAGGCTATTCTAGTATTATCATTATTCATTATCAGGGTAGATCGAATTACATTGCTGTGGGCGTCACATGGGTACGGGCCTAATTGAGAAGCCGTCTCATTAACTGACACACTAACTGACTAACTTTGCCCTACCTACCTAGTCGGTATACCACCTCCCCTTTACCGAGCCATCGCCAGCCAATCTAATCTAATCTAAGCTACACGACACACATCGCACGATACGACCTACTTTGTACAACACAACCTATATAACACAGTACACCGCACGAACGAAGCAGCGCTCTCGTCGAGAGCCCAGATCGGAATGTGTCACACGCGCCACCGCTCTCTCTCTCTTACAATAAAATGTTGGTAGTGGGAATGACGTAATGGCGCAACGCTAGGACCATTCACACTACAATATCAACGAGCCGACACGGCCATACTGACATTCGCACGTCCCCGTGCGACTGCCAGCGTCCAAGGATGTCTACAAAGAACAACACACAGGTGAAGTACACCTCTAAATACGCTCGCCCATCCCTGACACTTCACTGCTTCTAGGTCACCTCCGTCTGTCATGCATCAATTGTCAATCATCACACCAGCTGTCAATCGCATCAACCAACCACCACCTCATGTGATGACGTACAACAGACCCAACCCAACCATCTGTCAATTGCTAGTCATCACCTCAGCTGTCAATCACAATACACATCTGGAAGGAGTGTGTCCTTTCAACCATCTCCCTTGAGCCTGGCCCGGACGACACTTCCTTACCAGGATAGACTCAGGAACTTAATATAATACCCAACCAGTCAGTACTTTAATCTGTCAATTGTCAGTCATCACTTCAGCTGTCAATCGCAATACACATCTGGAAGGAGTGTGTCCTTTCAACCAACTCCCTTGAGCCTGGCCCGGACGACACTCTTACCAGGATCGACTCAGGAACTTACTATAACACAACATCTGGAAGGAGTGTGTCCTTTCAACCAACTCCTACGAGTCTGGCCCGGACGACACTCTTACCAAGATAGACTCCGGAACTCATCTGGGAGGCACTAGTGAATCCTTTCAATCAACACAAATAGTGTGTATGACCCGGATGTCACCACCAAAGCCCAGGATAGACAACATGAAACACACACCTAGTCAGCACCCTTCCCACTTGTAACACACCTTTACACGCTGCCACGAATGAAGTGATCCGGAACCTCGACCCGCATGAGCCAGTTCCTTAGACCATTCACCTGCCACCCAGCTCACACTAACAACGAACGTCACACGTTCACACGCTGCCGTGAACGAAGTGATCCGGAACCTCGACCCGCATGAGCCAGTTCCTTAGACCATTCATTCACCACCCAGCTCACACTAACAACGAACGTCACACGTTAACACATCGTGAGTGACATGATCCGGAACCTCGACCCGCATGAGCCAGTTCCTTAGACCATTCACTCGTCCTCCAGTAACAAAGGTCAAAGTCAAAATAATAATCACAGTCAACCCATAGTCTGGTCGAGAACGTCGACCTATGTAGGCCAGTTCTTTCGATTAACTACACCTCAACGTTTTTCCCTGCTAAGTCCCAAAAATGGCAACACTTATCTGATTAGGGTGCAATTGCTATCGCAAACCCTCAATCAAATATCACGGTTAAAGTTACTTTTACAATTACAGTTTCAAACTAAAACGAATCTACCACTGGTTCGGAATGCCGCAACCTAGCGAGAAGAACCAGTAAGAAACTCGGCGGCGTCTAACTTTTTAACATAACTGCTCAAAAACTACTTCCCGTAAACGCAATCCTATTTCTTTAGTTCCAATCGTGTAAAGCATTTATCATTTTATGATCATCTCAATTCAAAAACTACTTCCCGTAAACGCAATCCTATTTTTTTAGTTCCAATCGTGTAAACCATTTATCATTTATCATATCATCATCTTGATGAACCATTTTAAGAACTACAACCTCTTTACGGCTTTATCACAACCACGTTTCGAACTTGCTCACTTTTGAACATCGATGAAGGTACCTGGACAACAGAATTTGGTTAGCAACCAAAACCATTTGTCAAACTAATCACTCATCTCAATAGCGCGTATTTTATTATTCTGCGAGTATTTCTATAACTTTACTTTCAATTAATCACGATTTTTTTTTGGTTTTTGTTTGTTGGTTTTTGTTACTATTTTAGCGCTGTCAGTTGTTATCGACATAAAACTGTCCGCCGACCGGCACGGCCAACCCTGACATTCGATCGTCCCCGAGCGACTAATAATTATCCTCAGTAATCGGTAGATCAGAGATCACCAGCCCCACTTTAAAAAGCCCTCAAAAACTTAGGCAGCCCGCCAGGCCCCTGAAGCTATCCCGGTTTCTAATCTAAACACTAGTTATAGTTAGCACCACATAAACGCGCAATTTGATCTGATATAATCGGTAACCGTGTGGCTGATCAATTCTCGGAAATCCTCACACAATCGCTCAGTACCGTCACGTTTTTTATTAACTAAAAATTCCTAGAAAAAGGTGAACAATTGGGTTCACATTTCCATTTGGGTGGGATACCCACATAACATCTCGCTAATTTTATCACGAACTACCTGCCGTTCATCAAACGCAGTACGGACGACGTTAAACCGTTTTACGAGGATTCAACTAAACTAATCTTAAGTTTTCCGGTTGTGACCCTTAAACGCGGTAATCCGTTAATCGAGAAATCCGAGTTTTCGTTAAGCAATGACAATAGTCGCGGTTTATTCTCATCTGGTATATCCGTATCAATATCCGAAAACTATTTTACACTTTGAAATAGAAAAAGTATCCGCAGTCATTGCACAACCTGCCTTTAAAATATCACAACTTAACGCAAAAACTCATCTAATAAAACGTGAAACAAAAATTTGTAAAGTGGGTGTGTCCATCAATTAAAAATTTCACATATTTGCAAGGTACTATTAACACTTGAATTCTCAATACCGGTAATTCAATTTTATTATAACGCACACCCGATAGCCTATTCGCAATACTTTCGTTAACGAGAAGAATCGCGGCACCGAAATCTTAATAAAATGAAAACGACCCGCGTCGCGCACACAACACCGGTTCTACAAGGCTTTTGTGCCACGAAGGAGACCGACAAACGCAAATGCAGTTAAAGGCTCCGGCTCATCAATTTGCCCTTCAGATCCCACTTCTGATGTCGCCAGTGATGACCAGAGATGGACCAGCGGACGACATCAGAAGGCTATTCTAGTATTATCATTATTCATTATCAGGGTAGATCGAATTACATTGCTGTGGGCGTCACATGGGTACGGGCCTAATTGAGAAGCCGTCTCATTAACTGACACACTAACTGACTAACTTTGCCCTACCTACCTAGTCGGTATACCACCTCCCCTTTACCGAGCCATCGCCAGCCAATCTAATCTAATCTAAGCTACACGACACACATCGCACGATACGACCTACTTTGTACAACACAACCTATATAACACAGTACACCGCACGAACGAAGCAGCGCTCTCGTCGAGAGCCCAGATCGGAATGTGTCACACGCGCCACCGCTCTCTCTCTCTTACAATAAAATGTTGGTAGTGGGAATGACGTAATGGCGCAACGCTAGGACCATTCACACTACAATATCAACGAGCCGACAAATAGTTTATAAGCTGTGACCAAAATAAACGAACATTTTTTTGGGTTTTTCTTTCACGGTTTGTTGCGATGTCTAGCTCGGAAATTAAATATTTCTTAGACCCAAAATATTATATTGTTCATAATTATGTACGGAACCCTGAAAGAGCGAGGCCCGACTCGCACTTGGCTGATTTTTTAAATTATTGTGAATATGTACACATACACACAGGTAGAACCATGGTAGAACCTCCTTTTTTAAAGTCATCGGTAATAATTATACGAAAATAAGATTGTTTGTCTGTTAGTCCTTTTCAAATAGACTTAGGCATACTACCTCTAGGGAGATGAGGTATGCTTCAACTCCATTGAACCCAGATCAGCATGAGCCAAAGGCTGTATGGAAGCACATTCGTCTCCTTTGACACGACAACTTCCTTGAACCAGTGAACAGTGTTCCCTTCCTTGAACCGGGAACAGTGTTCCCGCTTCATATGAGGTTCATTCAAGAAAGGGAAAAACAATTTCTCAACATTCTGCTGCTCCCCCGGTGGTGTCCATGGGATGCTAACAATATTTAACAAGCATAAATTAAAATTTTAAAAAACCCTCGATGTCCGCCATTTTGTGACGGCGGCCATCTTGTACCGATTTTCATCAAACATTGCTAAGAGCACTCCCGACTAATTCACCTTTTAAACAAAAAAATCGCATTCAAATCGGTTCTTTCGTTTGAGCGCTACGGTGGAACAGACACACACACACACACACACATAGACACGTCAAACTTATAACCACACGTTGTTTTTGCGTGGGGGCTAATAAGAAAACTTAGAGCCGTGTGTAGAGGAGGCTTTAATTGTACAGAGACTTGGCATTCCGCTACCATGTTATTTAGTAGGCGACTGTCAACAATTCGAATTTCGAAATAGATTCAACTCTTGCCGCGACTTTTTTTTTGTATAAAAACTTAATCTCCCGATATCACTTGCTGGGGTGTGAAGTGCGGTAGCCGCCGAAGATGTTTTTCATACTCCAATAACCGTATAAAACACAATGATGTGTAGTAACACGAGACTTACAACGAACTACCGAGGGCGATGAGAAAATTACGAACGTCCAAAATCTATTGTTAACCGCGTTCAGCGGCGCTACTTGAACCATTGACACCGCCAGTTCCCAGAAACTGATATCATCGGCGGTTTCGGTATCAATTTTTAAAGAAAAGGCATTTACCTCATTATTTCTTATATTCAACCCTTTCCCCTCCAACTGAGCGTGAAGTTTCTGATATGTAAGTTGACTTCACTGCGACGTTTCCAATGGCCCGACCGCAACGCTCAACGCGGCATCGTCCTTATGTAGCACAAATGAAATCGAACCCAGGACCTTTCAATGTAATACATCAGCGCGCGCCACTGCGTCTATACGTTCGTTTTCTCTCCCGTGCGAAAAATTAAAGCCCTAAGGGCTTTAATTTGAACCAGTTTCGAGGGTCAGTGACCGCGCGCCCGCTCCGGTATTTGGGCTGATTTTGGAGCGAAAATCGCACGTAAGTTAACGTTGTTTTTGCCCGCGCGTTGTTATTATTATTAATTGGAGCAGTGCAGTGAACGAAGGTGATCGTTAAAAACGGGTCAAGAGCGTGTCTTGTTACACTGTTCCGTATATTTGTTTTATAATACATAAATATCGGTAGGTATAGCTCGTATTCCGGAGACAGATAATCTACTTTTTATTTTGGGAGATCAAATGTTCCCACGAGAGTTTAAATAAGGCTAGATACACGCGATTTAAGTTGTGGGCATCGGCTAGATTTAATTTTCAGCTTTTTAAAAATCCCTCGCTCAGGTAGGATCTACTCTGATATTTTTCCCGGGATAGAAAGCAGCCTTTTTCACTCTCCAGGTCCTCAACTACGCCTATGTAAAAATGACGTCGATAAAACTGAAGGACACACCGACAAACATTTAAACAAACACACTTTCTCATTTACTTGTATTACTTTGTGGGGAAGTGTTAAAAATACTAAGATTTATTCCGCAACAAAAACAACCTAGAAAAATCTAGACTTACTAAAGTCTATTTTAATTAAGTAGGTTACAACTTACTTCGATTTCAAAATCATTTTCATAATAGCAATAGATTAGAGATACGATTCGAAGTCAGTCAATACCCTGTGGCTGGGTGTTTCTAATTAGAATTACACATGTTTATTTGTCGCAATAATGTCCACTTAAGAAGTTGAGGTCACTAAATTTATTAAAACTCTGAGACTATAGAATACTTGACACATAATATTTTATCTGTGAAAGGATTGAATTTTTTTTTTACTGACAAAAAAAATAAAATTAAAAAGTATGTTTGTCCGCGGATTTCTCTGAAACCATGCATCGGATTGGGACCATTGATTTTGATTGACATTTACTTTAACTTAGGTGTTACCTAAGTAAGTGTAAGTTTCATCAAAATTGGTTCGGTAGTTTTAGATATGGACTGTTAAGTGCATGGTAAAGTCGGTATTACACCTGTCAAGGATTACCTGCATTTTCCGTTTTAACATTTCTGCACCGAACGCCAATTCCACCTCATTTATAACCCACATAAATCAAATTGTTCTCACAATACGCGCTCCACCGCATTACCGATGTCCACCTTGATTCAGTAGTGTAAACATGTCAATTTGTACTGCGCTCGAAGTTCGATCCCATCGCAACTCACATCCACCAATCACTGTGTTGTAAGTAAGTAAGTTTATGAGGTGGTTTTGCATTTTGTCGGGTTATAAATTTGAAATTCATGCTACACTTTGCCTCGTACAAAGTGTGGTACAGAATAAATAATTCAGTAAGTTCATTTTTTTGTCATTACAAAATCGGCATTCGGAACTGTGGGCTAATGTAGAGTGTCCACTTGTACTTAGTTAAAAGTAGCAGTTAGTTAAAAGTAATTATTTTGATAAGGATTAATAGCATGAGTAAAATAAATGCGTTTAAATGTAGTCCAAAAAATTCAAGATTTTTAAATAAAAAAATGGTTGTTGTGCCTCACTCGACATAGATAGGTATAGTGTGTCGCAGACTTTTTTGTAGATATTTATAAGATCTACAATTAATTAGAACATTTTATGGTTCTATCTTTTATAGTTTAAGCAGCGTACGCAAAATAAGTAACTTTTCTGGTTGATTTTTTACACCTTGTGTCCGAAAAATCCAAATATTTCACGGAACCCTATTTTTTCCAAAATAAAATTTAGCCTATGTTACTCGTGGATAATGTAGCTTTCGAATGGTGAAAGAATTTTTAAAAACGGTCTAATAGTTTTTGAGCCTATTCATTACAACCAAACAAACATAAAAACAAAGTTTTCCTCTTTATAATATTAGTGTAGATAATAAAAAAATAGATATATTTACTTTTTTTTTTCAAATAAACTTTTAGAGTGCTTCTATATAGCCAAGTGAATCTACCACCGACTGGTTCAGAATGGCCTTCCAACCGAGAAGAAACAGCAAGTAACTCGGCGGTTGCACTTTTAAAATAAAATACCGAATCAGTAGCATGTAGTAAGGTGCCAGGACATAAACATCTCCATTCAAAACACGAGTTAAACGCTCCGCTGGTCTCCATGTAAAAAAAAATCGCATTAGTTGTGTTCACTTACCTCGATGGATATCGTATGTAAAATGCCACTAATTAATCAGATACGTCTCTATCATACTCACGCAATTTCACTCGCAATTAAAATGTAATTTGCATCAATAAAGAAACATTTTACGTAGACGCTCAAATTACAGAAATGGATCGACAGGACACGCAAGGAGCGCTATATCCGTCCTATACTATATTTATATCTTCCTATATCTATATCCTATATCTTTAACGTCCTATACATTATATCCGTCGAATAGATTAATAGCTAGTCTTTTTTCCAAATAAACTTACAAATCGTCAAGTTCACTTGATTCATCTAGGTATCTGACTAATGCCCTTCTAACTGAGAAGAACCAGCAAGTACACTGGTTGCTCTTTCCAAAAATACCGATTACAATAATACAAATGAAACGTATAATATATAATAAAATGCCACTAAAATGAATATTTTTTTTTGTAAGTATGTAGGTACAAGTATTTTGAAATACGGCGTCAAAAAAAGCGATTAAACAAATGCGCCACGCCCGCAGCGTTTGAAGTTGGTTTTTTTTTTTTAATATTTTTTATGACTTTTCACGTATTTTTGACAAACTTCAAAACAAACTTATACAAAGAAAATTATCTGTAATTATTGCCAATTCATAAAATTTAAAAATAGCTTTATTTAGTCGTAATTACTGTCGCTTTTAAGTTTTATTTAAATAAAACGACTTTTTGATGTAAAATATAGCGCATACTTTACATTCCCCTAACGGAGCTCTACACTCGTACTCGTTGAGAATCGAAATGTCATATCTTTGTGCGTTTATTGATTTAAATTAATATAATGACGTTAAATAACTGTTAACGTTTATTCTGTGATACAGTTACGCGGTTCGTGGAAGGGCGGTGGACGGGCGCGGCGGGCGGCTCGTTTATATCGGCTTAATGAGCGCGCACTCCGGCAAAAAGTTTTGGAAGTCTTTTTTTTTTTTGGGGTCACCTACGAGAATTAAAAGTTGCAAACTTCCGAGAACTGGAGCTGTCTCTAGCTCAACGGTATTGGGTTTTAGATTAGATTTGATTGGATTTTAGATTATTATATGTAGATTGTGACTATAAATTTTCAAATTAACGAACTGTGCGTAAATCTGTCATTTAGTATGGAAAGTAACAAAATCATAGGTTATATCTAGATATTTTGATTACAGTATCCTGATTGTACAGTATCCTGATTCGGGCAACAGACCGAAAAAAAATAGACGCTTTCGAGATGTGGTGTTGGAGAAGAATGCTTCGCATACCATGGACAGCTAAGCGGACGAACCAATCCATCTTGGATCAGCTGACTATAAAAACAAGACTCTCAACCATATGCTACCAAAGAATTCTTGCATATTTCGGTCACATTGCCCGTAGACAACCTGATAACCTTGACAAGTTGGTTGTGGTGGGCAAGGTCGAAGGAAAAAGACCCCGCGGCCGATCACCTAGCCGTTGGTGTGACCAGGTAACGGCTCTCACTGGTCTCGCAATAACAACTGCGCTAAGAGAAGCTGAAAACCGAACGAGATGGAAAGATATAACCACCAATGCAACGCGGGACTTTCAAAGACACGACCTTCAGTAATGAAGAGAACGACCAAGAAGAAGATCCTGATTGTAACTTTTATTAAGTTAAATAAATGTGCGTATATGTGTCATTTAGTATGGAAACTAACTAGATCATGTTTTCATTTCCGCACTAGATGACAAAATGCACATCTATCTAACGTGAACTTGGAAAGTTACACTAGAGCCAGATGACAAAACGCACATCTATCTAACGTGAACTTGAAAAGTTACACTAGAGCCAGATGACAAAGCGCACATCTATTTAACGTGAACTTGAAAAGTTACACTAGAACCAGATGACAAAACGCACATATATCTAACTTTAACTTGAAAAGTTACACCAGAGCCAGATGACAAAGCACACATTTATCTAAAGTTAACTTGAAAAGTTACACTAGAGCTTTTTTTTTTTTTGTTTTATCTATACTAATAAATAAAATTGAAGTGTCTGTCTGTAATATCGAAATAACTACCTCATATTAAGCTCATATGGTTATTTGAACGATACCATAACCGAATCACACGTTTTTAAAATTTTTGTCTGTCTGTCTGTCTGTCTGTCTGTCTGTTTGAACGGGCTAATCTTCGGAACGGCTGAACCGATTTTGACGGGACTTTCATATACAAGTAAAGAATTAGTCAGGGAGTAACATAGGCTACTTTTTTAACCGACTTTCAAAAAAGGAGGAGTTGTGTTTTTCTACCTATGTACACCGATATCTCCGAGATTTCTGAACCGATTTGCGTAATTTTTTTTTTAATCGACAGAGAACCATTGCGACATTGTGGCTAATTCTGTTATACACAATTCTCTAAACTAAACTAAAATGACAGGTCTAAATCTATTGCTATCCTTTTCCGCAGGTATCACTGTGAAAGAGATAGGAATAAATTTAGACCTGTCATTTTAGTTTAGGTTAAGAGATTGTGTACAACAGATTGGCCACATTGTCCTACAAAAAATTTGGATTCCAACTCCTCAATCCTGATGCTGTAGGGGGGGATCCCCAAAACTATAATGGGATTTAGGCACTGTCGGTTATTTAAATTGATATTGGGGATACTAATTAAAGACTTTATTGTTGAATGAACTCTGAGTAGGTACAGCTACTGAGCTACTGAGTAGGTACATGTCCAACTCCTCAACCCTGATGCTGTAAGGAATTGCATTCCGAAAATTTTCACGGAATTTTGCACGGAATTTTTCCGTTTTGGGGACGGGTTACTACAGATAGGCTACTTTTTGTTCTGAAAAATCAAAAGTTCTCATGGGATTTTTAAAAACCTAAATCCACACGGGCGAAGCCGTGGGCATCATCTAGTTGGTCAATATAATACAAAAATATATATTTCTTAAATGCTATTTCGGCCATCCTCAAAGAAACTTTGCGTTTATGGGAGGATGGCGAGTTCGCCTTAATGTACTAAGTAATATTACTATGTTACTATGGAATATTACTATTAGTATGGAAAATAACAAAATCATAGGTTATATCTAGATATTTTGATTACAGTATCCTGATTGTAACTTTTATTAAGTTAAATAAATGTGCGTATATGTGTCATTTAGTATGGAAACTAACTAGATCATGTTTTCATTTCCGCACTAGATGACAAAATGCACATCTATCTAACGTGAACTTGGAAAGTTACACTAGAGCCAGATGACAAAGCGCACATTTATCTAACGTTAACTTAAAAAGTTACACCAGAGCCAGATGACATAGCGCACATCTATCTAACGTTAACTTGAAAGTTACACCAGAGCCATATGACAAAGCGCACATCTATCTAACGTTAACTTGAAAAGTTACACTTGCTTTTACGAGACAACCACTATAACCTACCTCAACATAAATATTTTTACTACTAATTTTATTGCAAATTGATTGGAACAGCCTTGACAATTTAATTAAAAAATTAAAGAGTAAATAAATTACGTAATTAAAAAAACTAAAAACCCGACTGCGTAAAACAAACTAGTTCTGGTAACTGAAAAGCAAAAAACAAGCTTTGTACTTTATAAACTAGAATTTGATAAGATCATAAACATAATTAATGTTAGAAAATGTATGGCATGCGGGGGCGAACTAATAGTCCTGAGTAGTTGGCTAAGTAATGCCCCCGCCTGTCATACATTTTCTAACATTAATTATGTTTATGATCTTATCAAATTCTAGTTTATAAAGTACAAAGCTTGTTTTTTGCTTTTCAGTTACCAGAACTAGTTTGTTTTACGCAGTCGGGTTTTTAGTTTTTTTAATTACGTAATTTATTTCTTGGTTTTTAGTGCAAAACTATGAAAAATTTTTAGATGCATATTTTTACAAGAGACAGGCCTGTGTCACTCCGCGTGTAGGTAATAGCGCGTTTAAGATCACTATTAGCGCCATCTGTTAAACACTAGAAACTTTAATAAGGTCCTTCATAATATTATTGTATTATTTTAGTGTTTGGCGATTTAAGGTTAAATTATTAGTGTTACAATAATTGATGGGAAGGGGGGAGGTGTAGGGGGGATTATTTGGAATGTAGTAGAGTGGAGTGGGAAGGGATCTTAAATAAATTACCACCAATTTACTCACAGTGTAGTTGTTATTTATTTTGTTTTCTATGATTTGTCACTCCAAACTGATTACAAACACATAGATTGTATATATTTTCGTATTTGCCTTTTAAAGCCCTTTATTTTGATACCCCACTCGAGGGTCTTGAGGAAAAAAATTTTTTTCAGCTCGCACATTAAAGTGCATAAAATCCGCCATTTTGAATTTTTATTAATTTTATGTACCCAGTAACATTTGCGCTGTTAAGACAAATCTAATGACGTATCATTTATCAAAATAAGTTGAGTCGTTGAGTAGTTACGAACTGACAGGAAACGGTCATTTTCTGTGATTTATCACTCCAACTTATTTTCAAATATATAATTGTATACATTTTTGTATTTGCCTTTTAAATCCCTTCATTTTGATACCCCACTCGAGGGTCTTGAAGAAAAAATTTTTTTTCAGCTCGCACATTAAAGCGCATAAAGTCCGCCATTTTAATTTTTTTTTAAATTTAGGTACCCTATAACACTCGCGTCATAAAGACAAATCTAATGACGTATCATTTATCAAAATCCGTTGAGCCGTTGATTAGTTACACGCGGACATAGGAATGGACATACATACACACAGGTGAAACACATAACCCAGTCGGGTAAATAGTTTTCGTACAACACTGACCATAACAGACGCTTGCATAGGATGTCGAAACATTAAAACAAAATCAATCTCAAATCGCCGTAATCAATAAAACTGGACAAGTGCGAGTCGGATTTTCGCCCGATGGGTTTTTTATTATACGTTCAGAGAAATTATTTATACACTGTGGAAATAATACATTTGCAACATTCTCAGTTGCAACATAAGCCACTACACTCGTTTTTTTCTATAAACAGATCCATAGTCCATAGATCATTTATACACATTTTTACACCTTTTAAAGGGAAGACAAAGAGAGCTTGATACTTAATCTGAGTTTTAAAGTAACACATTGATTTTAATATTGGTCTTATTTTTTTTTTATTGATAAAAGAGAGCTAATAAATTGGGAGGAGGTTGGAGTGTGGCAACATTAGGGCGGGTTACCGTAGTTTACCGTATGACATGGTTGTAATTTTTGAGGTTTTTCGGAGTGCTTAATGAAATTGATGTCCGTTTTCAATTCCTTACACTTACCTACTTAGTTACATTTTTGAAAATTTTCAAGATTCTTTTTCCCGGTTATTACACAATATGCAACCATACTCAGATTGTCATCTTTAATTACTCCTGACCTTTACATAAAACCTCCTACCGCTATGTTTAAGGACCGTAAAAACTCGGCTCTCGAGTAAAAAGTCCATCCAATACTTTAAATTCATCTATACAGCAATAGCACGCTATGGTATACGGCTCGGAAGGTGCTTACAAGTCAGACCGTTTTTTACTTCATTTGAAATTTTAAACACCTCTAATGTCATAATGAACAGTTGCCAATTGCCAATGCTGCGGAATTAAAATCTTGCAACATTTTAATGAGTCAGGGTTGCTACAATCGAATTAATTATATCTCCATTTAATTTTCGTTATCTACGTGGTTTTAGTCCCAATTGTTTGATATTAACTGCTGGACACACGTCGCTTGAAGGGATTTCTACTGGGCCAAGATCTTATAAGCATGTATCCAATGGCTCGCTTGATCATTAAATATTATGCATACTGTATAGGTACTTACATCATTTTTATGTTCTATTAAGATTAATTATTATTGTAACCATTACAATATTTTTATGGATCTAAGTACCACATAAAAAGTAAATTAGGTATGATGTAATAAAATGTCAATCAAATAATTATATTTAAATTCAATTTTTATGGCAATTTAGTCATTGAATTAAATGCTATACATTTATAAAAAATACAAATGTCAGGGATTTTTACTCTAAAATATGCAGTAATTGTGCACTTTAGTACATATTTTATACTTCCTAAAACATTATCGATTCTATAGTAGGTAAAAAATTCCACAGTTACTCTGTAAGTTTTAGTTTTCAGTTTGATTTAATTGCAATTTAGCTAAAGTACCTATAACAATTGATAATTATCTAATTCTAATCTAATAAATTAAAATACTCAATCAATAATTTTGACAACCCTGATAGACTTACACGGTTGATTGGTAATTGTAAATACGTATACAAACATGTACTTGTCATTGTATTACCATTTTTGTAAATTTTAGCATTAGGTACTTTACTTTTATTTACTACTAATTGTAAGTCTACCTACCACACCTTTTCCATGGTTTAACTAAACTTTAGATTTTATAGCCCGCCAATCCGCAACGGAGTAGCGTGGTGGGTTTAAGCTAAGACCCTGTCTCGTATAAGAGGGGAGACCAGTGCCCAGCAGTGGGACATAAAAGAGCTATAGTGCTTGTGGTGGTGGAACATTAAAGAATTCGTTAACCAAAAACTAAACTAAGATTAGTTTATATAGGTTTATATAGGTTGCCTGAAAGAAATCACTAGTAATAAGGCCACCTTTACACCTTACATTGTTTATTATATTTTTTTGATTGCTTCATTACTCTAGTGGTTAGTTTGTTGGGCTTGGGTTGGGATCGTTGAGTGTCGAGTCAGGCCAAAATAAGACTTGTTGGAATTTCTGTTAGGTATAAACTCTCGCGCGGAACTGGGAAGTTAGTGGTGGTGGCGCCAAGATACAACCCCATGACTCATATAGAGCACGTTAATTCGTCGGTCTTGCACCTGACCACGATCAAAGAGAGATCTCTTTGATCGTGTTGCATAATTCATTGGTCTCCCATCGGATTAAGGAAGTGAAGGAGTAGAGAGAGAGTCCACTTGTGTTTACGCACGTTGCTGACGTTGTTGTCCCAAGGTGCTGGAATGTCGATCTTGCATCGGAAAGCGCAGTGTTGGCAGACATACTTACACAAATAGGACGTCCAAACAAGAGACATTATGTCCAGCAGTGGACATCTACCGGTTCATGACGATAACAACAATGAAATATTATATCAATAACCGTTATAAAAGAGTTATAAAAGTCTATTTAAATAAAATAATTTTGAGTTTATTTAAGTAACTGAATTGCAGCAGAGTCTGACAACAGAGATACCGATGAAAGTTTATATGAGCTTTTCTAACCGCGGCGGCACACACAGCATAAACATTTGAACACTTATTTGAGCATTTGTTTGAACACATGTGTGGCAGGGGTCTTAGGTATTTGTTCAAAGTTTGAACATACATTTGTACTTTGCCATTCGGTATCGCTATTTCGAGCGCACATCAAAGTTAGTCATGTTTAAAGTTCAAATTCAAATGAAGCGAACGTATTGCAAAGTCTGACTGGCAGGTAAGCGAACCTGCGCTCAAATGAGTGTTCAAACCTGTGTTCAAATGTTTGTCTATGTCTGGCGCCGGGGTAAAACTCGGTTGAGCTTTTAAAAAGCAGATTCAGTTCGCCTCTCGTCCGTTACGGTAAAAACATAATTACCATAACTCAGTTAAGGTATTCCATTACTTAGCGAAATGTAATCCGTAAAAAACTTCGATATTAACCGACGCGGCAGCGAGGTTTACCGATTTAATTAATATGCTAATAACGAGCAAAAAGCCACTAAACACCGCTAGATTAAAGTATTTATCCAAGCAGAAATTTTTAGAAAGGTTACCCCATAACTTCTGTTTAAAATCTAACGTTTAAATGGACGTTATTGTCAGGGTTCGTCATCAAAACAAGGAACTCTTTATAGTTTCGTACCGCCCGTCTATCTGTCTGTCTGTCACAGATAAAATGACTGTCATAGTCATTGTATTCCGAAAGTCACTGACCACTCCTGTTTATAAACTCGTGTACTCAAAATTAAAAAAAAACTCACCGTACCGCTCGAACATAAAAAGTGATAGTTGAAAAAAATATGCTCGACTGAGACATCGTTGGATAGGTGTTTTAGAAAAAAAAGTTACCGTTTACGAAATAATATATGCGTGTCAAAGTGGCAGTTTTATGTGAGTAGAAATTCCATAGTTGTATACTTACTTACCAACTGGAAGTGTGGGTATTATAAAATCTAAAGTATTATAAAATCTCAAAAATCTTACTATATTAGCACATATGTACTTAGTATGAAATTATAAACAAAATTATCACGACTATAATAGTGGGATGTAAACATATAACTCAAAAACTATAATTGATTAAGATAATGTGTTTCTAAAATTAAACAGTAGGTATAGTGAAAAAAAAAATCACATTAAAACATTTCCTACTATGTTTCTCATTAATTCTCGTTTTTAGTATACAGTAAGACGTTATTTTATAAACATGGTTACGGAACCCTAGTTTATACGTGATCCGACACGCACTTGACCTGATATTTTAATTTGCATAGAGTCCGGGTGATCATCCTTATTCTGCATTTAATTATTTATTCCACAGCAATTGGTACTTAATAAAAATCCTGGTAAGTACCTACTTAATATTTTTTTTTATTACGTAAGTACACATCCTTCGCTAAAAAAAGCAGACTTAAATACAAAAGTAAACTGCATTAGGTATACTTAATATCTCTACACAAAACTTTGAGGAATGTGCGAAAAAAACCTCATCAAAAGTATTTATTCATGAAAGTATATGTAAATGTGTATCAAGACACCGATTCATAATTAATGCAAAAGCGAAGAACATTAATAATATTTTATATTCACGGCAAATATGACTGATGAGGTGGGTATAGAATTCGTACTGCGGATGTCATCCGTCCCGCTCCGACGCCGAGGGTGCGAAAGGGACGGGGGAGGGAGGAATTTGTGAGGCCTTTGAAACTTGGGCACAGGTGAAATGCATTCAAGTGTACCGATTGGGGTGTATGCGCACTGTATTGATTATTATCTTTATTAGAACAACAATTGAAAGGGAAAGGGGATTATTAGACATTTCATTCCCTGGGGAACTCTTTATCGGGATGAAAAGTATCCCATGTCCGTCTCTAGGATGGAAGTTACCTCTATGCCAAGTTTCAACTTAATTGGTACGAACGACACACAAGGACAAACTACAGACACCTACAGACTGTCTCTGGTTTCTTTGATCTGGGGGACGAAAAAACAGACAAATAAACAAATACTCTAAATATAACAGCTGAAACCGACTGTTTAACACAGTGAGCTTACTAATATGATACCACTGTAACGTATTAGATACATATATCATTGGATTGATGTACCCAAATTCAAACCTCCGAGGTCTAAAATCAGTCACCAATCCAGTTACCTACCAAGTGGTCATCGTTGCTCGACCAGCACAATCGATTGGTTGCTCTTTCGCAACCACGCTACCCTCGATTGGGTACAGACTAGAAAACATTGAAACAGAAACTCCCGCCCACACAAGAAACTCCCGCATACGTTTTACAACTAGCATGACTCATGAGTAACTTCTCATTAGATATATCTATCACTTTCAAATTTAACAATCAGTCTGCGACTTCGCTTACATACCAGTAGGTACCTATTTATGGAGCTATGAAATTGAATATATTTTATACTTAAAACTGGTTTAAAAAAATGAATTAGATTCATATTCAGAATCAATGTTTTATTTTTCGAAATTGGTACACTGTGTTGAATGAATTGAAAGTTAAAGCTAAATCTTTTTTTTTAACTTTTTCTTTTTTTTACCCCCCGACGCAAAAACGACGGGGTGTTGTAAGTTTGACGTGTCTGTGTGTGTGTGTGTGTGTGAATGTGTACCTATGTGTCTGTCTGTTCCCCTGTAGCGCTCAAACGGGTGAACCGATTTGAATGCGGTTTTTTTGTTTGAAAGGAGAATAAGTCGAGAGTGTTGTTAGCTATGTTTGAGGAAAATCGATCCAAGATGGCCGCCGCTACAAAATGGCGGGTTACATATTTTTTCACAACTCCCTTGATATGGGTATCAAATGAAAGGAGTGGACTTGACTAGTAGAATAGCACTATGCAAATTCAAGATGGCTGCCGCCACAAAATGGCGAATGTCGGGGGTTTTTTAAATTTTCAATTTACACTTGTTACTAAAGCTACGAGCGCGGCGGGCGGCGCGGCGTCCCAAACGGGCCGTGATCTGAGAAGAAAACACCAGGAAAATAATAATTAATCAATTTAAACTAATGCGATGCAGTCTGTAGCCGTATTCCTCATTGCTAAGTAAGGGGGATCTCTTTTGGCTCGGCTCACATGGATGTACGAGTACCTACATCGGAGTATGTCCCACTAATTATGTTATGTAATAATTATTATAATGGATATCACATCTTCATCTTCATTCTGGGCAGGTGTCCGCACATAAACTGTGGAGGTCTCTTGCGTTGAAGTCTTCACTCCAGCCATCCGAGAATACTCCAGAAGCCTATCAGGCTGCCCAGGTCGCCGAGGACTTCTTGGAGTGAGGCTGGTGATCCCAGGTGGATCTCGCGTTGTTCGGCCACGCCCGTGCACTCCAGGAGCACGTGCGTTGGTGTTTCATCCGTCTCCATGCATGCCCTGCATATAGAGGAATGCATATTTTTTTTATTTTTATTCAACTACAAGTTAGCCCTTGACTGCAATCTCACCTGATGGTAAGTGATAATGCAGTCTAAGATGGAAGCGGGCTAACTTGGAAGAGGTATATGTATACCCCTTGATCGGTTTCTACACGGCATCGTACCGGAACGCTAAATCGCTTGGCGGCACGGCTTTGCCGGTAGGGTGGTAACCAGCCACGGCTTAAGCCTCCCACCCGACCAGACCAGAGACAATTTAGAAATTATAAAATCCCAAATTGCCCCTGCCGGGAATCGAACCCGAGACCTCCCACTTATAAAACCATAGCGCTCACCACTGCGCCAGGGAGGTCGTCAAGTATCACATATTACGTAGATTAAACGCAAAATAAACACCGTTTTCATGAGACCCACGTAGCGTACTAGAGCGTACATTTTTGTTTATCAACCCGCAGTGTGGAAAGGCCCTCGCTGCAGCCGGGGCCCGTAGAGCCAATTATTTGTAGTGTCCGTTGCCATGGCGACCGCGCTGTCGCCGGTAATTGGTGGTTTTTGCGGGCCCTCATTAAAGACACCGCTTCCAGAATCTCTCTCGGACATGTGAAATGCACAGTTTCGATACTCGGAAATGTAATTAGCTTACAAAGATAGACATTAACAATTTTTGCACGATTTTTTAACCCCCGACGCAAAAACGACGGGGTGAAAGTTTGACGTGTCTGTGTGTGTGTGTGTGTCTGTCTGTCTGTTCCCCTGTGGCGCTCAAACGGGTGGACAGATTTGAATGCGTTTTTTTTTGTTTGAAAGCTGAATTAGTCGAGAGTGTTGTTAGCTATGTTTGATGAAAATCGGACCAAGATGGCCGCCGCTACAAAATGGCGGATTACATATTTTTTCACAACTCCCTTAATATGGGTATCAAAATATGAAAGGGCTTGACTAGTAGAATAGCATTATTGGAAATCCAAGATGGCCGCCGCCACAAAATGGCGAATGTCGGGAGTTTTTTAAATTTTTAATTTATACTTGTTCACCCGACAATGCATGTTGTGATACACGGTATGTTTGTGGAATTGTTTACACCCTCCCAACGGCTGGATGGATTTTAACCAATCGATTCGTGTAAACTGTATAGTATCTAATAGGCTAGGTTTTATTTTTTTTATTTCATTTTTAGGGTTCCGTACCCAAAGGGGAAAACGCGGGACTATAAGACTCCGCTGTCCGTCTGTCTGTCTGTATGTCCGTCCGTCACCAGGCTGAATCTCATCAACCGAGATAGACAGCTGAAATTTTCACAGATGATGTATTTCTGTTGCCTAGGTATAACAACAAATACTAAAAAACAGAATAAAATAAATATTTAAGGGGGCTCCCATACAACAATTTTTTTGCCGTTTTTATAGATAAATAGAATAGAATAGAATAGAATAGAATAGAATAGAATAGAATAGAATAGAATAGAATAGAATAGAATAGAATAGAATAGAATAGAAAAGTTTTTTTATTCAAATAAACTTTTACAAGTGCTTTTGAATCGTCGATTGAGTCTACCACAGGTTCGGAATGCAGTTCCAGCCGAGAAGAACCTGCAAGAAACTCGGCGGTTGCTCTTTTTAAAAAAATAACATTATAACAATTATTATTATTAATGTACATGATTGAAATGCCGTCTCGCGCATTGCTGGAACGAGTTAAATCCAAGCTTTTTTATCGTTTAATATAATCTTCAATTGTATAATAAGCTTTTTTTATGAGCATACTTTTAATATAGTTCTTAAACTTGTGTAAAGGCAAGTCTAAGACATATTTTTTATTCAGATAAACTTTTACAATAGTGCTTTTGAATCGACAAATGAATCTACCACTGGTTCGGAATGGTGCTTACAATTCTACACGTTAAGAAGGGCAGACAAAAGTAGCCCCATTTCCGACGGCGGCACCCGTTCACGAGCATGACGCATGATCCAGCCATTGCTTCGCTCAACCATATTTGAGGGAACGTAACAACCCGCACCACACGACACCACCACAGAAATGTTTAAGGAGAGCGTGACATACTTAGGCTACCCATGATTAAAGCATCGAATTAAACACCGATAATCGAATACTTTTCAAGTTATAATAGCGTATAAAGCGAATAAATTAAATCCATGCTTTTTTATCATTTATATAATCTTCAATCTATCTATAATATAATAAAACTGTAACAGATCCAATTCTGTACATTGAAGATATTTTGAAAATTTTTATTGGAGGGCACTCAATAATCGATACTGAAGCCAAAACTGCAATTTGTTTCATTTTTGTCTGTCTGTCTGTCTGTCTGTCTGTCTGTCTGTATCTTGGCCGCGCATCACGCCGAAACTACTAAACGGATTCGAATGAAACTTGGTATGATTTGAGTTTATACTCCGAGGTAGGACATAGGATACTTTTTATCCCGAAATTCAGCACGGTTTCCTTGGGAGAGGGGATGAAAGTTAAAACGTGTATTTAGCTGTAATTCATTAACGCGTTGTTCGATTTCACTCATTCTTTTTTGTTAGAAAGGTAGTAGGTACTTTATGTATTGTCCCGTAAATATTTCAAGGTCATAGGTTTTGTAGTTCAGAAATGACAGACATTACAACCCTGAGTATTGGGTTCAAATAACTTGGGACCCGGATCTTTGAACGTACGGCTTATTTTAAACTGGTGTGCGTTTAAATTTATGTTTGTCGGTCTGTCTTTTTGTTCCAACTAATCTCCGAAACGGCTGGATCGATTTTAATGGAACTTTCAATGGCAGATAGGTGATGTTATAGAGAGTAACTTAGGCTACATTTAGTTTAGGTACATAAAAGAATTATGGGATCCGATCCGATCCTATATAAAACCTATAAACACGCGAACGAAGTCGCAGGGGTCAGCTAGTAATATAATAAAACTGTAACAGATCCAATTCTGTACATTGAAGATATTTTGAAAATTTTTATTGGAGGGCACTCTATAATCGATACTGAAGCCAAAACTGTAATTTTTTTCATTTTTGTCTGTCTGTCTGTCTGTCTGTATCTTGGCCGCGCATCACGCTGAAACTACAGAACGGATTCGAATGAAACTTGGTACGACTTGAGTTTATACTCCGAGGTAGGACATAGGATACTTTTTATCCCGAAATTCAGCACGGTTCCCTTGGGAGAGGGGATGAAAGTTAAAACGTGTATTTAGCTGTAATTCATTAACGCGTTGTTCGATTTCACTCATTCTTTTTTTGTTAGAAAGGTAGTACTTTATATATTGTCCCGTATATATTTCAAGGTCATAGGTTTTTTAGTTCAGGAATGACAGACATTACAACCCTCAGTATTGGGTTCAAATAACTTGGGATCCGGATCTTTGAACGTACGGCTTATTTTAAACTGGTGTGCGTTTAAATTTATGTTTGTCGCTCTGTATATTTGTTCCAGCTAATCCCCGAAACGGCTGGATCGATTTTAATGGAACTTTCAATGTTATAAGGAGTAACTTAGGCTACATTTAGTTTAGGTACATAAAAGAATAATGGGATCCGATCCGATCCTAAGTATATAAAAACCTATATCTACGCGAACGAAGTTGCGGGGATCAGCTAGTTGTATAATATGCTTTTTTCATGAGCACACTTTTAATAGAATTCTTAAACTTGTGTAAAGGCAAATCTAAGATTTGTTGTGGAATTTTGTTATAGAACATTACGCCCATTCCCACAAACGACTTTTGGACCTTTTTGAGGCGTAATCGAGGAATCACGAGTCTATTTCTATTTCTTAATTGCCTATCGTGTAATTCACACTTTTTATTGTAACTGTGAATGTTTTGCTTAACAAAAATTATGTTGTTATAAATATATTGAGAAGCTACTGTAAGAATACCTATTTCTTTTTTCTCTCGAAGGGAATCCCGCGGTTTTAAATTATAAATTGCACGAATTGCCCTTTTTTGTAAAACGAAAATTTTTTCAATATCAGCTGCTTTACTCCATAGTAAGATTCCATACGACATAATACTATGGAAGTATGCAAAGTAAACAATTTTTGCAGTTTCAACATCTGTTAACTGTCGAATCTTTCTAACAGCGTAAGCAGCAGAGCTAAGCTTGCCAGCAAGCGTTGCTATATGGGTGCCCCATTGAAGCTTTGCATCCAGGGTTATTCCCAAGAACACAGTTGTGTCCTCAGTTTTCAATGGCTCACCACTTATCTTTAAATTATTACAAGTAACCCTTGTATTGGGCAATAGAAACTCGACACACTTGGTTTTTTTTGCATTTAAAAGTAGATTGTTTATAGTAAACCAGTGTGAAACTTGAGATAAAGTATTATTTACATCGTCAAAATTGTCTTTGGTTCTATTGACTTTAAAAATCATTAATGGTACGGAACCCTTCGTGCGCGAGTCCAACTCGCACTTGGCCGGTTTTTTATATATACCTACTTGTTACCTCCATTACTGTTCCATACGTCAATCCATAAAATGCTAATGTTAATACACGTTGGCCTAGTAGGCCTAGTTTGTACTGCTGTGATTACGAGGGGGTTCGAGTACTGAGAGAGAATTAGAGAATTCAAATTAACCGTTATTTATTTCATGTACTTAGGCCAAAATAAATAAATAAATAAATAAATAAATAAATACTCACACATACACACACGGTCGTCTGTTCCTAAAGTAGGCAACTTAATGCCTGTGTTATAGGTAACAGCCGACTGATAGACATATTTACATATAAATATATATATATATATATATTTTAATAAAGGTATACATACATACATATTATAAATACACCCAGACTCGGGGCGGGAATCAATCCCGCGACCCCGGAGCGGAAAATAAAAATAAAATGCTATATTTATAATATTACAAAGCTAATAAACACTATATTGTGGACAGCTGAATGTAATAATTTGCAGAGAAAAAAAAATTGGGTTTTTCTGTCAAGACATGCTCAGTTTGGAAGCTGGCGGTGCTATATCCCGTGCCTCAGGGAGCACGTAGAGCCGACGGTCCTGCACTTGATCTCCCACTAGTCATATCGGATTTGTGCACTATAATATCACACCTCTAGTATTCGTTGAGATTGAACATTATTATCAAGACTACCATGAAGAGTCGGGACGCATTACCTAGTAGTCTAAATATATATGTAAAAGGAGAAGCTGTAAAAGACTGACTGACTGACTGATTGCACTGAAGCAAGTTTCAAACCACTGGACGGATCCTGGCTGAAATTTGGCATGCAGATAGCTATGATGACGTAGGATCCGCTATCCTCTAAAAAAGGATTTTTGTTAATTCAAACCCTAAGAGGGTTAAATAGGTGTTGGAAGTTTCTATGAGATTTATATGAATTCACAGGGATGGAGTCGCGGGCATCAGCTAGTAGTTCATAAATTGAAATAGCTTAATGGCTTTTACAGTATCAAGTCCACGGCCCTTCCCTCATGCTTATATTTTAATTAGAAGAGATTATTATTTAAATGCTGCCCAGTTGTTAAACAAAAAAATTAACATTAAATATATCTTCCGTAAATGTGTAAAGTATTTAATTAATAAATTAGAATATTAAATTAGACAAGAGATTTAGGACGCTTCTACATTATCCGATTCCACATTTCCCGATGCAACACAGATTGGATCCGACAACGTAATATTGAAAGAAAAAGATCGGGATATGCTGTGGTGTAAATGTTTTTGGTTGTGAAATTTTTTGGACTCTAGATTACCCATTAAATATGATTATTTAAACGATACCATGTTTAAACATGTGTCTGGGTTTTGACTTGTGATATTTTTCAAATAATCATATAAACTTTATAATGAACTACAGTAGATAACTATACAAAATACCTAAACCAAAAATCATTTACGCCACCGGAATATAGCGTCTGATTTGAAGGGTCGCCATTGAATGACATTAAATTATCTGTCACTAACCTCCGTTCTAAGCTGTTATGAATATTATGTAGATATGAAAAGGTCTTTGCTCTGATGTGGGATAAACTTCTATAACTTTTTTTCACGCTTTCATAGTTAAGTAGGTAGACCTAAATAAATCAACCTAATCGCCTTCAGATTTCACGCATTTGGCGTCCGAGACACAGGAAGGTGAGGACGTTGCCCTTTTCACACCTTTTCAAGCCCCGAGCTAGACTTACTGAGACATTTCTTACAAACACCCAACACGACATGTCATTCATCACGTTTTCATTCAGGAACCTGTGAAAAATGGACATAAGATCTACCTAGAAGTGAAAGCAGAACGAGCGTTTTTTACAATTTATTTATATCATAACTGACGTAAAGGGTACTTCTTGCAGAAACTCTACAATCGGCTTAATGAGGCCTGTAGCACACCTCCGCCATGAAATAAATAACCGCTGAAACTAAAACTGAAACAGAAATACCGAAACCGCTAAAATTAAAAAGAAACAAGTTGCCTGTTTCAACGCATAGATTTGCCCATGAATCTCTCTTTCCCACTCGATTTCGGTGATGCACGATGTAATCAGGCCCCTAGTGCCTACATCTCAGCCGTCCTCAGTCTTCCAACTTCAGTACAATTCGGTGATGCAACAAATAAATATAATATAATATAATCATATGGTAACAAATAAATATAATCTTGGTAAACTACGTCATATCTACGAACTTGGCACAGCCATAGATCACCACTAGCATGGAAAAGAAAAAAATTCAGCTTCGACTAATTAGCATCAATTACTTTATGAATATGTATAACTCGGTCTGTGAACTTAGTAAAATTCTATGATGCAATGAAATATTATAATTTACGACTCTACGTCATAGCTACGTAAAGCGTGAACCCTCTATACCAGTAGTTCCCAAAGTGGTCCAGGTGGACCCCCAAGGGTCCACGGGAGACTCAACGGGGGTCTACGTTGGCATGACTAAAAAATGGGGGTTCACGAGTTGTAAGCGGGGGTCCACGAAAATTTATCTGCTTTCGATAATGAAGACCTAAAATGTTGGCTTGATCTCACTTAACAATGTAGGCAGATAATATTTTAAGAAGCTCAGCGACTGTTACTTGTAAAAACTTGCATATTCCATATTCAGTACTTAACTTTACAGAACATTTGACGTCCACTCACAGCACAATCAATTAACCAATCAATTCTCACTTTTTTCGAAAACTAATTTCGTGGTTGGAACTCAGCCGCAATGCAAATTTCCATAGTAAGATATAATATTCACATTTTTTTTTCGAGTATTGGGAATATGGTAGAAATATAGCTACAGGGGGTCCATCGGAACTAGCTAAATTTTGAAAGTGGTCTATGAGCAAAAAAAGTTTGGGAACCCCTGGCATAGAATTATCACGGCCTTAACCGTAATGTTTCACGGCACAAAAACGTGTGTAAACAAGATACCTTAAAGGATGCTTACACGCGTCGATGCATACGAAAGCATGCAAGTTTCCGATGCGCTTAAGTATGATGCTGATCAATGTAATTCCAGCCTAAGTGCGTACAACGGTTTTTGTGATTTGGCGGTTTCAAGTTTTTTTTTACAAATCTGACTAAGCAAGAATTATACAAGACAATAATATGACTACATTATAAGTGCTCCTGTGTTGCTATATTATTTTCGTTAAGACTTATATGGTACCTTTATTGAAATCTGTGGAGTCAGTGATATTTTACAATGTGAATGAGTGTTATGTAGCGGCCACATATACGGGATATGTCATTGAATACAGCGATAACCGTAGGTGTAGCCGCTTTAATACGTAAATCTGCCATTGAAACTCTTTGATCTGCCAAAATTTACCGTCATCCAATGCCATGCCCGATGGCATATTCCGTATATGTGGCCGCGACATTAAGGCCGAAATCTTTGACTTTTCAGGATAAAACTTGTAAAAACTTGCATATTCCATATTCAGTACTTAACTTTACAGAACATTTGACGTCCACTCACAGCACAATCAATTAACCAATCAATTCTCACTTTTTTCGAAAACTAATTTCGTGGTTGGAACTCAGCCGCAATGCAAATTTCCATAGTAAGATATAATATTCACATTTTTTTTTCGAGTATTGGGAATATGGTAGAAATATAGCTACAGGGGGTCCATCGGAACTAGCTAAATTTTGAAAGTGGTCTATGAGCAAAAAAAGTTTGGGAACCCCTGCTCTATACCATTGGTTGAACACCACACTAAAACCTACCTTATTAAAAGACGATAAGGTGTGGAATTTTTAAAAGTCTGGCAGTGATTAAAAATTACCGGCAAGCCCATGTGATTAGAAGAGCGTCATGTCTCCAGAGTTGCGTCAAATTGCCTGTCTAATTATGGTAACGGTAGTGTCAAAGAACGCTTATCTGCCGTTCGCGGAAAGAATAAAAGCGTTTTCACACCACCCGATCTTCGAGTTGAATTTTTGAAGTAAGTTGGGATGTAGTAAGAAGATGTCCAGCCAGCACACCTCGAGCTTTCTGCTCTCGAGCACTCTTTCATAAATAATGCTCGCGATGGTCACAAATGAGTCACTAAGCACATCCAAGATCGCATTGCGACGCAAATCCCTTTGTAATCGTCAAAAAGCCGACAATTTGCGGAGCGCGTGAGCGCGAGCCGAATGCTCGACGAGTGCTGGCTCGAAGCTTCTAAGCTTCTCTACGCGCGAATTTAGTTCGTTCTTGTTTTGAATATTAGAAGTAGACTGTCGGCTGATCTGTTGGTTTATTCCTAGACAAGTTATGCCTTGACTACGATCGCACCTGTTGGTAAGTTAAGATGTTGTCTGAGATCGAAAACTAACTATTTGGGAAGTGTCCTGTGTCCACAATAAAACTTCCAAACCTCAGCCCTGCCACCGTATAAAGTTAATTTTTAAGTTTATTACTCGTTGCAAGCCAATCTCTGCAAACACCTATGTACAGCTGCTATACTTATTTACAATTTATTTAAAGAAAAACCTAAGGTAAAGTCACCCAATTCGGAGGTATTCTAAAATTGGCACCCAATTCGGAGGTATATAGAAGCGTTTTCAACCGATCACCAAGCTCTTTTTTACTGCAACATATCATAATCAATTGATAGTTTATCATTCCATAGATAAATGACGAAATAGTTGGTTTTATATGTATATGTTTTAAAATAACCGGCAAGTTTTACAATAGCAGCCGGCCCGAACGCATGTTTCATACATTTTGCACCTTGTGCACGAAATACCTACGTTTTTTTAAATAGTGTTTATCCGTTAATTTTGAGCTTTATTTGTTTTTATTTAGATATGAATATTTGAAGGACTATATTTGCAATCGAAAACAATAAACTTTTGTGAATATTTGTAAAGAAATTAAGGTGAAAATACGTTTTGAAAATACCTCCGCGTTAGGTGCCAAATATTTTAGCCGGTTCCTAACGCGGAGGTATACCGCAGAATTGCGATTTCATAGACTTCATAAGTTTTTCAATTTTTAGGGTCATTTTATGTTAAATACGTCTTGTTTCGGTTTTGAATATTTAAATAGGCTATTAGGTTAAAGAGCCCTAATTATGAGGTACACTTTGGCCTCTAAATCACTAGTTATACCGTATCAAAGTTTACCTATTTAGGTAATTTATTGATTGATTGTATGGGGAAGCTAAAGAAAATTAATTAAAAAGAAAATTAAATTTATGCATATTTCGATGCAATTTTGAGAGAGTATTGTACATATTTACGAAGATAATCTAATTAAGCTTTAATTATTTGTTTATTATGGAAAAATCTTTTCTTTTTTAACACTCAGAATTAGGAAACGTGTTTTTTGTTACAAAACCCAATTCCGAGGTATTACCTCCGAATTAGGTTCTATGAGCCCCTAATTATGTGGTATGGATAGAAATATATATTTTAATATATATATATATATATATAGCTGCTCGTGCTGATTGGATGACTGACTCACTCACTCACTTATTCACTCATTGATCACCTCTCCTGTAAAATTTTGTATAATTTTTTTTTTCAAATGGTTTCGTATAGAAGACAAAAATTCATTCAGAGGAAAAATATGGAAAGAGCTGATGATTGAGGATTTCGGAGACGGGTGAGGAGCACGCTTAAAGTATTGAAGATAGGTAGGGGGTGCTCAAGCAAATGTAACTCGAAATGTCATCCAAGTGGTAATGAGATAAAAAAAATTCAAAATGGCGGAATTTGTTTTTCCATAGAAAATGTATGCCGAATATTGAAGAAACTTTGAAGCGATTCTTTGGAGAACTTTCAAAAAATATATGGGGATACAATATGATGACTGAGGGTTTGGAAGATGACTGAGGAGCCCAGGCTATCTATCTATCTATCCACCATTTTAGATTTTTTTCAGCGCAGTGCCAATTGGATAAGGTTTCGAGTAATTTTTGTTTGAGCACCTTCCACCTATCTACAATACCCTGCCCGGGCTCCTCAAACATCTTCCAATCCCTCAATCATCATGTCTTCCCATATTTTTCTTTGAGAGTTCTCCAAAGAACCGCATCAAAGCCTTGCATAGTTCGCAACTTGTAGTCTCTTCAATGTTCGCCATACATTTCATATGGAAAAATAAATTCCGCCATTTTGAATTTTTTTTTCTATTCATCGAGTAGATCTTCTGATCTTGATTATCTTTTGCTAAGAAACTACTCTTCCATCTTTTATACCCTCCGAGATGAAAACCGATGAAATTTGTATGGCGGCCATCTTTTTTTCGCCATTTTGATTTTTTTTTTCAGATCATTGCCAATTGGATGACGTTTTGAGTGACATTTGCTCGAGCACCCCCCACCTATCTTCAATACCTTAAGCGTGCTGTTCGCTCGTCTCTGAAATCCTCAATCATCAGCTCTCTCCATATTTTTCTTCTGAATGATTTTGTCCTCTATAAGAAACCTTTTGTGAAAAAAAATTTTTTTCATACAAAATTGTTCAGGAGAGGTGATCAATGAGTGAGTGAGTCAGTGAATCAGCACGAACAGCTATATACATACGTATCGAATTGATTTTGAAATATATTTATAAATACAGTTCATTTTTGAACACCATGTAGAATTCATTCTACTCGTTTCCCTTTGTATTTTGTACCTCCGAATTAGGGGCCATTTGCCTCCGAATTAGGATTTTTACCTCCGAATTGGGGGATTCGGACTTTTTTCATATTTTATTTAATTTTACATTTAAATCAAGTTTTAATTGTTGTCCTTTTAGGATATTTCAAGAGTTAAATAAATAACGTTTCTGATAAAAATAGCCAGTTCTTCAGAAAGGTGTAGTAAATGCTTATTTTTTGACGTTCTTTCGAGTTTTGATGAAAATACCTCCGAATTGGGTGCCTTTACCTTATAATTTTTTTCTGACTCGACACGGGACCTCGTGATGTGCAGCCGAACAAGCTCTCCATAAAGCAACGAGACAGTGAAAACGAGTCTATTAAACAACCATTAAACAGGTGCCATTAGAAGTGTGCAAGGCCGCGATGTCCTGAAATAGCGCAGTCTCCAAGCCGATGAGCTCAGATCAGATGTTGTGTTATCGTCGGAGTTCCTTCACCCGGTCGTGGGTGGCAGCGGCCGTGCGAGCCGTGTCCAAACTCCAAACCGGTGGCGTACAAAAACCGTGCTCGACGATAGTTTTTGGTGGAGTTCTAGTATATTTTTAACCCCCGACGCAAAAACGACGGGGTGATATAAGTTTGACGTGTGCGTATATGTGTCTGTCTGTTCCCCTGTAGCGCTCAAACGGGTGAACCGATTTGAATGCGGTTTTTTTGTTTGAAAGGTGAATTAGTCGAGAGTGTTGTTAGCTATGTTTGATGAAAATCTGTCCAAGATAGCCGCCGCTACGAAATGGCGGATTACATATTTTATCACAACGCCCTCAATATGGGTATCAAATGAAAGGGCTTGACTAGTAGAATAGCACTATGCAAATCCAAGATGGCTGCCACCACAAAATGGCGAATGTCGGGGGTTTTTTTTAATTTTTAATTTATATACTTGATAAGTATGTTATATCCATAAGGTACATAGTGAAGTTCATTCCGCGTTAAACACAATATGGATCCGCGATTTTATCCGGCCCAATTTTGATGGACCGCAGCCGCTCACATGCGTAATTATACACTGACAGACCTATGTGTCACTACGATAGATTACATTAAACAATTTGTGCACACTTCAATACATTCTTACATCATGAATTTCCGTAGGAATTCTTTTGTAAAGAATTTTTTTTCGATCTAAGTAGGTAACTAATGCCATCTAAAATTCACACTTACATTAGAAATGTGAAAGTCGTCTTTCTGTTACTTTTTCACGATTTCGTTGAACCGATTTTGACAAAATTGGATGAACCGCCGCAATCCGGAAGTCCTTACAATAGGCTACTACGTCCAGCGTTAGACGTTTATTATTTACATTAGTTGACGACGAAATTCATTTTTAGTAGCGAGAACGTAAAATCTCTTTACTGCATCTCTAATTATACGAATATTCTTTACATTGCTTCCATTTCGATGCAGCGAGGGTCAGGGACCTGTTCACATGTACGTTATACTAAGTTCCACCATAATTATACACGAGCCGCAGCCCAGTACGCGCGACTGATTTTCGGAAGGAATGTCAATTATATCAGCGAGCCGCGCCCGGCCGCGGCCCGGCCTGTACAAAGACCGGACCGCATAATATCGGGCCTCATTAAAATTAGCACGACGCGATAAATGAAAGCATGACATCCCTTGCTGAGATATTTTCGTGTTCGCTGTATTCGGGTGCGATTTCTTTAAAATTTATTTAATTAATAGCCTCAATATGCAACGGTCAGGTCGCGGTATGAAAACTGAAAGGGCAACGGTTCAAATCCCCTTTTGTTGCGCTATGGTCGTACCCACTCCGCAGCGGGGGTGATCACAACCAAGTATCTAATTTTATTTAAAATTACGAGCATATTTCTTTCTGATACTAAGTATTCACCTTTAGCATTCAGACAAAGAATGTCATAAATGCGATTTTCAACATTTTATAAATGATAAGATTGTGTATCATAATAATATACTTACTTAATTAAACAAAATAAAAAATGGCCTAGCCAGTTGAAAAAGCATAAATATGTGCCAACGTTTTTTTTCCTGTGTGCCCTTCATAATATGTAAAAATTCTGGCATCATTTGCTCACATGCCATTATTATATTTGTTCTAATTTTCGCACACATGTTTCGCGAACGTATCGCCGAGGTAGAGTACAGGTAGAGTCGCCTACATACGCCGAAATGCCCTGGTTATCGACCCCGGCCCCGGCACTGGGCAGGCTACAGCAGCCACAGGCCGGGCCGGTCCTTAACGAGTGTCATGTGATTGATCTCGCGCGTTCGCGGGAAACTTCCCAGCGCAGGCCTCGAGACTTTTTTGCTGGCGAAATTGCAACGTTTTTGGACAGGCGCGGCGCGGCGCGGCGCGGTCATGTAATTATGATGAAGTGTATTTGAATACGGTTATTGCGTTCGTATTATTGTGTATGTTTTGTGGTACAGTGTGTCCAGTACATAATTATAATGATAACGAGCTGTTGCCCGCAACTTCATCCGCGGGGATTCATATATATCTCATACAACTTTTCAACCCCTATTTAACCCCTATTTAAGCACTATTAAAGCTACAAAATTGAAAGGCGCAATTAGGTAAACATTATCGTTAAACAGACACACATGTTTTTGAAATATATAATAATTTTTCAAGGTAGTTACCTAAAATATTGTAGTTTGCGAAATAATGAGTGCCAAAGTGGCAGTATAACGTAAGCTGAATTATTCTCTAAACTCTACTATTTAAACTCGTACTAAATTGAATTTTTTTTTTAATTATATTAATAGCACATAATATTATAATTATAAACATTTATAAATCAAAATTAACCACTGCCTGCCTAGTGCAAAGGCACTTCCTTTCTTACTTGTTTATAAAAACAGGTACAAAAAATGCAATCATACAACAATCACCGAATTTCTTCGAGCACTTAGCAACCTATTAGCTCAAGTATATTTCTAAACTTCTGCGCTAAAACTAGATCACTTGATAAACTTACTGTTAATCGATTTTAAGTCTTAACCAATTCACATAAGATTAAAATTTAAATGGACACTTTAAACTTTGCACGTACATTCAGCATCGAATTTTATTTAAGAGCTTCAATATTGCTTAATGACATGACATTATATTAAAAGTTATCGTTAAGCAAACAACAAATCGTTTCAAATTACCCATGAGTATTTCAAACTAGAATAAAACAAAGTCATTTAACCTTTGTTTGTCTGTGTATTCGCTTAAAACTTCTAGAAACTACATGGTTTTCACCATCATATACCTATACAACTTTTCAGGAATAAGGTTTACATGTTAAAGGTAATACATTCATAGTCCAATCGCTGAGGGGACGTTAAAAGGCTGTAGTGGTGGCAATCTGAAGAAGAACATAGGCGAACCAGCTAATTAAAATCCCACGAGGATGAAGTCACGGACATCAGCTAGTCTTTCTAACAAAGTAATAATTGCTTGCAGAGTTTTTTTAGATCGGCTTTTTTTTGGGAAGCGTCGGCAAATTTCCCGACGCTTCCTCAACTTACTTTTGCTCTCGCATCCCGCACGGTTGATTGGTTCTCTGTCTAAATCCTATCAAACTATAATTTCTGATGGAGTATTTTAATAATTATTGTAATAGTTAATTATGTATGTATATATATTACTTAAATATTGGCGACGAGTGTACAACAGCTGGTTCAAGGAACCTCACCAGTCACCCACACACATAAACGTGTTATATTTCTTTTTTTTGCTGAACATTTCTTGATAATGATGAATCGCGTATTATTTGAATAGACACCGGTCAGGAGCGATGATCTATATTGTTAATAAAAAATTATGATGTGACCGTCGATATGCTAACACGCCGAAGATATACATACTGCCTTTAGGAATATCCCCTCATACTCTGTGTAATGTGTGAATAAAGATAATAATATTGTAGGCTCAACCGATATACGTCCACAGCTGGACAACGTCGCGGTCTGGCGCCGCTTGTATCAAGCGGCTCTCTGCGAATCGTTTGATGTTGTCTGTCCACCTAAGGGGGGGTCTGCCAACACTGCGCTTTCCGGTGCAAGGTTGCCATTCCAAGATCTTGGGGAAACGTCTATCAGTTCTTCGAACTATGAGCCCTTTTCTTGCCATTGTTTCGCGACTCATCGAGCTTTGACAGTTACTTTAGTTCTTTTACGGATCTGTTTGTGATAATACTTAAAAGATTATTCAGACTGGAGAGCAGCAACAGTCGTCCGCATCTGATGTGATGAAGAAATGCGGATCAGCTGATATCGAGTTTGAAGCATACCTACATGTCTAAGTTTTCGCATATCAACGTCGCATGATCGCATCGCATAAAAAATAGAGCGCATAAAGTAATTTACAATAACGTTGCAAAGAATAAATATGGCCAGTTCGATTGTGGTGCCATCGTAAAAACTACTATGGCTAATCGCGAAATGAAAATGGTTGACAAGTGGCTGACAGATCTATTTTATATGAATCTATGCTACCTACATATTCTGTAGTCATGGCAGTTTTTATTAAACCCATTACCCCCAATCGGTTTCTATGCGGCTTCGTACCGGAACGCTAAATCGTTTGGCAATTCGTGTTTGCCGGTAGTGTGGCGACTAGCCAGCTCCCATTGAATCAGACATGAGCCAATATTAAATTCCTAAATTCACCCTACTGGGAATCGAACCCGGTACTTCCTACTTATATCAACACAGCCATCACCGCTACACCCAGGTTGGACAAATAAAGTAAGCCTGGAGTTGGGAGCTTGGTGTGTATCAGATCACACCCCCGTGCTTCTGAGAGCACCTGGCTTGTCATTAAGATTTCTATGGACAGCACAGTTTTTACACAAAAATTATTGGGGGAATTTGATGGGGCCAAATCTGTACTATAGTATCTCTAAATTAAACTAAAATGACAGCTTTAAATCTAGTTCTGTTCCTTTCTGCAATATTTTTAATGCTGTCATTTTTAGTTTAGAGATGGTACACAACAGAATCGCATCTATAGAAACAACCCATTTTTATCAGCCGAAAATGTTAATGTAGGTAATCACCTACATATCTGACCGATAACGTAGCGTAGGTACCTCACACTTTTATTTTGATAAATCGATTTTAGATTATGCACGAACCGCCGTATCACGGGTGTCGTAGGCAGACAGCAGCGGCCCGGCGTGAAGATGGCCGGGGCGCGGGGTCAACGGCCGCGCTCTAATGTAAATACAGAGAAAACGTCAATCATAAACGCGCCCACTCAGCGGGTTTTCAGCGTAGCTGCGTATTTATGTCAAACGGCCAAAATAAACTGGCGTGAAATGTTAGTCTGGAAGAACACCGGCAGTTATGACTTGCGTCCAAGTTCTTCGCGCAGAGAGTTCAGACAGGGCCGGCCCGTCATATGGGAAAAGTGGGCAAATGCCTGCGGCGGACGAATTTGGGGTCGGTGACAGATGACGGTGATAGCCTAGAGACTGTGACCTCCCTTAGGGGGGACCGAGTTCTATCCCCAGCACGCACCTTTAACTTTTCGGAGTTATATGCATTTTAAACGATTAGATAAATCTTTACTAGCTACAGCCGAAATCTCTCACCAGAAAAATTGTGAAAATATATTTTTTTTAAACATTTTTGCATAGCATTTCAGAATGATTACATTGCTTTCGATGCTAGAGATACATAATTACCTAATCCAGGTCATTCGCCTACGTACTAGAATTTTATATTTATCGCAAAACAAGCACTTACAAGTTATGTGACTGTTCTGCAAAAAAATCTATTGAAAAGAAAAAGTAGGTCCCGCATAAGCGTTTTAGTTGAAAAACAATGTGTTAATCAATATACGTATAAAGTAGGTACTAGGTACCTATCCAACCTATAAACTATACCTATAGTAGGTACCTATTCATCATTAAATTTTCGTCCAAAGTAATTACTCACAGTAGGATGTTTGACTACTTTTTTAAGTCAAAAGCGTAACTTGCCCGAAAAAATGAATGAACAAAAAAAACAGAACACAAATATCTTAAAAATTACGAAAATAAAGGAGTTTTAAGATTGCTCATTAGACAGAGACGGCATGATCTATCTAGATCAAATCTAATTACTATTTATCGCGGAAAATAAGCGTTCCCACGGGATTTAAAATATCTATACCGCTGAACGGATCTTGACTAATTTTGGCACAGGGATAGCCTGCATCCTGACCGAGACTGACAGGTTGCTTTTTATCTATGAAGACTGAAATTTTGAGAGTTCCCACGGGATTTAGAAACCTACCGCTGAACGGATCATCACTAAATTCTGAGAGTTCCCTTGGGATTAAAAAACCTACCACTGATTGGATCGTGACGAAGTTCGACACAGAAATAGCCTGCATCTTGAAGACTCACACAGGATACTTTTTCTCCAGAAAATCTAAGAGTTTAAAACACAAATCCACGTGGACGAAGTCGCGGACGTAAGCTAATCGAACGATATAATTGGATCGTTCTGATCGATGTATAGCATAAACAATACAACATGTCTCATACAACTCACACCTATAATACGTGTGGAACGTGAGAGGATAGGTATGTTATTGTTCTCAGTGGATGACATTTTGGATTATGTCCTATGCGTTATCGGATACGTCCGAAGTAGCGGCCATACATCATTGGAATTAGATAGATAGGCGCGAATCGCTTGCGTGGTGCGAAGGCGGTTTTTTTTTTCAATTGCACGATTGGTCTAATGATCATCACCATCAATATCAACCCATTACCGGCCCACTACAGGGCACGGGTCTCCTCTTAACGTAACAAGTATAAATTAAAAATTAATAAAACCCCGACATTCGCCATTGCGTGGTGGCGGCCATCTTGGATTTGTAAAAAATTTGTAATCCGCCATTTTGTGGCGGCGGCCATCTTGGACCGATTTTCATCAAACATAGCTAAGAACACTCCTGAGTAAATTCATCTTTCAAACAAAAAAAACACATTCAAATCGGTTCACCCGTTATAGCGCTACGGCGGAACAGACAGACACACGCACGCACGCATGCACACACGTGCGCTCAACTAGCCCCGCTCTACCCTACTACTTCTTACTTTTGAATGAATGACAAAGAAAGTCATAATTAATATCTAGACTAATATACATCTATACATCTATATCTATACATATAATAAAATCGTAGACTTGCCGTATCTGTACATTAAATATTTTTGCAAAATAATAACTGGGGGATGTTAGGGATAAGTAATAGAATGTAAAAAAGCTATTTTTGAATTTTTTGTCTGTTTGTCTGTTTGTCGGTTTGTCTGTTTGTCTGTTTATCTGTTTGTCTGTATGTTTGTGCGCGCATCACGCGAAAACTACTGAATGGATTGAAATGAAACTTGGTATGATTTAAGTTCATACTACGGAGTAACATATAGGATACTTTTTATCCCAAAATTCAGCACGGTTCCCTTGGGAGAGGGGATGAAAGTTAAAATGTGTACTTATCTGTAATTCATTAACGCGTTGTCCGATTTCATTCATTCTTTTTTTGTTAGAAAGCAGATACTTTAAAGATTACCAGCTAATCTCAGAAAGGCTGGATCGATTTTGATGGGACTTTTACTGGAGGATGTTTACATTTTGATCTACCTAAACATCCGCCAGTGAACTTTTAACAGTTTTTAGCAAGGTATGAGCTCAAAGGAGCTTAGGAAAACAAAATGATTCACACGGTATTTTCAAAAACCAATATCCACGCGAACGAAGTCGCGGGTGTCCACTTGTATTACATATAAATGTAATCCTACCTAAGGTAGGTTCTATAGAAACCTATGCAAGTGACTCACGCAATGTATCGAAGCTCTCAGCTAGAACAGGTTTGTGGAGTTCCGCGGCAGTCGGCACTCGACGACTGTGGGACACACCGACGACGGTCGCTAATCTATCAATGAGATTAGGAAGCGGAAGTGGATTGCTTGTGACGGTTTTAAAATTTGTTCCGTTAACTCTCTCGCAAGCGTCAGTGTAATGTACCTAATGTAACGTCGTGCGACAGATTTTAATTCGGCTCGTTTATTTGCCGAAATGAGTTGGTAGGTGGATTTTTTTATCGCTACCCTCTGTCATGTAACAATGTGTAAATCAAGATTTTTTTACCCGACTACGGCAAATGATATTTTGATTGATTTTAGCAGTATGTATGTATGTATGTATGTATGTGGCCGATTTTAGTATGAGATTCTGTGTGTATCACCGTAGCGCCTAATACTACTGGGCCGATTTTGATGAATGAGGTGTCAATTAATTCTTTGTTATGGTCCGGGTGACAAAGGCTAAAATTTTATAACGAAAAAAATCGAATGTTTATTATTATTTTGTTTCAGATAGACATAACAGATGGCGTCACTAGCTGCTTGCCCCGCGATTCCGGGTTTCGCTTGCGTAGTCTGGTTTTAGTTTACGAAGTTTATACTTGTTATTCAACTAATCTAGCCCTTGACTGCGATCCCACGTGTCGGAAGTATGCGAAGGAAGCTGGCTAACCTGGAAAAGGTATGGCAGATCAAACCCCTGATCGGTTTCCACACGGCATCAAACCGGAACGCCAAATCGCTTGGTGGCACGGCTTTGCTGGTAGGATCATGTGTAGGTAACTAATAACTATCCCGACTGAAGACTCCCACTGGACCATACCAGAGACAATTCAGAAAGTATAAATTCCCAAATAGCCCCTGCCGGGAATCGAACCCGGGACATCCCATTTATAAGATCACAGCGCTCACCACTGCGCCAGGGAGGTTTGAGGATTTTGGTTCGTTCAATCAATTGACCGGTAAATCAAAACACAATATTTTTAACGGTTATTAACGAAAATTGTTACCACATTTAGTACACAACAGCTGTGAGCTGAGCCACCCGTGCGAAGCGAGGGCGTATCAACTAGTAGATACCTAATTAATAAAGTATCACAATATTATTTTCCCAGCATTTCAATAAGTAGGTAGGTACCGAATTCTTAAGACAAGTTGGCCATGCGACGCAGGACAACGAACCACGTCGGCATTGTAGATAGGGAGTTGGTGGCGATTTTGGTATATCATTAGCTTGTCGATGAAATTAACTAATAATATAAATATACTATACTAATATCCTAATAATACACTATTAAGGGCCTATTTCACCACTCCCGATAAGTGCTGGATAGCCTAAACGTAAGTTTTGTCACTTTTTTAATTTATGTCAAGTGACAAAGACAAATTTTGTGAATAAGCTATCCGACACTTATCAGAAGGTGGTAAAACAGGCCCAAAAGCTTGAATAAGGTAAAAAAGATGGCAAGGTCACGCAGATTTGACGAAAAAAAAAAACAGTTTAAAAACATACATACATACAAATTATCAAGCCAAAATTGTGCTAAATTATTTGCTCCTTACTGGTATTTAGTTTTTTATTACATAGTTGTTTTTATAGTACCTAAGTACAAATAGCCAATTAAGCCAAATGCAAAAAAGTGTCAGATGCGAGCAAATTATTTAGGTCAGCTCTTGCGTTCGCTTGTATGAAGTATCAGGGCCACACCCCTGGTATGTTGGTATGACAAAAAGTAATTTTAGACATTAACAAATATAAACAGGACTTCACTTAAAATATCAACCGTTGGCACGCGAGCTAAACGATTCAATTTTTTCTGCCGCCAACTCTTTATCAATTATCTCGAGGCGGTGGCCGGGCGAGTGCGGGCACAGAATAAAAAGTGATTTATTACATAATTAGCCGAGTATGCCTTAACGAAGTTCACCTCTTAAGTCATTACGTATGCCATTCATAATGATATCGAAAAACGGTTTAAATTAGGGCCCCTGCACCCAAATGGCAATAAGTAACAAGAACCTTCCTCATTTATGTGTAAGTAGTGTAACAGCTACATGCATGCATGTTTGTAGTCGCTGATGTGTCTTTACGAGTATAAAGGTAGACTTTGAGGCACGCGACGCAATGGCATTGGTTTTAACATTGAATTGTATTGGACTATACCATATTTGGCAATCGTTAAACCCTTTACGGTTAGATACGTTTGAAATTCAGGGTATATAACAAATAACTACCGTACACACTCTGACTGGTTAAAGCGTATCTTCTTTGGATTGGATAATAAATTCAGAATATTTCCAATAAAGTTTGATGTTGAAAACCAATCACATTAATTTTACAAATAATGTTCAGGACCTGGAAGGTGACATATGTATCATACTTACTACTTTTTATCCCGGAACAACAAGGGGATCCCGAGTGATTTTTGAAAAACCTGACTTCACGCGAACGAAAGCTAGTAAAATATACTGAATTCTATGGTTAACGGAACCCCTGTTCTATTGGACTCGCGTTTGACGGTTTTTAATTTTAATATTTCCGGTGCGGAGTCACGCCTCATGGAGAGATGTTTTGCATACCGAGCACAAAAGCCATGGGTTCTTATCATCGCCTCAGTAGGAACATGCTCATAAAACTTAATTGGGTAACGACGGAGACACTCAACTCGAGTGTAGAGCGGATTGTAGAATTTATTTCCCAGTGCGGTGCTGACCTTATCATACTAACGCACTCTACGTCAAAGGCTGAGGGAAGGTCTCTTCCCTTCTACTTTGGTCACTCTTTAACGGAAGATTTGCAACTTTTACCTATTAAGATCTGTAATCGACTTTATGGAGAGTAGTGATGACGGATGTACCGTGTGCGGTGGTGACTCGATCGGATAAACGCACGAGTCTACGTCCTCTTGGTCTCTTCGCTTCAACCTTGGTCGTTATCCTTGTCACTTTTTAATGCAATATTTGCAACCTTTATCTATTACGATCTGTAATCTCTTGGTTGGCCTCTTCCCTTCAACCATGCCCGTGATCAACAGGAAATAGTTTTTCAGTACAATAAAAAAATTAGTTCAAGGTACGCTGCAGACATCGACAGCGTTAATATATTATTTTGAATTCTCTACCAAAAAAGAGGGTCCAAGTTGGTCGAGAAAAGTAGATATATATGGTCAAAGCTTCGATTGTGACTTTTATCATTTTGTCCTATCCGACACTAATGAAATGTTCAATATCTATGGGTCGCAATTGAAAATGTTTATACCAATTAGAATCTTTTAATACCATAATTAAAACGTTATTTTTAATAAACTACACAATTAAGGGCTACAGTTAATTATTATTTAAATTTTGTGAGAGGTTTTGGATATGGTTTGTTGCTGCGCGACGGTAGAGTCTTATCGTTAAGCGATTAAGCGTTCTGGTACGATGCCCTGTTTAGTCTTTTCTTTAAAAAAAAGTTAGGTTTTGGAGATAGCTTATAATTATCATATTTCACAGTAAAAAAATTGGTTGTCTGTAAAGTCGGTTTACGGACGATAATTTTGCGTGATAACACCATATGAAAACAAAGAGAGATAGATGCGTCACAAGCCGAACGTTTAGGCCGATCGTGCCTTCTCTGTCGCTTGTTCCGCGCTCTCGCTTGCACGCGGTTCGTGACAATGAGTCATTGTTAATTGATTTATAAGACACTATCACGTTAAAAAAGATAATGCTATCGTTCAACTAATCATGCAAACATTGTTTCTAAATCACAGACAGACAGTCAGTTTTATATTTAAGTAGAGACAGAACTTTACGAGAAGCTGTTTCTCGGGAGATTTAGTATGTTGTCTGAAGTCTGAACATCATAAGACATGTCGGGAGGAATGTCAGACGAATCTCGATCTACTGGCAACCCTATAGGTATATCTAGCGTTGTATATATAGCCAGTACGTTTGGGTATTTCGCTATATTTTAAAAGAGTTTCCTCCTTCATCTATATTTTCACAATATTATTGTTTGCTAAATCACTTTTATATGACTCAGTCATATACAAGCTATAATTTAAAAATTAAAAAAACCCGACTGCCAAAAACGAACTAAAAAATTAATAAACTACCACCGTACCACTTACAGTGTAGTTGTTATTTATTTTGTTTTTCATGATTTGTCACTCCAAATTGATTTAAAACATATAGATTGTATATATTTTTGTACTCGCCTTTTAAAGCCCTTTATTTTGATACCCCACTCGAGGGTCTTGAAGAAAAAAAATTTTTTCAGCCCGCACATTAAAGTGCATAACATTCGCCATTTTGATTTTTTATGAATTTTATGTACCCAGTAACATTTGCGCCGTCAAGACAAATCTAATGACGTATAATTTATCAAAATAGGTTGAGCCGTTAAGTAGTTACGAACTGACATAGGAAACGGTCATTTTCTACGATTTATCACTCCAAATTGTTTCCAAATATATAAATTTATACATTTTCGTATTTGCCTTTTGAATCCCTTTATCCCCACTCGAGGGTCTTGAAGAAAAAATTTTTTTTCAGCTCGCACATTAAAGCGCATAAAGTCCGCCATTTTGTTTTTTTTTTAAATTTAGGTACCCTATAACACTCGCGTCATTGAGACAAATCTAATGACGTATCATTTATCAAAATCCGTTGAGCCGTTGATTAGTTACAAGCGGACATAGGAATGGACATACATACACACAGGTGAAACACATATACCCAGTCGGGTAAAAAAGGCTCACAAAATAGAGGTACCTACAATTCTGTCAAGCAAATGAACTAAGTTACGGAATTAAATTTTTACTAAGTTAATACATTATCCAGAGTCCAGACTATTAATTGAGCCAGAGATTATGTAAGTATGCACTGGTGCGTTTATCATAACATGTATTACGATTTAATATTAGGGTTTACAATAAATAATTATTCATGGTTTCTTATTTATTTTACGTGTAATAATGTTTTTGAAACGATCTTTTGTATATTTAAATTAAAGAACACTTGTTTTAACAGCTGATATTTAACCATAATATAAACTTTGGGATAACGTTTAAAAGCTAAAAAAATTAATTATCATCCGTTTATCCTTTTGTATGCAATATGACGGCATAGGGATGGCTATCATTTGTCAGTTGCTAACACATTGTCGATGCGAACCCGCGACTAAGCTTTGTCACACTGGTTGTAACGCTTGAACTGCTGTTCATGCCAGTGAGATAGCGAGCGAGCCATGTTTGCGATAGTAATTGATAGATGTTATCAGAGAAATCTGGCTACATTGTAGCAAGTAGGCTACGGCCTGTCTAGACTCAAGATCCGTGATGTGATGTCACTTAATTCACTCAGCAAACTTACTTGTCGGCTCGTACCCTACCTACTGCCTACTAGTAGGCACAAGAATGTATACTTATGCTAAAGCCTCCTTTTCTAAGTTTAGGGTTCTGTACCCAAAGGGTGTCAAACGGTGATCCTATTTCTAAACGTCCGTTGTCTGTCCGTCTGTCACTGGGGTCTACAGATTCAACCGTAATAGGTAGCCAGTTGAAATTATCACAAAACATGTGTAATGGCCTCTATTAGCGTTATTGTGGAATTGCCCCTGCCTGAAATTGAACCTGCAACCTCTGAAGCTTAATAATTTCTAAATAAAATTAACGTGACATACGGACGGACGGATGTTTCATTATTTTGGAATTGAGCACGGAAGGTGTTCCATGAAAAGTAAACTATAAATTGTCGCCCAAAACTCACGTTAAGCGAATATGCATTCTTCAAAACTTGTCCCCAAGAATGCAATTTCACCTTTTAAGAGAGTTCGCAAGAGTTTTTATTACATCGTTAAACCGCTTTGATTAGCTGAGCGTGAATCGAAATGGCAGACAGCGCCCGGGGCTAGCGCTAGACGCGTCAATATCTAGACCGGTAAGTGCGGCCACAATATAAATAGAGGCAGTCATATCACTCCATAGAGTAATTAATCTAAATCAAATAGTGGATATAATATTGCCATACCTATGTACTTATAATGTTAAATGTGAAAGTGTTTTTGCCCATCTGGTTTTTTCGTAAGAGACCCCGCAGACATACAATTTCAAGTTGGCCAACTATCGAACAACTAAATCGCGAACTTTCACAATTTAATCGGCCGACTATTAAATTGGACGGAATCGGAAGGGAATTTCGATTCTGATACAATCGTCGTCCAATTATTTAGTTGATCGATTTAGTTGGTTATGATGTGCGGGGTGTCATAAGTCACTGTTACCTTACGAACAATATTGACTCATTAGTGTCAAATCAATAAAATAAAAAAATATGAAAAATGGGTGCCTCATGATTTGACTGATCTGCAGAAAGAAACGCGTGTTGAAACTTATCGCAGTATACTCTGCGATTTAGTTGGCCAACTTGAAACTGTGTGTCTGCGGGGTCTCTTACTCTTTCGCGGCTCGACTTTTGAATTGACTTTTGTGTAGTTTGGCACTGAATCTGGCACATTGCGCGACAAAAAATGTACATATGTATAGCAAGGCTTTCCGGCAAGCTAAGTTTTCAATTAGTTTTCAACGATAATACTGCCGTCATAAGGAAAAAGGGCACAACTAACATTTTTTCCGAAATTGAGTTATATACATATTCGGAATCAGAAAAAAAGGCCCATCTGCCAATATTTTTTGTACAATTTTAGGAACAATATAAACAAAAATACCGTAAGCTTAAAAGGCACAACTGAGCCACTTTTTATGTTTGTGTACGTAAAAAGGTCGCATCTGACATGCATTAAATATTAAAGGCATAACTACGACAGATGTGCTCTTTGGTTTAAAGTTTACCAACTAGACCATCACATTTAATTTAAAAGAAAAGTCATAACTAGCAGTTATGCCTTTACTACCAAAAATCTTTAACTAGAGGTGAAGTGAGGAGGTCGAGGTACGAAGCGAATCCCGCCAGTTGTGCCTGACGTGTCTTGGTGAGTCCACGTTTGTCTGTGCTGCGACGGTAAGATTAATTAGTTTTTGTTACATTTGCATGCTTTTATTATATAAAACTTCTTTTGTGACACATTAATATGATTTATTGGCGAAATTTTTGAGTGATTAATTGCGATTTAGTTTTAAAAATATGACGACATTTTTAGTAGGTCGTAAATAATTTAGAATACGAGACACGCAATAATTGTTTACTGATTTCTGTCCGTTTATACTACAAAATAAACTTGGTTCTTTTTTCAGCAATATGGAATCACGAAGCGCAAGATTAGTTAGTGCTGCTTTACGCAACTATAATTCTGTAGGCGAACGGTCTCCCGCGCCGTCAACAACGTGGCGTTCAACACTCGGTGCAAGCATCAAGCTCGGAGCATGTTGTAGTGCACTCTGTGTTAGATACAGGGTATATACAATGAACACAAAATTACTTTGCTATAATCTGCTAACAGTGACTTTGTAGGCACAATACCACACAAATTCACGACAAATTTAACTCGACGATCGTTTCGCTCCGACACCGGAGCATCTTCAGGAGATGTCGACTTTACTTACAACGGACGATTGCAAAGACGACTTTGCAATCGTCAGTTGACAAATTTGTGTGGATTTGTGTGTTGTGTGAATTTGTGTGGTGTTGTGCCTATATGACTCAGTATTGGATAAAAATTACGGATTACCAAAAGTATGGGAACAAAGCAGCGATAGTGATGGTTCTGACTCAGACTTTATACCATGTTCGCAGCCAGTTTCAGGAAGAACAATTTTAGAATCATCGGAAGAATCAGATAAAGAAACAAACCATGTTCGACTGACTAAGAAAGGAACTATTAGAAAGCGCAAAACTTATAACGTTAGCTTATAAGAATGAAAGAGATTGAAGACGGAGGAAATGATTTTTATTTAAAAACAACCCAAATAAGTTCATTGATGACTGATAATTACAGTTAATTTATGTTAATTTGTTAAGTTACAGTTAATAAATGTAATTTTTTTAAGTTTTGAGACGATAATTTTTGTTACCTTTTCAAAATAAAAGTTTTATTTAAATGTCCTAATTGATTTTTAACTGTTTTTTGTATAATTATTATTAAAATGAAAAGGCAAATTGTAATAAATATGCCTTTTCATTGAATATTTTCATATTTTTTCACAAAAAGTTAAAATGAAAAGCCACAATTGGGTAGTTATGCCCTCTATTCGTAATATTAATAACTTTAATTTATTTTTTATGCTACGTTGAAAGAGAAAATGTTGATTATTTAATAAATGCAAATAAAATAAAAAACTTCTATTTCAGTAATCGTATAGGAATCGTGAAAATGAATGTATTTTAATTCATCTTTTTTCGAAAAATAATATTAGAATCGATATTTTTCGCCGAAAACCAATAAAAACTTTAAACTTGATTTTCTCCATATTTATAAAATGTTAGATGTGCCTTTTTTTATTATGACGGCAGAATAGGAGCTTAAAAGTAAGAGTCCCAGGTTTGATGTTCCATTCTATGAGTCATTTTAATGTAAATGCAAAAAATATCAAGAATGTCAAGCTGTAAGACTTTTAAATCAGACGATCAAAAAATGACAAAACTGTTGCATTATCACTTATATTAAACAGCGGCAAGTGTGAAAATAACTAACTTAGGGCCCGTTTCGCCACCTTCTGATAAATATCGGATAGCTATCTACAACTTTTGTCTTTGTCACTTGACATAGAGTAATAAAGTGAAAAAACTTACGCTTAGGCTATCAGACACTTATCAGGTTGTGAAACAGGCCCTTATAGTTTCTATTTTCTTTATTAATAGCGAGCAAACGAGTAGGAGAGTGACCTTCCCATGAATATCTGCAGCACCAGAGTATCTAGCTGCCTTAGTAGGTATTGCCTTGCTAATTGCACCTTAAATAGCACCGTAATGTAGTGGAAACTCAGCGGATTGAAGCTGGTCCCACAATTTGCGAGTACGTAGGCAAAACAAAAACTACGGTCACGACCACAGAGTTCTGAATAATAGGCACTGCCATGACTCATGAGTCATCCGTGAGTCACATGGACAGTGGAACGACTGACTGTATGTACCCTGTGGTCTGTGGCCTAGCGCATGCTGTAGAGAAAGCGTTACGATACACGAACGCTCTTGCTAATTGGTATCGGTTATTAATCGTACGGAAGAGATGCTCGAGATTGTTTCCACTCATTGTTTTCACTTTAACTAACTGTGGATAAGTCACCGTCATATCGTCTGCGCAAAGCACAGAAATCCTGTGCGAGATTGAGTATACCTACCTACGCTTTATTTGTATTTACAACACAAATTGAAAAAAGTAGGATACAAAATGCATGATGCATTATCGCCTAGTAGCAATCTCAACCAGGCAACCTTACTCTTCGTCAACCGATAGGAGAAAAACAGATAAAAGAAAACGTATCAATTCAGTAATGGCATCACAGACGAAACACTGATAATAACGTAATAACAGAATGGGTGTACACTGTACACTGTAGGAGCTCAGCGTGTTACCCTGCCTCATAATATTATGCGCAAACACAAACACGTATATACAAAGCAGGACATATACCTATACCTATGTATACAAAGCAGGAGGCTGATGACACGGGTATAATATTAACTAATTAAAACGAAATATACGTATGTATATATAATTATATAACCTACCGTAAACCTGTTATACTTAACTGACGGTATGAAAAATACTAAAATAGACTATGTTTACCTACTGCTATATAATGTATACAGGTTCGAAGGGACTAGGGACTTAATTTTAGGTTCAGAAAAATACAAGGAAAAACAGACTACAGGATGGTGTCTAAAAAATATGTTCTCAACACTCAGTTGATGTACCTAGTTCTAAAATTTTTGAATTGCACAACGACTAAGTATTTACCACAATACAACTTCTTACTTTCCTAACCTTCAGCAATCAGCCAGATGAACTTCTGGCTGGTTTGCTGGCTCATGGCTGGCTCAACAAAGACGTAACATGTCGCCGATTTCGCAATATGAAAGTTACTTGCCAACTTTATGTACAGGCTGTTTCATTTGTTTGAGATAGTAGCAAAATTTCAATGCAAAATATATTATTCAGAAAACTATCGTCAGATAGATAGATATAGATAGATATAGATATACAGACAGATAGATACATATAGATACAAGGCAAAAGCCTACGAGCAAGAAAATAGATGAACAGCGAAAATCACACGAATTTTCGAAGTATCCATCTTTATTGTCTAAGCTGAATAAAAAAAACAACTGAAAGTTGATAATCGAATGTTGTACATTTTTTAAAAGAAAAACTACATAGGTACCGTATGAAAAAAGTTTCACTCAAAAATCTCAAACCATGAAGGTTGTATGTCAATTCGAAGTACCTATTACAATAAAACGGCAATTGTAATTTTAAATTGTGATTTTTGAATACGAGTTCCGACGCGGAACTAACGCGGCAGAAACAGCTCGCAATATTAATGTTGCGTTTGGAGAGGGGACTGCTAATGAACGCACTGTGCGATTTTGGTTTAAACGCTTACGTGATGGAAACTTCGATTTGAAGAACAAACCACGTGGAAGACCGCCCACACAGGTGAATAACAATGATTTGAAAGAGATGGTGGAAGCCGATCCGAGCCAAACTACCCAGGAATTAGCGGCATGGTTACGTTATTTTATTATTATCACGTTACCTTACGAACAATATTGACTCATTTGCGTCAAATCCATAAAATAAAAAAAATATGACAAATGGGTGCCTCATGATTTGACTGATCTGCAGAAAGAAACGCGTGTTGAAACTTGCGTTGGCTTGTTGAATCGATACAGAAATGAAGGAATATTGGATCGAATTGTGACATGTGATGAAAAATGGATTCTTTACGATAATCGTAAGCGGAAAATGCAATGGCTGACCCCAGGTCAAACGCCGCAACAGTGTCCTAAATCAAAGCTTACCAATAAAAAGGTAATGGTAACTGTTTGGTGGTCTCAGCGTGGTGTTATTCACTATAGCTTTCTCCGATCTGGTCAAGCAATAACGGCAGATGTCTACTGCGCCAAACTCCGAACAATGATAGCGAAACTAGCAGTGAAACAGCCCCGACTTATGAATCGATCTTCACCATTATTGCTCCATGATAACGCGAGACCTCATACAGCACGAGAAACCGTTTTAACTCTACAGGAACTGCAATTAGAAACCATTCGTCACCCTCCGTATTCGCCAGACCTTGCTCCAACGGACTACCATTTTTTTTGTGATTTGGACAATTTTCTGCGTGATAAAAAGTTTTCTTCTCAGGAGGCAGTGCAAAATGCTTTTACACAGTTTGTTGAATCTAGATTACCAGAGTTCTATCGCAAAGGCATAAATGAGCTTCCTATTAGATGGCAGCAATGTATAGATAATAATGGTAATTATTTTGATTAAATAACTATGTTAAATTTTAAAAAACTAATTTTTATTTTTCAGTACAAATCGGCAATTTCATACTTTAACCCCTAATAAAACACACTGTATAATCTTACTATAGTACCTACCTACAGCTTTCGAGAAACTTATAAGGAATTAATTTATTGGTCAACTAAGTAGTCGAAACGAAAATTACTACGAAATTTATTTATTTTGCGATTACTTTTTTATTTTGCATTCCTGTCATTACTTTTTGATTTTAGTTATGGATTTAATTTAATTACGAAATAAATTCATATTTTTGAAAACGAATGCCTTACATTTACTGAACTTTCACAGCAAGAAACGAGTGTTCCTTACCTCATAATAGAAAAACGGAATCCTCACTGGAATGTCAAGTTTTTATTTTTGTACGCAGGGACCCAATTCAATTTCCATAGATGCTACAGATTTAGGTTATATCTTGAATATGGCATTGATGTTTTTTATTTTTCAGGTTTACTTATATCTACGTTCACTTGATTTCAGTTATTGATATTTTAATGTCCATAGGATGAATTACCTACTATGTTTGTGTTTGAACTAGGGGAATAAATACAAGGTCAATATACTAATTGTAGACGAAATAATTCTTATTCGTAAATCTTATTGTTTTTATGTACCAACGCAACGCCGAGAAAAAATCAAATTCACTAAATTAAAACAGGTGAACGACCGACTAGATCGTTCACGATAAGCCTTCTAGAGAATATCAATTTTCGAATAATAAGGCCCGATATTATAAGTATAATTATTAATTACTAAGTAACACAGTCATAAAAACTTTTAAATACTTTTATTTTACCTACAGTGTCGATCCATAATGTTTTCGGAGAGTTTCGGCCACGGCGGCAAATCTCTGAGAGTTATAGCCAACTGGAGACTTATAGCCAACTATGCATGGGATATATTAAAGTGCACAACTAAAGGTGCACACTGCACGCTCTATTGCTTTTGCAATGCACTGAGAAGCAGCCTTGTCAGACTATGAGTCTGACAAGGCAGCAATCCAATAGGACCGGAGATATTATCAGGCAGACTTGTACCTGCTCTCCAAAGCTTCCGATGCACGGGATGTACCACATCGCCATCGCTGCTACTAAAAATTTCTTGACAGAAATTACTTATCAGGTCAAAGAAGCAGTTAGTCTTTACGTATAATTATATAAATTGACAGATTCATCGTTCTAACGTTGAGACTACCTCTGCAGTATCAGGATTAGGGAAGTGGAATCCAGAGGCAAAGGTTTACTTACTTAATTCTTCATCAATTAAAAGCAGCGGATCAGTCTTCACGGTTTAGGTGGTAGTACCTACCCCTTGAGTTGTTTGGTACCCCATGGGGACGAATTTGTGTCGAGCTGCATAATTTCGTCGTCAGCACCTGGATGCCATCTCTGTGCCTTTCGCCATTCATCGGTAAGATTTTTTAAAATCCCACAGGAACTCTTTCATTTTCTTGAATCAAAAATCAAAGAGCCGACAGCGTATTGTCGGTTCTCGGATTCTGCAGATATTCATGAGCGGCAGTAACCATTTAACATCAAGTATGTCTAATATTTATGTATGCAAAAACGGTTTAGTAGAAGTAGAAGTTAGAAAAATCCGCCGCGAGGTTTTAATTAAAATATTTTCATTTAACAAATAATAATAAGAAAATGAAAGGCACCGAACGATACAAATGGTGTGAAAATTATTAAGACAATTCGTTTCACAGCTGCACGTAGCCTTCGACTACAGAAGGATTGGCAGTAATTAGCACGAGTTTTGTCTCAACAATATTCATACGTATACCTACGTATATCGAGTACCGAAACGCTATTACGACAAAGTGAAATGAATCTTAACCAGACTTGTTTCAGCGCCCCCAGTGGAAACTTTGCGAAATAAAAATCACTAATACCTACTTCAAAACAAGGACTTTGGGTCCATTTCACTCTGACGATATTGTGTGTTCGATGCTCGAAATTTATCCACGTCGGCGAGATTGAAACTCGCACTAAGTCCACTGATAAGCGGCGTAGCGACAGCGCGAACACACAGCTAATGTAAGTACACAAACTGAAATCAGCTGCGACCCACTGACACGAGGCTGGGCCATTTTACATACAATTCATATAAAAAATATCGGCCAAATGCGAGACGTAGGTACCTACTTTAGTAATAAGCTGTTGTTTTCTAACAGAATTCTTCTAGGCTTCTCTTTATTCCTGGCGGCTTTGTGGACAACATTTAGGCAGATTACCCGTATCATATCGAGCAAAATCAAAAGGCTATTCGGCCCTCCAAAGTCGGTCGGGTTGACCAGCGCTGTACATAGCAAATTTTTTGTTACTTGTATTTTAAGACCAGCGTAATCGTTTGATAAGCACTGCCGGAACTAGGCGCTCAGTATCTCTTTGTGTTCGAAATTCGAATGAGGTCATACATGTGCCGAGGAAATGCGGCTCATGGGCCGATTGATCTTATACTCAGTAGCGGGCTCAGAGCGGAGGTCGGCCCGTCCCGATGACATTGTATAATTGGAAAATGACTTTATGACCGACCTCCAAGCGATCTATTCAATAGTTATGAGACATGCGAATCCGCTGTGGGAACGACTTGTGGGAGCTTAATGATAATGAACAAAACCAACTTGTAAGATTGAGAGAACGTTTATTGAATAATGAATCACATCGAATAAAACAATTCTGATAAAATACAATAATAGATAAATAGTAGTTGTGATTGAATAAAAGAAATCTTAATTAACAGATTGCATAATCAAAATTTTTCATTAAAAAAAAACTAGAAAGCAATCCCCGGTTGTTGCCATGCAAGAGATAAAACTCGAATTTTAAGCATTGATCGGATTTAACCTAAAATCAAGTTTTATGGCGCAAGGCGTACGACAATTGCAATTTATTGATCTCAATATTGCATGACTCCTATCGGACATTATTGTTGAAGTAAACATTTTATATATTGATAATAAGAAATCATTAACTCTACAACAATTCAATTAAATTAAAAAAATACAAAATAAACAAATAGCATGTCAATAAGATAGTCTAATCGATTAACTTAAAATTAGAAACTTAAAAAGTCATGCACACTCGCGAGTTCAAACGTAAAAAATAAAAGTCATGCGTTAGAATGTTTAGTGTTTGTTAGTCAATATTCAAATATAAATAATCCTTAAGTAAATAACTACTAAAACTAATGCGTGAACCTCTGGACCCGAAGGAAAAAGGAAAAACGTTGGGAGGATCAAAAATAATAAGTCAATGAACTTAGAAAATAAAGAAGCATTCTTTCTTTTTCCTCTGGGGCCTTATCATGATCTGAGATAATTTTAACAAAAGACAGTTAGGTCGATTGCTCCACGTTACAAATGGATTCTCCTAGGAATGCACGAAATTGCAGTAGAAGACTATCACGTAGTTTAAAGATGATAAAAGTTAATAATAGAAAGGTTCTCGTGATTAGAATTTCCTGCAATTTTCGTAGCACTCCTTGCGTGGTAGGATGACAATAATAAAGTAAAATAAAATAAAAATCTTTGCAACATAAAGAGCAGAATTAACATGGTGGAAAATTAAGCTAATAGAATACAGAGGAGATCTGCAGTAGACGCATTCGTTGTATCTGAAACAAAGAAAAAAGCAAAATCAAAATTTATTCTTGCTCAAGAGTTTCTAGCGCGCTCCGTACTGACGAAATTTTGAATCTTTTCTGAACAATTAACAAATCAAACTCAATAAAATTATCTAAACACGATCTAGAGACGCATCTGAGTCTAGTGTTTTTCAAATTTCTGTAAAGATTACTGTTCCTAAGTCACACGACATTAAAGATTTACATACAAATCTTTGAGATCGTGTAACTTTGAAATAAAATATTGTTACGGAAATCCGACAAACCACTGACATTGATATCAGTTTCTAGCGTGTCTACTGCTAGCGTGTATATTGACTTAGAGTGGTTAATATCAAAATAAGTATCAACTTCGTTTATACGGAGTACGCTCGGATTCTCTTAAGAATAAAATTAAAATAAACAAATAAAAATAATAATATAGTAGGTATATAAGATAAAAATTAATAATATAAAAAGTAATGATGAATAAAGAAAAAATAATGTCTGTATAGCCGTATAGCCGTGATCCAAACGTTTTACGAGCATTACTTAAGCAATAAAAGTTATTTTAGTATTATTGCCATGAAAGGTGTAATGCGAAATAAATTATTATTATTAAAAGTAAAATGAATACGTGAAAAATTCATTATGCTCTGAAATTATCTTGAAGTATTTATGCACGGTATTCAGCTTAAAGTTGCTAAATTTCATAGGAATTCGGCGATCGAAAAGTTGCGATTTTGAACGATGACTTTGTAGTTACAATCAATTGTCCGAAAGCCGCTGTAAACTCTAACGACTAATGGTTGACTCTCCGAAATGTTGGCGAAAGCTGAGAGCAACCCTTAAAATATTCCGATGTCATTATAGCATATCAAATTTAACAACAAAGTCGCGGAAAGGGGAGGAACTGAAATTAATACCCGAGCGATGATGCTGCAGTTTTTTGATTCAAACCTCGATAGTTATATGAATACCAAAAATGGTTTATTAATGAACATATATTGTGTATTATAATAGATTATTCTATTTGCAATCCATTGAGTGTCTCGGCGCATAAGTGAATTCGAAAAACCTCTTGAATACGAATAAAAAGTTTTACAACAGGCATTATAAAGATAGATTGAATTGTGACGAAAAGTAGTTACTTTTTCAAACATTACAGTGATCCAATCCTTTCTCATTCCGAGAGGAGACCCTGTAGTGGGCCGGTAGGTGATGGGTTGACTATGATGATGATGTTGATCTAATCCAGTACTCGATTTGTACCTACTAAAAAAATCACAGCTTTTACTGCCTGTACGCTCAGTGAAGCTTCGAGATAACTCCTCGTCCAAAATCCTTTAGTGCCTGAAGACCTCTTCAGACACTAAAGGATTTTGGAAGAATTCTTCGAACAGTGCGTGTTGCCAGTGACGACATAAACATGGCTGCAACTGTGGGCCCCATAAGAAAGCTCAGTGACTCAGTGGGCGGTGAAGAGAGTAAGCTTAGTCATCAAATCGGATATAGTAACCGACATTAGTCAACGAATTGCGAAAACGAAATGGCAATGGACGAGGCACATATTTCAAAGAACTGATAGACGTCCCGTCCCGTCTACGGGTCCCGAGGCGCTAGAATGGCGATCTCGCAATGGAAAGCGCATTGTTTGCAATTTCCTACTTGGTAGATATGACGGCACCAACAGTGGCTGGATACAAACGGCGCAAAAAAGATGTCCCTAAAAGAGATGTCTCTGATTGTGACTGCTTTGAGTGTAAGACAACTATAAATTAGAAATTTAAAAACCCCCGACATACGCCATTTTGTGGCAGCGGCCATCTTGGATTTGCAATAGTGCTATTCTACTAGTCAAGCCCTTTCATTTGATACCCATATTAAGGTAGTTGTAAAAAAATGTGTAATCCGCCATTTTGTAGCGGCGGCCATCTTGGACCGATTTTCTTCAAACATAGCTAACAACACTCTCGACTAAACCACCTTTCAAACAAAAAAAACCGCATTCAAATCGGTCCACCCGTTTGAGCGCCACAGGGGAACAGACAGACACACACACACACACACACACACACACACACACACACACACACACACACACACACACACACACACACAGACACGTCAAACTTATAACACCCCGTCGTTTTTGCGTCGGGGGTTAAAAAACAACAAAACACAGAAATTTGCCTTATGGCATGGCGTATAATCTCAGGTTGAGGTAAGTTGAAGCAACTCTCTTTTAGAGCCACTGCTTTGTCTAGTGGATCTGAAACTTTCAAGAATAATATGAAATGGGCATAACTGATAAACTACTACTATAGATAATTTTCATTTCACATAGGGGTTACTATAAAATCGAAATCGAACAAAGAAGAGTTGAGATGATTTGGCATAGCAACAGCGATATATGCCGGTTATCAAAATAAACACAGCAGACGTTATCAATCAGTTTCGTCGCGGCCTCGATTTGGCCCACGCCTCGAGATATCGCTACGATTTACCCCGTTTCCTAATCCCGCCAGTATTATAAATGATGATGGCAATTGCACATTACGTATAAGCCGCAAGCGCCGCAAGACCTAATGCAGCTAATTTTTCCGTTCAGAGCCTTATGTGTACTTTATAAATCATCGGATAAAAAAACAAACAAGAGGCAGTCATAAGGACTCACAAAGACTCGAAAGACTCAAAGAGGCAGTCATAAGGAGATGTGAAAACTCAAAACACGTTATACATATAATTATGCGTATACATGTACACAGACCTCTTTACATACGTCACGCAATAGGTCACGAGCATGTCGAGGTAATCGGTGCCGCGAACCCATAAGTTTTTGGCCTACCAAAAATCGCTCAACGCGGCTTAAGAAGTTTTCATTAGTAAAATTACATATATGTATGGACCTACTAATTGTTAATGTACCTAATGAGCGTCTATTGATTAGTAAACTTTTATCTACTATAAACTATTTTTATTTGACTATTCCAAAACGATTAAACAAAGCTTTTGCCTTTTGATGATTTGATTCGACGTCAGCTGAACGATTTATACGCCAGACGCGGCGCATGCTAATAACGTGATGTGCGATCAGCGTTATAAATATTAGCTATGAAGAAATGAATCCTAAGATTATCATCATAAAGATTATAATGCTACAACGTTGGTTCCTTCGGTTTTTGTGGTCAAATCCAATTAGCTTAAGTGCCAAACTTCTACAGTCTATAATGGTAAATAGCTATCATTGAGCTTTTTGATATTTATTTTGAGAAAGGATGTTTATGATTTTAGATTTTTATCGACCGTTGCCATGAGCGTCCCTTTTTCAGACGTTCTATTGGCCGTAATAGCCGTAGTCAATAGGGTACTTCAATTATATTGCTGTCAATATAGATATTTTAGATTGTCTCATTATATTGCAAATTCTCCATTACCATTTAAATAAAACTAATAAGATTTTTTTGTATTTATTTGCAAATAATTTTATAAATTAATGGGTCTCTAATATTTTTATTAAAAATCGATTTATACATGGTGCTTGAATGGCGACCTCGCACCAGTAAAAGAGGCGTATGTAGACCCCCCACTCGATGGACAGACGATCTCAAGCAAGTCGCTGGCAGCCGCTGGAATCAGGCGACACAAGATCGTGTGCTGTGGCGATCCTTGCATGAGACCTATGTCCAGCAGTGGACGTCTATTGGTTGAGTCGACGACGACGACGATTTACACAAAATAATAATAAAGGAGTAATCCACTCCTGAAAGTATGTAGATTACGATAGTGAAAAAATTGTCATAATCGGTTCATTGATTATTGAAATAATCGTGAACATACATGTACATACTTACATACATACATACGGGTCGAATACGGAACCTCCTTTTTTGAAGTCAGTTAAAAACCAGTAAAATCTCTACAAACTGCAGTTTAAACGCTACTACTGACATTATGACTGTATAAAGCACGTTATTATTATATTGTGAAAGGGCTTGGCTTGATATTGATGTGACAAAAAAGTAAATTACCGATTAAAATGTCACTACATATAATATTATAAGTCCCCCGCAACGTCTATCTGTCTGTCTGTTCGCGATAAACTCATAAACTACTAAAGGGATTTTCATGCGGTTTTCACCAATAGACAGAGTGATTCACGAGGAAGGTTTTGATGTATGTTACGGTTTTGTGTTAATCGATTGAAATATGACGATAATTGTTGAAAATGTCGAAAAGTCAAACCGCCTGGGAGATGGTGCTAATTTCCTTTGTGATATTATATTATGTATGTAATAAAACAATATATGGCGGGATAGTAGCGGGTAATTACTACCCGTGCGAAGCCGGGGCGGGCCGTTAGTCCTACTTCCTACTAATATTTTAAATGTGAAAGTGTGAAAGTGTGGATGTTTGGATGTTTGGATGTTTAGATGTTTGGATGTTTGGGTGTTTGTTACTCAATCACGCCGCAACTACTGAACCGATTTGGCTGAAATTTTGAATGGAGATTGATTATGCCCTGACTTAAAACATAGGCTACTTTTTATCCCGAAAAATCAAACAGTTCCCACGGGATTTTGAAAAAACCGAAATCTATAGCTGCAGCTATAGGTAGATTACTAATTACTACCTTGAAAGTAGGTATAAAGGTTGGAAAAGGGAGCGGGAACGGGAACCGGAAATCCACGATTCCCTCGGGATTTGTGCCAAACCGAAATTCACGCGCGCGAAGCCGCGGGCATTCTCTAGTACAACTATAATCGCGAGATACGTTGTCAGTCTCAGAGTCCAAAACTAGTCAGTCACGCGACATCGTAGACTTCCACGGAACACTGCGGTGTGAACGCAACGCGTCGGGGCTGGGCGTGCCGCGTGCGAGCATCCGGCCTGTTGCGTCACATATCAATTACATACACGCTTACATAACAACTACACCGCCACACGCATAGTCGCATACTGATTACCGATTGCAAAGTGTTTTTTTTTTTCAACTACAAGTAAGGCCGGGGCCGCACTGCGAAATATATTCGCGCGAATTTTATTCGCGCGGTTTATTTTCCGCATTTTAATATATTTTTTTCGCGAATTTTAAATCGCATGTTCGTGCAGCTTCATACATTTCCATATGTCACAGAATTCTGCGAAAAAATTCGCGCGAATAAATTTCGCAGTGCGGCCTCGCTCTTAGCCCTTGACTGCAATCTCACCTGATGGTGATGATGCAGTCTAAGGTGGAAGCGGGCTAACTTGGAAGAGGTATGTAGGTATAATGTATATCTACCCCTGGGGGGTTATTCTGTAACTTAGCAACTGAAAATAGTTGCCAACAAATTAGTTCGATATACATTGCTGCTTTACTGTGTAAAATTATGAAAACACTTTATATTTCCCAATTCCCACAGTAAAGCAGCAATGTATATCAAACTAATTCGTTGGCAACTATTTTCAGTTGCTAACTAAGTTACAGAATAACCCAGCTGATCGGTTCACGGCATCGTAACGGAACGCTAAATCGCTTGGCGACACGGCTTTGCCGGTAGGGTGGTAACCAGCCACGGCTTAAGCCTCCCACCAGTCCAGACCAGAGACAATTTAGAAATTATAAAATCCCAAATTGCCTCTGCCGGGAATCGAACCCGGGACCTCCCACTTATAAAACCACAGCGCTCACCACTGCGCCAGGGAGGTGTGCACTGTAAGAGTCTACATCTCCCGTTTTTTTAGTGGTGTTTATTTTAGTGGTGGATTTGTGTGGTGTTACATGGTGGTGCTTGGGGTTCGCTTGGTTGCTTGTTTTTCCTGCATATTTAACAGCAGAAGGGCTGACAGGGCATAGCACATGCTGCTTGTTGTAACCTACCAGTGGATGTTAGGGATAAGCAATAGAACGTAAAAAAGCTATTTTTGAAATTTTTGTCTGTTTGTCTGTTTATCTGTTTGTCTGTTTGTCTGTATGTTTGTGCGCGCATCACGCAAAAACTACTGAATGGATTGAAATGAAACTTGGTATGATTTAAGTTCATACTACGGAGTAACATATAGGATACTTTTTATCCCGAAATTCAGCACGGTTCCCTTGGGAGAGGGGATGAAAGTTAAAATGTGTACTTAGCTGTAATTCATTAACGCGTGGTCCGATTTCATTCATTCTTTTTTTGTTAGGCAAGATATACTTTAAAAATTACCGGGTAATCTCAAAAAGGCTGGATCAATTTTGATGGGACTTTTACTGGCGGATGTTTACATTTTGATCTACCTAAACATCCGCCAGTGAACTTTTAACAGATTTTAGCAAGCTATGAGCTCAAAGGAGCTTAGGAAAACAAAATGATTCACACGGGATTTTCAAAAACCAATATCCACGCGAACGAAGTCGCGGGTGTCCGCTCGTAGCAAAATAATTTGACTTTTCATCATAATATACTCGTAGGTGTAAATTTTGGACGTTGTAGAAAAGCTTCCCCTCTGTAGGGATATCTACTCATGTGCTCTTATGTATCGATTCTTTGAGTTACATTGACGGTCTTTATGGCTAGTAATAACTAGCTAACTTGCCTCGTCATCTGCGCTTGAATACTGTAGGTACCTACTTTCTTTAAACGCGGGAACCGAAAAATTTACTGGCGAACCAATAGCGAATCGATATTACTTATCTATTGTACAGGTAACAGGTCCAAAATCAAATTTCACTTCACTACAAAATTACTTTTATTTAATGCGCAGACAGCTGCCATTGTTGGCGCCAATATGTTATATGCAATTGGCGCATAACGTATTGCGCCCTGCGTTATTGTTTTTATCTAATAGTCTTCTGTGTATTTATTTTAAGCAACTAATGTTAGCAGAAACAATCTAAACACTAGTTTCCATTGATTGGACAAACAGCCATAAGGAATTGAAGTGTACGCAAATAATTCTTCGGATCCCTTTAAAAGTTCCACAATGTTGCACATAATGGTGTGAAAGCACGTAGTTCCATTCACACGCATGACGTATATCCCACTACGCAGTCGCGTTTTATAGCTTTCGCGAATGTGTGGGCAACAGCGACCATGTCGCGGCCACAACATAACCTAAAATTGAATAAACTAAATGAAATTAGTGCAAACGTACCTAAACACATAAAACGGGTCAGCATAATTTAATGCCAAAAATGCTGATAAATACGACGCAGCTGCTCAGCTGCAACCTAGAAAACTAGTACGTAACGAGACAAACAATTAAAATCAGCCTCCAGTCAATCCAATAAAAATATATCAGACGAATAGAGACGTAATACCTACTTTCAGAATCGTCCAAACGAAAGTTGCATCGATTGCAAAATCGAATCTAATCGATTAATTATATTCACCACGATCAACAAGACTCCTTTGTCTAAGAGGGATATCAAACGTCACGCTACAACGTACCTACTCGTTCCTATTGATTTCGTCGAATCGTCGAAGTCGTATACCACAATTTAAGAAAAAAGTGACTGTCCATAATATTAATCTTCTTCTATCTATACTTAATAAATAAAATTGAAGTGTCTGTCTGTAATTTCGAAATAACTACCAAATATTAAGCTCATATGGTTATTTGAACGATACCATAACCGAATCACACGTTTTTAAAATTTTTGTCTGTCTGTCTGTCTGTTTGAACGGGCTAATCTTCGGAACGGCTGAACCGATTTTGACGGGACTTTCACAGACAAGTAGAGGATTAACCAAGGAGTAACATAGGCTACTTTTTTAACCGACTTTCAGAAAAGGAGTTGTGTTGAAATCGGTAAGTACCTATGTTAAAAAACGCCCTGATAGGTATTTTCGTTGCGCGAGACGGCCGACGCTCGCGCTGCACGGAACTCCCCGCGCCGCGCACCCCGCGCCCCTGCGCCCTGCGGCCGCCGTACGCGGTACCGCGGTACGCCGCCGCGCGGCGGGGGGCGGGTGGACCAGAAATTACTTATCCCTCAGGATTTGTGAAAAACCGAAATTCACGCGCCGCGAAGCCGCGGGCAAAAGCTAGTAATATAATAAAACTGTAACAGATCCAATTCTGTACATTGAAGATATTTTGAAAATTTTTATTGGAGGGCACTCTATAATCGATACTGAAGCCAAAACTGCAATTTGTTTCATTTTTGTCTGTCTGTCTGTCTTTCTGTCTGTATGTCTGTCTGTCTGTCTGTCTGTCTGTATCTTGGCCGCGCATCACGCCGAAACTACTGAATGGATTCGAATGAAATTTGGTACGATTTGAGTTTATACTCTGAGGTAGGTCATAGGATACTTTTTATTCCGAAATTCAGCACGGTTCCCTTGGGAGAGGGGAAGAAAGATAAAACGTGTATTTAGCTGTAATTCATTAACGCGTAGTTCGATTTCACTCATTCTTTTTTTGTTAGAAAGGTAGTACTTTAAGTATTGTCCCGTAAATATTTCAAGGTCATAGGTTTTTAGGTCAGAAATGACAGACATTTATTGGGTTCAAATGACTTGGGACCCGGATCTTTGAACGTACGGCTTATTTTAAACTGGTGTGCGTTTAAATTTATGTTTGTGGGTCTGTTTATTTGTTCCAGCTAATTTCCGAAACGGCTGGATCGATTTTAATGGAACTTTCAATGGCAGATAGGCGATGTTATAAGGAGTAACTTAGGCTACATTTAGTTAGGATACATAAAATAATTATGGGATCCGATCCGATCCTACATAAAAACCTATATCCACGTGAACGAAGTCGCGGGGATCAGCTAGTCTTAGAAATAAAGATAAACTTGTGTTGCCTACTACTAGGCTGCGAAAAGTTGGAAAATCATTTGTTGGTAATTCTGTACTTTTTTATAATGGGTTGCCAGAGGACATTTTGGATATCTCTCTCAATAAGTTTTTATAAAACGCAAATTAATTGAAAAACCTTATTATAGCTTAATAGTAGTTTATGAAACGGTTGCATAATAGAGGTTATTAAAACACGAGTGTTAGTTTAAAAAACGAGCCGCAGGCGAGTTTTTTAATAGTATTACACGAGTGTTTTAATAACTAATTATGTAGAGTTTCATACACTACTTTATCTAAACTCATATCTTAAAATCCAAACCATAAAATCTTGGTAATATTTGTCGTGAGTTTTCTTTGATTTTGCTGGCAAAAGATTGTTGGTCGGTGGTCAGGTGGAGTTAAATTCTCTTCAGTATCACTGCTAGACATTTTTCCGCACAATAAAAACCATGTCTTGTAAAGTTTTGAGTAACAAATAAAAAATTTAAATATTATAACTAGCGTATGGCGCCAAAATTCAGTTGTTACCATAGAAATTCTTCTTCTTTTTCGGTTTGTCCCTTTCGGGACAGGCCAAGATCGTTGACCATACAGCCTGGGTTACCATAGAGAAATTAATAGTAGTAGAGGAGTCCTAATGTCCTATAGAAATTAGTGGATCGGAAAATAGCTCAAGCTTATCAAAAATTTAATTTTTAATAGTTATTAATTTTTAGTAGTTATTTTTAGTAGTTACTTAATTTTAAGTAAACTTAATTTTTAGTAGTTACTCTTCTGCAATTTAACACAATTCACAATGTTTAACGCGTTTGTACAGTTACACACATCTACTGTAAGGAGGTCGCACGAATTTCCCGCCATGGCTCAAAAATACCAGAACCCAGTTCGCCTGTACTATAATGTAGAAAAAATTATTTTATAACATTACTTTGCAATAATTTCCTAACGAAGTAGTGTTATAATGAATTTTTTTAATTTTTTTTTTAAATATTATAGATGTATGTGAATAAAGTAGTCCAATATATGACACATTTTGATTTCATATTCGGGATTTTAAGATATGAGAGTAGATAAAAGATTTTTAATAACAAAAATCCATTGAATAAAGTTTATTTGAATTTGAAACACTCTGTTCTTGCGGCGTCGTAAGTTGCAATTGCATTATGATAGGGGAAAAGTGTGAAAACGCCATCATGAAATTCCTAGAATTCCAGAAGTCACGTTGCTACTCTTGCATCTTGTTGTTCGTTTCCAGCTTAAAACTGAGACAATAATTATACTGTTAATCTCGTTTACGTCATTGCTAAATCGCCTTTTAATTTGATCTATAGAAATTTGGCCTGGTGACACAGTGTCCTTTATAGCAATCAGCTGTGCAAATTTGCTGAATCAACAGCAGACGGTGACGAAATCGACAACTATATCTATGTAGGTGTAACATTTAGACTGAATAAATTATGAGAGGAACCATATAAACACACACGCATGAACACACAAAAGAATTTATCGATTGCTAAAATGGAAGTAGACTATTAAAGAAACATGAGAAATAGCTGAAGATATCATAACAGATTATCAAGAAACACACTATTACCTATTAAGAAAATCAGACAATTCTATTATTACGCAGAGTATTGATTTATAGTAAAAGAACTGAATACTGCAAGACCTAATGTAAATAATATTAAAAACATAATGTAAAATACGTATCATGCACTTTACGATAACATACAAGAAAATTAAGTAAAGAAGAAGACTGCACCATAGGTAAAAGAAGATTTTGAAGAATGGCCTACACAATAATAAATTTAACTGCCTCGTTGGTCTAGCGGTTAGCACGTTCGACTGTGGATCACGAGGTCCTGGGTTCGATTCCCGGGTCGGGCCAAAAAAAAAATGAGGTATTGGGTTTTTCTGTCAAGAAATTCTCACTGCCAGCCCGGAGTTGGAAGTTGGCGGTGTTAGATACACCCCCGTGCCTCGGAGAGCACGTAAAGCCGTCGGTTCTGCGCCTAATCTCTCTCCGGTCGTGTCGCATTGGCGTCCCATCGGACTATGAGAGTGAGGGAATAGAGAGTGCACCTGTGTATGCGCACACACTTGTGCACTATAATATCTCCTGCGCAGATGGCTAGTCTCTGCCTCGGTTGAGATTAGCCGCCGTGGCCGAAATTCGGTCAGGACGACATTATTATTATTTATTATTAATAAATTTTTTGCTGAGTCTGCTTTCGTTTATTCTTCGTTGTACTGTTCCAACTACAAAAACACCCTGTACAGTACGAATGTATGAACGAGGGGAACGTTAAATACTAAGTAATATTTATGTTCAGTACACATTGTACCGCATTCCTGAAATCCTTGGGAAAAGTGAATGCGACTTTGTAACGCACTGTTGTACGAACTGAATATTTTACAACTCCCCGCTAACGATACTAGACCTATGCGATATCATATATAACTAGAGTCCTATAAAGGTAGCACAGTAGAGAATGTAACAACTTCAATCTTCCTAACCGTTTTAAATCAAAAAAGAATAAGTAAATACCGATTTTCATGGATGTAACTTGAATAATTTTTTTCAAAGAAAAATGAACCGACTTCAAACGAATCGAACTAAAAAGTTTAAAATAATTTTTTATTCATTTAGATTGACGATTAAACTACCTAACTCAAATGATATGTAATTTTTTGAAGTCGGCGCCAAATGACTTCAAGTTCACTTCAAGTCGAAAATGTGCCCCCCGGGTCCCAGACTCATCCTCCGCGACTAGGGTCACCGCGCTCGCATTCAAAAGTGGATATTCTGATTTTACTTACACGAATTGAATGTGGTTTGGCGCCGACTTCAAAAAATTATATATCATTTGAGTTAGGTAGTTTAATCGTCAATCTAAATGAATAAAAAATTATTTTAAACTTTTTAGTTCGATTCGTTTGAAGTCGGTTCATTTTTCTTTGAAAAAAATTATTTTATGCTTTTTAAGTGATTTGTTTTCTTTATATTAGATAATAATAATAATAATATAAATGAGAACTATGTCAAATAGATTATGACCTATATATTATTAATTATTATTAAATATCCTGTGACATATACATTTTATGTGTCATACTATAGGTGAGTGGTTTTATTATGTTCTAACCCAACCTAACCTAACTTCTGATCTATACAAGATTAGTTTGTATGCGTACAACTCTTGTATAATTTGGATAGACCGTAATTTACAATCTATACGCGACTAGTTTCACACCCTTGCGGTTTGGCTTTGTATAGAATGGAAATACACGTAACCATGCACAAACTCCAAGGAATCACTCTATATGCAACTGTACTGACTTCAGCTCAAAACTTTTTGCAAAAGGTCAATGTTACGTAGGCGTAGCAGAGTGAAGTCTTTGGACAGAATAGCTATATCAGACTTCAGCAATAGGTCTGGCTATCTCAGAGAACATATTAGTGACATATATCTACATTTATGCTTATAACTTCGTACGTAAGAATGATAACTCGATGTGTTATATACTAAAACCTTCTTGAAAGTATGTAGATAACGATAGTGAAACAATCATCAAAATCGGTTCATTAGTTGTGGAGATAATCGCGAACATACTTACATACATACATACATACATACATACATACATACATACTTACATACATACATACGGGTCGAATACAGAACCTCCTTTTTTTGAAGTCGGTTAAAAATGACGGATTTTCATACAAACATTCATCCCCTATTTAACCCCCTTAGGTGCGCGGTTTCTTAGTGTGCGCCTACGTCATAAAAGGAAGCTACTGTGAAAATTTCAAGTTTCTAGCTTCAGTAGGTAGTTTAGGCTGTGCGTTGATGATCAGTCAGTCAGGACAAGCCTCTTTATATTAGTATAAATTGAAACCAAGGGCCCATGGTTTCTGTTGTCTGTCATGTCAAGTTTCTGGGTTACAAAACTAAAATAAGTAGTTAAGAATGCAAATAGAAACATAATCGAAAATGAAGCTTTAAAAGCGAAATAACAGTAAATAGGCAAGTCGTAGTATTAACGAAGGATAGTGAAAAATTCTTCATTTCTTAGTTTGCACGTAAAATAAATTAAAAATGGAAAAAAACGTGTTTTAGGGCCTGTTTCACCACCTTCTGATGAGTATCGGATAGCGATCTACAACTTTTGTCTTTGTCACTTGACATAAAGTAAGAAAGTGACAAAACTTACGTTTAGGCTATCTGACACTTATCAGTAGGTGGTGATGTTTCACCTAAGTTTAAAATCAGCTACGAGACAGTTAGCTTAATTATAATGGAGGTATGAAGTCGAAGTTTTTGCAAAATGAAGATACACTATACAGTACTTTTGATGGGTACCAACCTAGGAAAGAAGGTTAAATTTAAAATAATTATTTGAGGCATTATCTTGGTCAAGCGTAATCAAATCGAACATTCTTTAAAATATACCTACGACTGTATTATACAACAAAGTAATCAATAACTACGGTAGATGACCGCGCTACAGTGGCCTCTGTTATCATAATAATCATTATCGGATGATAAATGCTACGGTAATAATGAGTTAAATAACTCGTTTTATTTTATACCTAAGTATCAGATTGTTGACTTGATTAAAAGCTAACTTCGCTGAAACGAAAGGAATACGCTTCTATACATTATATGTACACTATAGCAGGTATACCTACGATAGAAAGTTCTAATGCTGGGACTTCATTAGCGGGCGAACTTTCGTGTCGCGTTGTCGCGCCAAAAACATTGTCTGTCGGATAAACGCGATGTTCTTGTCTACATCTACGCAGTCAACTACAAAACCGTAACAAAACCCTTTGATGCGCGCCCCTTACCGACAAAGCCGCGATGAGCGATCGTCTGCGGCCGAATACACCGCGATGCGACGAACTACCCGGCCACACTTGTCGTGACAACGCGAATATTCGCCGTAGCCCGCTAATGAAGTATAAAATGCTGCGCCGATGTACCTACTTATAAGCTTAGCGAATATATTACAGGCCTATAAGTTGTCTACCATTTGTTTTCGCCGCTCACCGCTTGCCGCGTCTCAAACCGCGCCGCAATCCACGCCGCTTTTGGCTGTGGCCAGGCGGTAATAGAGCATGGGATGCAAGCCAGGTAACCTCCAAGTGTGTCTGGGTGCTGCTGGTCCTCTTGGATACGTCCGAGGGGAAGAGCAGTATTCGGGCCGGTGCGCCCCGGTAACATGGTTAATAATTTTCCTACGGGGATATTGTTAGCCATGGCCAATAACCTGGCGGAGAGAGGTTTCTCAGCGTGTCCCTCTGATTAGCAGAGGGCAATGCGGATGAAACTGGGGGTGAGACACCCCAGGGCGGGGGGCAGCGATGCCCATCGCGGGAGGAAGAAAACCTCGTTAAAAAATTACGGGAGGGCGCGAGCTTCTGGAGGGACAGCCCAGAGGCGAGCGGGAGCCCCAGCTGGGGCGGCTGCCGGACGCCTGGGATGCATACTTTGGGTTCCCCAGGCGTCCAGCTCTGACAGCATGAGGGTCATGCCGTGGTGGTTTTTAGTGGGTATACCTGGTTGGAGTACCACATAACCTTCATTCTGCCGCATTCGCCCGCAGAACGGGGTACCTATAAAAGGTTTTCCACCACGTAAAAAAAAGCCTAATAGAGCATAACAGTATGTTCGGCGCTTTAATGTGTGCAAACTCTCAAGTAATTCCTTATCACTAAAGTAATCTTTCAACAGGCAACACGCGCGTTTGAACCTAATAATACGTCTTATTATACAAAGACAGTGTGGTTGGTGCACAAAATAAAATAAAGTACATTTACATACACTTACATAATATAAAATATCTACGTATAATATCTTACATAATAATTACACATATAGATAAACGTGCGACTTTTCGGACCTAGGTAAGAGCCTTTTTAAAGATAAGAAATAAAACAAGCTAGATTTTAGGAAACATTAAATCAAACAAAAGAAGAAATTTCCAAATCGGTCCAGGCGTCTGAGTAATCGGGGAACTTACGTAAAAAAAGATTCCGACCAATTGGGAACCTCTTCCTTTTTTGAAGTCGGTTAATAAATAGTTTCGTAAGTACAGTAAATAATAATATAGGTACATATTATTTAGATTTCTTACCATTGCTGAGAGTGGAAAGTAGCTGCTCCGTTGGTGAAATACGCATTGGAACACACCTGTAACAAACATTAAATCAAGTTAAGATATTGGTTTGCAAGAGGACACTGGGTAGATAGATATATTTCCGGTTGAATTAAATTATTAAGAAAAATATCTTTTGGCTCTACTACGAAAAATTTTAAAAACAGATTTCATAAAATAAATAAACCGTATAATATCACTAAATAATAAAAAAACTGATGAACTACAGTGAAAATAAAAGTAACGTCTGCTTCTATTCAAAAATTGATGAAATATCTACCTATTCAAAAGAACTTGTTTTCTCAATTTAATAGTTTTTTGAATTTTTTTTTTTTCAATTTTACTTTAATATAGAAGTATAGTAGAATTCAAGAAATTGTAATTTAAAAAGAGATTCAATTGAGAAACTAGCAAGAAACAGCAGCGACAGCAAGAAAATGTCCAAAGAAAAAAAAAAGTATTATCTTTAACATGGACGTCAGGGAAAGCATAAAAATAAAAATACATAAATCAAGAGATAAGAGAAATTTATATCCACTATCGTACAAGTTACAACCAGACCGTCTCACTTAGGTCTAGATCATGTCTAGATCTAAAAATAAAATATGCTTAACATATCTGAGAGAAATCAATAGTACCCGACACCGGGTGCACACAAGCGCAACCCATTCACTGAATATACTCTGCACAGCACACACACACAAATAAAAGATAAAATATGCATCGCAACACATAGCCATTGACGAGACGCGCGCATACTACGATAGAAGTCATCATTGATATAAGAAATCTAGATACGCAGTCGCAATATGTTTAATGTAACACCTGATTTTCTTAAAAGAAATAGTTACTTATCCGGTATTATCCGTAAAAAATATATACTACACTATAAGCAAAGCTGTACCATTATTGTATTTATCATCAGATTAGATTTTGATTTATCATCGAAAAAATCGAAGAATCGAAAAATTATCATTTATTCTTCGATGACATTTTTGCGAAGTTTCTAACGGCTCAATATTTCTTCCATACTGAGAACATTTTAAACATCAAAGAATATATTAGAATAGAATAAGACGTAGGTATAATAAAATCAGGTACGGAATTCCCTTCCAATCCAGAAGAATGGGCAACAAACTCGGTGGTTCGAAAGAGGCTTTTATTAATTATGACTATACCGAAAAATATCAAAAACAGTCACTTATATTTAAGAAGCTTTTAAGACGATTAATAGATGTTTCAGTGTTCGGCCGAAAGTGTATATCTAGGGTAAAGTATATCAACAATGCTACTACGATAGTACGAGCGGAGTACTATAAATGGAGCTTCATTTTCCGACCTATATCGAGCGTGGGTTGTAAATGCACCCGTTGCATTTACAACCTTATCCCATTACGTTACAACTATAATTCTGTCACAAGTTCCTTTCCAACTGAAGTCAAACTCTACCCTATTACATATAGAGTCGATATTCTCTTTCATGTTAATATACAACTATAATTTTGTTGCACGTGAAAAACTAATGGAGTTTAAACTCTATTAGTTTTCAGTAGAGTCGGTATTAGTATTTCATGTGAATGTATATAGGATGTTAGGAACCTCGTCCGGTTAGAGCTGTGCAGTCTACCGCGTCAGACGTATCTATTTATAGATATTGCACGCCATACTATGAGAGACAGTTGTAAAATTATCGAGACATCGAATTCAAGGTGATATTCGTCATCACTGTCAATAAAGCTAGATATGTTAAACTCTTGCAGCTGAATGCAAAGTACCTAATCAGCGTTGCATTCAGCTGCCTACAAGATAGTTTGAAGTGTCATAATTTGTTACATTGTTATAGCTGTATGCTGCAACACAGCGCATTGTCTGCGTTTTGGAATATCAAAATGCGTTTTCTGAACTGGTGGTAGAGACTTGACTTGTCATAAGAGCAACAAGTTGGCCGACACGAACTAAATACTATTTCATTTTGAATTTCGTTATTTGAATTTGAATTTATTTTTGTGTGGAACAATTTTCGCGCGTTTTCGCGAGGATTTTGCTCTACCTACATAATGCTACCTTAAAGTTGTCTGAAAGAATACGCTTGTGAGAAATAGGACCCCTTTATCGGACCTACTATAAAGTGTTATAAAGAGTTACACATACATACTACGAGTATGTAACTGTACAGTACGCAGAAAGGACCCGTAATCGCACTATGTCTCTGCGCCGATATGCATTGAGCTTTAGGCAAGTCTTTACTTTCAAGTAATACGCATAACATAACTCATAACCCAAATTGATAGTTTTTGTATTAATAATGCATCCGATTCTTGTCAAAATTGTGTCCGTCTGTTACCTCTTCACGACTCAACCATTCAACCACCCTTGATGAAATTTGACGCAGTTTAGCTGGCTTCATGAAGACAGACATAATTATGGCACTTTTTAAATCTAAATACTCGCAGTCATCGTCAGCTAGTTTCATGTATTTGTTTCTGAGAAAAACTAGCGGTGGTCTCTCAGCCTATACTGCAACGTTAGCGATTAACTTTGGCTCTGTACAGTTAATGCAGTCGCGACAGTTGGCGCGTTGTCGCAGCGACACGGCGTTTGTAGCTATTGTTCCGCAACGGATCGAGTTGCGTCACACCCTGTATAGTCTGCGCTGTTTGATTAAAGCTACGATAATGGGTTGGTCGGAAATTGTATTTGAATACCGCAAAACAGTTTTCGAACACCATGTATAGTGGAATACACTTTCGAAATTATGTTCGAGGGATTTGTTATGAACTTTGGTTATAAATGTGTTGAAAGTCAAAGTTCTAATGTATCGATAAACAATCGCGATCTCTACATCTTTCAGATTAGTTAGATACGTTAAGCCAAGGTAAGTTAATAGAAGCTTGAGAATAAGCGCGGTACAGACTGTTATATATATTATGTATATTATATACAGTATACCTAATACTATATAACATAATATAAAAAGTCAACGCATATAAGCAAATATTATATACGAGTACCAAGACAATATCGCTCAGCATTCATTTGTTCATATTCACACGTAAGCCCAAATTAGACGGTTCCGTGTGTCTCCTGTTCCGTGGGCCTCGTTCATCGTTCTTTTTTGCGATGAACAATGCACGATACGATATTTGCTATAGCACAGTGCCTGTGAACGATGAACGGTCGGTGTTTTAGACGGTTTATTTTCGACGACTCATCGATGAAGTCTCGAAAATGAAAGTAAAAATTCCGAAAAATGAACCGTCTAATTTGGCCTTTAGATTTACTATATAAATATAGCATTGGCTCTCTATGCTTATGACGCAGAATGATATACTATGCAGTAATTGTCTTCCACTGTGCTTTAAAAATCGTAGAGCTCTGTAATTTGAAAAAAAAAATCAGCAAACGACCTACTGCAACGCAGGCGGCCGGGTTAGATGCATAATCGCGTTGCGCGGAGTCGCGTGTGGCGCCGACCTGCCGATAAGCTTATCGTTCAGATTGCCGCATTACCGGCAAGTCATCGCCCACTACACACCACCTAGCTATGATCGCTAAATACTCCATCCAGTACAATGTCCAATTCGCAAATAGATTTTTACCCGACTACGGCAAAGCCAAAAGTAAGGGTTATGATTTTAGCAGTATATGTGTAATGTGTGTAATATGTATGTTTGTGGCCGAGTTTTGTATGAGATTCTATGTGTACCACCGTAGCGCCTAAATCACCTACTGGAGCGATTTTAAATAAATGAGGTGTCAATTGATTCGTTGTTATGGCACAGGTTATGGTCCGGGTGACATAGGCTACATTTTATTTACGAAAAAAATCGAGAAGTGACCTTCGCGCGGCTTTCTCAGTGCCAGTCCCTGTACCTCAGAGAGTATGTTAAGCTGTCGGTCACGGTTAGTATTACTATTCATATATAGCTAACAATAGTCGTTAAAGCTCGTCACTCCGCATTGGAGCAGCGTAGCGGGTCTAAGCTCTAAAGCTTGGATCTATAGAGTGTACTCTGACTCTACTGACTCAAGACTGAGATAAAACGGGACAAAAATATGGCCCTGACATAAATCTGTCTCGTTTTAACTCAGTGTTGAGTCTGAGTAGAGTCATTGTGAGTTCTGTAGATTTTACCCTGAATCCCTGATCTATAGATAAGAAAGGAGGCCTATGCCCAGTAGTGGAACGGGTCGTAGTGGTGGTGATGGATAGTACAAAAGTAAGAGATAGAGAACGGTCTAGCAAACCGCAATCATGGAATTATAAAAAAGATATATTTAAAAATGTTAGCATATATTATATCCATAATCTATAAGTCTTTAGTTTCGTACTTAACCAAAAAACTCAATTTGAAAACCCTCGCGAAATGATCATAAAAGACACAACAGGGTTCACAAAGGATAAGGTATCAGTTAGGTACTTTAGTGTCTCGCCATTTTTTATGACTCGATTTACCCTAGTTATTCTAGCCTAGATATGGAAGACAATCTTATGTATTATTATTAATTAATGTTTACCAGTATACAAGCCGTTACGATTGAATAATGAATATGGTAATACTGAGCACTAAATATATAATTACGGTCATTAACCATCAATAAATTAAGAATACATTAATAAGCATACAAATAAAGATTACCAATTTTTATCAGATGTTTGATAAGATAGGAAACTTTTATTAATATACACACACACACACACACAAATACTATGTCGCAGATAGCAAAATGTAAAATATTGTACTTTGTAATTCACAATAAAATCGTAGGTACCTACATAATTTTCGTGGGAAGTGAGAGAAAACCTTTATTCAAGATTCCACTGACATGCAAATAACTTGATAACAGGATTATGGAAACATCCTGTTTTCAGCAAAATTGAGCCAAAATTTTGAATGTTTTTATTTTTGATTTGAATCGGAATAATAACAGAATGAGAGAGTTAAGGCTGCCCTACTTACGCGATTCGCCATACAAACGTATTACGCCTATTATTCTAATATTTCTCGCAATAGATCTAAAGTTAAGCCAGATATCAATTTATATCTCCATTATCTATGCCATAAGATAAAAAAATTAGTAAAATTATATTTATTTTGAAAGTTATGACGATTGAAAAATCACTATTTTTGGGCAAATTTTGAGGCAAATTCGTGCGTAAATAAACTATATAAGAAAGTAGAAAATTTAAAAACGACCAAAGTCTTGTCATAGGTTACTTCATAATAATTACAAATGTATTTAGTTTATGTAATAAATTGCCAAGTATTTGCTAAAATAGGCGTAATTCCAAACCTAGATTTGCATATTTTTACTTTGCCATTTTTCACTAAAAAATCATGATATCTCAAGCAAAATTTATTATAGGGGAAAGGTGAGGTAAGTGCGGTGGGAAGGGAAAGTTAGACACGAAGAAGCGGCCGATTTCGCACGATCTATCATCTATGACATAATTAGTCAACTACGAAACGTAAACAACAAATATGTCACACGTTACGTAAGTACCTACATATAATTAGCATTTTTGTCGTTTATTTTGCCTTCTTATTTTGCTAATTGTAATTTACTACTCTTTTATTCTATTGTAGACTCGTCAGCTAGAGATTATCGATACGGATACAAATCTAGACTTTTTCCAAGCCGGGCCCCCAAAAATCCTCGACGAACACGAAGAAAAAGGAACAAACAGCAGCTAATGATGCGTAAGTATCTACATATCTACTTGGTACAAGCTGACTAAAAATGAACATGAGTAAGACGAAAATCATGTCAAACACTCATGTCCCGCTTCACCCGATAATCGTTGAGAACTCGGTGCTCGAAATTGTAGACGAGTATATACATATACCTAGGACACACAGTCCAGCTAGGTAGGTCCATTTTCGAGAAAGAGGTCAACCGCCGAATCCAACTCGGATGGGCAGCGTTCGGGAAGCTTCGCGATGTCTTCTCGTCCAAAATTCCTCAATGCCTGAAGACGAAAGTCTTCGAACAGTGCGTGTTGCCAATGATGACATACGGATCCGAGACATGGTCGTTAACTATGGGCCTCATAAGAAAGCTCAGAGTCGCTCAGAGAGCGATGGAGAGAGCTATGCTCGGAGTTTCTCTACGCGATCAAATCAGAAACGAGGAGATCCGTAGAAAACCAAAGTCACCGACATACATAGCTCAACGGGTTGCGAAACTGAAGTGGCAATGGGCGAGGCACATAGTTCGGAGAACCGATGGACGTTGGGGTCCCAAGGTGCTGGAGTGGCGACCGGGAAGCGCAGTGTTGATAGACCCCCCACTAGGTGGAACGACGACATCAAACCAGTCGCAGAAAGCCGCTGGATACAAGCGGCACAAGACCGTGGCATGTGGAAGTCCCTTCAAGAGACCTATGCCCAGCAGTGGACGTCAATCGGTTTATAACGACGACGATGACGACAAGCTGAATCCCCCTGCTTCATAAAAATGCTAGAAATAAAAATGTTATAAACAGTAATACTAAATATAAGTTTTACGCCCAGTCTGTGTTCCGAAACGAACGAACTAAGGTCGAGTCCAGACTAAGTAACATCTTTCAAACTATATAACATGCAATATAACCACTACCGCCACTACAGCCTTTTTATCGTCCCACTGCTGGGCACAGGTCTCCTGTTTCATAGGAGAGAGGGATTTAGAGCTTAGACCCACCACGCAGCTCCAATGCGGGTTGGCGGGCTTTTGTCACATGATAGTGAAAATAACCGGGAACAACTGCCATGCTCTCCGAGACACCGGGGCAGTTGGCGGTGTGAAACACCGAATACCAACTTCGGGCTGGCACTGAGAATTTCTTGACAGAAAAACCCAATACGTAACAACTATTTGCCCGACCCGGTAATCGAACCCGTAACCTCGTCACAGTTGAATACACTAACCACTATATCAACGAGGCAATATAACAATAGACTATTATAGCAAATTAGGTTTCAATACTAAGGGATAAAATATTATAATAAACATAAAGTATAATAAGAAAAAATTATTGCCATTTTACAAACTGGTTTTTTTATAGGTAATTTTTAATTGCACATCTAAAATACTAAACGTGCAATAAATATACTGACTTGCATACTAAATGATACCGTATTACTACTAATTTGTACAACTAATATACTGATTTGCACACTAAATTATTTCTTAGTTATGGTCCAAGAACGAGCAAAGCGAGCTCGGGACTTGCGGCACCCCAACTCAGATAGGTTAGGTTAGAAGGGACAACGAACAGGGGGATGGCGGGGTTTATAAGACCCCGCCATCACCTTCGTTGTTATTTTTTTGTTTTCATACTGCCCAGAAAAAGGAACCCTGCGAAGCGAGGCTTCGTCAACTGCATTTTGTAATATCTATTTAACGATTTACTATTATATTGTATAACTGTCCACTATAATATTATCTCCTACGTAGTGCCCTGCGTATGCGCACACACTTGTGCACTAGAATATCTCCTGCGTAGTTGACCCTGCTTCTGTTGATATTGGCCGCTTTGGCCGAAATTTGGAGCGCTATGGTCGTAAAGTAGGTGGTCCCGAGTTCAATTTCCGGCAGGGGCAATTTGGGATTTTATAATTTCTAAATTGTCTCTGGTCTGGTCTGATGGGAGGCTTCAGTGGTTGGCTACCACCTTACCGGCAAAAGCCGTGCCGTCAAGCAATTTAACGTTCCGGTACGATGCTGTGTAGAAACCGATCAGGGGTATGCATACCTCTTTCAAGTTAGCCCGCTTCCATCTTAGACTGCATCATCACTTAACATCAAGTGAGATTGTATTGTATTGTATTTATAGAGGGGACGCCGCCAGGCGGGTGGGTGATCAGTCCTATGTAAGGACCATTTCACCCAATTCCCCGTGTTTGGACACAGGTTACTGGTGTCCTGGCAGTCTACCCCCCTCAAACCTTCCCACGACTTTCGTAAACCTAAAAATGTATACCCTATAGAGAGGTGTCTTCTTTTTAGGGTTCCATACCCAAAGGGTAAAAACGGAACCATATTAATGTCACTCGGCTGTCTGTCCGTCTGTCTGTCCATCCGCCGGTCACAGGTCTGTAGCTCATAGACTAAATGAGTTGAGTAGAAAAACCTAAAATTTTGGTATTTGGTGTAGAACGTTAACCCAAAACTAAATATTGAATTAGCAATTGAATTAAATTATTTTTCAGGGGGGCATGGAATATTTTTCAGGGGGGCTTTCCCAAACATGAGAAAGGAGCCGAAAAAAAATTTTTTTTTAACCTAGCTTGTGGGGGAACCATTATTTAGAACTTATTAAAGTAGAGCACGAACATATATATTTTTAATTTTTTGCTTAAAAAATAAGGAAATGGGGGGCATCAAAGTTGTTAGTTTTAGACCATTTTTGTGATGGGGGCTATCTCAAAAACTAAACCAGTTAGGAATATGAAACTTAGGTATATTATGTACCATATACTGTATTTAGACAACAAGTACTAAAAACAATGATTTATAAAGTAATTTGTAAGCTGTGATCAAAACAAACGAACACTTTTTGGGTTTTTCTTTCACGGTTTGTTGCGATGTCTAGCTCGGAAATGAAATATTTCTTACGCCCAAAATATTATGTTGTTCATAATTATGTACGGAACCCTAAAAGAGCGAGGCCCGACTCGCACTTGGCCAGTTTTTTGATAATATCGTTACCTTGCAGTTCCCTTCTTACCAATAAGTACATAGGGCACTCAGCTATGAAGTGAAAGCTGGTTTCTTTTTCTTCACACTCTGGACAGGATGGGTCTTCTATGAGTCTCATTATTGCAAGATATCTATTAAGCAGATAGTGTCCAGTTGTTATACCTGCTACCTAGGTAGTGTAGTAGAGTAGGCTAGGTTTGGGTCCGCAGAATTACATACATTTTATGTGTCATACTAAGTATAGGTGAATGGTTTTATAATGTTCTAATCCAACCTAACTTCCAATCTATACAAGATTAGTTTGTATGCGTACTACTCTTGTATAATTTGGACGATCTTGATTAAAAAGTAATTTACAATCTATATGCGACCAGTTTCACACCCTTGCGGTTTGGCTTTGTATAGAATGGAAATACACGTAACCGTGCACAAACTCCAAGAAATCACTCTATAGCAGCTGTACTGACTTCGGCCCAAAAGTTTTTGCAAAAGGTCAATGTTACGTAGGCGTAGCAGAGTGAAGTCTTTGGACAGAATAGGTATATTAGACTTCAGCAATAGGTCTGGCAATATCAGAGAACATATTAGTGACATATGTATACATTTATGGTTATAACTGCGTACGTAAGAATGATAACTCGATGTGTTATATATTAAAACCTTCCTGAAAGTATGTAAATTATTATAGTGAAACAATCATTAAAATCGGTTCATTAGTTGCGGAGATAATCGCGAACATACTTACATATATACATACATACATACTTACATACATACATACGGGTCGAATACAGAACCTCCTTTTTTTGAAGTCGGTTAAAAATTAGTGTGCGATTCAGTATTTTAGGCGCTACTTTCGAATATTAATAGTGGGCACATTTAGTGTGCAATTCAGTATTTTAGGTGCTACTTTCGGAATATTTTGTGTGCGAAAGAGAATCAATAGATATACGATTAAATACCACCCTTTTTTAATTGATGATTTTTTATCACCTATAATCTCTAAACACATTGTTTACTTTTTAGATGTTCTTGGAGCCTTATGAATTGCGCTCAGGGCAGAAAATATCTAAACGAGCGAAGAACCATGATGATAACGAGTAAATAATATTTCAAAAACCAATGAAAATACTGTTATATAATTAGTGTGTGCTTATGATTATGATAATCAAAATATATTGGGACAGGGTAGTCAAAGCGAACTAACATGTATTTTATAATATTATTATCTTACAAAGTGTACGAAACATTATCTCCACCGTAATGTAATAGACAAATTTGTACAGAAAAAATTATTTTGTTTTGCAAAAATTGCATTGTCGATTCGGTCTAACATGCTCGCGCGCAGATTTGCTAAAAGCAGTAATGAAGTGAGGGGCACCCTCCTCAGGGCTTACTGTCAATGTTTATATACCTGTCAGTTGTGGTACTGGTACAAGAGGGTGTCCTTCAGCACCATAAGGGTGCAGTATAATAACGCATACCGCATCATTATGAAATTTCCCAGATACTGCAGTGCATCGAGTATGTTTGCCGAGTCGGGGGTGCCTGATTTCTTTGCTGTTATCAGAGCACGTATAGCTTCCTTCTGGGAAAGATTGCGTAACTCTAGTAAGAGCATCCTCCAAGTAGTGAGCCAGGACTTGCGCGGTCCAATGATTGCTCATTGGATCAAGATGCATCGAGATCCAAATAGGAAATAAAAAACACACCTTCAGTGTGCAGCGTTAATTTAATATATGTAAATATATATATATATATATATAGTATTCTATATCACCTATTCTATTGTATTTGGTTTTAATTTATTTAATTAATTTTTGATATGTTTTTTGTATTTCTATATTCATACCTACTTGGGTTTTTACCTGAATAAAGAAAATTATTATTATTATTATTATTAGTATATAAACACATTACATGTTTCAAAGAACATTGAGCAAAATTCATGTTACGTCATTTCGCTTTGACTCTGCGCTAATATGTCTTGATATTTGATCCCTTACGTGCATAGCATACATATTATTATAAGTACTTTTATTTTATAATACGACTGTGTACGAACTGTCTAGTTGTGTCCTAATATCTTTTTTCTCTTTTGTGTCATTTTGCTCATCATTCAGACCGACTACTAAAAAGTTAGTTTTAATTTTAGTACTTTTGATGTTTAAATAAATGACTTTAAATAACTTTCTTATTTTATTTCCAATATTTGGTATCCTTAGCGACCATGCAAGAGACACGGTGTGGCGCCGGCACCACTGAATTTTTCATATATTATGTAAGTATAAAAGTTGGTAAGTATCTACGAAGATGATGAATACATCAATGTAATAAGGTGGATTCACGTTATTCATAATATAATGTAGATTCAGCCGTATTTTACATAGAATATAATATATTCACATTTAAAAATGTGTGAAATATTATACCTAGATACACATAGTTCTGTTATTTTACATTTCATAATATTGTCTTGTATGATTTTGTTTTATATCTGCACATTCTAAGTAGGTTTTCGAATATATAAACAAAGTTTTGACAGCGAAAAAATATTGTTACTTAGTCTGGACCCACCCTTTTGTCAATTATTTTTATCGATTTGTAAAATAATTATTATCACATTATCCTACTAACTATAATATTATAAATGTAAAAGTGTGGATGTTTGGATGTTTGTCACTCAATCACGCCGCAACTACAAAACCGATTTGGCTGAAATTTTGAATGGAGATAGCTTATGCCCTGACTTAAAACATAGGCTTTTTAACTTTTATCCCGGAAAAATTCACAGTTCGCACGGGATTTTGAAAAAAAAAAACAGAAATCTATAGCAACAGCTATAGGTAGATTACTATAGCAAACTTCCTTGAAAGTAGGTATAAAGGTTGGAAAAGGAAGCGGGAACGGGAATCGGAAATCCACGATTCCCTCGGGATTTGTGAGAAACCGAAATTCACGCGGGCGAAGCTGCGGGCAGAAGCTAGTTTTAAATAATTTTGGGGGATAAGTAATCAATTACATTTGTAGTATCTCTGGATTTTCAATTATTTTCTTTATTTTTTAGGGTTCCATTCCTCAAAAGGAAAAACGAACCGTAAATGAAAAGGAAATAGGCATGATTGTGCATTGTACTGTCCAATGTCCATATGTCATTCTTTCTCGCTTTTGTTTTACGTGTAGCTATGGTAGCTGCATACTCTTCTTTACTGAGGACGTCTCGCTCTCTAAATGCAGGACGAGACAGCAATATTTTAGGCTCCACCCACCAACGACTTCTCGCTTGCATGGAGCGCGTTCTTAAGAGAGAGTAGTAAGCTCAGAGTAAGTTAATGCTTCATTAGTACAGCTGAATGACAGCTCATCAAGAGATTTGGTTAATGAGTCATTAATTGAGAAAAAGAAGAACTATACTGCGGCAGTTAAAGTAAAGTAATTATGTTCACAGTAAACTTAATGCAATAGGTAAAGTTGCATTCCGCGATAAAATTACATAATTATGCATTAAAAACGCAATCAAACATTTGTCTCAAACAATAATTTCAACCACGAACTGAAAAATACTACTAATATAAAACATAGAATGAAAGATGAAATGTAATATAATAATATGAGAAAAATTAAAATATGTACAAACAAAATATTCGTAGGCCGCTTTTATTTGTTCAAACAATTAAATGGACTGTAGGTACTTTCTTATTGTCAGACTGTCTTTCTCGCTTAAAAGATTTTTAAATGCAGGAACTTTGTAATTTGTAACTGGATACGCCGAAAATGAAACCGAGAGCATGGTAATATTACATGTCGACCCAGTAAGCGTCACTGAGCGCGTGACATGATTCCATGAAGAACTTTCTAAAAAGGACGACGCAAGGAGAAAGGATTACATAATAAAGACGCATTAAGAAGGATGTCTTGAACTGAGATGCAGTAGTCTATAATCACGTACCTATAGTATAATATCAGGATGTTGCAATTGATATGTAACCTCCAAAATAGAGATGGCCTGACTCCCTATTATCTAACTCATATAATTTATATGAGGCTATAATTATTAAAGATTTATTATTATTTAGAAGGTCGAACTAATTCGGTAGCTTTCATTTAGTGATGATCACTTAAGTTAGAGAATTACCAGCCTGAAAAGATATTTTTGATGGGCTAATAATAGTTTAAAATCAAGAAGTGAGTATTGACATAAAATCACTAAAAAATGGTAAAGTCTGAATACAAGTAGAGTCAGGTGTGACTCAAAAAAGTTTACTGTGTAGAGATGGGCGCTAGGTTTAATTAAGGAAAGTCTCTAGGAGCTTACATTTTTTATCAATATAGCATCTTAGTATAGTAAGTAGTAATCTAGGATATTATAACTATGCAGTTAGTATAGTAATTTTTGAAGTAAAGTACAAGGTAGGTCAATTCATTCAGTCATAGTAAAGCAAGGAAACCACCAATGTGTCCACTGGATACATAACCATATACCAACATTAAATTTTACGTCAATCGGATGTGTAAGTGACCCAAAGGGTCAAAACAGGATCCAAACCAACAATAACAGGAAGTTTAATAAAAGTTTGTATAAACATGCATGCTTTTCGACCTTAATTAGAACACAGTGCGTGTAACTTTGTCTTTAATTACAGCGTTTAAAAATAAATTCATACAAATATTATAATCGTTCCCTGATGTAGCGTTAACGTAGGTAGGTACCTATTACGTGTAACGTGAGGACATGTCCACACCTGGCGTTACATTAACTTCAGATAACTGTGAGCGGTGTTACGAAAAATAATTGTTAGAAATGAAACGTCGGGATGACCGAGAGATTATTTTAATGAGGTAACTTCAACAAACAAAGCATTAGATGAACACGTGTTTTACTTTAATTCACAACAAATCAGCACTAAACCACAGTTACACAATAAGAAATTAGTCAGGAAATGAGCAAAATAGAAGTGAGCCACTACTAGCTGAGAAGAGTGACTTTCCTCTACTAAATTTCGAAATAGAATGCCCCCGAAACAACCGCACATCGCCTTTTATAATATTTGTTGCTAAGTGCGAATGACGTAATGGTCGTTCCACGTTGTAACATGCCCGGCCGCGTTGCATGATGACGCATAGTTCTACCCTCTTCTATTACGGCCAGCCCTGACATGAGGCCGTCCTCGGGCTCCTTCTTCGATTCTTGAACAGCAGTAAAGCTACTGTCGCAACCGCTCTCGCTCATGGACCAGCAGATGCCTGCATCAACGATTAGACACAGGTTCTCGTAACCTGTAACCAGAACACCTTTGAAATCACACAGTTCAACAGAAACCGGTTAAAAGGGGTTCAAATATTAACTTCAACTTTCAACAAGTCAATTCTACATAAGGTCTTAAAATATGACACTGGCCACTAGGCCTAACAACCACAAGTTAAGTTTACCAAGAGTCGAACTTGGCTTTACATAATGACTAAATCAGTGTCATCAAAAACTCTCACAAAAAACCATCTTTTCATAACTAAAATTGTGAAAATAAGTACGATTGTTTCGTACATAGTCAAAAAATGCAAAAAAAGTTTTCATTTTAACTTTCAAGATCGGCTCTATCGTCACTACGGAGCTTTTTTGTCTCTACAGAGCTTTCGCGGCTCTAGTTGTCTCAATAAGCTAAATAACAGTAACCCATCGATTTTCATCAGTAATTCACTAAGTAAGTATTGATAGAACTTAACCGACAATCATCGGTCAGAAAAAAAATAAACCGTCAATGCACTCTAGTTGATAGAGCTGATAGAGCAAGGTTTAAACTGCTCGTCCCATCCTGATCGAAATTGCAAAGGTAAAATACGATTGTCTGTTTCTAATTACGTCAGTCAATAACAGTAAGTGTACACACAAGCACTTTATCATTTTGTTGAATAGCAAAACATCCGGTAACACTTAGTTTCGGATACATGAGCTCTTGAATCATCGCTAACTCGTAAATAGTATCAGCGTCGCTTTAATCTACGCTTGTAACTTTATTTGTGCACAAACTAACTAAAACTGCATCATTTGTTACATAAGAACACAAAATGTACTCGTTCGTTAATTACTTTTCTTAGCAAGTTATTTGTCAACTCGTAAAAGTCAAAACTGCTATCCCGAAAACATTAGCAAATGCACCGCTACATCTCTGTAGGTTTTAACGTGATAGCGTCATGATTTTTATTTCTACCTTCGATCAAAAATAATTTATAAACGAAATCTTAGTAAACCAGTTTTGAATTAACAAATGACACCATGAATGAAAGTGGCCGTACTGTAGGTACCCACACTACTTTTATTTTTCACTATTTGTAATCTTCAAACATCAAACGTAATGAAATTGATAAAAAATAAGTTTGTCTCACCAATGAGCCCACTTATACTTAGGCTCAAGACTTCTCTCGTGTGCAGTGCGATGCACTCTCTGCACTCGCGTTCTCGTGGCAACGGCAACGACAACCCCGTGAACTCGCGACTCGAAAGTTCTCCTGCATTTTTATGACAAAAGCAGATTCCTCATCTGTGGGAGAAACAACATGTTACTTCTATGTCATTTCTAGACATTGCCAAAAATATGTTCATGTTGACAATAATTTGAAATAGGAGCAGTGGCCTCGGCATGTCAAAATAAGACTAAAAAGCGATAGGGGCAGTGACCTTAGCATGCCCTGGACATTGCCCTTAGGATATACAACAAGTAAAGTATGACAGTGAAAATAACTAAACAGACAGGGACAGAGGCCTCAGCATGTCCTGGACATTGCCCTCAGGATATCCAACATGTAGGTATGACAGAGGCCTCAGCATATCAAGGGAAGACTAAAGGGAGACGGGGACAGAGGCCTCAGCGTGTCCTGGACATTGCCCTCAGGATATCCAACATGTAGGTATGACAGAGGCCTCAGCATGTCAAGAAAAGACTAAACAGAGACGGGGACAGAGGCCTCAGCGTGTCCTGGACATTGCCCTCAGGATATCCAACTAGTAAGTATGACAGAGGCCTCAGCATGTCAAGGGAAGACTAAACGGAGACGGGGACAGAGGCCTCAGCGTGTCCTGGACATTGCCCTCAGGATGTCCAACATGTAGGTTTGAAAGAGGCCTCAGAATGTCAAAAAGGACTAAACGGCGACAGGGACAGAGGCCTCAGCATGTCCTGGACATTGCCCTCAGGATATCCAAAAAGTAAGTATGAGAGAGGCCTCAGGATGTCAAACAAAAATACTAAACAGGGACAGGGACAGAGGCCTCAGCATGTCCTGGACATTGCCCTCAGGATATCCAACATGTAAAGCATTGCCCTCAGGATACTTTACGTGTCCCTACTAGTATGAACCTACTAATGGGTCAAAGTAAACAAATCACTCACCATCAAAAAATGACTTACAAAAAGTCAACTTCATGTCCACGTGATGGGCGCTATGTAAGCAGCGTCACGGCAATTGCACAGACGTGACAGGCACCGTGGCGAGCGCCGTGCAGACACGTAACAGGCAGCGCGCACAAAAGTGCTGGGCCACAGAGGCGCCGCGGCGGCTGCTGCAGCCAGCAGCCACGCAAAAGGCGCAGCGAGGCGCCGAGGCGGGCGCCGCGGCCCGTAGCCATAGGCAACGCACGGCGAGACGCCGTGGCAGACGCTGCGGCCAGCAGCCACGCAGAAGACCCAGCGAGGCGCCGAGGCGGGCGCCGCGGCCCGCAGCAATAGGCAACACACGGCGAGAGGCCGTGCCAGACGCTGCGGCCAGCAACCACACAGCAGGCGCAGCGAGGCGCCGAGGCGGGCGCTGCGGCCCGCAGCAATAAGCAACACACGGCGAGATGCCGTGCCAGACGCTGCGGCCAGCAGCCACACAGCAGGCGCAGCGAGGCGCCGAGGCGGGCGCTGCGGCCCGCAGCAATAAGCAACACACGGCGAGATGCCGTGCCAGACGCTGCGGCCAGCAGCCACACAGCAGGCGCAGCGAGGCGCCGAGGCATCGCGGCGGCTGCTGCGGCCAGCAGCCACGCAAAAGGCGTAGCGAGGCGCCGAGGCGGGCGCCGCGGCCCGCAGCAATAGGCAACACACGGCGAGATGCCGTGCCAGACGCTGCGGCCAGCAGCCATGCAGCAGGCGCAGCGAGGCGCCGAGGCATCGCGGCGGCTGCTGCGGCCAGCAGCCACGCAAAAGGCGTAGCGAGGCGCCGAGGCGGGCGCCGCGGCCCGCAGCAATAGGCAACACACGGCGAGATGCCGTGCCAGACGCTGCGGCCAGCAGCCACACAGCAGGCGCAGCGAGGCGCCGAGGCATCGCGGCGGCTGCTGCGGCCAGCAGCCACGCAAAAGGCGTAGCGAGGCGCCGAGGCGGGCGCCGCGGCCCGCAGCAATAGGCAACACACGGCGAGATGCCGTGCCAGACGCTGCGGCCAGCAGCCATGCAGCAGGCGCAGCAAGGCGCCGAGGCGGGCGCCGCGGCCCGCAGCAATAAGCAACACACGGCGAGATGCCGTGCCAGACGCTGCGGCCAGCAGCCCACAGTAGGCGCAGCGAGGCGCCGAGGCATCGCGGCGGCTGCTGCGGCCAGCAGCCACGCAAAAGGCGTAGCGAGGCGCCGAGGCGGGCGCCGCGGCCCGCAGCAATAGGCAACACACGGCGAGATGCCGTGCCAGACGCTGCGGCCAGCAGCCATGCAGCAGGCGCAGCAAGGCGCCGAGGCGGGCGCCGCGGCCCGCAGCAATAAGCAACACACGGCGAGATGCCGTGCCAGACGCTGCGGCCAGCAGCCCACAGTAGGCGGCTCACCAAGACGCGCCAGACGGGCGCTCGTCACTCATTTTTGCCTCGCTCGCAGCTCGGGTCGGTACCCGCAAATAACCGTTCAAGTATCTGCAAACTCACAACTTTTTTTCGAAACTATTAGTAGGTGAGGCAGGCCGTAAAGGACTCCTCTTTTTCTCTAAATCTGCTGCTAACAAATAGCACTGTCACTCTGCTCAACTATTAAATTTATTTCTAAACTTTTCATCTCATTCAACACAACCTTAAATTTCCAAAATCAGGAACGGATATCGAGCACAAAAGGCTTTCAATCCCACTTCTGATGTTAGAAATGAAACGTCGGGATGACCGAGAGATTATTTTAATGAGTTAACTTCAACAAACAAAGCATTAGATGAACACGTGTTTTACTTTAATTCACAACAAATCAGCACTAAACCACAGTTACACAATAAGAAATTAGTCAGGAAATGAGCAAAATAGAAGTGAGCCACTACTAGCTGAGAAGAGTGACTTTCCTCTACTAAATTTCGAAATAGAATGCCCCCGAAACAACCGCACATCGCCTTTTATAATATTTGTTGCTAAGTGCGAATGACGTAATGGTCGTTCCACGTTGTAACATGCCCGGCCGCGTTGCATGATGACGCATAGTTCTACCCTCTTCTATTATAATAATATTTTTGCAATTAGCCATGTCTCTGATTTCGAACTACCGGCATAAACTGCTTCAGGGTTTATAAACTGTCTTTTTTGTTTTTATAACAATTGAGCTCTTGCCAATAAGCGCGAAATTAAGGATACGATTACTAGCTGGATCAATTTGAGAATCTATAATAATTAAATTAGCTCAAATCAGCTCAAATGGAATATTTCAATCACAACTGATTGCCATCAATTTGAGAATCGATTTAGCGGTCCAGAAACAAGGGGTTACAAGTTTAATAAATTCCATGCCCCAACCTGTAGGTAAGCGCGCTTTCATCTAGAATGCATCGTTACTTTCCATGAATCGTGTAACTTGTTAAAGAATTAAAAATTCCTGACTTGTTCTGACTTCTGAGCAAAGCCTAAAGGGCCATTTAAATATCGCTAGGCGATAATTTCCTGCATTTGTTTACACAGTGAAATTGTAATAAGATTTTAGCTTACGAGAATCTCGACCGTTTTGAGTGCGAGATTTATCATTCGTGGTGATTCAAATTCTGTTTATCTATACGGACACAATCAATATTTTATAGCAAGGCGATTTTCGCCAAAGATAATGGTATGAACGAGACGAGAATCGTCTCTGTCTAAATGGCCCTTAACAGTGAGTAGCTAAGCGCCGGGGCAGTCCGCAGAGGATGCGACAACAGCCATTGACACAGAAACCGGTGTTTACGCACTTAGCGTCACGGTGCCGCGCCGCGTAATGCCCACAGGCCACAGCCCGCCCGAGGACGCATTATACTACTTTACGAAATTATCGAATCACTCCATTCATTGTCATCGATGGTCACAGCGAAGGGACAAATGCACTAAATTGTTACAATTTATGCACTCGCCGCGTTCGAAAATTGCAGATTAACAGAATTCAAATGACAACTTAATACTTATAGCCCAGTCAATTTAGACTTTCAAGGCTACAATAATTCCCACCTGGCTGAAAATTGGTAGGATTGTTCAAAACACTATTATAAATGAAATGTGAAAAGTCCTCATCGATCCGACACCTGGAAAAAAAATTACTCCTGGACACGCACAGTTTATTCACACTTGGCTGAAAATTTGTAGGATTGTTCGGGACACTATTATAAAGGAAATGTACAAAGTCCTTATCGATCCGACACCTGTAAAAAAAATTACTCGGTGTCAAAGTTTTCACGAGAAGTTTTCAGCAAAACGGTAAGTCTTATCATAAAATTATTTTAGACAAAATTGTAGATCAGGTAATTATCTATAAAAAATGTTTAAATACTTTTTTTCGTAAGAGCCACCGTTTTTGAGATATAATGATTCAAAAAGATAAGTTTCGAAATATAAATGAGGGACTGGATTTCTTTTTTCCCGAAATTCTGATATTTATAATATTTTATATGTGTAAGTGTGTAACTTATAGATAACTTACACATATAAGTTACATACTTACACACATAAAATATTGAAAATATCAGAATTTCAGGTAAAAAGAAATCCAGTCCCTCATTTTTATTTCGACACTTAACTTTTTGAATCGTTATATCTCAAAACCGGTGGCTCTTAAGAAAAAAAGTAGTCAGACATTTTTTATAGATAATTATCTGATCTACAATTTGTCTGAGCTAATTTTATGATAAAACTTACCGTTTTGCTGAAAATCATGAAAAACCCGTTTTTGTGACCTTTGACCCCAAGTAATTTTTTTTCCAGGTATCGGATCGATGAGGACTTTTCACATTTCATTTATAATAGTGTTTCGAACAATCCTACTAATTTTCAGACAAGTGTGAGTCAACTGTGCGTGTCCAGGAGTAAATTTTTTTACAGGTGTCGGATCGATGAGGACTTTTCACATTTCATTTATAATAGTGTTTTAACTACCAATTTTCAGCCAGGTGGGAATTATTGTAACCTCACCCCTATTTTTTAGTCTAATTAGACTAAAAAATGTCTATTTGATCAATTTTGTTACGGTCCGTTTATCGGTTCATATTTTTTATGTAGATGTTAAAATTTCTGATTTTTAAATCTTATTTAATCTGTGTTTTTAGGGTTCCGTACCCGAAGGGTAAAAAACGGAGCCCTATTAATGTCACTCGGCTGTTTTGGTTGAAATTTTGGTATTTAGTGTAAAACGTTAACCCAAAATCAAATATTGAATTAGAAATTGAATTAAATTATTTTTCAGGGGGGCTCCCATACATGAAAAAGGAGCCGGAAAAAAAAATTTTTCTTTACCCTAGCTTGTGGGGTATCATTGTTTAGAGCTCATTTAAGTAGAGTACAAATATGTATTTTTTTAATTTTTATCTCAAAAGATAAGGGAATGGGAGGCCATCAAAGTTGTCAGTTTTAGACCATTTTTGTGACAGGGGCTATCTCAAAAACTAAACTAGTTGGGAATATGATATTTCAGTATATTATGTACTATATGCTCTATTTAAACAACAAATACTGAAAACAACGATTTATTAAATAGTTTATAAGCTGTGACAAAATAAACGAACATTTTTTTGGGTTTTTCTTTCACGGTTTGTTGCGATGTCTAGCTCGGAAATTAAATATTTCTTAGACCCAAAATATTATATTGTTCATAATTATGTACGGAACCCTGAAAGAGCGAGGCCCGACTCGCACTTGGCTGATTTTAAATATTATCAGAAATATTACCATTATTTTCATAATGTAAATTAATATTTGTGTTGCAATGCCACGTAACTCGTAGAAACAAGATACTCGAATGATGACCCCACATAACCACATCGGCAAACGCAGCGTTGGAAGACACGTCACAAGGTCGGACGGATCTCAAACGAGCCGCTAGATACCTACTAGTGGCACAAGATCGTGTTCTATGTAAATCATTGCAAGATATGTCCAGCAGTGGACGTCAACCAGTTCAGTACAAGAAATATTTTGTAAATCAAAAAATTGAAACAAAAATGCCTATAAGGTAAAAATTAATCTGTATCTATACTAATAAATAAAATTGAAGTGTCTGTCTGTAATTTCGAAATAACTACCACATATTAAGCTCATATGGTTATTTGAACGATACCATAACCGAATCACACGTTTTTAAAATTTTTGTCTGTCTGTCTGTCTGTTTGAACGGGCTAATCTTCGGAACGGCTGAACCGATTTTGACGGGACTTTCACAGACAAGTAGAGGATTAACCAAGGAGTAACATAGGCTACTTTTTTAACCGACTTTCAAAAAAGGAGTTGTGTTGAAATCGGTAAGTACCTATGTTAAAAAACGCCCTGATAGGTATTTTCGCTGCGCGCGACGGCCGACGCTCGCGCTGCACGGAACTCCCCGCGCCGCGCCGCGCGCCCCTGCGCCCGCCGTACGCGGTACCGCGGTACGCCGCCGCGCCGCGGGGGGCGGGTGGACCAGAAATCTACTTATCCCTCAGGATTTGTGAAAAACCGAAATTCACGCGGGCGAAGCCGCGTGAATTTCGGTTTAAAAAGCAAAAGCTAGTACATAATATTATCTTAAACCTCTTTTTAAAGTTTCTATATAAGATAACATCTAGATAATATGTTTAGTATATAATTTGCATGTGCAAGCGTTAACGTCATAACAAGTTATTACGTTCCCTCGAATATTGTTGAGCGAAGCAATGGCTGGATCATGCGTCATGCTCGTGAACGGGTGCCACCGTCGGAAATGGGGCTACTTTTTTCTGCCTATCTTAACATGTGTAGAATTTTGAATGGAAGCAGGCGTTACTTTGCGGAATTCCATGATATACAATGAATATAAAATTATTTTGCTATAATCCGCTAACAGTGACAAATTTGTAGGCACAACACCACACAATCTTGTAGGCACAACACCACACAATCTTGTAGGCACAACACCACACAAATTCACCACAAAACAAACTCGACGATCGTTTCGCTCCGACACCGGAGCATCTTCAGGAGATGTCGACTTCACAACGGACGATTGCAAAGTCCTTTGCAATCGTCCGTTGTGAAGTCGACATCTCCTGAAGATGCTCCGGTGTCGGAGCGAAACGATCGTCGAGTTTGTTTTGTGGTGAATTTGTGTGGTGTTGTGCCTACAAGATTGTGTGGTGTTGTGCCTACAAGATTGTGTGGTGTTGTGCCTACAAATTTGTCACTGTTAGCGGATTATAGCAAAATAATTTTATATTCATTGTATATGTGTAGAATTGTAAGCACCATTCCGAACCAGAGGTAGATTCATTTGTCGATTCGAAAGCATTTGTAAAAGTTTCTCTGAATAAAAAATATGTCTATTCTATTCCGCTTTGCTTCAGCTGTCCACAAGATAGTTAAGCTACTTGTAACAATTTTGTTTTGAAAAGAGCAACTGCTGAGTTTCTTCCGGCTCAGCAGAATCAGCATTCCGAACCGGTGGTAGATTTTTGACATGTCATAAGAGCCACACGTTGGCCTACGTAAAATAAATGATTTTGAATTTTGATTTTTTTTTTAATTTTATTAGACCCGGACGTACGTGTGCATAAAAAATTTAAGGCCCAACTTTTAGTTACCCTATTAATCGTTATAATATCTCAACTTGAAATTTGCGGCACAAATAAAACTTTATGGAATCGAAAGTTTTTATTGCCTTGTTTAAATTGCACATTGATTTTATAAAATCCATACCGTGTTTATTGACGCCCGAGTCAAGGATATTAATGTGTTGAGAAGTATTGAAAACGATTCACAAACATCGATTCACAACTTTACTGGACTCGCATTTATTGTCTTGTCTTAATTTATTATTGACAAGCGGACACCCGCGACTTCGTTCGCGTGGATATTGGTTTTCAAAAATCCCGTGGGAATCATTTTGTTTTCCTAAGCTCCTTTGAGCTCATACCTTGCTAAAAACTGTTAAAAGTTCACTGGCGGATGTTTAGGTAGATCAAAATGTAAACATCCGCCAGTAAAAGTCCCATCAAAATCGATCCAGCCTTTCTGAGATTAGCTGGTAATCTTTAAAGTATCTCCTTTCTAACAAAAAAGAATGAATGAAATCGGACCACGCGTTAATGAATTACAGCTATGTACACATTTTAACTTTCATCCCCTCTCCCAAGGGAACCGTGCTGAATTTCGGGATAAAAAGTATCCTATATGTTACTCCGTAGTATAAACTTAAATCATACCAAGTTTCATTTCAATCCATTCAGTAGTTTTTGCGTGATGCGCGCACAAACATACAGATAAACAGACAAACAGGTAAACAGACAAACAGAAAAACAAAAATGTCAAAAATAGCTTTTTTACATACGTTCTATTACTTATCCCTAACATCCCCCAGTTATTATTTTGCAAAAATCTTTAATGTACAGATACGGCAAGTCTACGATTTTATTCTATGTATGTATAGAAGATAGAAGATGAAAAATAAACGAGCTCAAATTAATAACACCAAGTTATCGGAAGTGAATGAATGAACGTCGAAGCGCCAAGAAATTTTACGACAAAAACTCGCGAGAAAAACTTTCGGTTGATACTTTGTCAACTTATGAAGCTCGGGTAAACCGTTAGGTCATTTCCCCGAAAGAAGGCGCAAAAAACAAGACAAAATAAGCAAAGAGTTTCATTCATAAAGACACATGCGCCGAACTCTCATGCCTTCAATCATCTGTGTCTTCCTGCGGTGGTCTTTGAATAAAAAATGCAATAAATCTTTTCCCTCCGGCGAAATGAAAAAGCAGCCACTTAGCGTTTCAGACATTAATAAAAACATAACCCACCTATACCTACTGACGACGATGGAGATGTTAATGATTGTTAGTTCAGATTTGATGTGCTACGCTGGTTGCGTACGAATCAATTTAAAGACGAATCACAAAATAGGAGAAATGTAGGTTGAAATCTTAGGTGAGTCCAAATAGACACAGGGGATAGTATGGGTTACAAAGTTGTTAGAAAAAACGCATCTCACGACTTTTGAGTGGATGGTGCTAGGAAAAAATGCAAGCAAGCATAAGTTTGACACACATTTAATGGGTTCAAGATATCAAACAGGTATTTATTTGGATAGTGTTAATAAAAATTTTACTATTAATTTCTAATTTCCTTTCAGGACCTTTATCTTAGTTTAGCACGTAATAAGATCAGATTTATTTTATTGATAACGAAAATCACGGTTTAAATAAAGTCATTTTGTCTTGGAAGTTTGCCATTTTTTGGCAGAAAATCAAATTTTAAAATTTATTTTCAAGTCATAAAAGTTTGAATGATAACATTACTATTCATACTCCAGCTACGATTCCAGTCAGAAAAGTTGTGTTGTAACAAGACGGAAGTCATGCAATTGATCAATATTGAGGATGATAAAAATTAAAAATATCACAATACCCACTTATTGAATTCACTTAATCAGAATTGAATACCAGTACCGCACTCGAGCATCCTTCCATAAATCCACACACACTTGTCCCTTTTCAATTGGATCAGAATAAAGTATCCGTTTATTATCCCAATATTTTGCGGTCACCCATCCCGGGAGATTCCCACCGGGCCGTGAACGAACAATTTCAATGTAACCACCTTATCGCCTTCGCTGCAAACAACAAGAAGACACACGGTGGGAAAATACAAGAACAAATTCTACAAAGGATAATGATCTCAATGCCAAAGGAGTAGAGTCTGTATCTGGAAATTCTCTTGTTGTGATTCGTATTGCAAAGTCGATAGCGGCTCCAGAGCACGTCCCGAGGAGCCCTAAATCTATAAAACTAGCAAAAAACCAATGCGCCTTCTCAGAAGCGCCCGCTCGTGATTGAATCTTTCATCTCGGTCCGTCATACAGACAGACGATAGATATACGTATAGAGAAAAAAGGTTTTCGTTTTTTTTTTGTTGGCTTATTAGTTTTTTATTGCCACGGAATGAAAGCAACGGTTGTCTAAAGAATAGACTGATAAAGCTAAATAAGATAGAAGTTCATTGGTGATATACATGCATTTAATGGCGCTATTTGATCGAAATGACCAATTAACAGGTTTCATTTTAAAGTGCAATAAAATAGGTGATAAATATTTTCGTGTAGTCATTAAAATAAAAACTTCGATATAGCTCTATCAACTACTTACATTGATTTTGACTGTTAGTAATTTTGATGTGGTAACTTATTGATAAATGCAAATAAATCTATGGCCATATTACCGTTTACTTCATTAACGTTTCATTAGTGTAAAAGATTTTAGAGGTTGTAAAATTTTGTATGTTTGTTGTTCTAACATGTTGCAAAATTAATACTTTAGCATCAATATAATTAATGTTTCCTTGTATAATTATGTTCACAAAATACCGTTTGTTTCTATCATCTCCGGTATACAATGTATACACGACGATATATTTTGACGAAATATGCTAATATTATTTTCAGCCGTTTGAACTTTGATATTTTGTTTTATGTCTTGAATCTCTTTAGCGCAACTATGTCTACGCCATAAAAGAAAGATTTCTGCTACATCCTCCTGATTGAATCAGGCATCTGTGTCTGACTTTATCACTGTATGAGATACATCTTTCTGGATCTTAGGCAAATCTCAAGGCAAATTACGGATTTGATCTAGGTTGTAAAAAATTCTTTCTTCTTTCTGTACGAAAATATTTGATGCGATATTGTCTTAACAAATGTTATTTATCTACAGCATGTAATGCATAAATCTTTTTTGTTTCTACATTATCACATGGTAGGTATTAATATAATCTACAGAAATACCAAATCCCTGACTAGTTTAGTTTTTCAGGTAGACCTCGTTACAAAAATGGTCTAAACTTGGCCACTTTGATGGACTTTTAATTTTATTTTTATTATTTGTTGTTATAGCAGCAATAGAAATACATATTCTGTAAAAAATTCAACTGTACCTATTACATTTCATGACAGACAGACAGCCGGACGGATAGCGGAGGATAGACTTTGGGTACGGAACCCTAAAAAGATACAATAAGATGAATAAGAAACATAAAACTCAATCTAAATAATTCAATATCCACGAAAAGTATGACACAAGGTACTAAATAATTGGTCCTAAGGCAACCCTCTCGAAAGATTTAAAAAAAATCAGAAGTGTAACACTAACCAGTATAAAAAGAAAGATATCCGGTATCCAAAGCTGGTGACGATCCCACGCCACCTCGCAACAGCAACAAAAGATACTACAATTTGTGAGTTTTTCATTATCATAGACATAATCAAAAATGAAACACATGTTCAAACCTTTTTTACGAATAAAGCCAAATCGGAAACGGATTTGTCGGATAGGATTGCTTCCTCCTTTATAATTTTAATAATATTATGTTTTGAAAGAATGGATTACATACCATTTTTTTAATATGAATTGCAGGCAAACGAGCGGGTCACCTGATGTTTTACTACCATCTACTACATGGGCGGTAGTGATTACTACCGCCCATGAACATTTGCAGCACCACTACTAATGCGTGGCTCAGCCTTTGAGGAATCTGTTGATCCGCCCCTTCATTAACCTCATATGAAAGTTATATGGAAACACCACCGAAGGGAGTTGGTTCCACAATGTTTGAGTCCGTGGAAGAAATGATATTCAATTTTCCAACCATCCATTATTTTTACTTTTATTGAACCCTAACTACTGAACTAGAACTGAACTAGAAATAATGCAATTTTAGTGACTCATAAGATTGCTTTCTACGCAAAATACTTTGTGGCAGGGCTTTGCCGATAAGGATGAAGCTCAACGCCACAAAATTACCGACGAATGCACAATTTTTTAAACTGACCCAATAAAGTAGATAGAGCAATTAATAAATCTCAGAATTTAATCTGAAATCTTTTTCTTGTAAGGCATTAGGCAACAAAGTCAACAAACAGAAACATTACGAAAGAGTTTATGGGTTTAACTTTTGAGACAGAATAATATGTGGTGCACCATAAAATTTTACCTGGCGTTGCATAAAAATCTTTAACGCTTTCGATAATTTCGAAAGCAACGTTCCACAGGAACATAAATAAACTCCGGGACGCATTATTTATCTATCGGCGTTTGCCAAACATTCACACAGATCAAATTCGACAGTGACCAAGAGATAGGGCCTCGACAAAAGACTTCCGTCCCGAAAAAACACCACTCTGACGCGATTATCGATTTACGGAATTCAAATGGCTTAGAAAATGTCCGGACATAATGATGGAGTAGCAGCACGATATCCAAAATGATAGGGTTGGTGTAATGTTATTATAAGGCAACCACCAGATGATAGAACTTATTTTAGTGGCCTTTTTGTTTATTTGTGGGTGTAGAGAAAGGAACACAATCACTCAAAAAATGGTAAGCTGTCAAATCTATGATAGAGGAATCTGAGAGCTCACCCTATTACTATCCCACGAAAACTCCTACTTAATTATTGGAAGGGATCACGGCTCTCAGCGATGAGGAAAACGGCGCATAGAGGGGTGTCCTTAAACATTTTAGCAGACTTTCCAATTCCGCAAGCCCAAGAATGAATCCGCTGAATTGGATGCTACGCCATATTGTGTTCCTACTTCACATTTAGGATTTCCGAACGGTACTAAATTCCCATTTTGCTATTCCAAATACAAAGCAGTCGCTTTGTGTACATATTGATTACATTTCTCGGGGTTTTTGCCAAGCAGCGTCTACACTTTTCTGCGCAATGATTTTCGAAGATAAAAAAACCGACACAAAAACTCACGATTCGATGATATAACAATGAACACAGCGTCATTGTTAAAATATATCAACAATCTAGATCGTTTCATTGGAAACCGATATTACAGTAACGTTATATTTCGATGGCTCAAATCTCCGATGTTTGTACATGGTATTAAAAAATTAATAGTTCCTGGAACAGGTACGAAATACGGATGTTTCTTATCAGAGATTCGGAATTCGTAGCCGTCACAATTGTTACAAGTAACACTCGAGTCTGCGAGTGAGTTTGATGTATGTCGACGGACACCGAATAAAAATTCCCAACTCAGTTATTTAAGTATCAGACCGTAAAGAAAGCCGATATGTTACAAGCCAAGTTCGCAGGGTGTGCAAAGTCTACACTATACCCGAGAAAAATGCTTACAGGGTCTATTGGTAAATATCAGGAATTATTGCCGATATTATTTTTTACTTAAAAAAAAAAATAAGCACCTTACTTGGCCTTGTTGCTTTTTTCTATTATTAAAACATTATGATTCGGCCCGTTGCGTTGGTTGTGTTTTTAAGATCCGGTATATGCAAGCAAAAATATGAAGGCTGCTAGCATCTGCTAGTATACGTCATACATAGTTCAACGAGTTCCGAAACTAAAGAGGCAATGGGCGTAGTACGTATCGTATATAGCGCGAGCGTATTGGAGGAGCACGTAGTTCGACGAACCGATAGATGTTGGGGTTTCAAGGTACTTCAATGGCAGCCATGCACCGGACTGAGCAGTGTTGGCAGCCCCTCCACTAGGTATAACCCCCGGCACGTAAGTCGAGCGGTGACCTTCAAATGCGCGCAGCATCGTACGAGTGAGCGGGACACAATACGATTAGAGAGCCAATCAGCGCTTACGAGGGATCCGCGAGAGCTAACCAGTGCTTACGAACGATGCCCACGCCCTCCCCGCGACCCCCTCACCACCCCAGATACCTCATTTTCGACTTCTGCGCATTGAAGGTCAACGCTAGACTTATTTGCCGTGACTTGTAATAGACAGACGACATCAAACAAGAAACATACAAACGGCGCAAGACCGAGTCATGTGAAAGACCGTAAAAGAAATCTATGTCCTGCTGTAAACGTCTATCGGTTGACGTAGAAGATAAGATATTCTGACACATCTGTCGAACCTCTGTGCAAACTTGACTTCCCGGGCAGAGTTGATTTTGTATGCCCCGCGGACTTTGTCCGTAACAGGCGTATCTAAAATGTATGGAACAGGTTCTGATAAGAGAAGTTGCGCTCGCGCGGCTCTCTTAATACTTTCACACGGACATGTGTACTATACATCTTGTTCAACGGATGTCGTCGCAATTACGAGCGACCTGCGATTATTATTGCTGTATTGTGCGACCGAATAACACAGCGTCTCGGCTTCCCATCCGGTGCCGACGGTCGAGCGAATTTCGACTCTAACTATACGGATAGAGTGCTCAAATCGATGTCAGATTTGTACAGTCTCTTGAACAAAAGGCAGTATGGAAAGATAGCGCGACTATTTGAGACCAAGCGGCATCCGTACTGTAGTCTGTACCCCTGGTATGAGTTTGCAGTTGGTTTGGGTTTGCACCGTTTGCACGTCATATCGATAACTTTGGACGGTTGAGGTGATTACATGTAAGTCAAATAGAAACAGATACAGTCGTTGCTGTATGGTCATTAATTAATCTACACTTTGGCATAGTGACCAGGGGGGTTATTCTGTAACTTAGTTAGCAACTGAAAATAGTTGCCAACGAATTAGTTCGATATACATTGCTGCTTTACTGTGTGAAATTATGAAAACACTTTATATATCCCACAGTAAAGCAGCAATGTATATCAAACTAATCAGTTGGCAACTATTCTCAGTTGCTAACTAAGTTACAGAATAACCCAGCTGGTTCGGCTATGGATTATGAAGTCTCTGTTTCTGTTTAGTCTGGCTTGTCTGAAAGTTATCTGAAGATGGAAGTTGGCGGTGTTATACCCCCGTGCCTCAGAGAGCACATTACTAATAGCGATATTGTCTTAACAAATGCAATAGTCCTTCGCCTGATCTCTCTCCGGCCGTGTCACATGACGATGAGAGTGAAGGAATAGAGAGTGCATATGAGTGTATGCACGCACTTGTGCACTGTGATATCTCCTGCGTAGAGAATAGATATCGAATTTCGTACTCGAAATCAATGAAGACTCGAACTATAGCTGATCAGGAGAAAAGGATGAGTACAAAATACAAATACGCATCGTATAGGTAATAGCTTACTAAATAAGGGACGCTGCAGGTGAAGTCGGGCAGTGTCTAAACGACAATAGTGTCTCAAAACTGCGATCACCTGCGGCGTTGGAAGTTGGGTAGTGTGAAGGCCGTGATTTATGAACGGGCGCACACGGCGGGTGCGGAGAAAATCGCGCCTTTCTATACAATCACAAAAGCGTTCGGACTAGTTTCGCAAGCCGCGAGTGAGACTGTGTTTTCGCCTGAATAATTTATTGACGTTAAAATTGCACAGAGCTTTATGAATTATCGGCGGCTCTGAATGGGGAGCAGTGTCTGTGGATTTGTGAATGCACTTTCGGCGATTAATAGAAAGGAAGAAAAGGATTTTGCGAATTGCGTATTCTGAAAACGGTGCCTTGTTGGTCTAGTCACTAGTGGTTAGCATATTCGACTGCAGATCACGAGGTCCCGGGTTCGATTCCCGTGTCAGGCAAATAATTGTTAGGTATTGGGTTTTTCTGTCAAGAAATTCTCAGTGCCAGCCTGGAGTTGGTAGTTGGCGGTATTTTCACCCCGTGCCTTGGAGCACGTCAAGCAGTCGGTTCCGGTTAATATCACTATCATGTGAAAATAGTTTTTAAAGCCCGCCAACCCGCATTGGAGCAGCGTGGCGGGCCTAAGCTCTAAATCCCTCTCTCCTATGAGAGGAGGCCTGTGCCCAGCAGTGGGACGTTAAAAATGCTGTAGTGGAGGTGGTGAAAAACGGTGATATCCTAGTGGTTAACACTTTGGCCTCTCTTTCGAGGGGATTGAGTTCGATCCCCGGCACGCCCCTTGACTTCGAAGTTATATCACAAAGAGTTTTCATTAGTATTCATATAAATAAAATAAACCGGTCAAGTGCGAGTTAGACTCGCGCACCGAGGGTTCCGTACTCCAGAAGTATAAGTACAATCTTTTTGTCATCAGTTTGTCTTAAAAGGTAAGGTGCTAATTAAGCTAGGCCTCTAAACTGTATGAGCACTCATACATCTCAGAGGTCTATCTTAATTGGCTCAACTATCTATGTATGGGGACACCCTTTAATTTCCAACTTTTTTAGTTTTTGGAATTTTTCCTTTATTTGTGCTGTAAGACCTGGCTTTTTGCCAAATTTCGTAATTCTAGGTCAACTGGAACTACCATTTAGGTTTTCGACCCAAAAACTATTGGGTACTTCCGGTTGACCTAGATTTGTCAATTTTGGTCAAAAGCAAGGTCTTACAGATCAAGTAAAGGCAAAATTCCGAAAAATAAAAAAAAATAAAATTACGGTAAATTTTGGTACTTACAAGTTTTCGTGAAAATCTAAATTTGACCATATCTTTTTATTGTGCGGACTCAGGACCTTAATTTTTATACACCTAATAGAGACCATAGACTTTGGTATCTGGTATAAATTTCAACTTGCTAGGTCCACCCGTTCCTGAGAAAATCGGTGGTGACACACGGACAGACGGACAGACAGACAGACGGACAGAAAGTGATCTTATAAGGGTTCCTTTTTTACCTTTTGAGGTACGGAACCCTAATGAAGTTTTTAAAACTCCCTTACTAATGAGCTTACTAATTACTACTCATTGACTTACATAATAAATCTACTTAAATTATGTCTTTTATGTACGGTATATACAAACTATCTCCTAAATGCAGGAAACGCGGCATCTCACTGTAATTGACTTAAACAAATGGCCCTCGATAAGTAACTCTTAACTTTTCGTTAGCTTATCATACTCACAATAAAAAAGTTACTTACGATTACTATTTGTTTACTAAATTCTTAATTAAATGTTAACTACACACAATAATTAAAAGAATTTCGTTATTTATGAATATAATTCCCTTGATTAAATAATAAGCCCATTAAGATACTTTCCTAATTGTTATATTAAAACTAATGTTTTTTCCCGACGACATTTTTTTACGGCAAATAACCCTATTCATCTTTTAAATTCTTAACAGTCTATGGGTCCGTGCTTGTTTGTTGGTATGTTTAGCTTTTCTCTCGTTTCTCGTAACTACATTTTTTTTTGATAATTGCTATGTCGAGAACTCGAGAGCTTTGAAATTTTGGTATTCATCGATTTTATGTCTTCATGTCACACTGTACCTAAGTATTTCACTTTAAGAAAGTGGCGAAAAGTCTTATCTCTCTCAGGACATGTCGTATTGTAGTTGTGCACTATAATAACTCCTCCGGCCTTCGCCTCCGTAAAGATTGGTTAGGAGGACATTATTGTAAGCTACCAGATTGGAAATTATGTCGTCGATAGTAGTGGTCAATAAATAGGTACAAAATACAAATTGCTCCTTCAAAACAAACGTGTTGTACAAATAAAGATGTATTTTGGTTCTGAATGTAGAAGATAGATCGCACAAAGGATATTCGCGTTTGAATCCAAGCAGATCCGTGCGAGGTACCAGGAGAGCATGAGTCACGCGGCGGTGACCTGGTTCGCACGAATTAGTATTGAATTACACACAAAAAGGCACTGATCCTTTCAATCAAAGATAACATTCAATTTCAATCTCACCGGTGACTACAGACTTAGGGACGTTCTGTGTATGCCAATTGACAATTTGGAGTTTGGTAACTAAGCGATTACCCGCCACCGCTTTTGACCGCAATAATACTCGTAGAGCTGATTCACGTTCCAACAGCATTCCGGTCTAGCCGATCCAACGCTAAATTACAATTGGTACCAATCAGCGAACAGTTTTAAATATATACCTACTTACCGTTACCATACCATCTAAAATAGTATTTTCTTGAGTAAAATGGTTTTTGGCATAAATCTGTCAGATGGTATGAGAAGGGCCGAAGTAATTTGACAGATTTTGCGAAACAGAACAAGAAACAGAACAAGAACAGAATAAGAACACTTAAGACGAGTCTGTGAATACGACCTTCCTGGATGCTTGCAGTCATAATAGGTATATATGTAGGTACTTCAACCAATCAGATTATACTATGTAGAGAAATGGTACAAGAAAATTATCACGTTGTCTATAATAATAATTAGATTGGTCTGTAATAGTTGTTGGTTGCAGTCCTACACTTACCAAAGTCTCTAAAGGGTGTTCAAATTTATATTATCCTATATAAAAAAAGCTGTGATAGCCTAGTGGTTAGGACGACCGACTTCTAATCGGAGGTCGTGGGTTCGATCCCGGGGCACGCACCTCTAACTTTTCGGAGTTATGTGCGTTTTAAGTATTTAAATATCACTTGCTTTAACGGTGAAGGAAAACATCGTGAGGAAACCTGCATGCCTGAGAGTTCTCCATAACGTTCTCAAAGGTGTGTGAAGTCTGCCAATCTGCTTGGCCAGCATGGTAGACTATGGCCAAAACCCTTCTCACTCTGAGAGGAGACCCGTGCTCTGTAGTGAGCCGGTAATGGGTTGATCATGATGATGATGATGTTCATAAAACATAAACAAAAGTGGTATTTTTAGTGCAATGCTGGTATCACCGATTTTGATCTGGCAACACCACGACCTCCATTTTCTCTCTCTTCCGCCACGCCAACCAAGCAACTAGCACCTGTCTTTATTTTAAGGACTTTTAACCAATAAAATACAGTATTTCAAATTTTATTGTGTTTATTTTGAACACAATTTTGGTGCCGAAACACGATGACGACGCCGGGTGCCGGAACTGCGTCGCAGGTAAAACGACTGACCGCGTGCGTCGGTCTGTTCAAGGCTCAACTTACACGTTGCGTCAAATATGTCAACGAGCAAGAAAACCAGGTGCTGTTGGACGTGGATGGCATGCGAACCCGCATGGAAGAGCTACAAAAGAGCTTCGAGGCGTACAAGGGGCACGCCCTGGAGCTCACGCTGGTGTCGGACGGCGTGATCAGTGATGACGATCCAGTTGAAGACCGATACTACGAGGTAATGGCAGCGCTGAGGAGCGTCTTATACAAGTACGTTATTTGTTCGTCTAGAACAGTTCACCTTGCGAATACCATCGAAAATACCAGTGCAGTGTGCGAATTCTGTCGAGACTCCAGCCGTAAAATATTTGCTTGTCCAAAGTTTAAGACACTAGAGGCACAAGAAAGACTTAATTTTATTAAAACAAATAAATTATGTATAGCCTGTGTAAATTCTCACAATAATTGTAAATGTCAATATCAGTTTAAATGCTCAAATTGCAGGAGCAAAAACCATTCAAGATTATTGCAATGCGAAGAAAGTGTCTGTAATTTGGCAAATACAAGCCGAGCCCCTAGAAATATAGCACCCACCACAAAAGCTCAATATAAAGAAGCAGATGGGTCACACATTACTGCCCGTGGTCTGTTAGACTCGGGGAGTCAAACTTCATTATGTACATCAAAATTGGTTGAACAATTGAATGGTTTACCATTCAATCATAATGTTGACCGCATAATTAGCTCTTGGCCAAAAGAAAAAGCCTATGCCAAGGCTATCAATTTATCATTTTACTCAATGCACGACGATCACAGCTGCAATTCATCATTTTCTGTAGTAGACAATAACACTACCTACCCACTACAGAACAAGACCCAGCTTCGTGTCATTGCAATCCCGAGAACAATCGAATTAGCCGACGACTCCTCTAATGTTCTTAGCAATATAGATTTTCTGGTCAGAAATATGCTGCCAGACAAAATACAACTAACTAGGGACATTACATTAATATCATCTAGATTCGGATACATTGTTTCGGGCAATATAAAAAAAGACATCGACTGTATGTCAACACAAAGAGTTTCGAATAAGTATAGGGTAGTATTGCATGCTGTAAATGACAGTTACATAAATTCCCTCCTACAAAAATTTCGGGACAAAAAACACATTCCTGAAATTCAAAAAGAGGGCATAGCAAACCAACAAGTGTGTGAAACGTTTGGTGAAACGGAATTTCAGAGATCTGTCAAATTGACAGACAACAGGTTTCAGGTTAGCTTGTCATTAAAATTACCTATTCAAGAAGTTCATATAGGTAATTCATTTAACACAGCATTGCAGCAATTAAATTCTTTGTGCATAAAGTTCAATAAAAATCCTGAATTAAAGGTCAAATACATGAAAGTTTTACAGAAGTACATGGACATATGCCATGCGATAAAAATATACTTCTTCAAAATTAATAAACAATTAGAGTATTGTTACTCATTGGCGCATCACGCAGTAAATAAAGAGGAAAATGTTAGCACTAAAATCCGTGTCGTTTTTGATGGGAGCTTTAAGAGTCCAGATCAACATGTAAGTCCAAATTCCATTTTACATACAAGTCCAGTAGTACAGAAAAATATCTTTGATATTCTCATCCTGTTTCACACATACAAGTATGCAGCAATGACCGACATTAAGGCTATGTTTAGACAGATACTCATAGAACCTTCACAGTGGCATTTACAGCTTATTTTGTGGAAGGAACACTTAGATCAACCGTTAACATGTTTGCAGCTTTTATCAGGCACCTACGGTCTCACATGCTCAGGTTTTTCAGCCACAAAATGGGTATTTGAGGTAACCTATAGGTATCATGATCAGTATATTTTAGCAGCCTCCGCGATTCGCAATGACATGTATGTTGATGATTGTTTCTTTGGTGGGTCATATATCGAAGAAGTCATATGGGTACGGGATGAGTTGATAGCCTTGGCAGGGTTAGGAAGCTTTGTATCTCATAAAAGATGTGCTAATCACCCAAATATAATATAGTGGGTTTATCCCAAGAAAGATACCATTCACAAAACAACAAATTTTGATAATTCTGTACATACGGTAAAAACTCTTAGACTATTGTTCAGTATATAGGGGCAGTTCCCTAAACAATGGACTAAGAGTACTGTACTGAACTTCCTCTGTACCTTTTGCAATTTTGTAACTGATTTAATTAATCTGGATCCAATTGATGTCAAACATTTAATGTTAACAGAAACCTGCAATAGTGGTTTGTTAGGTTATTGTGATGCTTCAAACACAGGCTATGGAGCTTGTATCTATACTTTTGTACACGGCAGTAATGTGCATGTCACCTTATTATGTAGTAAATCTAGAATTTCACCTTTAAAGGCTAAGCCTACAATGCCCAAATTAGAGCTAAGTGGCCTGTGTTCTGTTAGCGAAACTATATAATAGAGTGTGTGTCATACTGAACAATCTGTCAATTCAAAATCGCACATTATTTAGCGATTCACAAATAGCACTCTGCTGGCTGTTGAATCCACCCACACAAGACAATTATGTAAAGAACCGAGTAGAGCTGATAAAAGAGCAGACAAAAGGATGTGTTTGGTCTCATGTGGCTGGATCCAGTAACCCAGCAGACTGCTTGTCACGAGGCTTGATGCCTACAGAGTTAAGCAAAAAGCTCCTGTGGTGGCAAGGACCCCCGGAGCACAAAAATGAAAAGATTTCAATAAAACCCTTCTGTTCTCAGGAGGCTAATTATATCAATTAATGATGAGCCTATAGAGAAATGCTCATCTTTGTTGAAACTTCAGCGCATAGTCTGTTATGTACTGAGGTTTATAAGACACTCTAAAATCAGAAAAAATGAATGTTGCAGTTCTAAACAATTAACTGTGCAAAAATATAAACTATCTATGACAGCTATAATAAGGCAAGTTCAAAATAGGTATTTTGCTGATGAAATAGGTTGTTTATTAAAAACAGTGCTATTAATAGTAACTTAAAAAAAGATGTCTCCTTTTATGGACAGTGATGGCGTCTTCAGAGTAGGGGGAAGGCTTGATAATGCAAGCATAATGATAAGTATCCCTTATAACCAAAAATACACCATTATTCTGCCAAAGATAGGGAACTTCACTAATATTGTGATTAGACAAGTGCACTATGCATTGTTACATGATTGTTTAAAGTTAGCATTGTTAAGGCTCAGTCAAATATATTATTACATTATAAATATGTATATAACATTAGTTAAAAGTACCTATAATTTATATAACCAAAGTTCAAAGGTCATAGCAGCTAATGACCTCTCCCCCAGCTGATAGGGTTGTGCAAGACAGACCCTAGTATGTGACCCTACCCTAGGGTTGTGCAAAACAGTCTAGTATGCAATGTTCAATTACCACTAAAGGTTATGTTTGTATTTTTGTATGCCTTTTAGCTAAATGTGTTAATTTAGACCTAGTATCATATGTGTCAACGGATAACTTTAACTTTAGTTATAAGTACTATGTCTAAGGCGAATTAAACTAAATTTCACTACTGCCTATATTTATGATTATGATATCATAAATACAATGTTATGCATGTATAATAACTTAAAATTATAACATAGAATATATCTACTGTATGTATAAATTAAAATTAATGTTCCTTTTGTTTTACTTTGTAAAGACTGTTTCCTTGTAATCTAGATTTAATGTGTAATCTAGTGGTAATGTAGTGTGGTTTGATTGTTTACCTTTCTTATCAAATGTATTATGTACATATCATAGTTTACATGTACATACAGTACAAACACTGTTTTTCAAAATTTATTTTTGCTGCTTGGTTGGTCAAAATTGTAAACTTGCTAGGGGTACCTATTAGTATTAAATAAGTAAAATTGTATCTTTGTAATTATCTAAGTCTGGGGGCCTTATTCGAGGGGCCAACTATGTTCATAAAACATAAACAAAAGTGGTATTTTTAGTGCAATGCTGGTATCACCGATTTTGATCTGGCAACACCACGACCTCCATTTTCTCTCTCTTCCGCCACGCCAACCAAGCAAGTAGCACCTGTCTTTATTTTAAGGACTTTTAACCAATAAAATACAGTATTTCAAATTTTATTGTGTTTATTTTGAACAGATGATGATGATATAAACAATGTCTTTTGTCATTTGAAACAACTCAAAAATCACTTAAAATATTTGTAGCACCAAAACTAATACGATACCTACTAGTCGTTTTCGTTTGAAATGTCATGTATTCAATTTATGCACCACATACTTACACATACGTACCAGACCTTTGAGAGTTGGACAGCGTGTCTCAAGTGCGAGAAAGTATTCTAACAAGTTTAACAAGTTCTGGTGCTATCGAGCGGTTTTCGATCGTGCTTTGTGGCTGCCCCAATGGTTAGCTGAGTTAAACTGACAACTCAATGTGATTGCGGTGTTTATTTGCTAATGATTTGTTCATTGCAACCACCGCAAATTAAATAAATAAAAAACAATATCAAAGAGCATGTGTCAGGAGTCAATAGAAAAATAATTTAGAATTGTTTCCAATCGGAATCAGGTGCATACAGGCTGATTCGGATTGGAAGCACATGAATTCACAACCAGACGATCATGATTCACTCGGAGATTTCCTTGGTTTCGTTCAGATACGAATAAGTCAGAAAGTACCTGAATATTCACCTCAGAGATTTGTTTGGTTTCGTTGCAAGATATGATAAGTACCTAAGTCAGAAAGGGACTAGGATATCAGAATATGAACTAGAGTTAGAATTGATTCCGTTAAGAAGGTACCAGGCTAGGCATGACTCATTCGGAAACTTGTATAGTGCAAACAAAAAATATTTCGATTGTAGTCAGAATGAGACATGAATAGTTGAAAATTGAAACAGTCACCTGTACGATATACTAAGCAGGTACCTAGATATTCAACACACGGCTGGCATGAATATTATGGACACCTTTGGTAAAATATTATTTATATATACAGTTAAGTGCAATTCAAGACAAGACCAGATCGATATCACACTCTATAGAAAATGCATTAAGCTTTAAAAAGTGGCAACAGTGTAACACAATAAAGTTTTTATTTATTTATTTATTTATTTATTTTATTTATTCGCTTAACCGGGCGTAGTCATCATCACTTGTTATACTCGTATAAATAGAGTTAGTGAATTCGCACAACAAATTCTTTGTATGTACAAAGTTCCCAACCTACCCCACTGTGCCACATGCAGCCGGCGTCCGGTCGGGCCGGTCGGCAGATGCGGCCTTGTGCCACCGTTTACATATCATACAGTTCTGGAAAGCGTCATGGAAGTCTTTAAACTTTTCATCATGCTAGAGACACTTAAACGCTCACGAGATGGTTATCAGAAAACATCTCGTGTTTCTCAGGCCGTTTGTGACAAGAAAAAGTAAAGCCGCCTCATTTGTCCACCCTTCTTTTCAAAGAGGAGGTTGTACATAATGTTCCGCTTTACCATTGTATCGGAACATTAGGTCGCAAAATGTATGGGGATTATGATCGAAACAAGCGTGAATTATTGCTATTTATTATTTACAATGTGTGTGTGTGTGTGTGTGTGTGTGTTTATTTTTTTGCCGCATGCTGGAGTCTGGAAGAATGAAAGGCCCCGTTATACCTTTACGCACTTCAAGTTCGCGAAACTGCATGCTGCGAACGCCACCGGCCCGTCTGCGTCTGCGTCGCGTCGCCCACACTCCTTGGCCTGTCGCGCACCTACACTACGTTTGTTTGAATTACAACTGCGTGATTGCTAAGCTGTGCTTTTTGCCATGGGAGTTGGTACCGACTGCGCGTTTATCCGTTCATATATCTTTTAGTTGACAATCGTTTGTTTTAATCAACATACTGTATCCACATTATGTGAACTGACCTTGCTGAATAATTATTTATTTTATCTAATAAGTTTATTTGAGTTTATATGAACATTTCAATTTTAACACTAAGGGCCTGTTTTACACCACCTTCTGATAAGTGTCAGATAGCTATCTACAACTTTTGTCTTTGTCACTTGACTTAAAGAAAGAAAGTGACAAAACTTACGTTTAGGCTATCCGAATCTAATCAGAAGGTGGTGAAACATGCCGTAAGAGTTCTAATCTTTCGTAGATAGATTTTAGTGTTTATTTGCATTAAATATTTTGATTTAATTCACTTAATCCATTGAAATGTTACAATTTAAGGACCGAATATTGCATTTATTAGAGGACGCAATTTTATTTTTGGGACATGTGTGGGGGGTCAATAGAAGCTTAACCTCAAGTTTGTGGGGTCGCCACCCTTGTCCCCCGGCGGCCATCTTGGAAAACACTTTTTTCACGATATCTCGGAAATTATGCGTCTTACAAAAAATTCGTAAAGACATACTTTGTAGCAAATTGTTTTGCCTACAAATATGTTTATATAACTTTTTGCCCTAAATTAAAAATTAAAGAAGTTATAAGCAAAAAAGTGAGAAAATTTTTAAAAAATCTTTTTTGCTCCAAAACTTTTTTTATACATTTTACAAAAAAAACTTCAGACCAATCTTGTACTGTTTTGTAGGCCTACTCCACGGACCTCTTGCTTATAAGGTAATCTTCAACATCATAATATTTTCAATCACTTATTAGCTAGCTACTCTAATCTACTTTTCTTCGATGGCTGTGGTTGTGGCTGAAAATTTTCGTTTTGACCGGATTCTCATGAGCATTGACGAACCCGGTCAACTTTGGAGCGCTGTAACAGCGTTTTAAATGAATGAAATAAAAAAAATCGATTGGTCTGAGGTATTTTTTTTGTAAAATGTATAAAAAAAGTTATAGAGCAAAAAAGATTTTATAAAAAATTTCTCACTTTTTTGCTTATAACTTCTTTAATTTTTAATTTAGGGCAAAAAGTTATATAAACATATTTGTAGGCAAAAAAATTTGCTACAAATTATGTCTTTACGAATTTTTTGTAAGACGCATAGTTTCCGAGATATCGTGAAAAAAGTGTTTTCCAAGATGGCGGCCGGGGGACAAGGGTGGCAACCCCACAAACTTGAGGTTAAGCTTCTATTGACCCCCCACACATGTCCCAAAAATAAAATTGCGTCCTCTAATAAATGCAAAGCTCATGTAACATTTCAATGGACTAACTCTCATGCTGTGCGGGAGGTTCTGAAAACCCATTGCAGTGTTATACCGAGAAGACCTCTACCATTGTATGATTGATGGAAAGGAGGGTGACGACCTTCAACAATAGGAATTCGAGGCGGAGAGATAAAGTATTATTTTGTTTTCAAGTCGTAACTGTCCGAAAAGTTCACTACACCAATAGTAATAAAGTGAGCAGTTGTTTCGAATCATTTATTAATAGCTGGGAATGAAATGGGTTTTTTATATCAATCGCCGCGATGGTGACCGGACGTGAGTCACGGTTGTATGGGCCTCGTAAACTTGGCCATATTCGGGAAGTGACGTCATGGTTTTCAGGAAAAGCTCGCTTGGAGCTTCGAGTAACTTTAAAACTAATTAACACAACTTATAGATATTTTAAACATCTGCTGTGGGAAACTAGGAACCGTCGCTATTTTTATTTAATCCGTCTATTTTGGTCTATGTATCAGCAAAGAATATTAACTGTGTAAAGAAGCGATATCGCCGATTTCGCTTAAAATGTACTATTATATTATGTATTTTGTTGTATTTGTCTCGCTCGATTTACGTGTAGCGTTGTCATTGTCCGTAGAAGATTCTTGAACGAAGTCTCGGGGGTGGGACTAAGTAATTATTTAAATGTTTTTCATAATATAGGCACCACACGCACTCTATTTTTTCTCTTTAATCTGTGTAATTTGTTTTTTTTTTTTCTTAAACCAGAGTAATAAAAATCATAAGTAATCCATATATTTTTTTAATCGACGAAAATGAGTTTCTGTATTCGACCCGTATATACGTATGGTCGCGATTATCTCCGCAACTAATGAACCGATTTTGATTATTTTTTCGTAATCTACATAATTTCAGGAAGGTTTTAGTGTATAATATATCTAGTTATCATTCTTATGTACGAAGTTATAAGCATAAATGTACATACATATATGTCACTGATAATATATTCTCTGAGATTGTCAGACCTGTTGCTGAAGTTGAACTTTTTAGTTCGAATCAATTGAAATCGGTTCTTTTTTCTTTGAAAAAAAAATTATCTATACTAGGTGCCTATCCGTCTTCACAATCGGCAAAGCTGTGCCACCAATCATTTTAGAATCGAAGACGACAACACGGTACGGACTCCTAGAAGGAACTCTTCCTCCCGGAAGAAAGGGGCCTTCCAATACGCGTTCAGATTGGCTGGTGAAGGGTATTATGGGCAGAAATTCCCAATCTCACCCCCAGGGATTAGGGATCTCTACAAGATTTCCCCGTAAACAAAAGGAACCAGTAAAAGGTCAACTCTTTTAAAAAACAAGAAATAATTTCAAGCGGACCTACCAATAAAACCAGGAAATATCTATGGTAGGTAAGTGTTGCCATTAGAACAAAAAAAAATCACCTGCCGTCGCGTTACATTTTTGCCGACCTTCATTTTTTAGGACAATAAGGGGATCAATCATAGATAAGAGCCCTTCCTACTATAATAATAATCTTGACACAACTTGATGTAAGGTCGACCAATTTGTCCTTAATTTACGAAAGAGTGATATTTTTTAAAAACTATTTCTAAAATTTGTATGAAATAAGATTTGCCTGATAGAAAATCAGAAGGAAAACTGACAACTTATTAAGTACTTCTGCATTTGAGGCGAAGTGATTCCATGAGCTCTCAAATATTCTTCGTAGGGCCCACATTTCAAACGCATATGCATGTAACTGTCGACTACTTTCTTTCTTTCTTAACAAACAAAAGAGACTACAAGCTCTTTGATGAATTTTTAAATTGGTTGGGATAGCGTGACGAAGAATAGTTAATAGAATGCCGATTAGCTGTGGTTAGAGTAGAGTAGGGGTAGAGGGTAAAATTTAAAATAAAAATATCAATATGTTTAAGAGATTGTTTTTGATAAATAAAAAAAGGATGAATCAATAATGGTGCTCTAGAATTGAACTTTGGTGTTTTTATCAATGAGTCGATGAGAGTACGTATTCACCGTACCTACGTACCTATTCGATATTTTTAACCGACGTAAAAAAAGAGAAGATTCTCAAGTTGACGCATACTGTATTAAGTTTTTAAAATATGATCACGCATAGTAGTCCGATTTTGATTATTACCTTTTATTTCCCTTTTTACCTTATTTATTTGCAGTAGGTATACATCTATACTAATAAATAAAATTGAAGTGTCTGTCTGTAATATCGAAATAACTACCTCATATTAAGCTCATATGGTTATTTGAACGATACCATAACCGAATCACACGTTTTTAAAATTTTTGTCTGTCTGTCTGTCTGTCTGTCTGTCTGTCTGTTTGAACGGGCTAATCTTCGGAACGGCTGAACCGATTTTGACGGGACTTTCACATACAAGTAGAGAATTAACCAGGGAGTAACATAGGCTACTTTTTTAACCGACTTTTAAAAAAGGAGGAGTTGTGTTTTTCTACCTATGTACACCGATATCTCCGAAATTTCTGAACCGATTTGCGTAATTTTTTTTTTAATCGATAGAGAAACATTGCGACACTGTCCTACAAAAAATTTGGATTCCAACTCCTCAATCCTGATGATGTAGGGGACCTGATCCCCAAAACTAATGGGATTTAAGCACTGTCGGTTATTTAAATTGATATTGGGGATACCAATTAAAGACTTTTTTGTTGAATGAACTCGAGTAGGTACATGTCCAACTCCTCAACCCTGATGCTGTAAGGAATTGCATTCCGAAATCGTAAGGATCCCACAGAATTTTTCTGTTTTGGGGACGGGTTACTACAGATAGACTACTTTTTGTTCTGCAAAATCAAAAGTTCCCACGGGATTTTTAAAAACCTAAATACACACGGGCGAAGCCGTGGGCACCATCTAGTCTATAATATAATAAAACTGTAAGAGAGAGCGCTCACGGAGCGGTTCGCACCCGCGCCCGCCGCGGTTGCGGGCCCGCAATACTCGAAATTCATACAAATGTCGAGTGCAAAACTCACGACGCGATTTACTCCCGCAGAGTTGGCGGTTGCTCGCGGCTCCCGCAGAACCGGCGGGCAGCGGGCGCCCGCGAGCTTTGCGGGCGTCGCCCGCAAGCTCTGCGGTTTTTCGGCGGGCGCGATCGCATTTTTCTTATAGGAGGAGCTGGCGAACAAAACGGTATAGTTGCATCAAACTAAAGAGTAAGAGTCTTTATTTGCAAAAATGTGGTACAAATATTATGGATCTTAAAGCTTATTGTCTTCCAACACAAAATTAGTGTGCAAATTGAATTATTGATTTTAAGACTAAACAAAATGACGTAAGTAGCATACATGTCAACGTTCTAAAGATATAAATATAAAATTAATTGCAATAAATAGAATTTATGTCATACCTATATTCTTTTAAATTGTAAAAACATTTCTCCATGAGCCAGTTCTTTAGTTTTACTTAAAAAGTTTGAAGAGGCATGGCCTGTATTGATTCAGGTAACCTATTAAATATTAATTATTAAATATTAATATTAAACTGAATGACATACTTACAGTGAGCTTTGGCGTGGATTTTTATTTACCCATATGTAGTTTGTGACTTTATTGAACATAATAATATGTTAAAATCAGTTTGCTATCTCATATAAGTTAACGGAAGCAATAATTAATTAATATTGCAAGCAGTAACTTGTTTGTGTAAACACATAACTCCAGAAGCAGTCTATCAATTAATATTAAAACTAAATCAAACTATTATTAAAATATCTGCGTTTATCACCCGCACATAACTCAATTTATATCAACTCAGAGATTAGTTTAACTGAGATCTATTTTCAAATATATTTTATACTAATTAATTAATTACACTCAGCCAAGTCCAAAATGGCAGCATTTATTCGATGAGGGTGTGATTGCTATCGCAGCCCTCAATCAAATATCACGACCTAGACGCTGAAGCATCTAATAGTCGGTTGAGTCTTTGGAGGAGACTCAATTCATGGCTTCGAATTACCCGTATTTATACCAATAATTCAAGATGGCGGTTCGGCGCCACTGAATGAATCAAATGTCAGTTAATTCTAACCTATTTCAATTATGAAATTAATAATTCGTAAACCATTTCTAAAAATTCTAATTAATTTTCAACAATAATCTATCATTTGTAAGTCAGTCTGACATTTGTAAGTTAGTTTAGGCCAATTTCAACATAAATTGTTTAAAAACTTTATCTTCTATCTATACATATAATAAAATCGTATAATTGCCGTATCTGTACATTGAAGATTTTTGCAAAATAATAACTGGGGGATGTTAGGGATAAGTAATAGAACGTAAAAAAGCTATTTTTGAAATTTTTGTCTGTTTGTCGGTTTGTCTGTTTGTCTGTTTGTCTGTGTATCTGTTTGTCTGTTTGTCTGTATGTTTGTGCGCGCATCACGTAAAAACTACTGAATGGATTGAAATGAAACTCGGCATGATTTAAGTTCATACTATGGAGTAACATATAGGATACTTTTTATCCCGAAATTCAGCACGGTTCCCTTGGGAGAGGGGATGAAAGTCAAAATGTGTACTTAGCTGTAATTCGTTAACGGGTGGTCCGATTTCATTCATTCTTCTTTTGTTAGAAAGGAAATACTTTAAAGATTATTGACTAATCTCTGAAAGGCTGGACCGATTTTGATGGAACTTTCACTGGCAGATGTTTACATTTTGAGCTACCTATACATCCGCCAGTGAACTTTTAACAGTTTTTAGCAAGGTATGAGCTCAAAGGAGCTTAGGAAAAATAAATGATTCTCACGGGATTTTTGAAAACCAATGTACGTGAACGAAGTCGCGGGTGTCCGCTTGTTAGTGAATAAAGTTTTTAAATGATAAACTTTTTAATTTACAAAAAAATTCTTAGTAAAAAAAAAACAAATTTTTCTTCTGAAAAAGAAATAATCATTTTGATTGACATCTTACAAAGTATGGAAATTAATCCATTTTGAACGAAAACGTGCTCGATTATTCAAATCTTTCGAAACTTTATTGTAATTATGCCGTTATGATCGAAACCACGACCTATGGATGCAATTTTGATACAGTTGCGGGCCGTTTTAAGTAAAATTAAGTTGATATTCTTATTCAGCAAGCCAAAGACCATCGGATTAAAAAATATAACATTTTGTTCGCCAGCTCTTCATATATAAATATAACCGCCGGTCTTGCGGGCGTCGCCCGCCAACTCGGCGGGCGACGCCCGCAGCCGCGGCGGCTGCGGTCCCGCAAAAACAAGCGGGCTCGTGAGCGCGCTCTCTCTAACCTCTCTCCCGCAGCCGCGGCGGGCGCGATTCCAAACCGCTCCGTGAGCGCTCTCCGTAACAGATCCAATTCTGTACATTGAAGATATTTTGAAATTTTTATTGGATGGCACTCTATAATCGATACTGAAGCCAAAACTGCAATTTGTTTCATTTTTGTCTGTCTGTTTTTCTGTTTGTCTGTCGGTCTGTCTGTCTGTCTGTCTTTATCTTGGCCGCGCATCACGCCGAAAGTACTGAATGGATTCAAATGAAACTTGGTACGATTTGAGTTTATACTTCGAGGTAGGACATAGGATACTTTTTATCCCGAAATTCAGCACGACATAGGATACTTTTTATCCCGAAATTCAGCACGGTTCCCTTGGGAGAGGGGAAGAAAGATAAAACGTGTATTTAGCTGTAATTCATTAACGCGTAGTTCGATTTCACTCATTCTTCTTTTGTTAGAAAGGTAGTACTTTAAGTATTGTCCCGTAAATATTTCAAGGTCATAGGTTTTTTAGTTCAGAAATGACAGATATTTATTGGGTTCAAATAACTTGGGACCCGGATCTTTGAACGTACGGCTTATTTTAAACTGGTGTACGTTTAAATTTATGTTTGTCGATCTGTCTATTTCTTCCAGCTAATTTCCGAAACGGCTGGATCGATTTTGACAGAACTTTCAATGGCAGATAGGTGATGTTATAAGGAGTAACTTGGGCTACATTTAGTTTAGGTACATAAAAGAATTATGGGATCCGATCCGATCCTATATAAAAACCTATATCTACGCGAACGAAGTTGCGGGGATCAGCTAGTATAAAATATATATTTTAGTTGAATGATTTTGATAGCTTATCAATAGTACGAATAGCAATAAAAACGTGACCCAAAATTCTTAGTAAGTAGTAGTAATTCTTAAGATGTATCTATAGTCTATACATGTACACATGGCATGATAGAATACAATAATAACTGGTCAAGTGCGTGTCAGTACACGCATAACGTAGGGTTCCGTAGTCAGTTAGAAAACTTAACGCTAACCTGAAGCAAGAATTATTAAAAACAAAGTTGTTGCTGTGGTTGGATAAAATATAGTCCCTATGTCTATCCCATTATGTCCCTATAGTTTCTGTTCCAGGGAGAACAGAAACAGAGCACAGAAGTCTACATATTAACTTCTTCTGCTGTAATAGCTCGTTAGGACTAACGATACATAAGCCATGATAGTTTTGCTCAAGTATGTATAGTTTCATAACATACAAGAATTATTTTAGGATTTCAATACAGTAGTTAGAGGGAGGAGGGGTAAAACTGCCACTTTAGTTTTGTAAACGGTAATTATTTTCCAAAAAACTGTTAAAGAAATTTCACAACGATTTTAGTATATGTACCAAAAGTCAGATTTTTTTCGACTCTAAATGCACTTTCAAAAAAAACGAGAAAATATTTTCTTCACGATTTGAATATCCTGTATTGTCAAATTTTTATAGTTTCCGATTAAAACGCGATCCACAAACAGTCCTTTTGACAGACACACACAAGGTTACTACGGAACCCTAAAAGTGCTCCTAAATTTCTTCTCGCGGCTCTTATCACGCCACACTGTCGACATTCGAGCGTCGATATCGATAACCCCGCTTCCGCGAAGGGCGACCCTAGATACCGCAGCCGATGTCAATAGATAGCGCCGAGTTTACCGATAACTGTTATTATTATGAATGAAGATACAAAATTAACATCTGATCTAGTAGTTGAGATGACCGCTTAGTAACTGGTTAGTAGTTTCCTGTTCATTATAATGCCGTACCCGAAGGGCAAAACGTAGACCTATTAATGTCTCACACCAGTTTTTATTAACCCCCGACGCAAACACGACGGGGTGTTATAAGTATGACGTGTCTGTGTGTGTGTGTGTGTATGTGTGTGTGTGTGTGTGTGTGTGTGTGTGTGTGTGTGTGTGTGTGTGTGTGTGTGTGTCTGTCTGTCTGTCTGTCTGTTCCCCTGTAGTGCTACAAAATGGCGGATTACATATTTTTTCATAACTCCCTCAATATGGGTATAAAATTAAAGGGCTTGACTAGTAGAATAGCACTATGCAATTCCAAGATGGCTGCCGACACAAAATGGCGAATGTCGGGGGTTTTTTAAACTTTTTAATTTATACTTACTTGTATTCAGAAACAGAATTAAAACAAACATTATATTTAGTTAGACAAATTTAACCGCCTGCATGTTTATGACGAACTTAGGTATGATGCTCTTTTATCGCAGTTGACTCAACATCATCGACACAGTCGACCGGCTGTGCAGTTCGCGCACAGTTAACGTGCAATCAATGTGCAGGTGCAATGTGTTTTCAACTGCACGCCGACCGTTGATATTCGCGATGCAGTTATGTCAAAAGCTCCAGAATCGCATGCGAACGGCAATCTTACAAAGTTGCATTTCAAAATTTTCAAACTATAGATCTTTGTAATATCACACCCCCGAAACTTCATACTGTTTACCTCCTGCTAACAAGGACATTAATTCTATACGCAATATTACTAGACGTAGATACTTCTACGTTTCGGTAATACAGTAGTTATCATTCTTTGTTTAAACACGCTATAGATTTTATAACGTAAGTAACAAAGTAAAGTAGATAAGTAGATACGCTACTTTAAATATGGCGCTACAGTCTCTACATAATAATTGAATCAAGGAAAAATATTAGGAAAAGTGTTGCAACGGCAAAAACAGGAAAACGACTGTTTAAAGAATGTAAAAACCGCTCACTATCGGTGTTTATTAATAAACACCCAATTAAATTTTCGTATGTGGTAGCTATGTAGGTAGGTACTGAATAAAGATTACGACAATGACAATAATAATTATGTTGTTTTGACCATAGAATATATTAACAAGGATAGAACGGCGGAGTGGGAGGAAAACGCGTGCCAAATTGATGCACAGTTGTGCACAAATTTCCACAATTCCACTCAGTACGCATCGAGACTTCGACGGTGTTGACCGACTTTAGGCGGTCAATTTTACCAGAGACTAGCCAACAACTACACAAGTATGTGAGCGCGCGCATATAACTCTATATATACGCGCATATAATTATATTCCCTCACCCTGATAGCCCGATGGAATGGCAACGCTAAATTAAATATCCTTCTTCAACAGTGAAGGAAAACATCGTCAGGAAACCTCCATGCCTGAGAGTGCGCCATGATGTTCTCAAAGACGTGTGAAGTCTACTAATACTCATTTGACCATCGTGATGGACTGCAGCCTTCGCATTCTGAGAGGAGACCCGTACCCTGTAGTGGGCCGGTAATGGGTTGATAAAATGATGATCACGATGAGATAGGTACTGACTTAATCTCTTGAATAAGCTGTGTGGCATCATCACAATATTGTAAGCATTCCTTCAATATACACTGTAAGCATTGGCCAAAATTCAATTAAGGGACATTGAGGTACTATCCTACTTAATATTATAAATGTGAAAGTGTGGATGTTTGGATGTTTGTTACTCAATCACGCAAAAACTACTGGATGGATTTGGCTGAAATTTGGAATGGAGATAGATTCCAAATCCCTGGATTAACTCATAGGCTACTTTTTATCCCATCAAAGAGTTCCCACGGGATTTTGAAAAAATCTGAAATCTATAGCTTCAGCTATAGGTAGATTACTATAGCGAACTTCCTTGATAGGATAGGATACGATAGGACTATAAAGGTTGGAAAAGGGAGCGGGAACGGGAACCGGAAATCAATGATTCCCTCGGGATTTTTGAAAAACCGAAATTCACGAGGGCGAAGCCGCGGGCAGTACATAATAATTCAATATATAAGAGAACATTATTATTATTTTATGGAGAAGCTAGTGGCGAAGGAATGTAAGGTTTTCCTCAACATTTCGCCTGCTTAGCATAAAACCCCTATTTGCACGCAACTGCTGACATCAACCAACAGTTTGCATAGGAGAAATGATCACAATATTAAGCTTAATGCATTTATTGTATACGGCATATTACAAGAGGTACTTACAATAATAACTAGAACTTGTGGTCCAGCAGCCGTCGCCTATTTTTTGAGTGATTAATTTTATTAAATAACATGCTGAATCTTCGTGAGTAGGTTTGTTTCGACGAGACGACCAAGTTTTTCTTTTGTGAATATTCTCGATGGAGGTAGCTACTCTAGTGCGCAGGTGTTAAACATTTCGATTCGTTCGGGTGGGAAAACGTACCACTAAATTTGTAGTAGGTACTATGTGGCCATTTCATTATACAAATACCTATTTACTAAGCTGCATACAAAAAATCAGCTGCATAAATGTGAATAATTTCAATGTTTTACCTGCCGGAACTTCCACTATTAACACTTAATTATCTAACTATACCTTATTTACTAAAATCTATCAACCCGTTTAGGCTCTAACACGCTGCGAAAATATTTATTTTCGGGTGCAAGAGTCCGCCATATTGGTTTTCGTGACATCACCCACCCACTGTCACTTCCAAAAGTAAGACGAATCTAATGCCACCTCATTTATTAAAATTCATCTATCCGGCTAGGGCTCTAGGCTAACTCCCACTACTAAGACTTATCTAACGATACCTCTTTACTAAAATTTATCAATCCGTTTAGGCTCTAAAACTTACAAAAGTCAGACGAATCTAATGCCACCTCACTTTAAAAATTTATAAAATTTCTCATTTATTAAAAAATCATTAAAATATTTCAACCCGTTTAGACTACACTAGACTACAGGCGATTCCAAAAATTGTATGGATATGTACATAATATTATGTAAATATACGTATGTACACACACCTGAAAAACAATACGCTCCTTCCGATGCAATCGGGTAACAAGTACCTATAGTAAATTAAAAATTTAAAAAACCCCCGACATTCGCCATTTTGTGGCGGCAGCAATCTTGGATTTGCATAATGCTATTCTACTAGTCAAGCCCTTTCATTTGATACCCATATTAAGGGAGTTGTGATAAAATATGTAATCCGCCATTTTGTAGCGGCGGCCATCTTGAATCGATTTTCATCAAACGTAGCTAACAACACTCTCGACTAATTCACCTTTCAAACAAAAAAAAAAACCGCATTCAAATCGATTCACCCGTTTGAGCGCCACAGGGGAACAAACAGACACATCAAACTTATAACACCCCGTCGTTTTTGCGTCGGGAGTTAAAAAGAAACAAGGGCATGAAAATTGAAGAGAAATCTGTCGTCTGGGCGTAGTATCCCCGTATGGTAAACGAGTACCGAACAATCGTCTGAAACAAAAATATCAATGACATACATACCTACTCGTAAAGTCGTACCACACGAGTTGATAAGTACAGAGGGGAAGCTTCTACAAGCGGCCCGCTGTAGGTACACTCACACATATGCGGACGTTTGTCACCCAACTGTACCGGTTGGTGGACCGAGCGGGCGTCCGTGAACCGTTGGTGAGTGTGTTTGTGTGAGTGTACCTACAGCGGGCCGTTTGTATGAAGCTTCCTCTCTGTACTTATCTGCTCGTGTGGTCGTACCGCACCGCATCGCCATCGAACGCCTTAATGGGACCGGCTCATTGAGGAAACAGAGCATGGCGCCGGTTTTTTTTTTTAAATTTTACGTCTTCTCGGTATCAATACAGGCATCCATTCAGACTTTAGCACAATGACTAACGTTAGGTAGCTAAATACATATGTACATGCGATTAGGTGGATTGTTGTACTGTGAGTCACCGCCCACCGGTCACCGCGGCTGAGTAAGTTGTACGCGGAAAACTAATGATAAAGGATAATAACGTTATATAACGTTATATTATGATCATAATATAACGTTATATAACGTTATATTATGATCATAATATTGATCATATACCTGCCACCACCACCACTACAGCCTTTTTAACGTCCCACTACTGGGCACAGGCCTTCTTTCTCAGAGGAGAGTGGGATTTAGAGCTTAGATCCGCTACGATGCTCTAATGCGCGTTGGCGAGCTTTAACGACTATTGTCACATGATAGTCATAATAACCGGGAACGATTGCTTAACGTGCTCTCCGAGGCACGGGGGTGAAACACCGCTAACTACCAACTCCGGGCTGGCACTGAGAATTTCTAGACAGAAAAACGCAATACCTGACAATTATTTTCCCGACCCGGGAATCGAACCCGGGACCTCGTGATCTGCAATCGAATATGCTAACCACTACACCAACGAGGTAGTTATATACCTGCATTCACATTAAACTCCGACTAGTGACAATTTAGAAATCATAAATTCCCAAATTGCCCCTGCTGGTAATCGAATCCGGGATCTCGCCTTTGTAAGACCACAGCGCTCACCACTGCGTCAGATTTTGTGCCAAGTCCCTTAATTGCTAGTGTGTTTCGACCTTTAAGCTTATGTCCTTATAAGACTGACTGATACGGCTAGCTAATGGCTAGCTATAGCTAGATAGCCCGCGCAACACTGTTTCAAAGTCGTAAAAATAACCCCTTACATAGTAGTCACTAGTTACATAGTTGCAGACCACAAAGATCGTAAGTTCAAGACTTCCTCAACCATAAACATGACAATTTCGTCCATGAAACGGCAATTGGTGTCAAACGAAGATATTTCACGCTAAAATTGGTGATAGATAGGATAATTGACTGATCACAAGTGCAAAGCTATAAAAATCCATACGAATAAAAATTGGCTAGTTGGCTAATTTTATAGTAAGTTAATTAATTAACAGTTGGTTGGTTTCTAATAATACCTATGGTAATTGACGTCTTATCTAGGAGAAATAGATGGACTTGAGAATTAATCAAAAAACCACCACCAAGTTTTTCGACGAGAATTCTTTTGCCAAAACAATCAAAGAACATCAAACTAGTACTTAATTTTATAGAAAATTAAAACTGCAAACGGCTCTAATCAGCAACTTTTGGTAAACAACATTTAAACGCTAACCTTTAATGTCAATTATTATCAACTAGTATTTAAACACGCCAGCCTAATCCGACCTGGCAACTAACTAATAGCCGCTCTAATGTTGAAATGAATCTCTTTGGTGTCAAAGGAATGCCGACCGTGAACTTGGCATTGCTGCTAACCGGCGGAATTATGTAAGAGATCCGCTAAACAGCCTATTACGACTGACCTTTATAAGAGCATTGACGATTAGATTAATTTTAGCCACTACCTGATCCGACCTAATGACGTCCGTTGTCTATAAAATTTATCTGTGTTATCTTCACATTTAATCTCTATGTATTCCATGTTGTTATTGTCAAAGAATTGCATATAATTTGTGAGAAATAAACAACATTATGCTCTTAATTATTTGCTTTTGCATTGCTCATCAGAGAGGAGATCCGCAGGAGAACCAGAGTTAGCGATATAGCTCATCAAATCGCGAAGCTGAAGTGGCAATGGGCGGGGCACATTGCTCGAAGAACCGATGAACGGTCCCAAGGTGCTTGAATGGCGACCTCGCACCAGTAAACAAAGCGTAGGTAGACCCCCCACTCGATGGACAGACGATGTCAAGCGAGTCGCTGGCAGCCGTTGGAGTCAGGCGGCACAAGATCGTGTGCTGTGGCGATCCTTGCAAGAGACCTATGTCCACCAGTGGACGTCTATTGGTTGAAACGAACGAACGAAACATTGCTTAACTCTCAGGATCACTTATCAGCTTATAAAATAAGTAAATTGCATACTATAATTATTCATTGTTAAATTATCTTTGGATAAATTGTTTTGGAATAATTGAATGCGTTATCTTTCAAACGCACGTGATATCTCCGATAACAACAATATCGTTCGTATGAAAACAGTTCCGTACAATTGTAATTTAAGTGCCATTAATATTATAGGTAGATTTGACGACTTCCTCGAGTCGTGCTGTTGTCAACGCTGTATCTCGCCTCATTAAGTGGGATTTAAAATTGACTCAGTTCTAGACTATAACTAGACTAAGTCTAGTGGTAGGTTTCGGTGTTGTCACCACTCCGAACTGGCAAAGATTTATCGTTGAGCGATTTAGCATTTATTTATTTCTTATATTTACCTCTACAATTTCCATATATTATCATTATATTATGTTTGTCCACGCATTTCTCTGAAACTATTAATCGGATATTTGTGACCATTATTGACGTGATAACGTCTTATAAATCGATGAACGCCGGCCGCAAGCACTTAAGCATGACTCATTGTAACGTACCGCCTAGCCGAGCGTGCAAGCGAGAGCGCGGAGCAAGCGATAGAGAAGCAATGTTTTCTTATGACGGTATCACGTAAAATTATCGTCCGTAAACCGACCGTCAGCCAATTTTTTTATTGGCTTCAACTTAGGGAACGTTGCAGATTTCGTCAAAAATCGGTTCAGCAGTTTTCATGATATGGTCACTTTTCCCTTTTCATCATTTTATCATTTCGGTATATTAAATTGAAGTCGGTTTAATTTTATTTTAAATTAAATTATAGCTTGTTCAACAACGGAATCCTAAAAAGCTAATCGAATCAATGTAGGAATGCGATAATTGCTATTCTCACGTCGACCAACTGTTGCCACGGGAAGCGATCGGAGTTCGATTCATTATAATCGATTCATTACGTGAAACAATGAATTCCTCTCGTATCGGCGCTAATCTTGAGCGTGCGTATCGAAATGTGTAACACGTGAGCCGCCGCCATGTGACTGTCGACCTTGAAGCTCCGATAGCTAACACTGGCTTATCTAACCGGCTAAGGTACATCAGCCGGTTAAGGCAAGGTTACGGTTAATGTTATTTCGAAGGTTAAGGTATAAAAAGCAAAGTGGATTGCACAAGTCAGTATTTGTTACTCCACGTTTTCCCTCCACGGTTAAGAAGTAATGGTCAAGTTTTCTTTAAAATTGAACGAAACCTAATTTGTGCAATCTAATGTGGCCTTTTTTTCAGTGATTTAATTTAAATGTCGTGCAAATGGTCTTTATAGCAACCCTTTATTAACTTTTTGTATTGGGGTCGTAAGACAGAAAAGTTACGTAAGTACACTTGTACACTATTTTTCAGTTAACAAGTGAAGTGATGCATGTATTTTTTATTATTTTTGAAGATACGGAGATCGTGCAAACATTCAAAGATTAAAAAGTTACTTTGCTGTTCTGAAAATGGAATCTATGATATATCTATGACCATGCACCGTGCAATTTACGACTAGATACCTACTAAAAGCCTATAATAATCAAAAGATGAATAAATTAAAACATACTCTACATAATGCACATTGCACAATTTGCCCCTCTACTTTTTGCCACAGCAACGAAAGACGTCATGTGAAATGGCATCCCGTTTGTGATTGACAAGTTCTATATTTCTTTATTCCTCCAACCCAATGCCTTCAACCTCCATCATTATTTTATATAGGATAGGTATGTCATATGATTGCAGAAAATCTGCTTGATGTATGACTTAATTTCGTCGGAAAAATGCAAACACCCAACCAGTTCCAGTGCTAGAATTAAGCTCATTTGCTCTATTTATAACGCAACATAGCCTCACCGCGCGGCCCTTATTGCATAAAACATTGTGCAGGGATATTCGATTGTGCAATGTTATTAGGTATTTCCTAATTATAGCAAACGGATGGCGGTTGCGGAGCGCGTGGGCGGCTACGAGCATTGTTCTTGGAATCTGTTCAGTTGAGTTGTTGCTTTGAGTCATCCGAGCCGGGGGGCAAAGGTCAGTAACGTAGACCGTGTACCCAGACGCCACTTTAGTAGGCAAATTGCATATTCCGAATATATTGGCCTGCCACTCCGTTATATAGAGGCCACATCTACGGGATATGCCATTGAACATAGCAATAACCCGAGGTGTGGCCGCTTTGATGCGATAAATCTGCCATTGAACCTCTTTGATCTGCCACCCGACCCAATGCCCAATGGCATATCCCGTAGATGTGGCCCCTACATTACAGTTTGTAAACATTGCATAATACGCCAAAAGTCGTCGTCTTCTTCAAACGATAGATATTTACTGATAGCCATAGTTCCCATGTATGTAGGTATTTCCAAACATGGCTCGCTCGTGCGCCGCTTGTACCCATCGTCTCGCTGCGACTTCTTTGATGTGGTCTGATCACCTACTTAGGGATTGTTTCACCACTTTCTGATAAGTGTCGGATAGCTTATTCACAACTTTTGTTTTTGTCACTTGACATAAAGTAAGAAGGTGACAAAACTTAGTTTAGCCTATCCGACACTTTTCAGAAGGAGGTGAAACAGGCCATTAATCTGCCAAAACTGCTATCCGATGCTAGGTCGTCATTCCAGCACTTTGGCACCGCAAATATAGGGGTATGGCAGATTTTGGGAGGTAAAAACTATGGGGAAAAAATTCAACTTGAGATAACTTGATACGATTTTCCTCGTCGATCGAGACATACAATATGTATTATAGTTTCGATTAAACATGCCAATCGAGACCAATCGTATAGGTGAAAAAGCACCTTAAGATTTTAATGCAAATACAATTCGATGTTAAAACAAATCTCAACCATCTTTGTAAGTCCGTTAAAAATCCACGAATTTTGCACGAAAAAAAGCATCTTGTTTCAATTTAGAATAGAATAGAATATGGTTTATTAGTTGATCAGACACAACATATCTAAAATGTATCGTGCCAATGAAAACGTGACACAGAAAGTAACCACAACGCTGTTTTTCTGTTGGAGCCCAAACAACAGTTTTTCTGATTTGCTTCTAAGTTCATAATATATTCATAGAGTAACAAAGGAATGTCCGTTTCGCTTTCGCACGAAACCAGATAATTATTACACAGTAAAATGGCAATGTCGGATGCCATTCGGATCCTGTTTCCCGAGACGAGACTATTAACTCTATTTCTCAGACGCAGATGTTCGAGCATCTGGTCGGACTGGTTGCGCGAGGCTCTGCGAGGCTGCTCGCGCCTTCATCTCGGTCAAGGGCGCGTCTGTGACGTAATTACAACGTCCAGGATTAATTAGAACTTTTAGGGCCTGTTTCACCGCCTTCTGATAAGTGTTAGATAGCTTATTCACAACTTTTTAACCGAATTCCAAAAAGGAGGAGATTCTCAATTCGGCGCGTATTTTTTTTTGTCTTTATCACTTGACATAAAGCAAGAAAGTGACAAAACTTATGTTAAGGATATCTTATCAGAAGGTGGTGACACATGTCGTAAGTCACCGTGTGAAATATTATTGAGGAGAGGTTGGTCTGACTGACTGGCTGGCTTAGCGGTGTTGTTGTTAATCTATTTACAATTAAATAATATTGAACTATCTTTCGCAAAACTCGCCCCGGCTTCGCACGGGTATTAATTATTATTCACTACTATCCTCCATACATTGTCTTTGTAACGGATTAGGTATTCGATTAAAGCTCCCAAGCAGCTTGACTTTTTCCAATATTTTTAACAATAATCGAATATCGTCTTAATATTTCAATCAATTTACACAAAACCAAATTAATAGGTACAACTAAAACTTCCTCATGAATTACCTACCTACTCTGTCTATTCTAGATTCTAGAAACCGATCAGAGGTTTAGTAAAAACAGCCATACCTCTTCCAGGTTATCCGGCTTCCATCTTAGATCGCGTCGTCGCTTACCATCAGGTGAGATCACAGTCAAGGGCTAACTTGTAGATGAATGACAAGTGTAAATTATAAATTAAAAATTTAAAAAACCCCCGACATTCACCATTTTGTGGCGGCGGCCATCTTGGATTTGCATATTGCTATTCTGCTAGTCAAGCCTTTTCATTTGATACCCATATTAAGGGAGTTGTGAAAAAATATGTAATCCGCCATTTTGTAGCGGCGGCCATCTTGGATCGATTTTCATCAAACATAGCTAACAACACTAAGCTCTCGACTAATTCACCTTTCAAACAAAAAAACCGCATTTAAATCGGTCCACCCGTTTGAGCGCTACAGGGGAACAGACAGACAGACAGACAGACAGACAGACAGACAGACAGACAGACACACACACACACACACACGCACACGCACACACACACACACACACACACACACACACACACACACACACACACACACACACACACACACACACACAAACAGACACGTCAAACTTATAACACCCCGTCGTTTTTGCGTCGGGGGTTAAAAAATACAAAACTTTTAAGAGCATGAACGCGGGCGGAAGTACCTACCGGCGGTCAAAATATTATATCCGGCTCGATTCATCAACGCCAAAATTGCCGTACGTGTTCGTACACTCATATTATATCACTCGTTTATCGTACGGTCCATTAAAGTGATTATTTGACCGCCGGCGATACTATAACCGCCCGGCCCGTGAATACCCGTACCTTAAGCCGGGTACTCACTAGCCAGCTGTAACCGTAATCGTACAGTGGCCTTGTGTAAGTTTTCCAGTTAACGTTAACTGTGCGTTTTGTCCTTTAGTATGGACTGAAAAGGGACGGCTGAACGTCCGTTCCCGTCAATAGAGCATGCCAGATTTTCGATATTTTAAAAACATAAACTTGGACCTATGATACAGTAAGAAAGTTCCAGTGTGTAACTGTGTACACGACCACGGCCACGCCCACGGTTACCGTATCGGCGAGTCAGCTGGGAAAGATGCGTTGCGAATCCTTTTGTGTTCGTGAAAAAACCATAGAGAAATTAATAGTAGTAGAGGAGCACTAATGTCCTATAGAAATTAGTGGATCGGAAAATAGCTCAAGCTTATCAAAATTTTCGTAAGTGTGTAAGAGACAAAATTACATTTTTGACATAATAATAAAACAGTTTGCGGCAGACTTAAGACAAAAGATGGCCTCCCTAAAATGTATACATGAACACTCACACACGCACAACTTGAGACATAACAATGAACACGCGCCATTTTATGTCTTCGGATTGTGCGTGTATGATACCTAATCTAAGCGTGTGTGAGTGTATTTGAGGAGCGTTTTTTCAAAACTGATTTTGTCCAAAAATGTGTATTTTTCAAAAATAGCCGTTTTTAATTTATGCCTTTTTCTTAAAATTATATGTAGAAATAAATTTACCATGCTAAATATAAAGCATAATATAGCATGTCTGAATAAAAAAACAAATAGTGTTCCATAGTTTTTTATTAAGTTAATTAAGCATAAATATTGGACAAAATATGTTTTGAACCATTTGTATGGACACAATACATTTTGAAACACTCGTTTATGGACATAATACATTTTGAAACACTGGTTTATTTTCAAAGCATATTATGTACAAAGAAATGATTCATATTTTGTCCAATAATACCTACTAAAAAATAAAAACACGCTTATGGCCTATATTTTATGCACAGAGTATGCATAAAATAATGTTTTCACTGTATTAAATCAAATTTATATATAGCACAACATATATTAAATTTTGAGTTATTATGAATGCATGGAATTATGAATGCCAAAATTGTTCAGTTCAGGTTCCTTTATTTCATAACTGAAACAAAATAAATTCATATTGTAGCCAGAATCTTATAACTGCCGATAAAATACAGTTAGAGTCGTATAATAGTACAAAGAAACAATAAAACGATAATTTAAATATTCCTCGCCTCTTTGTTTTGGTGTTTTGTGTCTTTTTTTCTTGAGCCAACTGAATGATTTCCTACTAGGACTCCTTGCTCCATGCTTGTGCAACAATATTAAAACAATTTTGTTTAAATTACTAAGGGCTTGTTTCACCACCTTCTGATAAGTGTCGGATTTTCGGATTATGTCAAATGACAAACACAAAAGTTGTAGATACTTACCTTACTTATCAGAAGGTGGTGAAACAGGCCATTATTTAAATAATCGTACAGTTTGCCGCCACAGACAGACCATAATACATTGTTATTTTGCTAACAGGTGGACAGACTATGTTTTGAAATACCACTTCACACGGACAAAACATATTTTGAAACAGCGCCTCATTTTGACATTCGATTATTTACTTGACAAATTCGGTTTTTATGCACTAACTTTTGCTAAGTTAGTTACTCTTGCATTTTAAGGCCATATACAACGAAATCTCTTATTTTGATTACCATGGACAAAATATGTTTTGAAACAACGCTCCTCATTTTTGACACATTTTTAAAGTAGATATGGCTTCTCCACTACTATTAATTTCTCAATGCAAAAAACTAACGAAGCGTATTTGCTCGCGAACAACACGCGCAGGTTACGGCTACGGCTTTTTAGTGAGTACCCGGCTTTACAACAGTCAACTTGCCGTAAAGTAACGATATGCGTCCCAAAAAAAAAAAAACTTGCCGCAGGGATGTTTCGAGCGATCCAAAATAGGTCTCGTTTTACGAGCAGACTGCGAACCTTTAGTACATTTAAATAATTCATACGCAGCCAGGGGTCGACGGCCTTCCGTTTTACGCGTTGCGTCGCTTCTACGAATTAGGTTTAGGTATTTGAAGTGGAACAGTATAACATACCCAAAATTTAAACATATTGTGTCAATTATTAATAGAGCACCTATTTACAGACACTGAAGGAGTCGGTGTTTCTACAATGTCTGAGGTCGTTAGATTTTCGCACAATAAGGGACCTTTCAGATAGACCGGCGCGGAGAGCAGAGCAGATTTTAATCGCATTTAAAATAGAATCTTGCTGCTCCATGCTCGTGCTCTTTCGCGCTCGAGCATCCGACCGGCTCCGTTCGCGTACTCTTTCATGCTCGCATAGCCGACCGTAGGCCGAATTGCTCTGCCGTCCGGCCCAAGAGCGTACGCTCGGCTCCGAACTCATCCGCGTGTCCGTTCACACAGACCGGCGCGGAGAGCAGAGCAAAGAACGGCCGGTCTGTGTGAAAAAATAAATGCTCTCCGATGCTCTCCGCGCCGGTCTATCTGAACGGTCCCTAAGGGCCTGTTTCACCACCAGCTGATAAGTATCGGATCTACAACTTTTGTCTGCGTCCCTTGACATAAAGTAAGAAAATGACAAAACTTACTTTTAGGCTATTAGACACTTATCGGAAGGTTGTGAAACAGGCCCTAAATCGATGATTTTGTCATCCTAGTGCAGTCACTGTGGTTCCACCTAAGCCTTAGTAGGTAGTAGGTATAAGGCTATCCATTGATGAAAACTTAATGAAAATCTCTACATTCGTTACTGAGATTAGCGCGCACAAAAAGACAAACTCAGCAGAGGTGAAGTGAAGCCACCGAGATCTTTTGTGGTCATTTTAAAATTTATATAGTGACAGTGAAGTGGGGCAAGTTATGTAAGTAATAAGTATGTAGGTATGTTATAAAATTATAACATCTTAATACTACTCTGTCCTGTAATATTACTGTACAATCTACTTTGAATAAAGTTAGTTTTTAAATTACAAGCAAAACAGATGAACAATCATACTTAAAATACTCGGCTGCTATGCTATTTATTTAAGCCACGTCTACTTTTAGAAACCACGCGAAAATGACATCTAAGATTTTCCTTAAATGTGCGAATTGAGGTTAACAATGCAATACATTAACAGCGGATGCGTCATTACCTTTGAATACATTAACTTGAACCCTTTAAGGCCTCGCGAAATATTATGAACTGTGTTCTATAAATAGACAACTCTAAGCTGTGAGCGATCTCGTGGCTTGTGACACATAAAATACAATAAAGGTACCTAACTGCGTTGTCTGTCAAATGGGTAACCTATTTGGCTGTAGAACACGAGGACCTGGTTCGAATCCAGGGTCGTTCCAAAATAGTAATTAGATTTTTATGTCGAGAAATTCTCAGTAGCAGTACGGAGTTGGGAAGTTATGTAGCGATGGGAACCTGTGCCTCGGAGAGCACGTAACACCGTCGGTCTTGTGCCTGATCTCTCTCCGGTGGTTTCGGATTGATGTCCCATCGGACTATGGGAGTAAGGGAACCCAGTGATGGCGCAACCAGTCGCGCTACCATTAAAATGTACCTATAGGTAATCTTTATGGAGGGTACCTCACCTGGTGTTCGCTTGGTTACGCAACAATTTGGTGGCGCAACCACGATGTCCTAGTGAGATACTGGTCTAATAAGATAGTGTATATATATGTGGGCACTTTAATATCTCCTGCGTAGTTAGCTAGCCTCCATTAAGATTGGCCAACGATTTATTTTTTAGATTTTATTTCCGCGACAATGAATGCTCTTAGAAATCGTTCAACATCGTATAAGGACAATGGTATTCTCTCTTATAATCTTTAAGCTAATCTATCTCTATAATCTTTGACTAAAGGTGTAAAAATAGTGCTATCCTTTTCAAGACGTTCGCAGTAGACAAAGATAGCATTACGTTTAGACAAGTCGTTTTGCATTTGATCAGCGTGAGTCGGAAAATGTGAAAACCGTGTTACCGTTACACAAACAAACCGCGGTACGTCATACTATAATCATATTCAAATCTGTAACTAATTAATATTGATGAATCAAAAAGCTTTTCTAATTAGGCTTGTGTTTTTATAATTAACGTTTTTTTTCTTCTTATAATTTTGTTTTAATTAAAGTACTTAATGAATATTACAAAGACCATAAGCGGAAAGAGACTGATAATGTTCAATTAGGAGATTATTATTTAATTTGTTTCATATAGCGTAATAAAGATGTTTGTAACGTTATTGTATTGTAGCAGCTATATTTCTACGGATATACTCGTATACGATAGAGACCCGACGATCTTCCACGGCGCAGCGGTAAAGCGCCGCGCCGTGTTCTAGTAAGTGGGAAGGCTCAAGTTTGATCCCGGCACAGCCTGGTCTAGTGGGAAGCTTCGGTCGTGGCTATTTACCACCCTACCGGCAAAGACGTGACTAAGCGATTTAGCGTTTCAGTACGATGCCGCGTCGAAACCGATTAGGGGAATGGGTTATTAGCGGGTTTTTGGTAATAACCCATTAATTTGGTGTTGCAATGCCACGTAATGTATGGTTTAGGAACGTAATTACGTATTACGTTATTTATAGATTTTTAGGGCAGGAACCATTACTTTATCAATTATCACAATCAGATCAATGGTTTAGCAACGCATAGAGGAACAAACATATACAAACATTTATTTTTATTTATACCTAATAGATAGAAGATAGGCGCTTACTCCGTGACTTTGCATGATAAGTATTAAATTTGTAAACAACGCATTGGCGTTTCCTTCTACTGCCATTACTCTACAGAAATAGCATTGCTAGTTAACCTAATATAAGGCTTAGGCCGCATTGCGAAATTTATTCGCGCGAATTTTTTCGCAAAATTCTGTGACATATGGGAATGTATGAAGCTGCACGCACATGCGATTTAAAATTCTCGAGAAAAATATATTAAAATGCGGAATAATTTTCGGAGTGCGGCCCCGCTCTAACAAAAAACAAAAAATGTGTCAACGCTTGTTTCTCCCCTGCGCCATTCATTTATTGCCTTATAAATTTATGATTATGATAATTCGCTTAATCATTTTCCACTCCACTTGTTCGGCGGTCGTCCTTGCCAGTGGGTGACTGTCCGAACCGAGAGCCGAGGCTTCCCACGCGGTGCGATGGTAGGTACCTATATCACCGGTTGATGCGATCGTTAGCGAGCCTCTGTTAATTTGGACATGACATCCAATACTGCCTCGTTGGTCTAGTGGTTAGCATATTCGACCGCAGATCACGAGGTCCCGGGATCGATTCCCGGGTCGGGCAAATTATTGTTAGGTATTGGGTTTTCCTGTCAAGAAATTCTGAGTGCCAGCCCACAGGTGGTAGTTGGCATTGTTTCACCCCCGTGCCTCGGAGAGCATGTAAAGCAGTCGGTCCCGGTTATTATCACTATCATGTGACAATAGTCGTTAAAGTCCGCCAACCCGCATTGGAGCAGCGTAGCGGATCTAAGCTCTAAATCCCTCTGTCCTATGTAGAGGAGGCCTGTGCCCACCAGTGGGCCGTTAAAAGGCTGTAGTAGTGGATCCACTATTATAACGATTTTTACTTCCGTCTTTTAAGAAGTACAGATTGGTAAAGAGTTCCGTAGTACAGATTTTGTGGACCTCCCTGGCGCAATGATAAGCTCTGTAGTCTGACACCACAATGGGATGTCCCGGGTTCGATTTCCGGAAATAGCAAGGGGTAATTTGGTCGGGTGAGAGGAGGAGCTGGACTAAATATTAAAAAGTGAAGCAATCCATATAATGGGCTTCACCCCTGAACAGACCTTGATTAAATTTATTTATTTATTTATTTATTCAAATGGCACACAAAACAGGTTGCAACTATACAATGGTTGGAGTAAATAAATAACAGATCAGATCCAAGTAACAACCCTTAACTATGTGTACACATCATGATAGCATAATATCTTGCATAATACATAATATTATACCAAAATAAAATAAGTCAACATAAAATTTGCAGAATCTTTCAAAAAATAGTCATATACAAAAGCGGTCAGGCGATGAATAACATTATTATAGATTAAAAATAAAAATAAAATAAAAAGTCAGTACAATTTATAAACTTGACACATAGATAGCTGGTATCCTGGAGACGGACAAAGGATACTTTTCATCCCGGAAACTCAAAGAATCGCCACGGGATTAAAAAAAAGACCTAAGTCGCGAGTATCACCGAGTTTAATTATACAATATCATTATCATCCTAACTATAACTAAGTAATAATAATAAACAATCCATCCCATAAAAACCGAAATTTCGCGGTCGGTAAAATTACAATTTCCATTGTAATAAACCCCTTTAACAAATTGCATTAGACCGGTTTTACAAGCGAGGCGTTACAACGTAACGTAACACAACGTAACACAACTTCGATGATTAATCGAAACGCAAAAAAAAAAAAAAAAGAAACGCGCTTAAAAAGCAAACAGCGCTAAAACCGCGAGCTACATATACACATACAGCTCGTGTTAACAAATAACTCCGACTAATATCCTTCAGGAATGCGAGGAAGCGCAAATGACAAATTGACGCTTTGGATGAACGAGCGTGTACCACAGGGTTGCCAACATCTACATTCGGAGAATCGTACTGATTCTATGTTAACGTTGAAGTAGAGTTTGTTCAACTAGTATAAATTAAAAATTAAAAAACCCCCGACATTCGCCATTTCGTGGTCGGGGCCATCTTGGATTTGCAAGATGCTATTCTACTAGTCAAGCCCTTTCATTTGATACCCATATTAAGGGATTTGTGAAAAAATATGTAATCCGGCGGCCACCTTGGATCGATTTTCATCAAACATAGCTAACAACACTCTCGACTAATTCACCTTTCAAACAAAAAAAACCGCATTCAAATCGGTTTACCCGTTTGAGCGCTACAGGGGAACAGACACACACACACACACACAGACACGTCAAACTTATAACACCCCGTCGTTTTTGCGTCGGGGGTTAAAAAGAGAATCGGCGTGACCAAACAGTGAACTAACGCGCTACAGTATTTTACTTGTATCGCCAACTAAACAAAAGCACAGCTGCGCCCTTCAATCCCACGCCGATTCTCTTTTTAACCCCCGTTCGTTGTGGGCTCTTCTCAGACCAGGGCGCGTTTGGAACCCTCGTAGTTTTAGTTTTAAGTTTCCGTAGTACATAATTATCACCATTGCATCACTTTCATGTACTTTATATATTGACGTTCAAAAAGTGTACAGTGTACCTACCTACTTTGAATAAATGAGTTTTTGAATTTCACACCTGCTGTAGCAATGCTTCAGCTTCTAATGAAGCTAGATAACAAGCTAAAGAAGTTAAAAATATAATTTGAGCACAGCCCTAATCCACGCCATTGAACATAATTGCAAAAATCGTTATATATAAATATTATAGCTCTTACCTCCAAGACAATAAAGTATGAAAGTATATCTGTCAAACGTGTAGGTACACACAGCAAAACATGAGGATTGCAAGCAACCGACAGTCGCTCAGGGTTGATGAATGATACAATCAAGATATATTTCAAACTGCACCAGCGATCACATGCAACCGTTCGCGTTTTTACGAACATAACTTTGGACGCAGATGATACCTAACAATTTAGTAGTGTGCACAATTATATTACGTAGCAATGTCCGGTCGAGGAATTTCAGGCACAAATAGATAACGCAACCACTTAGCGCAGGCAGACTGACGTATTTAGCATCGCAGAGTTGCTCTGCCTGTGAACCTAGAATTCTTTGACGACCTCCCTGGCGCAGTGGTGAGCGCTGTGGTCTTATAAGTGGGAGGTCCCGGGTTCGATTCCCGATAGGGGCAATTTGGGGTTTTATAATTTTTTAATTATCTCTGGTCTGGTCTGGTGGGAGGCTTTAGCCGTGGCTGATTACCACCCTATCGGCAAAGCTGTGCCGCCAAGCGATTTAGCGTTCCGGTACGATGCCGTGTAGAAACCGATCAGGGGTTTGCATGTACCTCTTCCACTTTAGCCAACTTCCATCTTAGATTGCATCATCACTTACCTTCTTACTCACCTACTTGGTGAGATTGCAGTCAAGGGCTAACTCGTAGTTGAATAAAAAAAACAGTCGTTACGGAGATCAGACACCAAATTTCGTGTGGCCTCTTAGAACATAGGGGCGCGGGCAGGGCAGAGGCGCAGCGTTGTAAACAGCGCAGGCGCGCAAAAACGCTGGTTCACCGACCGCCGCCCGCCCTTGAACCGCCGCCGCCGCGCCGAGACACGTGCCGTGGAAACGGACACTCGCCCCACTCGCCCGCTCGCTATTTATTTATTACTTTATATATCACACTACAGTACATAGAGCATAGTAGATGACGTTTTAATAGAAACCAATATTGGTTGACCCTTAGGCTAGGCGCACAGGCTACACGGTCACCTGCGTGCTAACCATACCACCACCACCACTACAGCCTTTTAACGTCCCGCTGTCGGGCACAGGCCTCCTCTCTCATAGGAGAGAGGGATTAGTGTCGCCACGCTGCTCCGATGCGGGTAGGTGGGCTTTAACGACTATTGTCACATTATAAGTAGACATATTCAGAAGTGTCCATTTTTATAGAAACCATTAAGGCTCCCCCACACAGGCGCGTTATTATAGGTCGATAGTATCGGACGACGATAGAATCGCAGGAGTTCCTACTTCCATTGCGGCGTTATTATCGCAGCAGTGTGTAACTACATGACCATCCTAATACAAAATGTACTGGAAACAGATATCGCAATAACGCATGCGATATTATAGACCTATAATAACGCGCCTGTGTGGGGGGGCCTTTATTGGTTGATCCGTAGTCTAGGCTAGCACTACATGGTTACCTGTGAGCTAACCATACATTACAGTAAATAACATATGAACAAAAAAAAATTGTACTGGAGATTAGACAAAAACTTTAAACAAATCATTCGTACAAGAAACGTAAGTCTAGAACTGGACCGGTTACCTATTGGGGTACCGAGCTAAATTCTCACTCTACCACCATTAGTCAGACTAGTTTTAAGCTGGACATTCACGGTCAATCCATTTGGCGTGATTTTGATCGAATGAAGTCAAATGGACGCCGCTCACGGCTTCACTCCAAAATTCAACTTCACTCCAAAAACATTCTGAAAAATGTGCGAACACATGGATGTGAGTTCGCACATTTACGGGCTGCGCGGTGTGATGTCACGACGACGACGGACGGATTTCGCACTCACGGATTAAATGGCATGACGTTAAATAGGTTGATGATTGGATTATGGCGGAAAATCCGTGGGTTGTCATCGCGCCAAAGTTGAACTTAAAGACTTGACACTCACGATCAAACTTCCGCTGTTATAACACGCCATTTGACGCGATGGAGTGACCGTGAATGCATAGCTTTATTCCGATGAGCGGTTTTGTTATGGCAGGCTAAATGTTTAGTCATTTGTAATCTAGACCATAGCGGGTATCGAACCCGGAACCGCCTGCCTCGGCGTTAAATATTCAGAAAGTGAACAGTGCATTTTTTATTTGAATTCTCTTGTCGCGCCGAGTTATCATAAAATAGGAGGACGTGGAACGATTCGCTACACTTTATCGATATCGTTGTTTGCTTTTCAGTTGAAATGATCGATTAAATAAACGATTTTATTCTGAATGGGACTAGCTAAATGTTGTTACTCTAAAAACGCTGTACGTAGATATTTCAAATGCCCACAGGATATTATAATATTTTTTTATATTTACATGATTTGTATGCATTGCGTAGTACCAATGCGTCGCGGCCGATTCGACAGACGCGTGCGAGGGTCGTCAGTATTTTGTTTTATCTATAACATCAAAATAATAAAGAGTTTCAGCTCTAGGTAGGTGTCCGGAAAAACAATGAAAATTCCGGCCAGTTCTATGCCACTTCGGCACTTCCGGCACCCGCACGACTGCTCTCTAGTTATATTTCCTGGCTGCGGTTTTACCTTGAACCCAGACAGTACGAGTTGTTGAGAGATTACACGAATGACGCGCGGTCTAGAAGAAGCCTTAACAGTTTTACTTTTCTAGACGACATCTCATTAAAAGAGATCACTGAACTCGTAGAAAAACCTAGAAAACGTCTTGACATTAATTTGTCTACCGCGAAACATACAAAAGAGATGGCCAAAAATTGATGCATGTAAAAAATTTACAGATGAAATCTTTGTACTTCTCTTCGTCGCCTATACAAATAAATAAAATTGAAGTGTATTTCAAGTGTTAGTTTACGCCGTGATAGCCTAATGGTCAAGACTTCGGCCTCCATTCCGGAGGGGCCGAGTTCGACCCCCAGCACGCGCTTCGGAGTTGCGATTACGTGCGTTTTGGGCAATTAAAGATCACTTACTTTAAGCGCTTGTTCAGACACGGCGGGAACCGCGCGTTTCCCGCGCGGTAACCGCGCGGTTATGTCTGAACGATTACTTTATAACTCATATAAATAAGACCTGCGCGATTTCCATGCGATTCTATAATCGCGCGGTTCCCGCCGTGTCTGAACAAACGCTAACGGTAAAAGAAACCATCGTGAGGGCACGTCCTGTCAAAATCAAAATCAAAATTCATTTATTTCACGTGGGCCAACGTGTGGCTCTTATGACATGTCAAGAATCTACCACCGGTTCGGAATGCTGATTCTGCTGAGAAGAGCCGGCAAGAAACTCAGCAGTTGCAGACATATTTTTTATTCAGATAAACTTTTACAAATGCTTTCGAATCGACAAATGAATCTAGGTACCACTGGTTCGGAATGGTGCTTACAATTCTACGCATGTTAAGACGGGCAGACAAAAGTAGCCCCATTTCCGACGGTGGCACCCGTTCACGAGCATGACGCATGATCCAGCCATTGCTTCGCTCAACCATATTCGAGGGAACGTTACAACCCGCACCACACGACACCACCACAGAAATGTTTAAAGAGAGTTCTCCATAGTGTATGCCTGAGAGTTATCCATAATGTTCTCGAAGGCGTGTGAAAGCTACCAATCCGCACTTTGCCACCGTGGTGGACTATGGCCTTTCGCCCATGGGTTGATAATTATGGTGATGATGAATTGTTTTTCTGTGATTTCGAAATAACTTCCTCTTATTAAGCTTATACGATTATTTGAATATATCATAATCCCCAAACACGCGTTTTTTTATATTTATCTCTGTCTGTTTGCACGGGCTAATCTTCGGAACGGCTGAACGGATTTTTACGGTATTTTCACAGGCACGTAGAGACAACTACTCGTATCAGACGAGCCACAGTGAGCCGCTCGGTACAGGCAGTGCAAAACCGCGACGCCCTACAAGAGATCTAATTTCAGCGGTGGTAGATAAGTATTGGACATTCATTTTCTATAGTATAGGTATATTACTCTATCTGTTTTAGAGATGACTCTAGACTAAGACTAAACCTAATGAGCTAAGCAAATATTTTTAGCTTTGATTTAGCCACGATGGACCCACGCGTCTAAATTATATTTGGCCGGTATAAAAATACACTATACGTCGGATATTTTTAGATAGCAATAAGTAACGGTTTGCCAACATTTCCTGTGGTGCAGCCAACAGCAGTTAAAGAAAACTGCGCCCGGGTCGTTGACTGTCGTATCACTTGGATGCGAGTCAGTTGTTAACGCTACATTACTTTTACTTTGGCTAATTTTAAAAGCTTTTTTTAATGGACTGCATTATACCTTTTCCGCGATTCGATAAGAAGAGTTTGACGACCTCTTTCTCATCGAGACAGGAGTGCTATTATTTTCAGATATGAAAATATATTTTCCAGTCTGTCTACCAAATCAAATGCAACCTCAGCGGATCGTTACGCTGTCTGTATGTTGAAACTGCAGGTTTCTAAAACTATTCTAAAACACGCCCCATTGGAAATGTATACCTACTTTAAATACACAGGTAAGTTTGTTGTATATAGGGTAAGAAAGTTAATATGGGGTATCCGATACTAAGTAATTTTAGGGAGATACATATATTTTCTGGATTGTGCAGTCCAGTTGAGGTTTTTATCCGAGTTTAGGTATCACTGATTTACCTAAACCAAGTGATGCAATATACCGCTACGATCGAATGTGACAGTGTACCTATTTGAAAATTCTCTTAGGTTAGAGGTTTATATTCTTAAAAACTAGATGATGATGTTTAATTTTATGAACCCAGTACGCATTGGCCTACCAAATGCAGTCGACGATCGAGTACTGGGTCATTTGGTAGAACCATTACAGCGTGCGGTCAGATAACCGACAAACCAATTTTGGTAAGGTTTTTAATTTTGATACAGACATCAAAGGACCTTGGCGCAATACGCAAACAGTGTTCACGTTTTCACCAACCCAATATGTACTGGAGTTTATAATATTTGACCGTATTTAATAAATTAAATCTCTCCTTTCAAATCAAGTAAATACCGACAATCCGTAATTCCTTACCGAGTATACCGAGTAGCTATAAATATCCTTTCACTCGCGAATGAAAAGGAATAAAAGCAGCAAATCGGAAAGGCGTCCGAGATATAGCCATTATGCAAATGAAACTTTAAGGGGTTCACACACGAAAACGCGATCCGTGAGACTCGCGAGAGGCGCAATAGCCACAAGCAGATGCACTTCTCAAAATGCGTGAAGGAACAGAAAGTGAAAGGATTGTAAGAAATAGAAAGTAAGGGCAAGCTGCACTTAAACCGCCTGATGTATAGCTGGCCCTAAATGGATGATACGAGTTCAAAATCAATATTCTTCTGTAGTTTATTTAAAATATTTTACCAACAAGAATCTTAATGAGTTCAATGCTGATCTGGAAATTTTATTTAGCGGCAACATTATCCTGATGGGCCTTTAGACGGCTGGATACTTTTACTGTGCGTGAACTTGCGTGTCCTTTGCGTCTCTGGCGGCCGTCTCGTGCGAGTCCTGCGGCATTTGCAGCTGTATGCGATCCCTTTTATAAATACGCAGGCTGTAAGGATCGCGTTTGGTCATCCTTGAACCCAAAGGAATTAAAACCGAATACCGATATCGAAACGAAGGTTTTATTCTCTTGATTTATTACTTTCTGGACGGAAATGTGTGTATTTCTTGTTCTGTTTTTTCTTCTTCCTCGCTAACTAGTCACAGATTATTATCATTTATATAAAATATTTTAGTTGATTTAAATAGTGTTGTTACTCCTTGTTTGTTTTTCGCTAGAGACGCCCCTGGTCTTAAACAGTTTTAGATTAAGAGTCACTTCAAAGGCGTCTATTTATAGCATGTTCTCAAACACTAAGAAAGTCAAGTAAGGTTACCCCAAACCGCAAACACAAGGAAAGCTGTGGGCAAGAAGCAGTAATGTAATATCATAACCTACATTAACAAAGTGGTCTAAACCACATATTTTTCAAAATAGAGTAGGTAACAGTTTCTTTTTCAAGAGGTTTTCTTTAGTGATAAAGACTTCGTCGTGTCGTCTCAACTGATAGACAATATTAATTAAGTTTAAATAAAGTCTCTTGCAAGTGTCGTCACAGAACACGATCTTCTGCCGCTTGTACCCAGCCGCTCCCAGCCACTTGATTGAGGTCGTCTGCCCACCTAACAAGGAGTCTCCGTCTATGCTGCGGTTTTTGGTGCGGATAATGCCTTTCAAGCACTTTGGAATCCTGTAACATCTTTCATCATCTCGATTCTTCCAACTCCTATGTATTGCCACTACGGCTTCGCAATTTTTTTGATAATAGCATTAACAAAGTTGCTAATAATGATGATGATGACAAGAACATATGAAAATTACAAGAATTTTATATCTCTCTTTCTTTCTTTCTTTCTCCTCCTCTATGTCTCTCTCATATCTCTATTTTATTTATTTGGAGGTTAAGACAGTTTACCGTTTACAGGATCGTGTAAGGGACGCCTCGAGATAAATACATTCACTGCCAAGGCTGCGGTGAAAATAAAATGATCAACTTGTTTATTTATTTTTCTTTACGCGAGCGACTTACGTGTCGTATTTCTTGATAAAACCACACAAGCTGTTTTTTTGTTTCAATTGAAAATAACTCTTATTCGTGAAGAGATAGAGATCATGAGAAGCTTTGCCGCTTTAAATAAAGTTCGTCCTTTAATTTTATTAGCTACTAAGAGATTCTCGCGAGTTTATTTGCAATAATTTGTTCGCAATTTAGTTATTTATAAGCCTTCGGTCGGATTTATATTACTCGGATATATTGTATATATATTTTACGGATATGTATATTTATACGAATATATGCATTTATATCACCAGTCCCGGCTGGTACGAGCAATCGTCAGTAGGTACACACTACATTTGGTCCCATGCAAACATTCCATTTCACAGCCCTGGGTGAATTATCATCCGAGAATTTCTACACTCTAGCATCCCGGAGAGGTGATGTATGTATGTATGTATGTATGTATGTATGTATGTGTGTACTATATTGCTTTATTGCACACCACATTAGAGAAGAACACAAAGGACAGGTTATATAAAAGGTGATTCGTTCTGTTCACGAAAGTTATGATAAGGTTTGATTCAACACGCGTAGTGATTCCTCAGATCGCATTGCATGTTGAAATTTGTATGCGTGGACTATGTTGTAGGTGAAAAGGTGACAGTTTGGACCTCGTCCAAAGTACCTAAATCTTAAAAGCGGCGATATCCTTTTGACTTTGCTGTCAGCTGTCACGATTGTACAAATTTATTTTCCCGTCATAGGCGAAAAATATGGCGTCAGGAAATATTCAGAGGTAATTTATTGGGACATTTTAGATTTTTTAGTCCAATTTATCATTGAATTTTTAAAATTAAGTACATATTTTATTGTAGATTTATTTAGATTTGTATCTCAATAAATGCAGTAATATAATTTGGTAAAGTTAACTACTACTAAAGCGAAGCTATGATAAGCTATAATTTGAGAAAAATTAAACCGACTTCCTAAAGTAATGTGTCCTACTTGAAAACTACTGACCCTAATTTGATGAAATTGAAGTAGGTAAAAGAGAATTGTCACAATGGACGATACCAGTTTCGGAGAAATGCGGGGCCAAACATACATATATACATACATACATACGGACATACTATAACACCTATAAAATTTTGTATAAGTATTATCCTATATGAATAATATATTACGGTTCCAATAATATAACATACATGATACGAGTCGAATTGATAACCTCCTTTTTTGAAGTAGGTTAAAATACGCTCCTTATGGTTCCATTGTAGTAATAACTATATGTATAACGAAGAAAGCTAGCTTTAGATACTTTAGTTAGATAAATATAATCTGTTAATGAAATCGATCTCCATATGGATTGGATGTAAAGCCAACATGAAAAATAAATCCAAATACCTAGAATAGGTTATCTTTTACAGTTAGACAAAATTGTCTCCGAAAAAGATAACGCAGATAAGTAATAATAACAAATGAGCATAATTTACAGTAGCAGGCTTCCAAGAACTATAAGCTTGACTACATACATACATATACTACACTTATAGCTCTTATATAGCACGTATTCTATGGACGCTTGACCTAGCAACACTCGGAAAAAATCCATCCAAGTCGGTAACCATACAGAAAAGGGCAAAACTGTCAGCCATTATGTTTTTCCGCTTACACATAAGATACATATCGTGGGGTCGGGTAAAGACAGGTTTCGCGGAGATTTCAATCTTACGTCATCAACATTGTAGGGACCCGATTACAACCCAGCGCACGTGAAATTAAAATCCGTCTTTGATGTGATAGCGTATTATCTCGGTGCCCTAAAGAGAAATCACCATCGGAGAGCTTTGAGTGCACCCCATCAAAGCGCTATTTCCCCTAAAAAATTGTGAGATTGACGTACATAGACATACCTATCCATATCGATACCAGAAATTTCAATTGTCGTAAAGGACATAGACAGGCCTGTTCTTTACGACAATTGAAATTTCTGGTATCGATATTATGGATGAACCGTCGCGTTGACTTAACTGAACTTATAGTAACTCTGGGCTGATTCTGTAAAACATTGAAATTGTTACAACTCGCAAAATGCCTTTTGGTATATCAATCTTGATACTGTAATGCTACCATAAAATCTGACGTCAATATATTGAGAAGTAAGCGTAGCTGCATGTGATATAACTGATTCCTCTCTCAAATCATTCTTTGACCTTATTATCTTTTTTTGTGAAGCAATAAAGTTTATTAATATTAATTCCTCCCCTCCCGCGCACGAATCCTTGATTCTTAATGAGCTAGGAAGTGGACTTCCTTGTGACTATATCAAGACGAGTTTATTTCTAGCGCACACCGTACTAACGAAGTTTTATTACTTATTATTTTCTTACAAAAGCTGCCCGCCCATCCTATCTTCTAGAATCTAGACATAGACATAGACTTCTAGTAGCCATAGTATGCTTCCGTTCTGGAACCGAAGCCGCCCCCTACCCAGGAAGCTGCTAAAAATGAGACGCTTAAAAGCTAATAAAAGAAGCATTCGCTCAAACGACTGTAGCAGCCATTGGGCATCCAGCTTTACTGTGATAGAAGAGTTATTTTAACTGGACATTATCCACACGAATGAACTCATCCTCTTACGAAAAATCCTTTTCAAAATATTATAAAATATTTCGAAGAGAAAGCTCTTCGAAATATTTTTAAAACGATTAATGCAATAAATGAAAACAACAAATTAAAAAATAAACAATTCAATTTAGATTTTTCCGATAGCTGTATCGCAAAGTAATTTCAATTACTTAGCCGAGGCAAGATTGCGGAAGACTTGGGAAATTAACTTTTGTTGGGGAAATTGAACATTCAATTTAACTCTTAAACTTTGCTTTAAATTAAATACCTATAGTCAAAATCGCTATCATAGGATTGGCAAATTGTTATTCCAGCTTCGTACCCAGTTTTTAAGTCTCAGTACCAAACAGCCCATGAACCCGATACATCTTTATATTTGGACTGCAGTTTGGGCGCATATCATATTATAAATACATCTCCACAGCCTTTCAACCACGCTGTCTACGTACAATTTTCTATACATAATGGGTATGTATATCAATTAGTCATCGTTTAAGCAATATATTTAAATGAAGTTCGTAGAATTCTCACAGCGAAGAGGAAAATCTTTGAACCGAGTCCAAAGGCTTTCAAAATTGCACAATATTTCAAATATCACCAAATATTATGTAATAACATCTCACTATAATTAATAGTTATGCTAAACAAGTATTCCAGACAAGGAGTGAGTATTCAAAGAATTTGGCATTTAAATAGTACGACATTTATATAAAATCAAGGAAATAATTCACAACAAAATCTACGACTTACAAATTCAAATGAAGTGCAATTTATATGACTAGATTATACATATGTATGTATGTATGTTAATATCAAAACAAAAAGTTCCTCAAATGGCAACGTCCCCGACGAAGGCTTAGCATTCTTAAGTAGTATCCAAAGAGATATCTATCTTAAAATGTTTAGAGCGGCTATTGTGCAAATTTTTATATACTAATTTGAACCACTTTACCACAGGTCCATTTGAGAGTTTATACTGGAGCGAAAAGAAAGAAGCCGAACTTGACTTGTAACTTTTACAAGTCAAGTACAAAATAAATAAATGAAAGAATAAATATGCACACACGGTTTTGTCGGTGTATTTTTGACTAAATAGTGTAAGTAAATAATTGTTTGAATAAGTACAGCCGATCTTATATATTGTGCATTCTAGCACCTGAAACAACAACGTCTATCGATTTTTCGAACTATGCGCTCCACCCATTGCCACTTCAGTTTCACAACCCGGTGAGCTATGTCGGTGACTCTGGATTTTCTACGGAGTTCTATGTATACGCTAACCAGGCCACTTTAGATAATCTAAAATGGCCAGTTTATCCTATCTGTCACGAACATGGCGTTTTAATATCTGTCAGTATCTAATACAGATGGGACTTACTTTCAAAACGTCTCAAGTCCGCATAAACTGATTTCAAAACGGTGTCTTTGTTACGTTGGCAAAGGGTCGACTGCGCAACACTTGTTCTAATCAAGTTTAGGTACATTTTAGAGTAAATATTTTCGCGAAATTCGGGGCTCGGTCAAAGGCGCGACCTTGAGGACGAGCGGTCGTTTCGCCCTTGACCGTACAAGTGTCAAGCCCACGTACGTATACCATAAACCATGGTGTGAAATACGCACATCGCATACCGTCAAACGTCGGTCATTTACCACAGGAAAACAGCGATATGTGGCTCTACAAAGTTGTTAAGGGCCACTTCCATGACTGGCGGTTACATTAACTAACATGTAACATTAAATTAACTAACAAACAGTTACACTTGCCTTGTAAAAAATAAGCTTGTTTAGGGTACTTTACACAACAACGTAAACAGCTAAACACAATACACACAATATTATAATTACACAATACGTCAGTATTCGTATCTTAAATCTCAATTTTTATTAAGGTTATGGGTCCAGTACAATTGATAGAACAACGAATCAATGAAATAACTGTCGACAGTCACTGGTCACCGTAGCAACACACTGAGAGAAATTTCCCGATGTTCCTTCTGATTTTCTCCCTCTAAAAGCGTTTCCATTCAAAAGGAAGAACTTTTTCTTATCCGATTACTGTAGGAATTATGCAGTCGCGCTGGCAGGTAGCACTGGATCGAGTAGAAAAACTATGTACACGGTACCACCAACCATGCCAGCGCGGACGTGCCAGCGAAGCTGTCGACAGTCACTGGACACATATAAGCCTGGCTTAAGTTGTCAATACCTACCTCTCGGTAAGCCCACATACATATTATAGAATTTTTACAACTTCGCAAGTCACTTAAGATTATTACGAAACCCTAATGCTTCCCAACCTTCACACACCTTACGATTGTCAATCCACAGTCAGTCGGCAAGCGGTGGGAAAGAGTACAAAAAAATCGCCTTTGAAGCGAGCGCACGGTCAACGCACCGCTCGGAATGCGCTCGCGTCCGATTTGGTCAATTTTTAATCGGCAGACATTTGATCGGTCGCTCTTTTTTATCGCACCAATTTTATCTATGTATCGGTAATTACAAACGGAAATATTTATGGATGCAGGCGTTGAAACTGAAATTTTTCTCGCGGAAAGTTTATTTATTTATTTGATTTCTAGCTTATATGCCCGCGGCTTCGTCCGCGTGAATTTCGGTTTTCACAAATCCCGAGGGAATCGTGGATATCCGGTTCCCGTTCCCGCTCCCTTTTCCAACCTTTATACCTACTTTCAAGGAAGTTTGCTATAGTAATCTATCTATGTGGAACATAAGATTATGGTTTCTTGAGTTGCCTTAGCAACATGTTATTTGAATGGCGTTTTATTATAACTAGTATAAATTATTATTTATACTATGAATAATCACGTCCTATTAAATAAAACAGTTCATTTCAAATGATAAGAATAATATTACTTACTTATATTGAACTTATTAACCTAAATTTACTATACTAATATTTATCATTTTTAAGAATTTGATATTATTTGAGTGTCAAGATAAAAATAAAATTTAATTTTATGTGAAATCCATAAAATCCATTAAAACGATTAACCTAAATAATTTTAATCGATTAATAATTTTTATCGTACAATTTATATAATACTCCTATCGGGTTTGATTTGTCGAGCACATTTATTTCGCAAATTTTCCGATTAATAGGTATAGTGCAGTCAAATTTGACTCCAAAAGTGGCTAAAATCGCAAACGAACGGCTAGTTCTGATTTTTTAATATGTTGTTAGGACCACTACCAGTAGTGTAAATCCAATTTTGCAGCTTCGAAAGACCTGTGCTAACTTTGCAGCACTCGAAAAACCGCGAAATTTTCGCACTACTTTTGGTTTTTTCAATATAAGTCCTAAACTATGGGCTTAAAAAAAATATTTTCTATACGTTTTTAAAGAAGATTAAAATTGCTACAATTTAAGACCAAAACTAGCTCTTTAAATTCAATATTTGCTGAGATACAGCTCTCCAAAAATTGACAATTAATTCCGAAAAAGTGAAATTTTAAGATTTGGTCAATTTTAAACCCCGATATCGGGGAAAATACTCATTTTACGGATAAAGTTAATTGAAAAGATGTTGTAGTAAATATAATTAGCTTTAATTTAAACACTAAACGACGTCAGTAGCCCATATAGTTTACTTATAAATCCTAAAAGTTTAAAAAATGGGAAAATTGCAGTTTTCTCTTCAGTTTGTTTTGAATGTAGTTTGAAAGAAAAAACCATGTACACCCACAAGAAATATGTATTAAAACTATTACTAAGTATTTATATTTAGTATTTATAATGTTATTTATTCAAGAATAAAATTATTTATATTATTATTGATATTTATTGATTTTTATGAAACATATTAACCTGTATTAAAAGGACATTATGAGTTCCGAGCAATATAAGTCGTAAACTACGCATTTTTTTTAATATTTTCTATACATTTTTAAAGTAAACTAAAATTGCTACAATTTAACACCAGAACCAGTTCTGTAACTTCAATACTTGCCGAGATACAGCTCTCTTAAAATAGAACTTTTTCCAAAAAAAGTGAAAATTTAAGATTTGGTCAATTTTCGACCGCCATCTTGGGGATAATACTCATTATAAGGGTAAAATTATAGTCAAAATGTTGTAGTAAATCTAATTAGCTTTAATTTAAGGGTGGAACGACGTCTCTAGGCCATATAGTTTACTCACAAACCTTAATGAACAATTATAACCAAAAATAATATCTTTGTAATGCAGGTTAATATGCTTCATAAATATCAATAAAATAAGATAAATAAATATTTTTTTTTTCATAAATAACATTATGAATACTATAATAATAGATTAAATGTACATTTCTTGTGGATGTTCATGATTTTTCCTTTCAAGGTACTCACAAACCAAACTAAGCAGACCAAATTTACGAAAATTGTTTTCCCATTTTTTGGACTTTTAAGATTTGTGAGTAAACTATATGTCCTAGAGATGTCGTATTACCCTTAAATTAAAGTTAATTAGATTTACTATAACATTTTTACCTATAATTCTACACATAAAATGAGTATTATCCCCAAGATCGCGGTCGAAAATTGACTAACTCTTAAATTTTCACTTTTTTTGAAAAAAGTTCAATTTTAGGAGAGCTGTATCTCGGCAATTATTGAAGCTACAGAACTGGTTCTGATGTCAAACTGTAGCAATTTTAGTCTACTTTAAAAATGTATAGAAAATATTAAACAAAAATGCGTAGTTTACGATTTATATTGCTCGGAACTCATATTGTCATTTTAATACAGATTAATATGTTTCATAAAAATCAATAAATATCTATAATAATATAAATATTTTTTTTCTTGAATAAATAACAATATAAATACTTAATTTTAATACTTAGTAATAGTTTTAATACATATTTCTTGTGGATGTACATGGTTTTTTTTTCAAATTACATTCAAAACAAACTAAAGAAAAAACTGCAATTTTCGCATTTTTTAAACTTTTAGGATTTGTAAGTAAACTATATGGGCTACAGACGTTGTTTAGTGTTTAAATTAAAGCTAATTATATTTACTACAACATCTTTTCGATTAACTTTACTCGTAAAATGAGTATTTTCCCCGATATCGGGGTTTAAAATTGACCGAATCTTAAAATTTCACTTTTTTGGAATTAATTGTCAATTTTTGGAGAGCTGTATCTCAATAAATATTGAATTTAAGGAGCTAGTTTTGGTCTTAAATTGTAGCAATTTTAATCTACTTTAAAAAAGTATAGAAAAATATTTTTTTAGAAACGCCTAGTTTAGGACTTATATTGAAAAACCCAAAAAAAGTGCAAAAATTTTGCGGTTTTTCGAGTGCTACAAAATTAGCACAGGTCTTTCGAAGCTGCAAAATTGAATTTAGACTACTGGTAGTGGTCCTAACAACATATTAAAAAATCAGAACTAGCCGTTCGTTTGCGATTTTAATGTCAAATTTGACTGGCGTAGTAGGTATGTACGTACATATAGTTATTATTTAATAATTTCTAAAAAAAATACGTCAGGAATATCACAGTAGGTAATATTATTGAAATGTTACAATACCTAACTTACCTACGCCTATGAGACAATAAACCATTAATTCAGCTGTGGCAATTAATATTATAATTGTATAAATTAAAGTTAACATCAAAATAAATGTTTTCTCTTTAAATTATGTTATTTCATATTTCATATCATTTTGGAGACTAATTCTCCAATATTAAAAGTAGAAAGTCAAGCTCATATTTCTATCTGATAAAAATTAAATTTGTAATAAATGCGCAACTACTATAAATAATATGTTTCAGCGCGTTGTAATTATGTGCAATTGAACGCATATAATTACCGATAACGCAATATATTATTGCATATTGATTAACAGTATTTACTTATTGCAATTATAGTAAAATACATACATATGTAATTAAATATTTATTCAAAACATACTGTTACAAATTGATCTGTAGATTTACATGATCAAAAGCTCTATTATACATAGAGCTTATGAGTTTTGAAAATGACCAACGTTTTGAGTTCGCTAACGTCTCCGAGTACGTAGAACATTTGTATGAGAAATCGTAGCTCCCTCATACCGCTAGAAAAAAAAATTGTTTAATTTGTCTTAAACATAATCATATTTACGATGATTTTAAGTACTTTACTAATACTATTTTAGATACACCATAACATTTGCCTCTATTCAATAACTGTCTAAGGCCTCTTGTTATCACGCCGTGGAAACCTACGGATTGTTATCCATATAAAACGTAGATAAAACGTGGCGTGTTAACAAGAGGCCTAACACTCTGTTACTGCCACCGTTGTTCACGATCAAATCACGAAAGATGATAACTTTTTAACCCCCAACGCAAAAACGACGGGGTGTTATAAGTTTGACATGTCTGTGTGTGTGTGTCTGTCTGTCTGTTCCCCTGTAGGGCTCAAACGGGTGAACCGATTTGAATGCGGTTTTTTTTGTTTGAAAAGTGAATTAGTCGAGAGTGTTGTTAGCTATGTTAGATGAAAATTGATCCAAGATGGCCGCCGTTACAAAATGGCAAATTACATATTTTATCACAATTCCCTCAATATGGGTATCAAATGAAAGGGCTTGACTAGTAAAATAGCACTATGTAAATCCAAGATGGCCACCACCATAAAATGGCGAATGTTGGGGGTTTTTTAAATTTTTAATTTATACTTGTGATTTATTTATTGGACTATACCGTTCTCTTATCCTGCTCCTCTCACCAAAGTTTCTCTGTGAGAGATTGCTCAAGTGATAAGACCGCCTTAGCATGCGAAATTTTAGTGCCTACCTACCTAAAGTAAGCTTTCTTCATCTGTTTCTTTCTGAATGTGCAATAAAGTATTGGGTTGTAATAAGGAACAAAATAGCTGTCATTGTTAACAGTGACAGCTATCAACAGCACAACAGCAACCGAGCGTAGGTACGTATAATAAAAACTATAATCAATTAAACACAAATATGATAGTGAAAACACTTCAATCTAGATCTAATTTTCAAGATGCAGTGGCCAGACAGCCAGACGTTGTGTTTAATAAACATAGAGAAGAAACGATCAGATACAGTGAAGTCGCGTGCAAATCGCTAGCAAAAGTAGCTGCCTAGCGAAACTACTCGCATATTAATCCGAGTGTGACTCTATCGTCAACTAAAAAAACCATGCACACCACAAAAACGCGTCTGCGCTGCCGATGTAAGCGCGTGATCACGCTACAGGCTTTTTGTTTTACAGCTTTTTCTTGCATTAAGGTAGCATGGGCAATAAGTGGCAGGTCATACGTGCCGTGTGCTATTTCTGGGATCCCCTATAGAAGAAGCACGGGAGCATTTTAAAAGTGTTTTTACAGAACCTTGGCACTGGCTCGTGTCCTCGGGTGATATGGCAAATAAATTATATTTCTTCGTTCCGCGTCCGTTTATTGAATGAGCCAATGTTCAAACAGTGGCGAAGAATATTAAAAATTTACCTGCCACGTATGTCCCACGTTATAAATGCACAGTTCTCTGGGGAATGAGCATGTCTCTAAAAACATAAGTGAAACGGAGCTCCTAGGACGCAACTAGGACAGTTTTATCTAGACCTTATCAACTTTTCGTCGCCTAGTGTGTGTAATGTGTACAAGTATCTTAATATTTTATTAAAACCAAATACGAGTAGATATAAGTTTGTCTGGTGAGAGGCTTCAGACGTGGCTAGTTACCACCCTACCAAAGCCGTGCCACCAAGCAATTTAGCGTTCCAGTACGATGCCGCTTAGAAACCGATCAGGGGTGTGGGTTTAGTCGAAACTGCCATACCTCTTCCATCAGGTCACTTACCATCATGTGAAATCATAGTCAAGGTTCAACTTGAAGATGAATAAAAAAAGGAAACTTTTTGTCGACCGACATGTCTCGAATGTGGACTTAAATCTTAATAGAGCTGTAAGGGCGTGTATTAATTAATTGGCGCTCAACGGCGCGTGCGCATCCAATATGGCGGGTAGCTGGAATGGATGCGATACGGTTCGGAAGGTAGCGCGGCAAAAACTGAAAACCCTTACTCACCTTTGCGAAAAGGTTTTTTGTGACTACCTTTATTACAGTTTCATATTCTTGACATACGATTTATATTTTTTATGATATAATTCTGATTGGCAATCTAGGTACATTTTACTTGGGATTTGGGATTTTCTCGTCAAGAATTTCTCAGTAGCAGCAGTTACATAACATAGGTACATAATATATGTATTTACATTAATACACACAGGTTGAATGGAGCACCGCCTCTATGAAATCGGATGTAAATAATCACCGAGAACGGCAGATTGTAAAATGCGCGACATTTCAATCATACAATAAATAAACACATTCGGTGACAGCAAAGTAAGAGAGAGCGCTCACGGAGCGGTTCGCACCCGCGCCCGCCGCGGTTGCGGGCCCGCAATACTCGAAATTCATACAAATGTCGAGTGCAAAACTCACGACGCGATTTACTCCCGCAGAGTTGGCGGTTGCTCGCGGCTCCCGCAGAAGGCGGGCAGCGGGCGCCCGCGAGCTTTGCGGGCGTCGCCCGCAAGCTCTGCGGTTTGTCGGCGGGCGCGATCGCATTTTTCTTATAGGAGGAGCTGGCGAACAAAACGGTATAGTTGCATCAAACTAAAGAGTAAGAATCTTTATTTGCAAAAATGTGGTACAAATATTATGGATCTTAAAGCTTATTGTCTTCCAACACATTTAACTAATAAATTAGTGTGCAAATTGAATTATTGATTTTAAGACTAAACAAAATGACGTAAGTAGCATACATGTCAACGTTCTAAAGATATAAATATAAAATTACATAATTGCAATAAATAGAATTTATGTCATACCTATATTCTTTTAAATTGTAAAAACATTTCTCCATGAGCCAGTTCTTTAGTTTTACTTTAAAAGTTTGAAGAGGCATGGCCTGTATTGATTCAGGTAACCTATTAATTATTAAATATTAATATTAAACTGAATGACATACTTACAGTGAGCTTTGGCGTGGATTTTTATTTACCCATATGTAGTTTGTGACTTTATTGAACATAATAATATGTTAAATTCAGTTTGCTATCTCATATAAGTTAACGGAAGCAATAATTAATTAATATTGCAAGCAATAACTTGTTTGTGTAAACACATAACTCCAGAAGCAGACTATCAATTAATATTAAAACTAAATCAAACTATTATTAAAATATCTGCGTTTATCACCCGCACATAACTCAATTTATATCAACTCAGAGATTAGTTTAACTGAGATCTATTTTCAAATATATTTTTTACTAATTAATTAATTACACTCAGCCAAGTCCAAAATGGCAGCATTTATTCGATGAGGGTGTGATTGCTATCGCAGCCCTCAATCAAATATCACGACCTAGACGCTGAAGCATCTAATAGTCGGTTGAGTCTTTGGAGGAGACTCAATTCATGGCTTCGAATTACCCGTATTTATACCAATAATTCAAGATGGCGGTTCGGCGCCACTGAATGAATCAAATGTCAGTTAATTCTAACCTATTTCAATTATGAAATTAATAATTCGTAAACCATTTCTAAAAATTCTAATTAATTTTCAACAATAATCTATCATTTGTAAGTCAGTCTGACATTTGTAAGTTAGTTTAGGCCAATTTCAACATAAATTGTTTAAAAACTTTATTAGTGAATAAAGTTTTTAAATGATAAACTTTTTAATTAAAAAAAATTCTTAGTAAAAAAAAAACAAATTTTTCTTCTGAAAAAGAAATAATCATTTTAATTGACATCTTACAAAGTATGGAAATTAATCCATTTTGAACGAAAACGTGCTCGATTATTCAAATCTTTCGAAACTTTATTGTAATTATGCCGTTATGATCGAAACCACGACCTATGGATGCAATTTTGATACAGTTGCGGGCCGTTTTAAGTAAAATTAAGTTGATATTCTTATTCAGCAAGCCAAAGACCATCGGATTAAAAAATATAACATTTTGTTCGCCAGCTCTTCATATATAAATATAACCGCCGGTCTTGCGGGCGTCGCCCGCCAACTCGGCGGGCGACGCCCGCAGCCGCGGCGGCTGCGGTCCCGCAAAAACAAGCGGGCTCGTGAGCGCGCTCTCTCTAACCTCTCTCCCGCAGCCGCGGCGGGCGCGATTCCAAACCGCTCCGTGAGCGCTCTCCGTAATATTGACCAAGTGGCAACTAAGATTTGTCGAAGCAGGAGGTTACGGCATTATTTCAAAACAACGACTAGCTAGTTTCTATCTAATTCGTATTGCTAGAGACAACATTCCAAAACCATAAGTAGATTACCAAAGTAACAGACCTTGTTGATTAGAGACATTTAAAAAAAATACTCAAGCAATCTATAGAGTTGTTACCTATATAAAAATGATGATTTGTTACCTATATAAGACTGATAAACCTCATAGAGTAAATAAAATGCCCTTGCGACGTTAGACGTATGTATGAATGCGTGAAAAATATTTTCTGCCAAATGTTGAAGTACCCCGCCGCCGTCCAATAGGGGTTTCAAACTGACAGAAAAATTATATGTCAACACGAAGGACATCTAATACTACGTAGTTTAATTTAGGTATCTGTAGCTACTCGTAGGTATATTGGGCCGACTGTGCTATTCAAACTACGAAAAACAAAAATACTAAAAAATTCTCAGATTTCCTTTGCGTTTGTCAACACTGCATTTATTTTTCCCGAAAGTAAAAAACGGACTTTTTCTCAGATTTCAGCCTGAAGAGAGAGAATTTCCACATTCTATTAGTCAAGTGTCTCGTCGGACTTGTAACACAGTGTTAGAGATGTCGCGTGCCTAGAAATAACCGGCTATAAGTAAAAACGGGCGTTTATCACACCGTAGCTTAGGATTTATACATAGACGAACTGAATTTGGACTGCAAGTAAGGATATGCAATTTATAGATACGGTTTCATTGCCGCCGACCGACTGAGCAGACCGTGTTCAGTTCTAGCACGGACTCACAGTGTGAACTGCAAACTGAATCCGCAATCGGGCAGCAGTGGGAATGTCGATTACAATAAACCGCAAACTGCAATTTTAGACTCGGTTCTCAGACCAAATGCATCCTGTCTATATATACAATGATGGAAATTAAATAGTTTTGAACTTTAGCTTGTTTATCAACCGCCGGTTGCAGCCACGCTATTTCAAACCAAAATAGCTGTCATTGTTACAGTGACCTATTGAGTTTCGCTTCAGTTTCTCATGTGATACAACCCGGTCATAAAGTTTCAGCGCTGTGCTCATTTCGCGGCAGAGGTCTGCTTCGGGCCCAAACAGTAATAGACGTAGGGGGTAATCTGTGGTGGGAGCAAATGGTGGAGTGGTGGCACGTCAAATAATCGAAAGTTAGAAGAATACTACTGATTGCCGTCAGACTAAGTAAACCATTCCTACTCTGAACCAACATTTAACAAACAAACTAATGCATCTAGACAGAGGTAAACTCAGGAAAGTGGTGGGACTCATAACAGGGCACAGCCCACTAAACAAACTTCTTTTAATTATAGGTGTCACAGACAGTCCTCTATGCAAGGCCTGCATGGAGACGGATGAAACACCAACGCACGTGTGCTCCTGCAGTACACGGGCGTGGCCAAACAACGCGAGATCCACCTGGGATCACCAGCCTCACTGCAAGACGTAGGTACTTGGCAACCTGGGTGGCCATGCTAAGCTTCTGGAGTGATATCGGATGGCTGGAGTGAAGACATCAATGGGAGAGGCAAATCACGCAAAACAGACCTTAAAAGGTTTATATGCGGACACCTGCCCAGTGGAAAGAAGAAGAAAAAGAAGTTGTCGGTGTAACATGTTCCCGGTGAGTCGCATCAGTAAGGCGCGTTCCGCAGGCCATTTCTTTTTGTCCCGGCGACGTTTCTAAATCGGGCCACGGCGAGCTAATTCCGGAGTGTGCGCCGTGGCCCTTACGTAACGCTGAGACAATTGCTGATATACACGATACGTACTCGTATATCGCTGTCTAATTTAAATTAGTTAGAGTTGAATGACACTGATGCAGTCAGTGTTGCGACGCGACGTAGGCTGCGTTTTAACGAGGAAGGATGTATTTACGCTGTGATAGCTAGCTCAGATTCAAACTTATTATTTTAAGCAACACTCATGTGTGTGAGGTTATGGTCTATGAAAAACTTTTTGAATGACAGCTCTAAATGGAAAAGGTTTTAAGCCACACCGCGAAATAACTTTAGCTCACGTAGCTTCGCCATCTTTCATACCTACTTCAGTTCACACCACGGACTACTGCTGAGCTAAGCTAAGTGAGCTAACTAAACTGTGGGCTAACTCTGCCCAACGATTCCATCTAAGTGAACTTTGTCGCCTTCTGCCTCCTAGCGCCTGTGACTACATATCTTACTTTATGGTCTGAACTTACATAATTTTCTAATGTAACAATTACGGGTACATACCACGATAAATTTGTTTTTTGTTTTTGTCGATATTTCGGTCGAGTCGGTTGGTCGGGAAAAGAGTGATGTTGTGAGCGTATTTTGCCGGACAGCCCGTGAAGTTTCAACGAAAAGAGTGAGAAGGCGGGTAGTTCGATACTGCCCGTGACAGTTGAAACTTCCCCCCTCGCAGCACCGCAGTCTCGTCGTGACCACTGTCCATGTAACTGGACCGAAATATCGACAAAAACAAAAAACAAATTTATCGTGGTATGTACCCGTAATTGTTACATTAGAGTATGTCGATAAACCACGAAATAAGCCTTAAATCACTAGGTTACATAATTTTGTTAAACTTGTAAAATAAAAATAAAACTCGGATAGTTGATTGCACGCTAGGCTGTGGGAAACGTGATTTTGAAACGTTTGAAAAATCCATTTTCACAAGATTTCAGGTATTTTGTATGTAGGTAGGTACTCTCTTGATAACGTCCGTTCACCCAGAGGGTCTTACAACGCTGCGATTTACGGTGCGAGGTCGCTACACGAGTACCTTAGGACCCCAACTATATGACTCTGGTTATTCTACGGATCTCCTCCGAATCAGAAGTAGAATTTTATAATACACTAGCGACCCGCCCCGGCTTCGCACGGGTAGTAGAGCATATTATGCGTAGGTACTACCCGCTCAGGGATTAGGCAGCGTTTTCGATGAAAGCTCCGAGGCGGCTTGACTTTTTACGATATTTTCCACAATGAACTTACTATATCTCACCTTATACCCGAATTACTAAATCCGTGGAATTCTGACGTTTCATAATGTTACCAGAGATAAAACAATTCCCACAAAAAATATAAAAAATTCAAAACTTATGCAAATACAAATCAACTGCTGCATGTAGATATGACAAATGCCTGACAGACACTTCATGGTGATAATGTCATTCGACTTCCATTTTTGAATAAATTTTTTCAATGTGCTTCTTTTGTTTTCTATTGCTGTTAGTGTGCACTTTCTAGTTTCCATTCTTAGCAATTTCTATTTTAGGGCGAAACAATTAATATTATTAAGCGGCTTAGAGCTTTATATGTTGACAGGGAATTAAAGTAGTTTGGGGTAAAATCGTACTTCGTAGTCTATGTTAACCTTGTTCTCCATATAAATAACTCATCTGTAAATGACAATGACAGCTGTCAGAATTAAGTCGATATTAAGTCAAAAATAAGGAGAAAAACTAAATATTTCAAATCAAATAAATTACAGTGTATTTGGGACATAAAAAGGTAAGTTTTCACCAGATTCCGTGAAAAAAAAAAATATTTTAAAAGATAAAAATAAAAAACTAAAAACATGGTTTTTTGAACTTTTCACATAAATTTTGAGGTTATGTGAAAAAAGTGTAAACACAAAAGTTGTAGATCTTTTTATTACCTACAACTTTCGTCGTCGTTTCAACCAATGGACGTCCACTGCTGGACATAGGTCTCTTGCAAGGATCGCCACAGCACACGATCTTGTGCCGCCTGACTCCAGCGGCTGCCAGCGACTCGCTTGAGATCGTCTGTCCAACGAGTGGGGGGTCTACCTGCACTTCGTTTACTGGTGCGAGGTCGCCATTCAAGCACCTTGGGACCCCAACGTCCATCGGTTCTTCGAGCAATGTGCCCCGCCCATTGCCACTTCAGCTTTGCGACTCGATGAGCTATGTCGGTAACTCTGGTTCTCCTGCGGATCTCCTCATTTCTGATTTGATCCCGCAGGGATACTTCGAGCATAGCTCTCTCCATCGCCCGCTGAGTGACCCTGAGCCTTCTTATGAGGCCCATTGTCAGCGACCATGTCTCAGATCCGTAAGTCATCACTGGCAACACGCACTGTTCGAAGACTTTCGTCTTCAGACACTGAGGGATATTGGACGAAAAGACATCTCGAAGTTTCCCGAACGCTGCCCAGCCGAGTTGGATTCGGCGGTTGATCTCTTTCTCAAAATTGGACCTACCTAGCTGGATCGTGTGTCCTAGGTATATGTACTCGTCTACAATTTCGAGTGCAGAGTTCTCAACGATTACCGGGTGGAGCGGAACATGAGCGTTAGACATGATCTTCGTCTTACTCATGTTCATTTTTAGGCCCACCTGTTGAGAAACTCTGCTGAGATCGTTGAGCATTGTATTGAGATCTCCCAGAGTCTCTGCCATCACGACTATATCATCGGCAAACCGTAGGTGAGTGATGTACTCGCCGTTTATGTTGATGCCAAGTCCGCTCCAGTCCAGAAGCTTAAAGACGTCTTCCAACGCAGCGGTAAATAGCTTCGGGGAGATAACATCTCCCTGACGCACTCCTCGCTGCAGTTGGATTGGCCTCGTAGTCCGGTCCTGTATACGAACTGACATAGTGGCATTTTCGTACAAGCACTTCAGCGCTTGGATGTACCGATAATCGATCCGGCATCTCTGCAGTGATCTCAATACAGCCCAAGTTTCCACCGAATCAAAGGCTTTCTCATAGTCCACAAACGCTAAGCAAAGTGGCCGGTTATACTCTTCGGTCTTCTGTATAACCTGCCGCAGCGTATGGATGTGGTCTATTGTGCTGAAGCCTTTTCGGAACCCGGCCTGTTCGGGAGGCTGGAAGTCGTCGAACCTACGAGCGAGACGATTCGTAATGACTCTCGAGAACAACTTATAGACATGGCTCAGCAGCGAGATGGGTCTATAATTCTTCAGCAGTGTATTATCGCCCTTTTTGAAGAAAAGAACCACCACGCCTCTGTGCCATGCCTCTGGCGTTATGCCCTGGTCGATGACGGAATTGAACAGTCGCTGAAAGACTTTAAGGACCGGTTTTCCACCTGCTTTCAGGAGTTCCGCTGTGATTCCGTCATCACCTGGCGCCTTGTTGTCCTTAAGTTGTTTGAGAGCCATACTAATCTCGTATAGGCTGACGTCCGGGATATCTTCGGTATAGTGTCGGGTCAATTTGGCTCTGGGATCTTTAGCCAAATCTTCAACAGGCTTCTGTGTTGACGTGTACAGCTGTCCGTAGAACTTCTCAACCTCTCTCAAAATCTCAGGTTTAGACGAAATGAGACTACCGCTGTCGGTCTTCAGTCGCGTCAGCTGGCTTTGACCGATAGACAGATCTCTCGCGAACACCTTTGAGCCTTTGTTCCGCTGAATGGTTTCTTTGATACGCTCGGTGTTAAAGTATCGCAGATCGCGTTTCTGTGATTTTGAGATCTGTCTATTAATCCGCCGATAAGCAAGGGCGTCTCCTGAAGACTGCAGTCTCATTTCATGTCTCTGTTCCATGAGATTGAGAGTATGGTCTGAGAATTTTTTGGTTCTACTTCTACGGTGGGTCTTAAAGAACCTAGACCCGACCGCATGGACAGTTTCCACCAGCCTGTTGTTTAGTTCGTCCACAGAATCGCAATCTGCCAGGCAAGCGAATCGGTTTTGCAATTCGAGTTGGAAGCTCTCGGGGTTCTGGATATGGGCGCGAGAAGGTCGGAGCGTTGACTTCATCAGTCTGGCCCTTTCGAGCTTTATGTTCAGATTCAATGTGCCTCGTACCATACGGTGATCGCTGCCGGTTTTTACCCTATTGATCACAGAGACATCATTGAATACATGCCGCTTGGTAGACATGATGAAGTCGATCTCATTTCTCGTAGAACCGTCGGGGCTCATCCAGGTCCACTTCCTGTGTGGCCGCTTTTCGAAGAAAGAGTTCATCATAAAGAGGCCCTCTTTCTCCATGAAGTCGGCCAACATTTGGCCCCTATGGTTCCGTCGCCCATAGCCAAATTGTCCCACTTTCAACTCTACACCGCTTCGCTTACCCAGCCTTGCGTTGAAATCCCCCATCACAACACTGTAGTAGGTATTAGAGGCATGCATGGCTTTTGATATGTCCTCATACATGACCTCTACTTCCTCGTCGGTATGTGTCGATGTCGGTGCGTAGACCTGTATGACCTTCAGCGAATACCGTTTGGTTATTCTGAGTATAAGGTACGCTACCCTGCTCGACACACTTTCGACTTGCACAATGTTGTTAACGAGGGACCTGTGGACGAGAAACCCGACACCACCCTGGGATTTTTGATCGCCCTCCCGGTAGTAAAGCAAGTTGCCGGATTTAAGGGTTATCGAGTCCTCCCCCTCTCTTCGGACTTCAGATAACCCTATGACACCCCAATTCAACTTGCTCACTGCTTCTTCCAGCTCGATGATCTTTTCGTCGGTCCTCAAAGTGCGTGCGTTATATGTTGCCAGGTCCAGTCGTCGGGGTTGGCAGCGGAATCTCTTCCGGAGATTCTTGACACCCCCTGCCCCGCCGTTACCGTAACCGCTGCCAGAGCTAGGAATAGCGGGGCCGCCGGGGACTAGGGGCTGTGGCTTTATTGTACAATCCATATGCAAAGGGTTATGCCCTTAATCGCCACGCTGGGCAGGCGGGTTGGCGATCGCAGGGCTAGACTATTGTACCGATGTCGCTGCTGCCCGACATCGGCCCTTGCCATTTTGTAGTCTAGCCGATATGAAATGGTTATACCGCCATTTGTCGGTCGTCAGAGCCTCGTCTGTTGATTAGCAGGGGGCACCACGTGCAGGTGAGGTTGACAATTGGAGTGCTGAGATGGAGGTGCACTCCCTTACCCCCCACAACCCCCTACAACTTTGCCATTTGATTTTTTTCCATAGGACTTCTAGTTTTGCCGGAAATCGAGATAAACCGTTTTTTACCCTTAAAACTCCCCCCCTTTTTTCCCGAGCTCAGATCGCCCGTAAATTATTTTTCCTTGTATTTTTATAATATTCTCCTCCTTTTCCAATGGGTTTTATCCTACGTACTGTGATTTTTTTTTGGTTTCAAAAATTATCGACACTGGGCTATATAGGAGAACCGCGGCCACCAACGCGCTTATAGGCACGCTCCCGCCGCCGCAATTTTTAAATCTGTAATATCTTCGAAAGTATTCATTTAAATCATATGCTGTAAAGGGCCATATGGATTTATATTAAATCAACAATGTATTTAAGGTATTTAATTAGATAAGGATTAATGCTGTATTGGTTGAAATCGCTTCGAAAATTAGCCATTATTTGTCGTAAAAAGTAAATGACAAAAAAATGTTATTGTGGGATATCCATAAGAGATAGACATATACCATCGCGGACTTTTTTGTAGACCTTTTCAATGTGTACAATACTTAGTACATTATTTTGATAAATCTCGTAGGGTTCAGCCTGCGTTTGCAATGTAAGCGGAAAAAATGTAATTATTTACGACATCACATTAGAAACCTCAAAAATAACAATATTTCTCCACTATTTAATGGATGTTATTATACATATAAACCTTCCTCTTGAATCACTCTATCTATTAAAAAAAACCGCATCAAAATCCGTTGCATAGTTTTAAAGATTTAAGCATACATAGGGACATAGGGACATAGGGACATAAGGACATAGGGATATAGGGACAGATAAAGCGACTTTGATACTATGTAGTGATACTAGTAGGTACTTAGTAGTTATATGATATGATACAAAGAGCACGAACTATTATCTACAGTTATAATTCCATAACAAACCCTTCCCAACACTTTCTATGACAGTTTAAATAGCTCCGTCCAACAGATAGGATCTACAAAACGCGCGGCAATTAAGATGATCAAATGGAATAAAAACAACAAACATAATAAGGGTGTCGACCCGGGAAACAACCCGGGCCTTCACGCTTGCGGCTCCCCCCGCACGTGCTATAAACACCATGCGCATGCCATCGATATACATACCTGTACAAAGATACACAGGGCCCTACCGCTGATCGCTCGCGAACCTACCACGGGCTCGAACGCTCTGCGGCTGAAACGCCATCACGCACTAGAAAAGTCCAACCCAGCGACCCGCTTGTTTAGACGCACGCGGCATTGCTACTACTGAAAAGGGCTATCGCCCGAATCAGTCGGCCCTACACCCAAAAGGGTCTCCGAGGTCGACCGTGATTACAGGCTTTAATCACTAGAGATTGTTAGTATTTGCTAAAGCCTCAAAAGCGCAACGCGGTAGTCAGGGCGTGAACTGTTTTGTCGACTTTTCTTTGATTACGAATTGCGTGACTTTTAATTACGATTGACGCGATTTTTTGCGATTTTTGAGCAATTTCAAATAAACATTTGTTTTTCTCTTCATCTTTTAATCGGTAAAATGGATCTCGGATCGGAATGGATCGGTGAAAATCCCCGCGCCTCGGTGACCGCGTAACACCATCTGGCTCGGCTGACAACGTCGGATCTCTTACCTGTCGTGTCGGTTTGTTGCCCTGCGTATTTGACTCGTAGATTGACCGCCGTGGCCTGAATTCGGACAGGCGAAAATTATCTTGGTTTTTGTATATCAATGGTGCTCATACATAGTTTATTTTCTCGGTTGTGTGACTCCGTTAGGGCACTCCCATACTGGGACGAGACGCCACCGGCGCGGCGCCAGTGTGGGTAAACTCTTTTTGCGCACACTCCGATGCAAATTCACATGAATAATTGCCGTTTTTTGAGAAAGTAATCTTTTGTTGTGTCTGCGCATGTGTAACGAACTTTAACGGTTACGCTTATGTTATAAACAAATGAAAAAATGGTAAACAACATAATTGTTCCCCGTATTCGGACGATATGTATACGCGAGCCGTTATTGAGACCTGTAACACAGAACATGCGACAGCAGCGTGTCTAACGCGGCTTTTAGATGCTGTAATCAAGGCGTAAGCCGAGGCGCAGCATTTTTTTTGATAACAACTAATTCTTATGTACTTAGCGATATAGTTGAAATTGATAATTAGCGGAGCACTGGCGTTTTTCCTTGGTGTAGACAAACTCGCCTCGCGGTCTAAGGCGTAAGACCTACTTTTTGACGAGTTGGTAGAGTGACTTAAACCGAAATTTTCAGGTATTTTTGTTATTTACAAACATTATGGCAACTTCCTAGACGTGTGACGTAAAGTATTAAACTATTCAAATTCTAACAGGCCCAAGTTTACTTACGCCTACTGCTAACTTCCCTTACAACTTCGTAATGTTATTCGTTAATTAGTGAAGCTAGTGAGAAGTGATAAGCTATGTCTGCTAGCACTCGAATAGAATAGGGCTTTTGAAATGAATAACAAGTATAAATTAAAACTTTAAAAAACCCCCGACATTCTCCATTTTGTGGCGGCCATCTTGGATTTGCATAGTAGGTAGGTACTATTCTACTAGTCAAGCTCTTTCATTTAATACCGATATTAAGGGAGTTGTGATAAAATATGTAATCCGCCATTTTGTAGCGGCGGCCATCTTGGATCGATTTTCATCAAACATAGCTAACAACACTCTCGACTAATTCACGTTTTAAACAAAAAAAAACCGCATTCAAATCGGTTCACCCGTTTGAGCGCTACAGGGGAACAGACAGACGCACACACACACACACACACAAACACACACACACACAGACACGTCAAACTTATAACACCCGGCGTTTTTGCGTCGGGGGTTAAAAATTGAAATTCTTGAATAATTAGTACCTACCTATTACTAAATTAGTAAATAGTATTAGGTACTAAAGATTATGTAAGAAACGAAAGCAAGTTTTTTTTTTACGTTACCTACCTAAAGTCTAAACGATTAAGTATTTATTTATTCCGTTAGCCAAAAGATTCCACTGCAGCTGCTTAAAATAGCGATAAAAACGTTTTGTGTCAGGATGTCTTCATGCTAATAGGTAGGTATAGTAGTATAAACTGTACATAAAGATTTTATCTTGAAATTAGATATTGTTTTAAATATAAAAATATACACAATATTTAAGTTAATAGGTACCGCTAATACATAGAAATATTTAAATTAGCAACAAAGCAGGTGCAAATAAGCACCAAGTTTAATTGGTAGGTCTAAATGCTGAAATTGGTTGAGTAATTGAGGGTACTTGAGATTCAAGGTAACAATTAAACAAATATTACACGCACTTTCGGATTTATAATATTACTAGCTGACCCCCGCGACTTCGTTCGCGTGTTTATAGGTTTTATATAGGATCGGATCGGATCCCATAATTCTTTTATGTACCTAAACTAAATGTAGCCTGTTACTCCTTATAACATTGAAAGTTCCATTAAAATCGATCCAGCCGTTTCGGAGATTAGCTGGAACAAATAGACAAACCAACAAACATAAATTTAAACGCACACCAGTTTAAAATAAGCCGTACGTTCAAAGATCCGGGTCCCAAGTTATTTGAACCCAATACTGAGGGTTGTAATGGCTATCATTTCTGAACTAAAAAACCTATGACCTTGAAATATTTACGGGACAATATATAAAGTACTACCTTTCTAACAAAAAAAGAATGAGTAAAATCGAGCAACGCGTTAATGAATTACAGCTAAATACACGTTTTAACTTTCATCCCCTCTCCCAAGGGAACCGTGGTGAATTTCGGGATAAAAAATATCCTATGTTAACCTCGGAGTATAAACTCAAATCGTACCAAGTTTCATTTGAATCCGTTCAGTAGTTTCGGCGTGATGCGCGGCCAAGATACAGACAGACAGACAGACAGACAGACAGACAGACAAAAATGAAAAAAATTGCAGTTTTGGCTTCAGTATCGATTACATAGTGCCCTCCAATAAAAATTTTCAAAATATCTTCAATGTACAGAATTGGATCTGTTACAGTCTTATTATATTACAGAAGATAGATTGAGTAGCCATTGATGTACTTTCTGGCAAAAAACAACCTAGGCTATGACTTATCTAAAAACGAAACGCTTACAAGCATTTCAAAATAGAAAATTAATAACTCAAAAGTTTGATGTGCAAGCGGCCGTTATTCTAATACCGTTAACGCTAATAACATAGCTCCTCGCCAGCTACTACTTGTCTCGGTTATGTAGTAAATCAAGATAACGATCAAAGGAACAAATCCCGCGAGGAGAAGACAAACAAAACAAAAAAAAGATGAAAAATGGAACGTCGCAAAAGTAGCGAATTGAAACCGATTTCTATACAAATGTCATACGGTGTGAAGGCCGGTCGTTCGCCGTCTGATCTCGCGGAGGTCAAGGTGGCCGGGGTCGCGGGCAGGGCTGTCAACCGTAATGGATTTAAGAGGACTAAATCCTTCGACTGCCTCGTTGGTCTAGTGGTTAGCGTATTCGACTGCAGATCACGAGGTCCCGGGTTCGATTCCCGGGTCGGGCAAATAATTGTTAGGTATTGGGTTTTTCTGTCAAGTAACTCTCAGTGCCAGCCCGAGGTTGGTAGTTGGCGGTGTTTCACCCCCGCGCCTCGAAGATCACGTTAAGCAGTCGGTCCCGGTTATTATCACTGTCGTGTGACAATAGTCGTTGAAGCCCGCCAATCCTCGTCAAAGCAATCCGCATTGGAGCAGCGTGGCGGGTCTAAACTGTAAATCCTTCTCTCCTATGAGAGAGGAGGCCTGTGCCAATTAGTGAGGCGTTAAAACGCTGTAGCGGTGGGAATAGGGTATTTGACAACATTGAAAATATACTATTGATTGTGGTCATCTTATCAGATAATAGCCTAAAAAAGACATATTTCACTCAATCACACTAAATTATGTAATTTTACGCGATATTTTGCACGAAATAAAACATTATAATTTTTGAAATTTTATCAGACACGTGAACGCTCTGTGATTGGTTGCTACTCTGGTGACGTCACTTGAAATTATTATACTTGAGAGTACACTTTACTTGGTCGATATAATTGAAGTTTATCAACCAATCGAAAGTAAACTTTAAATTTGAAACAATAAGATTGATATTAAAATAGCATTATTAACCTCTTAATTTCACTTATTTGGTGTGACTTTCTAGCGCATATACTCTACAATACACAATTGTTTTCATACCAATAATTAGATAAACTCTTCCACTAATAAATTATCACTAGATAAACTCATAACTTTTCTTTATTTCCTCACAAAAACAAAAGATTTGTACCTAAATACACAAGTGTTTTTCGCGCCATCCGTCGTAACTAATCACGCAGCGTGCTCTGTCGCACGCACCGAGAGCGAGCGAGAAAAGTGATGATGCTAATATTTTTGCTATGTATTTATTACATAATTAAAGATTGTTATTTTTCTTGTTTCCTCTCCCGCATTCCATTTATTGCATTTAACTTTGTATTTATTGTATTTAACCTATTTAATTACTTTTAATTTGTATTTAACTATTTAATTATTGTTACTGGATAGCTACGCTGTTTTGTTGTGGTTTCTGGTTATGTAACCCATACTGTGCCCATACATACTCTGACCTCTGTGTGTGAACCTATAAACTTGCTCATTGGTTTGTGACGTCACGCGTATTATGTGATCAGCGCTATTACAGAAATGTCGTTTTTGGCGCGGTTTTCAAAACTTAAACTTTATCATTGATTTAATTCTTAATACTGTAGATATTCCGAAAAATATCAATGTAGTGTGTTTTAATAAGTAATAAAGAATAATTTAAAACAAATTCCAAAAATTAGTCAAATAGCCTATTCTCCTAAAAGACAGGTCTTTGCCGTGTCCATATCTGCTGCTTAGCTGGCTTCGCCTCTGTTGAAAGGCCGACGTGGCCGAAATTCGATCGGGAGGACATTCATTATTAGGTACTAAATGCCACTTTTTTTTTTTTCAAAATATTCCGTCCTCGTTACAAACCCTTACGGTACACAAATGGCAATCTTATCATGTTATCTTATGTTAACAGCGTACGCGAATTAATTCAATTATTCATAAATGATAAAATTTTTAAAACGGGGTAAAGAAGTTATTTTGTTAATCAAATTTTATCTGCTCTGTTGGAATTCTGTACCTCTCAGAATATTAATTGGTTTCGTAAGATAAATCCGTAAATATAGCGCGCAACAGTTCAAAATATTTACTTTACTCACTGTGGTAGATATTACAGTGATTTTATGTTAGTAGTAGTATAATTAGTAGTAGTAGTAGTATAATTATGATAAGTAAGTCTGTACTACTACGCATTTTACAACTAAGTATAAAAATTTTTCGTAATAATGGTGTTTTAGCATTGTAGTAGAATTCCATTTGTACATTTTTTATTTCGTATAACACAGGTCTATTCATAAGAGTAGCTCTCAATATTTTCTCTCTCAATAAAAAAATTAAAATATTTTTTTTTAATTAGGTACAAATTACCAAACCAGCCAACCAACAAACTTTCGCATTTATTATATTAGTAGAGATATTTGCTAGATAATATATATACATAAGTAGGTACACGATGTACAATTGTATTTTACAATGTATTTTAACTTTAGTTTGATTTAAAAACCGCGCAAGACCTGGCGCACACCGAGCGCAGAGCATTTTCTGAGAAAACTGAATAATTAACTTTACGACTATTGACATACGGTCAATAATCGCCTTCCAAGAACAAATACGCGCGCACACGCGCGCGTTCTCGCGCCTATCGTACCACGCGACCGTATATCAACAGTCGCAAAGTTAATTATTCAGTGTTTTCAGAAAATGCTCTGCGCTGCACTGCGCTCGATGTGCGCCGGGCGCAACGTAACACAAGGCCGCATAGACAATGAAAAGTAAATTCAAAAAGATGCGCCATACATTCATTATACGGGTACACGCAGTTCTCGCTAATTCACCAATTTCACGCGCACACGGCAACATTGGCGATAAATCAGTTCAAATGATGTATACGATATATATACATCATAAGATATATACATTATCATCACAAGAAAGAAATAATATAACGAATGTATCACGCAAAAACGAACATGACAACCTCATTATTGTTAGAACGCGTTTATAACTGATTGATATATTATTTTACGCGTCATAACCGAGTTGTACTCGCATGTTTTTGCGTGTGCGCTATTCTTGCTGGCGATTCGTATGAAACGATAGAGTGTGGATAGAGTAAAGGTAAACTAAGATTTGAATCACTTCATATTATTATGTTCGATTTATCCGTTGTTGTTTTTAGGGTTCCGTACCTCAAAAGGTAAAAAAAGGAACCCTTATAATTTTCTCAGGAACGGGTGGACTTAGCAAGTTGAAATTTATACCAGATACTAAGGTTTATAGTCCCTATTAGGTATAAAAATTAAGGTCCTGAGCCTACACACTAAAAAGATATGGGCAAATTTAGATTTTCACGAAAACTTGTAACAAAATTTACCTTAATTTTCAACTTTTTTATTTTTCGGAATTTTTCCTTTACTTGATCTGTAAGACCTTGCTTTTAACCAAAATTGACAAATCTAGGTCAACCGGAAGTGCCCTATAGGTTTTAGGTCGAAAACCTAAATGGTAGTTCCAGTTGACCTAGAATTACGAAATTTGGCCGAAAGCCAGGTCTTACATACATAGGTATATCATATCAGGTCATACATACATACATAGTTAAGCCAATTAAGATAGACCTCTGAGTTGTATCAGCGCTCATACAATTTAGAGGCCTAGCTTAATTAGCACCTTACCTTTTAAGAAAAACTAATGAAGAACAGATTGTACTTATACTTTTGGAGTACGGAACCCTCGGTGCGCGAGTCTGACTCACACTTGACCGGTTTATTTATTTTAATTTGTTTCTTCTCGTTTGTGATGTGAAGTTTGACAACCTCCCTGACGCAGTTGTAAACGGTGTGATGGTATTAAAAGTGGAAGGACCCGTGATCGTTTATCGGTAGGGACAAATTGGGAATTTATAATTTCTAAATTGTCTCTGGTATGGTCTCAGAGACATTCATCAATTTAATGAGAGATTAACTAATTATCATTAAATCTCTAAATGAGCTGTCACTTGGCTGCACTTACTCTGAGTGCGGCAGTAAGTGTAACGAGACATTACTAATGAATACCACTTTGACGTTGGGTTCGCGGTACCTCTTTAATTTCTATAGGTATTTTATTTCCCTGGCACGACTCTCGTATCGGAAATCTAACCAGAAATTCCGTCGGCAAAGTATAAAAACAAAAGCACAAATAAATTAAAAAAGCTACGGACACTTCAATACGGTTCCTTGAACCGGCCGCGCAACTTTTATTCGCACTCCATAATTACTACGTAGCTAAGAGTAACACGCTACAGCCTAGGAGTAGACTCGGCTTATATAATTACATTCTGAAAATCATTTTATGTTGAATCATAATGTTGAAATGACCATCGTTCACATTAACATACAATTGTTGTATCGCTTTATTTATTGATCAAACATACGTTTATCTTTATTGAGTGTCCTAATTGACGTTCAAGCGACGAGTTCAGTTTTGTAGAAGATTAAAATAATCACCCGATCAATTCGTATTGCATATTCGAGCGATCAATTAATTGCCAATTAGGACGCCGCCTTCCAAAATATAATTTATCGCTACCATGGCACACAAATATAAGTGCTGTCTTAGAAGATTCCAATTATGAGAAAAACATGTTCAATGTACTGTAAAATTATTGAGCATTTCCTCTCAAAAATATGTGAGCCCATTATCAGACCGTTGAAATTGATAATTACCAGTTGATGATGACATAATCGACAATAACGCGTCAAAGACGACTGTATTTTAATAGTAGAATTCAGGAATAAAATTATTAAATCAATTCGCGCACGTCTCTATAATGTACCTACTTTAGACCCAGTGGTCAAACGTAAAACATGATGTACGAGAGACTTTGCTCTCATTCTCAAAGGGAGCGAGGTCATCACCATTCAGGTCTTGACCGCCTCTTTCTGCCAGTTTCGATAATTTCAAAATTCTTCCCGCATTCCGCGGGCATTTCGCCCGATGACCACGATTTACTAATTAAACGGTGATTTACTTAAGATCGAGAGCTTCTGAACAAGGCGTGGACGCACACTTTCGTGACTACTCTCTGCTATTGGCCCTAGTGGTCCGATACTTTGATAAAAATAAACGTAACACAATACAGCTTCTCTTCCTCAAGAGGTGGTTTGCTTATTGCCCTGTGGCGGTCACTTTTGGCCAGTTTCGGCAATTTCACAATTTCTCCCCGCATTCCGGGCCTTCGCCCGATGACGATGATTGACTTAAATAAATGGTGTGCAGGCCGAGGGCTGCGCGAGGCGTGTTCGCACGTGACAAGCTTAATTAACCGATACCTCTTAAACCGCCATATCTCATGTGTCTTTATTTCTGCCACGAATATTGCTACAGGTATATTTTTTTATGCGGATAAGATTAAACAGGTATGATACCTGCCTCTGTAACTAAAACTAATGGGATTTCTATAGATCTCTACCGCAAAATAGTTCTAGTAGTGAAAACTACCATTGCCAATTTTACAACTTTTCAATTCAGTCAAGTATATCCTTGGCTAATTCACCAAGGATGAATCTTCCCCAAAATCATTCACTAGCACCAAAGCATTAACCATTCGTCAAAACTAAACAAAACAACAAGTCCACAACCCAATACCACGGTAATATTATGAACCAATACGGTACGCGCCAAATTCTTCAACGAGCGCGGACCAAAAAAACCCAACACCAGAAAAAATAGAAGGGATTTTGTAGGCGCCAAAAAGCCGCCGCCATTCTTAGAACGGGAATGAATGAAAAAAGCCATAAACCAAAGTCGCTGAACGGTTCCACGAGCCGATGCACCGAAACTGTTGGAGATTTTTTACAATTTACCGATAATTTTTTTGGCGGTCCTTGCCCGTAGGACGCCGTTTTTTTAACGGCAAAATAATACAGGTTTTCGCTAGACTGCGAATTCATCTTTAGACAGTTAAAACAGGTTAAAGATATACCATTCATCTAGTTTTATCGTCTATTACCTACTGCAGACTGCCGCACTCAAAGTCTTTAGTAGTTACTGAATAACTCCTTAAGTATAGAGTTAAAAAAATTTCACCCTGAGAGTCAGTTAAAGCTTCATTAGTAGAGCCAAATGACAGCTCATGGAGATTTAATGAGTCAATGACTAATTAGACTTAATTTAATGAATTATATCTCTGAATGCGGCAAGTCGCACAAAACAATCCAATTGCTAAAGGTAAGATTTGAAGCACGCGAACTATCAATTAAAGTCGCGCGTCTCGGTCGCGTACCTCAAAGTCTGCCTTAATATCATGAATCGCTATACAGTGAAATCAAAACTAATTACAACACTTCAAATAACAAAACCATTATCCTGCGCATACATTTTTCTATCCGTGTTCCTTTGTCGGTGAAGAACAATGTTCTTTAGATAACAAAAATTTATTCATCGTGTACAAAAAGAAGGCACCCTTACGAAGAAGCGTTTATTCCTAAAACTACCCCCAAGCGTTTTCCAAACTTTTTGACTTTAAGTAAGTACATATATTACTTTTGTTTTTAATTATTTTTTGCTAAAGGTTTTTTAATTTTTTCACCTTGTTTGTTGTTGAGAGTTGAATTACCTACTCGTACATACCTATTCCACACATCCCACACTACATACGAATTTTATTACTACAGAAAATGACAACGCGTTGAAGCGTTTTACGTATCTTGGATCATTTTCATACACTTTAGCGTTTAAACTATCGTGCTATCAATAGACCTACATAACATAGCCCCCAGTGCCCCAACTTCAGCCCCTATCACAGCGCGCCCGGCGGCGGGTACAGTCGCGAGCTGCATGTAGTAAGACCTGGGCTGCGTTGCGGGAACTAACGGACCTGGATGTGTTCTTAACTAGACAAGCATATCTACTCCATCGTACATCCATGCGAGTCTGGCTGTTGTGTTGTAGTTATTTTTATTAATCCCCGACGCAAAAACGACGCGGTGTTACAAGTTTGACGTGTGTGTGTGTGTGTGTGCGTGCGTGCGTGCGTGCGTGCCTGCGTGCGTGCGTGTGTGTGTGTGTGTGTGTGTGTGTGTGTGTGAGTGTCTGTCTGTTGCCCTGTAGCGCTCAAACGGGTGAACCGATTTGAATGCGATTTTTTTTGTTTGAAAGTGTTGTTAGCTATGTTTGATGAAAATCGATCCAAGATGGCCGCCGCTAGAAAATGACGAATTACATATTTTTTCACAACTCCCTTAATATGGGTATCAAATGAACGGGCTTGACCATTGAATTATATTGTACTGACGTACGGCTTGACTAGTAAAATAACACTATGCAAATCCAATATGACCGCCGCCACAAAATGGCGATTGTCGGGGGTTTATTAAATTTTTAATTTATTCTTGTCATATTACTAGCTTTTGTCCGCGGCTTCGCCCGGGTGTATTTCGATTTTTCACAAATCCTGAGGGAAACGTGGATATCTGATTTCCGTTTCCGCTCCCTTTTCCAACCTTTATACCTATTTTCAAGGAAGTTTGCTATAGTAATGTACCTATAGCTGTAGATATAGATTTCGGGTTTTTCAAAATCCCACGGAAACTGTGGATTTTTCCAGGATAAAAAGTATGTGTGCCTGCCTATGTGTAAGCCTATGTTTTAAGTCAGGGCATAATCTATCTCCATTCAAAATTTCAGCCAAATCGGTTTAATAGTTGCGATGTTATAGAGTAACAAACATCCAAACATCTAAACATCCAAACATCCACACTTTCACATTTATAATATTAGTAGGATTGAAGCAGGCCACGGCGTAGCTCACTGGCGGATCGATTAGACTCTACTTGCTAATAAGCTTTGAACCCGAATTTACAATGCGAGAACGCGGATGCCAGGCCGCGGCTTGTTTGTCCCAACATTTGAGAAACACTGTCCCAAAACATTACGAGAACAATACAGCTTTTGTGTCCTCTATCCTTTTTGCGTTGCTGAATTGAAATCAATGGGTGGCGGTATGGTCTTCTGTCTATTCGTAGAGATAGTCTGCGAGTTGGGGCACGGTAGACTAAAGTTGCTTTTAAAAAGTAAATAAAATGCAAATTCTATTGGATAAAAATGAACAAATTACCGAAAAAAGCATTCCTTTCAAGCATCGGATTATCGAAAACCTAAATCTACGCGGACTCTGCTAGTCTTTAAAAAGAAACTAGCCAATGTCTTTCTCTGCGCGGGAGTTGTTTTAAGTGAGTAGGTACCTGAGGTAGGTAAATAGTTGCGTCTGCTAGTCGTTATAATATATCGAACAAGCATTAATTGAAATAAGCTCTACTCAAGTAAGTAGTTTTTATAAGCTTTTAAACGAATTTTGGTCACTTCTTTTGAAAGCAATTTTATTTCACTTTATTCAAACGAACCGAACAAATCGTTCACTGGCTTACTCAGAGCTCAATGTGGCCGATTCTGTTGTACACAATCTCTAAATCTAAACTAAATTGACAGGTTTAAAAATAGTGCTATCCCCTTCAGCAGGGAGGATTGTGAAAGAGACAGGAATATATTTAGACCTGTCATTTTAGTTTAGATTTAGAGATTGTGTACAACAGAATCAGCCACATTGTCTGATTAAACAAACATCCGAAGGCGTCGTTTGTGACGCGTCCTAATAATTAAGCGAAGGCAGCTGCCTTCAAAAGGTGGTCCTTCGTAAGGTGATTCCGAAGCTCCTATATTGTTTTATATCGTAATTGTAGTCACCTGCCCCAACGTTTCCTTGTTACAAATCATCCTTTGTAAAATACAGTGACTAAAGAAGTATACTTACGAGATGGACGGAAAAGGAGCCGCCAGAAAATGAAACACATCCCGGGAAGACGAGACAAAGGAATGTAATATCAGTAAAAGTAACGTACAGGGTCATTTTTAATTAAGTTTAATTTGAAAGAGACAGTTAAAGAGGGACTGTAGGGATTGCTAGCGGACTTCTTCCAACAGAAAAGAGTTTGAATAGAGCCAATTTGAATAGAAAAAAAGATTTAAAAAAAAAATCGAATAAAATCTATGGGACCATTTTGCAAACATCCTCAGGTGTCGATTAAAAAAAGAATTACGACAATCGGTTCAGTAATCTCGGAGAAATTGGTAAAACAAGTAAATTTACGTAGAAAAAATACCCTGAAACCGTACCTTCGTACCTTGGATGACGTCACACGCTGGAGCGCCGCGTTTTCGAAAAAGCGAAACTTTAAAGTTCGATAACTTTTTCAGTTTTTGAGATCATTTAATAATTCTTTCAGATTTTTGTTTTATTTTACTTAAATTTTTATAATTAATTAAAAACATTTTGGAAACTTGTCCATTAAACCTACCGAGGTACATTTACATTAAACTACCTCTTACATGCGGAAGCATTACATCATAGGTACAACCGGCTTCACTTTAATGAACAACAATCAAATAATTTACTAGAACTCCGTCTATCTCTAGACTACATCTATGATTGTAAAAACTCCAGTTTAATGTCCTTGTGACATTAAGACAAGGATCAGCGGCAAAAAAATCGTGTATCGTTGCTTTTATTTTTTGACAGGTTTGCGCTCGACTACGATCTCTAAAGATGGCAAATGATAAATCTAATGCAGTCTAATATAAAGAAAAATACTCTAATTGGTTTGTATCAGTAATCGTACCCAAACGTTTTAAGTAACTGGCTACAGACGACTTCTGTAACAACTAAGCCAATGTAGAAAAATCATAACTGGTCGAACCCGAAAGCGAATTTCTACACGGAAAAGTCTATGGACGAACAGATTTCAGACACACCCCTGATACTTCCTTTATACAAGTGAACCTAATGCTGACAAGGACGAGCGGAACAAAGACAAACAATCTATCTATCTATAATATAATAAAACTGTAACAGATCCAACTCTGTACATTGAAGATATTTTGAATTTTTTTATTGGAGGGCACTCTATATTCGATACTGAAGCCAAAACTGCAATTTTTTTCATTTTTGTCTTCTGTCTGTCTGTCTGTCTGTATCTTGGCCGCGCATCATGCCGAAACTACTGAATGGATTCGAATGAAACTTGGTACGATTTGAGTTTATACTCCGAGGTAGGTCATAGGATACTTTTTATCCCGAAATTAAGCACGGTTCCCTTGGGAGAGGGTAAGAAAGTTAAAACGTGTATTTAGCTGTAATTCATTAACACGTAGTTCGATTTAACTCATTCTTTTTTGTTAGAAAGGTAGTACTTTAAGTATTGTCCCGTAAATATTACAAGGTCATAAGATTTTTAGTTCAGAAATGACAGACATTTATTGGGTTCAAATAACTTGGGACCCGGATCTTTGAACGTACGGCTTATTTTAAACTGGTGTGCGATTAAATTTATGTTTGTCGATCTACTTCTACGTCGAGAACGATGGCGGGCGATGCATTATTCTTTGCTTCAGGTGTCAAATTAGCAGATTCTTAGACTTTAAGGTTTTTCCAATAGGTACATATATAACAAAACCAAACCGAGACTCGAATCTTGAACTTTTAACGGGGAATATAAAAGTAATCGCACTTACTGCTGCGAAGACAGTCGGGAAACTTTTTAACGTATTATTTTTTTAGCACCCTAATCCGAGTCATTCGAGATTTGTTGGAGGCCCTCAATCGAAGTACCGTATTAAGACGATAGCATTAAGTTTCAATTAGATCTAAATTAATCCTTAATTATTGTGAAAGTCGATTTTATTACCGCACAAAATGAACGATCGTGAATATTTTTTATACAAACTCTCGATGATGATAATAAAGATTGACGCTAATGGATTGGATATTGGAGTTAAAGGATTATTCTCTGATAATAAATTATTTCGTTGCAGTAAAATCTAAATATATACAAGGAAAAGGTGATTGACTGACTGACTGATCTATCAACGCACAATTCAAAGCAATGAATTTAAATATTCGATCCCTAAGGGGTTGAAAGTTTGTATTACATCTATGAGAATCCACGCGATGAGGATGAAGTCGCAAATATTAGCTAGTATTTTAATAAGATTATTACGCCTGTCTGAAGATAACTTTGGCAAAGGATACATTTTAGGATCTATTACTGAACTACTTTGGGTGGGGAACCCCAAAAACTATCCTATTGTTTCACAGTAAAAGAAGGGGAAACAGGTGTGCTGTGCTTAAAATCGGTTCAATTTTGGTACGCTCAAATACACACCCATTGTCTTGGCGACAATTTTTTTTCTCTATGCCACTCAATTTGATACTTAGGCGAGGTGACAAAAAACCTTTTCCTGTATCAAATAACCCCATAATATCTACTTTCCATGACTAGTGGTTTTTTAACGAAACTTTTTTCTGAAAACTTTTCAACTTTTTTCTCTGTAACTGGACAGGTGACGGGTGCTCGTAAATTCGACCTCCTATTGTGCAACTACCCGCCGCCGTAGCTTTGATGAGCTCTAAGCATTTGTTAATACGTCTCCCGATGTCTTTTTAATGCCTGTAACTTTTTTCATGCAACTTTTTGTGCTGGTTGCCGAATGCACTACATATTTATCTAATCGTACCGTCGCGTCACGTCGTTTTGTAAAAAGCTCTTTTACAGAATGTCGTAAATAACATTAGTAGAACTCCAGGTGTAAGGTAGCTCTATGTTACAAGAACCTTTTTTTACTTAATTCTTATTAGACACTAGCTGACCTAGTTTTTCTTTGCTATAAACCTCACGGAGCACGAGACCTTTCCAACGAATGCAAAACCGTGGAAATCGGTTCGTGCTTTCTGGAGTTATAGCGTCAGGAAGGAAAACCCGACTTATTTTTATATAGTAGATTGTATGGGACCCTCCCATGAAAAATAATTCAATATTCGGTTTTAGGCCAACATTCTGTACCAAATATCCAAATTTCAGGTCTGTTACTCATTCCGCCTACGAGCTAGAAATACGTTACATACGGATGGACGGACAGACAGACACCGACAGATAGAAAGACAGGCAGACAGATAGACAGACAGCAGAGTAGCACTTATAGGACTCCGTTTTGGCTTTTGGAAACGGGACCCTAAAAACTATTTCATTCCAATTTCAAATTAATAATTTTATTAGCTTTTATAATACACTACATATCAAAAGAGTAGCCCTGCTTAAATCAACTTTCTTAACCTAATTCGGCCGCTCCAAAACATTTTAAGCCTATACTTAAAGTGTCCGGTAACCTCAACGTTATTAGCTTTAAAACTTGCTGTACACGCGCCCTTATAATCAAATCGGTATCGAATGTCAATCTAAAATGAGTTAAAACACCGAAAAAATAGAATTGAAAATCAAAATAAAGGGGAGCACGCCAGGATACTCATAAAAATACATCCAAAGTGAACTGTAGCTCTTATGTTATACAATTATAGAGTTCAAAGTTAAGTTTTTTTTTTTTTTCATTAGGGTACACTTTTACAACCGGTAATTTCATACAATTTCGTTTTCGTTGCATAACATCGGAAGCGACGCCTTTTAATAATAGACAAAGATAAGTTAATAGGCAGCTACAAGTGTATTAAACAATTAGAATTAATTTCTATACTGTACAAAGAAATACCGGACCAGTCAGTGCTCAGAAAATTAAAATTAAGAATTATGACAATATTACAGATTACGGCAGGTTAATTAGTGCTTTTACAGAGGTTAAACAGTGAACATAACACCCTTCTCACTACTTCTCAACCCTTCGATGAAAAATGTACTATAGTCGAACTTTTAATTCGATGCAGTAAACTGACGTTTTGTGGGTTGCTACTTTTTGACGAAAAAATACGGATCTGGTAAAAACGAATGATTGGAACGATTCTTATAGAAAGTCAATGAAGCCAATTAAAGCGAATGAAATTAATAGACAATGTCTAGAAACTAACTTAAAAGTGAAATTATGAAAAATTCCGCATGTTTCCTAATCTTAGTCAGGAATCGACCTCGGGAATTCCTAATTGGGAGGTGAGAATAATAATAATATGCACTGTAATGCATTTTCATCTGCACGCAGATCTGTTTTTGAGATCATATAGATGCCGTTGCCTCGTTTCAAGTTTATAAAAAAAAAATTGCATTAGCTTAGTTTGAGTACTAGCCTAGGTCTTTTATAGTGCCATATAGTAAGTTAAATAGAATTTTAACCTGTATATGTACCTACATACGACGACCTCATAAAACACCTCGTAAAAGATGACGGCCTCAAAACTTTCTGTTTATCTTAACGGCCATATTGGTTAAACTCATATGTTTTTTTGATGTTTGCCATGGCCTTTTTATGAGACCAACTGTGTGGTAATATTTTAATCGAACGTGTGGGGCAAAATATACTACTATACTACTACTAGGCTCTATACTTTTGATAGCTATTTAATATACCTAGTAGGTACCTACGCTCCATTTTACGAGCGACAGTATGGAAAAATTATAGGGAAACTCAACGGGCCTCGGGAATGACTATTTCATCTACCATGAAATCCGATATACTTTACGTACCCACCCTTTTATCCCTGAGAAATAAAATATTTCCCCTACACTTTAAATCAGACAAGTTACACCAGCGGACCAGCAGTGTTTTCATAATATATAAATATCAAACACGATTCCTAGAGACATAAATTTTAATTAACTTTATGGCGATAGATGCAAGTTATGGGGGGTCGGGTGCAGTACCTACCTAAGTTCCCTGTTTATTAATAATGCAAACTACAACATAAACTGTTTGATTCTTGAGGGACCTGAATACTCGTACATATAAAGTGCGCAGATCGAATTTTTTTCTACAGAAAAAGATTAGTCTTTCCCTGCAAATGATTCTGGCGGGATATTCATGATCAATGACCATTAATTTATTGAAGTGCGCATAAAATGTTTATATGTGTATCCCTTCGTAGTAATATAATTTTTCGCAAATTATATTGCGCAATCTATATCAGGTACATTAGAAATGCGCATGTGGGCGGCGCGGCGGGGGGAACTCAATATTTTGCATATCCGCCAGAAAATATTACTCACGTATATATGTATATAATAATATATATGTTGGATACGTGAGTTCTACCTACGTCTAGCGCGGAAGTACTCAATAGAGTCGTCAAACTCTATTAAGTACTCTTTGATAAATTTATGTTATTTTTTTATTTCGTACATTACAAACTATAAAAGAGCATTTTTCCTGTCATAAAAATTCGCCACGCAAGCTAGTGTCGTGCATCTTGTTGCTTAGATCTAATATATTAATAACTAGCGGACCCGGCAGACGTCGTCCTGCCCGCTATTAGCGCCATCTACCGGGTCCAATTTTTCTACTTATAAACCTTCCTCAAGAGGAAGGTTTATAAGTAGAAAAATTGGACCCATCATCACTCACAACATCAACATCACTCTATCTATTTAAAAAAACCGCATCAAAATCCGTTGCGTAGTTTTAAAGATTTAAGCATACATAGGGACATAGGGACATAGGGATATAGGGACAGAGAAAGCGACTTTATTTTATACTATGTAGTGATGTACGGGAAGTAATATTATTATCATTATTTTATTTTCAAAAACATAGAACACATTTAATCTTTGCCCACTAGAAAATGTTCGGTAGGTAAAACCAGACATCAGTTAGTGAAGTAATAACGTGCAAACAAGCTATAATTTAAAAATTAAAAAAAACCCGACTGCCATGCTAAAAAACGAACTAAAAAATTAATAAACTACCACCGTACCACTTACAGTGTAGTTGTTATTTATTTAGTTTTTCATGATTTGTCACTCCAAATTGATTTAAAACATATTGATTGAATACATTTTCGTAGTCGCCTTTTAAAGCCCTTTATTTTGATACCCCACTCGAGGGTCTTGAAGAAAAAAATTTTTTTCAGCCCGCACATTAAAGTGCATAACATTCGCCATTTTGATTTTTTATGAATTTTATGTACCCAGTAACATTTGCGCCATTAATACAAATCTAATGACGTATAATTTATCAAAATAGGTTGAGCCGTTAAGTAGTTACGAACTGATATAGGAAACGGTCATTTTCTACGATTTATCACTCCAAATTGTTTCCAAATATATAAATTTATACATTTTCGTATTTGCCTTTTGAATCCCTTTATTTTGATACCCCACTCGAGGGTCTTGAAGAAAAAATTTTTTTTCAGCTCGCACATTAAAGCGCATAAAGTCCGCCATTTTGATTTTTTTTTTAATTTAGGTACTCTATAACACTCGCGTCATTGAGACAAATCTAATGACGTATCATTTATCAAAATCCGTTGAGCCGTTGATTAGTTACAAGCGGACATAGGAATGGACATACATACACACAGGTGAAACACATATACCCAGTCGGGTAAAAAGAAAATAAGAGAAGCCACAGGCGGCGGCACTCTATCTACTTATAATAGAAAAAAAATACGCGCCGAATTTAGAACCTCCTCCTTTTTTTAAGTCGATTATAAACGCCGGTGTTTTCAAGCTACTTATCCTGGTTTATTGACTTTATATTGCAGATGGGAAGCCGACCCTATCATAACACACTACCCCAGCTCTTGGCCAAAATGAATGTTTTAGCAGCCCCCAGTCACGCGATATCCGCGGAAACAATGTCTAATCGCAATCGATCATGGCAGACAATGGGCCACATTTTACTTCACAACCGCTTTGATTGAGTTAGACTCAGTACACACTGGCGATAGCGCATATATTATACACATTGCGGGTCATAAGACATCTATGAAAAATCTGTAAGTCTCCACTCACCGAAATTTTCATCGCGAAAGAGAAGCGAGAGTAGCGTTATGCAATTGTAATTAAAGAGAAAATAGATCAATCTTAATATGTCAACATAGTACACGTGAGGCAAGGGTTAGTCTAAAAATATCAATTAAAAAAAAAAGCATTATGCTCTATGTTAGAATTGCATTTAGTCTAATCATGCATGCATTTAGCATGAAGTTAATCCATTTAAATGACAGGTTCATTTTTTCACAGACTAGTTACACTGAGAGAAACCTGACGTTCCTTCAGATTTTCTCCTTTCAAAAGAGTTTCCTTCAAAAGGGAAAACTTTTCCTTTCCCGACCACCTACCGTATCGGAAAACTGCAAAATCCCTACCATGATCGGCAGTGCACACACAGCGTAACTGCGATCTTATCGCTATGCATTATTGCAACATAAAACAGCCCCTACGCTGAAAACAAAATATGCATGCCGGTATTTCACGTTTATTTAGCAGTACCCTTACGCACCAAATGTTATCCTCATATATAAAGTGTAAAGAAATAAATGCCACCTACTACTGCTAAGCTGTGATAGCCTAGTGGTTAGGACGACCGACTTCTAATCGGAGGTCGTGGGTTCGATCCCGGGCACGCACCTCTAACTTTTCGGAGTTATGTGCGTTTTAAGTATTTAAATATCACTTGCTTTAACGGTGAAGGAAAACATCGTGAGGAAACCTGCATGCCTGAGAGTTCTCCATAAAGTTCTCAAAGGTGTGTGAAGTCTGCCAATCCGCTTGGCCAGCGTGGTAGACTATGGCCAAAACCCTTGTCACTCTGAGAGGAGACCCGTGCTCTGTAGTGAGCCGGTAATGGGTTGATCATGATGATGATGATGATGACTACTGCTACAGGCTATATAAAAGGTGGAAAAGTGTGAGTATGCCTTTAAAGTAGACTAGAAGTAAGTAAAGGTAGACCTTTGCGACCGTAATACGCCACAGAATTTTGTATTTTTTTATTACCTACGTCATTTTATTCATCATGCAATGTATGTACATAGTTTGAGTACTATATGTACATAGGTATTTTTGGATATTTCTTTTATTAAGAAAATAAAGCGATCTGTCTATTAGTATTATTGTATCATGTGCGTATTTATAAAACTAAAGCAAAAATAACGGAATACTGGATCTGAATATGTACTCACTTAAGAGACCAAAAAACAAGATACTTATTACAAGTTGAAAATTGAAATCTATGTACCAACTAAAGCACTGGCGACATAAACAACGACATCAAAAGATCTTAAACACGTTTGGGAAATATGAAGAAAATAATTATTTTTCTCATATTTCCCAAACCCGTAAGATTTATTATCCAACACAGTTACTGGTCTGTGTTATCCAATTATAATTATTGGATAAAGTCATAGTTTATCCTAGTAATTTTTAACCGACTTTCAAAAAAGCGTCCTCAATTCGTATTTTTTTAAAGTATTTGATGAAAATGTTGAAAAGTGCACTTGGTAACACAGTTGTATCGGCGTATATGTACTTTCAACATTTCATTACTGGATTACAGGTAATGCAATCATTGCACTTGTGGGGTTTGCTGTAAAGTGAAAAAGCCTTTACATTGGTAGTATTTATAGGATTAAATTGCCTGTGGTGGCTTACCGGTAAATCCTATGAGCTAGTTATTGAGCTAGTTAGAAAAATATTCGCTGTACCTATTAGGTATACCTACTGTATTAATTCTTGCTAACATCAAGCGCTTGCATTTAAAAAAAAAGTAGGTATTAGCCGTGCCGATCATGATTCATGACTAATATTCCCTTTTCCCTTCAAAAAGCCCGTAAAGCTTGGCTAGCAGTAAGTATGACAATAGTGCAACTGATGGGACCCTAACCATTGCGCTATTGAGGCGGGTAGGCTCCTAGCATCAGCCAGAGTAATGTGTTAAACAAAAATAGAACTGCAAACAGTTTTATATTTTTCTTCTTCAAAATCTCAACATAGATTTCCGTGCATCGTAATCCCTAGCTCTTGCTTGTGAACTAGTACAATCTAACCATACGAAGAGATGCAAAAAGGCTAAAAGTAGATTACTTATAGGTTACTTGTGCATAAATAGAATATCAGTCACACACGCATGAACACACACGCACACGCATCCAAACTTACGCGGATACGAAAACGATTATTCCGGCATCATTCGGAAGTTGTATCCACCCAGCAACATTGGCATCAAAATCGTAATAAATTCAGCACTCACGTTATCAACAACATTATCGGCTGCTGAACCCGGCGCGGCGCGGACCTGCAACAGACCAGACGGAATTTTACTAATACATCACGCGGAAACATATTATTAGTATATTAGGTACATGTTGACATACATATTTTAGATAACAAGTATAAATTAAAAATTAAAAAAAAACCCCGATATTCGCCATTTTGTGGTGGCGGCCATCTTGAATTTGCATAGTGCTATTCTACTAGTCAAGCCCTTCACAGACACACACACACGCACGCACGCACGCAAGCACGCACGCACAAACGCAGGTGCACACTCTACTACCTCACTCTCATGGTGCGGAGAGAGATCAGGCTCAGGACCGACGGATTCATGAGCTCTTCAGGGCACAGGGGTGTAAAATCAAGTTCAGGCTACTGAAAAAATTTTCACGGAATAGTCCTATACATAAGTAGGTATCTCTTTATTTTTGTAGCCCGACTCGGAATTCAAACCCAGTACCTATGATATATGTACTTCATGATCCACATCCGAACATGGTAGCTATTAGACCATATTATGAGGTGGTTAAAATTTTTTTTAAATATGTACCTGTTGGAGGAACTGCAGTCATCATAAAAGCAACAATAGAGCACTACGAACTACCACAATACAGCACTGAGCAAATCCAAGCAACTTCAGTATCTATTTCAGACAGAAAAGGCGATTTTAATATCTCAGCTGTTTACTGTCCACCAAAACACAAAATATCTGAAGAGCAATTTTCAAAGTTCTTTGGTAGTCTTGGAAACCGCTTTGTTGTTGGTGGTGATTGGAATGCCAAGCACCTCCATTGGGGCTCCAGGCTAATAACCACTCGAGGAAGAGAACTAAAGAAGAGTGTAGAAAAAAACGTCCTTATTACTATTGCAACACCAGAACCCACACACTGGCCTACAGACCCAAATAGACTGCCTGATGTTCTAGACTTCTTTGTATCTAAGGGATTGTCTCGACTCTTCTTCACAATCAGTTCAACCTTAGACGGTTCCTCTAATCATATCCCAGTGATACTAACCATGAGTGCCCAAGCAATAACCAACATGAAAAAGCTACAACTTTACAACAAAAGAACAGACTGGGAAGAGTTTCGTAGTATAGTTAATGATGAGCTTCAACTACAAATAGCGCTCAAATCTAAGGAAGACATTGACAATGCTACTACTAAGTTTATGACTACAATTCAGTCAGCTTGTTGGAAGTGTACACCAGAAATCTCTAATTCTTCACCAAGACACAATGCAGTTCCATCCGAAATTAAACTTCTAATTATGGAAAAAAGAAGACTACGGAGAGTATGGCACAATAGCAGGCATCCAGAAGACAAAACAGTACTTAACAAAGCAATTAAGGACCTTAAAGACACCATAGCGAAATCAAAGGATTCCTTAACAGAATCATACCTCGAATCTTTGACAGCAACAAGTGCTACTAATTACTCCCTTTATCGCGCTTGCAAAAACTTAAATCGGCCTGCAGATCCTAAGCCACCTCTCAGATTGGAGGGCAACATATGGGCCAGAAGCCATCAACAAAAAGCTGATGCTTTCGGAAACCATTTGGCCCAAATATTCACGCCAAATGAAACTGATCCTGACACTGATGAAACAGAAATAGAAGACGTCCTTGGTCAGCCTTTCCAATTGGATATGCCCATTACGCCAACAAACCCAAGTGAGATTATTAACATAATAAAACGTATGGATAGCAAGAAAGCTCCTGGCTTTGATCTTATTGATAAAAAAGTCCTATCAGAATTACCCAAAAAAGCCATGGTGTTCCTCTCCATTTTGTTTAATGGCATAATTCGTGTTGGCTACTTCCCAGCACTTTGGAAGGTCTCACAAATTATAATGATAGCGAAGCCTGGTAAACCTGTTCATGAAGTAACCTCATACAGGCCAATCAGTTTATTACCGGTGACATCAAAAATTTGTGAAAAAGTTTTGTTGCAAAGGCTTATGAAGGAACTCTGTTCAAGATGTATCATCCCAGACCATCAATTTGGCTTCCGCCAGCATCATGGAACTGTTGAACAAATACATAGGGTATGCAAAACAATTAGAGATGCACTTGAACACAAAGAATACTGCTCCTCTGCATTCCTTGATGTGCAGCAAGCATTTGATAAAGTTTGGCATACAGGACTACTATTCAAAATTAAATCACTACTACCTCATACATTCTTCGGATTATTGAAATCTTACCTGACCGATAGGATATTTCAGGTCAAGGAATTCGAATATACCTCTTCGTTTCACCCAATCACAGCTGGTGTGCCACAAGGCTCAGTGCTAGGTCCAATACTTTACACAATCTATACAAGTGACCTACCACAAGTAGATAATGTCACTGTGGCTACATTCGCGGATGATACTGCTGTTCTTGCTCGCAGTAAAAATCCTGATGAAGCCTCGGCTATTCTGCAACGTGGTCTAAACGAGATTGACAAATGGCTGTCGAAATGGAGAATAAAAGCTAGTGGTACAAAATCAGTGCATATAACATTTACACTTCGTCGAGGAAACTGTCCTCCGGTCTCACTGCGGAACAATCAGCTTCCGCAAAGTGACGATGTCAGGTACTTGGGAATGCATTTAGACAGAAGGCTTACCTGGAAGAAACACATTCAAACTAAGAGGGATGAGATCTATCACCGATATAGAGGGCTGTACTGGATGCTTTCAAGGAAATCCAGACTTTCCTTAGATAACAAGCTCCTGATATACAAGACAATAATAAAGCCGATATGGTCATATGGCATAGAACTCTGGGGATCAGCATGCAACTCCAATATTCAAATTATTCAAAGAGCTCAAAATTACATTTTGAAACAACTATCCAACGCGCCATGGTTCTTGCAGATACCGGAACTCCATGAGCACTTAAATATTAACACAGTAAAGGAAGAAATTAAAAGCTATAGTTGCAACTACAAAACACGACTTACTAACCATCCTAATCGCCTGGCAGTGCAGTTGACAATGCCACAGGCGATCCGTCGACTAAAGAGAAAGCATATACTGGATATTTAGCTGTGACTCATGGAGTTTTCCCGCTGGGGAAGTTGTCTCCAATCAAGCCAATTTGTCCTCCAACCAATCTGCTCATAGTCTACCGACTGATCGCATGATAAGGCACAAAACAAAAAAAAAAAAAAAATATGTACCTGTGTGTGTAGTAATTAAATAAAATATATCGTATGTTAGGTACGAGTACGATTAGATACAATGGGTTATAATATTTAAGTTCAGTTCAATACCGTTTTGTATTTTTAATCCTTCCGTCTTGAATTTTGGAGTGCTTTTATAAGTATTTCAAATTATACCGGAATAAAGTACCAACAATTTTTATAATCAGTGACACGTTAAGTGCTTCTTACATCGGAAAAATCTTAAGTATCGAATTTCAGAATTTTTGTCCGAGATATGAGCTAAATGGCTCTTAACCAAGTAAATAAATAAAGTATACATATACCTATATGTATATCAATATTCATTATTTTTACATTAAACTTCTCTAATATATACCTAAACATACTAGGTATATAATATAGGTAAATGCAAACAAGAAATGAAACTTCAAGATTTTAAATACGTAGTTATGGACATGATATGTTATACCTATATAACATAACATAATGTTATATATAACATATCATGTCCATAACTACGTATTAAAAATAGATCGCATCCTAGAGATGGACACAAATGTATCACAAAAATAAAACGAAGAGTTCCCATAGGATCTTTGAAAACCCGAAATCGCAGGTATCAGCTAGTACCTAATTATTTAGAGAAGATTAATTTTTGAGAATTTGATAAATTATGATTTGATTTAGAGAAGATTGATTGATTAATCTTGAATTAAATTCATACGTCACATGGAGCAAAGAAATAAAATGCACATTTCAATATTTATTTATGTTCTCTAAATAATTACTAGCTGATACCTGCGATTTCGGGTTTTTAAAGATCCTGTGGGAATTCTTCGTTTTTTTTGTGATACATTTGTGTCCATCTCTAGGATGCGATCTATGTGCCAAACTCAATATCCGTTCAGCGGTTGCGCCATGAAAAGGTAATAGACAGACAGACAGACTTACTTTAGCATTTATACTATAAATAATATGGACACCGTGGAGCCATTTGCCAAATAAAAAGTTTATCTTTTATCAAAGCGACGTGCATCGACCCGGGCGGTGGCCGCGGACTCGATGTTGCGTGTTTGTAATTAGATTCAAAATATACTATACTTTGTACCTCTACCTATACATACCTTTAGTGTTTTAGGGGACACACCAATCTGATTTAGCGGGCGTAAATACTTAAAATAACTAACACCGCCCGTGAGAAAGAAAGAACAATTTGCTTGGTGTTTAAAATGATTTGAAGCATAAAAAGGCATTGACGGTAATTAGGCGGTGATTAGCCAACTACTATCGGCTGGTTAGTAGGTGATATTACAGTGCACAAGTGTGTGCGCAAACTCAAATGCACTCTCTATTCCTTCATTCTCATAGACGGACGGCGTGCCAATGCAACACGACAGGAGAGTGAGCAGACGCAGGACCGAGGGCTTTACGTGCTCTCCGTGGCACGGGGTTGTACACAACTAACTTCCCAACTCGGGACTGCTACTGACTTTCCGACTTTTGGGACTAGAACCCCAGGAACACATCATCCGCAACCATCCAATCTAGCTTTTAGACCCTTGAGACAGTCACAACCCCTTCCACGGTCGGGTAGAGACATAAAGAATACCTATAATAAAATCATTTGACCCGAAGTAAATTGGAAGTTGAAGCAACAATTTTCAGCAGGCAGTCGGCGGCGGCGCCTGCATTGCGCACTGCGGGAACTTGCAGGGCCCCTGGCACTGCGGCACCGGCGGCGCCTCTATTAGGGAGTTTTCGTGATATAAATCGTTGAACTGGGCGCTTTGCTATTCCTTTTTGCACGGCAACATCGGTGAATACGCAATCACATGTCATCGATAATGTAGCTTCAATTCCAAATTTACATACTTTAGCTTTTTGAATTTCTGTGTTTTTAATATATTATTTTCGAATTATACGTATAATGGTGATATTAGTGATTAGGAAACTGACGTCATGTCTCAATTTGCTCTATCAAAAATTTTAAATTTAAATATAATTACTAAATAGTGACTGACAGACAACGCACAACCAAAACCGGCGAACCTTACGAGTTTGGAGGAAGTAGGTATTCTGTGAGTAGAAATCGCTATTTTGAAATTCCATCCTTAATGGTGTGAAAAGGAAGTTTGAATGGAGAAAATTTTATTTAAACTCAAATCGACCCAAACCACGCGGGCATCAGCTAAGCTGAAATTCAGCTATTACTGATTAATAACTGTGAAAGTGTGTCTGTATTCTGTCACGGTCAACCTCTATCCTTAAATTGACGTTCAAAAAGTGTACAGTGTACCAATTTTGAATAAAGTTTATTTTGAGTATTATATCGCTTTCACAGAATTTGATTTGACACAGAGATTTGCATCGTGAAGATGGAATACATAATACTTTTTATGCCGGAAAATCAGAGTTTCCACGGAATTTTCAAAAACCCAAAGAACGCGTACTAAATCTTGAGCATCAGTTGGTAGGTACTGAATAAATTGTAATTTTCTCGAAGTATCGTTATGAGGAGCAGCGATTTTCAGTCCGCGACTGCAATGCGGCTGCCAGCTTTGCGGGAATTTCGTGCTGCATCGGTCGGTTAAGGACTTCCGTGACAAAAATTGTTCGAGGACCACTTAGGTATCCGCCTACTTGGATTTGGATAATTGCGTTGGTATAATTTGCTATTCCGTGTAATAGTTGTTATTCCGTACAAATTGTTAAGTGGAATTATTGTGGTTTAACGCCAAATTGTATGAATAACCCAACTGAAGTGGTAGGAATGAGCAGGTAATGTTCGTAGCAGAATCGATGTCCACAGTGATATGTTGGCACACGCGTGCTGGTAAGAAGACCGCATGTCAGTAAACGCAGTATAGAACGAACCACCAAACCGATCGGCTTTCTAACCCCCGACGCAAAAACGACGGGTTGTTATAAGTTTGACGTGTCTGTGTGTGTGTCTGTGTGTGTGTGTGTGTTTGTTTGAAAGGTGGATTAGTCGAGAGTGTTGTTAGCTATGTTTGATGAAAATGATCCAAGATGGCCGCCGCTACAAAATGGCGGATTACGTATTTTTTCACAACTCCCTTAATATGGGTATCAAATGAAAGGGCTTGACTAGTAGAATAGCACTATGCAAATTCAAAATGGCCGCCGCCACAAAATGGCGAATGTCGGGGGTTTTTAAAATTTTCAATTTATACTTTTAACCTTTAGAAGATAACAGAGCCAAAATATACGTAAGACTTAGCAAGCCGAAGTGGCAATTGGAAAAGTAATTTTGGTCAGTTTGTCGCAAAACCGATGTCCACTATGGGGGCTGGGGTTATTATATACGCGTGCTGGTAAGACCGCATGCCAGTAAGCGCAGTGTGGAACAAACCACTAGGTATATCGGTCGGCTGTAAACCTCTAGAATGTGGCAGAAAGTTCGTGGATGAGAAAGTGGAAGGACCAAGTGTTGGGTGGCGCGCTCTCGAAAAGGCTTGTGTTCAGCAATGGACGCACATAGGCTAATGGGTGGATGGATAGGACGACAAAATATTTTAGACCATGTCCATACAATTAATGAATTTTGACAAAGTTGCTATTTAATTTATAAAAGTGGCCGTACTATATTTATGTATGTACATATGTATATACCTAATTTGTTTCTCCTAATTTACGTATAGTCACCAAGTAGTCACGTGAGATATAGGATATGTATACGTAGGTATTGAAAAGACTTTCCAATCCTAGTTTCGAAACTAGAGCTCAAACGAAAGGCAAACAAGTGGTATTTAATATTAAACACCCAACCATGAATGAATTAAGGTCATAATCAAAATAATTGATAACTGCCGATTTAATGTGCTGTAAGAGCCAGCGAACTATTTACTTAAAGCTTTAATTAATCTATTTTTAACCCCCGACGCAAAAACGACGGGGTGTTATAAGTTTGACGTGTCTGTGTGTGTGTGTGTGTGTGTGTGTCTGTCTGTTCCCCTGTGGGGCTCAAACGGGTGGACCGATTTGAGTGCGGTTTTTTTTCTTTGAAAGGAGAATTAGTCGAGAGTGTTGTTAGCTATGTTTGATGAAAATCGGTCCAAGATAGCCGCCGCTACAAAATGGCGGATGACATATTTTTTCACAACTCCCTTGATATGGGTATCAAATGAAAGGGCTTGACTAGTAGAATAGCACTATTGCAAATTCAAGATGGCCGCCGCCACAAAATGGCGAATGTCGGGGTTTTTTTTAAAGGAGAATGCCCAAAAACCTATGGGCGTGTAACCCAGTCGTTTACAAGCGTGTTGTATGCAGCATTTATTGCAGATTTATACCTGATAACCAAACACACCATTTTAATACCTCTAGGACTTGTAGTTTTAAATAAATCTAAGTTTAAGTTTGAAAATGATTCTAGGTTATGTGTAGTTTATAATTGTTAAAGTAGTAAGGAAAGCCGTGTATCTTTCCTGCCGATTTGAACTATTAATTGTTTGGCGCGCACTATACTTAACATACCTGTCCAACGATATCCAATACAAACACAATAAACCAAATTAATATTGGTCTCCGGTGTGCTACAATAAACATTCAAAATGTAAATAGAGTAGACGTCACTAGCGTCACACACAACTAAAACAATGACATGTCATATTGACATCTTGAAATAAGTTTCTTTCTAAGAGAAATTATACCCCACCCCCTTAGGTTTCTTTACACATAATCAAAAAGGTTGTAGTTATATTATATTCCATTGCACAAAACGCAACGAAGTTAAAACAATATTATAAAAAAATAATAATATTAATTATTACTTATTTACTTTAAGCATATATTGTACGATTTACAACAAATAACAAATAAAATAATGTATTTAAATAATTAATATCCGTTCTATTTTAAATGAAATTATTTTTAAAAAAATAACAAACCTTTTTTTATTTGGGCATGTACCTATGCGTAGAATGTAAGTAATGCAAATGGCCGTCAGACTTAAACGGGAAGTTGAAAAGACGGTTTAATTCCTTTTTTATTACATTTTTTTATCGTGAAGTGTAGCATTATTAATTATTAATTTTCAAATTGTCATATATTCGTAAGATAATTTTTAATAAATTACATTTTGTGTAAATGTTTGGGTCAGGGGTGATCATTCTCCTTTCAATTTATACTTGTCTTTAAAGTCTTTCCATATGTACTGAAAATCGTCATCGTCTAAACCGATTCGCGATCTCCATCTGCAACTTTCAATATATTATAGATAACTAGCTGATGCTCGCGACTTCGCCCGCGTGGATTATTATAAATCTCACTTGAGAGTGGAATTTCCAAAATTCCTGAAACACGTAATTCTTTATTTTTAACCGACAGTAGGTACAAATACTGATTTTCATTGATATAACTTTAAAAATGACGGACTTTCATACAAACTTTCATCTCCCATTTAACCCACTTGGGGGTAGTTTTTCCAAAATTCCTTGAACTCAAAACTCTTTATTTTTTACCGAAAACCTTAATACCAATTTTCATGGATATAACTTGAAAAATGACGGACTTTCATACAAACTTTTATCCCCTATTTAACCCCCTTATGGGTGGAATCCGCAATAATCCTTTCTTAGTGCACGCCTACGTCACAAAAGGAAGCTATTGTGAAAATTTCAAGTTTCTAGCTTCAGTGGTTTTGGCTATGCGTTGATTGTCAGTCAGGACAAGCTACTTTATTATTATACTTAGATAGATTAACTCGACCGCTCTTTTGTTTTCATGAGAAAATCTAGTTGAACAGCATTTCTATCACGATATCCAAGTTTTACAAAATTAATATAAAACTAAACGCATAAGGTTTTTCATGAAAAGCAAAAAGAAAAATTCTAACCGCAATTGAAATAAAAAACTAAAACGGATTTTACAATCACGGTTTCACCTTGTTTTTATATACCTACCTACAAAACCTGGAAAGATAGATACATATTAAAATACTTCGAAAATACCTTTCCAGGTTCGTCATCTCTTAGCCTAATAATGTACCACTATTTCGGCGAACACAAAAGGAGTGTTCTATTCCTAGGCATTAAATTGAAGTCTACATCTATAGAGTTGAAGTCTATAGCCAAATTGTAGAGGGCGAGAACAAGGTGAGTGCGCCGAACCCGCGCGTTGAGTTTCGGAGAAAAACTAGATAAAAAAACGAATTGGCAAGCCCTCACGTCTGGAATTGACATGAAAAAAAAAGGAAACTGCTAACAGCGGCTTAGAAAATGAGTAGAACGATCCCGATTTCTGTCTGGTGAACTTTTGGTGAAACTATCTGTGATTTATACGGACTAAGGGATTCCGAAAATATACCTAGCGATTAAACCCTTTGTTTTGTTTTGCTCGATATTGAAAAACAGTTAGCATAATTAGGTGTTTTTGAAGGTTAAATGTAAATGGCATTTATCATGTATAAAAGATGCGGATGCATCCGTATGCGGAAGGATCTGACAGCTCAGAGCATTGTTATCCCAAGAAAACCCCTACCATTATGTGATTAATGGAAAAGGGGATTAATAGGCGCAATGTAGCGCAGAGAGATGTAACCTATGTAGTATTCGTGCATAGATGCCGCAAACACTCGGCTCGATGGACTGGCAATTTTATAGTAGTAAAGCTGTTGTAGTATGTCAAGTATTACACATGCGCGTACAATATACAATTCATATATATACAATATACAATATCATACAATAGTATCAAATTACAATATACAATATCATTTTTAAGCTTATAAGCTTTATAAAGTAGTTTGCGTTAACGTAATCCTCTTCATCGAGGTACCTACTTCATTTGCAATTCAATCCATATACAAGCTAATACAAATCATGTCAACGTGGAATGATGCTAAGAATGCTAGTCGCATTCCCGCACAAAAATCAAACCAGTCCACTTCTCAACTGATGAGATGAGATAATTAGATAAATAATAATAAAATTAGCGTTTATAGGTTAGAGGTGTTTGCTAGATGTCACATCGAATTGTTTCTATAATTTAAGGTTCTACATTCTTATAAAGTTGTAGTTGCACAAGTAGGTACCGTCTAACAATAAATACCTATCTAGAATAACGGTGGATCATTGTTAGGTATATAGTGTTACAAAAAAATAACTTAATCTAGTTGTTAGTAGGTACACTTAAAAACTAAAAAGCCAAGGTTATTAGGATAGGACTGATTTGTCAGCACATAAACAATACAGCAGTGGTACAAGTACTGACAACCGAATCTGTCAGCAAACGCTCTAAGGACACTGCTGACCTGGGATCTGCGCAACAGGCAGCATCGCTTTCGCATAGTTGCGTAGAAGTATCCTGTATTCTAGAAGCATCATCATCATCATGATCAACCCATTACCGGCTCACTACAGAGTACGGGTCTCCTCTCAGAGTGAGAAAGGTTTTGGCCATAGTCCACCACGCTGGCCAAGTGCGGATTGGCAGACTTCACACACCTTTGTGAACGTTATGGAGAACTCTCAGGCATGCAGGTTTCCGCACGATGTTTTCCTTCACCGTTAAAGCAAGTGACATTTAAATCCTAGAAGCAGATGATTCAAAACTACCTACTGACACAGATTTAAACAAAACTCACAGTTGTAGGCAACAAACTATTCGGAAATAAATACTGCTCAAAATAGAACCATTGACTTACTAGGTATGTACCAGAACATCACTAGAACCCAAGACAGATCCGTACATCACGCGGCCGGGAAAAGTCGAGAGCGAAACTTTTCTAAAAAAATGTTTTGTTGTTTTTAAAAACTCTATATAGCTGCAGATTCAAGTCGTAAATAAATTGTAATTTTAAACATATGCTGAATAATACATACATAATTTGAATGAATCAAGTGAATAATATTTTTGTGGAAACTAAACAGAAAAAAAAATTGAAAACAAACACGAGCGTACAGTACCTACCTACTTACATTTAACATACTTTTTAACCCCCGACGCAAAAACGACGGGGTGTTATAAGTTTGACGTGTCTGTGTGTGTGTGTGTGTGTGTGTGTGTGTGTGTGTGTGTGTGTCTGTCTGTTCCCCTGTGGCGCTCAAACGGGTGGACCGATTTGAATGCGGTTTTTTTTGTTTGAAAGGTGAATTAGTCGAGAGTGTTCTTAGCTATGTTTGATGAAAATCGGTCCAAGATGGCCGCCGCTACAAAATGGCGGATGATATATTTTTAACCCCCGACGCAAAAACGACGGGGTGTTATAAGTTTGACGTGTCTGTGTGTGTGTGTGTGTGTGTGTGTGTGTGTGTGTGTGTCTGTCTGTTCCCCTGTGGCGCTCAAACGGGTGGACCGATTTGAATGCGGTTTTTTTTGTTTGAAAGGTGAATTAGTCGAGAGTGTTCTTAGCTATGTTTGATGAAAATCGGTCCAAGATGGCCGCCGCTACAAAATGGCGGATGATATATTTTTTCACAACTCCCTTGATATGGGTATCAAATGAAAGGGCTTGACTAGTAGAATAGCACTATTGCAAATTCAAGATGGCCGCCGCCACTAAATGGCGAATGTCGGGGGTTTTTTAAATTTTCAATTTACACTTGTTTCATATGAATTTATGAACTGTCTTTATACATACGATCCGTATGCAAAACTGAGTCAGTCACGGCCAAAATATTCATCCGATGACGCACTGAATAAAGCGCGAAACAAACGTAGGTATAGTCTGTTCGTTTTCTTACGGTCGCCTTTTGTGTCTCGCCGCCTCCGCCGCGCGGTGTTTTGCCAAAGACACCGCCGTGACTTCAAAGCATGCCGCGCGGGATGTACAGGCACAAGCGGTTTTGGCGTTTTATACCTACTCATATTTTTTCATTAAAATTCTCTTTCCTTTTTATATTTTTTTATATTCGTATTTTATTACAATATAACCATATAAACATAAAATATAATATTCTCATGAACACGGGTCTTCTCCCAAAATAAGAAGGATTTTAACCATAGTCTACCACGCTGGCCAAGTGCGGATTGACAGACTATTCGGATATTCTGTTAGAATAGAAAAAAAAAATTACAAACAGAAAAAAGTAATAAAAATAAAAGCAGAATGCTAAGAGCACCTGCGCCTGTACCGACACTAAGTTACCGAGCGGACTATAGAGATCTTCTAACTTCAAATTGCATTCCGTGTACAATATATCACAAGATATTTTTTAAATTACTTTTAGATCTACATACATACCTAATTACCTACCTATGGTAACATCAGAAGTGGGATGCGTTCGAATTTTAAAAATCTCTACATTCTATATATACCTACCTAATTATTTTAATCTGTATATATATAAAAACCTGCCAAGTGCAAGTCGGGCCTCGCTCTTTTAGGGTTCCGTACATAATTATGAACAACATAATATTTTAGGTGTAAGAAACATTTAATTTCCGAGCTAGACATCGCAACAAACCGTGAAAGTAAAACCCAAAAAATGTTCGTTTGTTTTGCTCACAGCTTACATACTACTTTAAAAGTCGTTGTTTTCAGTATTTGTTGTTTAAATATAGTATATGGTACATAATATACCGCGTATTCCTAACTGATTTACTTTTTGAGATAGCCCCCGTCACAGAAATTGTCACTGACAACTTTGATGGCCCCCCATTTCCTTATTTTTTAAGCAAAAATTAAAAAAATACACATTCGTACTCTACTCAATAAATTCAATTTCTAATTCAATATTTGGTTTTGAGTCAACGTCCTACATCAAATATCAAAATTTCAGGTTTGTAACTCATTTCGTCTACGAGCTAGAGACCTGTGACCGGCGGACAGACGGACAGACAGACAAACAGCAGAGTAACATTAATAGGGCTCCGTTTTTACCCTTTGGGTACGGAACCCTAAAAATGAATCCCTATTTTGACGAAAATTTGGTATATAAAGGTAGACTAGGCCTTGGAGAAGGACATAGGCTACTTTTTATCCCGGAAAATTATAGAGTTCCCGAGGGATTCTTAAAAACGCGGACAAAGTCGCGGGCATCGGCTAGTCTAAAATAAAATCCACTACACCACTACAATGAATAAATTTAAAATAAAAATATTTCTAAGCCAAAATGTTTTAATGTTATTTATGAAATTGCTAAAATATTTAAATGCAATGAGTTCTAAACAGTGGAGGAATTTTAGTTAGGTAGGTATTCAATGCAGCATTCAAATGATTAGGTACTTATCAAAAGATATCGCTTAGAATCGATAAAATAATAATCTATGAGACCGTTGACCCTTCCTCCCATCTTTACACGTCGGTATTTTATTTTATGTTTTTGTAAAATATACCTACCTACAACAAACTTCTTTACAATTAGATTCCTATAAGATTACAAAATTATCATAAGAATAAATTGTTACGACAATTACATAACATGAAAAGTAACCCATTACATTTTCTTAACAATAGATCGACATTTAGGTCTCAATGAAAGCATATTATGTAAACTTGTTTTGAGAGTTACCCCTTTGGTTCCTCTTTACAAAAAACTCGAATTCAGACGTCGAAAAAACTGCCTAAACAAATCGAATCTATACTAATAAATAAAATTGAAGTGTCTGTCTGTAATTTCGAAATAACTACAACATATTAAGCTCATATGGTTATTTGAACGATACCATAACCGAATCACACGTTTTTAAAATTTTTGTCTGTCTGTCTGTCTGTTTGAACGGGCTAATCTTCGGAACGGCTGAACCGATTTTGACGGGACTTTCACAGACAAGTAGAGGATTAACCAAGGAGTAACATAGGCTACTTTTTTAACCGACTTTCAGAAAAGGAATTGTGTTGAAATCGGTAAGTACCTATGTTAAAAAACGCCCTGATAGGTATTTTCGCTGCGCGCGATCGCGACGGCTGACGCTCGCGCTTCATGGAACTCCCCGCGCCGCGCCGCGCGTCCCCGCGCCGCGCCGCGCGTCCCCGCGCCGCGCCGCGCGTCATACGTACGCCGCCATACGTACGCCGCCGCCGCGCGGCCGGCGGGCGGGTGCGGTGAAGAGGGTGCATGCTCCAATCTCCATTTCGAAATCTGTGATTTCGAACGAGGGAGCTAATGCGTGCGGATGTGTGCTGCGTTTTCGTAATTTTTATTTTGAATCGGAGATTTTGGGATTTGTGAAAAACCGAAATTCACGCGGGCGAAGCCGCGGGCAAAAGCTAGTCAAAATATATGAATGTAGAACCAGCTTAGGTCAACAATATGCGCGAATCTGACATATTGTTCTCGATACGAAAACGGTACACAAGTGATTTATGTCGTAAAGCTGTGTGCACATTAAGCCCACGCGCACGTCGATCGAATCCGCTGTTGGCGTGCATAAATCCTGGAATTGCAATTTATATGGCATAATTACAGAGGACTATCGTGCATACAGGTATGGTTTTGCCGGATAAAATGAAATTGAAAGTTATATTTTAACCAACATCAAAGGGAATCTTTGCATCGTACATAATAAAATTTACTGTCTTACCGTGCTTAAAAATCGTACTAGAAAAAAGATTCTATTAAATGTTTTGAAACATTATTTATTTACCATGAAAAGCTTATTCTGATATTAGGTACGACAATGCAACGGGTATACGACTATACGACTTTTCGAATTCTAATACGCCCCGAAACAATTAGTTAATGAAAATACAAAGGGCTCCTAGTCTTGTGTACACGGTACAAGAGAATAATAGATAAACTTAAGATTACATAAAAAAAGTCTGACTTTCCTTAAAAAGTAAATAAACTTGGAAATTTTAACCCAGTATACCCGCATCTTAGTGACGCAAATCGGGTCAATGTCGGCTATTTAGGTATTAGATAAATAATTCATAGAGCGAATAAAAAAAGCTTGTTGCGTCATGCTTTTACACTTTTAACACTTTTCGCCTCTTAGGAGACGTTTAGCTTCGCGAAGTTGCCTTATAAATTAATGGAACCAGTTTTTTTTTCCGACCAAGAGCGGGACTCGATAAACTCAGTACTTACTAAGTTTTTCATACGAGTAGTACTCTTCATATTAGTATAGATAGATAATGTGGGCGATTCTGTTGTACACAATCTCTAAATCTAAACTAAAATGACAGGTCTAAATATATTCCTGTCTCTTTCACAATCCTCCCTGCTGAAGGGGATAGCACTATTTTTAAACCTGTCAATTTAGTTTAGGTTTAGAGATTGTGTACAACAGAATTAGCCACAATGACTTATGCACGAATTATGTATTTCGTTCGGAACGCTTTTCCTAGTAGTCATACACAACACAACACCGCCCTACCGAAGTAAAAATTCTACGTAGTTACACGATACGATAGAAATGTACGTATTTAGACTTGCCTGTCATCGCGTCAGCGCCAGACCTTTCAGCGGTAAACGTTAATTTGCGTGATTTTAAACAAATCCATTTTTGCTCGTAATAATTACTTGGTAATAGGTTACGTTAAAAACGCACGCTCATTATTTAATTAAGGTTCAAATTAATGCATAATATTAGCTATTAAAAAATGTTTTACAGTCTAGTGAAAAAGCTCGCGACTTGATCTGGCGACGAATCTTATTTTGTAGAAATACAAATTATTTTTTCAGAAATTGATACGAGCGACGATGTAGGATGCTTCAATGGGAAGCATCAGCACAGTATTAATACTAGATGTCTAAGATGTCTAGATTATCTCAGTTTGCAAATCAGTAATAGATATACATATTGTAGTGATGAAAAATGCTAGAATTAAGAATATTCTTTGCAGACCTTCTTTGCAGACCAAAACTTTGATCTAGCTAAAGTTTTTATTGAAGTAATTTTGTTTAATACTTCTCAACGAAAATATTAACTTTCATCCCACATAGCTTACGTAAATATTATATGCAAGCCTTTTTGGAACTAAAACTAAATAAACGGAACTTTTACTAGGTATAGTATCGACCGAAACTTAACGAATCATGCTCAAATGCCTAAACCGAGACGGAGACCGCACTTAACAGAGTTAAGGTCCACCCATTACATTATTATTAACATTTAATAAGGCAACGATTTTTATCTTTCGAGATAAGATTGCGATACCATAAACCCGGCCATTTTATGTCACATTCAGAAATACAAAGAAACAATGTGCACGGAGCGGAAAAGAGAATTCTCCGCTCGAGGGCGCGAAGATACCAAGCAAATGAAAATATTAGACCACTGGGTCAAAGAAATATTATAAAGCTTCTTTGAAGTGCGTCTTGTGTCTGATGTCTTCAATTCTCTGATGCGTCATTGCGATGGATAGATAACACGAGGTGTGTAGGTAATGGGCGGAATATGTATAGCAATAACCGCGCAAAAGCTAATTTAGTGCTTACTTACTAACCGACTTCCAAAAAGGAGGAGGTTCTCAATTCGGCACGTATTTTTTTAACAATATTGTACTTTGTGTTCAGTTGAAAAATGCTTTACGCCCTTGAAAACGAAAATATTTATGAGAATGATTAGTGATGATGTGAGATTAGCTAAACTTACTATTAGCTTAGTTTTGTCGATTATTTGCAAGTTCTCACTGCACGAGATGTCCATGTCTGGTACGGCGGCATAAGTGAAAGATCCTTATCCTGGGCGGTTGAATTAAAGATAAAGATAGCCTAAATGCTAACGAAAAATCCGACAGAACTTGAAGAGGAAGATACCCGAGCTTTTTTTTCGGAGCTTTGTCTACTCCTAGGCGAGTAAATCGTTCACGGGGCGTTATATTAGTTTGTTTACCCACCTCAAAGGCGAATGGAAGTCACTTTGTCTATGCCCCTTGCCCTCGTATAGAGCACTCTTGGTGTAGAGGTTTACTTAGCGGCGCTGATGAGATGTATTCGAATGCGGGGAGTCCTTTTTTTTCTTTTTACGAAATTACATTAGGAATGCTTTTAAGTAAGTAGGTTAATGTTTTTCTGTCCCCTTTAACTACAATTTAGGTATAGCTGGTAAAGTTAGGTGTAAGTCAGCGAGCCAAGGATGAAAATTTTGTTATAATCTCTGGTATAATCTCTATACTGGATTAAATTGGTACCGTATAATAAATCTTTACCGTAAAATAATCCTTACCGTATATAAGGACGTAACGCATACACTACATATCACTACATAGTATAAAACAAAGTCGCTTTCTCTGTCCCTATGTCCCTATGTATGCTTAAATCTTTAAAACTACGCAACGGATTTTGATGCGGTTTTTTTAATAGATAGAGTGGTTCAAGAGGAGATTTGTAAGTAGAAAAATTGGACCCGATAGGTGGCGCTAATAGCGGGCAGGACGACGTCTGCCGGGTCCGCTAGTTATATAACGTACGAAGACATCAAGTGAATAGCAGTAATTAAATTCAGTTTATATTTAGTTTCCTTACAACCTAATAAGTACCATTATATGATATCCAAAAGGCTAGAGAAAAACTTTCTTACAACTTTTAAGTTGTATCCAATATGTTCACTTGTATTAAAAACTTGCTCCGGCAGACTTAAAGTTAAGCAACAACATAGTTTTTCGGTGAGACTAAGTTTCCTGCACGTTATTAGTTGGTAGGTACTCGTAGGTACATGATAACATCGAACTAACGGATATTAAATTAAAAACTGTAAAGAAACATTGCTTCAACGGAGCAGATTATGGTATAAAAAGCTAGACTTTTTTCAAAGATCTCTGCCCGCTTATGAAAGTCACATCAAAATCGGTTTAATCAGTTTCCGAGACTAGCTAGAAGAAACAGCCTGGCAAACATTTTGCAACTTTGTTAAAAATGAGACAAAAATAAAACTTGAACCATTTTTAAAGAAATAATAATAATAATCAATATAATAATATAACTTTACAACTACAGCTACAATCTATCTATCTTCTATATCTTTCTATTCTATTCTATTCTATAATAATATAAAGTAGCTTGTCCTGACTGACAATCAACGCACAGCCAAAACTACTGAAGCTAGAAACTTGAAATTTTCATAGCAGCTTCCTTTTATAACGTAGGCGCACACTAAGAAAGGATTTTTGCAAATTCCACCCCTAAGGTGGTTAAATAGGGGATGAAAGTTTGTATGAAAGTCCGTCATTTTTCAAATTATATCCATGAAAATTGGTATTTAGGTTTTAGGTTAAAAATAAAGAGTAACGTAATTAAAGAACTTCGGAAAAACTACCCCCAAGTGGGTTAAATGGGGGATGAAAGTTTGTATGAAAGTCCGTCATTTTTAAAGTTTTACCAATGAAAATCGGTATTTGTATTGTCGGTTAAAAATAAAGAATTACGTGTTTCAGGAATTTTGGAAATTCCACCCCCAAGTGAGATTTATAAGAATCCAAGCGGACGAAGTCGCTGGCATCTGCTAGTTAACAATAAACTAACATTAAACTTTTTGCAACGAATTGTATCTTTCGCGAAATCGTTTACGATATCAACGTTTGGATAGAACCGAGTCAATAACCTACGAAACCGTGAAAAGGAGTCGTAGAACGTTTGTTATTGTTGTTTGTTAGGTGTTTCTTATCGGTCGTTATGACTAACGTACCTACCTACCTACACACTGTTAGATATTTCGACGGCATCTTTTATTAACCCCCGACGCAAAAACGACGGGGTGTTATAAGTTTGTCGTGTCTGTGTGTGCGTGTGTCTGTCTGTTTCACCGTTGTGCTCAAACGGTTTTTTGAATGCGGTTTTTTTGGTTGAAAGGTGAATTAGTCGGGAGTGTTGTTAGCTATGTTTAATAAAAATCGGTCCAAGATGGCCGCCGCCACAAAATGGCGGATTACATATTTATTCACAACTCCTTCAATATTGGTATCAAGTGAAAGGGCTTTACTAGTAGAATAGCACTATGCAAATTCAAGATGGACGCCACCATAAAATGGCGAATGTGGGGGATTAATTAAATTTTTAATTTATACTTGGATATTTTTTGTTTAATGTCGATAGTAGGTAGTACCTACTCGTTAGGCCTGCACATTAGGCCAGTGGTATGGGCCAACGAGTTCCGCCACTTGTCATCACCATGTGCCATCCTGAAACTAAACCTCGGCGGTCAGGCAGAGAAAACTGACGGTCGTTGTTATTGAAGTGAAAACTTCTTTTGGCGTGCTTAGTAGTCCAGTAACTTTAGGATTTGCTAGTATTTTCAAGTTACATACATGAAAATTGGTATTTGGGCTTTCAATATAAAATAAAAAATACTAATTTCAGGATTTTTGAAAATTCTATCCGCAAGTAGGTTAAGTAGGGGATGAAAGTTTAAATGAGACCCCGTCATGTTTTCGTCATTTATCGAGTTATATCCATGAAAATTGGTATTTAGATTTTCGGTTAAAAATTAAAAATTACATGTTGAAGGAATTTTGGAAAAACTACCCCTCAGTTGGTACAATGGGAGATGGAAGTTTGTATGAGATTAAGAATTCACGCGAGTGAAGTCGCGAGCATCTCAGTAAGTAATGTGCCTACAGAGCTGGTTCTGGTCTTAAATTGTAGCAATTTTATTCTACTATAAAAACGCCCTGAAAAGGTAGTGTCAAGAACTAGTCTTTTTGGGTTATAATCGCCAAAATCTGAAAAAAATCTGAAATTTTCGCGGTTTTTTCGATTTTTGACAAAGTTGCGTTCGTCGCTCAAGGTCACAAACTTGGATTATTCATTGGGTCAACATCATAAATAAGTCTGCAAAAAATCAGAACTACCCGATTTAACGCAAGGTCGGATTATTATAAAGTTACTGGACTATAGCGGGGTATTTAAAGAGACAGCCGTCACGCTCGGCTATGTAACGCTCGTTCGGCTAAAGTCGGCTGGAGTCGACTGAGGGAACGAGAGATATAGTCAACGCGTCACTGATATACTCGCTCTACTTTATGAATATAGAAAAAAAAGTTGTATTTCGTATTATTATTTATTATAACCACGCCTCGATGATGTTTTCACCTCTGTTTTGTGATCTTAAACACACTTAAGCCTATAAACTATTTCTTTCTCTATTGTAGCTGTAAACACTACTTGCTTGAAGCTCCTTTTTTCGTTAGTTAAAAAGAACTTCAATCTTCGATATATATTAGTAAATCCCGTTAAACGGAAGTAAGGATTAGTTCTCACAACAATTCAAAACATTCTGTAGTCAGTAACAGATTAGGGTTGCCAGTGTCGCAATATTTACATTGGAACAATACACGTTTTTGTCACCCTTACCAATGTCAGAATTCGCAGAAGGCCCTGTTTACACAGTACGGTTTCCGGTTTATCCTTTTTTTACTAATCTCTATTTGACTAATTCTTTAAGACCAAATGTTTCCGTACGCTTATATGTATATAAATTACGATTAGTTATACTGTTAACAACAAAAAGTACAATTAAAACTTAAAATTAATCTCCCGTTAAAATTTAGGACAATATTTGTTCTAAATTGATTAAAGTTGACGTCTATTATAAATTTGTAAATTAATTATTATTAATTTACCGACAAAACCGGTTAAACAAGCAAAGTGACGTTCCGGTTGCCGTACTTACGAATCGCTTTCACATTATAGATATACTAGCAGCGTGAAAAAAAAATTACTTGGCCAGCATGTTCAATAAAATTGTTCATACACTTGACCACAGAGTTCCTAGCCAACGGCGACCACCCGGCATCCGGAACATGTGAAAAGGCATTAACTATCATTGAATTACTATAATTATGTACTAACGTACTAACTTTATTGCCGGCTCTACTCAGTAGAATCAGTTATTGAGCGGCGCAATGTTACCACAGAGTACCTACAGAGGGGAAGCTTCTACAAGCGGCCCGCTGTAGGTACACTCACACATATGCGCATGTTTGTCACCAACTGTACCGGTTAGTGGAACGAGCGCGCGTCCGTGAACCGTTGGTGAGTGTGTTTGTGTGAGTATACCTACAGCGGGCCGCTTGTGGAAGCTTCCCCTCTGTAGATTTACTACTCGTGTGGTGTTACAGTCTTGAACTGTGTCACAGTGCCTATAAATTATGCGTACATTAAATAAAAATATTTTGATTTCAATAGAAACCACTATGATGGAAGTTATCAAACAAGCAAACATTTTCCTAGAGATACTTAGTTGTGTTTTGACGTATGATCATAAAATGAAATGAGTTAACTTTAATAATAACAAAATGTGTCAACGACAAAACATGGATAGGTACCTAACGAGCCGTAACTAATACTTATAGAATGGGAAACCTAATTTTTTTTCTCTCTCAGATACCAGTATTTTCATCCATGCGCTCTACTTGGTACATAGCGGTATATTATGTAGTATAAGAGTATTTTCAAAATCGCGTGATTCATACATTCAATTAGCCAAAAAGAAAAACATCTGCTGGGAGCGGGCGGTCCGCGCTCCGCACGAAAATCGGCGTTTATTCCAAAATTCACAGAAACAATTGAGTCACGCAGCTACCCACCCCAAACTGGTCTTATTGACATGGCGAACGCAATTTTAAATACATAAATGCTACTTAAAATACACTACACACAAACAAGTAAATAGGCACGTTGCAAATACATTGTATGAACTGATTAAACCCATTAATTTTATGGGTCTCTGCCACACAGAATGTCATTCGAACAGGGACTTATAACAATTATACGCACGATCCAAGTTGGCCGCCAAGAAATTAAGTCACGAGTGGGTACCTACTGGGTCAGATTTTCGTAAACTGCAGCAATTGTATCACAAATATTCCTTACCTACAACGCTACTCAAGAAATAACTGAAAAAGTGTGTTTTTGTAAAACAACGGGCAACAACATCTTATAGTATTTTTTTAATGACTGTTTGTGTGCGAGCGTTTCCGAAAAGCAACGCTAGAATGCCCGTTTTTATCCCAAATAAAAAAAAATTGGTCTGTAATGTCGGTTTACGGACGATAATTTAACGTGATAAAAAACGTCATAAAAAAACATTGATGAAGCCGAACGCTTATGCCGCGTTCCGCGCTCTCGCCTGCACGCCCGGGACGTGACAAGGAGTCATGCTGTTTAGTGCGTGCAGCCGGCGTTCGTTGATTTATAAGATGTTATCACGTCAAAAAAATGGATGTCATTAACATAGTGTATGCATTATGCAATTTAAATACTCAATCGCATTGTCGCATTGTGTTGTAACTTGTAACCCACTCGTAGGTCAATAATTCTTAAGTGGTCCAACCACAACCAAATATTGTTTGATAGCATACACAAAAAATAAAATGGGACCCCATCGTAGGAGGCGCGTGCGGACCATGCGGGTCGTCTACCAGCCATTGTGCATAATGACTTCATCATAATTGACCCAGTCATACCGGAATGGTCCCGTATGTTTTCATAAAACCGTGGGGTGAGAAAAATTGTTGGTTCATTGACAATAATTGCTACAATAGTTGTCTAGTTTTAGAATGGCGTTTTTTTTACGTGTGCAACTTTGATACTAATAATTTCAAAGATGCACAGTTTAGGAATGCAAACGAGCACGAAAGTGACGTGATTTTTTGCAATTTATAATTGAACATGTGCCTTTAATTATTGCGCAAATCACACTAATATTATAAAAGCAAAAGTTTGTGTGTGTATGTTTGTTACTCTTTAACGTCACAACTACTGAACCGATTTGGCTGAAATTTTGAATGGAGATATGCTACTTTTTAACCTGGAAAAATCCCCACAGCTCCCACGGGATTTTGAAAAAACCGAAATCTATAACTAGGTACAGGTAGATTACTATAGCAAAATTTTGAATGGAGATAGATTATGTCCTGACTTAACACATATGCTTTTTGTCTTGGAAAAATCGACAGCTCCCACGGGATTTTGAAAAAACCGAAATCTATTACTACAGCTATAGGTAGCAAACTTCCTTAAAAATAGGTATAAAGGTTGGAAAAGGGAGCGGTAACGGAAACCGGAAATCCACGATTCCCTCGGGATTTGTGAAATACCGAAATTCACGCGGGCGAAGCCGCGGGCAGAAACTAGTAATTAAATAAATATGTTAAGATATCAATATTAAAGTTTTTCTTTTGCCTGGCAATAGTTAGTGCTAATTCAATTGCGTTGGTGGGAAACTAAATTATAAACAGGGCATCAGGATTTTTATCGTAACGTCCTTTTCGGCAAAGATCTCTGTAAAAAGTTTGCACTTGGTACTTTTAGACTGAGATCTGTAGAGCAAGTAAAGTCCGCCTTATATTTTATTCTACAGCCAAAACGAGACAATTTCTTCGCAAACTCACCCATTTAGCGGCACTTTTTTACGCGAGACTACATCTAACTGGTTAGATCTTGTTTTTTATATCAATGTTTGGACAGTAAATAAACGGTCGGTCGTCTCGATAGCTATCAGTCATTGATTGTGTATTTTCGTAGCTACATTGTAGCGTTCTCGGAATAATCAAAAGTTTGTTTAACCGTAAACGAACTCGATCCTACGCGATATCGAAAATACACTTTTTGCTATCTTGTAATAAATCAACTTTATTTAAGTAACACTGTTGGCGGTTACTATTCTGAACGCGAAATAAAAATGGCGGGTTTTGATGCGTGTAACAATTAATGTCTTTTTAAAGAATACTAAGCATATTAAACTTGATTAACATGTTTCCCTTCAATTAACTAGATACCTAAGCTTGAAGCTTAATTGCTGAGAACCAAAGATCTATCGAATTTCAAAGTACTTAAGTTTAAGTTTTGCAACGAAATTATTAAAAGTACAAGTGAGTAAGATAACCGAAATAGTGGTATCATGGGCAGACACTCCACTCTGTTAGTGTGCCTTGCGCCATAGACTTCCACTGCTGGACTCTATGCTGCTCTTGAAGGAACTTCAACAAGCCGCGGTCTTGTTCCGCTTGTATCCAGCAGCTCCCTGCGATACGTAATTCGTATGATGTTAATCCACCCAGTGGGGTAATAGTCGTTCAGTAGGTAAACACATATACATAGGTATATATCCGAACCTTATTCAGAGTTCAATTCAATCAAACTGTATCGACCATAGAAAATTAAGCGAAAATTAACGAACGTCAAAAAAAAATCAACGTCGAAAGTCAATTTAAATTCAACGAAATCCCTCTATTAGATTAGAGCCCGCATTATGGGGTAATTAAAACCCCACACGCGGCCGATTGATCGGACAACGGTTAATTATTATTTAGGATGCATCTGCCTCAGCGATTGGAGCAGATTGGTTTTAACGGAATCGGTAATAATCAGTTTAACCTTTGTTTTGGTTTAAAATTTCGACGGTTACAAGATTTGTGGGAATTGCTTGATTGCTTCCAGATATAAACCGTTTAGCCGATGCTTGGTAATTTTGATCACATATGTTATAATACCTAAATATAAATAAGACTATATTGTGATTTTAAAATAATATGCTATTTCATTTAATACATTTGAATAATTTATGTGTATATCTGTGACGCTCGAAACGGCGGCCTTCTTTTTCTAAGGCAGTCTGTGGTCAGTCCGTTTCGAGCATCTAGTTGAAGAGATTGTTTACAAATGTGTGAATTAAAATTATAGAAAGCATAGTTTCCAATAGTTATTATAATTGTGCGAAATACATAGATCTAAGTTTGTTATCCAAGTTTGTAACTAATTGTGTGAGATTAAATCGGTCAATGGATACCCAAGAGTGTTTTCTTTATCATTTCAGAAGTGGGATTCGAAAGATTAGAATCCATAATGTGGTTTCGTAAAAATGTTCACGTTCTTACATTTGAAACGGAACTTTATTGTATAGTTATTAAAGCCCTATATTCAATGTACTCTGTTTTTATAAATTTTTGTCTGTGGCACTATTCGTACCCTTAAGTTGTCGATTTGTTAAAATGTCATTCTAATATTTCTAATTAATGTCAATTATGAAGTCACTTTCCTAAATTCTAACCAAAAATAAAAAGGAAGTAAAAGAAAACGTGTGATTTGTGAATTTATCGTTGTTTATATGTTACTTTTGTTGAAGTTACTGGTTGCTCTGGCAAATTTTTGTTAAAATCAAAAGTCACAACTTTCAAGGTACTTTTCACCACTTATTTTTCATATTAAACCGCTATAGGGTTAAAAGAGCGATTGGGGTTAATCCTATTTGAATAAATGCCATGATTTTAAAAAAATTGAAATGTTAAGTATATTGAGTATGATGTTATATTGGGTCTGATTAGTACTATGTGGCTTCGCTTAGTGGGTATGTGCCCCACTGGATTGAAAGCGGGTCAACTGGTCGTCAGATTGAGTATGATATTATATTAAGTCTGATTAGTACTACGTGGCTTCGCTTAGTGGGTATGTGTCCCACTCGATTATGAGCAAGTCAACTAGTCGTCAGATTATGTATGTAGGTATTAAGTCTGATTAGTACTATGTGGCTTCGCTTAGTGGGTATGTGTCCCACTCGATTATGAGCAAGTCAACTAGTCGTCAGATTATGTAGGTATTAAGTCTGATTAGTACTACGTGGCTTCGCTTAGTGGGTATGTGTCCCACTCGATTATGAGCAAGTCAACTAGTCGTCAGATTACGTATGTAGGTATTAAGTCTGATTAGTACTATGTGGCTTCGCTTAGTGGGTATGTGTCCCACTCGATTATGAGCAAGTCAACTAGTCGTCAGATTATGTAGGTATTAAGTCTGATTAGTACTACGTGGCTTCGCTTAGCGGGTATGTGTCCTGCTGAGTGGGAGGGGTGTGTGTCCCACTCGATTATGAGCAAGTCAACTAGTCGTCAGATTATGTTAGCAGCATACTATGTGGCATTGCTTAGCAGGTATGTGCCCTGCTGAGTGGGAGGGGTGTGTGTCCCACTCGATTCTGAGCGAGTCACTGGTTGTTGAATGATTATTTACAATTTATCTTAGCTCAACAGCTTGAGTCAGATAGTATTAGTGTTACCCATGTTTACCATTTCATTTCATTTGCTAAATTGAGTGAACTGTTTTATAAGGAGAGTGTTGCAATTTTACCCAGTAATGAATTTAATAGATGGGCTTCATTATCAATTTTATAATTTTTAAGTGAATTAAGTTGATGATACTGCTGTAGTGTGTAGACACAAAAGAGTTTTTATATTATTTATATTATTGGTGGTTGACTGATATTTTATAAAAACTTATGACTTGTCACTTCTCAGGAAAATATGAGAGATATACTGAAAAATAATTATTAAATACTAATATAAAACATAATGATAATTTGAAGAAATAAAGTAATTTATAAATATTAAAACAAGTTTCATTAAGAAATATTACAACTGCATCTATTTTTATTTTATTTTATTGTGTTGGGTTCCTAGCGCATATGATTATTGATGAATTGTGTCTCAAGTAATGTATATATTTCAGTAGAGTGTGACGATGACATCCGATGATGAGTGCCGCACTCCACCTGGTACATCTGAGAGACACTGGCGTAAATCCAAGAAAAAGAGAGGCAGGCGGGAAGAGCCCGTCGCCATCCAGTTCAAGTGATGAAGCTATATCTAAAAAGTTATGTGAGCTTATAAATAAATTGTATGGAGAGTTGTGGGAGAGCGTACATCTCAAAAGCCAAACTAGTAAACCTAGCACAAATCCAACTGGTGCGAACAACAGTAATGTCACTTATATTTAATTGTTATAATTGCCTATTTTGTATACCCGAAACCCCTATGCTACCATATCGCTAAATTATTTAATTCTGTTTTAGTTAATAATAGATCTTTGAAAGCATATATTGACTACGGTAGTGAGTGTACACTCTTGTGTAAAACCGATACTGAACTACTTAATTTAATTTAGAGTCATGACATAATTTAATTTAGAGTCATGACAATGTACCAGTAGTTAAGGGTTTTGGTTAATTATACCTCTGTATAAGACAGATCTGTTAAGTGTCTGTTAAGGTCAACAAACTTGATGCAGATATTTAAAAAAAAAAAAAAAAAATCTAAATTCAAAATTAATTTATTCAAAGTAGGTACACTGGTACTGTACACTTTTTGAACGTCAATATATAAAGTACATGTCAAGTGAGGTATTGGTGATAATTACTACGGAAACTTGAAACTAAAACTACGAGGGTTCCAAACGCGCCCTGGTCTGAGAAGAGCTCACAACAAACTCAGCCGGGTTACTTTTTTATTTATTTACTTATATCACCTTATTGAAGTATTAGTTGTAGATGACATTACATGCAGACGTCGCTTATTATTGGGCAGAATTTTACAGAGTTACCGTTTGTTACAGTTTTAAAATATAGCTCTAAACTTATTTTTTTTTATAAAGCTCAATTCTATCTGTTTCTGAGGAACAACATTTTAAACTTGTAAATTACTGATATGGTAGAAATCTCCAAAACCAGTACTATACCTGTTTATGAAAAGGGTAACTTCACAGGAGATGAACTTATTGAAGGTTACAACTCTGTGCGAATAGGTAGAGATTCTTCTCTTGCAGGGCACTTTCAGTATGTTTAATGGGAAGGGAGCAGTTGTTATAACTAACTTGTCACCTTATACTATAACACCAAAACCAAAAGTTTTAATAGGTAGAGCCATTCCGTTTAATGAACAATTAAATAGATTGTAATTGTTATTGCAAAGTTACCGCGATTGTTTTGCTACAAATCTTAGTGAAATATGTTGCAAGACTAAAATAGAAATGAAGATATAGATTTAACAGACAATAAGACAATTTTTCTTATTGTCCATATCGGTTATCACAACATGAACGCTATTGATGAGTTACTTCAAAAAGATATTATTCAGGAATCGAAATCGGACTACGCCAACCCGATTTTAAATATTTTAAAAAGAAATTGGTAAACAAGTGAATTTACGTGGAAAAAAATACCCTGAAACCGTACCTTAGTACCTTGGATGATGTCACACGCTGGAGCGCCGCGTTTTCGTGAAAGCGAAATTTTATAGTTCGATAATTTTTTCAGTTTTTGAGATAATTTAATGATTCCTTCAGATTTTTGTTTTATTTTACTTAAATTCTTATAATTAATAAAAAAAAAAAAGATATTTGGAAACTTGTCCATTGAATTAAAAGTTAGTAAAGTAAGTAGTTAGAGAATTCCGAAACCACAAAATATTCATTAAATTCGTCAATTTTTAGGATTGACCGGATATCTTAGAAAATTCATTAAGGGTTATGGGGAAGTTGCTCGTCCATTAACATCCTTGAAAAAAAAAATACCACGTTTGACAATGATCTAAATCGGAAGATCAGGCATTTTCAATTTTAAATGATAGATTGGCTGATCGGCCCGTTCTAGCTCTTTATGATCATATCCTTGAAACAGAACTCCACACTGACAGTTCACTAGACAGTGGAGGTATACTTTTGCAGCGACAAAAGGATGTCAGAGTTTTAAAACTTATTTTAGTAGACAGGTTGCTCCCGCAGAAAAGCACCTAGATTCCTATGAACTGGAAACACTAGCTGTCGTATGTTTCCTGAAGAAATTTCGTGTGTATCTTTTGGGCATTCATTTTAAGATTTATACTGATTGTGCTGCTCTTAGCACTCCATACATACTACTTACACTACGAAAAGGGATCTCATTACGCGAATAGTGAGGTGGTGACATTAAATTAGCGTTCGCGTTCGACATTGAATATCGATCTTGTCCAAAGTCGCACGTGAATGCGTTGAGCAGGAACACCCAGTTATGTGCGGAGCCAGATGAAAGCCCGTCTGTCGGTGTATATGCGATAGAGACATAGGACTAGCTGATAGCTCTTATCATTGCAATTGGTCGACCCGGAAATATCGCGTATATTTAAAATTCTCAAACACCGTGTACAAAAGGGTGGATGGTGGATTTTTAGTCGTCATTCCACGAAGTGCTCGATGGCAAATATGTCGGGTTAATATTGAGAAATTAATGGTAGTGGAGGAGCCATACCTACTTTAAAAACGTGTCAGGGGTGCACTCACACACGCTTAGATTAGGTATCATACACGCACAATCCTAAACGTGGAATGGCGCGTGTTCATTGTGAGTGTTCATGTATACATTTTAGGGAGGCCATATTTTGTCTTGAGTCTGCCGCAAACTGTTTTGGTATTGTGTCAAAAATGTAATGTTGTCTCTTACATACTTATGAAAATTTTGATAGGCTTGAGCTGTTTTCCGATGCACTATTTTCTATAGGACATTAGGGCACCTCTATATTATTATTATTGTCTCTATGGGTTAATCACAATGAAATTGACCATCTGGGGTATGCAAAGGCTCTCGAAAGAATACAACATGTACATATATTGCTATTGTTGTTGTATTTGTTCCCTAAGCTATGAAAATTCGTTAAAAGTATGTTGCGGCATGTTTAGAGTGTGCTTATAATAAGGATAGCGCGTCAAAACAAAAGTCTGGTCAACTGTAGCCAATAAAAAGAAATACCATTTCACATGATTCATACAGATCACCTTGGGCTATTTGTTAGGAGTAAAGCCGGTAATCTTCACGTTTTAACAGTAATAGACGATTTTACAAAATATGTTTTCGTTAGAGCAGTCAAAGATTTGAAAACAAAAACCACAGTTAGGGTCCTAGAAAGAATTTTTATGACTTTGGTGTTCCAGCTAGGATTGTGTCTAACCGAGGCACAAGCGTCACGTCAACGGCTTTTCAGACCTTTTATAATACACTCGGTATTGGGCATATTTTAAACGCTGTAGCTTGTCCCAGAGCTAATTGGCAAACAGAGAGGTTTAACCAGACCATCTTAAATTCGTTGTGATATTGTCAGCACAAAACTTTTCAACTTTTCAATATGATTGGGAAAAATGTCTGGGTAAAATTTAATGGGGCATTAACAACACTGTTAATGCGTCAACACAGAAAACTGCGATAGAAGCTATCTTTGGAATTAAATTGCGCGATATTTTACTAAATAAACTTAACGCAGATAACTCTCAAAGTACTAACAGGGAATTACTACAAATCAGAGAGTAAATTGGTAGTAAAATCAAAAAGACGAAGCAAAACAACAACAACAATATGATGCGGATTAAATCCCCGCAGTTAGGTATGAGATCGGTGATTTACTTAAAACTTACGTTAATAATTTCGATAATGATGAGAAATGTAAAGAGTAAGAAACGATTCTGTCTAAGTTTGTGGGGTCCATACAAAATCACAATTTCTAGGCAACGACCACTATAGAATAACAGATGTTCGTGGTTTTACCAAGAAGGGCAAAGCTTATAAAAACATCATTGCAGCTGATAGAATCCGACCCTGGATACACATAAAAATAAAATGAAAATTGGAATTGCATAGCTTCGATGAGAGTAGCTCTGACGATGCTGGTAAAATTAACTCCGCGTAATGTTCTATAACATATTATTTTATTTTTTTATAAATAAAATTTAATTACTTTTATGTATAAATAGTTGTATAATACAGCATAATGTCAATAGTTTCTTCACTTTTGTATTCATGTTTGTTTCTTCGTTTTTGTACAATTATACAGGAATTTATTGTATAATTTATAATGATTGTGTATGCCAGGAGGCAACACATTGTCGGATGGCCGAATGTTATAATACCTAAATATAAATAAGACTATATTGTGATTTTAAAATAATATGCTATTTCATTTAATACATTTGAATAATTTATGTGTATATCTGTGACGCTCGAAACGGCGGCCTTCTTTTTCTAAGGCAGTCTGTGGTCAGTCCGTTTCGAGCATCTAGTTGAAGAGATTGTTTACAAATGTGTGAATTAAAATTATAGAAAGCATAGTTTCCAATAGTTATTATAATTGTGCGAAATACATAGATCTAAGTTTGTTATCCAAGTTTGTAACTAATTGTGTGAGATTAAATCGGTCAATGGATACCCAAGAGTGTTTTCTTTATCACATACCTACTCTACGCATAAAACCCCAAGCGTAGGATTTCGATAGTAGGTAAAAATAGCTAAATTACAGCGACAGTAACAAATGCACAAGTAATAAATAACAAAATTAAGAAAAATCAAATATGTAAAAAAATTAGTAACACCGTAGTAGATGCTGGAAAGGGGTGGGGGGTGCGACAATTATTTCTTTAGGGGGTGGTTTAGTGGGTTAGGTAGTGTAGTAGGTATACGTCCCCAAATTTTCGCTAGTACCTACTATCTCGAATACACTATATATACCAGACTGCCTGACTACTACTTGCTAAATTAGACTTACGGCCTGTTTCACCACCTTCTGATATGTATTAGATAGCTATCTACAACTTTTGTCTTTGTCACTTGACATAAAGTATGAAAGTGACAAAACTTACGTTTAGGCTATTCAACACTTATCAGAAGGTGGTGAAACAGGCCGTTACTGGTCTGTGACTGTAGATACAGATTGAGGAGGATAAAATGATCATTTCGTGGAGCGCGTTAGGCCTGCGATTGTTGATGGGAGGCTATGACTTTTCGGTTGCTTTAATAGCTTTAATTACGCTTTAATGAGCCGATGCGTAGATTGATATCGCATGCGATATTATATGGTACAAACGGGATGTTAACAATTAACTTTCGTTTGTGGTTGGATTATCTTGCAGATAGTATCACCGACGATCTCTGTTTCGCAGTTATGTGGCCTTATAAACCGGAGGTCACGGATTCGATTTCCGACTGGGTCAAACGAAAATTAAGGAAAAGGTATATTCAGTTTTAAAGTGGCTCTGGTCTGGTCTGGTGGGAGGCTTTAGCCGTGGCTGGTTACCACCCTACCGGCAAAGCCGTGCCGCCAAACGATTTAGCGTTCCGGTACAATGCCGTGTACAAACCGATCAGGGGTATGCATACCTCTTCCAAGTTAGCCCGCTTCCATCTTAGACTGCATCATCAGAGATTGGAGTCAAGGGCTAACTTGTACCTACTTGAATTTAAAAAAAAATATAAGACTAACCGAAAGGGGATACAACCCTGAGCAATAGCAATGAGGACTACGACGCAGAGAGAAAGCGGTATTATTATTAATGGCAGTGCCAAAAGTTCGTTAAACTATCAGCACCAGTTCAACGTCTCAACGGCAGAGGTGTGGCGTAGCATCACAATAGACGCGCGCTTTTTACCAATACCGCACCATCATTTGTCATTTGGGCTCTCGGAAGGGGAGACGCGCAAATTGGAAATTACATTGTTTGACTTGGGGTTAGAGATAAAGCGAATGCAAATAAATAAAGATTTATTCATGCTTAGGATGCGCATAAGTGTACCTATATGCACACGGGGTATTTTCTACGCCATAATGTTCTCAAAGGCATGTCTACCAATCCACAATTGACCAGCGTGGTGGACTAGGGCCTAAGACCTTCTCACTCTGAGAAGGGCCTTAGGCCTGTAGTGGACTGACAATGGGTTTTGACGATGATGTATTTTCTACGCACAGACGACGCGATACACATACGATTCAATAGCAACATACAAGTCACGGCAAATAAGTCTAGCGTTGACCTTCAATGCGCAGAAGTCGAAATCCCTCGTAAGCGCTGATTGGCTCTCCAATCGTATTGTGCCCGCTCACTCGTACGACGCTGCGCGCACTTGAAGGTCAGCGCTCGACTTACGTGCCGGGGGTTATACGCGTCAGTCGCAGCCAGAAACCTTTGCAGATGTCCAAAATTCAGTCACGCATTTGTATCGATACAAACGCAACAATCTAATTTTTGGACTGAAAACGCCGTTAACGCGCGTTTTCTAGTTAGTAGTTCGATCATTATTGATCGAAGAATTGACACGTTATTCATCAAAATCAACCCAATAGTCGCGAGCTATTACGGAACATCAATCTATACCTACATATATTAATAAAATCGTAGACTTGCCGTATCTGTACATTAAAGATTTTTGCAAAATAATAACTGGGGGATGTTAGGGATAAGTAATACAACGTAAAAAAGCTATTTTTAAAATTTTTGTCTGTTTGTCTGTTTATCTGTTTGTCTGTATGTTTGTGCGCGCATCACGCAAAAACTAGTGAATGGATTGAAATGAAACTTCGTACGATTTAAGTTCATACTACGGAGTAACATATAGGATACTTTTTATCCCGAAATTCAGCACGGTTCCCTTGGGAGAGGGGATGAAAGTCAAAATGTGTACTTAGCTGTAATTCAGTAACGCATGGTCCGATTTCATTCATTCTTTTTTTGTTAGAAATTAGACACTTTAAAGATTACCGGCTAATCTCTGCAAGGCTGGACCGATTTTGATGGGACTTTCACTGGCCGATGTTTACATTTTGATCTACCAAAACATCCGCCAGTGAACTTTTAACAGTTTTTAGCAAGGTATGAGGCTCAAAGGAGCTTAGGAAAAACAAAATGATTCCCACGGGATTTTTAAAATCACTATCCACGCGAACGAAGTCGCGGGTATCCGCTTTAATCAATAAATAACAACATACAAATTACGCTTCAACCCAAAAAAATAAGAAAACAAGAAAAAACATGACGGTCCATTTATAAGGCACTTCCAAATTGAATTTTGCGGTATCAGGTATGCCTTTTCGGTATCTCCGTTGACCATTTAGCCGTTCGGGCATATTATCGGGTTGGGGCAGTTTCGACGGGTTTATCAGCGTTTGGGGATCGTTCGCTAATGGTCGGGTTGGATATTAGAATTAGATTAGCAAAGGTCACGGGCATATCGGAACTAGAAAGTGATTGTAGCTTGGATATTGGCAGGTTATTTTTTGTCGGAAAAAGTTTGGAATTATCATCTACAAAGGGATGCCGGCGGATTCTTTCCCGGGGGAACTATTTTCTGCGATGATAAGAATCCTATGTCAGTCACCGGGTTGTGAGCTTAGCTAAGTTTTTTAGAAATCCCATGGAGCGCTTTGATGTTCCTGGATAAAGCTATCTCTCTGTTTATCTAAGATTAGAAGACAGACACACTTTCGCATCTATACCTAATATTAGTTTAGGTTTAATATTATTCAAACCATGAAAGTCTAGAAAGTTACATTTATAAGTAAAATGAATCACGAAAAAATCTGAAATACTTATCAATTTCACTTGAAATCCTTTTCTAATTGAAATACTTTCAAGGAGCGAAAAACTTCAGAATTCGCTTCGAATATATATTTTATCCAATACTTTAACAAATTTGTAGCTACAAGTCTCCGAGAAAACCCAAAACTTGATATTTTTATATTCAAAGTAACATCGTCTAGATTTTAACGAACCATTTCATTTGTTGGGGTACTTCAGTAGTAAAGTTTGTCGTACAATTAATTGTACGGCGTCCGGTCTAGACCTCCACAGTCCACACTCAGACATTACAAGTTGAACAACTCTCGTGTGTTGAATTCAAATGACGCGACCTCTCTCTACATCTGATGTTTTAAATTATCTACAAGTTGGTATATGACTATCTGAAGATCTTATTATAAGACTAGATATGGCGACAACTTCAGGCAGGTACCTAATTTTGATAAGATTTTTATAGGATTTTCACAGACAGATAGAGGACTATGATGCAAGGAATTTCATAGGTTACAATATTTAATTCCGGAAATATTTAGGGTTCGTTCGGAAAAACACGGTCTAATATTATAACCAATTTTGACGAAACTAAGCTGTGATAGCCTAGTGGTTAGGACGACCGACTTCTAATCGGAGGTCGTTCAATCCCGGGCACGCACCTCTAACTTTTCGGAGTTATGTGCGTTTTAAGTATTTAAATATCACTTGCTGTAACGGTGAAGGAAAACATCGTGAGGAAACCTGCATGCCTGAGAGTTCTCCATAACGTTCTCAAAGGTGTGTGAAGTCTGCCAATCCGCTTGGCCAGCGTGGTAGACTATGGCCAAAACCCTTCTCACTCTGAGAGGAGACCCGTGCTCTGTAGTGAGGTAATGGGTTGATCATGATGATGATGATGACGAAACTTAGTATAGAGATAGACATGGCTAAGCACAAGTACTCACATTGCAGGAAATCAAAGAGTTCCCACGGGATTTTAGAAAACCTAAATACATGCGAACGAAGGCGCAGGCAACAGCAAGTAGGTATAGAATAAAGTGATAAAATATGCCGATCTGATTTTTTCACTTTGTACGTTATACATACCCAAAAAGAAAATGTCCCACAGAAATTGTTGAACAAAACCGGCGTCAGTGTCAAAACGTGTCACATCTATCAAGCGACGACGTGTCAAAAATAAAAATCCCAGTGTCACATTGTTCCAGACAAATATTAAAACAAGCTCGCATACTTAAAGGCAGAAACACACTTATAAGTCTTCTAATCCGACGCCAAGCGACGACGCGACGCATCATGAGTCTCGAAGCATAATATATTGGAGCACAGTCGAAGCACAGCGATCGACACGTGTTTTCTTAAATGTTTTAAAGTATATAGCCGCGGTCACGTAGATTGAACACTGAACGAAACGTGGAGGGGATAGCTGCGTATGGGAACTGTCACGCACGTAATACAATACTTAGCTTACCCCTTCCACATTCCCTCAGCGTTCAATGTTCGTGTCGATGTTTATACTTGATTTCATTTCACTACATATAATTTTATTATTCAATTAATTGAAGCTGTGATAGCCTAGTGGTTAGGACGACCGACTTCTAATCGGAGGTCGTGGGTTCGATCCCGGGGCACGCATCTCTAACTTTTCGGAGTTATGTGCGTTTTAAGTATTTAAATATCACTTGCTTTAATGGTGAAGGAAAACATCGTGAGGAAACCTGCATGCCTGAGAGTCTCTATAACGTTCTCAAAGGTGTGTGAAGTCTACCAATCCGCTTGGCCAGCGTGGTAGACTATGGCCAAAACCCTTCTCACTCTAAGAGGAGACCCGTGCTCTGTAGTGAGCCGGTAATGGGTTGACCATGATGATGATGACATATAATTTACATGGCGTTTACACAGTCAATACGTGGCGTCACGGGGTGAGAGAAGTAAGTATGCTTCCAGCCGAACACCGGCGTGTACTTAATTCCGGCCACGTCACGTCACGGGGCCGGGGTGCCGAGCCCCGGCCCTCGTGCGGGTGAGTATAATTTTGGTACTACAGATATTAGATCTGCAAATTGGTGGTGTTATCCTTCGCCCTCAGACGTAGGGTGACAGTAAAAGGGTGGTAATAATAAGTAGGTATTATATTGTAAAATAAGTAATATCTACTTTTAATTTTTATTCAAGGAGTTTAGAACCTATTATGGACGAACTCACTTCGTAACCTCAACCAACAGATGTTGGGAGTTGGGACTGGTGGGTCAAGCCGGTAGGTCCCACCAAAGACTTTAACGGTAGGTAACCCTATTTTATACCGCCTGATGTGCAACTGACACTTAATCAGGTTCGGAGAATACCTGGAACATTCAGTAGCGATTCTGAATGATATATTTGTGGTATATTTGTAGTTGTCTCATAAATTCATCGCCATAGAGATTTCAGCCTTAAGAGATTGTGCACATCCAGTAAACTACCACTTACTAGATTCTTGGAGTTGGTAGACGCCTATGGACTACATCCTGCTGTGAGGCCAAGTCATGGTTACCATAGCAACTCTCCCTCCTTACACGCTATCGGTAATGGACATCGCAGCACCCACTAATAGCTTTATTGGCCCTCCCTCCCTCTGCAGTTGAACGTTGCATACAATACCTATTTTGCCGCAACATGATCAGTATCTAAAGAAATTGGGGGGGAATGTACAATTTATGTAGTATGGACGCTATACGAAAGTAACTGTAGATGTTTATCTAGATTTACATGTTCTAGGTAGTCAGTAGTACAATATTTTAGGTTACAATTTGAAGGAAAAAAATAAATTCTAAGGAATTTTCTAATATTATTCTCCATAACAATGGCGGCAAAAAGCTCAAACCATGTGCTATTAATACTTTGACCTCGAACCATGTCTTTACGTTGTTATTTCTCGGCCAAGATATTCTTGAACAAGTAGCTATTATTTACAATTACATAATTATATCCATTATTTTCAGTATGAAGAAGAAACAAATGTTAGTGTTGGAATGGCGAGAAAACGCATCGTTAGGGCGTTTGTGCACTTACTCGTTTTCGATTCGTTTTCGATTCATGTTCGTTTTTTTAATGAACATCATAAAAACGGATACGAAATTCACGAATGACATTTGTGCACTTAATCGTGATTTCACTATACGTTTTAAGCATTTCGTAGATAAAACCGTGTTCATAATGTGTGCTGCATTTAATCGTCGTCAGCTTTTCGCACTTTTCTTATACATTCGCAGGCGCCAAAGAATGAAAAAATTCTGGATACACATCCTCTATTGATAAACAGAAGTATTCGAGGAGCATTTATCGATCATCACTTAATGAGACATCATGAAAAAACTTTTTTTAATTACTATCGAATGAATGTTGCTACTTTCGATTTCATATTGTGTCATATAAAATAACAGATTCCTCGGCAAGACACACGTTTTAGAGAATGCATAACTCCAGAAAAAATGCTGGCAGTAACACTAAGGTAAGATTAGGAATATTTCACACGGTACGGTTAGTATCAAAATTATCTAAGCATACGTCCATATATTTTGTGAACATCCCAAGTGGACATTATACGCTCTTAACTAATTAGTATTAGAAATGATATTTTTTATGAAATGTTCATATTTTGCTGATAGTTTTTGACTACCAACCACAGGTACGCAAGTAAATGTTTTGTTGATTATACTACAACATTTAGGTACATATTTTACTCGAAGTAAAACTAATTTGAATGAAACAAACGATTTATTTTAATGACAAACTAAGTCGGTATTAACTTTTAATACTAATCAACTGCTTTGAATCATATTTTGTTAGAATTCAAGAAATGCAAACGTTTTCCAAATTTACAACATCAGGACTCATTTCTGCCCTCTTTCCACACACCTTTCCACACGCGTCCTTATTTTAAAACGATTCGATGTGAAAAATTCACGAATATATAAACACGAAAACGAATCGAAAACGAGTAAGTGCACAAACGACCATACAGTTATAAGGAAGGCTACATCGAATCGTGTTTTCACGAAACACGAAAACGAATCGAAAACGAATAAGTGCACAAACGCCCTTAGAACCCCGTGTAGACAATCATAAGCAAGTTGCTTAAGTTAAGATCTTAGAGTCTACTTAGACGCATGAAAGAATTACCTAAAACGGAACATAAACATGTCCTTGACATAAGTCTCAAGACAGTCTCAAGTCTGAGTACCTAGTGTCAGAGTAGGCTCTGTAGATCTCAGCCCGTGCCGCTCGGCAGAAGGAACACAAGATCGAATTCAGTGAAAATACAGCAGTGGTTGTTAATTGTGAACCAACTTAAGTTACACAAGACTATATTAAATAATTGAAGTTCAATGAAACGACGATGAATCAAATGATCCGCTCGTCGGCCTGCTAGGCTTCAGGAGTGACCTTGGTTGACTGGAGTGAGAACGGGTGGGCACACCACGCACAACAAACCTTCACGGTTTACGTGCGGATACCTGCCCAGAGTGAAGAAGAAGAAGAATAAATAATCCGCCCATGAGGAAAACGCAGTTTTCCCGTCTATATCTACGCGCACGTGTGAATGCGCGAGCGCCCCACTGACCGATATACGAGTAGGTATTTACCGAGGCGCCCGGTCCGGCGCCCGCGCGTTACGCAACACGCGCGTATCTCTCACCTAACTAATACACCTACTACGTCCTGTGACGTATTTACTTTGCAGTGTCCGAGTATCTTGCCCGAAGTAATAGGCGAACGACTAACGCGATAACGCGAGATAATACAACATTACGCGACGAGAAAATATCAAACAGTAGCTGAACCTTCACAAGGCCTTGTCGCGTAGAAAGTTTGTCATTTTCTATGAATCGTATCGCGTCGCGTCGCGTCGTGTCGCATCGCGTAGCGTCGCGTTTGTCGTTCACCTAGGACAACGAATAAGACACTACTAGGTAGATCATGTAAAGACGTTGGTTCTACGCCTGATCTCTCTTCGGTCGTGACGCATTGGCAACGGGCATCCCATTCTACGAGAGTGAGGGAATAGAGAGTGCACTTGTGTTTACGTACAATATTCCTTTTACGTATAATCTCCTGCGTAATTGGTCAGTCTTCGTCTCCGTTGACATAATACGGTCGGGAGGACATTACGTAGATATTATCTATCCCTAGGTCTAAGGGTATCCGGGATCCGTATTAAAAAGTATGTTTCCATCCAACGTTAAACATACACATAATATGTGTGTCTACTGTAGTATATAGAGTACAGAGTAGGTACATAATATCTGTATGTTTAATGCATCATCCCAGTTTTCGGACTCGGATAAATGATAATGTTCCCGTGTAACATTTGCGCGTTACACATTTCCATTTGTCATAACATAAAATTGCAAGAGGCTATTAGCGGCAAGTGCTGAGCAGCGCTCCTCCTGGGTTGGCACAGTGCCGATCCCTCGCAGATATCCGTGCGATCCGCAAAGCATAGCGTTCAGCACCATCTACTGCTTATTTTATTGTGTGTTTGTATAAATATTGTTTTTAGTACCTCGACGGAACGGTCACGGTACATAGGCGTTTGGCATAAAAGGTTAGATGTTTGTTGGTGCGTTTTCGTTACCATTTTTCTGCAGTTGCGGTAGCGCGTTCTGTCTGTCCATGCCTTAAAATGTCTATAATCTAGATTCTAGACGGACGGACTGCAAGCCGCCTTTCGATGCTGTTCTATTGCAGTTGACATAAATGAACCATCATCAATTCTATTACGGCCACAGTGTGTGAACTGGATGTGGAATAATCAGTCTGCCGCCAGTTGCGATGTAGTTACATCAACTGCGCTAAAAACGCATCCAAACTGCGACTAAATTTTTCAGCAGAGTTATGCCCTTTTATTCCGAAAAAAAAACCTTTTAAATCCCTAAATTTTACGTAACGTAAGTCCAATTAAGTTAAGAACCGTTTAAGGGATACCAAAACGCTACAGATGATTTAGAAAATGTCTTATTCTAAGGGATTCTTATTTAGGGAATATTGGTGAAAACGGGCATTACCGTCCAAACGCAGACCGTCTGCACAGACCCTAATAGCTTATGAATATCTCGGCCAACCGGGATGGCGCCTGGTGCCCGCATGGGAGGCGGAAATGACGACTTTAATTACCCGCACCAAATAATTACTGCGCTCTTCATCCATAATTATCGCTCATAAGCTCCCGTTACCGTTTTGTTTAGGGAAACAAACATTGTAATATAATAACAGATAAAACGCTTTAATAACAGAGTGCTTAGTCTAAGATCGGAGCACTCGAAAACGAACTCGAAAACTATTGATCGATTTCAGAGTAAAATAGACCTAAAATGGCTTGTATTAAGGTTTGAGTTCGCCAATACATTCAGCATTCGAACACAACGAGCGCCCCAAGCAGAAATGTTGTAAAATACATATTCGAACTATGGAATTACGATTTTAAAATACGAGTTTTTAAGTTCATTTTGCTCTGAATTCACTTGTGATTCGATCAATAGTTTTCGAGTTCGTTTTCGAGTGCTCCGATCTTAGACTAAGCACACTGAAATGATTTTAAGTAAGGTGCGACGCACACGAGTGCAGCTGAGACGCTGCGTCTTTTAATGATAACAACTTACACTCAACTTCATGAACCTTGAAAATATAAAACCTTGACATAAGTATAATGAATATACTTTATAGTTACATTCGTTATATGTTTTAAAGATGTAGGCTAGGTATCAGGGAGCGCTACAGATCATCGTGTTTTTTTTTTTTTTAATTTAGTCTTATTGTCACGGAAAGATTTGTCCAACGGTAAAACTGAAATTCGTAGACAAAAATGTTTTTTTAACTCAAGACTAAAGCAAAACGACATAATTTGAGAATCGCGGTTCCGAGTGACGATGTCTTTCGTCGCCGTCGCCGCAGACAGGCCGCTTCACACACTCGCCAGAATGCCGTGGCTATTTTCGGCAGCGGCGGCGTCTAGAGCAATTGACATTTTAACGCCTTGCATATATTATGTACAAAGTAATCAACCATGCTGGTCTCTCTGCGCATCAATAACGCATGCGGCACGTAGTTATTGCTTTCTTTTGCCAAATAGAATAGGATATTTTTCTGGTGTTTTAGAATTTATAAAGATTTTAGAATTTATAGTGTACTTAATAACAATATATGTAGAATAGAATAGAAAAGTTTTTTATTCAAATAAACTTTTACAAGTAGATACTTTTGAATCGTCAATTGAATCTACCACTGGTTCGGAATGCTGTTCCAACCGAGAAGAACCAGCAAGAAACTCGGCGGTTGCTCTTTTTTAAAAATAACATTATAACAATTATTTATGTACATGATTGAAATGCCGTCTTGCGCATTGCTGGAACGAGTTAAATCCATGCTTTTATATAATCTTCAATTGTATAGTATGCTTTTTTTATGAGCATACTTTTAATAGAGTTCTTAAAAGGCAAGTCTAAGGTTGCTTGTGGAATTTTATTATAGTAGAACATTACGCCCATTCCCAAAACGACTTTCGGCCCTTCTTGAGGCGTAATTGAGGAATTGTACACTCCTACTAGCGTGCTGCTAGGTCGAGGTGGGTGGGTGGTCCATGGATGAATCTCACTGCTTTTTTGCACGTGGCCAACTAAATTAATTCTACAGGGTTTGCTGGCAGACGAGTGGAACCGGAGCGTACTGTCATTTTTGAAAGAAGCCCATAACCCAGCTTTATTTACATTCTGAAATTATTGGTCCGCGAAGTAATTATTATTACCTAAATACCTACCTACTTACTGTTTATCAAATTACAAACCGCACACGACTATGCGCGCGTTTATTGTGACACAGTGCAATTTACGTGTGCTTCGCGAAAAAGATTTTCACAAAAACTGGCACATTTTCTACAGCACTGCACTGAGGTAGTATAATCCCCGGGTCCATTCATTTTTATGTGAAGTAAAAACGATACAAACGATCGTAATTCGTGACTGTGTCAGCTTTGGGCGTTGAGATGCGTATATTTTGCGGAACGTTCACGTTTTTAATTTACACCGCGACCGCCGAGGTAATTTACAGCGGAATTTTAAAACAATAAAAAATATATAACAGCATGTATTATTCAAAAATATGTGTGTACCTATGTGAATCATTATGATGAATATGTCGTAAATTAACTTGATTATTATGTGATGATGTTTAAGATACAGAGTTAATGTATGTAAGAAGGGTAGCAATTTTTTACAGCGAATAATTAATTAAGTACTTACCTACTTTATTAGGTAAATAAATAATAATATTAAGTGATTCAAAAGAGTATGAAAAGAAAAAACGAGGGAACAGAATATGTAATTATGTGCATAACCTACAGTCAATCAAAAATAAAGACGCAAAAATAGTCGGCTCAAAATCGGCCAAGCGCGAGTAAGAGTCGCGTAGGGCGCGAGGGTTCCATACGTAGGAAGGAAACCTATTAATAGTATTAATGATTCGACCGCGACCGCCTCAATAAAGTACCTACACCATTGTCTCACTTCTACTTGTAAAATTGACATTCAAAAAGTTTTAACACCTCTCCACTCAAGAAGCTACCTCCATCGAGAATTTTCATAGATAAAAAAGTTGGTCGTCTCGTGGAAACGAGACGACCAACGACAATTTACCTACTCACGAAAATTCAGCTTGTTATTAATCACTAAAAATTTTGTTCGGCGGCTGCCGTACTAAAGTGTACCAATTTTGAACAAATTTTCCATCAGATTAGATCTGGCGTCGTTTAGCGCTTTGGATACGGAACCCTAAAACGGAGCATACACAAATTCATAGGCAGTAATAACTGGTGATAGTAGAATGTGTATGTGGGCGTCTGTGTGGTGGTGAGTCACCCGGTTATTCCCGACATCCTGGCCCAATTATTCGCGCCGCGGGTTAAGGAGACGCGGACGTGAACGCACTCTACCAGTAGTTGCATTAGGCTAGGTCTATATAGCCTTGCTTATCAGACTGAGGAAGAACTAAATTGGGCTAGTTACGAGGTATTTAGTACCTCGTACATACTTCTATATCTCTATACAGTTATTATATGTCTATATAGTGATATTGTTATTTTAAAAAAGAGCTACCACCGATTTTCTTGCTGGTTCTACTCGATAGGAACTGCATTCCAAACCAGTGGTAGATTCAATTGACGACCCAAAGTACTTGTAAATGTTTATTTGAATAACAAACTTTTCTATTCTATTCTGTTCTAGTATAGGTTATACTAGTAGTATATACGAGGAAGTACTTAAGAGGATGTCGACATCGGTGCTTATTAAGGTTGTATCTACATAAAACTCCTAACAAAATTGACAGGTCCAAAATTATTGCTTTGCGTAAAAGATTTAGGTATGTACACTGTACAGCGGTAAGGATTGCACTTACACATATAGTTTAAGGCCCGTCAATTATTGTAATTAAAACAATTAACTGAGCTATTATTATAAATTACATGAATTTTTCGGACCTGTTGAAGCCACGTGAAATAAGTCGTCAGTCAATTAATAAGCTTTCCCCTTTTTGAATGCAGTTAATCAAAAGATATGTTAGATCTATTGTTCTCGGGTCATAAATTATAACTTAAAAATGTTTAGGTGTTTAAGTAGTTATTTCGATAAATTGGCTTTATCTCAAGTCCATTTACTTATGTCCGCTGTTAGGGTTCCGTACCCAAAGGGATATTAAAATTTAAACTAATAAATTTAATTTGTCGATAAATTAGTAGCGTACAATACTTAGGGCATATTTCAACACCTTCTGATAAGTGTCGGATAGATTATTCACAACTTTTGTCTTTGTCACTTGACATAAAGTAAGAAAGTGACAAAACTTCCGTTTAGGCTATCCGACACTAATTAGAAGGTGGTGAAACAGGTCCTTAGTATTGTAGTTATATCTGTCAAAAATTTTATGAATTTTTTGACAGTGACATTGATATTGATATTAAAAATGGCCGTCACTTAACTTATTACTAAGTCCACATTAAAGCGTTTCGCTGTGTGCGAACTTTTCAATAACTAGGTATTTTCATATAATATTCACGTGAATATTTTATTTTAACAAAAATATGTAGCTTCCCCTTAACGCCACATCACGTGGGACGAAATGGAGACGATTTACTGACTCTTTTATTTGGAGCAAAACCAGCGGAATGCGGAATAAAAAGATATAAATTGGGAAATTCGCCCTAGCGATAACCGAATTTCTTCTAAATAGAACACATTTACACAGAGAAAACATAAATACCTACTTAGAATAATTTATTACATTATGAAATATTTTATTAGGCATTTTAAATGCTTTCTGCGTCGATATTTTCTGTTTGATTTTGTATTTTGAATTTGTCGTAGCTTGCTGTGACTAACTACCCTCTGAGCAACACGACTATGTGACAATCCTCCACCACCACCATCACTTCCAACGTCCCACTGCTGGGCCCATGCCTCCTCTCTCATAGGAGAGAGGGATTTGAAGCTTAGAGCTGCCACATTTATATCACAATGCTTAATAGGTAGATAAAATAACAGTTTAGAAAAATGAAAATAAGGATGTCACGGTTTATTTAATTTTATAGAAAGATTGCAAGCAAGATATGCTTTTAAGTTTAACTTGATTAAACTGCAAACTTTATTTTATTTTAGATATTAAAATCTTAGATGAGTGTTAATCTCAAAAGCTATCCATTATAATTTCAGTAACGATTTTAAACGGCCTATGTTCCTTCTACTCTACATCTCTAACTAAAGCTCCTATTGTCATTACTTCCTTTTTTGCGATTTATTTCTGAACATCTGTGTTTACAGTTCGAAATAGCGCTATTTGGCACTTTCTCGATTATTTTTGTATACTAAAACAAATAAATTGCGTCGAAACCTCGGTGCGTACTGATTTTGGAAATTTGGATCAATTTAGCACGAGTTTTCCCACTTCGTCGTTCTATGCTTGATAAATATAATTCTACGGCTAAGACTGTTTCATTTTCAGCAGGTAGTACCTAGATAAATACATGCGAGAAAAACCGCAGGATAAGGCTAGTTAACGAATAATAAACGGTTGACGTATAAATTCCAACATTCTGTCACGGGACCTGATTTTCAAAAAGAATCATAATTTATGTTCAACTCGAGCAACGAAAGCCGACATCGTGTGAACCGTTTTAGAACGACCAAAAAATTAAAACACTATTTATCATAACAGCTTTTTCACACCGTCTGATCATGTCTGCGTCAGGCGTCAATTCGATATGTTATTGGATAGTTTAATAACGTCTCTCGAACGAATTTCGGCCACGGCGGCCAGGACGGACGGCTTTACATAAGTACCCTCGGCTTACGTACAGCTCTCCTAGGTACGGGGGTGTATCTAAGACCGCCCAACTTCTAACTCTGAGCTGTCAGGGAAATTGGCAATAAAAACTAAAAAAACGTAAAAGTAAAAAAAAATGCCTTATGTAGAAGTTGAGAAGTGCGCAAAGTCAAAGATATGATTTATGTAGTTTGCAGGTGGTCTAATAGTCGAGAACCTTCCTGTCAATAAAAATGTTCGGTAGGTTACATAATATTAATGAAGGCAGTTTGTTTTTAATACTAAGTAGCCGGTTTAAGGTAGATAAGGCGGTAAGTAAGGAGGGATTATTTATTGATATTATCAATTAAGCGCGCTGGACGCTCCGCTGCGCTGCGCTGAGGGTCTGAGACGACTTTGTTAAATCTCATTTGCATAAACTGAGCACAGGCTTCGACTGCAAAAATAAATGCTTTTAGGGCTGCCATACGAACGTTATAAAGGGCTGAAAGTGGGTAATTTTGTCTAATACCTAACTAGCTTATTAGTAAAAACTGAAATTAAATTTGTAATGCCAAACTTGATACGACGTTACATACAAAGTTCTTAAAAGTATGTGCCATAACGGTAACATAATATGTATTACAAGCGGACACCCGCGACTTCGTTCGCGTAGATATTGGTTTTTAAAAATTCCGTGAGAATCATTTTGTTTTTCCTAAGCTCCTTTGAGCTCATACCTTGCTAAAAACTGTTAAAAGTTCACTGGCGGACGTTTAGGTAGATCAAAATGTAAACATCCGCCAGTAAAAGTCCCATCCGAACCTGTGGTAGACTCAATCGACGATTCAAAAGCACTTGTAAAAGTTTATTTGAATAAAAAACTTTTCTATTCTATTCTATTCATCAAAATCGATCCAGCCTTTCAGAGATAAGCCAGTAATCTCTAAAGTATTTCCTTTCTAACAAAAAAAAAATGAATGAAATCGAACCACCCGTTAACGAATTACAGCTAAGAACACATTTTGACTTTCATCCCCTCTCCCAAGGGAACCGTGCTGAATTTCGGGATAAAAAGTATCCTATATGTTACTCCATAGTATGAACTTAAATCATGCCGAGTTTCATTTCAATCCATTTAGTAGTTTTTACGTGATGCGCGCACAAACATACAGACAAACAGACAAACAGATAAATAGACAAACAGACAAAAATTTCAAAAATAGCTTTTTTACGTTTTATTACTTATCCCTAATATCCCCCAGTTATTATTTTGCAAAAATCTTCAATGTACAGATACGGCAATTCTACGATTTTATTATATGTATAGATTGTATTGAAGTATTTGAGAAATAGCATTTACCACAGACCTGCAATAGAGTGGATACGGAATTCCAATAATGCCACCCGGTAACCAATCTGCCTTCTCTGGGGTCTTTATTGAAAGAGATTTTGTTAAAACTAATATAATTATTATTTTGACCCTCTTTATTTAGACTGTATCATGTCGTTATCTCACTCGTAACAGAGCACGTCCTAAATGAGGATATCTTTAGCTCGGCTGCACATTCCTTGTCGTAAATACGTGAGTAACTAAATTAAATTCATGATGCAGGGTTATTTTGAAGGTGCCTAGTAAAAGTTTAATTAACTGTCAAGTTATGGTAACGTAAGAGAGGTGTGCAACACAGCAATATGCGGAGGGCAGAGCTATGTTACCCTAGGAATGTAGCAAAGTCTCGCGTTAAAATAACACGTTCGCCCGGTTAAGATAACAATCGGGACCTGCAATTTAATGTGCAAGGTGCCAACCCTAGACATATTAATCACTTCACGCTCCAGGTGTCTGACAACCAGCACACGTTTAATATTTTCTGCCTAAGCTTTCATCTCTGTCGCACTAATCACATCTAGGTATGCCTTTCTCTTTCTGTCGCTCGGTGCATGCACCAGCACTGCGCTGTAAAATTGTCGGAAGACCAATTAATATTTATCAACACTAGGCAACCTTAACGCGTGTGGGCCAGATTCTCGGTAAAGTGGCTAAGTTCGATCATTATCATCTGTGTTTTACATTTCGTGCGATAAATTTTCGTGCGTGTGACACTTGTACTGTTGGAGGGAACCTTTTGATTTATTTTCGGACATGAGAATAACATCTTGGTATACCAGCCGACATAAATCATAACATTGTCCTCTAATTAATTATCTAAAAATGACTTTACAAGTTGTCTAATTAAATAATTTTGATCCTTTAAAAAGCCGCTGATTTACGAAATAATAAAATAAATTGCATGCTAAAAAGGTAGCACTTAAATAATAAAAGGATTTAATTAACTATTATATATACCTAATTAGGGTTATTGCACCAATATTGTGAAGGATAAATTAATCACTGTCATTCTAATAAAAATTAAACTGACATAAGACGTTTAATAGTCAGTAATTAAAATTTTATTTATTTCGTTAATTAACGAACTCGTCAAACGCTAAAACATACATATCGATATGTAAATTCGTGTAAACATTCGTACATTAACACTGTAATGGCCACTCGTATTTACTCTATGGGGGCAGCAGATAAATTACTATTAACCAGCTAAAAAAGCTTGGATTTAACTCGTTCCAGCAATGCGCGAGACGGCATTTCAATCATGTACATTAATAATAATAATTGTTATAATGTTATTTTTAAAAAGAGCAACCGCCGAGTTTCTTGCAGGTTCTTCTCGGCTGGAACTGCATTCCGAACCTGTGGTAGATTCAATTGACGATTCGAAAGTACTTGTAAAAGTTTATTTGAATAAAAAACTTTTCTATTCTATTCTATTCTATTCATTCTATTCTATTCTATCCAGACACCCCCAAACCGATAATTCCGGCGAGTAAAGGTCGAATCGCACATGTCAATGAAGCATCAGTGCCGCGGCCGGCGCAGTTCTGGCACAGTGGAAATTATGTCATTCTCTATGAACTGACAATGAAACACTGTGTCGTCACTGATACGGACAGGTGTGAACGCGCTTATAGAGAATGTATGGTATGAAACAATATTTTTCACTGTGCCAGAACTGTGCCGGTACTGATGCTTCACTGATATGCGCCGGCCCTAAGCAGCGCTATATTTTGAAGTTGTGTTTAATATGCAGTCGTAAACAAACGACTCCTTAATAACAATGTAAGTGCGAGGGTTTACGACACCGTTTTATGGTGCAATTCGAACGGTTATCAAATCCGGTGTAGATGGATTGCATTCCCGTTTTGTTTTGATGGGAATCTGTGTATATCTTAGCTATTATTATATAAGCAGTTGGATTGGACGAGTGTTTACTATCTCGTTGTGTCATTAGAGAAATGAATGCCTTAATAAAAGATTTGACGTTATTATAATATACACTTACAGCATTGTATCACCCACGACACTTCATACAATCTGACAAGGACAACGCTATACTTAATACTACTAGGCGTAGTAGTATAGGATCCCGCCATACAACGACCTTCACCGAGATGCTTATTTGATGAAACGTATTTTATATTTAATTTAATACGTCAATAAATATATTGCATATGGGTTGCCTAACAAATTCCAGTCCAGGATATGATTAATTAATAATTGAAAAAAAAAAAAATTTTTTTTAAACATTTCACTGGTTTGATTATTAGACAAATTCATAATGAAATCATCTTTATTTTCATTTAATTTTAATTCAATAATCAGACCAGTGCAAAATGTTAGTATCGATTTACCTGTTTACACCTGGCTACCCGAGAGTTGTGACCGGAAAAGAATAAACAACCTAACGTTTGCATATTCTATGGGCATCGTACTTTCGATTGGTATAGAATTTGTCTAATAATAATTTAATCAAACCGGCGAAATGTTAAAAAAAAATATTTTTTATTTATTAATTAATCATATCCTGGACTGAAATTTGTTAGGCAACCCATATGCAATATATTTATTGACATGTTAAATTAAATATAAAATAGGTTTCATCAAATAAACATCTCGGTGAAGGTCGTTGTATAGCGAGATCTTAGACCATAGGTACTTCTACATGCGGACGATGGCAGGCAAATGGCAGGTCAGCACTCTCATATTCAGAACAAGAAAGCCCACTAATCACGAAGGACATTAATCTACTTTCATCTTTTTAACCGATTTCAACAAAGGAGGAGGTTTCTCAATTTGACCGTATATATTATTATATATCCTTTTTTTTAATGAATGTTCGCGGATAACTTCGTCGTTTATGAACCGATTTTGATGATTCTTTTTTTTGTTGGAAAGAAGATATTTCAAAAGTATCATGATAAGAAAATCAGGGTTTGATGATGGCAGACCAGAGAAATCGAGGGGACCTTCCGAAAATCTTAGGGGTGACTAGTGCGGTTGTAAGTTTTATTAGCTTACATTTTTACTCCAACATAGAGAACAGTGAAAGTTTTATCAAAATCGGCTTACCTACTAGTTTTCGAGATATGGACTTTTAAGTGCGTGGTGAAGTCGGTTTAACTTTCAATCTTTTAGATTATCACTTGTAAACGTGTCGGACTGTCGGTTCGCTCACTTCGCAACCAGGTTCATTTTTTATAATGCTAAAACAGCTAGCTCAAATAGCAAACTATACCTACCTTTCGGTGTCAGTCATATTGTAGAAATCGTAAACGAAGCAATTTTGTTAGTTGAAGAGCATCTGGCTCATAGCTGCTATCTATTATCAAGCACATACAAACCCTTTATAAAAATTAAAAAAAGAATATCAACTGAACATATTTTTATAAGTAGGTGTATACTGAGGTGCAAAGTGGCGTAATAATTCTGAAAAATGCGAGGGCAGGTAGACGGGACAGGTAGTCGCCAAAACGCCGGTATTATCAGATGCAAACAAAACATCCGGCGCCACGGCCGGCCGGGAGGTGATAATTGCTTCCACGAACTGAAATGCATCGGGGTTTTTTGTGTCTAGTATAGTAACCTGCCTCGTTGGTCTAGTGCCGTAGTTCCCAAAGTGGTCCAGGTGGACCCCCAAGGGTCCACGGGAGATTCGACGGGGGTCTACGTTGGCGTGTCAAAAAAATGGGGGTTCACAAGTCGTAAGCGGGGGTCCACGAAAATTTATCTGCTTTCGATAGTGAAGAACTAAAATGTTGGCTTGACTTCACCTAACAATGTAGGCAGATAATATTTTAAGAACTAAGACTGTTACTTGTAAAAACTTGCATATTCCATATTCAGTACCTACTTTACAGAACTTTACTTTACAGAACTTTACTTTTTGACATCCACTCACAGCACAATCAATTAATCAATCAATTCTCACTTTTTTCGAAAACTATTAATTCGTGGTTGGAACTCAGCCGCAACGCAAATTTCTATAGTAAGATCTAAATATGTTCACATTTTTTGTCGAGTTTTGGGAATATGGTAGAAATGTAGCTGCAGGGGGTCCACCGGAACTAACTAAATTTTGAAAGTGGTCTATGAGAAAAAAAAGTTTGGGAACCTCTGGTTTAGTGGTTAGCATATTCGACTGTTGATCACGAGGTCCCGGGTTCGATTTCTAGGTCGGGCAAATAATTATTGTTAGGTATTGGGTTTTTCTGTCAAGAAATTCTCAGTGCCAGCCCGGTGTTGGTAGTTGGCGCTGTTTCACCCCAGTGCCTCGTTACGTAGACGTTAAGCAGAGGAAGGCCTGTGCCCAGCAGTGGGACGTTAAAAAGACTGTAGTGGTGGAAAGTAACCTACACCTTTAGGCGCAGGCCCCATTGAGACCGAAGCGACGTTCTTTTCGCTTAGCTCACGCCACTACCACCGACCAAGTCTTTTCATATACCTACGGTTCACACTGCGAACGACAGAGCGAAGCGAAGTTCTCATTGTCTAGCGACATGAGCGAAGTGAAACCGCTTCGCTTCGCTCCGTGTCTGTCTGTCTGTGTGTGTGTGTGTGTGTGTGTGTGTGTATGTGTGTATGTGTGTGTGTGTGTGTGCGGGTGGACCGATTTGAATGCGGTTTTTTTTGTTTGAAAGGTGAAGTAGTCGACTCTTGTTAGCTATGTTTGATGAAAATCGATCAAAGATGGCCACCGCTACAAAACTACTAAGTACTCAATAACTACAATGATAGAATGTTACTCTCGAACTCTAAACGTTCATTGCCATTTTTCAACCTAAACAACTATGGAAGCAATTCGGCCATTGTCAGAGGAAAGATATTTCAAAATTCTTGTTATACAAACGTAGTAGGTAGGTAGTATCTGAATATTATGGCATAAATTAGTAGGCATGGGCTAACTAGATCCGGTAAAAGATTTGATATGTAAATATATCCGATTAACATAGCCATATCCGCTTATTAAGTAGTTATATCCGGGGTAATTAAATTTTATGGGAGCGAGAATTTGTCTGATATAGATAGATCCGACTTCATAATGAATCCATGGTGTAAAGTGGGATGTCTTACGATAATTATATCTCAGAGTTGGTGATATACAGTACTAGTCTGATACTGATATAATTATGTAAAACGGCTGAATCATTAGTATAGTCTCTATTAACCAATTGATTCGTACAGTCAGTTAACTGATTAGTTGATTACTAACAGTTTTTTGAATATTTGTATATCTGCTTTTTTAAAACAAAATTAGAGCAAAAATCACGTAGACTGCACATTAAAATAGATCAAATATAAAAAAAAAAAAACAAATTAATCCTTATACCATTTGAATTTCTTTTTCAGGTATTCCTTTTTTTACTTTCCCAAACTTTGTATTACCAAAGGATTAGGACCAATTCGTCTATTCGTCTTAAGCAAACTTCCCGTAGAGTTATGCATTCGATCAATATTTGGTCTCAGAATTAGATAAAATATCGACCGCCCTACTAGTTCACGATCATGGATTTTATTATTAGATATTATTTTTTAAACTAGGGTTGTCACCTGTACCTGTCACATTAAATGATCAAAGTATGAACCATACTTTTGAAGTGACACAAACTTGTCTTAGCCCTCATACGCATTAGCGGTTGCGGTAGCGGTGCGGCTAGCCGCTTTTATATTTTTATATGCAACCGCTACCGCAACCGCTAATGCGTACGAGCGCTTAGTGCGTACAAAATGAGCGGTTGCATATAAAAATATAAAAAGCGGCTAGCCGCACCGCTACCGCAACCGCTAATGCGTATGAGGGCTTAGAAAATGTTACGATTTCATATTTTGACAACGTGTCGCCTCTTTTAAAAGAGGTACTAACCCTATTTTAATTATATTATCCGCTTGCTACAAGTTATGATCATAATTTCTCGCAAACGAACTTCGTGGACAACCGGAGAACAAAGTTGATATAATGACTTAAAGTACTTAATAAGGGCACATGTTATTAGATTATTTCTTAATGTTCTTGTTTATAGCTACGCTAGAATAGTTCTGTCAGTTTTTATGAGACATTTAGGTCTTGTGTATCGACATAAGTCTTCCTTTATGAGGGGAATAAATCCTACAAGCCCTAGTTACATTTCCATAAAAATATCCGCCTTATAGGGATTATCCCTACAAGTACAAGAAACACTACCGATTTCAGGAGATATGGCCATCGTCAATCATCATAATTGTTTATTTGTTCAACATAAATATACCGTGTCACACAGAACAACAAAATAAACAACACCATTTGACCATAAAGGGGGAACAACAAAAATTTCGCCGACCCGAGACCCCATAATCCGCAGCCGAAAAATCTAGCATTAGACCAACGAGGCAATTCGAGCTGAACATTACGAAAATGAAGCCATACTATTGGTGGGTCTCACACGCAAGGCTTGAAGGGGAGACTTTACTTGTACCGTATAATGTATAGAGTTAGGAGACAATTCGACTGGAAGTTAATTTGTCTAGCCTTGTTTAGGGTGGGTAGTTATAAAAAAGATTTAGAGACCCTCGAAAAAAGGTGAAAAGTACGCCAATATGTCTCCATGCTGCGAGAGCTAATTGCGAGGTCTGGGGGAGAATGACAAACGAGGTTATTTTTATGTCTGAGCACCCCATCGTGGGGATCCAAGCGATGGTGGATTTAGGTCGTTTTTCAGTCTTTATATCCATTTTCCTCATTATTATGTCTAGCATACCCATAGTACAAGCTGCTAATAACACTGCTTAGCAACAAGCTCGATTCGACCAAAATCGGTTTAATAGAGTAAACATAATGACATAATCTTTATTTATGAAGGATTGCTAATAGCTATAGAATAGGACTGGAAATTGGCTTCAAGATTGTATGTGTAATGTGTAATGTGTATTCTATAAAGAACTGCTTTTCGAATTACAGAATAAGACAAGAAAAATACAATCACTTCTGCAGATTTGCAATTAATTATCAAAAGTAATAAAACTCCTGAAATCCCACAAGTACACACGGGGACACGTTTCCAATGTCAAAAATAAAAGTTATGTGCTCAAATATTGCTCTATTTAAATTCATTGCCAGTCGCGGCGCGGTAATTTGCAACGGCCCGAACGACATAAGTCGTTATAAGCACTATTAGAGGGGGATTAAGGCTATAAAAGCCATTGAAGGGCGAGCGCATCCAGACATTATCCAGGCAAAAGGGTTCAGAAGGGACTGGGCAGACAATTCAAAAAACATATCTCTCGCAGTTCGTCATTGGAGAGCTGGTCGAAAATTTTGAGGACATACCTATCTAATTTACTTATTTTGTTACTTATTACTCACTGATTATTATTATCACTACATAGTATATAAAACAAAGTCGCTTTCTCTGTCCCTATATCCCTATGTCCCTATGTCCCTTTGAATGCTTAAATCTTTAAAACTACGCAACGGATTTTGATGCGGTTTTTTTTAATAGATAGAGTGATTCAAGAGGAAGGTTTATATGTATAATAACATCCATTAAATAGTGGAGAAATACTGTTATTTTTGAGATTTCTAATGTGATGTCGTAAATAATTACATTTTTTCCGCTTACATTGCAAACGCAGGCTGAACCCTACGAGATTTATCAAAATAATGTACTAAGTATTGTACACATTGAAAAGGTCTACAGAAAAGTCCGCGATGGTATATGTCTATCTCTTATGGATATCCCACAATAACATTTTTTTGTCATTTACTTTTTACGACAAATAATGGCTAATTTTCGAAGCGATTTCAACCAATACAGCATTAATCCTTATCTAATTAAATACCTTAAATGCATTGTTGATTTTATATAAATCCATATGGCCCTTTACAGCATATGATTTAAATGAATACTTTCGAAGATATTACAGATTTAAAAATTGCGGCGGCGGGAGCGTGCCTATAAGCGCGTCGGCGGCCGCGGTTCTCCCTATAGCCCAGTGTCGATAATTTTTGAAACCAAAAAAAAAAATCACAGTACGTAGGATGAAACCCATTGGAAAAGGAGGAGAATATTATAAAAATACAAGGAAAAATAATTTACGGGCGATCTGAGCTCGGGAAAAAAGGAGGGGGGGGGGGAGTTTTAAGGGTAAAAAAACGGTTTATCTCGATTTCCGGCAAAACTAGAAGTCCTATGGAAAAAAATCAAATGGCAAAGTTGTAGGTAATAAAAAGGTCTACAACTTTTGTATTTACACTTTTTTCACATAACCTCAAAATTTATGTGAAAAGTTCAAAAAACCAAGTTTTTGGTTCTTTATTTTTATCTTTTAAAATAAATATTTTTTTTTCACGGAATCTGGTGAAAACTTACTGTTTTATGTCCCAAATACACTAATTTATTTGATTTGAAATATTTAGTTTTTCTCCTTATTTTTGACTTAATATCGACTTAATTCTGACAGCTGTCATTTTCATTTACAGATGAGTTATTTATATGGAGAACAGGGTTAACATCTACGAAGTACGATTTTACCCCAAACTACTTTAATTCCCTGTCAACATATAAAGCTCTAAGCCGCTTAATAATATTAATTGTTTCGCCCTAAAATAGAAATTGCTAAGAATGGAAACTAGAAAGTGCACACTAACAGCAATAGAAAACAAAAGAAGCACATTGAAAAAATTTATTCAAAAATGGAAGTCGAATGACATGATCACCATGAAGTGTCTGTCAGGCATTTGTCATATCTACATGCAGCAGTTGATTTGTATTTGCATAAGTTATGAATTTTTTATCTTTTTTGTGGGAATTGTTTTATCTCTGGTAACATTATGAAACGTCAGAATTCCACGGAATTAGTAATTCGGGTATAAGGTGAGATATAGTAAGTTCATTGTGGAAAATATCGTAAAAAGTCAAGCCGCCTGGGAGCTTTCATCGAAAACGCTGCCTAATCCCTGAGCGGGTAGTACCTACGCATAATATGCTCTACTACCCGTGCGAAGCCGGGGCGGGTCGCTAGTTTATTCATAAACAATATTCGGCAAAGGTAATAATACATCACGTATTTACTTGATAATAGCTAAAATTTAATATACGTGTACTGTAATATTAAATAGGTCTGTTACTTTTCTCGGCTGAAAGTCTAGCTGCCATAGCCTACTTGGATAACATAGAAGAACCAAAAATTAAAATAATACCTAATATGTTTTACCCAATATGTTGTTGTATCTAGTTACGTACAATACATACCCTTCAAAATTTCCATCAGCTCTCAGATGAATATCGCGTAGAAAATCTCTCAAAGTGAAAGATACGGTGGTAAATTTTGCCCAAAGTGTAAGTCTAGACAAACCTTTTGTCAGAAAAACAACAACAGAAAGATTAAGTAGTTTTATCTCCTTGTGGGGGGAAAGGTGAAACGTAAAATATTTTGCGCAATTTATTGTTGTTGAAGGTTGGACGATACCTAATAAAGAAAAAATACCTATTATATAAAATATAATAATAAGGGCCTAAAACCTTTACCAGTACTAATATTGTTCTTATTGTTCTACAATCTCTTATAACAACGATGCTAATTCGCATTTACGTAAGTATTCTTTTCAATTCAAAGAAGTCGTATTCTTTTCAATAGAAAAATTGTTCAGCTTCGATTTTACTGTCCTAACGCAGAGGTTAGGTATTTGAAATATCCAACCAAACCCGTTTATCTTTGTTTTTTTTTTTTTGCTTTTTTTACAGATTATTATCGATTAATTCAACTATCTAATAAACAACGTAGGTATAATCGAGCTCTCACCGATTACCCACTATTTTAAAAGTTATTAAGCTGTAATTACCAACTGAAGATCCATAAATATGTAAGTTCATACTCGCTTAATTCCATAATTACCAACCAGCTTAGTTACAATAAGTTAGTAAAGTCCATGTACACTTTTTTTCATAGCAACGAACATATTAACCTTATCCATGATTGCGAAGAAAAAGAAAGCAATAAAACGGTTAGTTCCTACTTCCTTCCAATAAGCCAGTAATTCAATACGCTTCGACAGCTATGAGCTGGGATATACAAGGGTGAGAATTTGGAAGCGGTTAGTGCAGTAATATGGTCGAATATTGAAACTACGTACCTACATAATTATATTTAAAGGATCCTGAAAACAGAACGACTTTTATACAGTTCATGCTTCCAACGAATCAATGGCTTTAGCATGGTCAATAAAAGTAGGCAATATTTGGATATGTCTCTCAATAAGTTCAAAGGTTTTATTAAACGCAAATTAATTGAAAAGTCTTACTATAGCTTAAAAGATTTTTTTAATGACAAAAATCCATGGACATAAATTGCTCTAAAAGCCAAAAGTTCAAATCATTTTTATGGCTATTATACCATATTGTAAGATGGTGATAATAAAAAAAATAATAAACCCGGCTGAGTTTGTTGTGGGCTCTTCTCAGACCAGGGCGCGTTTGGAACCCTCGTAGTTTTAGTTTTAAGTTTCCGTAAGTAATTATCACCATTGCCTGTTCCTAAATTGACGTTCAAAAAGTGTACAGTGTACCAATTTTGAATAAAGTTTATTTGATTTGATTTGATTTGATTATATCTTCGGTCTTCTGTATAAAAATAGTCGCAGCGTGTAAAGGTGATCTACGGTACAGAAGCCTTTTCGGAACACGGAATTCCGCCTTTTCGGAGGCGGGAAGTCGTCGAACCTACGAGCGAGAATGACTACTCCAAAATTGAGGATTCAGTATCGAAGTTTAAGTTAATTTATATTATATATTATATTCATATTAATATTTCTGCTTACTCATACTACAATATTTGAGCTTACGCTTGGGTGGAGTATCAAAGGGGGATAATATTTTACAAGTTCAATATTTTTGTCGAATATACGATTTTTCATCACTGACAGTTCCTAAAATCTCACTCTGCATTAAGAAGCCTGTAGCGATTCTACTCTTTATTCTAGTTAATAAATAATTGATATTGGGTATAATCATTAGTCATTACCCTTTAGTCTAGTTACTATGCTTTGCCTGTAAACATATGAGATAGTCGCCGTCTGGTCGGCTTTTATATATTCAAATCCATCGTGTTTATTGGTCCATACTCAAAATGGCGTTGTTATGAGCTTTCGACATTCCTCTGAGATTAAACCTCCTATCGCTATTCGATTCGCACCTATAATTGTCTACCCGTGACTTGAATTTAGATGAAGGAATTTTCAGAGCGAATACCTAGTAGTCAGTATCGGAAAAAAACGTTTTAAAGATGTAAAAATATGCTAAATATATATTAGTTATTAGTCATCAAAATTTAATCTAATAAGCTAGTATAGCTTAAAAATAATAATCATCGTTACATGAAGACAACAGTTATGAAATCTATTGGGTGAACCGTGATTTAATAGACTGAAAGATTGGTTATGGTTGGTATATATACAATACAATGAAAAGGAAAAAAAACATGTTCCCTTAAATCCAAACGCAATCTCCTATTTAAAGTCCAACATAGCTCAATCGTTCGGAGGCTGATCACGTAGAGTCGATAATGTTATGTGCCCGGCGGAAGCATTTGTGACCCTTGCTTGGACCCTATTTAGGCGTTTATATACGATTTACTAAACGCTATTACTGCAAACTAGTTGACTGGGCTCAGGATTTGCTACTAGGATCAAGGAAAATAAAATCAAAATGAATTATGTAGACTTTCCCTTCTCATTCTGTATATGAATATATGTATACACATTTTTACATAGAATAGAATAGAATAGAATATCGTTTATTCATTGATAAAACACACATCAGACAGATTATACAACAAGTTCAATCTTAAGATCTAACTTAACTAATAAACTAATGTCTAAAATGTGTCGTGCCAATGAAAAGGCCCTAACTCAGCTCAATGTTGCGGATACAGAAAGTAACCACAACGCTGTTATTCTGTTAGAGCCCAAACGAGGGAAGCCCCGCGCAAAACATGGTTGAAATCAAACGTAAAATTACAAAATAGAAATTTGTGTTCTTTATCTAAAATACCTACATGTTACAAATATATACCTATGTAAATATATATAATATATTATATATATATATATATTTTTTTTTTTTTTATATAAAGATTATGTCGATCGAATTGCCACTACTAGGTTACTGACTTTTGAACTTTAAGTAAATGGGCACGATATATTTTTTTGAAAGTAAATTTGGAACCAGCGTTACGAAAAGGTGGGGGAATGTCATTCCAGCATTTCGTGGCTAGATATTTAAAACTGCCACGAAATGCTGCAGACCTGTGGCGTGGCATTGATAATGGAGGTGCTGTCATTCTGAGTCTACTAGGCTCGCGCCATACTAACTTTTTATACAGATACTCAGGTTGTTTAGTTTTTATAACACCAAATAATAAAGTACCTAAGAGCAGATTATATCTATTCTTTATTTTTAGCAAATTATTTTCATTTAAAAATGGAGTGACGTGAGATCTTGGTGGGATGGGGAAACAAAAACGAGCGCACGCGTTTTGTATGCGTTCAAGTAATCGCCATGTTTTACCCAAAAGGCAAGGACCATAAACAGTTAAGCAGTAATTTAATTTCGACAATATCAGTGTGTCACAAAGCTTAATTCTAAGACTAACATGAATGTAAGGCCGAATCTTGTACAACACTTTTAGTCTATAGAAACAGTTACGAGCAAGATCAGCTACGTGGCTCTCGAAGCGAAGGTTTTCATCCATACGCAGGCCAAGATTACGAGTTTCATTGACGTGTTCAATGTCTACTCCGTCAATGCATAATCTTGGTTGCTGGGCATGAATTTTACTAACTTGCTTCTTAGTACCCACAATCATAAATTTAGACTTCTGGGGATTAAGAATGAGAGCATTTTCCTGACACCACTGTGAGATGTTGTTGAGGACTTTGTTCATATAGATGACTGCATTATTAATATCTTGATGATCGACAGGAATATATATTTGAAGGTCATCAGCGTATAAATGATATTGACAATTTTCAATACAGTTAATTATATCAGCCGAATACAATATAAATAAAAGCGGTCCCAGAATGGAGCCCTGAGGCACGCCCCTATTTACAGGTTTTAGTGATGACAGCAAATCATTTCCATTTTGTTTTTGAATAACTACTTGTTGCATCCTATCCTGTAGGTAAGTAGCGAACCATTGCACTGTAGTTGAAGAAAAGCCATAGTGTGAAAGTTTAGCAAGCATTAGTTTTATATTAATTGA